>OY728145.1:894420479-899420479 GCA_963277665.1 Viscum album
AAAACTTGACTTGATGATTTTCTGTGACTGATTCACCACTCATTTGGACACCCCCCACCCCCCTAGACACCCCCTACCCCCTGAACACCCCCACCCCACCCCCAACCCCCCACCCCTTGGATAGCCCCCCAACCCCCTTAGACAGCCCCCCCCCCCCCGAACACCACCCCACCCCCTGGACACCCCCTACCCACTTGTATAGCCCCCAACCCCCATGGACAGCCCCCCACCCCCTGGATAGCCCCCCCCCCCCCACCCCCTAGACACCACCCCCACCCCCCTGGACACTGCCCCCACCCCCTGGACACCCCCTACCCTTGGACATCCCCCCAACCCCGTGGACCCCCCCCCCCCACACCCCCTTGGACAACACCCCCAACCCCCTGGACAGCCCCCCTGGACACTACCCCACCAGTTGGACACCCCCACCCCCCTAGACACCCCCACTGTAATCCATATTTTAATTGTATATTTTGATGTTTACAGAAAATTTAGATTTTCTATTATCAATTTTATATTTAGAAGGTAGATGTATGGAAGTTTTATTTATGTTTAATGAATGATAGAAGAATTTATATATTAATTTTTAATTTTGTAAAGTGTATTTATGCCTATGATTTATATTCTGAAATATTTTTTTTTATTTTTAGATAAATGGTATATAAAAATGTGTTATTATATTTAATATTAACCACAATCATCACTTCCATGTTTAAATTTATAATTGAATGAAAGATTTAAACAAGGGAAAATTCTATATATGAATGATGGTAATCAAGATCCTGAATAATATATTCCTAAGTGTGTAAATATAGTTACTAAATTATGTTATCATAGCATGTGTATGGAACATTATAGGTTTCTAAAAAAGGTAATTCCCAATATTACCCCCCCCCCCACCCACACACACACACACACCACCCCCCTGGACACCCCCTACCCCCTTAGACAGCCCCTCCAACTCCCCTGAACAACCCCCCACCCCCTGGACACCCCAAACCCCCTGGACACCCCACACCCACTGGACACCTCACACCCCATGGACACCCTTTACCCCCTTGGACTGCACCCCCTACTGCCTTGAAAATCCCCTCAACCCCCTGGACAGCCCCCCGCCCCCCTGGACACCACCCCACCCCCCTGGACACCCACTACCCTTTGGAAAACCCACTCCCCCCAACCCCTTGGACACCCCCCCCCCACCCCCTGGACATCACCCCACCCCCCTGGACACCAGCCCACCCCCTGGACACCCCCTACCCCTTGGACATCCCCCCAACCCCCTTGACAGCCCCCCCCCCCAACCAAATTACCAAGACTCAGAATTTGAGATTGGTTGGAAGATTAATGGGTTCCCCAGGTTAGGATTTTTTTATGTTTCTGAAAGGATTTTGACCAAAAAATAGTAGTGTTATCAAGGAGTTTGGGCTTGAAAATTTATTTTTGATGATTTTTTTCAAGAGGTATTTTCCATTAATCATTGTGTGACTTGGATATTAGTTGATAAATACTGATGAATTCCTGGAAGACAGTCCTAATCACTTACCCTTTTCATATTAAGTAGCATATGAATGTTTATTTATGATAGTGTTATAACACATAGGTTTCAAATTGATTTTTTATAGTATAATTTGTATAAATTAGAAGAAGTTGGTTATATTATGATAGAGAGTTATTATGATAGAGAGTTAGTATGTTCTGTAGAAATTTTATTCATCTTAAAGTAATGTTGTTAATATAATGGAAAACTATGACAAGAAAAGACTAGTAAATATCCTGAAAGATCTGTCTAGAATCAATGGTTTATTATCCAAAAGGAATAGAATTTTGGATATAAAATTGAGGTAAATTATATGGTTAAATTAAGGAGAATAATTAATGAGAAAACATTCAGCTATTACCTAGTTTTAGTATTTAGTAATGTGAAAGGTGAGGGTTTTTAAATTAACTTCTAGGACTAGGAGGACTATTCTAAAAGGTTTATCTTCTGGTGAATATGGAATGTAGTTTTCACAATGTATGCAATGTTGGAGTATGGTTTATGCAATATTGGATTCTGTGTTCAGGTGTATTGGCTTGTGTTTTCAGGTGTATTTGATTTGCTGCAGGTGTATTGGAGTCTGGTGTATACAATATTGGAGGCTTCTGCATATTGGATTCTGTGTGCAGGTGATATTGGATTATGTGTGGTGTATTGGGTTAGGTACATTGGCTTCCCTTCAGGTGTATTGGGTGGGTTCTGCATAATTTTTGGGTGTTGGAAATCTGGGTGAAGGATATACCAATGGTTTATAACCGTTGGTATACTTCTGAAAGAAATTTTAATATTATACCAATGGTTGTAAACCATTAGTATAGGGGTGAAAGAAATGTTAAAAGTATACCAATGGTTACAAAACCTTTGGTATATCAATGGACTTCTGAATTTTACCAACAGTTTCTTGAAAATGTTGTAAAAAAACTATGCCAACGGTTTTTGAACCATTGGTAAAACACTGAATGATTTGTAAACCAACAGTTTAAAACTATTTGTGTAGAGATTTTTTCCAACGGTTATTTAGAAACCGTTGGTATATATTTATCCTTATTCCAGACTAACCAATAGTTTGGAAAAGCTTTGGTATATTATATACCAACAGTTTTCCCTTCTATACCAACGGTTTTCAACATTTGGTATAGTTTAACTTTCCAGTAGTGTGACCAGGGATTCGAGACCAGGGTATTTTGAGTTTATTTGTGTCGGAATGGTATTTTATCTATATGAATTCTAGCATGTCATTTAGTTACATTTTAGCCTAACATTATGTAGTTCATTATTATTTGGTTTACTTGATTTATATTTTATCTTCTAGCTATATTATGTACTATTTTAGATATTTCCATTGCTTTGATTTTTTTTTTTTGTGTTGCAGCTCTATACCAGGGGGTATGGTCTCCCCAATATGTTCTCTACACCCACACTGCTAGACAAAAACATCTGGCATATAGGGAGATGCACTTTAGGTCCAGTAACCAACCTAATTTGGCCACGTGAGAGAGTGTCAGATTGGGGGATGTTACAAAAAATGTGGGCTGAGGAACTCCTAACTTCAAGTTTTGAAAAAATAATAATGGAATCAAAATTATAATTTCGTCAAGGTCGAACAAATAGTTAAACAAACCACTATATCCTAGAGTACATGGTATGAAAAATCTTCCTAGATCTTGAAGTTTATGAGGTATCATATTATAAAGTATAACACTACACTTCTCTATGAAATTATAAGTTTCAAATTCTTACAATGTTTTCTTATTAGAAAAAAAATTCTTTAATGATTTTGAAATAAGATGGGATTTGAACTAAAACCTAAATAAAAGGGATATTGACATGAATTTTCTTAAATAAATTAAGTAATTTTAGAAATGTAGGTTCCTGATTCTTTTTCTTTATTCTTTCAATAAAGGTTAAGGTTGGGGTAAAATTATTAAAAATTATGGGCATCCCCTCAATATTTTCTTCCATTTTTTTCTTATCTTTATTATCCTAGATTATCAAGTTTTTTAATTTTTATTTTTAGTTGTAAAATTAGTTTTAAAGTTTATTTGGTTGTTTCTATCTAGATTTCCAATTTCATAGTTTTCTAGATTTTGTTTTTTAGTTTCATCTAGATTTTCATTTTGAATTATTTTAGGGTTTGTGTGAACTTTCTATGGATTTTGAATATCACTCCTTTTTATAATCTCCATTATATTCTCCCTAGTATTCACTTAATTTGTTCTTATTAGTTTAATTTTTTCTCTTACGTTTATTCCCCTTGACAGTTTCCCCATTTACAACTCTAGATTATGCATCCTATCATCAGTTTATACTTTATCTGAATCATAGAGGGACTTTTTTATCAAATTGAACTTTAAATTTTTCATCTTGATAATCTATTCTACTTAATATTTGATCCATCTTGGAAAAAAATTATCCCTCAAAATTACCTTAGGGATTATAATATTCAATTATCTTTAGGTTTTGAAAATGTTTCCTAGGCTATCGTTGAGAGTCAGGGGGGCAGTAGGTCAAAACACACCTTGTTCTTTCCATGAAAATTTTAGATGCTTTTTATAACCTTGGTTATAGTTATTAGAGAAAATATCATACCTAGGATTCATCCTAGGTCGATAACCAACAAAATTGAAATTATAGGTGACTAGGAATGCATATCAATGTTGGGACAACATAAATTTTAATGGACGAACATACCATAGTGGTGGGATTTCTCCCTAAGATAGTTTTGATCATTATAATTATAAAAACTAGTATATTTAACTTTTTCTTATTGAACATAGAATATTTCTTTACTAACTATGGTTATTATCCTTAGACATTTATTTTATGAGTTTTATAAAAGTGTATTAATTTTTTTTATAATTCTTCAATAATTTTATCACTAAAAACCCCTCTTGAGGATTAATCAACTATAGTTTTGTGGTATGGGTTAGACTATTATATAGAGATTCCATAATAAAATGTGGGGTACATTTATGATTCAAACATTTCCTAATTAATCCCCTAAATATGTCCCAAGATTTATGGAATAGCTCACTCTTATCTTGAATAAATCCAATGATTGTATGCCTAATATCAATAGTCATTATTCGTAGATATAATTTTGTTACAAAAGAGTTGAAAACATGGTCCCATATATCAAATATCTTCTCATATACTTGTTGGAATCAAGTCTTATCATTCCCCTTAAGTCAGAATAGAAAAAATCATATTTTTAATTCCTCCTCACTTATCCCTCTAAGTGGTAAATGTTGCACCAAACTATATAAATCCCTAATGAATTCATGAGAGTCTTCATTAAGTAATCCATTGTATGATAGAATCATGGAAAAATGAGACTATTTAACCTCATAGTTGTGAGACCTAGAGGTTTTCCTAATACATGATGGATTACTAGAGACCATAAGCACTCAAAACTCTCTATGTATGACTCTTTATATAAGTTCATTTCTAAGTGGAGGTGGGTTGAAATTTTAATTATAATTATTGTTACCATACACCTATTATCTTCAATTTTAGTTTTCTATTTCTTATTTAGATCACTAATATGTTAATCTATATCAAGTATGAAGGGATATAAATTCTCACTTGTAATCTTAGTGTGCACACACAAATAAATTAATTGATTTTGTTCACAAGTGGCACACAATAGATTGTTTTTTTTAGCTCTTAGAGTTTTTTTTTTGAAACTTTTCTTAAGTTTTTTTTTAGATATAGCTTGGATGCAAGTTACTTACATAATAATGACACCAGAATATTATGATCACATCGCTAAAATCAACAAATTATTTATTTATTACCTACTAAGAATAAGTATAATTGTAGAGTAAGTTCGATCCATATTGAAGGACTGAAAATTGTGTGAGTGAACAATAAAATAATAAAAACTCTCAAGAAATGGTAAATAAAATTGATGGAAGAAATAAATGTAAATAATAATGAAATAGTGTGAATGAAAGTAATAATAGAAATAAGCACAACAAAATTTGAATTAGGAATACAATTCAAGAAAGAAGATAGACCACAACAAACAAAGAGAAATAATATAATGGGATAGGGGAATTCAATTGGATGGTTTTAATATGTTTTCATTAATTCATGTATATATATAAGTACACCAGAGATAAAATAAAAGAGGTTAATTAATTATTTCAAATGGTCATTTTGTAATTGAATGAATTGAATATTTTTTCAACTGTATCACTCACTCATTCATAGAAATGATGAAATCAATATTCACTAAATCCAAATTATTGTTTAAATTTGATTTTTTTACTTGTGATGACTAGATAAATTTTTATATTGATTATTAGATTATTAAGTATCTTAAAAATGAATTCAACTGATATTAGTTATCATTGATTCTCAATTATTTGGAAAATTGAACAGTCTAAAAGTTGAAGATGAGAGTAACATCCAACAAAATATGCTCGAATGAATTTAAAATAATAATCATCTCAATACTATTACCCCAATAAAATTATTCAATGATCATGTTTAAAACAATAATATTAATAGATTTCATTATAAGAATGAATGAAAAATAAGAAAAAGGAAGAGGGATCTTCTTTATCGAGGAATTTAACATCTAGATCTAGCTCATGTCACCTGGATCTTACCATCCAGTTCCAAGAAGTTGAGACCCCATATCCAAATCATGCAGAATGTGTCTCCCAAAAAAGGTCTAATGTACCACCCTCTCTCATAAATGACCAAGTTCCCTCTTTAAAGTAGTATTGTGTACCATCTTTTCATCTCGATCTCACAAACAACAACCTCAAAATAATCTCCCATATTATCTACATGGTATTCATGTCACTGTTTATCATTTCTCCAACATGACTCAAGAAAAGATCCTCCTTAGAAGATTTGACCCCCACGTGTGCATGTTACAACCTGTTTCCATGGGCCTAGACAAATTCCTAGGTCTGATTTATCCTCCAGCTTAGTTGAGTTTCTATAGAATCTTTCATGAGTTCCTCAGCATTGAGGTTAGATCCCCCTTGAATTTTAATTTCCTAATTTAGAAAATTAGGGCTCCATGATAAATTTACCTAAATCACAAATTTTTATAATTAAAAGACATTCTATTAATTTATATTTACAATAAAAGTGTATGTAATTTCAAAATAATTAAATTTTAAGACTAAAGACAATTTAAGAATGATATTTCAATTAAGAACCACAAAACAATAAGACAATTTTTCCTTAAAGTGTATGAGAATTAATCCAAAGATCCTTTAATCAACTAAATCCCCAAAACAAACATTTCCATTAAAATATTCAATAAATAATAATTTCAACTAAAACAACAAAAAATCAATATCTTCTAAATAAAAACCCAATTTTACATTAAAATATCAATTATTACTTAGTTAAGATGCGGAAAAATGTATCCAAAAAGGATCATATCAATGGTTGTCCTCTTCCCTCTACACTACATGTTCTAATAGATTTCTAAACTCTCATTTGATATTATGTAATTTGTAACTCTATTATAAAACTATATTAAATCATTGATTGAATCTTCCTTCACTACCTAACATAGGTCCATATTTGATCTCCTAGTTTTAATAGTTCATTATTTGGAATTTCTCAACCTACTCCCATTTAAGATTCCACCTATCAATGACCTTGATTGAGAATCTATCTTCAAACATCAATAAATTATCCATGATTTCAAGTTCAATCAACACTTTCATGGTGATTTATGTTCTCGATACAATAAACTATGCTTTAGGTCTTCCTTTGAAAAAAACAATTTTGAAATTTCTATGAAAATTCTTAAAATTTTAAAAAGCATCACAATGGTTTTAGTAAAATATTTTTTAATTTCCAATATCTTTTCTAACAAATTTAAATTCTAAGTTTTACTTTGACATGAGATAATATGTGTGTTTTAGTGTGTATTTTGTTGGATATTAATCAAGAATCAGTCTTCTATCACTAATTTCATTTATCAAAAAAATGCATTTCTTTTAATATTTTTTTACCAAATATTCAAAATCTCGTTATCATACCAAATTAAAAAAATTCAAATATTGGGAGTGTACAAAAAACTTTAACAATATATAAATCATTTCACATGTAATTACCAAAGACACACATATGTTATAAAAGTACTAAATTATATAGTATAATGCACAAGATCCACCAACTACCCATCACACTCCATACTTCTTGAGTCTCAATTATAATTATTTTGACCAGGAATGTTTATAATTTATCCTCCAAATACCAAAAATCTATCATCATTTAATCTGATACCTTTTGTAACAACACAACTCAAAAATAACCTTAGTTTCCCAATTTGAGCCACCATAAAGTCTCAAATCATTCTATCAATCTCCAAAGTATAATAACAATTTTTAAGAGTTTAAATTTATTGTTGGGTAATTTTTCCCCTCAAAATCAATCTTCTATAATGCTGAAAATTCTACTAAAAATTTGACACTGTACATCCATATGTCATATTTTACTCAAACTTATAGACAAAATAAGGTTGATCCATGAAATTCAGTATCTCAAAATTATAGTTATATAATAAAAATTAACAAAATGATACATTAAATATACACACAATGCTTCTATGATAACGAAGAAAGGAGGGAACCCAAATACAGAAACATACGCTTTAAGTCAACATATATACATCTCTGCTCATAAAGCACAAAGAGTCGTGGATCAGATTCGTGGACGTTCTTACAAAGAAACACTTCAAATACTGGAACTCATGCCTTATCGAGCGTGTGATCCCATTTTTAAATTGGTTTATTCTGCAGCAAATGCTAGTCAAAATATGGGTTTCAACAAAGCATCTTTAGTCATTAGTAAAGCAGAAGTCAACGAAGGCACTACCGTGAAAAAATTAAAACATCAGGCTCGAGGACGTAGTTCTCCGATCAAAAGAATGAAATTATCAGTATGAATCATCCAAAAACAAAAATGAAGTACATACAAAAGTGAATATTATGGAAACATGGAAAAAATGTGATTTTTTTATCTCATAGTTTTGAGATCTAGGGGTTTGACTAATACATGATGGATTTCAAGAGACCATATAAATTGGGAACTCCCTAAGTCTGAATCTTTCTATCAGTTTATTTATAGGTGGAGGTGGATTGATATTTTCATTCTGATTATTGTTCACATCCCCCTAGTTATCTTCCATTTTTGTTTTCTCTTTCTTATTCATATGACTAAGATATTAATAAATCTTAGGTATTAAGGGATATAAATTCTCTCTTGTAGACTTAGTGTTCACACACTAATAGATTAATTGGTTTTTTCACATGTGGCATGAAACAATTTTTTTTTTTTTTTGGAGTTTATTTTTTTTAAGTTTTCTTGGGTTTTTATATCAAGCTTAGTTTCATGAACCTTCCTCGACAATCACATTAAAATTTTAAAAACTTGTCACTGAACACAAAAAATTATTTATTTATTACCTACTAATAACTAGTATAACTAGAGAGTAGGTTTGATCAATAGGGAATGGCTGAAAAGTGAGTGAGTGACTAAGATCCTAGTTATCGATCATGCAGAATGTGTCACCAAAAAAAATATTTTACGCTACCCTCCCTTGTAAATGACTAAGTTCCCTCTATAAATTCATATCATGCACCAACTCCTCAACTCAAGCTCACCAACAACAAACACAGATTCGTATCCCCTATGAGACACATAGAATGCCTATCACTATTCATTATTTCCCCATGTGACTTGAGAAAATATCCTACTTAGAAGTCGCAACCCCTATGTGTTCTTGTTATTTCCTATTGCGATAGACCTAGAAAAATTCATGTTGTAGAAATTCCATAGTAACAATGATGAATGATATCATAAATGAGAGTGAATGGGGGGAGGATAAAATGAATAATAAGAACAAGAACATAGGACACAACGATTTACATGGTTTTTAAATAATACCCACATACATGGAGAGGGAAAATCACTTCACTAAAATCATGATCATAATTATAAGACAATTTTTACAGTACATAAAACCCTAGCTCAAATGAGACATTAAATCAATAAGGTGAATAGTAACTCGCATTACTACAATTCTTATACAGTAATTATACTATTCTATAGTCCCATAGCCACCCAAGACCAAAATATTATAGTATCAATGGTGGGAAGTTTGAAAAGCTATAGTACCACTCTCATATGCTTCTATAGTGAGTCTACACTGTTATAGTACCATGTTGTTTTCATCAGTCATCTCTATTATAGTTCAACTAAACTTTCTACAATTCCCAAAATTGGGGTCAGGGGGATTTAGCCCCTAGACCCCTAAACAGGGGAATGCTTCCCCTTACAACCCCCCCCCCACCACCCCCACCAATAAACTCATCGAAGAGATCAAACTATGGGATTTGTGGCCTATTGTGTAGTATGGTCTGCCAAAAGAAGTCCCAACTTCATATAAGGATCAAGATACACTAGTTAAAAAATTATCAGGTTCGATTTACCCTCTAACTCACTTGAAATTATCCATAACCTTCCATGATCTCCTTTGTAATATTCCAAAACCCACAATCCCAAATTTGGTGCTTAAAAAATAAACTTTACATGATGGATTTCAAGAGACCATAGAAATTGGGAACTCCCTAAGTCTGAATCTTTCTATCAGTTCATTTTTAGGTGGAGGTGGATTGATATTTTCATTCTGATTATTGTTCACATCCCCCTAGTTATCTTCCATTTTTGTTTTCTCTTTCTTATTCATATGACTAAGATATTAATAAATCTTAGGTTTTAAGGGATATAAATTCTCACTTGTAGACTTAGTGTTCACACACTAATAGATTAATTGGTTTTTTCACATGTGGCATGAAACAATTTTTTTTTTTTTTGAGTTTATTTTTTTTAAGTTTTCTTGGGTTTTTATATCAAGCTTAGTTTCATGAACCTTCCTCGACAATAACATTAAAATTTTAAAAACTTGTCACTGAACACAAAAAATTATTTATTTATTACCTACTAATAACTAGTATAACTAGAGAGTATGTTTGATCAATAGGGAATGGCTAAAAAGTGAGTGAGTGACTAAGATCCTAGTTATCGATCATGCAGAATGTGTCACCAAAAAAAATATTTTACGCTACCCTCCCTTGTAAATGACTAAGTTCCCTCCATAAATTCATATCATGCACCAACTCCTCAATTCAAGCTCACCAACAACAAACACAGATTCGTATCCCCTATGAGACACATAGAATGCCTATCACTATTCATTATTTCCCCCATGTGACTTGAGAAAATATCCTACTTAGAAGTCGCAACCCCTATGTGTTCTTGTTATTTCCTATTGCGATAGACCTAGAAAAATTCATGTTGTAGAAATTCCATAGTAACAATGATGAATGATATCAGAAATGAGAGTGAATGGGGGGAGGATAAAATGAATAATAAGAACAAGAACATAGGACACGACGATTTACATGGTTTTTAAATAATACCCACATACATGGAGAGGGAAAATCACTTCACTAAAATCATGATCATAATTATAAGACAATTTTTACAATACATAAAACCCTATCTCAAATGAGCCATTAAATCAATAAGGTGAATAGTAAATCGCATTACTACAATTCTTATACAGTAATTATACTATTATATAGTCCCATAGCCACCCAAGACCAAAATATTATAGTATCAATGGTAGGAAGTTTGAAAACCTATAGTACCACTCTCATATGCTACTATAGTGAGTCTACATTGTTACAGTACCATGTTGTTTTCATCAGTCATCTCTATTATAGTTCAACTAAACTTTCTACAATTCCCAAAATTGGGGTCAGGGGGATTTATCCCCTAGACCCCTAAACAGGTGAATGCTTCCCCTTATAACCCCCCCCCCCCCCACCAATAACCTCATCGAAGAGATCAAACTATGGGAGTTGTGGCCTATTGTGTAGTATGGTCCGCCAAAAGAAGTCCTAACTTCATATAAGGATCAAGATACACTAGTTCAAAAATTATCAGGTTCGATTTACCCTCTAACTCACTTAAAATTCTCCATAACCTTCCATGATCTCCTTTGTAATATTCCAAAACCCACAATCCCAAATTTGGTGCTTAAAAAATAAACTTTACATTTCTGGATTTGATACTGATAAATGTAACCCAATTTTTTTCACATCCAAACCTTACAATGTCAAAAGGAAATATTGAATCACTTACATACCCAAGGACATTTTAGGTTTATATTTTTTGATAATTAAGATAAAATCTTACATAAAAAATACTCTTTACTTCAAGAGAATATTTTCCAAATACCCAACTTTTCATATTCTATATTAATTCTTCAGTATATCCCACAAATTTTTTCACATATGAAACCTTTTAGGGGTCAAATAATTTTCCATCATTCTCCATAATCTGGGTAAAAGGAAACATAAGAAGCATGATCTAAAATTATTAGTAAGGGTAAACATAAGCATTGACAATTGAATGTCATTAGTGAGTGTAAGATGAGAATAAGGGTAAGATGACATAATCATAGTGAATAAGCATAACATAAGGGAATTCATACCCATCAATACATGGATCATAAATCATAATACATGGTATAAATCTGTAACAAATTCAAGAGTCATTGGAATCAATAATAACGATCCATGTGATGTCAATATTGATCAAAGGATTCATTAAAAACTCATACAAAGTGTAAAGAAAATGTAATAAACCAACTTGGAATACCATCTAAACTGGTATCTGAGTCAATTGTCACTAACTCGAAGAGTGTTCCCAATATCCATGGGTAAAAGAGAAGAACATGGGTATCAATAAATATCCATTTGGAATGATTTCAACCACAAAATATTATAATAAATATATTACACTATAGAAATATCATTAGATTCATATAGAAGTGTAATTATATCATGTATAATAAGATGATGAAAAACTGGAAATAAAAAAAAATATTACAAAAACCCATCTCTCGGTGATCTATGACCACCCACCATGCCCCAATACACCTACTCTTGGTCAACCTATCTTGGACCTACAAAGGGAAACGAGATCATGAACACCTAATATAAGATCATAAAGGATGCAAACACAAAAAAGTACAATCCAAGTGTGAGCTAAAGTACGGATTAGGATTCCACCAAATATTCTATGTAGTTAATTCATAATGAAATTAAAATATTATAAAATAGGAGTACAATAAAGATATTATGAATCTTATTTTAAAAATTGATTTTAAAACATTTTCAAATTATTTATCAAACTAAATCTGTAAACATGCCATTTCACTATTTAAAAATTAAACATTTTCTTGAAAATATTTAAAGACCATTTCACAATATAGAGTCATAAAATCCAAAAAATATTATAATATTCAACTAATATAAAAATATACACAAGAATCGGTGCAATATAATCAATATTCAGAATAATAATAAATAGATCAATCAGGAGCAGTAATCAATCAAGAAAGGAAACTCTAGTGCTAAGTATTGAAAACGAATGTTGTAGTGTATTGAGTACCAAGTATAATGGTATAATGGGTAAAACATAGGTATGATGGTGATTCTACCATATAATATCAAATCAAAAATCATCATGACTAATCATTGGGATTACATCTAATCTTATGAGGTTTCAAGAAAACTAGTTCCACAAACACCCTCTTTCCTGGATGCATGTCCATAGCCTAAACCTTTCATATTATCTATGGATTCAATAGATAGGGTTTTATTCTACTAATGAATCATATATCTAGATCATCCCATCTATATATTAAGTTCCCCATTAATAGTCAAAATTGGTGAGTGAGATAATCAAGTTATGAGGATCACATGGGGATCCTTATCCATATCAATCATGGGATCAAGACCTCAACATTTCAATCATGGGCACATGCCCTAAAATCGCATCTCACTCTCACCCCATAACTCCCTAAAAGTAAAAAAAATCCCTTTTTCAACACCCAATAATGGAAAGTATAAGAATCAAACAAGTTACAATAAGGGATTGTTACAAGAGATAATTATCATAAAGTTTTAATCAGGTTTTCAAGCATCATTAATTTAAATTCAAAACCATTTATACAATTCCAGATTCAAAAGGGTGATAATACCTAATTATTTTAACAAATCATCATAAAAATTCCAAATAGGACTTTAAAATAATCATTTATTTCAAAGAAACCTTAAATCATTCAAAGTACTTCAAATTTAAAAGGTTTGAATACATTTCAAAAGATGCCCCCCCCCCTTCAATGTGAATAAATCACTCCTTTAAAATAACCTAATAAATACCATTTTAAAATAGAGGTAAAATCATTAAAAGAGGGTTCTTGTTCATTTCACAAATTCAATAATTGGAAACTATTTAGATAACATAAAATAGTCCAACTCATTTCATTCAAATCAAGGTATTTCACTTTAGAAACCAAAATCGAGGCTAATACCTCTCTTTCCACAAGATAGCATTGAAAAACTCTTTGAAAGGGAGGTAAAATCAACCTAGTATTAATCAATTTATAAAACCATGAGAAATAACCCATGCCATGTTCAATTTATTTAAAATAGAATCAAAGAGTTTTTCATACGGAATTTAGAGGACAAATTAAATAGATCATGTGTTAGAAATCAAGAAACATGTATCTATAAATTTCCAATCAATAATGAATTTTAATATGAAGGAAAATATTAGAAACACTTACTTGTAATATTTATAATCCAACCATAATGAATCTAAAATGTTTCACCTTTGATGTGGATCATTGGATCTAGGAAGAAAGATCTTGAGAGAATAAATAAAATACCCTAGATCCACAATTCCACATCAATCATTGAAGGTCAAATGAATCATAAGGATGGCATATACTCTAAGAATAATTAATAAAAATAAGAATAGTTATTTAAGACCATAGAGAAATGAACTCACTAGAAGAGAATCACCGCTTCAATTGGCACTTCGATCTACCAAGAACTGAGGTTGGGAGATCCAAAATGCCTCTAGATGGATTCCAAAATCCAATGGATAAAATTATGTTCAAGTGAGATAATTTTGGGTTTAATTAGGGGGCTTATTGATTTTAATTAAAAAATTTGGAGTATTAAAATCCCATTGCCCAGTTTCCTAGGTAAGGTTTCATGGTTAGTGCTAACTATGCATGTAACTGTGAACCCAAAATAGAGCTAATAGAAGAGATGAATGGTTAGGATTCATGATTAGTTTAAATGTGTGCCAACTATGAGACACCCTTCTATCTAGATTTCATGGTTTTTATGACCATGCACAAACCATGTGTAAACTATGTGGCCCTACCTGGGCTACTACAAATGTTGCATGGTTTTTATTAATGGTTTTTTAAACCAAGTTCTAATTGTGTACAATCTTAGAAACCTTCAAAAATAGTCCAAAAAAATAGAAAACCATAAAGAGATCCTATCATTGGATGTAAAAATAAATGAGTTGAAACACCTAAAAATATGTAATGGGATGTTACAACCTCCCCACCATAGGACTTTTTGTCCCCAGAATACTTCCAGTCTAAAATATAGAACATAAAAACACAAGAAGAACTCCCTCACTCAACTTGTGAGGTGGACAATCCATAGTCCAAAAGAGAGACTCACACAAAGTCCGAAAACACACACACAACTCCAAGATCATCACACATCTCCAAACTAGAGAAATATTATAGACCTAGAATAGGTCTCCCCACTATTTAAATATTCATCAAAATGGTGTAACATAATAAAAATATCATACCTTGGACCCAAATAAGATACTTCAACCACTCACCACAGAGAAACATATAAGATAAAATTTCCACAAGCAAGGCAAAGAACTAACAAGGATTTATACCCTGGGTAAGTACTCAAGGGTAACATAGTATTTTCAAAACCAATACTCACCCCTCAATGATATCATCAAATCAAATGCCAGTACCTCTGGTTGCCCAGTCCATAAAAAATACACACCATCCTAGTTACCTAATTACATTCCCATGGTCTATCCAAGTCCAACTGGAAAGATCTCAAATATCCAAATTAGTGAACAATATGGCACCACACTCTCCCAAGGGATATCATCCATTACAATAAAATTTATCTCTAACTATAAAGTAAAAAAAGAGAAAAGAAAGGAACAAAAATCCCCAAAAATATCATGGATTTTCAGCACAAGATACCACTCCATCACCAGGAGCACAAACAACATCAAGGAACTAAATTTTTTCAAAAATAAGGCTAAGCATCCAAGTGTGCACATCCATAAGACACATCCATAGAGATCTAAAGAATAGGAAAAAAAATTTACATCATCAATCATAAAATGAATCTAACCAAGTTCCATAAGTTATTATTCCCAAATATCCCAAAAAAAGGTTTCCAAAAGATATAAGTGACAAAAAGGAAAAAATAAACCAGTTTTCACTCTGATGTCTGAAATAACAAGATGGATCAACATCAACCACATTTGGAAGATGACAGCCAAAAATCAGAAGCTCCTCTACTATGTGAAAATATTCACTCTAAGTCCTATGTCTAGAGCCTTATTATCCTGAAGCATCCACTACCCCACAGTCATGATCTAATGATCTCGACCAAAACTTCCATTTCCGATCACCCAACTTGTTGAACCTATTATGGTGACCCAAACGGACACACCATCCACAAACCTTTGGATATTTCTAATATAACCTCTTAAAATGACCATATGATCCACATTGGAAACATGTGGGGTACCTCTTATTTCCATGAGGAGATTTTACTTTCTCAGCCATAAAAGAGGAATTCTTCCCTTCGTGTCATTTTAATAGCTCTAATTCAGCTGAAAATCCCTACCGATCATCTCCTGGTAAGAAATTAGTCAGGCTGCTAGAATTATGATTAAAAGGTATGGGTGAATAACTTTTATAAAATATATAGCCTTACTGATTTCATTACAACAATCCTAGGTATAAAATGTACCAACCATGAGAATTTCTTAGTATACACCACAGCTGATATCTCATCTTGACCAAAACACAAGAACTCAGAAACTTTCTCCTTATTCACTTCCTCTAGATACTATCATTGAATGAAGACTGACTTGAAGAATTCATAATACATTCTTTCATACAAACAATAGGGAACCATAACTTCCCACCACTCTTGGATAGGTCCCTAAAATAAGGATTTGATAGACTTGACCTTCAGAGCATCTAGAGTATAAAGAGAATTGAAGATCCCATCAACTTTTCCAAGCCACGTTTCTTCCTCAATAGAACCTTGTTATCTTTTATAAGAAGGTGGATAAAAATACAATAAGTCAAGGATGGTGTTCAAAGTCTTAAAGGTCTATGGATCTACTAATAAATGTGGAGTCTTAGTATATTCATCAATAATATATTCTACTTCTAGAAAACATGAAGTGCCACTCTAAAACTGGACTTCTGGATGAACATTCTATCTTTCATAGAAATATTACTAGGGTACATTTCTGGAAATCATAAAACATAATCTCTGTTGTACCTCTCGAACCCCTCAAGGTTTTATTTTCATGATCACAATCACCCTCATATTTATCTAATACTTTTTCAAGTGTTTTTGGATGATAGGAATCATTTCAGGTGGCCACGGAATTGGGCCAAGAAGGCCAAGAAGGCAAAAAGCCAATCTGGACTGAAATTCAGTCCACCGGCCAACCGGTGGCTTCACCACCGGTCGACCGATGGACCCTGGGCAGAAGACAGAGCCACTGCCTCACCACCGGTCAGCCGGTGGCCTCAGCACCGGCCAGCCGGTGGAACCCTCTCCCAACAGTGCCAGCTACTGTCTTGCCACCGGCTAGCCGGTGGCTCTGGCACCGGTCAGCCGGTGGCCCCTGGACAGGAATCCTATGCCATTTTGCAAACACCGGCCAACCGGTGGGACTGTACCGGCCAGCCAGTGGAGCCAGTCAAACTAGCCGTTGGCTTTGACCAGTCAACCCTCTTTTGGCCTCCAACGGCTCTTTAAGCCTCTCCAACGGCTCCGAAGCCTCCCCAAGGGTTCCATGCCTATAAATAAAGGCCAAGGAAGCCCCGGACACCTACCGGAACATATACGAAGCCAACGGACATATTTTGGATCAATTGGCCAACCTCCGGCGACTTCCTTCAAAGGAACCTCAAGTGCTCCAACAACTTCCAAATCCAAGGAGCTCCACCCAAGAAGCTTGGAAGCGGCCTTCAACATCTCCAATCAATCAAAGGCGCCCAAGACTTCCTCCATTACGGGTTTTATTGTTTTATTTATTTTGAGCTTTAAAATTGGGTTTGTGCCTACAAACCCCAACCCTTTCCTCATACCCCTTTCTTTTGGGTTTTCACACCACCACTAAGGTGTGAAGAGGTTTCTTCAAGCCTTTCCTTTTAAAAGGCTTGTGTTTCGGTGAGCTAGCCTTCACCCGTTAAAAAGGCTAGTGGGTTCTTGCTAAACCATTAAAAGCAAGTGGGTTCTTGCTAAACCACAAAAGCAAGCTGTAATAGGTCCTAGTGCTACCTCAAAGCCTAGTGGGTTTCTTGCTAAAACCATTGAAAAGCAAGCGGTAGGAATCTCTCAACAGTTGAGTTGGGAGCGGAGACGTAGGCCGGGTTTTGGCCGAACTCCGTTATCAATTTCTTGTGTCTTGCCTTCTTTATTTCCGCTGCATCTTTCACTTTGATTTTAATTTGTTAATCATTTTTTAAAAGGCAATTCACCCCCCCTCTTACCATCAATTCCCCTCGTTTGTTCCAACCTAACAAATTGGTATCAGAGGACGTATTTGAATAATTCCCTAACCGGTTTCAAATTAAAGATCCTTTTTGATGGCTTCTACCGCTTCAACCTCTTACGCCCCCGAAGGCTTTTCTTTGGATCGTGCTCCATTCTTTGATGGAACCGATTATAGTTTTTGGAAAACCCGCATGACCACATTTCTTAAAAGTATTGGCTATCCTATTTTTAGAATTGTTATGCATGGTTTTACCCTCACTTCCCCCGATGAGTCTAAATGGACCCCCAATGACATTGCTTATTTTGAGCTTGATGGCAAAGCCATGAACGCTCTTCATTGTGGTCTTGACCGTAATGTTTTTAATTGCATTTCTACTTGCTCTACTTCTTACGATCTTTGGAAATTTTTAGAACTAACCTATGAAGGTACTAGCGAGGCTCCAAAGCAAGAACCCGCTCAAAAGCAAGAACCCGACGAAAAGATCAAGCCCATTTGCCCACCTCACAAGAAAAGGGCCAAGAAGAAAAAGAAGAAGGCTTCAAAGGCAACATGGAGTGATAGCTACACCTCTTCATTCTCCTCCTTCTCCTCGAGCGACCAAGGTAAAAAATGCCTAATGGCAAATCATGAGGTATCATCTTCCGACTCTTCTTCCTCGTCTTCTAGTTCTTCAAATTCTTTCAATCATTTGTCATATGAAGAACTCCAACACGTTAGAGATCAATTAGAAAATGGTTTTCATGAGCTTTCATCAAAATTTGTTGCTTTAAAAAAGAATTTCAAAAAACTCTCTTCCGAAAAAGAACAACTTCTTAAAGAGAAGGAAGAGTTGACCCTTAAAATCCAAAATTTTCCAAATGTTGATTCTATGGAATCAACCATTAAAGACCTAAGGGAGACCCTAGCCAAGTTCACCCAAGGTGAACAAAATTTGAACAATCTCCTAGGTTCCCAACGAATATCTAGAACCACCAATGGACTTGGCTACACCAACCAAGCTTCCTCCTCCCATGCACCCACTGTTTTTGTAAGGGGGAGCTCTAGTTACAAATTTTGTAATTATTGTAAGAAATCTGGGCACCTCATTTATGAGTGTAATTGCAAAAATGCCCGGTACGGCCAACCAAAGTCTATTTTCTTTTCCGATGAATTTTATAGGAGAAGACCCGCTATGAGACAAGTATGGATTGAAAAATCCCTTCTTGCAAGTCTCTCCGGGCCAAAATTTATTTCCTTTCCCCGGTGATTCATTGTTTTTATTTAGGGGGAGTTAGGATTGATTAAGCTTTTCAATTTCAAATTTTTTTCAATCTTTCAATTTCAACACTTGGTTTCAAATTTTCATTCAAAATTTTCATTTCAATTGTCATTTCAAAACTTTCAATTCAAACTGTTTTTCAATCTTTCAATTTCCAAAATTTCATTTGATTTTCAAATCTCAAATCTTGTGTTTCAAATCTCTCTATCCCTCAATCAAGTTTTATGCCCCATTCTATTTTGATAATCACAAAGGGGGAGAAATTTCTTGATTGATTGGGGGAGAATCCTTTTTCATCATGCTTTGCATTTCCTTTCAATTTCAGTATTTTTCATTGTTTGTTTCGGTGATTGTGATCATCAAAATAGGGGGAGATTGTTGTACCTCTCGAACCCCTCAAGGTTTTATTTTCATGATCACAATCACCCTCATATTTATCTAATACTTTTTCAAGTGTTTTTGGATGATAGGAATCATTTCAGGTGGCCACGGAATTGGGCCAAGAAGGCCAAGAAGGCAAAAAGCCAATCTGGACTGAAATTCAGTCCACCGGCCAACCGGTGGCTTCACCACCGGTCGATCGATGGACCCTGGGCAGAAGACAGAGCCACTGCCTCACCACCGGTCAGCCGGTGGCCTCAGCACCGGCCAGCCGGTGGAACCCTCTCCCAACAGTGCCAGCTACTGTCTTGCCACCGGCCAGCCGGTGGCTCTGGCACCGGTCAGCCGGTGGCCCCTGGACAGGAATCCTATGCCATTTTGCAAACACCGGCCAACCGGTGGGACTGTACCGGCCAGCCGGTGGAGCCAGTCAAACTAGCCGTTGTCTTTGACCAGTCAACCCTCTTTTGGCCTCCAACGGCTCTTTAAGCCTCTCCAACGGCTCCGAAGCCTCCCCAAGGGTTCCATGCCTATAAATAAAGGCCAAGGAAGCCCCGGACACCTACCGGAACATATACGAAGCCAACGGACATATTTTGGATCAATTGGCCAACCTCCGGCGACTTCCTTCAAAGGAACCTCAAGTGCTCCAACAACTTCCAAATCCAAGGAGCTCCACCCAAGAAGCTTGGAAGCGGCCTTCAACATCTCCAATCAATCAAAGGCGCCCAAGACTTCCTCCATTACGGGTTTTATTGTTTTATTTATTTTGAGCTTTAAAATTGGGTTTGTGCCTACAAACCCCAACCCTTTCCTCATCCCCCTTTCTTTTGGGTTTTCACACCACCACTAAGGTGTGAAGAGGTTTCTTCAAGCCTTTCCTTTTAAAAGGCTTGTGTTTCGGTGAGCTAGCCTTCACCCGTTAAAAAGGCTAGTGGGTTCTTGCTAAACCATTAAAAGCAAGTGGGTTCTTGCTAAACCACAAAAGCAAGCTATAATAGGTCCTAGTGCTACCTCAAAGCCTAGTGGGTTTCTTGCTAAAACCATTGAAAAGCAAGCGGTAGGAATCTCTCAACGGTTGAGTTGAGAGCGGAGACGTAGGCCGGGTTTTGGCCGAACTCCGTTATCAATTTCTTGTGTCTTGCCTTCTTTATTTCCGCTGCATATTTCACTTTGATTTTAATTTTTTAATCATTTTTTAAAAGGCAATTCACCCCCCCTCTTGCCATCAATTCCCCTCGTTTGTTCCGACCCAACAATCTCATCAACTCAGGAATCAGATAACACTCAAACAGACCACAAAATCTCTTAAACAAAGTCACAACCCTCTTTTATCAAAGCATCATTGATTTCAAAACACACAAGATTTCAATATTTATAAAACATTACTCTTTCCATCCAAGATGATAAATCCTATTATAAATCCATCAAAAAATCAAAAATAATTTTCTAGATCATATAAATTCATCCATTTTTTCAAAAAAATTAATCCCATTTTCCAATTATCAAAACCATAACTATCTCAAACCCATTAACACAAAAAATTCTTCTTAAAACATTTATTTAACACATAGTCAAAGAGTCATTGAAAATATTTTTTTCTAAACCAACCATTTCATAATAACACACCTTTTTGTAATTGAAAACACTTTTCAAATAACTCAATCAAGACTTATTTTAAGCCACAATTTTGTTTTCACAAAGGATTTGAAATCAATAACAAGGAATTAAAGCTGAAACATCTAACCAAGAGCATGAAACAAACCAAATCCATAACCCTCCTAACTAACCTCATTCAAGTGAAGTCAAATGGAAGAAAATGGGTAAGGATTCAATTTTATAACTAGGTGAGAACTATGCATGTATTGGTCACATGGGTTGGTAAACCACACACCAACCTTACAACTATTCATGGATGGATTTCTAGATCATACACATCGATTCCTTATAGTTTACCAAACTGTTAAAACATGATGCAACTGTGGTCATTTTTCCATTTTAGTTCCAAAACTCATAAGATATTCCCCAAATCAAAGATAGTATTATTGGGAATATGAATCTAATTTTTCATCAGGAAAATAATAACTCAAAATAAATATTCGAGTCCCCACATCCCTAGTAACTCAAGTCTCATCATGAGGAGGTGGTGATCAAGAATCCTCTCACAAACTACCTCTTAAGTCCCAAAATATTATTAATCTCCTTTCTACCATGACTCACCCCAAATAACATAATGGATTTCAAGGATAAGTGATTCCTTTCATGGAAATACCTCCTTTGATACCATTTGTAATGAACCAACCTGGAATACCATCTAAACTAGTATCTGAGTCAATTCACTACTAACCCTAAGAGTGTTCTCAATCTTCATGAGATAATGAAAAGCACATAGGAATCAAGAAATAAAATTTGGGAATTATTTTTCCCAAAAAATATTACAATAAATAGAGTACACTATATAAACATCATTAAATACATACCTTAGTATAATCATATCATGTATAAGAAGACAATACAAAACTGGAAATAAAATAAAGCTTCCAAAAGGCCATTTCTTAGTGGTCCATGACCACCCACCATATCCCAATTCACCAACCCTTGGTCAACCTAGAACAAACCCACAAAGGGGAATGAGATCACAAACACCTGTTATAAGATCATACAGGTTTCAAACACCAAACGGTACAAGAAGGGTGTAAGCTAAAGAGCCTGGTATGATTCCACCAAATATTCTATACAAATACTTAAAAAGGAAATTCAAATATGCTAAAATATGGGTACAATAAAGAGATTATAAATATTAGTTTAAAAATATATTTTGAAACATTTACAAATCATTTATCAAACTAAACCTATAAACATGGGATTTCACCATATTAAAACAAAACATTTTCTTGAAAATATTTGAAAACTATTTCACAAGATAGAGTTATAAAATAAAGAAAATATGGGAATATGTAAATGAGATAAAAATCTACACAGGATTTAGTTCAATAGATTCAAGGTGCATAATAATAATAAATAAATCAATCAAGAGAAGTAGTCAATCAATAAAGGAAACTTTGATGGCAAGTAGTTATGAAAAATATTTTCATGTATCTTGTATCAAGTATAATGGTGTCATGGGTACAACCTAGGTATGATAGTGATTCCACCATAGAATGACTAATAAAAAATCTTCATTACTAATCATCAGGCTTACTTCTAGTCTCATGGGGTCTTAAGTAAACCAGTTCTATGCACACCTGCTTTCATGGTCGCATATCCATAACCTAAACCTTTAATGTTCCCTATGGATCCACTAAACACAGTGTGAGTCTGCTAATGAAGAATATATCTACATCATCCCATCTATCTACTAATTTTCCCATGAGTACTAAAAAGAGGTGATAAAGATAATCAAGTTTTGAGGATCACATGAGGATCCTTATCCATATCAATCATGGGCTCAATCCCTCGACATTTTAGTCATGATCACATGACCTAAAATCGCATTTCACTCTCACCCCAAGACTCCCTTAAAGTAAAAAAATCCATTTTTCAACACCCAACAATGGAATGTATAATAATCAAACAAGTTACAATAAGGTATTGTTAAAATAGATAATTGTAATAAAGTGATAATTGGTTTGTTAAGCATCATCAATTTCAATTAAAAATATTTTATACATTTCAAGATTCAAAAGGGTAATCATACCCATTTCCTTTCACAAATCATCATAAAAATTCCAAATGGGAATTTAAAACAATCATTTCTTTCAAAGAAACCCTAAAACATTCAAATTAAGTATTACAATTTTAAAATTATTGAATACATTTCAAAACATGGTTTTACCCCCCACCCCCACCTCAACCCCACTTTTTACATGTGAATAAATCACTCATTTAAAATAACCTAAGAATGCTCATTTCAAAATAGAGGTAAAATCATTCAAAGAGGGTTCTTTTTCATTTAACAAATTCAATCATTTGAAACTATTTATAAAACATTAAATAGTGCAACTCATTTCATTCAAATCAAGTAATTTCACTTTAAAAATAAAAATTGGGCCTAAGTTCTCTCTTTCCACAAGAAAACATTAAAAAACTCTTTGAAAGGGAATTAAAATCAACATAGAATTCATCAATTTATAAAACCCTAAGAAAGAACCAATTCCATGTTCAATTTATTTAAAATAGAATCAAATAGGATTTTATAAGGAATTTCAAGGAAAAATTTTATAGATAATGTGTTATAAATCAAGAAATGCATATCTATGAATTATCAAGAAAAAATGAATTACAAGATGAAGGAAAATCATAGAAACACCTACTTGGAATATTCAGAATCCAATCGTAAGGAATCCAAAATGTGTCTCCTCGGATGGAGATCAATGGATATTGGAAGAAGGATCTTGAAAGAATATAGAAAAGATCCTAAATCAACAATTACACATTAATCATCCAAGATATAATTAATCACAAGGCTATAATAGCCTCTAGGAAGAAATAATAAAAAGAAGAAGATAGGTTGATGACCAAAGATAAAGGAACTCACCAGAAGAGGATCAATGATTTGATCGGAACTTTAATCTACCAAGAAACAAAGTTTGGACAGAAAAAACACCTCTAGATGGCTCCTAAAATCCAATGTATTGAATTAAATTTTAGTGGGAGAAGTTTGGGGTTAATTAAGGGGGATTTGGTATTTTAATTAAAAAAAATTAAGCATTAAAATCATGTCGTGCAGTTTCCTGGGTTTGGTTGCATGATTAGTAATAATTGTGTACCCAAAACAGAGGCACTGAAAGAGATACATGGTTAGGTTGCACAGTTAGTTTAACCGTGAACCAACTGTGTGACCCCCTTCTGTTCGGGTTGCATGGTTTGGCTAACCATTCACAAACCATGAACAAACTATGAACCCCTACCTAGGATACTATAAATATTGCACCATTTGGCTGGATGATCTATCAAACCATGTGTTGATTATGCACAGGCCCAGAAACCTTCAAAAAAATCTAAAAAAAAACCAAAAATAACCCATTAAGAGATCTAATCTTTGGATTCTCAAATCAATGGGTTAAAATGACTAAAAACATGTAATGGGATGTTAAAAACATTTTGGTATCTTGGAATGTTATATTTATATCCTCTGTCATAAATAACTGAAGACCATTTAAATCTATAGGAGAAACCCTCTGGTAACACTAACCTTCTTGCCTCTAAAGACAAGAAACGTTACCCAATGCATTAGATCACTATCTGGTCACACCCATCATATAATCTATATTGGGATCGCCCGGCTCTATCAAGGTTCACCCATCATATAATTTATATCAGGATCACTCGATGCTATTTGGATGCACCCATCGTATAAGTTATATCGAGATCAACCGTGATCATCAATAATGTCTAAGTACCGTTCATGAATAAAAAATTTATAATCTTTCACTTTTTTGACATAACAATAATCATTATTCTTTTATTTCTTTATTCATCCATAGAAAAGAAATGGGTTTCAGGACAATCGCTTTGAAACAATCATAATCTATCTAAAGAAAGAATGAGGACGGTATCATTAAAAAATATCTCCAATGGAGAATAAGTAAAATCAAGGGTTTTTTTCATTTATTAATAGAAATACATTTAAAATATCATTAAAAAATGAGTAAAATAACCTTTTCATTTTGAAAATCACTTTTAAAAACTAACAATTCACAAAATATTGTGAAAATTATTTTCATTAAAAATAGCCTTGGAAACATATAAATAAATATTTAAATAAAATAATTTTAACACCCCAATATTTTATGGTATATATCTTTTAAATTTAACATCTTTGATAGCTTATGTTGCATGAAATGCTGAGTTTAAAACCATGATATTATATTTAAAATGTGATCGTTATAACCTAGCCATCAAATTGGCGAGAATGAATAGTATTGACAACATTATGAAATTTATATATTATATATTAAATCAAATGTTTTTCTACATTCATTCAAATTATTTTTATAGAAATAAGATAATAATGAATCCAATATTATGCATAAAAATGCTATATTTTTTTAAAGGTAGTTTTACCACCTTTTAATGGCACACTTATTTTAAAAATAAATTTTGACACATTCATAAATTATATTTTAAAAAATAAACTTCATTTTTTAAATCATAATTTCAAAATTATCTTAGGGTTAATTTTTTGTATTTTTTAGAAAATATTTATTTTCTAGTGAATAGTGAAAAAACTCGATTTTTTATAAAATTGTCAATTTCATTATATTAAAGGTTTATTTTTTATTTTAATTTCATATAAATTTAACTTAAATACTATTTAGTTATAAATAATCTAATTTATTACATTTTAATAATCATTATACCGTATTTTGGTATAAGTGCATTTTGGGCTTAAAAATGCATTTTCAAGAAAACTGTTTTTAGTTGCGTTTTATCAGTTTAATTTTAAATTAAATTCTACCATTTATTTGTTTTGAATTTTTAAAAATGGATTAAATATTTTTAATTATAAGTTAGATATTTATTAAATATACTCCTTTTATTTTTAGTCAATATGAATAGTAACTTTGGTAATTTTTTTATTATCATGGTTAAGGGTAAATATGATGATTTGGGTTAAAAATAAAATGATAAGGATTAGAAAATTTCCCTATATTTTTTCCAAATTTTATTATATTATTTATATTAAAACCTTAACACTTAAGGTTCAAAATTGAGTTATTTATTGGGAACTTGTCCATGAGAATGACTTTCATATTATTTAAATTAAAGAAAATCATGAATGTCCCTTTCTTTGTCTTAAACATCTCTTATATGTATACATGGTGGAAAAGGTGAGTTTTGAAAGAATATAAGTGTCAATTGTGAACTTAATAAACTTATTTTTAATATATAAATTTATTTATAATTTTTGGGAACCTTTTGGATGAGGTTATGATATTTATAATATTTTATTTAATGAAATGACAAAAATGTCACATTCATATTTTAATAACTATATTATTTTTCATATGGTATTAATCAGAAGATGTATTATAATTTAGATTTTATTTTTAAATATTAAAGGTTTATCTACATCATAGTATTTTATTTTTATTTTCTAGGGAAGAAATAATTACCTTAAATAATTATACAATGATGATGTTGTAATTATTATTTTAATGAAACAATCTAATTGATGATATTAAAAATATTAAAATAAATATAATTTGAATTAATTAAGGTTCTCTTAGAATTTTTTAGATGATTATGACATATTAGTGTTGTGTTAAATGTCTTTTTTTGAATTTATCCACTTTTCTTGATTTTGTTAAGACCAAAGTAATGAATAGTGTCAAAATTTACACTAATGATATTTTATAAAAAAATATTTTATTAAATTATTTAAAAATAATAAAAAATAATTAAAAATAAAAATTGATTATTATTTGGTTTAAAATATCATAATTTATTCATTTACAGACCAATTTAAATTATATAAGTGAAAATTATCACCTTTTAATATTCAATACATTATTACCTTAATTAAAATTAAATCATGTTAACTAAAGTCAATCAAAATGATGAGGTTTAAATTAAATTCAAAACAAGTAAAAAATTTATTTTCTGATGATATTAAAGAATTATCTCATCTTATATTCAAATCCCTGACTTTTTGGTTGTATTTTTATAGAAAATTAATTCATTGTAATTTAATATTTTGAGGATCTCCAAGGGTGCCCCTCACCTCAATCATAAAAGGGAACTCCTTACTTCATTTAATTTCACCACCTTGATCCTCTTAGATTGACCAATACCTGACCATTTATCCTCATAAAATCCTTTTCCAAGTTTTTTAAGTCCTATATTTCCATAAATACCTTCTATATATCCCTTAATAATGGATCTAAAGTAAGTCTACCATAGAAGAGGTAATCATTTTTACCAACTCATTCAAAATCATTTCTTCTTTTACTTCCTATTTATGTGTTTTATCCATTTTAAAATAATAAATCTAGTATCATCTATATACCTATATTTCATTATGATTATGAAATACCCATATTCTAAATTTTATCCATCTTACAAAAAACAAAAGCATTGCACATGCATACCTACGACTTATCATCTCTACGTGGCGGTGTAATTTTTTTTCTATGTTTAACATTAAATAATGGTTTTAAAAATGTATTTAATGATTAAATATTATATTTATTATATTAATTTTATTCTAAATATTTTTTATCTATACCCAATGAATGATAATTGAGACTTACACGATAAAATGTGCATAGGAAAATAAAGTAGTTAACACCCAAAACAAGGGTAATAACAAAATATCATTGACAAACGAGTGGTAAAATATTATAATGGGATAATATATGATATAATAAATATTAATATAATTATTTTATAAGATAATAATATGTTTAAAAGCACTGTACAGAAGTTTCAGACACATTTAATGGAAGTCAAACTTGAGGTAAGGGTTTTTCTCATCTCACTTTCATTTCTATGGGATATGCCTTATTCACCACTTATTTCTTGTGTGTGGTGTATGTATACTGGTATTTGATATATATTATCATGAATTTATTTATTCTCACATTATTTAATTTTTTTTTAAATTTTATTCCTTCATGTGGATTATTATTCAAATGTTTCAAAGTGGTATGGGACACTTTAGAATGTTTAGAGATTATATTCCTCAAGAGTGTTATTAATGATCTTTTAATGGTATTTCCATTATTTGGGCTAAAAAATATACTCCAATGATGATGTAATGTGAAAAATTAATTTTGATTATCTTAAGTTTTATTCACACTTATTTTATGTTTATTTACAGCTAATACACATAATTGATTCATTGGGTTAATGCTCAAATTTTCTTTTAAAAATACTCATAAATGTTTCCTTTTCTCAAAATTTAAAAGAAATTTTTTTAAGTTATAAATAATGAGAGGATTTTACCAATTTTATAACGCCTTAATTTTTTTAGGAATCCTTTACAAGTTTACAAGGTTATTTCCAAATAAACTATTTTCTTTTATAATTGCATGATTTTTTAAATAAATGATTCCAAAGTAAAAAAAAGTGTATTTCTATCAACAAATTTTCAATGATTTTTTTAGAGTATTTCAATCTATGTAAACACCCTCTGTTTAATATTATGTTTAATTTAGTTTGATCTATTATGATACCATCTACCATATTTCATTGAATTATTTATGATCATTTTGACTGGGGATGTACTATCTTGATACCATTCTCCATATTACTATAGATATTTTATGATTATGCTTACTGATTGGGTAAATTATTTAAATTTATTATGTTAGTTTTGATATGAATTTATATTTTGATTATGTTTCACTCCTTTCATATGAGGAATGAATTGGACTTATTAACTGTTAGGAGGGGTCTGTTATATCCCCTCAATGGATCGCTAGGTCTCATGAGACAAACTAGTTTGGGTATTGGATGATGTCTTACCTAATTATGTATGGTGTCTTGGCCAAATCCTTAATTGTATTTTTATGATGTCCCGCATTATTCATTCCCTCATTATGATATTATTCATTGATTTTCATGTTATTATTCAACTAGTATAATATTCATGGTTAAGTTTAATTTTCATTTGATTATTTATATAGCATTATTTGATCAGATTTTATTCCTTCTGTATTATACTCAAGTTTATGTTTTAATGACATTTGTTTTTAGTTATTCACATTTCCTTACTATTTATGTTTATTTATGATAGCTTCCGCTATTTTTCTTACCCTTACTAAGTATCTGAGCTTACCCCTTTCTTATGTTTTATTTTTCCCCAGGATGCTAAGATGTATATTATGATTGACATGCAGGGATAATCTATAAGAATATGGATGTTTACAAAAAAGTTTCTATGTTGTATTTAATTTCAATTTATAATATTGCAATTATGTTTTTATATGGTTTTACAAAGATACTAAACTATTCGGTTCTTTGGGATGTGATCACTTGTTTGTAGTACCAATGTAATAAAGGCACCAGCTCTGAGCTACTGGAGTCGGGGTCTTTATAGTTGGTATCAGAGATTTTTTAGTAGAAACCTTGTAAACTAGATTTAGTAAATCCTAATTTAAGAAGCATAAACCTAATATAGACTTTGAGGATAACTATAGAATAACATCCCAAATAAACCATGTTTATGAGTTTAGATATACATAAATTTTTCAATTTATGTTATGTATTTCACTAGTTTTGGGATTATATATTATGATTAATAATTATATGATCTAATGTAGTGTATGTAATCATTTCTAAATAGAACATCACATAAGGAATTTGAACTGCCCCAATGCACATGATTCAAAGAGTAAGAAGGGTCAAATATTTTATGGTCTTATGCCAATATTTAGAAGGGAATAAGTCTCAAAAACATTATAATCATATGAGGATATAGTATCATGTGATAACAAGGAAAATAAATAATTCTATATAATTATTATGGATTTAGAGTAAATCATGAGAATAATAGTACAACTAGGAAAATTTTAGATGAATTAAATAAGACAAATAAGTATTTTCCCGCATGTGATAATTGTGAAAAGAAACACTCTAGTACTTGCTTAAAAGGAATGGAATTTTTCTATAAGTGTAGAGATAAAGGACACCATGCTTGTGATTTCAAGGGTAATAAAAAAGCTTCTAATGTAAAATTATTCAAATGAAAGTATATAATACACTATGCAAATCATTGTCTCAAGCGTCAAAGGAATGCACCCCAAAAGAGGATAGTGTATCATGGTCAAGCTTATGCTACTACTACATATGAAGAGGAATGATTAATATTTCTGTGTTGGGATTCAATAATTAATTTATTTGAGTATTTTCTTAATAATTATCTGGTTATAAGAATCATGAGATGTATAAGTATTATACTGTAGTACTTCTTCTTTAAAAAATTTGAAGCATGTGATGAATAGCTTCAATAATAAAAAGAAGTGATTTTATTAAAAATTGATCTTCATGAAAAACAAATGACTTAGGAAAATATCCCTAAATATGATCTTGATGTTGAGATAATAATAAATAGATGTTTATGGGATATTATTAGTGACCATGAAGGTAGTTAGTGATCTGATGGTTTATGTTATACTGGAATTATTAGATGTTTGGATTTAAGGAATATATTCAACAACCTGAGATGTTACTCTTGGAAGCATTCATGTTTTATAAAGTTTTAAAGAAGATTAAGGTATTAATATATTCGGTATGTGATAATAAGAGATACATTATTTGAGTAAACCTTATGTTAAGTTGATTTTGGAAATTTAGTGACCTCTCTTCTAAATTTTTAGACTTCGAATTTTGAAAAATGTATTTTGAATGAGTCTTAAGGTAACTAATTATGGAATGGATTAATTTTAACATTGGATAAATTATGATTTATCATATTATATAACATGTTCTAACCATTTTTCTTTTGGTAATGACTTATGGATCATTTGAAAAAATCTCTTCAAGTATAAAAAATCATCTTCAATATCCATCTCTAAATTTATGAAATGAAGTGTATATAGATCGAAGCGCAACCAAAGGATGAGATTATAACATGGAAAGGAATCAATATTATTTTATAAAGTTCTTATATAGATATTAAAATAATTCATAAACTCTAGTAAAAGTATTTTGGAACAAAAAAATTATCTATTTACTTTTCTTACTAAGAAATCAATTACCTTTTAACTGGTCACAAATTTATGGTTTTGTGATAGTTAACTTTCTAATGATCATGCTCTCTATCACTCTCCATCATAAAATTAAAGTTATATTTCTATTACATTTCCATATTTTCATAAATTTTATCCTATTTCATAATCTTATTTTTGTGGTTAACTTTTAATTTCTCTTTACTTATTTTTAAGAGGAAGTTTTATAAACCCTTTTTACAATGTGGGGTTTCCATAAAGAAATATTCAAGTATAAACCTTTAATTTTTGAAGTTTAATTTCAAATTTTGAGGAAAAATTTTATTTAAAGAGGGTAGAATTTAACACCCAAATATTTTATGGTATGTCTCTTAAATTTAATATCTTCGATATCTTATGTTGTATGCAACACCGAGTTTAAAACCATGATATACTATTTAAAATGTGACTGTTATAACCTAGTCAATAAACTGGAGAGAATGAATAATATTAACCATATTATAAAATATATATATTATATATTCAATAAAATATTTTTACATTTAACCAAATTATTCTTATAGGCATAAGATAATAATGAATCCAATATTAAGCATAAAAAATCTATATTTTTCTAAAGGTTGTGTTACTACCTTTTAATGGTGCACTTGTTTTAAAACTAAATTTTGACATATTTATAAATTATATTTGAAAAAATAAACTTCATTTTTAAAATATGAATTTAAAAATTATCTTAGGGTTAATTTCTGGTATTTTTTAGAAAATATTTATTATCTAATGAATAGTGAAAATACTAAATTTTTATAAAATTGTCAATTTTGTTATATAAAAGGTATATTTATATTTGAATTTTATATAAATTTAACTTAAATAATATTTATTTATAAATAATCTAATTTATTTAATTTTAATCATCATTACATTTTATTTTGGTATAAGTGCATTTTGGGCTAAAAAATGCATTTTCAAGAAAACTATTTTTAGTTGCATTTTATCGGTTTAATTTTAAATTAAATTCTTAAATTAATGTGTTTCGAATTTTGAAAAATGGATTCCATATTTGTATTCATAAGTTACATATTTAGTAAATAGTATTCTTTTATTTTTTTCAATATGAAAAGTAACTTTGGTAATTTTTTTATTACCACAGTTATGGGTAAATGTGGTAATTTAGGTTAAAAATAAAATTATAAGGATCATAAAATTACCCTAAAATTTTAAAAAAAATTATTATATGATTTATATTAGAACCTTAAAACCTAATTTTAAAAATTGATTCATTTATTGGGAACTTTTCCATGAGAATTTATTTTATATTATTTAAATTAAAGAAAAATCACAAATGTCACTTTCATTGTCTTAAACATCTCTGATGTGTCCACATGGAGAAAAAGGTTGGTTTTTAATGAATATAAGCCTAAATTGTGAATTTAATAAACTTATTTTCTTGATATAAATTTATTTATAATTTTTGGGAACATTTGGATGAGGCTATGATATTTATAATATTTTATTTAAGGAAAAGAAAAAAATGTCACATTCATATTTTTATAACTATATTATTTTTACTATGGTGTTAATCAGAATATATATTCAACTATAGATATTATTTTGAAATATAATAGGTTTATATACATCATGGTATTTTATTTTTATTTTTTATGGAAGAAATAATTAGCTTAAATAATTATACAATGATGATGTAGTAAATATTTTATTAATGAAAGAATCAAATAAATGATATTAAAAATATTAAAATAAATATAATTTGAATTAATTAAGGTTCTTATAGAATTTTATAGATTTTTATGACATATTAGTTCAGTGTTAAATATCTTGGATTTAAGTTATACAGTTATCTTAATTTCCTTAAGGCCAGAGTAATGAATAGTGTCAAAATTTACACTAACGGTATTTTATCAAAGTAATATTTTATTAAATTATTTAAAAATCATAAAAAATAATTAAAAATAAAAAGTGATTATTATTTGGTCTAAAATACCATAAGTTATTAATTTATGTCCCAATTGACATTTTATATTTGTAAATTACCACCTTTTAATTTTAAATACATTATTACCATAATTAAAATTAGATTATGTTAACTAAAGTCAATCAAAATGATAAGGTTTAAAGTAAATAAAAAATAAGTAAAAAAAGTATTGGATGATGATATTACAACCTTATCTCATCTTATATTCTAATCCTTATCCATTTGGTTGTATTTTTATAGAAAATGAATTTATTATAATTTAATATTTTAAGGATCTACAAGGGTGCCTCTCTCCTAAATCATAAAAGGGAACTCCTTACTTCATTTCATTTCACCACCTTGAGCCTATTATCTAGAAAAATTCCTACTTATTTATACTAATAAATTTTTTTCCAAGTTTTTTATGTCCTTGATTTCTAGAAATTCCATCTCTAGATCCCTTAAGAAGAGATCTAAAGAAGTCCACCATATAAGAGGTAATCCTTTTTACCAACTCATTCAAATTCATTTATTCTTTTACTTTCTATTGATGTGTTGTTTAGATTATAAAATAATAAATATGTTATCTTATATATACTTATATTTAATTATGATTATTAAACAACCATATTCTACCTTTTATCCATCTTATGAAAAATGAAAGCATCGGGCGTGCGTATGTACGGCTTATCATCTCCATGTAATGGTGTAATTCATTTTCTATGTTAAAAATTAAATAATGGTTATAAAAAAGTATTTAATGATTAAATATGATATTTATGACATAAATTTTATTCTATGTATTTTGTATCTATACCCAATTCAAGATAATCGGGACTTACATGAGAAAACATACATAGGAAAATGAAGTAGTTAACACTCGAAACAAGGGTAATAACAAAATATTATTGAAAAACAAGTGGTAAAATGTTATAATGATATCATAAATGAGATCATAAATATTAATATGATTATTTTATAAGATAATAATATGGTTAAACCCACTATATAAGAGTTTTATACACATTTGAAGGAAGTTAAACTTGAGGTGAGAGTTTTTCTTGTCTCACTTTCATTTCTATGGGATACCTCTTATTCACCACTTATTTCTTATGTATGGTGTATGTATACCAATATTTTATATATGTTATAATTAATTCATTTATTATCATGTTATTTAATGTTTTTTTATATTTTATTCCTTTATGGTGATTATGATTCAAATGTTTCAAAGTGGTATGGGACACTTGTTTAAAGATTGTATTCCTCAAGAATTTTCTTAACGATATTTTAATGGTATTTCTATTATTTGGGTTGAAAATATACTCTAATTATTATGTCATGTGTCAAATGAATTTTTATTATCTTAAGTTTTATTCACACTTATTTTATGTGGATTTATAGCTAATACTCATAATTTATTCATTGGGTTAATGCTCACACTTTCTTTTAAAAATATTATTTTAAATGTTTATTTTTAAAAAAAAATTAAAAAAATGTTTTTTAACTTATACAGTATGAGAATATTTTCCCACTTTTATGATGCCTTAATGTTTTTAGGAATCCTTTGCAATATTAGAATGTTATTTCCAAAGAAAATATTTTCTTTTATAATTGTGTGACTTTTTAAATAAATGATTCCAAAGTAAAAAAAGTGCATTTATCTCAAGAAATTTTTCAATGATTTTGTTAGATTATTTTCATATATGAAGACACCCTATGTTAAATCTTATGCTTAATTTAGTTTTAACTCTTATTATACCATCTACCATATTTTATTTAATGATTTATGATCATTTTGTCTGAAGATGTACTATCTTGATACTATTCATCATATTACTCTGGATAGTTAATAATTTTGTTTACTAATTGGGGAAACTATTTAAATTTCATATTATAGTTTCAATATGAATTAATATTTTGATAGTGTTTCACCCATTTTATATGAGGAATGTTTTAGACTTAGTAAGGGTCGTGTGGGGCCCACTATAGCCCCTCGATGCATGGGTAGGTCTCATAAGACAAACTAGTTTGGGTATTGACTGATATCTTACTCGATTATGTATGGTGTCTTGTACGAAGTCTTGAAGGTATGTTTATTATGTCCTACATTATGTTTTCCCTCTTTATGATATTATTCATTGATTGTTATGTTATTATTTGACTAGTATAATATCCATGGTTAAGTTTTATTCTCATTTGATTATTTATATAGTATTATTTGATCAGCTTTTAATCCTCCCATTTTTTGCTAAAGTTTATGTTTTAATTGCATGTGTTGTTAGTTATTCACCTTGCCTTATTATTTATGTTTATTTATGATAGTTTCTATTGTATTTCTTACCCTTATTGAGCATATGAGCTCACCCCTTTCTTATATTTTATTTTTTATTAGGATGACAAGATGTATATTATGATTGAAATTTAGGGATAATATAGAAGAATGGGGATGTTTCCAAAGGAGTTTCTATGTTGTATTTCATTTCAAGTTGTAATGTGACAATTATGTTTGTATCTATTTTTTCAAACTAAACTATTCCGTCCATTGGGATGTGATCACTTGGAAAAGTACTAATATAATAAAGTAAGGCACTAGCTCTGGGATACTGGGGTCAAGGTCTTTATAATAATGGTCATGGTGGTGGGAAATTCTGATCATGTTGTAAATGTTAAAAATAAACATTTTTTTCAAACATTTTGTAAAATGAGTCAAAAGTGACTTGTTTATAAAATGTTAAGAAATTTATTTTTTAAAACATTTTAAAATAATTTCAAATACCATGTGAAATATATTTGAAAATTAATTTATTTTTATTAAAAGAAATTTTTTAAAATATTTTATAAAACATTGATATGGAATAGAAATATTTTGTATCTAAAAGAAGATAAAATATCATTATCACTTACAAATGAATTTCTTGATGTTCCATTAATCAATATTGGAGGAAATTTAAATTAAAAATGTAAACCACATACATGAACAGAATATAATAAAAGATATTTCATTCAAGAAAATAAGAGAATATGATTTCCCCCCAAGAAACCTTGACCGTAAACAATCCCGAAAGAAAAATAGATTGTAATGTAAAGTCTTTACCACTTTGGTAACACTTCAATCTAAATCCCCATAAAAAAACATTAAATATCATAAACATAAGGATATTCATGATGTATTATAAACATATGTACCAAATAATTAATCAATGAAGATATTATGTGTAATAGATATAAATCCACACAAAAAAGTTTAAATAAAAAATAAAACAATTTAAATATCATTTCACACATAATCATATCTTAACTAATTCAATGAATAAGAGTTATAACCAAACTAAAGGAAATTCAGTTAAGATGCATTTTACCATTTGGTAGTTTTCAAGTCAAATCCCCTTGGATGAAATAATTAAAATTGAAACATGAAATACCATAAATTATTAAGGATTCATGATACAACATTTAAAAGGAGAGGTATATACACCATATGAAATAAATTATGTCAATAATAATAAAATATTACTTAATGAAATGAAATTGAGATGAACTCCCTTACTACTTTGGTAATCTCTGGATCAAAAACTCATGAAAGTGATAACCTCATTTGGATATGTAAATTCCAATAATATTCATTAAAACAATCATAAAATAAATTCATGGGTAATTTACACACCTCACAATAAAAATAGTGGTGAATATGGAATATGCCTCATAGAAATAATAGTGAGATGAGAAACTCTTACCTTAAGTCCAAATTTTCCATGTATATCCTTTATATCCTATATAATAAACTTTTATAAATTATTTACATGTATAAGAACCTTTTACAGGTTTATTAATTTATCATTAAACCATTTTTTCAGTTATTACAATTAAATATTTAATTACTTAATTAGTTAAGTCCTCATTGGGTGTTTTAAGGATGTTAGGTTCATAATTACAAAACGTATTCAGCATGTTGACTGTGGTCAAAGAATTCATTGATCCATCATCTAAAGAATAATATTCAGGACATAATTATTATTTCTATACATTAGTTATACATTTAAAACCAATCATGATATATTATTATGAAAAATGGGTTGTGTTAGAATCATAAAGACGGTAGGTCATGCATACACATGTGTAATGTTTCCATTTTTCAATAATCTTTATAGAAAATATGTAAGTATTATTTTATATTTAAATAATAATAATTATATTATAAATATCATAATATTTCTTTAAATATACTTATATATATGTTTCGTAGTTCCTTGGAACGTGTGTTCTGATTAGGAATCACTGCTTCCAAGCGATTTCCATTGGATTTATTTATGGAATTGGAAACATCCAACAGTTTTTTATCCAAAGGGGACCTGCTTTCTAAATGAAGGTGTTTTTTGAGTTTGAAATTATGATACTTAATAACATTCATTAGTCGATAGGATGGGAGGTCAGACTCATCACACCCTCTTGTGGGTAATTATTGTCTACTCCAAGACTCTCTTATAGATTTGAGATATTTTCATGAATTCTTATTAATTCACCAAGTATAACATAGATTTCCCTTGGAATTTGCAATCAATTAGTAGCATGTGTGAAATTTATAATCATCCATATGTATTTGAGGTTCTTCATTAATAGATAAATCTATATTTATTTGAGGTTCTCCATCAATGGTATCATCTCATAAACTATTTAGATATTCTTTTAACCATTGTTATAGTGATAATGGTTTTTAAGCCACTTAGTGGGGAACTCTAGAATTTATTGTCGTCTAAGGAGACGAAGGTGTTTTTTTATGTTGGGATTGTACCCATAAATGGGCTACCTACATATCCTTGTGAAAGGAATCAAAACCCTCATAGTTCAGTGCCTTTTAATGGGACACATCACACCTTTTAAGTTCATGTGATAAGGACCTAGCCGTATGGTTTAATGTCATGGGTAAGGACATCTAAGCGAAAGGTGCTTAGTCAAGGTTTTGTGTGGGACTTATGCCTAAGTAGCCCAAGGAACTTGGAAGGAATATGGGTTTCCATTTAATATTAGACCATGTTGGGAATATGGCCCAGGAAGAACAGGGTTGATTTGAAGTGTTGGGTTTGAACCTCAGAGGGGCTTCCTACGTATCCCATTTGGATGGGAATCAAATCCCATGTAGTTCAGTGGGTCTCATAGGAGAGTGTAGTTTCTTTGAGAGAAATTATTTTGGGATTACTTCCTGAAAAGGATTCCTTTTATGGATGAAATGAGATGGATCTCAGGCCTTAGGAAGGCTTCCTACGTATCCCAATTATGGTGGGAATCATAGTTCTTGTAGTTCAATAGAGTAGGTGTTTGTGAAAATGTTGTGATCATGAAAAATATATAAGTCCACATGAGTCATGCTTGGCATGAGAAACAAGATGATGTTAAAGATTCAAAAAATGCATCCACACTTTTCCTCCTCTGTTGGTGGAAGAGGACGCGCCTATGGTGGCAAGGGAGGATGACGTCAAGGTGACCAGGGAAGTGGGAGAGGTGATGATCCTTCCCTATTTTATCTTTACATTATACAAGGGTCCAATTTAAGGAAGGAGTGAAGGTGAAGTAAGTAGAGAGGAGCAATACTGTAACCTCTGACTTGAAAGTTTAGGGGCTTACACCAGGATGGATGCCCTAAATTGGTCCTCGTATGTGAGGGAGACTTTTCATTTTCTTGAATGGAAAAGAAAGTGTGAAACGTACCTTCCCTACCAGATACACAAGGTTTTGGGTTTTAGAGATGAGAAGGGTAGGGTAGAACCCAAACCCTAATCCTTTAAACTAGAAACTTCCCAACACTATTCCTAGGAGAAAGGTCTATGTGACTGTGGATATACAAACCCACTGACACTCCATAAATCCTAACCCCATTGCAAAACAAATGTGGGAAACCTTTGCCTGCGGTTATACAAACCCAAATAGAAGACACATTGATGTTCCTTTCCCAAAGGTTTGATGAGTCAGGAGGTTTTGGTAGAGGTTTCAACATAATCCCTTTTAGACAAGGGAGACAATGAAGAAGAATCCTTGCCATGAATGGCTTTGAATAATGCATGATGAAATACTTGTATACTGAAGGGATTATGTGAATCAAAGAAGGGCACCCAAGTAATTATATAGCACACAGGTATGGGCGTACAAGTAGGGTTGGGGACTTGATGTTCACTTAAGTGACAAAAAACCTGGATATTAGTACTTGGGTGAGACTTGACTCAAACCTTCAAGAGTATTCATAGGTATTCCTGGAAGTGGGGTGCTCAAGTTCCTTTGAGAGGAATGGGTGTCGTGCAAGTGTTTCTAATTTAGGGAGGTTGGGTGCTTTAATTTCACAAGTGTTATGGATTTCAAACACTAAAGGTACTTAGGTCCTATGATCCTCCTTCAATTCCTCCACTCTAGGTGTTAAAGAACTAACTTTAAGGTTTTAAAAGACTTGGGTGAAGCACTAGGGTGACCAGAGATGTAATTAGGCTCAGGGAAATTTGTCCATACAAATGAATCCCCCAAGGGTCTATTTATAAAAAAATAAGTGACCTTGGGAAAAAATGGTGGTGGGGAATGCAAGTGGGTTGAACGCTAGAACTGGGCACGCAAGTACCTTGCGCGCCGATGGATCCTTGGCTTGACTAGGGTGATCTAATTTTCAATCCATTGAAAATCTTGATTTTATTCATGTGTTTTCTCATATTTTTTCTAAGGCATTTCCCTTCATCGCTTTTTAGATTATGTGATGGAATGGAGTGTTAACAACCCCCCCCCCCCCTCAAAATTGGATCTGTAATGAAAAGAGGATCTTATACTGAGGTAAATTTATGAGAAAGGAAAAAAAAGTTTGATGTGGTGCGCAAGTAGTAGCACGCAAGGAAATGGGCACGCAAGGTGATGGCGCACAGGGTAATATGCATTGCTTATATATAGTGGCTTCACTTTGGTGAAAATTACAAAGAATTCCAGAAACCCATCTCTTGATGCACAAGTATTTTCGCTCAGACTCTCCTATCAGTTGCTCTTCTTCTATATGTTTTTGATTTGCATGCCTAAACTTGGGCATCATACTTGTGTGTCGGATTTATACTTGCGCGACAAGTTAAAAATTGTGCATATTAATGCCTTTTTCATTTTTTTATTAATTCCTTTGTCAAAAAAATCCAAAATAACCTTACTTTAAAGATGAATTTTGATATCTTTTTCAGGTTCAATAGCTCCCAAGAGAATTGGAATTACTGATGAATTGTCTAGTAAGAGAATTGATGATATGATGAAGATTGTTAGTCATGATAACTTTGATGTTTATGACAATGATCTACCAGACATGGTGAAGTATCTGAGGAAATATCACTTCAATTTTCCCAGGATTATTTATTTTCCTCTGTATGGTTATGGCCATCTATAGGATGTCAACATACCAGACCCAAAGTACTATATTCCACTTTCTTGGTTTCTAGACCATACCAATTTCTCTTATGCCAATGTTTTTTTGTGGGTACATATATTAATGTTGGGACAGTAGCTAAGGCTCATTTCATGCATCACAACCTATGTGCTCCAGATTTCAAAGCACATATACCTAAGCTATAGCCACATTGTTATTCATCCATCTTTCGATATTATCAGATAGATCAGTTAAAAGGATGGAAGAAAAGTTGGTATTTCCACCCAGGAGGGGGCATTAAATCCACATGGATATGGGTGTATTGAGTGCACAATACATGTGCGGAATTTATGGACGACTTAAAATGTGTTGGGATTTATGAGGTTGTATGGGTCAGGCAAACCCATGTGTATAGGAATGAAAATTTTGTTACAGAGTTGCTAAGACAATGGAGTCCAGAGACTAAATCATTCCATTTAACACATGGAGAAGTATGAATCAGTTTGTGAGATGTATAAAATATCTCTGGATCTCCAATCCTTGGAGATATGTACGATGAGTTTATTCCTAACAAGGTGACATGGAATGACTCAGAAAAGACACCAGCCTTGGTTCATGAATTGATGAAGATATTTTATAAACTCAAGAATATGAACACAACAAAGTCCCACTCATCAAGGGATATTCACCTAGAGGAATGGATGTAAATATTCCTAGTAAAGAAGAAGAAGAAGGGTCTCACTTGCACTCATCAAACCAGTTGTCCAAAGGAAAAAAAGAGAGGTACACCCAACACTTTCTGGACAACATTAGATAAAGGATAGTTTGAAAAGTGAGGGTATGAAGTCAACTCCAAGATTCCTGCAAAGACACATCTTTCAGGTTTTCTGAACATGTGTCTCAGCGTGTATCTATTACCTATTCGAGATTCCAATGGAGTCGTAAGGCCAGGAACTTTTGTTATTGCAGCCAAGATGGATGAGAAGAGGATGTTAAGATTAGTTACCCCTATTTTGGAAAAGATTCATAGGATATTATTGCATATTTATAGAGGGAAATATCCTTAATAATATAAGGATCATTCCAGGTGTTATGGGGTGAATCTCCACTCATTTTAGAACTTATGTTGTGCAAAGTGAGGTACAAGTCTTTGGAAGTTCTTTCTGACCATCTGTTCAGGATTTCTCTAGTATTTCACCTTTGTATTTGAATGCTTATGATGATAAATCGAGGATGAGTATATACAATGAATTTTATCTTTTCCCTTATGGTAATCCTCCTACAGAGTTATTTTTTGATTATGGGATGTTCGGTTTAGAGCTGAGGGTATATATGTTATCTTGTAGGGATGGTGTGTTGGACACCAGGATTGATGGGAAAATCACATGTGAGGCCTATTCTCCTTATAGATTCACGTTTAAATTCAAATTTCTGAAGAAGAAAAATTACTGTGTATCCTCCATTTCATTTCATATTAGAGAAACATTTGATGGTATCCCAACAATTATCGTTGCCGGCAACAGTAGAGAAAATTGGGTCAATATTAAAATTACCTGTCACTAGTGTAATGAAAAGATTAAATATCTGGTATGCTGAGAACGAGGTCGCATCATCCCTGAAGGGGTGTTAAACTAGGTTTTCCCTCGAGTAGGGATAAAGAGAGGCAGTAGAAAGGGACCTTCTCATTTGGAAGGTAATTCTTCATCATCAGGGGATGATTCATTGGAGACAGAGGGTGGAGGTGACAAGGTTTCAGGCTCACTGAAGAGACCTCATGAAAGATATAATCCACCTATCAGATTAAAGAGATCCACACCATCAATATCTACTGAAGTTGTACTGAGGAGATCTAGTCTACATCGTTCAAAAGAGAAACGATTCCCATTTTCTCATCCTCTATCTATGACTGCAGGAATTGGGAAGAAACTCAAATCCAAAACTACAGGATCCTCTTCACAAACCTCTAGAATGTACTCTAAATATATACGACAAAAGGTTGTTCAAACATGGAAAAGCTTGCATCACTACCACAAAAACAGTTTTTCGCAGCGCCCCCCCTTTATCAGCGCTTGTTTAGTAGCGCTGATAAAGGGTCGGCTTCAAAAAAAATTTAAAAATATATTAATATATAAATATATAAATATAGTTATATTGTTATATAAATATAATATATAATTTTTAAATATATTTTAGATAAGTATAAATGTACATTTACACTTATTATACTTAATATATATATAAGATATTTAGTGAAAATGGATTCTTAAAAAATTAAAAAAATATTTTTAATTAATAATTTGATAATCATTATGGAGTAATAGTCATTTAATAAAAATTTGAGGACTAAAAAAATTAAAAAAATATCCAAAATATGTTGAAAACGCAACTCAAACTTCAAACGGCCATAACTTTTGATCCGGGTGTCCGTTTGAGCTCTACCACATATCAAATCGAAGCCTGCGACGAGCTCTACGTCGTTGTGACCAGGAGAGACCTCAGTCAAGCGTTTTTAGAGGCCAAAAGAGGCCCATAATGCCTCCAAAACTGAGTTTTTTGTCAGGGTACCCAGATTTTTTAACATTTTGTGGATTTTCAAACTCGTTTAAGGGGGTATTATTGGCTTTTTTTGGCGGGGACTGAATTTATTCCAAGGTATTACATTCATATTGATATTATGTCTTTGAAATTTCATCCTTTTTTATAATGCACTGCTATTTATAATCAAATATATAACTATATGTACATATTTTTTATATATTCGCACCTAAAAATTAAATTTTTTAAATAAATAATTAAACATATTTACATATAAAATATATTAGCTTTATCTAAATAATAACTAATATCCATTTTATTTAAAATACCAATATATGAATATTTATATACCTATATATTAATCTAACTATATATATATATTAGTCTAACTATATATATATATATATATATATTAATCTAACTATATATATATATTAATCTAATAACTATATATATATTAATATAACTACATATATATATATTAGTATTACTATAAATATATATATTAATATCACTATATATATATTAATATAACTATATATATATATTCATATAACTATATATATGTTAATATAACTATATATATATATATATTAATATAAATATATATTACTATACGAATAAATATAACTATATATATATATAGATATAGATATATATTAATATCACTATATATATATATTAATATTACTATATATATATATTAATATAACTATATATATATATTATAATATAACTATATATATATATTATAATATAACTATATATATATTATAATCTAATAACTATATATATATTAATATAAATATATATTACTATACGAATAAATATAACTAAATATATATATATATATATAGATATCATGAATTGGAAGACAAATCAAAATAGAGTAGTGGTAAAGGCTTAGGCGCGCAGGGGGGAGGTCTCGAGTTCAAATCCTGTGGGAGGCAGGGGCGCGCGCGCATGGGGGAATATAGCAGCAAGCGCTGTTAAAGGGTGAATGGGGTGCGTGGGGTGCGTGGGGTGCTATACAGGGGCATAAAAGCACTGTAAAATGGGGGGCTCAAGCGCTATAAAAGCCCACCCGATTCGCAGTATTTTTTAATTTTTTTTTTAAATTTTTTTAAATTTTTTTAATTTTTTTTAAATTTTTTAACTTTTATCAGCGCTTTTTTAAAAGCACTGATAAAATGGTCCTTTATCAGTGCTAAAATGAAAGCGCTGATATAGGACCCCTTTATCAGTGCTAAAAAAAGCGTTGATAAAGGGGACCCCCCCCCCCCCTTTATCTACGATGGCTTTATCAACGCTTTTTCTAGCACTGATAAAGGCCATTTTTAGCGCTGATAAAGGTCGTATTTGTAGTAGTGCATTGTGATGCTGAAACCACATGGATAGATTTATATGAAGGGTTGCGTATTCCAGGGATAGGGGATCTATGAGCTTCTACTGATATTCTCTTTAAGAACAACCCTGATGAATTGAGAACTTATATCTGAGAATTGGAAATGGTCATATACACAACTCATGAATCAATTCTCACCACAAAGTGGGTGAAAGAAATGATATATCGTGGTGCCACTAAAGGGATTAACTTTTCATTGGATGAAGAATGGCGTGATTTTGTTGATCTTGAAGATGTAAGTTTCCTTTTTATCACATTATTTTCTTATTTGCAATTTAAATTTAATCAAATCATTGTTACTCAGGGGAAATGTCATTTTAACTTGCAGTTGGCTAAAGAAAAATCAGTTAAAGTTCTATCACCACAATATAGCCCCAGTGGTACCGCTCTTGAAGATACTAGATCACCCCGTGAATCAAGAGAAATATCTCCAGGCCAACATGTCATAGAGGATGATATAGAAAGGGTCTTGCAGTCTCCAATACCTGTTTTTTGAGATGATGATGCAAGTCCCCCCATGAAGGAAAATAAACAAAAACACCAAAGAAAGAAAACCATGGTTAAATGTTTTCTTAGTAATGGTAAGAATTCCTGACAAAATGAATTTTATCTTTATTCATAGAAAGTGTTTAAACTTCTTTGAACTATAGGATCTTCTTATGTTTCTTCTCTTAGAGAAATCACTAATGAGCTTCGAGGAACCATGAAGGGTTATTCTAAATAGGAACAAATTCATGCCAACCCAGTGATTCCTTTAACTGAAGAGGCATTTAGGCCAAAGGAACCAACATCTATTCCCAGCATTGCTCATATTCCTGCTATCAGTAGAGAGGAGACCTGTGGTAAATAAAAAGTGATTCATGATACACTAAATGTAACAACAACATACTTCCATCCTGTGATACTTTAGGTTCATCACATACACCAGAAAATCCTATGACAACTGATGTTGACCCCATAATTGTTGCTGAGGAAACTGTTAAAGGTCAAAGGTTATCAATGGAAGGTTGTGAAACAACTACTCTGAGTTCTTACATGGGTGATACTAACATGGGATCTAGGATATTATTGGATTCTATGATGAATATTGGAATATCTTTTGAAGAAGTATTATAACACGTTAATATACCAAATGATTTAAAAGATTTTAAAGTTCCTTGTATATAACTAACTGGACGTGATTTTTCATTGTTTGTCCTATTAATATTCTTATGATTAATTTTATAACCATGATTGGTTGAAATATCTAGTTCTATTTAAAGAAACTGTTGTAGTGATGATGCCTGAAGAAAGTGTCGACATCACTGTCAATCCTACCATTGTGGAGACATTGGCTCAGGTGAATCTTAAGGTGTAAAATCTTCCTAATATTCATTTAGAGGATCCTGAGCAAGTTAAAGAAAGTATTCCCCACCAAGAGACATCAACCAAAACTGATGAAATTGAGAATATTGGGGAGGATTCTTCTCAAGATGTTGACCTATTGTTAGGTATGGGATACTGATATTGTGATTGTGATCACTCTTGTTATCCTTTGAAACTAACTGTAACCATAATTTTTAATTCACCGTATAGTATTATCAACTTCAATGGATAGATCTGAATGTGAAGCCTCTACATCATCTAAAAAATATTAGGAAGTGAAGCAACCACTGTCAGGGAGGGAGCAGAACATGGCGCTTCTTTAAGTGCATTAATCATAGAATATGCTCCTCCTTGTGACAGTAATTCTGAATCAGAAACATAACTAAAAAAGGCTCTTCATATTTCATGTCACAAGGCATGGAAAAATATATTGAAGATAATATCTGAAATTCCCCTTGATGAACTTCCCTCATGAATTCCATGAATTTCATCTCCGTTCATTACATTGAGATTTGGTGGTTCTGAATATCGTGAAATTCATATTGTAGTGAAAGAGATTATTCAAAAAAGGGATCAAGAGAAAAGGATTTGGTGAGATCTAATAAAAACTATACAGCTGATCAATATTGATGAATTCCAAGCAGTGCTATCCCAAGTTGAGGCTAATCATACTGCAAATTTGAAATAACTGAAGTAAAAAAATTAAATAAAATATTGTTCAGTAGATGTGTCTTCAACAAGAGTTAGACATTTCTATAGGGGAGCTTGACCAGCTTCATGATTCAATAGGGTAATTCTAGAAGGATGTTGAAAAATCCATTGCAGATACTAAGGAAGCACTTTGTTATGCTGAAGAGAATGAAACTGGTTAGGTAACTGAACTTCAACAGGCAGCTGATGGGGCTCAAGAGGCCATTAATCAAATGAGAAGTTATATAGAAAACCTCTTGTGGTTTATGATAGAGAGACTCCAATTTTTGGATGCTCCTATGTAAATTTTTTTACTCACAAATGAAAAGAATTTTGTATTTAATCATCTGTGTCTTCATCCTTTATTTTTTTACCTAATCCAATGGGCCTAGTAAGCATAGTTTTATTTTTACTAGGTTTATACAGACAACCCAACAAACTTTGTATCTTTTGAATTTTTTTTATTTCTCAATATTAACTAAACCATACAAAAAGTGTACGTTTAGTGATTTGAGACTCGACTTTTGTCTAGAGCTCCCTTTGCAGGATTCCAATCTGGTGAGTACCACGTCTCTTGTTGTTGGAAATTTTGAGTCATGCATGTCGGTCCAAAAAGGCTAGTGTTTCAGGTCGAACAACTTTGACCATAAATTTTGAAATTAGATCCCAAACAAGGCTCAGTGGCTAGGAATTGATCTAATATTCTTTAAATACTTCCAAGGGGAATATTGAGTCATGATTTTTTTATGGTTACTAAATCTATCACTTGTATAAACATAAAGTGGGTCTTTTCCAAGAATGAGGTTACCATTATTTGATGAACCCATTTTGGGGGTTGTATTATTCAGGTTCAACTAGGGAATATGTTGCATAGCCAAATAGTGGTATCTTTTGACTGACAGGCCTGTTATGTAGGAAAATTATGCAAGGCCACCTAGGGGCACATACTGCATTGTCAAGAAAAAGAGTTCTCAGTAATTTACCATTTTATTTTTTATAAACAAGGGAAAATAAGATTCGGGTGACTCAAGACCACAGTGGGTGGTTTTTTCAAGGAAATGGATTTTAATAATAAAGGGTTATTTATGCCGATATATTTCATGGATAGGAAAACCAATTCTAAAAAAAATTGGTGTATTACGAATGGTTAAAATTTGTCAGAAAGGAATATTTCTGATATCTTGCTATGCATTTTTAATTCATGCAATAAAGACATTGTACTTTGAAGTTTTAAGTCATGTAGTGAGGATATTGGGTAGCTTTAATTTAAGGTATTTAGATTTGACCTAAGGTTTGAGACTCTCCAATTTCTTGATAATTTTTTTGGAAACATATCACCATGTTCAAGTATGTAAAGGAAGAATTGTAAAATATGATTTAGGAATTTTTGGATCCAAAAAATGATATGGGAAAAGGGATAAAGGCATTAGCGTAAGTCTTTTCTAAGAAAAAAGTTACCATTATTTGAAAAATACATTATGGGGGTTCTATTATGTAGGTCCAACTAGGGCATATGCTATATATCCAAATAGTGGCATCTTTTGACTGATAGGCCCGTTATATAGGAAACTTATGCAAGGCCACCTAGGGACACGTACTGTGTAGTTAAGAAAAAGAGCTCTCAAAAATTTGACATTCTATTTCTAAAATCCAAAGAAAGTTTATGGATATTCAGATTTTCTATAGCACAGAGTTCAGTTTATGGAGAAAGGTACCTGAATATGGAAAGTATATTTGAAATCATGATTTCCAAATAATCAGAGGAATATGATTTCTACGAAGGTCTGACCCAAACATAGGAAGTGTGGTGTTTGTAGTTTTAGTTCATATGACTAGGACCAAAATGGAAACAATAGATGACATATGGTAAAATGATCTAAGGTTATTTCATATTGCTTTGAACACATGGAGAGGGAATTGTATAAACCATGGCCTTGAATACTTTCAGATCGAGAGAAAGATAATGGGACAAATATACATAGATGGATTCTTTAAAAAAATAGATTCTTGTATATTTTCATCAAAATTTGAAGGGTAAAAATACACTTTAACCAAGAATGAAGTAACCATTATTTGAAAAACCCGTTATGGGGGTTTTATTATGCATGGCTGACTGGGGAATATGTTTCATATCTAAATAGTGGTATCTTTTGACTGAAAGGACCGTTATGTAGGCAACTTATGAAAGGCCACCTAGGGGAACGTACTGCATAGTCAGGAAAAAAATTTATCAGATATCATAAACTATGTCAACAAAAACCATAAGAAAGATTATGAAGATATAAAAATATTCAATATTAAGAGTGTGAAATATGAAAGGGGGTAATTCTCAATGCATAAGAGAAATATTTGAATCAGTATTGACCATGAGTATGGATTCCTTTACTTAGATATGACTCATGTGTAAAATGGGGACATTTTTTCCTTGGTGGGATTTCTAAGGAGAAGACCCAAAATGAAGATTCCCACATAGATTGTTAATTATGTGTGTAAGAGAGATAAAAATTTATCCCATGGCTGGGACTAGGAGATAAGGATGAGTTTTCACTATGAATCTCAATGAGATGATAATCAAGCCATACATAGTTCTTTGAGTGCTTTACATTTTAATTTCATACAGCGAGGACATTATGTTGTGTTGTTTAGAGTCATGCAGCAAGGACATGTAGTTATTCCGATGTGAAAAAGGAATATTTTGTTTGGACCATGTAATTAAACCCAGGTATCACTACGTATATCATATGGATGAGAATCAATCCCTATATAGTTCTTTGAACTTCCCTATGCAATTTTGATTCATACACAGTGAATAAAGGGGGTTTTATCATGGTTTGGCCCAATATTGGAGATCTAGGTGTCTCTACATATCCCATTTAAATGATAATCAATCTAAACGTAGTTCTTGAAACAATAATTTCCCACACTAATTGAGTTTGATGTGGGAGATGAGGTCTTTAACACCTTCTGGAAGAATGGTTAAACTTAAGACACAAAATGGTATAAAGATAAAACCATGTATTTTAAAAGAGAACTCTTTATAGATCTAGTTCATATATAGGAGGGGAAAGGGGAAATAAAAATTTTTGTGGTTGCGGATGGTCCCAAGATTGCAGATCCAGGCGTCCCTACATATCTTATTGAAAATGAGAATCAATCCACATGTAGTTCTTGAAACGAGGCCCCTATGAAGATTTGATTCAGACATAGGTAGAAATGGAACTCATGTGCCACTAAGGAGTAGTAATGATTTCAAGGATGCTTGCACATGGAATCTCTCAACGAAAAATAAAGAAGACGTTAATTGTACAGTTTAATGTCGTGTAACGAGGACCAATGATGTCATGCAAGTTAACATTGTGTGATAAGAACAAAGATGTTATGAATTTTATAATCGTGTAGCATGGACATTTATGGTTGCTATGCAGTTTAATGTCTTGCAACTAGAAGTTTGTGTTGTGTAGTTTAAATTTGTGAAGCGAGGACGTATTATGATGTGCAGTTACACATAGTAATTCTTCAAGAATATCACATTGGTTGGAGTTGTAATAAGTTCTACATCCATTGATATTAGGGAATAATCTCCATTTGAGTAGACCTTATATATGGAATAAGGTCCTTCCCACTTTGGCTTAAGCTTTGGAGGCTTCTTTACTGGTATCATTAGATTCCTAAGGAAAAATACCAATTATCCTTGAAAAAATGAGAAGAGGTGAAATTTCTTGTTAAAATATCATGTTATCCTATTCTGGTAGACTTCCAAATGATGTAAAGTATGCAATCTATTTTTTTCTAATCGTTCTATCTCATCAAATCATTTCTGGTACTTTTTATCTATAGAAAACTGATCACAAATTGTAACTCAGATTGAAGGGAATATAATTTCAATTGGAAAAACTGCTTCTATGTCATACACTAATGAGTATGGAGTTTCCTGAGTGGAAGTATAGGTAGTAGTCTAGTAAGACCATAAATCATGAAAAAATTTATCAGACCAAGATTTATTATCTTTATCTTCCATCTTATAGAGTATATTTTATAGGTTTTTATTAAAATCTTATATCTGTCCATTGGCCACCACATAATAGTGAGATAAATGGTTGGATTTGATATTGTGATCCTAGTATAAATTCTTTACTTCCACATAATATAAATTGGTGTTGTGATCCATCAATATAGTATGAGGGACACCAAATATAGTGATGATGTTATCTCTAAAAAATCTAACAATTATTTTGGCTCTGAATTCTTTGAGAGGTATTTCCCCATCCTATTTGGAGAAGAAATCAGTAGCAATAAGAATATACTTGAACTACTTAGCCATAGCTAGAGGATAAGGTCCTACTCCATCCATTCCCCATATGGAAAATGTCTAGAAGTATTTAGTTGTATGTAACAACTCTGGGGGTTGATGAATGAATTTGGAATGCACTTGGTAGGGATGAAATTTATTGGTGAAATCTGTGCAATCCTACATCATTGAAGGATAGAAGTATCCAAGCCTTAGGATTTGATCAGAAATCCTATGACCAGACTGGTGAGATCTACAAGCTCCTGCATGTACTTATTTCATGATATTTGTAGTTTCTTCTCCTTCAATACACCTGAAGAGGATTCCATCAGATCCTTGTTTGCAGAGGATCTTATGGTGATCTAGACTATCATAAAGATTAAAATTAGCCACTCATTGTTGGATCTGTTCTTTTTCAACTCTATCTGGTGGAAGTACTCCATTTTTAAGGTATTCCAAGATGGGTTTCATCCATCCCATTGTATGACCATATGGCGTAGAAATAGGGATAATTTCATTAATTTCCTCTATTATAGTTTTAACAATAGGTTAAACCACATGATGATGGGAAATACCGATGATTGTTTCATCCCGGTTTGGATCTACCAGGATTGTAATTGCATTATCCAATGCATCATCTTGATCATTTTGTGGTCGCGGGACATAGGACAATGTTTTCTCTGAGGGAAATTCAACCATTAACCCGCTGACATAATCACACAAAGGGATTAACTCTTCTTTTCTGATAGCATAATCCCCATTGATTTTTTTAATTACCAACTCTGAATCACCTTTCACTTTCAGGTGGTCCACTTGTACCTAGAGCGCCAATTCTAGGCCTACGATGAGAGCTTGGTATTCTTCCTCATTGTTGGTATTGCCTTCTAACAATAGGAAGGAATATAGAAACACTACCTTATTTGAGGAGATAAGTAAAATTTCTAACCCAACTTTGTTGAGTTTAGGATTTTCTATTCTCTTCCCCATTGGACTTCTAGAAGCACCATCAAAGTACATTTCCCATGTTTGGGGGTTATCTTGAATAGAGAAGACCTTTTCATCAGGAAGTTCAGTATTTAATGATGAATCTTCTATAGATGGGTGTTAAACAAGTAAATCTTCCAAGTATTAGCATTTTATTTCCTTATGAGGCACAAAATAGATATCAAATTGTTGCAAAATAATTTCCCACCATTCCAAATTCCATATAAGCATAGGAGGACTGAGGTTAAATTTTATTGGGTTATTGTGAGATACTAATTGGACATCATGATGTTGCAGGTAGTGCCTCAATTTATATACTTCAAATATTAATTCTAGGCATCACTTCTTGATACTTGAATATCAGGTCTCTATGTTGATCATAGTTCGAATGAGATAGTAAAGGCTATTTTCATTCCCAACATCATTCTTTTGGGAAAATAAGGTACCCAGTGATCACTCTAAAGTTGTCACATAGAGAATAAGTAGATTTCCTTCAATATGTGTCAATAATACCGGTGGACTCAAGAAATATTTCTTGAGGGTATCAAATTCCTCTTGGTAATATTCGGTCCATTGATATGTGACTTCCTTCTTCATTAATCTGGTGAAGGGTAAACACTTTCCTTCCAATTTGGTGATAAATCATCGAAAATAGGCCAAGTGTCCTTGAATTCCTATTAATTGTTTCAAATTTTGAGGAGTTGACATGCTAAGTATTTCTTTTGTTTTCTTAGGAACAACTTTGATTTCATGATGGCGTACAATGAAGGCGATGAATTTTTCTAAGGTTACCCTGAAAGCACATTTCAAGGGATTCATCTTCAAAGTATATTAAAGAAGTTTACTAAATATGGTCTCCAAATCAGTTAGGTGATTGGAACATTGCTTTTATTTAACTACCAGATCGTCCACATAATATTTGAAAAAAAAATCTAATAAGGGTTTGAAGATATGGTGCATGGCACATTGATACGTTGCACCTGAATTCTTTAAGCCAAAGGGAATTACTCGATAGAAAAACACACCTTGATGGGATCTAAATAATGTACACTCTTTATACTCTAGGTATATTTGTGTTTGATTGTACCCAAAGTAGAAATCCATGGAGAGAGCTTCATATCCATCAGTTGCATCAATTAAAAGTTCTATGATCAGAACTAGAAAGTTGTATTTGGGAAAATTCCAATTAAGGTCTTTGAAATCAATGAAAACTATAATTTTCTCATTCTTCTTTTTCACTGGGACAATGTTTTCCAGCAATTTGGGATATTTCATCTCCCTAAAAAAGTTGTCCTTGATAAGATTATCAACTTCATCTTTAATTTTAGAGGTATGAGTTGGGTGTGTTCTTCTTGATATCTTCTTGAATCCTTGATGATCTTCTATAAAACCCAGGTGATGAGTGGATATATCAGGATTAATTCCTGGTATTTATGTATAGTTCCAAGAAATTATATCTTGATGTTGCTTTAAAAATGAAGTATACATCTCTTGCTCTTCAGAATTCATGGTCTCACTAATACTGGAGGAGTGTTCATGAGATCTTCTTCTTTCTTACATGTCAATTATTCTATTTCTACTTACATAGTAGGTGATGAAGAAAATACTTTTAAAGTTAGGGGTGGAATCAGTATTTGAACATCCTAAAGAAGATGAAACCATTTCTAACCCTACTGATGATGAAGGGTCTTCCAGGAGTATTAAAGAGGAGATGATGGGTTGGGAACTAACATCCTTGTATTCTTCTAGTATTGAGAAAACTTTTTCTAGCCTAATTGATGAAGTATAAACTTGATAAAGTTTGGTGGATGAAATGAAGACATCTTTATTTAAGCTTTCACCACTTTTTGGTAAATCAATAATTTCTCCCATGCTGTCAAGATCAATTGTCATAATTGAAAATATGGAAGTCACTAGATGAGTGCTTAGATTTGGGTCTATACTTTCAATTTTATTGATAGGAAACACATAATCTATACTCAAATGTTTTAATGGGTTAGCTGGGATCTTTTCCAGGACATTCGGAGCATTGATTCTTGTTATATCTTTTTTCACGGTCCTCATTCCATTTGTGTGATATAATTCTGCTACAATATAATGATATTTAAATGTTTTGAATGAAGCCTTGTCACCATATAATGTCCCAATTTGACCATTGAAGCAGTACTTGAGACATTGGTGATATGACGAAGGAATGGCTACATGTTGATTTAGCCAAGGCCTTCCAAGAAGAATGTTGAAGGTTGTGTCCTAACAGAAAACCATGAAATCTAAATTAGACATAAGATGCCCAAACTAAGTTCTAAGTGTAATCTTTCTTAGAGGTTATTTTTCATTCTTTTCATAACCTTGAAACATTAAAGTAGAAGGAGATAAGTCAGATTTAGTAAGGCCCAATCAATGAAGTGTATGGATGGGAATGAGGTTGAATCTTGAGTCATTATCAATGAAGGCTCGTCAAATGTCTGTATCATTAACCCTTCCAGATAGGTACAAGGGCCTAATGTGTTCATGTACAACATCATATTCATCTTCATCTGTAAAATATATAACTATATGAAATTATGTAGGATCATTCTCTATATGATAAACCTCAGTAGCAGCAACCTTAGTTTCAAACTCTTGAGGACTTGACAAAGCCTCAATAAGTGCTTCTCGAAGATATTTAGATATATTCAAGGCATCCAAGACTGACAACTTGGCCATTACTTGGGATAGTTGTTTCAAAATATCGTACTTTTGGTCTAGAGGTCTGTGTTTCCCAGCATGAATATGTGTTTTTGCAGGTGTCTTGGAAGTTGATTCTCTTGATATAGATGTACCCTATATCAGGGTAGAAGCTATAAATACTTCTAATTTTGGTATATTAGACTGACTATGACTATATACTTGCTGAGAGAATGATGGAGTAACCTCTAATAGATCCTCCAAAATAATCATTTCTGGACCGATCTGTCATGTGCGGGAGAACTTCCTTGTTCTTGCTGAGCCTACTGAAGGGCTCTCCCATGAGTTTCCACCGCATATACGGTTCGATTAGGGGTAGAGTTAAAATAGTGGTTTCTAGTATACCCACATCTTCCCCTGTATCCTCTACCTTGGATTTTTCCCCTAGTTCCTCATTTAACTATAGGGAATTCATGCTCATAATAACCAGAATCATCATTTTCATTGGGATACATTAAGTGGATAATGTTAATGGAATCAAAGATCAATTCTTCATATCATGAAGATCCTGCTTGATAGGTCATTTCTGGTTGTGTCGTTTGATGGGGCAGTGCCCATGCTTTTGAAATAGATGATATGAAATCTTTCAAAGTAAATGATAGCTTTGGACTTGACATGAGATAGTCCTCTTCTAACTTCTCTTTATATTTCTTATCACATCACTTCCTTAAGGATTGACCTTTAGAGGACTGATATTTTGATGGAGATGGATTTACTATGATAGAAGTATCATAAGACACAATTAGTTGTTTCAACTATATTTGTATAATGACATGAGTTTGGTTGATCATTTTTCTGATCATCCAATCATCATATTTCTATGCATTTTTACTTTTGACATCCTACCATTTTCCTTCTTGCTCTGGATCAGTAGCAGTAACATATGCTACTTGGGCTGACGAACTTTTCAATTTCACTTGACCAGAGTATACTATTTTTTGCAGGTGGTATTTAAAAATAAAACACTTCTGAATGGGATTCCCCAATATTTTTTGAAAGGTACAATAATTCATAAGATCTTTATATACTTCTTTGTTCAGTTTCTTCGGCCTTGGTAACTAAACCAAATTGTTTTCCAAAGTTGAAATGAAGTAACTAGGAACCTATTCATTCCAAAAAGAATAAACTTTGTTCTTTAATTCCTCAAAATATCTCCTTCTTTAATCCTTTTTATCATCTTGATGAGGCGTTCATTGCTATTAATGCTCAGGAGGTGGATACCTTCGGTATGATGAAGGTTTTGAAGTGGAAGCAGGTATAGGTGATTGTTTGAGTGTAACTGTAGAAGCATATACTTTCCCTATTATCCTTCCTAGAGCTTACTTAATTACATGAGATTTAGCTTTAGTTTACACAATTTAATTCTCCACTTTTTGGGTGATTGAAGTGAGGTCTCGAAACCCTCCTGTGTATTTCATAGAGATCAGTGGTGTGTGTAACTCATCACACAAATTTTCTACACAAATTGGAAACAACTCTTGTTGAGGGAGTGCTAGATTTAAGTAATATGTTAATCCTTTCCATTGAGAAATGAAATATGAAACTCTTTAATTATCCCTTTGTTTTTAATTTGAAAGATCAAAAAGTATTTTCTTCAGCAGCATTGAGCTGAATTGAAGAAGGAATTTCTAACGGAGTTCTTCCCATCTAGTAATTGATCGAGACTATAAACTTGTATACCAGAAAAAGATGGCTCCTATAATGATTTCACAAAGCATCTGAGCTTTACTACTTCTTTTTGTTTAGGGGTCCCCATCATAGGATCACAATTAGAAACAAAATGTGTTAAGTATTTCTCTGGATATTCTGAACCATTGAAGATTGGGAATGTAGTATTCACAAAGTTTGGTGGGGGAGGGATTGGATCCACCCGTTCATGGTAAGATTTATTTTCTAGATGTACTGACTCACATCATTCTTCTATATCTTCCAATCGAGTTGTTAATGCCTCAATTGTATTCATAAGAATTTGGGAAATATCTGGATGAGCTGGGGCCTATACAGGTACAACAGCTGAAGCTTGAACTGGCGCGACGACTGGAAAAACCACTGGTGGTGGTGTTGCTAGTATTTGTCTTGGATAACCCTTGGGGACATTCCTATAATGATGAGTTTGATCCTGCCCTGGCTGTTTACCCAATGAAGGTAATTCATTATCCACATATGTATTTTATACAAACCCTATTTTCTAAGGAGTTCCTACAGGATGTACAGGTTGAGGATCTACCTCGGGAGCTTGTCTGGTTGAAATTATATTTCAAAGTAACTCTGTATTGAGTCTTTTCATCTCCTTCATCTTCTATTATTTCTAGGAAAATCTTTCTTCAATAGAAATAGATTTATCTTCTCTAGTGTAAAAATGAGATATGATCCAACTTTTACTTTTCCCCTTGTAAGATTCCTTTTGAAGGGGTGGGAGTTGGTTACTTGAGAGAATACCAAGATTCTGGGTAATCCTCTAATTTTGGGTACGCACACCTTCTTCATTTGCTTTAGTGTGTACTGTATTATGAATAAGAACTTCATCTTCTGACTCCCCTAAACTAGACTCATTTTCTAGAGGATCTTCCATAATTTTATTAAATACATTCACTGATGCATAATGCATCGGTGAATTTCTGTCATTATATTTGTAAGATCGTCTCTTTCTATATATTCCATGTGATTCTGTTCTTCTATATACTGAATTCCTGAGAACTGTTTGATAGATAGTAACCTAAAGGGAATCCTTTTATAGTTCAGTTGTGCATTCACTTTTTGGTTTCTTCCTTAATGAGGGTAAAACTGACTTCCATTAAGGAGGGGATTATAGATGTGAAAAAGCCCACAACCCTGCAGGCAGGGTTTGTTCTTGTTCTTCTTCTTCAAACCTTCAAACATTTTTTATTTAATTAAAATGTTTAATTAAACAAGCCCCCAGCCTTACAAGCTAGGGTGGCTCTTGAACGGCTATATTAGAGATTCACGTAGCTGCTCTTGTGATTTTGCAAATTTTGATCTGAACATTAGCTAGGTGCATTATCTGACAACCACTAAAATCACCTGTTTCGGAAGACCGTTTTGCTATTTCAGACATTTTCATCATCTGATGACTTACATCCTCTAAGTGGGAGGCCTAATTAATTTTCTCATATACTTGATGAAAAATTATCCCAATAGCCTTCTCTCTTTGGGACTGACTCTGATGAGAGATAGTCGAGGCCTTTTCTTGATCGTATCTTTGATTACACACAAAATCTGTTGATTGTAGCTGGATGTGGGCAATAACATTTCATGAGACCACTTTTTGTGGGATTTGCTGATTTTAGAGTGTGGTGAAATGAAATTCTCCACGTGCACCCCATCCTCTGATATGAACACCAGATAGGGTATCAGAATTTAATTGGTGCAACCTCTTTAGTGCATCAAGGCATGCATGCTGAAGGGTTCTCTGCAGCTTTTCAACCCTTGGATATTGGGAAACTGAGAGAGATGACAAGTTGATTTGGAATTGCAACCCTTCTATTACCTTTACATGATTTTGATATTCATCATATAGTAATACTTTAACTTTTAGATGATGAATGTTTTTCCAAAATTTTAGGTGAATATCATGAATGAAATCTTCTTCCATCCATTATGGAATATTGTATTGAGAGTTTTCCAAAGGCCCAAACATGACTAGTATTTCACCTTTAACCAATTTTTTTCTCATATTCAACATATCTTCATCATATTTTTCTAGAGTTTTCTCCACTTGGTCTGACCAGATTGGATTCTTCTTGATTGTTTTATTACAAACAATGGAATTAGTTACTTTTTCCTCTACTATATTAGAAGAAAAATCATCCAAGGAAGGTTTAGAAAATGATTGTTGCCTTAGGATGTCTTCTGGTTGAGAAAGTATTTCACTTGTTGGTGAAAATTCATCAGACATGACTAGACTTATGTTGGAAAGTGCCTCGAGATAAGAGGTTTTTCTCATTACTACATTGTCAATTAGAGAATTATCTTGACAATGTGAAACACTACTACACAGAGAACTTTCACAATGAATTCCATCATGATGAGGACCACCATGGTGGGTTACAGCAAGGGATAAATCCTCTTGTTCCTTGGTCTTCTGGCCATAGGGAGGTTTATCGTGGCTCTCATCCAAAGATAGGATCTCTAGATTGACTTAATTTTTATGAAGCAAGCCTTCATGATGAAGCATATGATGGGGAACTTTAGAATTACTACTACTACTCCCATAATTTGGTAATGTGAGGGTATGATATTGAATTGCAACAGATAAATGTTTGAGGGATTCAAGAACTCCAGCATTAAAATGATCCAGATTGCAGATTAGCTCTTAATTTTCCAACTTTGTTTGGAGATACTTCATCTTGGATGCTCTTTCTTCCTTGGAGTGGTCATTAGAATGGGTTGATTACCTTTAATTGGAAAGGGTGTATGTTCCCGATCCGGTTGTCTGTGTGATATGGGGGAGGATGCCCCATAACCCTCCTGGACTAGAACAAAGGTATGTATCTTCTCTCGGATGGAATGTCGATGTGTCATCCTAGGTGCGGGGATAGAGTTATGTGTTTGTTCCCCTATTACTACTAAAATTGATGTTATGATATTCTGGAATGCTTTCATAATATGGATAGGAATTTGTGTTTTCCCTTTCACCATTGCTAAGATAAGTTTGGTGACTTTAGCAGCCATAACGGGAATATACATCCATTCCGTATCTAGAGTAGGTTTATGTGTCTGCTCATGTCCTCCCTTTTATGTTAGTGGGTACTAATAGTACTCATGTATGGGGAAGAGAGCTGAGTATACCCAGGTTTGTCATGGGATCTTTCTGACTTACTTCTTTGGGTGTCACCAAATGAGAATGTTGGAAGTCTTGATGAATGCTGGAAAGTGTATGTGCATGTTGGCTGTTTTCTTCCAAGCATGGTTGATGGACTACTTTCAATGCTGACAGATGATACTGCTAGTAGGATTGGTGAGTGTAAGTAGGTGTATGTTCCTGTTTACCAGTTTCCACCACATTTGATTGGCGGGCTTCCTTGAATGCAGTCAGAATAGCCTGCTGACTGGCTGATAGTTTGTAAGTAGGTGTATGTGCATGTTCACGGTACTCCACTAGATTTAATTGGTGGGATTGGTGGGTTTCTTCTAGATGATTCTACTAGCCAACAGAATTAGGACAGATGGGTGTATGTGCCTGTTTGTTATTTGCCGTCAAGTTAGGTTGATGGACTTATACGGAGGGGGAAATGGTAAGAATATACTCTCTATTATCTAGAAGTTGTCCCCGGTGGTTCATCTTGCACACCCGGGTTTGAGGGACCTGATCCAAACAACCGAAGGCAACACCCCCATCATGTTGGGGGTTCACTATCGTATGATTATGCTGATGGAAATTTTTGGTGGGAGTCCTCGGGAAGGACTCATGCATCTTTTATTTGTGGCCATAAGTGACCTTTTGATCCACCTCCCTATAGTATGGGATGGACTGGTTGTTGCATTCTCGGGATAAGGACCCGAAACGGTTGTAGATGGTGGTTGGAACCGTCTGCTTCTTGACCATTGATCGTCATTGACCGGACAATCGAGGGTTGTTGTTAACCAGTAGAGCCTTTCGAGCAGCCTCTAAGGTTCGGATAGTACCATGTTGATGGTATTCCCTTACTAATACATTGGAGACCCAGCCTTGAAGATTCTGAGTTGGTGATGACATCCTTCTAGTGGATGAGGATCCATCTTGAGCAGCGGTTGGGGCATTCATGGGAGAAAACTTGAAGGAATCCATTTGGAGTGAAGGGAGTTCTGAGAAAACTTGAGAAAAATAAAACTTCATTAAATCAACATATTTTAGATGGTTACATGCATGATTGATTCCTTTATCTATCCTTCCTTTATTAACTTGGTTAAGTATTCAAATCAGGTTCATCATTTTTGTTTCATAGTTCCTTGGAACGTGTGTTCTGATTAGGAATCATTGCTTCCAGGCAGTTTCCATTGCATTTATTTATGGAACCAAAAACACCCAATAGTTCTTTATCCAAAAGGGGCATGCTTTCCAAAGGTAGGAATTCATTGCGTTTGAACTTAAAAAACTTAAGAACATGCATTGGTCAATAGGATGGGAGGTCGGACTCATTTTACCCTTTTGGAGGGGAGTTATTGTCTACTCTGGGACTCTCTTATAGATTTGAGATATTTTTATGAATCCTTATTAATTCTCCAAGTATAACATAGGTTTCCCTTGGAATTTGCAATCAATTAGTAGCATGTGTTAAATTTAGAATCATTCATATGTATTATAGGTTCTTCATTAATGGAGAAATACATATGTATTTGAGGTTATCCATCAATGTTATCCTCTCATATACTATTTAGAGATTCTTTTAACCATCATTATGATGATACTGGTTTTTAAGACACTTAGTGGGGCACTCTGGAATTTATTGTCATCCAGGGAGATGAAGGTTTTTTTTGAGGTTGGGATCATACCCATAAATGGGCTACCTATGTATCCTTCTGAAAGGAATCAGAACCCTCATAGTTTGGTGCCTCTTAATGGGACACATGATACCTTTTAAGGTCATGTGATAAGGACCTAGCCATACATTTTCAAGTCATGTGGTAAGGACATCTAAGTAAAAGGTGCTTATTCAAGGTTTGGTGTGGGACTTATACCTAAGCATCCCAAGGAACTTGGAAAGAATATGGGTTTCAAAGTAAGATTAGACCATGTTGGGAATATAGACCAAGAAGAACAGGGTTGATTTGAAGTGTTGGGTTTGTACCTTATAGAGGCTTCCTACATATCCCATTTGGATGGAAATCAACTACCACGTAGTTTAGTGAGTCTCATAGGAGAGTGTAGTTCCTTTGAAATAAATGGGTTTGGTATTACTTCCTGAAAAGGATGCCTTTTAGGGATGAAATGAGATGGAGCTCAGGCCTTAGGAAGGCTTCCTACATATCCCAATTATGGTGAGAATCATAGTTCTCATAGTTCAAGAGAGGAGTTGTTTGTGAAAATTTTGTGATCATGAAAAATCTCTAAGACCATGTGAGTCATGCTCGATATGAGAAATAAGAGGATGTGAAAGATTCAACAAATACACCCACACTTTTCCTCCACTGGTGGAAGAGGATGTGCCTATGGCGGTGAGGGAGGATGAGGCCGAGGCGACCGGGGAAGAGGGTGATGTAACAATACTTCCCTCTATTCTCTTTACAATGGAAAGGGGTCCAATTTAAGGAAGGACTAAAGGTGAAGGAAGTAGAGAGGAGAAATACTGGAACCTCCTACTTGAAAGGTTAGGGGATTACACCAAGATGGATGCCCTAAGATTGGTCCTGGTAGAGGAGGGATACATTTCATTTTCTTGAATGGAAAAGAAATTGTGAAACGTACCTTCCCTACTAGAGACTCGAGGTTACGGATTTTAGAGATGAGAAGGGGAGGATTGAACCCAAACCCTAATCCTTAAAACTAGGAACTTCCCAACACTATTCCTGGGAGAAAGTTCCATGTGACTGAAGATATACAAACCCACATACACTCTATTAATCCTAACCCCATTGAAAAAAAAATGTGGGAAACCTCTGACTGCAGATATAAAAACCCAAATAGGATACACACTGATGTGTCTTTCCCAAAGGTTTGATGAGTTAGGATGTTTTGGTGGAGGTTTCAACATAATCCCTTTTAGAAAAGGGATCTAATGAAGAAGAAGCCTTTCCATGAATGGGTTTTAATAAGGCTTGATGAAAGGCTTGTAGATTGAAGGGATTAGGTGAATCAAAGAAGGGCGCTCGAGTAAGTATCTGGAGTGAAAGTATGAGTGTGCAAGTAGGCTTGGGCGACCTAATGTTCACTTAAGTGATGAAAAACCTGGATGTTAATACTTAGGAGAGACTTGACTCAATCCTTAAAAAGTATTCATAGGTATTCCCTGAAGTGGGTCACTCAAGTTCCTTTGAGAGGAATGGGTGGCGTGCAAGTGTTTCTGATTCAGGGAGGTTGGTCACTTTAGGTGCGCAAGTGTTATGTATTTCAAAAACTAAAGGAACTTAAGTCCTATGATCCTCCTTTAATTCCTACTATATAGGTGTTAAAGAACTACCTTGAAGGTTTCTGAATAGTTGGGTGAAGCACTAGGGCGACCAGAGCAGCAATTAGGATTTAGGGAAATTCATTCGTACAAATGAAGGCCCCAAGGGTCTATTTATAGGAAAATAAGTGACCTTGGGCACAAATGGTGGTGGGGCGTGCAAGTGGGTTGCATGCCAGAACTGGGAATGCAAGTACCTTGTGCACTGACAAATCCTCGACTTGACTAGGGTGATCCAATTTTCAAGCCTTTGAAGATCTTGATTTTCTTCATGTGTTTTATCCTCTTTTTTCTAAGTCATTTCCATTTGTCACTTTTTAGATTCTGTGATGGAACGGAGTGTCAACAATATATAATCCATGTGATGTGGTGATGAAAAATGAATCACGTCGTTTCATGAAGGTAGTAATCTACACGTACGCACGAACAATGTTACCATTTTTTAGTGAATGAAAAGGTAAGAAAATAGGTGTTATATTATCTTTCCATAAAGATAAATATGTCATCAATATCATATATATATATATTTACATTAAATCCATCATTATTGTAAGGACTTGGCCTTAAACATCGCATAATCTAGTGTCTTTAGACTAGAATTATCTTTCATTCTTTCCCAAATATCTTTTAGGTTTAGAGTTTTAGAGAATTTGGTAATAAATATTACATAAAAAACTCATAAATTACAAGGTGGATACTTCTACTCAGTATCCATTTTTTCCACAATATAAAACCTTTAAAATAAAACTTGTTTTATTTTTATGAAAAATCTTTACGACTTTCAACATAGCTTCTTTTTTCCCTTACCCATCTTTAAACCCTGTGAAAAAAAATTAAAAACATGGGATGAGCACAAATAGTTCAATAAGGGGCATAAAATAAATAAATCATCAATCCATGAATAATTATAAAAAAATTCCTTTTTTAAAATGAAATTTGGGTTCAAAATAAACTCTTTTTGTAAGAACCCGGATCTTCTTTTCAGGTATGTTTTTCTTTTTTGGTTGTTTTTGAGAAAAAGAGGACTATTTTGGAAATTTCAGGAGTACACACCGTGTACTTTAAGTACATGCCATGTATTCAGTTTCCATGGGTGACCGTGTATTGGTCGTGTAATGGCCGAGTACATGGCCGTGTGTGGTAACTTGGAGACCGCCTAAAGCGAAGGCCGGAAAAGGCAAGTACATGCCGTGTACTTTTAAAATACACACCGTGTACTTTATTTTTTTCATTAAATGGACTAGGGTCACGTCCAATGGACAGAACGCACTTCTTTATTGTCTATCTCATCCGAGAGCGTCCGTACGGCTTCAAATCTTCTCCAAGCCCCCGACTTGCTGTCTGTTCTCTGATTTTACCGCCTTCAATTGCGTAAGAATCACATCGCTGAGTTCTCCTTTCTTCTAGAACCTCATCTCTTGATTTCTCCTCTTTCACGAGTTATCCTCGGTTGAATGTTTTTAATATTTTTGTAGATCTACGGCATTCTAGGGAGATTCAAGTCCTAAGGTTCACATATATCATTCGTACAATGCCTAGGTAGGTGGTTTTTTCCTTTTCATAGATAGTCTTTGATTTTTATATGCAAAAGTGCCCAATACCCAAGAATGGGGTATGGCGTGTTTATGGTTTTTAGCCTTGTTTTTCCTTTTATGCCTTGTTTGTTTGGATAGAGGTTGTTTTTTTATGAATATGGTTAATTTTTCCATGCTATGGAGGTTTTTCCCATGTTTTCTTATTTTCACCATTTGGTCTAGCTTGCCTGTTAGGCTGCTTTGCTTCCCATGCTAAGTATTGTTAGGATGGATTGATTTTATCTGACATGCTATGATATGCTATAGATTGTTTATCCAGGTAGTTCTTGAGGTTTTCTTTGGCTATCATGTATCGTTTTTTCACTACGAACTTACACAGTCTCATGAGTACCTGGTGTAATAGACCATGGGGAGAATGGACATTGAGGGCTTCTCTAGAGTGTCTGTTTACTATTACGTTGCGAGACCGTAGGGGTGTATTTCTTTCTCCCTCAAAGTTTCTATAGTTTCCTCGATATAGGCCACAGGGTGAATTGGATGTTTAGTTCTTCCTCAGAGTTCCTATTAGTTAACAATACGAGACCATAGGGGGAATTGACGGTGAGTGCTTCCTCCATCCAATGGCTCGAAGGCCTTCATTTGTTATTGATTTTTGATAATCCACCTTTCAAGGGATGAGTTGGAACCCTTACAAGGCCTGTAGGCATAAGTATTTCATGGCCCATAGGCCTTAGAGGAATTCATTTCCCATAGGCTTCAAACATTACATACAACCTAGACTAACTACTTGGAACTGCTCCTCCCCAGCATCTTCATCGTGAAATCAGCTCTCCACCTTCGCATGTCTGTTTGGATAGGTTATCCTGTGCATGCACAAGCTTGTCCCAATGGTAGGTGTCATACCCTCTCATTCTTGCAATCTGTGTAGCTTCGGCTATGGTGAAAGCTCCTTGCTCATCCTCCTCGGAGTGTCTTTTCTAAAGCTGAACTAGATGGGTTAGACTGTGTGTATTTCCCAGAGGGTTACTTGTGTTTGTTTAGTTGAACCAGAGGGTTTAGGCTATGAGTACTTCCTAGAGGTTTACTTGCTTTTTGATTAGCTACTTACTTGATATATGAAAATGAATGCACTTGAATTTTTAGGATTGTTAGTATGTGTACTTCCTTGCATATTGCTTCATTTTTTTTATTTCCTTCCATATATATTCACTGACTGTTACGCATAGATATTTGGGTGGTTGCCTACTGGGATTAGTCTCACACCCTATTTTGGTCATTATTTTGGGTCCAAACAGATTATATTGCTACAGGTATAGATAAGGGAAAGCGCCCTTCTACTTCAGGTACATGATTGCTATGGATCTGGGGAGCATGGGACCAAGCTGAGGCTTGTGATGTTGTGGAGCAGTTTATTTGTTTTATTTTTCACCTTGGTTTGGTATTGTATTCCAGCATTATGACTTGTTTGGATGCTTTCCTAGACATGTGTATCGTGCATCATATATGTGTGTGTGTGTGCTCCAATTTTTTATTTCTTCAGTATTCTGTTGTTTACTTATTACATGCTTTTACTTCTTCCGCTATTGTATATTTGTTTTACTTTCACTGTGTTACTCTACCAATGAGGGCATAGTTTCCCCACTATCACACCCAAGGCCCTTGATACTAGTTGACAACCTCTAGCGTTCAGGTAAATACACATGAGGCCATGTGACCAACCGGGTACGGGGCGCCTCTAGGCGGCTTTCAGAACCATGAAGTTGCAAAGTGGTATCAGATGGATTCTTTTCTTCTTAACTTATTGTTTGGATCCTATAGCCAGGGATAGGAATTAATGGGTTCTTGGTAATAAGTTGTTCCCAGACGTAGCTAACCCGTGTACAAGGAAAATCCAATCTACCTCGTTATTGAAATTTTCTAGTTTTGCAATTTTACAGTTGATTTGATTTCACCATTGGGTGATTCACATGTTCTGTGCTATTATTGTTGAAGTTATTGAGATTTTGTATCTATTTCAACCTGATGAGATGAGGGTATTCCATCTCATGCATCATATAGACACTTTCTAGAGATCACATGTCATGCATTCTTATCATGCCATTTAGGGTGCATTAGTGATTGAATGTTTTTGTGATAGATGTTGTTCTAGATATTCATGTTGTTGTGATATATTCCTTGATAGAATACCTACTTTTTTATAAAGTATTGGTTTGTGTAAGTTTTTGTAAGAATGAATTCCAAACTTTGGTTCTTGAGGTGTTATGGGCCCTCATGGATCAGAATTTGGTGGATCATTGTATTGTTTTTCCTTGAATATGACATGTATAAGATGCCAAGATTTGATTCATGGGGTGTATGGGCCCTTACGAATCAGAATTTGGCACTTTAATGTTCGTTTCAGTGTCTTTTGGGTTCCAGAGTAGTTTCTGAGGCTTATTATCCAGAATAACCCAGAATAAACAGCATGTAATGATGAATACATGCCATGTGTCCTTTTGTTCAGGAAAGAACTGTTTTTCTTAAGTACACGCCGTGTACTATATGTACACACTGTGTAGTCTCTAACCATGTCACTAGTTGTGTGGGCAGAGACACGGGGTTGGTAAATCTTTGGGGGAACAAGCTGTGTACTGGTTGTATGTGTAGACCATGTGTCCACCCGTGTGACTAACAACACGGATGGATAAAACTTAGGTTATACACATCGTGTCCAACTTGAACACACCATGTAGTATAACCCTTGTACCCGACCATGTAACGAACAACACGGGACGGTGGAAACCTTTTTGTACACGCCATGTCTGGGATAAACACGTCGTGTATAGTCATCTGTGTGTTCACTCATGTGACTAACAAAACGGGTAGTTGAAATCCTTTTAGTACACGTCATGTCCATCTAGAACATGATGTGTATAGTGAGTTGTGTAAACGACTGTGTGAAGAACAACATGGGTTGGTGAAGTTCATCTAGTACACGTATTAGGATAACATGTTGTGTTTATGGTGTGTTACATGACCAGTTTTGGCAGGAGTACACGCCCATGTGAAGGCTTAAGGGAACACACCGTGTAGTTATTATACACACCGTGTATCCATTCTTTGAAAAACTTGAATGATTTCCTTCTCTTGTTCCCTTCATACACTTCTAATTTTCAGTCCCTGTTAATCTTGATCTAAGGTGTGCACTTGACCTTACAGAGTCATGCCACCGAGACATCCTCCGGTTGTCCGCCGGTTATAAGGCAATGATTAGACATCAGATATGGCTAATCAGGGACTACTAGCAGATCCTCCAGTTGTGCCAGTATTGGCACCAACCGTTATTCTGGACATAGGTGATGATGCACAGTTCCGAGAGGGATTTATGAGGTTCATGCAGACCTTCTGAGGAGTACCGCATCCTGCACCTTCTATGGAAGATTTGACACGGGTTTTCTAGTAGCATCATCCTCCCACCTTCATAGGGTAAGGAGGACCTCAATCTGTAGAGTCATGGTTAGAATCCATGCTTTCTATCTTCGATAATCTAAAGACACCTCCAGAGAGGAGGGTGAATCTCGCTACATATATGCTTTGAGATTCTACCAAGAGATGGTGGGATGTGATCTCACAGGCGGGATGCCAGCAAGTTATGACTTGGGATGAGTTCCAGCGTGCCTTTTATGCCTACTTCTACCTAGAGACTTTGAGGGTCGATCGATCCTGATAGTTCATAATTCTGGAGCAGGGCACTCTTTCTGTTATGGAGTATTCTTTTCATTTCACAGAGCTGCAGTGCTTCACACCTATTCCAAGAGGTGATGAGTTATTTCTAGCAAGGAAGTTTGAGGATGGTCTCAGGCACGACATCCGATATCAGGTGAACATCTTCAGGTTGACTTCCATAACTTCTATAGTCAACCAGGTGCAGATCATGGAGCACAATTTGAGGGATTCTGGAGTGGTGAGCCAAGGCGGTTCGACATCTAGATTTGGTATCCCTCCTACTGACAGTAGGAAGCACCGCAGGGAGTCTACGCGCGAGGATCCAAGGAGGCAGGACACTTCTTCAGGAAGCTAAGTGGTGTGTTACCAGTGCAGGAAGAGTGGGCATACAAGGCCACATTTCCCGATAGATCCATTGGAGTGATGATCATGCGGCAAGATGGTCCATCTTCAGTGTTTCTGTCAGTTTTTATCATCTGTAGCTGGTGACATGGGTTCTTCTATGACTCCTTGTTCCAGAAAAGCACCACTGGTTTCTCATTAGTCAGGGAACTGGAGTTCTTCCGGCCGTTCATATGACAACCCTGCTTTTTATTACAACTTAAGCATGCTTTATTACATAAAACTTCACTTGATACAACAAAGAAGATTGAGAGGTTTAGTGTATTTGGGGATTATGATCATTACATAAAAACTTTAAACTTGAAATAAAACATCTTTATTGAAAACTTCCTTTACATGACCACTACATTCCTTCGTACTTAGCATTGCATGGGATAACCTGAGGACATGCATAAGAAAAGGGTGAGCTATAAAGCCCCGTAAGGGAGTACACAATGAATAACATGAGGAGTACAATACATGTTAGGAAATAGGAACATCAATAGAGCATTAGAGTAACATGAACATAAAGGCATGATAAAGCATGATAACCATAACATGGAAATGTGGCAACAACACTTAACATTGAATTAGCATGAGCCAAGGCTCATTGCACATGGAGCATGAGTAAACCCTCATTGCACTTGAAGCACGAGTAAACCATCATTGAACTTGAATTAGCATGAGTCAACACTCATTTCACATGACGTATCATGATACTATACTTTACCCAATGCATTGGAGCGCTATAAAGGGTGCACCCTTCTTAAACATTTCATTTCATGCATAAGTGTGCCACATGCATCATAAAAACATGGATTCATAAAACATAATCATTTATTCCACGATAAAGGAATGTGGAATTCATACATGAAACATTATAATCAATAAGTAAATGTGCATAAAGGTGAATACCCTTGATGGAGAAATGGGCATGGTATTCACTACACAATGATATTGGCTTAGAAAATCGGTGTCATTTCGGCAGCGTAACGGCGTGACATAAGAGTTCATAAAAAAAGGTTAATGAGAGAGAAAGGGGTTCCTCATAATATTTACATGTAATGGATAGTAAGGAGGTCATATAGATACATTTCCCAACAATTGAAAAGGAATTTAGATTCATGATACAAAAGTATTGCTTGAATATAAAAGAGGAGAAAAAGGTTTCTTTCAGAATTTCGGAATAGTAACGGGTGTACATGGGAGGCTTTTAATGAGAGATAAAGGGGTCTCCCATCATTCAAACAATAAGAGGGAAGTATGGGAGAGGTGAAAAACCATACCCCAACATTCATAATTGAAATTAAAAGGGCAATACAACTTAAAGAAAATTGACAAAAATGAGAAAGGAAGAAAAAACCCTTACTTGGAAGTGTGCTTCCAAAGGATAGAGAGAGGCTTGTGAGAGGCTTCTTCGGAGCTTGGGGAACCTTGGGAGGATTCTAGAGAGAGTAGGGTAGAGGTTGGATGAACTCCAAGGGATTTTAGTGAGGAGTAAGTGTGAGCTTGGGTAGGTTTATATAGGAAAGGTGAGAGAATTCTTTATTATTTAGGTTTGGGACCCCTTATATTAAAATAATCCAAACCACAAACCATCCCATGGTATTTGCCCATGGTTTCTGGAAAAGGAAAGAGGAAAACAATATTTTACAAGGCCAAGGTCAGAAATTATTAAAAAAATTAGGGTTGCTTATGTGGAGGTGAGTCACACTCCCATGGAAATTAATTTAAAAAGGAAAAGTGTTGAATAAGTCTTGAGGGCTCCATTAATGCTTTGAAAAGTAAGTCAAACAAACCCAAAACCTCATTATTTTAATGATAAAACACATATTGGCCGAACATAAGGATTATGTTATTTTATTACATCACCATTGGGTCATTATGATGTCATAAAACACATTATATATTTAAATGGTATTTAATTTTTACCCAAAAATTTGACTGTCTCAGAAAATTATGAAAAATTCACCATTGGATAATTTCGATGTCCTGATTACAAAAATAATATTTATTTTATCTAAATAATTTTCTAAATATGTGAATTTTCACTTTTAAAATAAAAACCGACATTTATAAAAAATTCACGGGTTTTGACAGAAATGGCTTTCAAACCTTAATAAAAAATTTAATTGAATTCATAAAATTATAAGATCATTTATACTTAATAAAAAAATTAATTTAATATTAATAATAATATTTTATTAAAATATTATTTAATTCAAAAATCCTTTAATTTAATAAAATATAATTCTTAATTAAATAATAACTAAAAACACCATTTGTACTTTAAAAACTAATTACAATATATCAATAATGACTAGAAATTATATTCATTATTATATACAAAAATAATGTACATGAACATGGTGCTACTTATTTGTTACATAACCCCTTAAAATAGCCGTATAAGACCTAAGGGTAAGGTGTGCGATGGTGACCGACTCTTGGGGCGGCTTGGATAACATCGCTCGAGTGGTAATTTCAATCAACTTCCACTTTTCCCGTAGACGATCACGTTCGAGCTTGACTTGATGAAGCTCAGCTTGGGATTGGTCAAGGGCAAAGCCCAAAGATGCCACCTCTTTTCCGAGCTCTGACAAATGGGCTTCGTAAGGGGAAATTCTACTGGATGAGTCCATCGCTTCCTTTGTCTGAGTAGAAATGGGTTCGTTAAAGCCTTATATTTATACTACTCAGATGATCACTGTTCAACGGCTATAAAAGTAACGGTCACAAATATTAACGTAAAACTAAAGAATTTGACATCTTATAAAAACATTTTTCATAAAGAAACATTTAACTGGATCAAGATGGATTTTTTATTAATGAAACTTTGGGTCGTTACAATATTCCCCCCTTAAGAAATTTCACCCTCGAAATTTTCCTTTTCCCACACTAAAACAAAAGTGGGTAACTTAGCTTCATCATATCCTCCGACTCCAAAGTTGCTTCTTCAAACTTGTGGTTTCTCCACAACACCTTGACGAGGGGCATTGTCTTATTTCGTAGAACTTTTTCTCTACGATCTAAGATCTTTACTGGTTGCTCCTCATAAGAAAGATCGTCTTCTAATTGTACCACCTCAGAAGAGAGTACATGTGAAGGGTCTAGTATGTACTTCCTTAAGAGGGATACATGGAAGACATCATGCACCTTGTCCATAGCAGGTGGAAGTGCTAGTCAATAGGCCACAGCCCCAACACGATCAAGAATCTCGAAGGGGCCGATGTACCTTGGACTTAAATTCCCTTTCTTTCCAAACCTCATGACCTTCTTCCACAGAGATATGCGTAAAAAACCATGTCTCTGACTTTAAACTCAAGGTCTCGTCGACGATTATCTGCATAACTCTTCTGTCGACTTTGGGATGCCTTGATATGCTGCTGAATGGTTTTCACCTTCTCCACCATTTCTTCGACCATTTCTGGTCCAAGCAGCTTATGTTCACCGACCTCATCCCAACATGCTGGTGTTCTACACCTTTTCCCATACAGGGCTTCATATGGTGCCATTTGGATGCTCGAGTGGAAACTATTATTATAAGAGAACTCAACTAGAGGAAGATGTTGATCCCATCCTCCTTTAAAGTCCATTGACCACGCTCTCAACATATCCTCAATTGTTTGGATAGTCCGCTCAGATTGGACATCAGTTTGAGGATGATAGGCCATACTGAAGTTTAGTTCAGTATTCAGAGCTTGTTGAAGACTCTTCCAAAACTTAGAGGTGAATCTTGGATCTCGGTCAGAAACAATAGATAGTGGTACTCCATACAACCGTACCACATCCCTGATATATATCCGTGCCAGTTGATCCAAAGAGAAATCCTCTCGAATAGAAATGAAGTGTGCAGTCTTTGTAAGACGATCCACAACAACCCAGATTGCATTGTTGCATTTGGATGTCCTTGAAAGTCCAGTGACAAAGTCCATGGTGATGTTCTCCCATTTCCATTTTGGTATGGGCAATGGTTTCATCATCCCCTTAGACTTCTGCCTCTCTGCCTTCACTTGCTGACACACCAGGCACTTTGATGTATATTCAGCAATCTCCTTCTTCATATTATCCCACCAAAAGTTTTCTCGGAGATCTCGATACATCTTTGTGCTCCCTGGGTGAATAGAGAAATTTGAACTATGTGCATCATCCAAAAGTTCCTTCTTCAGCTCCGAACTTGATGGAACCCATAGTCTTTTCCCAAACCGCACAATTCCTTCTTCATTAACATTAAACTCTGAGGATTTTCCCTTTTTGATAGCTTCCACTTTTTCTTGGATTCCTGCATCATCCTTTTGAGCATCCTTTAACCTTTCCAAAAGATATGGTTGAGCAATCATTTGTGAAAGGATTGATGATGTTCCCTTCTTTATGATTCCCACATCCATCTTCATCAAGTCTAAGAAGATTGGATCCTTTTCAATTCTCATCATTGATAGAATCGCTGGATCCTTTCTACTTAGGGCATCCGCCACCTTGTTCGCCTTCCCAGGGTGGTAATGTATTGAACATTCATAATCCTTGATGAGCTCTATCCATCTTCTCTGGCGCATATTAAGCTCTTTCTGTGTGAATATATATTTAAGACTCTTGTGGTCAGTATATATCTCACATTTCTCTCCATAGAGATAATGTCGCCAGATTTTCAAGGCAAAGATCACCGCCGCCAACTCCAGATCATGCGTTGGATAGTTTCGCTCATAGATTTTCAACTGCCTTGAGGCATAGGATATCACTTTATCATTCTGCATCAGCACACATCCTAAGCCCTTCTTCAAAGAATCACTGAATACCACAAAAAGCTCCCCACTTGTGGGTAAAGTGAGAACGGGTGCAGTGATAAGCCTCCTTTTCAACTCCTTGAAGCTTTCTTCGACTTCATCACTCCAAGAAAACTTTACTCCCTTTCGAGTTAGCTTGGTAAGAGTTTTGGACAATCGTGAGAAATTTCTCATATACTTGATGAAAAATTATCCCAATAGCCTTCTCTCTTTGGGACTGACTCTGATGAGAGATAGTCGAGGCCTTTTCTTGATCGTATCTTTGATTACACACAAAATCTGTTGATTGTAGCTGGATGTGGGCAATAACATTTCATGAGACCACTTTTTGTGGGATTTGCTGATTTTGGAGTGTGGTGAAATGAAATTCTCCACGTGCACCCCATCCTCTGATATGAACACCAGATAGGGTATCAGAATTTAATTGGTGCAACCTCTTTAGTGCATCAAGGCATGCATGCTGAAGGGTTCTCTGCAGCTTTTCAACCCTTGGATATTGGGAAACTGAGAGAGATGACAAGTTGATTTGGAATTGCAACCCTTCTATTACCTTTACATGATTTTGATATTCATCATATAGTAATACTTTAACTTTTAGATGATGAATGTTTTTCCAAAATTTTAGGTGAATATCATGAATGAAATCTTCTTCCATCCATTATGGAATATTGTATTGAGAGTTTTCCAAAGGCCCAAACATGACTAGTATTTCACCTTTAACCAATTTTTTTCTCATATTCAACATATCTTCATCATATTTTTCTAGAGTTTTCTCCACTTGGTCCGACCAGATTGGATTCTTCTTGATTGTTTTATTACAAACAATGGAATTAGTTACTTTTTCCTCTACTATATTAGAAGAAAAATCATCCAAGGAAGGTTTAGAAAATGATTGTTGCCTTAGGATGTCTTCTGGTTGAGAAAGTATTTCACTTGTTGGTGAAAATTCATCAGACATGACTAGACTTATGTTGGAAAGTGCCTCGAGATAAGAGGTTTTTCTCATTACTACATTGTCAATTAGAGAATTATCTTGACAATGTGAAACACTACTACACAGAGAACTTTCAAAATGAATTCCATCATGATGAGGACCACCATGGTGGGTTACAGCAAGGGATAAATCCTCTTGTTCCTTGGTCTTCTGGCCATAGGGAGGTTTATCGTGGCTCTCATCCAAAGATAGGATCTCTAGATTGACTTAATTTTTATGAAGCAAGCCTTCATGATGAAGCATATGATGGGGAACTTTAGAATTACTACTACTACTCCCATAATTTGGTAATGTGAGGGTATGATATTGAATTGCAACAGATAAATGTTTGAGGGATTCAAGAACTCCAGCATTAAAATGATCCAGATTGCAGATTAGCTCTTAATTTTCCAACTTTGTTTGGAGATACTTCTTCTTGGATGCTCTTTCTTCCTTGGAGTGGTCATTAGAATGGGTTGATTACCTTTAATTGGAAAGGGTGTATGTTCCCGATCCGGTTGTCTGTGTGATATGGGGGAGGATGCCCCATAACCCTCCTGGACTAGAACAAAGGTATGTATCTTCTCTCGGATGGAATGTCGATGTGTCATCCTAGGTGCGGGGATAGAGTTATGTGTTTGTTCCCCTATTACTACTAAAATTGATGTTATGATATTCTGGAATGCTTTCATAATATGGATAGGAATTTGTGTTTTCCCTTTCACCATTGCTAAGATAAGTTTGGTGACTTTAGCAGCCATAACGGGAATATACATCCATTCCGTATCTAGAGTAGGTTTATGTGTCTGCTCATGTCCTCCCTTTTATGTTAGTGGGTACTAATAGTACTCATGTATGGGGAAGAGAGCTGAGTATACCCAGGTTTGTCATGGGATCTTTCTGACTTACTTCTTTGGGTGTCACCAAATGAGAATGTTGGAAGTCTTGATGAATGCTGGAAAGTGTATGTGCATGTTGGCTGTTTTCTTCCAAGCATGGTTGATGGACTACTTTCAATGCTGACAGATGATACTGCTAGTAGGATTGGTGAGTGTAAGTAGGTGTATGTTCCTGTTTACCAGTTTCCACCACATTTGATTGGCGGGCTTCCTTGAATGCAGTCAGAATAGCCTGCTGACTGGCTGATAGTTTGTAAGTAGGTGTATGTGCATGTTCACGGTACTCCACTAGATTTAATTGGTGGGATTGGTGGGTTTCTTCTAGATGATTCTACTAGCCAACAGAATTAGGACAGATGGGTGTATGTGCCTGTTTGTTATTTGCCGTCAAGTTAGGTTGATGGACTTATACGGAGGGGGAAATGGTAAGAATATACTCTCTATTATCTAGAAGTTGTCCCCGGTGGTTCATCTTGCACACCCGGGTTTGAGGGACCTGATCCAAACAACCGAAGGCAACACCCCCATCATGTTGGGGGTTCACTATCGTATGATTATGCTGATGGAAATTTTTGGTGGGAGTCCTCGGGAAGGACTCATGCATCTTTTATTTGTGGCCATAAGTGACCTTTTGATCCACCTCCCTATAGTATGGGATGGACTGGTTGTTGCATTCTCGGGATAAGGACCCGAAACGGTTGTAGATGGTGGTTGGAACCGTCTGCTTCTTGACCATTGATCGTCATTGACCGGACAATCGAGGGTTGTTGTTAACCAGTAGAGCCTTTCGAGCAGCCTCTAAGGTTCGGATAGTACCATGTTGATGGTATTCCCTTACTAATACATTGGAGACCCAGCCTTGAAGATTCTGAGTTGGTGATGACATCCTTCTAGTGGATGAGGATCCATCTTGAGCAGCGGTTGGGGCATTCATGGGAGAAAACTTGAAGGAATCCATTTGGAGTGAAGGGAGTTCTGAGAAAACTTGAGAAAAATAAAACTTCATTAAATCAACATATTTTAGATGGTTACATGCATGATTGATTCCTTTATCTATCCTTCCTTTATTAACTTGGTTAAGTATTCAAATCAGGTTCATCATTTTTGTTTCATAGTTCCTTGGAACGTGTGTTCTGATTAGGAATCATTGCTTCCAGGCAGTTTCCATTGCATTTATTTATGGAACCAAAAACACCCAATAGTTCTTTATCCAAAAGGGGCATGCTTTCCAAAGGTAGGAATTCATTGCGTTTGAACTTACAAAACTTAAGAACATGCATTGGTCAATAGGATGGGAGGTCGGACTCATTTTACCCTTTTGGAGGGGAGTTATTGTCTACTCTGGGACTCTCTTATAGATTTGAGATATTTTTATGAATCCTTATTAATTCTCCAAGTATAACATAGGTTTCCCTTGGAATTTGCAATCAATTAGTAGCATGTGTTAAATTTAGAATCATTCATATGTATTATAGGTTCTTCATTAATGGAGAAATACATATGTATTTGAGGTTATCCATCAATGTTATCCTCTCATATACTATTTAGAGATTCTTTTAACCATCATTATGATGATACTGGTTTTTAAGACACTTAGTGGGGCACTCTGGAATTTATTGTCATCCAGGGAGATGAAGGTTTTTTTTGAGGTTGGGATCATACCCATAAATGGGCTACCTATGTATCCTTCTGAAAGGAATCAGAACCCTCATAGTTTGGTGCCTCTTAATGGGACACATGATACCTTTTAAGGTCATGTGATAAGGACCTAGCCATACATTTTCAAGTCATGTGGTAAGGACATCTAAGTAAAAGGTGCTTATTCAAGGTTTGGTGTGGGACTTATACCTAAGCATCCCAAGGAACTTGGAAAGAATATGGGTTTCAAAGTAAGATTAGACCATGTTGGGAATATAGACCAAGAAGAACAGGGTTGATTTGAAGTGTTGGGTTTGTACCTTATAGAGGCTTCCTACATATCCCATTTGGATGGAAATCAACTACCACGTAGTTTAGTGAGTCTCATAGGAGAGTGTAGTTCCTTTGAAATAAATGGGTTTGGTATTACTTCCTGAAAAGGATGCCTTTTAGGGATGAAATGAGATGGAGCTCAGGCCTTAGGAAGGCTTCCTACATATCCCAATTATGGTGAGAATCATAGTTCTCATAGTTCAAGAGAGGAGTTGTTTGTGAAAATTTTGTGATCATGAAAAATCTCTAAGACCATGTGAGTCATGCTCGATATGAGAAATAAGAGGATGTGAAAGATTCAACAAATACACCCACACTTTTCCTCCACTGGTGGAAGAGGATGTGCCTATGGCGGTGAGGGAGGATGAGGCCGAGGCGACCGGGGAAGAGGGTGATGTAACAATACTTCCCTCTATTCTCTTTACAATGGAAAGGGGTCCAATTTAAGGAAGGACTAAAGGTGAAGGAAGTAGAGAGGAGAAATACTGGAACCTCCTACTTGAAAGGTTAGGGGATTACACCAAGATGGATGCCCTAAGATTGGTCCTGGTAGAGGAGGGATACATTTCATTTTCTTGAATGGAAAAGAAATTGTGAAACGTACCTTCCCTACTAGAGACTCGAGGTTACGGATTTTAGAGATGAGAAGGGGAGGATTGAACCCAAACCCTAATCCTTAAAACTAGGAACTTCCCAACACTATTCCTGGGAGAAAGTTCCATGTGACTGAAGATATACAAACCCACATACACTCTATTAATCCTAACCCCATTGAAAAAAAAATGTGGGAAACCTCTGACTGCAGATATAAAAACCCAAATAGGATACACACTGATGTGTCTTTCCCAAAGGTTTGATGAGTTAGGATGTTTTGGTGGAGGTTTCAACATAATCCCTTTTAGAAAAGGGATCTAATGAAGAAGAAGCCTTTCCATGAATGGGTTTTAATAAGGCTTGATGAAAGGCTTGTAGATTGAAGGGATTAGGTGAATCAAAGAAGGGCGCTCGAGTAAGTATCTGGAGTGAAAGTATGAGTGTGCAAGTAGGCTTGGGCGACCTAATGTTCACTTAAGTGATGAAAAACCTGGATGTTAATACTTAGGAGAGACTTGACTCAATCCTTAAAAAGTATTCATAGGTATTCCCTAAAGTGGGTCACTCAAGTTCCTTTGAGAGGAATGGGTGGCGTGCAAGTGTTTCTGATTCAGGGAGGTTGGTCACTTTAGGTGCGCAAGTGTTATGTATTTCAAAAACTAAAGGAACTTAAGTCCTATGATCCTCCTTTAATTCCTACTATATAGGTGTTAAAGAACTACCTTGAAGGTTTCTGAATAGTTGGGTGAAGCACTAGGGCGACCAGAGCAGCAATTAGGATTTAGGGAAATTCATTCGTACAAATGAAGGCCCCAAGGGTCTATTTATAGGAAAATAAGTGACCTTGGGCACAAATGGTGGTGGGGCGTGCAAGTGGGTTGCATGCCAGAACTGGGAATGCAAGTACCTTGTGCACTGACAAATCCTCGACTTGACTAGGGTGATCCAATTTTCAAGCCTTTGAAGATCTTGATTTTCTTCATGTGTTTTATCCTCTTTTTTCTAAGTCATTTCCATTTGTCACTTTTTAGATTCTGTGATGGAACGGAGTGTCAACAATATATAATCCATGTGATGTGGTGATGAAAAATGAATCACGTCGTTTCATGAAGGTAGTAATCTACACGTACGCACGAACAATGTTACCATTTTTTAGTGAATGAAAAGGTAAGAAAATAGGTGTTATATTATCTTTCCATAAAGATAAATATGTCATCAATATCATATATATATATATTTACATTAAATCCATCATTATTGTAAGGACTTGGCCTTAAACATCGCATAATCTAGTGTCTTTAGACTAGAATTATCTTTCATTCTTTCCCAAATATCTTTTAGGTTTAGAGTTTTAGAGAATTTGGTAATAAATATTACATAAAAAACTCATAAATTACAAGGTGGATACTTCTACTCAGTATCCATTTTTTCCACAATATAAAACCTTTAAAATAAAACTTGTTTTATTTTTATGAAAAATCTTTACGACTTTCAACATAGCTTCTTTTTTCCCTTACCCATCTTTAAACCCTGTGAAAAAAAATTAAAAACATGGGATGAGCACAAATAGTTCAATAAGGGGCATAAAATAAATAAATCATCAATCCATGAATAATTATAAAAAAATTCCTTTTTTAAAATGAAATTTGGGTTCAAAATAAACTCTTTTTGTAAGAACCCGGATCTTCTTTTCAGGTATGTTTTTCTTTTTTGGTTGTTTTTGAGAAAAAGAGGACTATTTTGGAAATTTCAGGAGTACACACCGTGTACTTTAAGTACATGCCATGTATTCAGTTTCCATGGGTGACCGTGTATTGGTCGTGTAATGGCCGAGTACATGGCCGTGTGTGGTAACTTGGAGACCGCCTAAAGCGAAGGCCGGAAAAGGCAAGTACATGCCGTGTACTTTTAAAATACACACCGTGTACTTTATTTTTTTCATTAAATGGACTAGGGTCACGTCCAATGGACAGAACGCACTTCTTTATTGTCTATCTCATCCGAGAGCGTCCGTACGGCTTCAAATCTTCTCCAAGCCCCCGACTTGCTGTCTGTTCTCTGATTTTACCGCCTTCAATTGCGTAAGAATCACATCGCTGAGTTCTCCTTTCTTCTAGAACCTCATCTCTTGATTTCTCCTCTTTCACGAGTTATCCTCGGTTGAATGTTTTTAATATTTTTGTAGATCTACGGCATTCTAGGGAGATTCAAGTCCTAAGGTTCACATATATCATTCGTACAATGCCTAGGTAGGTGGTTTTTTCCTTTTCATAGATAGTCTTTGATTTTTATATGCAAAAGTGCCCAATACCCAAGAATGGGGTATGGCGTGTTTATGGTTTTTAGCCTTATTTTTCCTTTTATGCCTTGTTTGTTTGGATAGAGGTTGTTTTTTTATGAATATGGTTAATTTTTCCATGCTATGGAGGTTTTTCCCATGTTTTCTTATTTTCACCATTTGGTCTAGCTTGCCTGTTAGGCTGCTTTGCTTCCCATGCTAAGTATTGTTAGGATGGATTGATTTTATCTGACATGCTATGATATGCTATAGATTGTTTATCCAGGTAGTTCTTGAGGTTTTCTTTGGCTATCATGTATCGTTTTTTCACTACGAACTTACACAGTCTCATGAGTACCTGGTGTAATAGACCATGGGGAGAATGGACATTGAGGGCTTCTCTAGAGTGTCTGTTTACTATTACGTTGCGAGACCGTAGGGGTGTATTTCTTTCTCCCTCAAAGTTTCTATAGTTTCCTCGATATAGGCCACAGGGTGAATTGGATGTTTAGTTCTTCCTCAGAGTTCCTATTAGTTAACAATACGAGACCATAGGGGGAATTGACGGTGAGTGCTTCCTCCATCCAATGGCTCGAAGGCCTTCATTTGTTATTGATTTTTGATAATCCACCTTTCAAGGGATGAGTTGGAACCCTTACAAGGCCTGTAGGCATAAGTATTTCATGGCCCATAGGCCTTAGAGGAATTCATTTCCCATAGGCTTCAAACATTACATACAACCTAGACTAACTACTTGGAACTGCTCCTCCCCAGCATCTTCATCGTGAAATCAGCTCTCCACCTTCGCATGTCTGTTTGGATAGGTTATCCTGTGCATGCACAAGCTTGTCCCAATGGTAGGTGTCATACCCTCTCATTCTTGCAATCTGTGTAGCTTCGGCTATGGTGAAAGCTCCTTGCTCATCCTCCTCGGAGTGTCTTTTCTAAAGCTGAACTAGATGGGTTAGACTGTGTGTATTTCCCAGAGGGTTACTTGTGTTTGTTTAGTTGAACCAGAGGGTTTAGGCTATGAGTACTTCCTAGAGGTTTACTTGCTTTTTGATTAGCTACTTACTTGATATATGAAAATGAATGCACTTGAATTTTTAGGATTGTTAGTATGTGTACTTCCTTGCATATTGCTTCATTTTTTTTATTTCCTTCCATATATATTCACTGACTGTTACGCATAGATATTTGGGTGGTTGCCTACTGGGATTAGTCTCACACCCTATTTTGGTCATTATTTTGGGTCCAAACAGATTATATTGCTACAGGTATAGATAAGGGAAAGCGCCCTTCTACTTCAGGTACATGATTGCTATGGATCTGGGGAGCATGGGACCAAGCTGAGGCTTGTGATGTTGTGGAGCAGTTTATTTGTTTTATTTTTCACCTTGGTTTGGTATTGTATTCCAGCATTATGACTTGTTTGGATGCTTTCCTAGACATGTGTATCGTGCATCATATATGTGTGTGTGTGTGCTCCAATTTTTTATTTCTTCAGTATTCTGTTGTTTACTTATTACATGCTTTTACTTCTTCCGCTATTGTATATTTGTTTTACTTTCACTGTGTTACTCTACCAATGAGGGCATAGTTTCCCCACTATCACACCCAAGGCCCTTGATACTAGTTGACAACCTCTAGCGTTCAGGTAAATACACATGAGGCCATGTGACCAACCGGGTACGGGGCGCCTCTAGGCGGCTTTCAGAACCATGAAGTTGCAAAGTGGTATCAGATGGATTCTTTTCTTCTTAACTTATTGTTTGGATCCTATAGCCAGGGATAGGAATTAATGGGTTCTTGGTAATAAGTTGTTCCCAGACGTAGCTAACCCGTGTACAAGGAAAATCCAATCTACCTCGTTATTGAAATTTTCTAGTTTTGCAATTTTACAGTTGATTTGATTTCACCATTGGGTGATTCACATGTTCTGTGCTATTATTGTTGAAGTTATTGAGATTTTGTATCTATTTCAACCTGATGAGATGAGGGTATTCCATCTCATGCATCATATAGACACTTTCTAGAGATCACATGTCATGCATTCTTATCATGCCATTTAGGGTGCATTAGTGATTGAATGTTTTTGTGATAGATGTTGTTCTAGATATTCATGTTGTTGTGATATATTCCTTGATAGAATACCTACTTTTTTATAAAGTATTGGTTTGTGTAAGTTTTTGTAAGAATGAATTCCAAACTTTGGTTCTTGAGGTGTTATGGGCCCTCATGGATCAGAATTTGGTGGATCATTGTATTGTTTTTCCTTGAATATGACATGTATAAGATGCCAAGATTTGATTCATGGGGTGTATGGGCCCTTACGAATCAGAATTTGGCACTTTAATGTTCGTTTCAGTGTCTTTTGGGTTCCAGAGTAGTTTCTGAGGCTTATTATCCAGAATAACCCAGAATAAACAGCATGTAATGATGAATACATGCCATGTGTCCTTTTGTTCAGGAAAGAACTGTTTTTCTTAAGTACACGCCGTGTACTATATGTACACACTGTGTAGTCTCTAACCATGTCACTAGTTGTGTGGGCAGAGACACGGGGTTGGTAAATCTTTGGGGGAACAAGCTGTGTACTGGTTGTATGTGTAGACCATGTGTCCACCCGTGTGACTAACAACACGGATGGATAAAACTTAGGTTATACACATCGTGTCCAACTTGAACACACCATGTAGTATAACCCTTGTACCCGACCATGTAACGAACAACACGGGACGGTGGAAACCTTTTTGTACACGCCATGTCTGGGATAAACACGTCGTGTATAGTCATCTGTGTGTTCACTCATGTGACTAACAAAACGGGTAGTTGAAATCCTTTTAGTACACGTCATGTCCATCTAGAACATGATGTGTATAGTGAGTTGTGTAAACGACTGTGTGAAGAACAACATGGGTTGGTGAAGTTCATCTAGTACACGTATTAGGATAACATGTTGTGTTTATGGTGTGTTACATGACCAGTTTTGGCAGGAGTACACGCCCATGTGAAGGCTTAAGGGAACACACCGTGTAGTTATTATACACACCGTGTATCCATTCTTTGAAAAACTTGAATGATTTCCTTCTCTTGTTCCCTTCATACACTTCTAATTTTCAGTCCCTGTTAATCTTGATCTAAGGTGTGCACTTGACCTTACAGAGTCATGCCACCGAGACATCCTCCGGTTGTCCGCCGGTTATAAGGCAATGATTAGACATCAGATATGGCTAATCAGGGACTACTAGCAGATCCTCCAGTTGTGCCAGTATTGGCACCAACCGTTATTCTGGACATAGGTGATGATGCACAGTTCCGAGAGGGATTTATGAGGTTCATGCAGACCTTCTGAGGAGTACCGCATCCTGCACCTTCTATGGAAGATTTGACACGGGTTTTCTAGTAGCATCATCCTCCCACCTTCATAGGGTAAGGAGGACCTCAATCTGTAGAGTCATGGTTAGAATCCATGCTTTCTATCTTCGATAATCTAAAGACACCTCCAGAGAGGAGGGTGAATCTCGCTACATATATGCTTTGAGATTCTACCAAGAGATGGTGGGATGTGATCTCACAGGCGGGATGCCAGCAAGTTATGACTTGGGATGAGTTCCAGCGTGCCTTTTATGCCTACTTCTACCTAGAGACTTTGAGGGTCGATCGATCCTGATAGTTCATAATTCTGGAGCAGGGCACTCTTTCTGTTATGGAGTATTCTTTTCATTTCACAGAGCTGCAGTGCTTCACACCTATTCCAAGAGGTGATGAGTTATTTCTAGCAAGGAAGTTTGAGGATGGTCTCAGGCACGACATCCGATATCAGGTGAACATCTTCAGGTTGACTTCCATAACTTCTATAGTCAACCAGGTGCAGATCATGGAGCACAATTTGAGGGATTCTGGAGTGGTGAGCCAAGGCGGTTCGACATCTAGATTTGGTATCCCTCCTACTGACAGTAGGAAGCACCGCAGGGAGTCTACGCGCGAGGATCCAAGGAGGCAGGACACTTCTTCAGGAAGCTAAGTGGTGTGTTACCAGTGCAGGAAGAGTGGGCATACAAGGCCACATTTCCCGATAGATCCATTGGAGTGATGATCATGCGGCAAGATGGTCCATCTTCAGTGTTTCTGTCAGTTTTTATCATCTGTAGCTGGTGACATGGGTTCTTCTATGACTCCTTGTTCCAGAAAAGCACCACTGGTTTCTCATTAGTCAGGGAACTGGAGTTCTTCCGGCCGTTCATATGACAACCCTGCTTTTTATTACAACTTAAGCATGCTTTATTACATAAAACTTCACTTGATACAACAAAGAAGATTGAGAGGTTTAGTGTATTTGGGGATTATGATCATTACATAAAAACTTTAAACTTGAAATAAAACATCTTTATTGAAAACTTCCTTTACATGACCACTACATTCCTTCGTACTTAGCATTGCATGGGATAACCTGAGGACATGCATAAGAAAAGGGTGAGCTATAAAGCCCCGTAAGGGAGTACACAATGAATAACATGAGGAGTACAATACATGTTAGGAAATAGGAACATCAATAGAGCATTAGAGTAACATGAACATAAAGGCATGATAAAGCATGATAACCATAACATGGAAATGTGGCAACAACACTTAACATTGAATTAGCATGAGCCAAGGCTCATTGCACATGGAGCATGAGTAAACCCTCATTGCACTTGAAGCACGAGTAAACCATCATTGAACTTGAATTAGCATGAGTCAACACTCATTTCACATGACGTATCATGATACTATACTTTACCCAATGCATTGGAGCGCTATAAAGGGTGCACCCTTCTTAAACATTTCATTTCATGCATAAGTGTGCCACATGCATCATAAAAACATGGATTCATAAAACATAATCATTTATTCCACGATAAAGGAATGTGGAATTCATACATGAAACATTATAATCAATAAGTAAATGTGCATAAAGGTGAATACCCTTGATGGAGAAATGGGCATGGTATTCACTACACAATGATATTGGCTTAGAAAATCGGTGTCATTTCGGCAGCGTAACGGCGTGACATAAGAGTTCATAAAAAAAGGTTAATGAGAGAGAAAGGGGTTCCTCATAATATTTACATGTAATGGATAGTAAGGAGGTCATATAGATACATTTCCCAACAATTGAAAAGGAATTTAGATTCATGATACAAAAGTATTGCTTGAATATAAAAGAGGAGAAAAAGGTTTCTTTCAGAATTTCGGAATAGTAACGGGTGTACATGGGAGGCTTTTAATGAGAGATAAAGGGGTCTCCCATCATTCAAACAATAAGAGGGAAGTATGGGAGAGGTGAAAAACCATACCCCAACATTCATAATTGAAATTAAAAGGGCAATACAACTTAAAGAAAATTGACAAAAATGAGAAAGGAAGAAAAAACCCTTACTTGGAAGTGTGCTTCCAAAGGATAGAGAGAGGCTTGTGAGAGGCTTCTTCGGAGCTTGGGGAACCTTGGGAGGATTCTAGAGAGAGTAGGGTAGAGGTTGGATGAACTCCAAGGGATTTTAGTGAGGAGGAAGTGTGAGCTTGGGTAGGTTTATATAGGAAAGGTGAGAGAATTCTTTATTATTTAGGTTTGGGACCCCTTATATTAAAATAATCCAAACCACAAACCATCCCATGGTATTTGCCCATGGTTTCTGGAAAAGGAAAGAGGAAAACAATATTTTACAAGGCCAAGGTCAGAAATTATTAAAAAAATTAGGGTTGCTTATGTGGAGGTGAGTCACACTCCCATGGAAATTAATTTAAAAAGGAAAAGTGTTGAATAAGTCTTGAGGGCTCCATTAATGCTTTGAAAAGTAAGTCAAACAAACCCAAAACCTCATTATTTTAATGATAAAACACATATTGGCCGAACATAAGGATTATGTTATTTTATTACATCACCATTGGGTCATTATGATGTCATAAAACACATTATATATTTAAATGGTATTTAATTTTTACCCAAAAATTTGACTGTCTCAGAAAATTATGAAAAATTCACCATTGGATAATTTCGATGTCCTGATTACAAAAATAATATTTATTTTATCTAAATAATTTTCTAAATATGTGAATTTTCACTTTTAAAATAAAAACCGACATTTATAAAAAATTCACGGGTTTTGACAGAAATGGCTTTCAAACCTTAATAAAAAATTTAATTGAATTCATAAAATTATAAGATCATTTATACTTAATAAAAAAATTAATTTAATATTAATAATAATATTTTATTAAAATATTATTTAATTCAAAAATCCTTTAATTTAATAAAATATAATTCTTAATTAAATAATAACTAAAAACACCATTTGTACTTTAAAAACTAATTACAATATATCAATAATGACTAGAAATTATATTCATTATTATATACAAAAATAATGTACATGAACATGGTGCTACTTATTTGTTACATAACCCCTTAAAATAGCCGTATAAGACCTAAGGGTAAGGTGTGCGATGGTGACCGACTCTTGGGGCGGCTTGGATAACATCGCTCGAGTGGTAATTTCAATCAACTTCCACTTTTCCCGTAGACGATCACGTTCGAGCTTGACTTGATGAAGCTCAGCTTGGGATTGGTCAAGGGCAAAGCCCAAAGATGCCACCTCTTTTCCGAGCTCTGACAAATGGGCTTCGTAAGGGGAAATTCTACTGGATGAGTCCATCGCTTCCTTTGTCTGAGTAGAAATGGGTTCGTTAAAGCCTTATATTTATACTACTCAGATGATCACTGTTCAACGGCTATAAAAGTAACGGTCACAAATATTAACGTAAAACTAAAGAATTTGACATCTTATAAAAACATTTTTCATAAAGAAACATTTAACTGGATCAAGATGGATTTTCTATTAATGAAACTTTGGGTCGTTACAATATTCCCCCCTTAAGAAATTTCACCCTCGAAATTTTCCTTTTCCCACACTAAAACAAAAGTGGGTAACTTAGCTTCATCATATCCTCCGACTCCAAAGTTGCTTCTTCAAACTTGTGGTTTCTCCACAACACCTTGACGAGGGGCATTGTCTTATTTCGTAGAACTTTTTCTCTACGATCTAAGATCTTTACTGGTTGCTCCTCATAAGAAAGATCGTCTTCTAATTGTACCACCTCAGAAGAGAGTACATGTGAAGGGTCTAGTATGTACTTCCTTAAGAGGGATACATGGAAGACATCATGCACCTTGTCCATAGCAGGTGGAAGTGCTAGTCAATAGGCCACAGCCCCAACACGATCAAGAATCTCGAAGGGGCCGATGTACCTTGGACTTAAATTCCCTTTCTTTCCAAACCTCATGACCTTCTTCCACAGAGATATGCGTAAAAAACCATGTCTCTGACTTTAAACTCAAGGTCTCGTCGACGATTATCTGCATAACTCTTCTGTCGACTTTGGGATGCCTTGATATGCTGCTGAATGGTTTTCACCTTCTCCACCATTTCTTCGACCATTTCTGGTCCAAGCAGCTTATGTTCACCGACCTCATCCCAACATGCTGGTGTTCTACACCTTTTCCCATACAGGGCTTCATATGGTGCCATTTGGATGCTCGAGTGGAAACTATTATTATAAGAGAACTCAACTAGAGGAAGATGTTGATCCCATCCTCCTTTAAAGTCCATTGACCACGCTCTCAACATATCCTCAATTGTTTGGATAGTCCGCTCAGATTGGACATCAGTTTGAGGATGATAGGCCATACTGAAGTTTAGTTCAGTATTCAGAGCTTGTTGAAGACTCTTCCAAAACTTAGAGGTGAATCTTGGATCTCGGTCAGAAACAATAGATAGTGGTACTCCATACAACCGTACCACATCCCTGATATATATCCGTGCCAGTTGATCCAAAGAGAAATCCTCTCGAATAGAAATGAAGTGTGCAGTCTTTGTAAGACGATCCACAACAACCCAGATTGCATTGTTGCATTTGGATGTCCTTGAAAGTCCAGTGACAAAGTCCATGGTGATGTTCTCCCATTTCCATTTTGGTATGGGCAATGGTTTCATCATCCCCTTAGACTTCTGCCTCTCTGCCTTCACTTGCTGACACACCAGGCACTTTGATGTATATTCAGCAATCTCCTTCTTCATATTATCCCACCAAAAGTTTTCTCGGAGATCTCGATACATCTTTGTGCTCCCTGGGTGAATAGAGAAATTTGAACTATGTGCATCATCCAAAAGTTCCTTCTTCAGCTCCGAACTTGATGGAACCCATAGTCTTTTCCCAAACCGCACAATTCCTTCTTCATTAACATTAAACTCTGAGGATTTTCCCTTTTTGATAGCTTCCACTTTTTCTTGGATTCCTGCATCATCCTTTTGAGCATCCTTTAACCTTTCCAAAAGATATGGTTGAGCAATCATTTGTGAAAGGATTGATGATGTTCCCTTCTTTATGATTCCCACATCCATCTTCATCAAGTCTAAGAAGATTGGATCCTTTTCAATTCTCATCATTGATAGAATCGCTGGATCCTTTCTACTTAGGGCATCTGCCACCTTGTTCGCCTTCCCAGGGTGGTAATGTATTGAACATTCATAATCCTTGATGAGCTCTATCCATCTTCTCTGGCGCATATTAAGCTCTTTCTGTGTGAATATATATTTAAGACTCTTGTGGTCAGTATATATCTCACATTTCTCTCCATAGAGATAATGTCGCCAGATTTTCAAGGCAAAGATCACCGCCGCCAACTCCAGATCATGCGTTGGATAGTTTCGCTCATAGATTTTCAACTGCCTTGAGGCATAGGATATCACTTTATCATTCTGCATCAGCACACATCCTAAGCCCTTCTTCAAAGAATCACTGAATACCACAAAAAGCTCCCCACTTGTGGGTAAAGTGAGCACGGGTGCAGTGATAAGCCTCCTTTTCAACTCCTTGAAGCTTTCTTCGACTTCATCACTCCAAGAAAACTTTACTCCCTTTCGAGTTAGCTTGGTAAGAGTTTTGGACAATCGTGAGAAATTTCTCACAAATCGTCGATAATATCCAGCTAACCCCAAGAAGCTATGGATATTAGTTACCGATGTTGGCCTCGTCCATCCCTCAATTGCATCTGTTTTGGAGGGGTCCACAGATATCCCATTGCTTGTGATGATATGGCCCAAGAATGAGACTTCCTTCAACCAAAACTCACACTTACTGTACTTTGCATAGAGCTTCTCCTTGCGCAAAGTCTCTAGTACAGTTTTTAAATGCTCCTCATGGTCCTCCTTGGTTTTGGAGTATATTAGAATATCATCTATAAATACTTCCACAAATTTGTCAAGGTAATCTCTAAAGACTCTATTCATCAAGTCCATGAATATTTTTGGAGCATTGGTGAGTCCAAAAGGCATTACTATGAATTCATAGTGCCCGTACCTTGTACGAAAAGCATTCTTGGGGATATCTTCCTTCTTCACCCTTACTTGATAATATCCCGACCGCAAGTCCACCTTGGAGAAGTATTGTGCTCCACACAGCTGATCAAACAAGTCATCGATTCTTGGGAGAGGATACTTGTTCTTTATCGTGATTTTTTTAAGTTCACGATAATCGATGCAAAGCCGCATTGACCCATCCTTCTTCTTGACGAAGAGGACTGGTGCACCCCATGGTGATGCACTGGGGCGTATAAACCCTTTATCCAGATTCTCTTGTAGTTGTTTCTTCAGCTCTTCAAGCTCAACAACAGCCATTCTATATGGAGTCTTGGATATTGGTAGCACCCCAGGTATAAGTTCAATTGAGAACTCAACATCTCTTCTTGGAGGAAGACTGGGAAGTTCCTCAGGAAATACTTCAACGAATTCCCTCACAATAGGCATTTCTTCAAGGGTGGTTTCTTCCTTGGACTCAATCATCTGAGCCAGATATGCGTGCTCATAAGGCAGTAATATCCATGCTTGAGATGATGGAGCTAAAGGAGATTCATCTTCCTCCTGACACTTGTAAAGAATCGGGGGTCGATTCTCCATATGGAGTGTGATTTCCCTCTCCCGACAATTTATGTTGGCTCTATATAAGGAAATTCAATCCATGCCAAGAATTGCATAAAATTCCACCAAAGGGAGTATGACGAGGTTCGCCGGGAAATTCAATCCACAGATTATAACAGGGGAGGACTTATATTCATGGGATGCAATGATTTCCCCATTTGTCGTACTCACCGACATCTTTACTTCCAAGATTTGTGGTGGTGTTGGGATTGTTCTACTAAACATTCGAGATATAAAAGAATGCGTAGAACCTAAATCAAAAAGTATGTTCGCTATTCTTGAATGAATAACTAGCGTACCTGTCACCACTTCGTTGTCAGGGTTCACTTCGTCAGAAGTGATGGAAAAATCTCTTCCTTGCTGTCTTGGAGGTTGTTGGTTGCCTCCGATAACCCTTGTATTAGGGAACTGATTTGCAAAATGACCTGGTTCTTTGCATTTGTAGCATTGAACAACGCGTTGAGGTTCGAATGGAGCGTTCCTCTCCTCTGTCGCAGTCGCAGGTCCTTCTTGCCGACAGTTAATAGCTAGGTGCCCTTCTCTTCCACACCTAAAGCATTTTCTCGTCCCCCTAAGGCAATTTCCAGGGTGTTTCTTTCCGCACTTTTGGCAAGTGGGGTGCTGGAACTTCTTAGCACCGTTGGATTTATCCATCGGACCACCAGCATTAAAGTCCACCTTCCGCTTCTTGCCCCATGATACCCCTATGATTCTCCGATCTCCATTTCAACCTTGAGGGCACATCGGACAATTTCCTCATAGCTGTCGAAGTCACGAATCGCTAATGTTTTCCGCAAGCTAGGCTTCAGCCCACCAAAGAAGCGGTCAACCTTGCATTCGAGGGTAACGACAAAGTCGGAATCGTATCGTGCAAGCCTTTTGAAGTTTTCCTCGTACGCTCCCACAGATTCTTCATCTTTCTGATTGAGGGAAAGGAAGTCCCTTTCCATCTTAAGACGGAGGGTGCGCGGAAAATATTTATCGAAAAACATCTTCCGGAATTCCTTCCATTCCAAAGCCTCGATCTCCTCCTCAGGCTTCGTATTTTTGATCAACGTCCACCATTGATCAGCTTCACCCTCCATACGATAAGCTGCCAGGAGAACCTTCTCTTGTTCATAACATTTAAGGATAGAGAATATCTTTTCAATGGAGTTGATCCATTGCTCAGCGATCGTGGGATCAGATGATCTACTAAAAGTAGGAGGCCTTTGTCTCATGAAGCTCTCGATAGCGACTTGTTCTTTCTTAGGGGGGTTGAACATTCCTCTTGACCCGTGTTTCTATTCAAAACTTGAGTTAGCTGAGAGAGAAGCATGACAAAGTTTGCGATTCCCGCTCCCATTGGATTGGGCATCTCATTAGTACAATCATCACACCGATCTTCACAACGGTTGTTAGCCCGAGTTCTCCTATTACCGGCCATTGGCTGGAATAAAAGGAAAGTTAGGGGTAACACATAAAGGTTAATCCAAATACAAAAGTTGATGACTTATAAATAAACTTTAATCTCTTTAACTCATGAGTCTATAGGATTCAATCCAGGCTTTTCATGATCTTCCTTCGAACATATATTCTTAGGGGCATTTTTCCCTTAATAAGGGTTCATACTAAGATTGTGAATTTATCAAAACATATCCCCCGGGAGTGTCGTAACCAAGAGTGCAGCAAGGCCCGTTGTCGTGCACCAGTTCCCATTCGAGTCTAGCTCAAAGCGGTGTTTTCGGGTTTTACCCCTAGGATACATCTGTGCCAAAGCCGCCTCTACCTGCTCGTATCCAGACAGGGATGTATTTGTTTGATAAACCACTTAATTAGTATTTACCAAAACTTAGGGATGCTTTTATTATACTTAGTCTTGTATATAAGGCTTTACTAGGGTTTCCTAATCCCAAAAATAACTAAACCTATCCTCTGATACCAACTATGACAACCCTGCTTTTTATTACAACTTAAGCATGCTTTATTACATAAAACTTCACTTGATAAAACAAAGAAGATCGAGAGGTTTAGTTTCTTTGGGGCTTAGGATCATTACATAAAAACTTTAAACTTGAAATACAACATATTTATTGAAAACTTCCTTTACATGACCACTACATTCCTTCGTACATAGCATTGCATGGGATAACCTGAGGACATGCATAAGAAAAGGGTGAGCTATAAAACCCAGTAAGGGAGTACACAATGAATAACATGAGGAGTACAATACATGTTAGGCAATAGGAACATCAATAGAGAATTAGAGTAACATTAACATAAAGGCATGATAAAGCATGATAACCATAACATGGAAATGTGGCAACAACACTTAACATTGAATTAGCATGAGCTAAGGCTCATTGCACATGGAGCTTGAGTAAACCCTCATTGCACTTGAAGCATGAGTAAACCCTCGTTGAACTTGAATTAGCATGAGTCAACACTCATTGCACATGATGTATCATGATACTATACTTTACCCAATGCATTGGAGTGCTATAAAGGGCGCACCCTTCTTAAACATTTCATTTCATGCATAAGTGTGCCACATGGATCATAAAAACATGGATTCATAAAACATAATCATTTATTCCACGATAAAGGAATGTGGATTTAATACATGAAACATTATAATCAATAAGTAAATGTGCATAAAGGTGAATACCCTTTATGGAGAAATGGGCATGGTATTCACTACACAATGATATTGGCTTAGAAAATCGGTGTCATTTCGGCAGCGTAACGGCGTGACATAAGAGTACATAAAAAAGGTTGATGAGAGAGAAAGGGGTTCCTCATCATATTTACATGTAATGGACAGTAAGGAGGTCATATAGATAAATGTCCCAACAATTGAAAAGGAATTTAGATTCATGATACAAAAGTATTGCTTGAATATAAAAGAGGAGAAAAAGGTTTCTTTCCGAATTTCGGCATAGTAACGGGTGTACATGGGAGGCTTTTAATGAGAGAGAAAGGGGTCTCCCATCATTAAAACAATAAGAGGGCAGTATGGGAGAGGTGATAATCCATACCCCAACATTCATAATTGAAATTAAAAGGGAAATACAACTTAAAGAAAATTGACAAAAATGAGAAAGGAAGAAAAAACCCATACTTGGAAGTGTGCTTCCAAAGGCTAGAGAGAGGCTTGTGAGAGGCTTCTTGGGAGCTTGGGGCACCTTGGGAGGATTCTAGAGAGAGTAGGGCAGAGGTTGGACGAAATCCAAGGGATTTTAGTGAGGAGGAAGTGGGAGCTTGGGTGGGTTTATATAGGAAAGGTGAGAGAATTCTTTATTATTTAGGTTTGGGACCCCTTATATTAAAATAATCCAAACCACAAACCATCCCATGGTATTTGCCCATGGTTTCTGAAAAAGGAAAGAGGAAAACAATATTTTACAAGGCCAAGGTCCGAACTTATTAAAAAATTAGGGTTGATTATGTGGAGGTGAGCCACACTCCCATGGAAATTAATTTAAAAAGGCAAAGTGTTGAATAAGTCTTGAGGGCTCCATTAATGCTTTGAAAAGTAAGTCAAACAAACCCAAAACCACATTATTTTAATGATAAAACACATATTGGCCGAACATAAGGATTATTTTATTTTATTACATCACCATTGGGTCATTATGATGTCATAAAACACATTATATATTTAAATGGTATTTAATTTTTACCCAAAAATTTGACTATCTCAGAAAATTATGAAAAATTCACCGTTGGATAATTTCGACGTCATGATTCCAAAAATAATATTTATTTTATCTAAATAATTTTCTAAATATGTGAATTTTCACTTTTAAAATAAAAACCGACATTTATAAAAAATTCTCGGGTTTTGACAGAAATGGCTTTCAAACCTTAATAAAAATTTAAATTGCATTCATAAAATTATAAGATCATTTATACTTAATAAAAAAATTAATTTAATATTAATAATAATATTTTATTAAAATATTATTTAATTCAAAAATCCTTTAATTTAATAAAATATAATTCTTAATTAAATAATAACTAAAAACACCATTTGTACTTTAAAAACTAATTACAATATATCAAAAATGACTAGAAATTATATTCATTATTATATAAAAAAATAATGTACATGAACATGGTGCTACTTATTTGTTACATAACCCCTTAAAATAGCCGCATAAGACCTAAGGGTAAGGTGTGCGATGGTGACCGACTCTTGGGGCGGCTCGGATAACATCGCTCGAGTGGTAATTTCAATCAACTTTTACTTTTCCCGTAGACGATCACGTTCAAGCTTGACTTGATGAAGCTCAGCTTGGGCTTGGTAAAGGGAAAATCCCAAAGACGCCACCTATTTTCCGAGCTCTGACAAATGGGCTTCATAAAGGGAAATTCTACTGGATGAGGCCATCGCTTCCTTTGTCTGAGTAGAAATGGGTTCGTTAAAGCCTTATATTTATACTACTCAGATAATCACTGTTCAACGGCTATAAAAGTAACGGTCACAAGTCTTAACGTAAAACTAAATAATTTTACATCTTATAAAAACATTTTTCATAAAGAAACATTTAACTGGATCAAGAGGGATTTTCTATTAATGAAACTTTGGGTCGTTATAGTTCAGGCCAAGGTGGAGGTCGCGGTCGTGGTAGCCAGTCGTCAGGCTTTCAGCAACAACAAGGTGGATCAGCTCAGAGTGGTCAGACAGAGTCGCAGGGCCGCGGTGTAGGTCAGACTTTTGCAGTGGAGTAGACCCAGCAGGATCAGGATCCCGGACCCTCTACAGTGTGAGGTACGATCCTAGTTGCCTCAGTTTTAGCTTCTGATCTTTTCGATATAGGGGCTTCCCATAGCTTTATATATGTTGCTGTTGTGGAGAGACTTGGGCTCTATGTCTATTCTTCTATTGATATCTTGACTCTAGACACACCGTTGGGGACTAGAATAGCTAGTATACATCAGTGCAAGGAGTTCCCTTTCGAGGTTGGTGGGTGTCACTTCCTATGGGACCTTTATGTCCTATAGATGACAGGATATTATGTCATTATCAGAATGTACTGGTTAGTTCCCTTCCAGGAATTTGTCGATTGCTATCGCCATAGGGTGAGTTTCACATCACTAGAGGGTGGATCATTTCTTCATAAGGGCCAGTGGGATGTCCAGGCGAGTAGAATAGGACCTGATCATCATGGTTTGGGAGGAGTTATAGCCCAGATTGCTAGTCTATATCTAGATGACCAGGGGACTTCCTAGATGGATTTTCCTCCAGTGGTGGATCATTTCAGGGATGTCTTTCCAGAGGAATTTTTAGGTTTACCTTCAGAGTGAGAGGTGTAATTTTCTATTGAGATTGTGTCGGGAGTGGCACCGGTGTCCATTCCTCCTTATAGGATGGCTACACGTGAGTTGTAGGAGATCAAGAAGCAGTTGGAGGAGTTTCAGGAAAATGGTTTCATCTGACCCAGTACTTCTCCTTGGGGTTCGCTTGTCTTGTTCGCGAAGAAGGAAGATGGTACCATTAGACTTTGTGTAGATTATCAGAAGTTGAACCAGTTGACGGTCAAGAACCGTATCCCTTGTTGATGATTGATGATCTCTTTGATCAACTTTAAGGATCTCGGGTGTTCTCAAATATCGACTTGAGGTCCAGTTATCATCAGTTTCATGTTAGACCATCTGATATACCTCTTACAGCCTTTCGGAGTAGGTATGGTCTATACAAGTATGTGGTTATTCTGTTTGGTCTCACAAATGTGCATGCAGTTTTCATGGCGCTAATGAACCGAGTGTTCCATCCATACTTGGATTCTTTAGTGGTAGTCTTCATGGATGATATCTTTTTGTACTCTCACACTTGACATGACCATGCTACCCATCTTGAGATTGTTTTGAGTACACTGAGAGAGAATCAGTTATATTCTAAGCTCTCAAAATTCCACTTTTGGATGGACCAAATTCACTTCTTGGGTCATGTTATCTCAGATACAGAAGTATCAGTAGACCCAGAGAAAGTGAGAGCAGTAGTTTCTTAGGAGCAGTCGAAGAACGTATTTGAGGTACGAAGTTTTCTAGGACTGGCTGGTTACTATAGAAGTTTCATACAAGACTTTTAATTCTTAGAATCACCACTAATGGGTTTGACTAAGAAGGGTGCGAAATACTTATGGTCTGATTCTTGTGAGTCATCCTTTCAGGATCTGAAAGGGAGGTTGACTTTAGCACTGATACTAGTTCTTCCAGATCCAGGAAAGAGCTATATTGTGTACTGTGATATATCAGGTATCGGGCAAGGAGCAGTGCTTATGTGGGGAGAAGGATTTATTGCATATGGGTCTTGGTAGTTGATGCCACATGAGAGGAATTACCCGACACACAATCTTGAGTTGGTTGCAGTTGTTCATGCTTTATGCTATTGGAGACACTACCTGTTTGGAGAGCATTTTGTGGTTTTCACCGACCAAAAAAGTCTCAAGTATATCTTCACTTGGCGTGACCTAAATTTGAGACAACGAAGGTGAGTTGAGTACCTTCATTATTTTGACTTTGAGCTTGCCTACACACCAGGGAAGGGAAACACAGTGGCTGATGTGTTGAGTAGGAGGACTTAGGTACAGGAAGTTCAAGAGGCCAGTAGTGAGTGGAAGCTTATGGCCCTATTCTCTGAAATGCATTTGGAGGTGCACGACAGACAAGGGAGAAAATTTCTTTCTTTTATGGTTGTTAGCTCAACTCTACTTGATCGAGTGAGAATAAGGAAACTATCAGATTTTGAAGTCCTAGTCCTACGGGACAGTGTTTCAGGAGAGGACCATATTCTTAGATAGAAAGTAGGCGAGGATGAGATCTTGCGTTTTTATGGATGCATGTGGGTGCTAGAATACATATGCGAGGAGCTGATGCGAGACTTTCATTCCTCAGTTTGGGCATTTAATCCTGGTGTCATGAAGATGTATCGAGATCTACACCGTCAGTATTGGTGGCCAGGTATGAAGAGAGTTGTTGTTGGTTTTGTCATGAGGTGTTCCACCTGTCAGCAGGTAAAGGCGAAGCATCAGTGACCTGTAGGGATTTTGCAGTAGTTACTCATTCCAGAGTGTAAATAGAATGATGTCGTGATGGATTTTGTGACAGGTTTTCCAAGGTCTCCTCGAGGGAATGATGCAGTTTGGGTTTTCATTGACAGACTCACAAAGGTTTCTCACTTCTTTCCGATCAAGGAGACCTTCAGTGTTGATGAGCTAGGAAGGTTGTACATTCGAGAGATTGTAAGTCTATATGGGGTTCCACACTCCATTGTTTCAGACAGGGATGCACATTTTACTTCTCGGGTCTATTAGGGACTTCAGAGGGATTTGGGTACACAGGTACTTCTGAGTACAGCTTACCATCCCCAGACAGATGGCCACTCTAAGCATACAATTTAGGTGTTTGAGGACATGATTCGAGCATGCATCTTGGATTTTGGAGGTTCTTGGGAGAATCACATACCTCTTGTGGAGTTTGTATATAATAATAGTTTTCAAGAAACTGTTCATATAGAACCTTATGAGGCTTTGTATGGTAGGTCATTTCGATCACCCTTATGCTGGCTAGAGGTAGGAGAGATAGCTATACTGGGACCTCGTCTTGTCAAGGAGACCACAGAGTATATAGAGTTGATTCGGAAGAGGATGGTTACTGCACAGTCACGACAGAAGTCTTATGCTGATCGACGGAGATGACCTATGGAGTTTGAGGTCGGAGATCAGGTTTTCCAACATGTCACACCAAGGTTGGGACACAGAATGATTAGGAGGCGGTGTAAGCTTTCACCAAGGTACGTCAGACCGTTTGATATTTTGGAGAGAGTCATAATAGTTGCCTATCAGATACAGTTAACTTATAGGTGTCAGGATATACATGATGTCTTCCACGTTTCTCAGCTCTGACATTACTTCTCAAACCTATCTCATGTTTTCCAACCCGAGGAGGTTGAGTTAGAGGTGGACGCATCCTTCGAGGAGCATCCTATCCGGATTTTTGATTGAAATGCGAATGTTCTCTACGGCTAGTCTGTTCCTCTGGTATGAGTGCTATGGTAGCACGGGCGAGTACAGGACAAGACCTAGGAGAGGGAGGCCGATGTATGATCCCAGTGGCTAGAGTTGTTTGAAGATTCTTCTTCTATGCCACCTTGCTAGGGAAATTCAGGGACGAGTTTCTTTAAGGAGGGAAGTTTGTAAGAACCCATATCTTCTTTTCAGGTATGTTTTTCCTTTCTGGTTTTTTTTTAGAAAAAGAATAGTTTTTGGAAATTTCAGAAGTACACGCCGTGTACTTTAAGTACACACCGTGTACCCGGTTTCCGCGGGTGATCTTGTACTGGCCGTGTAACGGCCAAGTACATGGCCATGTGTGGTGACCTGGAGACTGCCTAAAGCATAGGTTGGAAAAGGCAAGTACACATCGTGTACTTTTAAAATACACGTCGTGTACTTTCTTTTTTTTCATTAAACGGACCGGGGTCGTGTCTAATGGACAAAATGCACTTCTTCTCTGTCTATCTCATCTGAGAACATCCGTATAGCCACAAATCTTCTCTGAGCCCCCGACTTGTCATCCGTTCTCCAATTCAACCGCCGTAAATTGTGTTGGAATCGCATCGGTGAGTTATCCTTTCTTCTAGAGCCTCATCTCCTGATTTCTCCTCTTTCACGAGTTATCCTCGGTTGAACGTTTTTTACATTTTTGTAGATATATGGAGTTCTAGGGAGATTCAAGGACTGAATTTAACTTATATCATCCATACAATGTCTAGGTAGGTGGTTTTTGCCTTTCCGTAGATAGTCTTTGATTTTTATGGGCAAAAGTGCCCAATACCCAAGAACGGGTTATTGCGTGTTTTTGGTTTTTAGCCCTATTTTTCCTTTTATGCCTTGTTTTTTTGGATAGAGTTTGTTTGTTTATTAATAGGGTTAATTTTTCCATGCTATGGAGGTTTTTCCCATGTTTTCTTATTTTGACCATTTGGTCCAGCTTGCCTGTTAGGCTGCTTTGATTCCCATGCCTAGTATTGTTAGGATGGAGTGATTTTATCTGAAATTCTATGATATGTTGTAGATTTTTTATCTAAGTAGTTCTTGAGTTTTACTTTGGTTGCCACATATCATTTGTGCACGAATGACTTACACAGGGCCGTGAGAACCTGATCTAGTAGACTATAGGGAGAATGGATGTTGAGGGCTTCTCCAGAGTGTATGTTTATTGTTACGTTGCAAGACCATAGGTGGGATTGACTTTGTACTCCCTTAGAGTATCTGTAGTTTCCTTGATATGGGCCATAGGGGGAATTGGATGTTGAGTGCTTCCTCAGAGTGCCTATTAGTTACTGATATGAGACCATAGGGGGAATTGATGGTGAGTGCTTTCTCAGAGTGTCTTTTCTAAAGCTGAACCAGAGGGGTTAGACTATGTGTACTTCCCAGAGGGTTGCTTGTGTTTGTTTGGTTGAACCAGATGGGTTAGGCTGTGAGTAATTCTCATAGGGTTACCTTCTTTTGATTAGATTCTTACTTGATATATGAAAATTAATGCACTTAAATTTGTAGGATTGTTACTCTGTGTACTTCCTTGCTTATTGCTTCATTTTGTTTATTGTCTTCCATATATATTCAGTGACTATTAGGCACAGATATTTGGGTGGTTTCCTACTGGGATTAGTCTCACACCATGTTTGGGTCATGCTTTTGGTCCCAAACAGATTATATTACTGCATGTATAGATAAGGGCAAGTGCTCTTCTATTTTAGGTACATGATTTATATAGAGCTGGGGAGCATGGGACCAAGCTGAGGCTTGCGATGTTGTGGAGCAGTTTATCTTCTTTCTTTTGCACCTTGGTTTAGTATTGTATTCTAGCATTTCGACTTGTTTGGCTACTTTTCTAGACATATGTATCATGCATCATATATATATGTGTGTGATCCTGTTGTTTATTTCTTCAGTCTTCCGTTTTTTACTTATTTCACGTATTTACTGCTTTCGTTATTGTATATCAGTTTTACTTCCACTGTGTTACTCTGCCAATGAGGGCATAGTTTCCCCACTATCACACCCAAGGCCCTTACTTCTAGTCGGTAGCCTCTGGCATTCTAGGAAATACACTTGAGGCCATGTGACCAATCAGGTACGGGGCACCTCTGGGCGGCTTCCAGAACTGAGACGTTACACTTTTCTTACCCAAGAAATTATCTTCTCTAACCAAAATGTTTTATAAAACATTTCATTATTAATATTTAAGGAAAAATAGACTCATAAAGGTTTGTTTTCAAACTTGAAAATCACATAAACATTTTTTCACAATGTTATACATTTCACTCTTACATATAGAATAACCATCACAATTAAATTTGGAGTAACCATCACAACTACTCATAGAAGACCATTATAGTTAACTTTTGAACATTACCATAGAGTAAACATCACAAATACTCATGGATTAACCATCATAGTTAATCTTGGAATAACCATCACAGTATATTCCCATTATCTCTTAGTAAAAACCTAATTGGTTAAATCCATCTCATATTTGAGATAACTATATGGTTGACTTCCATACCAAATGCATTGGAAGGCTATCATGGACCCAGCCATCTTTGGTTTATCACGGAACTACCCATCATTGGTTAATAATGTAACCACTCATCGTCATAAAAATTTACCAAGAACCATAGTATGAAAAAGTATATAGATATTGTATTTCATCATAAAACTCATATAAACATCCATTACTCCTTTCATAACTTTATTAACCCATAGAAAAGAAACATGTTCCATGATAATCACTTTCAACAATCATAATCAATCCCAATAAAGAATGAGGATGGTATCAACACAAAAATATACCCTATGGAGAATAAGTAACCAAAAGGGTTGTTTAAATTGATGAATGTAAATACAATTAAAATATCATTAAAATCATTCTTGAGGAAAATAAACTGTCCATTTTGAAATCACTTGTTTTAAAAAACTGTGCTATTATAAAGGAAAAAAATTATTTGAAAATAACCTCATAAACTTGTAAAGTAATATTCAAATAATATATTAGTCATGATGGTGGGAAAACACTCTCATGTTTTATAAGATAAAAAATATTCTTTTCATACTTTTTTCGTACAAGTCACAAAGTATCTTATTTGGAAAACATAAAAAAAATCTTTCAACTCATTTTGTAAAAAGTAAAAAATGGGTAAAAATGAATTTATAAATTCATAGGATAATAGTAAAAATATTATTTAAAACATTTTTAAAAAACATGGATATGGAATAAAAAATGAGTTTTAAGGGAAACTTTAGAAGATGGTTTTTAAAAGAAAGTCTATTACCTTGAGTCTGACTCGTCGTGTATGTTCTTTATCTTCCTGAATAATAAAATTAGGTTAATTATTTACTTTATTAGAAACCTTTTTAAAGTTTATTAATTCCTTTATATCACTTATTACCATGTTATATATAATTACTTAATCATTTATGTTCATGTCATATGTTTTATGATATTTGGTTTATAAGTCCAAAATGACTTCGGTATGTTGACTATGGTTAAAGAGTTAATTAATACATCATATATAGAATAATAATAATGAAATAACTATCATTTTTATAAATAAATTATGATTTTAAATCCAACCATTAAATATGGTTATGAAAAATGAAATATGTCACAATCATAGAGACGGTAGGTCGTGTGTACGCATGAGTAACATTTCCATTTTTCAACGATCATTATGAAAAGAGGGTGGGTATTATTTTATGTTTAAAAATGATCATAATATAATAATATAATATTAATCCTATAAATATACTTATATATATCATCCATGTGATTCGTTGATGAAAAATAAAACACATCGCTTCGTGGAGGTGGTAGTCCACACGTATTCATGAACGACGTTATCATTTTTCAGTGAATGGAAAGGTAAGAAGGTAAATGATATATTATCTTTTAATAATGATAAATACTTAATTAATATCATATATAAACATTAATTCCATCATTATAATTCATCCATGATATATGGTGATGAAAAACGAATTACATCGGTTTGTGAGCCGATAGTCCACCGTACACACAAACGATGGTTTTGTTTCCCATTTGATAGAAGAGGAGATGGATATAGGTTATTATATTAACATAGAAACACCTCAATATATGTATTATACTGGTGTTATTATTTTATCATGATTGAATAAGATTTTAAGGAAGTGTAAAAAGAAATAAAACAAAAGTGTTCAGTTAAGAGCAATACCTCTTCTTCGGACAACATCCTTTGTTTAACACCTTAAGACCACTAAGGTTGGTGTTATCCCCTAACTAATACCTCTAGAATGTGGGGAGGGATTTTAGTAATGGATTTGGGTAGATATTGGTAAAATCAAATGGGTTTTAAAGTGTGAATAAATGAAAATAAGTGGTGCCCTTTTACAAGAGAGGGGAGGGGTACTCTTGGAATTTCTCAAAATATTAAATTAATGAAATTAATATTCAATTCAAAATGGATCCAAACTCATTTATTTCAAATATTGGATGAGGATGGGTCAAAATCCTCTTATACAATAAAAATTAGATAATTTTACTATGCTTTTATCATTATCTTTTGATTTTAACCCATTGTTAACCTTTTTTTAAATGTGCCCTAACAACATGGTTTTTCACTCTTTGAGGGTCAACATAGTTGTCCCATAAAAGGACCATGGTTGATATTATCAGTCATATCCTAATCACTTGGATGAATCTAATATTTTTATAAATTTTATATCATTTAATAAAATATTATTTATTTTAAAATATCACTAATGTCAATTTTTAGAACAATTCATTGTTTTGACTTTAATAATATAAAGATAACACTTAGAATTCAAACCAATTATTTTAATACATCCCAAACATGTTACTTTCATCTAGAAAATTCATGGATTGCATTAATTATCTAAAAATATATTAATTTTGATATTTTTAATATCATTTATTTGATTTTTTTTCATTAATTAAATAATTATTGTATTAGTGTTGTGCAAGCATTTAAGGTAATTATTTCTTCACTGAAAAATTAAAAATAAATTACCTTGATGAGGATAAATATTTTATCTTTCAAAATAATTCTTATAGTCAAACAAATCCTCTGGATAACCCCATATTAAAATTATTATAGTTATTAAAAACAAGAGAGTGACATGTTTGACTTCTCTCAAAATAAAATACTATAAATGACATAATCTCATCCAAATGACCAAAAATGTCATATAACCGAATTTTGGATGAGTATGGAAAAAAATGGACTCATCCAATAAGATTAAGGCAGGTGTTAGGATCATTTTATAATTCTTATCATTTTATTTTTAACTTTAATTACTCGTTTTACCCTTTACCGAGATAATAAAAATTACCAAGGTTACTATTCATATTGACCAAAAATAAAATGGGACTACTTACTAAATTTGGAACTCCTGATTCCAAATATGGAATCAATTTTTCAAAATTTAAAACATAGAAGAGGAAAATTTTAATTTAAAATTACACTGGAAAAATGTAATGAAAAACGGTTTTTCAAAAAATGTCCATTTTAAATATAAAATGTTTTTATACTAAATTCAAGTATAAAATTCATTTCAAAAACCATAATTGGATCATTTTAAATCAAAAGGGACAAATTAAATTTTAAAACTAATTCAAAATATAATTTGAATTATATAAATTCTTTATAAGAAAATACATTTTTCAATTAAAAAATAGTATTTTCACTATTCATTGAAAAATCAATCTTTTTAGAAAAATATCCAAATTGCATCATAGGCTAATTTTGATATGATAATTTCAGGACAGATATTTATTTTATGAAATATAATTTCTAAAAGGTTCATAAATTAATTATATTACTCGCTCGCAGATAGTGATCAAAAGCCATTTTTGATAAAAACACAACTTTGAAGAATAAAATGGTTTTACTAAAATTTGTGTGGTTATTTCCTAAGAATTAATCAATAAATTTGTATTGATTATAATCTTTATATATATTTCAAATAAAGTTGCTAATTCTATTCATACCCGTCAATTTAACGGTTAGGTTATAACAGTCATATTTGAATAATAATATTTTGTGGTTCGTTTAAGTTCGGTGTTGCGTATCTTATACGTTATCGATCACAATATCTTTTTTAAAATCTTGGTATATTACAATTATAACTAGTCGTGAGAGATGATGATGGAAAATAAATTACATTGGTCTGAGAGACGGTAGTCCACCGTACACATGAATGATGAATTCATTTCCCATTTGATAGAGGTTGAAGATGGATATTGGCTATGTCATTAACATAATAACGTCTCAGTATATGGAGGATACTGGTGTTAATATTTTATCATGATTGAAGAAGATTTGAAGGATGTGGAAGAAGAAATAAAACAAAAATATGCTATTAAAATTATACCTCTTCTTTCAAAAATCTCCTTTGTTTAACACCTTAAGACCTCTAAGATTGGTATTATGCCCAAACTAAGGCCCCTATAACACTGGGAGGGATGTTAGGAAGGATTTTGGGCAGAGATTAGCTGAACCAAATGAGATTTGAACTGTGAAGAAATGATAAAAAGTTGTACCCTTTTATAAGAGAGGAGATGGGTGCTCTTAGAATTTCTTAAAATATTAATTTTATATAAATTAATTTTGATGACCAAATGGCTCCAAATTGATAAGATTCGAAGTTATGATGAAGATGGGTTGAAATCCTTTCATTCGATAATTTTTGGACAAGCTTATATCACATTTTACCCATATCTTTTAGTTTTAACCCCTCGTTAACTCTTTCACACTTACCGTGACTACAAGGTTTTTTTACTCTTTGATGGTCATGATAGTTACTATAAATTGACAAACGACCCATAAATGGACCATGATTGATATTTTCAATCATATCCTAATTACTTGGCAGAATATAATATTTTTATGAATTTTATATCATTTAATAAAATATTATTTTCATAAATTATCAAAAATATCAATTTTAGAACTGTCCATTTACTTTGACTTTTATAACACCAAGAAAACCAATGAAATTCAAATTGAATCTTTTAATACATCCCTAATATGTTATGTTTATCTAGAAAATTTGTGGATCACCTTAATTCTTTCAAATTATACTACCTTTAATATTTTTAATATCATTTGTTTTATTTTTTCATTAATTGAATAATTATTGTGTCAGCGTTGCGTAAGCATTTAAGGTAATTATTTTTTTCACTAAAAATTTAAAAAAATTACCATGGTGAAGATAAATCATTTAGCTTTCAAATGAGTATTTATAACAGAACATATCCTCTATGTATCCTCATGTTAAAAATATTATAGTTATTAAAAACAAGTGTGATATTTTTTACTCTTCTTTACATAAAATATTATAAAGGTCATCATCATATCCAAATGGAAACAAAAGGTCATATAATCAAATTTTGGATAAGTATGGATGAAATGGACTCATCTAATAAAATTAAGACAAGTGTTAGTGTCATTTTCTAGTATTTATCATATTATTTTTAACCTTTAATTACCCAATTTACCCTTACCTTGGTAACAAAAATTACTAAGGTTGTTATTCATATTAACCAAAAATAAAAAGGCCTTATTTACAAAATTTGAACCCACAGATTCCAAATATGGAATTCATTTTTCAAAATTCAAAACACAGATTTGACATAATTTAATTTAAAATTAAACCGATGAAATGCAAAGAAAAACATTTTTTTAGAAAAATTCCCTTTTAAATATAAAACATTTTTATATTAAATTCAAGTATAAAATTCATTTCAAAAACCATAATTAGATTATTTAAAATTAGAAGGGACTAATGACATTTTAAAACTAATCCAGAATAAAATTTGACTTTGTAGATACTTGAAAAGAAAAAAACAATTTTCAATAAAATTAAGTATTTTTCACTATTCATTGAAAAATCAATCTTTTCAAAAAAATATCAACTATTCATCCTAAGATAATTTTGACATGTTGATTTTAAAAATGATATCCTTTTTATAAAATAAAATTTCTAAAGACCCTGAAATTAATTATAATATTTGCTCACGAAAAACAATTAAAATCATTTTTGAAGAAAATATATTTTTGAGGAATAAAATGATTTTACTAAAAACCGAGGGATTATTCCCTAAGAATTAATCAATATATTTGATTTGATTTAGTGTATATATATTTCATAATTCAGTTAATCAAATTCATTCCCGTCAATTTAACAGTTAGGTTATAACGGTCATATAATAATATTTTATTGTTTATTTAAGTTTAATGCCGTGCATCTTGTACATTATTGAATAGTCTTTAAAAAAAGTCTCGGGATATTACATCATCACCATAAGCTTCCCCCGGAATTTCAATTTCCCAATTTAGAAAAATAGGGCTTCGCGGGTAATTTCCCTAAATCACAAATTTTTAGAATTAAAAGATATTTGATAAATTGATATTTAAAATAAGTGAATGGAATTTCAAAAAAAAATTAAATTTCAAGGCCAAAGACCATTTAAGAATACTATTTTCAATTTAAGCAGCACCAAACAACAATATTATTTGTCCTATATGAGAATTAATCCAAAGAACCTTCAATCAATCCCCAACACACACATTTCCATTAAAATATTCAATAAATAACAATTTCCGCTCAAAAACAGCCAGAATTCAATATTAATCAAACACAATTTTGCACTAAAAGCTCAATTATTACTTAGTTAAGATGCGACAAAATATATCTAAATAGGGCCACAACATCATCCCCTACCATCCACACTACATGTTCCAATAGACTTTTGAACTACCAGTTGCACCGGCATACTTGATATTACGAAATCTGAAACTCCACTGTCCAACTGCATTCAAACATTGGTCCGATCTTCCACTGCCAAACAATGCCCCGCTTTTAATCACCTGGTTGCAATAGTTCACCAATTGGAATTGCTCCTCCCACTTCTTCCATTGAAGCTTCCACCTAATAGTGACCCTGACCGAGAATAAACTCTTGCATGGTCAATTGATGTCCTCGATACAATAAACTGTGCTTTAGGCCTATAAAAAAAAATTCTAGAATTTCTATGAAACATCTCAAAATTTTAGAAGGATCACAGAGGACTTACCAAGTATTTGTTAATTTCCAATCTTTTTTCTACCAAATTTAAAATCCAAGTTTTCCTTTGACACTGTATTTTTGGATATTAATCAAGCATCAGTCTTGTCTCTCTAATTTCATTTATGAAAAAATACATTTCTTTATTCAAAGCCTTACTAACATACCAAATCAAAAAAAATCAAATGTTGGGTGTACAAAAAACTGCAACAATCTCACTTAATACGGCTTGAATCACAATTATAATTATTTTGATCAGGCATTTATAACTTATCCTCCAAATACCAACAATTAGATACTGTTTTGTAAAAACACAACTCAAAAATAACCTTAGTTTGCCAATATGAGCCACCATAAGGTTAACGTCAACCGTTAAGGGTTTAAACTTGTTCTTGGGGGAACGTTTTCCCTCAAAATCAACCCTCCACCATGCTAAAAAATTCTACCAGAAGTTTGACATTGGATACCCATGTATCACAACTTGTAGACAAACGAAGGTTGACCCATGAAATCCACCATCTCAAAATCACAGTTCTATAATAAAAATTAATAATAAGAAACATCAAATATACACACACCAAACCAAACAAGTAATGGGATTCTCAGTATGGATCATCCATAAAACAAAAATAAAGTACATACAAAATACAAGGTGAATCAAGTATGCGTACACAAAACCCCCCACCAAGAGAGCATTCCCTTAAGCTGCATCACAACAAATATAATATGCATATACACGTGAAGTAGATACACGTGAAGTGGACATACATGGGACGAGTACAAAACTTAATGAAATTTTCCTAATGATTCAACTACTATCTTAAGTACAAAATACAACAAGACCCATAAAAAGCCATATTCGGGGAAAACACAACCGAGGTATCATCAGAGGTAAATCAAAATAGGGCACGGAGACCAATACTGTTAAAACACACTGCCAATGCTGTTAAAATCTCACAAATGACCAGCCTCATCATGTGTTCAGATGATCATGTCCCGGTCCGAACCATTAAGAGAAATCACACATCTCCCCAACACCATACCACCATGAAACAGCTCGACATACCTTTCTCGACATAAGCAATGCCCTTATCAAATCTTACCAATGAGAGCGTCATGGTTCAATAACATTTCACAAATAAGATCAAGTAAATGAAACTAACACATTAATCTAATCCTTGCACATCCAATTTACAAATATTTCATACTCAGCAGCCGTGCAAATGCAATGGGATTTAGCTGCAATTAAGACATCAGGCATGCCCATTCTGCTAATAACTCACAAGTATCAGCTGTCGTACGAACTCAAGGCAGCCACGACTGACCCCGTTGTCGGGAACGTGGATGCCACGTCTGGGTAATCCTTCCATGAACTCGTCACCTCCAGGGACGGGTACACCCACCCCTTTATGGAATCCACAAAACCATTTGGATCACTGCCCAGAATGGCTTCCCAGTCCACCTGCACGCCCTCTGGGATGTTTCCCATAAACTTCATATTCCCTGCCAGCAACACTCCCAGCAGAACTACAAATCCCACAGCAGCCGACCCCCGTGACAGCGGCATAAAATTGTACCTGGGAAGGAGCCATCGAATTTCAACAATACAAATGCTAAGGCTGTGTTTGGTTTTCAAAAATGTTTCCATTTTACCAGAAATATGTCATCCGCAAGATCGCATCGCTCGTGTTTTCGAGCAGATCGAAATCAGTAGAACCGTATGTTTCGCCACAATAAGCACTGCAGATGGCCTGGAAAACAAGATTCAGGTAAATTCAAATGCAATAATTGAGCTCACGGGTAACTTCAATAGCATAAGAGCATTTTAATGAAGCTGAAAGAGCATTAAAATAACAAGGGTGAGAGAAGGTTTGCAGGCCTTTGTGTTGTTCAGGCTGATTCAATTATTTTACTGCAAGGGAAGTTGATCCATTGGTAGGCAAAATGGAAGTTAATGTAAAAGAAAAAAAGAAAAAAAACCCTGTGCGTGGGAAAAACACTTGAGGTTCATATACTAAGGGTATATTAATGCATTAGAAGTACTAACAACCACTTGGGAACTAAAGTAAACCTCCATTCTGGATAAATCATATTAAAATCAGAATACCAGAAATCCGCCTCTCTTGAATGATACTGGGAAACCTTCATGTATAGAGTAAAAAAGGCACGGAAGATTTGAAATTGACAGAAGATACAAACTTCAAACAAGAGCTAAAGTAAACCTTCATTCGGGATGAATCTTGTTAAAACAGAATACCAGAAATCCGCCTCTCTTAAATGACACTAGAACTCATCGTTTCGTAGTCATTCATGGTGAGCTATTACATGTGCAATGGAGTCATGGCTAGCGCCAACCTCCATCATTCCACGCAATGGATGGGCAATAGCCTTATTGAGATTTCCCAGCATGGCACGGGTCATGCTGTGCCATGGCGCAGTGTTGCATTGCGCACACCACAACACCATCCAAAACTTCTTTTTCTCAGCCCACCTGGAAAGCTTCCCAACTTGCCAAACCCAAACTTTTACCCATTTAATAAAAATAATACCCAACCTGTGAGCCCAGCATGGGACCTGGAATCTCCAAAAATGTGTGTCCTGTGACCTCTTTCATTCCGGACACCATGCTAGTGCAACTTTCCATCCTTTTCTCAACCATAAGGTTCTTCCTAGATCGAGAATAGACCAAGAAATTCCAATGACCCTAACCATCCTACTCCCCATTTTTTTCTGAAATTTTCATTGATCAACCTGCTTCATTTTTTATCTTTTCCTTTGATTCTCAATCAATATTGCAATTACTTGCACGCAACTTTCTATTTCTATTTCATTTGTTATTATATTTTCCTTTGGGGGATTTTGGGTAGTTGTTGTCATGCTAAATTATCTTATTGATCGTGTTTTTTTTTTCTTTTTTGAGATTTATGGTAAACTATTATATGACTAATCTTTAGTTCTGATAATGATAATTATGATGAGGAACTCTAACCTGATGGTTATAAGAATGATGATGAGAGAATCTCAAGTCCTTTGCTGTTTCATGTTTTTATCTATGCTTGCATTAGAACTTCATGAGTTATATTATTGACTTTATTTGTTTTTGATTTATGAAGTATGAACTATTGACATGTGTAGATGGGTGAATTCCCTTACCTCAATGTGAGGTGAGGTTGTTCTTTTATAGCTGAGTAAAACAAAATACAGAGAGGGTAAGTCCGATGTGGGACTCAGAAATACCCAACTAAATGAAATGGGGTCCAACAACATGAATCATGATTTTTATATTTATATCTTATGTGCTATGTATGTTGTTGTTGTGTTTATATATCCTTTGTGAGTTGTCAATCAATATTGCCACGTGCTCTGCAGTGTGCAATGTGCTTTTGCGCTGGGAACCCTTTTCGTCATTGTGTGTCATGTGTTGTCACCTCCAATGTCAGCATCCACATATCCCTGCAATGAATTTCCTTTCTCAAAGCATATAGATAGCTTCTTGCTGCCCTTCAAATACCTCAATATTCATTTCACAACTTCCCAATGTTGCTATCCAGGGTTACCATGTACCTGCTCACAACTCCAACTGCATAAGCAATGTCAGGTCAAGTGCAGACCATGGCACACATCTAGCTTCTAACAGCTGACGCGTATAGAACCTTTGTCATGTACTCAACCTCTTCTATCGTCTTCGGTGGTTGCTCCTTTGTTTGAAATGGCCCGCTAGGGGAATAGAGACTCACTTTGCTTCTAGCATACTGAATCTTCTCAGAACCTTTCCAATGTAGTCAGCCTGTGAGCCTATGAGCCTGTGAGCCTGTGAGCCTGTGATAACATTAAGATTCGAGCTACACGGTCTCTCTTGATCTTCATCCCCAAAATCTTACTAGCTTCTCCAAGATCCTTCATTTTGAACTCCTCAATCGACTACCCTTTCAACTCATCAATCTTCTGCATACATGATCCTGTAATGAGCATGTCATCCACATATAGATAATCCCAACTATATTTTGATAATCCCAACTATATTTTATTTATATCTTAATTATGTTTGATACATCTCAAATATGCTTTATTATATGTTGTTACTTTCAATTATGCTTAATATAAGTCTTTTGTATATATGTACTCTGACCTAACACATTCAGCCAATAAAATGCTTAAACAGTTTATAGCTACCGATACAGAACAGTAGCTACCGTTGTGACTTAGAGCTACCGATATCGAATAGAGCTACCGATACGGAGTTCACCGCTACTCAAAGTTCACCGCTACATCAAAGTCTACCGATACGGTACAACAAATCTACCGATAGAGTTACAGTTACAAGCTCACTGGTACTCAAGTCTACCGCTACATCGAAGTCGACAGCTACCGATACAGAGCTACCGATATGCTGAAGTCCACCGATACATCAAGGAAGCTACCGATACAAGGCAGAGCTACAGCTATCGTTAGAAGTCCACCGCTACTGATGCGATCAAGTCTACCGTTGCAGCTACTGATACAAAGTCTACCGTTACAAATGAAGCCTACCGATACAGACACCTACCGTAACATAAGTCTACCGATATCAAGAGCTACCGTTCCAGAAACAGAACCCGATGCTGCTTTAATTTCTTTATCATTATTTAATCTAACCAACGGTCATATCAGGTATATTTTAATACACTGACATTTATTTAATGTGTGTTGTTGGATGTCAGGGAACCGTACCTCGTACCTGCAAAAAGTAAATCATCTTTTGCCGGAGCTCGTGCTTTATATAAAGGAAGGATGTGCTACTGCAAAATGAGGGGATGAATAGACGAATACATAGAGACATACATACCACGAGGTGTGCTGGAAGAACAACTGAGTGTGAATGCAAAGAGACGGCTGAACTTACACGAAGAACTCATTCATTACTTCATACCAGTGAAGAGCTGAGAACGAGAACATAACACAAGAACTTCATCGACTACTATCTCCTCTGTCTCTACACCTGGAAGTCAAGGAAACAGACGATACTCTGTTTTCCAGACAAAAACCAGAAGAGTACTCAGAGCGAATTCTGATCAATCAAAGGAGTCCAGAACTGCACGACAATCACTAGAGCCATTTCTAAACTCTAAATATTTTCTCTGTGATTTATCTTTTTACATATTGAGCAGTGTGTGTTATCTGCTGTATTTAACACACACACTGTCTCTTGTGCTTTAACTGGAAGATTTGTAAATCCTCACTCAACACTCTTACATCTTTTATTTCCCACTGGGATAGTGGTAGAGGTTGTGTGACCTAAAAAGCTGGTTTGCTGTTGTTTCTATTCCCACGGATAACAGTGGTAGAGGTCTTGGACCTGAACAGTTGTAAACTGTTGTGAACCCCGATCCAGGGTGTGGATCACTTTTATATAAAGTGTTGAGAGGACTAAGTCTCAGCTTGAGACTGAACCTCTTGGTTATATCTGCTGTGCTTATTTATTTTCAAAGTTTTTTTTATTCCGCTGCTAATTACTTTAAAACTAAAACTGTTTTAAAGCCATTTTGATAATTAAATTCGCAAGTGTTTATATTAGTTGTAAATCAGTAAGTTGGTTTCAAAAGTTAATCAACCTTTCTGTTTTGATTAACTGGGAAATAATCAATCCCTTGAGAACCCAACAGAACCTTTACTTTGATATAAATTCACTACAGTTTAATTCAGTATTTTATTTGGGGGTTTTTAAGACAAAGTTTTTAAAACAAAAATTTTAATTGGAACTCAATTCACCCCCCTCTTGAGTATCCACTCCGACCAATAATTGGTATCAAAGGTTGTTTAAATATTTTCTAAAGTACTCTGTTTTTCAACTGTGATTTTAGTTGTATTTTAAAGTTCTAAAAATTTCTGTTATTTCTAAATTTTTATCTCTTTAAAATCTTTGCTTTAAGTAAGCTATCATGGATAATAGACTTGAAGGTGTTGCTAACAATAGACCACCATTTTTCAATGGCACAAACTATGCTCAGTGGAAGATTAAGATGAAAATTCATTTAGAAAGCATGGGTTTTGATATTTGGACTGCTATAGAACCAGAATATAAAATTCCTACTACTGTTAGATCTACTTGGAATAAAGCTACTAAGACAACCTACAATAATAATCGCAAAGCTATGAATGCCTTGTACTGTGCTTTAGGAGATGAGGAATTTAATAGAATATCTGCCTGTAAAACTGCTTATGAAATTTGGGATACCTTAGTTGTTTCTCATGAAGGAACAACTAATGTTAAGGAAATGAGATTGAACACTTATACTATTAAGTATGATAATTTTAAGATGAAGCCTGATGAACCCATTTCTGACATGTATCTCAGGTTCAACGAAATTGTCAACACAATGATCTCTCTGGGAAAGGATGTTCCATCATAGGAACAAATTATGAGAATTCTGAGATGTCTACCTGAAAGATGGAGAGGAACTTCTGTCTCAATTAGAGAATCGTGTGATATGGGAGAACTGTCAGTCAAGGAATTAATTGGCAAGTTGATGATGTATGAAGAAGAACTTAAGGTGAACCAAGAAGGAAGTCAGTTGCTTTCAAAACCTCAACTTCAAAGAACAAGGATAAGGAGAAACTTCAAGCTATAAATGAAAGTTCAAGCTGTAAAGACAGTGAAAGTGCTTCTGATAGTGATGCTGAGATGGCTCACATTGCCAGAAGGTTTAAGAAATTTTATAGGAAGAAAAAGTTTTTCAGAAAATCAAATTACAAAAGTAAGTATGACAGCAAGGGTCATTGGAAAAAAGATTGGAAGAAATCTGACAAAACAGATGAGGTTGTCTGCTATGAGTGCAAAAGAAAAGGACATATAAAAGCGGACTGTCCAAAGCTAAAGTACAAGAAGAAGTATGAATACAAGGACAATAAGTATAAGAAAGCCATGAAGGCTACTTGGAGTGCTTCTGAGGATAGCTCCAGTGAATCTGAAATTTCTGAAACTGAAAACAGACATAAGGCAAACATGTGTTTTATGACAAACACCTCTGAGGTAACATCTGAAACTCCTGCCTTAAATTCATATTATTCTGAAGATGATTCTGACTCAGAAAACATGTCAAAATCTGAACTATTTGAATACTGTGATATGTTAGAAGAAACCTGTAATGAGCTGAAGGACAAATACAAAGGTTTAAAGAAACAGTATGCTTTAACTGTTAAACATAAATCTAATCTTGATATTGAAATGGAAAAGAATGCTCAGCTGCTTAAAGAAAACACTGAACTGAAATTATCTAATAAGCAACTTAAGAAAGACTTAGAAAAATTTACAAATGGTAAAGATACTCTTACTCAGATGCTAGGTAAGCAAATGGCACCTAGATACACTACTGGCATAGGATACCAATCAGGACAGAGAAAATTTACCAAAACTAAATTCATTCCTAAATCTGGACAGAATACTGCTAGTTCTAGTTTTAGACATTTATATGCTTCAACAAGTTATATTCATAGTTACGGATCTAATAAGGTTTATCTTTCAAAATCTGTTGATTCTACAAATTTTATGAGACCCATAAGACAAATTTGGGTACCTAAAGTTTTGTTGGCTAACCTGCCCGGACCCAAGAAAATCTGGGTACCAAAATCATTCCCTGTCTAAATCTGTTTTGTAGGGAACCTGCTTAAAGAGCTCCTGTAGAAAGACCTGGTACTTGGACAGTGGATGTTCAAGACATATGTCAGGAGACTTCTCATGCTTCAAAAGCTTAGTCAGAGTTGATGGAGGTTTTGTCACTTTTGGTGATAACTCAAAAGGAAAAATCATCGGCTTAGGCCAGATTGGTAACAGTGACTCAATATTGATTTCCAAAGTTTTATTTGTTGATGGACTTAAATACAATTTGTTAAGTATTTCTTAGTTATGTGATGATGGTTTTTATGTTAAATTTGAAAATGATTCTTGCAATGCTTTTAATTCTAAAAATGTTTTAGTGTTTTCTGCTTTAAGAAATGAAAATGTTTATGTTGTTGATCTGAATTCTTTAGCAAAGCAAAATATTACCTGTTTAAATGCTTTTCATAAAGAGTCTTGGCTTTGGCACAAAAGATTAGGACACTGCAATGTACATTCACTTAGAAAACTTGCTAGGAAGAACTTAGTTAGAGACCTACCCAAACTTGAATTTCCAGCAAACAAAGTTTGTAATCCCTGTCAAAAGAGAAAGCAACATAAAGTTTCTTTTAAATCAAAGAAAAAAGTGTCAACTTCTCAACCTCTCGAGTTGGTTCACATGGATTTATTTGGACCTTCTAGAGTTTCTAGTTTAAATGGGAAGCACTATGTCTATGTCTTAGTAGATGACTTTTCTAGATATACTTGGGTATATTTTCTAGCTCACAAAAGTGAAGCTTGTTCTTACTTTGTTAAATACTCCAAGTCTGTAGAAAACCTTAGTGGACTTAAGATTAAAACCCTGAGAAGTGATCATGGCCGTGAGTTTGAAAATCATGAGTTTGAATCTTATTGCTCACACAGTGGCTATAGTCACAATTTCTCTGCCCCTAGGACACCTCAACAGAATGGTGTAGTAGAAAGAAGGAATAGAACCCTGCAAGAAATTGCTAGGACTATGCGTAATGAGTATGACCTACCTGTTTATTTTTGGGCTGAAGCTGTAAATACAGCTTGTTATGTTATTAATAGAGTCTTGATCAGACCTGTTCTTAAGAGGACCCCTTATGAGTTGTGGAACCATAGGAAACCTAAGGTTAACTACTTCAGAGTTTTGGCTGCAAAGTATTTATTCTTAATACTAAAGACAATCTCGACAAATTTGCATTCAAGAGTGATGAAGGAATTTTCCTAGGTTACTCTATTTCTAGTAAAGCCTATAGAGTTTTCAAGAAGAGAACCAAATGTGTGGAAGAATCTGTTCATATCAAATTTGATGAAACTGATCCACATGAATCTAAGACCTCTCTTGAAAATCTTGAAGATGATCTCTCTGTTTTGAACCCTAATGATAAAGACAGTGGACCTATAGTTAAAACATCCAGTTCTGGAAATTTTCCAGAACCTGCTTCTGTTGAACCTCAACCTGTAGATGAACCTGAAATCTCTAGTCCTACCTTTTCTAGACCAACTAGGACTCTAAAGAACCATCTGTTAGATGCTGTTGTAGGTAATTTAGATAGAGGAACACAGACTAGAGCTTCTCTAAGAAATCAGGTTGAACATCAAGCTTTTCTTTCACAGTTAGAACCTAAAAATATCAATGATGCTATCAATGATGAATTTTGGGTAATGGTTATGCAAGAAGAACTAAATCAATTTGAAAGAAACAAAGTCTGGAAATTAGTAGAAAGACCTAAGGACACTATAACCATAGGCACAAAATGGGTGTTTAGAAACAAAGTTGATGAATCTGGAAACATCATTAGAAACAAAGCTAGGCTAGTTGCACAAGGTTACAATCAAGAAGAAGGAATTGACTATGAGGAAACCTTTGCACCTGTAGCTAGATTAGAAGCTATTAGGATCTTACTTGCATATGCATCACATCTGAATTTCAAGTTGTATCAAATGGATGTGAAAAGTGTTTTTTTAAATGGTTTTATTGTTGAAGATGTTTTTGTAGAACAACCACCTGGTTTCTCAAATCCTCATTTTCAAAATCATGTTTTTAAACTTTCTAAAGCTTTATATGGTTTAAAACAAGTTCCAAGAGCTTGGTATGAAAGACTTACAAATTTTCTTATTTCAAAAGGATTTTCAAAAAGAATTGCTAATCCCACTCTTTTTATAAAAAGGATTTCAAAAGATGTTTTAATAGTACAAATCTATGTTGATGATATTATTTTTGGATCTTCTAAAAACTCTTTATGTACTGATTTTTCAAAGGTTATGCAAAATGAGTTTGAAATGAGCTTAATGGGAGAGCTTAAGTATTTTCTTGGATTTCAAATCTTTCAAACTAAAGATGGTATTATTCTAAATCAAAGTAAATATACTAAGGATTTATTAAAACGTTTTGGTCTGGATAGTATTAAGGGATGTGATACACCTATGAGTACCACCTGTAAATTGGATACTGATGAAACTGGTAAACCAGTTGATCAAACAAATTATAGAGGTATGATTGGGAGTTTACTTTATCTTACTGCTAGTCGACCTGATATTATGTTTAGTGTGTGTATGTGAGCTAGATTTCAAACTAACCCTAAAGAATCACACTTACTCGCTGTTAAAAAGATTTTCAAATATCTTAAAAATACTGCTAATTTGGGATTGTTTTACCCAAAAGGACAATCATTTGATTTAATAAGTTATTCGGATGCTGACTTTGCTGGATGCAAGTTAGATAGAAAAAGCACTTCTGGAACATGTCATTTACTTGGGAAGTCCCTAGTATCATGGTGTAGTAAGAAACAGAACTCAGTTGCATTGTCTACTGCTGAAGCAGAGTATATAGCTGCTGGTAGTTGCTGTGCACAGATTCTGTGGATGAAACACACTTTATTGAACTATGGATTTGATTTTAAACATGTTTTAATCAACTGTGACAACACTAGTGCGATCAACATCTCTAAGAATCCTGTGTCTCACTCTAAAACCAAACACATTGATGTTAGACACCACTTTTTAAGAGATCATTATCAAAGAGGTGATATAACACTTGAATTTATAGGCACTGAACTTCAATTAGCTGACATTCTCACTAAGCCTTTAAGTTCAGAAAGATTAAGTTTCATTAGACACGAATTAGGAATGATAACTTACCCTTAAACCGTTAGAGAATCCTCACCGTTAGAGAATCTTCACCGTTAGAGAATCCTCACCGTTAGAAGACCTCACCGTTAGGAGACTTTACCGGTACATCTTGCGCTGTTTTAAACTTCTTTAAAGCCGAGACATCGAGTTTTTTTTATATATATATGATTTATTTTATTTGTGGATCCTAAATGATATTAAACCGAGTCTAGATTTCACTCAATCTCACCGCGAACTCGTCTGTTCGAATCCCTCCAACCTAACCCTCTCAAGCCACAAAACCCTAAATCTCGAATCTGTAATGGCCCGCGTCAAGAGACCCCAAGTCACAGATGAGAGTGATGAGCCGCAATCAAAAAGACAGAAAGTAACGAATGCTAGTACCAGTGGAAGTGGAAGTGGAAGTATAGCTCGAAGGAATCCAATAAACCTGCATCTCTCAAAGCGGGAAATTGTCGTTGAGAAAGAGGTATGTGCAGAATGACTCATGGAGAGCAAGTCCTTGGTTCTTAAAGTTTTAGAAGAACAAGGTTGGACTGAGTGCTTCGCGAACAACAATGGACCTTATTACCCAGGGCTGGTAAAACAGTTCTACGAATTCGTTCGTTTTGAAAAGTCTGATTAAGCAGAATGATTTCTTATGTGAATGGACAGGAAGTTTCTTTTTCTTCAGTAGAATGGGCTGGGAACTTGAGAGTTCCACATGAAGGAGATTATGCGTTTTATTCAAAATCTGTACCTTCGACCAGTGATGTGTTTCAATATGAAGATGCTTTGCTGGAGGTTACAGGGAATGAGACCCCTAGAAAGGTGACTGCTGCAGAGATGGTAGGAGAAGATAAGCTGTTGTTTAAATTTATTCAACCTGTAATTAGTCCTAGAAGAGGAGATTTTGCTACACTGAGATTTCAGGACATTTATTTGCTACATCTGTTGAAGCATGGAGTTAAGGTAAATCTGTGTAGATTGATTATGATTCAGATTGAAGAGATGACTAGACCGAAGTCTAAGTCCAATGCACTGTTTTTCTCAAAGCTGATTTCTGTGATGCTAAAAGTGAAAGAGGTTGCTGGACCTCAGGATGAGCTGGTAGTGGTTAAGGACAACTTCTGTATTACAAGAACTGTCTGTAAATACATGAAGGTCAGTTGGAATCCTTGGAGAAAATCATGGGTGAATGATGATGGAAAAATTTATGACAAGTTCACTCCTGTGGATCATCCGTCTAGACCAAAGGATGTGAGAGATCCTGGTCTTGGACCAGATGAGCCAGAACCGGTCTACAGTGATGATGAAGCTGAGGAGGAAGAGACATCAGTAGAGGAAGGAGGAGACCCAGACTTACCCCCTAGTCCTGTGCATCAAGTTATTTCTTATGGAGCAGCTAGCCCTCCAAAAGAACTACCAAAGAGAGAAACTGTCTTGAAGGACAATGATACAGAAACTACAGAAGAAGGAGAAGAAACATGCCAGTATGTTGTCAAGGACACCTCTGAGGAGGATGAGGCAACCGAATCTGATCATGATGTGAATGGAGAAAAGGAGGCTGATGGTGAAGCAGATGATGAGGAAAATGTTGAAAAAGAGCTCAGTTTGAGTCCTCTAACAGTCAGTACAGTCAGGACAGTGTCTGATCAGGAAGACGTAGCAGCAACACCTGTTGATGAGAGAGTCATTAATGACTCAGAACAAATGGCTATTGAATCTGCTGCTGTTGTAGAGGAAATTGCAGAATTACCTCAGGAAGAACAGTTGGAAGAGATACCTCAGGAGAATGTTCCAAGTGAGGGGGAGAATCTTGGCTCAGTATCAGTGCTATATGACATTGAAGATTGGATATCAGATCCCGGATATATGATTCTTGGACTTTCTTATGGAGATTCGGATGAGGAAGACCAACCCCAAAAGGAATCAGTTACCTTACCCACTGTGGCTGAAAATGTGGCAACCAAGGAGGACCTTGAGTCCTTAAAAGCTGAATTGAAAGAAGCAATAAGGGAATCAGTGGCAGATATGAAGAAAAGTATGGTTGAAGAGATGAAAAGCGTGGAGCAATCCCTTGAGTTATCCATTGGATGTGGTGTGTCCAGTCCTGTGAAAGAAATGATGGATGAGCTTAAAGTGTGCCACACTCAGATTGAGAGTTGGACAGGAGCTGTAGTTGCCTTGAGACAATCGATTGCTTCTCTGACTACCATGCATAGCTCTCAAAATCAAGTAAACTCTGACATTCGATATATCAAAGAAGTGGTCAAACAGTTTGTGAAAGTTTTTGAGGCCTTTAAGAAGTCAGTCAAAGAACATCTGAACAACCAGGATGAACTTGTTCAGAAGGTCGTTAGTAGTCTGACTCAATCCTTCAAGGAGACAGTGGCTTTTTCAATGAAACCTCTTCCCTCATCCAGCTCCAGTGTGAACCTTGACCAGATCCGCACTGTTATTTAGGAAGAATTGGCTAAGGTCAATCCTAGTGGTGCATCAGATACTCAGATTCTTGCTACCACTAGGGAAGTTGGTAGTTTTGTTCGTGATCACCTACGGGCAACTACTGCTTCTCAAGAGGCAATAAAAAATAAGATGGATGCTTATTTTGAAAAGGTTTATACCAAGCACCAAATGACAAACCATTTCAAGCTCTTGATTGAGAATATGAAGTTACCTCCAGTTACCCAAGCCTTCAGGGAACAAGTTAGTAAGCTCAGGGAGCTTACTCCTGCTTTGGAGAAGTTTATAGAGAATAGAGATGATTTTGTATCTGCCATGGAGAGAGGAGGAAACATTATAATGGATTTCAGAAACCTGTTGCTGCCCTTCCTGCATGTGGATGCCAGACCAGTAATTGTACCTCCTGCCCTTCCTGCTTCTGCCTCTGGGAGTACCCCTAAATTGACTCCAGTTCAGGCTATTCGCAGCTTGACACCAATGATCACTCAGAGGACTACCGATTTCAGATCCGGTACAGTTTCTGTAGCTGAACCACCAGTTGTCCCTTCAGCTATTCCGAAACCCTCTGCTGACCCTGCACCTGCAACCTCTGCTGATCCTAAGGGAAAGACACCTGTTCCAGAGGAGGATTGAGTGTTTCTAGATCTTGTTTGATAGGATTCACTTGTATTTTTGTTCTGATTTTATCAGTTTACCTTTTGTATCTTAATGGAATTCCTCTTCATTCTCTACTTTACTGAGTTTCTATTACTTTGTCATTTATTCTCTGCTAATCTTTATCTTTTCTCTGCTACCCTTCTTTTTGTTAATCACAAAGGGGGAGAAAATGCGAACATGAGAAAATGAGAATGCGAACATGAGAAAATGAGAGCAAATAAGCAATGAGACCTAAGAGTTAACAAAGGGGGAGAAACACACAAAGGAGGAATGAGAAACTGAGACTTGAGGAATATGGAAGAGTTAACAAAGGGGGAGAAACACACAAGGGGGAATGAGAAACTGAGACTTGAGGAATATGGAAACTTTTTTTTAAAACAAAAGAAACCTTTTGTTCTTTTCCATCTTTTCTGTTTCCTCTGATACTACTCTATTTTCTTGATTTCATTTTTGATATATTTTTTTCTCCGATACTATTTCATTTTTTTTTTGCATAAGTTGTGATTATCAAAAAGGGGGAGATTGTTGAACCCTCTGTGAATTGAGTTGCTTTATGTTGGGCAAAAATCCCTCAAGGTATCATTGAAGTATTTTTGGGTTGATTGTGTTTGTTGACAAAGCAGGTTTCCATGGAGAATTGTCGAGTTCCCGAGAATTTGTTGACAATACTTGTTGACAAAGAACGATGACAAAGGAAAGGACGATCTGGAGGCGGTACAAAAGAGCAGTACAAGGTGGCGTCGTTTCCCAGTGTTTGCCAAATTTTTGGGGTCCAAAATTTGGAGTTTGGTGAGCATCGCGAAAAGTGGATTTTCATGAAGACCATATTTTTATATGGCAAAGGCATGAGTTTCGCGAAGATAGGATGCATGAATTGGATTTCGCGAAGGCCAGAAAAATGGAGGCGGTGATACTTCGCGATTACGTCAAAGCTTCGCGAACGGCAGAGTTGAAGCGCATCGCGGCGGTGAAGGGCTTTGCGAGAGAGCTTCGCGGCGAAGGCGCGAAGAAATGTTGACGGTGATGCTTCGCAATTACGACGAGCTCCGCGTACGGAAAATTGTCATGGTGCTTCGCGATTTGGACAGAATTCTGGCGGAAACTTCGGAGTTTTGCGATTTGAGATGACGTGGCGTTGACTTCCCGCGGAAAGTTTGAGGGTCGGTGGAATCGCCTATAAATAGAGGCCGACCCCCTCGAGAAAAGTAGAGAGAATTTTCAGAGAAGATCATTTGCTCTCGTTTTGCGAAGGTGGCTCGCGGAGCCAGTGTGCTTCGTGAAAGAGGTGCTTCGCGGCGGCTATTGTAGCTCCGCGAAACCTGCGAGCTCCTCGTTGGCTTAGTATGCTTCGCGAGGGACGTTGCTTTGCGACGGCTTGAGCTTCGCGAGAGTGATTCGCGAAAGTGCTTCGCGAAAACGCAGGAGCTTCGCGAAGACTTGTTTGAGCTTCGCGAAATTGGGAGCTTCGCGAAGTAGGGTGCTTTGCGAAGGTACTTTCCAAAGGTTGTTGCCCAGTGGTCAGGGGCAAAGAGGTATTTATCAGTGGATGAAAGTTGGACTTCAACAGAGCATCTATCAACAGTTGAGGATGCATGCCTTCATGCAAATGAAAAGACCTACAAGTCTATAAACTGTGAGTGAATCCCTTCTAGAGCAGTGAGCTTAGGAAGAGGAAGAAGGTGATCCTCTCCACCGGCAGTGAGCCAGAGAGAGAGAAACAGGGAGTAACCCTTGGGAAAGCAGTGAGCTGACCCTAAACTTTGTAAAGGCAGTGAGCCTGGGCATAGAAGTGATCTAGCCCGAACATTGTAATCCACAGCTAGTGAAATTTAGTGGAATTGGTACGACCGGCAACGTGTCGGCGTATGCTCCTTGGACGTAGCCCTTTGCGGTGAACCAAATAAAATTGGTGTGTCCTGTGCATGCTTTACTTTCTGTTTACTTTGTGCAACAGGAAAGAGAGAGAATAGTGTTTTGCTTAACAGCGAAACAAGATCAAAACGGACGTTAATTTTAAATTTGTCATACCCTGATTCACTCCCCCCCCTCTCAGGGTATTCAGCCTTGTGGACCTAACACTTTATTATATTTTGATAATTCCAACTATATTTTATTTATATCTTAATTATGCTTGATACATCTCAAATATGCTTTATTATATGTTGTTACTTTCAATTATGCTTAATATAAGTCTTTTGTATATATGTACTCTGACCTAACACATTCTGCCAATAGAATGCTTAAACAGTTTATAGCTACCGATACAGAACAGTAGCTACCGTTGTGACTTAGAGCTACCGATATCGAATAGAGCTACCGATACGGAGTTCACCGATACATCAAGTTCACCGGTACTCAAAGTTCACCACTACATCAAAGTCTACCGATACGGTACAACAAGTCTACCGATAGAGTTACAGTTACAAGCTCACCGGTACTCAAGTCTACCGCTACATCGAAGTCGACAGCTACCGATACAGAGCTACTGATATGCTGAAGTCCACCGATACATCAAGGAAGCTACCGATACAAGGCAGAGCTACAACTATCGTTACAAGTCCACCGCTACTGATACGATCAAGTCTGCCGTTGCAGTTACCGATACAAAGTCTACCGTTACAAATGAAGCCTACCGATACAGACACCTACCGTAACATAAGTCTATCGATATCAAGAGCTACCGTTCCAGAAACAGAACCCGATGTTGCTTTAATTTCTTTATCATTATTTAATCTAACCAACGGTCATATCAGGTATATTTTAATACACTGACATTTATTTAATGTGTGTTGTTGGATGTCAGGGAACCGTACCTCGTACCTACAAAAAGTAAATCATCTTTTGCCGGAGCTCGTGCTTTATATAAAGAAAGGATGTGCTACTGCAAAATGAGGGGATGAATAGACGAATACATAGAGACATACATACCACGAGGTGTGCTGGAAGAACAACTCAGTGTGAATGCAAAGAGACGACTGAACTTACACGAAGAACTCATTCATTACTGCATACCAGTGAAGAGCTGAGAACGAGAACATAACACAAGAACTTCATCGACTACTATCTCCTCTGTCTCTACACCTGGAAGTCAAGGAAACAGACGATACTCTGTTTTCCAGACAAAAACCAGAAGAGGACTCAGAGCGAATTCTGATCAATCAAAGGAGTCCAGAACTGCACGACAATCACTAGAGCCATTTCTAAACTCTAAATATTTGCTCTGTGATTTATCTTTTTACATATTGAGCAGTGTGTGTTATCTGTTGTATTTAACACACACACTGTCTCCTGTGCTTTAACTGGAAGATTTGTAAATCCTCACTCAACACTCTTACATCTTTTATTTCTCACTGGGATAGTGGTAGAGGTCGTGTGACCTGGACAGCTGGTTTGTTGTTGTTTCTATTCTCACGGATAACAGTGGTAGAGGTCTTGAACCTGAACAGTTGTAAACTGTTGTGAACCCCGATCCAGGGTGTGGATCACTTTTATATAAAGTGTTGAGAGGACTAAGTCTCAGCTTGAGACTGAACCTCTTGGTTATATCTGCTGTGCTTATTTATTTTCAAAGTTTTTTTTATTCCGCTGCTAATTACTTTAAAACCAAAACTGTTTTAAAGTCACTTTGATAATTAAATTCGCAAGTGTTTATATTAGTTGTAAATCAGTAAGTTGGTTTCAAAAGTTAATCAACCTTTCTGTTTTGATTAATTGGGAAATAATCAATCCCTTGAGAACCCAACAGAACCTTTACTTTGATATAAATTCACTACAGTTTAATTCAGTATTTTATTTGGGGGTTTTTAAGACAAAGTTTTTAAAACAGAAATTTTAATTGGAATTCAATTCACCCCCCTCTTGAGTATCCACTCCGACCAACAACTTTGATGGATAATGTCACGGTCATCCAGAAAAGACTGGAACTATCCGTATAAATACTCACGACCATCGTCAGAATGCAGACAGTGAAGTTTAGCAAAAAACAGGATAGTGATTTCATGACACTAAAATTTTCAGAATGAGTTTTCAATATATAAACACAAGTCCCATGCATCAGAATGAACCAAATGAAAAGGACTAGACGCACGAGGGATCGCCCAAAGAACATAGGTGACCCGATGATTCTTGGCGTAATGACAGGACTCACAATCCGAAGGAAAAAAACAGGATGCAGATAGTGAAGTTTAGCAAAAAACAGGATAGTGATTTCATGACACTGTAAAATTTTCAGAATGAGTTTTCAATAAATAAACAAAAGTCCCATACATCAGAATGAACCAAATGAAAAGGACTAGAAACACGAGGGATTGCCCGAAGAACATAGGTGACCCGATGATTCTTGGCGTAATGACAGGACTCACAATCCGAAGGAAAAAACAGGACCCAACTCTAGACAAAGCATGTTGGAACCCATTTAAGTGTAAATGGGTGAGTCCCACATCGGACTTACCCGTCTTGTATATTGGTGTCCCAATCTATAAAAGAATATCCTCACCTCACATTGAGGTAAGGGGAATTCACCCACTTACATGGTATCAGAGGGATTTTAATCCCGACCCTCCCTCCCAGCGGCTTCCCGGTTCTGCCCGGCCCCGCCTTTCTTCCCCCTCTGGCCTTGCCCCTTTCCGGCGGCCACCTCTCCTCCCGGCAGGCTCTCCCTCCCGGCGAAGCTCCTCCCTCCCGGCGGGCCTCCTTCCCGGCGCGGCACCCCTCCCGGCGCCCTTGCCCTCGCGGCTCCCTTGCCCCGTCGGCCCTCGCGCCCACGCCCGCGCGGCTCCCTCGCCCTCGCCCGTGCTCTCGCCCCCGCACCATCCGCCTCCCAGCAACCCTCGCCGGCCCTCCCACGCGGCTCCCAGCCCGCTCCCTCCTGCGCGCGCCATTTTCCGCCTCCCCGGCTCCCGGTGCCTCGCTGCGGCGCACCCCGCCCTCGACGTCCCGCTCTCGGCGGCTCACCCTCGCCTGGCGCGCTCCCGGCCCCCTCGCCTCCGGCGCCTGCAGCGCCTCCAGCGCCTCCCGCCCTCCTGCGCGCCTCACGGCGGCCTTCCGGCCCCGCCTCCTGTGCGGCAACCGGCTCTGCCTCCCTCCCGTCGGGCTCCTTTCCCTCGGCGGCCCTCCATGCCGGCGCCCGACGGGCGCCTCTCCCTGGTTCTCCAGCCGCCGGCGCCTCCTCCTGCGGAGCACTCCCTCCCCGCGGCTCTCCCACCCTGCGCGCTGGCCCGCCTTCCGCAGCGGCTCCCTTCCGCGTCGGCTCCCTAGGCGGCGGCCCTGCCTCCTGCTGTGCATCCCGACGTCGGCGCCCGCCTCTCCCTCCCGGTGCGGCTCCACCTCCCGGCGGGCCTCCCTCAGGCGCGACACCCCGCCCAGCGCCCTTCCCCGGTGGCGCGGCTCCCGGCCCCGGCGTCCGCCCTCCTCCCGCGGTGCGCCCTCGTCCCAGCGGGCCTTCGCCCGGCGCCCGCGCCTCTCCGTCGCGCTCACCCCTTTGTCGCGCTCGCCCGCTGCTCTCTCGGCGCCTCCCACTTCATCCCGCGCCGACTCCTCTTCCGGCGGCCCTCCTCCTGCACCCGCCCTCTGCAGCAGCTCCCTTCCCAGCAGCGGCTCCCGCCCGGTCCGGTGCTCCCCAGCCCATCTACCAGCAGCTACCCTGCGGCCTTCCTGCGCCGTCGGCCCAGCTCCCTGCGTTAATGGCGGGCGTGTCCGCCCGCAGCCCTCCGGCTTCACCTCCGGCCGCCAGCATTCCGGCCGGGCCGCACCCTCACTTCCATTATCAGCCTTCCCGGGCACCTATGCACTCAGCCGAGCGGCTCTCCCATCCTCCATCATCGGCTCTACCGCGCAGCGGTCCTCCTTCCTCCAGTACCCGTTACCGGACCACACTCTCGCCGGAGGAGCTTGCTTTGGTAAAATCTTATCGCGCGACTGCGCCACCATCTTCTTCTCTAGCTCCACTTGCTCAGACTGGCAACTCCACCGCCTGTGTTTCTCATCGCCAGACAGCTTGGATGTTTGACTCCGGTGCGTCAGACCATCTCACAGGGGACTCTGGTATGTTCACTACCTATCATCCGTACACCGGTGCCTCTACCATTACTGTTGCTAATGGCTCAACCATCCCTATTACCGGCTATGGCACCTGTTCCTTGACCCCGTCTCTTCCCCTGACGTCGGTCGCTCATGTTCCTCAAAGTCCCTTTAATCTTATGTCTATCAGCAAACTCACCACCGAATTGAATTGTGTTGCTATTTTTAGCTCATCTGGTGTTGTTTTTCAGGAGCGGAAGACGAATCGGGAAATTGGTCGAGGTTATCTTCGGGATGGGGTTTACCTGTTTGATACCCCATCATCCCTTGCTTGCTCATCCACCTCCGCCCGAGCCCTTGACCTCCATTACCGCCTTGGCCATCCACCGCCTTCCACCCTCCATAAACTTTGCCCCCAATTCGGTTCTCACCTCTCCTTCCATTGTGAATCCTGCAAGTTTGCCAAACATCATCGGACGACGTATGCTCCTCGCCCGGAACCACGTGCAGTGACTCCTTTCGCTCTTGTTCATTCCGATGTATGGGGTCTTTGCCGGGTTCCTAGCCAGTCAGGGTACCGTTATTATATCACCTTTATTGATGATTACTCCCGCATGACCTGGCTTTATCTTCTTCGAGATCGAACGGAGGTTCTCTCAACCTTTCAGACATTTTTTCAGGAAATCCAGACCTAGTTTTCTCTCCCTGTGAAATGTCTCCGCTCTGACAATGGGCGCGAATACTTATCCACTCATTTTCAGCAGTTTATGAGGGCCCACGGCATCATCCATCAGACCTCCTGTCCTGATACCCCTCAGCAAAATGGGGTGGCCGAGCGGAAACACCGACATATCTTGGAGACCGCTCGTGCCCTCCTCTTCCACTGCCAGGTCCCTCTTCTTTTCTGGGGGGATGCCATCCTCACTGCTACTTACCTTCTCAATCGTCTTCCCTCCTCCATCCTTCAGGGGGAGACTCCTTTTCATACCCTGTTTCCCTCTCTCCCTCCTCACTCCCTTCCCCTCCGTATCTTCGGATGTCTCTGTTATGTCCGGGACACTCGCCCTAATCTCTCCAAACTCTCACCCAAATCCCTTCGCTGTATTTTTCTCGGGTATTCCCGCACTCAGCGCGGGTACCGATGCTTCTCTCCAGACCTCCGCCGGTATATTACCTCTGCCGACGTTTCATTTGTCGAGAGCTCTCCTTTCACTCTCCCCTCTCCTTCTCCTGACACTACCATCGATGACTGCCTTCCGCTCATGGTTCACCCGCCTCTGGTGTCCCCTCCGACCGGTCAACTCTTTGGCCAGACCTACTCTCGTCGTCCTTCCACTGTACCTCCCGTCCCGGCCGAGGACACCATTGTTCCCGCTTCGCCTGATGTTCCTGCCACACCTCCCGAGGATGTGCCGATTGCGCTCCGGAAAGGTACTCGCTCGTGTTAGAATACTCCTCTCTTTGTATCTTCTTACAGGGGCTTGTCGGCTCTGGAGACCGTGTCGCTTCCTCGAACGGTCGGTGAGGCCAAATCTCACCCCGGGTGGCTAGCCGCAATGAGAGATGAATTGCAGGCGCTGGATGCCAACCATACTTGGGATCTTGTTCCCCTTCCGGCAAACAAACAGGCGGTCGGCTGTAAATGGATCTTCACGATCCGTCTCAATCCCGATGGCTCTCTCTGCCGCCTCAAAACCCGGCTTGTCGCCAAGGGATTTGCTCAAACGTATGGCGTCGACTACTTTGAGACCTTCTCTCCAGTCGCCAAGATGGCCTCGGTCCGCCTCTTCATCTCTTTGGCTGCTCATCATCACTGGCCCCTTCATCAACTTGACGTTAAGAATGCTTTTCTCCATGGCTTTCTTGACGAGGAGGTCTACCTGCAGCAGCCCCCTGGTTTCTCTGCCTCTGGTGCCGCCTCCCATGTCTGCCGTCTCCGTCGCTCCCTCTACGGCCTCAAACAGTCCCCTCGCGCCTGGTTTGGCCGCTTCAGCACTGTCGTCAGCGCCTTTGGTCTCTCTCGGAGTATGAAAGATCACACCGTCTTCTTCCGTACGACGGCACACGGCTGTATCTTGCTTGTAGTTTATGTTGATGACATCATCATCACAGAGAGCGACTCCAGAGGCATCGCCAGCCTCAAGACGCATCTTCACCATCACTTTCACACCAAGGATCTTGGACCCCTCACGTACTTTCTTGGCATCGAGGTCTCCCGAACTGCGGACACTATCTCTCTCTGCCAGCGCAAGTATGCTCTTGATCTATTGCAGGATGCCGGGTTGAGCACCGCCGCCACCGTTGACACTCCCCTTGAGCCTGGGGAACGCTCCCTTCATTCCGACTCGGCACTCTTTCCTCATCCTGAGAGCTATCGGCGCTTGGTCGGTAAACTCAACTACCTCACCATGACGCATCCCGACATTGCATGTGCCGTTGGCAAAGTCAGCCAGTTCATGAAGCATCCCACCTGCTCTCAGTGGGATGCTGTCCTCCGCATTGCCAAGTACATCAAGAAAGATCCTGCACGCGGCCTTCGGTACTCACATCATGCTCACATGGATGTTGAGGCTTTTTGTGATGCGGACTATGCCAGTTGCCTCGCTACCCGCAAGTCTACTTCGGGATTCGCCGTTTTCTTCGCCGGTAATCTCATCTCTTGGCGCAGCAAGAAGCAGACTGTGGTCTCCCGTTCTAGTGCCAAGGCAGAGTATCGAGCCATGGCCACTGTCACTACTGAGATCCTCTGGCTTCGTCATCTTCTCCAGGAGCTCGGTTTCCCGGCATCGACTCCTGCTCATATCTGGTGTGACAATCAGGCCGCTACGAAGATTGCCTCGAATCCCGTCTTTCATGAACGGACGAAGCATATCGAGGTGGATTGTCACTTTCTCCGCCACCATCTGGAGCAGCACCATATCGGTTTCGGCCATATCCCGACGGCCGATCAGCTTGCCGATCTCTTCACCAAAGGTCTTCCCAGAGCTCGTCTTGAGTCTCTCACTTCCAGGCTGGGTATTCACAGCCTCCCTGGCCCAGCTTGAGGGGGAGTTTGAGATTGTCTTGTTATTCTTTTTATGTGGGACTCTATCCAATCTGGGCATGTCCAGCTTGAGGGGGAGTGTTGGAACCCATTTAAGTGTAAATGGGTGAGTCCCACATCGGACTTACCCGTCTTGTATATTGGTGTCCCAATCTATAAAAGAATATCCTCACCTCACATTGAGGTAAGGGGAACTCACCCACTTACAAAGCATTTAAAGAACAGCGCAGGTGGATGACCAAGGCGATAGTGAAGCCGCAAGGCACGGTCATAAGTGATAGGACAGGTGAGAGCTAGAGCGAAGTCAAGCACGTACACACCACCCTGAAGTTGTCCACTACCAAGTACCTGAATCGTCGAAAACTCCTGAAAGATAACCGAAGTAGCTAAGAATATGACCTGGCACTGTAAGTCAACTATAAGTTTACAAATAGATAGTAAATTAAAAGGACATCATGGAACAAGGGAAACTGTTGAGAGCGTCAAGCTAGGCGTGATCAGGAAACTCTCATGACCAACAATTTGCATTGTCTGGCCATCGACCACAGTAATATTACCTCTAGTCAAAGTCAAACAATACGATTGAAGAATACCTGCGTTGTCCGCCACATCTCCCGTTGCGGGTCCTCCTCCCGTCGCAGTCTCCCAACTCCCGACCTTCCCAGCGCGCTCGGCCATTGCCTCCCTGCGGCTTCGCTCCGCCCCGTCGAAGGTCACAGGCTCTCCTCCCGGCCTGCTCTCCCTTCCAGGCGGCATCCCGGTGTAACTGGCTCTCCCTTTCGAACGACATCCCGGAGCCCTCTACCGGCTACCTGATTCACCGGCAGCTCCCTGCACATCCTCCCGGTTCCTACGTCGGCTCCCAGCGGTGTTATCGACTCCTGATGATCCCGCCTCTTCCCGGTTACTGGATCCGATGCGGTCTCGCGGCCCCCGCCCTCCTCAGCGATCTCTCGGCCGCCTCCCGCGGTCTCCCAACCCTTATCTCAGCACCCGTCCTCATCTCATCAAGCGCCAGCCTGGATGCTCGACATCGGTGCGTCCGAACATCTCACTGGAGATTTTGGTCTGTTCACTACCTACCATCTAGCTGCTAGTGCTTCTCCAATCACTATTGTCAGTGGATCAACAATCCCTGTTGCGGAATTCAGCACATGCCGACTATTAGCGTGCCTTCAGTCGCTCACGTTCCTCACAGCCAGTTTAATCTTCTCTCCACCAGCAAACTCACCAAAGATTTAAATTGTGCTGCTACATCCTAGGGTGTTGCTTTTCAGGAGGGTCGACGAATCGGGAACTTGGTCGAGGTCATCTGCGGATTGGGGTGTACATACTCGACCTCCAACCACCTCTTGCTTGCTCATCCACCTCAACCCGCGCCCTTGACCTTCATTCTCGTCTTGGTCATCCGCCTGCTTCCGTCCTACAGAAGCTTTGCCCCCAAGTTTGTCCTAATCTTTCCTTCCATTGTGAACTCTGTCAGTTTGCAAAACATCATCGGGTGACATATGTTCCTCGATTGGACCCGCGTGCAGCGAATCCCTTCGACCTTGTTCATTCCAATGTTTGGGGTCCTTGCAGGTTTCCTAGTCAGCCCGGGTTTCAGTATTATATTACATTTATCGATGACTACTCACGCATGACCAGGCTCTACCTTCTTCGTGCTCGATCAGAAGTGTTTTCTACCTTTCAGACCTTCTACAATGAGATTCATACTAAATTCTCAACCTCCCTAAAATGTCTCTGCTCCGATAATGGACGAGAATATTTATGTACTCCCCTTCAGCAGTTTCTCAAAGATAAAGGCATTATTCACCAGACATCTTGCCCCGATACACCTCAGCAGAATGGAGTGACCGAGCGGAAACATCGCCATATTCTGAAGACTGCTTGTGCCCTCCTATTCCACATGAAGGTGCCTCTCACATTTTGGTGCGATGTTATCCTGACTGCTACATACCTCATTAACCGCCTCCCTTGTTCTATCCTTCGAGGGGATACTCCTTTTCGGACTTTGTTCTCCTCTCTCCCTCCTCACTCACTTCCACTGTGTGTCTCTGGATGTCTCTGTTATGTCCGTGACACTCGCCCCGGTCTCACTAAGCTCTCTCCAAAATCCCTCTGCTGCATATTCCTCGGCTATTCCCGCACTCAGCGCGGATATCGCTGCTACTCTCCGGACCTACGGAAGTATGTCATCTCGGCTGACGTCGCATTTATTGAGAGCTCTCCGTTCTCCCTTCCCTCTCTTCATCCTGCCTCTTCCATAGATGATTGTATTCCTCTCATCATCCACCCTCCTCCGGTGTCTCCCCCTGTTGACACTCATTTTAGCCAGGTCTACTTCCGTCGTCCATCCACTGTATCCCCCGTCCCGACCAATGACACCGTCGTCCCCGCTTCGTCCGATGCTCCTGCCCCGCCGCTAGACGACTTGCCCATTGCCCTACAGAAAGGTACTCGCTCCTGCCAGAATACTCCTCTATTTGTATCTTCATACAAAGGTCGGTCCGCTCTGGAGACAGCTTATATTCCTCGCATAGTTAGTGATGCCAAATCTCACCCTAGGTGACTAGCAGCAATGCGGGATGAACTGCAGGATCTGGAAGAAAACCATACTTGGGATCTTGTCCCCCTTCCAGCAGGCAAACAGGAGGTAGGCAGCAAATGGATTTACACAGTCATGCTGAATCCCGATGGCACTCTCCATTGCCTCAAAACCCGCCTTGTGGCCAAGGGATTCGCGCAAACTTACGGTATTGACTATTTTGATACCTTCTCACCAGTATGCTGGCTGCATCCTGCTGGTTGTCTATGTGGATGATATTATCATCACCGGCGGCGACTCTGATGGCATCACTCATCTCAAGGGGCATCTCCACCAGCATTTCCACACTAAGGACCTCGGCCCTCTCACATACTTCCTCGGCATCGAGGTCTCCTATTCTCCAAACACCATCTTCCCCTGCCAAAGGAAATATGCGTTGGATATTCTGTAGGATGCTGGGCTGACCTAGGCTATCACTGTGGACACTCCTCTGGAGCTTGGAGAGCGATCTCTTTATGACTCCTCATAGTTAGATAATTGAGTTTGCCTACCAGTCGCCGGTACCCGAAGTGGGATGTTGTTCTCCGCATCGCCAAATACATCAAGCGGGACCCTGCCCGTGGCATTCGCTACTCCCAACATGCTCATCGGAATATTGAGGCCTTCTGTGATGCTGATTATGCTGGTTGTCTTGCGACCCGGAAATCTACTTCTGGGTTTGTCGTGTTCTTAGCCGGCAACCTCATCTCCTGGCGCAGCAAGAAACAGACAGTTGTCTCCCGCTCCAGTGCGGAGTCCGAGTACCGTGCCATGGCCACCGTCACTACTGAGATCATGGGGCTTCGACATCTCCTCCAGGAGCTTGGCTTTCCACCGCAGCGATCTGCTCACATCTGGTGTGACAAGCAAACAACCACCAAGATAGCTTCGAATCCCCTCTTCCATGAACGCACGAAACATATTGAGGTGGACTGCCACTTTTTTCGCCACCACCTGGAACACGATCATGTCAGTTTTTGCCACATCCCGACGACGGACCAGCTAGCCAACCTCTTCACCAAAGGCCTCCCGGCGACTCGCCTAGCCTCGCTCAGTTCCAAGCTGGGTATCCACAACATCTGCGACCCAGCTTGAGGGGGAGTGTGCCTGGTCTTGTTGACCTGGTCTGATGTCTACCTTTTTTTTGTGTGTGTGGGACTCGTGACCCAAGCTGGGCATGTCCAGCTTGAGGGAGAGTGTTAAAAGCCTTTTTTTATTCTTCTGGGTATTTTCCGAGTCCCACATCGGAATACCTCTTTATGTATTCCTTTTTTCTCATTCTATAAAAGAGAGCCTCCGCCTCACCTTGAGGTAAAGGAGATTTACTCCTACACCAATGATGTGCTATGAGGCACCAGTAGCGCTGGATGAAGAAGAAGCATGTTGAGATTGGAGATACCGATACTCAACATCAGAAAGCTCAACAATATGGCGAATTGTAAGAACTCGGTTCTTCTTTTTTAGGTACAGACCTTTCCTTTTTGATTTATACTTAAGGAAAGGGAATAAAAGAGATTAAATATCGGATCTACACCTTACACGGCTAAACTTGGTGGTTACACGCCGTGTATTCTCAGGTACACGCCGTGTAATCAATTTAGCAAGCCGATGCATAACGTGTAAAAGAAGTCGACCGCAAAATGAACTGTAAAAGAACCTACATGGCGTGTAGTTCCTCTTACACGCCGTGTATTTTCTAATTTTCGCTAAAACGGACAGTAGCCTCGTTTTCTATCATTCTGGACAGAGGAGGCACCGGGTTCGCGAGACAGCAGCGCCAGAAGGAGATTTAGCTCCCGTTTGTCCATCTGAACCCCGATTCTTTCGCCGTCGCATGCGTTGGAACCCAATCGGTAAGCTCTTGATTTCTCTTGAGCCGTTCTTCGTGATTTTTGCTCTCGACGAAGTTATCGGATCTTGAGCGTTTTACCTCGTTTTGTAGATTTACTTTGTTCTAGCTTGAATTAGAAGTCGACGCTAGACGAGGAGAGCCATACGACTACGAGGTAGGTGGTCTTTTGCCTTTTGCTAATTGTCGAGTGGTTTATATGTGTCGGAGTGTCGCGCGCCCATTTTTAGGGTGTCGCTTTATTGAGAATTGACCCGTGTTATTGCCTAGTGTTGATTAGGTAATTGGTTTGATGATATAAAGCATGTTTGAGCTTGCTTGAATTGATTAAGGGTCACCCCGTGGTTGTGTTTCCCTTAAATGACCAATGTTCAGCCGTTTGGCCTAGGTTGCCTATGAGGCAAGCCTTCTATTCCCTGTTATGGGTTGTTAAAAATGGAATTGGTCAATTGAATGTGATGCCCACGTGAGATAATGATTGGTTGTGTCTTGTGATAGTTTAATTCACATGTTGCGTTTGTTACATGTAGAATAATATGGAGAACCCAATACCCAAGGTACTCTCTAAAGGAGGCCTTGAAGTACTTTTATAATGAATAATAAAAAACACATAGAACCATAAGTCCGATGTGGGATACAGACTCCAACACTCCCCATCAAACTAAGTGTACCTAGCTTGGACACATAAAAAAACGGAAGCAAAGAAAACGAAGAACATTGTAAACACTCCCCCTCAAACTGAACATATCCAGCTTGATTACAAAACTAGATGAATCAAAAAGAAGATAAATCATTAGCCGTCATTGCGCCCCCACGAGATGAAAATGATGGATGATTGAAGATTGCAGTTCCCCTCAGCGGCGCGGCAAGTTGTCGAGGCACAAAGGAACTGTGCAGGCGGGGTCGGTGGATGGATCGCCGGGAAAGCCTCACTGGCGGGCTGGTCGTCAGAGCGCAGGGAAACCACACGAGCGGGTCGGTCATTGGAGCGTTGAGAAACCGCACAGGCGGGCCGGTCGTCGGAGTACCGGGAAACCGCAGGAGGAGGTCGGCATAGAGGCGGGAGCCACCGCGGGAGGAGGCCACCATGGAGGCGGGGGCTGCCGCAAGAAGAAGCCAGCATGGAGGGAGCAGCGGTGCAGAAGAGCAGCGCACGGGAGGCTGGGGCACTGGAGGGGATGGCGCACTGGAGGGGATGGCGCACAGGAGGGGATCCCGTCGGGAAAGGGGAGGTGCGTGCAAGAGGGTTACTTCGGAAGGGAGCCGTCGGAACGAAGGAAATGGAGCCGCAAGGGATGGTGGGTCGATGGGACGCCACGGGAGGAGGCAGAGCGAAGGAGGCCGCCTTGAGAGAGGCGGGGAAGGTCGCGAAGCCAGGAGGGAGGGAGGGCCGGGATGCACCGCGCTGCAGAGGCGGGGAGCCGGGAGCCGCGACAGAGACGTTGTGCGCAGCAGGGAAGTCGTCGAGGGATGCGCAGGAGTGCCGACCAGGGATGAGGCGACGAGATGTGGCTCGATCCGCTGGGAAGGAGGAAAGGTCGGCAGGGGGAGGCGATGGGAGATGCACGCAGGGCCACACCGGGAGAGGCGTAGGGAGTACGCAGAGTCGTCGAGCATATGTTTGTTTAAGCCTTGTAATTGTTTATATTATCGATAGGCTTGTGATATGAGTGATGCCCACGTGAATTGATCAATGTTTGTCATGTAATAGTTAAATTTATATGTGCGATTGTTATGTGATATGCCTGCGTGTGAGATTGCGATATGCCTGCGGGCGATGTTGGGTCATGCCTGCGGGCGAGGATTAGTTATGCCTGCGGGCAGGGTTGTATTATGCCAGCGGGCAGGTTTTCACTATGCCTGTGGGCGAGGTTTTGAACTGAATATCTTGTGGCATAGTTATTAATGGCGCGCGCCATGACGCACCATTGCGACATGGCTAGCGCCAAGGAGTAGTGCGTTGCGCCATGGCCCCTCTAAGATGGCTCACGGTGGCGTGTGCCATTGTAGGAGGAAATCTCCCTACCTCAAGGTCAGGCAGAAGCTCTCTTTTATAGAATGAGAAAATGGAATACATAGAGGTATTCCGATGTGGGACTCGGAAAATACCCAGAAGAATAAAAAAGGGTTTTAACACTCCTCAAGCTGGACATGCCCAGCTTGGATCACGAGTCCCACAAAAAAAGAAGGATGACATCATACCAGGCACACTCCCCCTCAAGCTGGGTCGCAGATGTTGTGGATACCCAGCTTAGAACTGAGCGAGGCTAGGCGAGCCGCCGGGAGGCCTTTGGTGAAGAGGTCGGCAAGCTGGTCCGTCGTCAGGATGTCGCAAAAACTGATATGATCATGTTCCAGGTGGTGGCGAAAAAAGTGGCAGTCCACCTCAATATGTTTCGTGCGTTCATGGAAGACGAGATTCGAAGCTATCTTGGTGGTTGCCTGGTTGTCACACCAGATGTGAGCAGATCGCTGCGGAGGAAAGCCAAGCTCTTAAAAGAGATGTCGAAGCCACATGATCTCAGTAGTGACGGTGATCATGGCACGGTACTCAAACTCCGCACTGGAGCGGGAGACGACTGTTTGTTTCTTGCTGCGCCTGGAGATGAGGTTGGAGGCTAAGAACACGGCAAACCCAGAAGTAGATTTCCGGGTCGCAAGACAACCAGCATAATCAGCATCACAGAAGGCCTCAATATTCAGATGAGCATGCTGTGAGTAGCGAAGGTCATGGGCAGGGTCTCGCTTGATGTATTTTGCGATGCGGAGAACAACATCCCACTGAGAGGTGATCGGGTGCTCTATAAATTTGCTCACATTACCAATAGCGCAGGCAATGTCAGGACAAGTCATAGTGAGATAATTGAGTTTGTCTACCAGTCGACGATACCGCTCCGGGTGTGAATATAGTGTTGAGGAGTCATGAAGAGATCACTCCCCAGGCTCCAAAGGAGCGTCCACAGCGGTGGCCTGAGTTAGCCCAGCATCCAACAGAATATCCAAAGCATATTTCATTTGGCATCGGAAGATGGTGTTTGGAGAATAAGAGACCTCGATGCCGAGGAAGTATGTGAGAGGGTCGAGGTCCTTAGTGTGGAAGTGCTGGTGGAGATGCCCCTTGAGGTGGGTGATGCCATCAGAGTTGCTGCTGGTGATGATGATGTCATCCACATAGACAAACAGCAGGATGCAGCCAGTGGATGTCGTCCTGTAGAACATTGTGTGGTCCTTCAAGCTGCGAAAGAGCCCAAAGGCAGTGACAACAGTGCTGAATCGGTCAAACCAAGCACGGGGAGACTGCTTGAGCCCGTAAAGAGAGCGGTAGAGTCGACAGACTTGAGACTCGGCGTCGGAGGCACAAAATCCGGAGGGCTGCTGCAGATAAACCTCTTCCTCAGGGAATTCATGTGCGAAGGCATTCTTGACATTCAGTTGAAGAAGGGGCCAATGATGATGGGCGGCCATAGAGATGAATAATCGAACGGAGGTCATCTTGGCAACTGGTGAGAAGGTATCAAAGTAGCAATACCGTAAGTCTGCGTGAAGCCCTTTGCCACAAGGCGGGCTTTGAGGCGATGGAGAGTGCCATCGAAATTCAACCTGACTGTGTAAATCCATTTGGTGCCTACCACCTGTTTGCCAGCTAGAAGGGGGACAAGATCCCAAGTATGGTTTTCTTCCAGAGCCTGCAATTCATCCCGCATTGCTGCTAGCCACCCGGGGTGAGATTTGGCCTCACCAACTGTGCGAGGAATAGAAACTGTCTCCAGAGCGGACATACCACTGTATGAAGATACAAATGGAGGAGTACTCTGCCAGGTGCGAGTACCTTTCCGTATTGCAATGGGCAAGTCGTCTGGCGGCGCGGTAGGAGCATCGGACGAATCGGGGATGACAGTGTCATTGGCCGGGTCGGGGGATACAATTGGTGGACGACGGGAGTAGAGCTGACCAAAATGGGTGTCAACAGGGGGAGACACCGGAAGAGGGTGGACGATGAGAGGAAGACAATCATCTATGGCGAAGTCAGGATGAGGAAAGGGAAGGGAGAATGGAGAGCTCTCAACAAATGCGACGTCGGCCGAGATGACATACCTCCGTAGGTCCGGTGAGAATCAGTGATATTCGCGCTGAGTGCGGGAGTAGCCAAGAAAAATGCACCGGAGGGATTTGGGAGAGGGTTTGGAGAGGTCGGGACGTGTGTCGCGAACGTAACAAAAGCAACCAAACACGCGAAGTGGAAGAGAGTGAAGAGGGAGAGAGAACAAAGCTCGAAAAGGAGTCTCCTCCTAAATGATAGAGGAAGGAAGACGGTTTATAAGGTAGGTGGCGGTGAGAATAGCATCTCCCCAAAAATGCAGAGACACCTGTCGGTGGAAAAGGAGGTCACGAGCAGTCTCCGGAATATGTCTGTGCTTTCGCTCGGCCACTCCATTCTGCTGGGGTGTATCAGGATAGAAGGTCTGATGAATGATGCCTTTTGTCTGGATAAACTGCCGAAAGGGAGTGGAGAGATACTCACACCCATTATCCGAGCGGAGACATTTTACAGAGATGGAAAATTGGTTTTAAATTTCATTGTAAAAAGTTTCGAATGTGGAAAACACTTCGGAGCGTTCTCAAAGGAGGTAAAGCCAAATCATTCGTGAAAAATCATCAATGAAAGATGTTGGATTAGTGTAGCCCGATCCAGTTGGGCCGAATGCTTGTGGCTCGCAACTGTCGCGGGTCGAGCTACGCGGTGAGGACTGACCGACACCGACAGACACTGTAGCAGTGCGGACTTCGGAGTCAACTGCACTGTAGCACTTTTGACTTCTAGCCGGCAGCACTGTAGCGCTTTTGACAAAGCTGACCGTCTTTCACTGTTGCAACGCGGACTTACTTTTCGGAACAGTGATCGTCTTCTCCATTTTATAGCTCTTTTTCGGGCTAGGGTTATTACTGAGAAAACTCTGTAATTTTGTGCTCCCGAATTAGTGAAGTTATGTCTCTCCGTGGACGTAGGGTTATTCCCGAACCACGTAAATTTGTGTGTCCCGTGTCTATTTTCTTTCTGCATTCTTTCGTTTCTCGTTTCTGTCGTTGCGCCTCCCGACGATTCCGCAACAAAATATATATAATATTTAGACCCCAAATGACTCAAAATGGTACAGGCACCCCACAGGTCTGAATTAACCAGATCAAAAGGTTTCGAGACCCTTGTATCCACTCGAGGAATGTATGTAGTGCGATGATGTTTCACAAATATACATAACTCACAATGAAAAGAATTATGCTGACTAAAGTCTGGAAAAAGCTGATGAACGGTGGAGGCGGGCGGGTGTCCCAACCGAAAATGAAGATCCAATGCTCGAGCAGAGGCAGGCGTGCAAGCGATGGGTGACGGTCCATCGAACATGTAGACCCCGTCCCGAAACTAGCCTCTACCAAGTTCCTGATTCGTAGTCTGCTCCTGAAATACAACACCAGAGGAGGTAAATATGGCAGCACAGTTATAATTATTTGTCATCTTACTGATGGAAAGAAGATTAAATGGACTGCGGGGCACATGTGCCACAGAGGGTAGGTGAATTGATGAAGTCAGGGAGCATGCGCCGAAGCCCGCAATGGGGATAGTGGAGTCATCGGCGACGGTGATGGCTGATGAACCGGTATAAGGGCAGTAGGAGATCAACATACCACCATCACCGGTGAGGTGGTCGGAGGCACCTGAGTCGATCATCCAGGTAGGGGAGCGACGACCGACAAAGGCAGCGAAACTAACAGAATGTGCCAGAGAAGCCAAAGATGGACCGAGTCCTGCGAGGTCCCGATGATCATGAGTCAGCCGGATGTCGGCCATAGACAGGTCTAGAGATGGTGGAAGAGTGGGGACTGCCGAGGAAGCCTCCTGGACTGCTGTCTATCCCTGCCGCAGGCGCTGAGATGGACGTCCATGCAGAACCCAACATCGGTCGGTCAGGTGGCCAAGCTTGCCACAATGTTGACAGAGGGGACGTGGACGGCCTTCCACACGGCCACATCCACGAGGGCCCGAGGAGCGTCCACCGCCATGACCGACGAGAGCTGAGTGGTCGATAATGGGGGCGGGAGGTGGAAGAGTCCGTTGGGCCTTGCTCAGCCGATGATAAACCTGTGGGATCTCTAGCGTCGAAGGGCTGGCAAGCAGCTCGGTAGCCGTGGTGGCAAACTCCGAAGCGAGGCCACTGAGAAGATTAAAGATGCAGGGTTGGTCTCGCTGGGTCTGAGCCTCTGTCGGTGTCCGGGGAGCGGGCCACAACTCCTGCAATTCATCACGAAGCCCTTTCCATTCCATGAAATATGCTGTGAAGGACTGGTCCTGCTGTCGAATATGGGACAGGCATTGAAGGATATCGGAGACCCGAGCCAGGTTGTTGATCTCAGAATACATGATGTTCAAGGACTCCCAGAGTTCCTTGACTATATTCACCGTGCGGGTGACATCCTTGACCGATCGATCCATTGAATTGAGCAGCAGAGCGAAGATCTTGCTATCATCAAGCTTCCACGAACAGTATTTGGGGTCAGTCGAAGCCGGGGGAGGATCCTCAAGGTGAGAATCAAGGTCCGACCCGGTCAGGGACATCACCACAGTCTTCCGCCAAATGGAGAAATTTGTGGAGTCCAACCGGTCATCGACGAGGCGGGTGGAGGCGGTGATCATCTGAGGCAGAAGGGAGGAGTCTGCCATGGAGGCATCGGGCAGCGGTTGAAGACGCAGTTGTGGGCAGCGCCGGAATCAACGGGGGCCTGGCGCCCCGGGAAGCCGTGAAGGGCCCTGTGCAGCGGAGGTGACGGGCAGAGTGGGAGTCGTTGGAGGTGAGCCGACTAGAGCGCTAGGAGAGCGGCCGGGAGAAGATGGCAAGTACGCCTCATGGAGAGGCCAGCGAGTTCTGATGCGCGCAAAGGGAGAACGTTGCAACGGGAGCCGAGAGGTGTGAGGGGCTGGGAAGGGCGGTGGGTGGGAGCCGCTGGAGGCGTCGCGCGCAGAGGAGGGCCGCCGGGAGGATCCGAAAGGGTGCTTCGTCGGGAGGGACACGCGCCGTCGGGAGGGAGCGCAGCCGTTGGGCGGGACTTCGTCGGGAGGGACGAGGTCGGCGGGCTACGTCGTGACGGAGGGGAGCCGGGAGGGGGGTCGTCGAGCTGCGTCGCGACGGAGCAGAGCCGCCGGGAGGTCGGGATGAGGCATGCGGGGCCGGACGACACAGGGAGGCGGGGTCGAACGGCACAGGGAGGTGGGGCCGGGAAGCCGCAGGGAGGTGGGGAGCCACAGGTGGGGGGTAGCAGGGAAGCCGTAGGGGGGAGGCGGAGCAGAAAAAATAATAATAATGGCGGGATGGAAAACTTAATTTCCCTCTAATACCATGAAGGAGGAAATCTCCCTACCTCAAGGTGAGGCGGAGGCTCTCTTTTATAGAATGAGAAAATGGAATACATAAAGAGCTATTCCGATGTGGGACTCAGAAAATACCCAAAAGAATAAAAAATGGTTTTAACAGCCATATTGCGCAATAACGTGCACCATTGCGCCTTTTTTATTTTTATTTTTTTGTATTTTTTTAACCTGTCAACTCTTACGCCCCGATTGAAAATACCTCTTTTGAGGTCAAACAACGACCTCCCCTTTCGACTCTACGCAACACTCTTCCCGTGAGTGCGGCGACCCAACCGGTGTTGGACCACATTGACTACCACGCCCCAACCGAGATCCCTCGACCGTCGTGACCCAGTCGACCACGACCCAACCGAGCTCCCTCAACCACCGCAACTCAGATACGCGATGTTGTTCAAGGCAGGTGCACCTTCTGTGCGAATTAGTAACTTTTTTTGTTTTTAATTCAATTTTATTTATGTTGTTCACCCCTTATTTTTTTCGAATTACTCCTGTTATTTTTAATGCCATATTGCCTTACTGTTTTTTTTATGTTTTGTTTTTTTATTTTTTTGTTTATTGTTTTTTTGAGATATACGGTTTTTAATATTTAATTATTTGTTTTATATATTTCAGGAATTGTGATTTATTTCAAAATGTCTAAGGCAAAACAAGGAAATACCCGTCTTGTTTTTTTAAGATATATGGTTTTTAATATATTTTAGGAATTGATATATATGATTTTTTGAGATATATGGTTTTTAATATTTAATTGTTGGTATCATTGTTGACTTCATTTGTTTTTTGATGTATGAAATATGAATTATTGACATAAATCTTTGTTTTATATATATATATATATATATATATATATATATTGTATAATTTATTATTTGTCATTATTGATATATGTATTCACCTCCTTTGTGCGCCGCAAGTTAATATTGTCACGCGTCGTGCGCTTTTGCACCGGGGGCCCTTGTCGCCGTTGTGCGCCATGCGCCGTAAATAACTATGTCCTGTGGAAAGCCTTATGATGCGTCTGCCAAGTCAAAGCACAAGCTTGGATTCGGTCTTCTCTTATAACTGTTTAGATAGTCTTTAAAGACATCTGTTGTGCTTACTTGATACGGGGGATTGTCGGGCTAAAGTCGAATCTCGAGATGTTTACAATTCAATGTAATCGAATTGTTTAATGAACATGAACTGAATATAAATGGAAACAAGATTTGTAGGATTGTTTACTTTTGAGTACTTCCTAGTTCATTGTTTTTCCTTTTTGTACACTACCTGTTACATATACTCACTGACAGATAGACACAGATCTTGGGTGGTTGTCTACTGGGATTAATTTCTCACACCCTGTTTGGTTAATATTTTTTGGCCCAAACAGATTATATTGTTGCAGGTGTCGATAAGAACAAGCACCCTTCTACAGGTACTTGATTTGCTGTTAAGGGCAGGAGAGCATAGGACCAAGCCGAGGTTTGCGATGCTTCTGAGTTTTCTTTTGTATTTTTGTACCTTGGTATTGTATTTTGTATCTAACTGCAGTGTATACTGTTTTGGCTGTTTTCTTAGAACATGTGACAGGAAGTATCATCTTTTGTATGCTATGACTTCTGGTTATCTTTATTGTCAATTTTCTGTTTGTTTCAGTTGTATGGTATTTACTGCTTCCGCTATTGTATATTATTGTTCCGCTGTGTTGCATTCTGCCAATGAGGGCATAATTTCTCCACTATCACACCCTAGACCCTCGCTGCAAGTCGGCAGTCTCTGGCGTTTAGAGAAATGCGCTTGAGGCCATGTGACTAACCGAGTACGGAGCACCAGTTCAGTGACATCCGAATCCAGGATGTTACACGAATGCTGAATAGAGTCACAGAGCCAGGTATAGCTGCCTGTGCGGAACGAGAACGACCTGGAGCTGGAGAGCCATCAGGAAGACCATGCATATTCCAACAGGTATCAATCGTGTAATAATTTTTTTCATAATGCGTGCAATGTTTGTGATGAAATCTTGTACCTCATAAAAAGGCAAGGTTCTTTATTTATAGATGAAATGAAGAATACATCAAGTAGCCTCCACTGATGTGGGACTCGGATAATTTAAGAGTAATAGGGGCTTAGCCCACTAATCCTAACCAATAAGATTGACCCATATGTAAATATCTAATACTCTAACAAAAACATGGTAAAATCAGGATACCATAAAGTTATAGCTATACAAAAGATGTGAGATAAGCGGGCAAAACAAATTCATACCGGTGGGATAAGAGAATAGAATAGACTTAATCAAATAAAATGAACCTAGAGGGACCCACATACTAGATACATAATTGCTCTAACAAATCACAAGAAGACCATGAATTATAATGGAAAAAATGAAAAACGAAGATTGTCACTGATACAGTAACACAACTTACCAAAATTGATGGAGATAGGTCCATAGGTTTATGTAGTATTGGCTGACATGAAGTTGATCTAAAGTTTCTTGCTATGATGAGACGACTTAAGTTGTGTTCAGGACTAATAATATGAGGAGGCCATAAAGAGGCCAAGTAATAGATGAATATTGTTGTTTATGATATCGTATTTTATCTGTTATTTACGTCATAAGTTATGTCATGATGCATGCCCTCAATGAGCTATTGGATTGGTGTAGTCTGATCCTCTTTGAATGGTGTTGGGCTGAATGAGTACGACCCATACTTTGCACCAGGCCGCAACTCTGCGGGTTGAGCTTTGCAATGTGCTCGTTGGGGGTTGCAGGGGGTAACGCATCCCTGCTCCGAGGTCTGAAGGCCCCCAAACCAAAATTGGGGCACACTGTAGGAACTTCTGACCGACTGTAGCAGAGTTGATTGGTCGACACCGACAAGGTACTGTAGCAATGCAAACTTTTTTGGCATGGCTACTGTAGTAGGCCGGACTTTGGACAGTGGTACTGTAACTCTGTGGACTTCCAGTCGTTGGGCACTATAGCAGTTTGGACTTGGGTGGTCGTGACACTGTAACGATAAGAACTTCCAGCAGGGGTCAAGCTCTGTGGTGAGCTTGTTTGGGGGTTGCAAGGAGCAACGTGTCCCAACTTCGGGGGTCTGCGGGCCGAAGGCCCTCAGCCCAAATTTGAGAACATTGTAGCAACTCTGACCAACTGTAGCAGAGCTGACCGACCAACAAGGCACTGTAGCAGTGCATAATTTTGGCACGGCTACCTGAGTAGGTCGGACTTTGGACAACGGTACTGTAGCTTCCCGAATTTCCAGCCGATATAGTAGTTTGGATTTGGATGGGACGCAGCATTGTAGCGATGCAGACTTTCCAGCTCGGTCGAGCTTCGCGTTGAGCTCGTTGGGGATTGCAAAGGGCAACGCGCCCCTGTTCTATGGGTCCAGGGGCCGAAGCTCCCTAACCCAAATTTGGGGGTACTGTAGCAACTCTGACCCACTGCAGCAGAGCTAACCGGCCGACACCGACAAGGCACTGTAGCAGTGCAGACTTTTGGCACGACTACTGTAGTAGGTCGGACTTTGGACAGCGGTGTTGTAGTTCCGCGGAATTCCAGCCACCGACTACTGCAGCAGCTTGGGATTGGGTGGTCGCAGCATTGTAGCGATGCGGATTTTCAGCCGCCTTTCATTGTAACACAACGGACTTTTTGTATGGTTGGTGGAATAGTGTTTCATCTACTTTATTAGCCCATTTCGGGTTAAGGTTTATGTGTGTTAGAAACTCTGAGATACTCCCTATAAATTGTGCTCCCGGATTTCATAATTAAGTGTTTCTGCCTCTCCGTGGACGTAGGGATCATTTTCCGAACCACGTAAATTTTCGTGTCCTGTGTGATTCTTTCTTATGTTTTTTCTTCATCTGTAAACCTATTTTGTTGTTTGCAACTCCTGACGTTTCCGCAACATGAACTCAGAAAAGCTGATGTCACGTTTATGTTACATGAGCAGGTTTTAGTAAATAGCAGGTGGGACATAGATTCACTCATGAGGCACCACTTGTTAGAGAATATTCAGTTACGGTTTTTTGGCTTGATTGAATATATTATGTGATAAGCACCTGCTTATGGACATATTAAGAATCGCGTTAATAGATGAAGCCATTTTCAGGATTCATCGTTTTCACTCTAACCTCACCCCAATACCATGTTAGGGAATAAGGTTTTACTAACAGCGAAAGAATATAAGCATAGCGATAGAAAAAAATCTCTTATATATTCAGAATTATACCTATAAATAGATAAAGATATTACAGTGTGTTAACAGAGGACATAACATCACCTTAAATCTTTAAAAAGGTCAATGAAAATATTTCAAGCAATAATGAATGTAACTAAGCAACAGTGGAAAACATTTTGCCAGTTGAAATTTTATTAGCTACGAGTAAACTAGCCACCTTTTAAAATGACAGAGGGTGGGGAAAAGGGGAGTTTAAATGGACATACTTCCCATGCCATTGTCATTTCTGCATCATAATCGTCCCATCTAGAAGGCGTGCAAGGCGTTCTAATTGCAAAGTCAAATCCAAGTTCTCCACTACGATTCAAAATCAATCTATCAGTAAATAGAGCATAGAAAATGAAAAGAGAAGGCAAAACAAAATGGAAAATTGCAATGAATTAAAAATATGTTTTTCAAATTACTTTTTCACTAGAGTGATTCTCGTCCCTTCAAGCTGCTTCCTGAAACATAAAGAAACCAAAAAGGAAAAAAGAAGAGTTCGTGTCAACATAAGATAAATTTCCAGGCCCCTGAGGCATTTTACAGATCAAATACATCCCAAGAACCAAGGAAAGAATGGTAAAAAGATATAAAAGGTAATACTATTCATAGACATCATTACCCTTCAAATGCAGCACTGTTGCAATAAGTAGACAACCAAAAATCCTTGCCAACAATTTCATAGAGTTCGGAACATGAATTTGCATTCATAATCTGCAAAAAAGTAAAAATAATGACGATGATAAAGATTAAATAAGAAAATGTCTATTTGAGAAATGTTATATCAACAAGGATTTCTACACATGTCAGCAGAAGTAAATTGTACTTCAGGGATGAACACAGACAGACACAAACAGGGAAAGACTAGCAAAGGAAAAAATAGAAATTTAGGATACAGCAACTGCTAACAATTTGCAAAAAACGACGATTTGGGAAAATGTTAAGGTATCCACAAGATTTGAAGGCAAGTTGTGATGTGTCTAAAAAACAGTTGTGGATGCAAAGGATCACTTCCTTTACAAGTTTTTGGGTTTGATCACTCATCACCCAAGGATCACTTCCTCTTCTCATGCACGTACTGCTTCGAGGAAGGTAAGTTCAGTTTATAGACTTGAGGATCTCTCCATGATCTGCGTACTAAGCATAACACCCTGTATCCTCAAATCCAGATAGATGCTCTGTTGTCTTTCACGATCGTTGCTCTCTCCTTTCTTCAAGCTGAAAGAGAGTATCCTCTTTCTGTGAGGAATTATTCTGTCTTCCATAAAATAAAACAACACTTCTTGTCCAAATGTAGATACTTCCAAACTGGAATTACCTAGTTGTGCTCCTTTAGTTTCCAGATATGGTAGCATGGCACTCATACTCCTCGAGCCTTCTCCTCTTCACGAACCTAATATGGCAGTGACAATCTTCAGCGGCTCCTCTCTATCCTCCTTCTGAACTGGATGTTTCGGTATATTCCACTGTCTCTTCTTCTTTTTGAACAAATATATCAATATGTTCAAGCCTCTTGTGTATAACAGATCTTTCTGTGATTGAAGTCTCGTCACCCTCTTCTTTCTTCTTCTCTTCTTATATATATTCACAGATTATTTACCCGAAATATTTCCACATTTTGAATATGAAAAGTCCATGAAATCAACACCAAGAATTTCTCCTTTTTGAGTTCTTCATGAATATTCATAGAATAATGTGAATAATATCTCCATCATATCTGGCACTGGGTTTTTCTCCATTTTATTCTCCAACTGAACCTCCTCATGAATTAATCCCACAATTTATGACTCCTTTATTTCTCAATAACTCCCCATTATTCTCGGATTATCTTCTACACGATCTCCCTTGAATATCGTGGTCTTCGATCCTCCACAAAATTCGCAAGCTTCTTGAATCTCTTTTGAACGAATTATTAATCGTATAATGCAAATAAAAAAAAAATCATGCATGCAGAGACATGACACGAAGCCCTGAGTTACGGCGCAAACTCAGTCAAGACCCAAACACGCACAGATCCATCATTTAGATCACCAAGAATACCGCCGCATATTCTTCCTTAATCCCAGCATGATCTCCTTCATTACCCCACGAACATTACAATTGTGATATGCCACCGGCTGAATTCAGGGAATGACTTGGGCTTTGCCTTCGAGTTGAGTCGTCACCAGAAATGACAAAGGGAATGACCCTTACGATTGGTCCTGATGGCCCTTACAAAATCCAAATGACAAAGGGAATGACCCTTACGAAACTTCCAAATGGCTCTTGCGAAATCAGATGACCCTTACGAAATCTGCCTTTGTCATTTTCCAAAACTGTATGACAGTGACCGTTACAAGATGAGTTTGGTGACCCTATTAGATGCATCTTCAGGAGGAGCTTTAATAGACAAATCACCAGCAGAGGCCCAGGGACTAGTTGAGAAGGTAGCCCAGAACCCTCAACAGTTTAGTACAAGAGGTACTGGTACCAAAGTCCTGCATGAGGTAAGAGCTTCTAATTCATCACCTTTATCAGAGTCCAGGCTTGGAGAGCTATCACTTCGGTTAGGCAACTGGCCCTGAAACAATCTAGTGAGAAGGAATTACCAGTTAAGGTGTGTGGATTATGTTCATCTCCCAATCACTATACCGATCAGTGTGTCGAAATGCAGGATACTGAAAGTTGGGCAGCAGCATGCCAAGCAAAGACAATTTCAGCACCAAAATTCGGGATGGAGAGAGCCTTCCAAAGTCTAAAATGGATTTGGGAATTAACAGAACCAAGCTAGTCCACCCTATCAAAACCAATACTGGCAGCAACAACCATTCCAGCAACCATCACCCTTTCAACAACCATGCAAACATACCTACAACCAACCAGCTTATCAACCCCCACCATTCCAACAAAAGGGACCCGCTGACAATGCAAGCCCCAATACAGCAGCAACAAGGCTCGGCGATTGAGGAGCTGAGGAATAAAGTGGAAGAGTTAAGGAACCAAGTTGGAAGTCTTGCGGAAATTATGTCCAAAAACCCACGGAAATTACCAGTCAAACCAGTCCCAAATCCAAAGAAAAATGTGAGTATGGTAACCACAAGAAATGGCAAGGCGATTCACCTTACCACCACACTTAAGCCTGAACAAGGTCAACCAGGGGCTGAGAAACCTGAATCTGAAAAATTTAGACAGAACCCGGAGAACCAGTCCAGGGAAGAAAGAAAAAGAGGGAGAGGAAGATGAAGTTGGACCAAGAAGAAAGAATTCAAAAACACCCTTACAAAAGCAGCAGAGGGAGAAGAAAGATCTCTCACTCCCAATCTCATCAAGGATGATCCAATCCAAGAAGATCAAAGAGGAAGAACTTCAAAGAGAATTTCTGAAAGCTTTTCAGAAAGTTGAGATCAGCATTCCCCTCTTTTAGAAGCTCTTAAGCAGATTCCAATGTATGCTATGTTCCTTGAGGAACTGTGCATCAAAAAGAGGAAGCTCCAAGGGAATAAGAGGATTAATTTGAGAAGAAGTATATCAGCCCTTATTACCCCACAGTTACCCACAAAATGTCAGGATCCAAGGACATTTTCTATCCCTTGCACAATTGGCTTCATGATTTTTTTCAGATGCTTTGTGTGAATTAGGTGCATCTATAAATGTTATGTTTCCCTCTGTGATTACTTCTTTGCAAATGGGAGACTTTGAAGCCTACAAGAATGGTTCTTCAACTTGAAAACAGGTCTGTTTTCTAGCAAGAGACTTGGAGGATGTCCTGGTTAGAGCGCAAAACCTGATCTTCTCAGCTGACTTTTAAGTGCTCAGCATGGAGGATGATAGAACTCCAGCCCAGTCACCCATCATCTTGGGGAAACCCTTCTTAAAGACACCAAAGATCATCATCAATGTACATGAAGGAACTCTAACCATGGAGTTTGGAGTCAGCACGGTCCACTTCAACATCTTTGACTCCATGAAGTACCCTTAGTAGGATCATACACTTCTTACACTATCACACATTGAGGAGGCTGAGCCCAGTGAAGATGCAGGTATGTTCCAGAAATCTCAGCTTCAGGGAAACAATTAATGATTCAAAACTCTATGCAGAAGGAGGATGTTCAGAAATCTGGAAAATCTGTTCACAGTCTGGAAGAAGAGGTAACTTCAGAAATATTTGATGAATTTGATTATTTGTTCCATGAAAAAGCAGTTGATTTGCCATCTTGTGTGCGCGAAATTCAAACTTCAAGTCAGGAACCCAAGTCTTATCTCATCTCTAAAACGGCCCAATAATCTGGAATTAAAACCATTACCAACTGATCTTAAGTATGTGTACCTCATGAAAGGGGAGAAGTTGCCAATAATTATTGCTAACAACCTTCCCTCACATCAAGAACACAAATTGATTGAACATTTAAGGGACAATGTGCAAGCAATAGGCTGGAGCTCAGGAGACATACCCGAAAGAAATCCCAAAATTTGCATCCACAGAATTTTGCTTGAAGAAAATTCTAAACCTGTTAGGTAGCCCCAAACAAGGTTGAATCCAACCATGATGGAGGAGGTCAAAAAAAAAAGATAGGGTGGTTGTTAGAAGAAGGAATAATCTACCCATCTCTGAATCGTGACGGGTCAGGCTCAATCACATAGTTCCTAAAAAAACTGGACCAACCATAGTGAGGAATGAACAAAATAAATTAATCCTTATTAGAATTCAGAATGGCTGGAGAGTGTGTAGTGACTATAAGAAGTTGAATCAGGTAACTAGGAAGGATCATTTCCCCCATTCCCTTTATTGACCAGAAGGTTGGCAGGAAAAACTCATTATTGCTTTTTAAATGGATTTTCAGGTTATTTTCAGGTGCTCATTGCACCTAAAGATGAAGAGAAGACCACACTTACATGTCCCTTTGGTACCTTTGCCAACAAAAGGATGTCATTTGGATTATGTAATGCCCCGGGTACATTTCAGAGGTGCATGATAAGTATATTCTATGACCACAATGAAGATTGTCTGGAAGTGTTTTTAGATGACTTCGCTGTTTTTGGTAATTTATTTGATCATTGTTTGACCAAATTTGGGTAAAGTTTTGAAACTTGGATTGAAAATAACATTCTAACAAATTTTGAAAAAAACTCATTTCATGATGGAAACAAGAATAATCCATGGGCATGTTATTTAACAAAAATACATTGAGGTGGATAAGTCCAAAATTGAAGTGATAAATTCATTGTTTTACCCAACTTGTGTATGTTAGATCTTTTCTAGGACATGCAGAATTTTACAGGAGGTTCATAAAGGATTTAGGTAAGATTGTTCTTCCACTTTTCAGGTTACTTTTGAAAGATACTGACTTCATTTTTTATGATGCATGTAGAGGAGCTTTTGATGAATTGAAGAGCAGGTTGATCACACCACCAGTAATGTAGCCACCCAACTGGGAGCACTCCTTTGAACTGCTTTGTGATGCTTCTAACCATGTTGTGGGAGCAGTTCTGTCCCAAAGGATAAAAAGAAAATCTCAAGTCATTGTCTATGCTTCAAGAACATTGGATATTGCCCAAACTCATTACACAACTACACAAAAACTGGGAGCACCCCTTTAAAATGCTATGTGGTGCTTCTAACCATGTTGTGGGAGCAGTTCGGTCCCAAAGGATTGAAGAAAAATCTCAAGCCATTGCCTATGCTTTGAGAACATTGGATGCTACCCAGACTCATTACACAACTACTGATAGGAACATGGAATGGAGGTTGGCTCCGGGGAAGCTGGCTGCTGCGGCGTGAGCTTGAGAGGTGAGCTAGGAGACTCTAGCTATTGTGCGTGGGAATCTGTAGTTGTTGCTAGGCAGTTGGTGAGGTTAGTATGGGTGGGGCAGCTATTGTTTGTTTAGGGTGTGACTCACTACTGCCAGGGGCAATAGTGTCTTTACACTAAATAATTGGTTAGGGCTGGTAGTGGCAGGTTGGGGATAATAATGTGGGTTGTTTAGGCAGTTGGGAGTGGCTAGGTATTAAATAAGGGAGAGGCTGCTGTCTGGGGAAATACGGATATTTTTGTAGTGATTCAGCCAAGGCTGAAGGGAGTTGTGGCCTAGGGCTTCGGGGAGCAGCGACTGCCTGGAGATTCTTCTTCTTCCTCTTCTTTTCTTTCTTCTTCCTTTGATTTTCTGTAAATTCTGCTGCTAATAATAGTAGTTCTTACCGCTGCCTCTCTCTCATCAATTGAAACCTATCAATTGGTGCTTTCATTGAGAGTTTTCTAGAGAGAAACTAGAAGTGAGAGGTTCTGGAATTTGAGGAAGCAAACACAGCTGTTGAGGTGGACACACCAGACACAATAGTGAAGTCCAACTCGTGGCAGATTCTTGTTCAGCGGGATTGAACAACATCGGACGCAGCAACCAGTGCCTGTTGTGGCAGCAGAATTTAAGACGCAACTGTGGAAAAAGACTTGCAACAGCTAACTATCTGTCCACGCATGGAGGATCTCAAGCATAAACTCATCGCGCTACAGGCTAGTCTGGCCAGAGGCATGGAAGAGTGGCGGGCAACCAAGCCGGTGTGGATACCAATTTTTACTGGAGAAGATCCAGAGTCTTGGATCACTAAAGTTGAATACTATTTTAAAGTCTGCCAAACACACGAAGACTTGAATATTTGGGCGGCACGACTGAGCATGCCAGGTATTTTTGGAAATTGGTTTATGTCGTCAGAAGCGTTTAACCCTAAGCTCACTTGGAACCAACTTAAAGAGGAGATGCTAAGGAGTTTTGGCAGAACGAAAGAGAGATTTCTAGTGTTGTATGGCCCAAGGGAGAGAAGTCGCAGGAGGAAACAACGTGTAGGAAGGTTGCAGTAGGGAAGATGAATGATTTCCGATTTGGGCGGGACGGGAACAACAAAGAGGAGCAGAAGTGGTCGTCGATGCAGTTGTGTAAGGATGCAATGGCGCAGCTCGCTATGCATAAGGCAAAGAGGCAGCGAGATACGTTGAAAGCAGAGGAGGAGTGCATGGCTCTAGAAGCTGGTAATGAAAAGTCAACTATTGTTGTAGGGGGAGGAAGCAGTTTGAAATTTCATGATGAAATCGCTGGTCCTGGAAATGACGTAGTGATGAGTAGGAGAAACCAGCGTATGACAAAATGGGAAAAAGCAGCGTGGACTTCATCCAAAATGGCTTGAGGAGCTAAAGCAAACGGACAAAGCTGCACAAACACGGGCCAAAGCTGTGTTACTGCCTGTTGTACAAGTCACGCATGTGCTGACCAAGTTTATCGGTGGTCATCCTTCCATTTCAACGCCACCTCTATCCGCGGAGGTTATTTGTCTGTGTCGTGGCGAACATAGTAAGGCGAGGGCGGGGAACAATGTCCACAGCAACAAAAGAGGAAGTGCAGCAGAACAGTTGAGCAGTGTTGTTGCGCATGCATTGGAGCTTGGCAAGGAGGCACTGCTACCGAAGCCTGATCGTGCAACGCTTTTGGTTGATGCAACGATGGTCAACGATGGTCAACGATGACAGCCAGGGCATCAGTGCAGACGGGTTACCTAAGTTGCACGGCTTACCAGCGGGGTCGGTTTTCAACACGCGCAACAGATGTAATGTATCTTTGAACATGGCAGCGACACCTTCCCGATTTGGCCCGAAGTTGAGGAGACCCTTACAATCCACGGAGCTGCGCGTTCTGTTTCAGAAAGGCTCGAGAGGGAATGAGTCGAACCAAAATCAAAGTGGGCACATTGAAGCTGTTTCTGGAGTTGGAAAAGTTGGAGAGAACATGTCCATAGAACTCTTTGATGAAAGGGACTTTCGTGCTGAACTTGAGTTGTACTCAACAGTTCATGAGGGATACTAAAATGTGTTGGGATTAGAATCAGTTCCTCCCAAGGAAGGTGAAAAGGTCATCACGACTGGTTTAATATCCCTTGTATATGTCATGTGGCAGTTGGATATGGTGATTTGGGTTGGAAGGAATATGCAATCAACAACAAATATCCTGAAAAAGTTGGGGAATTCTTCACTTGCTAGGGAAAGAGGAGACTTGAACCTTTCGATGGTGAAGTCACTGGTGTGCTTCATGACAAGGGAAAGCACAAGCTTGAATCATGTGATGTTAGGGAAGTTCCATTTCTGGTCCACTCATACTTTGCCGCAGTTGAGGATCTGTTTCTTGGGGAAAGTGCTGGTCCGAGATGTGGAATTTCACTAACTTGGGTTTCTTTAGCAAGAGGGGTTCTCATGGTGTTCCTGTAGAAGGATTCGTTGTCAAGCTAGCTGAAGTGAAAGGGTGACATGTTCGAGAGGATGTTTTCAAAAAAATAGAAGAGTGTGATCTGCGTACAAGGAGTGTTGGTGCTAGCTGTTCTCATCGGTGGTCGTTCCTATGGTTTCATAGCTCTTTTAGGGCAACATGTGTTGTCTATCATGCGCTGCGGTGCCCTCTGAGTGGTCCAAACCCCTCAGTATGTCACATGTGTGGTCTTTCATGCGCTGTGCTGCCCTCTGGGACGTCTAAACCCCTTAGTATGTCTCCTCGTCAAAGTTGATGTTTCCTAACTTTTGGCAGAAATGCAAGCTTATAAGGCTGCAGGTCCAGTCTGTATCAAAGATCTTGTAAGGTGGCATTTTTTCCCGATTCTATGGGGGTTCTACCGAGATGAAGATACTGGGAATAATGATGCATGCGTTAGTGATTCCTATTGTGATTCGCCGCTTGCTGAAAAAAGGAAAAAGCAGGAAAAACAGAACGTTGAGCTGGAAAAGAAGTGGGATCGATTCCATTACCTTGTGGACAAGGTAGTTTTTCAAGGAGTAAGAAATGATAGGAATGTGGAATGGAGGTTGGCTGCGGGGAAGCTGTTGCGGCGTGGGCTTGAGAAGTGAGCTGGAAGACTCTAGCTGTTGTGCGTGGGAATCTGTAGTTGTTGTTAGGCAGTTGGTGAGGTTAGTATGGGTGGGACAGCTATTGTTTGTTTAGGGTGTGACTCACTACTGCCAAGGGCAGTAGTGTCTTTACACTTAATAATTGGTTAGGGCTGGTGGTGGCGGGTTGGGGATAATAATGTGGGTTGTTTGGGTAGTTGGGAGTGGCTGGGTATTAAATAAGGGAGAGGCTGTTGTCTGGGGGAATACGAATATTTTTGTAGTGATTCAGCCAAGGCTGAAGGGGGTTGTGGCCTAGGGCTTCGGGGAGCAGCGACTGTCGGGACACTCTTCTTCCTCTTCTTATCTTTCTTCTTCTTCCTTTGATTTTCTGTAAATTCTGCTGCTAATAATAGTAGTTCTTACTGATTTCCTCTCTATCATCAATTGAAACCTATCAACTACTGAAAAAGAATTCTTACTAATTGTCTTTGTTTTGGATAAATTCAAATCTTGCTTGGAACTAAAGTCACAATCTTTTCTGATCATCCAACTCATAGGTACTTGATGAAGAACGCAGAAGTAGAGCCTAGGCTTGTGAGATGGATACTGCTTCTTCAAGAGTTCAATTTGGAGATGTGAGTTCAATTTGGAGATCAAATGATAAGAAGATATCTACCTGAAAATGAAATACAATCTATGCTTGAATTTTTTCATACTTTAGTTTGTACGTGCCACTTTGGACCTCAAAGGAATGCTGAAAAAATTTTAGAATCAGGAATATATTGGCTTTGTTTAATGATTCTCATGAATTTTGTAAAAGATGTGAACAATATCAATTTACAGGAAACATCTCCAAGAGGCGAGAAATGATTCAAAAACCCATAAGCTTTTGTGAAATCTTTGAAATCTCGGAAATAGATTTCACGGGACCCCTTCTCATGTCCTTTGGAAACTCTTATATATAGTTGGATGTTGATTATGTTTCAAATGAATGGAAGCTAAGGCCATCAAAACTGATGACGCTAATATTGTCTGTGTTTTTGCCAAGGCTAACAGTTTTTGTAGGTTTGGAATTCAAGAGTCATCATTAGTGATCAAGGGACTCGTTTCTGCAATAGGAGTATAGAGGTTTTGATGAGAAAATATGGAGTGCATCACGAAGACATGAATGGTCAAGCTAAAGTTTCCAATTGGGAGATCAAAGGAATTCTAGAGAAAATTGTTAAACCAAACATAAAATATTGGAATCAAAGGTTGGAAGACACCTTATGGGCTTACAGTGCAGCTTATAAAACACACATTGGAATGAGTCCATACAGGTTGATTTATGGGAAGAGTTTCCACCTACCTGTGGAGCAGGAACACAAGGCATACTGGGCAGTGACGGAGATGAATCTAGATCTGAAAAAAGCTGGAAAAGAAAGAAAATTGCAGCTGCAAGGGCTTAAAGAAATCAAGAGAGAAGCTTTTGAGAACTCAAGAGTTTGCAAGAAAAGAATTCAAGTGGCTCGTGGCAAGTTAATTCAGCAAAAAGACTTTAATCTAGGGACCAAGTGGTGCTTCACAATTCCAAACTCAAGCTGATGAAAGGTAAATTTTGTTCTAGATGGGAAAGACCTTTTATTGTCAATCATGTGTAGCCTTTTGGTGTTGAACAGGTTGTTAAACAAGAAGATAGGAACTCATTCACTGTTAACGGGCACAGATTGAAGAAATTCTATGGAAATCCATCCTAAACACCAGTGCAGGAGATCACACTCCTCCAACCTATCTATCAATGAGAACTGTCAGGTTGTACCTCTCTTTGACACATAATTGATTATTGTGATTCCATTTAAATTTGTTTCAATTGCTAAATCTGTTAGAATGCATCAACGCTGTGTCATTTAAGTGTGGGGGGAACCTTGGTAGTCCAAGAATTTCAAATTTTTGTTTTTTATTTTTCAATTTTTTCCACTTTTTCAAAAAAAAACTTGTGTTTTTTTCATTTCTAGAGTGTTTTAAAACCAATTGAGCTGAATTTGAAATCACTTGCAACTTTTGAACTTATGTCAATAGAGAAACATATTTGACTCATTTGCTCTTAGATGAAGCTGAAATGAACTTGTTTTCAAATTCTAAGTGAAGGAAATTCATGAAAAGTCAACCGATTTTTGAATCATATGTCCTGACATATTGTCCTGCATTTTAATCACTTTTCTGAGAGGCTTCTAAACCAATTTCACATCTTCGTGCAAGGCCCACTTTCTTGAGAGGACCAAGTCATGTTAGAATAATCAGAATTTGCTAAGTAATCTAGTCAAAAAATGTGAGTTGGAACAAGTTGTGTTGAAGAATCTGCTTGAGTTGGAGTGAAGAAGTGCTTCATCATCTGTGCGGCTGTTTTATGAGGAAATCAAGAATGAGAGGATGGCCTAGATATCATTCAAAGTGTTGTGAAAATGCCGGGAGTCGCAACGACAGAATAGGTTTGCGGATGAAGAAAAGATAGATGAAAGAACCATACAGAACACAGAGATTTACATTGTTCGAGAAATGATCCTAACGTCCACAGAGAGGCAGAATTTCACTATAGTCAGGAGCACAAATTACAGAGTTTTCAGAGTTCTCACACACAGAAACCCTAGCCCGAAATGGGCTAATAAGAAGGACGAAGCATTATTCCACCAACTGCACAGAAAGTCTATTGTGCTACATTGAAAGGCGGCTGAAAGTCTACATCGCTACAATGTCGCGGCCACTCAAATCTAAAGTGCTACAGCGGCCGACAGCCGGAAGTCCATGGAGCTACAGTACCAGTGTCTCCAAAGTCCGGCCAACTAAAGTAGTCATGTCAAAGTCCGCACTGCTATAGTACCCTGTCGGTGTCAGCCGATCAGCTCTGCTACAGTCAGTCAATGATGCTACAGTGCCCCAAAATTTGGGTTGGGGGCTTTCACCTCCCGAAACAGGGCCGCATTGCTCCCTGCAACCCCCAACGAGCTCACCACGGACCTTGACCCGTGGAGTTGCGTCTTTGTGCGCAGCATGGCCCAAAAGCATTCGGCTCAATCATCATCCGAAACGGATCGGGCTACATCAATCCAACAATCTCCCACTTGGAGTCTGATATGCTACACTGCCCTGCTTCGATGCCACTGACTAATACAACTTACTTAATATGAGCTCCTCCTCTTCTTCACTCGCAAATACGTATAATTCACAACTTCAATTTCAAGATGATGATTCATGAAATACCAACTTTTTTCCTTTTGTGCTCTCATTGTGTCATTTATTATGCCTCTCATCCTTCATTCCTCAATGGAGACCAACAGAGGCACAATAGTGCCTCAACTTCTGTATTACCATCGGCTTTGTCAACATATCTGCTGGATTGTTCCACAAATCTTCTGCAATGTCATCAATTTATCTTGTATCAACCCTCTGATAAAATCGTACATATTCGAGAGCTTTCATCAGTCCAATCGTCGTTTTCTCCCCTCTGATGTTGAACGCCGCGTTTTTTGCCAACGTAAGGCGCACAACACCCAGAACCTGTCGATCCAGCAACTCCCACTCCGACTACTCCATGTCTGTTGGCTTTAAACCCAAAAGCGACAAATGCATTTTCTTCTGGTAAAGATAATCTTCGATCTGCATCCTCCAGTAGCTAAAGTCAGTTCCATGGAAATGGACAATCTTCATCTTGCCTTCTTCTATATCCATTGTTCAATTCGAGAAATCCGAACTCAACCTTTGATACTAGTTGATGCGAAAACGCTGGGAGTCGCAACGACAGAATAGGTTTACAGATGAAGAAAAGATAGAAGAAAGTATCACAAATGACACAGAGATTTACGTGGTTCGTGAAATGATCCCTACGTGCACGGAGAGTCAGAATTTCACTATAGTCGGGAGCACAAATTACAAAGAGTTTTTCAGAGTTCTCCCACAGAAAAACCCAAGCCCTAAATGGGCTAATAAGGAGAACGAAACACTATTCCACCAACCACACAGAAAGTTCATTGTGTTGCAGTGAAAGGTGCATGGAAGTCCGCATCGCTATAGTGTCACAGCCACTCAAGTCTAAAGTGCTACAGTGGCCGACGGCTGGAAGTCCACGGAGCTACAGTTCTGGTGTCTCCAAAATCTGACCTGCTACTGTAATCGTGTCGAAGTCTGCACTGCTACAGTGCTATGTCGGTGTCAGCCGGTCAAGTCCGCTACAGTCGGTCAGAGATGCTACAGTGCCCCCAAATTTGGACCGGGCCTTCGGCCCCCGGAACAGGCACACGTTGCCCCCTACAACCCACAACGAGCTCACCGCAGACCTCGACCCGCAGAGTTGCGGCTTGGAGTGCAGTATAGCCCGGAAGCATTAGGCTCAATCATCATCCGGAATGGATCGGGCTACAGCAATCCAACACAAAACTGGGCACGAAAGTCTACCACTAATTTTAAGTGAAAGAAGCCCCTCTCAAAAAATAAAAAATGGCATTGAATTCCAAATCTAAAAAAGCTAGACATAATTGTAGCAAAGGAGAGAAGAGAAGAAAATTGTGATGTTGTGAATGTTGGGAAGACCTGCTAGATTGTTTGAAGAAAGGCCCTAGAAAACATCAAAATGGAGGAAAATATATCCTAATCTGGAGCAAGGCAGACTCCACACCTACTTAAAGGTGTGGATTGTCCTATCAAAATTCAAAGGGGTGGAGTTGAATCAATGGAAGAAGAAGAGGAGGAAGAGGAAGAGGGAGAGGATACCATTCTTGAAGGAAGCTGAAAATCATGCATTATGCATCAACATAGAGCCAAACCTCCTAATCTTCCATGGAATTTTTTTCAAAAGAAACCTACCAATCCTTAGGCAATCCTGAAAAGTCCCCATGATATGCACAAACCCATGACTTATTTGGTGGAGATGAAATTCATTAAGCCTAAGGTAAATCTTACATGAACTTGGAATGAGAAAAACTTCGCTTTAAATTCATATTTGAGAGTTGAGTAAAATAATTCATGAAAGGTAGGTATAAATGAGCATGGGAGGATGAAAGAAGTGGAAATGAATTGAATATACTTACTGAAGAAAATGGAATGAAGAACATTAAGGAGACATGATAATATTGAGAAACATGGTGTTGGAAAGGAAACTCGCATTGGCTAGTATTTGAATTTTGATTGGTAATATCTTTGAAGTAACTTGTTCAGGAGTCCAAGAATCAAGTATGAAAGAACTGACAGAGTCAATAAATGCATTATATTTTGTTAATATTCAATTCATTTTATTCCCTCATGTTTATTGATTTATTGAGTTTTGAGGAATTTTGGAACTAAAGTGCCAATACGTTATATTTTGTGAATATTGTTTAAAATGTCCAAATTGGGAATTTAATTTATTTGATTTTTTAAGTAAAATGAATAGTTAGCTACTGATTATTCTTTATCTTGCCCTTGTGAAGACTTAGAGCACGGAGTGTAACATTAGATGTCGTGCTTGATAAGGTAGTCGCTAAAGAAAGTGGTGACGTTTGAATGATTGTTATAGATTTGTCCTCCAAGATAGCTTGAAGAAAGGAATGTTAAATGGAGCATGGCATGGGGAGTGGTACTCGTAATTATGAAATACTCATTTGACACCTTTGGAGGAGTTCATGAGATAATCCATAAAGACTAGAAGAAGCTCTGATGGTTTCTGGTTTGTGAGCCAAGTCTGGTCGTAAGCATGGATTCCCACATAAGCAAGGGTTCCCGTAAGCATGAATGGTCGTAAGGATGAATAACCGTAAGCATGGATTCTAGCATAAGTGATGCGCGTCTGTCACAGGGCGCTCAGCAAAACAATATTTGAACCTGAGAAATATGCAGTAAAAGTGGGACACAGATAGTCTTCAGAGATGACAGTGTTGTGGGTTTGTTGAAATCTTGTTTGTGGGTTCACTTTGTAAGGAGACAGTAAGTAAACTTGGTTGGTTTTAAAATCAATTAAGGATATAGTGGTCTAGTCTTGGATTATTCTCTCATTCACCTTTTGACTCATTATTCATTTGGTCTCTAACCACCCTCTCATCAATTGAATCCTGTTGGAGTCTGCATCCCACATCGGACTTGAGATCTGGTGTGGTTTTTAGTATTTGTTATAAAATAACCTCAAGACCTCCTTTAGAGAGGACCTTGGGGATTCAAGTCTCTCTCTCTCTTTTTATCATTCAACATGGTATCAGAGAGAACCTAATCCCGAGCCCTCCCACCAATTTTGATTTTTCCCCGTCTAGAGTTTCTCAATTATTTCTCCCCCGTGGGGGGCGGCGGACCCCCCCATGTAGGGCTGGGTTTATTTTCTACCGCCGCCCCTCCGGGCTCGTTTCCCAGCCGGCCTCCCGGTTCTGTCCGGCCTCTCGATTTTGTGCGGAGGATCCCTCCCTCACGGCAGCTCCTTCCCCGACATCCCCTACCCGCTGCGCGCGACGTCTCCGCCCTAGGTCGCGGCAACCCTCCCGCCTCTCGATCCGGACGTCGTCACCCGCCCTCCCCTCGATGACTCTCGGCTCCCATCGGCATCCCCTACTCCCTATCCCGACGAGGCTCCTCCCACGGTGTTGTTCTGCGCAGGCCTTCTTCCGGATCGCGCTACGCGATCGGCCCCTCTTCCAACGGGGTCCCGTCGGCCAGCCTCCCTGTGCGACGGCTCCTCCGTCGCGTCTCCCCACTCAGCCCAGCCCCGCCTCCCTCCTCTCCCGCGGCTCCTTCCTCCTGCAGATCCCGACGGCCCCTTCCTCCCGACGTGATCCCGACGGCTTTCCCTCCCTCCAGGCAATCCCGACGACCTTCCCTCCCGACGGCGCCCCTCCAGCTCAAGGATCCTCCTCCCACGGCTCTCTCTAATAATTCCCGTCGGCTCTCTCTAATAGTTCCAGACGACTGGCACGGCCTCGCGCTTCCTCCACCATGGCGCATCACTTCGACCGCCTAGGATCCGGGCCCTTTGACACCGCCAGATCCCGCAACGACTCTGCGGAATCACCGCCTCCCGTCGTCGGCCCCGCAAGTGCGGCTTTTCCGGTGCTAGTGTGGCTTTCCCGGCGTCTCATCGACCGGCCCCACTAGTGCGGCATTCCTGGCGCTCCGTCAACCGGTCCGGTCTGTGTGGTTACTCTGTTGCGCCCGCAACAACTTCATTCATCCATCATCCTGAGGGGGAGCTACAATCTTGAGGGGGAGCTACAAACGTCACTTGTTTCTTTTATTTCATCTTGTTTTGTAATCAAGCGGGGTATGTCCAGCTTGAGGGGGGGTGTTTGCAGTCTGTTGACTGCTTTGTTTTTTCTTTATGTGTTCAAGTTAGGTACACCTAGCTCGAGGGGGAGTGTTGGAATGAGTCTGCATCCCACATCGGACTTGAGGACCGGTGTGGTCTTTAGTATTTGTTATAAAAGAACCTCAAAGCCTCCTTTAGAGAGAACCTTGGGGGTTCGGGTCTACCTCATTTTATCATTCTACAAATCCAACTAACTATTTGAATCAGGCAATTTTGGTTCAGATAAAGAAATACAATAATCACTGTATTTTCCCACCCAGGCCTAGCCTAGTATTTAAATATCTCCATTTACCCTTAGATTACCCCCATTTTCTGCTATCGCATGCAGTGAATTTAATCCAAGTGGATTGTGTGCGCAATGCCTAAAACAAGAAGAAATTAAAAGCTAATCAGAAAAAACCTCTACTGACAAAACCATTAACTTCTACAGAGGACTTAGTAAGCATTGAAAAATCAGAATTCATCAATAGGGGAGGTGAGTGAATTCTCCTAGGCTGAGCCAAGAGGGTCTAGTGTGCCATCACTGGAGTATCACAAAAAGAGAAATTAAATAACAAGAGTTGAGGTGGGTGGTGCTTCCGATCTCCCTTCTAGAGCAGATTCTTCCTCTTATATAGTGCTCCGCTGCCTAGGTTCCACGTGTTTCTTCATTGAATTCTGGAATGTCGGCAGGGATCCGGTTTGCTTTAAACTCGATAGTTGACACGTGTCCAGAAAAAAGGGTTTGGATGAATTCTGCAACGCTTCGGTACTCTTCCACGATCCAGCCCAATATTCTTTTCAAAGGTGGACTGATCCAGTGCTTCCCAGTAGTTGTTAAAGGAAAATCGGTCTGGGCTTTTAATTGTGGGCTTCGTTATTTTAAATAGCGCCTGGGCTATATTATTTTACCTGCGAGACGTCATTTCTGCCAGTATCTGCACTCGGATTCTCCCATCATTGATCGACGAAGCCCAACGGTTTCTTTGTAAGTGGCGTTACAGCTTCTCAGCATAATGGCTTTTCCTACTTACCTCACGCTCGAAACTGACACCAGCCAGTGGCTCTATTTAATGGTGAGAGGGGCTTCACAATAACTCAAGTCGACGCTGCTATATTTCCTACAGATGGGAGCCTGGTCCTTTGTCGCGTGGCTTTGGTGTCGACAAGCAGAATTTTCCTTCACAACGGAGTCGAATGCTAGAGCTCCCTCAGTAGCTGCGCACACAGGCGGCTTCGCTCGTGGCGTGCTTGGCTGGATCTCACACTGAATCGGTGCGGAGCTCAAATTGGAGCGAAGTACTGCCGTGATTCTCCCGGTAGAGTGGCTTCGTCATCATCTCAAATCCAGGGGTGGCAGCAAAAGGTGGCGTCGGCTGGGTAGGTGGTGCCCTGTTTCTCCTCGGAGTGGCAGATAAATGGTGGTGGCAATTTTTGGAGCAGTACCCGTCCTTGGATCTCCTTCAAGCATTAGTCAAGAGGACTCTCGCTCTTTAGGGGAAGTGAAGGTAGAGGCATGGTAGGGTAGGTGGGCAAAGCTTGTGGTAAGCAGGCTTACAGTTAAGAGTTATATGTTTCTTAGTGTTTGTATCCCACATCGGTGTGGGTAACCCATTGTATTCCTTTTGTGATCTATAAATTGAGCAACCTGCCTCATTGTAAGGTACGGGTTCCATTATAACATAGTATCAGGGTTTTGTTGATTTTTTTTCCAACCCTCCCGCCCAGCGCCCCGAAATCCCACCTGCGCCCTGAAATCCCTGTGCGTCGCTCCTTTCTGCCGGACGGGCCCTACCTGACGGAGTCCCCCCTCGCAGCACCTTCCCTCTTGCGCGTCGCCCCCCACCCCTCGCGGCGCATCTTCAGGGCGGAACCGCCCATCGCAGCGCCCTCCCTCCTGGGCGGAATCCCCCCCCCCATCGCGGCACCCTCCCTCCTCCGCATCCCCCCCCCCTCACGGCGCCCTCCCTCCTTCACGCCCCCCCCCCCACCCGTGTGGCGCATTCCAAAGTGGACCCCCCCCCCCACACACACACACACTCACGGCGTCCTCTCTCCGGGGCGGAACCCCCCTCGCGGCGCCTTCTCACCTAAGCAGAGCCCCCTCGCGGCGCCTTCTCTCCTAAGCAGAGCCCCCTCACGGTGCCCCTCCCTAGGCAGTAGCCCTTTTGCCCCGCCCCTTCTGGGCAAATCCCCATTGTGGCGCCCCTCCTAGGCAGCAGGCGCTCCTGAGCAAAGCCCCCTCATGACGCCCCTCCTTGGGAAGCAACCCCTTGCAAACCGACGCCTACTGCAGACGCAATCCCCATGCACCGCCTCATACTACATAGCGGCACCCCTCCACCATTCATGGTCCTCCTTTGTCAATGACCTAAATGGAACCCAAATATTTCAGACGTGCATTTTCAGCACCTATTTTTTGGCCTTCCTCTACCATGATTAATCACAGTCGGTAACGGCTCAGACCCTTTTGTGCACCTTCAGCACCTTGTCAACGTGCATTTTCAGCACCCAATCTATGGCATCATCAAACGCCACTGTTGCTCATGGTGATGCTCCAGCATCATGTCTATCCCAACAGTCCACCTCTTGGGTTCTTGACTCTGGTGTCGTAGAGCACATCACTGGGGATGCAGGTATTCTTCGGTCCTACAAATCGACTTCGACTGAAGGTAATATTACTGTGGCCGATGGTCAGACAGCTGGTTTTGGGAGTTGCTCAATTACTCTTGCCTTGACACTATCTGTTGTTGTCTTTGTTCCCAATTATCCCTTTAATTTACTATCCGTTAGTAGACTTACAGTGTCAGATCATCTTCTCGCTTGTTTCGGTTATATTTCAGGAGCATTCGATGACTCGGGTGCTTGGTAGTGGACGACTTCAGGGTGGGGTTTATGTGCCTGACTCAGCCCCCGTTCTTGTCTATCCTGCCACATCTGCTCATCCCCTCCAGCTTCATTATCAATCTGGTCATCCACCTGCCCCATTCTTCAAAAAAAATTTCCAGGGTTGGGTCCCCTTCCTCCATTTAACCATGAGTCATATCATTTCGCAAAGCATCATCGGGTCACCTATGTTCCCCGCACAACCCCCTCGTCTTCCACTCTTTTTCATTTGGTCCATTCAGATATCTGGGGACCCAGTCCTAGTCCATCCAAATTGGGCTATCGATATTATGTTACTTTCATCGATGATTTCTCACGAATGACTTGGGTCTATTAGTTGAAAAATCATTCAGAAATTTTCCCCGTGTTCCGCTCCTATTATCAAGAAATCACAAACCAGTTTTCTGTTAAACATCATTGCTTCCGTTCTGACAATGGTTGTGAATATTTATCGGGACCTTTCTAGTCTTTTCTTAATGATCATGGCATAATCCATCAAACTTCTTGTCCCGATACACCTCAACAAAATGGTGTTGCAGAAAGAAAGAACCGTCATTTTTTAGAAGTTGCTCGTGCACTTTTATTTTAGAAGAAAGTTTCAACCGTTTTTTGAAGCAATGTCATTCTCAAAGCCACCTATCTTATCAACAGACTTCAATCGTCTGTTCTTCAGGGGGAGACACCATTCCATTCTTTACTTTCAACATCACCACCTCTTTCTCTGCCTCTCCTATGTTTGGGATATTCGCCCCTCCATTACCAAGTTTGATGCACGCGCTCTAAAATGCATCTTTTTTGGCTATTCTCGCACCCAACGCAGATATCGATTTTTCTCTCCTAATTTGCATCGTTATGTTGTCTTCGCGGATGTTTCCATTGTTAAATCCTCAGTTATTTCTATTCCTGAGTTCCCACCACCATCTCCTATTCCTGATTCCGAAGTCATTTTACCATATTCTCTCAATACACCCCCCCTCTTCCTAGTGATGTCGTTGGATCCCGATTTGGTCAGGTATATACTCGTCGATCAAGCACACCTGTCACCTCAACACCTGAGGTTGCTACCACACCTGACGACTCACCTGCTCCAGATCCTCCATCACCGAAGTTGCTTATTGGGCTTCGCAAAGGCTCACACTCCTGTCAGTCTTATCAGGGATTATATGCGGCTACCTCACAAGTTAAAGACACTTGATGCTCACTCCATGCCGCGCATTGTTGCTGAGACCATATCTCATCCAGACTGGTTACGGGCTATGCAGGATGAACTTCAGGCTCTGGACGCCAATCATACTTGGGATCTTATCCCTCTTCCTTCAAATAAGTAGGTGGTCGGTTGCAAATGGATCTATACAGTACATGTCAACGCCGATGGCTCTCTCAATCGTCTCAAGGCTCGCCTTATTACCAAAGGTTATGCACGGATACAAGGAGTTGATTATTTTGACACATTCTCCAGTGGCTAAAATGGCATTTGTTCGCCTACTTAACTCTCTTGTTGTCTCCTCTCACTGATCTCTCCATCAGTTGGATGTTAAAAATGCTTTTCTTCAAGGTTTTCTTAATGAAGAGGTTTATATAGAGCAACCACCTGGATTTGTTGCTCAGGGGGAGTCCTCCAAGGTTTGTCGCCATCGTCGATCGCTGTATGGACTCAAACAGTCGCCATGTGCTTGATTAAGCCGTTTTTGCACTGTTATACTTAGCTTTGGCATGTCCCAAACCATAAAGGATTCCTCTGTTTTCTATCTTCACTCTGTAACAGGAAGCATCCTTTTGGTGGACTTGTGTGTATGACATTGTTATTACTGGCAGTGATGTTGTTGGCATTGATCGACTCAAATCTTTTCTTCATCAAAATTTTCAAACAAAAGATTTGGGTCCACTGCGATATTTTCTGGGAATTGAGGTCTGTAGATGCAACAAAGGAATCTTTCTATCTCAGAGAAAGTATGTTCTTGATCTTCTGCAGGAGACTGGTATGACTCGCGCTAACTCGGTTGACTCATCTCTCGAACCTGGAGAAAGGTCGCTTCATACTGACAGTGAGATTCTTTCAACACCTGACAGATATAGATGACTTGTTGGAAAACTCAACTACCTGACGATGACTCAACCCGATATTGTTGTGCGGTTAGCAAAATGAATCAGTTTATGGAATCTCCAACAAAAACACAGTGGGAGGTTGTTCTTCGTATTGTTAGATATGTGAAAAAGGAACTGGGATTAGGTCTTATATATTCTAATCATGGGCATACAGATATTGAGGTTGTTTGTGATGCAGATTATGCTGAATGTTTCTCTTTTAGGAGATCTATGTACAGTTTTGCCGTATTTATTGGAGAAAATTTGACCTCATGGTGAAGCAAGATACAGACAGTTATCTCCTGATCTAGTGCAAAGTCGAAATATCGTGCAATGACATATGCGACGGCAAAAATTATTTGGGCACAGCAAATTCTGCAGGAGATTGGGTATCCTGCCAAGAAACCGACACATATCTGGGGTGACAATCAAGCTGCTATCCAGATTGTCACAAATCTAGTCTTTCATGAGCGGACCAAGCATATTGAAGTTGATTGTCATTTCGTTCGAGAAAACTTTGAGAAGAAGAAGATCACCTTCAGCCATATTCACGTCGCTGATCAACTTGCAGATGTTCTTAAAAAAGGGGTGTATAGACCACATGTCCATTTTTAATGTAACAAGTTGGGCATGATAAATATATATGTTCCAGCTTGAGGGGGGTGTTAAGAGTTAAATGTTTCTTAGTGTTTGTATCCCGCATCGGTGTTGGTAACCCATTGTATTCCTTTTGTGATCTATAAATTGAGCACCCTACCTCATTGTAAGGTATGGGTTCCGTTATAACACTTACCGTGAAGGTCACAATCAGTGTGCTTACCGTGAGATGGTGGTTGGAAAGGAAGTGACTACGGTAGGTATGTCTACCGTGAGAATAATGGCGCGGCAAATGAATTATGTTCATGCGGTCAGTAGGTATGTCTACCGTGAGTAATGCACGCATTAGGTTAAAGACATGGTCGGTACCCGTGGAAAGCATAGTGACTGTGGATGTTATGGTCACTCCTAGCCCTTGTAATTATCCAACCTGCAAAAGCTCATATCCCTGCTTAGTGTAGTATTTTTTCTACGATTAAAGTCCACCTTAAAAATTCAAAAAGAAACACCAAATTTAAAGCCAATTTCTAATTAAGTTCTAATTTCAGAAAGTCAACAGAAACTAATATCAATCTGAGAATTGAACTATGTTGGAGTCTGTATTCCACATCGGACTTGAGGTCTAATGTGGAGTTTAATATTCATTATAAAATAACCCCAAGGGCTCCCTTTAGAGAGCACACCTTGGGGGTTCGGATTTCTCCTATTTTCTCATTCTACATGGTATCAGATAGAAATTAATCCCGAACCCTCCCGTTTTGTTTCTTTTTTTTCTCGTCGGCCTCTAGGGTTTCTCCGGGTTGGGGGGCGGCGGCCCCCATGGCCAGCAAGCCATAAGTATTACCGCCGCCCCCCCTGCCGGCTATCTCTCCCAGGCGGCGGATCTCTCCCAGGCGGCCTCTATCGGGCGGATCTCCCCCCTACCGGTACCTCCTTCCTCGGAGTCCCCTTCCCGCCTCTGCGCGCACGACGGACCAGGCCGAATCCCTCCCAGTGATCCTGAGCGGGACTCCTCCCCAACAACGTCTCGCCCCCCCCCCCCCCCCCCCCGCATCCAGCGCGACGCGTCCGGTCGCCCTCCTCCTGTTGTCCGCTCCCATCGGCCCTCCAGCGCCTCCTTCGCTGCGCCGCTTCCCCGCGCAACGGCCCCGCCCTCCCAGCGCGCGACTCCCGGCACCCTTGTCCAAGCGCGCTCGGCTGGTCTCGTCGGGCTGCTCCTTGGCGACTTCGCCCGACGGCCCCCCATGCTGGCTCCCTACCTAGCGGATCCCTCTCGGCGCCCTCCCGACGTCCAGCCACGGATCTGCCTCCCCTCCCGACGGCTCCCCACCCGCTGCCCTCCCTGGCTCCCAGCCCTGTCGCACCTCCCTGGCTCCCAGCCCTGCCGCACCTCCCTCTCCCGACGTGCCTCCCTCTGCATCCTGCAGCGTCGGCTCCCTGCGCAACATCTATTGCGCCTCATCCTGGTCATCCGTCACCGGCCCCCTCCTGGATTTGGCCAAATCCGACCACATCCAGTCGTCGGTGCATCCTGCGGTGTCTCTTTCCTCCTGTGGCGCCCCCCTGCAATGGCCTTGTGTGCACCGCAGCGGTGCACCAGCACTCCGCTTCCTCCACCGTGGTGTAGCACCTCGACTGCCTTAAATTCGGCCCTTCGGCGCCGCCAGATCCCGCAACACTTCTGCGGAATCCCCACCTCCCGTCATCGGCCCCGCAAATGCGGCTTTCCCGGTGCTAGAGTGGACTTCCCGGCGTATCATCGACCGGCCCCACTAGTGCGGCATTCCTGACGCTTCATCAATCGGCCCGGTCTGAGTGGTTTCTTCTGCTGCGCCCACGACATCATCCATCCATCATCCTAAGGGGGAGCTTCGATCTTGAGGGGGAGCTGCAATCGCGGATGTTTTCTTTTCTTTTTGTTTTGTCTTAGTTTTGTAATCAAGCTGGGTATGTCCAGCTTGACGAGGAGTGTTTGCAGCCTGTTCCTTGCTTTGTTTTCTCTTTCTGTGTCCAAGCTAGGTACGCCTAGCTTGAGGGGGAGTGTTGGAGTCTGTATCCCACATCGGACTTGAGGTCTGATGTGTAGTTTAATATTCATTATAAAATAATCCCAAGGGCTCCTTTAGAGAGCACACCTTGGGGGTTCGGGTTTCTCCTATTTTCCCATTCTACAAACTACAATGTGGGGTATTTTCAATATAAAAGGCGGTCAATGTGGAAAATTTCAACTCACATCAATAAGCATGAATTCCCATAAGCATGAATGGTCGTAAGCATGATTCTCGTAAGAATGAAGGCTCGCGTAAACATAAACGCCCATAAGGATGATCTTCAGCCATGTAAGCATGATTCCCCCTCTGCATAAGCATGAATTTTCGAGCTTCGTGAGAATGTTCAGGGACCTTCGTAAGGGTGAATGCAGCCCCGATTTCGTAAGGATCATCTGCACTGCAGCCTAAAGACCATGAGTGTCACACCAGCATTCATGCAGTCAACCACAATCAACCAAGTAAACAATGAAATCAGTCACAACAAAGGAAACATGCAATTTTTAGGAATTCCATATTTGGTGGGGAACTGAATCACAGCTGTGAAGGAAAACCGTGAGAAAGAAGGAAAGATTGAAGAATTTCGAAGAAGCAAGGATCACAAAGATTTGAGCGAAGTCCAAAGAAGGGAATCCAGGATCTGCAAGAAGGTAAGCAGGCTGAAGGAGGGGAGAGCCCTGTATCGTTGCTGCTGTTGTTTGTCCGAGTTTTCATTGTTTTATTTTTCTACACTCACCTTCTCCGTAATGCCTTCTTTCTTTTTCGCCATTGTTATCCCTCACATGGAGGGGTAGAAGCTTGGCTGATCGGGGAAGGGAATGAAGTCCGATAGTAATGCTTGAGTCACGTACTTGAATGAATAAAAAGCTCTTTCTTCTGTTAAATAATGACCGTGTGTCATAGCAATTAATAATTTCAAATGCGATTGTGTTTGATTTATTTCTGTTTATTGCATAAGTACTCAGCGATTGCTGGCACGTGTGAAAGAAGCAGTAGTTACTCTTGGATTGCTTGGGAAGCACAAGACCTCATTCAGAATTTACTAAGTAAACTAGAACTGATTTACTGTATCACTTTCTTACATAGGAAGGAGGGTAGACCAAACACAGATATCTCTTAAGTCTCATCAAAACCATTCAACCAAGGGTGGGAGATGAAGCGATTGTCGAACCTCTCATTCATAATTTAATAAGAGAAAAGACAACCCTTGAAGACTGAGATAGCATTATAATTGGACAACCAACACTGACCCAATCACTTCTCATCAACTTGATTTCCAATCACTGTTGAGTCAATAAGATTTTTCTTATGACTTTTCCATTCCTTCTTGTTTTTGAAAATCACAAACACCTTATCTTTAAGCAAATATGTTTTTACCCCTGTTTTACTTCTATAAGGAAAATTTTCTTAAGGAAATTTACCTCTTTCTTGTTTTTATTGTTCATATCAATATTTTTCTTAAGTATAAAAATCGGATTAATATCTATATTTTCAGAATCGTATAATACTTAGATATGAAGAATTCTGTTTCAGGATCCGAATTCTCATTCCGAATTCTGTAATGAATTCTCATTACGAATTCTAATGCAGAATACTCATTACGAATTCTGTGACGAATTCTCATTACGAATTATGTGACGAATTCTCATTACGAATTCTCATTACGAATTCTCATTACGAATTCTGTGACGAATTCTCATTACGAATTCTGTGACGAATTCTCTTTACGAATTCTGTGACGAATTCTCTTTACGAATTCTGTGACGAATTCTCTTTACGAATTCTGTGACGAATTCTCTTTACGAATTCTGTGACGAATTCTCTTTACGAATTCTGGGACGAATTCTCTTTACGAATTCTGGGACGAATTCTCTTTACGAATTCTGGGACGAATTCTGGGACGGATTCTCTTTACGAATTCTGGGACGGATTCTCATTATGAATTCTGGGATGGATTCTCATTACGAATTCCAGTGCAGAATTCTCATTACGAATTCTGGTTGAGAATTCTGATTACGAATTATGGATACGAACTTTTATGAAGTTCGACTCTGAATTCTTCTGATAAACAGAATCCGAATATCCTTGTAATATAGACTCCGAATATAATTTTTGGTTAGATTCCGAACTTTTTACTTACACTCAGATTTGTTAAGTTTGTTAAAACGATGTTGTGCTTTCAGTTACACATGGTTTGTTATAAAACGATGTCGTTTATTCTGTTTTTAACTAACCGTTGGTTGAGTGACATACGTACTGGTCCCTCCGAAATTTAAGGAAAATATAATCGTTGGAGGAGGGAGTCGATCGTTGCTACCGAGCCTATAAATAGGAGCTCATTTGAAAGAGCTCAACAAGAAGTTGATCACTCTAGAGACCACACGCTGTTAAGGTGACTTCTAGAGAGAGAAGCTTTTCATGTCTTGTGCGTACTGAACTGCTCGTTCAGATTGCTTCGTGCGACTCCGAATGTTGGTGATTACATTCGAGGGCTTCCGGGGATAGGAAGACAGAGGTACCAACTACCTTGAAGTTCGAGGGCTTCCTTGCTGAGGAATACAGAGGTTCCAACTACCTTGAAGTTGAGGGCTTGCGGGGATAGCAAGACAGAGACTCCGATCTTCGTATCAAGGGCTTACCCGGGTGTGGGTAAGACAGACTTTCTTGAAAGTATAAATCAAAGGACTTTTATCCAAGGTTGTTGGATACCCTTCTCTTTAGGTTAAAAGATTTATATCTTATTACTTGTTTTTGTTACAAGTTTTTCCGCTGCATTTTGTATGTTTAAGAAAGTATAACTATCTTATACTTCCTTACACTTGTATACTCTGATTCAGTTAGATTCTATACGCTTTAAGGTAGAATCTCATATTGTAAACTTTGGTTAAGTTTCATTTTCCGGATCCATATTTCCAGAACCGGTTTTTTGGAATCACTTTCCAGATTTAAGCAAGTGTATAGAACTAGAAGTTTGTAACTTCATACTTTGTCCAAATCTTTCAATTGGTGTTAGAAGTGTTGCGAATTTGCTTAGTTTAACTTTGTTAAACTTAGATCTTTCCTTGTTTAAGGAAATTTTAAAGTATACAATTCACCCCCCCTCTTGTATATTGAGCATCTACATCATTTTTTCGATCCTACAATCACTTCTCATCATACAGTTTTTTTTTAATCTCTTTGTTTCTTCTACTTTCACTTGTTTTTAAAACCAACCAAACCAAAACACTCTTATTTCTGACTTTAAGTGACAATTAATTTTTTAGCACCCCTCTCTGGAGACAACTCTAAATGGCCACTAAAACTACATTCTTAACCAAGGGTCAAATAGCTTTTTCCAACACCTGTGATAGTGTTGTCAGACATTCTCATTCCACCACCACAATTCTTTTCCTTTTGGACAAACCCCTTTTGATACTCATAGAATAAAAGTAGTTATATTGTGAACAATTTTAACCACCTCATCCCACATGTAGTCTGTAGTACCCTGAACTTCCCAATCCACTTATTTCAAAAGTTCATTCTTAAATTCCATTATAATGTTATCTTTTAAGTGCCACCATTTGACTCTCGAATTCCTTATTTGTTTCCTATTTCTCTTGTAATTCTAACTTGCAAGTCTAAAATTAATAAATGGTGTAGGTGGATTATTAAAACAAAGATAATGTGAATTAAATACCCACATCCCTCACCGTCTATAAGAAAAATATTATAGCAGTTGCAATACCAATAATCAAAAATAACAACAAAGAAAAGTCAAAACCCCAAGAGCAAAATAAGAAAATAACCCCAAAAAAACATTTTTTGTAATGCAAAGGACAACAAATAAAAATTATATCAAAACTGAAATAATTCAAATCAAAGTGAAGATATGATAAAAAGAAAACTAAAAAATTATAAAAATAAAAAAGACTCACCTCTTGAATTTTCTCATCTTGGGATATTTCAACAATGTTATCTGCCTTGTCATTCACATGGGCCTTTTCCATCATCACAGACTTAGCAACATCAAAGGTCCTGCAGCAGGGATTATTAGTATCATTAAAACATGCTTTTCAAATAAGTAATTAATATGCTTTTTACCTTTGATAGTTTGGGAAGTAACGTACAACTCTTGCCTGTCCAAGAATTATTGGTGTGTGTGACCCAAATCCAGCATTGAATTCTTCACTGATAAGTAAGATCAACCCACAGTCATACAATAAATTTAATCAAGGTAATAAACTAGTTCTATTGTTAATTACTAAATGGATTAAGCTGAAATCTGAGGGGAATGTAATATGTTGATGAAATAGTTGTGCGTGGCAAGACCAGAAAGGGTATTAGAATTAATAATGATTAACAAGAATCTTGTGGTTCAAAGTTAAGTAGGCCAAAGAAGAAAAATATATGGAGTGCAAGTTTAGTAAGCAAACCACTATAATTAAGAAAATGTTCTTCGTGTACCAAAGATTGATCATTAGCATTATCATAAGAAAATTATACATCAGGATGAAAGATAACAGGGGAAGTAGATCAAAGGATTCAAATTGATTAGAGATAGTTCGGAAGTGTTTGAAGAATTTTATGTGATTTTTTAATGAGTATTTGAAGTTGGAAGGTAAAATCTACAGAACAGCTATCAAGCCGTCTTTGTTGCAAAAATTACAGTGTCTATCAATTCAGAAACATCATAACACAAACATGTGTTAAGATGAAAGTAGGCATGTTTGAAGACAAACCACCACAAGATTTTGGAAATAAAGCATTAGTTGCAGTTTATGCTAGAAGATTGATTAAAAACTGAAAATAAATGAAAGAGACTAAAGGCATGTTGAATTGACTTTTTTTTTTTTTAAAAAAAAATTGGTTATCAATTTTTAAAAGATATTTTTCAGAACGAAACAGAATAAAAGTATTTTGATAATTCACATTTATTTTTTTTAGAAAATACTGAGGATAATATCATTAAAGGAACCATAAAGCGTGATAATCAGGATGATGTCATAGATACGTCAAATTCTTAATCTCTTGATTTTTTTTTTTTAAGTTAAAAAGACAAAAAACAACCTCAAATTCACCCCTCCCTCCCACCCCTCCCTCCCACCCCTCACTCCCTCTCTGTTTTAAAACGTAAAAAAATATATATATTATTCTTTTTTTTTTGGGCTATAAAATAATACTTCGATAACAGGAATCAAATGACTCCTAAAACAACATCATCCAAACTCTTGCTTCACAGTTATAAAAATGAATGGAAAAGGATTTAAATTGGCTGTTGAGCAAGACTGAAATTCTGTATGATGCAGACCAAAAACATCCAAGAAAAGCACGTAACAGAGAGGCGACCGCACATAGAACATGACCATGTATAGAACTGTAGAATGAGGAAAATAGGAGACCCGAATCCCCAAGGTATATTCTCTAAAGGAGCCCTTGGGGTGTATTTATAATGAATATTAAAAACCACACCGGACCTCAAGTCCGATGTGGCATGCAGACTTCAACACTCCCCCTCAAGCTAGGTGTACCTAGCTTGGACACATAATGAAAAGAAAGCAACAAAACAGACGCTAACACTCCCCCTCAAGCTGGACATGCCCAGCTTAATGACAAAACAAGACGAAATAAAAAAAAAACGCTGCAAAGGCTGCTGCGCCCCCTCACGATCGAAGCTCCTGCGCAGGATGATGGATGGATGATGTCGCGGACGCAGCAGATGAACCACACAGAGACTGGGTCGGTTGACGGAACGCCAGGACTGCCGCACTAGTGGGGCCGGTCGATGAAGCGCCGGGAAATCCAAACTAGCACCGGGAAAACCGCATTTGCGGGGCCGGCGACGGGAGGCAGGGATTCCGCAGAATTGTTGCGGGGCTGGCGGTGCCAACGGGCTCGAATCCAAGACGGTCAAGGTGCTGCGCCATGGTAGATGAAGCGTGAAGGTGTGCCTGCTGAAAGAGAGGTGGCTGCCTGGAGTAGTCGGGAGATGCCGGCGAGGCGGGGATGCCGCAGGAGGTCCCGAAGAGCCGAACTAGAAGCTGGGCAGCCGTAGGGAGAAACTGGAGCCGGCTGGTTGCCGGAAGAGGGGCGCAGGAGGAGGCCGGCGAGGAGGGAGAGAGGCGGACGGAGCAGGCGTAGCTGGCCAGCGGGAGCAGATGAGCAGCAGATTGGGGAGGCGACATTGCAGCGGGATTGCAGCGGAGATGCGTGGGGACGGATCTGGGATCTGCCCGGATCTGCCCGAAACAGTCCGGATATCGCCGGATATCGCCGGATCTGGCCGAAAACCGCCGGATCTAGCCGGAGTAGCCTGGATCAGGCCGGAGTCGGCCGGTGCTGTCCGGATCTGGCCGGAAATCTACGGATCTGGCCGGATTCGGCCGGAGCTGTCCGGATCTGGCCGGAAATCACCGGATCTGGCCGGATTCGGCCGGAGCTGTCCGGATCCGGCCGGAAATCGCCGGATCTGGCCGAAAAATCCGGGAAGGGCAGGGAGGGCGCGCGGAGGGCCGGCGCCGTAGAGGGAGGAGGGTCGCTGGACGGGTCGCCAGGCAGGAGGCGTGCACACGGCGGAGGGGCGATCCGCGCAGGAGGCGCGCGCACGGCGGTGCTGGCCGGGAGGGGCGCCGCTGGGTCGAGGGCGAGGGCGCCGAGGCGAGGCCGAGGGCGATCCGCCGCTAGGCGAGGGGAGCCGCGCCGGTGGGGAGAGCCGCCGGGAGGGAGAGCCGCCTGGAGGGAGAGCCGCCTGGAAAGGGAGGACCGCCGGGAGGGAGCGCCGCCGGGAGGGAGCGCCGCCGGGAGGGAGAGCCGCCTGGAAAGGGAGGACCGCCGGGAGGGAGCGCCGCCGGGAGGGAGCGCCGCCGGGAGGGAGAGCCGCCGGGAGGGGAGCTGATCCGCTGCAGAAGGAGATGCCGACATGGGGGAAACCGCCGGACAGAGGGCAGGAAGAACCAGCAGGGGGAGATCCGCTGCTTGGGAGAGATCGCCGGTAGGGGGAGATAGCCGGCAGGGGGGCGGCGGTAATACCTACGGCTTGTTGGCCATGGAGGCCGCCCCCCAACCCGGAGAAACCCTAGAGGCCGACGGGAAAGAAATAAAATGGGGGGGGAGGGTTCGGGATTAGGTTCCCTCTGATACCATGTAGAATGAGGAAAATAGGAGACCCGAACCCCCAAGGTATATTCTCTAAAGGAGCCCTTGGGGTGTATTTATAATGAATATTAAAAACCACACCGGACCTCAAGTCCGATGTGGGATGCAGACTCCAACAAGAACATTACTGCAGAATTTGAACAACCAAATCAAACAGAAATAGCATGATTTAAAATGTTCCGACTAAACACACATGACAACTAAGCTGTCTACATTCAAGCAAAGATACTTGAAAGACGAGAAATATCATTACTATGCATTAGTATAGTAAAAACAATTTTAGCAACAAAATTCATAAAAATGCATTGATAAAACAGTCAATGGTCACATGATTTTTTATTGGGAAAATAGCCGGTAAAAAGCGAATAATGGCCCTGTACCATAGATACACATTTATTTGCTAAAAATAACCCGCTGATCTGGCGTAAACATGGCTATAGTAAAGTGAAAAACAGCCCCAATGATAAAACATGCTCTCCAGTGCAAATAATCAAAAATGCTGGGAAAATTTGAATAAAATTTATCAATTTTAGCCCAACAAAGAACAATTCGATGCCACCAGATGTCAATTTTTTAGTAAACAAGTGGTTTCATAACAATGTTATTCTTCAAAAATTTATCATGTAACTAGCCTGGATACAATTTTATTTATGTTAGGTATTTAGATGTCTAAAATGGAAAAAATTAAAATCTGTTCAATTTTCAAAATGCAGGCATTTATGAAAAATAACAGCAACCGGAATTTCAGGTCAAAGAAGAAATGAAATCTTCACAAAATATGATTATACATACCTTAACCTGTTAACCCACACAACTGGATCACAAGGTTCAGAAATCTGTCTCCATCTAGCAGCAATAGAATAGACATCTTTCCATGGCAATACATTATTGCTAGATGGCTTGTCTTCCGCTAAACAATATGAAGTAGTTTTCTCAAGGGAACCACTAGTACTACAACAAGAACCACCTCTATTTTGGCTAGTAACATTGTTTTTTTCCTTCCGCCGGGCTTTCTTTCCACATTTTGATGTGTTCTTATTTAGGCATTTCCACTCTGCATGAATTGAACGCCAAGCCTTTGAGACCCTTTGTGCTATCTCAAAAACTGCTAATCCAGCCATGCGATGCTGTCAAATGCCAGAAAAGGTACTCATAATATGAAATGTTGGGGCTTTTAAGCAGTTTGAAAAGCACTGGTTACAGCAATATGGCTTAGTAATTCATCAGTGTACAAGATAGAAGCTTTATTCTCAATGTGAAATTACAAGACATAATATGAATTTATAGTGAGATTTTTTTTTTTTTTTGTAGGGACAGAAAGTTAGCAGTCCATAATTCAATAATCATCAGACAGATTAAAATGTAAGTTCACGCTTCGATATTGACAAAGCTTGGGCTTACAAACTCCTGAAAAATATGCGTATCCAGACACAGTTGTGGATGTATGCACACAAGAGCAGGAAAACCTGCTGGTGAGAGGGAGAGAAACTAAACATTGACATAGTTTCCACAATGAATTTTTTTTTTTTTGAAAACTGCCCAAATGCAAATGTAGTTGCTAGAGATCATGCCAAGTTTATGAACCCGGCTCCTCGCCCCGCCGCCTCGTCCCGGCTCGCCCCGCCGTCCCGGCGTCCGCCGTCCTCCCGCGGGTCGCCCTCGGCGCGACGCGGCTCCCGGATCCCGCTGCTCCCGGCTCCTCCCGCTGCTCCTCTACGCATCCCGTCGGCCCGCCCTTCCTGCGCGCGGCGGCCCGGTTGCTCCCGACGGCCTTCCTGTGGCGCGGCCCCCGTCCCGTCGCGGCCCATCCCATCGCCGGACCTCCACTGCACGCGACGGCCCTCCCGACGGATCTCCTCCCTCCGCCGCCTCCCGCTGCTCCAGCGCCTCCCCGCGCCTCCCGGCTGCTCCCGACGGCCTCCTGCTGCTCCCGGCGGCCTCCCGCATCCCGTCGCCGGCCCTCCGCGCAACCTCCCGGCCCTTTTTCCGGCCAGATCCGGCCAGCTCCGGCCAGATCCAGAGATTTCCGGCCAGATCCGGCAGATCCGGCCTGTTCCGGGCAGATCCGGGCAGATCCGGCCTGTTCCGGGCAGATCCGGCAGATCCGGCCTGTTCCGGGCAGATCCGGGCAGATCCGGACTGTTTCGGGCAGATCCGGGCAGATCCGGACTGTTCCGGCCAGCAACCGGCCTCCACCCGTGCCGGCCGCTCCACGCAGGTGGCCTCCTCCAACTTTCAGAGCCGTCTCCCGGCCTCCTGCACCCTCGCCGGCCTCCTCCTGCGGCATCCCCGCCTCGCCGGCATCTCCCGGCACCTCCCGGCAGCCGCATCTCTCTCCGCCGGCACGTCCTATCGCTAGCGCAGCAGCTCGACCACCTCGGATTTGGGTCCGTTGGCGCCGCCAGATCCCGCAACGATTTCTGCGGAATCCCCGCCTCCCGTCGCCGGCCCCGCAAGTGCGGTTTTCCCGGTGCTAGTTTGGATTTCCCGGCGTTTCATCGACCGGCCCCACTAGTGCGGCAGTCCTGGTGTTCCGTCAACCGACCCGGTCTCTGTGTGGTTCATCTGTTGCGTCTGCGACATCATCCATCCATCTCCTGCGCAGGAGCTTCGATCGTGAGGGGGAGCAGCCACCTCTGCAGCGTTCTCTTTTTTTTTACTTCGTCTGGTTTTGTAATCAAGCTGGGCATGTCCAGCTTGAGGGGGAGTGTTGGTCTCTGTTTTATTGTTTTCTTTTCATTATGTGTCCAAGCTAGGTACACCTAGCTTGAGGGGGAGTGTTGGAGTCTGTATCCCACATCGGACTTGAGGTCCGGTGTGGTCTTTACCATTTGTTATAAAAGCACCCCAAGGGCTCCTTAGAGAGTACACCTTGGGGGGGTTAGGGTCTCTCTTTTATTCTCCTACAACTACAAAGGACTACTCTTTGTATAGTAGTTGTGCGGAACCAGAATTACAGGAGGAAGAAGAATTGAAAAATGAGAAATTCAAGAGAGGTTTTCCACTTTCCCGCCCGAGCTAAGCTGTCCAAAAACTATAACGAACTATTCCTCCCACTGCCTCTTATAACAGCCACGCCGCCACCCCCCCCCACGTGGACTAAGTTAGCCCAACTAACAATCCCCTCTAGATCCCTCCATTGAGACTCTTTTACCCCTTCTAAAATATATCTTCCAAACCCCCGGTGTTAGGTTCTTGCCTAACTGGTGCGTAGAACAATAGAAGAAAAACAGGACAATCACCTATGCCTCTTGTATATTTCCAGAATAAGAGAAAGAAATGGAATTACAATGAGTAAGGGAGAAAAAAGGAGGAGGAGACGAAGGAGAAGAAAGAGCTCGTCGGAGAAGACCACTCCCATAGCCCAGGCCTGACCTCCCAAGATCGGACCCCCATACACCGCAACCAGCTAGAAACCCCAAGTGAATCCTATCCCTCCAAACCAGCTTGCCCCCTTATTTATTACCCTACCTGACAGCTAACAACCCCCAACCAGTACACTACCAAATCTAACAACTAAAGAAGAAAAGTACAAATACTGCCCACAACAATTAATACTCAAGCCATTAAGGACAGCCCCCACTAGCCCCGTATTCCTAACATTACCGCCCTCTTGAAAACCACCTTGTCCTCAAGGTGGAACCTCCAATAGCATTGCACGACTGCTTAAGCACTGGCAAGGCAGCCCTAGGTGGGGGCTTTGGCAGTGGTCTAAGCATCAAATTTCATTCTCCACCAGCTCTTGCTTTGTTCCAAAACAACTGTTTTCGCAAAGATAACATCTCCACTCCATCTAGTTGCCAAAAGGAGACTGAGAGACGCAGCTCCAATCATAACCATGCGTCCTTCCCCTTTGCACACTTCGGCCAACCCCAAAACGGAGGCAGATGCCAATCCGGTAAGCCTTAATTTCGCTGAACACCCGGCAGCTTGAACCCTCTCCTTTTCAACAACAATTGGAACACGATGTAGCTCCAACCAATGCAGTGGTGCTTGGTCCACAGTCTCACTGACACCAGAAAAGATCATTTCACTAAGATCTTTTAATTTTCCTCTTGGCTGAACATAACTGGAGTAAGCTTGCCCCTCAAGCTTACCACAACTAACACTTTTATCGCAAATTCTTCCAGTTTTTCAAGCAATAAGTACATTTTCTTCAAAACAACATCACAGAAGAGTTTGGGGTCATAGAGGACACTTGCATTTCCAGTTTCAGTAGGTCCTGATGTTCAAAAACAGTCTCCCTAAATGCAACCACTTTCCCATCAGGCCAATCAAAATGCTTGAGAACTGCCCTCTCATCAACCAAAAAGGAGAGCTCCTCGTCAAACCAGTTCACAAATGCTATTAGATCTTCCATGTTCACAAAAGCTGCTTCTCGGACCTCATTCTCCAATGATTCAACAAACCCACCTTGTGTTTTCACATCAACTTTCACCTTAAGCCTTGAATGTTCCACAACACCATAGCTCTCTCCAAGCAAATTGTGTGCAGCAACCATTCCGGCCTTCAAACCATCTTCAAGGAAGCCATAGCCTTGATATGACCCAGCCTCAGTACTCTTATTCCTCTCTTCCCCTGTTTGGTGTGCAGCACAAGTAAAGACTTTAATGGAAGAGGGTGACCGGTTGTCCACTTCAGTAACTTATGTTTCGGAGTATTGGCTGGATAGTGTCACAAGAAAAGGTAGTTAAGTCCTAGAAATGATCTTTGTAACAATGGCAGCTTCGGTCACCTGTGGCCTCAAACCAGAATCATAGTCGGGCACAACAGGAGAGTTGTTTCTGGAAGAAACAACTGCAATTTCTACCATCGGAAATGCTGCATGTGGAGGTGTGAAACCAAAGTCATAAACCAAAACAAGTGTTGTCCCACAACCCTTAGAAACTACTGTCAGATGTGAACACGGACTTGCTGGGTAAAAATTTTACATTTCCTAAAACTTGAGAGTCGTCCACCAAATCTTCCAGGAAGTAACCGCCTCCACCAACACTAACCAAAGCTGGCTGATACCAGAATAGTTTTAATCTAGCCCCTTCCAAAGGAAAACCAACACCTCCTTCTAGCGCCAGTATCCGAGCTACATCGGGACCATTGTTATAGCCTTCCTCCATTCCAGCAACCAAGTGCTGCCTATCCAGTGTCCAATTGGTCCGTCAAAGAAACTCAGGTGGTACTCGGACAAGCTTCCGTTGCGTTGCCACTTCACCAAGCTCCATCAAATGTTCAGCAACTCTGCATGACATGTCATCCAAACCACCTTTACAAGCATTGCGGACAACACTCCCTGCACTAGCCTTGCTTCGTTCTTTCGATAAACAAGTATCTAGTGCTACAACGTCTTCAGCCTTGCCTCGCACTTCTCGACTCGCGTCAGTAAAGGTAAAACCAAATACCTCGACACTGAAGGCAGTAGATATAGCATTGTTCCCTGTTCCTCGCCACACTTGTCCAATTGGCAGTTCTCTGGGACTCGCTACTCCACCGGCAAGGGGTTTCAAACAGGGACCAGAAACTTGTTGCACCTCCACAGCGTCCCTTTTCCATTTGTTTTCACTAGAACTTGGACCAAAAGACATTCCTCTCTGGGCTGTAGTAGAATGGAGTAAAGCTGCTCCTCTAACTCTATCACTGTACCTTTCTTGTCCAGCCTGAAAACTCTGCAACCCTGTCGCTACTTGCTATTTGCTGAAACTTGTTTCAGCAATTAGAAGTTCCGAAAGAAAAACGGAGAGTTGTTCTTTGTTTCACTCCTGACTCAACTCTGTCAAATGAAATTGAACAAACAACTCAGTCAATTCTCATACCTGTGCCTGCAAGGACTGCCGGTGCTTAAACTCCTACATCTCATCTGCCTGTGCACGGAACAAACGCTCCAGTTCAGAATCTATTTTGCTCGGCACATTCCAAGAATCCAGAACCTGTCGTCACAAGCTGCGAACTCCTCTCACAATCAGCGGAGACCCTAAGCGATCACCTACCTTCATTTGGTCCCTCAACGATCGCATCGCTAGCAGCAAAAAAAAAACAGCACACTACCAACTCTAACTCTAACACTGTACCTTTCTTGCCTAACTAGTGCATAGAATAGTAGAAGAAAAACAGGACAATCACCTATGACTCTAGTATATTTTCAGAATAAAAAAAAAAGAAATGGAATTATAGTAGGTGGGGGAGAAAGAAAGAGGAGGAGATGAAGGAGAAGGAGCTTGCCAGAGAAGACCACTCTCTATAGCCCAGGCCTAACCTCCCAAGATCAGACCCCCTTACACAGCAACCAGCTGGAAACCCCAAGTGAATCCCATCACTCCAAACTAGCTTGCCCCCATATTCATTACCCTACCCACCAGCTAACAACCCCAACCAGCACACTACCAACTCTAACAACTAAAGAGGAAAAGTACAATACTGCCCCACAACAATTAATACCTGTAGTAGGCGAATTCCCCTTACCTCAATGTGAGGTGGAGATATTCTTTTATAGATGGGTAATATAAATTACAAGGAGGGATATTCCGACGCGGGACTCAGAAATACCCATTACAATAAAATGGGGTTCAACACTCCCCCTCAAGTTGGACATGCCCAGCTTGAACCAAGAGCCCCACAAAAAGAAAGACGACATCGAAAAAGACCACACTCCCCCCCCCCTCAAACTGGGCCGCGGAGGCTGTGAATACCCAGCTTGGTAGTGAGAGAGTCCTGACGAGCTCCCAGGAGGCCTTTTGTGAAGATGTCTGCAAGCTGATCCGCCGTCGAAATATGACCGAAACTCATATGGTTCTGTTCGAGATGATGGCGAAGAAAGTGACAGTCCACCTCGATATGTTTCGTCTGTTCATGGAACACGAGATTCGATGCAATCTTCGTGGCCACCTGATTGTCACACTAAATATGAGGAGATGTCTGCGGTGGGAAACCAAACTCGTGGAGGAGATGAGGAACCCAGAGAATCTCCGTGGTGACTGTGGCCATGGCACAGTATTCATCTTCCGCACTAGATCTGGAAACGACAGTCTGTTTCTTGTTGTGCCATGAGATGAGGATACCGGCTAAGAAGACGAAAAATCAAAAAGTAGACTTGCGGGTAGCAAGACAACCAGCATAGTCCGCATCACAGAAGGTCTCAACATCCAAATGAGCGTGAAGTGAGTACCAAAGACCACGGGCAGGGTCTTTTTTATGTATTTGACAATGCGGAGCACAGCATCCCACTGAGATCTGGTCAGATACTCCATGAACTAGCTCACTTTGCCAACAGCACAGGCAATGTCTGGTCGTGTCATGGTGAGGTAATTGAGCTTGCCCAGCAGACGATGGTAGCTCTCTCGGTGAGGAAAGGATGTCGTGTCGGCATAGAGAGAGCGTTCCCTTGGCTCAAGACGAGTGTCCACAGCAGTTGCCTAACTCAGCCCTGCATCCTGCAAGATATCCAGCGCATATTTACGTTGGCAGAGAAAGATGGTGTCCTCAGAACGGGAGACCTTGATGCCAAGGAAGTAGGTGAGAGGACCAAGATCTTTGGTGTGGAAGTGGTGGTGAAGGTGCCCCTTGAGTTGGGCGATTTCAGTGGAGTCGCTCCCTGTGATGATGATATCATCAACATATACCACCAGCAAGATGCAACCGTCGGATGTCGTAAGGTAGAAGACGGTGTGGTCCTTCATACTGCGAGAGAGGCCAAAGGCGGTGACAACAGTGCTGAAGCAACCAAACCAAACACGAGGAGACTGCTTGATGTCATATGGAGATCGACGGAGTCGGCAGACATTGGAGTCGGCTCCGGAGGCATGAAATCCGGGGGGCTGCTGCAGATAAACCTCTTCATCAATAGTCATGGAGAAAAGAATTCTTAACATCCAGTTGATGAAGTAACCAGTGATAATGAGCTGCCAGAGAGATGGATAAGCGAACAGAGGTCATCTTGACAACCGGAGAGAATGTCTCAAAATAATCGATGTCATATGTCTAAGCAAAGCCTTTCGCCACAAGTTGGGCTTTGAGGCGATGGAGAGTGTCATCGGCATTAGGACGGACCGTATAAATCCATTTGCAGCCGACCGCCGGTTTTCCTACTAGAAGGGGGACCAGATCCCAAGTATGGTTGTCATCCAGAGTCTGCAGTTCATCCCGCATCGCCTTTAGCCACCCCTGGTGAGATTTGGCATCGCCAACCGTGCGGGGAATAAATATCGTCTCTAGAGCTGACAAACCTCTGTATGAAGATGTAAAGAGATGAGTAATCTGGCAAGAGCGAGTACCTTTCCAAAGTGCAATAAGCAAGTCGTCTGGTGCTGGGGCAGGAGCGTCGGACGAAACTGGGACGTTGGTGTCCTCGGCGTGGACGGGGGGCACAGTCGATGGGCGACGGGAGTAGACCGTTTCAAAGCAATGATCAGCAGGGGGAGACACCAGAGGAGGGTGAATGATGAGAGGAAGGCACTCATCGATGGTAGTGTCTGGATGGGGAGAGAGAAGAGAGAATGGAGCGCTCTCAACAAACGAGACATCAGCGGAGATGATATACCGCCGTAGGTCCAGAGAGAAACAGCGGTATCCACGCTGAGTGCGTGAATATCCGAGGAAAAAATGCAACGGAGGGATTTAAGAAAGAGCTTGGGGAGGCTGGGACGAGTGTCACGAACATAGCAGAGACATCCGAACAGACGAAGTGGAAGTGAGAGAGAAGTGAGAGAGGGAAACAGAGTCCGAAAAGGAGTCTCCCCTTGAAGGATAGAAGAAGGAAGGCGATTGAGGAGGTATGTAGCAGTGAGGATGGCATCCCCCCAAAAGAGAAGAGGCACCTTGCAGTGGAAGAGGAGGACACGAGCAGTCTCTAGAATATGCCGGTGTTTTCGCTCGGCCGCTCCATTCTGCTGAGGGGTATCAAGACAGGAGGTCTGATGAATGATGTCGTTCGCCTGGAGGTGGAAGGGAGTTGACAAGTATTCTTGTCCATTGTCGAAAAGACATTTAACAGAGATGGAAAACTGAGTATAAATCTCATGGTAAAATGTCTGAAAGGTGGAAAATACCTCATCCGATCGTGAAGAAGGTACAGCCAAGTCATGCGCGAAAAAACATCAATGAAAGATATATAATATTTATACCCTAAGTGACTCGAGGTGGCACAGGGACCCTACACATCTGAATGAACCAAATCAAAGGGTTTGGCGGTCGGTGTATCCACTCGAGGAAGATATGAAGTGCGATGATGTTTCGAAAATGTACAAGACTCGCAATGAAAAGAAACATGCTGATTAATATCTGGAAAGAGCTGATGAAGGGCGGAGGCGGGGGGGTATCCCAACCGAGAATGTAGGTCCAAAGCATGAGCAGAGAAAAACGTGCAGACGACGGAGGTCAGTCCATCGAACATGTACACCCCGTCCCGAAGTTGGCCTCTACCAAGTTCTGGGTTCGTTGTCCGCTCCTGAAACACAACATCAGATGATGTAAAGATAGCATTACAGTTGAAATCATTTGTCAGCTTACTAATGGAGAGAAGGTTAAAATGACCGTGTGGTACATGGGCCACAAATGGCAAGTGAATAGATGAGGTCAGGGAGCATTAACCAAAAACCCGCAATGGGGATAGTGGAACCATCAGCGACAATGATTGTTGAGGAACTAGTATAGGGACGGTAGTTGGAGAGCATACCTGCATCACCGATAAGATGATCGGACGCACTTGAGTCAAGCATCCAGGTAGGGAAGCGATGACTGAAAAATGCAATGAAGCCACCAGAGGGGGCAAGAGATGTCGAAGAAGGGCCCGGTAGAGAGGTGGCCCGATGATCGTGAATCATCCGGAGCTCAGCCAAGAAGAGATCCAGAGATAAGGAAGAGCGGCAGCGGACGGGGAAGCATCCTGGACCACAGTCTGACCCAACCGCGGTTGCTGAGATGGACGGGCATGAAGGACCCAACAGCGGTCGATCACGCGGTCGAGCTTGCCACAGTGGTGACAGAGGGGACGAGGTCGGCTCTCTCCAGGTCCACGTCCACGAGTGGCTGAGGAGCATCCACTGCCATGGCCCAGGAGGGCAGTGTGATCAAGGCTAGGGGTGGGTGGGGCAAGGGGCCGATGAGCCTTCCTAAGACAACGATACACCTGTGAAATCTCTAGCGAAGAGGGGATAGCGAGCATCTCCGTAGCCGTCGTCGCATATTCTAGGTCGAGGTCATGGAGGAAGCTGAATAGGCATAATTGGTCCCTCTGGGCTGAAGCGTCCGCAGGCGTTTGTGGAATGGGTCAAAGCTCAAGCAATTCATCCCGGGGAGCCTTCTATTCCATGAAGTAGGCCGGAAGGGGAGCCGGAAGGGGAGCCGCGTAGAGCGCGAGCCGCGAGTCGCGACGGAAAGCGGGAGGCGCGTTGGGATGTCGCGGGAAGAGGCGGGCCGGGAGTTGTGCGAGGAGGCAATGGGAGGAAGTAGGCGGACCAGCCGTAGCTGCAAGGCCGCAGGAGATTTTCTCACAACCCTAGATGGGAGAGAGAAAAGAGAGGGAGGGTTCGGGTTAGAGAGTACCCTCTGATACCATGTAGTAGGTGAATTTTCCTTACCTCAATGTGAAGCGGAGATATTCTTTTATAAATGGGTAATATAAATTACGAGGGGTATTCCGATGTGGGACTCGGAAATACCCATTATAATAAAATGAGGTTCAACAATACCCATGCCCCTAACGGACAGCCCCCCAACAATGAATATACGTGTCTAGGTTATTTTTATTTGAATCGGTCTTGACTAGGCTTATCCTATTCCTATTTTCTATAGTTTGAATTTTGTATTTCATATATAATTGAAGTCAAGTAGCCCCTTCCAGGTGTCCGGCCAGGCACATCAGCCAAGACCGAGCGCCCTGCCCAGGGGCCTCACAAAGGTCAAACGCGCCAGCCCCAGCCAAACTGCCCTTGCGACGGATGCGCGCACCCATGCCTGGTGCATCTCCCGCTTGAATGGCCAGGCCGGACACCTCTAATGTCCTTCTCCAAGCACCATTGCCAAACGCCTGTTGCGCATCTGCAGCGCCTCCTCCTCCAGAGGTGCAACCCCCAAGGCATTCTAACCCCAGCACAAGCAACTCCCAGAGCACCATGCCCGAGCGCACTAGGCGCTTCGTCTTCCCAGGAACCTCCTATGCACCAAACATCTCCAGATCTGCTCCTCTCTTCTTGCTTCTTCAAATCTGTTATGTAAAAAATGAGAGTGGGAGGAAATAGAAGTAAACTGTGTATTTCGAAGTAGCAGCAGAATTACAGTAGCAGAAAACTAGCAGAAAACTAGCAGAAATACAGCAATGGAATGAGAGAGAGAGAAGAGTGTAGAACCCGTGGAAGACCACTTCCAAGAGCCGGGCAGAATCCTCCCAAGGATTGAGCCCCATAGCAGCCAGCTAGTAATCCTTCAGAATGAATTACCCTTCCTAACACTGACCCCCTTTATTTAAAGACCCAACCCAGCCCCCTCTAACAAACTGCTTCAAGTGGTCCCTCTCCCAGCCAAGAATATTCCCCTCTCCTGTAACAGCCCAACAGCCTCCAGCCAAGAATATTCCCCTCTCCCCTCTAACAGCCCAACAACCTCCAGCCAAGAATATTCATCTCTCTCCTCTAACAGCCCAACTATGAACAGCCCTCAATGAGTCCTCAACAACCCCTTGCCAGCCCCTTTTCCTAACATTTCCCCTGTGTTGAAAAACCACATTGTCCTCAAGGTGGGTCTCTATTACTCGGCTTGGCCTTGTGCCATGATGAAGCGCTTTCCGATGTGGTGGTTCTTGCTCTCCTATCCGGTCTCTAACAGCACAATAAGACCACTTTTCTCCATAAATTCCAGCCAACCCCTCAACATTAATTTTCACTATTTTTGGATGTTTGGGATGCCCAGCAGTTGTAGCAACCCTTAGCATCACACTGCTTACTACACTTCCCTCATCAGCACTTTGCAAGAAGTCTTCATCCTTGTTGTCAAAAATTTCTGTTGCAGCCCCATGGACAAAAGAATGATACGCAGGCCCCTTTCCCAAAAGCATCCACAACACTGTCCAAACTCCAACTGGTGCTGCCTGGTGGTTGAATATGTGCATGAGTTGTAGACCGAGATATCTTTCCACAGCCAACATGCAGTGAAACCGAAAAAACTCTGCAGAAAATGTACCCCTGGTGGTGGCTTTAGTGGCGGCCTAAACATCAACCGCTCTGCTACCCCAACTGCTGATGTAGTGGGCTTAACCACTTGGACAACATTGCAACTGGCAAATGCGGTTGTGACAATGTCAGGGTGAAGCGCCCAAACTGCTCTAGTTTCTTGGCCCAATCCGGATTGGTTATTGAGATCACCAACAGGAAGTCCTGCCTCTCCATATGCCCTGACCAGCTCCAAGTAAGTCTCTGACACCCAATCGGTAGGCTCCTGTTTCCCAGCAGCTTTCATTCCCTTCATTTCAATTGTATCCCAACAGCCTTGACTCCCAGCAGCCAAACCCTCTCCGGGTATCCAGTTCTTGTTTGTCCAATCCTTTACCCGAACAACAACACAACCTCCAAACAAAACCAAGGCACAACAAACAGATCCGTAAGGCCCTGCTGTCACAGCAGTGGTAAGATAGCCCGACTCCCAAACAGACTCGCTTCGCTTCCATCAGGCTGCTGGCAAACTAAATCAGCCCACTTCAACCCATATTTATGCAGCAGATTTGAGTTTTTTGTCAAGTGGTATGTCCTGCAAAGTTGCAAGCATTTTTCAAAGGGTCTAATAACAACTTTGGTTGTTCAAACACTAAGTGCATCACCAAAATCCCAATAAGAGTTTGCATAAGGAAATATCATTGGCACTACAAACTCTACTGCAGATGTCACATCTTGTCCAGCATCAATTACGGCTATGACAACTTCCAAATGGTGGGATTTTTCTTTTATCATGTCTTCCATCTCAACTGACACAGCAGTATGTTTAAGGTCCCCTTGGCTGTCAACAAAAACTGGTGTCAAATTGTTTCCCAAATCCACATCATATATGGCTGCAATTGGCACTACTCTTACGGCCATCCAAGCAAAAGAGTAGCGGCTTCCTGTGTTTAGACTATGTCTGAAGCCCACTTGAGCGGAACAGTCCACAGTTATGAAAAGTTGGCAGTAATTAAGGGTTGGCCTAATCCGGGAAACAGTAATACTTCCAGTACCTGCAACAAAAGAGAAATAGGAGCAAAGTGCATACACTGCAATCACCTCCAAATAAAACTTTGCATGAGGAGGAGTAAAACCAGAGTTAAAGGCCAGAGAATAGGCAGTGCCCCGCCCTTTGGTGGCAGGACTTGAATATGCAGCAGTAGTGGACACTCCTTACATAGCTAGAACAATAGATTTATATTGAAAGACCTTCTGAAACAACGGTATTTGATCCTCCAAGCCTCTCTTTCGGCCCCCTCCAGTTTTTGTTAGCAGTCGTTCGTAGCTCCCAACAGCTGCCGGTCGAACTGCTTGTGGGCCCTTGTTTTCAGCCCCAACAACCACATTTTTCGTTTTGAACCGCTTGCCCAGCTAATTTGTTGCCTCAGACTCAAACTTACTTTTTGACTCACCCACGGTAAGAAACTCATCAAGCTTAAACAAACTAAAATTCGGTCCAACGTATAACACAGCAAGCTGTTCTGGACTGTTTTCAAGTTGTTCCTCCAGCTCTTCACTGTTGATCATTTTCTGTCTAGCATGAAAACTCCTCAAGCCTTCTGTCTCTCCATTCGCAGTCATTTGATCCACTTCCATGCTAAAATACGAGTCAGATATTACCTCGTCAGAACTCGCCAATTTGTTTTCAAGTCGCTGCTCCTCCGCAGGATTACTACCAAACGTACATGCAGCACCTTTGTCACCCCGCTTTCCAGAATCTGAGCAACGAGACTCTTGCGACTCCAACTCTCGTGCTTCTGCTCGCAAGAACATCAATTGTTCTTTTACATTCGTAAGCAGTTCTTGTATCACAGCCTGCATGAACCGCTTGCCCAACTCATTTGTTGTCTCAGACTCAAACTTACTTTTTGACTCACCCACGGTAAGAAACTCATCAAGCTTAAACAAACTAAAATTCGGTCCAACGTATACCACAGCAAGCCGTTCAATGAATATCATGCATAATGAATCACATCACATCGTGGAGACGGTAGACCGTACGTACGCACGAGCGACGATATCATTCCCCTGATTGTGGAATTGTATTAGAGTGTATGGTGTATAATATTTTCAGAATAAGTATAATTTTAAAATAATAACATATAATTATTTCTTCTATCATTATACACATCCAAGTATGTTGGTGATGAAAAACAGATTACACCACAGCGTGGAGACGGTAAGTCGTACGTACGCACGTGTGGTGATTTTATTTTTTATAGGATGGATAAAAGATAGAATATGGTAGTTTCATATTCATAATAACATATCAATATACAAGTGATATGGGAGTTATTACTTAATAACGAAACAACTCATATAGAGGAAGTAGAAGAAGAAAGATGTTTTAAAGAATCGGTAAAGGATATTACCTCTTCTTCGACGTGCCTCTTCTAAACCTCCTCTTAGGACACTAAAGTTGGTCTTTGAAAAAGGCCAGGACCTGTAGTATTTTTATAGGGAAGTGTAGAAGGTAAATGAATAGGGTTTGGTCGAGTTTGAAATCTCAAAATGGAGTGAGAGGAAATAAAAGTAAATTGTGTATTTCGAAGTAGAAGCAGAATTACAGTAGCAGAAAACTAACAGAAATACAACAATGCAAGGAGAGAGACAGAGAAGAGTGTAGAACCCGTGGAAGACCGCTTCCAAGAGTCAGGCAGAATCCTCCCAAGGATTGAGCCCCGCAGCAGCCAGCTGGTAATCCTCCAGAATGAATCCCCCTTCCTAACGTTGACCCCCTTTATTTAAAGACCCACCCAACCCCCTCTAACAAACTAACTGCTTCAGGTGGTCCCCTCCCAACCAAGAATATTCTCCTCTCTCCTCTAACAGCCCAACAGCCTCCAGCCAAGAACATTCCCCTCTCTCCTCTAACAGCCCAATAGCCTCCAGCCAAGAACATTCACCTCTCTCCTCTAACAGCTCAACAACCTCCAGCCAAGAATATTCCTCTCTCCTCTAATAGCCCAACTATGAATAGCCCCCAATGAGTCCTCAACAACCCTCTACCAGCCCCTTTTCCAAACAAAATCTATTTCAGGCATCTCCAGATCTGAATCCTGCCCATGCACTCCTCTTTAATCCAACAGAAGGTTTGCCCAGGCCTAGGCACTATTGGGAAGAAAACCCGGACCACCTATGTTTCCAATAAAACCACAGGAAGAAGGATCCTCAGTCCGTCGAAAGTTCAGCGCAGCGCGCAGTGGAAAACAAACCTCTAGAAGTTCGCTTCCCACAACTAAGTGTACCGGTGACCCTCTCGGTTTTACTGAACCTCCAGACCTTCAGTGCTCCATCGTAACACCATCAAAATATGCGAGCTTCCGATGGTCTTGCTACTCCTAGAGAAGATCTGCTTCCGTTGTCTGTACACCGAATCCAGCCATCCATCCAATGCATGAAATTTCGGCGAATGTAATTCCGATGAATGGACTTCCGATAAACTGAAACAGACTTTGCCTCCCAACAATCTCCTACTTGAAGACTTATTTCAGAAAAACTCGAAAGCTCTCCAACACTTCAACAAAAAAACCATCTTTCTTTTACCGCAGCACAAAGTGTTTCTCCACCTTCTCCTTCAATTCACCCAAGACTCATTGAGGCACTGCCTCAAACTTTTTTGAACCATCATCTTGGTGAACATATCCACTATATTTTGGCAACCTGATATCTTCAGTAGCTCTAGCACTTTATCCTCCAACAAATTTCTGATGAAATGGTATTTCATGTCAAAATGTTTGGTCCAAGCATGGAACATCGAAATTTTAGTCAAGTGGATTGCACTTTGGCACTGCCTCAGACTTTCTTGAATTATCATCTTGGTGAACATATTCGTTGAATTTTGGCTTCCTGCTATCTTTCGTAGCTCCAGCACTTTATCCTCCATCAAATTTCTGATGAACTGATACTTCATGTCAAAATGTTTGGTTTGAGCATGGAACATCGAAATTTTAGTCAAGTGGGTTGCATTTTGGCTATCAAAGAAAAAAACTTCTTCCTGATTTTTCTCAAGTTCCATTAACAACTGTATTAACCAAATCATTTCTTTCTCAACTTCTGTTGAAGCTACATATTTTGCTTTTGTTGAGTAACGATTTGTTGTAGCCTTGACATCCAACTTACTGTTATTCCTTCGTAGGTAAACACAAAACATGTTGTGCTCTCCCGAGTGTTTGAATCTCCGACAAAGTCGGCATCAACATATCCACACAAAGGGTCACCTGTCCCAAAGCACAAGGTTGTATCTTCTGTTCTTTTCAAATACTGAAGAATTCATTTTATAGCCTCTCAGTGTACCTTTCCCGGATTTGTCATGAATCAACTTACAACTCTCACCGCAGATGCTATATCTGATTGAGTATAAATCACAACATACATTAGACTTTCGTCCAACCGGATTACATCTGGCCATCCCAAATCTTTCGATGACCATCCGGATGTAGTCCTATCTCTTTCGATCTTCATCCACATGATTTTCTTGGCATACCCCAAATCCTTAATCTTGAATCATCCGACCGTCTTACTTTTTAGTTCTTGAATCCGTTGAAGTGGCGGACCCACCAGAAACATGACATCCACATACAACAACATTATGATGAATGGTCCATCACTCCACTCCTTCTGGTAATAACAATGATCTGCATTAAACATGTTGAAACCTTCTTCCGACGTAAATGAATCGAATTTCAGAATTCATTGCCTCAGAACTTGTTTCAATCCATAAATATTTTTCTTCAATTTACAAACCAACTATCGGCTCATCTCTTCCGTGAAACCTATTAGCTTCCTCATGTAAATTTCTTCCACCAACTTGCCATGAAGGAAGGTCGTCTTTACGTCCATCTGTTCAAAGTACGGAACTTCCGATGCTACCATGCTCAGCACCGTCTAGATAGTTGCATGTTTAACTACCGGTGATAATATTTCTGAGAAATTAACTCATTCCATATGTTGAAATCGTTTTGCCACCAGCCACACCTTATACTCTTTCTTAACATTAGCTTATTTCATCTAAAACACCCACTTATTTTCAAGTGTCATTTTCCCTTTTGGTGTGTCAATCAACTTCCAAGTTCCGTTGGTTTTCAATGAAGTCATCTCTTCATTCATTTCTGGCTTTCAGTGTTTGGCATCACTAAGTGTTGTCATCATAGAAGTCAATCTCAGATCGCAGCGCGACACGGCGGGGGGTCCTATAGCGGGATAGCGACGATGCAAATCGCATTGTGGCCACATTTTTATCCAATCACAATCCAATTAATATAATTTAAATTATATAATTCTACGCGCATATATAGGATGAAAAATAAAAAACAAAACATAAAAAACTAAACACACACCCAAATTTATAACTAAAAGCATTCATAAGCATCAAATACATGTCCAATCGAATTGTCCATAAACAATAACCATAAGAACAAAATAAAGGAAAGCGGGAAAGAAACTAATAAGCCTCCTAAGGGCGAAGGAAACAAACAACCAACGATCAATCATCAGCTTCATTTTCAAGATCTTTTGTTTCGTTTTCACCATAACTTTCACTATCATCACTATTATAAATCTCTTCTTCATTTGTTTTTCATCATCATCATATTATTCATGTTCATCCTCTTCTCCAATAACCATCCTTGTATTTCCTTTAGAGCTTGAACTTGAAGCATGTGTAACTCCTTTTGCTTTTCTCTTTGTATAATGAGAAGGTTCACCGGACCCGATAGCTTCCTCGACTAATCCCTAAGTCATGGTGTTGTCATCCTCAAACACCAATACATCTTCAACACCACTTTCACTGTCACTCATTTGCCCTAATAACCACTCATTACTATCATCATCAACATTCTTCAAGACAACGGGATCAATGACATTCTTCAAAGTTTGGTCGTATTTGATGAAAACTAAGTCGTGCATCCTTTAATGTTCTGGCCGACTTCTATTTTTAGAATGAATCTGTTTTATAAAATAAAATGTAGTATCACTAATGAAGTTTAATAGCTCAAATGAAAGTGAGATGAGGATGGATAGTAAGTTACATGCTCAAAGGTACTCAAATTCCTCTCACATCCGGATGAGCTGCATGTCAAGCTCAAGACTTTGAGGGCAATTGTCATCAAAGATGGAGTTCTTGCTTCATAATTCTTCACCATTCAACTGCAATTATTATTTATAAGCATTGATTCGTCGTGAACTAAATTAAGGATCATTTAATTAAATAATCAAGATAGAAATAAACTCTCTTACCAAGAGCTTTCATACTTTGTTGTCTTATGCACAATCTTTCCCATCGAAGAGGCCTTATCCACTTCTATATATTGTCAATTCTAAACAAGCATTGTCTTCCTCCTCTGGGCTTGGATACAATCTCTCAATGCATTCATATTAGCCTTTCATCACCTCTGCATCTCTTACAATACTAGGATTTCCATACAAAAATTGAGGATTCAAATAATAACCGACATCATGCAATAGATGATGCAGCTGACAGTTTCATCACTCATCAATTATCCCAAATATGGTCTTATACTTGGTTTCATCATTCTTGAAAAGCTTTTGAATGGTCTCTTTTGCCTTGTTCATAGCCTCGTAAATGAAACCTGTTACGGGTTTCTTCTCATTATCAGCCAATCTAAGAACTACAAGGTGCTCTATAGCCTTGAAACTATAAACATCATTCCAAAATGATAGCGTCAACATGATATCCACAACGCGTTTTCTCTTTGCTTCTTTTGCTTCTTAGATCTCAACCACTCTTCAGAAGTGTACATCTTTCTGAGATTATTTTTTTGCAAATACAACCTTTGTAATGTTGAAAAAGTTGTAGCAAACCGAGTAACTTTATATCTCACCAAATCAGTTTTGTTGGTAAACCTCTTCATAATGTTCGATGACAATGAGTAATTGTAGATGAAGTAAACAAGTTTAATGCCTCTTTGTATAACCCTTTTCACCCTACTAAGCTTGTCAATGTATTCTAGGATCAAATCAAGACAATGTGCAATGCATGAAGTCCAAAATAAGTGTTGCCTCTTAGCCATCAACAACTTGTCTAAAATCATAAAAAATCAATAACTAAAATCTTAAGTTGTTAACTGAATTGTTAAATATTAAAATGAAACGTAGGTATTTGAAAGTAAAGTTTTTTATTACCGGTTAACTTGAAATTGCTTCCATTGTCAGTAACTACTAGCGCAACTTTCGATTCTCCAATCTATTCAACAAAGTCATCCAAACTTAAAAATAGTTTCCTCAATTTTCACGTAACTTGATGATCAGCACCCCTTACAAACATGGAATCAGTTGGAAATTTTACCAAAAAATTGATCAAGGTTCTTCATTTCATATCCGTCAAATCATCAGACATGATTGAGCAACCATAATTCTCACATTCCATTTCATGACCCTTCAACAATTCCTTTGTATATTTTTAACTCCTTTTTAAGAAGAGATGCCCTAAACTCATGGTAGCATGAAACTTTCAACTGCGGACTATATTATTCATTGCTTCCACCATCATCTTGAAACATCTCAATCGAAAAACATTAAAAGCAATTCCATTTGTGCAAAATAATCGCTCTATGTATTGCATCGTTCAATCTCTTAACTGCTTGCGACAAGCATCTTTAATGTTTGCTTTGTATCCTTCACTACTCTTGAGGTAATTGTTAGATCTTCAATGAACATTACATCAAGTAACCCGTTCACATTTTTCACTCTCTTGTCACTTAAGGAAATGATGTTGCACTTGAAGTTGCATGACTTCATTTTTTTCACTCTCAAAAGCATAAATTTCTTCAAGCTCTTCCTCCATATCACCATCAAGGTCATTAATCGCATTCATATATGCTAATTTGTCGGGTTTTTTCCTTGTTTGGGCTGCAAGAAGTTCGACGTTCACTTTTTGAGGAGTTTTCTTACACTTGTGAACATTCCCCAATAATCTCATTTGATATTCTTTGGCTTTAGTAATAGCACCATTGGTCTTTATAAGCAAAAACCACATGTGACTTTCCTTTTATTGTTGATGTCTCATAAAAAATTTCACTACCAAACAATGTCTAAATTTTTTCCTTGAGGCTTCACCAACGGTGGGAAGGACTGCGTTGTTGTGGCATCAGTTGGTGTAATTGATGGTTGAGAAAATGAAGTCGTTGCTATTGAGAGGGCATAAATAGTAGAAAGGAGCATTTGAGGAGGCTGTTTAACACAAATAACAGGGAAGAAACGGCTGTTTGGGTCACTGAAAAAAGAAAATACTGAGAAAAGGTTGTTGTCACTGTTTATGGTGATTGTCGACGTAGGAATCTGGGCGACGAACCGTCGGAATAGGGCGGAGCAATAGAGACGGAGATGGGTGGTCGTAGATGGAAGAAAAGAGAAGACATAAGGGAGAAAAGAAAACCTGGATCGTCGGTTGATGTGAGCGAGAAAGGGGCGCTAGGATTTGCGCAGTGGGGGCGGGGCTAGGGTGTGCGAAGCGGGGGATTAGGGGTTACAAAAATGCCCCATTTTTTGTGCGCAAAAACGCGGGGCGGTCGCGACCGTTGCGATCGTGCGTGATTTAACCCGCAGGAGAGATGGTGTGCAGCGCCGCTCCGCACCAACGCAATCACGGCCGCTCCATTGCTATATGAAAACAAAGGTGGCCGCCTCTTCTGAGCTTTCTGTCTCTCCACTATCCATTAGAAGAAGAAAGTTCATATCAACCCCAAATCATTGAATCAGATTTCTAACTCTGGTTGATCTCCACAACAGAGTTGGTTAAACTATGCTGCTCAACTTAACTCTTCCTTCTAGTACATATACTTTCGGTATTCTGGCTTCTGGATCTCTCATGATAGGTACTTCTTCCACACAAGCTTCAGCCATCCTTGAACTTTATGGCGCATTTCTTGCCGCCACTTGGACTTCAATAGTTGATTTATTGGCCTCAACTTCTTTTTGTGCCAATATTTGATCCTTCTATAAAACCCCTTCGTTGAAGTGAACATCTCAGCTTCTGATAACTTGTCTTTTGTCTTCATCCCACAGCCAGTAGCCAAAGTTCTCATCACCATACCCAACGAAAAAACATGCTTCGGACTTAGCATCAAGCTTGTTCCTTAGCATCAATAAGCACAGGCGCCAAACTATCAAAGACTTTAAGATGAGGAACTTTCGGTTGTTTACCTAACCATAACTCTTCAGGAACTTCCTGGCCGACTGTCAATGTTGGACTTCTGTTAACAAGGTATGTTGTAGTGTAAAGTGTCTTCGACCAAATTCCCTTGGACATTCCGCAGTGCAGCCTCATGCTTCGAACCCTTCACTGTCAGCATCTGATTCATTCGTTCAGTCACTCCATTCTGTTGTGAAGTTTCGGGCATCGTCTTCTCATGACTTTTCCTTCTTACAGAAGTTCCAGAAGTTGTATTTGGTGCATCACCATCGTTGTCGGAATGTAGGCATTTTAACTTCTGACCACACTCTCTTTCAAACATGGCTTTCCATTGAATGAAAGCCTGAAATATATCGGACTTATACTTCAAAAAATAAATACAAACTTTTCTAGTAGCATCAAAAATAAAAGTTACAAAGTAAAGTGGACCTTCGAGGGATTGGACAGGGGCACGCCCCCAAACATCAGAGTGAACCAATTCTAACTTCCATGATCTAGGATTTAGTCTTTCTAAGTTGAAAGACACCCTTCTTTGTTTGCCCAGCACACAGCTTTCACATCTTCTGATGTTCGTGTGATCAAGCTTCAGTATGTCTTTAGCAATTAGAACTTTCATGTTCTTCTCATTGAGATAACCGAGCCTGCAATGTCAAACCACTATGGGACCTCAAGTCACTTTCCAAACTCCTCTAACAAAGCTAGTCTCATAGCCTACTTCAAGTTCTTCTATGAAAATTAAGTTCTTTCGCACCCCCCGGGATATGTCTAACTTCTTTCAGCTTCAAGACCCAAAACTTCCAAACACATAATTTTCAATGCATCTTTGATCTTTCCATCTTACTTACGAAATTGGAGCTTCCGAAAGTTGACGTTCTTCCGAAGCTTTCATTGTGACTCTTACAATCCTTCTTAATGTGTCTTTTCTTCTCACATTTCCAACAGGTAGGATCAGAACCAGACAATTTGTCCCGCCTCTTCTCTCCTAGCATAACTTCAAATGGTTTCTTCCGATATACCTTTCGTTGAGGTGACCGTCCTCATCCATCAGCATTAAGAGCACTACTGAATGGTGCTTCGACGTCTTTCTGACGGAGCGCTTCATTGAGAATCAAAATTCAAATATCACCGAATATCAAATCTGTTTTTCCGCTGGAGTTACTGACGACAGTCACCATCGCATCCCAACTCTCCAGAAGCGATGATAACAGTAGGAGTGCCCACGCATCATCCATTAACTTAACCTTCACCAATTCAAGTTGCCCACAAATCATATTGAAATCGTTCATGTGATCTTTCGTTGGTCTTTCTTCCGATAACCTTAAGCTGAACAGTCGCCGAATCATGAACACTTTGTTCAATGTCGTAGGTTTCTCGTACATATCTATCAAGGTCTGCATTACTTTTGTCGTTGTCATTACTTCACGAATGTTAAAGGCAGCATTCCTTGCTAAAGACATCCACACCAGCGACAGTGCCTTCTTATCCATCTGTTCTCATTCCGCTTCTTCCATCTTCTCCAAACAAACGCTAGTGAGTGGAGCATCCAAGTCCTAAATCAGATAATCTTCCATCTGCATTCTCCAGAAGCCAAAATCCGTTCCATCAAACTTGTCTACCCGGACCTTGTTATCATCCGATGTCATGTCTTTTGATGGCAGTAAACCCCCACTAAAATCAAGATATCACCAAGGCAAAAGAGAACCCGAGATGCTCTGATACCAGTTGTTGGAAAGAAAACCCAAACCGCCAATGCTTCCGATAAAACCACCGAAAGGATCCTCAATTCGCCGAAAGTTCAGTGAAGTGTGCAGCAGAAAACAAACCTCCAGAAGTTCACTTCCCACGATTATGTGTACCAGAAGTAAATAGACTTCATACCCTACTCACCGCACTAAGTCATCATTTTCCCATACAAGCAAACTCACACACATTCAAGGAAATGGAAACACATTTAATGGAAATACATTAAACGATAGGAAAGAACACAAGAGATTAACGTACTTCGGACAATGAGTCCTACATACATGAGAAAAACACTGCTACTTACTTTATATTCACCAGATATGCAAGAGATTAATAAGTACAAGTAACCTACACAAGCTTTCAACTCTCTGCAGTAAATGCGCTCTTGATCTTCATGCCTTTATCTCTTCGTAAGTCCTCTTCTTAGCACTGCGGTTTCACATACTTATATACTAACCTTCGTCTATCAAATAAGTTAAACCCACTCCTATGAAATTATAGACATCTTAGCATTACAGTGTCACCTTGGCTGCCAACTCGGTGACCTCTCGGTTTTACAGAAACTTCAGACCTTCAGCGCTCCATCGTAACACCATCAAAAGATGCAAACTTCTGATGGTTCTGCTGACCTGGAGAAGACGTGCTGCCGCAATCTATACACCGAGTCCAGCTATCATCCGATGCAAGAAAAACATAATTCTGATGAATGGACATCCGATGAACTGAAACAGACTCCACCTCCCAACAGGCACACCAGGCATCCATTATTCACCTCTTCCAAAAATTCTTTTTAATCATCCTCTTCTAGACGTCGTATTCTAAGTGCACTTTTCCAGGCGCCCTATTTCAGGCATGCTCTTCCAAACGCCATATTCCAGGTATCTTTTACCATACATCCTTTTTTATAAAGTAGATTCTGAAGAAGAAATTTTTAATCGACCCGAGGTTCTCTGCTCTAGTGCGAACTGGGTGTGGATAACATTTGCTCCTTCCATGTAGCGTTTTTGGGTGGTCAGCCCTACCAGCAAATTAACCACTTTAAAGTGCGATTTTAAATTTTGGCAGCCAGAATAGTATCTGGTGTGACATCCTCCTCCAAGAAATCATCCGGCAATACTGTCTCCTCCCGTAGCTGGCCCAACCGCGGCCTTTATTTGGAACACATGAAATACTGGATCGTCTCTACTGTTGGATGGAAAATTGAGCTTGTAAGTCGTCAGGCCAAACTTTCTCAAACGCCCTATTTCAAGTATCTTTTACCATACATCCTTTTTGATATGAGTAGATTCTAAAGAAGAAATTTTTAATCAAGAGTTTCAAATTTGTGTTGCGGCCTTTGTACAAGTGAACCAAAATACCACCAGGTCCAACAATGAAACTACTTCCAGCAAGGAGCACACTCCACTACTGGCCAAGGCAATCGCCCTAACTGAAAATAAAACCGTACCTCCCCCGTGAAGTACTGTTGTAGACTTATTTATATCTCTAGCCTACCAAACTTGTTAGGGACTAATTACATCACTGTCCCTGACCCAAACAAATGAAAAGATTCCCTCCCCACTTCCTTAACCTGCACGTGCTCCCCTCCGCTTGTAAGTCAACAGAATAGGAGGTAGACCCGAGGTGCTCTGCTCTAATGCTATCATATCACTTCCACCCTCCTGTATTTCCACCTTGTCCTCAAGGTGGGAGTGTGTGAACTGGGTGTGGATAACATCTGCTCCTTCCCATGTAGCGTTTTTGGCTGGTCGGCCCTGCCATCAAATTAACCGCTTTAAAGTGCGATTTTGGATTTTGGCAGCCAGGATAGTATCTGGCGTGACGTCCTCCAAGAAATCATCCGACAATATTGTCTCCTCCCATAGCTGCCCAACCGCAGCCCTTAAGTCATCGGGCCAAACTTTCTCAATTATGGGAAAAGGTCCATAATATCAAGCTGCCAACTTGGGACACATTTGTGCACCCCCCCCCCAGTTTGTTGGGTCACAATTGAACCTACACTAAATCGCTAATAGCATAGGTCACCGCCCAATGATACCGGTTTGCCATCCACTCCATCGGTTAATGCGTTCAATGAAGGTTTTCCCTAAGCTGTCGCAGGGCTTCATCCCGATCAATGAAAGTAGTCGCATGATCAATAGAAAAAAACCGCAAATAGATTTCCAGACATCGATTGACAACCTCGGTTTGCCCATTACACTGAGGATAATAGGAAGAACCCGTCTCTCCGGCTTGAATAATTCCCACCAAAAAAACTTGGTGAATATGGGATCTCGATCACACACAATGGCGCATGGAACACCGTGCAGCCAAACAACCTCTTTCATGAATAAAATGTGCATACTTGCTTAGGCGGTTGACTACCACCAACACAACATCAAATCCCCATGACTTGGGCATGCCAAATATAAAATCTATAGAGAATTCCTCCCAAAATCAATTGCAGAATCATAAGGGGTTGTATCAATCCTGCGGGACTCAAATCCTCATATTTGCTTCATTGACATATTTCACATTCCCGCATATACTTTTGTACACCATGGGACATACCGAACCAATATACCACATCGCAAGCCTCTTATATATTTTGATTCATCCCAAATGTACCCCAACCGGGGAAAAATGGTAAGGATGTGGTAGTTTAGGAATCAGTCTAGAGAGTTTTGGTACAACCAAAAGGTTCTTATAGAAAAATAATCCATCTCTGCAAACATACCCCAGTTCGATTGTGCATCGCGCTGCAGACCTTCAATGATGAATTGTAAATATGTATCTAGAGCCAAATCTGCTCTAACTTCTTGGAGATCCGCCCAGTGAGGTTCTGAAACGGTTAAACAGTGATACTCTCCCCCTGGAGTTGCCCGTGATAGAGCATTTTCTGCACGACTAGCTTTTCCCGGCTTGTAGGCTATTTCAAAATCATAGCCCAAGAGTTTGGTTTGTTAACACTGTAGATCAATTGTCATAATCCGTTGACTAAAAAGATGTTTCAAAATTTGATGGTCAGTATACACAATAAATCTTCTTCCCATCAAGCATTGGCACCAGTGCTGGATTGATAATACTAAGGCCATGAACTCCTTTTCATAAATTGATTTCACCAAATTTTTAACTGACAATGCCTTATTGGCCCACTTGTATAAGTACTGCCCCAATACCGGTTTCGAATGCATCAAATTCTATTGCAAATTGCTTAGAAAGGACCAACAGTCTGAGAACTGGTGCTGTAGTCAAACAACGCTTGAGCATTATAAATGCAATTTACGCCTCGGGCATCCATCTGAACCCATAATTTTGGCAACGCTGTCAGTGGTCGGGCAATTTTTCCATAGTCTTGGATAAATTTTCTAAAATAATCAGTTAAACCGAGAAATCCCCTGACGTCCTTTGAATACTTCGGCTCTCACCATTGTTTGACCACTGTCAACTTGTTTGGGTCCATAGCAACTCCCCTTGCAGAGATAATATGGCCCAGATAACCCACAGATTTTCATCCAAATGAACATTTCTTCCTGTTTGCATATAGTCCATTTGTGGACATCAATTGGAAAACTTGTTGCAGCTTTGCCAAATGTCTGTCCCACCCACTACTATAAATTAGGATATCATCAGAAAAAATCAGCACCCCTTCCGAAGTAGTTCTCGAAAGATCGAATTCATTGTTGCCTCAAATGTTACCGGCGCCTTCATTAATCCAAACGGCGTTACCAAGCATTCGCAATGCCCCACATGTGTTTTGAAGGTCGTTTTACCCACATCTTCGGTTTTCGTCCAAACTTGGTGAAAGCCCGACTTCAGTCCAGCTTCGAATAAAATCCAGCTCCATGGAATTCATCAAGCAGCTCCTCTATAACTGGTATTGGGTATCTTTCGGGCATTGTCATCCTGTTAAGGGCCCAATAATCCACACACATCCGCCAACTCCCGTCTTGCTCCGGCTCCTCTACCACCATATTGTTCAAAGCCCAAAGGTAACCATACCTGTTGCCACTGCCTAAGTCGAGATACTCCTACAATGCCCCTGGGGTATGTTGTGGCCCGCTAACTCCCTGAAACTAGATATCTCTGCCTTGCCAGCAAAACTCCATTGTCATTTTTTTTCCTATGGGTAGTTACATACCCCAACGTGTCTAACCATGAAATTCCCAATACCAAATCAAGTCCTGTTGTGTCAAGTAAATAAGCATCGACCTCAAATTCCATGGTGCCCAAAGTAACTATCAAGGACTTGCAAAATCCCTGAGAATAGATGCGGTGTCCATCGCCTAATCAGACATGAAATGGTTTGGTCTCATCCACTTGTATGGGTACCGACTGCATCAACTGCTTTGAAACGAAATTATGTTTTGCACCACTGTCTATGAGTACCAGCAATGGTAAGCCTTCGATGCTGCCTTCAATTAACATAGTGCGCGAACTTGGTGGGTGCTACTTTCCAAACTCTCCAACTATTGTTCCCAGCAGCTGCATCTCCCACAATTTTCCTGTTGCTGCTACTCCTTTCTCTCCTTTCTCCCCCTTCATAATCTCCATCTCCTGCCCCTCTGGCTCTTGTGATTCCAAGCATTCAAACTATTGGACCCCATTTAAGTATAATGGGTATTTCCGAGTCCCACATTGATCTTTCCCTCCTTGTAATTATTTTTACTCATCTATAAAAGAATGTCTCCGCCTCGCATTGAGGTAAGGGGAATTCGCCACCAACATGGTATCAGAGAGAAAATCCCATTAATATTTTTTTTCTTTCCCCTTTCGGGTCTGCCCTACGCAGCCACCCCCTTCCTACGGGTCTGCCCTACGCGGCCACCTCCCCCCCCCCCCCCGCGGGTCTGCCCTACGCGACCACCCCGGCTCTGCCCTACGCCTCGCCTCCTCCACTGTGTCGTCCTTCCAGCGTCCCAATCCCGGCCTCCTCCCGGCGCGACGGCCCTCCCTCTCCAGGTGGCCCTCCCTCCAGCGGCGTTCTTCCCATGGCGTTCCTCTGCTCCCGACACAGGCGCGGCCCTCCCGGCGACGACTTCCTTCCTTGGAGTCTCCTCCCCGCTGCGCGCGCCGGCCCCGTCATCCGGCGCGACTCCCGACCTGCCTCATCCCGCAGCATCCCAACGAGGCTCCCGCCTCCTTGCGCAGCTCCCGGCGGATTGGCTCCCGACTTCCCGCGCTGCTCCCTGGCGACTTCGCCCGACGGCCCTCCACGCCGGCTCCCTTCGCGGCGGATCCCTCCCGCAATCCCGATGTCCAGCTGCGGATTTGCCTCCCCTCCCGACGGCTCCCCACCCGCTGCCCTCCCAAGCTCCCAGCCCTGTCGTACCTCCCTGGCTCTAATTCCCGGCGACCCTCCCATTCTGTCGTTATCTGTCCCTGCGCGACGGCTCCTGCAGCGCCATCGCCAGAGCCCGCATCGTCCCCCGGCGGCCCCTCGTCCAGGCACGATCTGCCTGACGGTCTGCCTCTTCCCGGTGCTCCTTAACAGCCTTGTCCAGGCGCTGCCCGATGTCGCCCTCCCGGCTCAGTCCAAGCGGACCATCCCCCACTAGCCCGGCACCCTTCCAGCGGTCTCCCGGCCTCTCACGGCAACTCCCATTCTGTTGGCACCCACTCACAGGGCGTCCTTCCGGCGCTGAATGTCGAGTTCGTCCGCAACTCCCGAAGACCTCCCCCCGATGGCCACCTCGGTCCTGCCTCCTCTTATCACCGCCTCCACTCGCTTGGTCGATGAGCAGCTCGACTCCACAAATTTCTCCGTCTGGCGGAAGACCGTGCTAATGTCTCTCGTCGGCATGGACCTCGATTCTCATCTCGAGGATCCACCACCTCTTCCTACCGACCCGAAATATCGTCTGTGGAAGCTTATGGACAGTAAAATCTTTGCCTTGCTGGTCAATTCTATGGACCGCTCTGTCAAAGACATCACCCGGACAGCCAACACAGTCAAGGAACTCTGGGATTCCTTGACTCTCATGTACTCCGAGACCAATAATTTGGCTCGGGTATCCGATCTTCTTCAGCGGTTGTCCCTCCTCCGCCAGCAAGCTCGTCCATTTCTGGCATACTTTATAGAATGGAAGGCTCAGAGAGATAAACTTCTTGAGCTTTGGCCCATTCCACAAACACTTGCGGAAGCATTAGCCCAGCGGGACCAGCTCTGTCTTTTCAGCCTCCTTCATGGTCTCAACCAGGAATATGCGACGATGGCTACAGAGATGCTAGCCAGCCCCTCGTCCCTAGAGATTCCGCAAGTCTATCATCGGGCCCTTGATCACACTGCTCTCCTGGGTCGTGGCGGTAGCCGCCCTACCAGACCTCGTGGATGCGGCCGTGGAGAAAGCCGACCTCGTCCACTCTGTCAGCACTGTGGCAAACCCGGCCACCTGGTTGACCGTTGTTGGGTCTTTCGTGGCCGTCCCGCTCAGCACCCACGACAGGGCCAGACTGCGGTCTGAGATGCATCCCCGCCTGCTGCCACTCTTCACCTTTGGATCTCTCCATGGCTGAGATCCGGGTGATTCACGATCATAGGACCACCTCCCTACCGGGCTCTTCATCAGCATCTCTTGCCCACTCCGGTGGTCCCACTGCATTTGTCAGTCATCACTCCCCTGCCTGGATGCTTGACTCAGGTGCGTCCGACCATCTTACCGGTGATGCAGGTATGCTCTCCAACTACAGTCCATATACTGGTTCCCCAGCCATCACTGTTGTTGATGGTTCCACTATCCCCATTGTCGGCTTTGGTACATGCTCTTTGACCTCATCACTTCACCTATCATCAGTGGCCCATGTACCACGCAGTTTGTTTAACCTTCTCTCCATTAGTAAGCTGACCAAAGATTTCAATTGTAATGCTATCTTTACCTCGTCTTCTGTTATGTTTCAGGAGCGGACGACGAACCGGAAACTTAGTAGAGGCCAACTTCGAGATGGGGTGTACATGTTCGATGGCCCGACATCCATCGCCTGCACGTCTGTCTCTGCTCGTGCCTTGGACCTCCATTCTCGGTTGGGTCACCCCTCCACCTCCGCCCTTCATCAGCTATATCCAAATATTAGTCACCATTTATCTTTTCATTGTGAGTCTTGTACCTTTGTAAAACACCATCGCACTTCATATTTTCCCCGAGTTGACACACGGGCCGTCAACCCCTTTGATTTGGTTCATTCTGATGTATGGGGTCCTTGTGCCACCTCGAGTCAATCGGGGTATAAATATTATATCTCTTTCATTGATGATTTTTCACTTATGACGTGGCTTTACCATATTCGCGATCGGACAGAAGTATTTTCCACCTTTCAGACATTTTACCATGAGATCCAGACACAGTTTTCAATCTCTGTAAAATGTCTACGCTCCGACAATGGGCGAGAGTACTTGTCCACTCCCTTTCAGCACTTTCTGCAGGCACACGGCATCATCCATCAAACCTCATGTCCCGATACCCCTCAGCAAAATGGAGTGGCCAAGCGAAAACACCGGCATATTCTGGAGACTGTTCGTGCTCTCCTCTTCCACCGCAAGGTGCCTCTTCTCTTCTGGGGGGATGTCATCCTCACTGCTACTTACCTCCTCAATCGCCTTCCTTCTTCCATCCTTCGAGAGAGACTCATTTTCATACTTTGTTCCCCTCTCTTCCTCCTCACTCACTTCCACTCCGAGTCTTCGAATGTCTCTGCCATGTCCGAGACACTCGCCCCAGTCTCTCTAAACTTTCTCCCAAATCCTTCTGATGTCTTTTTCTCGAATATTCCCGCACTTAGAATGGATACCGATGCTTCTCTCCAGACTTAGGACGCTATATCATCTTTGCCGATGTGTCGTTTGTTAAGAGCTCTCCTTTCACTCCGCCCTTAACTCATCCAGACACCACCATCGATGAGTGTCTTCCTCTCATTATTCACCCTCCTCTGGTGTCTCCCCCTACTGGTCATCGCTTTGGGACGGTCTACTCTCGTCGCCCATCGACTGTACCCCCCGTCGAGGCCGAGGACAACATCGTTCCCACTTCGTCCGATTCTCCTGTCACAGCACCCGAGGACTTGTCGATTGCACTTCGGAAAGGCACTCGCTCTTGTCAGACTACTCATCTCTTTACATCTTCATACAAAGGTTTGTCACCACTGGAGGCGATATCTATTCCCCGCACGGTTGGCGACGCCAAATCACACTTGGGGTGGCTACAGGCTGTGCAGGATGAACTGCAGGCTCTAGATGACAACCATACATGGGATCTGGTCCCCCTCCCTGCAAGCAAACAGGCGGTCGGCTGCAAATAGATTTATACGATCCGTCTCAATGTCGATGGCACTCTTTATCGCCTCAAAGCCCGGCTTGTGGCGAAGGGATTTGCTCAGACATATGGCATCGACTACTTTGAGACCTTCTCTCTGGTAGCCAAGATGGCCTCTGTCAGCCAATCCATATCTCTGGTTGCTCACCATCACTGGTCACTTCATCAACTGGATGTCAAGAATGCATTTCTCCATGGCTTTCTTGACGAAGAAGTCTACCTGCAGCAGCCCCCTGGTTTTCATGTCTCTGGCGCCGACTCCCATGTCTGCCGCCTTCGTTGATCCCTCTATAGCCTCAAGCAGTCTCCTCGTGCTTGGTTTGGCCGCTTCAGCACTGCCGTCACGGCCTTTGGCCTCTCTCGCAGTATGAAGGATCACACCGTCTTCTTCCGTACGACGTCAAACGGATATATTTTGCTGGTATTATATGTTGATGATATCATCATCACAAGGAGCGACTCCACTGGAATCGCCCAACTCAAGGCGCACCTTCACCACCACTTCCACACCAAAGATCTTGGTCCTCTCACCTGCTTCCTTGGCATCGAGGTCTCCCGTTCTGAGGAACTATCTCTCTCTTCCAACGGAAATATGCCTTTGATATCTTACAGGATGCAGGGTTGAGCCAGGCGACTGCAGTGGACACTCCTCAAACCGGGGGAACGCTCTCTCCATACCGACTCGACACCATTTCCTCATCCAGAGAGCTATCGACGTCTGGTAGGTAAACTCAACTACCACACCATGACACGACCAGACATTGTATGCGCTGTTGGCAAAGTGAGTCAGTTTATGGAGAAGCCAACCAGATCTCAGTGGGATGTTGTCCTCCGCATTACCAAATAAATAAAGAAAGACCCTGCACGTGGCCTTCGGTACTCCCATCATGCTCATTCGGATATTGAGGCTTTCTGTGATGCAGACTATGCAGGTTGCCTTGCTACCCGAAAGTCTACTTCTAGATTTGTCGTGTTCTTGGCCGGCAACCTCATCTCATGGCACAGCAAGAAGCAGACTGTCATCTTTAGATCTAGTGCAGAGGCAGAATACCACGCCATGGCCACGGTCACCACTGAGATCATCTGACTTCGTCATCTCCTCCATGAGCTCGGCTTCCCGGCGCAGACCTCTGCTCAGATCTGGTGTAACAATCAAGCAGCCATGAAGATTACCTTGAATCCCGTCTTCCATGAACGGACAAAGCATATAGAGGTGGACTGCCACTTTTTTCGCCACCATCTAGAGCAGAACCATATCAGTTTTGGCCATATTCCGACAGCGGATCAGCTTACCGACATCTTCACCAAAGGCCTCCCAGGAGCTCGCATTGACTCTCTCACTACCAAGCTGGGTATTCACAGCCTCCATAGCCCAGCTTGAGGGGGAGTATGAGATGGTCTTGTTCGATGTCCTTTTTTTTCTTTGTGGGACTCTCAGTCCAAGCTGGGCATGTCCAGCTTGAGGGGGAGTGTTGGACCCCATAGTATAATGGGTATTTCCGAGGCCCACATCGGTCTTTCCCTCCTTGTAATTATTTTTACTCATCTATAAAAGAATGTCTCCGCCTCACATTGAGGTAAGGGGAATTCACCACCAACACAAACCATAAGTTTTAACCCCTTGTCAGTACATCTATGCTCAGGGCTGAATTTTTGCCCACAAGTATAACAGAGGCCTTTTAACCTTCGTTTAGATTTGGCACTCCTTGCCAACGAGGAGTTGCTACTCCTTTCTTTTCTTTGTCACACGGTTCCCCAACAACATTCATCTTCACTGTATTAGAACTCCAATTTCTCCCCGTTCCAACAGTATTAGTATTTTTGAAGCAAACCTCTCGATACTGTATCATTCCCTCCACCAAGAGTTCCCACTCCATTCTCCTTGTCATAGTAAGCAAACTGACCTTATTCTGCTGTTCGTGTGTCAACATTGTACTCCCAATCTCCGGTCTCAGTCCTCCGACAAATAAGCTCATATACCACTCTCACGAAGTTCACTTATGCGCAGAGCTACTCGTTCGAATTCATTGACATAAGCATCTACAGGACTGGTTTGTCATAAATCTTTCTAGTAAACCATCAGATCTTCCGCGGCATTGTCATAGTGTTCCATAACTTCTTCCTTGAGCTGCTTCCAACTGAGCGTTGTCCTAGTAGACTTCGAAGAGATAAACCAGTATTGTACCAGTCCTTCCATGCACAACTGATCCATCAGTACCTTCATCCCCTCCCATGTTTGATGTATCGTGAAATATGTCTCTGCTCGTGTCATCCAAGTTACCAGATCGTCACCAGTAAAAACAGGCATCGCGACCGGTTTTGATTGCGTGCGCCACACCTCATATGTCGCTTCATTCCCTCCCTTTCTGCTAAACTCTGATGTGGATTTGCGATTACCACGCGCATCATCAGTGCCCAAACCACTGCCGCCTTCTCCAACTACGATGCTCTTCCCCTTTGTCTGCAAGTCGCTTGGCGAGTTCCGAATGGCTCAAAGTCAACTGCTGCACTGCTGCCAAAATTTCTTGCATCTGTGTTTCCTGCTGTTGATTTTCGGTCCTTAACGTCTATACTGCCAACTCCAACGTAGTCATTCGATTTTCCATTTGTGTGGACATATGCTTCATAATCTCATCCGTCAAGTGCGTTCACTTCTCCTGTCAAATGCAACTCACTGATCTCCACTCTCTATCCTCGGTGAGACAGCCTCTCAATGAAATCACCAAATGATAGAGTAGGTTCAGAAGAAGAGATTTATAATCAAGAGTTTCCAATTTGTGTTACCTCCTCTATTCAAGTGAACCATAATACCACCAAGTCAAACAACAGAACTACTTCCAGCAAGGAGCGCACTCCACTACGGGCCAAGGCTATCACCCTAACAACCGAAAATAAAACCGTACCTCCTCTATTCAAGTGAACCATAATACCACCAGGTCAAACAACGGAACTACTTCCAGCAAGGAGCGCACTCCTCCCACCCCCTGGAAGTACTGTACACTTATTTATATCCCCATCCTAACAAACTCATTGGGGTCTGATTACATGACTGCCCCTGACCCCAACAAATGAAAGGACTCCCTCCCCACTTCCTTAACCCGCACATGCTCCCCTCTGCTTGTAAGCAAACAGAATCGGAGGTCGACCCGAGGTGCTCTGCACTAATGCAGCCATATCATTTTTTCAAACGGCTTATTCCAAACATTCTATTTCAGGCATCCTTTCCATGCCCACCTTTTCCAAAGAGCGAGCTGATTGCAACATCCGCTCAACTTGTAGAAGACCGTTTTCCTTGATAGTTTTGGTATCATCTCCAAAGGATCAGCTTCCGTGCCATTTCCGGCATCTTTCTTCTGAATTAGGATCTCTTCCTCCAATTCCGGTGTCTTTTGAATTAGTGTTGAAAACTGGATTATGCTCCAGCTGGATTAATGTAGCAGCTTTATGTCTTTAGAGTTAGGGAGAGTGTTAAGAGTATTTAGGTATCTAGGGTATGGGTGTGTCTAGGTTTTTTCAATTTGAATAGGTCTTGATTAGGTCTGTCCTTTTCCTTTTTTCCCTCTAGTTTGGATTATTTATTTCCCATCTATTTGAAATCATGTATCTCTTAATCTATCTCTATAAATAAAGAGTTCCGGCCTTATTAAGAGGCACGGTTACTGGATCTATATATTAAAAACATCGATTCAGATCTGTCAATTATCTTCAGAAACTCGATGAGCATTGACTCTTGTTAAACATTAATTATCATATAAAATTAGGATACCTGTGAACTGTGATTCGCAAATTGATTTAAAAAAAATACAAAAATAGGTGCTCCAATTCATTTCTTCATTTTATCCCGCGGCATAAGAACAAAACAAATGATGAGTTGAAAAACAAATCTAGCACACTTTGAGCAAGGATGGTTAATGTAGAATCAAAGTCATATTGTTCAGTAAGTGAGGTCCAAACATAAGAGCTAGCCATGTCACACGGACCAAGGGGTGAGAGCTGCAAATTTAGTGATATGGCCCACTGATATCAAAACAACTCCATTAGAGACTAAATTGCACTTTATAGTGCCAGTTAAAAATAAAATCACCTGACGTCTATTGGGTAGGAAACCTGGACAATTATACTGGATCTTCTCGCCAAGAGTATCCGCAGCATGTAGAAGGGAAGCCGTCTGCTTTGTAATGGAAAAATCTTGCCTTTTAAGCTTACATTTTCTCAGTGAACAGCGTAGGGTGGGCTGCCTGAAAACTTTTTCGCATACGTTTTTGGGGTGCAATCTTTTGCACCAGTACTCCTGAGAAAATAAAATACAAAGCTTAAGACATTCAGGGGTAAACCATGTGGCTAGCCAAAGCACGGAGTTGAGGAGTACATTATAAGAAGCAATAAACAAATTAGGCATTACAAAATCTGTGAAGAGAAAGGCAGCAAACCGAGCATTGTTTCATCAAGCCGTATAGCATTAACCATGTTACCTTGAAGAGAGGATCAATATCTCCATCAATATCAAACCAACAGAACTCGCTGTGGATCTTTGAAGCAGTATATAAAGCTATTTCTTTCTGCAGAATAACTGTTTTCAGCATCATTACAAAAATTGTGCACGCAATAAATTTGTCGAATTTTAATCAGGTCATCAACAAGAAGCAATGCAACAATAAGTGTAAATCTACAAAAACAGAGGGAAAAAAAAAAAGCACACCATTGGAAAGAATACTTCAAAGACGCCGATCCTTTTCTTCACAAGCCAACTCAGACACATGATGACCGACACTAGTACAAAGGACAACATGTAATCCATGAGCAGCTTTCGAGGAGGTCATGAATGTTGTAGAATGGTACAATTCCTACCTCAAAGAGAGGTGGAGACTTTCATTTATAGATAGAGGAAACTAAATGCAAGTAGGAGGAAACCAATGTGAGACTCGAAAATACACTTAACCGGGTCTAACACTCCCCCTCAAGCTAGAACAAGTATAGTTTGGAAAAAGAGTCTCACAAAAAAAGAAAGTAAGAAGACATCAAAAAACAAGAACGCACACACTCCCCCTCAAGCTGGGTCACTGATTATGTGGATGCCCAGCTTGGTGCATAGAAAATCCAGTTGAGCTCCCGACAAGCCTTTGGTGAAAATGTCGGCAAGCTAAAACTGATATGGTTTTGCTCAAGGTGATGGCGAAGAAAGTTACAGTCAATCTCGATATGCTTTGTGCGTTCATGGAAGACTAGATTAGAAGCAATCTTAGTGACTACCTGATTATCACACCAAATATGAGAAGAAGTCTGTGGCGGGAAACCAATTTCATGAAGAAGATGGCGAAGCCAAAAAAAAATCAGTAGTGATCGTGGTCATCACACAGTATTCAGATTCAGCACTGGATATAACGGTTTGTTTCTTGCTTCGCCGTGAGATTAAATTACCAGCCAGGAAAATAACAAACTCATAAGTAGACTTTCGAGTAGCTAAGCAACCAGCATAGTTAGCATCACAGAAGGCCCCAATATTCAGATGATCTTGATGTGAATACCGAAGACCACGGGTGGAGTCTTTCTTAATGTACTTGACAATGCAGAGGACTGCATCCCATTGGGATTTCGTCGGATGTTCCATGAATTGGCTAACCTTGTTGACAACGCAGGCAATATCGAAACAGTCATGGTAAGATAATTGAGTTTGCCCACAAGATGACGATACCTCTCTGGGTGAGAATATGGGTCTGTGGCATCATGTAGAGACCGTTCTCTAGGTTCAAGAGGAGTGTCAACGGCAGTTGGCTGAGTCAAACCAGTATACTGTAAGATATCCAATGCATATTTCCGTTGGGAAAGAAAGATGTTGGTTGGAGAACAGGAGACTTCAATGCCGAGAAAATATGTCAAGGACCCAGGTCTTTGATTTGAAATTGTTGATGACGATAATCCATGAGATGGGCAATGTCATGTGAGTCGCTATGCGAGTCGCTACCAGTAATAATGATATCATCAACATATACTGTCACGACCCGTCCACGGGGCCCGTGCCGTGACTACCCCAAGCCTGCCTTCCATAGGCCAGGGGCTGGCGACTAGCACCAAGGCGTAAATCCCGACAAAAAAGGGAAGGCATTGCCTTTATATAGTAAACAAGCACAACAGAGTACAAAAAGTAAGTGCTGATAGTAAATAGGTCAGTATACAAACTCAACTGAAAGTACAGAACAACTGAAAGACTAGTACAACAACAGTAAAGTAAAGCAACAACCACTGAGTCGTCCTCCGAAAATCTCACCTGAAGGGTGGGTACAAATAGTCTCCTCAGCACCTCGGATCCGTCCGTCTGCTCCGAGTACGTCACACCAAGTGGTCCACCTCCGAGTACCGTCCAGCTCTACAAGCCTCTACTACGATCAGCGTTGTCCGTCGTCTGTATCCAACACAACGTAGTGCGGGCATAGCCCGTGCAGGGGTGAGTATAACGATACTCAGTAGGGACCTCGAGACCCCCGAAGGTCTCCCAGAATCCACGAAAGATAAACCACAAAGAAAAGATACAATCACAAAGTATCAACCAACCCTACTTAGGTATATGCCCATACATGTACATAAGTCACCAATCCCAGTTCGGCTCAAACTCTCGAGCCCAAGTACAACCCAGTCCACACAGGAAAGAAGTCAATCACATCAATGACAATGATTGAAAGTCAAGACTCAACTCACACAGATATACATCTTTCGTAAAGTGATAAAGATGATCAGAAGTAGTCACTGATTCATCTAAGTTGTCACACCCACGTAGGATACTAGACCAGTTAAGTTGTCGGACCCACGTAGGATTCTAGTCCAGCCACTCTGTCAGACCCACGTAGGATACTAGAACAGAATTCAAACCATCGGACCCACTGAGGATTCAAGTACGATTGTCATCACTGTCGAGCCCACGGAGGATTCTAGTACATTTGTCATCATCGTCGAACCCACGGAGGATTCCAGTACGGTAGTCGTTGCAGTCGCAACCAGCTTTAGGGTTCCCACACACAGCACGCTCAATTTCGGGAGGGTCCGCTCCTCGAGCCAAGGGGGTCGATACATCAACTGTCACGAAGTCCAGAGTTGATGTATCGAAGTTCCGTCTCGTCAAAAGGAACCCAACGCGACAGACGGCGCGTCAATCGGACGCCCGGTCTGAGAGTTATTAGCATTTTTGCTCCGGGGGCCCGGTTGGAAATACGCTCGTTCCAAACCCGGCCATTTTCCAAAGTTGTCCAGAACTCACATAGAGTATCACAAAAGGACCGCCACGTCATGAGGGTCCCAGTGTCGCAGATGGCGCGACGATCAGACGCGCGGTCTTCAAGATATTCACCCTTAAGTGAAAATGGGCTCGACCCGTTAAGCCCAGTGGGCTGGCGGGTCGGGTCAACCCAGTTTTGGCGGGTCCGACCCGGCGCGGCCCGGCCGCGGCTCGGCCGGCTGGCAGAGCGGCTCGGCCCAAGGGGGCCGAGTGGTACGAGGCGGGGGGCGCGGCCCCCCGACTGCCCGAACCGGCGGCGCCAAGCGGCAGCGCCCTCCCTAACCAGTCGACCGAAGCCGGTCGGCCTTCTTGGCGCAAGCGGCCCGCTCGGGCGGGCCGCGGATCTGCTGCGCGGCACCTTCGGGCGTCGCGGCCTTCCTCCGTCCGGTCGGCCGGTTCTTCCGCCGAAGCGGCCCGCCCTTTGCGGGCCGCAGTTCTCCGCAGCGCGGCGCCATGGGGCGTCGCGGTTCCTCCCTTCGGCCCGGCCGGCTATGGTCGGTCGGTTCTTCCTCGGTCGAGCGGCCCGCGGTTGCGGGTCGCGGTTCTTCCGCACGCGGCCGTCGCACGGCCATCGCTTCTCCCGTCGTCGCCTCTTCCAACGCGCCTCAATCGCAAACAAGGAGACTACGGAGCGTCGTCGAGCCGTGTGCGTTCGGCCCGCGCCCTCCGCGTTAAGCGGTAGCAATTGGCCAAGGTTTAACAAGGTTTCACAAAGAACGAAGAACAATTTTATTCAAATAAAATTGAAGCAATCCACCATACCTTGGAAAAGCTTCGCGGTAGTCGAGCGTCGCGGAAGACGGCGTCAACTCGTTGACGTCGGGGAAGAAGAGTCGAGGATGGCGAGTCGTCGGCGTTCCTCGTGGGTGGCTCCTTCTCCTTTGGTTTAGCCGAAGATCGAAGGCGAAGATTGACGTTCCTCGGCGGTTCTTCGTTGGAAGGATGGTGTTCTTCGTTGAGAGAAGAACACCCTTCTCTATTTCTCCAAAGCTCTCTCACTAATCCTCTCAACACAACGAATGCCCCAAAAATAAAATAATAGCTAAGCTATTATTTTTATTCACACATGTAATTAAAATTCAAACTTAATTAATTAATTGAAGAGGTTGAACTCATTAATTAAAATGTGTTGGCAAACAGTTAAAAGAGGGAGAGAAGTGAAGAGATCTCTTAATTAAGGGGAGTTGTCAAAGAATAAATAAAGGTGAGTTGAAAAGGGGGTTTAAGGGAGGTTATGGGGAGATGAAAGGTTGGGGCTCGTATGGGCCCCACCTCACAAATATCCACGCATGGGAAGTTATGTGGGTGTGGGCCCCACCAATAACTTCCCCATGTAGGATTAAACTACCGAGATAAATAAAATTGTTCTCAACAAATTTTATTTAACTTTTTCATTAAACCCCAAAAATTAACTTTCAACCCGCATAAAACGCAACTGCGGTAAAGGTCCCCTTAAACAATTACCGGCGCTGCGAGTTCATCGGTGCCCTCGGATTTCAATTCCGAGCACCGGTTCAAAAGATTGAAAAACTCACACGTACGTTTACTGAACGTACCCGAACAAAACTTCGAAAATTGATTTCGGGCACACCGCACCTCGGAATCAAGTGTCATCAGAAGCCACAGACTCGTAAAATTCCAAATAATTGAGAAAAAAAATTCCCTTGAAAATTCCGGGTCTTTACATTAAATGTAACAACTGGGTCCCGATGACAGCACAGCCACCCCGCCTTAACATAGTCGTCGGGTCCTGGCCCACCAGGTACCACCAGTTGCCCCGCAGACATGTGGGGCCCACCCCAGGGTCCACCCACATGCCCGAACAGGTCATCTGACTAATGATGATCCTCACAGGCCAACACATGCCCTTTCCAGTGTGCTTTGTTGACATGAGTCATATCATTTAGTCATTTAACTCTCTATCATTTGGAGGCGTTACAATCACCCCCTCTTTAGAGCACAACGCCCTCGTTGTGGGCCCTACATCTCAACCCAGGCAGTGCACTGCACTTAAGGCTGGGTTCCTCCTCTGATACCAAATGTAACAAGTGGGTCCCGATGACAGCACAGCCACCCCGCCTTAACATGGTCGTCGGGTCCTGGCCCACCAGGTACCACCAGTTGCCCCGCAGACATGTGGGGCCCACCCCAGGGTCCACCCACATGCCCGAACAGGTCATCTGTGCAGTACCCCCGATTTGAGGTATGTGGCCTTTGTTTACGCCTTTTTATGCGTTTAAAGTGCTTGAGATGAGTTGGGAAGAGGTTTGGAGAGTTTGGGCTAGTTTTGGTTGTGTTTTGAGGCTTTTAAAGGGGGTGCACGGTTAGTGTAAACCGTGTGGATTCCCCAGGAAACCGTGCAGACCCTTGTTCTCGAGACAGTAGGTCTCGCACGGCCTGCGCACGGTTTGCCAGACTGTGCGAGGAAACCGTGCGGACCCTGGCTCTCGAGGCAGTGGAGTGCGCACGGTTAGCGCACGGTTTGCCAAACCGTGCGGGCTAACCGTGCGGCCACTTAAAATTATGGTTATAAAACCCAGGCTCACTCGGGATTGCCTCATTGCACTCCTATCTTCCTCCCACTCGAGCCTCACTCGGGATTTTGGGTTCTCAGAGGTCTAGGGTGCTCTCCCACTCGGTTTGGAAGGTTTTTGAAGGGGATTCAAGGTGGTTTGAAGGTGATTGCTCCGGGTAAGTCTCTCCTCTTGTTTCTTTTGTGTTATCTTCTAGATCTACATCCCTATCTTTCTTGGTTTTCTAGATCTACACTTGTGGTGTGTAGATCTAGGGTTGGGGTTGCTTTGGATGATGATTTTAAGGCTTGCGAATGATAGGGGAAGGGATCTAGAGAAGTTTCGGTGGTGCGTTCGCCAGATTGGAGGTGCGGTTGGTTGTGAGTCAAGTCCGCCGGAACCCTAAAGGTAGGTGGCTTCTCTCTCGACTCCACTTGGTTAGAATTAGTGGTTACATGTTACAATTAATTTGTTGTGCTGAAAATTAATTGTTTTTGTTATGCGAAATTGGTTGGAAATCCATTTGGGGATTTTTGGGAAAAAGGGGGTTCCATGGTGGAATGCTATTGTGGTGAATTTTAAAATGGGGATTTTAAAATGGAATGCTATGGTTGAGTTGTGAAATGATTGATGGAAAATGGTTTTCAATAAAAAGGGTGGTTTTATTGAAATGGGGTTTGGCATGGAAAATGGTTTTCAATAAATGGGGATTTATTGAGGTGGAAGAATATGCAATAGAATTTGGTTGATTGCATGATGTTGTATGCTTGGTTGTGATTGTTGGAATGTTGTGTGGAAATGGGTGGGAAGTACCACTATAATAAAGGGGGATGGATAGTGGACGGAAGGGCCACCATCAAAGTATAAGTGGACGGGAAGTGCCACAAATTGTGAATGGGTGAACGGGTTGGACGGAAGCGCCACCGTTTGGTTGTTTTTGTTGTTTTTGTGCATTGCTTTTCAAGATGGAATGGTTGTGCTAAAGTATAAATGTTGGAATGGTTTGTGGCTTGTTGTTTGGCTTTCCCTTGGTGGTTTGGTTTGGGGGGAATGGCTTGGTAAGGGTGTGGTTGGCATATGGTAATGGTTGCACTTGAAATTATTTTATATAAATTGTTTTATATAAATGTGCTAACGGTTTTATCCGAGTGGCGTGTGTAGGGAAGTCATTTGGGGAAATCCTACTGAGTTTTAGTACTCACCCCCTGCTTTGGCACGTTGGTGTCTTTGCAGATGTTGTGTACCGTGACGTGGGCAAAGGTAAGGCATCAACCTCCTTTAGTGGTGCGTTGTGATGTCTTGGTGGAACTTGGAGCTTGGAGCTTGGTGTGGAGTTGTGGTGGTGTCATGGCTCGTGGTGTTCTTGTTGAGTCTTCCGCATTGTACTCTGATGTTGTTTTGGGTTGTGTTGGCATGTGAGATTATGGATTATCTGGTTGTCTCTGGTAATGTATGAGTTTGGTTTTGTTGACATGCATCATTTAGTTGTGGTTGTTTGGTTGGTTTTGTCTCAAGGGCAAATCGTTCCCCAATTGTTCTCGGAGCCCTCGGCATTTATTGTCAGCCTTTAGCGCCTTGGGAACGTCGCTTAAGGCCAAGTAACCCTCACCGCTCCTCAAGCCAATGAGGTAGGGGCGGGGTGTTACAATCTGACTAATGACAGTCCCCACAGGCCAACACATGTTCTTTCCAGTGTGCTTTGTCCTCACTCACACACACCCTGGGAAACTTCTCAGAAGGTCGCCCATCCTGATCACCACTCCAGGCCAAGCACGCTTAACTGTGTAGTTCTAATCAGACAGGCTCCCGAAAAGAAAGATGCACCTTGTTGACATGAGTCATATCATTTAGTCATTTAACCCTTTATCATTTGGGGGTGTTACATATACAACCAACAGGTTACAGCCAAAGAACGTTTTGCGGTAGAAAACAATGTGGTCTTTCATACTCTGAGATAAACCAAATGTAGTGATGACAGTGCAGAATCTGACAAACCATGCACGAGGAGACTGCTTGAGCCCATAAAGAGAGCGACGAAGCCGACAGACATGAGAATCGGCTCCTGAGGCAAGGAAGCCAAGAGGTTGTTGCAGATATACCTCTTCCTCAAAAAAAACCATGTAGAAATGCATTTTTGACATCAAGTTGATAAATATGTCAATGATTAACAGCTGCAAGAGAGATGGATAATCGAACAGATGTCATTTTAGCAACCAGAGAGAATATATCGAAATAATCAACACCATATGTCTGGGCAAAACCTTTTGCCAAGAGATGGGCTTTAAGGCGATGAAGAGTGTCATCTGCATTTAGGCGGACCGTATAAATTCATTTGCTGCCAACAACCTGTTTACCTGCTGGAAGAGGGACTAGATCCCAAGTGTGATTGTCGTCCAAGCCCTGTAATTCATCCCGAATTGCTTGAAGCCACCCAGAGTGAGATTTGAACTCAGCAACCGTACAAGGAACAGATATCATCACCAAAGCAGAGAACTTTGTATTAAGTTTTGTAAAGAGGATAATTCTGAAAAGAGCAAGTACCTTACTGCAATTCAATCGACAAGTCATCGGTGCCCGTAGCAGGAGCGACGGACGAAGTTGGGGAAATGGTGTCCTCGGTCGGGACAAGGGACATTTCCGATGGACGGTGAGAGTAGACAGAGCCAAAACGAAAACCATCTGATTAGGTCAACGGAGGCAGAGGTGGATGGATGGTGAGAGGGAGACAGTCATCGATGGTGGGATCAAAATGGGAAGAGGGTAACAATGGAGAGTTCTCAGTGAATGAGACATAAGCAGAGATGATATAACGTCCTAAGTCAGGAGAGAAACAACGATGACCACGCTGGGTACGAAAGTATCCCAGAAAGATGCAACGGAGGGCCTTTAGGGAAAATTTAAAGAGACAGGGACGAGTGTCACGAACATAACAAAAACACTCAAACACACGAAGTGGGAAAGGGTGAGGATGAAGAGAGGAAAACAGAGCCGAAAAAAAACTCTCCTTCAGAAGGATAGAAGAAGGAAGACGATTTATAAGATAGGTGACAGTAAGAATAGCATCCCCCAAAAAGGAAGAGGTACCTTCATGTGAAATAACAGGGCCCGAGCAGTTTCAAGAATATGACGATGTTTACGCTCGACGACACCATTATGCTGAGGGGTATCGGGGCGAGATGTTTGATGGAGGATACCATGATCTTTGAGAAATTGCTGAAGAGAAGAGGATAAATATTCTCAATCATTGTCTGAGCGGAGACATTTAATAGGCTTGGAGAATTGAGTGTGAATTTCATGGTAAAAAGTTTTGAAAATATCACACACCTCCAAACGATCACGAAGGAGATAAAGCCATGTCATTTGAGAGAAATCATCAATAAAGGATACTGATTAGCCACTAAATGAGGCTAATATTAATTGTTAATATATATAATATTCATGTGCTTTATTATTCATAAACACCATTTTAGTGCATTTTACACATTGAACATCATTTTACATTATGATTGTAATACCTTCTTAAAATGCACTATTATGTGGTACATTTTTGAACATCATTTAAAGTACCCAATGATTCATCTGATTTTAAAGAATATAATTATACATATTTTAATTTGATATTTTTGGAAATTGATATACACTTAAATATGAACATGTTTGATTCAGGGATCAGTGGAGAATTCATGGAGGATGATGGAGATATTTGGAAATGAAAGGAAGCAATTCTGGAGAAGGCAGATTGGACATCAGCCCACTGATAAGGCTATGGGGCCCAACATACAGGCCCAATTAATCCCAAATTTCGTGGGATGTTAGAAGACATGTATAGAAACAAATCACTCTTCAAGGGATAATGCTAATTCGGCCTCCATGGTGGTCATTGAGGCGGCCCAAGTTAGAGATACAATTCTGGGCCAGATTCTGCGGCCCAGAAAAACAGTCCACTAATTTTATCATATCTCGGAATCCGTAACTCCAAATGGGCCCAAATTTTACAGGCGGTTAGAAGACATCCGGAGCTCCATTTTCTTCTTATATGGCCCACTCTGATTCGGCCGTCTAGAAGGTCTTCCAGACGCGTCTGTTCGGTGAAGGAAAACTGGCTGCCACCTCGGGTCAAATGTGGAAAAGTTCAAATTCCACAAGCTTTCCACCACCTATAGCCTACCAAAATTAATTAAGATGCTTTGTACTGTTTGAGGCTCGACCCAAGGCTCCCAAAATGCCTATTTAAGGCAGTGGTGGTGAAGGAGTTAGGGGTCTTGGATGTTTTGTTCAATTGTAATGTTATGCTGCATTTTTGTTGCCTCAAATTCGTCTTTCACATGTAAGTTGTTCAATTCACTTTAGTTTCTTAATAAAAGTTCTTCTACTCTTATTCTGCTGTTCTTCATATCACTTTGATACCGTTGGATCAAGGTGTGAATTTATTCACACCAACCCTTGTGAAATTATTCACACAACGGTGGAGTGATCATTTTATTTTTGTTGTTTTCTTTACTTCTCCATTTCTTCCCTCATGAGTCTACTTTCCGCTTCCATTGAAACCATTGGATCAATGGAGGGCTAACCCACTTATGGGTTGATCCAAGGGAGTAGCAAGGGGCTGGATTGGATGTTATTTATCACCTAATTAATGTATAATCACTTCTTTAATTGGGATTTTTATTTGATGATTTTTAAACTCCATCGTCCTTGTTGAATTTAAGGCCACACACTTCAAGTACTAATACGAACCTTTACCTTGAAGTGCTCAAAACTTTGATCCTTCAAGTGTATAGGTGATTAGTATTAAAGGGTGTAGGCATTAAACCAGTAAGTGATGATGTTGTTTTATCTCCTTAAATGAACCCATCTCAAATTTAAGAAATTGAAATCATTAAAAAGGAAATACGTCCAATCCACCCCGAGCGATAACCTAGGATCAACTCATCCTTTTAAATTGAATTCACTTAAATCAATTAGATATCTTTAAAACCCATCCAAAATCAATCCAAGTTGGCCACTTCATAGCCGAAAACAGTCCATAGAATGTACGTGTCTATAGGTTTCTTCTTAGGTCTCTGTGGATTCGATAACCCAAGCTAAACTACAAGGACCGTCTTACCTTCTTCTCTTGGGTAAATTTGAGCGAGAATCAGATACATAATACTGGTACCCTGACTGACTGGGAACCCTGCAAGGACCCCATAAATCGGAATGAACTAAGTCGAAAGGATTCACCGCACGCATCACCAAACAAGAAATATACGTCGCCCGATGATGTTTAGCAAACTTACAGAATTCACAATGGAAGGAAAGTTGTGGAATGAAATGGGGGCAAGCTTATGTAAGACTGAAGTCGGAGAATAACCATGGCGAAAATGTAGGTCGAGGGCACAAGCAAAGGTGGATGAGAAAGCAAGGGATGGCGGGGTATCAAACATGTACACCCCATCACTAAGACGATCTCTACCAAGTTCTCCCGATTCGTCGACCGCTCCTGAAAAACAACACCAGAAGATGTAAAAATAGCAACACAATTTAAGTCTTTTGTGTGATTACTGATGGAAAGAAGATTAAAAGGACTGCGAGGAACATGAGCTATTGAAGTTAGGCGAATAGAAGAAGTCAAGGAGCATGGATCAAATCCCGCAATAGGGATTGTAGATCCATCAGCAACAGTAATTGCAGTGACACCAGTATACGGATGACAGGCAGTAAGCATACCTAAATCACCCGTGAGATGATCAAAAGCACTAGAATCAAGCATCCAAACTGTCGGTCGATGAGATACACATGCAGTAGGACCACCAAACTGAGCAATAGAGGTTGAAGAAGAAGCAGGTGGCAAAACACCCAGATGAGAGTGTATAAGCGCAATCTCATCCATGGAGTGTCAGGTTGTGATGGATACTAGATGGTGATGAGGATGGTGTCATGTCTGAAAGAATATGGGGAATCTAGCCTGGGCAGCAGGGGACTAGTACGGATAACCAGAAAAATGTCTCGGCAAGAATAGTCGCGTCAGTGGTAGCAAGGCGTGCAGGAAAAACACGCAGCAGGACACTAATCGAATGTCTGGCAAGAACAGTCGGAGTATTTCGAGGATGTGGCAACATAAAAACAGGGGTGTGGGGGAACAGGTGTCGCATTACAAGCAACGTCGGGGGAAGGGGCGGCTGGAGTTGCTATATGGGGGCGCTAGCTGCAATCGACGCATAGGTGTGCGCAATGGGACCGCGGATCGGAAGTGTCATCGCGTGACAGGAGATGTGCGCAGGACAAACCGTCGTCAGCAGGGGCGTCGGGGTGCGCCTGGGTAGTCTGACGCCATCAATGGTGGAGGGCGGATGTGCAGTCGCCAGGGGAGCCACATGGGTGGTCGGGCGCACCGGGAGGAAGGCGCACACAGGGAGGGCGCACTGGGAGGAGCGGGGTTAGGGTGTCAACGCTGGGAAGAGAGCAACGCCGAGGAAGTCCGTCGCGTAAGGGGGGGCTCGGAAGGAGCAATCGCGCAAGAAGGCGTTTGTAGGGAGGGGCCACGCAAGCAGTATTTGTCGCGCAGGAGAGAGGAGCGACGTGCAGAGGGCCAGCACGCAGGAAGGCGGGACAACCCGGGGTAAAGGCACAAGGAAGCGCTCGCGCAGAAGAAGGGCAGCCCTTGTGGAGGGCGACGCTCCCGCAGGGTGGTCGCGCAAGGGCGCAGGCAAGAGAGGACGGTGCGCGGGGATGTCAGGGGGGGGCGACGGGGCGAGACGGATTTGGAAAGGGTGGGCCGTGACTCATGGAAAACGGCGGCACAGGGAACGGCAGGTGACGGGACGCGGGAACCGTCGCGCAAGGAGCGGCCTGCGACGGGGCGCTACGGAGGAAAAAAAATCAGGGGAGGTGGCCGACAAGGCGTGGCGGATCTGGAGGGGGTGGGCCGTCGTGGGCTGCGGCTGATGGAAAATGGCAGCGCAAGGAACGGCCATCGACAGAATGTAGGAACCGTCGCGCAGGGAGCGGCTGGCGACAGGGCGCAACAAAGGAAAAAAAATCGAGGCAGGGCACAGCGGGTGGGGAAAAAAATTTATCGGACGTATCCCTTTGATACCATGTAGAATGATACAATTTCAACCTTAAAGAGAGGTGGAGGCTTTCATTTATAGATAGAGAAAACTAAATACAAATAGGAGGAAACCGATGTGGGACTCGGAAATACACTTAACCGGGTCCAACAAATGTCAACTAAATGAATGGTCACGCAAAAAAAAAAAAACTTCCCAAGAAGAAATAAAGGCTGGCTAAATGCCAACGAATTCACGCCTAAGCATGAAAGCTCACAAATACAACATATCCTCAAAGAAAAGTTGGAATGAAATTGTGCGTTAGGAGTAAGGACATGAGCCACCAGTTCACAACTTCATCCGCACCTTTTTTATTGTTAAATACGAATGCAACCAACCAGGCAATTATAAAGACTAGAACCCACAACCTTGGCTCAGTAACAAGATTTTTTCAGAAAAAGTGAGATATCATCAAGCTGGATAGTCGATGCTTATATTACATAAATATATATAGATGCACACACAAGAGTAAAGTGGATGAGGTGCTGCTCAATTAACCCAGCGAGTTTGCAGTTAAAACCATGCCGTTTTTAAAAAAAAAATCAAAAAAAATTCAAAACTAATATTATTAAACTCTATTTCTAGATGATAATGCATAAAATAGTCTAAGGGTGCGAGGGAGCCACACGTTTTTCTTCAAAAATCGAATCATAAAGTGGATTTTGTAACTAAATAAGTGAATATGAGATGGCACATGGAATCCTCAAAACAGCATCATTTAAGAAAATTTTAAAACAATTTGAAAGATATAACGTTATTTTTTTAAAATTATAATTTAAAACCAAGCAACAAAGTTCTGAAATGCAAACACACATAGCTATTTGAGGTGAGACCTCACAAACACTAACATATAATTTTAAAATATAAAAGCATACCTGATAAAAGGCCAAACACTGAAGCACAAATTTGTCCATTGAATCTAATTCCATGTCCAATGCAGCATCATAGTCCTTCACCTGTTAAAACAGATTAAGAAGCAAGGAAGCAACATTGCAACTGGAAGTGTAAAACTACCAAAATGACCATCGCTGCCCGAAACAAGAAAATTAAAAAAACAATCTTCAATACCGCTTCCGTGTATTCTCCAATCGCATGGTAGCAGGACGCTCTTAAATATAGAAGCTCGATATTTGACTTTTCAATGCTTAATCCCATTGATAAATCTTGAATAGCATTCCTGCAACAGTAAGTAATTAAATTAAATGGTGGACAAACCGATAGGGTGTCAATTGTTCAGCAACAAAAATGAGAGGGAGGGGAGGAAGGAGAGAGAAAGAGAGAGAAAGGAAAACATTGCATACAAGAAGCCCATGTGTAACGGTTTGTGCCTCCTTTGCCCGTCACTTTGCTGTTTTGGGAGTTAGAGACGTTCAGAAGAGGCCCGAGCAGGGTTCGGTCGAGTTTGGAGGGGAAATTCTACTGTAGCAGGTGGTTCACAACGTGAACATGTGTTCACAACGTAAGAGGTTGTTTTGCTACTAGGAGGCTGGCGATTCACGCCTTGAAATTTTAGTCGAAAGTTTTGTTGCTCAAAGAACTCACAATGTGAAGGAATTGTTCACAACGTGAATAGAAACCATGAAATTTGGCGGATGTTCGTCGGGTTTGGAGTTTGAGAAATTTGTGGCCTGAATTTATTTCACGGCCTGAATTGGAGGGCCTCACAAAGATTCAAGATGTGAATATGCGTTTTACAGCGTGAAAGTGCCGAGGTCCAGCTTGTCTATAAATTTCAAGGCTAACACGAATTTCGTCATTCCGCTCTTGTTTCTCTCAAACCCTAGGCAAACCCTAGGTAATTTTGGGAGATCCTTCAACCCCTTTCCTCCCGCTTTGATGTTTGGCTTCCGAAGGCTTATTTTGGCAATCCAAGGTGGGTTCTCCTCTTTAATCCATTGTTTCCTCCTTGTTCTTCCTTGAGGGAAATCGCAGCGGTGACGTTGTTTCGGTTCGGGGTGTGTTTGGGTTGTGTTTTGATAACCTCTTGGTGTGGTTCGGGTTGATCTGGGGTTTCCTTGTTCGATTGCGATCTTCCGGTTGTTTCTCCTTTGCCCTGTTGTGCGCGGTGTTTCGAAAAGCTTCTTTGAGATAGGGGATCCTTCGTCTTTCCTTCTTAGTTGTTCATGTGGGGGGATCATGCTTTTGTTCTCCTTTAGGGAGATGATATGCACCGACTTAATGAAAATAATAAAAATCGGTTTAATTGAAATTGAAGGAGAAAGGGAAGAAATCGCATGTTTTACTGCTTTGATGTTATTGTCGATGAGTTTATACAAGGTTGATGCCCTTGCTGAAAATCACAGTAGTTGGAGCCTTGTTTATGTTGTATTTGATATGATTGAGGAACCCTATGGTGTGATTGTTTGATGTCACCTTGAATGAAATGGCCAATCACTTATATATGGCTAAAGAAATGGTTGCCCATAGAAAATCTTGGTTTTTGTGAGAATGCCCTTGAATGTAAATTAATGAAAGCCCATGAACCTGAATTGTGAAATATGTGGAAATCGGGGTGTGTTGCTTGGTGTGGTTGTGTTTACTGTGTTCCCTGTTGTACCCCACACTATTTGATTTTCATGATCACAATCACTTTCATATATGTTTAACTTTGTTTTTAAGTGTTGTGGATGATAGGCAAAAGATTGCCAAAGGATTGGCCCAAGAATGGACAAGAAATGGACTGAAATTCAGTCCACCGGCCAACCGGTGTGATAGCACCGGCCAGCCGGTGGAACTGGCAGAGGGATTGCCCACTGCCAGGTTCCACCGGTCGACCGGTGGCTCTGTCACCGGTCGACCTGTGGCACCCAGCCCAAATAGTGTTTGCTACTGTCTTGCCACCGGCCAGCCGGTGGCTCCTCCACCGGTCGACCGGTAGAGCCTGGATCAAGACTCTTCTTCTCTACCAAGGCACCGGCCAGCCGGTGGCTCTGGCACCGGTCAGCCGGTGGCCCCTGGACAGGAATCCAATGCCTTTTTGCAAACACCGGCCAACCGGTGGGACTGCACCGGCCAGCCGGTGGAGCCAGTCAAACTAGCCGTTGGAGCTTTGACCAGGTTGCTCCACTTGCCTCCCAACGGCTCCGAAGGCCTTTCCAACGGCTCCAAAGGCCTCCAACGGCCATATGAGGGTTCCCCCTCTATAAATAAAGGACCTTGAACCACCGGAAGTAAAAGGAACATAACCGGAACACTTGTGAAGCCAACGTACACAATTCTCATCATTTGGCCATCCTCCGGCGACTTCCTCCAAAGGAACCCACCTTGCTCCAACAACTTCCACATCCAAGGAGCTCCTCCAAAGAAGCTTGGAAGCGGCCTTCAACATCTCCATCCAATCAAAGGCGCCCAAGGCTTCTCAAAATACGGTTTTTATTGTATATTTATTTTGAGCTTTAAATTTGGGTTTGTGCCTACAAACCCCAACCCTTTTCTCATCCCTCTTTCTTTGGGTTCTCACACCACCACTAAGGTGTGAAGAGGTTTCTTCAAGCCTTCCCTTTTAAAAGGCTTGTGTCACGGTGAGCTAGCCTTCACCCGTTAAAAAGGCTAGTGGGTTCTTGCTCAACCATCAAAAGCAAGTGGGTTCTTGCTAAACCAATAAAAGCAAGCTGTAATAGGTCCTAGTGCTACCTCAAAGCCTAGTGGGTTTCTTGCTAAAACCATTGAAAAGCAAGCGGTAGGAATCTCTCAACGGTTGAGTTGGGAGCGGAGACGTAGGCCGGGTTTTTGGCCGAACTCCGTTATCAATTTTGTGTCTTGCCTTCTTTATTTCCGCTGCACTTTACTTTGATTTTTAATTTGTTAATCTTTTTTTAAAAGGCAATTCACCCCCCCTCTTGCCATCTTCCTCGTTTATTCCGACCCAACATTCCCTTGTGTGGTGTGGGCTGTTGTGCAGCGATGGTGGTGACCGGCTAGGATGCGGTACGTGTTGGGCAGTGATGTGTTGGTTGGGTGGCATGGGATGTGATGTGGGATGATGTGTAGCAGTTGTGATGAGATGTAGTTGTGATATGCGGCGGTTGTGATGAGATGTGGTTGTGGAGCAGGGCTTAATTGACATGAGATAGATGGGTTGTTTGTGTTTGTGAGATATTGAGTTAGTTGTCCTGTAGTGATGGAATAAATGTTAATAATAAAACAGAAATGGCATGGGTTGGAAAGGCTGATGAACACTTAAATTAAAATGAGAAGTGTTGTTAAAATGGTTTGTTAAATGTGAAAATGAATGGGCTTAATAATGATAATGGTTGTTGTTGGAACCCATTTAAGTTTAATGGGTATTTCTGAGTCCCACATCGGACTTACCCTCCTTGTAATGATTTTTACTCATCTATAAAAGAATGTCTCCACCTCACATTGAGGTAAGGGGAATTCACCAATAACATGGTATCAGAGGGAAATTAATCCCGAGCCCCCCCTACCCTGCGGATTCCTGGTCTGTCCGGCCCCGCCTCTCTCCCCTCTGCCCTAGCCATTCCCGGCGGGCCTCCCTCACCCAGCGCCAGCCCTTCCCGGCGGCCATCTCTCCTGCGCGGCCCCCCATCCCGGCAGCCCTCTCTCCCGGCGCAACCCCCTCTCCCGGCGGCCCTCTCTCCCGGCGCGGCTCCCCTCCCGGCGCCCTCGCCCCACCGCCCTCACCCAGCGGCGCCCTCGCCCCAACGCCCTCACCCAGCGGCGCCCTCGCCCCGGCGCCCTTGCCCAGCGACGCCCTCACCCCGACGCCCTCGCCCAACGGCCCCCTCGCCCCAGCTCCCGGCACGACTCCCGGCTCCCGGCGCGCGCTCCTCCTGCGCACGAGCCCTCCCCGTCGCGGCTTCCCCCCGTAGCAGCTCCCCTCCCGGCGTCTCCTCCCGGCGGCCCGATCTCCCTCAGGCGGTGACCCTCCCTTCACCCCGCTGCGGCTCCTCCCGACGGCGACCCTCCCTTCACCCTGTCGCACCTCCACCCGAGCGCGCCTCCGTCGTGGCTTCGTCCGACTCCCGCAGCACTCCCGGCGGCCTCCTCTGCGCGCCGCTTCCGACCAGCAGCGACCCGGTCCACGCGAACCAGCCCCGGCTGCTCCCTCCAGACGGACCGGCACCGTCCAGGCAACCCGGGCTCCTCCCGGCTCTGCTCTGTCCCGGCCGACTGGCTCCCTCCCGGCAAACCGGTCCAGGCGGCTCCCTCCAACCAGCGTCGGAGCTCCCTGACGTCCCAGCTCGAAGTCGCTCCGCCGAGTGCCCCTTAGGCCGGCTCTCACCTTCGGCCGTACCAGCACCAGGCTTGCCTGCGGCCACCGGCGGTAGATCTAGGCCGGTCGCTCACCTCGTGGCGCCTCCGGTCGTCCTCCCTCATTAACCGCCTCCCTTCTTCTATCCTTCAGGGGGAGACTCCGTTTCGGACTCTGTTCTCCTCTCTCCCTCCCCACTCCCTTCCCTTGCGTGTCTTTGGATGTCTCTGTTATATCCGTGACACTCGACCCGGTCTCTCCAAACTCTCTCCTAAATCCCTCCGCTGTATATTCCTCGGCTATTCCCGTACTCAGCGCGGATATCGCTGCTTCTCTCCGGACCTACGGCGGTATATCATCTCTGCTGACGTATCATTTGTTGAGAGCTCTCCTTTTTCATATCTCTCTCCTCATCCAGACACTGACATTGATGATTGTCTTCCCCTCATCATCCACCCTCCACTAGTGCCTCCCCCTGCTGCTGCTAATCACCATTTTGGTGCGGTATATTCTCGTCACCCATTGCCAGTACCCCCTGTCCCGGTCGAGGACACCATCGTCCCCGCTTCGTCCGATGCTCCTGCTCCGGCACCAGACCACTTGCCCATTGCACTCTGGAAAGGTACTCGTTCATGCCAGAGTACACCTTTATATGTATCTTCATACAGGGGTATGTGAGCTCTGGAGACAGTATCGATTCCCCGAACCGTTGGTGAGGCAAAATCTCACCCGGGGTGGCTAGCAGCAATGAGGGATGAATTGCAGGCTCTGGAAGACAATCATACTTGGGAACTTGTCCCCCTTCCAGGGGGCAAACAGGCGGTTGGCAGCAAATGGATTTACACTGTCCGGCTAAATCCCGATGGCACTCTCCATCGACTCAAAGCCCGCCTTGTGGCTAAGGGTTTCGCACAAACTTACGGGGTGGACTACTTTGATACATTCTCTCCAGTAGCCAAGATGACCTCCGTCCGATTATTCATCTCTCTGGCGGCACATCATCGTTGGCATCTTCATCAGCTGGATGTCAAGAATGTCTTCCTCCATGGCTTTCTTGAGGAAGAAATTTATCTGCAACAGCCACCCGGCTTTTGTGCCTCCGGTGCCGAGTCTCAAGTCTGTCGACTCCGCCGCTCTCTGTACGGCCTCAATCAATCTCCTTGTGCTTGGTTCGGCCGCTTCAGCACTGTTGTCACTGATTTTGGCCTCTCTCAAAGTAGGAAGGATCACACAGTTTTTTCCCTTCCAACAGAATTTGGAATGCGATGTCGCTCCTTTCAGTGCGGTGGCTCTTGAACCTCAATGTCCTCTGTTCGGCCCTCCACAACCCGTGTAACACCTAACTGGTTCCGTCTATGAACCGCAGATAGGAATTTCCCCTTCAGCAAAACTCTGCGCAAACCTCCAAAAGCTCCAACCCTGTTCCCTGAAACCATTGTACCTTGGTGACGGATGGCAAAACCAGTAGCTGCCCAAAGCAGGAATGACACGGCATTAGTGACAGCCCCTGAAACGGCAACAATATGCACGCTCCCCTCAGGTTTGTCTAAAACCCGAACTGTGAAAACTTCCCCGGCTATGAACCGAACCCATTCTGGGGAAAGTCGCTGCCATGTACAGAGTAAAATTACGTCGGTTGTGCGTGTTGAACACCGAATTTTCAGGTAATCCAGACATCCTTGGTATCCAGACTGCTTCACTGCCCTTGTGGCAACTTTCCTGCTCTGACTCAGCATCCATAGGCAGGTCTTCCAGCGTTAGCAAGGCCCACGAACGACACCATTACGTCGGTTGCGTGTGTTGAACACCAAACCTGCAGGTAATCCGGACATCCTTGGTATCCTAGCTGCTTCACTGCCCTTGTGGCAGCTTTCCTGCTCTGACTCAGCATCCATAGGCAGGTCTTCCGGTGTTAGCAAGGCTGCTAACACCCATCGACAACACCCTTGCTTGGCTTGAGCAGGTTTCTGCTGCACTAACTCCTTCGCGTTCCATTTCCGTTTTTCCATGCCAAAACTCGAATCAGATAATACCTCTTCAGCGTCCACGCTGTCTCCTTCCTCCACATTCCAGCAACCAATGGCTCCAAAGTATGTTCAGCTGTTCAGCTAGTTCGGCTCCCAGCACTCACCCCGCTGCAATCTTCACTACTTGAGCTAGAAATAGTGTTGTTGCTTTCTGCTAATATAATATCCACGGCCTGGTGATCTCTATCTCCAATAGCAACACCGTTAGCTTCCTCAACCTTCAGCGGCCCAAATTCAATATGCACACCCTCTTCAACTTGAAAACAAGATCCACAATTCTGTGACCCTACTCCACGTGTACTGGTCTTCAGCAACATCCCTCACCCAGTCACCAACAGCTGTACCTAGTTCCACTGAGCATACAGCAACACTGTGATAACAGCCCCCCTCATACACCTCACTACGTTCTCCCAGTAAACTAGCATCTGAAACTAAATTATCTTCGACCATGTTTCGCTGTTCTTGACTCAAACTACGATAAGCAGGGCGATTTACCTTGTCGCAGTGAAGAGAAGGTGAGGCATCTTCCTTGCGAGTGTCCGTGTTTGTGCCAGCAAGGACTGCATCTCTTCACAGTCCTGCCTCACAAACCCCACCTCTTCCCTCGCGAACTCCGCCTCTTCCCTAGCATAAACTTCCAGCAATGTTTGCAACCTCTGCATCCCAGCCGCCTGTTCTTGCATCAACAGCTCTAGTTCTGACTCCCTTGTAACTGTTCTTGACTCCATCCTGGTCGGCCGACTCCAACGAAATCCTCCAGTAGACAGCAGCGTGTGTGACTTCCCCAACAGCGATCGTGCAGAAGAGATTGGGTAGAGGAAAGAGAGAAAAACCTGCCCAGCAGTATTTTTTTTCCCCAGCAAACGGCAGCTTGCACCTGCTCCAACGACTTCCACACAGCAATCGGCTTGCTCCGATCCTCCCCACAGCACTCGCGTTTTGCCAATGATCGCAACTCCAGCTGCGTTTGTGCTTTCCAACAGCGAACGCGACTCCTCTTAACGTCTTCTCCAGCGATCGCGCTTTCCCAGCAAGAGTTGCACCATCGGTGATCAAGAACCACTTCCTTGAGTTCGAATCTCAATGAAAGCACCAAATGTTAGACTCCGGCCAACAGTAGGCCAAATCCATGAGTGCAAGTGAGAGGGAAAAGAGAATGGGAAGCAGAAACTGTCATATACTCTGTATATGTGCTACTGTACAAATCCAACAAGAAGAATTACAGTAGAACATGTAGGAGGAAGAGGAAGGAGACAAGCAGCCTTACCAGCCCACTGCTCTCGGACAGCCCCACCAGCCCCTATACTCGCATTCCTAACAATTTCAGAATGAGTGGGTTTCTTGAATTGTCTCCCACATCTTTTGTCATAAGAAGCAAAAGATAAGTTTTCCTCATGGTTGGTTTCATGGAGTTGATCAAGTACGTGGATATTAGAAGGCTCTTTGACTGTCATTTTTTATGAGGTTGCTGCATCAGTTAGAGGTGGACAACAAGCTTCACCATTAAGAAACCCTAGATTCCTTTTCAAATGGATAAAGACCCACACTCCCTGTAATTTTTTCCATTAAATTTTTCAATAGTTAGATTGAGAAGGCTGCTCTATAGAATAGTTGTTGAGCCAACTGAAGGGGTCACCTCAGTTTTCAAGGAATGTCATTTGGCTAGAACCATGGTTGTCTTCAGAAAACAATGGAATTTTAGGGTTTCAAAAGATCTCAGGCGTCAAAACCTGGTGAAAAGGAAGACTTTTTCCTTGAATTGAATACAATCGAATATGATCTGATTTGTACATAAGATAACCCTGTTTAATAGGTACAAAGGAATAATTCCTTCCAATAATTTGAGTGATCTAAAACATGTAGAATATGCAAGATACCTTCCAAATCATATGCAAGATTCCATCTAAATTACCTGTAAAATATTATTTTTAAATTGCAAGCAGTTTCCCCCGCTATATATTTGATGACTACATTCATGCGTGTGTGTGTGTTACCCCCGAAATGAAAATTTTCTAGGTCCGTCACTGGATATGATTACTACAAAAAATATACATATATCAAAATATCCAGGATGCCATATAAAACTACAAATTGTTAACCAATCACCATCAGTGTTCTAATGCTTCAATCAATGCTTGCCAAATGTAGCATAGTGCAGCCATCAGCAGCAGGAATTGTCATTGCTAAATAATTTCCATTCCTTGCTAAAAGGATAACAAAAAATGATTCTAACTGGTCCATGTTGCATTTTTCACCAAGGTCAAAATTCCTCACTTTCAACCAAGGAATTTTATGAACAGTTACTTTAATTGGTGAAGTGGAAAAAATCATAGAAGCACTAAAGAACTGCAAGATAATGAGAATCGTGACATAAAACAATTAAAAGTGAAATTTAAGTTGATAGATGAGTACTGGTGATTGCCAATTCCATGGAAAAGTAGCCCACGCAAGTGATAAGCTTTTGCATGCCTACATAAAAGACACATAAAAAAATGGGATCAGACTGGGGCGAGGCATCATAATGCTAGATAAATTAGCAAATGAATTCACATATCCTATTCACCATACTTACCCCCTATCCAATTTTAGAATTTGATCAAGGCATTCCAAAGCCTTTGTAGGATTTGCCTGATCTCGGTAGAACTGCCAACCAATTATAATTTTCAGTTACACAAGTACAAAAGCTTTCCAGAACTTCTGAAGAGTGAAAATTGATGGTATTGATTAAGCATGCACTGAAAGATCAGCAAACTAAATTAATTAGTGATGCAAATTATGAGATTCTTTTCATATATGAATCTAAGCGAATGATGCATTTCAAGGGTCTATACTTCATATTAAAATCATTGTCTGGTGTAGTGGAAAAAGCATCGAGTAGCCAAAGCGCACAGTACAATCAAACTCACTAGCACCGTTATTTCATGCAAAATTGTTAAAACAAACATCATCACATTGATAAATATTTCTGATCCTTTACACAATATGAGCATTGAATTTTAGAAGCCTGGGGTGGCTTTGCTAATTAATGTAAGGTGGTTGCTGTTTTCTCTATTGTTTACAATGAAGTACCAGTATATGTACAAATACACAGCACTTATCCAATACAATGGTACGGCTGCCTTCCTAAATGAGTATACTTCATATAAATATTAAAATAAAACACTAGATACATTTTTCCTCCCTCTCTTTTAGATACTTTATTGGAGCGCAGAGTAGACTCTAGGCTTCTATCAGAGTGTTATTATATTTACTAGTAATACAAAGCTTCCATCAAATGTGACTTTGTCTAAAGCATTGTTAATATTCCACCACAAATTTTCTTCTCTTCAATTGAATCCACAATTATTTGGATGACTTCCATCTGTGTGTATGATCACCGATGATACCGCATATCATACTTTGGATGTGCCATTGGGTTTCATGGTTGCTGCTTTAATTTAAAAACAGATTTAGGATGCACCGGATACAATCAGGTGTAACAGATGATAGAATGACTGTGTGGGCTTCGAATTGTAATTATCATCAGCTCTACATTACACCCTCAAAAAAGCATCCCTTCATGAAGTTTCTGTAATTTCTTATGTTGAGATTCTCACGTCAATCAGAAATTAAGATTTGAAATGCTTAAGGTACCCTCTCAAGCTATAGTATAGTCAGTTTGTGAATGGCCCAACTATGCTTGATGTATTATGTCCTCATATCTTACATGCACAAAACCTATGTTATGCCTATTCATAAGGAAGAGCATTAAAAGTCTGCATTTAAGTAGAGTGTTGCTTATACATGGAATACCTTGTTTACACTCACAGTATATTGGTTTTTGAGATAACACCTTAATATCTTTTAGATCACAATTTTGTTATAAAGCAAAGCTTAGATTTTAAAAGCCAAGAATTCAGAATTGTTTTTAATGATTCTTTCATTTTTATGACTCTCATTCTCCAATCATCCATCATCAAATTCATGCTTGCGTGTGTGGGTAAAAGAATGTATAAAAATGCACAGGATTGTTAGATTGTCCCCACAAAAGAAATGAGTAAACAAAAATCTACTTGCATGGATCTGAAGATCACTGTGTCAAGAACAATACGCTAAAAAATTGTGCGTGCATCAAGCTTCTTATCGGTTGCAAATTTGGATAAAATGAACTAGGAAAAAAGTGCTCATACCTGAGCCAAGTGTGCCCATGCCTCAACAAAACTACCATCTACTTGGATTGATTTATAATGTGCCTCCTCTGCCATTTCATATTTACCAATTGAAGACAATGCCAAGCCCTATAAGAGCCAGAATCCCATTGATGAACATATTAAAAATGACATCTAAATTTCAGATAGAATGGTGATGACTCACCAGAAAAGTGTATGCAGAACTATTATTGTTGTCAAGCTTGACACACAAAGAAAGGTCATCTACCGAAGAATTAAAGTCCTTAAACTTGAACCTGACAATTCCTGCATTAATTCTAATACCATCGGTCACTCAAATGTGATTAAACTGGCCTACAGTTAATGATGTTTTCATTCAATCTGAATTGTAAATATGGTAGGAAAAATAGGCGTGGCATGGCATTATATATTACAATTCATTCTACAGAAAATTAAGGCAAAGGAGATATATGATACACGAATTTAATCAAATTACCCCTTTCATGTAAAATATCCGCAGAGTCTGGCTCAAACTCTAATGCCTTGGTTAAGTCTCCAATGGCCTGCGATGAAGAGAATGCAAGGTTAAGAAAAAGAAAGAACTTAAAAAAAATTCATCACAGCATTCTATCTATTCAGTCAGTAAGGTCTTCCCATTCCTGATACAACATGAAACATTAACATTTTCTACAATATGAGGGCCCTGCGAATGATTTCACAAATGATGCAATAAAACATTATATATCAATGAAAATATAAATAGCACCTGTGCATTAGATTATATATCAAAAAATTATTGTCATCTCATTCAATTCAGTAAGGCTTCCAGGACCATGTTAAAGGCTTTTACCTCCACATATTCCCCCAAGGCAGCTCGGGCCTGCCCTCTCCGTTTCCAAGCTTCAGCGGCTAATGGGTTAAAGTGTATAGCCTGCAATATAAAAAATCAAAAAAAAAATGTGAGAAAGAGCTGAGAAACAAACACAAATACAATGGATTTTGCTATTATAATACCTTGGTAAAATCTGCAATAGCAGCATCAAGTTCTCGCCGGAATGCATATGCAGTTCCTCTCCCTATAAGTGCCTCGGGATAGGTAGGAGACTCTTTCAACATCTGTGCATATGAAGTAAAAATTTAGAAAACCCAAAAAATTATAGCTGAATGTAAATGAGATTGCTATTTGGGTTCTCCAACATGCCATTTGACTCCAATCTTACCTCACTCTCAGCAACTTGACGAAAAATCCAATGAAAACATGAAAAACAATGTGGATGTGCACACAGGTGCTATGTGGAGATGGAATTTAAGAGACAAGCACAATGGCCATGAAACAATTCACCTGATTGAAGATAGAAATTGCTTGGGAATACTTTCCTTCGTTGACCTGCAGAAAGCTATTTCAGAACCTTGAACAAAAAAAAAATCAAAATGAAAATACACAGCCTGGCATCTAAACAATTCTTGTTGACATGACACCAGAACTCAGAATATTTCTTTCTGCATAAAATAAAAAATGCTAGTCCTGTTCCAAAACTAACCCAAAAGGAAGCCTAACCAAAAGAGTTGTAAAGAGAATGCTGAAAAGAATTCCCAGAGAGGAAGTTCAACATGGTAGTATGAGGATATGCAGTTATTAATTAACAGGAATAACCATTTCACAAATTAGAACAATGATATATTCAAACACCAAACAACTAAGTGATGCAGAACACACCTTCACTATAGCCCTGGATAATTCTAAATCCATGCTTAATGATTTGGTTTCTGAAATCCTAGTAACAGCGAACATTTTATTCATCATGGCTTCATCATTTAAATAACTGCATGTCTGATATGAATAACATGAATTGCTCGCTCGGTCTGATGAACCATTGGATGATTTGCCCTCAGAGGCGTCACTTACTTCACTTGAAGACCCAACTATCGAACTTCGTTTATGAAGAAGATAGTCGGTTCCATTTAATTGGCTGTCACTTTGCATATGCTCCTTAGCTTCGTTGAGGATTTCTTTCAAAACAATTGCTTTATCATTTGATTCCATGTGGATCTCAGATGCACCATTTGATTGGCAATGCGATTCTGGAGTATCAGTCAGCTCTTTAGAATTATTATGAGTTTCATTCAATTTGCTCAATTTATGGGTCCCTGACCCAGGGGTAGGCACAGATCCTAGCAATTCCACAGAACTGTTTTCCCTGGTCAGACATTTGTCATGCTTCGCAATTGCCAAATACTCTTCTAACTCAAGCAATAGCTTCAAATCTGCAGACTGGCAAATTGCACATTCATATCCCTGCTCCCAAACCAACAAAGCATCCCATTTTCTCCCAAGGGCAGACAATGCATGACCTGGATTGCAAAAAAAAACTGTGATAAATTCAGTCTGATCAACTCAATTATTCCATATGCTTTTCCTAATCAATTGGCAGTGGTTATATGCACCATAAACTATATGAAAGTAAATAAAAGGCATTGACTAGCTACATTGAAAACGTGTATAAGTCCCATTCACCATTTTCACCTGAGCAGAAAGGACTCTAACAGGTACAGAGGCACTCTATCTGCGCCTGTGTATCATGAACAAAAATACATGTATGCTAGATGGGCCCTTTCATGAACAAAACTTCTTAAATGTGTAAGCATCAGTGAACTCTCCTACAGATCAACTTAGCTTTAAATGCTAAAAAAATGTAGAAAACAACCAACAGCGTGTAGAAGAAACAACCTGCCGTCAAAGAAGCCCATCCAAAGACAGAGAAGAGCCATGTCACAGAGTGCCCTGAATAATCTAAGTTGCTTACTATAATTTGACCAACTCCGCCTGGGTGGGTTTTATATCCTACACTGCCGGTCCCAAGTCCGGATAAAGGAGGAAGGTTGCGTTAGGTAGTAGACAACCAGCGTAAAACTTCGTCAAATCTTTTCATGGCATTGATCAATTGTATCAATATGCTAATACTAGGTCATTGCCCGGAAGCAACGCGCTGCATTGCTCGAGTGTGGTGTCAAATGAGTTGGAAGCGCTAAATTGACGCCCAGGTGTAGTTTTAAATGAGCAAGGGTTTTCACACCATTCTAGACGGATGTGGGGGATAAGGAAGCTAGTCCAAAATCATAAGCTTAGGATAGCTAATTGGGATATTGGAACTTTAACAGGTAAATTTATGGAATTAGTAAATACTATGATTAGAAGAGATTAGTGTGTTGTGCTTAAAAGAGACTAAATGGGTGGGAGAAAAGTCAAAAGAAATGGATAGCTCCGGTTTCAAACTTTGGCACTCGGGTAAAACTAAGACTGAAAATGGTGTTAGTATCGTGGTGGATAAGACTGTTGAACCTACTTTGTGATTGTGTTGTATCTGTTGTCAATGAGTCAATGAGTCAATGAGTCAATGAGTCAATGAGTCAATGAGTCAATGAGTGGCAAAGTCGTGATGTCAATATGTATTGAAGGAAGAACTGCTTGGAAGAATCAAAAAGTTCCCAAGCATGTTGAGAAGAAGGTTTGAGTTCCCAAGCAAGGTATTATATTTGTTAGAGGTTAAGTTGAGTCAAGTCCCACATCGGACTTGAGTATTATGTCATCTTTATTATTCATTATAAATAGACATCAAGACCTCCTTTAGAAAGGCATCTTGGGTATTGGGTTCACCTCTCTTTCATGGCCAGCAGGCCCTCATCTTCAGTCGCCGCCCCTCACCCGCAGCACCCCTCCTAACGTCGCCCCTCCTGCGTGACGGTATCCCTCCTGCGCGACTGTATCCCTCCTGCGCGGCGGCCGCCCCCCTCCGTCGTTATCTCGTTCGGCGTGACACCTCCCGTCTGGCCCATTCCCTCGTGCGATGGCGTTTCCCTGCACGGCGCCTACCGCGCGACAGCCCCCTATCCGCCGGCATTTCCCTACGCGACGGCACCCCTCCCCGTCACCCCTCTCTGTGCGACACAGCACCTAACTCCTTCCTTACACGCGAGCCAATCGTCGCAGAAACCCTTTGTGTCTTCTAAAAGCTCCAAACTATGGCGATTGACAGACTTCTTGTTGTTCCAGAGCACATCAGAGGGGCGGGCGACGTATGAGGATGGCCGCCCGAAGCACGCATCACCGTGGTAGAAAACCGAAGAGGAGGCGAAGAACATGAGCTTCTAGGCAGCGCCACTTCATCCAAGTATTCACAACCACAACCAAAATCAAGGGCTTCTTCACCAACGCTCGGATCATCGTCGAACTGTCCGGATCACCGTTGGACTTCTTCATCACTGCTCAGATTACCGTCAGGCTACCCGAATCACCGTCGGGCTTTCTCATCACCGCTCGGATCACCGTCGAGCTTCTTTTTTGTTTTGTTTTTTTGTTATTTGTTTGTTTTTTGGATTTGTATTTCAAGCTGAGCATATCCAGCTCGAGGGGAAGTGTCATATATGTTTATTTTTGTTTTCTTATGTATCCAAGCTAGGTACACCTAACTTGAGGGGGAGTGTTAGAGGTTAAGTTGAGGCAAGTCCCACATCGGACTTGAGTATTATGTCATCTTTAAAATTCATTATAAATAGACATCAAGGCCTCCCTTAGAGAGGCATCTTGGGTATTGGGTTCACCTCTCTTCCATTTTAACAATATTGTGTAATGCATTGTGAATATTACTTGAGGTTTGATGATTTACCTTGAGACTAGGAAGAAGTGTTGGGTGATGAAGTTAGTATCCATCCAATGTATAATGTGAAGGCTACCCATGTAACATGGGTAATCAAGATGAGAAGTTGGACAGCTTGGAAGGTAATTGGAAGTTCCCAAACTTGTGGAAGATGCTGCTTGGTATTTCATATGCAGATTTGTTTCAAGCAGAATTTTTGGAAGAAAAGCTTGTTCCATGGAGTGAGGTGAATGATGAATTCTGTATCTCTGTGAGATAATTTAAGAAGAGTTTAAGCTGCTGAGAATGCCTCAAGAAGTTCTGAAGATGCTTGAGGATAGAATTAATTTGGAGAAGTTGAACAGATGCGTAAAGGTAAAACTAGAATCATACTGGTTGTGTAAGGGTAACTCCAGCTGCGTAAAGGTAATGTTAAAGTGCAGTGAGCTACGTAAAGGTGACAGTCAGTTGCGTAAAGGTAACTCTGACATCCAGACTCGCACAAAGGTCATTTGCAACCTGCGTAAAAAGTAATTTGATATTTGCAAAAGGGTAAACTGGGTTCTGCCTAAAGGTACTCTGAAAACTCGACACCTACATAAAGGTAACCTCAGTTTACAAAGAGCTACGTGAAGGTAAACTGGACTCACAAGGTAACGTTGAATGTCCAGAAGTTGCGTCAAGGTAATTCCGCAGTTGCGCTAGCTATGTAAAGGTCATCGCCAACCTACGTCAAGGTACCCAGGAGTGCAGAAGCTATATCATGGTAATGCTGAAACCCAGGACCTACGTAAAGGTAAATTGGAAAATCTGAAGGCTATGTCAAAGTCATCTGGACCTACGAAAGGGTCACACAAAAACCAGATGTTGCATTAAGGTATTATGAGTTTCCAGAATATAAAAGATTTTGAAGAATTAGGATTGAATCAGACGATGCTATGCAGTGTTCCTTCATGTAAAAACATCATGATGATCAGAAGCACATCATGATTCTAGCTGAGTTACGAAGGTAGTCAGTTCTACAACGCAAGGTGCACTGACACGTCGCAAGCCACTGTGAGAAGTGTAGAAGATGAACAGGAAGAATGAGAAACAGGCAACGGCTAGAGGCTCCGACATAGTGGAAACCGTGGTGATAAGTGTCCCTACAAAACAGGGAAAGACATAAGACCACGCCGTAGTGCTCAGCATGGTAGGCTGAAACAATGAGGAGGATTGCACCACATCGTAAAGGAGCCCATGGTGGCAGCAAAGGCAGAGAGGAGCATGCGTCTTTGATGAGCGTATGACTTCGAAGAGGAGCGCACGTCTTTGATGAGCGTATGACTTCAAAGAGGAGCGTACGTCACAGATGATCATATGACTTTGGTGAAGAAAATCGTATGACATTGTGATCGTATGACTTGCAGCGAGAGCATATGACTTTGATGATCCTATGACTTGCAGCAAGAGCGTATGACTTTGATGATCGTATGACTTATAAAGTCGTATGAAAATGTCGAGTCCGAAGAAAGTGAAAGAGGGTTTGCGGAGAATCTGTGCACCACGAAGCAAAGAGCTCCACCACTGTAAATACGTGTTTCATGCACACGTGGATCCTTTGCAAAGCGGATTTTGTGGATCGTATTAAAAGAAAAGGAGAAGCCACTATATTTCCATATATCATGAAGAGAATAAAGAATGAACCAAGTCTTCAGCCGAGTTTTGAAACACATGCGTTATGAAATACCAAAGATTCTATGAATTGAAGGCCGGGATTTGAGAATATGAGGAAGACCCGGTTGTTGCAACTATTCTCTAGATATATAAATATATTTGCAAGTCAAAGAAGAAAGGGTGTGAGAGAAAGACCCGATACAAAAAACACTATCGCAGACCATGTGTGTCGAAGGAAGAGAAACAGCTCTGCTTGCCAAGGATATTTTCTGGTTGCAGTGAAGAAAGAAAGAAGAAGAGAAAGAGGGTGTTTTGATACTGAGTTCAAAAAGATATATCTTGCCTGTGGAAGAAAAGAGAGATCCCAACGTTGTTGTGACAGAACATATTGCACATTGAAGAAGAAGAGAGAAGAGATTGGGTGTGGCATACATCAATTGATCATACACAGGCCGGAGTTCTGAGAAATCCAGCCTCCAGCATACATATGTTGTGTAAGTCTGAAGAACATTGAGGCAGTTGGATTGCTGCAACTAAGATCGCATCTATACTGTCCAGGAGGGACACGAGCTTTCCATTATTGATCTGATTCAAAAGGTGCAGGCCGGATCCTGTATTTTGCAAGGAGTTACAGAACAGCATGTTGTTGTTTGCTTTGTACTGGATCGGTGTCAGGATAACGAGTTCAAGGCCATGTCTCTGCTCATGCTTTCTTTGATAATAAGAAGAAAATTGTGCACGTTGGATAATAACCGCGACGTATCGGGGACGTATGTTGGTTATGGGTGCGGCGGAGCGCCTTTGGTGGGCGATATGTGAAAATTTCTTTTAATTTATGGTTGTCCGAAACCCCAAAAGAGGATCTTTCACGTTAAATTTATAATTAATTTATTAGATCCGGAAGAAATGATTACCTCGTCTTAAGATCTTTTCTTCGTTGATGATGTTGATATTCCGAAAACCCTATTCGGATTACCTTCATTGCGCTTGGAGGATCCAAGTGTAGAATCTCTTTGCCAGTGATCCACACGTGCTCCTTTGATCTCCGAACGCCACTGATTGAATTTTGGGTGCTAACGCGGCGAATCAATCGTCTTGCGTTGTTCGTCTTGATTGCTCAAGTTCCTTCGAGCTTGAAAGAGTCTCTCTAGTGATTCTCGTTCTTAAGAGGAAGAGGTGGAGGAATGGGGAGAGAATTCTGTTGTGCAACAAGTCTCAAATCTCGATTAAACCCTACACAATAGACATAATTATCTATTTATAGAGTTTGGGTTTAGGTTAAGATATAATTTAATTGCATGTCGGTCCTTAAATAATATAATAATTCTTACAAACCCCATGTCACATAATAATAATAAAATATTATTATTATTTTATAGTGTGCGCTCACTTGCGCAATGATAAATATTATTTACTGACTTGTAAATAAATATTCATCGTCTGACACATTCTTGGTTCACTCCAACTCCTCAGCATTTATTGAATATCTAAATAATTATTTTATTCATAAATAAATATTTCAATCCATAAACCAGCGAATAAATATTTATTAAATATTCAATAAACTAAATAAATATATTTTATCCGCAATATGTTAATAAATATTTATTTAATTTATGTGATCAATAAAATTTGAATAAAATTATTCCTCTGTCTTAAAAATAATATTTGTTCTATTAATTAAATTCAAATAGAATTTAATCGAGATCAACGGAAACACTTAGTGCGTAACCCTCTAGGATTCTTTCTCGTCAGCATTAGACAAGTAGACCTAAAGTCCAATATCTCGTCAAGCAGGTTGCACATCCGTATCATCAACCTATATGCTCGATACGTCTTTCTTTGACCATCTGAAATAAACCCCATGCCACATAATAATAATAATAAAATATTATTATTATTTTACGGCGTGCGCTAACTTGCACAATGATAAATAGCATTTACCGGCTTGTAAATAAATATTCATCGCCGAACACATTCTTGGTACACTCCAACTCCTCAACATTTATTGAATATCCAAATAATTATTTTATTTATAAATAAATATTTCTATTGGAGTCTTCATCCCACATCGGACTTGTAGTCTGGTGTGGTCTTTATTATTCATTATAAAAGAACCACAAGGACTCCTTTAGAGAGAACCTTGGGGATTCGAGTCATCCTCTTTTTATCATTCAACATGGTATCAGAGGGGATTTTCCAAACTCGAGCCTCCCCTGCCATATTTTATTTCCCCATCTAGGGTTTCCGATGATAATTCCCCCCGGTGGGGGGCAGCAGCTCTCTAGCCAAAGGCCATCGAGCCCTAAAACAGTCGCCGCCCCTCCCCCTCTGTCTCCTCCCGTCGCGAGCGGCTTCCCCCTCTGCAGTCTCTTGCTGTTGGCACCCTCTGGCCGCATCCCGCCCGTCGCGGTTCTCCCCAGCGCGGCCCTCCAGCGCCGTTTGATCCTCCGTTGCGCCGCTACCCTGTGCGACGCCTCCGCCCGCGCTCCGTCTGTGTGGCTTTCCGACGGCGATGCCCCCTCCGCAGTCGCTCCGGCTCCGGCCCCGCCTCCCGTTGATGCTCTGCCTCCCTCGCCTGCTCTCCCAAATCCGACCGGATCCAATCCGCGCGCCCCTTGTTGCGACTCCGCGCTCGGCCCGTCCTGTCGCAGTAGCCTCCCGGACGTCGCCCCTCCCTCAAGATCTCCAGGCGGACCCCTCCCGCCCTCCCAGTGTCGTCCAGCTCTGGCTGATGTCTCCCCTGCTCGTCGGCCCTCTTTGAGCGCCCGCTACTCTGCCTCTCCTCCCTACCGGACAACCACCTGTGGCTCCCTCAATGTGCGCGGCGGCCCCCCTCCTCCTGCACTGATCTCCCGGCAGCGGCCTCCCTTTCTCAGCGAAACCATTTCTGCGCGCTCCATCCAGATCTAGAGCGTTGTCTCTCCTGTCCGTCGGCACGTCCTCGCGCTTCCTCCACTGTGGTGCAGCAACTCGACCGCCTTGGATTTGGGCCCTTTAGCGCCGCCAGATCCCGCAACGACTCTGCGGAATCACCGCCTCCCGTCGCCGACCCCACAAGTGCGGTTTTCCCGATGCTAGTGTGGCTTTCCCGACGTATCATTGACCGGCCCCACTAGTGCGGCTTTCCTGACGCTCCGTCAACCGACCCGATCTGTGAAGTTCCTCTGCTGCGCCCGCGACATCTTCTTCCATCCATCATCCTCAGGGGGAGCTGCGATCTTGAAGAGGAGCTACGATCGTCGGTTGTTTCTTTTTATTTTGTCTTGTTTTGTAATCAAGCTGGGTGTGTCCAGCTTGAGGGGGAGTGTTTGCAGCATGTCTTGTTTGATTTGTATTGTCGTTGTTTTGGTCTCTTTTCTTTATGTGTCCAAGCTAGGTACACCTAGCTTGAGGGGGGAGTGTTGGAGTTTGCATCCCACATCAGACTTGTAGTCCAGTGTGGTCTTTATTATTCATTATAAAAGAACCTCAAGGCCTCCTTTAGAGAGAACCTTGGGGATTCGGTTCATCCTCTTTTTATCATTCAACAATTTCAATCCACAAATTAGTGAATAAATATTTATTAAATATTCAATAAAATAAATAAATATATTTTATTCACAATCCGATGAATAAATATTTATTTAATTTATGTGATCAAAAAAACTTGAATAAAATTATTCTTCGACCTTGAGAATAATATTTATTTTATTAATGAAATTCAAATGAAATTCAAATGAAATTTAATCGAGATCAACGGAAACACTTAGTGTATGACCCCCTATAATTCTTTCTCGTTGATATTAGGCAGGTAAGTCTAAAGTTCAAGATTACTTTCTAAAAACGGGTGAAAGCACCCAAGAGAAAAAATTTAATATCGCAACGTCAACAGCCACATATAAACGCTCACTGTGTAATATAATATCTTTGTCACGATATCTCATCAAATAGGTTGCACCTTTGTATTATCAACCTATATGCTCGATATGACTTTATTTGACTATCTGAAATAAACATCGTGACACCATGACCATGAAATTTATGCAACATTTATATTTCAATCAAAGGATCGAGATATCAACTTCCATAAAGATGGAAGGGACATATCCTTTCTCGACTTATACATTAATAACATGACATTCGTGACGCATCCAACGTACCCTATTTCTCGCCAACATATGGTGTGACGATTTTTGTTAGTAAATTTAAGTGCGCGAGTCATGACATGCATTAATGATAATTTTAAAGTATGAAGACCATTACACACGATCACAGATAATAATATCTGATGACACCAAAACATGCGTAATTACTATCGGCAGGTCTGTTCTCATAATTTCCCTTAAAGATTACTCAGTGCAAACTTAATGAGAATAAATATCATCCGCTTATGAGTACTCGCACCTGACAGTTTATGTACTATGTACCCTATCATAATATGTTATCTGACTGTAGAACTATATTTAAGAGATGTCATCATAGCATCACAAGGTTCACATCATAACAGGGAACTGCTATGACCGTATCAATGCGACAAATACTCAAGGACATTATCACATCAATATTACGTAGAAGAACAATCAATATGTGATAAGATATTTATATTAATATTCACTCCTTGTAGTATAAATGTAATCTAAAGTACAAAGTGGTTGGTAACCTCATCAACAAACTATGGTGTCCTTGTCTTGATGCTTTCATGTTTATATCTGCATGCATCCCAACCAAAGAAGAGATAAGGAGAAAGAGAAATCCATTCACTGAATAAGTAAAGAGGTGATAAGGGGTTAAAGTTAAAATTGGATAAAAGTTTATAAACGCTATCCCCCCCTCTCAGTATTGGCTCATCCCTTGGTGATCCTAACAAAGATTTTAAGAGATAAAAGGGTCGACAGCATAAGAATCGTGGTGGTGGTGTGAGAATGTTCAACTAAAGGTAAAACCGAAACAATAGTGTTTTAAATCTTTACACCTTTGTAGTAATGAAGATATTTGGACTCGATATTGTGTTGCTCGTAGAGAAGCGAAGAAAGAAATTAGTAAAGCTAAAACTCGTGTTTTTTAGGGGTTGTACCATTCTCTACATACTAAGAATGGCGAAAGAAAAATTACGAAAATCTAGAGATTTAGACCAAGTTCAGTGCATAAAAAATGAAGGATGTGCCCTTTTTGAGGATGGGGAAATTAAGAAAAGGTGGGGAGGCTACTAATAATTTTTTCAATGGAGGGCGAATGTGTGGATTAGACTTAGATAATCTAAGTTAGTAGGGAGGAACAATTATAGCTATTAACGAAAAGTTCATCCTTTTGAAGTTAAAGATGTTTTAAGGATGGAAAATGGTAAATCGATTGGGCTAGAAAACATCTTCATTGAAGTGTGGAAATATCCAGAGGAGTTGGGTATTAATTGGCTCACTGAGTTATTTAATGATATCATGAAATCTAAGAAAATTTCTGATAAATGGAGGAAGGGTTCTCTAGTACCTGTGTATAAAAAAAAAAGAAAAAATTTTAAATTGTTGGAATTATAAAGGCATTAAGCTTGTGAGTCGTACCATGAAACTTTGAGATAGTGATTGAACAAAGGATTTGAAGGGGAACTAAAGTTTAAGATAATCAATTTGGTTTCGTGTCTAGACGTTCAACCACATAAACGATTTATTTGATTAGACGTCAGATGGAGTATTATCAACAAAAAACCCAAGATTTGCATATGGTTTTCATTGATTTGGGAAAAGCGTGTGATAGAGTTCCTAGAGATGTTTTATGAAAAGCTTCTGAAAGAAAAGAGATGCAGGTGGCATGTATCAAACTCATCTAAGGCATGTACGAAGCGAGTTTGACTCGAGTTAAAACTCTAGTGGGTGATACTAAAGACTTCTTTATCTCGATAGGACTAGCTTTAAGCTCGTACCTTTTTGCTTTGGTCTTTGATGAACTTACAAAGCATATTCAATATGAGATACCTAATTACATGTTTTTTGCGGATGATATAGTTCTCATTGCAGAGTTCAAAGGCACTGTCAATTTGAAATTAGAGTTATGGGGAGAGATTTTGGAATCAAATAGTTTTCGTCTTAGTAGGAATAGGACGAAATATATGAAGTGTCATTTTAGCAAATGATTGTATAGTAATGTTATGAAAGTGGGATTGGGAGCCCACGTTATTTCAAAAGTTAATCGTTTTCGATATTTAGGCTTATTTCCGCAATGTGGTTGAGATATTAATACAAATATCTCTCATAGGATTCAAAATAAATGGATGAAATGGAGAAAGGCTTTCGAGGTGTCTTGTTATCGTAAAATTCCTTTGAAATTGAAGGGTAAATTTTATAGGATTGTTATTAGACCAACTATTCTATATGGTGGTGTTGGCCTTTGACGGGACACCTTGAACCGAAAATAAGGATAGCACCGTGTGAGCATGTTAAGATGGATAAGATTAAAAATGAATGTGTTCGAGATAAAAATAGAGTTGCTCTGATTGACGAAAAGATGACTGAGACTAGGGTGAGCTTAATGACTTGGGGAAGCACCTATTAATAGGGTAAACTTAACGACAAATTCACTTATTAAATGAAGTAGAAATAGACCTAAAAGGACCCATGTAACCAGCCTCGCTTAATGGTTTCAATGAAAATCATTTAAGATGATCTTGTTTTAAATGGTTTCAATGAAAATATGGTCTTCAATAGAGCTAATTAATGACGTTTGATCAAATCAGTCATCCTCATTTAATTGGGTTTAAAGCTTGCTTGTTGTTGTTGCTTGTTGTTGCTGCTTGCTATAATTTGACCTGTTTTTTAAAATACCTGATTTCAAGATTCAAATAAGTTGATAAAAATCTAGTCATGATCCACGGCCAGACTGCAACCCCCACATTACTTGCCGAATAAGTATTTTGCGTTTGCAAGTGTGACAGAGCACAGGCGCCTTAAGGAATTTAGGGATTTAGTCCGCGTGGGTATGCACTCAATATAGGGGCATGAACACTTGGCACCATGAATGATTTAAAACGCAAGCTGCAGCACCAGACAATTAGTGCTGACGAATAACACCACTCATGGATGAAGATAAAAGTAGACAGCGAGTATTCGTTTAAATAGGCGTCGGTTTTATGGTCACTAGCACAAATTGACAGTCAAGAGTGGCACAAAATTGAAGAAATAGTCCACCGTACCTTTGAGGATGTGAGCTTGGAGAAGCGTCGGGTCAACCCGAAGGACCCTGTCACAGTCTTTAATTACGTGCTTGTGAAGCTCTAATTGGCTGTAGCAGAAGGCTCTATTGCTGAAACCATCGGAAACGATTAAAGGTGTATAAGTAGCATATAATCCTTCGGAGGGAAAAAAATATGGAACTAGACAACAGTAATAGGTAGCTAGTAAACTACAATAACAGAAGAGTGAATGGGAAAAAAACACGCGCCCAAGCGGCAGCGCCAAGGAGAGAGAGAGAGCATGAAAGGGGAGGAACCAGATATCTTGAATTAGGCAAGAGCGAGTAATGATGGAATCGAGAACGCGAATGGCCTTAGACCAATCCTTGGACCTGCAGAGCTTGGCGAGCTCGCGTCTCTCTGGGATAATTGACGACATGGTTGGACCGATCGGAGAAGGAATAAACGGAGTAAGGTGGAGGATTATAGCTAGAGACTGGTATCGGATTCCATGGTCACGCGTATCATAGCCGTCGGGGAATCCATGACGCCGTTAACGTTGCCTGTGCGTTCTCTCGCCCCTAAATACGTGAAAATAAAACAAATAATTGTAATAAAAAATATATCATATTAATTTACAAACGGCGTCGGGATAATTATAAATTATCGTATTGATGTATATCAGAATTTAAATAAATCAATCATTTATGATTTAAAATATTGACTCATACAGTTAATTATAATGTTATGGATGATCTAAATAATAGATGGTCACCTTGATCAATACACATGATTAGTATAAATATAATGAATTTTGCATTCAAATGAGCTAAGTGACATGGTCTAAGTGCGTAATAACATTATCATGCAAATATTACGATTGATGTTATGGAATTTGCATATATTAAATAATGTTTTTTTTGTTTTATTAATATTTAGTCCATGTCGTGAGGGGCACACCATATTGGTTGCATCTTTATCGGGTCTTGGGGGTATTAGTGTTGAGTCCTCCCTAGTATGTTGTGGGCACCGGTATATTTTCTTTGCAATTTATAACCCCCTCCCCAACCATTTGTAATATTTATTCTATGAATTTATATTTGTTGACATTGTTTGTTTAAAAAAAATCATTCAAATCAATATATATTTTTATGCTGGTTTCATGACACGAAAATTATTTAATTTAAAAGTTACTAGTAGAAAAACTAGTACTGGCGGCTACCAGGAATGATCATTAATGGGCATTCGTGACCGCTTTTGGCGGTCATGGTATGGGAGAAAGGTAATACATATTGGCGATAGGCTAAAGCGATCGCCCCCATTTTTTTAAAAAATAAAAAATACCCCAACCACCGTAGGGGTAAAGGTGGTCTGAACGAAGACATCAACGAAGGGGATGAGCGGTGCCACAACATTGGTGTGTGGTGGATGCAACGTGGACATTGAAGGGGAAAGAGGGTGACGTTGCATTGAGATGGACGAGCGAAAACGAAAACTCCAAAAAACCCAATCCCAAATCAAAAATAGAAACTCCAAAACCCAAAAAAAGGCAACAAAATAGCAACTACAAGATGGTGAAGTGCAATGGCTGAAGGTTCTGGGGCGGAGCTGAAGTGGTTGAGCTTGTACCCAACTATGTTTTTCGTCAATTTCAACAGATAAATTCAAAGAATCAGATGAACGTTATCCCATAATATTCATAGAGATGATCTTTTCACATATAATTTATAATTAATTTATAATCAGAATTACCTCAACTTTATAATTCATTCATCGCTGATGATCAATTCGATTGAGTTATTGTCATGTCATTGTTGCGGTGAAGAACCGGGAGCAAAATTCCTCTAACGGTATTTACACATGCTCCACAGATCTCAGAACGTCGTTGTTGGAACTCCAGGTACTGGCATGGAGGAAACAAACACCTCGTGTTGTTTGTTGTTGATCACAACAAGAATTCCTTCAAGCTTGAAGAATTCTTCTGCTTGTTCTCTTGATCTTAAGAGGGGGGAAATGATTGTCTCTTGTTCTTGAGAGTATTCTTGAGAAAGCTATCTTAAGTCCGAGCATTCTCTTAAGATAATTTGTTGTGCACAACAATCCACACCCTCTAAAACGATATAACTTGGGTTATATAATTAGGGTTAGATAATCAGTAATTGCATAGAAGCCCTTAACTACCACTACTACACATATGCCCTTTAACAGCACACAAATAGACTTTTAACAACGCTAAAAAAACATTGTTAATCACAGTGCTGATAAAGGGGGACCTTTATCTGCGCTAAAAAAATACTGATAAAGTACCCTCTTTATTATCAGTATTTTTTTAGCATTGATATTTTTAGCATTGATAAAGGTCTAGTTAGCTGCAATGTGTTGTTAATATAACAACACACCCAGTAAAAACCTATAATTTCAAATAATGCTATATGCAACCTGTAATTTCAAACAATGCTATATAAATTTAATTGACATCATGAATACAAAAATGTCCACCTGTGGTATATACAAAAAAACACTACTATTTTGTATTTCAAACAATGTTTTGTATAATTACATTTACAATTATCCAACAAACATTTTAAAACATTAATATTTCATCGTTTGACGTCCATGATCCTCTCTAAAAAATGTCCGCCCATGGTATCAGTTGCCAAACAAATCATCTCAACCTGAGCAAAAGATTCCGCCTATACAAGAAAACAAATATCATGTTAGTAATACTATAAAGAAATAAATTAAACATCAATATGAAAGAATACATTAATAAAATGTCAAATTTTAATAAAAAAAGACACATTTAGAGTTATACCGGTCACACTGTGCGTCCTATTGAGCTGAGGTTGATTCCTACATGTCACATATGAGTTATGGATCGTTGTTCTAAAACATCAAAATAATTCGAATGTTTTTGCTTGGTTTTGAACATGTCACTTGTTCTTTTACTAAAATTAATGTCAATTTTAAATAATGACACATTTGGAGTTATATCGGTCACACCATGCATCAGATTGAGGTGTGTCTGATTCCTACCTGTCACAAATTACTGATGGATCGTTGTCCTAAAGTATCAAAATAATCCAAATGTGTTTGCTCGGTTTTCAGTATGTCAGTTGTGTTTTTGTACTAAAATGTCATTTCAAACTGGAAACACGCATTATGAGTCATACCGGTCACATCGTGCGCCGGTTTAACATGAGACTGCTTCATAAACATCACAAATGAATTATGAATCGTTGTCCTAAATTATCAAGACAATCAGAGCGTGTTTTCTTGGTTTTCAGTGAGTGATACATTTTGAACTAAAAATGTTAATTTTAAACTGATAATGGACACTTTTAGTCATACTGATCACACTATGTGTCAGATTGAGGTGTGGTTGATTCCTACACATCACAAATGACTCATGGATCATTTTCCTAAAGTATAAAAACAATCTGAATGCATTTGATCTGATTTCAGTATGACAATTGTTCTTTTTACTTAAATTAATGTCAATTTTAAATAAAAAGACACGCTTGGAGTCATACCGGTCATACTATGCATCATATTGAGGTTCAGTTGACTCCTATATGTCAAAAATTACTAATAGATCATTTTCCTAAAATATCAAAACAATCTGAATGCATTTTCTCAGTTTTCAGTTTGTGAGTTGTTCTTTTTACTTAAATTAATGTCAATTTTAAATAAAAAGACACATTTGGAGTCTTACTGGTCACACCATGCGTTGTATTGAGGCGTGGTTGATTCATACATGTAAAAAACGAGTTATGGATCTTTGTCCTAAAAAATCAAAATAATACGAATATGTTTGCTCAGTTTTCAGTATGTCAATTGTTGTTTTTACTTAAATTAATGTCAATTTTAAATAAAAAGACACATTAGGAGTCATACCGATCACACCGTGTGTCAGATTGAGGTACAACTGATTCCTACATGTAAAAAATGACTTATATATCGTTTTATTAAAGTATCAAAGCAATCCAAATACGTTTTCCAGTACTACATATACCCCTTTTATCAGCGCTAAAAATGGTCTTTAACAGCGCTAGAAAAGTGATGTTAAAGCCGGAGAAGATAAAGGGGGGTCCCCTTTATCAACGCTCAAAAGAAGCGCTGATAAAAGGGTCCTTTATCAGCGCTTTATTTTTAGTGCTGACAAAAGACCCCTTTAATCAGTGTTTTTTGGAGCGCTGATAAAAGTAAAAAACAATAAAAAAATAAAAATAAAATTAAAAAAATCCTGCCAATCGGGGGGAGGGGCTTTTATAGCGCTTGAGCCCCCCTTTTAACAACACTTTCCAGCCCCTCCAGCATCCGCACGCACTCCCCTCCACCCTATATCAGCGCTACACCCACCCCCTTTATCAGCGCTAGCCCCCCAAATCCACCCCATGCGCGCGCCCTTACCTCCACCAAGATTTGATCTCGAGACCTCCCCTTTGCGCGCCTAAAGCCTTTACCACTTTGCCATATTGATTTGTTCTCCAGTTAATGACATATCTATTTATTTGTATATATATTTAGTTATATTTATTCATATAGTAATTGTAAAGACCCGTAAAATTCAAGGGAATTTTTTTCTTAATTTTCTTTGGGATTTTACAAGAACACGGTTTCTGACAGCACCTGATTCCGAGGCCCGGTGTGCCCGAAATTTTTATCCGAAGTTTATCTCGGGTACGTTCAGTGAACGAATGAGCGGGATTTGGACCAGTGCTCGGAATCGAATTTCGAGGGCACCGATGGAATCGCAGTGTTGGTAATTGCTTAGGAACACCTTTTCCGGAGTTGCGTTTGCACGGGGGAAGTTGTTAAAAATTGTGGAAGTTAAAAATAAAATTGAGTTACAAATTTTATTTTTTACTAAGTGGTTATCCGTTGTGTGGAAGTTGGGGTAACTACCCAAGTGTGGTTATGAGGGCGGTGGAGCCCACACGAACCCCACCCCTTCATATTCCCTAAACTCCCATAACACTCCTATTAAATGACACATGAGCTAATTAAGTGGTTTAATTCAATTTTTGAATTTCAAACTTAAGTCATGAGTAATAAAATAAGTGAAACACTTATTTTATTATTGTTGGAGCTTGTTGTGTTGAGAGTGGATTGGGGGAAAAGCTCTAGAAGTTCTTCTTCTTCGTCGAAGAACGCGAAGAACGCGAAGAACGCAAAGAATACACCGATCTCCGATGAAGAACGCTGAATCCTCGGAGATCGACTACGCGACGCAGTGTACCACGACGCCAATAACCCTCTCCTTCCGCGACGTCTTCTTCCGCGACGATAAATTCCGCGACAAACCATCATTCAACGAATTCGACGAGGTAGAAGATTTATTTGTCTGTTCGTGAATACTTCAGTCGCAATTTCTTCATTTCAAATTTGGCCACCTGTTTCCGTAATAACGGGAGGAGGTTGGACCGCACAAACACGGTCGACCCTCCTCTCCCTTGTTTGTTTGATTTTATTGCGGCACATGCAAAGGCGGCGCGGTGCCGTTGCACCGCGCAGAAACAATGGGAATGGGCAAGGATGCGCGGCGCCGTCGCGCCATGCCGATGAAGTCAAACAAGGTCGCGGCGTCGTCGCGCCGCGCTGGAGAATCACGAAAACACCGTGGCCGGAGCGGGGCCGCGGCGGAGGGGCACGGCGCCGTCGCGCCGCGCCGGACGGACCAAGGCCGCGGCGGAGCAGGGAGCGGCGTCCGGTTTCCGGCCGCCAGCGTCGGAGCAGGGGGGACGGGACCAGCCGGTCCCGTGGCGACAGTAGCCGGCCGGCCGGAGCGGGCCAGCTGGTCAGGGGAGAAGCCGGGGGTTCGTAACCCCCAACTGGCCGGACAACAGTGGCCCCCCACATGGGGGTCGCAGTTACGAAACAGGGGGGCAGCGCCTCCCCCCCCAAAACCGCTTGGCCGTTTCGGCCGAGCCATCTGGCCAGCGGACCGCGCTGGCCGCGTCCAAGCGGGCCGGACCCGGACCCGGTCGGGTCGACCCGGTTCGGGCCGACCCATGGGGTCTCGGGCCAGGTCGGTCCGGGCCCGAAACCCCCACTTCCGGACCTCTTTTGGATTTTTGCCCATAACATGGGTTACGGACCTCCGATTGACGCACCATCAGCTGAGATGCGATCCTTTGATTGAGACGGTCGTTTTGATATATTAAACTCAAGGTTTCACAGTACTTTGGGTTCGGTCGGGTTGGTTCGAACACGAAACCAACCGGGCCCTCGGAATGGAAACACTTATAACTTGAGCTCCGGACGTCCGATTGACGTGTCGTCGATTTTGTTGGATTCTTCTTAGTGATACTGACCTTTTGGATTACTCCACTCGAGGTTTGGACATAGTTGGAGTACGGTCGGGTTGGTTTTGACTTAAAAACCAACCGGGCCCCTCAGACGAAAAAACCAATAACTCTCAGACCAGGCGTCCGATTGACGCGCCGTCTGTCACGTTGAGTTCCTGTTGACGATACAGAACTTTTGGATACATCAAATCCGAACTTTGTGTCAGTTGATGTATCGGCCCCTCGGCTCGTGGAGCGGATCCTCCTCCAACGAGCTTGTTGTGTGCGGGAACCCTAGAGCTGGCTACGACTACGACGACGATGAAGACTGTATGGGAATCCTCCGTGAGTTTGACAATGATGACTACAACACTCAGAGATCCTATATGGATCAGTGCTACCGATCCTGTGTGGGTCCGATCCTGTGTGGGTCAGCGCTCAGCGGTTCTGTGTGGGCCAACACATACCGATCATGTGTGGGTCAGATCCTGTGTGGGTCATTGCGGGGGTTAGTACCTATCGATCCTGTGTGGGTCCGACGACTTAGATGAATCAGTGGCAACACCTGATCATCTCTATCATCTTACGAAGAAGTATACCTTGTGAGATGAGTCTTGACTTTCAATCTTATCTTCGATAAGATTGACTTGATATCCTGTGTGGATTACGTTATGCTTTCCTGTGTGGATTGTGTTGTGAATTCCTATGTGGAACAGATTATGTTTTCCTGTGTGGACTGGGTTGTACTTGAGCTCGGATGTTGGAGCTGAATTGATGACTTAGGTATATGTATGGGCATATACCTAAGTAATGTCAGTTGTTACTTCGTGATTGTATATTTCCTTTGTGGATTATCCTTTGTGGATTCTGGGAGACCTTCGGGGGTCTCGGGGTCCCTACTGAGTAGCTTATACTCACCCCTGCACGGGCTATACCTGCACTACATTGTGTTGGTTGCAGACGACGGACAACGCTGATCGTGGTTGAGGCTTGCAGAGCAGGTCGGTACCTGGAGGTGGACCACTAGGTGGGACGTACTCGGAGCAGACGACTGGACCCGAGGGGCTGTGAAGGCTATCTGTACCCACCCTTCAGGTGGGACTTCTAGTGGACGGCTCGCCATTGCGGATTTACTTTTCAGTTGTTGTACTCCCTTTTTCAGTTGTACTTTACTTTCAGTTTGGGTTTGTATTCTGACCCACTTACTTTTCCGCACTTACTATTGTACCTAGTTTTTACTTAGTGTTTACTTCTTCTTGCTTACTCTGTGTGTTTGTTCACTTTACAAAGGAAATGCCTTCCCTTTTTATCGGGAATCATGCCTTGGTGCTAGTCGCCAGCCCCTGGCCTATGTAAGTCGGGCGTGGGGTAGTCACGGCATGGGCCCTGAGGACTGGTCGTGACAAATTGGTATCAGAGGAGTTCGGTTCTACCGTAGAACTCAGGACTCTGATCTTTTTCTATGTAAAGCAATAGTGTTAAGAGTATTGAGTGTGGTTATTAGTCCAGGGAGTCCAGTGTTGGTGCGGCGGCCGACGTATCCGTACACCAGGACCCTGACTTCTGATTTCCGACTTAGTGCACGAAAACATTGATTGCTTGTGTGTTTCAAGTTTTCTTTATGATTACTTTGTGTCAGCTCACCAGGTATACTGTATTAACCATGGCACACCTGTTTCTTTTCAGGATAGCCCCACAACGGTAGCCAGCTAGGGTTCCGAGCGTTGTGCGGGACGACAACCCACCGAGCGACGAGGCCTCGGTACAGGGCACTTTGACAGTAGAGGCACCGTCGGTACCTCTACCCGCCGAGCCACCGATGCTACCAGCCCCATCCGCTGACGGTGCACGTCGCCTTAGTGCACTGCACGAGTTTCAGTGTTAGCGACCGCCCAGGTTCCCTGGGGAGACGAACCCCCAGGCAGCCGAGGATTGGCTAGAGGTAGTTGTACGAGTTTTCCGTTTGGTAGGGACACCAGTAGACCTCATGGTGATCCTTGAAGTGAGTCTCTTGCACGCGGCAACAGATAGATGGTGGAGCTTTATGCTCCAGGTGCATGACGAGACATCTCTACCCTGGACGGACTTTGAGAGCCTCTTCCACTCGGATTTCGTCCCAGCCACCCTCCGTGCGGTGCGCATCCAAGAGCTTCTACAGTTGCGGCAGGGCAGCTTGACGGTCGCCCAGTACTCGGTGAGATTTACCGATATCTCACGTTATTCGACGGACATGGTACGAGACCCATTCTTCTGGGACTGGACCTTCGAGCAGGGATTGAGGCATGAGATCAGGGCATCGCTGATCTCCCTCAGCATTTCGACACAGGCAGGGGTACTGGAGCGAGCCCTTCTGATCGAGAGCTTCCTTGATGAGCCTACATCAGCAGCGAGGCCTACTGCAGGGCGGCACGTAGCAGAGTCTTCTGCAGTAGGCAGTTGACGGATGATACATGGGTCCAGGCAGACCAAACCCTCAGGCAGACAACCTCAGGACACTGGCTCAGAGGTGCGGGGCACTCAGCGCAGAGCCAGTCTTTCGAGAGGTAGACAGTGCTACGCATGCAGCGGGCAGGGCCACATGGCTCGTGACTGCCCGACCCGCCATGAAGAGGGGCATCAGACGGTTGAGGAACCACCCAGGCAGAGGCAGAGGTTCGACCGTGGCGGTCCGCAAGGAGCAGGCAGATGAGGTCGAGGAGCTGGTCGAGCGGCAGGTGGTGGACGACATTTTGAGGCTCTACCACCACCACTACCAGGAGGTCCACCCCGACCACAGGGGAGAGCACAACTTCAGGTAGCTGAAGCTTATGATCACGGAGCTCCGGAAGCGGGTGGACAAGTGCGGGACTAGCTTCGGGCATAGAGGCCTTTGCCCATAATGCCTCTAGCTCCGTTGTTTGTGTTTCCTTGTGTCCTTGTACTTTGAGTTGAAGTAATAAAAGACGTTTTCAATAGTGACGTTTGCTTTCTTGTCTTTTGTATGTTAATATTAAGAGGTACCGGTTAAAAACTGCTGACTTGACCCTCACTTGCGAGATTCTTACTGGAGGAGACCCAGTGACCACACACTGATGCCGACAGTGTGACTCAACCCTTGGAGGCAAGAGTAACAATTGGATCTCTTGGTAGTAGCGTCGAGGCCTTACGACGTCATCCATGGCATGAATTAATTGATCATGACGGGATTGACTGTATTAGGCAAGGAACGTGGTTCATCCAGGGGATGAGACCAGATTTCTTTTTTCGGAAAAGGAGAAATCTTTGAAGCTTTGAAGAACATTAAGGAGGAAGGGGCAACCCTTCGTGTGGTCAGATAGATGTCAGCAGAGCTTCCAGGAGTTGAGACAGAGATTGACCAGCGCACCTATCTTGAGGCTACCAGAGGAGGGAGTAGGGTACGTAGTTTACTACGATGCATCAGGGACTGGACTCGGATGTGTCCTGATGCAGGATCGGGTCGTGATCTCCTATGGATCACGTCAGTTGAGGCAGCATGAGCAGAACTACGCTACCCCTGACCTGGAGTTAGCATCAGTGGTCTTCGCTCTGAAGATGTGGCGACACTATCTGATGGACGAGCGCTTTACAGTCTTTTCTGATCACCAGAGTCTTAGGTACATCTTCTCGCAGAAGGACCTGAACCTAAGACAGTGGTGATGGCTCGAGTTCCTCCAGGATTATGACTTTGAGATAGTCTATACTCATGGGAAGGGGAACGTAGTAGCCGATGCTCTCAGCAGGAGGACGAACATTCAACTACTTGGGGAGGCGACAGAGCAGCTAGCCGCTTTGCAGTTATCCTTCATGGATAGCGATGGAGCAGCCTTTCTACAGTCACTCATAGTCACTCCTTCACTTCTACAGTGGGTCAGAGAGGCACAACGTGGGGATGATGACTGTGAGATGCGGCGTGCACAAATATCCTCAAGGCAGACACCTGATGGATTCTCTATGGGAGGAGAGTAGGTCATTATTTTCAGAGGACGTACCATGGTACCAGCTGCTTTATAGGAGGAGGTGCTGATAGAGTTACACACTTCCCCTTTGCTGGTACATCCTGGAGTGGCGAAGATGTACCAGGACCTCAGACGTCAGCACTGGTGGCCGGGTATGAAGAAGGTTGTGGCTGAGTTCGTTTCTCGATGCCTCACCTGCCAGTAGGTGAAGGCAGAGAACCAGGTACTAGCAGGCTTGGTATAGCCCTTGGAGGTCCCAGAGTGGAAGTGGGATGGGATATCTATGGACTTCATGACTGGACTTCCACGCACTTCCAGAGGTCACGACTCCATTTGGGTGATTGTCGACCGACTCACCAAGTCGGCCCACTTCTTACCCATCAGAGAGCAGGGCTTAGTAGAGAGCTTGGGACACCTCTACGTTCAAGAGATTGTACAGCTTCATGGTGTTCCATCATATATCATCTCTGATCGAGATTCTCGCTTTACTTCCCGGCTTTAGAAGGGGTTACATGAGGCATTCGGGACGCAGCTACGTCTGAGCACCGCCTTTCACCCTCAGACAGATGGTCAGACGGAGAGGACCATTCAGACTCTCGAGGACATGCTCCACGCATGTGTTATCGACTTTGATCGCAGTTGGGAGGACCACCTACCCTTGGTGGAGTTCGCGTACAACAACAACTACCACTCCACCATCGGGATGACACCATATGAGGCGTTGTACGACCGACCTTGCAGATCACCGCTGTGCTGGACAGACCCTGGGGAGTCAGCACTTGTGGGACCGAAAATGGTCCAGGCCACGATGGAGAAGGTCCAGGTCATCCAGGAGCGGATGAGGATATCTCAGAGCCGGTAGAAGTCTTATGCTGACAGGAGGTGGAGGCCACTAGAGTTCGAGGATGGCGACCACGTCTTCTTGCGGGTCTCACCTCGACGGGGATTACGGAGATTTGGCCAAGGTGGCAAGTTGTCTCCACGCTTCATCGGACCATTCCAGGTCCTCAGCAGGATTGGCGAGGTGGCTTATCGCCTGACTCTACCACCTCAGTTACACCGGGTGCACGACGTCTTTCACGTATCTCAGCTGAGGAGATACGTGCACGACCCGACACATATCATTGACCATGGGGAGCTGGACATTGATGATGGGGAGACTTTTACAGAGGTCCCAGTGGAGATCGAGGATCGACAGGAGCAGGTCCTACGTGGATGGTCGATTCCTCTAGTGCGTGTCAGATGGCAGCACGGGAACCTCCAGGAGAGCACTTGGGAGCGGGAGGCTCAGATGCGTGCGCAGTACCCACATTTGTTTCCCTAGTTTATGATGTATCTTTATGGGGACGTAAAGCCCTGAGGTGGGAGTAATGTAAAGACCCGTAAAATTCAAGGGAAATTTTTTCTTAATTTTCTTTGGGATTTTAAAAGAACACGATTTCTGACGGCACCTGATTCCGAGGCCCGGTGTGCCCGAAATTTTTATCTGAAGTTTAGCTCGGGTACGTTCAGTGAACGAACGAGCGGGATTTTCTAACTTTTGGACCGGTGCTCAGAATCGAATTACGAGGACACCGATGGAATCTCAGCGCTGGTAATTGCTTAGGAACACCTTTTCCGAAGTTGCGTTTGCACAGGGGAAGTTGTTAAAAATTATGGAAGTTAAAAATAAAATTGAGCTACAAATTTTATTTTTTACTGAGTGGTTATCCGTTGTGTGGAAGTTCGGGTAACTACCCAAGTGTGGTTATGAGGGTGGTGGGGCCCACACGAACCCCACCCCTTCGTATTCCCTAAACTCCCATAACCCTCCTATTAAATGACACATGAGTTAATTAAGTGGTTTAATTCAATTTTTGAATTTCAAACTTAAGTCATGAGTAATAAAATAAGTGAAACACTTATTTTATTATTGTTGGAGCTTGTTGTGTTGAGAGTGGATTGGGGGAAAAGCTCTAGAAGTTCTTCTTCTTCGTCGAAGAACGCGAAGAACGCGAAGAACGCGAAGAACGCAAAGAATGTACCGATCTCTGACGAAGAACGCCGAATCCTCGGAGATCGACTACGCGACGCCGTGTACCGCGACGCCAACGACCCTCTCCTTCCGCGGCGTCTTCTTCCGCGACGATAAATTCCACGACAAACCCTCGCTCAACGAATTCGACGAGGTAGGGGATTTATTTGTTTGTTCGTGAATACTTCAGTAGCCATTTCTTCATTTCAAATTTGGCCACCTGTTTCCGCAATAACGGGAGGAGGTCAGACCGCACGAACACGACCGACCCTCCTCCCCCTTGTTTGTTTGATTTTATTACGGTAGATGCAAAGGCGGCGCGATGCCGTTGCACCGCGTAGAAACAATGGGAATGGGAAAGGATGCGCGGCGCCGTCGTGCCGTGCCGGAGAATCACGAAAACACCGTGGCCGGAGCGGGGCCGCGGTGGAGGGGCGCGATGCCGTCGCACCGCGGCGGAGCAGGGAGTGGCAGCCGGTTTCCGGCCGCCGGCGTCGGAGCAGGGGGGACGGGACCAGCTGGTCCCGTGGCGGCAGCAGTCGGCCGACCGGAGCAGGCCGACCGGTCAGGGGAGAAGCCAGGGGTTCGTAACCCCCAGCTGGCCGGACAGCAGCGGCCCCCCACATGGGGGCCGCAGTTACGAAACAGGGGGGGGGGCAACGCCTCCCCCCCCCCCAAAACCGCTCGGCCGTTTCGGCCGAGCCATCTGGCCAGCGGACCGCGCTGGCCTGGCCGCGCCCAGGACGGGCCGAGCCGCGCCAGCCGGGCCCGAACCAGATCCGGTCGGGTCGACCCGATTCGGGCCGACCCAGGGGGTCTTGGGCCGGGCCGGGCCAGGCCCGAAACCCCCACTTCCGGACCTCTTTCGGTCGTTTTCCCATAACTTGGGCTACGGACCTCTGATTGACGTACCATCAGCTGCGATGCGATTCTTGGATCGAGACGGTCGTTTTGATATATTAAACTGAAGGTTTCGGAGTACTTTGGGTTCAGCCAGGTTGGTTTGAACATGAAACCAACCGGGCCCTCGGAGCGGAAACGCTTATAACTTGAGCTCCGGGCGTCCGATTGACGTGTCGTCGACTTTGTTGGATTCCTCTTAGTGAGAAGGACCTTTTGGATTACTCTGCTCGAGGTTTGGACTTAGTTGGAGTACATTCGGGTTGGTTTTGACTTAAAAACCAACCGGGCCCCTGGGACGAAAAAGCCAATAACTCTCAGACCGGGCGTCCGATTGACGCGCCGTCTGTCACGTTGAGTTCCTGTTGACAATACGGAACTTTTGGATACATCAACTCCGGACTTTGTGTCAGTTGATGTATCATCCCCTTGGCTCGTGGAGCAGATCCTCCTCGAATGAGCTTTCTGTGTGCGGGAACCCTAGAGCTGGCTGCGACTGCAACGACGATGAAGACTGTACGGGAATCCTCCGTGAGTTCGACAATGACGACTACATCACTCAGCGATCCTGTGTGGATCAATGCTACCAATCCTGTGTGGGTCCGATCCTGTGTGGGTTAGCGCTCAGCGGTTCTGTGTGGGCCAGCGCATATCGATCCTGTGTGGGTCAGATCCTGTGTGGGTCAGATCCTGTGTGGGTCATTGCGGGGGTTAGTACCTATCGATCCTGTGTGGGTCCGACGGCTTAGATGAATCAGTGGCTACACCTGATCATCTCTATTGTATTACGAAGAAGTATACCTTATGAGATGAGTCTTGACTTTCAATCTTATCTTCGATAAGATTGACTTGGTATCCTGTGTGGATTACGTTATGCTTTCCTGTGTGGATTGGGTTGTGAATTCCTATGTAGAACGGGTTATGTTTTCCTGTGTGGACTGGGTTGTACTTGAGCTCGGATGTTGGAGCTGAATTGATGACTTAGGTATATGTATGATAATATACCTAAGTAATGTCGGTTGTTACTTCGTGATTGTATCTTTCCTTTGTGTATTATCCTTTGTGGATTCTGGGAGACCTTCGGGGGTCTCGGGGTCCCTATTGAGTAGCTTATACTCACCCCTGCACGGGCTATACCCGCACTACATTATGTTAGTTGCAGACGACAGACAATGTTGATCGTGGTTGAGGCTTGCGGATCAGGTCGGTACCTGGAGGTGGACAACTAGGCGGGACGTACTCAGAGCAGACGACTGGACCCGAGGGGCTGTGGAGGCTATCTGTACCCACCCTTCATGTGGGACTTCCAGTGGACGGCTCGCCGTTGCGGCTTTACTTTTCAGTTGTTGTACTCCCTTTTTCAGTTGTACTTTACTTTCAGTTTGGGTTTGTATTTTGGCCCACTTACTTTTCCGTACTTACTATTGTACCCAGTTTTTACTTAGTGTTTACCTCTGCTTGCTTACTCTGTGTGTTTGTTCACTTTACAAAGGCAATGCCTTCCCTTTTTATCGGGAATCACGCCTTGGTGCTAGTCGCTAGCCCCTGGCCTATGGAAGGCGGGCTTGGGGTAGTCACGACACGGGCCCTGAGGACGGGTCGTGACAGTAATATACAGTTATATTAATATATATATAGTTATATTAATATATATATTTATAGTGATATTAATATATATATTTATAGTTATATCAATATATATATGTAGTTATATTAATATATATATATATAGTTAGATTAATATATAGGTATATAAATATTTATATATCGGTATTTTAAATAAAATGGATATTAGTTATTATTTAGATAAAGCTAATATATTTTATATGTAAATATATTTTATTATTTATATTTATAATTAAATTTTTATGTGTGAATATATAAAAAATATGTATATATTGTTATATATTTGATTATAAATAGCAGTGCATTATAAAAAACGATAAAATTTCAAAGACATAATATCAATATGAATGTAATACCTTGGAATAAATTCAATCCCCACCAAAAAAAGCCAATAATACCCCCTTAAACAAGGCTGAAAATCCACAAAATGTTAAAAAATCGGGGTATCCCGACTAAAAACTCAGTTTTGGAGGCCTTATGAGCCTTTTTTGGCCTCAAAAAAACCTTAACCAAGGTTCCCTCAAAATATAAGGGTGTAGAGCTCATCGCAGGCTTCGATTTGACATGTGGTAGAGCTCAAACGGACACCCGAATCAAAAGTTATGGTTGTTTGAAATTCGAGTTGCGTTTTTAACATATTTTGGATCGTTTTTTAATTTTTATTTTATTTTTTTAGTCTTCAAATTGTTATTAAATGACTATTACTCCATAATAATTAGAAAATTATTAATTAAAAATATTTTTTTAAATTTTTTTATAATCCATTTTCACTAAATATCTTATATATTAAGTGTAACTGTATATTTATACTTATCTAAAATATATTTAAAATTATATTTTAAAAATATATATTATATTTATATCAATATAACTATATCTATATATTTAAATATTAATATATATTTTTTAATGATTTTTTTTGGAAGTAGACCCTTTATCAGCGCTTTTAAAAAAAGCGCTGATAAAGACCCCCCTTATCAGCGCTACTAAAAAAAACGTTGATAAAGGGGTATCCTTTAACAGCGCTAAAAAAAAACACCGTTAAAGGGGGTACCTTTATCAGCGCTAAAAAAAGCGCTGATAAAGGGGTACTTTTATGAGTGTTTTTTTAGCACTGATAAAGGTACCCCCTTTATCATCACTTTTTCGTTAGCGCTGATAAAAGGTGGTGCTGACCTTGCCCCATTTTGTGGTAGTATTCTCGGTTTTCAACATGCCAATTGTGTTTTTTGAACTAAAATGTCAATTTTAATGTGGAAACACGCATTATGAGTCATACCGGCCGCATCGTGCATCATTTTGATGTGAGAATACTTCATACATACCAAAAATGACTTATAAATCGTTGTTCCAAATTATCAAGACAATCAGAGCGTGTTTTATTGGTTTTTAGTGAGTAACACATTTTGAACTAAAATATAAATTTTAAACTGATAACAAACACTTTTAGTCATAATGGCCACACCGTGTATCATATTGAGGTGTGGTTGATTCCTACACATCCCAAATGACTCATGGATCACTTTCCTAAAGTATCAAAATAATATGAATGCATTTTCTCAGTTTTCAGTATGTCAATTGTTCTTTTTTACTTAAATTAATGTCAATTTTAAATAAAAAGACACACATGGAGTCATATCGGTCACATCATGCATCTTATTAAGGTGAGATTGACTCCTACACATCAAAAATGACTCACGAATAATTTTCCTAAAATATCAAAACAATTTGAATGTGTTTTCTCAGTTTTCAATATGTCAGTTATTGTTTTTACTTAAATTAATGTTAATTTTAAATAAAAAGACACACTTGGAGTCATACCAGTCACACTGTGCGTCATATTGAGGTTCAGTTAAATTATACATGTCACAAATTACTCATGGATTGTTTTCCTAAAATATCAAAACAATCTTAATGTGTTTTCTTGGTTTTTAGTATGTCACTTGTTGTTTTTACTTAAATTAATGTCAATTGTAAATAAAAAAGACACACTTGGAGTCATACCGGTCACACCATGCATCTAATTAAGGTGAGGATGATTCCTACACATCAAAAATGACTTACAGATCATTTTACTAAAGCATCAAAATAATCTTAATGCATTTGCTCAGTTTTCAGTATGTTAGTTGTGTTTTTTGAACTAAAATGTCAATTTTAAACTAGAAACATGCATTATGAGTCATATCAGTCACATCACACATCAGTTTGATGTGAGACTACTTCATACACATCAAAAATGAATTATAATATGCTTTCCTAAATTACCAATACAATCAAAGTGCGTTTGATTTATTTTCAGTGAGTGACACGTTTTGAACTAAAATTTCAATTTTAAATTGATAACATACACTTTTAGTCATACTGGTCACATCGTGCACTGGATTTAGGTGTGGTTGATTTCTACACGTCACAAATGACTCATGGATAATTTTCCTAAAGTATCAAAACAATCTGAATGTATTTTCTCTGTTTTCAGTATGTCACTTGTTTTTTTTACTTAAATTAATGTCAATTCTAAATAAAAAGACAAACTTTGAGTAATACTGGCCATACCGTACATCTTATTGAGGTGAAGTTGAATCACACACATCATAAATGACTCATGGATATTTTTCCTAAAATATTAAAACAATCTGAATGAGTTTGCTCAGTTTTAAGTAAGTTAGTTTTTCTTTTTACTTAAATTAATGTCAATTTTAAATAAAAAGACACACTTGGAATCATATCGGTCACATTGTGCATCGTATTGAGGTGCGATTGACTCCTAAAAATAATAAATTACTCATGGATCATTTTCCTAAAATATAAAAATAACCCGAATGTTTTTTCTTGGTTTTCAGTATGTCACTTGTTGTTTTTACTTAAATTAATGTCAATTTTAAATAAAAAGACACACTTAGAGTCATACCGGTCACACCGTGCATCAGATTGAAGTGTGAATGATTCCTACACATCAAAAATAACTTATAAATCATTTTCCTAAAGTATTAAAATAATTCAAATATGTTTTCTCAGTTTTCAGTATGCCAGTTGTGTTTTTTGAACTAAAATGTCAATTTTAAACTAATAACAGACACTTTTAGTCATATCGGTCACATTGTGCATCAGATTGAGGTGTGGTTTCTTTTTACATGTCACAAATGACTCATAGATCATTTTACTAAAGTATAAAAACAATATAAATTCATTTGTTTAGTTTTCAGTATGTCACTTGTTCTTTTTGCTAAATTTAATGTCAATTTAATATAAAAATACACACTTAAAGTCATATCATCCGCAACGTGCATCGGATTGAGGTGCAGTTGATTCCTACACACCACAAATGACTTATGGATCATTTTCCTAAAGTATCAAAATAATCTGAATGCATTTTCTCAGTTTTCAATATGTCGCTTGTTCTTTTTACTAAAAGTAATGTCAATTTTAAATAAAAAGAGACACTTTGAGTGATACCGATCACTTGTTATTTTTTCTTGGTTTTGAGTATGTTAGTTGATCTAATGCCAACTATATTTCCTAGACATTTTATAATAGATATCACATCTTAGAAGATTAATATTCCTTACATAACATAATGATCCATGCCAGAATAGTTTAGGTCTACTCCTTTTGGAAACATGGAAACATAAAGAACTAGTTCATAAGAGTCTCTCATTAAGTTATTCTTTACTAGAAACCTTTCTATACACGTCATTTATAAAACCATTCTTAATAACTTAAGGATATGAAACATAAGAAAGGGTGATCATAGATGCTCAATAAGTGTAAACAAGGGAGATATCAATGACCATATAAGGATAACATGAGCATAAAGATGTTAGAAGGTGATATTAACATTAAAAATTCATACCCTACATATCATAGATCATAATCACGAGTCATGGATCAAATCATGGTAGTTCATAATACATGAATCTTAAAGGATCAAAGAATATTATAAACTAAAAACATACACTTCGAGTCATACCGAGCACACTGTGTATCAGATTGAGGTGTGACTGATTACTACACTATTCAGGAAAATGTTTATGACATATCTTTTTTTAAGTCATACATTGCATTAAACTATTGAGAAATTCCTTAGTAGATGCATCCTTATGATTCAATTCACATTTCATGCAACATGGGGTTTCCTCTTCCACCTAAAAAGAACATTTTCTCTCTTTTATGGATTTTTGCAGATAGTTGAAAGAAAAATATAACTTCCCAAAAGATATATAAAAAATAAATAAGTACTAGATAAAAATGATAAGAAAATTAACATACAAATAGTAGATAAAATGATGAAAAAATTAATTAAATAAATAAAAAGACACACTTTGAGTCATACCAGCCACATCATGCATTACCATGCTTTCCATTTGCTTTCTTTGTTGAAATGGTAACACTACATTGTCAAAATTTATCACTTTCCTTCATGATCCCTCCACTACCTTTGAAGGAAAGTGATAAATGTCGACAATACAGAGGTGACAATGTTTTAAGGGAGAATAAGTCTAGGGAAGACATTATCCGCATTAGTAGTCAAACATTTAATTTAGATTATATTAATGTAGAAGAGAACAAATAATATTATGAGGAAAAACATAGTATATTAAAAAAATTACCTTCTCACACTACTGGAAATTTAGGCTATAGCCACGGTTTCAAACCGTGGCTATAAGTCCCAAAACCGTGGCTGGTAATGGCATGGATATAGGGCAATACCCTATAGCCACGGTTTCAAACCGTGGATATAGAGTATTGCCACGGTTTGAAACCCGTGGCAGAACATGAAGCTGCACAAAGCCTAAAGCCACGGTTCAAAACCGTGGCTATATAGCTTTAGCCGTGGTTTAAAACTGTGGCTTTAAGTCTATATCCACGGTTTAAAACCGTGGCTTTAGGGCTTGAAATTTCTTAAAAAAACCCACATCCCCCCCCCCCTGAACAGCCCCCCTGGACAACCCTTGCACCCCCCTGGACAGCCCCCCTTGGACAGCCCCTTGCAACCCCCTAGACAACCCTTGCACCCCCCCTGGACAGCCCCCTACACCCCCATGCCCCCCTGGACAACCCCCTTGCACCCCCCAACTCCTGCAGTATCCTACAACCCCACCCCTCCCTGCAGCCCCCCCGGGAGATGAGTGGAGAAGACCCTTGAGAAGCTGCCAGACTTATTTATTCCATGCAAATCTGGAATTTCTGGAAAGTGCTTGAAAAAATCATTGATGAGGTATGCATTTCTCTCATCCCTGTTAATGACCGAATAAAGTATGATATTAAGGGGGAGAAATTGAATTAATCAATGACAAGAAGTTGAGGAAATTTGAAATCTCAAGGCTGATTTCTAAAACCTGATACATGTACTTGAATGTTTTCAACATGTGTATTGAGATGAGTGCAAGATCTCAGGTTGTAAATGAGGAAGAAAAGTTGTTTCATGCCAATATGCAGATGATAAATGGCTTGCAAGTTAGTTGGAGTACCCAAGCATATTGATGAGACAATTAGGAGCTGGACAACTTAGAAGGGAGTTGGAAGTTCCCAAACTTGTTGAGAAGGAATATGAAGTTCTCAAGCAAAGGTGTTAGTATGCGAATCTTAAGGCCCCCCATGCACACCTCCCCCTGCAACCCCCCTTCCCACCTTGGACCGACCCCACTCAACCCCCTGGACAGACCCCCCCTCCTGGACACCCCCTCCCTCCTGGAACCCCCCCTGGACAGACCCCCCTAGGACAATCCCACCCGGACAACAGCCCCCCCTGTTGGACACCCCTTGCACCACCCCTGCTGGACACCCCCCCTGGACAGACCCCCCCTCCTGGACACCCCCTTCCTCCTGGCCCTGGACAACCCCACCCAGACAGCCCCCCCGGACAACAGCCCCCCCCCCCCTCGTGGACACCCCCTCTCTTTTAGACAACCCCCTGGACAACCCCACTCAGACAACAACCCCCCGGACAGCAGCCCCCCCCCGGACAACAGCCCCCCCGGACAGCATCCCCCCCTCCACCCCCTGAATAGACCCCCCTCCTGAAAACCCACCTGGACAGAACCCCCCAGGACAATCCCACCTGGACAACACCCCTACTGGACACCCCCCTCCTGGACACCCCCTCCCTCCTGGACACCCCCCCTCCCTCCTAGAAACCCCCTTGGACCACCCCACCCAGACAGCAACACCCCCCCCCCTCCTGGAAACCCTATATTGTTGTGCTGCCTTTGGGTCCATTGTGGGTTTTTGGTGCTGGATTTATCCGTTGGAAAGGGATAGGAATGTAGAGTGGATTTTTTGGCTGGTTCTCAGCTTGTGTGGGTCATGCAGGCGATGTTCTTGTGGGGGTTCTTGTTGCTATTATGGTGTTGGGTGGGTGTGGGATGTTTATAGTGCAAGGATCCTGTGCAGAGGATGCTTGATTTCAGTGCGTGGGGATGATTCTAGAGGGGCTTCTAGTGTGGTGCGGATAGAGTCACGTGTTATTATTCTAAGTGCAGTTGTAGAGGATAGGGTTCATGGTATGGGTGATTCAAGCGAGGATTTCTAGTTTTTGGTTGATTGGTTTCTTTTTGGGTTATGGTTTTCCTGCTACTTGGCTACATGTAGGGGATTCCAATGAAGGAAATGAAGGAAATGGGTCTGGACTAACACATGTGCAGGATGTCCAATCTCAGAAGGAGGATTGGAGCCTCATTCAGGAGTCACAACAAGATATGGATGAAAAAAATTCTTCCAGCAGATTGTACTGATCTTAAGGTTGTAAATCAGCATGAGGTCCGTTGCCATGCTGTGGATTTGCAGGGACCTTTTGACAAACCGGAGAGGCCCACGACTCCTCTTCATGGCTTTTCTGCACATGAAGAGTACAAATTAGATACAGTTTTGGTGGACTCCACTCAGGATAATGATGCTGAAACCCAGGTAAAGGATGATGCCTTTATCATTAACCCTGACATGGATACTTGCAAATATTCGGATGTAGGTTTTCAGATTATTGAGGAACTCAACAAGCAGTGGAACACAATGAATATTGGGAGCAAATGTTCTGACACAGAGAATGATGGTTCGCCAAAGAAATGTTCATATCGGGATGCCGTTAAAGGTAAATCAGTTGCCAATGAAGGCTTTTCGCCCTCAATGAAAAAGTCCCAGCCAATGAAGGACTACTCACATCTGAAGCCCACTATGGTGACTAGATCCATCTCCAGTGGGAGAAAGGCTCGAGATAATTATTTCAGTCCCTTGGAAGATGAGTCTGATTGGGATTATGATGAGTATAATCCTCTTGAATTTGATTACTGAGGTTATTGACATTCTATGTTTTAGAATGAGGGCAGTGCGTCTTGTCTGACCCCATTCCCTTGCTGTTCCATGTTTTGGTTTTTTTGAATAAAGAGGCTTGCCTCACCTTTATAAAAAAAGGAATGTGGTGGTCTGGTGCCATGATATTGTAGAATGTTTCCTTGGCTTCAAGGTTCATGAAGTAGTAGGTGGTTCGAGTTGCGTATGGACTAGTACTGTTGTTCCTAGAGGAAGGTTTTCTTTATTGGATGGGTTCTTTCCAATAGCCTTTTGGGTTGCAGTAGCTATTCTGGTGTGAGTGTCTAGGAGGGTTGGGTTTTGTTTGGTGTTGGGTGGGATGACTGCAATTATTGGTGTTTAGGGGAGCGGTGTTGTGGTTGGGTGGTAGGTGGATGGTTTGTGGTTTTGTAAGGGTACAAGAAGGTGGGTTTGATTGATGGTGTTTATTGTAGGTGAGTTGAGTGGTCTGTTGTAGGGATTATGTGATTCTGGAGATGATTGGCTAATGCTCGCCTTGGATGGATTCTGGTGGTGATTTGGAGGTGTTTCGCATGGGATGTTCAATTTTATCATATCACTGGACAGACCCCCCTGGACAACCCCACCCGGACAACAGCCCCCCCGAACATCAGCCCCCCCACTGGACCCCCCTGGTGTGGGCTAGATGTGGCTGGAGCAGGGCCAAATCACGACATTACCGTGGCGTGATCGCGGCGTGACCGCGACATGACCGCAGCGTGACCACAACATGTTGGCCTGATCTAGCGACATCCGCAGGGCAACATCTTCCGACCAAAAGTGAAGAGAGTGGGAGGAGGCGGGGCAACATTCTGGTCATCGCCCTGCTGACAGAAATTGTGATTAGTCAGTCTCAACATTGATAACAAGACTCATGGAATACTATCACTGCGAATCATCGTGGGGTGTCGTCCTGGAGCAGGGGCAAATCACGGCATTACCGCGGCGTGACTGCGGCATGTCGGCCTGGTCCAGCGACATCTGCAGGGCAACATCTTCCAGCCAGGAACGAAGGGAGTGGGAGGAGGCGGGCCAACGTTCCGACCATCGCCCCGCCGGCAGAAATTATGATTAGTCAGTCTCAACATCGATCACAAGACTCATAGAATACTATCACTGCGAACTATCATGGGTTGTCGTCCTGGAGCAGGGCCAAATCATGGCGTGACCGCGGCATGACCGCGACGTGACTGCGGCGTGACCGCGGCGTGACTTTGCAAAACAAGATGACTTTGCAAAACAAGATGAATTTGCAAAATAGGAGCTGTAAATGGTATTGGAATAGTCTCCTCGGGGGAGTGATGGTTTTCGTCACGTTGTGTTTGAAGGCCGGTGGTTCAGCAGGGGAGGAAGTTTCAGATGCAGAGATGACAACCTTAATTGTTGTTGCTCAGCTTGATCCAATTTGCCTGAAGAAACTACCTGTTCTTGCACCTAGAGTTATTTTACAAATTGGACCATTCTTATTGATAGATAGAGTAGGTATTACAAGGACACTTTTTATCATCAACAAGCGCATGACAAAGAGAGTGGCAGGCTGCTATAAAGAAAATAATGAAGTTTCAATGTCAGTATATCTTGGGCAAGGAAAGGACTGAAACCAGTCCCGAAGATGTTAGTGTTATGCATAATGTTTCTAGCCTCTTGATAGAAAAGGGTGGCATGATTTCTTGGAATAATGGTCAGGAGGTGATTTCGGAAACAAAGCTGCTCCTAGTTTTGGCCAATATAGATGCAGCTGAAGATGCATCTTTAGCAAGAAGTAATGTTGCTCAAATTTTTGGTGGGTATGAATGATCTTTTGAAGTTTCCAACATTAGTAAGACGACGATATGGACTGAATATGATTTTTTGTGAAGTGATCCAGCACTGGGTTCTAAGAGAAGGGTTTAACATTACATTTCTAAGAGTGATGTAGCCATATATGATATGTTGTCTCTATAATTCTTCTTACTCCTACAGAAATAAAAGATGTTGATTTTTTGTTCATTTACTTCTACTTAGTTCTGGTGTGTGACTACTTGTTAGGCCAGAGTCCTAACGACTTATGATAAACAGTTTGAAAAAATTTGTGGCGTTCTGTTTCTAAAAAACATTTACACTTCCAATTCCAGAAGAAAACCACTCAAATAAGTGTCAAAATAAAAATTTTCAATAAGCAATCTGGAACCACTTATATAGAAGCACTTATCTCAAGTGATACATGATGTAAGCAGTAACGGATCCTAAGTGAGCTTTCCGAGCTTAAATTTAAGCCTTTGATTGAGGATGGTTAACCAAGCTTATCTGAATCCTAGGCTCTGTTTGGTATGATGACAGACTTTTTGATGGTAGCATAAAAATAATGAGAGGGAATGGGAAAGGGATTGGGGATTCAATTGTTGCGGAATCGTCAGGAGGCGCAACGACAGAAACGAGAAACAAAAGAAGAATGCAGAAAGAAAAAAATAGACACAGGACACACAAATTTACGTGGTTCGGGAATAACCCTACGTCCACGGACAACCCTTGGACACCCCACCTTGCACCCTCCCCCTGCCCTTCAGATCCCCCGGCACCCCGGACAACACTTGGACACCCCACCTGCACCCTGCCCTACAGACCCCCCCCGGACAACCCTTATACACCCCACCTAGACAGCCCCTCCTGGACACCCCACCTGCACCCTCCCCCCTGCCCTGCAGACCCCCCAACACCCCCCAGACAGCCCTTGGACACCCCACCTGGACAGCCCCTTCTAGAAAATTCTATAGCCATCGGTACCTTCACTTCATTATGAAAGAATGCTAAATGAAAAATGCCTTGAAACTTTTCCAAGAATAGTCTTTGTCTGGATTAGTTTGAATAATAGACTTCCACCACTTATAACTCGGACCCTCTAATGGGATGGTTACAAAAATAACCTTAAGAGACTCATAAATCTAAAGTTGGATAAAAATATCCTCAAACTTCAGTACCAAAACCAATTCATCCTAAGAATCTTGTTACCCAGGAATTATTGTGAGGCTACCATCTTGATTCTGGGGGGCTGTTGCAGGCTGAAATGAAGGTGGAAGGGGGCTGGTGTGGACTGGATGTGGCTGGAGCAGGGCCAAATCACAACATAAATGCGGCGTGACTGTGGCGTGACCGCAACGTGACCGCGGCGTGTTGGCCCGGTCCAGCGACATCTGCGAGGCAACACCTTCCGACCAGGAGCGAAGGGAGCAAGAGGAGGATAGAATGCTGGTGGAAGGGGGATGGTTTCAAGTGATGGGGGGGATGGTGCGGGCTGATTCGAAGGTGGCAGGAGGGCTTTTGCGGGCTAGAATGCTGGTGGCAGTGGGATGAAATGAAGGTGGAAGGGGGATGGTGTGGGCTGGATGTGGCTGGAGCATGGCCAAATCACGACATTAACGCGGCGTGACCGTGATGTGTTGGCCCGGTCCAGCGACATCCGCAGGGCAGCATCTTCCGGCCAGGAGCGAAGGGAGTGGGGGGAGGCTAGAATGATGGTGGAAGGGGGCTAGTTGCAGGTGTTGGGGAGATGGTGCGGGCTGATTCGAAGGTGGAAGGGGGGCTGTTGCGGGCTGGAATGCTGGTGGCAGCAGGCTAAAATGAAGGTGGAAGGGGGCTAGTGTGGGATGGATGTGGCCAGAGCAGGGCCAAATCATGGCGTGACTGCGGCGTGACCGTGGCATGACCGCGATGTGTTGGCCCGATCCAGCGACATCCGCGGGGCAGTATCTTCTGGCCAAGAGCGAAGGGAGTGAGAGGAGGCTGAAATGCTGGTGTAAGGGGGCTGGTTGCAAGTGTTGGAGGGATGGTGTGGGCTGATTTGAAGGTGGCAGGGGGGGGTGTTGCGGGCTGGAATGCTGGTGGCAGCGGGCTGAAATGAAGGTGGAAGGGGGCTGGTGTGGGTTGGATGTGGCCGGAGCAGGGCCAAATCACGGCATTACCACGGCGTGACCGTGGCGTGACCACATCATGACCGCAGCGTGTTGGAACTTTCTAACTAAAAGTTGTTGCTCCCCCACTGGGTATACACACCTTCACACATTAAATATATTTTACAAAAACCTTCAAATTAAATGGGCAATGTCTCACATACAATTTAAAGAGGAAGGTGGAAAACATAAAAAACATTGAAAACAAAGTAGAAAAACGAACCTGGATGTTTGTTTATGCTTCCAACAATAGTATGATTCGATCTTCAACAGGTTCATGAGGTGTTGTCCAGTTTTTTTCGTGCCCAAAAAACACAATAAAAATGTTATTAAATAGTAAAATAACTAAACGAAATAAAAGAAAAGAAAAGGGAAAATAATTTTTAGGTTTCAAACCCGGAACAGGGGCTGTTGTTAACCTGTCCACAACTGCACCCCTCCACCCTCCCCCTGCCCCCTTCCCCCCTACCCCCTGCCCCCTTGCAACCTGCCCCCCTGCCCCCTGCCCCCTGCCCCCCTCCAACCTGCCCCCCTCCACCCTGCACCCTGCACCCTGCCTGCTGCCCCCCTCCACCCCCCTGCCCCCTGCCCGCTGCCCCCCCACCCTGCCCCCCTGCACCCCTCCACCCTGCACCCTGCCCCCTGCCCCATGCCCCCTGCACCCAGCCCCCTAGCCTGCACAGCCCCCCTGCACCCCCTGCACCCCACCCCCTGCCCCCTGCCCCCCTCCACCCTCCCCCTGCCCCCTGCCCCTGCCCCTGCCCCCCTACCCCCTCCACCCTACCCCCTGCCCCCCTCCACCCTCCACCCTACCCCCTGCCCCCCTCCACCCAACCCCCTAGCCTGCACAACCCCCCTACCCCCCTCCATCCATTCCCAGTTGCTAAATAATGTTTTTGTATTATGTAAAAGTGTTTTATGAACCTAATTTTCCTATGATACTAAACATTTAGATCCTTGAATGCATTATTATGTCAAAGGACCCTTGGTATCCATTGACTCACTAGCTAGAGAAGCATAAAACACATGTTCCCCATCAAGATGAGTGCTATATTAAGCCTTGAATATACCTTTGGACCGAGACTCTAGCAGTTCACTATGGAATTGCCTCTGTTTCCTAGACAATGTGTTGTTTAACTTTGAACTGTTTTTCAGCAGATAACCAAATAAACTCTAGATGTTTCTTAGACAGGTCAAGCTCTACAAACAAAAAATAATGAATGAGATGTTTCCCTTTAAGCATCTTTTGATCGACCTAAAATATTTCCAAGAATGTTGCTGCAAATAGTAAGAAAAGAAGGATTTTAAAAAGGCAGATGCAATCTGATAATCTAAATCCATTGGGATGAAAACCGAGAGTCTCTCCTAGAGTGAACAATTAGGTTCCACTGGTAGAGGAAACATGGTTAATAGTTGAAAGAACATGAATATTTGGACAACATGGGACCCATCTTAAATATCACATGCCATGTGACATAGTCACACAACATGGGACCCATCTTAAAATTCTAACGACACTTAAAAGAGTGTCTTGGTTCAAACAACCGTTTTAATAAAAAGAGGGAAACCCCCTACAGGGATATAAAAAGGGTAAAGTATGATGTGTGCTTTATGACTAACAACAACATCAATTATAAGAAAAACATCAATGCAATAATGTTAAGCAAGGTATACCACTGTGAGTTTTCGCAGACAGCGCACCTCCGTTGGAGGGGTTTTATTACAAAAACATGACTTATTTATCAAACGAAACAATTATCTTAACTAACACTTATTCAAGAATTGCAATTTAATATAAACATGAAGAATTAAGAAGGCAACTAAATGCAATTTAAAACATTCTTGAATTAAATAGGCTAGGAGAGGGACCCTACCTCAAGCTCAAGGCGCGTTTGCTTTTGACGATGACAACTCGAATCATCCTTTCTTCCGCTTGCAAGCATATGTAACTTAACATATATATATGGACACCTATCCCCTATGTACATATTTTCATGGCCAAATATGCACAAGGGGGTCCTTAGATATATGTTTATACTTGCATATACCCTTTTACACTTACACGCGTATGCATTTTTCATATCTATATATAAGCACACCTAGCCCCAATATATATATTCATACTTGCATGAGTGAATATATATAAAGGGGGAACTTATATATGCATATTCCTACCTATGAATACACATGTAATCTTTCGTCAACGGCGACTCGAATCCACCTCAACGAAATCCAAAACACACAACAAAAATATAAGGAACCCAAAAATCAAAAAACCCCTAATTAAAATTGGTCCAAAGAATAAAAATGGAATAAACCTTACCCAAATCTTGAACTCATTGTCTTCGATGGTGGTGGATAGAACCGGTCTTAGCATAAGAAACCACCTGTAAGAAAATAGTGGGAAAAGAAATGAGATATAACAACTTCTTATATATATGTGATCAGTGTGTCAACTGTACATGATAAATGATACACGAATCCATAACCAACAATGAACAAATAATATTCAAATTGATATGTACATCCCAATACTAAATAACATGATCATTAATAAATATCTTTATTTTTCAAACATCACCTTCAATTGCCTATTCAAAAATCAAAAATCACCAAAATATGAGAATAAAGTAAACCTCCATTATCACTTAAAAGCGAGAAATAGGGATTAGACATTGTTCTTAGCTGGGCAGATGATGTTGAAGAACAAGGCAATTTGATTAATGATCAAAGCCTCTTAATTTAAATTAAAAATCTGGTCCTAGACACTATTATACTATCCACTGAGCAGGAAAAAGACTGCACTAAAGTGGACATGATAAAGAACATGGAACCTATCCTACATAACAATACACCTATGGTTCTAGTACCCAAACATATGAAGATTTTTAAAGACCCCCAGGAGTAGAAGCAGAGTCATCTGAACTCTGTCAAACAGTAGTCTACTTTGGATCCACCTGTCCTAGGTACGCATACTCCTCCCACTATTGTCGGTGGAGATTATTCTATGAAGTCTGAAAATCTGCTCTATGGTCAAAACATCAGCAATTTACTGCTTAGTTCCAAGTGTTCCACAGACTCATGCACTAATGTTTTCTCTGATGATTCTGCTTCATTACACTTATGTGATCTGAACACCATTGACCCAACCATTAATGCTGCAAAAAACACTAGAAACAGGGACCCAATTTTAACTCTAAGTACTACCACTATCAAAAAGAGGAATGAAACCAAAACGCATGATTTTTCAAATCCCTCTTCTCACACTGTCTCTCTCAACAGGGCTGTTCAACCTGAGACATATACCCTATGTACTGATTTTAATGCATATGTTAACATGCCATTAGAACCTGTTCTACATGATAGTCTACCTGTTGTGCTGGAACCGATCCATATGCAGGAAAATAAGAACTCCCTAGAACAGAAACAAATACTCTCATATAACTTTGTCAAGCCACTATCAACAGTGGATACAAAGGATCAAGGCAATTCCAATCCCCTTACTTTATTAAATGCAGACTGTGCTGCAATGTCTGAAATCCTGGTATCTCAAAGTATCAATGACCTATCGCCAGGCTCAAAGGATACCACAGATTCAGATATGACTACACAAATAAAAGAACCCACAAATAATAACAATTTTATTTCTCATAAAGAATAAGAAAAGACCACTAATACTCAAGAGGTTAGAAGGTTTACTAGAAATAAAGAACATGGAAAAAAGAAAAAAGTGAGTTCTAAATCCAAACACAAGTTTAAATGAAGATCCTTTTTTGGAATTGTCAGGGTATTGCGAACTCTGACACCCTCGATGTTTTGAAAAGAATAGTTAACACGCATCACCCTGTTCTTTTTGCTATTGCGGAACCAAAAATATCTTTCTCCTCTAAATATTCTCACTTGTGTCAAAACAATTATATATTTTCTGGTTCAATCAATAATAATCTAAATGCTGATTATTTATTGATTTTTGCGCATTCATCTTTACAGGATTTTAATGTTTTTAGTATCTCTGATCAGATTCTCACTCGCACCTTTACTATTGATGGTACTCGTATTTACTACTCCTTTGTTTATACTAAGAATAAATACCAAGAATGAATAATTCTTTGGAATGAATTCTCTTATTTAGGAACTAACATGAATTCCCCCTGGTTTCTTATGGAAGACTTTAATGCTATTCTTAATTCTAGTGAAAAAATTGGACCATCTCACGCCTCTATATCCATGAGAAAATTTAAATCCTCGATCGAGGGCAAAAATCTTATTGAAATTAATCTCACTGGTGCGAAATACACCTAGTATAGAAGACATTACAATAAAGTGGTTTCTTCCAAATTAGACAGAGCCTTTACGAATGTCCCGGCTCTAGATAAATAGGACACTATCTCTATCATCACTCTTCACATATTGAACTCTGATCATCATCCTATCCTGGTAAACATTTCCTCCAAAGACATGAAACCTAGGTTACCCTTCCGCTTCAATAATGTGAAGATCTCTGATGAGGAATGAAATCATGTCATCCAAAACTTTTAGTCCTCAATATCTCATACCAATAATGCCTTTACTTGAAACCTCAAACTAAAACACCTCAAATAGACTCTCAAATCTTGGTGTAACACCAAATCCAAACAAGTTAACAATGAAATTACTCTTCTTGAGAAAGAACTCGATGATATACAAAACAGAAACACCAACTCTGAACTCCACACTGATCCCACGCAAGAAATAAACATTGCGGTCAATCTCAATTCCTTGCTCACTTTTAAGGACAACATGAGAAAGAAAGCTTATAAAGTTAAATGGTTAACTGACAGTGAAAGAAATACCAAATTCTATAACTCCCTCCAAAGAATCAGGAAGGCCTGCACACCCCCCTGCCCCCTTCCCCAGCACCACCCCCCTGCACATCCCCAACCCCCCCTGCACCACCCACCCTGCACCAGCACCCCCCTGCCCCTACACCAGCACCCCCCTGCCCCACCCCCTCCCCCTTTCACCCCCACCTGCCTAAAAATATCTTTCTTAAAAATCCCCACATTTTAAAAATAAGTATGACAACTCATTTCAAAAAGAAAAGAACATTGAAAAGAATCTCACTTCCTTAAAAAAATACAAAATCCATTTCATAGGGTAAAATTACAACTTCCTAAGTATAGAATTTTAAAAAATATGAACACCCGATTTGATAATCATGAACTTATTTAAAATAAAATGTCACTCAAACTTCATAAAGTTCTCCTCTATTTTCAAAACACCTCATGAATTTCATCATAAGACCAAAAAAATTCCTAAAATCCAATTTCGTTTTAAATCATTTCCCAAATTATATAATGTAATCAAACACTTTCAAAGCATCGTGTGAAAGTCAAAAAAAAATCATAAAACCTGTTTTTTTAAATCCAAAACATTCGTGAGTCCCATTTTTAAATTAATCACGGAAAATGTTTTAAATTAAAATACTTCATGAAATGTATTTTCATTTTAAATTATTTCCCAATTTCTTTTTAAACCTTACTAATCTTGAAAAAATTATACATGACATTCAAAATACTTTAAAAATAAGCCCCCAAAACCGGTTTTGGAATCAAAAAATTTCAATAAATGTACTTCTGTATAGAAAAATTGAAGCACCAAACAAAAGCAAACCATAATGTGGCACAACATACAAAATCCATTACAATAACACCTAAAAATCACTAAAAATTCCTTTGATCTATCTCCCAGGGTTTAAATTTCCTTAGGATCAATTGTAAATCAAAATAGGTTTACAAAATAAATCCAAAATTGATGAAAAGATGTGAATGACTTGGCCACATGGTTTAGCTGACCATACACCAATCATACAATAACATCTGAAAAATTTCTAAGACCACACACATAAGCTCTAAATATTTTTTCAGACTAAGTGAGATGATGATGATACTTTGGTTCCTTCCTACTTTCATCCCAGATCTTAAATAAATCCCCCAAAGTATCTGATATAACTTGATGGGGATCTAATCATCATTATCAAAATAATTAAAACTATAATCAAAATCAAAGATTGAAATAACAACTACCCATGGAAACTCAAGTTTTGTTATGAAAAGTGGTGATCAATAAACTACTCGTGACCTACCTATTGAGTCTCGATGATGATAATGTATTCTTTATACTAATACGCACTCCAAATAATAAGAGAATCCTCTAATACCATTTTGTAATGAACTGGCCCAGATCAACCTAACTTGTCGCCCAACCTGGATCTCCACAAGGCCCAAATAATGTCTCTGATTGTTGTTGGATGGTGACAAGTGTCAAGGTATCAAAGTATAACCATTGGTAATGGTTTCACCCTCTAAATATGAATAACCACATCAAGGACTCCACCCATAAATACAACATCACTCATCTATACATCGGTCACTCATGCACAAAATAAATAGTTTCAATATAAACGAAACAATCAAACATAGTATAATATTTTAGAAATAATAAAAGGTAAATCACATCATCACATAATAAAGAAATAAGAAGAATCCCAAGTATATAATAAACTAAAAGAAATATCTGGGCCAACAAGGATTATATATAAACATACAAAAATATGACCAAACCTGGATCACTACTAACTACCTCCTTATGACCCACAATCCCCCATACCATCCTATACCATCTATCATCAAACCAACTCGAACATTAACCAAGGTAAAAGAACATAATCTGGGCTCTTGAAAGTAAACATGAAATTTTCATACACCCATTGGTGTATGTACGATGTGAACCAAACTGTGCCCAGTAGGATTTCACTAAGGAGTTTGTATAATTCCTTTGAAAATACATTTTATTAATGATAGTTTAAAATATAATTAGTGAATAGGTTTTTCACAAGATGGTGTAAATAAAAAGTGTAACATGCCATAACTTCTTTTATAAAACAACTTCCATTTTCATTTTAAAAGGAAATGATTTCAAACTAAGGAAAAAAGAGTTTCAAATCCATTAAAAGAGAACTAATCCTTTTCCCTTTTTTCCAAATCCATATCTCAAAACCACACCTTTAAATCAAAAATTATTTTCTTTAATAATATAATTCCAAAACTATTTTTTAATTTAGTTTGAATATAAGCCAAAACCATAACTAAAATGGAATATAGAAACATAACATGCACCAAGATATCAATGGGAAATTGATAATAAGAAATAATTGAAGTAATAGTGGGGATATAAATAAGGCATTGGATGAGATCCTCTAATCAATAATAAAAGAATTATAGACATTATGGGAAACTCATTAGGCTCTAGAATGGGTGATAATAGACCTAGTTCATCATATTACTCATTGGGACCCTATGTGAAATCAGATCATCCCACTCAGCTTCCCCTTTTAGGTCTCTCCACATATAAAATAGACCCCTGGTAGGGTGCTAATCTCCTAGGGCACTATCCAGCTAACATACACTAAGCTAGCATCACATGCCGCTAGACCTTCCATTATTTACCTAAGTTCCCATGATAAATCAATCTAGTGGAGGTAGAAAATCAAAAGAATCACAAGAATTGATAAAAAAATATTTTAAATAAATCTCATCTCACCTCAAACATCAACTCCCTCACAAGAAATAACTCCTTTCACTTCATCCATATCAAAAAATAGAATACAACATCCCTCCTAGAGAGCCACAATTCAAATCAGGCATAATCAAAACAAAGGGAATAATCGATGGTCTGATACTCATTATAAAAATATCTTATATAAAGTGAAAATATTCCTTTTCAGAAACCAACTAGGAATGCCAAGTCATTTAAACCATTTAAAACCTGACTTTATCACCTTCTTTATAACTATTATATGTGAAACCACACTTAAAATCATTTGTAAAACCAGCTACCTTTTCATTAAATTCATTTTAAAATCCATTAAACCAATTTTATTTCAAAAAATACTTGAAAATCATACCAATACCCAAATGGGTTCAAATACCTTTTGTTATATAAATTGTTTTAAAACAAGCCATATAGGTATTCCCACAAATGCTTGTCATTTAAACCAATTAATTAAAATTTAGAAAACCATTATAAAACCTTTATTCCAAGAGAGAAAAACATTTATAACACTTTTTAAACCCACAATATCTATTAAATATTGATTTAATTTGATAAAAAAAGTTTTAGAAAACACCAAGCACAAAATGACATGCTAATTAAAGTAAATACACAAAAATACCTACCTCAATCCAAGAATAACTGGTTCAGCAAGAGATATTGAAGGTAGAATTTCATGAAATGTCAAAAAAAATTGTATATATTTGATACAACATAGTTATGAATAACTGATAACAAAATAATGAACCCATAATTGTTCATAACGAGGAGGAGGAGGATCACCGGGAGTGGGTTGGCCGCGTCGAAGGAGGTGGGGAGGCCACCTAGGAGCAGTGTCGGTGGGGAGAGTTGAGGTGTCTTGTATTTGGTGGCAGCGTCCGGGGAGGAGAATCGGAGATGAGAGATCCTGGTGGGGTTGCTTCGTTCGGTGGAAATGATGGGCACCGTTACGAGGGTCTTCGTCACGAGGGGCACCGTCGGTGGAGGAGGATCGGGGAGAGGAGAAGTTACGATGGGCACCGTTGGGGAAGGAGGGTCGCATGCAGAGGGTATCAGGGAGGAGGGAACCACCGTGAAGGTCGAGGGTTCGGAGGGTCACGCGCAGAGGGTATCGGGGAGGAGGGTGCCACCGTGAAGGTCCGAGAGTATCGGGGAAGAGGATGTCATAGGATATCCGAGGGGAACGCAGAATGTATCGGGGAGGGGAGGGAGGAGGACCCCGACGGATTTTAGAGAAAAAAAGGAAATGACACATTTTAGCCACACAGGTTCACCCAATCGTGGCTATAGAGAAGCTATAACCATGGACCTATAAAACCATGGCTATAGGTCCGTGGCTATAGCTTAAATATCTAGTAGTGTCATTGAATTCTGAGTTGCAACCTCAAAATATAATCTCTAACGAGCATGAGAATCTTTAAACAAAATTCCCCAACTCGAAAAAAGGAATCCACCTGTATAAGAAAACGATTCTTATGTAATTAATACTAAAAAGAATTAAATTAAACATAAATACAAAACAATCCACTACTTCTATGGAAGTCACGTTTTCATGCTATTTGTGTACATTCTTCCATAAAGTATGATTCCCATTCGTTTATGAGAACATCTATATCATCTTTTGAATATGAGTCTTTTTTATAGTCATAATAGTACTTGAAAAATATAAATACACAAAGGATTACTACATATTTTAAATGAAATGGTAATTATCTTTGAAAATACCTCTTCAGGGATGCTAGTTTGTTCATGGAATATGATATCTCTCATAAATTTAAAAACATAATAACCACAATATTTTCCATTGGTTTGTTTCAGACACTACATAAATATTGAGGAGAATAAGTAATTTGTTTTGATATGTGTTTGGATAGTGAAATATTATTATATATACCCTAATAATTATCCAGTCATAGAACTTGTGTTCTTTCTCATGCTTAGACCCTAACCTAATTCCTTTTTTTCATGATATTGATACACCACCCTATCATAACAGAATCCTCATTAAAAGATAATATAAATTATATAACTTGATGTTTAGTTCTAAAATGTTGGATATAGTGTATTACTTATTGAAAAATTCCATCATGTGTGAATGGTTTGTTGGATATCCATGCACTGAATCCAGGAAATAAATCTTTTAAAGTATCCAAATTTACCTCAATGAGCATCCAATGATGTCTAAAAACATAAAAATGAATAAGTAATAAAAGAAATGAAAATATATTTGATATGATTAAATTGTAGTGTTTTACCCTTGCATCGTTGGTATTAAATAGAGTATTTCATCCAAAAGTTTTATTTCAAACGATTTGATCAGACCTACCACTATTTCATCCTTTTTTTGGTATCTAATTTTGATTATTCTATAGAGGAGATGTGAGGACTAATGAGTCCAAAAAAATCACGGGAAAATCCATTCAATTGTTTTTCATATATATGTCTACCAAAAATATGAAATGTATTTGGTCATAATTAACACAATATATCATCTTTTGGAAAATAAAATCATGAAAACATACCTCATGTATACATTTATAGCTAAGCCTCCTAGTCAATCATAGTCGAGGATTTCACTTACACTCTCAACACCAATGAAGTCTTGATATTTCTCTCTGTACATATTTTCTTCAAAATCAATTACATGATTATGAATATTTTTTAACTTTGTATCCACATGAACCTTCAATGGTAGTAAATTAAGATATAGAATGGGTGGGGTAATAGTGATTTCGGTAGATCTTTTCGATCAGTTGGTCGATCCTTTAGATTTTTTTGAGTCGGTATTTTGTTTCATCCCCTTACCTTTGTCCATCTGTAATAACGTTCATCAATTTAGACCTTTTTTCATTAATTGTTAAAGTTTTAGCATGAAAAATAAATTGGAAATTAATTCCTCCTCATCGACATGTATTTTATAAGATGTGATGGCCATGTGATGAATGTTCCAACATCTTTTTCGACCATATGAATATCTTCCTTATCAATTGGAATAGGTAACTCGACGCTCGACTCATGGGCTATGCTAATCGACACTCGTGAATGACCTGTTGGAAGTGGTCTGCTGTGTAGTATGCTGCTTTGGATATTGAACATCACAACCCTCACTACAAGGCGATGGGTGGGTGTTTATAAATATAAATCACAGTCATTATCACCCTGTAGAATATCAGTATAGGAAAGGTATCAGTGTCTGTCTGATTGACATTTCACAGAAACATTTATCAGAACATTTATTACCTCGACTAAGAAATCTCTTTGAGGGGAATGTCTCACCTCATAGCTAGTGGGGGTAGGAAGGGATCTATACATAGTGGTTATTCTTGAGTTGCTTCTTCTCTTTGCTTCCCCCTCATAAAAGTTGTCATCATCTCTCTCTACCATTGAAATTATTATTCAAGGGTATCTATTCTTTCTCTCATATTTTTCATTAATTCACTTTGATCCTTATCTTGTTTTTTTCTCAAAATATGTTCGGGGTGTCACCCCAAAACCTACACCTTTGATGTGACTATATTATTCTAGCTGCTTCAAGGCCACTGATAGTATGTGTTCATCCGGTACAGGTGTTGCTGATTCCTGTGACTATGTCAGGTAGAAAATATAGGAAAATAAGTGATCATTGTTATGTAATAGTGATTTAAAGTAAAACAAATTTTTATTATGTAATACTTACACATGTTTCCCACACTTTTTGTGTGTTTTCATCTATTAGTATCCCATCTTTATTTATACACAACTCCTTCCAAAGAACATGGAATGTGATGGAAGTGGCTTTGGATTTGGATTCATCAATCTACATATAAACAGAAGAACATAACTATGGTATTGTTTCATGTCACATAAAAGTATTATGGTAGATTTAAAATACGTACCAATTTTTTTCAAGTGAAGCATACCCCATCCTTGATTTATGGTAGGGGTACACTAGCTTTACTGCTCATTCCTTATTTCCAGCACTCAGTTTCTATTTCATAAATAAAAAATCAAAGTGATGAATACACGTATCATCAAACAACGTATTACTAGACACAATTTACCTGAAAAGACACATATATATGATGTCCATTAAACACATCTCGCGCTTATTAGGTTATCAGGTTTGCATAAATAAGTGGTGGGTGTGGGTTTATTTTTCATTCAGCATCTTTAAGATGATATCTAGTTAGAATTGTGAAAAATCCTCTACGAATCCTTCTGGAAAGCATTAATATATATTTATTGTGGAATCCATCTACTATAAATACACCCTACAATGAATGATGAAGAGTAAGTCAATATTTCATTATTTTATTTTTTAGTAAAATAAAGAAATGATATCATAATGTTTCCATAATCTCTTCCCACATCATTTTCTTGAGCACAAGCACAACATGGTGCCACGAATCTACATCAATCGAAATGCATTGTCGAGTGGTGATTAAAATATAACTATTTAATGTGGCCTTGTTAGGGTTAACATACTAGCCCTGCACATCCCATCTGACCTCATATTTGATTATTTTTTACTTTCACCTTAATGATTTTTGATAACATAGTCAAACTATGACACTCTTATTTTTCTACATCGTTGGGCCTTCATCACCTACCATTTCCTCAGATTCAACATCGTTAATATGTTCCTCTAGAGTGGTAGCATCGACATGTACAAATGGACATTGTACCTCTATACTGGGAGTAGTAGGAGGTTGAGAAACCTATTGCTCCTCAAGATTGGGAGCACTAGAATGTGCAGAATGTCATTGTTTCTTTGCATTGCGAGCAGAAACAGGTTGAGAGACCTGTTGTGACTCAGGATTGGGAGCACCGACATGTGTAGAAGTAATTATATATATAATTGGTTTAATATTTAATTTAGATTATAGAAATGTAGCAACAAATAGATAATAACATGAGGTAACATGATTATTGAACTCTTCTTTTCTTTTTTAAAGGTTGAAGGGATTTGACCCATCTATCAATTATCCAAATACCTTCATTGTGGTATCCCATAACATACAAAATTTCATTTACATTGGGACCACTGTGAAATGATTGAGATTTCCCAATGAAAGATTCATACTTAATTGAATTTTTATCTGACCCTTCAGTGGTTTTGGTCAATAACAGAACGATTGACCACTTTTGGTTTGTAGGACCTGAAACATAAAATACTTGTATTTCCTGTGATGCCATTATAAATGGTTCATCTTTGTACCCTTTCTTACTAAAATCAACTTTCATGAATCCCAATTCATCTATTTTAACAACACTCCTGTTATCAACCCACTTGCATTAAAAAACCAGTACTTGGAATGTTGTATAATCCAACTCTTATATTTGTTTGATGATGCCAAATTATGATATATTCATGTAAATTAGATTTCTATCCTTAGTACTGGAAACACGTATCGCTTCAGCCATAAGTGTAACTCTACTATTTTTCATGGTATTGTCTCCATCATGTTCACTTATATAGAACGTATAACCATTAATTACATAACCAATTTAATATAATACATACTCACTTGGTCCTCTAACTAGCCATTAAAGTCATTCTAAAATTGAATTCAGATTTCCATCTGACTCCTTAAAAATATGGTCCTGAAACCATCCTATGAACTATTGATTATGTGTATTTGATATCCATATTTCAGCCCTTGATGGATTAAAATGTCTAAGAATTTCTTTATAGGTTTCAACATATGGGAAAACCTCCAAACTATTATGAAAAACTTAAAGGTGAGTCTGCTCCCGATCTGTTTGCAAATAGGACACCCTTGAGTACCTTGTTTGCAAATAGGACACCCTTGAGTTCCTTTAATGCTATATCCTAACAAAATTTCATAAGTAGGAAAGTCATTTATCGTCCCATACAACATGGATCTCGATGTGAAATCTTCATTTATATGATCATCATACAATGTAACACCTAAATCCCATAATAATTTCAAATCCTCAATAAATGGATCCAAATGAACATTAATATCATTACCCAATTGTTTTGGTCCTGATATAAGTATAGATAACATGATGTATTTTTATTTCATGCATAACCATGGTGGAAAGTTATAATTTACCAACATAACTAGCCATGTACTGTGAGTGCTACTTTGAAAACCAAAAGGATTCACTCCATCTGTTAAATAACGCAAGACGAAGGTTTCTCAACTCGTTTCCAAATCCAAAGTACTCATGATCAATTCTATTCCACTGAGGAGAGTCTATCGGGTGACGTAGTTTCCCATATTTATTTCTTATATATGCATGCCACATAAATTTTCTTATAGTCTCCTCACTTCCATATAGGCGCCTAAACCTTAGAATGATTGTAAAATACCATACAACTTTTGTAGGACCAGATTCATCTTTCTTGTATTGAGAAGAACCACACTTTGGTCATTATGTAAGTGATTCATGGTCCTTTCAAAATAGTATACAGTCATTTGGGAAAGCGTGTATTCTTTCATAGATCATACCCATCGATCATAGCATTCGTTTGGTGTCGTATGTTTAGTTTGAGATCTCATTATCTTCTAGAAGCATGTCATTCAAGAGAGAAAGTAGTTCCATAAAACTGGTGTCACTCCATTTGTTGCTTGCTTTCAAATTATACAGCTTTAGTATGACTGAAAACGCTATATATTTAGTGAAACCAACATACAATGGCGTCTTTGCATAGCTCTTTAACTGCTCAAACAATTTTGGGAAATCACGAAGTTCATCTTCAACTGTCCTCATCATTTCCTCAATATAATCTTCATCATCAGTCACATATGTAATCACATCCTCGATACAGTCTTCTTCATTTTCCACACTTGTAATCATATTAGATGATCCATAAAACATAGTTCTATCCCAACCACTAGCTACATTCGTTTTTTCCCTGTGTTTATTCCAACATTTATAACTTCGATCTATTTCATGACAGATCAAGTTTTCTTCTAACTCCTCTAGACTAACTTGTCTTGAATAACAACAACATAAACATGAACAAAGGATTTTAGAAAGGTCATATGCATGATCTTTTGCAAACTTGATAAACTCTTTCACTCCATCTTTATACTCTTTTTTCATACGATTGACATCCATCCATTATTTATTCATATCCATCCTATTTGATTTGGTAATATTAATATTTAACAAAATAAATACATAAAAGGGGCCTTTCAAATAAGGGAAACTCAATAATCGAATGATAATTATTATTGCATTTTATTACCTAGGACTCATCCCCTTAGAATCTAACACCAAACCAAAAAGAATATATAATTATAGAGGAATCCCCTAATTTAAATCATGCAGGTGATGTTAGATGAAAAGTAGGTTTAGGAGTTGCAGTGGGGTTAAACATTAATTCACCTTTTGCAGGAGTGAGTTCATGATGGATATCCTATGGGTTGGATAGAGTTAGTGACATGCCCTTTCCATGGTGTTACTATCAATTTACTTGTATTCCCTATATAATGTAATGGTTTTCCTAATTCTATAAAAATATAAACTTAAAATATTATAGAAAAACTACATTTCAGACGTCCTTTGAAAACTATTTATAAAATCATACTTGAAATCCCATTAAAAAAACAACCATTTACACAAATTCCTCTTTAAAATAACAAACCCTTTTTAAAATAAACCAATTAGTTCTAAACACTCTTTCACAAAACCACAATTCCTTTTTAAAGCATTCAAGGTAACTTCATGACCCAATAATATTAATCATTTAAAATGAGTGAAAACCCTCTATATTTTACAAATTTTTATTTAAAACTTCACACACCCTTTGTTAAAATGAAACTAACATTAAATATACTTTCAAAACATTCACATCTCTTTATGAAAGCTAATCAAGTGAGTTGACAAACATTTGGAATGCAACCTAAGTCCATGCCAAGTGTTTAAATCATTTTAAAGCTATTTAAAACCAAAAAAATTATGTTGAACAAATATAATTTTTTTAAGAAACATTTAAAAACACTTGAATCATTTTAAAATAACCACTTAGGCATTTTCACAAAGACATAAATCCCAAGAGAGGTAGTTTATAAAAGATACATGAATAAAAAATAACCAACATTTTATAAAATATAAATCCATAAAAGGTTTATAATGTTAACAAGGCATAACATCCATTGAAGCATCCACTTACACATCAATACCCATAATTAAACATGATAAATTTTCAAATATATATTAGAAAACCATATATAGAAAACACATCGATTCATCCCAAACCGATCAGTGTAGTACGATTCCATCACATTATTCCAGTGGTTGGTGTAATAATAATACTTTCCATGAGCATTTGATATTGTGCTCCCCACCGTTGGATATCCCTTATCCATGTACAGTGAGTACTGTCCTGTCATGACCCGTCCTCGGGGCCCGTGCTGTGACTACCCCAAGCCTACCTTCCATAGGCCAGGGGCTGGCGACTAGCACCAAAGGCGTAAATCCCAATAACTGGGAAGGCATTGCCTTTATAAAAGTAAACAAAACACCACATAGTACAAGCAGAAGTAAAACACTAAGTACAAAAGAAGTGCTGAAAAGTAAATGGGCCAGAATACAAACCCAACTAAAAGTAGAACTACAACTGAACGAAAGTACAACAGAAAAGACAACAACTGGAAGAATAGAAGCAGCTCCTGGTTTGTTCACCTCATATCCTACCTGAAGGGTAGGTACAGATAACGCAGCTCCTGGATCATCCACCAAGGATCCTACCTGAAGGGTAGGTATAGATAGCGCAGCTCCTGAATCGTCCACCACAGATCCTACCTGAAGGGTAGGTACAGATAGCCTCCATAAAGCTCTCGCCCGTCAACCTCCTCTGAGTATAGTCACATCGTGAAGTCCATCTCTGGATACTGACTTGTCGTGAGATCCATCTCCGGGTACCGTCCAGTCCTCGAACACTCGGCCTCTGTCAGCGCTGCCCGTCGTCTGCAACCAACACAATGAGGTGCAGGCATAGCCCATGCAGGGGTGAGTATAACGATACTCAGTAGGGACCCCGAGACCCTCAAGGTATCACTAAATCCAACAAGGATAACCACAAAAAAGATCTCAATAGATAACCTCTACTTAGGTATATACCCATACATATACCTAAGTTATCAAGTAACCCATCTCATTCATGAGGAAACACAATGATTATGAAATCAACAGATAACCACTACCCAGGTATATGCTCATACATAAACCTAAGTTATCAAGTGACCCATCTCAATCATGAGGTAAAAACAAAGATCATAAAATCAATGGATAACCACTACCCAGGTATATGCCCATACATATACCTAATTTATCAAGTGACCCATCTCAATCATGAGGTAAACACAAAGATCATAGACTCAGCTCAAACCAGGATTTTCATTATTGAAACCGTAACTACTGAAGAGCCCCGTATCTGGAGTGTACAGTGATCCTGTCACGACTCTGAGGTACTACTCACTAACCTAAGACTGCTGAGGTACTCCTCCTGTCGAGTACTGCGGGTCAGCCACCCAAACACAGTAGTGCTTCCCGCCGGGGTATACCACCCAAACACAGTAGTGCACACCCCCTAATAGCCTGTAGAGGTACTCTCCGGATGAGTACCACGGGTCTGCACCCAAACAAAGTAGTGCTCCGTCCTCCATGGTTCTGCACCCAAAAAAAGTAGTGCTCCGTCTACTGGGCTAGTCGACTCACTCCAAGTCGAGTCGGTCAAGCAGTCATCAGGTCTCAGTCAGTTACACGGTCTCCGTACTCCGTATGCTCATCTTCAGGAGGGTCCGCTCCACGACCTACTGGTCGATTTCCAAGTATCTCAAAGTTCCACAAAGAAGTATCTCAAAGGACCACCTCGTCATAGGGGTCTCAACGCAACATACGACGCGTCAATCGGACGCCTGGTCTGTGAGTTATAAGCCTTTTCATCCCAGGGTCCCGGTTGGTTTCCTGTACGAACCAACCTGTTCGTATCTCAACTGTACCCCGAACTCACATAGGGTATACTCATAGGTACCGTTTCTCAACGTGATCACCAACACCACTGACGGTTCATCAAACAGAAGTCTGGTCTGAAAGTTATCATCTTTTCCGTTCTAGGGGCCCGGTTGGATTTCAGGTACAATCCAACCCGGACACTATCCAAATGCATCCAAAACTTAGGCGAAACATGCCAAAAGTTTCTTCTCATCAAGAGGAATCCAACAAAGTCGACGACACATCAATCGGACGTCCGGAGCTCAAGATATAAGCGTTTCCGCTTCGAGGGCCCGGTTGGTTTCGTATCTGAACCAACCCGGCCATACTCAAAGTTCTATGAAACCTTGAGTGTAATATACCGAAACGACAGTATCGATACAAGGATCGCATCACAGCTGACGGTGCGTCGATCGGAGGTCCGCAACCCAAGGTATGGGCACAAGACCGTAAGAGGTCCGCGAATAGGGGGTTCAGGCCTGGTCCGACCCGGCCCGATACCCCCTGGGTCGGCCCGAACCGGGTCGACCCGACCCGGGTCTGGGTCTGGCCCGCTTGGGTGCGGCTCGGCCTGGCGCGCTCAGCCTGGCCAGCGTGGCCAGGCGGCTCGGCCGAAACGGTCGAGCGGAAGGGTCGGGGGGGGGGGGGGGGGCGCTGCCCCCCTGTGTGAAACCGCGACCCCCATGAGGGGGGCCGCTCCTGTCGGCCAGTCGGGGGTTACGACCCCCGACCCTTCTCAGAAGCCGACCGACCCAGTTCGGCCAGCCGGTTGTTGCCGCTGCGGGACCTTCGGGGTCCCGCTCTCCTGCTCTGGCGCCGGCGGCCGGAAGCCGGCCGCCGCTTCCTGCTCTGCCGCGGCCAAAGGCCGCGGCCTTGGTCCGACCGGCACGGCGCGACGGCGCCGCGCCCCTCTTCCACGACCCCACTTCGGCCGTAGTCTCTTCCAGGTTCTCCAGCGAGGCGCGATGGCGCCGCGGCTTGTTCAACTTCAGCGGCGCGGCGCGACGGCATCACGCTTCTTCGCCCAATCTTTATTATTTTCCGCGCGGTGCATCGGCACCGCGCTACCTTGTTCATGCCGCAAGAAAATCAACAATCAAGGGGGGAGGAGGGTCGACCGTGTTCATTCGGTCCGACCCCCTCTCATTATTGTGATATCAGGCGGCTCAAATAAAGATGAAAATAAACGATGAAGGTAATCACGAACAAAAAGAAAATAATCCCCTACCTCGAAGAAAAAGTTGAACAAAGGTTCGTCGCAGAATTTCACGTCGCAGAAGAAGGCGTCGCGGAAGGAGGATCGTCGCGTCGGGGAGAAAAGATTTTTCGGCGTCGCTTCGTCGATCTCTGAGGATCCGGCGTTCTTGTCGACCTTCGTCGGAGGTCGGCGTTCTTCGCGCTCTTCGCGTTCTTCGTCGAGGAAGGAGTGCTTCAAGGCTTTGAGTGATTTCTCCCCAGCCCTCTCGCACAACAAACCCCTTTAATAAAATAAGACTTGTCTTATTTTATTAACACACAAGAAAAACGTTTTGAAATTCAAAAAAAATGAATCAATCAATTACTTTAATTAATTGAGAAGTTTAAACCGCCCAAATTAATGAGGCATTTAAACATTAAGTTAAATGTAAGAGTTGACTCTCATTTAAAGGGGGGTGCAGGTGCGTTACCTAATTAAAAGTGGGGGTTTCGAGGAAGTTGAAAAGGTGGGCTCGTGTGGGCCCCACCCCAAAAATATCCTACCTAGTAGAGTAGGATATAGTGGGTCCCACTTCAACCACTTATCTTAGGTTAAACAACTTTAAATAAAATAAAATTGGTTGCACCATTTTATTTTTATTCATTTACTTAACCCAAAATTTAAAAACCATACCTGAGAAAATGCAACTCTGGAAAAGGTATTCCTAAGCAATTACCGGCGCTGCGATTCCATCGGTGTCCTCAGATTTTGATTCCGAGCACCGGTTCAAAAGTTAGGAAAACCCGCTCGTTCATTCACTGAACGTACCCGAGCTAAAATTCGGAAAATGATTCCGGGCACACCGGGCCTCGGAATCAGGTGTCGTCAGAAACTGCGTTCTTGTAAAATTCCAAAGAAATTAAGAAAAAAAATTCCTTGAAATTTCCGGGTCTTTACATGTCCTGCCTAAATTTTATTGTCATCCATATATTGTTAATTATAAGCTACAATAGTTAGAAAAAATAAACCTATAACATGAACCTTGTTGTAAGTTATATAAGAATTTACGATGTTCCATACTTCCATTGTCTAGTTATATCAATTATCCTTAACTATAACACTAGAGTCCCAACAAATATGTTCCATAGTTAGTGACCACACTCGCAACCATGAAACACTCGTGTTCCAGTTTACTACAAACATTGTATTATCCCAACGATCCTTAGATCACACCAAATCAATTGGTTGTACACCCCAAGAATAATGTATATTTATCTCACATTAAGTACTATTAGTTCATTCCTTTATAAATAAACCTGAGAAAATCCATAAGCATGAACCCATTACATAATCAAAAACTTTCCCCAAGTTTCATTCCTTTCACACAAAGAATTTCCCTATGCCACTCAACACTAGAAGAAACTATGTTACTTTCATGATCCTTTTAAGTACATCATGTCTCAAGTCAAAATAATAAAATAACTATTGTAATAAACTAATATATGGTATGATTTTCCATAGTCTATTTTCTAAAATATTCAAAAAGAATTTATAAATGATATTACAAAGACTAGTCATTCTAAAATCCTTAAATGAACTCAGATCAGTAACCCCTAGAATCAAAGTGATGAGAGTATCATTATAAGTCTCGAGAGAATTCTTACCTCTCAAAAACTCATTCATTAGGTTAACAACATCAAGTCCCAAAATTGTCTATAACATTTTAAAGAAAATTTCATGAAGAAAATCTAGGTTAGGTACCTTTGATGGATGCATCAACCTAAATGCCATGACCACTTCATAACATTGAATATCAATAGTTAATAATTCATTCATATAATTTGTTAAAGTTGTAATAAAATAATAATTTATATATTTAGATATAAAATTATGCTAATAAGAAAATATTATTTGATAAAAATATGTTATTAAATTATTAATGCCTTCATTTGTATCATCCCGCATACTATTATAAACCTTTAACCTTGAAATATGGTAATTCCTCCATCTAACAATGTATTTTTGATAAAATAATGAAGTGTTTTTATATACTTCATTAATATAAGAAATCCTCGATCTCAAATTCCAATTTTGTTCTCTATTTAATAGTTTAATATCAAGTCAATTTTCTTGGTATGCAATTCTGTCTGTAAATGAGCCAATCCACCCAATGCAAATGAGTTGAACAACTAGATTCATCGGATCCACCAAAAGAATCTCAACGAAAAAATGTATAAGAAGTTGATCCACTAGATTTAAAAGAAGTTCATATAAATATTATATGAATCCAAGTGGATCCAAATATAGATGAAGTTTAATTTTATAGGTTTATAATGATCTAACAACACATGTTAGACACAATGAAAAGAATCCCAAAACAAAGTTCACCATGATAGATAAATGAAACATGCATAAAATAGAAATGAATAAACCATAAATGCGTACCTTATACTATTTTTGTTGTTACTCCAGCGACGGTAGAGTTGGGGTAGGTGGCGACGGAGGCCGTGGAGGGGTTAGTGGTAGAGGTGGGTTCGCGGAGGAGGAGGGCTTCACAGCATAGGTGGGGTGTGAGGAGGAGGTGGGTTCGTGATAGGGGAGGGGTTTGGGGCGGAGGTGGGGTTCAGCGCACGATGGAGGTGGGGTTCGTGGTGGAGGTGAGGTTCACAGTAGAGGCAGGGTTCGGTGGTGGAGGTGAGGTTCATGACGAAGGAGGGATTCACAATGGTAGAGGATGGATTCGCGACGACGGAGGATGGATTCACATCAACAATGATAGAGGAGGATTCAACGATAGAGGAGGAGGAGGAGGCGGCAGGGATCAACTTCCACGAGAGCTTGAGGTATGTGAGAGAAGGAGGAGACTGTTAGAGTTTATTTATAAAAGTGGGTAAACCTTTTATCAGCATTAGCTAAAAAACGCTGATAAATGCATGTTTTATCAACGCTAAAATAAAAAAGCGCTGATAAATGTCTATCCTTATCAATGCTAAAAAATCGCTGATAAAACTATAATAATAATAAATTATTTATATTTTTATATATATTTATAAGATTACATGTATAATAAATAAATAAATAAATATTTATAATAATAACTATATATTTATTTATATTTTTATATATAATAAATAAATATTTATTTATAATTATAAATATAATATATATATATATATATATATTTATAATTATAAATTTATAATAAATATATTTATTATATTTAAAATTATATATAATTAATATATTTATTATAATTTTATAATTATTTAATAACTATAAATACACACACACACATATATATTTATAGTTACAATAAATATATATTTATTTATAGTTATAATTATATATATATATTTAAATAATTATAAAATCATAACAAATATATTTATTACATTTATAATTTTATAAATATATATAATTAATATATTTATTATAATTTTGTAACTATTTAAATATATATGTATTTATTTATAAATATTTGTATATATTTATAAATATATTTATTTAATTATATATATTTATAACTTTATATGTATAATAAATATATTTATTATAATCTTATAATTATTCACACACACACACATTTATTTATAATTATAACTATAAATAAATATATTGAGCTACATTATATAATAATTTTCTATTCTAGAAAAACAATAATGAAACCAAATCACATCATATCTAAGGAATAAAAACTTCTTTTATTCACTGAAAAAACCATTGAAAATTCCAATTAGTGATTAAACACTTTTGAAACATGAAATAAAGATACTTGCTTTAATGAAAGTAAGAAAAAAACATATATTTATTTAATTATATATATTTACAACTTTATAAGTATAATAAATATATTTATTATAATTTTATAATTATTTACACATATATATATATATATATTTATTTATAATTATAAATATCTTTATAAATATTTGTATATAATTATAAATATATATAGATATATATATATACCTAGTAAAGTATAGATCATAAAAAATGAGTCATCACATATATATGGAAAACATGAATAATAATGAGGGTGTAATGTGTAAATGAACATTCACGATGAATACATAACATATGATTATTAATTATATTCACGCATCAATATATTTATTGACCAAACTCATTGGAAACATATATTTATTTATATATATATTTATAATTATAATTATAGATATATATTTAAAAAGTATTCATATATATTTATAAATATATAATTATAAACATAATAAATATAATAAATATATTTATTATCTAATGAAATTTATTATAATATTATAATTATTTAAATATATATTTATTTAATTATAATCTTATAGATAATTTTTTCAAAACATTGTATATATATTTTAATTATTGAAAAATATATATTAATTATAAACACGAGTTTTTATTTAATTTATACAAATAAACACTATTTTTGAATATAAATATAATAATTTTACATAAATTAAAAATATTTTTTACTAAAAACTTTTATCAGCGCTAATAATAGCGCTGATAAATTATCCATTTATCAGTACTAAATAAAGCATTGATAAAGGGTACACCTTTATCAATGCTTTTAGCTAGCGCTGATAAAGACCCTCCTTTTATCAGCATTTTCTGCTCACTACTGGAATTATAGATATTTGCAACGGACTATTTGCGACGGGATCCCGTCGCAAATAGTCTTTAGCGACGGGGACCCGTCGCAAATAACCCATTGCAGAAAACGGTGTCACAAATACATTTTTTTACGATGGGCCCATCGTAAATATTATTTTTTTGCGACGAGAAACTTTCCCGTCGCCAATAAGTAGTCGATTATATACATTATATATCGATCATCATTTTGCGACGGGCCTGTCGCAAATACTATTTGTGATGGGTAAGTTTCCCGTCCCAAATAACAGTCCGATTATATACATTATATATATATATATAAACATTTTGCGACGGGTCCGTCACAAATAGTATTTGCGACAGACAGCCGTCCCGTCGCAAATACTAATAATAAAAAATTACATTTAGATTATTTGCGACGAAATCCCGTCGCAAAAGGTCCCGTCACAAATACTAAACATAATAAAAAAAATTAAAAAAATTATGGTTAATGAAAAAAATATATTAAAAAAATTTATTAAAATTATGATTAATGAAAAAATTATATTATTATTATTAAAAAAATAAAAAAATAAAAAATATTATTATTAGTAAAATAAAAAAACATTAAAAAATATAATACTAAAAAAATATATTTAATAAAATTATGGTTAATAAAAAAATTACATTAATATTATTAAAATAATAAAAAATAAAAAATTATTAAAATTCTCAATATTTACAAAAAAAATATAAAAAAATCATAAAATATTATTATTATTAGTAAAATAAACAAATATTAAAAAATATAATAGTAATAATAAATAATAAAGTATTAAAAAAATTATGCAATATTTGCACCAATATAAAAGACAGAAACTGTAAATTGTTCATATTACTACAAATCTTGAAATTAAATGTTTTTAACATAAAAAAATCACTGGGGGGGGGGGTCATCTTCTGGAGGAGGTGGAGGAGGTGGAGGAGATGGTGGAGGAAACTCCATCCCTAAACTACGAGTCAGACGGCGCATGTACTCCATCTGCTCGTGATGCTGCTGCTGCCACTACTGCTCCCATCGATGCATCTCCTCATCGTGCTGTTGCTGCCGCCGACACATCTCTTCATGCTACTTATACAAACTCTCTATAAGATCAGCCTGAGTTCGCAAATGCTCCAGATACTGTGAGGCAGAAGATGATGCCTCTCCACGAGCTCCTCTCGAGTTGGGCACCGACATCACAGTAGTACCATAGTAAGTACCAGGAGTCAAATGAGAGTCGATACCAACTAATCGTCCCTTCTCAAAGTCATACTGTGTTGCCTGCATCCATGTCACCTCATCGAAATAGTGGGCACTAGTCTGCTCAGTTGTCTCGTCCTGACTCTCAGCCTGTGTCTGAGAGGTCGCAACCTCATATGACTCCTTCAATTCCAATTTAAAATTAAAATGATGAAAATATTATATATAGTTAATTGTCAAACTGAAAAAAATAATACTAACCACAATCTGGCGCTGGCGATCACATCTAATCTCTCCAGTGGCTGGATCACTGTACATCCTCCGATAAACGTCGAACTCCGTAACATCGGGATGCTCGAATGCCTACAGAAATATAAAATAAACTGTTTATATTTAAATTTATATATAATATTTAAAAAATATACTTACCAAATGCTCTATATGCGTACTGAATGTACAACTACCAGCTTGATGTGTCATCTCCTATCTCCCCCGGTTCTGCCGTCCCACTAAAGATCTCCTTTGAAATCCACCACCCAACCAGTGTAAACATAATCCATCCCAAACATGAGATAAAATTTACTCTGGTCGGTGGGCTCTACATGACTCATCAAATTCTGTCACTCCTACTTTCTTAATGGCTGTTCTTCTCAAATTGTGCAAAAACTGACGGAAACGGTCACACATAGACACCTGTCATGCCGTGTGGATAGCGTCATACATGCTATCATCAATGAGATACCATAAACCCTACAAATAATTTATAATATCAAGTTATTAATAAAATAAATTTCAAAATAAATATTCTTTATTTACGTACCAACCAATGATCGAACATGTCACACCACACATCAACGAGAATCTGTTCCCATGTGATCCATGATTGAGAAAAATAATTGCGCAAGATAGCACTCCCCTGTCTAATAGCTACATGCACAAAACTGTGAAAAAGAAATAAATAATCAAACAATTAGTATATATATAAATAAATTAATGAAAGCTAACTAAAATATACAGGTTACCATACCCCCGTGTGTGTGGATCGAAACCAAGACGTGGACGTCGCTCGGGGATAGGGTCAAGAATCATCAATCGTGTAAGACCGCACCCCCTTCGCATACCCCCTGAACCGTCAGTAGTCTGAGGGTCATATGGTCTACAATCCCCCTCATCCAAAGGTAGATTAACCTTCTACAACTTGTGAAATAGATCAAGATCCATCCAAAACACAAAATTATTGTTGTTAGAAGATAGTTGAAAATAACTATTATATATAGATATATATTAGTTATGATTATAACCAACATTTAACTGTGTCAATATCCATATTTATCCTCATCTCCATAGTTGTCCATGTCAATGTCTTCATCTTCCTCCCCAGCATCATCAATATCCATATGAGTTTCAGTTTCATCATCTCTTGTCATTTTAAATTCATTTGTAACATCATTAACATCTTCATCATCATTGATCCTTAATTATGGAGTGTCATCATCGATATTCACGTCTCTTTGTGAAAAAGATGGATTTTGAACAGTCTCTTGAAAAATTTCAATTCCTTGCACTTCAACGGAATCACATTCAATTCGAGTAAACTAAATTTCCTGATATTTCATTTTTATTATGCTCCACTAATCACTCAAGTCTCTTGAAGTAGCACGGTACTTTGCATAATAAATTTGATTTGCATATTGATCTAGTAAAAATTGTCCATTTACTGTAAGAAGACTTTTATATTTAATATCGATAATTCCATGAGTCAGATAAACATTCAAGCCTCTCTCAGTATCCAACCACCGACATTTAAACATCGTTATGTAATTCTGTATTAGATAACACAACTCAATAATTTCATCCAGAATGCCATAAAAGTCAACTTTAGTTTCTCTATGATGCGATCCTCTCAAGTAAACTCCACTTTTCATTGTTTTTTTTAATTCTCCATATGCACGTGAATAAAATCGAAAACCATTCACCACATATGCATTATAAGATTTAACCATTTTGGATGGTGGATTACTCAATATACACAATCACTTATCAATTTTATCAGCATGTTGAGACACTTGAAATTTTTTAAAACAATTATCAATATGATAAATAATAAACGAAATTGATATTAAACCATCAATAATTTATGTTACCAGTTTTTGAAACCATTGAGAACTTTTTTTGTCTGTGTTCTTCAAGAGCAGCTGCTGTAATTTGTGAAATTTGTTTCTTGATATGATTATCATATAACCTACAAATAAAATAAGTTTACATACTGCAACATAAATTATAGAATAAGTGATAGAAGCACTCACAACACAATTGATTTCATTTCTTCACAGTTGAGCAGAACATATGTATGAGCTCTGTGATGTTCATCTTCTGAAATCCATCATTTATGAACTCCACTGAAACCAAGATTTGGATGATTAAAAACTGATAATTGATTTTCCATTTCGTCATTAACATTTCCCTCATTTTGTCCCATGCGATTATGTTTTTATGGATATTGAGATTCAAAATAATGAGAGCAGAAAAAAGAAATTTCCTCTTGTAAATAAGCTTCAGCAATTGAGTCTTCAATTTATGCTTTGTTACGTACTTTTTTCTTCGATTTCTGCATGCATCTCTCGAATGGGTACATCCATAGAAACTGTATGAGTCCTCCACATTTATCTTCATATGGAAAATGTAATATCAGATGTTCCATTGAGTCAAAGAAATCCGACGAAAGGATTTTTCTAGTTTACATATAATTACAACAACATCTTCTTCCAGTTTTCTTAGGGCATCGTAGTCTATTGTTGCTGCAAAAATGTCTCGAAAAAAATATGATATGTCTGTTATCGAATTCCAAATTATAGAATTCAACAAACCTATGAATCCAATCAGCCTAAGTCTTTCCATTATAACATGACAATCATGACTTTTTAATCCGGTAATATAACCATTCTTAACACATCTTCCCAAATTGGAAGCACAACCATATGGAAGTCTCAAATATGAAATCCACTAACAAAATAATAATATACTCTCTTTGGATAGTGTATAAGTTTCTTTTGGCTTCATTAACCTCTGTGATCTGACATTTTCAAATAGTTCAAGTTCCAGTCGCCTGTAAATTTGGGCAAGATCTAATCGTACCTTTACAGTATCTTTGGTCTTACCTAGTGTATCCAAAACTATATGAAATAAATTATCAAAACAGTTCTTCTCAATATGTATGACATCCAACATGTGGCGGACCAACAAATCAGACCAATATGGAAGATCCCAAAAAATGGTTCATTTTATCCAATTATGTTCTTTCCCAAAGCTATCAATTTTCTGTTGGTTTATTGTTGGCCTAAATGTGATGGGAGGTAATGAAAATACAACTAATTTTAACTCTGTACCTGAGATCATCTTTGGAGGTTCATCCCTTTCAATTGTACCTTTTCTGAAATGAGATTTGTTCCTCTGAAAAGGATGATCGGTTGGAAGAAATATGCGGTGACAATCATAATAGCAAGGTTTTTTTTCCATTGACGAGTATAAATGATTTTTTGTTTTTCATACAGTAAAGACATGATTTCAGACCATGTGTACTCCAACCAGATAACATGTCATATGCCGGAAAGTCACTAATTGTCCACATCAATGCATCTTTTAATATGAAATTTTGTTTCGCAACAACATCATATGTACTAACACCATCACTCCACAATGCATTTAACTCATCAATAAATGGCTTCAAATAAACATCAATATTCTTTTTCAGATGTCCTGGGATTAATAGAGTCAAAAAGATATAGGGCTCCTTCATCAACATCTAAGGAGGTAAATTGTACGGAGTTATAAAGACAGGCCAACATGAATACTGACTACCATAAGAACCAAACGGGCAGAAACCATCAGTAAAAAGACCTAATCACACATTTCGGGCTTTTAAAGCAAAAAATGGATGCATACGGTCAAAATGTTACCATGAATCTCCATCAGATGGATGATTCAAGCTTTTATCAGTTGAAATCTTGGTTTTGTGCCATGAAATCATTGACGTCATGTTTTGAGACATAAAAAAATGTTGCAACCTCGGTGTAAGGGGGAAATATCTCAACTGTTTTACTAGAATCGATCCAGACTTCCTTGGTTGAGCTTCTTTATACCTCAATTGTCCACATGTGGGACAACTATCCAATAACTCATTTTCACCAGAATATAAGATGCAATCATTTGAACATGCATGAATATTCTGATAATTAAGGCCCAGATTACGAACCAGCCTCTTGCTCTCATAGTAATTTGCAGGCAACACATTTCCTTCAGGTAACAATGTTTTAACCAAAGAAAATATATGATCAAAACAATTGTTTGACATTGAGTTATCTGATTTAATAGCCATAAATTTTACAATCGCTACTAATTTGCTTATCTTACAACCAGGATATAATGCATCCTCATCAGACCTCAACAACTCATAAAATTTGAATGATTCCACCTTAGGAGTTAAATCACTATCATCTTGAGTTTTAGTTTATTGAACAGATGGACCTGCAATATCATGTACTAAATTTTGAAACCGTGATGGATCCGGAATCAAGTTATTAGTATCTTATCTAGAACTGCGTTCACCATGTTGATACCAAAAAACATAATCTAGTTGAAAACCAAACCGCAAGAGATGACCCCCAACCTTATCAAACGTGTCAAACGTTCTCAAAACACATTTTTTACAAGGATACTTAATTATGGCTTCTGAAGCATATTTTGGTTTTGATGATGCAAATGATAAAAAATCTTTAACACCCTCAATATATACAGGATTTAAACCAAAACCATTTGGATTTCTGTGCTGATTTATCCAAGCGCGATCATCTAATAATGATTGATGTTGATTTCCTTATTCCATATTTTTCTACAAAATATAAATCATCACTGTTTTTGAATAATTTGAAATTATAAAAACACTACTTAAAAAAATAAGATAAATAATTACAACTACTTCTTAATAATTACCATTAAATTTAGGTGACACAATTTCTAGTGGATTGATGAATACTCTTTTGTCTGACGGCTCATTTACTTTCACCTTTCTCAGACTAAAATCATAATTAAGAATGTGCTCATAGGCACGCTTATTCATTCTCGTGCATATGAGAATGTATAAGCGTACTTCCGAGTAGTTTCTTCATTGTGATTTCAGTGTGACAAAGATGCAAGTAAATGAGTCGTCGGACAAAAGAGCCCCCTTTTTGTCGATGAATCATCTTCTTGCAACTATCACTGCCTGAAAACATTATAAAAAACGTGGTCCTACGAATGCATATTCAAACTCGTGCATACAAGATTGGATATGCATATGTAGAAGCAAACTTTTCATAATGTTTTGAGTCGGTGAAAGTTGAAATCAAAAGAGTCATCGAGCAAAAGGAGTGTCGTCAATCCACTAAAAATTGTGCCATGTTATTACAAGTTATTAGAATTTATTCCTATTTATTTCTATTTATTCCACTTTATTCCTATTTATTCCTCTTTATTCCTATTTAGTCCTCTTTATTCCTAATTAATTCTGTTAATTTCTATTTAGTTCTCTTTATTCCTAATTACACCTATTAATTTCTAATTACTCCTGTTAACTCCTAATTACTCATGTTAAATCCTAATTACTCCTGTTAACTCCTAATTACTCCTCTTTACTCCTAATTACTTCTGTTTACTCCTAATTACTCATATTTAATCCTAATTAGTATTATTTATTACTAATTGTTCCTATTTATTACTAATTATTCATATTTATTACTAATTATTCCAATTTATTACTAATTATTCCAATTTATTACTAATTATTACTAATTATTCCTATTTACTACTAATTATTCCCAATTACTACTAATTATTCATAATAATTGCTAATTAATCCTAATTATTTCCACTTATTCCTATTTATTGTTATTTATTCCTATTTATTACTAATTATTCCTATTTATTAGTAATCATTCCTATTTATTAGTAATTATTCCTATTTATTACTATTTATTCCTATTTATTAGTAATTATTTTTATTTACTACTAATTATTCCTAATTAATGTTAATTATTCCTAATCAATTCTAATAAATCTTATTCATATGTATTTATTATTATTTATTAGTAATTATTCCTATTTATTAGTAATTATTCCTATTTATCAGTATTTATACCAATTTATTGCTATTTATTCCTATTTATTGCTATTTATTACTATTTATTGCTATTTATTACTATTTATTTCTATTTATTCCTATCTATTTCTATTTATTTCTAATTATTCCTATTTATTACTATTTATTCCAATTTATTACTAATTATTCCAATTTATTCCTATTTACTACTAATTATTCCTATTTACTAATAATTATTCCTAATTAATGCTAATTGTTCCTAATCAATGCTAATTATTCCTAATTAATGCTAATTATGCCTATTTATTAGTAATTATTCATATTTATTGCTATTTATTCCTATTTATTATTAATTATTCCTATTTATTAGTAATTATTCCTATTTATTAGTATTTATTTCTATTTATTGTTATTTATTCCAATTTATTACTATTTATTGCTGTTTATTACTATTTATTACTATTTATTACTATTTATTACTATTTATTCCTATTTATTTCTATTTATTACTAATTATTCCTATTTATTACTAATTATTTCTAATTATTCCTAATTATTACTGTTTATTCCTAATTATTACTATTTATTCCTAATTATTCCTATTTATTCCTATTTATTCCTATTTATTACTAATTATTTCTAGTTATTACCAATTATTCCTATTTATTACTAATTATTCATATTTATTACTAATTATTCCTATTTATTACTAATTATTTCTATTTATTACTAATTATTCCAATTTATTACTAATTATTCCTATTTATTACTAATTATTTCTATTTATTCCTAATTATTCCTATTTATTTTTAATTATTATTAATTATTCCTATTTAGTATTAATTATTCCTATTTATTATTAATTATTCATATTTATTACTATTTATTCCTATTTATTACTAATTATTCCTATTTATTACTATTTATTTCTAATTATTAGTATTTATTTATTACCAATTATTCCTATTTATTACTAATTATTCCTATTTATTACTAATTATTCATATTTATTACTAATTATTCCTATTTATTACTAATTATTCCTATTTATTCCTAATAATTATTAATTATTCCTATTTATTATTAATTATTCCTATTTATTATTAATTATTCCTATTTATTATTAATTATTCATATTTGTTACTATTTATTCTTTTATTAATTATTCATATTTGTTACTATTTATTCCCATTTCTTACTAATTATTCCTATTTATTACTAATTATTCTTATTTATTACTCATTATTCTTATTTATTCCTCTTTATTTCTAATTATTAGTATTTATTAGTATTTATTACTATTTAGTCCTATTTATTACTATTTAGTCCTAATTAGTACTAATTACTACTAATTATTACTAGTTACTAGTAATTAGTACTAATTACTACTAATTGCTACTAATTACTTCTAATTGTTATTAATTACTACTAATTACTACTAATTAGTACTAATTATTACTAATTATTACTAATTATTTATAATTATTCCTAATTATTCGTAATTATTCCTAATTATTCCTAATTATTCCTAATTATTACTAATTATTACTAATTATTCCCAATTATTCCTAATTATTACTAATTATTTCAAATTATTACTATTTATTACTATTTATTACTAATTATTCCTAATTATTCCTATTTATTACTTTTTATTCCTATTTATTCCTATTTATTACTAATTATTCATATTTATTACAAATTATTCATATTTATTACTAATTTTTCCTATTTATTACTAATTTTTCATATTTATTAGTATTTATTCTTATTTATTATTATTTATTATTATTTATTCCTATTTATTATTATTTATTCCTACTTATTATTAATTATTCCTATTTATTACTAATTATTCCTATTTATTCCTATTTATTATTATTTATTCCTATTTATTACTATTTATTCTTATTTATTACATTTATTCCAATTTATTACTATTTATTCCTATTTATTACTATTTATTCCTATTTATTCCTATTTGTTTCTATTTATTACTATTTATTTCTAATTATTCCTAATTATTACAATTTATTTCTAATTATTTCTATTTATTTCTAATTATACCTATTTATTTCTAATTATTCTTATTTATTTCTAATTATTCCTATTTATTTCTAATTATTCCTATTTATTTCTAATTATTCCTATTTATTTCTAATTATTCCTATTTATTACTAATTATTTCTATTTATTACTAATTATTATTAATTATTCCTATTTACTACTAATTATTCTTATTTACTACTAATTATTCCTATTTACTACTAATTATTCTCAATTACTACTAATTATTCCTAATTATTGCTAATTAATCCTAATTATTTCCATTTATTTCTATTTATTGCTATTTATTCATATTTATTAGTAATTATTCCCATTTATTAGTAATTATTCCTATTTATTGTTAATTATTCCTATTTATTAGTAATTATTCTTATTTACTACTAATTATTCCTAATTAATGCTAATTATTCCTAACTAATGCTAATTAATTCTATTTATTGCTATTTATTCCTATTTATTAGTAATTATTCCTATTTATTAGTAATTATTCCTATTTATCAGTATTTATTCCAATTTATTGCTATTTATTCCTATTTATTGCTATTTATTAGTATTTATTTCTATTTATTTCTATTTATTCATATTTATTACTATTTATTCCTATTTATTACTAACTGTTCCTATTTATTCCTATTTACTGCTAATTATTCCTATTTACTGCTAATTATTCCTAATTAATGCTAGTTATTCCTAATTAATGCTAATTATTCCTAATCAATGCTAATTATGCCTATTTATTAGTAATTATTCATATATATTGCTATTTATTCCTATTTAATAGTAATTATTCCTATTTATTAGTAATTCTTCCTATTTATTAGTAATTATTCCTATTTATTGCTATTTATTCCTATTTATTGCTATTTATTGTTATTTATTACTATTTATTGATATTTATTACTATTTATTGCTATTTATTGCTATTTATTTCTATTTATTACTAATTATTCATATTAATTACTAATTATTTCTAATTATTCCTAATTATTACTATTTATTTCTAATTATTATTATTTTTTCCTAATTATTCCTATTTATTACTAATTATTCCTATTTATTACTAATTATTCCTATTTATTTCTAATTATTTTTATTTATTACTAATTATTCCTATTTGTTACTAATTATTCCTATTTAATACTAATTATTCCTATTTATTACTAATTATTCCTATTTATTACTAATTATTCTTATTTATTACTAATTATTCCTATTTATTCCTAATTATCCCTATTTATTCCTAATTATTATTAATTATTCCTATTTAGTATTAATTATTCCTATTTATTATTAATTATTCATATTTATTACTATTCATTCCTACTTATTACTAATAATTCCTATTTATTCCTATATATTTCTAATTATTAGTATTTATTTATGACCAATTATTCCTATTTATTACTAATTATTCCTATTTATTACTAATTATTTCAATTTATTCCTATTTATTATTAATTATTCATATTTGTTACTATTTATTTCTATTTATTACTAATTATTCCTATTTATTACTAATTATTCCTATTTATTTCTATTTATTTCTATTTATTACTATTTATTTCCAATTATTAGTATTTATTAGTATTTATTACTATTCAGTCTTATTTATTACTATTTAGTCCTAATTAGTACTAATTACTACTAATTAGTACTAATTATTACTAATTAGAACTAATTATTACTAATTGGTACTAATTACTATTAATTGCTACTAATTACTACTAATTACTACTAATTGCTACTAATTACTACTAATTAGTACTAATTAGTACTAATTATTACTAATTATTTCTAATTATTCCTAATTATTCCTAATTATTCCTAATTATTCCTAATTATTCCTAATTATTCCTAATTATTACTAAATATTACTAAATATTACTATTTATTACTATTTATTACTAATTATTCCTAATTATTCCTAATTATTCCTATTTATTCCTATTTATTACTATTTATTCCAATTTATTACTAATTATTCCTATTTATTGCTAATTATTTATATTTATTACTAATTATTCTAATTTATTACTAATTTTTCCTATTTATTAGTATTTATTCCTATTTATTAATATTTATTATTATTTATTCCTATTTATTATTAATTATTCCTATTTATTATTAATTATTTCTATTTATTACTAATTATTCATATTTATTAATATTTATTCCTATTTATTATTATTTATTTCTATTTATTACTATTTATTACTATTTATTCCTATTTATTCTTATTTATTACTATTTATTCCTATTTATTTCTATTTATTACTATTTATTTCTAGTTATTACTATTTATTTCTAATTATTTCTAATTATTTCTATTTATTTCTAATTATACCTATTTATTTCTAATTATTCCTATTTATTTCTTATTATTCCTATTTATTACTAATTATTCCTATTTATTTCTAATTATTCCTATTTATTTCTAATTATTCATATTTATTGCTAATTATTCCTATTTATTACTAATTATTCCTATTTATTATTAATTATTCCTATTTATTACTAATTATTCATATATATTAAAAATTAGTACTAATAATTTCAATTTATTATTACAAATAAATATTGTTAACAAAACAATTTAAATCTAATTAAATTAAAACTAATAAAAAATAATTAAAATTAACATAAAAAATGAAATAAATATTAAATTAAACAAAACATAAATACCTTTAAACTTGATGTTCTATTGATGTAGATGGCTTCAAAACTTTTTTGTCAAAAAAAAACTCACTCAAACAAATTTTCACTCTGAAAATAGGGTTGAGAGAGAGAAAATGAGAATTGAGAGAGTGATTTGAAAAAACGGATGAGGGGGGTATATATAGGTTAGATTAGTTGCGACGAGACCTGTTGTGACGGGAATGCCGTCGCAAAAGGTACTTTTTGCGACGGGCCCTGTCGCAAATACCTTTGCCCGCATTAATTGTTGTTGGCAGTTAAAAGGGTATTTGCGACGGGGCTCGTCGCAAAAGGTACCTTCCGACACACGTTTTGCGACGGGGCAACATCCTGTCGTAACAACCCATTTACTACCGCCAGATATTTGTGACAGGACCCATCGCAAATACCTCCGAGCTACAAACTATTTGCGACGTGAATATTCCTCTCGTCGCAAATAACCTTCCTGCGGTTTGCTGCACAAACCGCGCCAAACCGCATATTACTTTTTGCGACGGACCACCAAAACCCGTCGCAAATAACAAGTTAGTTGCGATGGGGGGTCCCCCATCTCAAATAATCTCTGGACTGGACTATTTGTGACGGGAAATAATCCCGTTGCAAATAGCCCATCGCAAAAGGTTGTTTTTCCCGTAGTGGCTTAACGCTTATAAAAGCCGACACGTCCCTTGCTCGGATCCGTGGTAGCGTAATTTTTTAATTTTAAGCAAACCCCATGTTAAATAATAATAATAATAATAATAATAATAATAATAATAATAATAATAATAATATTATTATTATTATTATTATCTTTTATGACATGCACTAACTCAAGAATATTTATATATCATTTTCTAAATAAATAAATTGATGTTTATTTAAATGATATTAAATAATATGTATCTTTTCATGAGGCCCCTGAGCTCGGTCCATCAATCATCCTTAATATTTTTTGAACCTTGAATAGTAAATATTTATTTAAATAAATATCACTATATTACAACCGGTTAAGGGGAAATATAAAGAAAAATGGCGCGCATATATTATAAATATTATATTCACTATCTGAAAAATAATTTTTTATTTAATATTCAACTCACATATATTCTTAATTTGAATAACTGATGATTGAATTCATGTGATCAACATGACATGAATAATTATTATTATTCGATCTTTAGAATAAATTTTATACTAAATATTAAATTCTAATAGAATTTAACTAAGATCCTGGATACACTTAGTATGTGGCCTTACACGCCTCTTTCTCTGTGCCATTGGGTGAACCGATCTGAAGTCCAAGATTGACATATAACAATAGATCAAGGCATCCATAGAGAAAGAGGTTGATGTTGCAATGAAAATAACCACATAAGAACGTTTGATGTGTAATATAATCTTTTTGCCTCAATGTTTTATCAATCATGCTACATACTCATGTTATCAACCTGCATGCTAGATATATATTTCCTTTACTATCTAAAATGAACTCATTAACAAACTGACATGACCATGGACTCAATCAGATAGGTTTGTTTCAATCAAAGATTATGAGATATCATCTTCCATTAATTCAGAAGGGATAAATCCTATCATGCCTTATTCAATTAATTTCACATCACTTATGACGTGCCCAATGTATCTTACCTCGTCGTAAGAATATGTTTCCACCGTTTTCACAAATACATCAAAGTATGTGATTCATGATACTCATTTATAATAATCCCAAGTCAAAGGACCAATACACACATTTGTAGATAAAAATATCCAATGACATATAAAACATGTGGCATTCCTATTAGTGTGTCTGTCCTCATAACCACCCATCTTAGAGATTACCAAGCGTGAAACTGTTGGAGTTGGTGTCTTAGGACTAACTGTTTGTACTTTGATAACATGCATATTCGATGTATTGAATAATAATAAAACTTCTTATTATATATTGTTTATTATTCTTCATGACTATGATGTAATAATGTCTTAGAGTATACATCGCATTGATAAGGCCACAACAGTTCCCTACTACGATGAGAACTTTGAAGTGCTATGATGATATTCTTAAATAATATTCTTCGGTTGGATGACATACTATGATAGAACACATAGTATATAGACTGTCAAGTGTGAGTGCTTGTAAGAAGATGCGACTTCTTCTCATGAAGTTCTCACTTGGTAATCTCGAAGATGAGAGATTATGAGAACAGACTCACCAGTAGAAATTCCAAATGTTTTGGTGTCATCGTATATTTCTATCTAGGAGCATGTGTAATGGTCCTTATACTTTAATATTATCATTAATGCATGTCACAACTTGCACACTTAAATTTGATGTCAAAAACCGTAATTACATATGTTCACGATGAGGTAGGGTACATTAGGTGCATCACAATTGACATGTCATTAATGGATAATTTGAGGAAAGATATATCTCTTCCATCTTTATAGAAGTTGGTATCTCAACTCTTTGATTGGAATAGAATCATCACATTAAATTTCATGTTCATGGTGTAACAATGTGTTTATTTCAAATAGTCAAAGAAATATTTATCGAGCTTATATGTTGGTGACATAGATATTCAATTTTCTTGATGAAATATCACGTTAAAGAGATTATATTACACAATGAGTGTTCGTATGTGGCTGTCATTATTGCGATATTAAGTTCTTTCTCTTGGGTGTCTTGACCCGTTACTAGATATTAGTCTTAGACTTTAGGCAAGTATGCCTAATCCTAACGAGAGAGAATCCTAGAGGGCCACACACTAAGTATTTTCAATGATCTTGATTAAATTATATTTAAATTTAATTAATTGAATAAATATTATTCTCAAGACTGAGGGATAATTTTATTCACGTTTTATCGATCACAAATGTTTATTGATGGATGGGATATTTATTCGAGAGTTTAATAAATGATAGAGGAGTTCGAACGGAGCAGGAATGAGTTTGGTGGAAATATTAATTAATAAGATGAATAGATAATATTTGTTATGGCGCAAGTTGGAACACGCCACAAATTATTATTATTATTATTATTATTATTATTATTATTATTATGCGGCATAGATTTTATTTAATGTTATAATATTATTTAACGGGTGACATACACTTAAATAATATTTTAACCTAAACCTTAGCTATATAAATATATGGTTATGCTTATTGTGCATTACATCCAAAATCGAAACTTGTGAATCATTGATCACAATGAAACTCTCTCTCAACTCCTCATTTCTCTCTTCCTCTCAAGAATGAGAAACACAAGAGAGATCTATTCAAGTTCGAAGGACGAGTGATCAACATGTATAACACAAGACAATCAACTCACCATAGTAACATTCAGAGATTAGTTAGTGTTGCTTGGAGATTAAAGGAGCACATGTGGATCACCACCAGAGGGATTTTATACTTGGATCCTTACAGTGCAACAAAGGCAATCTGAAAGGGTATTTTCAAACGATCAACATCTACATCGAAGAAAGAATTCTCAGATCAGGTATTCATTTCTTCTAATATTAAATAAATTAATTATAAATTTGATGTGCAAGATCCTCGCTCAGGGTTTTAGGAAACTCAATATTAAAATAAATTTTAATATACCACATACCACTACATGCTTCTACTGCACCTGAAACCAACAAGTGGTATTAAATGGGTCACATTTAAATTTATAATTATTTATTTGATTGTTGATCCATATGAAATTATGGTTGAATTTTCATTTCATATTATTCGTTCTTTAATCCATTTTGAATTAAAATGTTACTGACATATTAATCATGTTTGTTCAGTGTTTTATTTTCTTAAAGGTATAAGAAAAGAAAAAGAACAACCATAGATGCCATCAGGAACTACCAAATTTTTGGATGGTAAGATAGAGTTACATGACGTGTAGCTGGAGCACACGTTGTGTACCCTAGTATGGTTCACCTGGCCATGTCATGGGATACACAACATGCCACATAGTTATTACACATGGTGTTCACAGAGTGTTGACCGACCAACCTGGCACATAGTTGTCAGATTACACAACATATATACGGTGTACACACCGTGTAGTCTATAGGGGTTACCAATATAAATTGTGAAATCTATGTGGTTATTATACATGGTTAAACCATACGATACTGACAACCTGGAGCATTTATGATATACACGATGTGTATATAGTGTACACGATGTGTATTTCATCAATTCCCGCGTATGAGATACACACCAAGTTATATGGACAAACAACATTAGTGATACACGACATGTAGCTGGCGACACACGTCATGTAGTCTCTCACCCGAGAACACGCCGAGTCTTTCAACGTGTTGCACATGCACATTACATTTGGACCATAGGGTGTGTAGCTAGCATGTACACATCGTGTAATCCATAGAGATACATGTTGAAGAACTAGGCAAGTATATCAAACACATGACAAGTGGATATATGACATATAGCTGGCATGTACATGCCATATAGTTTGGATGAGTCAACACACTGAATCCCCATACATGTGACCCAGATACACAACAATAGAGGTACATGATGTGTAGCTGGATAGGACATGCTGTGTAGTCTTACAATTACTGGAAAAATTAGATTACATTAAATTGAAAATTGTAGCATTAAAACCATATTGCTTTGTTTTACACTTGCAATATTTGATAATTTAATAAGGGGCTTAAATAATTTTAAATACTCAATTAATTTATTATAATAAATCCAAAACTATTGGTTCTGCTGTTTATTTGTCATTAATTCCTTTATTATGCTTATCTCTAAGAGGGGTTATATGGTCATTAAGATGAAAGGGAATTAATAAACACATTTTATCTTAATAATAAATAACAAAAAAGAAATGAATGTTATCCATTTACTTTGCATATACATTTCATGTATGACCATTCATGGGCTAGACCAAGACCAATGTATGTGTTGGAATTTATTTAATTTAATTTATTGCATGAGTTTGCAATTATTTAGTATTAAATTAAATATGATGGCATGCGATTCATCCCTCTATCCATTTTACATAGGACCTTAATGCCCAAGGATATTTATGTAATTCCCCTTTAACTAATCATTTGGTTCCCCTCACCTGTGTGTGAGTTATAAATACTTGTAATTAATGGAGTTACCTAAGACATGTGGAGGCATTTCAAGACAGAACCATAATTATGCCAACCTAGGTGTTACACGGGTGGAAATGTGAAATGTTGTAACTCATGAAAAGACCAACAACATGAGTTATTTTCCCTAGGTCATATGTTGATTTAATATCTTCTCATTAAATCAACCATTAGATAAATCTCATAAATGAGTCATTTAATTAATTAATTAATTATTTCTATCTATCTATTATTTAATTTTTATAGATGCAAGACCGAGATCACATAAATTAATGAATTAACGTGCAAAGACATAATTTAAATAAATAGATTAATCATAAATGTTTTATCCAACATGGTTAATTAATTATCATTTACTTAATATTAACAAGACATGTAAAGAATACAACAAGATAAAAATTTATGCATAATAAATTGAAATATATCAATCAATGATTAATTCAGACTTAACCTTCCATTGCTTGATTATAAAAGAAAGCCTTAGAATTAAGTGTTTGACCAACCCTCATCGGGACACTTACTTTTAACTTGGATTTTTTATGAATGTTATGGGATGAATTAACCATATTAAATCAAGATAATTAGTGCTCTCTAGACTTGATATAATTTGGAGGTAAGTGTTTAGAAAATCCAAGTAAAGATTTTAGGATAAGGAAGTCCACTCAATGAATCAATAATCTACAATCCCACAGTTGGCAAAGACCTACCTACCTAAATACCTTCAATTATCTTGACCAATCCTCGTCGGGGTTAAGTTAAGGGGCATATGGATCATTGCCACTAGAATTTTCTATCAATTAGACATTATGAGTTCAATGGTGAGGGTTATTTAGACTTGATAAAATAATGGGAGATTTAATAAAAATAAATTAATTCATTATTTCTCACATAATTTGTAATCAAGAAAAGAATTAATAATTTGATATTTAATTATAGAATAAAATGTAAATCTCATCATTGACATTATCCCTATGATCAATATTGGAGAAAGATAATCTCCTCATTGGCAGTAACTTCCAGGATTGGTTTAAACACCTTCGGGCTATGCTATTCCATGAATAGAAATCTTACATGCTATTATCCTTAATTTCTAATCCATCAGATAAGGAGGTGAGTGATGATGATTTAATCATTTATGAAAACATTTGAGTGACATTGTTGACATTCAATGTTTAATGCTTTAGTTTATGTCTAGTGAACTTGTAAAGTCTCATGAAAATATGGATGCGTATAACATGCTTGATCACCTCCATGGTATTTACTAGGAGAGATATAGACATGAACAATTTGATATTCCCAAGGCACTCTTTCAAAGTAAGCTTAGAGAGGGTTCCCCATATGAGCCTCACATAGTCAAGATCATTAACTACATTGAGAGCCTAGAGGTTCTAGGATTTAAACTTCTCAAAGAACTGGGCATCAATCTCATTCTTGCATCATTCCCTTAGAGATTCTCTAGCTTTATTGTAAATTTTAACATGAACAACATTGAGAATTCTCTGCAAAATCTTCTTACTTTCCTTTTCCAAGTAGATAAGGATACAAAGCGTGAAAATCCTTCCATCTTTATGGTGAACAAACAGAAAGGGAAAGTGAAGATATCTACGTCCAAAGCTTCTTTACACCCTCCAAGAAGATGAAGATCAAGGGGAAAGCAAGGAAACCAGATGCTATCTGTTTTGTAAGTGGAAAGAAGGGCCACTGGAAGAAAAACTACACCCAGCCAAAGAACCAAGGGGAAGATTCAAGTGCATTTTTTATCAAGTTCAATTTATCTGTTTCTACAAATTGGGTATTATATACATCTTGTGGTTCTCACATATGTATTCAAATATAGGAACCAAGTAGATTAAAAAAAATTGACCGAGGGGAGGTAGATCTATGATCATTTAATAGAGCTAAACTTGTTGTTATAGCTTTGGGGACTACCACCTCACATTGACAACTTGAATGATCTTGGTTTTAAAGGGTTATTATTATGTGCCTTCAGTTACCAAAAACATTATATCTGTTTCCAGAATTGGTACAAATGGATTTATTTTCAATTTTGGAAATAAATGTTGGTTATTTTATAAAGATAACATTTGTTATGGTAAGACACATTTAAATAACAACCTTTATGTGTTGGATTACACAAACCAAGTAATGATAATTGATAATGAAATTGCTTCACATGAGTCATACCACACCTAAATATGGAATCACCAGCTAGGTAATGTAAAAATACATCACTTTAATAAATTATACCAAGATGGATATTTATATTCTTTTTAACTAAAACCACTTGGTATATGTCACACATGTTTATAAGGTAAAATGACTAAAACCCCATTTAGTGTAAAAGGTGAAAGGGCCAAAGAGATTCTTGAATTAGTACATACAAATGTATGTGAACCATTTCCTATTGAGGTAAAGGGTGGGTACTCATACTTCATAACTTTTATTAATGATTTTAGTAGATATGGATATGTTTACTTAATGAGCTATAAGACATATTATTTTGATAAATTCAAGGAATATAGTAATGAAGTTGAGAACTAGCTTGGTAAGAAGATTAAGAAACTCTACTCAGACTGTGGTGGAGAATATCTTAATCAAGACTTAATTGATTACTTATGGGAGTTTGGGATCCTATCTCAATCCACTCCTCCGTATACACCATAGTGTAATGGTATAAGTGAAAAGAGGAACCGAACCTTATTGGACATGGTGAGATCAATGATGAGTCATGCGAGTCTTCTATCATCCTTTTGGGGATATACGTTATAAACAACATCACAAATACTAAACTAAGTGAAAAATAAATCGAAAGATGGTATACCATACCATTTATAAAATGGAAAGAAACCCATATTTTCATACTTACATGTTTGGGGTTACAAAACATTTATTAAGGTATTATCAGGTAAAAAACTTGCACCCTAAGGCACAAAGTGTACCTTCATAGGACACCCCAAAGAAACAAGGGGATGTTACCTATATGAACCCTAAAAAAAGGTAATAGTGGAAAGACATTACATATTCCTTGAGAGGGAGAACATCTACAAAATAGATAGTGGTATTGAGATAGACTTTGATGAAGTTGAGGCTCAAGGTACACAAGAGTCAGAACAATAACATATTCCGCAAAGTCTCATGGAAGAAAAAACTATTCCAAAGACACAAGTACTATGTAGGAGTATAAGAGTGGTTATAGAACTAGGAAGACATGGTTTTCTAGTCACCGAGGATGGAGACTCGTTATTAGTTTATAATAATGACCCTCTAACCTACAAGGAATCATTAAGTGGCACAGATGTTTCCAAATGGAAAGAATCCATAAATTCTTAAATGGATTCTATGTACCAAAACTAAGTTTGGATTTTAGTAGATCGTTCAATGGATGTAAATACCATTGGTTTTAAATGGGTATTCAAGAATAAACTAGACATGGGAGGAAAATTCAGTACCTATAAGGTGCGGCTGGTTGCAAAAGAGTTTAAACATCACCAAGTCATTGAATATGACAAAACATTTTCACCATTTGAAATGTTGAGATCCATTATAATTCTACTTTCTATTACAGTTTACCATGACTATGATATTTTCCAAATGGATGTTAAAGTAGCCTTCCTTAATGGTAGTATTAAGTAAGATGTCTATATGATACAACTTGAAGGGTTTTTGACTCCAAAAGATGCTAACAAGATATAAAAATTGTAAAAATCCATTTATGGATTAAAGAAAGCATCTAGGTTATGAAAGATTCATTTTGATAAATCCATAATGGAATTTGGTTTCATAATGGAATTTAGTGGGAGTGAAATCATTTTCTTAATAGTATATTTTGATGACATATTACTCATTGAAACTGAAATACTAATCTAATAGTCTGTTAAGGTGTGGTTGAATAAATGATTATCTATAGAGGACATGGTTAAGGCAATATATATTATTGGGATTAAGACCAGTCATGATAAATCCAAGAGGTTGCTCGACCTAAGTCAAACACTACACCAAATTCATAGTTTAGTAGTGGTTTTTTAAAAACCATCTATACATTCTATCCATTTATTAAAAAAAGATGCTTTATCCCCATCTATCTTGATCCCCCCCCACATATCCCCCAAGCACCCCCACTCTCCCCTGAGCACCCCAACCCCGACCCCTCACCACCGTGGCATTTACACCCTCACCAAAACTCTGATTGTTTCCCCCTAGTAGGAACTCCTATTTCCCCCGATCCCCTTCGATCCATCACCTATTCTCATTGGAACTTCATTTTCCCTTAATCTACCCTCACCCTCACCAGTGCTCGAGCCCCACTGGCCCTCATCCTCACCAGTGCTTGTTAGTGATTTATTTTCTTCTGGTTCTCCTCTTCTCCCTTGTTTGTGTTCCTATTTGGACCAACCCCATGGTTAGGGTTTGACCTTATACCTTGTGATTAGTCATTTATAGGGTGTTAATATGCTCTTCCAGGTTATGTTTATCCCGTATTCAAGGTTCAAGATTGTTCATATTCAATTTTAAGTAGGTTTCCCCCTGTATTAACCTTTAAATTTTAGAACCATGATTTCTTTACTATTTTAATTAACGTTTTAGATATCAAATGATAGTAATAAATACTTTTGATCAGTATTGAAATAAAAATTTGGGTTTTAATTACTTTTCATTGAACACAATGGTTACCTCTTCATTTTCAAGGTTAGAAAGTTTGTTTTAATTAATTATGCGCACCTAATGTTTGACAGATAGACCAAATAGATTCTATTATTGATTTTTTAGATTTAAAATGGATTTTTGGTTTTCTAATGGGTTTCCAAATGTTCTTATAAAATTTAAAAAGGTGATCTTGTTTCGTTAAAGATTGTTTATGAGGCACATTTTACACTTTTTAAGAATATATTTCTTAATGAAATCACCCTTGGAATATACCTCTAACCTGATTTATTTTAAATTGACAAGAGGATCCCTAGTATAATACACATTTATAATTTTGTGAGTAAGTGGATATTCCTAAGAGGGGTTCTCATAGGTGATTCTTTCTTATGATTTATCTTCTGTATAACATGAATTTATTTTTATATTGTTGTTTTTTACTACTTGTTGACTCACCCCCATTTTATATACATGGGAAACGAGAGTAGCTAGTGGAACTTACCAGGACACATACTACACTAGTTTAGGATCACTATCTCACTAGTGTTCCTTGATATAAATATTCCCTTATTTAATATTTCCCCCCTCAGTTGGGCCTGGTAAGGTATGATCGAGCATTAGGGTGGTTAGATTGCATTAACCATGTCGATGTGATGAAACATGTTTAGTATATTATAGAATTTCCCCTCAAATTTTAGGCACTTCTATAATCACTAGTACTTGAATTTACAATATGGTTTATGTTTCTATTACTCTATGATAGTTGGTTACTGCTTACATTTCCCTTATTTTACAACTTAGTTATTGAATTTTTTTATAATCATTATTTAATACTTCTACCTTCTTCAAAGATCTAGTGTTTTACTTTTAAATTTATGGTTAAATATTTTGGAATGGTTCATAAATATTTTTTTTCATCTATTGCACATAGGAATTTTAAATTAAAACTCTTTTAAAAATTATTTAAACTTCACCTTTTAAATGAAATATTTTTAAATAATAATGGAAACAAATTGTGATTGTTTTTAAAAACTAAATGAGAAAAAACTATATTTATAAATTTTATTTCTAGCCAAAATGAGTTAAATATTTTATTTAAATTTAATACATAGGATATGTATTCTCTATGTCATACCTACCGAGGTTCATTCTCACACCTATCATTATAATTTCGGCTTTAACATCAAGTTTTGGTTTAACTTTTGGTCACTCATAGAGTGTTTATGGTTATAAGGTCGTATGGTGACTTATAATGTCACATGGAGATTTGTTTTGGAATTTTTTATTTTTTATATTTTCCTGATATTTTTTAGTTGTATCAACCAAGAAAAACCTCATGTATCAACCATGTAAGTGTATATTAGGGTGTGCCGATGGGATTTCATCATACCCTAATGAGATGGTTATGTGTGATTAAAGTGCTAAATTGTCTCATTAAGATCATGAGAGTTATCCACTGATCTTTAATGGTTATTTTTTTATTCTTTGATTGATTTGTTTCACCTTGTAAAAATTATCTTTATTTTAAAAATGAATAATAAATGGATTTTTTATTTTCTTTAATCTCTATAACAAATATAAATGTATTTTCTTTTTTGTTTTCATACTAGCATATATGGTTTATCATGTCACTACTGAAAATGGGTGTTTTCCCAACACTTTTATCCCAACGGTTTACAAAAACCGTTGGGAAAGGGAGGCTATACCAACGGTTTAACAAAACCGTTGGTATATACCTTTTTGTAAGACCCTTACCAACGGTTCTAGAGAACCATTGGGAAAGGCTTCTTATAGAAGGATTTACCAACGGTTCTATAGAACCGTTGGGTAAAACCTATTTTTTAGAGGATTTTACCAATGGTTCTATATGAACCGTTGGTATAGGCACTATTTCCCAACGGTTTTTAAAAACCATTGGAAAAAGTTTTCCCCAATTAAGCAGCCCCTCCTCATTCGCGAACAGAAGTGAATGTGCAGCAGCGGACGCCCTCCTCGCTCAACTTCCCCCATCCAAACTGCTAAATCTCCATCAGATCCATCTCAAATTAGGTATTTTATTCTTTCTACACTTAAAATATTTAAGTGTTACTTTATTATTATTGTTATTCATATAATATTTTAGTTTTGTGTTTTGATTTTGATGTGTATCTTTTTTTTAATGTTTTGATTTAACATAGATTTTCTCCATCCCATCGGATCCATTTAGTTAATTAAATATTTAACCTTACGATGGAGGTGAAACATCTTAGATTTGTTGCGGTTGGATTCCATATTTTCTAATTATGTGTTTTTATGATTTTTCTTTATCTCGTAATTAATTTTTACTTGCGAATTCATTTATATGTGTTTGTTAATTTTTAACAAAGTTTCTATGAATGTTTTCCTTAAAATTCCTTGTGAAATATTATTTAATCCTATTCTCATTGAATTGAACAAGTTATGAATTTGATGACTATAATTTTGACATCTTTCAACTGTTTATGAATTATTCAATTCCATGACTGTTTAGATTTATTTTCAAAGAATATTTGAAGAATAAATTGGTGAAATTGAGACTTTGTCTCAGTTTTTTATTCAAAGAATGAAATAAATTGATTTGAACAAAATGAGTTGAATTATTTAATGTTTTTAAGTAGTTTCAAATGATTGAATTTGTGAAATGACAATGAACCCTCTTAGAATGAGGGGGGGTGAGGGGGGATGTTCGGGAGGTGAGGGGGGCTATCTAGGGGGTGGGGGGTTGTCCGGGGTGGGGGCTGTCCGGGGTGAGGGGGCTGTCCAGAGGGTTGGGGGGCTGTACAGGGTGGGGGGGGGGCTGTTCGGGGTGGTGGTGGGGGGGGGGTTGGGGGGCTGTCCAGGGCGGGTCGGGGGGGGGGGGGGGGGTGTCTGGGGTGGGTGGGGGGGTTGTCCGGGTTGACGGGGGGCTGTCCGAGGGGTGGTTGGGCTGTCTGGGTGGTGCGGGGGGGCTGTCTGGGTGGTGCGGGGGGCTGTTTGGAGGGTGGTGGGGGGGGGTGTCTGGGGTTGGGCTTGATTTCCGGGGGTGGGGGCTGTCCGGGGTGGGTGGGTGGTGGGGGGGCTGTCCGAGGGGTGGGGGGCTGTCCGGGGTGGGGTGGGGGATGTTGGGGGGGGGTCGGGGGGCTGTCTAGGGGTGGGGGGTGGGGGGGATGTCCGAGTTGAGGGAGGGATGTCGGGGGGTGGTTGGGCTGTTTGGGTGGTGCAAGGGGCTGTCTGGGTGGTGCAGGGGGCTGTCCGGGGGGGTGGGGGTGGGGGCTTTCTGGGGTGGGGGTTATCCGAGGTGGGGGGGCTGTCTGAGGTGGGGGGGGCTGTCTGGGGGTTGGGGGGGGGGATTTCTGGGGGTTGGGGGGGGGGCTTTCTGGGGTGAGGGGGGGCTGTCCGGGGAATCCTTGAATATAGGAATTATAAATTCTGTATTCCTTGATCCACTTCGAATATATTACTGGGAAATCCTTGAATATAGGAATTAGAAATTCTGTATCTTATTTTCTTATATACACTATATTTTGTTGTGTTTCTTAATATGATTCTCATATATAGTAATGTGTTAGTTATGCTTTTATATAATGTAAACAATTGTCATTTACCTAAATATTTTTTTGATTGAACTTTAATATTATTGAATTGCTTTGAAATAGATTATTGCAATTTTTTTACAGAATGGATAGAAGTTGGATGTACAAAATTGATCAGATTTCAACCAATTTTCAAAATAATTTGAACAGATTTTTAGATTTTTCATTTGACAAGGCTTCAGATAGTGGTCACATACACTGACCATGTTCTAATTGTGTTGGAAGACCTTGGTTGAGTTGTGAAGTAGTTAGCTATCATATAACCAAATATGTTTTCCAAAAAAACTATTATGTGTGGTATCACAATGGAGAGAAAATGGAATATCAAAATATTGATGATCCAAATGATAGGACTGAATTGGAGAGTTTGATATATGATCGGTTTCTATTTATTTGAAATCACAAGAAGGAAAGGATTTCCATCTAACAAGATTTTGATACAAGAACACATGATGTGTCCAATGAAAATGATGATGTTGGTAGGGTGAAAAAATTGAATGATGTTGCGGCGACTCCAGTATATCGACAATGTGGTAAAATGAAAAAGTTGGAATTTTTAATCCGATTGTTTCATGGGAAAACTATGTATGAGATTTAAAATACTGTAATCGATTACATTCTTACCTTCTTGAAGGACTTACTTCCAGATTATGTAGATATTCCCTCAAACCACTATATGGTATGTAAGTTAGTTGATGAACTTGGATTCTCAAAAAAAAAAAAAATTCATGCTTTCCCGAATGATTGCAGTTTATTTTGGGAGGAAACTACTGAAAGAAATGATTGTATCAAATGTGGAACCTCCTGATGGAAACCAAAAGATGAAGGAACACCATCTCGTGTGCCACAAAAAGTAATGTGATACTTTCCATTGATCCCCAGATTACAGAACCTTTTCATGTCTGATGAAATATCAGTAAAAATGTGATGACATGTCACCGAGAGGAAAAAGAATAATAAAGAGTTGGTTCACCCTACAGATGGATTTTCATGGAAGAGTTTTGATGCTCGATATCCTGCATTTGTAGCCGACGTGCGTAATGTGAGACTGGGTCTTTCATGTGATGGTTTTAATCCATTTGAGAAGATGCTTACTTCACACAACACATGGATGGTTTTCATACACATTTATAACCTTCCCCCATGGTTGTGTATGAAAAATCTTTACACTTTCTTGAGCACACTGATATCTGGTCCTTATGATCCCGACAATGATATATATGTATACATGCAAACTTTAATAAAAGAGTTGAAACTTCTTTGGGATGTGGGTGTGCCCACATACGATGCATGTTCGAAAGATATATTTCAGATGCGTACTGCACTTATGTGGACGATCAATGGTTTTCCTACTTATGAAATGATGTATGGATGGAGTACAAAAAGAAAATTGTCATGTTCTGTTTGTATGAAGAATAATCGACCGATAAGAATGAAATATCGTTATAGTTTTAGTTTTATGGGACATCGATGATTCTTTCCAATGAACCATCCATATAGAAACAATCATCAAATATTTGACAATACCATGGAGACTGAAGATCCACCTCAGCGTATGTCTAGAATTGATGTGCTTAATGAATTGAAATATTTTAGTTATTCATTTGGTAAGGGTGTAATAAAATCTATAAAGAGGAAAAATGTTTCCAATTATAACTGTTACAATTGGAAGAAGAAGAGTATATTCTTTGAGTTTTCGTATTGGTCAACCAACTTGTTATGCTATTGCTTAGACGTAATGCACATTGAAAATAATATATGTTAAATGTTGCTTTCGATTCTTATAAATATCAAGGGGAAGAAAAAAGATGATTTGTGATCTCAGCGTAACTTGTTAGATTGGGGGATCAGACCAGAATTGCATCCTGTCTGTATCAGTGAAAATAAATGGAAAGTTCCATGTGCTTCTTATGTGATGACACCTGCTGAAAAAAATCAATTTATGGAAGTACTAGAGACTATTAAAGTTCCTGATGGATATTCAAGCAATATATCAAAACGGGTCAACGGAAAAGAGTTGAAGCTGAAATCTTTTAAGACACATGATTATCACGTCCTTTTGCATGAGTTGATTCCAATAGTAATCCGTCATCTATTGTCCAATAATGTAAGAGTCTCAATTATTCGGTTGTGCTATTTGTTTAGAGATCTATGTGCTAAAAAGTTGTCCAAATCCTTCTTGCAAAAACTATTGGCAGAGACACCATTAATTTTATGTGAGTTATAGAAAATATTCCCTCCATCATTTTTACATGCATGTTGCATCTGACTATCCATCTTCTGACCGAAATAATTCTTGGAGGACCCATTGCTTTCCATTGGATGTATCTAACTGAAAGAAACATATACGCATTGAAATCATATGTTCGGAACATGAATTATCTCAAAGGTTTTATTATGAATGGTTACTTAGCTCAAGAATGTATGGATTTCTGCTCAATGTATTTATCTGATCTTACTATGAGAATAAACATACCAATGAGAAATGAAGAAGAACAGTATGAGAAAATTGAACCCAGTTTTCCATCACTTCCTCAGACAGGAGGAATTCTGGGATCATATACATTGACGACATTAAGTCTTCAAGAGCTAGAGATGACACATCACACAATGTTGTTCAATTGTGATTTGTTCGATGAGTATATCAAGTAAGTAAATTGTACATGTATCTCTCATCTTATCTCTTGTAATTTTAAATATTTGTTAAAAAATTATTATTTTTATCTACAGGGAACATAAAGAATTGATATATAGAAAGCATCGTTATTTATCTTTGATAAGGAAAGAGACTTTTCATAGCAAAGGGTTTTCTGATTGGTTGAAATTGAAGGTAAAAATATTTCTGTAATAACTAAATAAAAATAATATTTAATTAAGTTTACTATTTGTTTATATTTCAGGTATCGATTTTTCCTGCAGACTTTGTTTATGAGGAAATAAGAGCTTTGGCTTTTGGTCTTAATACCATGGTTCGTTCTTGTAAATCACTTGTGATCAATGGATACAAATTTATTATCACTGAACGAGCAAGAAAAATGAGAACACAGCATGATGGTGTTATGCTAACCGCCACAACAGACTGTTATGCAAGTTCATCGGATAATAGACCTTGTTCTGAAAATGTAGCTTATTATGGAGTCGTGGAGAAAATAATAATTTTGGACTATTACTCATATGGTCGAGTCATGATGATGAAATGTCAATGGTTTGATTCAATGACGAGGCAAGATACCTTTATTGATGATTGTGGATTTTGAGTTATTGACATGACTCACACTCTTGCCACCGATGAACCATATGTATTAGCATTAATGGTGAAACAAGTTTTTTAGCTCAAAGATCATCGTCATCCTAAATTCGGTGTAATTATTGAAGTAAATACCAAACATGTTTTTGATGATGGTGATGATGAAGTTGACACTATTCCTACTATAATTGGAAGCAATCTGTTTATTACTTATGATGACTCCAATAGCTCAATTATCAGAGTTGATTGTGAACCCGAAGTTGCGGTGGAAAATATATAGAATCATACAATCGTGTTCTCACCTACATGTTTCACCTACATCATTCAGAGTGTGTATCCTAGTACTTACCTTCAAACCACCATAAATATTTTGTTTCTTTATGTTTTTTTTATTAGAATGGTTTTTCTATATTTTTTTTGGGTTGCACATTAGTTATCTATTTCTAATTACTTCCATATTTGTTTTCACTACAGGAAATGACACCCATTGAAGAGAGATGGTGGAAAAATATGACAGAAAATAATCATCGCATGATATAGATGGGCGTTCCTCCACTTATACCTGTTGTGAGTATTTTATTTCAAATATATATATTTCAATAACTTATAATATCATGTGTTTACTTTTGTGTTAATTTTTTTTTCAGGATCCACCCCCTAGATGAGATATATCCTACAAGGAGCCTGATATTGCTCCCAGTATAGAGGCTGGTGGTAGGAGGGAGGGTGGTGTTAGAGTTGGACGATCATCTGGTGGTCCCGATACTGAGGCCAGTGGTACGAGGGCTCGTGGTGTGAGAGTTAGACGATCCATTGGTCGTACCCAATTGGACTATTCCCCTACCACAAGCGTATCTTCTACGACCCATTTTGATCCTGGTGTGTCTGTAGGGACACACAAGATATTTATGCCTCTGATGTTTACACTACCAGTTGGCCAGACGTCTATGCCATCATCTTTTGCTTCTGGTTCATTATCTCTGAGATATTATATTCCACCTTCTTCGACTCCTGCTCCGACACAGTATGTGGCTGAGGAGCATACACTGAGGGACACTCCACCTGTACAGGATATTCCTTCAGCTTCTGCACATCCAGTGACACCCATTGATCTGACTACCACAAATATATTTATATAACTCTAACAAATTTATATACCAAAATGTATTTTTATTATAACTTGTATTGATATTTCTTTTCTTTAATAACAGATTCATCTACTAATAGAAGGTGGGGTAGGGGGCGTACTTGCTTGCGTGTGGTATGGAACCGCCAGACACAGTTGATGGTTGAATACAATGATGATGGACAGATGATTGATAAATCTGGGCAGGAATGTCGAGGTTTTTTGGTGACGCTAGCCAAATACTCCGACAACATTCTGGTCATCCCTCTCTCTTAGAGACATTTGCCACATGAAGTCAAGGATAATGCGAGGGCAAAAATATGGGTAAAAACTCTATTGGATTTAATGTAGTATTTTTTTGTATTTATATGAATTAATCTATTGGGTGTCAGATTCAGTTTAACTTTCCTGATGGCGAAGGTGCACAACCAGCGCGTTTAAAGGAGCTAGGAGAGATTTGGAGAGCTTATAAGCATGAGATGTATGTTGGATGGTGTGATAGAGTGGGCACGGAGTTGGAGACATTACCTATCATGGATGAATGTCTGATAGAGCAATATCTCCAAATGATTACCCATTGGGCGACTGTCAAATTTAAGGTATTAATCCCATTTGAGATATTTAAATGACAATTTTCATATTTTTCATTAATATCATCTTATTTATTATTAAACATTATTTAGGAATCTTCTGAAAAAACAAAAAAAAACATTGATTCAAAGCAATACCTCCACACTTTGGGGTGCACTACTATATCAGATCATGAGAGGAAGCTGGTACGATATAGTTGTTTATAATTTTTCTTTAGGACTTGCCCTTTTTATTGTTTCCTAATTAAATTATGTGATTTATTGAATATTGAATATATTATTATACTTTAACTTTATATTGTTTCAATGTCATTACAGAAGCACAAATTTAATATTTAAGGACGTATCCCTCGAGCAAAATTGTTTTGCTCGAGTAGAAGGAAAAAAGATGGAACTACGGTTAATGAACCGACACAAGAAAATATTGTAAGTTTTAATTTATTTATTTCAAAGTTTAATATATATTTTGAAATTTAATAATCTATTAATATTTTTAATAGGCTGCTTTAGAGGCCCTTGATTCCCAAGAGCCTGACAATTTAGGGCCACACGATCATTTATATCAGGTTTTGGGAGATGAGCACTCTAGTCGAGTATGCTGCCGACCTGGTAAGAATATAGTCCTGATGAGGTATTGGTCCTCTCCAGGTATCCATTCTAGTACCACCGAGTTGGAACATGTCAAGGAGCATGCAATAAAGTCTGATAAAAGGGTCACAGAGTTGGAAGAACATGTTCAAATGAGGGAGAAAGAATTTATGAAACTGATCGAAGCTTTATCTTCATCACTTCCACCAGAGGCCAACGTGGCTTGTCAGAAATATATGTCATCGATGGGTGCATTATCCAATGAACCAGGCGGCAGTTATAGTGGCGGTCGAGATGATGACATTCTTGGTGATGATGAGGATGCCGAAGAGGATGAGGGTGAGGATGAGGATGAGGGCGAGGGCGAGGATGGGGCCGAGGGTGAGGATGTGGCCGAGGGTGAGGATGGGGCCGAGGATGAGCATGGGGACGATGATGAGGACGATGAAGATGACAGAGATGGCGATGAGGATGAGGCTGGTGATGACAGTGGTGATGGTGATGGTGATCAGGGGAAGATTGATCCATTACATTTTTGAATTCTGTATAACTCTTTATTTTTGAACATGGTTTTTCACTTTGGTATGGATATTTTTGAATTTAGTATAACTCTTTATTTTTGACCAAATATGTAATACAATGATGTTATAATGGTTTGGAGATGAGTGATACTATATGATATTTTATGGGTTATTGTGATGAGTTTCTTTCCCTTTAATTTATTGGTTCATAAAACATAAGTTGGTGCTACATATATTATGTAATTGGAATTGGTAAAGTAAAATGCTGCTCTCGGATTTCCGAGTTGGTTATTTGGATGGTATTCTCTATCAAAAGTGGGTACATCTCTATTGACTATGGGTGTATTTTCTAATTGAATAATGTATTTATTAAACTGACCATGCAATACACATTTCCTACAATACGGAAGCACCACAAAAATCATAGATATACACTACACACCATATAGAGTTTTAGATACATTACCCATCCTCCTCCATGGACCCCGGACAGCCCCCCAACCCTCCTCCCTAGATCCCGGACAGCCCCCTGGAGACGACACGTAATTCAGACATGAGGTTAGCATGACACGACTGAATATGTGTTTTTTAGGTGTTTGGTGTGCTTGAAAAGCATCCGTGGGGTGGTCAAAACTGGCCGAACGACCTCAGAATGCCATGAAATTGGATGACAATAAAGGGTGGGCGAATTGTGAAATGGTCGGCCAGACGACACATCAATTAGAGGTGTCGTGTGACCGCAGTGGCTAAAAACGCACTCCACGTGTTGTAAATGGCCAAAACATGCGTTTAACGGTCAAATGCATCCCGAAATACATTGTAATAACTTTAAATCACACGAAAAAACCCTAATTATTATTTTTGAGGTGTACGAGGAGACGACACATCATTCGGACGCGTAGTTTGTGCGGCACGACTGAATATGTGTTATTTAGGTGTTTGGCGTGCTTGAAAAGCATGCATGGGGTGGTCAAAACCAGCTAAATGACCTTGTAATGCCACAGAATACGACGAAAATAAAGGGTTGGTGAATTGTGAAATGGTCGGCCAGATGGAATGTCAATTGAAGGTGTCGTGTGACCGTGGTGGCTGAAAACGCACTCCGCGTGTCGAAAATGGCCAAACCATGCATTTAACGGTCAAATGCATCCCGAACGACATTGTAATGACTTGAAATAACAAGAAAAAAACCCTAATTATTATTCATGAGTTGTATGAGGAGACGACACATCATTCAGACGCACGGTTTGCGCGACACGACTGAATATGTGTTTTTTAGGTGTTTGGCGCGCTTGAAAAGCGTGCGTGGGGTGGTCAAAACCAGTCGAACAACCTCGGAATTCCATGAAATCAGACAAAAACAAAGGGTGGGTGAATTTTAAAATAGTTGGCCAAACGACACATCAATCAGAGGTGTCTTGTGACCGCGGTGGCCGAAAACGCACTCCGCGTGTCGTAAATGGCCAAAACATGCGTTTAACGGTCAAATGCATCCTAAACGACATCAGAATGACTTGAAATCACACAAAAACACACTAATTATTATTCGTGAGGTGTAAGAGGAGATGAAATGCCATTCGAACGCGCAGTTTGTGCGGCACGGCTGAATATGTGTTTTTTAGGGGTTTGGCGCGCTTGAAAAGCGTGCGTGGGGTGGTCAAAATCATCCGAACGACCTTAGAATTCCATGAAATCGGACGACAACAAAGGGTGGGTGAATTGTAAAATATTCAGCCTAACGGAACGTCAATGGGAGGTGTCGTGTGACCGCGGTGGCCGAAAACGCACTCTGCATGTCGTAAATGGTCAAAACATGTATTTAACGGTCAAATGCATCCCGAACGACATCGTAATGACTTTAAATCACACTAAAACACCCTAATTATTATTCTTGTGGTGTACGAGGAGACGACATGTCATTAGGATACGTGGTTTGCATGGAACGACTGAATATGTGTTTTTTAGGTGTTTGGCGCGCTTGAAAAGCGTGCGTGGGGTGGTCAAAACTGGCTGAACGACCTCAGAATGCCATGAAATCAGACGACAACAAAGGTTGGGTGAATTTTTAAATGGTCGGCCAAATGGCACATCAATCGGAGGTGTCGTGTGACCGCGGTGACCGAAAACACACTCCATGTGTCGTAAATGGCCAAAACATGTGTTTAACGGTCAAATGCATCCCGAACGACATTTAAATGAATTGAAATCACACGAAAACACCCTAATTATTATTATTGAGGTGTACGAGGAGACGACATGTCATTTGGATGCGCGGTTTGCGTGGAACGACTGAATATGTGTTTTTTAGGTGTTTGGCGTGCTTGAAAAGCGTGCGTGGGGTGGTCAAAACTGGCCGAACAACCTCATAATGCCATGAAATCAGACAAAAACAAAGGGTGGGTGAATTGTGAAATGGTCGGCTAGAAGACATGTCAATCGGAGGTATTGTGTGACCGCAGTGGCCGAAAATGCACTCCGCATGTCGTAAATGACCAAAACATGCGTTTAACAGTCAAATGCATCCTGAACAACATTAGAATGACTTGAAATCACATGAAAACACCATAATTATTATTCATGAGGTGTACGAGGAGACGAAACATCATTCAGATGTGCGGTTTGCGCGACACGACTGAATATGTGTTTTTTAGGTGTTTGGCGTGCTTGAAAAGCATGCGTGGGGTGGTCAAAAGCAGCTGAACGACCTCGGAATGCCATGAAATCGGACGACAACAAAGGGTGGGTGAATTTTAAAATGTTTTTCTAGACGATATGTCGATCGGAGGTGTTGTGTGACCACGGTGGTCGAAAATACACTCCGCGTGTCGTAAATGGCCAAAACATGCGTTTAACGGTCAAATGCATAACGAACGACATCAGAATGACTTGAAATCACACTAAAAGACCCTAATTATTATTCGTGAGGTGTAAGAGGAGATAAAATGTCATTCGGACGCGTGGTTTGCGCGACACAACTGAATATGTGTTTTTAGGTGTTTGGTGTGCTTGAAAAGCGTCCGTGGGGTGGTCAAAACCATCCAAACGACCTCGGAATGCCATGAAATCAGACGACAACAAAGTTTGGGTGAATTTTGAAACGGTCGGCCAAACGACACATCAATCGAAGGTGTCGTGTGATCGTGGTGGCTGAAAACGCACTTAGCATGTCGTAAATGGCCAAAACATGCGTTTAACGGTCAAATGTATCCCGAATGACATCAGAATGATTTTAAATCACACGAAAACACCATAATTATTATTCGTGAGGTTTACGAGGAGACGACATGTCATTCAGACGCGTGGTTTGCGTGGCACGGCCAAATATGTGTTTTTTAGGTGTTTGGCATGCTTGAAAAGCGTGCGTGGGGTGGTCAAAACCAGCCGAACGACCTTGGAATGCCATGAAATCAGACGAAAAAAGGTGGGTGAATTTTGAAATTTTCGGCTAGATGGCACGTCAATCGGAGGTGTCGTGTGACCACGGTGGCCAAAAATGCACTCCGCGTGTCATAAATGGCCAAAACATGCATTTAACGGTCAAATGCATCCCGAACGACATCAGAATGACTTGAAATCACACGAAAACACACTAATTATTATTCGTGAGGTGTACGAAGAGACGAAACGTCATTCAAACGCACGGTTTGTACGGCACAGCTGAATATGTGCTTTTTAGGTGTTTGGCGCGCTTGAAAAGCATGCATGAGGTGGTCAAAACTGGACAAAAAACCTCGGAATGCCATGAAATCAAACGATAACAAAGGGTGGGTGAATTGTGAAATGGTCGGCCAGACGACATGTCAATCAGAGGTGTCGTGTGACCGCGGTGGCCGAAAACGCACTCCACATGTCGTAAATGGCCAAAACATGGGTTTTACGGTCAAATGCATACCAAACGACATCATAATGACTTGAAATCACACGAAAACACCCTAATTATTACTCATGAGGTGTACGAGGAGACGACATGTCATTCAGACATGCGGTTTGCATGGCACGACTACACATAGATTCTTGAAATTAAGGGATAAAAAATAAAATTTGGTCTATTGGTCATACGTTACTAGAAGAAAATATTCACAAGGCATAGATTGAAACACAATGGGTCATAGTATATATAGAAAAACATGAATTATATTATGAATGAGTCTCAACATCCCATCATGAACATGCACCAACACTCATGTTCTAATTCTCAATCATGGGTCGTTCATTCTATACAATAACATACAACAAATAAATATCATATAGTGATTTCATATGAAACCTATGAACACTCAAGCATACCATATAAAGAATTGGCCAACAATACTACACATAGATTCTTGAAAAACAAGTTTCAAAGTCTTATAAAAATACCCCAATGGCGAGGAATACATATGGTGACACCATAGCCCCATGGATCACCTCAATCCCATCCTCAAATAGTGGGTTCTAGGACCAAACCAAAGTCCCTTTGGGAACCCAATACCAAAGACTTAATTGAATATTCATACCCACTACCCAAGATGGGGATTCATCTCACATCACACCCAGGAGAGCAAATTACAATTAGCCACATACCCCCTTATTCTAATTGAAAAGTCTATGAAAAACATGTAGGGTATTCCGGTAACCCATATCATATGTTGAGATTGGCCAATGTTTCCCACTAACACATCTGGAACCATTTATACATGGATACATAATCATTAGAGGAATATAAACATCCCATGTGCTTCCTATAACTCATCCTAGGTCTAAGCACATGACCACTACCATTGTCTATCTTATGGGTATCATGATCCTTGCCACTCTACCCAAGTTTTTCTATTGGTTTTAAGATACTCAACCCAAGACCATGACTAAACATCCCATGTGCTTCCTATAACATGTAGGTTTTTTCTCTTGTGTGTATTGGTGGTGTGGTTTGAGTGAGGAATGAATTCTAAATTTTGAATACTCTTATGTGTGTTGGTGTTGTGGTTTGAGTGAGGAATGAATTCTAAATTTGGAATACTCTTATGGGTGTTATTGCATTTCCTATAACATGTAGGTTTTTTCTCTTGTGTGTATTGGTGTTGTGGTTTGAGTGAGGAATGAATTCTAAATTTTGAATACTCTTATGTGTGTTGGTGTTGTGGTTTGAGTGAGGAATGAATTATAAATTTGGAATACTCTTATGGGCGTTATTGCATTTCCTATAACATTTAGGCATTTTCTCTTATGGGTGTTATTGCATTTGAATTTCTAAATTTCTAAATTTCTAAATTCTAGAATGAATTCTAAATTTTGAATACTTTGGATGGGGATTTTGTATTGGTGTTGTTACAGGTCTGGAGAGGGGTTTCTATCTTGTTGCAGGTTTGGAGAGGGGAGAGGGGCCTGCTGCTATGGAGCTATGCAATTTTATACCAACGGTTTCAAAACCGTTGGTATAGATATTATAATATAACTATACCAACGGTTTGTTATAACTGCTGGTATAGGTTTATACCAACAGTTATAAAAAAACCGTTGGTATAGGTTTATACCAATGGTTATAACAAAACTGTTGGTATAGTTTTATGGCTTGCTATATGCCCTCTATACCAATGGTTTCTAACCATTGGTATATGTTATATTTAAACACACATATACCAATGGTTTGTAGCAAACCATTGGTATACATTATATTTTGAGACCTATACCAATGGTTTTCACAGAACCGTTGGTATAGGCTTATTGTCACGCCTTACTTGGCCACAGTTGAGGGAATTGTTGGTATACTATATACCAATGGTTTCCAGTCCTTTACCAATGGTTTACAACCATTGGTAAAGTGTAAAATTCCAGTAGTGTGTCATTGAAAAATGGGTGCTTGACACCAGTTGACTTTATTTAAAGAGGGGTGTATTGCCTTAAAAAGTGATTTTATGGAAATAATTATATTTATAAATTGGTTTTCAATGTGATTTCCTTTTTTTTACTTTTAACTTTTTAGTACTTATATGAATCTTTGTATAACTACTTGGGTTGTGTTTTTTTTTCACTTCCATTTATCCATCTTCCTACTTATTAATACTTATGTGTTTTATTTTTTTAATAAAGCATGTGCACATTATGATATATATGGATAAAAGCTGGATCATATTACTGAGAAACACACCATAGTATGCTAAGGGTTTGGCAGAGTTTTTAGATTTTTCAATTTCCAATAGATCTGTTGATAGAAAAATAAGATGACCATGTCCTAAATGTAAATTTAGAAGATAGTTAAAGAGACATGAAGTTTACGAATACTTGATATTGAAACAATTCCCTACTCAATATTTATGTTGGATTTGGCATAGAGAATCGAATGTTATAGAAAGTTTTAGCACTAATTTAAATCAAAAAAATGAGCTCCCAACTTCATCGACAATGGACAATGAAATGAAAAACATTATAAACAATGCTTTCAGCATTATAAGATAACAATATCAACATCAAAACATATTAGAACAACCAGTTGAGGGTTCTACAAATAATAACTTGACAAGTGATGTTTTTGGGACTATAGGACAACCATGTGAATATTGTAACATATCATTGGATCCTCCTCTCGATTCTATAGAGACTAATGTAATAGATAACTTCACTAAGCATAAAAATGTGTTTCATGATTTAGTTGAGGATGGAAATCAAGAGCTGTATGGTGGGTGTTTCAAATATTAAAAACTTTATTTTCTAAAGAAGTTGTATCATATCAAATTCCTATGAAAAATTAAAAATAAGGCGATTTCCATGATATTTGAATTATTTCATGATTCATTTCCTGAAGTTAATATCCCTGAGTCTTTTTATGATATGAAAAAAGTTGTTAACAAGCTTGGTCTGAATTATACAAAAATACATGCTTATCCCAATGATTGTATGCTTTATTGGGGAGAGGATTAAAGTAGACAGAATTACCAAAAATGTTATTCTTCTAGATGGCAGTCAATGGGTGATGTTGGAATTCTGAATCAAGATACTACTATGAAGAAGAAGAAAAACAATAAACCTGCAAAGGTTTTGCGTTACTTACCTTTGAAACCTCGATTATAGAGATTATTCATGTTATTAAAAACCACCAAACATGTGAAGTGGAATTATATAGATAATAACAATGATGGGTTAATGTGACATATAAGATATTCAAAATCATGGAAGACATTTTATTTATCACATCCATATTTCTCATCTAATCCTAGGAATATGCAATTGGGATTGGCTACCGATGGATTCAACCCATTTGGGACTTTTATCACCAGTTATAGCATTTGGATGATTGTTTTTATACCTTAAAATATACCTTCATGGATGTGTATGCAACAAATGTCTTTTATAGTTTTGATGATTATTCTTGAAAAACAATGTCTTGAAATGATATTTATGTATACTTGTAGCCTCTAATTGAAGAATTACAGGAGTTATGAAGTAATAGTATTGATACATATGATGCATCTTCTAGAATGTTCAAAATTCATGCTTCTCTATTGTGGACCATCAGTGAATTCCCTAGACTTGGGAACTTATCTGGTTAAACCACTTACATGGGTTTGGCTTGTCCTATTTGTAACTTTGATTTTGAACCCGAATGACTACCTTACAATAAAAAATGGTGCTTCTTATTTCATCAAATATTTCTCAATGCATCTCATATATTTTGGTTGAAAAATTAAAAATTCAATGGTTCTATTGATCATGGACCACATCCAAAGTTGTTGACAAGTTCTGAAATTTTGGCACAACTTAGAAAAGTTGAAAAAAAATTTTAGAAGGTGAATAATTTGAATGAAAGTGGTAAATGAGTTCTAAGTGAATCTTCAAGTGAAATTGAAATGAAACAATGGAAGAAAAAAGTATATTATTCAAAATTCCATATTGGTAATTTAATTCATTACAGTATAATCTTGATGATACGCATATTGAGAAGAATTTTTGAGACAATTTGATCTTCACATTGCTTAATGAGCATGGAAAATCGAAGGTCCATCTCAATGCTTGGAAGGAATTATAAAAAATGAACATAAAGCATGATATTTGGATAGATGAGAATGGAAAGTATGATCTAACAATTTTTTCAATGAAAAATTGGGATAAATATACATTTTCTCGAATTTTAAAGCATGTGAAGGTATTTTATGGGTATTCAAGTAAAATATCAAGGTGTGTCGGCTTAAAGCATCGTAGGTTAAATGTATTGAAAATCCATGATTCACATATTTTGTTACAACATTTACTATCATTGGTATTGCGTATACTATTATCAGAAAAGGTTACTGCAGTTGTACTCCAAATTTTCACATTCTTCAGATAACTATGTGAGAAAAATCTATAACCAGCTGAGCTTGACAACCTTCAGGAGAGATTTGTATTGACACTTTGTGCAATAGAGATGATATTTCCTCTATCATTGTTTATATCCATGATGCATTTAACTGTGAATTTTGTCGAGGAAAATAAATAAGGAGGCCCTGTACATTATTGATAGATGTATCCAATTGAGAGGTACTTTATTTATATATTTTTTCATCTTAAGTAAAAAATTCTTGGCACTTCATTGAATACATAATCACGTTTTATTTATTTTATTTCATAAATATCTTGTACATTTGAAATCATATGTGAAAAACAAAGCTTAACTTAAAGGATTTATTTCTGAAGACTATTTAGTATAGGAGTGTATTACCTTTTGTTCTAGATACTTAGATGATGTTGAGATAATATTCAATCAAGTTAGATGTGTTGATGGCACATCGACTGAATCTCAACTACATGGGAAATAAAAAATATTTCCTATTATTTTCTGATCAGTTGGGAGGATCACAAATGTTACACTGAAAAAAATGGAATTATTATAGGCATAAATATATGTGCAATTGAATAATGAAATTGTAGATCTATTTATTGAAGAGATCATGATACAAACAAAGAGATGTATGAGAGGCTGAACAAGAAATGAGAGATATATAAAAAAATGTGTTAATAAAGAGCTTGTAGAATGGTTTCACATTTTATAAGTTCATAAATATTACAATCAATATGAATATTAGGTTGACACATATTTTGTAAATATAATAATTTATATTACTTTTGTAGATCATGAATACTGATAATCAGGCTGAGTTTTCAGAATATTTGAAGTTTTTGGCTTGAGGTCCTCTAAAACAGGCTTGAAAATTAGATAGATTTAAATTTTGTATAGTTGATTGGGAAGAGGGTTTGAAAACATAGAATAATGGTATATTTATAGTTTTTGAATTAGGATATTGTGGAAAATTGAATGATATTATCAAATCAAACTACCAAGAGAATTTTTCAGTTGTTTTATTCAAATGAAAGTGGGTTGATATTACCAGGGGTATTAAAAGAGATTTCTTACAATTTAGTTATGTGAACTTATCTCACTTGATGGATATCAGTGACTATGAATTACATGATTCGTATATCTTCTCATCGCAAGAAAAAATGGTATATTATGTAGAAGATTTCATGGATGAAGGTTGGAGTGTAGTTGTTAACATAAAACAAAGAAACTTGTATGATATGGGTGATGGAGTGAAAGATTTGTCATCTTACATTGAATACTATCAAAAATAAGAAACAAAATTATTTTTCCATCATGATATTAAAAATATTAGTCTTGAAAGGGTGGATGAAGTATATGAATTAATGATGGAGTAGGACAACAACATGATTGAAGGAAAAAATGATTGTATGTGTAGTCATCCATTAATTTATCAACCAATTATGTTATATGTGAAGTCAGTCACTATCATAGCTATGTATATTTTGGTTTTCAGTACTGTGCATATGTTATCATTTCTAATTTTTTTCTGTATGAAAATTTTGAAATATATGTTCTAAAGTTATTTTTTTGATTAAATGATATGAATTCCAAGGAAAAAGCATTTCTCTAATCCCAATCGACTCTCAGTTGACATTCCATCAACTACACTGATAGATGATGATGCATTAGTCTCCCTCCCTACAACATCTAATACACCCTATGTCTTCCCCCTTTCAATGTCTCTCACAAATTCTATTCCATTAGCGTCTGGCACACCCTACTTCTCCGTCCCATCTACAACTGAGATAGTGCCTCCCCATTTAGTAGGTTCAGTAGTGAGGGAAAAGGACGTCACTCCTATTTCTTTATGAGGATATTAGAGGGTGACAATTATAGATACAAATTTTAATGTGAATAAAATTATTGTACTTTTTTAATACTACTAACTATTTTTGTATAAAATATTCAAAAAATATTACTAAAGAGAGAAATATGAATAGTTCAGATGTATGGAATATGAATGGAATAAAGATAGTTGTCCCATTTGACTGTTATGGGGTCCCCACAGATGATATAACAGGATTATTTGGCCAGATTCTAGGCCAGCTAGCAGTAGAGTTGGTTACCCTTCCCATTACCTATGATGATAGGAGTAATGTGCCCTAATATTGAAAAAATGAAGTATTTTATTCCCAAATAAAGGTAATTTTAATACATTATAGTGTAATTTAATTTCATTATGTTATTAAATTCTAATATTTTAAAAATGGATCTCTTTGTACAGATGTTATTTCACTTGCAGATCTTACCGCACAAAAGTGGACATTGAAAAATTTGGGTAAGAAATGAAATGATTTTAAATGGATATTGTAGAATTAATTCAATAATGCTTCATTGACCACTCAATAACTATATGATAAGGTACCCAAGGGGGTACCTAGAGAGAAATGAAATATTTTTTTTGATAGTCATCATCATGAAAAGCATGTTTTATTAAAACATATATTATTATAATAATATAATTTTACATATATACATGAATATGATAAGGAGATTACATTTCATACATTACTATTAAATTAAATGTTATTTATTTCATGATGTTTCAGGAAAAAATGCATCATGTCGGGCTAAAAAAATCATCCCCCGCACTCCCGAGTCAAATAGTTTTTCTAGAAACAGATCAACTATGGTAATATTTTCATTAGTTTAATTATTTATAAGATAAAATTATCTATTTAATATATTAAATTGATGATTTTTCTTTGTTTAATACAGTCAAATAATTTAGGGAACCAAGTCTCTCAAACAAAACTTTGGTTGGATGTTTATAAAAAATCTGATGGAAGTTATGTTAATGAGCCCGCCAAAGAAGTTGGGGGTATGAATTCCTTTTTCATTGTAATAGCTTATTATCGGTTGTCACTATGTTAAAATGTATTGCTTCAAATATGAATGATATTTGATTTATAGGTAAAAATAAAAATATCTATTGGATGTCAATCCCACACAGTCCTTCTCGGTCTCCTAGGATAATCTCATTGGTTAAGTCACTAGGAAGGAGCATCCTAGCCACATGTGTGGGATGGGATTGAGACCATTACCATCATATCATAACTATAAAATCATCCTATTTCCATGGTTGAAAATAGTGGAAATAGGGTCCAAAATTGTGGCTATAGCATAAAAACATGGTTTTTATAAACTGTGGGTGCTATGGTCATTGCAATAGGGTCTGACCTATTACCATGGTTTAAACTATGGCTATAGGAGGCTATGGGAAATTTTTTGAACTATGGAAATAGGTGTATATGGCCATGGTTTTGAACCATGGAAATAGGTGGCTATGGCCACAGTTTTAAACCATGGTGATAAACTTAAAAAAATAAATGCCCTCGGGGATGTTTGATCCTGCGACCTCCTCTATATTCTTATAAGACTTTACCACTAAACTGATCACTATTATATATATATATATATATTTATATATACATATAAATATATAAATAATTATATATAATTATAATTAATAATCATTTAAAAAAACTATTTCCACGGTTTACTAAACTGTGGCAGTATCCCTTTCCCACCAATTTCCCACATTTTTTGGGTTTTCCTGCAAAACCTATCACCACAGTTTCATATAACTGTGGATATATATTGTCTTATAGCCACGGTTTTCAAAAACCATGGCTATAGGCTGCCTACGATCATGGTTTTCAAAATTGTGGAAATAAAAAGTGTGGTTGTGGACTAATTTTCTAGTTGTGGATGTCTTTGGAAGGCCACCATGGATTGCAGATCATCTACCCATGGTTTTAGTTACTCCCTACCTCGAGATGCTCAGATGGAGTTTTCTACAATATAAAGCACAATTCAGGAATTAGGGACACATATAAAGATGCAAGATGCAAAGTTTGTTGCTATACAGAAAGCATTGATTGAATTATATCAAAATACAACTGGATCTGTCCCCGGTGATATTTCCTTGATGAATGGTAGTGAGCAGGTAAATCACACAACTTCAAAATCATTTAGTACACAATATTTTATTATTTTTAAGTTTAAATTTAAATATATAATATTTTTTAATTTTCAACATAATTGTAATGTAGGTACGGGTAGTAGGGAGTGGAGATGGGGACAGAGAGGGCGTTAATCAAAGTTCATCAAGTAGTGATTAGTATTAACTTTGGATTCATAGATGATGTGTAACTAAACTTATGATAGGATAACACTAATATGGTGATTCGAAAACTATGTTGTGGTTTCTGGTAGGGATATCTATATTTCCCTTACATTGCATGAAAATCTATATGCTTGGTTTATTTTCTATGTTTTATTCTGAAGTTTACATTTTGATTTGTTTTCCTTGAATATTCTATACATGATGAATCGTGTCACCCCCATGAAACTCTTATATTAAATATGATATTATTATTTGAAATTTAAATTTTTATGAGTTTTGGAATTTAACTTTGATTTTTTAGAATATTTATAGAACATTTACTACAACATTAAAATTCATTTTAATCTTCAAATAATAAATCATGAAAACTCCATTTTCCATTATGCACTGTACCCAAAATTTCCCAAAGGAATTATTCTTATGAAGACATGGTTTGATGACTATAAATATTAGAATCATCCTTATGTGGATAAAAATAATGGTTATGCATCTCGGTTGATAGATACATAGATTAGAGTTGATGGTTTGATAGAGAAAAATTTATTCTAATGTGGGGAAGTTCATCCATACATATAAGAAAATGATGGTTATAGAGGTATAAATAATGCATACACCATAGTAGATTATGGTTAAGCAACTATAGAGATGATGCTTAAAAAAATTATTAGACATGCCCATTTTTCATCCGCAGCACTAGAATTCCACAAATAATTAAAATTAATTTATGGAATCATTAAATGGGATTATATTATCACCTACCTTCATCTAAGAGTTTTAGAACTCAAAATACAATATCCATCTTAATTGATGCACCATGTATGGTTTCTCCAATAATATATAACTTTAATATCCCATGTGTAAGCATTTTAAACTTCTTATGGATATTTTAGACAACACTTAACACTTCGGTACTAGTCTTGAACTTGAGAAACATCTCTATAACCACCTGATGTAATTGCTATTACCTAGAAGCTATCCAAATAGATTTTCCTAGGTATTATCCACGACATCTTGCCTTTACCCAAAAATTATGGGCAGGTCCTTCACTTCTTTTGGGTGGACACTCAATTTATCACCCGTACTATCAATTCCTATCATTTGACAACACATAAATAGATATGGGATTATGTGGGTCCTCTAATAGATCCCCAGCTTGAGAAACATGGCTAAGATAGAATTATCAACCTAGTGACCCCTTTCAATGAATGTATGAAATATTTTAACATCTTCATTCTTGCACTTTCTTTTATTTTATAGATATATAAATTACATGAAAAAATGTAACTTTTCTTTATTTTAGCTATTTACTTTGTGTAAATAAGTTTCTAAAATTTAAAAACCAGAGTAGTTTGATTTTTTTAGATTTCTCTATTCTAGTAACCTTTTCCAAATGGTCCAACCACACGATCAAAAAATTATTATCCACATTCCCTTATTTTATTTTGTTTGTATACTCTATTCTAGTAGAAATATCAATCTTGGAACATTGAGTTAATGATTAATTTCCATGTTTTTTAATTGTCTAGGATGAATAATTATATATCTGAAATCCATATTTCTTATATTCTTTCACTAACTACACAAATATTTTTCAGATTCTAGCCTAACCTTTTTTTGAAGCCTCTTTAACTCTTCACAAGGAGTATAAACAACTTATCTGATATAGCTATCTCTATCTTAGATGTATTGTTTTATCAATTCAAACTTGATCATACTTGATTTTAAATGCATTTAATTCATTAATGGTTAATTTTATAGCCTCTATTTCCATAGTAAAATCATCTTTTCCTTGCAGGTTAGATATCATTATGAGATTTCTTCATAGCCTTATTGGGTGAACACTTCTTCCATGATTTAATCGGTAGTTTTCCAATTCATACTCACCAATTTGCCTTCAATTTTGGACACTCTATCATGGAAAATCATTCAAAATATAAGAGAGTTATGTTGGGTTGGTAGACACTAACACTCTTCATAGTAGTACCCACCTTTTTTGAAATAATCAAATAATTTTCCCAATGATTCAATTTTTTTATTCTTTGATATATTTATCCTATTTCATGAAGTACTCATTGGTATAATAGATTTATATTCACTTTTTTTCCTTTTTTAGGACATCTATAATCTTTACAGGCTAACAGGTTGTGCTAATATTCAATATCCCTATTCTAGAATCTCCAATAATACTAACACTTTCTAATGATTATATTCAATTATCTTTTTCATGTATTATATCTAGGTTAACACCTTGGATAATATTGGGTTGGAGAAAAAAACATTTAGGTTTCTTTTTGGGGGAATATTTTCTACAGAATACTCACCTCCATGCTTGAATTAAAATTGCATTTACCACCATTTTTATTACTGCACATTTGTGAAGTTTTTTATTTTAAATCTGTAAATTTAGGGAAAAAATAGTAGTGGAATTTATTTTTATACGATATTATAGTGGAATCATTGATATTGGATCTCATGCTCTCTTTACCACTAAAACGAGTCAATTTTGAGGTAAAAACATCTTAGACACCTAGGTGGGAGGACCTTTCTTCTCAACTATTTTTTAAGAATCGAATTTTGTTGAAACCAAATTTCTTAGTTTTACATCCATCTCTATGTACATAAAACTGAGAGTATTCCATGAAGACATAACTAACTAGAGTATCTCATTCTAATCCTCCTTCAATATTTGAATTAACTCATCATGCATTTTTTTATTTAAATAATTGTTAAGGTCATTCATCCTATTGGATTTAATACCTGATTGGAAATCCATGACATTAATAGAATATTTTTGACTTTCTTCTATAGTATGTATTATCTACTCAATGATTTTTCTAACCCTTTCCTTCTCATAAATATATAATTTAAAATTATCTTAAAGCTTATAAATTATTCACTCACTTATTTGTAAATATTACTCCATTTCTTTGAGCACCTTGATGAAAATGTTTCATTTTTGTAACTTATCAACTATTGCCTCTTTCACTTATTCTATATCATCTAATAGATAAAGTTTTTAAATATAAAAAACCATGTAAGAACTCAAATAAATATTTTATAACATCACTAGAGATTTTATTCGTTTATTCCCACACCTCAAGGTACATTCCATCAACATATTACATATATCCATCTTTATCACTACTTATACATGAAAAATTAGAGGAATCATAATAAACTAATTTAAAAAAACAAAGCCTTACCATTTTGATTACATTTATCTAAAGGTTTTTTGGTTTTATTAATTGAGTTATTTATCTACATTCTAGCCTCTTTATCCTCATTATTTATTAAGGGCTTGGTGGAAACTTTCGGATCTATTCTGAATGGGATAGATACCGATTGATCCATATGAGTAACTTCATCAAACATATTAAATCAAAATTTCATACATTCAAGTAAAAAAATGGGAAATATACAGTTGATCCAACTTGAAGAAACCTTAGCTATGATACCAATTGGGATTCCTAGAAGGATCGTGTAGACAAACCTGTGTGTGGGATAAATTAGGTGTAACCAATTTTTAAAAAATACTAATTTATAATTTTAAAACATTTATAACTTTGGTCATTAAATATTTATTTTAGATTACATTAAATAAATCACCAGTAGTTTAACTATTCATTCACTTGGGTTATATGAATATAATGTAGTTAAAATCTCACATGTGTTTTTACATGGTTTAGTCATAATGTAATTCCACTCCATGTTGTAGCAAGTTATTATCTTAGTCCATAGATTTCTTACTATGAATCTTATTATCAATATATGTAGATCATCATATCTGTGTTTTTTGTTCTAATTATTACTGTTCTCATTATTTTGTTTTTTATATTGTAATATATGTGTTTTTGGATGTTCTGGGGATACATATTATACATATGTATTTTTTTTGAAAATCAATATATATCGGTGGTTTAAACCACTTATATATATACCAAATTGTTTTTTAGTAGCAGTTTAAACCATCGCTATATATGGATGAATTTTTTTTAGAGGCGGTTTCCCCTCCCAAAAAATGGTGGGTGTATAGAAGCAATTTAAACAACCCCTATTTCTTAAAAATTTTTGAGAGGGGAAACCATTACTAAAACAAAAAAAAACCACCATGAAATAAACGTTCTATGATGGTTTCTAGAAACATCCACTACATGGATGGAATCGATGTGAGTTGGATGTCGACGCCAACTTTAGAGGTGGTTTTTGGAAAACATCGAAGGACCATATGGAGGTGGTTTAAACCACCAAAAAATAAAAAAACCCGCTGCTATCAGTCGATTTTGTTGTAGTGAAAGTATATACAATGACAGGATATTAAAGTTATTCAGTATGGAAAAATCCAAGAGGGGATTGTTGTCAGCATCATGTGACATTCATCTTTCTAGGAAAATGTGTTCTCAGAAACATGAGGAAAGAAATAGAATGGAAAGGATTCCATACGCATCAGCGATTGATTCAGTCATGTATGCTATTCTATTTAATAGGATAGATGTCACCTATGCATTAAGTGTGGTGGGAAGATATCAAGCTGACCTAGGTGACCACTATTGGATGACAATCAAGACTATCATAATGTATTTGAGGCGTACTAAGGATATGTTCCTAGTTTATGTAGAAGATAAGGAAATAGTCATCATAAGATATGGAAATGATAGTTTCCAAACCAATCAAGATGACATGAAGTCACAAATGAGATACATCTTCACTTTGAATGGAGGTGTTGTGAGTTGGAAGAGTTCAAAGCAGGCTGTGGTATTAGATTATGTAGAAGAGTATGAGTATGTTACGACTTTTGAGGCAACTAAAGAATCAGTATAAATCCCCAACTTTTTCAAGGATATTGATGTAGTACCTATCAGTAAAGATCCTATCACACTCTACTATGATAATACTCTAGTAGTGGCTCTCGTAAAAGAGCCAATGTCACATTAGCGGATGAAACACATACTTCATAAGTATCATCTCTTGAGGAATTTTTCTCAGAGAGGTGAGGGTTTAGTGAGTAGTATTTCCATAGAAGACAATGTGGAATACCCCTTGACAAAATCCTTTACTCAGTAGAAACATGATTACCATGTGAGGTCCATCAGACTAAAATTCATAGGAAATTGGATCTAGTTTAAGTGGTAGTTTATTGGAGTTGGTGTCCTAGGACCAATTTTTTGTACTTTGATTACATGTAAATTCAATTTATTGAATATTAACAAAACTTCTTATTGTATATTGTTCATTATTCTCTATGACTCTAATGTAATAATGTCCTAGAATATACGTCGCATTGATAAGATCACATAATTTCTTTGCTATGATGAGAACCTTAAAGTGTTATGAAGACATTCTTAAACAATGTTATGTGTTTGGATAACGTACTGTGATGGGAAACATAGTACATAGAGCATCAAATGTGAGTACTCATAAGAGAATGAAACTTCTCATAAAGTTCATACTTGTTAATCTCCAATATGGGAGATTATGAGAACATACCCACTAATAGGAATTCCACATGTTTTGGTGTCATCGAATATTCCTATCTACGAGCATGTATAATCCCTACTACAAAATAGAATTTTAACAATGTTGACCTTTATTAGAACTAGAAAAAAGTACTGATAAAGGTCACCTTTATCAGTGCTAAAAAGAGCGCTAATAAAGGGCACCATTTATCAGTGCTAAAAAAGCACTGATAAACGGTATTCTTTATCAACGCTTAAAAAAGCACTGATAAACGGTACCCTATATAAGTGCTTTATTTTTAGAACTGATAAAGGGTACCCTTTATGAGTGCTTTATTTTTAATACTGATAAAGGGTATACTTTATCATCGATTTTTAGCACTGATAAAGGTCCGAAATAAAACAAAATAATTAAACAAATAAAAATTTAAAAAAATATTAAATTTTTTATTAATTAAATATTTATTTATAAAAATGAATAAAATGAATATACATATATATAAATTATAAAAATCAATAAATAATATATATTAAATATATAGATATGTAAAATATATAAAATAAAATAAACAAATAAAAATTAAAGAGTAAATTGAGAAAAATATTAAACATTTTATTAATTAAATAATTATTAATAAAAATGAATAAATTTAATATACATATATATATTATAAATATTAATAAATAATATATATTAAATATAGATATATAATGTAACACCCTAAGATTTTACGGTATGTATATTTTTAAATTTATCTTCTTTGGCAGTGTACATTACATAGAACATCGAGCTTAAAAAATGATTAAATATTATTATTATGATAGTTATCACCTAGACATTGGAATGGAAGGAATGAAATAGATTATATAAATTATGAAAATATAGTTTACACATGTTTATAAAATGAATTCTTTAGTTAACTGTTAATTAAAAATGAAAATAAAAATCAATTGAACAAAAAAATACGTTTTTATAAAAAAAGTATTTTTATGACCACAATGGAATTTTATATTAATAAATTAAATTAATCACTATTAGTTAAATGTATAAACGAAATTTATATGTCACATATTAAATATTTTTTTTAAATTCAACTAATAAGTTTGATAGGCTTAATATAAGAATAAATCCAATTTTACACATAAAAGACTATTTTTTCTAAAGATAGTTTTACCGCCTTTTAGTGGCATACTTGTTTTAAAAATAAATTTTAATAATTTTATAAATTCTATTGAACAAAATAAACTTCATTTTTAAAATCATAATGTCAAAATTATCTTAGGGTAAAATTTTGGTATTTTTCTGAAAATATTTATTTTCCAGTGAATAAAGAAAAATTCTGATTTTTATAAAAGCGTCATTTTCATTATATTAATATTTTATTTATGATTTGGATAGTATCCTTGCCTATTAAAGTGTGAATAAAATTTGTGTATCTTATAAATGAAAATATGATATATTTATATCATGTAATAAGTAAATAAATGTTTTAAAATGATAAATTAAGTGTTGGTATTTTTGTAAAGCATAAATGTTTATTTACAATTTTATAATTAATATAATTATTTAAAAGAAAATTATCTTCACAAAATAGATTCATAAATTAATTTTTTTTCTTATGATTATAATATAATTTTATGAGACCTTAATTAATATTTCAAAGTATGATAAAATCGGTTATAATTTTAAAATCAGTATTTTTCAAATAAATATCGATTTTATTTAAAAATTAAATTTCTCATATTTATAAAATTATTTTCATAAAATTAAGTCTATTTGTTAATTCCACATGTTAAAAAACCGTTAGGGTGAATTTTTTGGATTTTTCTAAAATAGTTAAATTTTTGGTGAATAGTGAAATATGATAATTTATAGTATTTAACAAATACAAAAATTATTGAGTCATGACTGATGTATCGATGATGTATGCCCATAATATCTAAATCTCCTTATATTTTTAATATATTTATTCATGGGAATAAAAACTATTCATAGTCTTGAGCCAAAAATAATAAACTAATGAATAAAATAATTAAAAAACACCCCTCTCCTCCACTATAAATACTACCCATCAACACCCCTTCTCCTCACACATCCAAAGACTTGAATCTTGTACAATTTTTACCCAATAAATCTATCAAAACTCTTACCCATGTTCTATTATTTCATGTCTCACCCAAAATTCCATTTCAAAGTTCCTTAAGGAGGTTCCCAAGGATAGAAATTCAAGAGGTAAAACCCCCTTTCGCTCTTTTAATTTTATTTTAATTTCTTTCTTTTATTATCCTTTACTCACCTACCTATAACAAAGTGTAATTATAACTTTAGTATATTTTATATACTATAATGTTATTATGATAATGGTATATCAACCATCAATTCTCTTCTCTTCATCTTTTATTCTAAAAATGAAAATATCGTTCGTGAGGTGCTGATTTACCACCTTCGTGGACGATGAGTTTTCATTTTTCAATTCCATATCAAGTATGGTCATAAAACCATTTTATGGTTAAAAAAGACTATAAGATATGTATTATAACTTATTTAATGTTCCAAGACCAGTATATATAGATAATATTAATTAATAAAACAAAACTAGTGCGTTATGATCGAAAAAATGCCAAAATAATCTAAACGGTTATAATTAATGTTTTATCTAATGAGTCATCCTCATGTATAAAAAAATGATATAGTCTTATATAATTTCATTAATAACTTATAATTTCTATTTTGTATAAATATTCCCAATTTAGATGATCTTTCATACATGTATACAAGTGAACCAATCATGAAAACCAAGGAAACAGACACCCCGAACGATGAAATTGAATCTTATAACTCATCAAAAGGCCATAAATGAACTTAATAAAATTATAATAAATCAAACAAATGTTGAATAGGTTCTTAATTAAATTATTAATAAATCCAATTTCATTATATAGGACATTAAGTTCAAGTGAAGAATACTTTTATACATAAGGTAAGGAGTTTCTCATCTCACTTTTATTTATATGAGATATGCTTTATTCACCACTATTTATTATGTGTGGTGTATGTATACTGACCATTGATGTATCATATAATGAATATATTTATCTTTATGGTATTAAATGTTTCATTTGATGATCTTTAATTCTATGGGGCATACAGTTTGACTATTTGCAAAGTGGTAAAGGATTCTCCCCAAACCTCCATTTTTCATCCAGGTTAAGCTTTCTCTCTCTTTACCCCAATGAAATTCTTCATTTTTTATAAAATTATTATAAATTATATGTATATGTTCTGAACTAATGTATCCATATCATTTCATCTTTCTTTTATAGGGAAATACATGTTTTACAAGATTTCATTTTCAATTCCTCCCATTAATCAAGCCCGATTAAAGGGTACTTTCTAATTTCTCACCCATTTTCAAGTACACTCCAAAATATATTTTAGGACACAAATATTATTATAAAATCACTATTTTTATCATAAAAACTACCTTATCTATTTTTAGTGTTATTTAAATAATTAATCCTTTGTCTGTTTTAAATAATCTTTTATATTTTCCCTTAAAATGCACTAAAATGAACCATTTCTAAAGTTTCTTAAAAACTATTTTTACATGTTTTCACTTAAGTTGGACATTATTTATACCTCAAACATAATTTCATTTTTATTTTATTTTATTTTCTGAGATATACATGTTTATAATATAATTTTATGACAAATACAAAATGTTTTTCCAAAAGAAACCCTTCTTTCCAAAAGTAAAAAAGGTATTTTTCTCAAGAATTCCTCAATGATTTTATTAGAGTATCTTTATCTATTTAAACAACCTATATTTAATCTTATGATTTATTAAAATTGATCTCTTATTTTACCATTTATCATATTTTATTGAATGGTTTACGATTATTTTGACTGGGGATGTACTATCTTGATACCATTTTCCATATTATTCTAGATGGTTTATAATTATGTTTTCTGATTAAGGAAAGTTATTTACATTTTGTATACATGTGTTTATTATGTGTCACCCCTTTCATATGAGGAATGTATTGGACTTATTAAGTTATGAGTGATACCTACTATATCCCCTCGATGCATCGATAGGTCTCATAAGACAAATTAGACCAGTTTTTTACCCATTTATGTATGGTGTCTTGGCTAAACCTTGACAGTATATTTATAATGTCCACCATTGTACATTCCCCAATTATGATATTAGTAATTGATAATCCATGTGATTATTCTACTAGTATAATATTTTTGGTTAAGTTTTATTCTCATGTGATTATTTATATGGAATTATTTTGATCAACTTTTATTCCTTCCATATGATGTTCAAGTTTATGCTTTAATGACATGTGTTGTTAGATATTCACCCTGCCTTATTATTTATGTTTATAGATTCCACTGTATTGTTTAACCTTAATGAGCATATGAGATCACCCCTTTATTATGTTTTATTTTTCCCCAAGATGCAAAAATGTATACTGAGAATGAATTGCAGGGATAATCTATGATCTTATGGGTGTTTTAAATGGAGTTGCTATGTTGTTTTACCTTTAAAGTTGTAATGAAAAAATTATGTTTTTATTCATTTTTACAAATCTACTAAACTATTTTGTCCTTATGGATGAAAATTCATTTTTTATTATGCCAATGTAATAAAGTAAGGCTCTAGCTCTGGGATACTGGGGTCAGGATCTTTATAGTTGGTATTAGAAGAAGTTTAATAGAAACTTGGGAAACTAGATTTAGGAAAAATTAGATTAGAGAACATAACCCTATGATAGAATTTGAGAATAACTATATAATAAAATCCCTAAAAAACCATGTTTATGTGTTTATCTATACATAAATTATTTAATTTATGTTAAGTGTTTTACTAGTTTTAGATTATACATTAGGTTCTATAATGTTATGATCAAATCTAGTGTATGCCATTGTTTGTAAATGGCACCTAGTGGGAAGAATGAAAACTATATCAATGCACATATTCTATGTAGGGATTTGCCTCCTATAGAAGTTAATGATGTTGGAGTTGGAGCAATAGCTAGATCTGAAAAAATTATAACCATATCGGGATAATTGACTCAAGCTATGAGCAATAACCTCACCCATATAGAGTAGTGTGATCTACAAAGTGGTGTAACAATTTTAGGCTACTTCATGCGAAAACAACCTTCATTATTAAATGGGAATACAAACCCATTTATAGCTGAGTAATGGATAAGTTCCCTAGAGAATATATTTCTCACTTTGAGAATTAATGAAAGGGATAAGGTTATCATGACAGTTTATCGTCTCTCAGTATGTCGCAAACTATATACGTAGTCCAAGGAGAAAGATTTACTATTTCTTTTATGATCTTAAACCAATCATTCAAAGGGAAATAGTCTCCCAAACATTCTAATTATATGAGTATATAGTATCTTGTTCTATCAAGACAAAGAAAGATTTCTTCAAGTCTTATGGTTTTCAAGGTAAACAAGAGAAGAAGAGGATGGAAGATCAAAACGTGGATAAGGAGAAGAAAATAAAGAAGGATTTTTCCACATATGATAATTGAGGGAAGAAACACCTTATTACATGCTTGAAGGGAATAAGAGTTTTCTACAAATGTGTAGAGAAATTTCACCAGGCTCATGATTGAAAGGGATGGAAAGAATCTGACTATGTCCAATGCTTCAAATTTAAGAATATGGGGTACTATGCAAATAAATGTCCCAAGCATCGGGGTAATATCTCTCATAAGAAGCAAAGGGACCAAGTCCAAGACTATGTTGTTACTACATTAAAAGTGGAATAATTAATGTATTTGTTCTTTTGGATTCATGAATTATGTTATGCTATTCTGGTTATAAGGATGATGAGATATATAAGGATTATACTACAATACTTCTTTTTAAGGAATTGGAAGAATGTGATTAATACCACCGGTAATCAAGAGAAGTGATTTTGTTGTAACTTGATCTTCTTGAAAACACATGACTTGGGAAATATAACCATAAATATGTGCTTGATATTGAGATAATAATAAATGGATGTTTATGGGATAGTATTGGTGACCATGATGGTGTTTAGCGATATGATGGTTTATGTTATGCTATAATTATTAGATGTTTGAATTTAAGGGAAACCTGAGATTTCATGTTTTCATTAAGGTTTAAAGGTGATCAAGGTATTAAAATATTTGTAATGTGATAATAAGAGATGCATTATGTTTTTCTGGGGAAAATATAATGCTATGTAACCTTTATTATAATTTTTTGGCCTTTGAATTTGGAAAGACATATTTTGGATGAGTCTTAAGGTTAAATACTTATGTAATGGATTAAGGATATTATTAAAAAAGATTAAAGTATGATTTATCATATTGGATAACCTGTTCTAACCATTTTAGTTTAAGTAAACATTTAAAAGCTAAAGGAATGACTTGTGGATCTTATGATTCATAAAAGTGCTTTAGGAATAACTTTTTCTTAAATATCCATCTGCAAATTTAAGAAATGAAGTGGAGATAGATCGAAGCACAACCAAAGGATGAGATTATGACATGGAAAGGAATCAAGTAAGTTTATTTTCTCAAGTTCTTCTATGGATATTAAAAGAAACCCTCAACTCTAGGAAAATGATTTGGGAACAAAAGCATTATCTGATCACTTTTCTTTCTAGGAAATAAATTTTCATTTAACCAATAAAAAATTTATGGTTTTTTGATGGTAGAATTTTTAATTACCATGTTCACTATCACTCTCCATCAGAACTTAATAATTGGATTTCTCTTCCATGACCATATTTTCATGAATGTTCTCCTATTTCTGAATCCTAGTTTTGTGTTGACCTTCACATTTCTCTTTACCTTTTTTAAGAGGAAGTTTTATAAACCCTTTTCACAATGTGGGACTTACATAAATAAATTTTCAAGTATCAAATTTTATTTTTTTTGAAGTGAAATTTTAAATTGTGAGCACATAGTTTATTGAAGGAGGGGTGAATGTAACACCCTAAGATTTTACGGTATGTATCTTTTTGAATTTATCTTCTTCGATAGCATACATTACACAGAACACCAAGCTTAAAAAAATGATTAAATATTATTATTGTGATAGTTATCACCTAACTATTGGAATAGAGGAAATTAAAGATATTATGTAAATTATGAAAATATAGTTTGCACATGTTTATAAAATTAATTCTTTGGTTACCAATTAATTATAAATGAAAATAAAAATCAATTGAAAAAAAGATGTATTTTTATAAAAAAATATTTTTATGGACACAATGAAATTATATATTAATAAATTAAATTAATAAATATTAGTGAAAGATATCAATGAAATTTTTATTTTACATATTCAATATTTTTTTAAATTCAACTAATAAGTCTGATAGACTTAATCTAAGAATAAATCCAATTTTACACATAAAAGACTATATTTTTTCTAAAGATAGTTTTACCGTCTTTTAATGGCGCACTTGATTTAAAATTAAATTTTGATACTTTTATAAATTCTATTGAACAAAATAAACTTTATTTTTAAAATTATAATGTCAAAATTATCTTAGGGTAAAATTTTGTATTTTTTTTGAAAATATTTATTTTATAGTGAATAGTGAAAAATACCAATTTTTATAAAACTATCATTTTCTTTATATTAATATTTTATTTATGATTTTAATAGTAACCTCACATATGAAATTGTAAATAAAATTTGGGTATCTTATAAATGAAAATACAATATATTTATATCATGGAATAAGTAAATAAATGTTTTAAAATGATAAATTAAGTGTTGGTATTTTTGTAAAGCGTAAATGTTTATTTACAATTTTATAATTAATATAACGATTTAAAAGAAAATTATATTCAAAAAATAGATTTATAAATTAATATTTTTTTCTTATTATTATAAAATAATTTTATGAGACCTTAATCAATATTTCAAAGTGTCATAAAATCACTTATAATTTTAAAATTAATATTTTTCAAATAAATGATGATTTTATTTAAAAATTTAATTAATCATATTTAGAAAATTATTTTTATAAAATTAAGTCCATTTTTTAATTATACACATTGAAAAATGTTTCGGGTGAATTTTTTTTATTTTTCTAAAATAGTTGATTTTTTAGTGAATAGATAAATACGACAATTTACATTATTTAACAAATACTTGAATTATTGAGTCATGGATGTTGTATGGATGATGTAAGACCATACTATAGAAATATAATTCTATATTTACTGTATTTAGTCATGTTATTTAAAACTATTCATATTCTTGATCCAAAATAATAAACCAATGAATAAAATAATAAAAAATACCTCTCTCCTCCTCTATAAATACTGCCCGTCACCACCACTTCTTCTCACACCTCCAAAGCCTTGAATACTATACAATTTATACCCAATAACTCTTCAAAACATATTCCCCATGTTATAGTATTGCTGGTCTCACCTAAAATATCATTTAAAAGTTCCTTAAGAAGGTTCTCAAGGAGTAAAATTCAAGAGGTAAAATCTCATTTCGTTCTTTTAATTTTCTTTTAATTAATTTATTTTTTTATCCTTTACTCACATACCTATAGGAAAGTTGAATTATAACTCTAGTATATTTTATATACTGGAATGTTATTATGATAATGGTATATCAACCGTCAATTCTCTTCTCTTCTCCTTTTATTCTAAAAATGAAAATATCGTTCGTGAGGTGCTGATTTACCACCTTCATGGATGACGAGTTTTTGTTTTTCAATTCCACCTTCAAGTCTGGTTATAAAACCATTTTTATGGATACAAAAGAGTATAATATATGCATTAAAGCTTATTTAATGTTTTAAAACTATTATATAAATATGATATTAATTAATAAAACAAAACTAGTGCGTGATGATAGAAAAAAATGCCAAAATAATCTAAACAATTATAATTAATGTTTTATCTAATGAATCATACTCATGTCTAGAAAAAATGATATAATATTCTATAATTTCATTAATAACTTATAATATCAATTGTTAAAAACAATTCCCATTTTACACGATCTTCCATATATGTATACAAGTGAACCAATCATGAAAACCAAGGAAACCGATACTCATTACTACAAATATGGCTTTTATCAGCGCTAAAAATGGCCATTAACAGTGCTAGAAAAAGCTCTGATAATTCTGGTGAAGATAAAGGGGGGGGGGGGTCCCCTTTATCAGCGCTCCAAAAAGCGCTGATAAAAATAAAAAAAAATAAAAATAAAAATAAAAAAAAATAAAAAAAATACTACCAATCTCGTGGGAGGGGGGGGGGGATTTTTACAGCACTGGATCCCCCCTTTATCAGTGCTTTCCCGCACATCCAGCACCCGCTCGCACCGCCTACACCCTTTATCAGCGCTATCCCTTTAAATCACCCTTGCACGCATGCCCTTTCCTCCACCCGGATTTGATCTCGAGACCTACCCCATGCGCACCTAAAGCCTTTGCCACTACCCTATTTTGATTTGTTCTCTTATTCATGATATATCGATTTATTTATATATATATTTCATTATATTCAGTCATACAGTAATATATATATATATATTAATATATATAGTTATATCAATATATATATATAGTTATATTAATATATATATATAGTTATATTAATATATATATATAGTTATATTAATATATATATATAGTTATATTAATATATAGTAGTTATATAAATATTCATATATTGGTATTTTAAATAAAGTGGATATTAGTTATTATTTAGATAAATCTAGTATATTTTATATGTAAATATGTTTAATTATTTATTTAAAAAATTTAATTTTTAGGTGTGAATATATAAAAAATATGTACATATAGTTATATATTTGATTATAAATAGCAGTGAATTATAAAAAACAATAAAATTTCAAAGACATAATATCAATATTAATGTAATACCTTGTAATAAATTCAGTCCCCACCAAAAAAATCCAATAATACCCCCTTAAATGAGGCTGAAAATCCACAAAATGTTAAAAAATCTGGGTACCCCGACTAAAAAATTAGTTTTGGAGGCCTTCTGGGCCTCTTTTGGCCTCAAAAAACACTTGACCAGGGTCCTCCTGAGTCATAGCGACGTAGAGATCGTCGCAGACTTCGATTTTATATGTGGTAGAGCTCAAACGGACACCCGAATCAAAAGTTATGGCCGTTTGAAGTTTGAGTTGCGTTTTCAACATATTTTGGATATTTTTTTTAATTTTTTTTAATTTTTTATTCTTAAAATTGTTATTAAATGACTATTACTCCATAATAATTATCAAGTTATTAATTAAATATATTTTTTTAATTTTTTAAGAATCCATTTTCACTAAATATCTTATATATTAAGTATATTAAGTGTAAATATACATTTATACTTATCTAAAATATATTTAAAAATTATATATTATATTTATATCAATATAACTATATAACTATATTTATATATTAATATATTTTTTTAATTTTTTTTGAAGTCGACCCTTTATCAACGCTACTAAACAAGCGCTGATAAAGGGGTACTTTTATCAGCGTTTTTTTAGCACTGATAAAGTCACCCTTTATCAGCGCTTTTTTGAGCGCTGATAAAGGCCCCCCCTTTTATCAGCGCTTTTTCGTTAGTGCTGATAAAGGGGTGGCGCTGGCCTTGCCCATTTTTGTGGTAGTGACTCCCAAACAACGAAATTGAATCTTATAACTCATCAAAAGGCCATAAATGAACTTAATAAAATTATAATAAATAAAAAATATGTTGAAGAGGTTATAAATTAAATTATTAATGAATCTAATTTCATTATCTAGGACATTAAGTTCAAGTGGATAACACTTTCAGACATAAGGTAAGGGGTTTCTCATCTCACTTTTATTTCCATGAGATATGTCTTATTCACCATTATTAATTATGTGTGGTGTATATATACTAAAAATTGATATATCATATCATGAATCTATTTATATTCATGGTATTCAATGTTTTATTTTATGATCATTAATTTTATGGGGTATACAGTTTGACTGTTTTCAAAGTGGTGAGGGATTTTCCCCGAACCTCTATTTTTCATTTAAGTTAGGCTTTCTCTCTCTTTACTCGAATTAAATTCTTAATTTTTTATATAATTATCCTACATTTTGTGTATATGTTCCAAAATCATGTATCCATATCAGTTAATCTTTCTTTAATGGGTAAATACATGTTTTACAAGGTTACCTTTTTCAATTCCTCCTGTTAAGCAAGTCCGATTAAAGGGTACTTCCCAATTTCTTACCTATTTTTAACTACAATCCATAATATATTTCAGGAAACCAGTATTATTATAAAATAAATCTTTTTTATCATGAAAAATATCTTAGAACTTTTATGGTGTTATTTAAATAATTAGGACTTTGTGTGATTTAAAAAATCTTTTATATTTTTCCTTAAATCGCACTGAAGTGACACATTTCTAAAGTTTCTTAAAAACTATTTTTTATATATTTTAACTTCAGTTGCACATTATTTATGAATCAAACATAATTTCATTATCCTTACCTTTTCTTCTCTAGGATATACATGTTTATAATATGATTTTATGAAAAATACAAAATGATTTTCCAAAATAGTATCTTCTTTCCAAAATTAAAAATGGTATTTCTCTCAAGAATCCCTCAATGATTTTATTTAAGTATTTTCATATATTTAAACACCCTCTATTAAATATTATGATTTATTGAAATAAATCTATTATGTTACCATATACTATATTTTATTGAATGGTTTAAGATTATTTTAACTTAGGATGTACTATCTTAATAAAATTCGCCATATTATTCTAGATGGTTTATAATTAAGTCTATTGATTGGGGAAAGTTATTTACATTTCATATGCGTATATTGATTATGTTTCGTACCTTTCATATAAAGAATTCATTGGACTTAGTAAATGATGGGCGGGGTCCGCTATAGCCCCTCGATGCATCGGTAGGTCTCATGAGACAAACTAGACCGAGTTTTTACCCATTTATGTATGGTGTCTTGGCCGAAGCCTTGGTAGCTTGTTTATGATGTTCAACATTATGCACTCTCTCATTATGATATTAGTAATTTATAATCAATGTGATTATTCAAATAGTAGAATATCCATGGTTAAGTTTTATTCTCATGTGATTATTTATATGAAATTATTTTGATCAAATTTTATTCCTTCCATATCATGTTCAAGTTTATGCTTTAATGACATGTGTTGTTAGATATTCACCTTGATTTATTGTTTATTTTATAGCTTCCACTATATTGTTTACCTTTACTGAGTATCTGAGATCACCCATTTCTTATGTTTTATTTTTTCCTAGGATGTGAAGATGTATATTATGAATTACTTTTAGGGATAATCTAGAAGTTTATGGGTGTTTCTGATGGAGTTGCTATGTTGTGTTTTTTCCTTTCAAGTTGTAATGTAACAATTATGTTTATATTTGGTTTTCTAAAGTTACTAAACTATTTGATCCTTTGGGATGTGACTTCCTTGTTTATTATTCCAATGTAATAAAGTAAGTCACTAACTCTAGACTAATGGGGTGGGGGTTTTATATATAAAATGAATAAATTGTAATAATTAAATAAAAAATTAACAAAATGAATAAATTGTGATAATTAAACAAAAAAATTAAAAATAAATAAATTACATAATCATTTAATTTTTTTAAAGAAACAATTTTTAATAAAAATGAATAAGTATAATATATATATTAATTATAAATAGTAATAAATAATATATATTAAATATAAATATATAGAAAATGAATGAAATGTAATAATTAAAAACATATTAATGTCTTATTAATTTTTAATGTTATTTGATTTTTCAATTTAACATATATCAAACATGTGTTGTATTGATTTCATATACATATAGGTAATTAATTCATTTTTATATACAACACACACACACAAACAAATATTTACACAATTAATAAAATCTTATATAGAAACAAATACACCTAATATTTATGTAATTTATTCAAATTTTAGTATATTTTAGAACTTCATTATATCATGATACATTTAATATATCATATTTTTAATCAGTCAATTTTATTTATTTATTTTTAATATTATTACAGTTAGGTATTAATTATTCAATTTTAATATTTTTTATTTTTTATATATATTTATTTACTATGTTTTAGTATTTTCAATATGTATTCATATCTAATTCAATATATATATCCGTATTTTTTTAATAATTTATATTTATTTAATAAAACTTATCAATTTTTTTAATATTTTTAAAGTATACTCATTTTTAATTATTCAGTTTCACTCATTTTAAAATGCAAGTATTTAAGATTATATATTCATTAATAATGTTAAAAATATGTATGCAAATAAATATTTATAAATAAATATATTTATAAATGTATATTTACTATATTCATAATTTTTTATATTTATCATTATTATAAATAAATAAATATTTTTTTAAAAAAATTATTTATGTAATTATAAATAAATAATTATATATATTTAAATAATTATAAAATTATAATAAATTTATTTAAATAATGAATATACTATATTTATATTTATATTTATAATATATATATATATATAAGTTGAGGTCAAAGTCTCATTTTATTTGGGGAAAGAGACTACATTACAAAGAAAAAAAAACAACATACAATGTAGGGATGTACTAGGCGAGACTCGAACTCGAGACCTCACCAAGAACCACAGGGGAAGCTACCACTAAGCTGCACCTTGGGGGATATATATATATAAATATTATTTTTTAAAAAGTATTATTCATATATTTATAAATAAATACTTATATATTTAAATAATTATATAATTATAATAAATATATTTAAATAAAGAATATATTTATATTATATACATATATATATAATTATATAAATATATATAATGATATAAATATATTTATAATTCTAAAATTATAATAAATATATTTAAATAATTAATATATTTACTATATTTATATTTATATATATTTATTACATATATATATAATTATATATATTTATTATATATATATATAATTATATAAATATATATAATGATATAAATATATTTATAAATGTATATTTACCATATTTATAAAATTATATATTTGTAATTATAAATAAAAAATATTTTTTTTAAAAAGTATTAATGTAACTATAAATAAATAATTATATATTTAAATAATTATAAAATTATAATAAACAAATATATAATTATATAAATATTTTTACAAATTTTTTATTCATAATTATAATTACAAATTCCTTATCAGTGCTAGAAAATGCTGGTAAAGATGCATTTTATTAGCGCTTATCACTTTAGTGCTGATAAAAGGACTCTTTATCAACAATTTTTTGAAACTGCTGATAAAAGTGTCCCTGATCTATTTAAAAGAACCCTAACTGTGACTCATTTAGTCATGATTATTAGGCTCTCGTGGAACCCCCTACTGCCGATGTGACTCCTCTATATTCTCTCAGACGAATCAAAGTTAGAATCTAAGGTATGTTATTTTCTCCTTTTCCTCTCTCATTGTTTGATTTTTTGGGTTATGCGGTTTGTGTTTTTTTCACTATTCTTAACCACACAAACCCTACATCTCATCTCTCTCTCTCTCTCTCTCACTTACCTATACCTAAACAATGTCACCCCTACTCTGTAAACTCATTCCTGCTTCATACAAGACCACTGTGAACTGCATCTTAATCTATTGATGCGACTGATGGTGATTTTCTTGATGTTTCCATTATATTATTTCTTATTACCTTTTAGATAGTGTGGATTATCATTGTTTGAATCTGGTTTCCATAGCATGACATGCACATAAATATTAAAAAAAGTTTAAGACAATAAGAAGAATTTTGAATATACGCGTATCTATTGAGAAAATCATCTTCATAAAATTTCATAGAATGGCAGGTGCAGATTTTCACTTAATTAATATTAGATGATTAGTATTACATAGGTGATGTAGTAGAATGAATAAATTAAGTTTTTTCCTATGTCATAAAATGATAGAATTTTATAGTGGTTCCTGTATTATTTATTTCATTTGATTATTTTTTGTTGTTCATACACAATTTGAATATAAATCTGAATATAATTTCACATGCTGAATATATTATTAAATAATGAGATGATGATATACTGAATTCAATAATTATTAAATGTGTTAAGTTAAACTTAAGAAAAATATTAGAAAATTTAGTGTTGCTTAGCACTATTATATTATATTTATGATTATGGTAATTTTTACCATAAAAAATTGATAAATTCAAGCTGGTTAAATGGAAAAGTGTTTATTGGGATTGAATTATGGTTGGTGGTATGTTGTAATAGAAAGTGAATTATATTTTTGATGGAGGTCATACAACCTTTACAACATGAGTAACAATGATGTGTTTTTTGATATTGTTCATTGATCATGATTATGGATTAAGAATTAATAATCATTATTAATGTTACAAAGAACCACGAGTTTCAAAAATAAGGTTGGGTAAATAAGGATTCATTCTGGTATGTTAGATATATAATACGATACACTTCATGCATAAAAGTACACATTTTCATGCATCTTGTATGAAAATTTTTAGTGTTTTGAACATAGATATAATACTTCAATACTCCAGTACATATAACCTTCACTACCTTTATTTAATTCACCCTTAGATGTTTGATTTCCTTCTATCTCTTTATGATGGATTGAACTCTCTCTTTCAAACTAGCCTTCCCCATCATTTTGATTCCAAAGTTTCTTGATGACATACCTTCCACTCGTATTGTATTCATTAATCTCCATCAAAGACACTACCACAACTTTGAATACCACATCTCCCAACCCATTCTTCAGCTCTTTTGGCCTTTCATCCTCCTTATTTACTATTTCATGAAAACACCAAAAATGACACCTAAAAATTAATCAAAAAATAATTAATGAATTTGTTTGGTTTCTTAATATGCATTTTCTTATTTGACTCACTCGGTTACTTTTGACAACACTTCATCAAAAATTACTTTTAATTTTGGTGCAGTCACATTGGATCCTATTAGAACTCCATAGTTAATCATAATTGGATGAGAATACAACTACGATGGGTGACCTCATTAAAATACTCACGTTGCACGTTTTTTTGTGAAAAAACACACCAAACACACATTTTTATTCTCTTCCCCTTCAACCTTGATAAATTTAAAAGGGTTCCAATATGAATCTTGAAGGTATTCCTCCCACAATGAGCATATCGCACTAACCCTGATTTCAGCTTCATCTTGAGGATACTTTCTCTTAACATCTTAGAGAAATGGACGGTTGTCTAGATATCCCATCTGCCTCACACGAATACCACAACAAGTTTGTATCTCCTCTAATCCCCACAAAACATAAATCCATCACAAGTGACCTTAAAGCACTTTTTCAATAATAAATCTAAAAAAAATTATTAATAAGAACTTATCATAGGTGTTATAAGCAGGTCTTAGTAAGTTCTTCCAAATAGAGCCTAACTTTTTAAGAGGTTTTGAATATATGTTGCCAAACGTATCCAAAGACACTTCAAATAGAGTAAAAAAATTAGCAGATAAAAGGGTAATATAAAACATAAAAGGTATAAGGTAAAGAGAATTACATTTACCAATCCTTGAATAATGACCATATATTTAAATAACACATTTGAACTATTTTAGTGGAATTTGATTTCCTTCAATAGAGTTTTTTGTAATAAAAATTCATCGTGTTTCCTTTTCAAAATGTTTTAAGAAATTTTTCACTGTAATTATCATCTTTTGAGTAAAATAAAGCTGATGAAACCGTATTCAAATTAGCTGAATATTAGAAGGTTAGATGGTATTTTTTTTGAGTGTCAATTTTTTTTATTTGATCAAAATTTACCCTTATATATTGTTTCCAGAGGTAAAAGGAGAGATTTATCTATAGAATAATTCAACTATAAACATAAATTGACAAAAATTAGGCATTTGAGTTGGAAATTAAGGGGTTAAACGAGACATTAAAAGTCATAAAGCACATGGAAGATGAAGGTGATGTAGAAGTTATGAAAAATATGGAGAGAATACTAGGGATATTGAGAGAAAATAAGAAATCCCTTTATTTCCTAGAATCATTTATGATGTGTAGGAATCATCCCCACCTCAATCTGATACATGATGTGCCTAATATGACTCAAAGTATTTGTTATTAGTTTAAAATTAACATTTTAATACAAAAAAGTGTCACTCACTAAAATTGAGAAAACACACATGGATTATCTTGATAATTTAGGAAAAAGATTCATAATTCATTTTTGATGGGTATGAATTAGTCTCACATCAAACCCACACACAATGTGACCAGTATGGCTCAAAGTGCACGTTTCCAGTTTAAAATGACATTTTTAGTAAAAAACAAAAGTGGCATACTCAAAACCGAGTAAAAACATTTAGATTGTTTTTATACTTTAGTAAAAAGATAAATAATTCATTTGGTACATGTAAAAATCAGTCTCACCTAAATCTGATTCACGGTGCGACTGGCATGACTCCAAGTGCGTATTTTTTATTTAAAATTGACATTAATTTTAGTAAAAAAGACAACTGACATACTCAAAACCAAGAAAACGAATTAATATTGTTTTTTTACTTTAGTAAAATCATTCATTAGTCACATTGGTATGTTTATTAATCATCTAAACCTCAATTCGACATACAGCGTGCCCAGTATGACTCCAAGTGCATCTTTTCATTTAAAATTGACATTAATTTTAGTAAAAAAGACAACCGACATACTCAAAACCAAGAAAAAACATTCTGATTGTTTTTTTACTTTAAAAAATGATCCATAAGTTATTTTTTATGTGTAGGAATAATCCTAACCTCAATATGATTCACGATGTTCCCGGTATGATTCAAAGTTTTCATTATCAGTGTAAAATTGACATTTTAGTTAAAAAAGTGTCACTCACTAAAAACCAAGAAAACTCACTCGTATTGTTTTTATAATTTAGTAAAACAATTCATAATTAATTTTTAACATTTAGGAACCTGTCTCACATAAAAACCACACATGATGTGATCGGTATGACTCAAAATGCGAGTTTCTAGTTTAAAATGACATTTTAGTAAAAAACACAAGTGGCGTACTCAAAATTGAGGAAACAAACTCATATTGTTTTTATAATTTATTAAAACTATCCATAATTCATTTAAGACATTTAGGAATTATCCTCACCTCAATATGATGCACGGTGTGACCGGTATGACTCAAAGTGCGTCTTTTTATTCAAAATTGACATTAATTTTAGTAAAAAAGACAACTAACATACTCAAAACTGATCAAATGCATTCAAATTATTTTTATACTTTAGTAAAATTATCCATAAGTAATTTTTGATGTGTAGGAATTATAACCGCATCAATTCGATACACGATGTGTCTGATATAACTCAAAGTGTCCGTTATCAGTTTAAAATTGACATTTTAATAAAAAAAGTTTCACTCAATAAAAACCAAGAAAACATGATCAAATTGTATTTATAATTTATGAAAATAATTTATAATTAATTTTTTATGTGTAAGAATCATTCTCACATCAAACCCACACACAATGTGACTGGTATGACTCAAAGTGTGTGTTTTGAGTTTAAAATAACATTTTAGTAAAAAACACAAGTGGTGTAATTAAAACCGAGGAAACTCATTTGAATTGTTTTTTTACTTTATAAAAAAAAACCCATAAGTAATTTGGAACACGTAGTAATCATTCACACCTCAATCTGATGCATGATATGACCATTATGACTCCAAATGTGTCTTTTTATTTAAAATTGACATTAATTTTAGTCAAAAACAAAACTGACATACTCAAAATTGAGAAAATTCATTTAGATTGTTTTTTTTAATTTATTAAAATGATCCATAAGTCATTTTTGATGTTTATGAATTAGCCTCACCGCAATCCGATGCATGGTGTGACCAGTATGACTCCAAGTGTATCTTTTTATTTAAAATTGACATTAATATTATTAAAAAAGAAAACTAACAAACTTAAAACCAAGAAAAAGCATTAAAATTGTTTTGGTACTTTAGTAAAATGATATATAATTCATTTGTGACATATAGTAATTAACCTCACTTCATTATGATACACATTTTTCTTGGTATGACTAAAAGTGTTCGTTATCAGTTTAAAATTGACATTTTATTTCAAAAAGTGTCACTCACAAAAAACAAAGAAAAAATGCTTGGATTATATTGATAATTTAGGGAAAAATTAATAATTCATTTTTTATTTATAGTATTTAGCCTCACATAAAACCCACACATGATGTGACCGATATGACTCAAAGTATGCGTTTTTAGTTTAAAATGTCATTTTAGTAAAAAACGCAAGTGGTATACTCAAAATCAAGAAAAACATTCAGATTATTTTGATAATTTTAGAAAATTATCCACAATTCATTTGAGACATTTAGGAACCATCCACACCTCAATCAGATACATGGTGTGACCAACATGACCCCAAGTACGTCTTTTTATTCAAAATTAACATTAATTTTAGTAAAAAAGTTGACTAACATACTCAAAACCAATAAAATGTATTCAGATTATTTTGATACTTTAGGAAAACAATCCATAAGTCATTTTTGATTTGTATGAATCAGACCCACCTAAATCCGATACATGATGTTCCTGGTATGACTCAAAGTGTTCGTTATCATTTTAAAATTGATATTTAAATATAAAAAAAGTGTCACTCACTGAAAACAAAGAAAAAATGTGAAAATTGTCTTGATAATTTAGGAAAATAATTCATAATTCATTTATGGCATTTAAAAATTAGCCTCATATCAAACCCACACACGATGTGACCAATATGACTCAAAGTGTGTGTTTCCAGTTTAAAATGAAATTTTAGTAAAAAAAACAAGTGGCATACTCAAAACCAAGGAAAAACATTTATATTATTTTGATACTTTATAAATATAATTCATAAGTCTTTTGGGATGTATAAGAATCATCCAAAACTCAATCTAATGTATGGTGTGACTGGTATGACTCCAAGTGTGTCTTTTCATTTAAAATTGACATTAATTTTCGTAAAAAAGACAACTGACATACTCAAAACCAAGAAAACTCATTCATATTGTTTTGGTACTTATGAAAAATGATCCAAAAGTCATTTTTGATGTGTATGAGTCAGCTTCACCTAAATCTGGCGCACGATGTGACCAGTATGACTACAAGTGTGCCTTTTTATTTAAAATTGGCATTAATTTAAGTAAAAAAGACAACTAAAATACTCAAAACCAATAAAAAAACATTTCATTTGTTTGGTACTTTATTAAAACAATCCATAAGTCATTGGTGACATGTAGGAATCAGTTACACCTTAATCTGATACACGATGTGCCCAATATGACTCAAAGTGTTCATTATCAGTTTAAAATCGACATTTTAGTTCAAAAAGTACCCTCACTAAAAACTAATCAAACACACTCAGATTATCTTGATAAATTTAGATAATTATTCAGAATTCATTTTTGATGTGTAGGAATTAGTCTCACGTTAAACCCACACATGATGTGATCGATATGACTCAAAGTGCGTGTTTCTAGTTTAAAATGAAATTTTAGTAAAAAATAAAAGTGGCATACTCAAAACCAAGGAAACACATTCAGATTATTTTGATACTTTAATAAAATTATATATAAGTCATTTTTTATGTGTAGGAATTATCCGCATATCAATCCGACTCACAGTGTGATCGGTATGAATCCAAGTGAGTCTTTTTATTCAAAATTAACATTAATTTTAGTAAAAAAGACAAATGACATATTTAAAACCAAGAAAATGCATTTTAATTATTTTTATACTTTAATAAAATGATTAATAAGTCATTTTTAATGTGTAGTAATCAAACCCACCTCAATTCGATACACGATGTGCCCGGTATGACTCAAAATGTTCGTTATCAATTTAAAATTGACATTTTAATATAAAGAAGTTTCACTCACTAAAAACTAAGAAAATGAAATCATATTGTCTTTATAATTTAGGAAAAATATTCATAATTCATTTGTGATGTTTACAAATTAGTCTCACATCAAACCCACACATGATGTAACCAGTATGACTCAAAGTGCGTGTTTCTAGTTTAAAATGACATTTTTGTAAAAAACATAAGTGGCATACTCAAAAATAAAGAAACACATTCTTATTATTTTGATACTTTATGAAAATGATCCATAAGTCATTAGGGATGTGCAAGAATCAGCCACACCTCAATCTAATGCACGATGTGACCGGTATAACTCAAAGTACATCTTTTCAATATATAAGTTTCATTTTAGTTTAAAACGTACATCACATCACCAAAACAAAGAAAACGAGCCTAGATTGTATTCTCATCATTTTACCTACTGTTAATTAATTAATTTCCTTATCATTTTTATCTTATACTTATTTAGTAAATTTTCACAGAGACAATGCTTGAAGATGAACAATAAATGGCGTGACATGCAAAAATCAACCGCAACACAATATGATACACATTTTTCCTAGTATGACTCAAAGTTTTGTTTAAAGTTAACACTTTCTAATTAATTAATTAATTAATATTATTACTAACATATTTTTTTTCTTATATAGGTTCATTATTTTTCTTGAGAAGGGGTGGCTTTTTGTTTTATACAGGTGTGTTCTTTTGATCTATAATAGTGTTTTTTCTTATATTTGTGTTGCAAATTTTATTTCATTTAAATTATGTATTTGTATCTAATTTTTCTAATTTCTGATGTTGTAGTGTGCTATTACATCACACTTCAGTATGCCTTGTTTCTGGTGCTGCAGTGTGTTGTAACATCATACTATATTATTCCTTTTTATCAACACTACTAAATGCGTTGATAAAGGGACCATTTATCAGTGCTAAATAAAAGCATCAATAAATGTGGTCTTTTATTAGTGACTTATTCTAAAAGTACTGATAAAATGGTTATTTATCAGTGCTTTTTTTAGTGATGATAAAGAACCCCTTTATCAGTGTTTTTCTAGCACTGATAAAATCCTAGGACTCTTAACAGTGCTGTAGTAGTCAACACTAATAAAGGTCTATTCTAGCACTATTAAACACCTCTTTTGTAGTAGTAAATGGTCCCTAGAATTTAATATTATCATTAATGCATGTCATGACTTGCACACTTATATTTACTGATGAAAACCATGATGATATATGTTTGCGGTGAGGTAGGGTATGCTGGGTGTGTTGCGATTGACATGACTTTAATGGATAAGTCAAGGAAGGATTTTTCCCTTCCATATTTATGTAAGTTTATATCTCGACACTTTTATTGGAATAAAACATTTACATTAAATTCCATATACATGGTGCAATGACTTGTTTATTTTAGATAGTCAAAGAAAGACGCATCGAGCATATAAGTTAGTGACATTGATGTGAAACCTACTTGCTAAGATATTGTGATAAAGGGATTTTATTACACAGTGAGCATTTATATGTGGTTTTCATCATTGTGACATTAAGTTTTTTCTCTTAGGTTCCTTGAACCATTACTAGACAATAATTTTGTACTTTAGGAAAGTCTACCTAATGCCAATGAGAGGTTTACACACTAAGTGTTTCTAATGATCTTGATTAAATTTTATTTGAATTTAATTAATTGAATAAATATTATTATCAATATAAATGGATAATTTTATTCATGTTTTATTGATCACAAATATTTATTGATGAATGAAATATTGAAATTAAATATTTATTCGGGAGTTCAATAAATGCCAGAGGAGTTTGAATGGACCAAGATCATTTTTGATGGAAAATATTAATTAAAAATCCAATTAAATAATATTTTTTATTGTGAAAGTTGACACACACTGCAAAATAATAATAATAATAATAATAATAATAATAATAATAATAATAATATTATTATTATTATTATTATGCGATATGATATTTATTAAAGATTATAATATTATTTAAGGTCCGACATGTAATTAAATGATATTTTAACTTAAACCCTAGCTCTATAAATAAATGGTTATGTTTATTATGTACTGCATTTAAAATCAAAACTTGAGAATCATTGCGCACAAAAAAACTATCTCTTGACTCCTCCTTTCTATCTTACTCTCAATAATAAGAAACACAAGATACATCCATTCAATATTGAAGGATATGCGATCAACACGAATAACACAAGACAATCGACTCTCCATGCTAGCACTTGGAGATCAATTGGTGTTGCTCAGAGATCAAAGGAGCATGAATGGATCAGTACTATAGAGATTCTATCCTTAGATCCTCACAGTGTAATGAAGGCAATCTGAAAGGGTCTTTTTGGATGATTGACATCTACACCGAAGAAACAATTCTCAAATTAGGTATTTGTTTCTTCTGATATTAAATAAATTAATTATAAATTTTACATGAATGATCCTCGCTCGGGGTTTTGGGAAAATCAATATATTTTTAATATATCTCCCACCACCACACACTTCCACTATGCTCAAAACCAACAAAAACATCATGAGAATAAGCTTTATCTTCTTACGAGAATCCAACACTTAATAGTCAAAACATCATTTGTGTCACATTAGAAGATGTCATCCGGACCATAGGACATATATTTAATAATAGTACCATAACACTTAAAGGTTCTCATTTTATATGAGAACTATTATAACCTTTATATACAACAAATATTATAGGGACATTATCTCATTAATGTTTCATTTAAGAACACTCATCATGTGATAACATGTTTATTAATATATAGGTCTTTGAATATACAAGTAATCAAAAGTAAAAATTAAGTTAGTTATAGGGCACTGACTCTAACAGACCCCCACTCGCACTAGAGCCAACTACTAACAAATTTTAGTTCACTGAACCTCACATGATATTCATGCTTATATTGAGATATGGATCTATTCAATGGGTTCAACATGCTATCTTCCAAGGAAAATTTTCTTACTGTGACCTTACCCCTTTGAGAAAACCTCCTCAGGAGGTGATAATTCCAAAGTATATGATTCACCTGCTGATGTGACTTTGGATCCTTGGCTAGGACCACCACTATGGTATTATCACAATATAGTTTGATAACATCTTTACTACTTGGAACCACATCAAGCTCCTGGAAGAAATTTTGCATCTAAACTAATTCTTTAGCTATATAAGAAGGCATAATATACTCAGAATCTACTGTAGAATCAACAACCACTGAATACTTTTAACTCTTTTAGCTCACATATCCTCTATTAAGTAAAAACACATATCCCAACTATGATTTTAGATCATTATAGTTTTCCTAGAAACTAGCATATATGTATCTCCTGATGACTAGTTCCTCATCTCGTCCATAGACCAAGAACATATCCTTAGTAAACCTAAGATACTTTAGGATAGTCTTTATAGTCATCCAATTCATCTATACTAGGTATTGATATATTCCCACCATGATCAAGGTTGTGACACCCCTAGTGTCATGGTGTTTTTATTGTGGTCTTATTTTATCTTTTCTTGAGTGGGCTTGAGTTATGGTGATTGGCGGGCCAAAATTTTAAGTTTTGGAGGACATTTTCATAGAATAATGGTTATCCCACATAGTTAGATAAATTGTGTGGTTCCCTTGTGTGTTATATAGTGGGTTTGTGGTGTGGCAAAACTTTCACACAATTTTTTAGACTGTGCGACATGCGTGCGTTTGGCTTTGTATTTTTCACAGAGCCATTCTGTATGACTTATTCAAAGTTTTTCAAACTATAAAAAGCTCCCCAAATACCTTCTAGGTTCTTTGATATGTTAGAATTTATTCACATGGTTCCCTTTTTATGAAAGTATAAATATATGTGATATATACATAGTTATTTGGAACCATTTCTTGGTGTTTTGAGCTTGGAATAATTGTTTTTTCATGTTTGTATGTTTGAATTGAAATGATTAATTATTATAAGCCTTTTTGGAATGCCTGTATGTATTTTGAAATGGTTTTTAAATGAAATTGTGGTATTTTTATTTGGTTTTAGTTTTCAAGGAGTGAAAACTATGTTTTAAAGGGAATTTTATTTTGATATGGGGCATTGACCTCAAAGTGATTTAAAAAAGGGGTTTCTTAATTTTATTCCAAATGATGATTTGAAATGTGTGTGTGTGGTTTACCCATTATGGAAATTATTAGTTGGATTCTTTAAAGTGGTTTTATGGAGATAGGCGACCTTTGTCCTTGTTTTGGTTTTCAAAGAGAAAGACCATTGTGAAGGGTAGCTTTGAAATGCGTGGGTGTTTTTTATTATTTTCCAAAAGGTGTTTGGAATGGTGTTGTATGAAATGTGAAATATCACGGAATCTCGAGCCATGTTTTGGTGTTAAAGTCCCAGTTGGCACTTTGGTTTTAAAACAGTGGATGTGTGAGACACCACTTGATTGCCCCTATCTTGGTTACCCCTCATGTGGGTTCTTGATCATAATATGATGGTTGTTTTCTATCCTTGTATGGTAATGTGATTGTTTATGTCATGGGTGAAATTTATATATATGAGTATTTTCATCATTGGTTGTTAGGGGTGAGGGTAGATATGGTTATTCCTTGTGTGTTAGACTTAGCTTGTTTTCACTATGCCTTACTTCCTTTATTCCTCTTGTTGGTTCACACATCACTAGTTTCCCACCATTCATGCTAGGTAAAATGGTTAGGTGGTGGTTTTTCATCACAACAAGGATTTTTGGGGATAATTGTATGATGGGATGGACTTAACGCATGACAGTAGCTAGTTTGAGTCATTATACCCTTATACGATTAGATGCTTAACATGTTAGGGACCCAGGGTTGAGCCCATGACACATTCGATTGCTTGAGAAGATATAGATCAAGGGGAGTTTGATCTAGTTATTTTTGTATAATTTCCCATGCTTTATTTATTATGGAACCTTCTTTGGATGTATTTTATATATGCCTTGTGATGCTTGGTGCCTGTTTTATTGTGTTTGACCCATGTGAGTGTGTTGGGTTATTTTCTTTGGAAAAGTGAGTTTTCAAAGATGTTGTAAAACTATTTTGAAATTTAAGACTCTTATGTTGGTGATTTAAAGTGGGTTTCAAAATGGGTATTCCATTTTACAGGTGTATTCATCCAATGAAATGATTTAAAGTGACCAATTTCATTTAGATAAAACAAATGTGCTCTTTTGAAAAATATGAATGGTGTATGTGGAGTTTTGGAAATGGATTAGACTGCTGAATTTGTTTTCAAAGCATGTGTGTTCAGTTTTTTAAAACAAAGGGAAGGGTTTTGAACTATATTTATGGAATTGTTTGATTTCCATATTGTATATGTGTAAATATTACTCTATATTTTTAGTTTCAAACTAGCATTGATAAATTGACTTATGAAACATATTTCATAGTTTTGGTGGGTTGTAGCGACCTACTTGGATTTTTATCTCACACCTATATCATTTTAGGTTTCTATTTGGATCTTTTGTTTTGGTCATGGATGATTTAGGGTGATTTGGGTGGTGGTGGGAAACCAAAGGTTTCATAGAGATGGTTCAGGCTTAACTCACATTGGTTAGTTTTCTTTTATGTTTGGATTTTCCTTTTTGGTTAGTTCTTATAGCCTATTTGGATATTTCATTTATTTATTCTATAATAATTTATCTTTTTTTGGGAAATATAATTACCAAAGGGATTCTTATGATGGCTAGGCACTAGCTTCCAACCTATGGGGATCGGGAATTCTCTTCGAGCCTTGTAGAGAATCAGGTCGGATGTTGGGTTGGATGATAGTCTCGGTCATTTCATTACAAAAGATGGTATCAGATTCTAGGTTCTCATTAGGATCTAGGTTTCATAGAACTCATGTTAAGTTGGAGGCTTTTGGGGATATGCTAGAGGCCCTTGTTATTTGTGGATGTCCTGGTAGAAGAATATTAAGGTTATTGGAGCTTGATGGGTAAGGGTGGGAAGAGTCTAGCTAGCTATTTCTCACACCGAGCCTCAATATTCCATGGGAATTTGGGTATAAAATTGTGAATTAGAGTTTGTTTTGTTTTTATGGATTTTTATTTGATTGATGTTTTGATCTCATTTGAGCATGCACATGATATTAGGGGTTTCTATTTAGTTTAGGGGTGGAAAGGGAGAAGAACTTGAGTTGTGTGGTTAGCTTGCATAGACTAGAAAACCATTCATTGCTCATGCAGTTTTGTATGCCTATTTTATAGTGTGTGTTGTATGATTGGCACAGATTCCCCTAATCATGTGACTAATGTGTGCATAACACTATTTCTTCCCCAATTAGCATGTTTTTGATTCCTAATTAACTTGGATTACCTAAGTGTAGTTTACATTGGTTGGAGGTGGATTGAGGAGTGTTTTGATGCCTTTGTGGGTGCGGTTCTTGTGATCCCTATTTGGATGTTTGTGTAGTGCCTTGATTGCGCTTAGATTTTAAAATACTTATTTTGGAAAATAAGGTATTTGAGGAAAAATCTTATTTTAAAAACCTAGTTTTATGGAAGGATATAAAAATAGTAGGGTGAATTCCCTTTGTTTTATATATTTTTTAAGAAATGATTGTTTTCCCTTATGGTAGGTGTTTTCAAAAAAGGAAAAATGGGTTTTAGATGAGAATTCCTTGGGTGCTTGGTTTTTTAAATAAAATGGAATTTTGAAAGGGGTTTTTCATGGTGTTCCATGTTTGGTAGTGTGTGTTCCAACATTGTGTTTTGTTTTTAAAGGTTTTGTTGGCTTGGTTTTCAAGGGTGCTCCTTGGTGGAAGGTTATTTTCAAATTTACTTGAAAAAAATGGTAGTTTTAAAAGAAAATTTCTTTTAGAATGAATGATGTGTGCCTGATTTGAGATTTTGTTTTGTCTTGATTCTTGTATTGTAGAGGAATAATTTGGTTTATGTTTTTAGGCATGAATTGGTGATGTCCTTATCTTGTGCTGCTATTGTTGTCCCCCAAAATAATCAAAAAGGTTTCTTTAGTTTTAGTACCTACTCAGACTCTGAGTGGAGTGGTGGATGTAGAACCTTCCTTGTGCTTGGAGTTCAGGGGTTAGTGTAAGTAGTGGGGTGGTTGTAAGAGCTTGATATTATGGGTCATTTATAGGAGTTTTGTGAGCTAGGATTTTGGAATAGGTATCGGGTTGGTCCCCTTGAGGATGTGTTATTTTTGGGACCTTTCTATTGGTGGTTGTAATCTCAGTTTTGGAACTTTATTTGTGGTTAAGAGACCTTATGGATGGTTCCCTTTTGGGATGTTTCTTATGGATATACTTGTGTGTAATTCTGGTGGGATTTATTTTTCATGTGGGATGTTTCCCTCCCTCCCTTATGGATGGATGTGCGATTTACTTGCTTTTGTGTTTGGTTGTGATTGTCGTTTCATTGAGCCTCATTATTTGGGAGAACCTTTTTTAGTGATAATGAGTTGTTCTCATTTTTTGAGACTTTGAGGTTCTCATTATTAGGACATGAGAGAGGCCTTGGGTGCATGATAGGGTATCTATGGTGTTTGATCTACCAGTTGAGTTCAGTATAATAGTTGATCTTTGGTTGAGGTAGTTTAGGGTGTGCCATGTGAGGGTGACTCAGTTCTTGAACCTAGGTTATCCATGTGTGTCATGAAATGAGGTGAGATCTCATGTCATTATTTTGAGGCTTCTTGTGGTTATTCTTCCTCTCTTTGGTTTGGGAGAGTTTGTGGTTTAGGGTGAGCTTCTATCATGGTTGTTTGGTTGTTTGAGAATACATTTCCAGTAGATTTTATTTATGCCACCATATTAGAGGAACTCTAAATGGAGGGGGGGGACCATGTTAGGTCTCTTGTGCTTCTTAGTGTTTCTCAGTTAAGGTTATTGTTTTAGTTGTTCTTAGATATGTTTGGTGCCTTGTGGTTGATTAGTTCGATTGTTTTTAAGAATGTTGGTTGTTGGCATCAAGGTTGAGTCATGTGAGGATTTCTTTTGGTTAGGTCCTTTTTGGATCATCAATTTTCTCTTGCAATTTTTTCAACTAGGACTTTATGGGGACATAAATTAGAATGGTTGGGTGTTTGTGACACCCCTGGTGTCATGGTGTTTTTATTTTGGTCTTATTTTATCTTTTCTTGAGAGGTATTAAGTTCTGGGGCTTTGTAAGATGAGATTTCAAGTTTTGGAGGTCGTTTTGGTAGGATCATGGTTATCCAACATAGTTAGAGAAAGCATGTAATGCCTGTGTGGGTTACCTGGTGGGTCTGTGGTGTGGCAGATGATTTTCTCATGGTTTGTTAGACCATGCGTAAAGATCACGTTTGAATCTACATTTTTGAATAAGTCATTCTTCACGAATTACACTTGATTTTTTAAACTATGTAGAGCTCCCAAGAGACTGTGTGGGGTATTGGGTGTGTTAGGGGTGTGGTGAATGACTTGTCTAGACCTTGAAACCTCCTAGGGGAAACCGTGCAAGGGATTCTTGGACTAGGTAGTGGACATCGCATAGTTGGCACATGATTTGAAAAAATGTGTGGTTTCCTGGGGTTTTAATTTTTTGTTTTGTTTTTTTGTTTTTTTCCTTAACATTTTACCATCAAGTGGGTTTCCCCCCCTCCTCCTTCTGTGTGTCATGAAACAACCCCTACCCTCTCCCTCCATCTGCGTGCACCATGCCCTCTCTCGAACTCCCCTCTCCATGACGTTTTCTCCTGGATTTCTTGGGGGTTTCTTGGTAGATCCTTTGAGGTATGATATCTAACTCCATACTCCTTCTATTTTGGGTGTTTTCCTATTCTATAGTTTCCCCTCTTTCCTCATTTGAAACCTAGGTTGAGGGTCGACTTGATTTTTGGTATTTTATTCCGTTGTTAGGCGTGCAATCGGTCTCTCAGGTTGACTTCGTGTGTGTTTCAACATCTTCCACTGAAGGTGAATCATTTTAGTCCATTTTGTCTTTCCCACCACTATTTGAGGTAGTATTATTCTTCCCTTTACTTTTGGATAGTTTTAATTGGGGGGATTTTGGTGATTTTTGGATCCCTATTTCTTGTTTAGGAGGTATTGTGATTCTTTCAAGGTGACCTACACATATATGCATATGTAGGTATATATATATATATATAAGTTCCCCATTTTTATAAATTAAATCATGGTAGTGTGAATATATACATTGGGTCTAGGTGTGCTTATATATATAGGTCCATATACGTATAAGTGTAAGAGTGGATTCAAGTGGTTTCTGTTGAAGGCAATGAGTTCAGAGTTATTTCATCTTGGGTTTTGCTTTTTTGTGGTAGGTGTTACTATGAAATTTGTTTTATTTTGGAATTTTTAATGTTATTGTGCTTTCTAAATTCCCTTTTTATGAATGTATAAATATATGTGATATCTCTTTGGTGATTTGGAACCATTTTTTGGTGTTTTGAGCTTGATATAATTGGTTTTTCATGTTTGTATGTTTGAATTGAAATGTTTAATTATGATAAGCCTTTGTAGAATGCCCACATGGATTTTGAAATGGGGTTTAAATGAAATTGTGGGATTTTAATAGAATTTTAGTTATCAAGGAGTGAAAACTATGTTTTAAAGGGAATTTGATATTGATATGGGGTGTTGGCCTAAAAGTGATTTTAAAACGGGGTTTCTTAATTTGATTTCAAATGATGATTTGAAGTGTGTGCGTGGTTTACCCCTTGTGAAAATTATTGATTGGATAATTTGAAGTGGTTTGCTGGAAATAGATGACCATTTTCCTTGTTTTGGTTTTTAAAGATAAAGAACACTGTGATGGGTTACTTTGAAACACTTTGAAATGTCTGGGTGTTTTTTATTATTTTCTAAAAGGTGTTTCGAATGGTGTTTTATAAAATGTGAAGGAGTTTGGAATCCTAAGACATGTTTTGGTGTTAAAGGACTGATTGACACTTTTGTTTTAAAATGGTGGATGTGTGAGACTCCCCTTTATTTCCCCTATCTTGATTACCCCTAGCTTGATTACCCCTTGTGTGGGTTCCTGATCATGATGTGATGCTTTTTTAATCCCCTTGTATGGAAATGTGCTTGTTTATTTTGTGGGTGAAAATTATATGTATGGGGATTTTCATCATTGGGTGTTAGGGGTGAGGGTATCTATCATTATGCCTTTTGTGTTATACTTGGCTCATTTTCACCATGCCTCACTTCCTTTATTAGTCATGGGAGATTGGGTACTAAGTGGAAGATATATCTTATTCTTCTAGTTGGTTCACATGCCACTGGTTGCTCACCAGTCATGTTAAGAACAAGGGATAGGTGTGGTTTTTTCATTTAAATGAGTATTGTGTGGGCTAATTGGATGACAAGATGGACTTAGTGCATGTCGGTAGCTAGTTCAGGTTGTTATACCCTTATACGATTAGATTCTTGGCATGTTAGGGACCCAATGTATATCCCATGACACATTTTATTTATTGAGAAGATATAGATTGAGGGGAGTTTGATCTAGTTATTTTTGTATCATTTCCCCCATGTTTTCTTTGTTATGGAACCTCCTTTGGCAGCATTTGATATATGCCTTATGGTGCTTGGTTCCTGCTTTATTATACTTGTCCTATGTGAGTGTTTTGGGTCATTTTCTTTGGAAAAGTGACTTTTCAAATATGTTGGAAAACCATTATGAAATTTAAGACTCTATTTTGGGTGATTTAAAGTGGGTTTAAAAATGGATATTCCATTTTAAAGGTGTATTCTGATGGTGAAATGTTTTGAAAGTGACCATTTTCATTTAGATAAAATAAATGTGTTCTTTTGGAAAATGTGAACAGTGTTGGGTGGTTTTGGAAATGGATTAAGCCGCTAGATTTGTTTTCAAATCATGCATGTTTGGTTTTGGAAAACAAAGGGAAATTTTTTGAACTATGTTTATGGAATTGTTTTATTTCCATATCGTATATATGAAAAGCTTACTTTTTTATCTTTAGTTTCAAACAATAATTGATAAATTGACTTATGAAATACATTGTATATTTTTAGTGGGTTTTGGTGACCTACTGGGATTTTTAGCTCACACCTATATAATTTTAGGTTCTCATTTGGATCTTTTTTATTCATCATATCCAACGTGGGGTGAGTTGGGTGGTGGTGAGCAACTAGTGGTTACATGGAGATGGTTTGGTCTTGGCTCGAGTTGGTTAGTTTTATTTTCCATTTGGATTTTCCTTTTTAGTTAGTTTTATATTTTTAAGGCCCATTTAGCATGTTTGGTTATTTTTTCTCTTGAATTTATTTATTAAGATGTTGTTTATCTATGTTTTAGGAGAAATTATTCCCTTAGGGATTTCTATGATGCCCATGCACTAGTTTCCAGCCCATGGGGATCCGGAATGCCCTTTAGCTCTTGCGGGGAATCAAGTCATATGTTGGATTGGATGGTAGTTCAGGCTAGTTCCTTTCAAAGGTTTAGTTAGCATCAATCTTGATACATAGAATGACATAAATGACAAATCCCATCACATATGAATACAGAATCCCATCAATTCTCTCTCTTTACTCTTGTGTGTTTGAGAACACATTTTCTTGGAAAGGTGTATAACATATGAAATTGGAAATAATCCTCTCTTGTACTATTACATACTCAATCACTTAAGTACCTTGTCAATTTATATACATAGACTTAGTCTAAGAACCCTCTTATATCTATCATGATAGATCTTGATCCCTAGAATATAGACTACTTCACCTAAGTATTACATGGGGAAGAGTTTTTTAACCATGTCCTAACAAACTGTAAGATTGGTATCTCATTTCCCATTAGTGTAGAGCCTCATGCCGGATTGACCAATAGGGGGGGGGAGTCAGTGGTTTACTTTTATGTTTTTTTTTTATTTTGATTCAAATTTTCAAACTTGTTAAGGTTCTTGATCCACTCAATAAAATCTCAGAGTCTCACCTTGTATGCAAAAATAATATGAGAGAGCACAACACACAATATTTATAATGTTTGATACAAATACTTACTCCTTTATATATTGGTTAGATGCCACAAACATGGATTCTCCACTATAATTTAATCAATTATTGTAATGGATAAAGAAACAATTAGTTACACACACCAGTAGTCGATCCTTTAGTTGATCCTGGTTCCACCATCCAAAAATCCAACTCTTCTACCTCAGTTGGTTAGACCCACCAAAAGTATTCTATTCTACTTTATTATTTAGACACCCTATCATTGATCCTCTTCAATAACTAGTTATACACCCCAGTCACAATCCCCTCATATTTCTTTGTTTTTATCATGTGGTAGAAATTCCTCTTACTTCATAGGAGTGATCTTCCTCCACAAGCCTACTAGATCTGATCCACTCATATATAACTCTAAATCAGGCTCTTCTTAGCTCACTGAATAAACCTGTTGGTCTTGAAACTCGTTCACACAAGAACCGAAATAATATGGCTCTTCTTAGCTCACTGAATTCTTAGATACAAAATTATTATTCTATAAGTATCTTCTATCTTCATTCTCAATTACTTATAATCTTAAATAAGTGACCATATCTTCCTCAGTCAGCACTACCAAAAAACTGGGTTTCCACAACGCCACCCTTTATCAGTGCTTTTTTAGTAGCGCTGGTAAAGGGGGGTTTTATCAATGCTCATTTTCCTAGCATTGATAAATGTGTATATTTCAAAAAAAAAAAACTAATAAAAAATAATATATTGATATATAAGTATATTTATATTGATATAAATATAATAAATATTTTTTAAAATATTTTTTATATCGATTTGATATGTCGTAGACCCAAAATGGACACCCTAGAGCAGAAATTATGGCCGTTTGTAGGTATTAAGGACCTTTTCATACCTTGAATAATATGATAAGATATTACAATGATCACCTTAGTGTAGGTCTGGTCATAATATTCAATTTTATATGTGTTTGAGTCAAAATAGACACCCAGAGTAGAAGTTATGGCAAAACGGACCCCCAAAGCCAAACTTATGACCATTAAGAGGGTTTTTGGTCCTTTTTTAACCTCAAAGAACATGAGAATGGGTTTTAGTGATCACAAAAGTGTGTAAATTTTCTCAATCTTCGATTTTATATGTGTTAGATCCAAAACGGACACTCGGAGCAGAAGTTATTGTCGTTTGAAATTTTGCAACTCTCGTATATCCTAAAAACCTAAGAAACCAACAACTCACTAAAATGAGCATAACTTCTACTCCGGTTGTCCATTTGAGTACCACGACCAGTAAAATCAAATCTTGTGAAATGAGTAATGACCAATTATAGTCGAAACCATTATAAGATCATATGAACGAAAGATATATCAGTTATAACACTCCAAAAAAAGTCCAACTTCAAACCGCCATAACTTTCGCTCCGAGTGTCCGTTTGAGATCTATTACATATCAAATAGAAGGAATTGAAGAGATATATGTAGCAGGATGACTCAAACGTAGTTCTAGTCAAATATAGGACTCTAAAATCCCAAAAAACAACCATAAGGCCTCCAAAATTCAGTTTCCATGTCCGGAACCTTGTCAAATTTTTCTTAAAACGGTCATAACTTCTGATTTGTGTGTATGTTCGGCCTCCGAGTAGAAGTTATGCCTTTTTCAGTGAATCTGCAATTTGTTAGGTTTTTTGAGACCCTATTTCTAGCACTTTTTTATATACATATTAATATATAATATTTGTAAATATATATAAATATGTATAATTATACCTACAAATATATATATAATATATATCTCTGTGTGTGTGTGTGTTTTATATATGTATGTATGTATGTATTTATTTATAAAAACACACATAAGAAAACATATTTTATAAATGTATTTAAAACTAATCTTATAAATATATATTAATATATATTAATATACAAATAAATATACGGATAAAAAATTATAACTAAATATATATATATAAATAGATATAAATATATATTAATATACAGATATATATATATATTAATATAATTAAATATATGTATATATTAATATGAATAAATATATATGTATATATTAATATGAATAAATATATATATATGTTAATATATATATATATATATTAATATACAGATATATATATTAATATATAGATATATATATTAATATAACTAAATATACATATATATTAATATATGAGTAAATATAACTATATATATATATATAAATAAATAGATATATTAATAAATGAAAATAAAAGCAATATGGTGGAGTGGTAAAGGCTTAGGTGCGTAGGCAAGAGGTCTCGAGTTCAAATCTTGGGAGAGGCAGGTCGTGCGCGTAGGTGTGGGGAATTACCTAGTGCTGTTAAAGGGGGGATGGGGCTAGCCTGGGGCGTGCGTGGGCTACTGAGCACTGTTAAAGGGGGGTGGGACTGGGTGGAGCTAGCCTGGGGCATGTGTGGGCTACCATGAGCGATGAGCGCTGTTAAAGGGGGGCTTCAAGCGCTGTTGAAGCCCCCCAAAATTGAAAAAATATATTTTTTATTTTTTTTAATATTTTTCAACTTTTATCAGTTCTAAAAAAAGCACTGATAAAAGGGGCCTTTTATTAGCACTAAAAAAAGCGCTGATAAATTCCCCTTTTATCAGTGCTTCTTTTTAGTGCTGATAAAAGTTCCCTTTTATCAGCGCTGATATAGGCCATATTTGTAGTAGTGTAGTCAAATTATTGAGTAAGAATTATTCCTTTTATTAATGAAGTTCCTGACCTCAATCGAATGTATATAAGTGATGCACACAATTTCATCAATATTATTTTATGTAATAATAATACTGCAAAAAATCAAATCATTATTTTATTTAATCCTCAATATAAATTCAACAAACACACTTATTGTATATAGGGTACATTTCATGGTCTTTTCAATTTCTTAAACCCTAGCACATTGTTTCTGAAACTTTTTTTGGGTCTAGCGCGTCATTCTGCTTTTGTTTCCCTGCATTCCCACTTTCCATTGGTAGGCATATTTCATCACTTTAATCGGTGATGTCAACTCCTTGATCGAAACAAGATGATGAGATGTCAGTTACTCCTTCCATGGATTCCTATTTAGAGCTCTTCACCTAGTCTAGGTCTCCCCCATATATTTATGTCATGTTCATGAAACTCATTCCCAATTCCATATTGGGGTGGATGCCAGTTAATTACATTTCTTCTGTCTTGATAGGGAAACGAATTTAGGTCAAAGGAGGTAGTAATTTTGGGCATTTATAAACATTGGGTAGGTTGGGAACCTATAAAGTCTTCCTATTTTAGAGGTAATCTAATGTGTGAGGAACCTTAGGCACGAAACCCATGTCATCCCGTGTTGGTCATAGTGTAGTTGATGTGAGGGGAGTAAGTCTTCTGAGGTTTTTTACTTCAGGAATCCCATGTTTATGGAATGGGTTAGGGATTCCGGATCAGGTCACGAGTTTAATGTCTTGTAGAGATGGATGGGTTGTAGGTTTAACATCATGTAGAGACAGTTTGGGCAGTTAAGTGTGTCCCAAAGGGGGAAGATTTCACACTTGGATTTGGTGGAGTGTGTCCCTCTAAGGGGGAATATTTCACACTTGGATTTGGTGGAGTGTGTAACTCTAAGGGGGAATATTTCACACTTGGATTTGGTAGAGTGTGTACCCCTAAGGGTGAATATTCCACAATTGGATGTGGTGGAGTGTGTCCCCCTAAGGGGGAAGATTTCACACTTGGAGTTGGTATAGAGTTCCCCAAAATGGGGAAGATTTCACACTTGGATGTTGTGGAGTGTGTCCCCCAAGGGGGAATATTTCACACTTGTATTTTGTGATGAGTGTTCCCCCAAGGGGGAATATTTCACACTTGGATGTTTTCAGGAGTGTGTCCCCCCTAGGGGGAATATTTCACGCTTGGATGTTATTAGGAGTGTGTCCCCCAAGGGGGAATATTTCACACTCATGAGGTTGTTAGGATTAAACCTCATAGAGGCATTCAACACACCCTGTTGGTAAACATGGATCAAAACCCATGTGGTTCAATGCCATAATTTAGGGTCACGTGAAATGACTGGTCCATGTAATTTAATGTCATGCGGTAAGGATGCTTGTTTCACAGAAGGAGTGTCGACAAGGGATGGTGTGTAGATTATGCATATGGGAAGACTAGTATAGGAGTTTCATCTCATGGATGGGGAGGAACGACATGGGGATTATGCATGGAAGCTGCACAGTGTAGGAGTTTCATCCCATGGTAGGGAAAAATGTGGCATCCCATGATGATCATACACGGGGAATCCTGTGTTCATCGCATAGGGTAAGAGGCGTGGGGTCATCCCATGCCATTCATACACAAGGTATCCTATGTTTTTCACATAGTATATGACTATAGTTTTACATCATGTGCTGACGATGTTGTCATGTAGTTTAACATCATATGACTAGGATGTAGAGCTAGACAGTTTACATCATGCAACTTGGATTTGGATGGGGACACACCTTGTGGGGGACCATGACAAGGTGATAGGAAGATAAAAAAGTACCCTATAATGATTAGATTTTTCCATCAATGAAACCACCCTTAGGGCTTACGTGTCTACTGATCATGTTACTCTAGGTAGGGCATGGCATAAACACTACCATGGAGGGAGTAGAAATTAGTGGTCCTGACATTATGATGACTATTCCTAGAAGAAAAATTCATTAGGGAACCTATTATTATGATTAAAAGGTAGGGTAGTGTTCTAATCCACACTTGAAGTAAAGTGGGTGGGCACAAGGGTAGGTAGTACCAGTCATAACAAGATTTAGGGTGAGGTTGAACTGGTACTAGATTGGCATGGGTGCCTTGGGCTCTCAAATTTCACAAAAGGGTATTGAATACAAGGATTCACCCAAAAGGGTTTTTGAGGATGGGTTTTATGAGATTTTTGGGCTTAGTGAAGGTTATGGGTCTCTCAAAATAATATGTTTTGCGAAATAGGGTGACCCCACCTCAGAGTAAAATCTCGGTTCCCATTGGGTTTGTTTCATGAAGGATAATTATCTCACAAAACCCCAAGATCCACAAAGGGATTTCTTCTTACATAAAGGCCATAGACCTTCACAAAATGAATCTACACCATGGTTTGAGGTTCTCAAAAACCCATGGGATTAGATTCTGTAAAAGATGGTTACCTTTGGAGGTCCATCTCTTCTCTCACTCATGAAGCTTCTAAGTATTGTGAATTCAGATCTTTTCTCATAATATGAAAGGTTTCATCCTTTTAAAAGTCATATAGGGGGTATTTATAGGCCCATTCTAGGAAATAGAATAGGTTTAATGAAATATGGAATCTTTCATAAAAGATTATGAGCTTCATGAACTGATGGGGTTATGTGAATTGGAGTTACACTATGTGAAGGTTATTTTCAAAGCTCCACGCCATTGGAAAATTCCAAAAAATTTAGCTCTGTGAACTAGACTTATGTTGTGTGGAGGATACCTTCAAAGATCTACATGGCCAAGGACCTCCAAAAACTGGAGTTGTTCACAAAGATTTTGACCTTTGCGAACTAGAACCTTAAGTATATCTTTAGGAAATTTTGGACCCAATTCACTTTGAACTGGTTGTTCCTTCCTTGAACTCTCCCATGACATGCATATTTTTGTGTCAAAAAATTTCCCAACTTAGAATTGGATCTGATGATAGAGAATATGGTCAGATTCTGAGGTAAACCATAAAAAATTGTGATTGAAAAGCCCTACTCACGAAAATAGATATGACCATATGCCTATAAATAGGGGCGAGGGTCCCTTAGGGGTCCATGAGATTTTAGAAAAATATAATACAATGATCACTTTTTGCAAAACTCAATATCTCTGAAAGTGTTTTTGATAACAATCCTCACCTCTTGATAAACTCACCTCTTATGTGAATCTTGTTTCTATGAACAGACCTTCACAAGTTGGAAACTTCTTCCAATTCGACCTTAATGAACCAACCTTCACAAAACGAATTCCATAAAAAATATTATAAAAAATTTCAATGTCATAAAAAATGGACACTAAAGGTTCTAGGGCTTTTTCTGATCAGTGAAGGGAGATGGATGGAAACATTATGATTGGGGAGATCTTTTAAGCTGAATCAAACCATGAAATATTCACTAAATTTATAACAGAGGATCAGTTGGAATACCCACTATTAAAGAGGCTTCCATTGTATGGTTTCGGGATGAGGGATGATGTGTTCATCCTTAGTATTGATCGAGATAATACTGCCTATTGGTTTAGGAGCATGCCTGGATAGAACCAATGGAAAAGGGATGTTGGAGGACACACCATGAAGAAACAAACATTTCTTACCATTCATACCCTCTATAACCACATGAAAAATATCAACGTGGAGGTTTTTGAGGTGGATCCATCTCTCACTTAGTATGAGAATATTCTCAAGGTGGGTCGGATGGACTATCTCAATGGTTGGACAAATGAATAAGACCTACTCCAGGGAAACAATTTCATGGAAGAATGGGCCTGGGTATACTGGGTATTCTAGTACTATCATGAATTTTAAGTGTAGATGAAGTGAGTTGGACTTTATGAGGCAATATGTTCCTCATAGTTCCACATCTACCATCACTTGGACATCATGTTGGTGTTGTTGAGAAGGTGGTCATTAGGGACCAACACATTCTGTCTGCATAATGGGGAGGTCGGCATTAGCTTATGGGATCTTTACCAAATTGCTGGGATCCTAATCCAAGGGGCCATGTACAATGAATTACTCCCCGAAGAGAATGTCTAGGAGGACCAATAGTATCTTCCAACCATAGAAAGGGTCTTCCTATGCTTGGTACAGGGAAAAAGTGATCACAAACCCAGGATTAAGGACACCCCTTTCATGTAATGGTTCATATAATTATTGAATGAACATATGGAAAAACTACTAGGGAGGCCCCACCAACTCCCTAAGGCATTCTATAGAGGTAAGTAGAACTCATATTGGAAGATCCTGGAAGTAAGAGAATGGTAGTTGTAGGGATAAAACATGAAGCCTAAGGATTCTATGATTAGGACAATGGGATTTATCACTAAACTGATCTACAGATGGATTCTCTCGATGTAGGATGCACACATGGGGGTGTGGTTGAGCACTTTAATCATGGTGGTAGTGCTGGAGATGGAGAAGTGTGTTAACCATGCAATGTTGGTGTTGGAAAATATATACAATGTGTTATGTCACATCAACTAGGGAAAAAATCCCCTCTATGTATGTGGGTCCTTTAACTTTCTGTATGGTTGGGTTTCTTCACATATGGAGGGATATGAGTATCCAAACCCAATCTACCCTCCCATCATTGAATTCCATCCATTGATCCTAAACATCTCCAGGAGTCTCTCTCTCAACTTGGGCTCGATGGATGTGTTAGTAAGGATTGGGATAGAGGACCGCTTAATTTTTCACATGTTTCCTCTCCTATGATAATATTGAATGATGATGGAATGATATCCATTGAACATCAGTCATACCTCCTGGACTTTCAAGGCGAGGAACTGGTGGAGAGGGTGGACTACAAGGTAATTTGTGATCCTTTCATACCACATCAATTCATGAGGAAGTTTCAATGCCTCTAGGGGTTGACCCTGAGGGTGTTAATGGGAGTACACATCTAACACCAACCCTCAGTCCTCAGATAGATAGGGCGCATGCTTGTGAATGAAGATGACAAGGAGAAGAATGAGTTGCCACTTTCCACTAAAACTTATGGGTTCATCTGTGAATATATTCTAAGATGGAAGAGTGCATATACTGAAGACATAATGAGGCAGTGGAAAACTTGGGACGATGAGGAAGAAGGTCCCCTATGGCTGTGGGGTTGAGGGAGAGTGGATGGTAGGTCACACCAGAGGAAGAGTCAGTTCTGTGGGTGGAGTAGTGACTGTAGAGCCAGAAATCCCTAGTCTTTCACCGATGGGGACCGTAGGGAGGGGAGATTCAATAGGATCGACACTGTTGGTTAAGAATCTTCTGGGGGAAGGAGAAACCTTTAGGGAAGTCCCAACTGCACCACTTGGATGATCTCAATGATGCTATTTTTCTTAACGCCCGAGAGATTTGGGGGATCCACAAAAAATCATCACTCTACATGGGATATTACAATTCCTCAACATATATGGGATATCCCTTACTAGGTTGGGTCATGCTAGGGTAGGATTCCACATCCCTTGAGCTGAGGTGGTGTAATATACGATGGATTTGGAGGACTTGGTCCACTCCCGGGGCACTACACATCCTCTAAATAGCTGAGTGAAGGTGTTATTGGGAACATACTCTTCTACATATCGCTCAAAAAGTGATATAGCTATGCAAAAGCCTCTATAAGAGGGTCCAAAGGAGTATTCTTGGGTAAGTGATTCCTATTGGGACTCTCATGGGGATGTAGGTCCTACCGCTAACTAGGTAAATCCTCAAATCTAGTGTGCATTGAACATAACTCATCCCTTAGAATTTCTATCTAACTTACTTTTCACTTGTGTAGGAATTAGTGGACATAAAGGAGGGGGAGATTCATGATGAACCTATGTAAGGGGATGAGGGATCCCCAAACCTTGAGGGGGTGAGCACGGGGCCTCTCCCTGATGTTGCAGCCATAGGCATCCAACTGTTGCTGAAGTGGCACCTGTAATTAAGATAACAACCACTAGGGGAATTCTATTTCCATGGGGATTACCCATAAACCTTCCTCAATTTCTTGTAGGTATATACCATTCTTTTAAGTAATTTCCCCTTTTTTCAGTATTACCTTCATGTTTTTTCCTTTCATATTCATGCTTAGCTAACCCTATTATTTAAATGAAAGTTCAAACCATGTTTGGAGCTTAGCCAGCTATAGAAATGCTTGAGTCTAGGGAAACAACGAAGGAAAATTCCATGCCTCTGATGAAGGTGATTGAAGAGTCTATAGTGGATGAGCCCTCCATATAAGTGTCACAAGAGGTGGATGTTGGATCTGAAGCCTCAATAGAGGAGGTGGACATCATGTTGGAATCCAAGGTGATCAGGGAAGCTATAAAGGATACTGGAGCCGAAGCCTCAATGAATGTGGTCGAGATCATGCCATCAATGAGGGAATACATGTAGGTTGTGGTGGATGAGCCTACCTTGGAGGTACCCCAATAGGTTTCTAGGGATCCCACTATGGATGAGGGGTCTGATGATAATGTGTTTCCCCTAGACATGGGTCTCGGTCCGCCCAAGGAATTTCCCACAGATGACCCAACCATTGGTGTATTGGTGGTCTTACCTTAGTATGAGCCTACGTCACCTAAGGAATTCAAGGACTCTAGCTTGGATGTTGCCGAGGAGATTTGAGTCATCCTATATAAGGCATGGGGGAGTTTGCAGAGTTTCATTACTCACACTACACTAGTTGATCTTCCAAACAGGGTGGGATCTCTCCATGATTGGATAGTCATCCTGGAGACTAGTGGGATGGACTCTAGAGGCCTCTATGCATTATCTTAGGACTTCCTCATCGAGTAGGCACTTGATGAGTGGAAAGAGTTTGACATTTCCTGGTGAAATAAGAAGGCCTTAGGAACTTAGACTCTATAAGCGGTTGAGGAAGATATTTATTATCAGGAGGATCAATCAAAAGTGAACGAAACCATATTTAATGCTCAATAAGAGATCATCGGTCAACCAAGGGATCATTTTGTGTGAGATGAGGACAATAAAATGGAAGTATAATCTTTGGTGTATGAGTTCCAAGACAAGCGGGATTGGGTAAGAATCAGGGTCAAAGAAGTTTTTCCTATCGTAGAGGAGGAGGCGGTCGATCTGGAGGAGCCACAACAGACTCTGGAGGCTACTCAACAGAGGCTGGATGAGCTCAAGTGCTCAGTCACCGAATCCAAAACTTAGGAAAATATTACCTTATCCTATAATAAAGAAGATGATCCAATATGTGGATGACCCTCCCAAGCTTTGGATGGTTTGTTTTAAACCACTATATTCTTTAAATTGCTTCCTTTTTGATTCATCTCTAATAATATTAACAAATAAACCAATAATAAATCCCTAAGACCATGTGAGTCATTATTGGTGTGGGAAATAAGGGAGAAATAAAATATTTCTCATTTATATGAGAGTACCAGACAAGGGTCAAACACACTAGGTTTGGACTCACTTATTGACTGCTGGGGAGTGTCTTGACTGAGAAATATTTGATTTAAGTGTGAGACTCTCTACACAACCTTCTTAATTTATTAACGTGCACTAGTGCATAAATGGGGTAATTCTAGGGGATTTTAATTCTATCCAAACAAATGGGGGATGAAGAGCATGAATTGAGACACCCAAGATCTAGAATAAAGAGGGGAGGCGTGATAATGAAGGATAATTGATGACTGTGTTAAAAAAATATGTTTTGTTTTGTTAAGGATGGGGATAAACAAATGAGGTTCAACCACTGACCATATTCAAAACATAGAACCTATCTCAAAATTTCATTAGAAGACTTTAGAGCGGTGTGCCTAGGATGATAGGTGATCTAGTTTGGACAAGAACCATTTCCATTAGGGGGACCCATTTGGATGTGGAAGATAATTAAGATCCAAGTCAAGGGAGATGAAAATCATGGGGATAAACATTTGGAATGTTTGAATGGTAACACTCTTAGAATTTCTTCACCATGGATTTGAGCACATTGGGTAGGCGTATCAGTTTGAATATGGGTTAGACTCATCTTTTAAGGGGAGCATTATCTCAGGTAATGAGCAATGGTAAAGGAACATAAACAATGTGATAGGTGAATAGTAATGAAGGGGGATGAGGATTCTTAGGTAGGTGACTAAGATGCTATATAGTTTTACATCATGCAATGAGGATGATAGAAATACAATTTAATGTCATACAGTGATGATGATATACATGTAGTTTAACATCATATGGTGAGGATGATGTATGTTCATTTTAATTTCATATTATAAGGATGATGTATGAGTAGTTTAACATCATACAGTGAGGACGATGTACACACAATTTATGGTCATATAGTGATAATAATGCACCATACAATTTAACATTGTGTGATTAGGATGTTTATATCACAGTTTAGTGTCTTGTGTCCAGGAGGTGTGAACCAAAATGAATAACACCCTCCCATATAAGGTGATGGGGGTGTAAGAGGGTAACATAATGGGGGTACCTCCTAGTGGAGCTCGCATGGAGAGCGGATTTTTAGATTTTTTACTAATGTTTTCTTGAACTGATGGGTTTAGTGAACATAGCTAGGTTTTTTCTAAGGTCCATAGTGGGTCCCTACTGGCTTGTAACTCTTTCTTTTTTATCCCCTTATTTTTTCCCAAGTCATAGGATAAAACTGACAGGGGGAGTTTGTAACGCCCTGACCCCAGTTACCCAGAGTCGGTGCATTATTACATAACATTGACATGATCACAAGAGATCAAGTCCTGAAAGACGAATTAGTTTAGTAGCCTTGGAAGTACTAGATATATACATAAGTTTTACATTACATAATGAAATAAAAAAAAATCAACACTGTGTCTCCATAGAACCCACTCATATCCCTTAGCTTATCCCTACAGGTCAGTCATAATATACTTCTTCACATCCTGGAAAAAATAAAACACAATAAAGGGGTGATCTTAGATGCTCAGTAAGGATAACAATATAGCAGAAACTTTCATAAATATACATAAACATTTAAGGCAATGTATAAGACTAAAACACAAACCTTTTAAACTTAAAAATTAGTATAATATGGAAATGATAAATCAAATAATTCCATTTACTTATTCACATAGATATTCTACTATATGAATAATCACATGTAATATCAATAGCTAATTTCATAAAGATGGAATGCATAATGCCAGACATCATAACCACATAGTCAAGGCCTCATGCCAAGAATACAAATAAATTTTTTTTCAAGGCCTTGTTCCAAGAAACTAATTTGTCTCATGAGACATACCGATGAATTTAGGGGCTATAGAGGACCCCTCCCATCACTTACTAAGTCCAATGCATTCCTCATATGAAAAGGTTGAAACATAACATAAACATTCATATTAAAACTAGCATACAAAATGTAAATACTTTAACCATAAACCATGAATGGTATAAAAATAGCACATCCATATTCAAACATATCAGAAAACCTTCAATACAATATGGATGATTGTATCATAATAAATCAACTTCAAACAACCATAAAATCCAACAAAGGATGTTGACATAGATGAAATCAAAACTATTTGAGAGAAATATATCTTTCTATTTTGAAATCATTTAAAAGTCATGTAATTATAAAATAAAAAATTTATTTTGAAAATATTCTTATAATATTTTAATGTAATATTTGAAGGTGTTATAATGGTGGAAAATAGTTTCACCCACCGTATAAGTTAAAAAAAAATTCTTTCCTTAATTTGTCGAAAAGGTCATAAAGTAACTTGTTTGGAAAACAACGGAAAGATTCCTTTAAATTTTTTTTATAAAAATTCAAACAAGGGTATAAATTACTTTAAACCATATTCTAGGAAATAGTAATTTTTTTTGAAATAAATTTTTAAGAAACACAGATGTGGATGATAAAGAAGTCTCAGTAGATACTTACGTATAAACAACCTCAGATAATAATGAGATTGTGAAATTAACCCTTACCTTGTAATTTTACTTAATTAAGGGTACGTTAAACTCATTTATAATGGTTAAATCATTGTTATTAAATTATACAATAAAAACATAAATAAATATGATATCATATACAATCCTCTAATATTTCTTTGTTAATAATTTTCTAGTAGTATCATTGTTTCGGGTGTTAACTAATTCTTTTTCCTTTATATGTTTTGTTACGTAAGTTATGTTTGTTATGAATAGGATGTATCTGATTTATATCTAGAATGATATTAAGTTCTTACACATTATTTTTAATCATCAAATGAAAATTATTCTTGAATGGTTACGATGGAGAATGAAATCTCATCGTGTCGTGGAGACGGTAAGCCGTACGTACGCACGAGCGACAATATCATTCTATTGATGGTGAAATCTTATGTAATTTGGATGGTATATTATATATACAGAATAATTAACATGTTATATTTAGTATTTACATTAATTATACTCATTATTATACCCATCCAAATAATGAAGTATTGAATAACAAACTACACCACGACGTGGAGACGGTAAGCTGTACGTACGCACGTATGGTGACTTTGTCATTCATAGGATGTATAGAATAATGAATATGGTTGTACCATATTTATAATTACATATAAGTATGTATAAGGTACTGGAGTTATTATTTTATTATGGAAAAAACAAATAAAGAGTAAGTGGAAGAAGAAAATAACTTTGAAAGAGGTGATGAAATAATTACCTCTTCTTCAGGTGCTTCCTTTTGATTTGGACAAAAGGGATCCTTAGGTTGGATTTATGATAAAATTAAGGCCTATAGGATGAATTAAGGGTAGTTGGGAAGAGATTTGGGTAGGGTTTGGATGAACCAAATAGCTTTGGAGGCGTGAATTTAAGATAAAGGGAAATACCTTTTTATAAGAGAGGTGAGTGGCACTTTAGGAAAAGCTTAAAATATTTTTTTATTATAAAATTATTTTCGGTTTCTAATTGCCCAAAATGGATTTATTTCTAGTATAAGGTGGGTATGGGTCTAAATATTATCAACTAATAGGTTTTATATAAGTTTAGGTCACCATATTAACCTTATCTTTTAGATTTAACTCTTAGTTAAATAGTTTAACTTTTACCACATCTTCTTGTATTTTTATATTACATGGTAAATAAACTTACTATAAAATGACAATAGAACATAAATTTGTTAATTAATGAAATATATAACCTTATATAAGTCCTTTTTCCAAATATTATATTTTTAGGGATATTATATCATTTAATAAAATAGCATTTGTTTTAAAAACTTATTTATGTTAATTTTGACACTATTTAGTGTTTGGTTTTTGTGAAAGTCATCAGAACTGTATTACTTCAATTTTTTTTAATCAACCCTAACATGTAATATTCACCTATAAAATTCGTGGATGTCACCAAAACTTTCAAATTATATTTATTTATAATATTTATAATATCATTTATTTGATTCTTTCATTAATAAGGAAAATACTGCATAATTATTGTGTCATAAATAAATATATTTATTTGATGTCTAAAAATTATAAATAAAATACCATAATGTAGGAAATATTTTTATCTTTATAATTACTATTTATATTATAAAATATCACTTATATAACCCCATATAATTTTTTTACTAAAAGATATATGTTTATGTTACATTTTCCTTAACTTTAAATTAATTTTTATAAAGTGTCATTTTCACTTACAAGTGGCAACATGGGGTCCCAAAATAGACCCAAGTATGACCATGATCTAAAATTTATCAGAAAATAGGTTTAAGACATGTTTTAGGGTAATTTAATATTATTATAATTTTATTTTTTACCTTTATTTACCAGATTTACCCTTAAACCTTGGTAAATAAAATATTTTCTGAAGTTACTATTCATAATATCTAAAAATAAAATTTACCTATTTACACAATTTGTTCATTATGATTGAAAATATGGAAACCAATTTTCCAAATTCAAAACCCAGAAGTTGCAGTAATTAATTTAAAATTAAATCCTGTTGTCAAAACCAAAAAGCATTTTTTTAAGAAGTAAAAACTATCAAAAGATTCACATGTGTTTATGTAAAATTTAAATGTGAAATTAATCCAATGGAATGAATTATATTAAATGATAAAAATATAATCTAATGATACTTTAAAACCACTCAAATTTATAATTTAACACTATAAATTATTTCGATTAAAAAAGTTGTTTTTAATTAAAATTTGGTATTTTTCACTATTCATCAAAATATGAAAGTTATCAGAAAAGTACCAAAAAATTCACCCTAAGATAATTTTGATATGTTGAAACCAAAAATTAAGTCCATTATGAAAGTTAAATTTTTTAAAATTTCAAAAAGTAGGTATTACTATTCATAACTGCTTTTTAAACACTTAGTTTGATTGGTCGTGGTGTGTTTGAACTCAGAGATGCATACATTGAAAGCTATTGCATTATTAAAAGAGATTCATACCATATAAGCTTGGGGTGTTATGTTCTTCCCTCCTTCAAATAATTTCATCCTCAAATTTTTTAGATTATTACTACATAAAAATATTTGGTTGGTTCTTCATCATAAGTTCATCAGGTTCCCACGTTGCCTCTTCCATTTTATGGTTTCTCTAAAGAAATTTTACCAGAGGATTCATCTTGGTTCTCAACACTTGTTCTCTGGTATCAGGAATCTTGACAGGCTATTCAAAATAAGAAAAATCAGGTTCCATCTCTATTTCTTCATAGGTGAGTACACACATTGGGTCAGGCATGTATTTTCTCAACAATGATACGTGGAACACATCATGAACTTTGGAGAGACTTGGCGGCATTTCCAAAAATTAAGCTACAACTCCAATTCATTCTAGAATTTCAAAAGGTCTGATGTACCTGGGACTTAATTTACCCTTCTTATCGAATCATATACCACCCTTCCATGAAGATACCTTCAAGAAAACATGATCTCCAACTTGAAATTACAAATATTTCCTTCGATTATCTGTATAGATATTTTGCCTACTTTGAGATGCTTTGATGTGGGTTTGGATAATATTCACCTTTTCTATTGTTTCATCAAAAAGTTCTGGGCCTATGAGTTTTCTTTCACTAACATCATCCCAACAAGTTGGTGTGCGAAATCTCTTTCCATATAATGCATCATATGGTTTCATCTGAATACTTGAATGGAAGCTATTGTTATAGGAAAATTCTACTAGAGGTAAATACTGATCCCACATTCCTTGAAAGTCAAGTGAGAAAGATCTCAACATTTCTTATAAGATTTGAATAGTCTGTTTTGATTGTCCATTAGTTTGAGGGTGGTAGGCAGTGCTCAAACAAAGTTCAGTATCCAGGGATTTCTGAAGACTTTTCTAGAATCTTGATGTAAAATGGGGATCACGATCAGAAAAAATATATAGGGGTACACCATGAAGTCTTACAACTTCATTAATATATAGTCTTGCTAAATGTTCAAGTGGTAAATCTTCTCTTATAGTAAGAAAATGTGATGAATTTGTAAGATGATCAATAATGACCCATATTTCATCATTCCTTCTAGGAGTCTTTGGTAGCCCCATGCCAAATTCCATCATAATATCACCCCATTTCCACTCAGGTATGGGAAGAGGTTGCATGAATATTCTAGGATGTTGTATTCTAGCCTTCACCTATTGACAAACCATACATCTTAACACATAATCAACAATCTCACTCTTCATGTTGCCCCACCAAAAATGTTCCTTCAAATCTCTTTACATCTTAGTGCTACTGGGGTGTATAGAGAAATTGGAGCTATGAGCATCATCCAACAATTCCCTTTTTAGATCCGATATGTTGATAACACAAAGTATATTCCCAAATTTCAAAATTCCATCTTCATATATGAATTCAATCAATATCCAATCATTCACAACTTTAATTTTATTTTGAAACTCCTCATCATCAGTCTGAAAACTTTTTATCCTTTCTAATAAAGATGGTTTGACACCCATTTGAAAAAGTATTGATGTTTAAACTTCCATGATTATTCCTATATCCATATTTACTAGATCCATGAACATAATATCCCTTTCAACTCTAATCTTGTTCAGAACTCCATGATCCTTTCTACTTAAAGCATCTTCTACCTTATTTGTCTTCCCCAGGTGGTAGTGTATAGTGAAATCATAATCCTTGAGTAGTTAAAGCCATCTCCTTTACCTCATGTTGAGTTATTTCTATGAGAAAATATACTTAAAACTCTTGTGATCAGTATATATCTCACATTTTTCACCATAGAGATAGTGTATCCATATCTTCAGAGTAAATATTACAGCTGCTAACTCAAGATCATGAGTGGGATAGTTTTGTTCATGAATTTTTAGCTGTTGTGATGCATAGGAAATAACTCTATCATTCTGCATAAGGACACAAAAAATTTCTTTCTTTGAAGCATCACTATAAATAACAAACCCATCATTCCCTAATGGTAAAGTCAAGATATGAGCATTGACTAATCTTCTCTTTAATTATTCAAAAAATTATTCAGACTATTTTTCCAAACAAAATTAACCCTTTTACGCGTGAGCTTGGTTAATGGGTTATCCAATCGGGAAAAATTATAGATGAAATGTCGATAATAACTTGCTAAACTAATAAAACTTCATACCTCAGTTATACTCCTTAGTTCTAGCCATTCTTGGATTGCCCTTGTCTTTAAAGGATTAATAGAGATGCCATCTTTAGAGATAATATATCCAAGAAAAGAAATTTTCTAAAGCTAGAATTCACACTTGCTAAACTTCCCATATAATTCATTTCTTCTAAGATTCTTCAGAATAGTGTGCAAGTGATTTTCATGATCTTCGTAGATTTTGGTGTATACCAAGATATCATCAATAAATATTACTACAAATTTATCAAGATATTCCTTTAAAAATCTATTCATTAAATCTATGAAAACAAAGGGTGCATTAGTCAGTCCAAAAGGCATTACTATAAACTCATAATGCCCATACTTGGTTTAAAATGTTGTATTTGGAATGTATTCCTTCTTCATGAACAAATGATGGTATCCAGATTAAAGTTCAATCTTTGAAAAATATTGAGCTCCATGAAGTTGATCAAATAAATAATCAATGTGAGGTAGGGGATACTTGTTATTTATTGTTATAACATTGATCTCCCTGTAATCAATGCACAAACTCATAGATCCATCTTTATTCTTAACAAAAAGAATAGGGGCTCCCCATAGAGAAAAACTAGGGAGAATAAATCCTTTATTACTCAATTCCTCTAGTTTTTTCTTCAATTCCACTAATTCCATAGTGTCCATTCTATAAGGGATCTTCGATATAGGCCTTGAACTAGGAATCAAGTCAATGGAAAACTCAATTTTCTATTCTAGAGGATGTCCAGGTAAATCCTATGGAAACACATCAAAATATTCTCTCACAATAGGTACATCCTCTATTTGAACATTCCTTTCCTCACCCATAGTTATTTTACTCCCTTCCTCCCCAATAATTGAATTTAGTAGAGCTACTAGGGGTGGATCTAGATGAGAATCAGATGGTGAAGTTTCTTCTCTAAAGATAAGGTATTCCTTATCATCGTAAAAAATTGTAACCTCATTCTTCTTACAATGAATTTTCGCATCACGGTCCGAAATCCAATCCATACTGAGGATTATATCAAATTCAATCATGGGTATGACAATAAGATCAGCAGATAAAGCACTTCTATATTCTATAATGGAAACTAATTGATTTTTTTTTGTTTCTATGATACTTACATTAGGATTTTTGACTGACAACTCCCTTGTTAAGTCAAATTGGAAATATCTAATTTTCTTGGAAAACTGGGAAGATATGAAAGAATGCAATGATCCAGAATCAAATAAAACATTGACTAATTTTGAGGAAATGATTAAAACACCTGCCGCCATGTCATTTGTAGCTTCAACCTTAGCAGCAGTGATCATATAAGCTTGGCCTTGCTCCCTTAGCCTTTTATGAGGTAAGTTTTCTTGGATCTTAGGACATTCATTTGCATAATTCCCAATTTCTCTACAATTGTAGCATTCAATATTGACAACCTATTTCTTTCCCTTTGAATCAAGAGCTTGGTGGATTTTTTATACACACTTGAAAAAAACTCCCATACCCTTTAGGAAAGTACCAGAGTGTTTCTTTTCACATTTACTATAAGGTGGAAATTCAAATTTTTTACTTCTTCCCCTTATTTCCTTTTTATAGTGTTCAACAAATGTATTCTTCTTTTGTTTCACTTTAAAGTCATAAGACTTAGAGAATTACTTTTATATCTTGATAGCACATGAGACTATATATTCATACAATGAGAAGGATTATAAGACTAATTATCTATGGAGAAATGGTTTTAACCCATCAAATAATCAATCAATATTACTTCTTGGGTTATATATATAATCTGCAGCATTCCTTGCTAACCTCGTAAAGTTATCCTCATACTTTACGACATTATCATCCTCCTTTTGCCTCAGACTCAAAAATTGACTTTCCATATAATATCAATGTTCATGAGGAAAGTATTTTTCTAAGAAAATTTATTTAAACTCCCTCCATTCCATATTTTATACTTCTTCATCCTCCTTTGTTTTTTGAATTAATGACCACCATTAATCTGCATCTCCCAAGAGGCGATAAACTACCATGCCAACCTTTCCCCTTTCGCTACTCCCCAAAGCATAAAATATTTTATCTAAGGAATTTATACATTGCTCATCTACAAATGGATTTGTAGTCCCATTGAATGTTGGTGGTTGTTTCCTCATGAAGTGGTCTAACATTGATCCTCCGCATTGTGGATCAGGGTGCTCCATACGGGTAAGGTTATTATTCATAACCTAAGTGAGTTGTCCCAGTATGGTTATAAGATGTTCAGAACCAGTTGCATCACCAAATCCACTATAATTATCTTGAGTAGTAGGAAAATGCCTACATGGATTACATGCGTTGATATGGTTTCCATTCCTTATACTAGGTGCTATTTCTAAACAATGGCATATACTTGGTTATTTTATGAATTAGAATGTATAATTCCAAACTTGTAAAATACTTAACATAAATTGAACAATTTATGCATATAATCCATAATCATAAAAATGTTTTATTTGGGGAAGTATTTACTCATAAATACTTCATAATGGTTTGTAAATAAAATGTGAATTATCCTAAGAATATCCCCTAGGAGTGTCAAACCAGGTGTGTAGTAAGGCCCTTTTTCGTGTACCGGGATACCCCGGGTCAAGCTTGAAACTCCTTGTCCGAGTTTTCACTCCTAAGTACATCTGTTCTAGAACCACTTCCACTTGTAGTATCCATACAGAGATTTATTTCTTGGGAAATCCACATATAATCTACATTACCAAAAATTTTGTATGTTCTTCTATACTAATCCTTAAAGTCTATCTTAGGATAATGTTCTCTAATTAGAGTTTTTCTAAATATAGTTCCCAAGGTTTTTACTAAACTTCCTCTGATACCAATTGTAATGCCTCAACCCCAGTCTCCCAGAGTCAGTGTATTATTACATAACATTGGCATGATCATAAGAGATCAAGTCCTGAAATACTGATCAGTTTAGTATCATTGGAAGTACTAGATACATACATAAGTTTTACACTGCATAATGAAATAAAAAAAGAAACATTGTGTCTCTATAGAACACACTCATATCCCTTAGCCTATCCCTACAGGTGATTCATAATATACTTCTTCACATCCTGGAAAAAATAAAACATAAGAAAGGGGTGATCTCAGATTCTCAATAAGGATAACAATATAGCGTAAAATTTCATAAATAATCATAAACATTTAAGGCAATGTATAAGACTAAAACAAAATCCTTTTAAACTTAAATATTAGTATAATATGGAAAATATAAATCAAATAATTTCATTTACTTATTCACATGGATATTCTAATAGATGAATAATGACATGTAATATCAATAGATAATTTCATTATGATGGAATGTATAATGCCGGACATCATAACCACATAGTCATGGACTCATGCCAAGGCTAAAAATAAAATTTTTATCAAGGAATTGTTCCAAGACAGTAATTTGTCTCATGAGACCTACCGATTCATCAAGGGGATATAGCAGGCCCCACCCATCACTTACTAAGTCCAATTCATTCCTCATATGAAAAGGTTGAAATATAACATAAACATTTGTATTAAAATTAGCATACAAAATGTCAATAATTTAACCATAAACCATGAATGGTATAAAAATAGAATATCCATAGTCAAAAATATCACAAAACCTTCAATATAACATAGAAGATTGTATCATAATAAGTCAACTTCAAACAAACGTAAAATCCAACAAAGGATGTTGACATATATGAAATCAAAACTATTTGAGAGAAATATCTCTTTCTATTTTGAAATTATTTAAAAGCCATGTAATTATAAAAGAAAAAATTTATTTTAAAAACATTTTTATCATTTTGTAATGGAAGCTTCAAAGGTGTTATAATGGTGAAAAATAGCCGCACCCACCATATAAGTTAAAAAAACATTCTTTCCTTAATTTGAAAAAAAGGTCATAAAGTACCTTGTTTGGAAAATGACAGAAAGATTCCTTTCAAAACATTTTATAAAAAGTAAAACAAGGTTATAAATGACTTTAAACCATATTCTAGAAAATAGTAAAAATGTTTTGAAATTCATTTTTAAGAAACACGGATGTAGATGATAAAGAAGTCCCAATAGATACTTACGTATAAACAACCTCAGATAATAAAAAGATTGTGAAATTAACCCTTAACTTGTACTTTTACTTAGTAAAGGGTATATTAAACTCCTATATAATGGTTAAATCATTGTTATTAAATTATAAAATAACAACATACATAAATATTATATCATATATGATCCTCTAATATTGCTTTGTTAATAATATTTTAGTAGTATCATTGTTTCAGGTGTTAACCGATTCGTTTTCCTTTATATGTTTTGTTACGTAAGTCATGTTTTTAATGGATAGGATGTATTTTATTCATATCTATAATTATATTAAGTTATTAAAAATTATTTTTAATCATCAAATGAAAATTATTCTTTAATGGTTACAATGGGAAATAAAATCTCATCGCATCATGGAGACGGTAAGCTGTACGTATGCACGAGCAACAATATCATTATATTGATGGTGAAATAGTATATAATTTGGATGGTATATTATATATAAATAATAATTAACATGTTATATTTATTATTCACATCAATTATACTCATTATTATACCCATCCAAATAATGAAGTGTTGAATAACAAACTACACCATGACGTGGAGACGGTAAGCCGTACGTACGCACGTATGGTGACTTTTTCATTCATAGGATGGATAGAATAATGAATATGGTTTTACAATATTTATAATAACATATAATTATGTTGAAGTTACTAGAGTTATTATTTTGGTATGGAAACAACAAAGAAAGAGGAAGTGGGAGAAGAAAAGAACTTTGGAAGAGGTGATGAAATAATTACCTCTTCTTCAGGTGCTTCCTTTTGATTTGAACAAAAGAGCTCCTTAGGTTGGATTTATGATCAAAGTAAGTCATCTAGGATGAAGTTAGGGTAGTTGGGAGAATATTTGGGCAGGTTTTGTATGAAACAAATGGATTTGGAGGTGTTAATTTTAGAGAATGGGAAGTACCTTTTTATAAGAGAGGTGAGGGGCACTTTAGGAAAATTTTGAAATATTATTTTATTATAAAATTATTTTCGATTTCTAATAGCTGAAAATAAATTTATTTAGAGTATAAGGTGATTATGGGTCTAAATATTCTCAACCAATAGTTTTTAGACAAGTTTAGGTCACCATATTAACCTTATGTTTTAGATTTAACTCTTAGTTAAATAGTTTAACTTTTACCATGTCTTCTTGTATTTTTATATTACATGGTAAATAAACTTACTATAAAATTAAAAAAGAACCTAAAGTGGTTCATTAATTAAATATATAAGTTTATATAATTAATTTTTAAAAATCTTATATTTTTAGCGATATAATATCATTTAATAAAATATTATTTGTTTTATCAATTTTGGCACTATTTAGTATTTGTTGTTTTGGAAAGTCATAAAAACATGATTAATTTTAAAAAAAATACATTTAATCAACCCTAACATGTAATATTCACCTATAATATTTGTGTATGGAATCAAAAATTTCAAATTATATTTATTTTAATATTTATAATATCATTTATTTGATTCTTTCATTAATAAGGAAAATACTTCATAATTATTGTGTCATAAATAAATATATTAATTTTATGTATAAAAATTATAAATAAAATACCATGATGTAGGAAATATTTTTATATTTCTAATGACTATTTATAGTCTAAAATATCACTTATATAACCCCATATAAAAATCATTTCACTAAAAGATATATGTTTATGTTACATTTTCCTTAACTTTAAATTAATTTTTATGAAGTGCCATTTTCACTTACAAGTGGCTCCATGGGGTCCCAAAATCGACCCAAGGATGAACATGGTTGAAAATATATCAAAAAATAGTGTTAGGACACGTGTTAGGTTAATTTAATATTATTATAATATTATTTTTTACCTTTATTTACCAGATTTACCCTTTAACCATGGTAAATAAAATAATTACTGAAGTTACTATTCATAATGTCTAAAAATAAAAGTTAACTATTTACACAATTTGGAAATTATGATTCCAAATATGGAATCCAATTTTCCAAATTAAAAACACAGAAGTTTTAGTAATTAATTTAAAATTAAATCCCTTTTTCAAAACCAAAAAGCGGGTTTTTAAGAAGTAAAAACTATCAAAAGATTGACACGTGTTTATGTAAAATTTAAATGTGAAATTAATCCAATGAACTGAATTATATTAAATGATAAAAATATAATCTAACTATACTTTAAAACCACTCAAATTTATAATTTAACACTATAAATTATTTTGATTAAAAAAGTTGTTTATAATTAAAATTTTGTATTTTTCACTATTCATCAAAATATGAAAGTTATCAGAAAAGTACCAAAAATTCACCCTAATCTAATTTTGATATTCCGAATCCAAAAATGAATTCCATTCTGAAAAATAAAATTTATAAAATTTTAAGAAGTGGGTATTACTATTCATAACTTCTTTTTAAATGGCTAGTTTGATTGGTCGTGGTGTGCTAGAACTCAGAGATGCGTACATTGCAAGCTATTGAATTATTCAAAGAGAAGCATACTGTGGAATCTTGGGGTGTTATAGAGTCAAAAACATTCTTAGTTTTCCCTTATGGGGTTTCAACCTGAAAGACACTTGTGACTTTTTCTTTTGGCAGTTTAAAGTCATACCTATCAGACCAAGAAGTTGAAAATAGTTTGGGGTCATAATTATTAGACCCTAAATCATATCTTAAGGTAATAGATCTTGGACCATGGTGATATAAATATTTTAAGTTCTTAATTCTTGGACCAAAGGGGCCTTGTTCTAGAAAATTTCTTATGATGCTAGTGGGTTAAAAACTGATGGGAGTAGTGCACCTAGGAGGCCCTCCACCAATCAAAATAATATAGGGAAAGTTGCACATAGTTTAAGGTCATGATTCTTGGAACAAGGGTTGTGTTTATCAAAGGGATGCATATGGAATAGGGTAAAGGTAACCTGATGTAAATGAGGATTCTAGGAAACCACGTGGATCACCTATGAGACAAATTGCACATATTTTAAGGTTTTTATGCTTGTACGTAGGCTCTTAGTTTAAGGTCCTAGAGTTTGGATTGATTGAAAATAGTTTTAGGTCATAATGCATAGACCATATGGGATCACATATCAAAGGAGTTTGAATGTCATGAAAGTGAGGTGAACAAACATAAATTGAGGGCTAATGAGGCCCGACGATACATGATACATTTCTAATATGACTTGCACGTAGTTTAAAGTCATAATTATTGAAATTGGGATCCTAGTTTAGGGTCCAAGAATTCGAACCATTTGAAAATAGTTTAAGGTCATAATGCTCAGACCATAGGGGAGTGTGTCTTGAAGGAATATACATGGAATTTAAGAAGGGTTACTCAACATGAATTGAGGTCTGAGGAGGCTGCCTAGTTCTTCATACAACATCTCTGGGAAAACTTGAACATAGTTTAAGGTCATGATTTAGAGACCTGGGCTCCTAGTTTAAGTTTATAGAGGTTGGAACATGGTGCACCCATGTGTCTCAACCTTGCTTGAGTAAAATTCTATCCCAACTTTTAATCCCATGTGAGCCACGATCAATGTGATAAATAAAGAGCGGCATGGAGTTTCTATTGTATACAGAGGAGAACAAAACATGGGAAAAAAGTGATAAAAAATTACCACGTGGTTAGATCATGGATTTCAAGACCTAGATAGTAAAAGGGGAATGACTGATGGGTGGGGAACATCTGTTTACCATGTTTAAAGCATAGTTTCTACACCCATGTCGGTTTAGGATGGGGAGAACAAATAAAGGATTGACCATTGACCAAGTTTGAAACATGGGAGCTGCCATCTATTACCGAGGATCCTTCAAGGTGTGATCCTAGGATGGCAGGTGAGCCAGTGTGGTCAGACACCATTTTAGTTAGGGATCCCCATCAGATCAGGTGGATGATGGTTATACAAATCGAAGAAATCATGAAGCACAAAAGTGGAAGAATGGAGTGTCCCAGAAGAACTATTGAGTGTCTTGGAATCTATTTCACTACGTGATTGAATTACCTATATGATCATGCTATTAGGTGAGGATCAATCATAGACCGAAAGGGTGGGGGACCCTAAAATGATTTGGTGGTAGATATGGTCCTAGGATATGAGATTTGGGTGTCACTATGTATCCCATGAGAATGGGAGTCAAGACACACGTAGTTATGGAATGTGGTTTGGTAGGAGACCAACATTGGAGGGGTGGTGTCCTTTTTGGTGAGAATATCAAATCATCGCATACTGATCATATGAAGAATCCTATGCCTATTGCATAGGGTAAGACTATAGTTTAATGTTGTGTGTTGAGAACATTGGTTTTGGTCATCCCATATTTTTCATATGAGGCATCCCAAATTTATATGGGGTGAGGCTCATTTTAACATTGTTTTATGAGGATGTGGGGATTAAAATCTTAAAGTCATACAACCAAGACTATGGATTCTACTAGTTTAAGTTTATATACACCAGTGCAGAAAACGTTTTTTACGTCACCATTTTTTACGTCGGTTATATAAAACCGACGTCATAATATGTAAAATGAGGTTTTTTACGTCGGTTATTTAATAACCGACATAAAAACCTGTGTTCGGTACACCTTTAACGTCGGTTATTTTTATAACCGACGTTATTAATCGCGCGGCTTCATTTTTTTCGTCGGTTATACATTAACCGCCGTAAAAAACAGAACCGGGGGGTGTTTGTTACGTCGGTTATTCAATAACCGACGTAACAAATCGACATATGTACGAGTTATTACGTCGGTTATTGAATAACCGACGTAAAAAACGCGGTTTTTGAAGGCCTTTTTACGTCGGTTATTTTATAACCGACGTAAAAAAAGAATCCGCAGATGTTTTTGACGTCGGTTATGGAATAACCGACGTAAAAAAACGCGGATTTTGAGCCCTTTATAACATCGGTTATAAAATAACCGACGTAAAAAAAGAATCGGAGGAAGGTTTTTACGTCGGTTATTCAATAACCGACGTTATAAATGTTTTTATAAAAATTATAACGTCGGTTATTGAATAACCGACATGATAACTCATTTAAAAATTTACCCAGACCCGTGGATTGTCATTCGCGAGTTTACCTTCGACAGTCGCGACTCGTCTCTCTCACGCTTAAACCCTAATCGGCTCATCCATTTCGTTGGTTTAGATTCGTTTTGCGATCATCGTTTCTCATATTTAATCTCCTCGGATCAATCATCTAAACTCGCAGCACTCAGGTAATCCTCCCACTCGTTCGTTTTTTTTCGCGGATAGTATATATATATGTGTTGTGATTTTTTTGTTGAAACTAGCTAATATTCTTCGATTGCGAACCCTTTTAACTCGTTTTGGCACCATAATATTATTTATCATCCCTAGATCTATTAGTTCGACTTGCAATATTGACTAATTTTATGATTTCACTAATTTTTCATCGTTTTCTATAAATCCCCGAGAGGGTTGGGGCGTGTCCATTTGGATGGGTTGCCCTTTTACAGTTGTTACTACTTTATTCACACACAACCATGGCATAGGTGCATGGATTTGGGATCACATCACCATTTTCACCCCCTGCAAACAAAGTTTCACAAGGAGGACTCGCCAGATTTCCCCTTGGCATGTTAAAAATTTTAGATACCCTCTTTTCAGCAAGTAAAAAATTAACTAGTTTTTTCTTCACTACTTATCCTAAACAAATAAAACCACCATTCTTTCTATAACCTCTACTAGATCCATTGCATCCATCAACATACATATTTGGATCTGAAAGCATCCCTTAAGCCTTATGTTCGATGCTAACATCCTTTACTGATCTATAGAAAAATATGATGGTCTGCTAAGCTCTCCATTTAAAAGTCAAACCCCACCAATTATTCATCCTCATCATGAGAAAATGGCACAACATCTGAATTTCTGATTCAATCTCTTGGGTCACTGAACAAACATTAACTCCTTCAAATCCACACCTGGAATAGACAACCTAATGTCGAGTTCCTTCTCTATCTATTGAAACTCAGTTCTTCCTCCACACCTAAAAACATTCTTTGAATGGCCCAACTTCTTGTTATGGTAAATTTTCAGTGATTCCAGGGGGGTGGGAGGGCTATCAAGAGGGTTGGGGGGGTGTCCAGGGGGGTGTCCAAGGGGGGTAGAGTGTGGGGGGGTGGTGTCCAGGAGGGGTGGGGGGCTGTCCAGAGGGGGTCGGGGGGTGTCCAGGGGGGTTTACAAGGGGGTGGGGTGGGTGTGGGGGGCTGTCCAAGGGTGTGGGTGGGTGTTGGGGGGTGTCCAGGGGGGTGTCCAAGGGGGTAGGGGTGGGGGGGTGGTGTTTAGGAGGGGTGGGGGGGGGGGGGGGGGCTGTGCAGAGGGTTGGGGGTGTCCAAGCAGGTCGGGGGTGGGGGGTTGTGTCCAGGAGGGGGTGGGGGTGCTTTCTAGAGGGGTCGGGGGCTGTCCAGAGGGGTCGGGGGGTGTCCAGGGTGGTGTCCAAGGGGATGGGTGGGTGTGGGGGCTGTCCAAGGGGGGTGGCGGCCTGTCCAGAGGGGTCGGTGGGGTGTCCAGGGGGGTTGGATGGGTGTGGGGGGGCTGTCCAAGTGGGTGGCGGCCTCTCCAGAGGGTATTTGGGGTTGTCCGGGTGGGTGGGTGGGGGGGGGGGGCTGTCCAGAGGGTTGGGGGATGTTCAGGGGGGTGTCCAAGGGGGTAGGGGGTGGGGGGTGGTGTCCAGGAGGGGCGGGGGGCTGTCCAGAGGGGTCGGGGGGTGTCCAGTGGGGTTTACAAGGGGGTGGGTGGGTGTGGGGGGCTGTCCAAGGGTGTGGGTGGGTGTTGGGGGGTGTCCAGGGGGGTGTCCAAGGGGGTAGGGGGTGGGGGTGGTGTTTAGGAGGGGTGGGGGGGCTGTCCAGAGGGTTGGGGGGTGTCCAGGGGGGTGTCCAAGCAGGTCGGGGGTGGGGGGTTGTGTCCAGGAGGGGTGGGGGTGCTTTCTAGAGGGGTCGGGGGCTGTCCAGAGGGGTCAGGGGGTGTCCAGGGTGGTGTCCAAGGGGATGGGTGGGTGTGGGGGGCTGTCCAAGGGGGTGGCGGCCTGTCCAGAGGGGTCGGTGGGGTGTCCAGGGGGGTGTCCAAGGGGGTGGATGGGTGTGGGGGGCTGTCCAAGTGGGTGGCGGCCTCTCTAGAGGGTATTTGGGGTTGTCTGGGTGGGTGGGGGGGCTGGCCAGAGGGTTGGGGGATGTCCAGGGGGGTGTCCAAGGGGGTAGGGGGTGGGGGGTGGTGTCCAGGAGGGGTGGGGGGCTGTCCAGAGGGGTCGGGGGGTGTCCAGGGGGGTTTACAAGGGGGTGGGTGGGTGTGGGGGGCTGTCCAAGGGTGTGGGTGGGTGTTGGGGGGTGTCCAAGGGGGTAGGGGGTGGGGGGTGGTGTTTAGGAGGGGTGGGGGGGGGGGGGGGGCTGTCCAGAGGGTTGGGGGGTGTCCAGGGGGGTGTCCAAGCAGGTCGGGGGTGTGGGGTTATGTCCAGGAGGGGTGGGGGTGCTTTCTAGAGGGGTCGGGGGCTGTCCAGAGGGGTCGGGGGGTGTCCAGGGTGGTGTCCAAGGGGATGGGTGGGTGTGGGGGGCTGTCCAAGGGGGTGGCGGCCTGTCCAGAGGGGTCGGTGGGGTGTCCAGGGGGGTGTCCAAGGGGGTGGATGGGTGTGGGGGGCTGTCCAAGTGGGTGGCGGCCTCTCCAGAGGGTATTTGGGGTTGTCCGGGTGGGTGGGGGGGCTGTCCAGAGGGTTGGGGGATGTCCAGGGGGGTGTCCAAGGGGGTAGGGGGTGGGGGGTGGTGTCTAGGAGGGGTGGGGGGCTGTCCAGAGGGGTCGGGGGGTGTCCAGGGGGGGTGTTATATCTTACTATATTTTGTTTAAAAAATAATATTCAAGCATATTTTTTTAAATACACATTGATTTGTTTTATATTTCAAAATTGTTTACATTCAAATTATGATTTTTTTCATATAAACATATATTTGTCTTATCTAAAAAAAATATATATTTTTGCTATTTGTTATAGGTAATAATGAGTCGAAGTTGGATTACGGCACATCAAATGAGCAATGAATATGAGGAAGGTGTTGATGCCTTTTTGGAATTTGCTAAACGAAATGTTCCAAGTAGTGAAACTTTTTTCTGTCCATGCCTGAAATGTCTGAATATGAAGAAGTTGAAAAGTAGAGAGATAAAAGATCATCTAATTTGTCATGGTTTCAATCCGAGTTACAACCCTTGGATTTGGCATGGCGAAACTGGACAGAATGTCACTGATGATAATGAATCGCAAGATGGTAACTCCGATGGAATTGAAGAAATGATTCGCGATATTGTAGCAGAACAAATTGAGATAGAACCGACAGTTGCACGTCTATATGGTGATGCTGAAAAACCATTATATCCTGGTTGTACAGATTTTAAAGTTTTTTCGGCGGTGTTAAGATTGATTAACCTGAAGGCGAAACATGGATGGAGTGACAGAAGTTTTACAGAGCTGTTAAAATTGATGAAAGACATTCTTCCAAAAGATAACGATCTTCCAGATTCACATTATAAGGCCAAAAAAATATTATGCCCGATGGGATTGGGATACAGGAAAATACATGCCTGTCCGAATGACTGCATTATATATAGGAAGGAATATGAATTTTTGAAAGAGTGTCCTAAATGTGGGACATCACAGTATAAGTTGAAAGAAAAATCACAAGCTGATGTAGAGATTACAAAGCTCCCTTCAAAGGTATTTTGGTATCTTTCTATAATTCCTCGTTTCAAACGTTTATTTGCTAATTCACATGATGCAAAAAGGTTAAGATGGCATGCTGATGAGCGGGTATGTGATGGAAAAATACGTCATCCAGCTGATTGTCTACAATGGAAGAAAATTGATGCCCAGTACCCTACATTTGGAAATGAAATTAGAAATCTGAGACTAGGCTTGTGCACAGATGGAATGAATCCATACCGAACCCTCAGTAGCACACATAGTTCATGGCCTGTTTTATTGGTAATTTACAACCTCTCTCCTGAAGTTTGTATGAAGCGCAAATATGTCATGTTGAGTATCATGATCTCTGGTCCAAAGCAACCCGGCAATGATATTGATGTATACTTGTCACCACTGATTGATGATTTGAAACTGTTATGGGCTGATGGTATTAGGGTGTATGATTCTTATAAAATGGAATATTTTCAACTGCATGCAGTGCTTCTATTCACTATAAATGACTTCCCAGCATATGAAAATTTGTCTGGATACAGTGTTAAAGGGCATAAAGCATGTCCAATTTGCGAACAACAGACGTCATATTGTCAATTGCATCATGGGAGGAAAACAGTGTACATGGGTCATCAAAAGTTTTTGCCTATGGATCACCCTTATAGAAGACTAAAAAAGGCATTCAATGACTCACAAGAATTTGATACTACTCCAAAACCTTTATCCCCAGATTTGTATTTTGAGAGGGTGAAAAACCTTGATGTGACATTGGGAAAGACACAGAAATCTGGTAATGATAGACATATTTGGAAGAAAAGGTCAATATTTTTTGAGCTACCATATTGGAGGTATCATGAAGTCAAACATAATATTGATGTCATGCACGTGGAGAAGAATATCTATGATTCTTTGATCGGAACATTGCTAGATATTAAAGGAAAGACAAAAGATGGGTTGAATGCAAGGTTAGACCTACTATCAATGGGAATACGTTTGGAGTTAGCTCCCACTCCTAAAGGAAGACGAACATTTCTTCCCCCGACTTGTCATACATTATCGAAGAGGGAGAAAAGTAGCTTCTGTCAGTGTCTTCATGATATCAAAGTGCCTCAAGGTTATTCTTCAAATGTAAATTTTTTTGTCTCATTGAAAAACTTGAAGTTGATAGGTATGAAATCACATGATTGTCACGTCATGATGCAACAAATTCTACCAGTTGCACTGCATGGAATATTGCCCATCCGTGTCAGAAAGACTATAATGAGGTTGTGTTATTTTTTCAATTCAATTTGTAACAAGGCGATTGATGTGAATGCTTTGAACATTTTGGAAAAGGATGCACTTTTTATACTTTGTCATTTGGAAATGTATTTTCCTCCAACTTTTTTTGATATGATGGTGCATTTAATGATTCATCTGGTTCGAAAAATAAAGCTTTGTGGACCTGTATATCTTCGTTGGATGTATCCTTTTGAAAGGTATATGAAAATATTAAAGGGATATGTTAAAAATCCATATCGACCTGAAGCCTCCATTATTGAAAAGTATATTTCTGAGGAGGTAGCAGAGTTTTGTACGAGCTACTTGGCTACGGCGCAACACATAGGTTTTCCTCCATCTCGCCATGAACGGGTTAATAATGAGGGAAAGGGGATTCGTGGCTTGAAAGTCAAATCACTGTCAGCTGAATAGATGAAGAAGTTAGAATCATACATCTTGAATAACATAGCTGATGTTCAACCGTATATCACATTGCATATTAATGAGTTGAAACAATGTCATCCAAAGAAGAAAGAAATGTGGATTTTGAATGAGCACAACAAAACTTTTTTGCCATGGTTTAAAAAGACCTTGCTTGGTAGATCAGATGTATCAGAGACATTAAAATGGATAGTGGGTGGTCCATCTTTAAATGTGATAACATGGTCCGCTTATGACATTAATGGCTATACATTTCATACGAAAGCTCAGGACAACAGAAGTGCAGTTCAGAATAGTGGTGTATTGGTGTTTGCAGAAGCAATGCATTTTTCGAGTGCTAAGGACAGAAACCCAATTTCGGCATCAAGTGCATATTATGGAGTGATTGAAGACATATGGGAGGCTGATTACTTTAAAATTAAAGTTCCTATTTTTAACTGTAAATGGTTTATCGGTAACAACAGTGTCAGAAACGATGAATTTGGAATGACACTTGTTAATCTGAATAGATTGGAAGACACAGCTGATTCTTTTATAATGGCAACACATGCCAAAAAAATTTTCTATGTAGTAGATCAATCAGATATGCAGTGGGCTATTGTTTTACAAGGGAAAAAACAATATGTTGGTGAGGATGAATTTGATGAAGATGCTGATTTATGTGAGATCCCTACTTCCATGGAAAGATTAACAGAACATAATGATGAGTTTGTTGAAGACATGGTTTGTGCCATAAGGAACGATCACGACGAAGGAATTTGGGAAAACAATCCAACTGTACATTCCTAAAATTATAGGTAACAAATGTTTATTTCTTGTTTACATTTAGTTTTTTCATATAATGTTAGATATTGTAAATTTTTTACTTATTAAAACATGTATGAAACCAAAATGATAAAACAATAAAAACCGTAAAGAGGAGAAGTCCTGGGCGCACCGGCTGGCCGGTGGTGGATCACCGGTTGGCCGGTGGTCCAGACAGCAAAGCTCTGTCTGGTCCACCGGCCGGCCGGTGATGAGCCAACGGCCGGCCGATGGTGATCCAGCGGCCGGCCGGTGGTCCAGACAGAGAGGAAGGCTCTCTGTCTGGTCCACCGGCCGGCCGATGGTGATCCAGCGGCCGACCGGTGGTCCAGACAGAGCAAGGCTGTCTGGTCCACCGGCCGGCCGGTGGTGAGCCAGCGGCCGACCGGTGACACCAGGCAGTGGGCAAGTCTACTGCCTGGGTCCTCCGGCTGGCCGGTGAGCTCACACCGGCTGACCGGTGGACTCAGTGAGTCCACTTTTCAGCTTTCTTGGGCCAACTCCTTGGAAACCTTTTGCCTATCAATAAAAACACTTGAAAACAAGTTAGAACATAATAAGAGTGATTGTGATCATTAAAATCCAAGAGAGAGGGGTACAACAGACTGTGTTTACCATGTTTATCATTGTTTAACATGCTTACCATATTACCAATGTTTACTATTATGTAATTTAGTACACTTTTCTATTTTCTGATTAAGTAGTATTACAATATTTGAATTTGTATATTTGTGAACTAATGTTTGTTTTTTTGATTTGAAGGAAAATGACAGATCAATCAGTTGATCAGCCACATGATTCTAGAGATGAGCATATTGGTCATACATCTGGGGAGGAACATTCACATGCTCCTATTACGAAAAAGAGTTCAAAGGTTGGTAAGCGTGGGTGCACACGTTTACCAAAATTATCACTTGCCCGTACGAAGGAGGAGAGGATAGTCGTGGAGTTTGATGATGATGATCTTCCTAGAGGTCCAAATGCTAAATATTTTAAGGGTTTTGTAGCAACTCAGGCTAAGAGCAAAGTAAGCATTCTCTATGATGATTGGAGAAGTGTGGATAAGGCGATAATTTCTCAGCTGTGGGAGACCATTTTGGTAAGATCTTTTTCTATTGTTTGACTGTTCTTTAAATGTTTCTAGTATATATAATATTTTTAACCTCTTTTTTATCAGATGACATTTGATATTTCTGACACTGGAGGAGTCAGGAAGAAATGCTTATCGTTGGCTGCTAGGAGATGGAGGGATTTCAAATCAACCCTCTCATCTGATTTCATTTATGGTCATAGGAGTCGTGAGAATCCATGTCGTATATATCCTTTTATAGATGAAGACACATGGAGACAATTTTTTGAAAGTAGAAGAAAAGAATCATTTTTGGTAAGGGCAATGTAAACTTTTATAAGCTTTCTTATATAAAAGATCTTATTATTGTTTTGTTAATGATTACTTATTCTTAATTTACAGCAAACAAGGAAATCTCATCAAGAGATCCAATCTAAAAATGTATACCCTCATAGTTTATCTCGGGGAGGGTATGCATTATTGGAAGAACAAATGATGGCAGAAAAATTTCAACAACTAAGAGCTGAGTCTTCAAGCTTTGGAGAGGTGGCCCCTCCATCCCCTCCATCTAGACATGAGAAATGAAAAAGAGCTCGGAAGGGCAAAAAAGGACAATATCTTTCGGAAGAATCGAGACTCGTAGTTGAGAGGATTGTAAGATATCTATTTTATTTATTTAAGTTTACTATTTTCGTCATATATTTCCAATCATTATAGAAATGTTCAATTAATTATTACAGGACTCTCTTGAGGAGAAGAGTTCACAGGGGACATTTACTCCATCTGGGAGGGAAGATATTTTATCTGTGGCATTGGGAAAGCCCGAACATCCTGGCCGTGTAAGAGGATATCCGGCAGGTGTATCGGTAAGAAAAGTGTTGCCACGTTCCTCAACTTCTAACATTGAGGGAGTTTATAAAAAAAAAATAGAATCCTTGGAGGCTGAAGTCCATAATATTAATGCGACAATGGAGGACAAGATTATAGCATCGGTGCAGTTTATGTTTGCAGACTTGCAAAGACAATTTCAGGGTGCAGCTCCCACTCCACCTCTCCCAGTAGCTCCCACTCCCCCACCTCAGCCTACGGACCCCATTTTTGATCCTCCTCCTCCGCCGCAGCTACCTACTTATTGTGAGTTGTATGTTGATGATCCTCAACATCATATAGTTGCATATGGGATGGTATATTGTATAGGAGATACAGTTCATCATCAACAGTTAGAGGTAGAGAATCAGAGGGTCACTGTACAAGATATTATAGATAGATCATCTCGGATACCATTACCTACAGATGAGGTGACGACAGTTGGACATAGTATCGGCCATTTTTTACTTTGGCCATCCAGACTTCTTCGACTCATTACCATAGAGGTATGGATGTTATATCTTTTATTTTATATTTTTATTAATGTTTTATCATTTGAAAACTAATATATTTTTCAATTTATTTTTACAGGAATACTTCAAAGGTAAAGAAATACTGTATAGACAACAACAAAGACAGATAGCTATGACATCAGATGCAGATACTAGCAGTCTTGACAAATTGTCAAGATATTCAAATTTGTTGGCGGATCATTATGACTTTACAATGGAATCTCATGTCTGTGGACGTGAACTAAGTGTGGGGATTATGAAAACTGATATCATGGAGTTTGTCACTGGAGATAAGTTGGGCATCAACGTGGTGAAAATTTTTATCATGTAAGTCTTAACACCTTTTCCTTGCGTTATATTTATTAAAAATGTATACTTATGTCTGCTTTGTATTAGGTATCTGTATAAAATTTGTGAGAGGAATGAGCTGACAGATGTATATGGATTCGTGGACCCACAATTGATTTCCCCTGAAGCATGTGCATTGGATGAGGAACAAAGAATGATTTATATTGCTGATAGATTTGAAAAGAATGTAATCACACAGTGTTGGATGATGCCTTTTTGTGAGAGGTATGAAACACATCCCTCTCAAAGAGTTAATTATCTTTTAACATAAAAAACCACTAACGTTAAATTTACTTTTATCAGGGATCATTGGATGTTAGGGGTTTTTTGACCTAGGGAGAAAGCACTTTATTAGATATGCTCTCTCCATGATGATGTGCGAGAAAGTTTTAAGAATATATTGGAAACGTAAGTTTCAATTTCACAATAGTTTTATATATTATAATGAATTTTAAATTTACCCCATTCGTATTATTTTCTAATAGGGCATGGGTCCACTTTCGAAAAAGCGCAAAGAAAAGGAATTTCAAGATCAAATATGTACATGCGAAGGTAAATATCCATTTATAATTTGTACATTTTGATTTATTACATAAAAATAATATATTGAATTTACACTCATTCAAACAGAAATGTCATAAGCAACAAGGCATCATCGAATGCGGATATTACATGTTAAGATTTATGTATGAAATAATAACAACTGGGACAGTTCTGAGTTTTGACCTGGTAAGATTTCCTCTTTCTCATAATATTTCAATTTGATTTATTCATTATACACGTTGACTACTATCCTTTTCCTTTGTAGCTTTTTGATGACCCTCAACTCTTTACTGCTGAAGATATCAAACACTTATAAGTGGAGTGGTCAAATTATTTTACAGGTTTGATTGACTTTTAGTTGTTTGTAATGTAAAATGTAATTTTGAATATTGTCAATGTAATTGTGTATTTAGTAGTCGTTTAGGTTGGATTTAGTTTTTTTTGAAGTTGACAGTGTAAGTTTTGAATGTTATATAAGTGAATGTTTAATTTTTCTCTACTTCTTGTTTTGGTCTACTGTTGATGGTTTTTCTGGTCTGGATTTTGGTATGGGGGGAGAGGTTCCAAGGGGGTGGGTGGGTGTTTGGGGGGTGTCCAAGGGATATGGGAGGGGTGTCCAAGGTGTGTTTGGGGCTGTCCTAGGGGTCGGGGGGGGGGGGGGGGGTGGTGTAAATGAGGGTGGGGGGGGGGGTGTCCAAGGGGTGGGGGGTGTCCAAGGGATATGGGAGGGGTGTCCAAGGTGTGTTTGGGGCTGTCCAAGGGGTCGGTTGGGTGTAAATGAGGGTGGGGGGGGGGGGCTGTCCAAGGGGTGGGGGGTGTCCAAGTGGTGGGGGGATGTCCAAGGGATATAGGAGGGGTGTCCAAGGGGTGTTTGGGGCTGTCCAAGGGGATGGGGGGGGGGGTTTCCAAGGGGTCGGGGGGGGGGGGTGTCCAGGGGGTGGGGGGGCTGTCCAAGGGGTGGGGGGGTGTCCAAGGGGTGGGGGGGGGGTGTCCAAGGGATATGGGAGGGGTGTCCAATGGGTGTTTGGGGATGTCCTAGTGTTCGGGGGGTGTAAATGTGGGTGGGGGGGGGCTGTCCAAGGGGTGGGGGGGTGTCCAAGGGGTGGGGGGGTGTCCAAGGGATATGGGAGTGGTGTCCAAGGTGTCTGGGAGTTCTGTCCAAGGGGCCGGTTGGGTGTAAATGAGGGTGGGGGGGCTGTCCAAGGGGTGGGGGGGGGGTGTCCAAGGGGTGGGGGGTGGCCAAGGGATATGGGAGGGGTGTCCAAGGGGTGTTTGGGGCTGTCCAAGGGCTCGGAGGGTTGTCCAGGGGTCGGGGGGGGGGTGTCCAAGGGGTCTGGGAGGGCTGTCAAGGTGTGGGGGGGGGGGTGTCTAATGGGTGTTTGAGGCTGTACTAGGGGTCTTGGGGGTGTAAATGAGGGTGGGGGGGCTGTCCAAGGGGTGGGGGGGTGTCCAAGGGGTGGGGGGTGTCCAAGGGATATGGGAGGGGTGTCCAATGGGTGTTTGAGGCTGTACTAGGGGTCGTGGGGGTGTAAATGAGGGTGGGGGGGCTGTCCAAGGGGTGGGGGTGTCTAAGGGTTGTGGTGGGGCTCCAATGTGGTTGGGGAGGGCTGGCCAGGTTGTTAGGTGGGTATAGATGAGGGTGGGGTTCAGTTGGGGCTTGGGGGAGGGCTGGCATGGTTATTTTTGTTGTTTGGTTTCTGGTTGCTTTTTGGTGAGAGCAGTGCAATTATTTTTAAAAAAAAATATATCGCTTTCACGTCGGTTATTTTATAACCGACGTGGTAAATAAATCGTTAGGGGTTTATCACGTCGGTTTTTTCGAGAACCGATGTGATAAACCGGTCTCAGGCCTTTTATCACGTCGGTTCTTAATATAACCGACGTACTAAAAGGCCTGGGAATCGATTTACCACGTCGGTTATTGGATAACCGACATGCTAAAACGTTTCCCAGGCCTTTTTATCACGTCGGTTATTTAAGAAACCGACGTGATAATAGGCCCGGGGAAGGGTTAATCACGTCGGTTATGTCATAACCGACGTGATAAACGATATCCCAGGCATTTTATCACGTCGGTTTAGAAATAACCGACATGATAAAAGGCCCCGCGCATATTTATCACGTCGGTTATTATATAACCGACGTGCTAAACCCCCCCACCCGCGGTTTATCACGGCGGTTATATAATAACCGCCGTGATAAATCCCCATCCCCCATCATTTCTCACGTCGGTTATTAATGAACCGACGTTATAAACACCGTGATGTTAGGGATGTTACGTCGGGTTTTAAATAACTGACGTAAAAAACGTTATTTATAACGTCGTCCGTATTAACATCGCCTAAAAACCGACGTAAATAATGAAAAATAACCGACGTAAAAAATGTTTTCTGCACTAGTGATAGCTCAGACCATAAGGGTAGCTACTGGTTTAAGACTGTAGGTCTTCAACCATAGGGTGGGGGTATCTAAAGGAGGATTGTATGACATGAAATATTAATAGCCTTATGTGAAAGGAGTGAAAAAGATACCCTCTACCACACAAAAATTGAAAAACCATACCCCAATTAATGTCATGATGCTAGGGGATGAAAAGACCTCATGATGAATCAATAGTGTAGGTTAGACCTAGGATAAGAGATCTGGGTGTCATTACATATCCCATTGTAAAGGTAATCAATCCATATGTAGTTATGAAACATGGTGTGGTAGGATACTGACACCAGATGGGTGATGTCCTCTCTGGATTGGATATCAAATCATCTCATACCGATCATACGAGGAAACCTAAATTTATACGAGGTAAGGCTATAGTTTAACATCTTATGCAAAGGAAGTTGGTTTGGTTCATCTCATATTTATCATATGAGGCATCACGGTTTCATATGGGGTAAGGATATAGTTTAATTTTGTGTGCTGAGCATGTTCATAGGGCTTATGCATTGAGTTACCCATTCCTTTCTTCCTTATGTTGGGTCATGAGGGCATCTCATACCACTAATGGGTCAAGGAATATGATTGGGGATTATACCTGAATAGGATGTAACACCCCAGGTAAATAAAGAATATGACATTTTCACATTTATCCATATTTGTGAATAAAATATTAATATAACTTTAAAGGGGACGCTATGCTCGATGGCGTACCTAATACGCAACAACGAGTTTCTTGGGAATCTTACGTTACACTCTAATAACAAAATAATATTATTTTAAATTGTAGTTAATGCCTAGGCCGTTGTAATGGTGGGAATGAACAGAACTAACTACAAAATGATTATATATGTTTGTCAAATATTTTTACTTTTTACAATAAATGTTAGAGGATTAAAAATGCGAATGAATCCAATTTTAAGCGTAAACATTCTAATATTCTTTAAAAGGTCGATTAACTGGCCTTTTGATGACGAACCTCTTTTAAATCCACTTTTGACAATTTTATGTGTTATATTTGACAAAATAAAATTATTCTTTATAATCGGGACATCAAAATTTACTTTGTGTAAATTTTTGGTATTTTTCCGATAAAGTTCATTTTTTAATGAATAGTGAAAAATGTTGTATTTTAATTCAAAACCACTTTTTAATATAATTTATTTATATGATTAGATTATCTTTTGAATTGGTTTTAAAGTGAAATTAGAATATATTTTTACCATTTAATCCAATAGTGGTCTTTGGAATTAATTTCATCTTGAAATTGGACTTAAACTAGTGTCAATCTTTTGATACTTATTGTTTCATAAAAACACGCTATTTGCTCTGACAACGGGAATTAATTATTAAATTAATTAATGTAACTTATATGTTTTTAATTTTGTAAAATAGAAATCATTTTTGAATTCGGAATATCAAATATAGCTTAGGGTGATTTTTTGGTATTTTTCTGGAAAACTTCAATTTTTGATGAATAGTGAAACCACTAAGTGGTACTTAAAAAACTGATTTTTCGTTTAAATGAAAATTTACCACCTCTGTGTTTTGAATTTAAAAAATCCGACATACATGGTTGTCATTAAGAAGTAAAATTTGGTTCAATGGGGTTAAAATAATTTTTTTGGTGAATAGTAACTTTTAAGTTTTAATCGCGATTAGAGGTAATTAGTGTAGTTTAAGGTAAAAATAATATTTTAATAATATGAAATGACCTAGAAACATGTCCTAACCTCATTGGATAAGTCATGGCCGACCAAGACAATCCATGAGTCAACTTGGGGACCCCATGGAGCCACTTTGCTTGGAAAATGACATTAATACCTTTTTATTTAAAGTTAAAATTAAAATGTCACAAACATGTGTTGTTTTACTAAAACAATTTTTAGATGGGGTTATACAAGTCATATTTTTGACTATAAATATTCATTATAAATATAAAAAGATTTCATACATCATGATATTTTTTTTTATAATTTTTAGATATTAAATAAATTAATTTATTTATGACACCGTGATGATGCAGTGATTACCTCATAAATGAATGATTTAAATAAAATGAGAAGATAGGGTGAAATCTAAGTCTTACACTTGTCACAAACCTAGTTTATGGGTGTATTTCGAAACCTTATCACCTTATACTCGAAATATATCCTTTTGATACCTTTTAAATCCGAAAATCATTTTATAATAAAGTAATATTTTATTACTTTCCAAGAGTGCCCCTCCTCTCCTCTTATAAAAGGCCCCCACCTCTACCACCTTAAACACACCTCTCAAGCCTTTGTCTCAGACAACCCCTGCCCATTTCATCTCTCCACATCCCTATCTTCATCATTGAAGCCTCAATTTGGGCAGAATCCTTTCCAAGGAAGCCTTTGAGCTCAAATCAAAGAGAGTTACCCGATTTAAAGGTAATGTCTTCCCTTGTGTTCTTTTGTTTTATTTTTCTTTTCCAAACCCCTAAACTCTTTTTATTACTTTTTTTTTGTAAAAAAACCAGTATATTAAATATACTAGGATGTTTTTATAAGAAGTATTAGAGCTACACTTTCACACACCTCCGTCTAATGGTTAAAGAACATACTGTTTATGTGGATGGAGAATTACTGCCTCACGAAACGATGATTGTTCAATATTATTTTAACACCTTAAAAGGTGGCCATTAAGATGTCACTATATTTATATATGATATATAATATGTTTATGTTTTCCTTAAGCTTATGTATTTTTCATTTATGACATACATTTATGGTTTTCCATTATGGTTAAACGCGATATCTTCATTTTAGGAAGTGCGAACTACCGCCCCCTCAAAGTGATTTGATTTGTTAATGCCATATGTAGGAAGTATAAAGGATGGAATTAATGGTATTACATATTATATAATACTATAATTATAATATACCTTTATATCATTATTATTTAATTCCATTTAATACAAAAAAAGAAATGAAAGTAGCATTCATGCGTACGTACGGCTTACCGTCTCCATGAACGGTACATTTCATTTCTTATCTCCAAATGTTATGTACTATTATAAGTACATATATACAATGGATATATATGTAATATATTACATATAAATGATTGATATCATTCTGGAATTATAATATATATATCTCTCATTTTGTTTTAATTCCATTAATAGGACAAAAAATGAAAGCAGCGTTCATGCGTACGTACGGCCTACCGTCTCCATGAACGGTGCTTTAAATTTTTTATCTCCAAATGATATGGAATAGTATAAAATGAATATATACTGAATATATATGATATTTAAAACATAAATACTATTCTGGATATGATGTACCTATAACTACATGGAAAATTCTTTTCCAACAAGTTTGATTTTTACTCATGTACCGAACATCGACAAAAACGTCTGATATGAACTCACTTTATTAACCAATTATTATAACATTATAATATGTGATATTAACTGAATAATAATATTTATAGTAGGTCCTTAAGAAATTATAAATTGACCAAATTTTATTATTTAGGAGATTAAAGAACGATCGAGTCATGTCGGACACAAGGTAAGAGATCTTACTCCTCTCTTTCTTTTTAAGTACACTCTTTTATGTCATTCCTTTTAAGCTCATATTTCTTATTATTGGGATGTTATTTTATATTACTACTACTATAATTCTTATGTTCATATGATGAGATAACCTATTTTCTCTCATCAATCTATTTTGGAAGTTTTGAGTGGCGCCGTTAGGCTGCCGAATTTTCCTAAGAGATCTAACCTCTCTCTTTCTTTTTAAGTACTCTCCTTTATGTCACTTATTTTAAGCTCCTATTTTTTATTATGGGGGATGTTATTTTATATTCCTCTTTCTGTACATTTTATTTTAATATGATGAGAGACCCTATTTGATCTCATCAATCCATTTTTGGAAGTTTTAAGTGGCGCCGTTAGGCTACTGAGTTTTCGTAAGGGATTTTTCATCTCACTTTTAGTCCTGTGAGATTTATGCTACATTTGCCACCATTTCCTTTGAGTAGTGTTTGTAATTACCATTATTATACTCTTTGTTTAATATAATTTCATTTATGGGTATTTACATATTCATTGTATGACCCTTCTTCAATGAGGTGTACGTTTCGAAAGTTACCCAAGTCGGTAAGGGAACCTTTCACCCTCCTCTTTTTAAAAGACTTATTTTGTTATGTCTTTTAATTCACATACTATTATATTGGGATATGTTCTTATATATACTTATTGATGTAAATTTTATGTACAAGTGATGAGATACCCTTTTTATCTCTCATCAACTCTTTTTCTGAATTTTGCAGTGACGCCGTTAGGCTGTCGAATTTTTGCAAGGGAACTTCTTAACCCAATTTTGATTCTTTGGGATAACTTGTACTCCTTGAATATGTCGTTATATGAATATGTGTGAATTTACTCTGATTGTTTTACACTTAATATCCACTTATATTTTGTGTATTTGTTTGTCACACATAATTATGTAGTTGATTTATCCTTAATCCAAGGATTTCGTCTTTGTATGGGACTTCATCTCAATCTCCTTTCATTGAGGCATATTTTGCTTTATACACAAACCTACTTTTATACAGTGTATAAACCCCTTTGACTTTTACATTTATCCAAAAGGAATCTTTTTATACGAATATTTTTACTAAACGACAAAGGGGAATGTTTTGGTCGTACGTATGCGGTGAAAACGACTTCTCTGCCGCCGTGACCATTATTTGAGTTTCAGCTTCCTCTACAAGCCATACCTTTTTTTAAATGAAAAATAAATACCATGTTTTACTTTTATTTTATTTTGGTATTGAAAATGGTTTTCATAATGTTTTTATATCAATGTTTTGTATTGATATCTTGTGATTGAAAAGTGGAAATGTTATGTTTCCTTTATGCATGTTTTATGTGATACGATTATGTTATGGTTCTTGGGAATTATTATGAAGACGGGTGGTTCTGTGATAAACTAAGGGCGGGTGAGCCTGATATAGCTCTCCAATGCATTGGGTAACGTGAAGGGGTTAAACGTTGAGGTCTCTCCGAAGATATTTAGGGAATATACTGTGATGGGTATTCCAAACGTAACCAAGAGGGTTACTCCCTACGTAAGAATGTTATGAATGCCTCAAGTTACCTTTATGTCTTATGATTTCTATGATTTATTCATGATTTGATGAGGTATGTTAAAATGCTTATTTTTTATGAGTAAAGTATATTTTCATACATAGACTAATGTTTTCTTTTCATACTTTTATATCCCTTACTGAGCTTTTTATGCTCATCCCAAGTTTTTGAAATGTTTTTCACAGGTCAAGGGAAAGGTGCATGATATGATGATAGTGTAAAGGAAGTGTCAAGAAAGAATCCATGTTTTATTTTAAATATGTTTCCGTTTATGGGAAAAAACGAATACTATATTTTATATAACCACTTTGTTTAAATATGGAATGTAATTCATGATTTATGATCTAATTCTCTAAAACTCTAAACCTGAAAATATCCTCAATGTGAATTATTCATTTAATTAAATATTAAGTAAGGTTTAAGGTCGGGGCCTTATAGTTGGTATCAGAGGTCGTTTTAGATAACTTTAGAGGTTAGGGTATTCTATAGGAATAAGTGACATTACCATAATGGTTAGGATTTCAGAAAGAATCATAGTTTTAGATAAAGTGAATGAGTAAGTATATCTTAGTGTTTATCTTCCTCTTTAGTACATGATGGTTTTGTTGATATACTCACACTGACATTTCTATTTTTAGTGAATGGATGGATCTAGCAGGCACCAAAGTGACAATAGGTTTGAAGGAAACTGTGGTGGTTCTCTGATTAAGAGATTAGATGAAATGGGGATTCAATGAGGAATCTCATGGTTGTTCTAAACCAACTATCAAGGAGTCATGATCAACCACTTGAACCTTGATGAGTTCTCTAATGCATCATGTACGAGATGACCAACTCGATGTGGAATTTCAGGTAATAATTATAAAGTTAACCATTAGGGTTTATATGATCCTTACTTTTTAGGTAATTATGGGTTACTCTATGATATGATGGAATATGAAAGGAATGAGATAAAATTGAAGTTAAAACATGTTATGGTTATTTTTGAAGATTTTATCTTATTTTGGGGAATGTTTTAAGAATTATATAGTTTTGTAAAAAGGACAACACACAGACCGTGTGACAACCCGTCGCGTCGGACAAAGCTGCGGGATTTGAACCCACAACCAAAGTGCGACTGGTATTTATCGCCTACCACTGGACTACGTGAAGTCCCTAGTTAGTTTGACTAATTATTTTTAGTTAGATGATTTTATGAATCAAGAGTAAGTTTATTTTGGGTTATCTATGGAAATGATTAACCTATCATGGAGGATATTTTATTAGGTTAATTACTTTTCAGTATGAGACTTTAAGAGAAACTAATGTTATTTGGAGATAAATGTTAATTTTGTACTTTGGAAGACTATGTGATTAAATCCTTCAAATATTTGGGTTTCAATCTTAGTTTGGTTTACTTTGAATAATTTTATGGATAGATGTTTATTGAATGGTCTTTATTGAACTTTGGGTATTGTTTGAAATTTTTTGGAGATTAAGAATAGATTTTTTATAAAGAATTATCCTTTTTGGGTATTATCTGATCTCATACTAACCTTTTTGGTTTTAGTTTTGGTTAAGGTCTAAAGACATGGGAATTATATAGTTCTAATTTGGGGAATATGTGATTATCTAGAAGTTGATTATAGCTCTCTTAATGTGAACAAGTCATCCTAAATACTCGTCTTTTGGAGAAAATATGAGTTCTTGTAAGAAATCTAGTAAAAGTTGAAAGTCAACAGGACAAGTAAGTATGTTTCCTTAAGATCAAAAATAAATTCCTCAATGAAGAGTAACTTAAAGCAAAAATGTTGTCTGTTAACTTTTCCTACTGGGGAATCGAATACCGTTTAACCCATCACAAGTTTGTGATTTTCTTATGGTTAACTTTCTCCTAGACATGTTTACTATCACTCTCCCTCAGAACACGACCCTTTGTTTTTTCCTCCATATCCATGTTTTCCTACATGGAATCCTAGTATGGGTTAACTCGGGTGACCTTTGTACTTCTCTTTATTTATTTTAAAGTGATTGTTTTACTGACTCTTGTTCCGATGTGGGATTTTCAATGAAGTTTCCAAGCCCAATTTTAAAATTGCGAGGATGCAATTCCCAAAAGGGGGGAAGGATGTAACACCCCAGTTAAATAAAAAATATGAAATTTTCACATTTATCCATATTTGTGAATAAAATATTAATATAAATTTAAAGGGGACGCTATGCTCGATGGCGTACCCAATACGCAACAACGAGTTTCTTGGGAATCTTACGTTACACTCTAATAATAAAATAATATTATTTTAAATTGTAGTTAAAGCCTAGCCGTTGTAATGGAAGGAATGAACAAAACTAACTACAAAATGATTATATATGTTTGTCAAATTTTTTTACTTTTTACAATAAATATTAGAGGATTAAAAATGCGAATGAATCCAATTTTAAGCGTAAACATTCTAATATTCTTTAAAAGGTCGATTAACCGCCTTTTGATGACGAACCTCTTTTAAATCCACTTTTTAACAATTTTATGTGTTATATTTGACAAAATAAAATTCTTCTTTAGAATCTGGACATCAAAATTTACTTTGTGTAATTTTTTTGGCATTTTTCCGATAAAGTTCATTTTTTAATGAATAGTGAAAAATGTTGTATTTTAATTCAAAAACTCTTTTTAATCTAATTTATTTATATGATTAGATTATCTTTTGAATTGGTTTTAATGTGAAATTAGAATATATTTTTACCATTTAATCCAATAGTGGTTGTTGGAATTAATTTAATCTTGAAATTGGACTTAAACTAGTGTCAATCTTTTGATACTTATTGTTTCATAAAAACACGCTATTTGCTCTGACAGCAGGAATTAATTATTAAATTAATTAATGTAAATTATATGTTTTGAATTTTGTAAAATAGACATCATTTTTGAATTCTTAATATCAAATATAGCTTAGGGTGAATTTTTGGTATTTTTCTGGAAAAGTTCAATTTTTGATGAATAGTGAAACCACTAAGTGGTACTTAAAAAACTGATTTTTCGTTTAAATGAAATTTTACCACCTCTGTGTTTTGAATTTCAAAAATCCAACATACATGGTTGTCATTAAGAATTAAAATGTGGTTCAATGGGATTAAAACAATTTTTTTGGTGAATAGTAACTTTTAAGTTTTAATCGCGATTAGAGGTAATTAGTGTAGTTTAAGGTAAAAATAATGTTTTAATAATATGAAATGACCTAGACACATGTCATACCCTTATTGGATGAGTCATTTCCGACCAAGAAAATCCATGGGTCAACTTGCGGACCCCATGGAGCCACTTTTCTTGGAAAATGACATTATTACCTTTTTATTTAAAGTTAAAATTAAAACGTCACAAACATGTGTTGGTTTACTAAAACAATTTTTAGATGGGGTTATACAAGTCATATTTTTGAATATAAATATTCATTATAAAGATAAAAATATTTCATACATCAAGATATTTTTTTTATAATTTTTAGATATTAAATAAATTAATTTATTTATGACACCTTGATGATGCAGTGATTATCTCATAAAGGAATGATTTAAATAAAATGAGAAGATAGGGTGCAATATAAGTCTTACACTTATAACAAACCTATTGGATGGGTTTATTTCGAAACCTTATTACCTTATCCTAGAAATATATCCTTTTTGGACCTTTTAAATCCGAAAATCATTTTATAATAATGTAATATTTTATAACTTTCTAAGAGTGCCCCTCCTCTCCTCTTATAAAAGGCCCCCACCTCTACCACCTTACACACACCTCAAAAGCCTTTGGCTCGGCCAAACCCTGCCCATTTCATCTCTCCACATCCCTCTATTCATCATTGAAGCCTCACTTTGGGCAGAATATTTTCCAAGGAAGCCTTTGAGCTCAAATCAAAGAGAGTTACCCGATTTAAAGGTAATGTCTTCCCTTGTGTTCTTTTATTTTATTTTTCTTCTCCAAACCACTAAACTATTTTTATTACTTTTTTTTGTAACAACACCAGTATCTTAAATATACTAGGATGTTTTTATAAGAAGTATTCGAGCTACACTTTCACACACCTCCATCTAATGGTTAAAGAACATACTGTTTCTGTGGATGGAGAATTACTGCCTTACGAAACGATGATTGTTCAATATTATTTTAACACCTTCAAAGGTGGCCATTAAGATGTCAATATATTTATATATGATATATAATATTTTTATGTTTTCCTTAAGCTTCTGTATTTTTCATTTATGGCATACCTTTATGGTTTTCATTATGGGTAAACGCGATATCTTCATTTTAGGAAGTGCGGACTACCGCCCCCTCAAAGTGATTTGATTCGTTAATGCCATATGTGGGAAGTATAAAGGATGGAATTAATGGTATTACATATGATATACTACTGGAATTATAATATACCTTTATATCATTATTATTTAATTCCATTGAATACAAAAAAAATGAAAGTAGCGTTCATGCGTACGTACGACTTACCATCTCCATGAACGGTACATTTCATTTCTTATCTCCAAATGTTATGTACTATTATAAGTACATATATATAATGTATATATATGTAATATATTACATCTAAATGATGGATATCATTCTGGAATTATAATATATATATATATCTCATTTTTTTTAATTCCATTAATATGACAAAAAATGAAAGTAGTGTTCATGCGTACGTACGACCTACCGTCTCCATGAACGGTGCTTTTAATTTTTTATCTCCAAATGCTATGGAATAGTATAAAATGAATATATAATGGATATATATGATATTTAAAACATAAATACTATTCTGGATATGATGTACCTATAACTACATGGAAAATTCTCTTCCAACAAGTTCGATTTTTACTCATGTACCGAACATCGACAAAAACGTATGATATGAACTCACTTTATTAACCAATTATTATAAAATTATAATATATGATATTAACTGAATAATAATCTTTAAAGTAGGTACTTAATAAATTATAAATTGACCAAATTTTATTATTTAGGAGATTAAAGAACGATCGAGTCATGTCAGACACTAGGTAAGGGATCCTACTCCTCTCTTTCTTTTTAAGCACACTCTTTTATGTCATTCCTTTTAAGATCATATTTATTATGATTGGGATGTTATTTTATATTACTCCTACTTTAATTCTTATGTTCATATGATGAGAGACCCTATTTTCTCTCATCAATCCATTTTGGAAGTTTTGAGTGGCGCCGTTAGGCTGCCGAATTTTCGTAAGAGATCTAACCTTTCTCTTTCTTTTTAAGTACTCTCCTTTATGTCACTTCTTTTAAGCTCCTATTTGTTATGATGGAGGATGTTATTTTATATTAATCTTTCTGTACATTTTATTTTAATATTATGAGAGACCCTATTTGATCTCATCAATCCATTTTTGGATGTTTTAAGTGGCGCCGTTAGGCTACCGAGTTTTTGTAAGGGATTTTTCATCTCACTTTTAGTCCCGTGAGATTTATGCTACATTTGCCACCATTTCCTTTGAGTGGCGTATGTAATTCCCATTATTATATTCTTTGTGTAATATAATTTCATTTATGGGTATTTACATATTCATTGTATGACCCTTCTTCAATGGGGTGTACGTTTCGAATGTTACCCAAGTCGGTAAGGGAACCTTTCAACCTCCTCTTTTTAAAAGACTTATTTTGTTATGTCTTTTAATTCACATACTATTATGTTGGGATATGTTCTTCTATATCCTTATTGATGTAAATTTTATGTCCAAGTGATGAGATATCCTTTTTATCTCTCATCAACTCTTTTTCTGAATTTTGAAGTGACGCCGTTAGGCTGTCGAATTTTTGCAAGGGAACTTCTTAACCCAATTTTGATTCTTTGGTATTAACTTTTACTCCTTGAATATGTCGTTCTATGAATATGTGTGAATTTCATATGATTGTTTTACACTTAATATCCACTTATATTTGGTGTATTCGTTTGTCACACATAATTATATAGTTGATTTATCCTTAATCCAAGGATACCGTCTTTGTATGGGACTTCGTCTCAATCTCCTTTCATTGAGGAATATTTTGTTTTATACACAACCTACTTTTATACAGTGTATAAACCCCTTTGAATTTTACGTTTATCCAAAAGGAATCTTTTTATACGAAGAGTTTTACTAAACGACGAAAGGGAATGTTTTTGTCGTACGTATGCGGCGAAAACGACTTCTCCGTCGCCGTGACCATTATTTAAGTTTCAGATTCCTCTACAAGCCATACCTTTTTTTTAAATGAAAAATAAATACCATGTTTTACTTTACTTTTATTTTGATATTGAAAATGGTTTTCATAATGTTTTTATATCAATGTGTTGTATTGATATCTTGTGATTGAAAAGTTGAAATGTTATGTTTCCTTTATGCATGTTTTATGTGATACAATTATGTTATAGTTCTTGGGAATTATTATGAAGACGGGTGGTTCCGTGATAAACTAAGGGCGGGTGAGCCCGATATAGCTCTCCAATGCATTGGGTAACGCGAAGGGGTTAAATGTTGAGGTTTCTCTGAAGAGATTTAGGGAATATACTGTGATGGGTATTCCAAACGTAACCAAGAGGGTTACTCCCTACGTAAGAATGTTATGAATGCCTCAAGTTACCTTTATGTCTTATGATTTCTATGATTTATTCATGATTTTATGTGGTATGTTAGAATGCTTATGTTTTATGAGTAAAGTATGTTTTCATACATGGACTAATGTTTTCTTTTCATACTTTTATATCCCTTACTGATCTTTTTATGCTCATCCCACATTTTTGAAATGTTTTTCATAGGTCAAGGGAAAGGTGCATGATATGATGATAGTGTCAAGGAAGTGTCAAGAAAGAATCCATGTTTTATTTTAAATATGTTTCCGTTGATGGGAAAAAACAAATACTATCTTTTATGTAACCACTTTGTTTAAATGTGGAATGCAATTCATGATTTATGATCTAATTCTCTAAAACTCTAAACCTGAAAAGATCCTCAATGTGAATTATTCATTTAATTAAATATTAAGTAAGGTTTAAGGCCGGGGACTTATATAGGAGTCCCATAAATTCATTTTAGGCGATAGTTCTATTGGTAATGGGTGATTTTGTGATGAATTCATGGTTGGGACCGAAGCCAGAAGGTCTAGGCATCACTATGTATCCCATGGGAATGAGAATCAAGGCACACTTAGTTATGGAGGGTGCGGTATGGTAGAAGACCAAAAATGAAAATAGGTAGGGTTATCTTCTTTGATAAGTATAAGACATATGCTATGTAGTTTAAACATCATACATAAGGATACTATCTATACAATTTAAGTTCATGCTTCTAGGACCAAGGGGAATTTGGAAAATAGTTTAAAGTCACGATACTTTGACCTGGGGAGTGTTTGTTTTAAGGAAATTTGCATGGAATTAAAGAGGAAAAAACCAATGTGAAATGAGGAATATTCAATCCCATGGTCTACATAAATATCCTTAAACAAACTACACATAGTTTAAGGGCATAATGCTTTGATCTATGGTGAAAAAAAGTGGCCAAAGGTTGTTAAATGTAATTTATCCCCTCTTTAGGTGTGGGGTTTATGATGAATTGGTAGATGGTTATGAAGACAGAAGGTCTATTAATCATTATGTATCCCATGGTAATGGTAATCAAGCCACACATAGTTCTGGGACATGGCATGGTAGGAGACTGATTTCGAAAGTGGGGGAATCCTATCTGACAAGGGTGTTGAGGCATCCCATGGTTTCCATGAAGAATATCATGTTTATGACATGAGGTAAGGATAATATTTATCATTATGTGTTAAGGTTATGTGATTTTCATTCATCTCACACTTGGTACGTGAGGAATACTATGCTTATTGTAGAGGGTAAGATCGCATTTTAACATTGTGCGTTGAGGATGTTAGGCTTTTCAGTTTAAAGTTATATAACTCGTAATATGAATTATACTAGTTTAAGGTCATGGATCTCATAAAAAATGAGATGATATTAGTTTAAGGTCATAGATATTAGACATTTAATCCTAGTTTATGGTCGTGGATATTGGAACATGGTTTCATGTGAAGTACTGCTTGCAAAACTCAGTGTTGGTAGGGGGTGTGATACACTCTCCAACCATGGTGATTAAAGAGTATGCTCCATTGGGATATACCCAATGGATAAAGTAAGATACTTCCCATTTGGGATCTAACTTTGGTGGATTTTTTCTAGGTATCATAGGCATTCTGAGATCTAGTACCATATCACCCTGGAGGAAGGAGAGAAGGTGAACCTTCTTGTTGAATTCTCTCACTATCCTGTTTTGCTGCCTCTCTAAGATATGAAAAGACTAAAGCCTATTTTACTCTAGGGATTCCAACTCAGCTTTATGGAATTATTCCATTCTGTTTGGAACCTATTGTTCATAAACAATCATTTATAGCAATGATAATTGAACCTCAATGGGTAAGACTGCCACTGTTTCATACACCAGGGAATATGGGGTTGCCCAGGTGGTATTTCGAGTTGTCATCTGATAGGACCAAAGGGAATTGGGGAACTGGTTGGGCCAAATATTTTTGTTCCAGAACACCATTTTATATAATATATTATATAGGTTATTTTTTAATGCCTCAATATTCCCATTTTCTTCTGCATGGTAGAGAGAAGTATGGTTGGGCCGAAAATTGTAATTAGCACCTCAGCGGCCTGGAATTTGGTAGCGTTATCATTGAGAATAGTGTGAGGCACCCCGAACTAATGGATGATGTGGGATCTCACAAACTCAATCACAGAACAGGTTTTGACTTCTTTGAGGGGTACTAATTCTGCCAATTTGGAAAAGAAGTCTCTTACAGTCAGAATGAACATGCACTATCTAGTTGTCATTGGTGGGTATGGACCTACAATGTCGATTCCCCATACTACAAAGGGAAAGTAATATTTTGTGGTGTGAATATTATCTAGAGGTCTATGTACAAAGTTAGAATGGATATGAAATACATGACACCTCTTGGTGAAATCAATGCAGTCATGAACCATGACAGGAAAAAAGTATCCCAACCTATGAATTTGATGGGAGAGCTTCAATACCACTTGATGACCGCCACAGTATCTAGAATGAACGTCTTACATAACCTGAGATATATAATCTCCTTAGATGAAACAGATGATAATTCCATCAAAACCATGCTTGTAGAGGTTTTTATCAAGGATAGTCCCACCTTAGAGGGTAAATTGAGTTGCACGATGGTAGATTCACTCATGCTCATCTCGGTCTGGTGGGTGGATTACACACTGAAGATACTCAACAAAGGGTGTCGTCCTAATTGGAATTCCCTCAACCTGATGGGATATTAAGGTCTTGGAACATGAGTACTTCTATTCATATGATATACTTGTCTATTTCCATCATCTGAAGTGGTGGGGGTGATGAACCTCTAGTGTGTCACATGAATGACCAGGTCATCCTGGTTGGGTTCTACAAGGGATGCAACTAAAATTTCTAAAGCATCAGGTCGACCATTCTGTAACCATGGAACATGGTTAACCTTCATCTAAAAAGGGAACTGGGCCATCGACTAATGGGCGTGTTCCAATATGGGAACAATCTCTTTCTTTCTGACATTTTATTCATCCTTGATCTATTTTATAACTAGTTTGGAGTCTCCCTTAACATGTAAATAAGAGACATCAATCTTGAGGGCCAAATAGAGACCAATAATAAGGTCTTGGTACTCTACCTTGTTATTGGTGTAACCTTTTGATATCAGGAAACATTATGTAAAGACAACCTATGAGATAGTGATGAGGATAATCCCTAGGCCTACCCTATTGGGCTTAGGATCATCGAGCCTTTGATCGGCTGGGCTCTGAAGGTTCCATAAAAAATGAATCTTCTAACATGGTAAAACTTGATCCACTGAGAGAATAACTTCATCTGAAAAATAAACATCTAGGGGCATCTCTTCAGGGTCTAGATGTGTGGCTAGGAAGTTTTCTAGTGCCTAGAATTTGATGGCGTTTTGCGAGACAAACATGATATTGAACTGCTATAGGATTACCACCCAGCGTGCCAATCATCCTATAATCATGAGTTGATTGAAATGTACTTTAGTGGGTCTTATAAAAATATTAGTTGTATCTCATGGTGCTACAAGTAATGTCATAACTTCTACAATACAAAGACTAGAACAAGTCAACTCTTCTCAATGAGGGAATATTTGGTCTCTATGTTAAGAAGCATACGACAGAGATAATATAGGCTTTTCCCACTACCCTCTTTATTTTTATTGGACAAAAGGGAACCAAGGGACCATTTTAGGGTGGTCACATAAAGGACCAAATGATTTCCTAAATTGAGAGGCATTAGAATTGGATGCTATAACAAGTGCTACTTGATATCCTAAAAGGAAACCTAAAAATCATTATCCCACTAATAAATGATGCCTTTTTTATAATCCTTGAGAAGGGATTACACTTTCCATCCATATTTTCAATAAATAATCATATATAGGCTAAGTGGACTTAGATTCCTCGCAACTCCTAAAGATTTATTGGGTAAGACATTTGAATGATAACCTTAATTTTCTTAGGATCAACCTCGATGCCTATGTATCTTATGACGAAGCTGAGAATTTTCCAGAGGTAACTTTGAATACACACTTTAAGGGGCACCTCTTCAAGTTTTAGGAGTGGAGGAAGCCCAATAATTTCTCAAGATCCTTGAGATGGTCTTAACACTTGTGGGGTTTGACTACCAGATCGTCAACATAACATTCCACTAATGTCTCAAGGATTGGCTTAAATATGTGGTGCATGACCTGCTGGTAAGTGGCTCCAACATTCTTCAAGATGAAAGGAATTACCTAATAAAAAAAGCTACCTGTGGTGTCTTGAAGGCAGTGGACTTCTCATCCTCAAGGTCTATTCATATATGATTATATCTAGAGTATCTATCTATAAATAAGAGGGAATAGAACCCAACTATAACATCGATCAACATCTAGGTTACTAGAAGTGTAAAATCATCCTTTGGAAAGTGGTGGTTGAGGTCCTAAAAGTTGATACAGAATCTACTCTATCTATTCTTCTTTATAACTAGGAAAATGTTGGATATCCACCTAGGGTACTATACGTCCATGAAAAATTTATATTTAATAATATTTTCAACCTTAGCCTCAACCATAGCACCATGATAGGGGTGAAACTTTTTTGGGAGGCTTTTTGAATCTATGATAACCCACCAGGAGGACATGAAGATGAATAATGACCTGAGGGTTTAGCCTTTAATCTCATTATATCTCTAGGAAAATACATTTTAGTGCTGTTTCAGGAAGGCCACATATTGTTACTATTCCTCTGGAGACATTGATGCACTAATCAATGTCAACATTAGATATTCCTCAGTACCGAGGTTCACCTGGGTTAAGTCATTAATAGTGGTGGATAAACATTCTTAAAATGTTGGTGGGGAATATTAAAATTCATATTCATCATCTAAAAGAGGGGAATCAGAGGGAGGAAGTGGCTCTTCTGGGCTAGCTGGACTAGGGGAAGATATGGTGTCTTCTCTAGAGAACACAAAATCCTTAGTGAGGGGCTCCTGTTCTACTGAGACTGTGGTGACAAAAGTTATTGAGACAATTTAATTAAATTTTCAGCTATAAGGTTCAATATTGATATCAAAGAAATGTCAATGAGTTGATATTTATCAATTCATCCCTGTTTTGTAGAATATGTGGGAATTTTGTGGATCAGTGTCCATGGGGATAACTTCTTAGCGCTTCACAAGAGTAGGATATTCTAGTATCATCTAGGCCTATCCGATGTAGGAGTACAAGGTAATCCATGAGTGATCATTTTTCTTTGAGATAACAGAATAATACCCAACTCTAGAATTATAGGCTCTAATCGATGAATTAGGAGAACAAATTTGTCCTTCAAGTCTACCCATGGACTAGATGAAGTGGCCATTAAATCATTAGGGGAATTGATTCACTCATCCCCATCAGGAAGGATGTGATTTCCTTACCTTTTATAGTATCCTACATCCAGATAAAAAGACTATCATGAATCAAAGGGGAAAAAATTGACCTATAGTACCACTACTCGACCATCAAAGGAGTACTTGAGGCACCAGTGGTGTGAAGAGGGGATTGCCGCATGCAAATGAATCTAGAGTCTTCCTAGCAGTGCATTATAGGAAGTATCCTATGAGACTACCATAAAATCAGTGCTTGATATCAGGACACTGAATTAGGTCTTCATCCATATCTTTCCACATGGATTCTTCTCACTCTTGTCATATCCATGAATTTTTAGGTTGGAGGGAGTCATCTATGCTTCTGTAAGTCCCAGCTTATAGAGCATCTGGGTTGGGATGAGGTTGATCCCAAATCTAGTATCTAGTAGGCACTAGAATATTTCCACACCATTAAACTAACTTGTGATATAAATTGGGTGTATGTTCCCCTAAATGGATACACCCTTATTTTCTCTGAAAAATGAGATAATGGCTCAAAATACCACTTTCTTAGCCTCCTCTACATAGCAGGCCTCATCAATAACTACCTAATCCTAAAACATAAATGGGATATTCAAGGATTTAGTGAGGGATTATCACATTTCTTTTGATAGGTGGAGTTCTTTTATAATTGAATGTCTCACGAGTGTGCCAGTGAGGTGATTTATCACATCATACTTCCATGCCATAGGCATATTTTTTCCCACAGAGGGTCATTCCCTAGTAGGGGAGAAGCGAATTCCATTGGATGAAATGTTGGGTATTGGCTAGTACTAGCAATATTATACTATAGGCTAGATGTTCTGCTCTGTATAGTTGATGGATGGGTTCCAATCAGCTAAGGTTAGGCCTTGGCTGGACGTGGATGATCATGGTTCACTTGCAGATGAGTTGTATAATCAACTAATACTATCTGATGCAGGGGTGTACCTAATAAAGTGGACTGGGAGGGATATTCTTGTTGACCCCTATATGAGGTTTGCTATCTAATTTTGACAGCATAAACATCCTGGTATAAAGACATAGCCTGAGCATTCTATCTATCATCATATCCTCTACCTCTCCTTCAATGGTATCATCCAGAAGCACCCAAAGGGTTTTCATGACATTCCTAACCATTGTGCATTGTGAAGTGGTCCACTAGTTCAACATAATTCATGGAGGTGCACTCTTTCTACTCATCAATGGAATAGTATAGGGATTGGAATACCCTAGGTGAATCTCCCAACCTAGGAGATATGAAGTCTCCAAGGGTGCGATCCAGCTTCGACATCAATGGAGGACTCTAATTTCCCTTGCATCATCAATTATTATTCTTCCAAGACTTGGGAGGTAGTGAAACAGATGTGGAGGTAGTGGTTGGAAGAGGCGTGACAACCACAAGAGGTTCTAGTTTTCATAAGTGGGCATGAATAATACCATGGGTGGAAGCGAATATCTTACAAGACAACCATTCATCATACTTCTACATCCTAGGCTAGGAACCTGTTTCCACTTTCCCAAGCCTTCACTGTCACTGTCGGGGTTATTGGAAACATGTGTCACCTATACTAGAATGTCTCCCAATTTGAATAATCTGTAGTCTAATTGGTCATGGAGAAAATATTTTAATACAAAGAGTTTTTATGGTGCGTCTGAGGATACTATGATATGGGAAATGGTCAGTGAGACTAGTGATTATGGCCTCCTAGGCTCTCTTGTATTCTATAAACTTTAGGATTCTATTTTCCAGTGTGTAGATGAAATATCATAGGACCTACACATTCTTGAAGGAATATATCTTGTCCCTTATTTCTATGAAAGTCATCCTAGGATTCTGGTCTTAATAGAGAGTTAGGGCCATTTTCTCTCATTGAGAAATCTGTACTTGGTGAGGCTGTACTTGGTGGGGCCATGTTGGTAAAGGTTTTACTTGGAGAGGCTCATCCAGCAAAGTGGAAAATAGGCGTACTAGATCAGGAACCTCTTCATGCATAAGGAAAAATACATCTACTTTCATAGGCCTTCTCATGGGAGTAGGAAGGGGAGATGGGTGTGATTATTATTTAATCCACTTCAAGGATTATTTCAGATACTAAACTTTTTCAAAGAACTCCCCAAATCCACATGGGTAGTTTAGTGAGATAAGGGTAGGGACCAAATCATTCGTAAAATTTTCTACATAGATCATAATAATATATTCCTAGGAATGTGTAATGTTAAGCAAGTACATTATTCCCTAACATCGAGCAATGAAGTCAGAAGATATCTCATCAAGACTCTATTTTCATTTAAAGAGGTTAGTGATGATCATTTTGCATGAGGTGGAACTAAATTGGTAGAGGAACTATCTATGAAGGTCCTCTTAACTAGAAATGGATCCTGTAGGTAGGTGGCTATACTAGATGAATGCAAGTATTTCTAGTGTTTGTATGAAGTATTGGGTTTTGGCAAATTCCTACTATTCTAGAGTCCCCAACATTGGGATGAACCTTTAGGAAAAGTTGACCAGAAGCTATAGAAGGTCACCCATATCATTATATGGGGTGATTTTGGGATTACCAAAATCTGGGGGCACTCGAACATGGTCCAACCATACTGGATATGGCTTTCCTTTAGGAGGAATCTCCACCTATTGTGTTTCTAAAGCCTTGAGATGGGAAATGGGAGCTGCCATCACATAATCTTGGTGAGGATTTATGGCCACCAACGAGTTGATGGACTCATTGACTTGGGGGGAAACACATAATTAATTATGAAGTGGATAATCACACTACTTAGGTGGGGTAGGTGACTCATATCTCAGCCATTTTCTGTGTCCCCTAGTTTCTTCCCCAACCGGGTGCGCGGGGCCACCAAGTTCAAATTGAGGCATATGACCAAGGAGGACTGGATGCCCCAAAGAATAGACGGGGTCCCTTATGATGTTTCTAGGGTCTGGGTGATACTCTACAATGATATTAGCGATGGGGTTTTGTATTCCTCAGGCTTCTGAAGCAAGGAAACTATCCTAGGGTCTGACTCGGTTTTTGGTGCAACCTTAGATGGGTTAGTAGGCTTGACATATCCCTTTCCTTTGTCAACATACTGATGAGTGGGAAGTAATGTCTCATTGGGGTGAATTTTGAGTCCCAATTCATATCTCTTCTAATGAGTGTCGATGCTCATTGAGGGTCTTATTGGTGTTGTGTCACCCTTAGAGGTGAGTTTTCCCTATCATGCCCTATGTCAATAACCTTTTTCCTATGATCCTTTGGTAGGTCAGTGATGATGACATTAACTGTGGAGGTAGTCAGATTGGAACCTTCATTGTCGATGGATGGGATGGATTGAAAGTATCATTGATACTATAGTATAGGTATAAAATTGATGGCAAAATACTGCCCCTAGCCTCTGATCTTCATGTGTGGAGACACCTCTTTCACGAAACAGTGGATAAAAACAAGGCTCTTAACACATGTTTGCTGGAGAGAATAGAGGTATCCACATGACCTAAGATGCTAATCCATTGAGAGTGATATGATCTTAATCCTATTTCACTACTAGTGGAAGGAATCAAGGTGCTCATGGCTCCATAGGTAGGTTAGCTGTCAATCCCAAAGGTGGTGAAGCATCACCCAAATAATTTGGTGATTTTTTCCTATTCCTCTATAAGGGACTTTAGGATGAAAAAATATGGAGCTGTAGGTGTCCAAAACACAACTGATAACTGGTCGGAGGCAAGGAGTTCTCACAAGTCCTCTTGTTTACTACCAGGGGGTGGTCCTATTCCTGGTTATCCCAATCCCTGATTATTATAGGATGAGATAAGGGAAATAACACTAGCACAAACCTGATTTTCTACTAATACACTAGGAGAGAGGTCACCGCATGAGTCAAACATGCATTGCATACTAGAATATCTCTCAGATGTGGATCCAAATTCAAGATCATATATATATTTGATGGAGTATTTACTACCACCTCATGTATGATAGTGGAAACATACATTTGAGGCTTAATGGAATAATCAACATCATTTGAGGGTGTCAACCTAAATCCTAACATCTCTTTAGTTTTTGGTGTAGAGTTTGAGAGGAGGGAAGCTGACAGTGGCAAAGATATTTATTCTATGAGTACTTAGAAAGGGGCTAGGACATCCTCCACTTTTAAGTCTTGTGGACTTCATCTTTTGAGATCATAATCCTTAATTGATGATCTTTTAACTCAGAATATTAAAGAGGGGGTGAAGGTACCCTCAAAGGGCCATCTGTTTCTTTAGATTCTGAGAGGTCAATGGTGATATGATGCTTCCTAGGGTCCCACCTTTGGTGTCATGGGTATTATTCAAGTGAGAATTGCTGGGAGTCACTTAGATTCCCCCCATTCATGTTGTGGCCTGAACTGCGGGCACAACCCCCAAGATAGGTGTTCTACCTCCTACCCTGGGACAATTCTCTAGTTTAGGGGATACTTTCGGCATGGGTAGGACCTTCGCATTGGTTAGTGGTGGTGCAGGGGGACCTTTGCATTGGTTGGTGCTGTGGTGGGGAGGACCTTCATATTGGTTGGTGATGGTATGGGGAGGACCTCAAAATTGGTATTCCTCATCACAGGATGGAAAGTGATAGCTTCCGGTGATGATAATGACTAATAGAGTCAACCCAGGCTACCTTAGAGGTTTCTAAGCTCTTGATCCCAAGTGGGCAAGATGGATACCCATTGAGTAGTTGTAGAGATCTGATAGGATACGCCAATAGTGGCGGGAGCCACTAGAGATATAGAATATTCCTATTGTTGGGTAATGTTCTAGGTATACCCATGGCATCAATGCTAAGTATTATGGATCAGGGCTAGTGGAGTGTGGATGGATTCATCCTGCTTGTAGACCTATGAGACCAATCAGTGTTGGTGCCGATAAAGCCTGATGGGAACCCTCCTAGGTAGATCCCAAGTAATGGTTTCTAAATACACAACTTTATCATCCACTACCTCCTCAGCATAGTGGAGTGAGCTATTAGAGTGCTCTATAGAGAGGCTCCTAAAGCGGTTCATCGTTTGAACAGGAGGTGGTTACCCCATGAGCGGCCCTCAGGGGCAGTGGTGTCGGTGAGGTGATGATGCCTTGTGGTCTTGGAGGACCATATCCCTGATTTAAATGACCAATTTATACTCATACTGGTGAATGATGGAATCAATAAAACTTCTATGGATGAGATCAGAGAGTGAAACAGAGTGTGGGAGCCTAGTAGTTGAAGACACATTGGTTTCTATGGTGGGAGTATAGTTGTGCGGGATTTCCACACCAATGTTTCCTATGCCCCTACACCTATTGGTGTTAGGTCATTGATTTCCTGTAGCTTGAGTCCTATAAGGAATGTGGATTTAGTTTTTAGAATAGATATAATAAAGGTGATGCCCAATGCCCCAACATCTTCATTCTTCTTGAAATAGAGGAGGGGTCTACACTGATGAAGTCATAGACTGAGGTTGCCCAATGTTATCTTCCCCAAATCACAGGTGAGTTTCATGTTGGTCCCACAACTTTCTTGGTAGACCTCATGCCAAATATCTGGATTTGGAGACATGTAAATCCAATGGTTACCCAATGCTAATAATCCCCATGGTTGAAGGAGAATAGTTTCATGTCAGGTTCACCATTTTTATTTAGGGAAGCCTGACGCCAAAAATGTCTAGACCTAGTGATTCCCAAATATAATGGTGTCAAACATTACTGATCTAATCACTATTATAGGATAATATTTTTATTTTGGGCTCACCATTTTTATTTCTAACAATTTTTCCTGGTCCATCACATCATGATGATTTTGTTTCCTAGCATTCCCACTTTCTAAGGTGAGCAATTTCATCACTTTAATAGATGATGTTGACTCCTTGAACAAAACCATATGATGGGATTTCAGTTCATCCTTAAATTCCATGCATGTTAGTATAAAAACATATTTATAAGAGAATAAGGAGGGACCTTTTTGTTCCTCATGAATAACATTCAAGAAGAGAGATTCTTCTTAACACAAGACATTCTTTTCTTCCAATCTCAACATGGGAGGGTTTCTTTAGAATGTTATTTCTATTTTGAGTCTCATTTGTTTGATTAAATTATTTATTCCCTTGAACTTATTCTTTGTGTAGAATAACTTTGATACCAAAGTTTCTAGTTGTGGATAACTTCTCATCAAATTTCACCTCACTTTTTAAATTCAATTTCATTCCTTTAGATTTAGAAAGTTTTTTTATCTTATTTCAATTATTTATCCAATTTCAATTGATTTGGATAAACAATAAGGAAATATTTTTGGAAATTCTTGACCTTATAAAAATATTTACATAAATTTACATTATTCTTCTATTGAATCCTATTCCCTTTCATAACATAGAGAATATCGCTTGGTAGTCTTGTCATGTATTTCTCAGCAATGTGACCCTTCTGCTTACATCTTCCACAAAATTATTCTAAGAATTCATATCTGTTTTGAATTGGTAGATTAGATGGATTTATGGTCACAAAATTATTTCTTTTATAACTTGTTCTCATATATTCACCATGACTCCCCTTGACTCATGCATGTTTCTTGAGGATGAAATTTTATACTAGAAAGAGTAGGATTTGTGTACATACCTTTCAAAACACCAGTAAAACCTATGAAATTAGTGTAAGATTTGGTGTCCTAGAACCAAATTTTTGTACTTTGATTACATGAATATTTACTATATTTAAATATTAAACATCTTATTACATATTTTTCATTTTTCTTCATGATTATAGTGTAATAATGTCCTGGAGTATTTGTCTCATTTACAAGGTCATAGTAGTTTCCCGCTATGATGAGAACCTTGAAGTGATATGACAATATTCTTAAATATAGTTTCATGATTGGATGAAATACTATAATGGGACACATATTATATAGACCATCAGTTGCAATTACTCATAAGAAGTTGAGACTTCTTCTCATGAAGTTTTCACTTGGTAATCTCCAAGATGAGAGATTATGAGAACATACCCACCAGTAGAAATTCTGCATGTTTTGGTGTCATCAGATATTCTTATCTGTAAGCATGTGTAATGATCCTTATACTTTAATATTATAATTAATGCATGTCACGAATCGCACACTTTGATTTACTGATAAAAACCATCACGTAGAAAATTGGAGGGAAGTATAGTACGTTGGGTGCATCATGAGTGGCATGTTATTAATGGATAAGTCAAGGAAGGATTTGTCCCTTCCATTTATGAAATTTCATATCTCATCCCTTTGATTGAAATAAAACCATCATGTGAAATTACATGGCCATGGTGTAATGATAAGTTTATTTCAGGTAGTCAAAGAATGACATATCAAGCACAAAGGTTGATGACACTATCATGAAACCTGCTTGATGAGATATTGAGGCAAAGGGATTATATTTCATAGTGAGCGTTTGTATGTGGATGTCATTGTTGTGACTTTAAGTTCTTTCTCTTGGGTTCCTTGACCCATTGATAGACAATACTCTTGGACTTTAGGCAAGCTTGCCTAATGCCAACTAGAAAGAATCCTAGAGGGTCACACACTAAGTGTTTCTGGCGGTCTTAGTTAAATTATATTTGAATTAAATTAATGGAATAAATATTATTCTCATGAAAATGGAATAATTTTATTCAAGCTAAAATGATTGCATAAATTAAATAAATATTTATTCACCATATTGTGGGTAAAATATATATATATTTTTTATTAAATATTTAATAAATATTTATTTACTAGTCTGTAAATAAAATATTTATTTAAGATAATAAATTATTTATTTACTTATTCAGCTATTCAATAGATGGAAGTGGATTTCGAGCAGACCAAGTTTGGTTCCATAGTAAAATAATTATTTTCAAGATGGTAAATAATTATTTAAATAGTTAGCACAAATTAAAATAATGCTACTATTATTTTTTGAAGCGGAATTTTATTTATTCTATTTTTCACAAGTTGGCACACCATAAATAATGAAGCAGTATTATTATTAAAATCATGAATTTTCTCTAAGGCTATAAATTTATTTAATTACTGTTACGTAATTAAATATTGTAACCAAAGTCCCATGTCAATAAATAGACACATACGTCTATTGTGCCATGTACCAAACTGCACACCTGGTGAATTGAGAATTGTTAAGATAAAAAATTTCTCTCTCGAATCCTCTTCCCACACCTCTCAAGAATAAGTGATGTTCTTTAAGACTGAAGAAAAATTGATCAAGAATGACTGACACAAGACACTCGCTTCGCTACGCTAGCACCCAGAGAAAGAGTGGTGTCGATCAAAGGCCATCGGAGCACAGGTGGATTACCGCTAGAGGGATTCTCATTTGGATCCACGTAAGTGCAACGAGACAATCTGGGAGGGTCATTTTGGATGATCAACATCATCAATAAAAAAAATATTGAAGATCTAGGTATTATTTTATTTATGAAATTAATTAAATTAATTATAAACATGATGTGAAAGATCATCTCTAAAGGTTTTGGGCCTCTTACCTCTTTATCTAAATATTTGATTCTATTCTGTGGAGACTGCCATTCATCATCGTATTGATACCAGAATAATCATTGATCATGGTAAAAATTAAAGTTGGGTGCCGACCCATTTATGATTTCACTACACCCAGAACCTACAAGTGGTATCAGAGGGATGTTACATCATAGTTTATAATTATCTAAATATTTCTTTGATGATTTACACATTTAATAATTTAGTTTTTTCAATTCAAGTTAATCGTTCTGCAAATCTAAATATCAAGATCTGTTCCTCCTCTTTCATTTCTCGTTCACCTTATAGAAATTATTTTTTCTTTTAATTTTGATTAAAATAAAACAGAGGATCTCATCTAGAGGTGCCATATGTTATTGGCCGTACAACACCAGAACACATGACATGTATTCGGTAGTACATGTCGTGTAGTCAAGGTTCAACGCATTGGGTTTGATCCGCCAAACCAAGCCGTGTCATTAGAGTTTGTCTAATTATTAATGAATTTGTGTGTTAACTAGGAATAGGTGGAACATGGTTTCCAGATTACATTCCTTGTGGCCCACTGGACACGATGTGTAGTCCCTTCTGTTCAGGGTTGGACCGTTTACCCCGTACATGTCTTTCTTGGATGGAGACCATGTAATGAGGATACTACACAGTGTGTGGCCCACTGGACACATTGTGTACTCCGAATATTTCTAATGTACACTCACATGCCGTATCCCTGGGCGTGTACTTCTAACGGACGATGAACAATAGTACACACCATGTAGTTGGAACTACACACTATGTACTCATCCAAATTACACAGATTTATTAAAATTTATTATTATATTATATAAACCCTTGAGATGTGTACCATGGTGAAGGTTTAAAGCCGAGGCAATACACGTGATAGTTGTTATATATATATATATGTGTGTGTGTGTGTTTAATTTAACATTTGAGTAATGTTCATTTCTACTCATTAGGTAGTTATGAACAAGAATTCACTGGTTTACCTCCAAGGTAAAAGTTACGTACAAAGATAATTTTAAATGATTTTTTTTTAAAATTATGATGGATGAGAATCTCAAGGAAATTCAGAAAAGGGTTTAAGACAAAAGGATTTATTAATTAAAGATGATAATTAATTGATTCAAGTGATATTTATCTTAAATAAGAATGATTAAAGAATTTAATGCTAGTTTTATTTATGTGTAAATATCATTGCATGTATGGATACTCATGAGCTAGACCAAGACCTTTGTATGTGGATGGTTTCTTTTAATTAATTTATTTAAATTAAATTTGTTGTCCTCTGAGCCTTCTCCTTATTAATATGTAGGGAATCCGTGCCCAAGGTTTATTTTATGAAAACCCTCTTTTTACCCTCACCTAAGTGTGAGTTAAAAAAGGAATATATAATGGATGGAACTCACAAGCTAGTGGAGGTGGTTCAAGCTATAACTGAGACGAAACCAATCCTAGGAGATACAGAGGTAGACAAGTGGAAAGATGTAAACACAAACCCAAAAGGTTCAACATGTTTCTTCCCTAGGTCATGGTTAGTTTATCAACCTCTAGATAAACTAACCATTAAAAAATATCATGATCATACCCTTTGATTTATTTTATTTCTGTTAGATGCATGGTTTATCATTATGGATGTGTTTTTACGATCACATAATTAATGAATTAAACAAGAATTCAAGATGGAACTAAAATAAACCAGGCTTATGCATAAATATTATCAATACATGGTTAATCAATTAAGTAAGTTCCACTTAATATTAAAAATCATGTGATAATAATAATAAGAAATTCATGCATAAGAGATAAAAATACCTCAAATAAAATATTATGTCAGACTAAGCCTTTCATTACATGATTAATGGAAAAACTCAATAAAACTATGTGTTTTACCAACCCTTGTTAGGACACTTAATTTTATACAGGAATCCTTTATGAAAGGTTTCAGGTTGACTTAACCATATTACATCAAGAGGAGTATGCCTTTCTAGACTTGGTGTAATATTGGAGGCAAGAGTTGAGGAAATCCAAATTCAGGATTTCAGGATTGGGGAGTCCACTCAACAGATCAAGGAGTTGTAATCCCACAGTTGGAAAAGACCCGCCTACCTAAATACCTTCAAATAGGTTGACCTACCCTTGTTGGGGTTATGCGAAGGGGAATATGGATCCTTGACATTAGAATGTCATGGAAACTAGACATTATGAGTTCAATGGTGAGGGCCATTGGGACTTGATAAAATAGTGGGAGACTTAATTTATTATTTCTCATAAAATGTAATCAAGAAATTACTAATGATCTACTCTTTTAAATTGTAGAATAAAAATGAAAATCTCATCAACCAAACTATCCCTACAATAAATTATAGATAAATACAACATCCTCACTAGCAGTAACTTCCAGGAATGTTTTAGATGCCTTTGGGTTATCCTATTCCATGAATAAAAGTCTTATGTGTTGAAGTCATCATTACCTGATCCTCCTTCCAAAGAGGTGATTTATGAGTATTTTCTGGTCTATGAGAAACATATGAACGATGTGGTAGACATTCAATGTTTGATGCTATCATAAATATCTAGTGAGATCATAAAGTCTCACAAAAAACATGGATTTATATAGCATGCTCAAGAACCTCCGCGGTATTTACCTGGAGAGATAATGATAGGAAAGGTTTGAGATCTTTAAGGAACTCTTTCAGAGTATACTTGGAGAGGGTTTCCCATATGGGCCTCATGTAGTCAATCTCATTGGCTAAATTGAGCGCCTGGAGGTTCTAAGGTTTAAACTCCATGAAGAATTGGGCACCAATCTCATTCTCACATCACTCCCTCAAATCTTCTCTATCTTTGTTGTTAATTTTAATTTTAACAATTGAGAAGTATCTATCTAATCTTATTATCCTCATTCGCTAAGTGGACAAAGATATGAAGCGTGACAAGCCTTCTTTCCTTATAGTGAATAAGAGGAAAGGGAAGGAAAAAAGCTTTAAGGCCAAAGATTCTTAACACCCTTCCAAGAAAAGGAAGATCAAAGGGGAGGCAAGGGAATAAGAAACTGTTTGTTTTACATGTGGCAAGAAGGGCCATTAGAAGAAGAACTGCACCCAGCCTAAGAAGCAAGGGGAAGCTTCAAGTGAATTTGTTATCGAATGTAATCTATCTATTTCTAAAAATTGGGTATTAGATATAGATTGTTGTGCTCACATATGTATCCAAATACAGGAACCAAGTATATTCAGAAATGTTGACCGAGGGGAGGTATATCTACGAGCAGCCAACAGATCCAGACTTGCTACTATAGCTATCGGGGATTACCACCTCATGTTGCCAACTAGGATGATCTTGGTGTTAAAGAGTTGTTATTATGTGTCGTCTGTTACTAAAAACATTATTTCTGTATCTATATTAGATACAAATGGATTTGTTTTCAAGTTTGGAAATGAATGTTGCTTCTTTTACAAATATAACATTTGTTTTGGTAGGGCACATTTATACAACGATATTTATGTGTTGGATTACACAAACCAAGTAATGGAAATCGATAAGAAAGATAATTCACATGACTCATACCACACCCAACTTTGGAACCACCGACTAGGTCATGTAAATGAGAAACACTTGACAAAGTTACATCAAGATGGATATTTATATTTTTTCGAACTAAAACCACCTGGTGTATTTCATGCATGTTTACAAGGTAAAATGACCAAATCCCCATTTAGTAGAAAAGGTGAAAGGGATAAAGAGATTCTTGAATTGGTTCACATTGATATGTATGGACTATTTCCAGTTAAATCAAGAGGAGGGTACTCATACTTCATAACTTTTACTGATTATTTTAGTAGATATGGATATATCTACTTAATGAGGTATAATTCAGATTCTTTTGATAAGTTCAAAGAATAAAATAATGAAATTGAGAATCATCTTGGTAAGAAGATTAAGAAAATCAACTTAGACCGAGGTGGATAATATCTTAATCAAGACTTCATTGATTACTTACAAGAGTTTGGGATCCTATCCCAACTCATTCCTCCTTACACGCCCTAGTGGAATGGTGTGAGCGAAAGGAGGAACTGAATCTTGTTGGACATGGTGAGATCAATTATGAGTCATGAAAGTCTTCCATTATCCTTTTGGGGATATGCGTTACAAACAGCAGAACACATACTAAACCAAGAACTAAATAAATCGATAAATGGTATTCTATATGAGTTTTGGAGTGGAAAGAAATCCATGTTATTGAATTTACATGTGTGGGGAAGCGATGCGTTTGTTAAGGTATCTTTAGGTAACAAAATTGCACCCCGAGCCACAAAGTGTACCTTTATAGGATACCCTAAGGAAATAAGGTGATATTACCTTTAAAACCCATTAGAAAAAAAGTTATAGTGTAAATACACACCATATTCCTTGAGATGGAGCACATCTCCAAAAGAGATAGTGGGAGCGAGATAGACTTCAATAAAGTCGAGGCTCAAGGTACACAAGAGTTGGTACGTGAACTGATTCCACAAAGCCCTATGGAAGAAAGAACTATTCTAGAGACATAAGAACTGTGTAGGAATACAAGAGAGGTTATAGATCTAGAATGGTATGGTTTTCTAGTTACCGAGGATGGTGACTCATTATTAGTTGATAATAATGATCCTATAACCTACAAGGAAGTAGTAAGTGGAACATATGTTTCCAAGTGGTAAGAATCCATGAATTATTAAATGGATTCCATATACCAAAACCAACTCTAGATTTTTGTAGATCCTCTAGTTGATGTAAATCCTATTGGTTTCAAATGGGAATTCAAGAAGAAACTGGACATGGAAGGACAAGTCAGTACCTATAAGGCATGACTGGTTGCAAAATGGTTCAATTAGCATCAAGGCATTGACTACGATGAAACCTTTTCACCAGTTGCAATGATGAAATCCATTATAATTATATTTTCCATTATTTCTTACCATGACTATGATATTTGGAAAATGGATGTCAAAATAGCCTTCCTTAACAAGAGCCTTCAGGAAGTTATCTACATGACACAACCTAAAGGGTTTATGACTCAAAAGGATTACAATAAGGTATGTAAGTTGTAGAAATCCATTTATGGATTAAAGCAATCATCCAGGTCATAGAAAATTCATTTTGATGAATCCATAATTGAATTTGGTTTTATTAAGAATGAATGTGAGCCCAATGTCTAAAACTAGTTTAGTGGGAGTGCAATCATTTTTCTAATAGTATATGTTGATGACATATTACTTATTAGAAATGAGATACTAGTCTTACAATCTGTTAAGGCATGGTTGAATCAATGCTTCTCCATGAAGGACTTGGGAAAGGAATCATATATTCTTAGGATCAAGATCCATCTTGATATATCCTAGAGATTGTTGATCACAAGTCAAAGTACATACATTGATAAGATACTAAAGAGATTTAGTATGGAACAATCCAAGAGGGGATTGTTTCTAACGTTACATGGCATTAATCTTTCTAAGAAAATGTGCCCTCAAACACATGAGGAAATACATATAATGGAAATGAATCCATATGCATCAGCGATTGGGTCAGTCATGTATGCTATGCTATGTACTAGGCTAGATGTCACCTACGCATTGAGTGTGGTAGGAAGATATCAAGCTGACCCATGTGACCTCCATTAGATGGTAGTCAAGACTATCCTAAAGTATCTAAGGTGTACTAAGCATATGTTCCTGGTTTATGTAGGAGATGAGGAACTAGTCACCAGAGGATATGAAGATTCTAGTTTCCAGACTGATCAAGATGACATGAAGTCACAAATGGGATACATATTCACTTTGAATGGAGGTGTAGTGAGCTAGAAGAGCTCAAAGTAGAGTGTGGTCACTGATTCTACAATAGAGTCCGAGTATATCACAATTTCTTAGGCAGCTAAAGAAGTAGTTTGGATGCGAAGATTCATCCAGGATACAGATGTGATACCCAAAAGTAAATATCCCATCACAATGTACTATGATAATACTACAACGATGGATCTCACATAAGAAACAAGGTCACATCAGTGGATGAATCAATACTTTAGAAGTATCATCTCTTGAGGGATTTTTCTTAGAGAGGTGAAGTTGCAGTGAGTAGTATTCCCATTGAAGACAACATGGTGGACCCCTTGACTAAAGCCTTGACTCAGTAGAAACATGATCATCATGTGAGGTCTAACAGACTGAAAGTTGTAGGTAGTTGGATGTAATCCAAGTGGGAGTTTGAAAGATTTGGTGTCCTAGAACCAACTTTTTGTACTTTTATTACATGAATATTTAATATATTTAAATATTAAACATCTTATTACATATTGTTCATTGTTATGAATGATTATAGTTTAATAATGTCCTGGAGTATTTGTCACATTGACAAGGTCATAACAGTTCCCCACTATGATGATAACCTTGAAGTGATGTGAAAATATTCTTAAATATAGTTCCATGGTTGGATGAAATACTATAATGGGACACATAGTATACAAACTTATAGGTGTGATTACTCATAAGTAGATAAGACTTATTATTATAAATTTCACCCTTGGTAATCTCCAAGATGGGAGATTATGAGAACAAACCTGCCAATAGGAATTCCACATGTTTTGGTGTCATCAGATATTCTTATCTATGAGCATGTGTAATGATCCTTAGACTTTAAGATTATCATTAATACATATCACGACTCATGAACTTTGATTTACTGATGAAAACCATCACACAGACAGTTGGTGGGAAGTAGGGTACGTTGGGCACGTCATTAGTGGCATGTTATTAATGGATATGTTGAGTAAGGATTTTTCCCCTTAATTTATGAAAGTTGATATCTCATCCCTTTGATTAAAATAGAACCATCACACAAAATTTCATAGCCATAGTGTAACGACTAGTTTATTTCAGGTAGTCAAAGAACGATGTATCAAGCACAAATATTGATGACACTATCATGAAACCTTCTTGTTGAGATATTGCGAAAAAGGGATTATATTACATAGTGAGCATTCATATGTGGATGTTATTGTTGCAACTTCAAGTTCTTTCTCTTGGGTTCCTTTTCCTATTGCTAGAAAATATTCTTAGACTTTAGGCAATCCTACCTAATGCCAATGAGAAAGAATCCTAGAGGGTCACACACTAAGTGTTTCCGGTGGTCTCAGTTAAATTCTATTTGAATTTAATTAATGGAATAAATAATATTCTCATGACAGTTGAATAATTTTATTCAAGTTAAAATTATTTCATAAATTAAATAAATATTTATTCACCAAATTGTGAGTAAAATATATTTATTCATTTTATTGAACATTTAATAATTATTTATTTACTAGTTTGTAAATAAAATATTTATTTAAGAGAATAATTTATTTATTTGAGTGTTCAATAAATGGAAGTGGAGTTTGAGTGGACCAATTCTAGTTTGGTAGTAAAATAATTATTTACAAGATAGTAAATAATTATTTAACTAGTTAGCATAAATTAAAATAACACTGCTATTATTTTTTGATTCGAAATTTTATTTATTGCATTTTTCACAAGTTTGTGAACCATAAATAATGATGTGGTATTATTATTAAAAGCATGGGTCTTCTCTAAGGTTAAAAATGTATTTAATTTCTGTTATGAAATTAAATATTGTAACTGAAGCCCCATGTCAATAAATAAACACGTACGTCTATTGTGCCATGTACCGAACTACACGCCCAGTGAATTGAGAATTATTGAGCAAAACAATTTCTCTCTTGAATACTTTTATTTTCCATCTAAATAACAAGAGATTTTCTTCAAGACCAAAGAACAAGCGATCAATAATTACTGAAACAAGACACTCGCTTCACCATGATATCACTCGGAGAATGAGTGGTATCGATCGGAGGCCATTAGAGCACGTGTGGATCACTGCTAGAGGGATTCTTGTTTGGACCCTCTCAAGCACAATGAGACAATCCTAAAAGGTCATTCCAAATGATCAACATCATCAATGACGAAAATACCAAATATCTAAGTATTATTTTCTTTATGAAATTAATTAAATTAATTACAAACATGATGTGAAAGATCTTATCTAAAGGTTTCAAGCCTCTTCCTTCTTTATCTAAAATTTTGATTCTATTTCATGGAGATTGGTATTAATCGTCGTATAGATCCTAGAATAATCATTGATCATGGTAAAAATTAAAGTTTGGTGTCGGCCCAATTGTGATTTCGCTGCACCTGGAACCTACACTTAGATCCTACGTGTTGATATTTCTATTGTCTAGACATTTTTTGTTACTATAAATTTTCAAACCGAGCCTTTTTTTCCTAGGGTAAGTGATTTTCTTAACATATTTATCTCTCCCTTTTATGTAGTAAAATATATCTCTCTTATCTTCTTAGTCCAAGCTAGTTTAGATATTTTTTTATCACCCACATTAATTTACTTTTTTTGTAGTCTATTTTTGGTCAAGATATTTTCTCTTCATATTAACAAGTTATTTGTTTATTATTGGTACATACCAACACTCATTATAATAGTGGACACTTTTATTGTAGTACTCATAATTTTTTTAAATAATTCAAATATTTTCTTAGTAGGCATATTCATTTTTTGTGAATTTTTATTCTCTAGTGTTAGACTACCATTTTATTCATATTTTCTCCCCATAAATTCCAAAATTCTATTATTTTCATAAATTGTCACGTTTTTTCAACCTTCTAATGACTTGTGCCCAAAATTCTAGTAGCACTAATGAAAACCTATGAATCTCTTTCACTTATTTTCTGTTGTAGTCTATCTATATTTAATATATTTTAAACCTTGTTTCTTCTAAGTGGAACCACCACTCTTTTAAAAACTTCTTGGGGAAAAAATCTTCACACATCTTTTCTCATCCACCCTTGATGTGGTGGGTTTATCAGTATTTTTCACCATCCATACTTTCTCATAATTTGGTTTAAACCCTGTACTAAAAATTGAAACATCATTAGTATATAAGAGAGTTTTTGGGTTATGGGATACCTTCTTAGAGGATATTTCCATTTGATTATAGGATGATCTCATGCTCTTCTTATAATCCTGACTCTCAATACTAACTTGTGAGAAAACATCTCTTTTTATAGTAGTATGGTAAATTTCAACTTATATTGATTCCTGATTCTTCAATCTCACCTCTAACTCTAAACACTTCATTTTAATGGAGTTATTATCATCCTTAAACTATCCCATCATATCCTACCAATCCTTATTCTTCTTATTTATTTTTTATTCATGAAATTTTCTTGATTCTTGTAAATAATTTTCAAGATCATTTACCTTGTTTTCTTTAACCTCTAGTTGAGAATATTTGAAATTCATAGAAAATTTGTATAATTTTTCAAGTTCATGGAAATATTATAAAAATATAATATCAGAGATATCTCTCTCACAAACATTACTATGTAATTATTTAGTAACTTCACTATATCTTTCATTTTAAAGAGATATTATTTCATCCTTTGCTCTAAAAAGTTTTGTTAGAGTGTTTTATATGCCAAACATTTTTCTAATGCCTCTTACACTGAATTAGCCTCCCCTTCCATCTATAATTTTTTATCCAGAAGACCCTTGATAGTTCTAACATTAGAAATTACCACTTCTTTGGGAACTTTATTTAAATATTCTTTGAGTTCATAATGAAGATCACTAAGTGATAAATCATAATCACAGCTTAAACAATATTTATTAGAAGAATCAAAATCAAAAGAATTATTTCAAATTATACCACTCAGATCACCTTCAGTTAGTGGAGTCTCTACCTTTAAAATAATATTCTTATTTATCTTCATTACTTGTAAACCCTAGTATATATAAAATATTATTATTATTATTTTATGGGATTATTATCATGGTTTGTTCACTTTTTTTAATTTTATTGCATCTTAAGCTCAAAAAACCTTATAAAGGATTGAGTTATATAAATTCATGACTTTATATCACATTATCACATGTATTCACTACCAATAATTTCTATGTGAAAGGGTGTACAAGCACAGGATCGTTCTACCTTTACACTGATTGTGCCTTCATGATACTAGATAAGGTTTACAGGATCACTATCTTCTCTTCATGAAAGAATATAGATTCAAGTGACTCAGTTACTTCATGTGAATTATGACCTGTGGTATCTCAATCCATTGTGTGAGGTATTAGTTTCTTCTCAAAACAAGGATAACATGAGAAAATGTCATTCAGGTGATCAATCTTCTGCATTTATCCAAGAAAAACTCACAAGGTCTTGTCCTTCACATGAAGATATCTTGTAGATGCATTCTAATTTTCATGAAAAAATCATGTGAGTTTCTTCATCCCTTCACATGAATAAATAATGTAGATGCTCTATTTGAAAGTAAAATAAGATCTCTCTCAAAAATATCGAATGATAGTATATAAAAACCCTAGTTCCTTCCAATATATTTATAGGAATATTCTACACCACCTCTCCTCTGTATTTCACATCGAGTCAAGGATTCTTAAGTTCCTAGATATATTAGTGTATCTCAATGATTTAAAATGATTAAAATCTTGTATTCTTCATGAAACATAAAATCTTCACTTGATCAGATTCGCTTAATCATGTGAAACCTTGGTGAACATGATATTATTGCAATTGAGGTTGTTCAAGGTGAGATAATATTGTATAAATTATTCTTCACATGATGCCATGGTGACTATAATCATGAATTATATTGATCATCTCTTGTTCTTATGATGTCTTGGTGGAACAATTTTATGTAACTTCAAATTATCCTCAATAGTATAATATTATTTGAATAATCTCATGTATGCAAGACAACTCTTGCATGCATGGACTCAGGTCAATCAAACGAGTCTCATTCTCATAGCGTGATCATTAGAGATGGTCGTACATTAGCTGTCATGATCTTACATGCAGATTATATGAAGTTAAAAGGTTGAAGATGATGCTCAATTTCAATTAGACCGCATAGATGAGATTTATCATATGACCACCATTATATCAACATATTTTTAAAGTGAATGAACTATGATACATGATTCCTATCCCACATCGATATTTTACTAGTATTCACTTCAACAAGTTCTCATTCCAGTACCAAGGTCATCACACAGACACACTAACACACACTGCATGAGCCATGCCACACCATTACTTGGTCCCCCGGGCACTCTTCCATGCACCCTATGTGTAAACCCATGCACTCCCTATGGGTACTATGCATGCCCATGATCCCTCCTACCACCCATGACTTTCTAGGTCAAACTTCCTCCCACATGGTTGACCTTAGTCCCATATGTGGTTGAGGTGGGTCCTTGGTGGTTAAAGGGGTAAACCATTTATTAATATAAGGCCACTTAAAAAAATACTTCGTAGATAAAATTTCATGCCATATAATTATCATCTTCTAAATTTTTAAATCATGAAATTTATTTATATAAATTCCAAAAATCTTCTTCATGGTCTCAAATATCATCATTTAATCATCATGAAAAAATAATAATATTTTTACGGTCTTCTTGTAAACAATTTCTCAATGAAATAATAGTATACTACATGGGATTATTTAAAATAATTATTCACCCAATAAAGGGATGGATTCATTTATTGAAAACATTGAGCTACTCAAAACTTCATTATCACATGTCATAGGAATTAAAACTAGTCCAAAAATATTCAAAATTATTATTTCCACTATGTCTTAAACTTCTCTTGAATTCGTCAAGCCAACAAACTCACATTTCATTATGGACTTACATGGATGCTTTTTTATCATACACAAACAATGTATTAACATCATCAACTCCTCATTTATATATTCATCATATATTGAATTTATGATATAACTACAAAAATTACAATATTCATTATTCAATATTTTACTTGTACTCTTCAATTCATAGTATATCATCAACATATTATACTAGGAAAATTATTTCACTCCCACTAAATCTCTTGTAAACACATTACTCATATTCATTATCTATGAAACCAAATTATCTCATGGATTCATCAAAATGAATTTTCCTTGATACTGAATCTTTCTTCAAACCATAAATGGATATATGTAACCTACATACCTTATTAGCTTCCTTTGGATTTAAAAAACCTTCCAGTTGTGTTATATAAAAATCTCTAACAAGGTTACCATTAAGGAATATTGTTTTAACATCCATTTTATAGATTTCATAATCATGGTAATTTGAAATGTAAAGTATTATTTTTATGGATTTCAATATAACGATCGAATAAATGGATTCATCATAGTTTATGCCATGAAATTTCTTAAAACCTTTAGTTATTAGATATATTTTATAGGTACTGACTTTAACATTAATGTCTATCTTCTTCTTGAATACCCATTTACACCCAAAATAATTTTCATCAACTAGAGGATCTACCAAAACCTAGACTTGGTTTTGGTACATGTAATTCATTTCAAAATTCATGGATTCCTTCATCCTTTAAATTTTTGAGTTACTTATTACTTCATTATAGGATAAAAATTCATCTCTATTAACTAATAATGAGTAACCATCCTTGGTCACTAGAAAACCATATCTCTCTAGTTCTCTACCCATATGGTGTTTCTACATTGTACTTGTGTCTCTAGAACAACTTCTTATATGGGATTTTTTAGAATTTTTTTTCTACATTAACTCTTGTGTATCTTGAGCCTCAACTTTATCAAATTCAATATTTCTCTTATTATATCTTTTAAAGATACACCCCACTAAAGATAGGTGGGATGTATTTCAACCAAAATATTTTTATCTAAGATATTGTATAGATAATATCCTTTAGTTTCCTTAGGATATCCTATAAAGATACACTTAGTGACTTGGGTGTAAGTTTTTTTATAGATATAGTCTTAATAAAATCTTTGTATCCCCATAATTTTAAATACAACAAACAATATTTCTTACCACTCTATAACTAGAGTTTCACTTTCCACCTTAATTGACACTCAATTTAGTATGTGTTCTGTAGTCTATAGTGTGTATCCTCTAAAGTATAATATAAGACTCAAATGACTCCTCATTTATCTCACTATGTATAACAAGGTGAAGTTACTCCTTTCACTAAAACCATTTCACTATGGTGTATATGGATAAGTGAGTTAAGATGGTATCCCAAAATCCTTTTTATAATCATTGAACTATTGGTTAAAATATTTTCTTCCATGGTTTGAGTTAAGTTTCTTTATCTTTTTACCTAGTTGATCCTCTACTCCATTATTGTATTCCTTAAATTTCTCTAAGGCATGAAACTTATACTGATTTTAGTATACATATCATTATCTACTAAATTCATTGGTAAAAGTTATGAAGTAAGAGTATCTACCTCTCACTTCAATTAGAAAAGGTCCACACACATATTTATTGACTAATTCAATAATCTATATGACCCTTTCACCCCTTCAACTGAGTGAATTGGTGGTCATTATTCCTTGTAAAAAAGTGTGATATTTACCTAAGGATTTTGGTTCAAAGGAATCTATATATCCTCCTTGATATGTCCATGTCAAACATATATCATTTACATGACCAAGACAGTGATTCCATAATTGGGTGTGACATGAGTCATGCGAACTTGATTCGTTATTGATTTTCAATACTTTATTTTCATATTCTAGTGCATAAAAACCATTATTAATATATTTAATCCCATAAGATATTCTATCTTTATAAAAATAGATGCTCTTATTTATGAACTTGAAAATAAATCCATTCATATCTAAACTAGGAATAAATATAATGTTTTTTAGTTACATTGGGAACATAATAACAATTATTTAAAACTATAATTAAACCCATCACCAAAGTGATATGGTAGTATTCGATAGCTAGTGTAACCAATATTACTTAGTTGGAAGTAAAAATACCCACTTTACCTATTACAACCATCCAAAATCTATTTGGTTCTTATATCTGGATACAAATGTGAGCACCAAAAACTGTATCCAATAACCAATTTGTAGTAATAAAGAGATTAAATTTGATAAAAAAATCATATAAAGTTTATCATTTCTTATTTACCGAGGAAAAATTCTTCTTCTAATGCCCCTTATTTCCATAAGAAAAACACACTTCATCTTGTTCCTTAGACTGTACCTTGACCCTCCTCTCGGTAGGGTGGTGCGAAGGTGCCTTAGATTTGGTGTTAGTATTAGGGAATTTCTCCTTACCATTCCTCTTTTTCACCATAAGTACTGAAGGTTTTTTATGATTCATGCCCTTATCCTCTAGGATAACTATAATTAGTAGATCTGAGTGCATCTTCTCAATACCATTCATATTAAAATTCATAATAAAATTGGAGAATCTATGAGGAATTTATGTGATCATGAGGTATATGTACAATTCCTTGGGTAGCTTGAAACCCAAAAGTTCTAAATGATCAATGTAGCCATTTATCTTGAAGACACGAGGTTCGATTAGTATACCTTATCCAATATTTCACATAAAGAGTTCCATAGAGACCCCTGACCTCTCTTATCTTGATTTCTCTTAATAATGATCAATAAGATGAGATAACATGGTGTATGCATCCATGTATTCATCTAGTTTCTAGATATCAATAGTCATGAATGATAGAATGAGACATTGGACATCCAACTCATTGTCCACATGTTTCCAAAAGAGAGAATGATCCTCTTCACTTGTCTCCCTAGAAGGCTTATTAGGAATTTGGGACTCCTACATGTAAAACCTCTTCTCTTGGTGTAGTATAATGTTCAAGAGCCTATGCCACTCATGGAAGTTCACATCGGTAAAAATATTGTATTTCTCTAATTTAGATTGCATGGATAATTTCTAGGTCATATAACCTTATATTTTTTTATAAAAAATAAAAATCAGGGTTTAACACTTTATATTGATCACCAAGACTGATATATATTTTTTATTAATCTCCCACTACATTATAAAATCCCAATATCCCTCACCATTGGATTTGAAATATCCTACTATGTAGATATTATAGTGGAAAATATCCATATCCCCCTTTTCATAACCTAGACTTTGTTTATGAAAAATACTCGAAGGTATTTAGGTAGGCAATCCTTCTAACTATATTAACTCACAATCCCTTGATCCATTGAGTAGAATCCCCAATCTTAAAATCCTAGACTCATATTTCCTCAACACTTACATCAAAATTATATTAAGTAGACTTTGGTCATTACCCTTAATACCAATTTGGTTAATCCAACCTATTATATTTGTTAATAATCCTTAATAATTGTAAAGTGTACCTAATTTTGGTTTGAAATACACTTTACCTATGGATGTATTTTAACTCAGATGATGGAAGAAATTCCCAACTTAATATTTACTTAAGGGATTTTGTTTATATTATACATAGATATTATTTATTTTATCCTTAAAATTCTTGATAATATTATATGGATTTTTATATAATTAATTAACCATGTATTGATAAAATAATTTACGCATAATATATTTATTTTATTTTATCTTAGCATGACTTTTATTTTATTTACTTTATGTGATTGTGTTTAAAAATCAAATAAATATTTCATTTTATAAATAAATAAATAATGATGGACTGGATAAAATAAAATAAAAATGTGGTATGGTCATGATATTTTACTATTAGTTAATTTATCAAGTGAATAATAAAACAACCATTGACCTTAAGGGAATAACTCCTTAAGTTGGGCTTGTCTTGAGTTTTAGTATCCCACCTTTAATCTATGTATACCCTTTGTTTGTTTTTCATTGGCTCGGTATTGAATCATCTCCTCATGATGGGAGATCATTCCTTTACATATGATTACTCACTCACAGGTGAGGGGAAAATGGGTTTAGGGTTACATAAATAAATCATATACATTTATAACCATATGTAAAAAAGTGTAAGGGATGATACATATATCATAATATTTTTTTAATAATAAATTTACTATAATATCCCAACCCGAACCATTGGGTCTGATCTTGAAGGTCACATGAACTCATGCACCTCTCCTCATATGCAAGAGGATGTCAACTAGTAGCGAGGGTCTGAGTTTTTCAATGGGAGAGGTTATACCCTCAGTATCATTTCATATGATCAATTGTAAATAATAAAAAATACAATAAATAATATGAACTAAATAAATGACATACAAGTCATATAAATAAAACATCTCATAATGTGGAAATCTTGTCTAGTGTAAAACAACATGCGATAAATAAATAAAAAACACTACAGGGGTCCTCCAGAGTCCGTACCGTCCTACCACCTACTCCATGCTCCTTTGATCATCTATCAACCATAAGACCCTTTTCCATCACCAGATCCCTCATGAAATCTATAAGTGCACCAAAATTATTGAGTAGGGTGTGAGTACAAGACTTAGTAGGAAACCACCAATGTGTTATTAACCTGATGTGATCATGTATAATAAGTGTATTCTATAATGATAATAAATGTGTAAATTAAATTGATATACAATCCAAAATCGAGAGGTTGTGTTCTAACCAAGATCCTAGAAACCCTCGACTATACTGTTGAGTCAATAAGTTTCCTTATGAATTTTCTATTCCTTTATGTTTTGAAAATCACAAATACATTTTCTTAAGGAAAATTATCTTTATATAAGAAAAATCATCTTAAGGAAAATTTTATTTATCTAATAATGTTTTTTTCCTTTACCTATGGTTTTGAATGTATTATCTAGTGTTTTCTCAAACCAAGTCTAACTATATTTTTCTTAAGTAAAGAAATTGGATCCTTATATAACTTAGAAACTTACAGTTCCTTAGAATATGATTTCCATAGAATTGAGACTCTGATTTCTTCTAAAATAAGACTCTGATTTCTTCTGAAATAAGAATCCAATTTCTCCTGAAATCAAACTCCGATTTCTTCTAAAATCAGACTCTCACTTCTCCTGAAATCAGACTATAATTTCTTCTAAAATCAGACTCTGATTTGTTCCGAAATCTGACACTGATTTCTCCTAAAATCAGACTCCGATTTCTCCTGAAATCAGACTTTGATTTCTCTGGAAATCAGACTCCGTTTTCTACTAAAATTGGATTCTGAATTCATCAGAATTTAGAATTCAATTCTCTATTATTTCAGAATCCAATTGTCAATATTTCTAGACTCCTATTTTCAATATCTTTAGAATCCAATTAAATGATTTTCTTATATCTAAATCATTTCCTTAAAGTAACATTTCATTTTATTATATCCAAAATGTGATAACATTTCTTAAGCATGTTAATGTTTCTCATAATTTTTTTATATAAAATGATGACATCCAATCTATTTTATCTTAACCGTTTCCTTAGTTCCACATGTATATGTAACACCCCGAGCTTCCACAATACGCTTCTCATTCAATAATGCAATAGCTTGCATTGTACACAACTTCAAGTTCTAAAACACCGCGACTAATCAAAGTAGCCATTATGAATAGTAATAACCAATTTTTAAAATTATAGAAATTTTATATTTCAGAATGGACTTCATTTTTGGATTCGGAATATCGAAATTAGCCTATGATGAATTTTTGGTATTTTTCTGAGAACTTCTAATTTTTTGATGAATAGTGAAACCACTAAGTGGTAGTTAAATAACTGATTTTTCGTTTAAATGAAATATTACCACTTCTGTGATTTGATTTTCAAAAATCCGACATACATGGTTGTCATTAATAAGTGAAATGTGGTTCAATGAGATTAAAATAATTTTTGGTGAATAGTAACTTTTAAGTTCTTAATCACGATTAGAGGTAATTAGTGTAGTTTAAGGTAAAAATAATGTTTTAATAATATGAGATGAGCTTGACACATGTCCTACCCTCATTGGATGTGACATGGCCGACCAAGAAAATCCATGGGTCAAATTGGGGACCCCATGGAGCCACTTTAGTTGGAAAATGATATAAATATCTTTTATTTAATGTTAAAGTAAAAAAATGACACAAACATGAAACGTTTTACTAAAACAATTTTTACATGGGGTTATACAAGTCATATTTTTGACTATAAATAGTAATTGGAAAGATAAAAAGATTTCCTACATTATAGTATTTGTTTTATAATTTTTAGACATTAAATAAATTAAATTATTTATGACATCATGATGATGCAGCGATGACCTCATTATTTAACGATTTAAATAAAATGAGAAGATCATGTAAAATCCAAGGCCTAAACTTGTCCAAAGCCTATTGTATGAGGATATTTCGAACCCTTATCACCTTAGCCTCTAATTATACAAGTGTGGGACCTTTATAATCCGAAAAGCATTGTATAATAGAATAACATTCAATTACTTTCCAAAAGTGCTCCTCCTCTCCACTTATAAAACGTCCCCACCGCTCCCACCTTATTCACACCTTCAAGCCATTTGGCTCGGCCAAAATCTGCCCAAATACTCTCCCAACATCCATCACTTACTCCTAGAAGCCTCACTTTGGGCAGAATTCTTCCCAAGGAAGCCTTTGTCTCAAATCAAAAAGAGTTACCCGATTTTTAGGTAATGTCTTCTCTAATGTTGTTTTGTTTTATTTAGCTTCTCCAACCCCTTAAACTCTTTTTATTCCTTTATTTTGTAACAACACTAGTATCTAAAATATACTAGGATGTTTTTATGATAAGTATTTGGTTTACACTGACACACACCTACATCTAATGGTTAAAGAACATACTGTTTCCGTGGATGGCGAATTTTTGCCTCACGAAACGATGATTGTTCAACACTTGATGACACTATTTTTATATATGATATATATTATGTTTTTTTCCTTATGATTTTGTATTTTTCATTTATGGAATACCTTTATGGTTTCCATTATGGGTAAACACGATATTTTGATTTTAGGAAGTGCGGACTACCGCCCCCTCAAAGTGATTTGAATCGTTAATACCATATGTGGGATGTATAAAGGATGGAGTAAATGGTATTATACACTATATTATACTGGAATTACATTATACCTTTATATAATTATGATTTCATTTAATTAAATATGAAATAGAAATGAAAGTAGCGTTCATGCGTACGTACGGCTTACCGTCTCCATGAATGGTACATTTCATTTCTTACCTCTAAACGTTATGGAATATTATAAATGCATGTATATACTGGATATATATGAGATATATGATATCTATATCATGAATATAATTCTGGATATAATGGATATATCACCACAGGAACAACTTGTAATTATAAGAATTTTATTTTTGACTCAAGTACCTAAGATCGACAAAATGACCGTTATAAACTTTAATAATTACATAATGTTCATAACATGGTAATAAGGGTTATAAAAGGAATAATGAGCATGAAAAAGGTTCTTAAGTAAATATAAATTAACTCTAGTTTATTATTCAGGAGGTTAAAGAACGGTCGAGTCAGGACAAGACGCAAGGTAAGGGAACTTCTTAACCCAATTTCTATTCTTTGGGTTAATCTCCTACTTTCAAATTATGTCATGATATTATTATGTCCTATCTTGTATTTGTACCTTATTTATGTGTAATTATAGTGAATACACATAATACACCTACTTTATTTAAAAAAATGATCTTTGTAAGGGTCTTCGTCTCAATCTCATTTCATTGAGGCATATTTTGTTTTATACACAAATTTATTTTATACGGTGTATAAACCCCTTTGACTTTTAATTTTATTCAAAAGGAATATTTTTATATGAAGCGTTTTTAATAAACGAAAAAAGGAATGTTTTGTATTATGTATGCGGTGACAATGACTTCTCCGCCGCCGTGACCATTATTTGAGTTTCGGCTTCCTCTACAAGCCATAAAGTTTTTTAAATGAAAAACAAATACAATGTTTCACTTTTCTTTTATTTTGGTTTAAAAAATGGTATGTATCAAACGTTTTTTACGAGTCTTAATATATAAAAACCTAGTGCAAATGTATATGTATTTAACGCAAGCTTAAAACTGTTTTCAGAAAACCCGACTCTCGAGTGTGGTAAACAGGAAGGGATTGGGCGTGGACCCATCATGGCCTGTAATTAGTTGAGTAGTCTCAGAATTAGTTATTTTGTTTTCAGAAGCTTGCATAATGTTTTTAGAAAAACACTGGAGTATATTTGAGAAATTTTAAGTGTAAGTATCTTCTAAAAATTGAACTGGTATTTTGATGTCGCAATTAATTTCAAATGGTATTTTAGAAAATGATATTCCTAAATGTTTATATACCATTTTTCATATAATGAATGCATTGGACTTAGTAAGTGACGGGTGGAGCCCTCTATAGCTCATCGATGCATCGACAGGTCTCATGAGACAAACTAGTGTCTTGGCACGAGGCCTTGACAAAATCTTATTTGTGGTCTTGGCACGAGGCCTTGGCTACGTGGTTATAATAGTCTGACATTATGCATTCCATCATTATGAAAGTGGTTATTGATATTGAATGTGATTATTCGACCAGTAGAATATCCATGTGAAGAAGTGAATGACATTATCTCATTTTACTTTTTCCATATTATGTTGAAGTTCATCTTTAAAAGGATTTTGTTTTAGTTATACATTGCCTTAAATGTTTATGTTTATTGATGAAAGCTTCCGCTATATTGTTATCCTTACTGAGCATCTGAGCTCACCCCTTTCAATGTTTTAATATTTTTCCAGGATGTGAAGAAGTATTTTAGGAATGACCTGCAGGGATAGTCAGAAGAGGATATGAGTGTGGACTATGAAGACTTTGTTATTAGTTTTTCACTTTATGATGTAATGTAAGACTTATGAATGTATCTAGTGTTTTCAAGGCTACTAAACCAATCGGTCTTTCGAGACTTGATCTTTTGTGATCATGCCAATGTTACGAAGTAATGCACCGACTCTGGGTAGCTGGGGTCGGGGCGTTACAGTTGGTATCAGAGGTAGTTTAGTACTAACCTTGGAAGCTAGATTTAGATAAACTCTGATTAGAGCACATAGCCCGAAGATAGACTTTGAGGATTAGTATAGAATAAATTCCTAGAATTTTGGTATGGTAGAGATGTTGTGAGTTTTCCTAGAAATACATACCTGTCTGGATACAAGCAGGTAGAGGTGGCTCTGGAACAGATGTACCTAGGGGTAAAACCTGAAAACACCGCTTTGAGCTAGACTCGAACGGGAACTGGTACACGACAACGGGCCTTGCTGCACTCTTGGTTACGACACTCCCGGGGGATATGCTTTGGATAATTCTCATTTTCTTTATAAACCACTATGAAGGGTTATGAGTATATACTTCCTCAAAGAAAACATTTTTATGGATTATATCCATAAATAGTTCAATTTATGTTAAGTATCTTACAAGTATGGAATTATGTATTTTGATTCATAAAGTAATATAGTTTATGCCATTGTTTATAAATGGCGCCTAGGGGAAGGAATGGAAACCGTATCAATGCACGCACTCTGTGTAGGGATTTCCCTCCTGCTCAAGATAATTATTGTGGAGCTGGAGATACAACTGGTGCTGATCAACTTATTACCATACTGGGACAACTCACTCAGGTTATGAATAATAACCTTACTCGTATGGAGCACCCTGATCCGAAATGTGGAGGATCAATGTTAGACCGCTTCATGAGGCAAAAACCACCAACATTTAATGGGGGTACAAATCCATTAGTAGCTGTGCAATGGATAAACTCCTTAGAGAAAATATTCCATGCCTTGGGGAGTAGCGAAAGGGAGAAGGTTATCATGGAAGTTTACCGCCTCACTGGAGATGCCGATCAATGGTGGTTATTGATTCAAAATACAAAGGAAGATGATGAAATATTAGGTATGTAATGGAGAGAGTTCAAAGATCTTTTCTTAGAAAAATACTTTCCACATGACCATCGAGAAGATATGGAAAGACAATTTCTGAGTCTGAGGCAGAAGGAGGATGAGAATGTCACAAAGTATGAGGCCAACTTTACAAGGTTGGCGAGGTATGCTACAGATTATATACGTAACCCAAGAGGTAAGATTGATCGTTTCTTTGATGGGTTAAAATGATTTCTCTGTAGAGCTTTAGTATCACAATCTTTCTCAACATACGGAGATATTGTCTCATGTTCTATCAAGACAGAAAAGGAATTCTCTAAGTCTTATGACAACAAAGTAAAGCAAGAGAAGAAGAGAACAGTGGAACAAGAGACAGATAAAGGGAAAAAGGGAAAGAAGGATTTTCCATTATGTGATAATTTTGTTAAGAATCACCCTGGTACTTGCCTAAAAGGAATGAGAGTTTGTTACAAATGTGGAGAAAAAGGTCACCAGGCTCGTGATTGTAAGGGAAAGAAAGAGGCTATCAATGTTGAATGCTAAAATTGTAGAGAAATGGGTCATTATGCAAATTAATGTCCTAAGCGTCAGGGAAACTTACCTCAGAAAAGGCCAAGGGATCAAGGCCAATCTTATGCTGTGACTACAGTTGAAGCGGAATAATTAATGTATTGGTGCTTTTGGACTCATGGATTATATTCTGGTTATTAGAATAATGTGATATATATATAAGGATTGTACTACAGTACTATTTCATCTAGGACTTGAGATTGTGTGGAACCAAGAAAAGTGACTCCACAGTAGGTTAAATTTTTGGAAAATATATGGTTGAGAGAAAGATAAACCATAATATGGTTCTGATACCGAGATAGTGATTTTGGAATAAGACATGATTGATTCGGATAAATTATGTTGGATATTCTTAACATCCTTGAAACTGATTAATGATTTGTATACATTTTTGGATAAAAGGAGTATATCTAGTTTTCTATAAGGAATAAGGGATCATGAATGTAATCAATAAGGATTTATGGTAATTCAGTATGTTGCAGTGTTTTAAAAGAATACATGATGAAGGTGTTCACATGTTGTTACGCAGAAAAAAAGGAGCTTCATTATGTTTACCTTCCTCATAAAATCTGGACTGTGAGTTGGACAGAAGTATTTTGGATAACTATAAAGGTTGGAATGGATTATATTTTACATTGGATACTATTGTTAAGGTTATTTTTGGATATTTATAAAAAGGACAACACGCAGACCGAGTGACAACCCATCGCGTCGGACAAATCTGTGGGAATCGAACCCACAACCATAGTGCGATTGGGATTAATCGCCTACCACTGGACTACGTGAAGTCCCTGGTTATTACAAAATAGTTTTTCTAATCTAAATGGTATGTGTTAATATTGGAACCTTATACAATTAGGATAAATAGAATATTTTTGAGTTCTATTACCTTTTAGAGTGAAAGATGGGTTTTTGGTAAAAATTTATTGAAGAATGAAAGTCTACATGACAAGTATGTATATTCCCTTACGTTCTTAGTAAATCTCCTAAATAAATTCTTTAACTTTATAAAAGGTAACTTAAAACAAAAACATTGCCGGTTAACTTTTCCAACTGGGGATTCAATGACCGTTTAACCAATCACAAGTTTGTAATTTTATTATTGTTAACTTTCTCCTAATCCAGTTTTCTACAACTCTCCATCAGAACTTGATGGTTTGTTTTTCTTCCATATCCATATTTTCATAGAATCCTAGTATGGGCTATCTCGGGTGACCTTTGTACTTATCTTTCTTTCTTTTAAAGTTATATTTTTACTAACCTTATTTTCGATGTGGGTTTTCTACAAAGGTATTTTCTATTTTCAACCTTTTATTTTCCAAGAAAAATTTCAAATTGCGAGGACACAATTTATTGAAGGAGGGGACAATGTAACACCCCGAGCTTCCACAATATGCTTCTCATTCAATAATGCAATAGCTTGCATTGTACGCAACTTCGAGTTCTAAAACATCGCGACTAATCAAAGTAGCCGTTATGAATAGTAATAACCACTTTTTAAAATTATAGAAATTTTATATTTCAAAATGGACTTCATTTTTGGATTCGGAATATCAAAATCCACCTATGTTGAATTTTTGGTATTTTTCTGAGAACTTCTAATTCTTTGATGAATAGTGAAACCACTAAGTGGTAGTTAAATAACTGATTTTTCGTTTAAATGAAATATTACCACTTCTGTGATTTGATTTTTAAAAATCCAACATACATGGTTGTCATTAAGAAGTGAAATGTGGTTCAATGAGATTAAAATAATTTTTGGTGAATAGTAAATTTTAAGTTCTTAATCACGATTAGAGGTAATTAGTGTAGTTTAAGGTAAAAATAATGTTTTAATAATATGAGATGAGCTTGACACATGTCCTACCCTCATTGGATGTGCCATGGACGACCAAGACAATCCATGGGTCAAATTGGGGACCCCATGGAGCCACTTTAGTTGGAAAATGACATAAATACCTTTTATTTAATGTTAAAGTAAAAAAATGACACAAACATGAAACGTTTACTAAACCAATTTTTACATGGGGTTATACAAGTCATATTTTTGACTATAAATAGTCATTGGAAAGATAAAAAGATTTCCTAAATTATAGTATTTTTTTTATAATTTTTAGACATTAAATAAATTAAATTATTTATGACATCATGATGATGCAGCGATGACCTCATTATTTAACGATTTAAATAAAATGAGAAGATAATGTAAAATACAAGGCTTAAACTTGTACAAAGCCTATTGGATGAGGAGATTTCGAACCCTTATCACCTGATACTTGAATTATACCAGTGTGGGACCTTTAGAATCCGAAAATCATTGTATAATAGAATAACATTTCATTACTTTCCAAAAGTGCCCCTCCTCTCCACTTATAAAAGGCCCCCACCACTCCCACCTTATTCACACTTTCAAGCCATTTGGCTTGGCCAAACTCTGTCCAAATACTCTCCCAACATCCATCACTTACTCCTAGAAGCCTCACTTTGGGAATAATTCTTTCCAAGGAAGCCTTTGTCTCAAATCAAAAAGAGTTACCTGATTTTTAGGTAATGTCTTCTCTAATGTTGTTTTGTTTTATTTAGCTTATCCAACCCCTTAAACTCTTTTTATTCCTTTATTTTGTAACAACACCAGTATATAAAATATACTAGGATGTTTTTATGATAAGTATTTGGTTTAAACTTACACACACCTACATCTAATGGTTAAAGAACATACTGTTTCTGTGGATGGCGAATTTTTGCCTCACGAAATGATGATTGTTCAACACTCATATAACACCTCTAATGGTGGCCATTATGATGACACTATTTTTATATATGATATATATTATGTTTTTGTTTTCCTTATGATTTTGTATTTTTCATTTATGGCATACCTTTATGGTTTCCATTATGGGTAAACGCGATATTTTCATTTTAGGAAGTGCGGACTACCGCCCCCTCAAAGTGATTTGAATCGTTAATACCATATGTGGGATGTATAAAGGATGGAGTAAATGGTATTATACACTATATTATACTGGAATTATATTATACCTTTATATAATTATGATTTCATTTCATTAAATACGAAATAGAAATGAAAGTAGCGTTCATGCGTACGTACGGCTTACCGTCTCCATGAATGGTGCATTTCATTTCTTACATCTAAACGTTATGGAATATTATAAATGCATGTATATACTGGATATATATGAGATATATGATATCTATATCATGAATATAATTCTGGATATAATGGATATATCACCACACGAACAACTTGTAATTATAAGAATTTTATTTTTGACTCAAGTACCTAAGATCGACAAAATGACTGTTATAAACTTTAATAATTACATAATGTTCATAACATGGTAATAAGGGATATAAAAGGAATAATGAACATGAAAAAGGTTCTTAAGTAAATAGAAATTAACTCTAGTTTATTATTCAGGAGGTTAAAGAACGGTCGAGTCAGGACAAGACGCAAGGTAAGGGAACTTCTTAACCCAATTTCTATTCTTTGGGTTAATCTCCTACTTTCAAATTATGTCATGATATTATTATGTCCTATCTTGTATTTGTACCTTATTTATGTGTACTTATAGTGAATACACATAATAGACCTACTTTATTTAAAAAAAATGATCTTTGTAAGGGTCTTCGTCTCAATCTCCTTTCATTGAGGCATATTTTGTTTTATACACAACTTTCTTTTATACGGTGTATAAACCCCTTTGAATTTTAATTTTATTAAAAAGGAATCTTTTTATACGAAGCGTTTTTATTAAAAGACAAAAGGAATGTTTTGTCTTACGTATGCGGTGACAATGACTTCTCCGCCGCCGTGACCATTATTTGAGTTTCGGCTTCCTCTACAAGCCATAAAATTTTTTAAATGAAAAACAATTACAATTTTTCACTTTTCTTTTATTTTGGTTTAAAAAATGGTATGTATCAAACGTTTTTTACGAGTCTTAATATATGAAAACCCAGTGCAAATGTATATGTATTTAACGCAAGATTAAAACTGTTTTCAGAAAACCCGACTCTCGAGTGTGGTAAACAGGAAGGGATTGGGCGTGGACCCATCATGGCCTGTAATTAGTTGAGCAGTCTCAGAATTGGTTATTTTGTTTTCAGAAGCTTGCATAATGTTTTTAGAAAAACATTGGAGTATATTTGAGCAATTTTAAGTGTAAGTATCTTCTAAAAATTGAACTGGTATTTTGATGTCGTAATTAATTTCAAATGGTATTTTAGAAAATGATATTCCTAAATGTTTATATACCATTTTTCATATAAGGAATGCATTGGACTTAGTAAGTGACGGGTGGAGCCCGCTATAGCTCCTCGATGCATCGGCACGTCTCATGAGACAAACTAGTGTCTTGGAATGAGGCCTTGACAAAATCTTATTTGTGGTCTTGGCACGAGGCCTTGGATACGTGGTTATGATAGTCTGGCATTATGCATTCCATCATTATGAAAGTGGTTATTGATATTTCATGTGATTATTCGACCAGTAGAATATCCATGTAAAGAAGTGAATGGCATTATCTTATTTTACTTTTACCATATTATGTTGAAGTTCATGTTTAAAAGGCTTTTGTTTTAGTTATACATTGAATTAAATGTTTATGTTTATTGATGAAAGATTCCACTATATTGTTATCCTTACTGAGCATCTGAGCTCACCCCTTTCAATGTTTTAATATTTTTCCAGGATGTGAAGAAGTATTTTAGGAATGACCTGCAGGGATAGTCAGAAGAGGATATGAGTTTGGACTATGAAGACTTTGTTATTAGTTTTTCACTTTATGATGTAATGTAAGACTTATGAATGTATCTAGTGTTTCCAAGGCTACTAAACTAATCGGTCTTTCGAGACTTGATCTTTTGTGATCATGCCAATGTTACGAAGTAATGCACCGACTCTGGGTAGCTGGGGTCAGGGCGTTACATATAGGTCCCTCCAAAATTTAAGGAAAAATATAACCATTAGAGGAGGAAGTTGACTATTGGAATACATGCCTATAAATACCCAACCATTCAAACAAGCTTAGTACTAGAGCTTTTGCTGCGAGTTGTGATTCAAGAGTTGATTTCTTGGAGCTCTGTGTTGAAGCTGTGAAAGCTTTGATCAACCTGTTTTGTGTGAATGTTGTAAATGACTTGTTCAAGATGAGAACCGCTTTTTCAACTTTCCTAGTGCGATTCTGATTTTTATTGATCAATCGAGAGCTTCTAGGGATAGAAAGATAGAGGTACTAATCAATTTAGAGATCAAGGGCGTGTGGGGATAGCAAAAAAAATTCCAATATTCGTATCAAGGGATTACCCTGGTGTGGTTAAGACAAACTTTCTTGAAAGTATAAATTAAGGGACCATTATCTAAGGTTATTGGATACCCTTCTCTTTGGGTTAAAATATTTCTTATACTTATTTACTTGTTTTTGTTACAAGTTTTATTTTCATTGCACTTTGTTAAATATCGGAAATGTAACTTTCTTAGATTTTCTTATTCTTGTATACTCTGATATAAAAAAGATTATATACACTTTAAGGTAGAATATTTCACTAAGTAAACTTGTCTTAAGTTTCTTTATCAGATCCATATTATCGGATCCTAAGTAAGTTAGTTTCTTAGTTAAGAACTAAATATGGTCTGTGAATCTATCTTTTTTAACTTTCTTAAACATATATTTTCTTAAGGATAAAAATGAAAGTTTTTAAACCTACAATTAACCACTCTTGTAATTGAGAAATATACATATACATTTTTATCCTAAAATTAGTATTAGAGGAGTTATCTGAAAAAATTATACTTACATATAAGTTTTCTTGACTAACTTTTCTTGTTTAACTTTACTTATTCAAGTTTTTCTTAAAGATTTTATTTTTTTATAAATTTTTTCTACTAATCATTTTTGTGGAAATGATCTTTTTAATTTTCTTAAAGTATGGTAGGAATAATATTTGGCTCAATAGACAACTTAAATCCTACTAAACCCCCAATATTTGATGGAAATGACTATGAACACTAGAGAGATAGTATGCGGACTTTTATTATCAATACAAGTGTGGAAAACTTTGTTATGTTGACCAAAGACTATAATATTCCATACATGGAAAACATAAAATTCACTAATCCAGAAAAACAAGAGTATCATCTTAACTTTAAGGTACAAAATACTTGATTATGTTCTATGACTAGGAGTATATATAGCCATATTTCATCTTGTGAAGCTACTAATAGCATCTGTAAGAATTTAGAAGTTACACATTTTGGCACATCCAAGGTCATTAAAATAAGAAGAGATATTCTTAGATCTAAATACCATGGTTTTATGTTTCCTTATGGAGAACCTATATGCAAATTTTAAAAAAGTTTTATGACTATTGTCAATAACCTTCAGTCTATGGATGATAAAGGACTTAATGATGATATTCTTATAGATAAGATAATAGATATTATGCCCAATGAGTGGGAATCTAAAAGATTATCGATTGATGAGAATAGTAAAGTTTCAAACATCACCCTCTATGAGTTATTTGGGTCTCTTCTACAACATAAAACTAGAATAAAGAGAGATATAGAGATAAATAAGAAAAATAATGGTAATGGTGGTGTTGCTTTCACTACTACATCAAATCATACAAAAGATAAGACTCTTAAAAGAGTTAGTAGATCAAAATCCAAGAAATATACTATTATATCTAAATCAAGTGATAATGATCATTTTGATAATGAACTTTCCAATCTTGATCAAAGAACGAACAAGATTATGGGAAATAAATATTTTCAATATAGATATAAGAAAAAAAATAAAAAAGGATAAAAAAGATTCAGAAGTAACTTGTTATGAATTCAAGAGGTCCGGTCATATCAGATCAGACTATTCTATGCTCAAAAGGAAAGAAATAAAGGATAGACATTCAGAAAGAAACAATAATAAGTACTAAAATTCTAATTATAAGAAAGTACTGAAAGCTAATTACACCTGGAGTACTAGTGGTGGTGATTCTTTAGATTAATCTTTTGATATTGAATCTTATGGAGAAAAGAATATTGGCCTTATATCCAGAATTCCTACTAAAAATAAATGTCTCATGGCTAAGGTAAATAATTCTGAATCTTTAAACAATATTTCTTTAAGTGCTAATTATCCTAATAAAGAATATTATGAATCTTTAGATAAAGAATCTTCCTCATTAGAAGATAATACTTTACCTACTTTTTAAGAAGTATATAGGTTTTCCAAGTTACTTGAGAATGAAAATACTAATATTAATAAGAAACTTGTTAAGTAAAATTCTAGAATTTTTATTCCAACAAAAGAAGTATCAGATATTTCAAAAGATCTTGATCATAAAAATCTTGATTTTAAAAATGTTTCCAAAAACCTTAAGTAAGTTAATTCTAAAAAAGATAAACTTTCTAAGGATATTGAAAACATTTTTTCCAAGAAAAATGTTTTAGAGAAAAACTAAAATTCTATGACTAATGAATACAAGGATAAGAGTTTAGTCATCAGACTAAAATCTGAAATATTTTCCTTAAAGAAACTTTTTTCAAACTTTACTCATGGAAAGGAATGTTTTGATAAAATGTATTCACAACTTCATACTCTTAAGAATAGTTATGGATTTGGTTATTATCATTCAAAACCAGTTCTTAGTCATAACTATTTTGTTCCCCAAAGTGCTCCTTTTTTCACTAAGTGTCAATGTGATGAACACTGGGAGAAAAATTGTTCTTAAAAAAAATTCAATACTTATGTTTTCATAAATCTCATTTTTCTAAGAAATTGTGGATACCTAATATTTTACTTTCTAACATTTACATATCTAATAATGTTTAGATTCCGAAAGTCTAACTGTTTTATTTTCAGGAAAAAAATGGAAGTGCCAAAAACAATACATGGTACATGGATAGTAGATGTTCCTGGAACATAACTGGTAACAAAAACTTCTTTGAAAATATTATCAAGATGAAAGGAGGAAAATTAACTTTTAGAGATAATTCTCAAGGAGAAATTATTAGTATAGGAAATATTTTTATTCTTGGAAAATATTTAATTTCAAATGTTTTGTTTGTTATTGGACTTAAGAACAACCTTATAAGCATAATATAATTATGTGATGAAGGTCACCTTGTGAATTTCAGGAATGATAAATGTCTAGTACAAAATTCCAAGGAAGAGTTTATTCTCTTTGTCCATAGGTATGATAATGTTTACACACTTAACTTAAAATACCTTAGGATCCAATACCTACCTTACTTTAGTGAAATGAAAGATCAATATTTGTTATGAAATAGAAGACTAAGACACTGTAACCTTAGAAACCTATGAAAAATATTAAAGAAAAGACTTGTTAAGGATCTATTGGATCTTAGATTTGATTCTTCAAAAGTCTACGATCCTTGTCAATATGGAAAACAACATAAGTCAAGCTTTAAATCAATCAATGAAGACTAAACTTCTGATGCATTACATCTAGTGCATATGAATATTTTCATTCCAACACAAATTGGAAGTATTGGAGGCAAATAATATATATTTTTTTAGTTGATGATTACACTAGATTTACATGGGTCTATTTTCTAGCAAAGAAATCAGAAGCCTTTTCTTATTTTAAATATTTTTTTAGCCAAATTTAAAAATGAGAAAATCCTTCCATTGATAACTATTCATAGTGATCATGGAGGAGAATTTGAAAATTCAGTTTTTGAAAATTTTTGTAGTAATAAAGACATTAATCATAACTTCTCAACTCCAAGAACACCTCAAAAAAATGGTGTTGTTAAAAGAAGAAACTAAATTCTTAAAAAGATTACCGGAACCATGTTGAGTGAATAATCTATTGCTAAACACTTTTGTGACGAAGCTATAATTACTGCTTTCTATACTATAAATCATCTTTTAATCAGACCTTTTCTTAATAAAAAACCTTATGAGTTATAGACTGGTCGAAAACCTAAATTTTAATACTTCAAAATATTTGGATGCAAATTATTTATATTGAATACTAAATATAACTTACATAAATTCACACCCAAATCCGATGAATTTTCTTAGGGTATTCCACTACCTATAAGACTTATAGAGTTTTTTAACAAAAGTTATTGTACCATTGAAAAAATAGTACATGTTAAATTTGATGAAACTGATCCTTTTGTTTTTAAACAACTTCAACCTACATCTTCAGATGTGTTTTCAAAAATTGATTATCAAACTTTGATGAAAGATTATTCTAATAAGAAAAATACTCTAGAAAATGTTTCTGAAGTATTTAACCCATAATATTTTTTACCTTATGTTGATGAACAGGTTTTACAAAACCCAAATCAGTTGTTTCTTAAGAATCATCCTAATTATAGTATCATTGGTGATGTAAATCAACCTATAAGGACTATAAATTCTCTAAGAAATGAAGTAGATCATCTATAATTTCTTTCCTAAGTAGAACCTAAAAGCACTAATTAAGCTTTAGGTGATGATGATTGGATTAAATCTATGCAAGATGAATTAAATGAATTCGAAAGGAACAAAGTCTGGACCTTGGTTGAAATACCTAAAGAAACTTCTATAATTAGTGTAAAGTGGGTCTTCATAAATAAATGTTATGAAAATGGAATCATTGTAAGAAATAAAGGAAGATTAGTTGATAAAGTCTATAATCAAAAAGAAGAAATAGACTATGAAGAAACCTATGCTCCGATATATAGACTCATATCTATTCGTATTCTACTAGCCTTTGCTGCATTTTTCAATTTCAAACTTTTTCAAATGGACGTAAAGTGTGATTTCATTAATGGATATGTTAAATAGTAAGTATATATTGAAAAGCCTCCTAGTTTTGAAGACATGAAACATCCTGAACATGTTTACAAACTTACTAAATCTTTATATAGACTTAAAAAATCCCTTAGAGCCTGTTATGATAGACTTATAGGATTTTTGTTACAAAACAATTATGTTAAGGGATATGATGATCCAACCCTTTTTATAAAGAAAGATAATAAAGAAGTTTTTATTGTTCAAATTTATTTTGATGAAATTATATTCAGATCAACTCAACAATCCTTAATTGATTCATTTGAAAATATTATGAAATCTGAGTTTGAAATGAGTATGATGTGTGAGTTAACATTTTTTCTTGGTTTTCAAATTTCTCAAAAACCAGAAGGAACTTATATATATCAACATAAGTATATTAAAGATCTTCTTAAGAAGTATGGATATAAAAATACTAAAAGTGTAAGTACTCCAATCAGTACCTCAAACACTCTTGATCTTGATGAAGCTGATAAACTAGTAGATCAAACATCTTTTAGAGATATGATAGGAAGTCTATTATAGTTCACAACTAGTCATCCATACATAATGTTTTTAGTATGCTTATGTGCAAGATATTAATCTAATCTAAAATAATACCATTTAATAGAAATGAAAAGAATTTTTCTCTATTTAAAGGGAACCATGGATTTATGAATTTTCTATTCTTATGAAAATGATTTTGTTTTAAAAATATTTTTGGATGATGAATTTGGTGGTTGTAGAATGTATAGTAAAAGTACATCCGGAACTTTTCATTTCTTAGTAGATTCGTTATTTTCTTGGTTATGAAAGAAAAAACACTTAGTATCACTTTCCACTAATAAAGATAAATATGTAACAATGGGAAGTTGTTGTGCTCAAGTGTTATGGATGAAACACACACTCAAAGACTATGAAATAAGTTTTTCAAAATCAAAGATAATGTGTGATAATACTAGTGCCATATACCTAATGAAAAACTCTGTACATCACTCTCATGTAAAATACATAGATATTAGGCATCACTTTCTTAGGTACCATACACTTAAAGGAGATATTATTTTACAATTTATCAGAACACAAGATCAACTTGCTGAAATATTTACAAAATAATCACCTTCTGATAGATTTGAATATATTAAACAAAATTTAGGAATGATAACTATTATTTAATCATTTATATCGACTTTTTTTAAAACCTATCTCCTAACATTAAGATACTTATTTTCATAGGGTGAGTACATATATTTACTCTTTTATATTTCCTTTTCCAATTTTTTTGGAACCTAAAAATTTTTCTTTCCCTAATAAAAAATTTCAAAACCTAAGATTATAAGAGGAACCTTATCAATACTGAAAAATATTTCTAAGTAATTTGGAAGGTACATTTCCTTATATAAATCATTTTAATTACAATTTTTTTGTTGGTATTTCAATCTTGTTTTAAGAAAACCCTATCGGATTCACTTTCCTTAAATTCTATTTTTCCTTAAAACCTCAAAAGATCAGAACCTATAAATCCTTCTTCATAATTGATATCAAATATTAGATCAGATCAAGATAATCTGAACTATTGGATTGATTTGGGAATATGAACCCTCACCACGAAGCCTATATAAAGGACCCATGTTTTCGTGTACCACATCGATTTTCTCAAATATTTTTTACTGAATCCCTACCACTCTTCAAGTTTACCTTTCAGTTTTCCCAATTCCCCTAAGCCTTAAATGTCTCTTTATATTTCCTCGCAGACTCAGATGGTGTCAAAAAAGGAACTCAAGGATTGGCTAATATTCAGGGAAAGGTTGGTGGACCTGAATTTCTTTGTCAAGTATGATTCTTTTATTTCAAAAATCATAAAGAAGAATGGATGAGAAAGTCTCTACGTAGACAATAAGAATAATTAGGATCCGATATATGTTAATCTTGTTATAGAATTATGTGATACATTTAATTTTTATGAACAAGGAGGAAGAGAAATTTTTTTGTTCAAAAGTTTTGGAAATACTTATTCCTTGTCTTTCAATAAGGATGAAAGTATCTTGGATATTCCTTATGATTGAGAAGCAATATTTTTCTCACAAAAGTTTCCTGATGAGGAATGTTATTTTAAGAAAGTTAAGGTTATTGATTGGATTCAACTTAAGGGAGTTAAGACACCAAAGATATATCATCTTTATTCAAGCCACATATTCCTAGATCTTTGGATGCAAGGTTTTCTAATTCTGAGGAAGGGTGATAAGGATTATTTGAAAATATGAAATATCTTCATAATGGATTTCTTGGTGAATATAAGGAAAATAAAACTTGTCAAGTACATTATCTTAATGATCAGAACCAATAAGAATGACACCATAAATCCCAAATTATTATGTATTATGTGATCTTGTCGAAGATTATTGTCTTATGTTTAGAATCTTTCAAAATCTCATGCAACTCAAAGGAAAAAGTTTTAAAGATCATGTTTTTAAGTGATGATACCCTGAGAAGGATGAAGATTGGTTTTAGTAACAAGAAATGATATTTATTTGATCTTGCTGATAAAGATGAACAAGATTCTATGAAGTAAAGATAATTTGGAGAAAGATCCAAGAAAACCCCTAAGAAAAGAAAAGGTAAAGAGCCGAAACCTCTGGAGAAGGTACCAGATACTAAAATAGTATCTTCTCCACCAGATCCTAAGAAACAAAAGATTTTTTTAATGAAGTTTTTTCTAAATGGAGAGCTAAATAATAAGAATAAGGAAGGATATTTAGTTTTTGGGTTAGACCCTGCTGAGGCTAAGGCCTTAACGATTCAAAGATCTGAAGAGTTTGAGAGGAAATCCAAATAGAAGAATTTGAAGAATAAAAAATCAAAAGCTGAAATTATCCAATAATTTCTTAGAGATATTGAGAATGCATTCAAACAAATTTAGGTTCCAAAATCTTTCTTGAAAGAACTAGTGAAAACTGAGACTCCAGTTATAGATAATAGAAAGAAAAAAAATTTCAATTCCTGAACCCATAGTTGAAAAAGAAGAAATTAAAAAATAAGAAGAAGGAGAGGAGGAAGAGGAAAGTGATGATGTGATAAGAATGGTGGAAGAATATCAAGTGAGGGAGAGCCCTTATGACATGCTATCTATAAGAACTTTCCAAGTTGAATCCACCAAGATAATTTTATAGGGACAATCTATTCCGAAAGATGATGATGCTTAGGATGAGGTTAATAAAGTTACTTCATAATATGAAAGTAGTAAAGATGATATTGTTAAACATTTTGATGATAAATATGATAAGGAAAATATTGATAAAGGTGATTATAAAGAAGTATATGATGATTTTGATATAATTATTCAAGTTTTTGATGGAGAGAATGAGGCTCAGAATCTTGAGAAGAAAACTTCTAATAAAGAGAAAGGAAAGGAAATCATTGTTGAAACACCTAATAAGGTTGTTATTAAAAAATAAAATAATGATGTAGTTAGAATATCTAAGATAAAATAATATGATCAAGATGAAGTTGGTTCACCAAAAAAATAATTTGTTTTGGAGACTTTATCTTTTTTAGGTTATTATTTTGTGGTTCAGTCATTGAAGAAGATTGTGAACTCCATCCCTTTTTTTATTCTATTGATTCAAGATGTTATATTATTCAATAAATAGTTAATTTAAAATAATATTCAACAAATATTCTTATGTAAAAGTTTATAAAACTTGAATCCGAGTTTAAAAATTTTCAAATTAGTTATGATTCTCATAGAATATCTTGAAAAGAAATCACAAATTGGTCCAAGTAAGTCATTGACGATCTTAAAATTATTGATGATTTCACTGATTTAGTCAAAGATGACTTTTATAAGTCTGATGAAAGGATAAATAACCTCTCAATAAGTATTTTAGAAGAGGTAAAAGAAGATAAAACTAACCATCAAAAGGAATATAAAGATCTTAATAGGAAAATGAATTTAGTATCTCTCAATCTGAAAAGGGAAAGGGAACTCTAGGAAGAAATAGCTGAAAAAATCAAATATTAGGAAGAATTGATAAAGTATCAAGGAGAAATTCTTAAGTATCATGATGAAATAATCAAAGATCTTGAAAGGAAAAATTAGGATCAGGAAAATTTGATCAAGAAGTTTTAAGATGATCATAAAGAGTTGAAGAACCTAAAGGCAACCCTAAAAAAATTGATGCCAAAGGAGAAAAAAGAATAATGGATGATTTTATTTTCAAATACGATCTTTTTTTGTATTTTACTTTGTAAAAAATTTGTTATCTTAATGAAATTTTTTATCTTTCCATTGTTTTGTTTTTTATGTTCCTAATTTTTAGGTTTAATTTTTTTGTTTCCCTCTATTCCTTTTTGAAAATCACAAAGGGGGAGAAATGAATGATCAAAAAAATAATTCTAAGTTAAAATAAGAGAATTACATAAGTAAGGGGGAGATTACTTAAGGAAAAAATTATTAATTAATGGGAAGTTATTTCTCTAATAAAGTTAAGAATATGATCCTTAGGATTTTCATAACCTAAGGGGGAGTTAGTCATATTCACCATGATCCATAAAAAAAGAAGATATGTATTTCTTTTAAAGCTTAAAAATGGAAACTTTAGTCTTTATATTCTTTTACGAAAAGTTGTTTGTGCTTTCCAAAAAGGGGGATATTGTTGGGTCAATAATTTTTCTTATGAATTTTCCATTACTTTATGTTTTGAAAATCAAAAATACATTTTCTTAAGGAAAATTATATTTCTCTAAGAAACTTTCTCTTAAGGAAAATTTTCTTTATATAAGAATGTTTTTTTCATTACCTATAGGTTTCAATATCTTTTCTAGTGTTTTCTCAAACCAAATATAACCATATTTTTCTTAAGTAAAAAAATTGGATCCTTATCTAACTCAAAACCTTACAGTTCCTTAGAATTTTATTTAAACAGAATTGAGGATCCAATTTCTTTTGAAACCAGACTCTAATTTCTCCTGAAATAAGACTCATATTTATTCTAAAATCAGAATCTAATTTCTTTTGAAATCAGATTCCAATTCCTTTTGAAATTATCCTCCGATTTATCCTAAAATTAGACTCCGATTTATTCTAAAACCAGAGTCCAATTTCTCTTGAAATCAGACTTTGATTTATCCTGAAACCAGACTTCAATTTCTCTTAAAAACAGACTCTGATTTCTCATGGAATCAGACTCTGATTTCTCTGGAAACCATACTCGGATTTATCCTGAAATCAGATTTTGAATTCATTATAATTCAAACTCCAATTCTATATTATTTCAGAATTCAATCTTTAATATTTCTAGACTCTGATTTTCACTGTCTTAAGAATTTGATTAAATTATTTTCTTACAGTTACCTCATTTCCTTAAAGTAAAGTTTCATTTTATCAGATCCTAAATGTGATAATGTTTCTTAAGTATTTTAATGTTTCTTATAGTTTTTTATATAAAATGATGTCATCCAATCTGTTTTATCTTAACCATTTTATGAGTTCCATGTGTATAGGTCCCTTTTAAATTTAAGGAAAAATATAACTATTAGAGGAGGAAGTCGACCGTTAGATTCCATTCCTATAAATACCCAACCATTTGAATGAGCTCAGTGCTGTAGTTTTTGTTGCGAGTTGAAAATCAAGAGTTTATTTCTTGGAGATCTGTATTGAAGCTGCAAAAGCTCTGCTCAACCTACTTTGTGTGAATGATGTGAACAACTTGTTCAAGGTAAGAACATCTTGTTCAACCTACCTAGTGCGATTTTGATTATTTCTGATCAATCAAGGGAATACATAGGTACCAATCACCTTAGAGATCAAGGGATTGCATGGATAACTAGACAGATTTAGATCTTCATATCGAGGGCTTACCCTGGTATGGGTAAGGCAAACTTTCTTGAAAGTATAAATCAAGGGACCTTTATCCAAGGTTTTTGGATACCCTTATCTTTTTGTTAAAATATTTCTTATACTTGTTTACTTGTTTTTGTTATAAGTTTTTATTTATGCTGCATTTTTTTAAAGATTGTAAGTGTAACTTTCTTACACTTTCTTATTCTTGTATACTCTGATATAAAAAAGATTCTATATACTTTAAGGTAGAATATTTTCCTAAGTAAACTTGTATTAAGTTTCTTTATAAGATCTATATTATTAAATCCTAATAAAGTTAGTTTCTTAGTTAAGAACAAAAGAGGGGTTGTGAATCCATCTTGTTTAACTTTGTTAAACATAGATTTTCTTAAGGATAAAAACTAAAGTTTTTAAACCTACAATTCACCCCCTCTTGTAATTGAGAAATATACATATACATTTCTATCCTACATATACCTGCTACAACTCCATGTCAGAAAGATAACCAAGGATGTTCATAAGAGAAAGGACCAACATTAAGCTCATAATCCCTCTCTTTCATACCACATGGATCCTGGACCAACCTCATATTGAAATCCATCTCTCAGAAAAGTCAGTAGTAACCAAACCTTCCCCTATATGCCATCCTAATGGAGTCCCATGAACATACACCCAACGTCATCTATTCTTCAAGTAAACCATGTCATGTGGAATCCTCTAGTAACAACTAGGCTAACTTAACATGAACGGTACTTGGAATCAAGGATACCTCAAATGCATCCATAACATGACACCATGTCCACCTCATACCCCCAACATATACCCAAGTCCCTCATCATCACAGTCACTTTTTAGTGCACTCCCCCACAAGAGGATGAATATGTCACAATGACCCACCTATATCAAGTACCAATAGAAACCACCAAGGCATGGTAACACACAAATAAGATGAATTACACAATAGGCATAACATATAAACATGAGTATATAACAACACACAATATCATGTGATCAAAATTAAACATGTAAATAAGATACTCTAATATCACTCATGTAAATTAAAACAAGTCTCACAAGCTTCACACATACCCATATACAATCACAATCAAACATGGTCATTAAATGCCAACACATATAATCATCATGAAAATCATGTGTAACGAGAGCCCAAGAAGGTAAGAAACTTCCTACCTGAGACTTATCAACATCAATATCAAAAATAAACTACCCTTTGTGGTTTAAAAGCTAGCGTGGAAACATCAATAGTTTAGAACACCTCTTAGTGGTATTACTATTGTAGTCATTGACATGTCAACACTCAAGGTTCACCAAGGGCTCCTAGAACCAAAACTAGCTATTTAATTTCAAAAAATAAATAAAATATCACATGTGATGATACTTTCTCACTCCTTTATAATTTAAAAATTATCAATTTCATCCAATTCCCATATGAGAAATCATGTCCTTAAGAATAATTATAAAACCCCATGTGATAATATTAATCTCCCTCTAGATTAGCCCGAGATCATACGCAGTTATTCTTTGTAATTATTATTTGATAAAATAATATAATTATCCTTTATAATTTACATAATTATCCAATGATAATAAATTATCCTTTCATAATTATCTTATGATTATTATTCATAAATTATCCTTTTATAATTTGATATATTTATTTATGATAATCCCTATAATTATTCTTTAATAATATCATACAATTATCTTTTGATAATTTTCATATACCATCCTTTAATAATTTCATAAATTATATTTTGATAATTTTTCACAAATTATACTTTGTTCAAATGATATTACTATCCATTTATAAATATCTTATGATGATTTATTATAAATCATCCCTTAATAACTCATTATAAATATCATTTAATAATAATTGATAATTATTTTTTTATAATTTCATAAAAAATTATCTTTTAATAATTTTCATTAATCATGCTTAATAATTTAATGTAATTATCAATTATATTTTCTGAAAATTTTCCTTTGATAATTTTATAAATTATTAATTGATAATTTTTATAAATTATACACTAATAATTTTTATGTAATTATCCTTTGGAAAAAATATGGGGTTTATATTTTTTCCTTTTATTATTCATTTTTTTATAATTGATCATAGAAAAAAGAAACAATAATAATAATAAAAATTAAATAATTTGGTAACCTGACACTACCCATAGGGAAGAGGAAGAGGAGAGGCCGAGCACTCCAAGATCAGGAAAAAATACCTAAAACTAGTCTAAAGAGGTTTACCTAACTCATTTAACAGAGTTCTAGGATCAACCAAGAGTTAATTTTGAAGGTATGATGATTTATAGAAACCCCAATGCATATACTTTCCACATTTTGAAACACCATATTAAACCAATGATTTGATTTTAGTTTTAACTAGATTTTGAATGCATAATGTTTAATTCCTTCTCATTAATGAATTTCTGATTTAAAATGGTAAAAAAAGATTATTTTCAATATCTTGGTTTGGATCCATGTGAAACAATGGTTGAAGGCATTAAAGAAGAAGGTAATAAAATGAATTTAATAAATAAAATAATAATAATATAATAAATAAGGGTAAAATAAATTATCCCTTACGTGTGATGTTACCAAACAACCAACATGCACAATGCTTATATCACACCTAAGGTAAACCCCATATCCTGGACCTAAAAGTGCTATTAGATTTCTCATATGAGATACCGTTTGGGAGATACTTATTTTTTTGTAAAAAATTATAATAAAAATATTAAATAAATTACCCTCACGTGCGATGTTACTAAACACCCAATGCACACAAAGGTTATATCATTCCTAGGGTAAACCATATATCCTAGACCTAATAGTGGTCTCATATTTCTCATAAAAGACATAATTATAGAGATAATCAATTTTTTTTATAATTTTTTTAATAAAAATATTAAATAAATTATCATCACATGCGATGTTACCAAACACCCGACACACACAAAGGTTATATCATGCGTAAGGTAAAACCTACATACCATACCTAACAAGGGTTTCATATTTCCCATCTGAGACATCATTCAGGAGATATTATATTATTTTTGGAAAAATTATACTCCTATAATATAATATATATAATATTTTTATTTTATCAATATCAAAGCTCTGAAAGCCTCGATATCTTTGGCCAATTGAGCGCTTAACTCTAAAAATTTTCCTTCAAATATTCTAAGGTACTAGTTGGCTTTTTACCCTTACTCAAAGCCTTTAAATCATTTATTAAGTTATTTTTATTGTAAGATAACATTTTCAGATAAAAATACTCATAAATTATTATCAAAGAGGGTTTTTATTACCATTAAAAATTTAGGATATTACAATTCTACCCCTCTATCAACTTTTCATCCTTAAGAAGTCTCTATAGTGGTATTACTTGAAAAAATCAGTCCACTAAGCTTAAACACTAGACTCGTGCTCCCATTCATCCTTATGGATCCATCTATTATGCCATAGAATTGGGAAAAGTGTTACCATATTCCGTCATAGAACTTTCTGACTCTATTCTATTATCTATATTGAATACTCCCCATATAATGAATTTGGTCCCAACTCAATGTCCTTATAGTCTATAACATGCATAGGATCGAGCGTGTATCTTCTAAGTTGAGAAATGTGGAACACATCATGCATTCCTCAATAACATTGAGAAAGGTACAGAAGGTATGCCACTATCCCCACCCATTAGGTGATCTCAAAATGTCCCACAAAACTTGGTTCTAGATTTCCCTACTTCCTAAGATGTCGGTGCCCCAATCGAGGAGTCACTTATAAGAAAAATCCGATCACCCATAACAAAATCCAAGGGTCTCCTACTAGAGACAAGATACAATATTTTAATGCTCTGAGTGGCGATAAACCTCTTTTGTATCAGCTACACTCTCTTGGAGGTCTCTCAAATCAAACTGGTCCCCACAAATGATCTCTCACCCACCTCATGCTATCAAGTCTATGAATTATAGGAACTACCATAAAGAGACTCTTAATGTGATAAGGCTAGGTGATCATCCCATGCTCCACCAAAGTCTAGGGAGTAAGCTCAGAACATATCCTATAGTATGCATATAGTCCACTTGAACCGTCTATCTGTTAGAGGATGCTACACTATGCTCAATCTCAACTGAGTCCCTATGAACTTCTATAAGCCTTACCAAAACTATAATGTAAAACAAGTATCCATCTAAAAAAATCCTTGAGGTAACTCCTCATTATCATACTATCTCACAACCATAAATCTTCTCCACTTCGACTACTAGGTAAGTATATCTAACCAATAAAAAGTGGGCATCTTTTGTTATCTAGTTGAAAATCACCCAGGCTGCATCATGACTCCTTAGGGTCTTGGGTAACCCCATCACAATGTACACTATGGCATCCTCCCACCTAGTGATATGGAAGTACCTCATCAGTCTCTCACTAATGGAAGCACTGACTTACCGATCTATCATATACTAGGGTTTCATGTCATTGATCAATATCGTATTAGAGAAAGGTAAGTTAGAGAAAAAATAATAATTATACCAGTAAGCCAAGTCTAGATATAGCTCGATCAAATATAAGGGAAGAGAACAATGATATCATACGAGAAAAAAAAGCAAAAAATGTGTTCAGTACCATACCTTGTATATTAAAAATTTTCTCATCACCATATGTTGGAGTTTTATCCACTATAAAGATATGGATTGCCTCAGCTCCACGACCCTGTTTGTGGCTCTCTTGATTTCCCACAGTTTAGGATTTATATTAAGGACCATAGCATAATATCTAGATCCTCAATTGTGTCTGTCTCAATCTCCTAGCTGAGATCCTAGCATAAAACTATTGAATATGTTTGGTCCTTCCACACTACTAACACCGAATCTAGGGTGTTGGGTTGTAAGGACCCCTATTTTTCCAAACTGCAATTTTGAGTAGAAATTTGAATTTTTTTATTTTAGATGACTATAATGGGTAAAATAGTATTTTTATCCTAGAATATGATCTTAGATAATTTTTCTAACCACTCCATTAGTCTTGAAATAGAGTGTTTACTCTAGGATAGGAGTTTTGTGGAAATCTGAACCGTTCAAATTTTAGTGGAATAATTAATAATTAATAATTAATAATTAATAATTAATAAATTAAATATTAATTTATTTTCATTGGTTCGTTTGGTAATAAATTTTGAATGGAGTATCGTATTGATATACCATCTCCTTCATTGAGTCTATAATGAAGAGTTTTTTCTAGACGAGGCATAAACTTGAGTTGGGCACTGGGGCCGGCTCGAGCCCCGTTATGTGTTTCTTTTTCTTTTTATTTTCTTTATTTTATTTATTTTCCTCCTATATTCTCATGCACGAACCTATGGATTCCACTTTGTATGACCGAGATAGATAAGATAGGTATAGGGAGAAAGATAAAGCGATATGGAGAGAGAGAGGTACCATCGCGAAGCTCAGGATGTGCCGAATCATCATACAATAACTGTGGACCATGGAAACAGGTGAAACTTCAGTGGATTCCTCCAAAAGCTAGTTTGTTTTTAATTTTTCACTATATATCCCCATATATTTTCCATTTTCTAGTTTTAATCCCCTAATATGTGTTCTTATACCCCCTTGTGGCCCAATATACTATTTTTGGGAAAGAAACCAAGGTTTTGGGGTGATTCGGAGGGTTTTTGTTCGGTAAAACCCTTATACACGATGTATGGTTTAGGGAACACATGTTTTTTGGTCTTACTATTTTGGGAAGATGAAAGTTTCTAAGTACACACCATGTATGGGTTATATACGCCATGTACTGGTACTTGGATGAGTATCTGAGTACCCGACCGGGTTGGATGTGTAAGGGGCACATTCCATGTAGAGCACACAACCAGACACCATGTGGGTTTCACGCTATGTAGAAGTACACAACCATGCTAAATACATGTCCATTACAGGTGAGGGACATAGGAAGGTACCCCATGTAGGTTACACATTCTGTACCCGTATTACACGTCTTGCACTTGGGAATTTACACGATAAGTCTGACCATAGTACACACCTAGTTGGAGATTTGAGAGTACATGCCCTGTTATTATGGTGACATGTTGTGTACTACCCTTTTTGTAACCATTTTTGGGGGTTTTCATTTCTTTTTTCCCAAGATTCGGAATTGGACCAATGAGTAGTCAATTCTGAGTATCTTTCTGCATAGATCATAAGGTTACGACCCGTGTGGTGTTTTAAGGAATCCTTGGAGGCATTTAATAATTTTTACAAATGAAGAGGTCCTTCCTCCTATAATTTAATTTAGTAATTTCCTGAAAGATATATTTGAAATGAGAATGATAGGTTGGGTGTTTGGACCAACCTATTTTGAGACCTTGATCTAAGATGTACCCTGATCTATCTCTACCAAATGATGCTTTTCAAACCTTTTCCTTTTAGGGAATATTCCTTGCGAGATGTGACCTTATAGCCAAGAGTATGTAATACTAGTTGTTAACAAGGATCCCCTACAATATTCCTCTATTTACGTTTTTACCTAGAGGATCCTGAGTTGGATACCTATATCCTCTTACTTGTTATCAAAGGACCCATATGGGTTACCTTCACTTACATGATGACCTTGGAAATACCTGGTAGGATCCCTTTACTAGTTTACTACTCCAAGGGTACCTTGTAGTTTTCCCCTCCCAGTACACTATCCTTAGGAACCCTTATAGGATGAATTCATTTTATTACCATTTGAGGATCCCTTGTAGGATTCCTCCTTTTAACTTTCAGTTAAGGTTCCCGAGTAGGATACTTTTTCTTGTGTGGACCTTGAGGATCCCATGTAGGATTCATCCTCATCCTTTTCTATTAAGGATACTAAGTAGGATGCCTCTAAATTTTTTAATTGAGGGACCTAATGGGTGCACATATGTTTGAATGACCTTAATCTAGTACGTCGGGTTTGGGTAGATATTGTAGTGGATGTCACCTTAGAACCCATTCCAAACTTGTAATCCCATGGGGCTATGGAAGTAGTGTTGGTTTTAGACATTAAACCACCCTCACTCTTTTGTTTATGATTTCACATGTTTATTATTGATGTAGTGATGATTACCAAAGGTGATTCCGGGTTGCTGGCTATGGAGCCTAATGTGATGCATCTTTATTTCTATTTGGGATTCCTGAATGTTCTTCCAGGGATTCGGATTATGATCCATTTTATTTCATATATTTACTTATATACCCAAAGTCACTACCTAATACTTGGCTTCTGATCCTGTATATTTGATCATTACTTTATTGGTATGTCTAGAGCTGTTTCCTAGTTTCTGGATTTCAAGCCTATGATTATGATATACATGCATGACATCACCGGTAATGATACTCATGGATGATATATGATCTCATGAGCAATGAGAATGATCCTAATCTCCTCAACTTGATATATGATGAGGATGATTACACTCTCCTCGGATAACGAGTTAAATGAGAATGATTATTCTCTCCTCAACCTGGGGTTATCGGTGGATGATTATGATCTCCTTGAATTGTGGTTTATAGAGGATGATTACACTCTCCTCGACCTGTGGCCTATGGAGGATGACTACTCTCTCCTTGATTTTTCATATGATGAGGATCTCTAGACATTCTCTCTAGGATCAGGCTTATGAGCCCTTTTATTTTAGGGTGCTCGAGCATGGCATCTCACACCTACGATTGATGTTCACATTTAGATCTCAAGGGGTAGGCATGATGTCTCACCGATGATCTCTCCTTATAGATCGCCTAAGGGTTAGACCCTTAGGGTTCATCTGAGTTCCAAACGTCATGACTTCATATGGATTGGGACCTATGGATTAAAAACTGGACTAGATTTTCATGGAATGATTAGCATGGAATCTAGCTTAGTGACCAATCATAGGATGTTTGGATGTACTTCCCTGTAATCCTTATTTATAGTGATTGTAGGTGAGTATGGGTGACCCCAGGTGTAGGAAGAGTATCCCCCTATGGTGACATAACTTGCTTAGAGATATTTACAACTATGGATGAAGCAAGTATATGTCGATTGGGATTACGAACATAGAGACCAACTTAATGATACATGGATTGAGTGTCATGATGTCTAGCTCAATTCCCTTGCATATGATATCAAGGCGATCAGGATTACAGAACTAAGGATCAACTGTCGATTGGTTTTTATGTTATTTTCTCCACCTTACTCATAAATATTTATATTTATGTATATATTTATAGGTATGAGACTATACATGTATACACATATTGATATAGACATCCATGTTGGCACTTTTCCAGTTGATTGAGATCACTGGCCTAGGGTTTGACTATGGTTTCACGTTATTGGATTTAATTATCTTTTTAGATGTGTCTTAGCTAGGTTGATCATATTTCTTTTGCATGAACTTATAGAAGCACATTTTATAGTTTCATCATTGGGGTAGCCTAATGAGTTTCTTTCTCACACAAACACATGCACCTTGGTGTACATGTAGACCTTATGTATGCTTTTTAGGTTGATCAAAATTTCATGGTGGATAGGGATGAGGCCCCTAGTTGCATGTTTGATCATAGCTACTAGTGTGGGTTCTTTTGATCGGATTGTTGTAGTTTGAAAGTGTCTAGAGACCGGGTATGTGGTCTGGCTCAGAGTTAGTAGTAGGGAACTGTTTTTTATTTAAGTTTCTTTTGTACTCATGTATCAGTATGGTTGTCCCAGTGGGCGACTGGTGTTGTATGTATGGAATAATTTTTCGAGATTTTATAGTTTTTTCATTTATTATTATAGTAAGTTCTATTTCAGTTTATTTACTAATTCCTTACTCTATTTATTTACTGCTATATATGATGCTTAGATATTTTTGATATTTTATCACTCTGATATGAGGTTATAGTCTCCCCAATATCACACCCTAGGACCTCACTACTAGTCAAAAACCTCTAACATATGGGGAGGCATGCTTTAGGCCTCATAACCGACCGGCTCATAGCACCATTTTAGTGGAATTCGGGTTAGGAAATTACAAAGTGGTATCAAAGATATTATTTTCCTAGTATTTACTATTTAGGATATAGTAGACATGAGTATTAGTAATGTATCGAAACTTGGGATGGATTTCAGACTAGTTCATTGAGAACACTTATTTCGGTAAGAAGTCCTGGTTGCAAGGTTATGAGATTATTGTTCTGATCTAAGATGTTACAATTGTCTATCATTTTCTTGTTGAGCGATTCACATGTTGTGCTGATGTTATGATTTATTATTTATTTCTGGATCCTAGCCCATTGGCAAGAGGCCATAGATGGATTTTGACTCTTATCTAGAAAAGGATAGAGGCTTCCTATGCATCGTATTTGGAATATAGGATTCTCATCATATAGACCTACTAGTGTGCATTTTTACTAACAAATGAGTATTATCTAATTAATACTACTTAAATGTATATATTTCATTCTAATGGTAGGTTATTTGAAGCTATGTTGAGGTGTTGGTGTTGAGCCTGATGGGTCAATCATCATTCACAAGTGGTGTAGTGACCCTAGTAGGTCAATATGGAACATGATTCCCTTATATTGCACCCCTTATAGGGTGTTGCTTCTCATATTGTGGTTATATAATCAGATAACTAAGTATTATACTGATGGATATTAATAACTTTCTTGTGAGTTGGACCTATGGGGGATATTTTAATATATGGATGTTTGGTGAGTGTTAGTTTAGTTCCTCTTCTACATTGGTATCATGACCTTAGGGAGCAGTTCCTTATGAGGATTCTTGGAGAGGATTAGGACCTTGTAAGCCATGTTTTTAGTTTTGAACCTTGTAGGTCATTATGACATTTAAATTATTTAGAGAGGTTTGATATTTTGGGCTAGTTGGTCAGACGTAATGTCCCAATTGTGAGACTTGTTTTGTAGGGCTAGGTGGGATACCTATAAGCCCTTAGTTTTGACTCAAACACTTGTAGGTCTAAATCCATTTTGTTATATGGAAACCTGCGTAAGATTTTGGCCTGATTTTTTGGATGCCTTTTAGGCAATGATCTTGGTTATATGATCATTTTGAAAATGATGAATGATTAGTGCCTGGGTTTTCAATATAGGCATGTTGATGCCTTCAGATTTTGAAGAAGCACCTTGGGTGATTTGGTATCAAGACTGGCTTGGATGGGAAGGAACGTTTGGGTTCCTGGATTGGTCGACTAGTATTTATGCTATTTATAATGTGGTTAGAGTTTTGGTATACAATTGTGACTAGAATGACACTAGTTGATGAGTGGTCGTGGAATGAATCATGGAACATGTGAGGTGCCTAATTTTGAAGAGGACTTACTAGGGAGATTCCAGATTAATGAGAATGGCGTGTCATGTAGCATGGTCAGCTTAGCCTTGTAATGGGTGACTCATTGGAGTATGAGGAAAGATGTAAAGGTACACGCTGGATGTGTGTGGTATCATTTAAATATTAATCAGTGAGTGACTGGGTATGAGTTGAGTACTGATGTTTCTAAGGCTTTACAAGTTAATTTTTTCCCTAGAGTTGTGGTTAAATAATGAATGTTCCTTCATGGTAGAGGATACATCAAAATGAATACGATTCCATGATATGGTTGACCCATGGTTGGACCTAGACACGCTTGTCTGTTGATGCCCGAATGGCCCTAAGGCCTTCATTTTTATTGATTTTTGATAACCCCCCTTTCAAGGGATGAGGGGGAACCCTTACAGGCCCGTAGGCTTAGAGATTACATGGTCTGTAGGCTTAGGAGATTACATGACCTGAAGGTCTTAGGGAATTCAACCAAACTATCTACAAGGAACTACCCCTCCCCAACATCTACATCATGATAGTAGCTCTCCACCTTTGCATGGTCATTTGGCTAGGCTTCCCGTGCAAACACAGGCTTATCCTAATGGCATAACCATACTCTCTCATTCTGACAAATCCATTTGGTTCTGCTCTAGTGAGTGCACCTGCTCGGAATCCTCTTCTGGGGCTGCTCCTTTTTTGTAGTGTTTATGGGGAAACTACATGTGGCCCGAAGGCCTTGAGGTAGTCCGAAGGCATTAAAGGTGGCCCAGAAGCCCTACCGACCCGAAGGCCTAGGTGGCCCGAAAGCCTTAAGGACTCCAAGCCCAACCTGATGGCCCAAGGTGAATAGTTCCAGCTGCTACAGTACCAAATAGTAATTACTACAGTAACTACTACAGTACCTGCTACAGTACCTACTACAATACCTGCTAAAGTGTACATTTCTACTACAGTACCCGCACAGTGTACAATTCATTTTGAGGATACTGAGTGAGCTTCGACCCTATGCCGTGCTTATTTTCTTTCCAAATGTCCTTCATGGTTGGTTTGTGAAAACCTGTTGAGGTTACGATTGAGGAGCAGTGTAAGGTAAGCCATATGGTGGGGAGTACACCATTAGCTGTTAGAGGGTGGTGATCCTCATTTTCAATTGAAATATAGTGTTTTCCATGTGATATTGGGCTTAGAGTTTGGTTTAATATGGAGAAAATGGTATTCTTATGGTGGGGAGTTCCAGATCAATCGCATTTGAATGTCTCTCATGTAGGATTCAGTTAATAATGCTATGATACTATTTGTTAGAGAGTTAAAACAACTTGTTTTGTAAATTATCAGGTTGAGATCATGACTGATAGTCTTAAAATAAATTCTACTTGGGGACGATAAGGTTTATAGTGGGGATATTATAAGGACCCTTGTTTTTCTAGACTGTAATTTTGAGAAGAAATTTTAATTTTTGATTTTAGATGATTATAAGGGGTAAAATGGTTTTTTTCCCATATAAAATGATCTCGAATAATTTTTCTAACCACTCAGTTGGTTCCTCAATATGGTGCTTACTCTAGGATAGAAGTTTGGTGGAAATTAGAATCATTCAAATTTTAGCAGAATAATTAATTTTGAATATTTAATAAATTAAATATTAATTTATTTGTGATGATTCGTTCAGTCATAACTTTTGGATGGAGCATTGGATTGAGGTTTTTTTCTCCTATGTTGATTCTGTAATGAATATTTTTTTAGGTGAGGCATAAACTTGAGTTGGGTGTTGAGGTCTACCCAAGCCCCTTTTTCTTTTTTTCTTTTATTTTCTTCCTTTTCTTTTATTTCTTTTCCTACTAGCTTCTCGCACACACCCCTATGACTTCCCTTTCATGTAATTAAGATAGAGAGGATAGGGAGTGGGAGAAATATAAATAGGGATAGAGATATATATGTACTGTCATGGAGCTCTGGACGTGTCAAATCATCGTACGATAACCATAGACCATAGAAATGGGAAAGCTTCATCGAATTCCACCCAAAGGTAAGAAATTTTTAATTTTTCACTATATATCCCTATAGATTTTCAATTTTATAGTTTTGATCCCCTAATACACATGATTATGGCCCCTTGTGGTCTGACATACTATTTTTGGGGAAGAAACTGGGGTTTCGAGGTGATTCAGAGGGTTTTTATTCGGGAAAACCCACATACACAATATGTGATTCAGGTAACACACGTCGTGTGGTCTTCCAATTTGAGGAAGATAAAATTTTCTAAGTACACATCATGTATGGGTCATACACTCCATGCACTAGTACTCATCCAGGTTGCCCGTGTAAGGGGGACATGTCATGTAGAGAACACAACATACCCTATGTGGGTCGTACACCATGTATAAGTACACATCCAAGCCAAATACATGGCCATTCTAGATGAGGGAAACAGGCAGGTACCTTGTGTAGGGTACAGTTCATGTACCCATCTTACACTCCATGTTCTTGGGTGTTTACATTCCAAGTCTATCCAGAGTATACACCCAAGTGGGGATTTGGGAGTACACACCATATACTCAGGGAGACACATCATATACTGCCCCTTTTGCAACCCTTTTTTGGGGTTTTTCGTATCTTTTTTCCCATGATTAAGAATTGGACCCATGAGTAATCCATTCTATGTATCTTTTTTCATAGAGCATGAGATTAAGACCCATGTAGTGTTTTAAGGACTCTTTGGAGGTGATTTATACTTTTTATAAATGGACAGGTTCTTCCTCTAGTAATCAAATTTAGTCATGTCCTAAAAGAGAGACTTGAAATTATAATGATAGGTTGAGTGTTCAGACCAACCTAGTTTGATACCTTTATTTGAGATGGTCCTTGAGATATCTATCATGACTTATTCTTTTGTAGCTTTTCCTTTGAGGAAATCTCACTTGTGAGATGTGCCCTTCTAGCCTATGAGGCTGTGAGACTAGTTGTTACTGAGGATCCACTATAGGATTTCTCTATTTACATTTCTACCTAGAGGATACTGAGTTGGATGCCTCTATATTCTTACTAGTTACTGAAGAACCCCTATAGGTTACCTTCACTTTCATGCTGACCTATGAAATCCCTGGTAGGATCCCTTTACCGTTGTACTACTCTGAGGGTCCCTTGTAGGATGACCCTTCCTATATAATGTCCTAGGGATCCCTTTTAGTATGTATTAATTTTCATATCATTCAAGTAACCATTGTAGGATGCCTCAATTTTCTTACTCTTTAAGGATCCCTTATAGGATTCTTCTTTTTACCTTTCATCTAAGGATCTAGTGTAGGATTCCTTCACTTGTGTGGACCTTGAGGATCCCGTATAGGATTACTCCTTTGCCTTTTCTACTAAGGATCCCAAGTTGGATGCCTCTAAATGTTTTACTTGAGGGACCCAGTGGGTGACCCAATGTTTTAACAACCTTGATCTAGTACGTCGGGTTTGGGTAGAGATGGTAGCAGGTGTCACCTTAGAACCCATGTTGAACTTGTAAGCCCATGGGGATATGGAATTAGTGATGGGTTTAGGTGTTCAACAAACCTCACTCTTTTGAATGAAATAATATGTGTTCTGGGTTAGAGTTAGTAGTAGGTCCCTGTACTTTTATTTTAGTTTCTTTTATACTCCTGTATCAGTATGGCCGACCCAGTGGGTGATGAGTGTTGTATGTATGACATATCTATTTGGGATTTTATAGATTTTTCATTTATTATTACAACATTTTTAATTTTAGTATATTTAATACTTCTAAACTCTATTTATTTACTATTGTGTATTCTACTTAGCTATTTATGATGTTTTCTTGATTGCATAATGATTCACTATTTATTTCCACCCTTACACCATTGTTTTAAACTAGTTTTGTATTGAAAATTACAAATATAATAAAAAATTGAACTCGATGTTTGATTAAATAATTTAATTTTTATCACTGTTAAATATGATAATTTTACTTGTTTTAATGATTACATTATTGTAGGAGGTGATTTGGAGATCCCACAGGAAATTCAAGAAAAACAGGCCCAAACCACGTGAGAAACCGAGCACACTTGTGGAATTAAATATTTAATATGGATAATACATGAGTCCAATTGGGATAAAAATTGGTTGGAAATTTAAAAAATGTGTAGGATACATTTCTATAGAAGACCATGGATCCTAATTCATCCATTTAAAGGCCCAAAAGTGGCCCATAATGTGAAGAAATTATGGGTGGTCTAGATTGGACCACCCTTATATATTTTGGCCATAAATCAGGACTAGGACCTCCAATTTGGATTATTCAAACTCCATTAGATATTTAACTCAAATACCCAAATCTCCACCAAATTTAAGGACAATTTAACATGTTTTGGTCAGTTAACCTTCCAAATAAACTTGGTGAAAAAATATGTCATGAACAACTCACCTATACCCATAGACCATAGAATTTTATTAGATCCAACTTTCCAAATTTATATTTTGAAATAACTCCATGGCTCATTATAAAATTTTGAATGAACAAGTTTAAGGGTGAGTCGAATTTGATATATTCCTTCATCCATTTTCTTCCTCTTCTACATCAAGTACTTCTAAACCTCTCAGTGATCAATTGGGGGGGGGGTGTTATTTATTGTAATCTTGAGCTCCATGCTTGTAATATTTGGAAGGTTATTTAATTTTTAGGTTTTTTTCTATATTTTTTATTCATTTATACCTTTTAATTTGTGTTTATTCATGTATGATCAAATAAAATAAGGAATAATAATCCTAATTCTTTCATGCATAACTCAGAGCTTGGGATGATTTGAGTGTGTTTGTCTCTTTTCTCACCACATCCCTTTTATGAATGTGTGGATGGATTACATCAATTGATAAAATCAAGAATATTGAACCAATGATTATTAATGTTCTTATATTATGTAAAATTTTATCATTAACACAAATCTGTTCACATCATCATGTTGTTTATGTGATTCCTTGAGTGAGTTTAGTTCTTACATTAATGATTTTTTTTTGATTTTGAGCGGTCACCGGTAATAAATATCATTGATCAACCAAATCCTATGTGTTAACCTAGTAATAACTCATATAACATACTTTTTTTAAATGTTTATAAATCAAAGAATCAACGATCCTTCCCATTTCCCTTGAGAGCTATGACAGATTGAGCATCAAGGGACACTCACCTAGGCTAAACCCAATTTCTCCAATCAGTTTCTATCACTTAGTAAGAGAGTTTAAATTTCTGTTTTAAAATCATATAACCCCAAAAAAACTTCACCCCATTATCTATTTCATAGAAACATAATCAAAAACTTTTTTAAAATTAATTATCTAAGGCTACATCAAGAGATGACCCAGGGTTTCTACTATACTATAGAAATTCTAGTAAAAAATAAATAACTAATTTGACATGATCAATAACAAGATCAAATTTTGGAACCATTTTGGGGGGACAAGATCATTTTTTTCCTTTTATTTACTTTATTTTTTATTTATTTATTTCCCATTTCAATCTTTACCCCTTTCCTTTTTTTGGTTTTGGTTTTGTTTTTGTTTTTGTTTGTTTATGTGTGTTTCTTCTTATCTCTATCTCTGACTTCTTCTTCTTATCTCTCTATATATAATTCTATATTATAATATTATATTTTATTTTCTACTTTCATTATTCTTAACTGATTTTATTTTATTCATATTCCATTAAAAAAATAAAAAAAATAAAAAAAAACTTCACAACTTTGTTGCATGACAAGATCTGGCAAAGAAATATTGCTTCAAATTAACCCAGAAATTGAAAAGACACTTCACTCAAAAATTAGGTTATCTAGAGTAGGAAATTCAAGTAACACTGAGTAAACCCTTATGTAACCTCAATTGTTACTAAACTAATATAAGAGTTAAACAAATCAAACCCAATAAAAAATGGTTTCAAATAACCAAACCTTAAAAGAACTGACCACCTCGGATGTGGAATACCAACCTGCGTACATCCAATATCCTTAGGAGGTAGCCAACTTTGAGCTGATATTAGGCCTCATACACCTCCTTCCTAAATTCCATGGTCTTCTTGGTAAGTTCCATTATAAACATATCAATGAGTTTCACATAGTGTGCTCCACCATGAAACCCCAAAATGCGACTAAAGACCTTATAAATTTTATGTCCTTCCTTTTATCCCTTGACGGTGTATCCCAAGACTAGATATACTATCCACATTCTACAATTTTGGGATGAAATAACCTTAAACAACTATTTCTAGAGAATTTTTTCCCTACCTATCTATCTGCATCAATTAGAAAAGAAATATGTGGAATTAGGCATTCACAAAGATAGACCCTTCATGAATATTGGGAGAGATTCAAAAAGATTTTTTCAAGTTTCCCCCACCACCAAATTAGTGAAAAATTGCTAATTAAATACTTATATGAGGTAATTGTCCCCATGGATCTTGGTATGATATATGCTACATCTAGTGGTTCCCTTGCTGATAAAACTCATACTTCTACTCATGAATTAATAGCCAACATGTATCAAAATGCACAATAATTTGGTACATGAGAAATTGCACCAACCCAAGGAGTTCATGAGGTAAGTCATTCATACCTAGAAAAAAATTCAGATAATAAACTTGATGATATTCATACCCTTCTAAGGCAATTATCTCAAGCATTAGGTAATTCACTCTCTCCTCCCATTCCATTACATTTTGGAATTTGTTATGATAACACTCATTTTTTTTGACTAGTGCCCCCAAATTTAGAATTCATCTGAGTCTTGTAGAGTAGTATTACCTGGGTGTCCATTCCAATAAGAACCTCCCTTCAAGAAAGAACCATTCAGTCCAAATCCAAACTTTGGGTGGAAAGCACAACCAAAGTAATGACAAGGAGGAAAATCAAACTACCCCTAGCAGAATTGGTATCAATAAGTAAAAGGTATGAAACCTTCTTATCCTTCACCTTCTTAGAATAATCCTTTTCCTCCCAGTTCTGAACCAAGACTTGAGGATATGATGAAGCAAATAGAAATGCAGAATCATCAGTTCTAACAGACCACACAATCTATTATTCAAGACTTACAAACTCATGTGGGACAATTAGAAAAAACCATCAGTGAGATAAATATGAAAGGTTATGGATAACTACCATCTCAACCTATTTCTAATCCAAATAATAAAGGTAATCTATATGAAATCACACTTCATAGTGGCAAAGAAGTTTCTTCTTCTAATTATTCTAAACAACATGTATCTCCTTCTCTTGAGAACTCTCTTTCCCTACCTTCAAAAGATTCTAATGAAGAAAAAAAACAGAAAGGGTGAAAAAATTATCATTGAGGATTCCCATGAATAATCCATTACTCTTCCTTTCCATTAAATAATCTATAAATCTAAGAAATATTTTGATAAATAGATTGATAAATAAATAATGAATAAATTTAAAATGGTACAATTTAAAATTATTTTATTGGATGTAGTTAAAGAAATACCTTTCTAGGAAAAATTTATTAAAGATATTGAAACCCATATATGGTGACTAAAAGGGAATGAGAGAGTCAACTTGGGAAGGAATGTCTTAGCTTTGATACAACCGATAATTCAAACAAAATTCAAGGATCCAGGCACTTTCACGATACCTTGCACCATAGGAGAGAGTTTCTTTTCAGATGAAATTCTTGATTTATGTGACTCAATTAATGTAATTACTCACTCCTTGTATACTTATCTAAAAATTGGATATATTCAACCAATGGTTATTGTAATTTATCTTTGCAACTGGAGCACAACACATCCATTAAGAGTGATCATGGACATCCTCATTAGAGTGAATAATCTAATCTTCCCTGCATAATTATACATTATTAAGATGGAAGATACTTGGATATAAGGACATGATCCTCTCATACTTGGATGACTATTACTTAAAACAACAAATATTATCATGATAATTCAAAATGGTACACTTTCTATGGAGTTCGGTGGTGAAAAGTTAAGTTTTAATATCATTGATGCTAAGAAACACCCCACTGAAGAGCACTCCACTCTTCCTATCTATTTGATGAAAGTTCTCTATAATGAAACATATACACACACACAAAATTCTATCCTAGACCCATACTTTGATTCATTTTATTCTTCTTCACTATTAGATTATTTGAGTTTTGATTCTTATTTTGAGTGTTGTGTGGGTTACAAAAGTGTATTTTTTTTACTTTAATTGATGAGTGTGTTCATTCTGAGGTACCCAGGACCGTCGATGATTATGAAAATCTCATTTCCATATATTCTATTTCCTTATAGAATAAACATGAGTAGATAGACAATTTCATGGACTTCACTCCTCCTAAACCCCTCCCCCAATCCAAAAACCATTGGTGTTTGAATTAAAAACATTTCCATTTAATTTAAAATATGCCTATCTTGAGGGTATTGACCAATTGACTTTCATTATTATAAATAACCTCTCTCCACAATAGGAATCAAAATTTCTCAACCTTTTGAGAGAGTTTAAAAAGGTTATAGGATGGACATTGGCTGATATTCTCATAATTAGACCATCTATTTTTATTCACTACATACTTTTATATGATGAGTCTAAACCCATAAGAAAAGATCAATTCCAATTAAATCCCACTCTCCTTAAAGAGGTAAATGGTAAGTTATTAAATTACTTCCTTATAGGATCATCTATATTATATTTGATAGTAAATGGGTTAGTCCAGTGCAAATTGTGCTTAAAAAACTAGAATAACAGTTGTTTTAAACGAATGGAATGAATTGGTTCCAACACGTGTGAAAAATAGTTGGCGAGTTTGTATTGAATACCATCAACTAAATCAATCCACATGAAAGGACCAATTTACTCTACCTTTCATTGACTAAATGTTAGAAATATTGGCTGGTAAGTCCCATTATTGTTTCCTTGATGGATATTCGGGTTATTTTTAAATCCATATATCCATTGAGGATTAAGAAAAGAAAACATTTACCTATCCATTCAGCACATTTTCATACAGAAGGATTCCTTTTGGTCTCTATAATTCTCATGGTACTTTTTAGTGATTTATATTGAGTATATTTTATAAGTACCTTGAGAATTGTATGGAAGTTCTTATAGATGACTTCACAGTTTATGGATCTTCCTCTGATGATTATTTTACACACCTAGGTTATTTCTTCCATCATTGAATTGAAAAATATATCAAATTAAATTATGAGAAATTCCATTTCAGGGTTTATTGGGGGATATTTCTTGGTAATGTTATTTAAAATGAGGGATTTCAAGTGGATAAATAAAAAATTGAATTAATTTCATCTCTTTCATATCCAAAATGTGTTAATGAGGTGCAATCTTTCTTGAGGCATGCTTGTTTTTACCACAGATTCATTAAAGTCTTTAGTAAGTTCACACTTACCTTGTCCTAGTTATTACAAAAATATCATGAGTTTGTGTTCGATAAATTTTTTGAGGATTCTTTAAATTCTTTAAAAAAGAGTCTCAGACCACCTCTCATCATCCAACCACCAATGTGGGATCTCCCATTTGAACTTATGTGTGATGTATATAACTTTGCAGTTAGGGTAGTTTTTTCAAGAAGGGTTGATAAGGATCATCATGTAATTTCATATGACTCACGTACCCTTGACCATGCCCAAGAAAACTACAAAACCACTGAAAAATAACTCCTTTATATTGTCTTTTCCTTGTAAAAATTCTGTTTATATATTCTTAGGTAAAAAAACATTATGTTTTATTATCATGTTGCCCTTCATTTTCTCCTTAAGAAACCTGAAGCTAATCCCCACCTCATTTGGTGGAAGATCATCCTACAGAAGTTTGACATTGATATTAGAGATAAGATAGGAGGGGAAAATGTATTTAATAACCACATTAGTAGTATTTTACCCACCATTTGAACATCATGTTGACTCACCCCGCCCCATTGGAGAATTATTACCTCATGAGAACCTTTATGATGTTGTGAACCTTACCCCTAGTATGCATACATTGTAAAATTTCTAGCAGCATATCGCCCCCCCCTGATTTAAGTACTTCAAAATCCTAGAGACTTAATCTTGATTCATGGTGGTACATTTGGGATGACCCATATTTTTAGAAAATTTGTAGTGACAAATTTGTTCATCGGTGTGTCCCTAACCATGAGTTCACCTCTATTTTGAGCTTCTTCCACGCTTTGTATTATGGGGGCCACTCTGGCTCTCAATGTACCACTAAAAAGGTCCTTTAATCAGGAATTTATTGGCCAAAATTATATAGATATTATCATAAGTTTTGTAAGTCATGAACATGATGTCAATTAATAGGGAATATCTCCAAGAGGAATGAAATTCCCGAACAAACCATGTTATTTTATGATATATTGGATGCATAGGGAATTGACTTCATGTGGCCTTTTCTAAATTCATTTGGATTTGCATGCATCTTACTAGATGTTGAATATATCTCTAAATGGGTGGGAGTAAAGGCTACTAGGACTGATGACTCTCGAGTGATTGTTGATTTTGTGAGGTCCTAGATTTTCAGCAGGTTTGGTTTTCCAAGATTCACCATTAGTGATCAAGTTTTACATTTTTGAAACTAGAACATGAAAAACTTGCTCCATAATTATGGAGTTGTTCATAAAGTCTCTACTACATATCACCCCAAACTAATGCACAAGATTAAATCTCAAATTGGAGAGTTGAGAGAATCTTGGAAAAAATAGTATATCCCAATAAGAAAGATTGAAGTTTGTGATTGGATGATGAACTTTGGGTATACCAAACAAATTCTAAAAACCCGATCAGAATGTCAACATACAAGATTTTTTTGGAAAGGCTTTTCACCTCCTGGTGGAGGTAGAGCACCGTGAATATTGGGATGTAAAACAATTTAATATGAATCTATCAGACAAAGGTGTGTATAAGAATTTTCTTATTCAGAAGTTGGAAGAAATTAAGAGTGATGTATATGAGAACTCCCAAATCTATCAAGAGAAGAAAAAGGCTATCCATGATGAGATGATTCATCATTGGAAGTTTCATATTTGTGAGAAGGTTCTCATGTACAATTATAGGCTAAAAATACACCTAGGTAAGATTCGTTCCCGATGGCTCAGTCCTTACACTGTTACTAATGTTTACCCTTCAGGTGAAATATAGGTTTTCATGAGCAGAGTGGCCAATGTATTACCATCAATGGGCAGAGACTTAAACACTTTTATAAGGATTTTTTGAATCATATGATGAAGGAAATACACCTTCAAGAAGCAACATACCAGTGAAACCCACCAGGTTTTATCCTTCCTTCCCACATTATCTTTTATTATAGCGATGACACTACACACTCTAGGTGTAGGGGTGGGTACATTCTTCGGTTTGTTATGATTTTCATTGTCTTTCTTATTTCTTATCTTTTTCACTTGCTGAATAATATTTTTACTTTTCCCTACCTTATTGAGTTCATTAGGATTTTCATCATCTTTATTATTTCTTCTATTTTTTATTACCGAATAGTATTTTTACCTTTACCCCCTATTATATTAAAAAAATCATGGAAATAACTGAAAATTCATGTCAAAATTCCCGATTCCTTGTTATTTTAACAATTAATGAAAATTTGTCTCAATCATGGAATGTGAATTTTTGCATGAATTTAACATTGGGGTGTGATTTTTAGTAAATTGGTTGTTTTTTGATGATATAAATGGTTGTATCTCTATGAAACCTTTGAGATGAATGATACCATTTATGTGAGTTATTTATTAGAAAATTACGTCACTAATACCTCCACACATCTTTACACCCAACCATGAAGTGTGAATATTTCTTAATTAATATAAGGTAAATATAAGTTAGGTTAATATTTATTAGCTTTCTTAAATTATTATTCCATAAATTCATTACTTATCCAATCTGTTTCATTACTATACCAAATTGACTTATGTGTGTGTATCCATTATCCAACTATTGTATTCCCTAAAGAAACAAGAAAACAAAAACAAAATAATAATAATAATAGTAAATAACTAGGGGAATGTTGAAATGTAAAACTTATGGGGATATCTAGGTTCGGAGATTAAGTTTTGACTTTTAGTAATTCTTAAGTGAGTGGGTCTTGAAATTTTATTGCAATGGATATAGGGAAGGTTCGGTGGAATCAATCAGATAAGCATATATTTTTTTAAAAATAACCTATATTTACTCGATAGAAAGTGGAAAGAATAACATGAAATTGATTTCACACAAACATGTGGAGAGTTAGTGTCATGGTTGAATTTTTAATTCCTTACTCATATTGTTATCATTCATCTCTTTAAATTTCATTCTAATACAATTTACGAGACATATTTTCCATGATCACTAGGAATAACTTTTTGGTGTGGCTTTTTCTTTCATCATATTGCTATAATGAATTAAAATTTAATTGACTATTAAATCTTCATGAAGTTGGGAATATATACATGCATCATTTTTTTATTGGAAATGTGACTTTTTCTAAGAGTTAAAATGTATAGGTTTGGGGGTGTGATCACATAATGATTCATTATTTATTCCCACCCTTACACCACTGTTTTAAACTAATTTTGTATTGAAAATTAAAAATATAATAACAAATTTCACTTCATTTTTGATTAAATATTTTAATTTTTATAACTATTAAATAGTTAAATTTTAACTGTTTTAGTGATTATGTTGCGGGAAGATGTTATTTGGAGATCCCACTTGGAATTCAAGTAAAATGGTCCCAAACTGCTTGAGAGTCCGAACACACTTGTTGAATTAAATATTTAATGTAGAGAATACATGCATAAAATTAGGATGAAAATCTATGGTAGAGTGAAAAAATTTGCGGTATACATTTATTTAGAAGACCATGGATCCCAATTCATCTATTTAGAGGCCCAAAAGTGGCCTGTAATGTGAATAAATTCTGAGTAGGCTAGATTGGACCATCCTTCTATATTTGGTCCATAACTGGAGCCCCTGACCTCCAATTAGGATAATTCCACCTCCATTGTACATATAACCCAAAGACCCACATATCTATATAATTTAAGGACAATTTAAGTGGGTTTTTAGTCAACCATCCAAATAAACTTTGTAGAAAAATATGTCATGAATAGCTCACATACACCCATATACCATTGACTTTTCTTGGATCCAACATGCCAAATTTATCTTTAAAAGAATTCCATGGATCATTGTAAATGTTTTAAAGACCATGGTTAATATGGAATCAAATTTTAGAGATGAATTTATCAATTTTATTCCTCTTTTACATCATGTACTTCTAAACCTCTTAGTGATCAATTTTAGGGGTGTTCTTTATTATAATCTCGAGCTCTATGCTTGTAATATTTGGAAGGTAATTGAATTTTAATGTTTGTTTTCTATTTTTATTAATTTATTAATTTATTAATTTTTATCTATTCTAGTATTATCAAATAAAAATCCAATGAACAATAATCCTCATGCTTTCATGCATAACCTAGATCTTGGGATGATTTGAGTGTGTTCGTCACTTTTCTCACCCCTTCCCTTTCATGAGTGTGTGAATAAATTACATCGGTTTATAAAATCAATAATATTAAACCCATGAATATGCATGTTATTTTCTTGTGGAAAATTTTATCATTTAAAAAAATATGGTCATCTCATCACATTGTTGATGTGATTCCTTGATTGAGTTCAGTTCTTACATCGATGTAATTTTGTTGATTTTGAGCAGTCTCTGGTAATCAATATTGTTGATCGATCAAATACTAAGTGTTAAACTAGTAAGAACTAACAAAACATACTAGTTTTAGTGTGTATAAATTAATTAATCAATGATCCTTACCATTTCCCTTGAGAGAGATGACATATTAAGCATAAAGGGACACTCACCCAAGTTGATCATGATTTGTCCAATCAGTTTCTCTCACTTAGTAATATAGTTTCAATTTCTATTTTAGAATAATAAACCCCACAAAATACTTCATCCCATTATCTATTTTATAAATACATAATCAAAGCCTTTTTTTAAATTAATGATCTAAGGTTCCATTGAGAGATGACCTAGTGTTCTTGCTATACTGCTAAATTTTTAGTAAAAACTAAACAACTAATTTGACATGCTCAACAACACAATCAATACTCACTATGATATGAGGGAATATTATATCCACTATCCCACCCCAGACCCTCAGTTCTAGTTATAAGCTTCTAGAATATAGGGTGGGGCACTTGAGGCCTCATAAATGACCAGCTCAGATCACCATTTTAGTGGCATTCAGGTTGGGATGTTACTTGGGAATACTTGAGTGTAGTGTACAAAATTCTCATAATTGAAGAACTATGGGTCACCCATAGAAGGAATAGAAGATACTAAAATTTTATGAACTTTCACACTACTAGAATACTACATATCTCTATCCTTTCTATTCCTTCCATCAAAAGAGACACTTGTGGAGATTAGAGGATGTTTACCCATCTGAGTAGTGAAGGGTGGGAAAAGACTAGCTATCCATCCATCCTCCAAAATAATCTCAAAGGTCAAGGATTTACTTAGAACCGCAGGGTACGTATCTAATTCTAATCTCTAGAATTGATTTCTAAGGTTGGGTTGAAGTCAAATTTCAAACTTCATGGCCTTCAGATCCTCATTACCATACAAAAGTGGTGCAAAATATATTAGCTTAGAATAGTGAATAGAGTATGATGATATTATCATGGATCTATTCTAAAGTTCCATGAACTCTTTTTATCGACCGATATTTAGAATTTCAGGGAAGAATTATACAAAAAAAATTCCTTAAAATCCTCCCAAGCTAAACCCTCACATCATCTATCCTAACCCATAATTCCCCACCAACACTTAGTGGGTACCTATAGAATAAATTCTACGAGGTTCACCTTTCTATCCAACGTTTTTCTCAAAAAGGTCTAAGATACTCTCCATAGAGTCTATCCAATACTTATAATCCTATGGTACATTGGTTCCCTAAAAGGATGGGGGATGCTAGAGCTATAAATCCTTGGAATAGTCTACCATGGATTTTAGTGGTGGCTAGTATGGAACCATAACATACACCACTGGATCAGGTGCATGAACATGCTCAGGAGCACCCTGCTCAGCTGATAGTCATACCAACCATCTGTAAGGTAGAATATTCTAAAAAAGAAGGAAAAATTATGAATATAAATATATCCTAACAAGTATATAGGATCACCTAAGGTTTTCTTAGGATTCTACCCTTATCCCAAGGTATAACCCCTAGCACTAACCCCGGTCCCCATCCCTTCATGTTAGTCATAGTCATATTATATATATATATATATATATATATATTAACAAAATAAAATACTTAGTTCAACTAATTAATTTGGATAAATATATATCACAATAGATAAACTATCCTAAATAGATATCACAAATCAAGGCATTTAATTAAAGAAATACTATGCATCACAATAACACATATATATATATATATATATATATATATATATCATGTGAACCTACATGCCTAGTCATGATGCATGAACATATGAAAAGTATAATAAATATCATATAATCATCATGTGTATCACCTGAGGTCAATTTAATCAACTATAATAGTAAAACAAAGTTCCCCCCACTTTATAGAAACTTGTAGGTCCATTATGTAGTGCTGGACAGACACTATCACAATTCCCCTAATTGAGTCCCAACCTTACTATATCTTATCAATATTGTACCATCCCTAGAAAAAGAGAAGAATAAGTTAGTGAATCATGATCCATACTATACCATTTTGTATCATCCCAACCTGAACCACCAAGTACAAGCCGGAAGGTCACATGACCTCATGCATGCCAACCCGTATGCAAAAGGATACTGACTATCAATGAGGGCCTGAAATAATTAGTGGGGAGACTATACCCTCAGTATCGGGTCATATGATAAATAGTAAAAAATAAAAAATACACTAAATAATCATAGTAAACATCAATAAACTAAATAAATGGCATAGACGTCATATAAATAAAACAGATCATGATGTGGAAAGCCTGTCTAGTGTAAAGAAACATGAAATAAATAAATACAAATCACCATAGGGGTCCTTCAAAGTACATGTATGTCTTCCACATTCTCTATACTCCTTTGCTCATATGGACCCCACAGGGCCCTTTCCCTTCTCCAAACCCCTCATGAAATCTATAAGCACACCTAAATGTACTTGTAGGGTTTGAGTACAAGACTCAGCAGGACACCACTAATGCGTCCTTAACTTGATGTGATTATTTATAACAAGTATGTGACATAATGATAATAAATTCATAAATACAATAGATATACAATCCAAAACTGATTGGTTGTGCGCTAACTAAGCTTCCACAAACCCCCAACCATACCTGCTTTAGCTGGATACCTTGTATCTGAAATCAAGGCTACCTCTAATACATCCACAATGCGACACCATGGATACCTTGTACCCCCACACTATACCTAGTTTCCTTGTCGCCATAATCGCATGATCACAAATGGATAAGTTAGGATGACCCACCTATCTCAAGTACCAGTGGAAACCACCATATCATGGTAACACACAAATAGGGTGAAGTACATAAAATGCATATCATATCAACATGAGTATATAGCAGTGTGCAACATCATACGATCACAATCAAACATGGAAATAATCTACTCTAATATCAATCATGGAAATAAAAATAAGTCTCATAGGCTGCACACACACATGAACCAACATCACAATAAAAAATATTCATTAAATTCCAAAAAATATAATCATCATGGAAATCATGTGTAACGAGATCCTAAGAAGGAAAGGAACTTCCTACCTCAAAGTTATAGACGTCAATGACAAGAATAAAAAAACCTTTTCGGTTTAAAAGATGGAGTGTAAACCTTAACATTTGATAACATATACTCACAACCTTACTATCCTAGTCATCAAAACATCAACACTCAAGGTTTTACAGGGGTTTCTATAACCAAAACCAGCTATTTTATTTCAAAAATAAATCAAACATCACATGCGATAATACTTTCCCTCTCGATAATTTCTAAATTATCAATTTTAGTCAATGCCTATGTTAGAAATAATATCCTTAATAATAATTATAAAACCACCTGAGAGAATATCAATATCCCTCTAGATTATCCTAAGATAATACGTGGTTATTCCTTGTAATTATTCTTTGATAAAATAATTTAATTATCCTTGATAATTTTAATAATTATCCTATGATAATTAATTATCCTTTCATAATTATTTTATGATTATTATTCATAAATTATCTTTTGATAATTATATATATTTATCTATTGATAATCCTTATAATTATCCTTTTATAATCTCGCACAATTATCTTTTAATAATTTTAATAGATTATCCTTTGATAATTTCAAAAATTATCTTTTGATAAATTTTCAAAAATTATCCTTTGTTCAAACAATATTATTATCCTTTTATAAATATCTTATGATTATTTCTTATAAATCATCCCTTGATAATTCATTATAAATATTATTTAATAATCCTTGATAATTATCTTTTGATAATTTATCCAAAAATTATCTTTTTATAATTTTCATTAATTATCCTCAATAATTCAATGTAATTATCGATTAATAATTTTTGAAAATTTTCCTTTGATAATTTTATAACTATACACCAATATTTTTCAAAAATTATCCACTAATATTTTTTATAGAATTATCCTTTGAAGAAAAATTATGAGGTTTATAATTTTTCCCTTTTATTATTCAATCTTTTCCCTAGAATTGAGCATGGTGGGATCAGTGAAAAATACCTGAGATGGATCGAAAAAGGTTCACCAAATGAGTTAAAAGGAGTTCCAGGATTAACCAAGAGTGAATTCCAAAGGTCCAATGATTTTTAGAAATCCCACCATGTATACATTATGCAATTTGAATCTCCATATTAAACTATCAATTTAATTTGAATTTTAACCGAATTTTCAATGTAGAGTGTTTAATTACATATCATTAAGGAATTTTTAATTTTAAATGGTAAAAAATGATGATTTTAAAGATTTTTTAATTGGATATATGTGAAAAAATGGTGGATGGAAATGAATAAGAAGGTAATAAAATGAATTTAATAAATAATTTATAATATAATAATAAGGGGTAAAATAAATTACCCCTTTAAGTGCGATGTTACCAAACACCTAACACGTAAAAAGTTTATATTGTTTATAGGGTGAAACCCACATCCCAGGCTTAATGGTGGTCTCAAATTTCTCATACGAGACACCGTTTGAGAGATAATTTTTTTTGTAAAAAATTATAATAAAAATATTAAATAAATTACCTTCTCATGCGATGTTTCTAAACACCCAATGCATACAAAGGTTATATTTCACCTAGTGTAAAACCCACATCGAAGAACTAATAGCTATTATTTATTTCTCATATGAGATTCCATTTATGAGATACTTACTTTTTTTTTGTAAAAAATTATAATAAAAATATTAAATAAATTACCCTCGTGTGTGATGTTACTAAACACCCAACACACACAAAGGTTATATTGTGCCTAGGGTATAAACCACCTCTCAGAACTAATAGTGGTATCATATTTCCCATTCAAGACACCATTCAAGATATATTCTATTATTTTAGAAAAATCACCTTAGAATAATATAATATATATAATATTTTTATTTTATCAATACCGAGGCTCTACATGCCTCAAAATCTTGAACTGAATTAGTGTTTAAATCTAAAAATATTCCATAGAATATTCCAAGGTGCTAACTAAAATTTTACCCAAACCCAAATTCTTTAAATCATTAATTAAGTGATTTTATTGAGAAATTATTTTTTGACATAAAAATACTCATAAATTATTATCAAAGAGGGTTTATTATTATTATTAAAAAATGAGTATATTATAATTTTCCAAGTGGTACTCATAATTCTCCTCAGGGGATGTTATGCCATAGGTACTGATTTTTAATTATGGGGGAGGTAGAATAAAATCCTGTATGTTTGGGTACAATAGCTTCCATGTGGAAAGTGGAGAGGCGTTTGGACACCACTTGGCTGGTTGATGTGGTTGATTATGGTGTGGCATATGGATTATAGAGGATTGTTACATTATGTAAACTAGACAAGTGTTGGCTAAAATCCGCTCCACTCTCCATGTGGTGGGCACTTCCCCCCTCTATCTGGGGTTTTATTATGACTCCCCTGTAACTCGAACTCGGGACCTTTGGCATAACATCCCACCGAGGAGCATATTGAGTACCACTAGGCCAACAACTCAATGGTACTCATAATACTCCTTGTTGAGGTGTAATGACAGAGGTACCAAGTTCTAGGTATGGGGGAGACCGAATAAAACCTCGAATAAAAGGGGAATATACTTTCCACGTAGAATGTGGAGTGGTGTTTAGAAACCACTTGGCCGGTTGGCGTGGCCAATTGCGGTGTGGAGTATAGCCTATCGAGGATCGTTACATATATCACAAAACCTATGAAATAAATAATTAAATTAAATATAAAATCAACACATACATAGTATGATCAAGCTCACAATCATCCACAACACGCAACAATTACTGTTAACATTCATTTCAATTTGTTCTTTATTAAGATAAATTTCTATAATCAATAAATTAATTATATTATTAATTAATTAATTCATTTAGTTTAATTAACAAATCAAAATAGTCCTTTATATTCTCATGCACAATAATTTTAATTTAAAATCAATTAAGTATATGGTGTGTATTGAAGGCGGCACAACCTGTACCCTTCTATGTCCAATTAAACCTGTTTATGAAGTTTAACTATTGCACAACGTGTATTTTCACATGAAATGACATGGAACTAATGCTGTGTATAGTCCTTTTCATATAAAATATCCCTACATGAAATGTATTCCTGCACGACATGTCGTGACATACACAACATGTTATTCCATGATTTGGGTCATGTAGTCTGCATGACGTGTCTGGCCACACGACATTCCTATATATACACAGTGTGTAATTTTGAAGATGCTTGTAAAATACACTACATGTAATAAAACCATACACACTATGTATCTATAAAAACATGAAAATAATAATTAATAAATCATTTAATATCCCACACGACCATCTAAAATCAGTCGATGTGTAATTCATGTGGAAAACCACATCACATGACATGTAAATCCAGCTACACACCATGTAGTTTAATTTTTCTTTAATTAATTAATTCTCTCCATGTTTTGACTCACACAACGCACTTGTCTTGATGTGTACCTTTCATGAGTTAGCTCTAATTACATGGAGTGAACAACTAGCTACATACTAGGTGATTCATTATTGGTCACCTATGCTACATGCTTAGGGACTTGATATGTATCTCACATAGGTTGTTACATGTTACATAGTGTGTATAACCTGCTAAACATTGTGTAATTCATGTAATGTCACATTTCTTAGCTGACAGTCAATACATGGCATGTATTAATTACATATTGTGTAATTTGATCACATGGATTCTGTGATTTACATGGGAAAAACCCCCATGGTGGTTACATGTTGTGTATACTAGCTATATGCCATGTAACCCTATCAAGATATGAACTGGATGAAAATAAATACACAATGTGTAGTTAAACACTTTTCATACTTACATGCACATGATGTGTTGTGATTATCATGACTCACTCTTGTACAATTTATCATGGGTATATAGCATGCACTTTCTTGTTACACGTCATGTAAGCATGAATGTTAGAAAAAATCCTTGGCACCTCTAATTAGGATCTTCAAGTATTATTTATCTAATATTATACTATTCTTAGTCATATGAAACTAAATGATCATGTTATCTCAATTTTCAGATTAAATAATGAAAAAAATTAAAATGAATTCTCACGAATAATATCAAAATTTGATCAATAAATAGTAAATAATTATAAATTAATATAAGATCATACTGACACCACTTAAATATTCTAAGGTGTAGAGGAAGTAGCAGGTACCTTGCCCAATAATGTTTTTTGTTGGTTTTAAAAGATAAATATTATAAAATGGGATAAATGTTACCCCCAAATATTCATAGAGTGGATCATTTCACATATAATTTATAATTAATTAATAATAATAATTACCTCGGCTTGATAATTCTTTTTTTCATTGATGATAAATTCAATTTATTTTCTTTCCATTTCATCCTTGTAGTAAATAATTGAAATTATAATTCATCTACCTATCACGAACCATCTCAATGGGGCCCATGTCGCGACTCCCCAAACCCGAATATGATAGGCCAGGGGCTACCAAATAGCCCCGAGTAGGCATATCACTAACATGGGAGGCCTTAGACTAAGTACCTATACACAAGAACACATATACAAGCCTATAAAATTCTGAAATGTAAAAACAACTGAAAAACCATGCATTTATACATCTAAATCCCATAAATAGAGTATGAAAGTAAGTAAAATAAAGTAAAATAGTCCAAATACAATCTCACCACAAAGATTTTTAAAACAAGTCCAACCAGAAAGTAAAACTGGGACTACTATCAAAGTACCATAGGAACACAAATCAGTCTATCCAGTCTCACTAAACACCATTTGTTCTTAGTCCATCTAGGACTCTATCAAAGAGTTAATCATCTGCACAAGAAATGACACATGTGGTCAAATACCGTCTAGGGGTGAGTATAAAAATACTCATTAGGACACCATGAAACCACAAAACATATACCAAAGGAAATGCATCTATATCTACACAAGTATATGTCTACAACACATATAATAAGAATATTTAGATATACTAAACAAAGACACACAATATAAAGGTAAGTCACAACTGTAGTATGCCAACCTAGGATTCCAGATCAAAGATTCCACATAGCACTAACCCGAGAGAACACAATCCTGAGTCTGATAACATTTATGAAGTCCATTCAATAGGTAGTGCTTATTATTTCTCACAATTAGAAGTACATGTTGAAGTTTTGAAGAGATACGATGCACAAATGAGGATCACACCCAAGGACATGGGGTATACCAACAACTCAATATGGATTAACCTATTAAGTAGAGGATTTATGACCCCATAGTGTTGGTCATGGTGATACAAAGAACTCCACCTAGGGAACAAAGATGAATAGAGGATCTCACTCCAAGCCTTGTGAAAGGATTCTAAAAACTCTATATAAAAAGTCTTACTGAAGGGATTATTTTCCTAGGAGTACGAGATGATTCTATACAGTATTGTAAATTGGGCCTTTAACAATGCTAGTAAAAGGGATTTATCAGTGCCATAGAAGCACTGATTATGTAAGTTATGTTAAAGGGTTATCTTTAACAACACTCATAAAAAGTGTAGATAAAGGCCTCTTTTATTAGTGCTAAAAAAATTACTAATAAAGGGGGCCTTTATTAGCACTTTTTTAACGCTGATAAAGGGGGCCTTTATTAGTTATTTTTTCAATGCTGTTAAATGCCAACTTTATCATCAATTTTTTTAAAGCTATTAAAGGACCCATTTAACAACACTAAAAAAGTGATGATAAAGGCCCACTGATAAAATGTATAATTTTTTTCACACCCCACCCCTATCATCACCCCCCTCTTTATTAGTGTTAGAACCAAGATGACGAGGAAGGTGATTTTATTCAAAGAATTGCCTTTTTTTTCAATAAAGTTTAAGAATAAATGAAAAATAACATCACTTTGTATAAGTTGAAAATAGAACTCACAAATTGTCTTCAAAAAAATCAAACTCACCTTGGGTCTGGAATGGGAAAATATCACAATGAGGTTCTAATTGTAATTGGATTCAGCATGGATCTAATAAAAATGAGATGATGCTTTGCTGATTTTTATTTCACATAAATTATAAATTGATTGAAGAAATTATTATGCAATAATGATGAAAGAAAATGGAAAAAGTGGTGCTCCTAATTATACCTAGATTAATCATATCTGGGTGGAAGAGAAGAAAGAGATACTACTGATTGTATTCAGATTAATTGGACCTAGATGAAAAAAGGGTGTTAAAAATTATAATCAGGATGATTGTACTTAGAATGATCGTATACATGCCAATTGTACTCAGAAATATCATACTCAAGACAATCATACTCAGTATGTGAAGGAAAGAAAGAAGCTGGAAAGAATGTAAAGTTACGACACTTTCCATTGTAAGTTTAACGATGCTGAAGTTATTCTCAAATGTTTTTAAATTCACGAAGGAATACATGATACAAGAAAAAAAATTTAAATGAAGGAAGTTGATAAAGTTGAAGCTGTTAATACCTGTCTATCGTATTTGGTGCACCATCATACTCAGGAAGAATTATTTTCAACAAAGACCGATGGAAAAAAATTTGAGATAAAGCTGATGAAAATATTAATGATAGAGACCAATCAAAATTGTATTCAAACTTTTAAAAGGGGTTGAATTACTTTGTTTCTTTTCAAATGAATCAATATAATTTATGAATAAAATAGATGGATGTCACATGGGATCTTGAAATTCAAAGGGTGTTGCTTTCTATATTTGGTACAAAGCATCATATTCCACAATTAGAGTAAATAATAGAATTTGTAATTGGTTTTTGAAAAGAAAATTAAATAAGTGATGAAGTTTGAAGAAGGTTTTAGATTATTTGAGAAGAGTTTAAGAAGTCATAAATGTACCTGAAATTTAAGAGAAGTCGAGATTTGGGTGAATTTATTTGAGCATGATATATTTTTTGGATTCCTGCCAAAACTTCTCATAGGTCACCTATAAAAGGTGAAAAGTACTTTGTATTTTAAAATACTAACGTACTATTCACTGAATATTAGAGAGAAGATCTGTGTTTTAGATAGAAGAAGAAGTTTCTGTATTCATATTTTTTGATAAAGTATTTGTGGAAAGAAGTGAAAGGAGAAGAGATAAGATTACAACATTGTATTCAGTTGATCATCATATTTAGTGATTATTGTACTCAGTTGATTACTATTTTATACTATTCAATCATATTCATATGATCATTATATCAGGTTGGATAATCGAATCGAGATTTCCATATTGTGATTTCTGGACTGAGGAAAAAGGAGTTCTAAATTGGCTCAAATCGTACTCATCTAGTTCTTTATTTTTTTGTATTGAGCTTTTCATACATGGAAGATTCATACTAAGTTTTTTCATACTCAGAATTAAAGCAGTACTGATTTATCTCTACTGTATTATGAAAAACTTATATATTTTTTCATACTGGGAATAATTAGACTAAGAGAATCGTACTAGGAAGAATTGTACTGAAAAAACATACTAGAAAAAATAGACTAATTTTTTCTTAACAAATTCCAGGAATTTCTTACCAACTTATGGGTAATAAATTGATGTTTTTTTTAAATTTAATACAATTGTGAAAATTGAAAAGAAGCACATGTAACATGTTTTGTTACAAAAATACCAAATTACTTTATTTGTGATAAGAGGGTGCTCCTACACTACTGGATTGTTTACATAGTGGTACATGAGTGAAAGGGTATATACAACTTATTATATTATAAGGATTGATTTCTAGTGGATTGTGTGTTATTGGATTATTTCCAAACTATACTAAGGATGTAGCTATTCTTATTGAATAGTGAACCTTGTAAATACTTGTGTTCTAGTGGATGTGTGTTTGAATTATTTTCAGCAGAGATTGAAATATTTAATAGGAGGTGAAGGTTATTTCAAGGAAACATAAAAGGGAAAACAGTGTCATTGATTCACCCCATCCCTCCTCTTAGTGATACAATAATCCTAACTGGGCACTCTCAAGTGGTATCAGAGGAAAGTTCTCTTCACTTATTCTTTGTTTATGGATAATTTGAATTGTGTGAACAATAAAGGTATTCTGGTTTTTAATGGAATGAATTATCATATATGGAAAGATAGAATGTTTCCTTATCTTATGTCTATTATATATGATGTCCTTAAAGCCGCAACATATGGGTTTCATCCTATTGATTTTAAAGCTCCTCTTACATATGTTGATAAGAAGAATTTGGAGAATTATGGAAGGGAAAAAATGATATATTATCATCACTTTATGAAATTGAATTCTTAAGGGTGAAAGGTTTTGGCATAACCAAATGTATATGGGATAAATTGAGAAACATATACAAAGGAAATACACAAGTAAAGAAGGAAAAGTTAAAAATTTAGATATTTAAGTGTGAATATTTGAAGAAGGGTGAATACGAATCTGTTGGGGAATTATTTACCTAGGTAAATGACATTTTCAACACTATTAGATGTATTGGTAAAAAGTTATATGATTCTAAATTTGTTGAAAATATTTTGATAATACTTTTCGATAAGTTTTATGAAAAATTCTATTCACTAGAAGATAGAGATCTTGAAACATTATCTCTTGATGACTTGCATAACACTCTCATCACTTATGAGATGAGAAGGGAGAAAGCTATGAAGAGAAAAAAAGGTTGATAGAGAAATTTATTTCAAGGATATGAAGAAATAAAAATAAAATAAGATTCTTATTGAAGATAAAGCTAGTGAATCTGATTATAAAAATGAGGTATGTAAAAACTTTAATGAAATTTTATCCTTGTTTTCTAAAAATGTAAAAATAGGTATAGGAAAATACAAATGGAAACTTAACTTGAAATGTTTTGAATATAGATCTGTTGGGATTTTTTCATCCAATTGTCCTTAAATAAATAAAGAATAGTATAGTGATTAAGAAGAAATAAGACCAAGAAGGTCAGGGAAGAAATATGTAGATAAAGGAAAATCATATTCTAGATAGAAAGATAGAAAATTATTTAAATCTAAAAGAAGAAGTTTCTTATCTAAAGATGGAGACAAATAAGGTAATGAAGTTGAGTCCAAAAAATATGTTGATTTTGGTATTGAGATTAATTTTATTGAAACAATGAATGATGAATAATTTAAAATCAAAAGTTTCAAGGAAGAATAAACCCAACTTGAATTTCATTTGAAAGAAGAGTTGAAATAATGTATGAGAAATATCAGAAAGCCTAAAAAGAAAAATAAAAAGTTAGAAGATAGATGCTCCTCAACAAGAAATCAAGAATGTTTTTCTTTTGAGAAGGTGAAGTTGGAAAAAGAAATTAATGATTTAAAGAAATATATTGAGGAATAAAAGAATAATAATGAGCATATATAAATGAAGTTGAAAGAAAAAGAAGAAGAGTTGGAACTTTTCCAATAAAATATATCTCAAGAAGAGATGAGAAATACAAGTTTCAAAAACTCTATCTCTAATGTTGGTGAAATTTATTGAATGGATAAACTTGATAAGGATTAACAAAAGATACCTTTATAGGTTGAAAAGAAAAATGGAGTTGTTTCTAAAAAAATAAAACTGGGAAAGTCATGTATATGGCCAAGACAAACAATGTTGGGAATTTAGAAGTCTCAAAGAACCCTGAGTCCGAAATTTTTTTGAAACAATATAAATCCAGAAAATTTTCAAATACTATTGGTTCTGATAAACTATAAAATAAAAGGATACTCTGATTGATAATTAAAATGTTGGTGGTTTAAAAAATAATGAAAATAATGTGGCTGAGAAGCATATTTATAATCCCAGTTAGTATGGAAGTTTTAGAGGAAAATACTATTTCTATGGATACTGATGGTATTGTGGTAGATTCAAACATATAGAAAATATGTGTTGGTTTCACTAACAACATTAATATTATTTGGCAGTTTATTAGATGAAAAGGTTGAGGGGGAGTCAATTTCCTCAAAAGAAGAAGTCTAAGAAGGTTATTTTGAAGAAACCTGAAAAAAGTGGAGTAAGAAATGAAAATAGGTTCCAACATTTAGAAACTATTTTTGAAATATGTGAAAAATCTAAAAACCTTGTAAATGGATGTCTTGTTTTGTTACAGGCATACCAAAATATTCTTAACAATTCTCAGAAGCTGACGATGAAGAAAGAAAAGGAATAAGTAAAAGCTATTATTATTGAAACTATATTAAAAGCTACAAAAGGAGAATGACCTTGTATTCTTGATAGTGGGTGTTATTCTCATATGAGAGGATATTTGAAATTGTTGAATAATGTGAAAGATTTTAAAGAAGGAACAATGACATTTGGAAATGACGAATCCTTGAAAATCAAAGGTGTTGGATCAACCATCATTGGGAAAGAAAAGATGAAATCAAAGAAAACTTTGTATGTTGATGGGTTAAAACACAATTTTCTAAGTGTTTCAATTTTTTTTGATGAGGGTAACAAATTCATCTTTAGAAAAGATGGATTTTTGTGAAAATTAAAGAATATGGAAAGAAAGTGACAAGAGGACAACACAAAAAAGGAAACTTTTTACAGGTTGGTGAAATACAAAACTCTTGTTACATGAGTATGATGGAAGAGAAGAAATTTTTTCATAAAGTCTAGGAACCATGTGTCAAAAAAACATAATAAAATTAAAAAATCGAGATAGTGTCTGATACATTCTTTATTTTCCAAGAAGAAGAGATTAGTGTTGCACTATTTACCAAAAAGGAAAAATTACAAATGTTGTGCACACGAAAGTTGAAATTTATTCAAAAAAACCCCTAGATCTTATTCATTCTGATATCTATGATCCAAATAGTAAATGATAAAAAATGGATATAATTAAGTCATCACTTTCATAGACGATTTTACTCACATTACTTGTGTTGTGTATATAAAACATAAATCAAATGCTTTAAAAATGTTTAAAAATTTCAGAAGGAAAGATGAAAAGGAATGTGAGTATTCAGTGAAGAAGTTGAGAACCGAAAATGGAGGTGAATATAGAAGTGAAAAATTTTAATGTTATCTAGAGAATCATAGAATTCAGAATGAGTATAGTTCCCCACACACTTCTCAACAAAATGGATTTATTGAAATAAAGAATAGAATTTTGGTGGAAATGGGAAGAACTATGTTACTTCAACATGGTCTTTCTCATTACTATTGGAGTCAATCCATGAGTACTGATATTTATACTCCAAACCATTGTTTCTATAGTAAAAGATCAGGTATGAATCTATATGAATTGTTTTGTGGGGAAACTCTATGTTTGAAACACTTAAAATTTTTTGGGAGTCCATGTATTATAAAAAGGAAAGGTGGAAACTATGGTAAGTTTGTGAAGAAAGGTGAAGATGGAATTTTTATTGTCTATATTTCAGAAGGAAGAGGATATAGATGCTTCAGTAAAGAAATAGGATATAAAAAATTAATATCTAATAAAGATAAGTGTATTCAGGTAGAAAAGGAAGTTGAGCTTGATAAGTAAAGTTTTGAAAACAATTATAATAAGGATATATACAATTGTAATTCTACTCAAGAAGAAGAATCAGACTCAGCTATTTCCATTGACATGGAAGATACTTGAAAATATCATCCTAGGCTAGGGAACCAAGTAGAAGATCAAAATATAATTTTAGATCAACATCATAAGGTTCCAACAATAAGAACAAAAAATGATATTACATATACTTCTTTGTATTCAAAAGTGGAGTCGAATGATGTGTAAGAAGATCATGAGTATCCGGAATTGGTTAAATCCATGAATGAAGAATTAGATCACATTGAAAGGAATTATATATGGGAACTCATACCTAATCCAAAAAACAAAAACAACATTGGTACAAAATGGGTTCTCTGGAACACGATGAATGAAGAAGGTTAAGTGATAAGAAAAAAAAGAAGTATTTGTTTGAAAAGGGAATTCACAAATTGAAGGCATTGACTTTGATGAAACCTTTTCTCTAGTGGAAAGGTTAGAAATAATTAGAATCCTTCTTGATATTACTGCATAATGAGATTTCAAGATCTTTAAAATGGATGTTAAATCCATATTCTTGAATGGTGATCTTGATGAGGAAATTTATATTGAAAAACCTTGTGGATTTTTTGTTGGTAAAGATGAAAGTTATGTATCTAGATTGAAGAAGGCATTGTATGGACTAAAACAAGCTCCAAGAGCATGGTATTTCAAATTAGATACTTGCTTAAGGAAGATGAGTTTTAATAAAGGAAAAGTTGATAATAATATTTATATCATAGAAAGTTAAGAATATTCCCTCATAATAATTGTTTATGTTGATAACATTATTTTTTCTGGGAATGATGAAATAAGTTGTAAAATTTTTTCTATATAAATGGAAAAGGTTTTTGAAATTTCCATGATGTGGGAAATGAAATACTTTTTTGGGTTACAAATTTTTCAAAAGAAGAAACACATATTTATTTCCCAAAAAAAATATGATAAGGAAATTATGAAGAGGTTTAGAATAGAAAACTAGAAAATTATTTCCACAAAAATTTCAGTGGGAACAAAGTTGAAAAAATATGGAGAAGGAAAGGAAGCTGATCAGAAAGATTTTCTAAAGATGATTAGAAGTTTATTGTATTTGACTACCTCAAGACCCGACATTGTTTTTTCTGTTACCTTATGAATAATATTTTAGAGTACTCCAAAATAATCACATTTAATTGTTGGAAAAATAATTCTCAGATACATAAAGGACACAATAGAATTCAGAATCATATTTGAAAGCTTATAAAGTATTGATTTGTTTGGGTGTTCAGATCCTGATTGGGAAGGAAATACTTATGATAAAAGATCCAGATATTGTGGGTTATCATTTATACAAAAGACTTGTATTAGTTGATATACAAAGAAATAGAATTCTGTAACTCTCAGTACAGCTGAGGATGAGTATGTTGCTTTCACTCAAGTCACTACTCAACTTATGTGGATGAAAAATCAATTAGAAGAGTTACCTGTTGAAGTGAAGTTACCGCTGCTCTTTGGTTTTGAAAATAAAATTACAATCAATCTCAATAGGAATCTAGTTCAAAATTTTTATTCAAAGTATATTGATTTCAAATTTAATTTCATCAAAGAGAATGTGGAGAAGAATTAATTAAATATGGATTATGTTCCAACATTAACAAGTTACTGACATATTCAAAAAACCTTTTCCGAAAGAATCCTTTTCTAAATTGAGGTTGAACATGGGTGTCCAACCACTTTCTCATCAAGGTTGAGGTATGTGTTTCTTTCCACTCTCTCACCTTAACTTTGGATAGTGTTGTCAAGGGGGAGAATTGTGTTTCTTTATAAATCTATCCTTAAAAGGCATGTAAAAAGGGAGAGTTATGGGTAAGTTGTGAATTCAGAATTGTATTGGTTGTGAACTATTATAAATATTTGTTGGAGTGGTTTTAGGATTTTTTTTGTATTAAATTTTTATTCCATGAAAGGTGAATAAGCTAAGAAATAAAAGAAGAAAATATGAGGAAGTTTTCATCATCACTTCTTTTGGACAACATGGTTTTTCTATTAATGATTCTTGTTTCCTATAATGATTTAGGTAAAGTAGTCTTAATTTTTTTGACAATTGATCCATTTCTTGAGGATACAAAGTTCATTTATTTATGAATATTTTTTGATAATAATATCCAAAGGGGGAGATTGTAAGAACTAAGCTGACGAGGAAGGTGATTTTATTCAAAGTGTTGTATTTTTTTGTCAAGAAAGTTTAAGAATAAAGGAAAACAAACTCACCTAGGGTCCATTTTTATAAAAAATGGACTCACCTAGGGTCTGAAATGGGAAAAGATTATATCGAGGTTCTGAGTGTAATTAGATTCATCATAGATTTAATAAAAATGAGATGATGATTTTCTGATTTTTATTTCAGAGAAATCATAAGTATATTAGAGAACTTATGATGTATGCACAATGGAAGAAAAGGGGAAAAGATGTGTTCCTGATTGTACCCAGATTAATCATATCTGGGAGGAAGAGAAGAAAGATATATTGCTGGTTGTATTCAAATTAATCAGACCTAGATGAAAATAAAAAGGGTGTTAAAAATCATAATCAGGATGATAGTACTCATAATTATCATATTTAGGCCAATATTACTTATAATTATTGTATCTAGGTCAATTTTTCTAAGAAAGATCACACTCTGGACAATCATACTTTGGCTGTGAAGGAAAGAAAGAAGCTGGAAATAATGGAAAGTTACGATACATTCCATTAGAAGTCTAATTATGCTGAATATATTCTATTTTTTTTTTAAATTCATGAAGGAAGACATGATAATGAAGGAAGTTTCTAAAGTTAAATCTATTTATACCAGTCTATCATATTTGGTGCACTATCATACCCAGGAATAATTGTTTTAAAAAAAGGCTGATGAAAAAGAATTTGAGCTGAAGTTGATAAAAATCATAATGATAGAGACCGATCAACAATGTATTCAACCTTTTAAAAGGGGTTAAATTACGTTGTTTATTTTCAAATGAATTAAGATAATTGTTGAAGAAAAGAAATGGATTTTGAGGGGGAGATTGAAATTTAAAGGGTGTTATTTCTTATATATGGTACATAGCATTGTATTCAGAAATTGAAGTAAATAATCAAATTTTTAATTGGTTTTTGAAAATAAATTTGAATGAGAGATAAAGGTTGAAGAAGGTTTGAAAAGATTCAATAAGAGTTGATGAAGTCATAAATGCACTTTAAATTTAAGAGAAATCGAGATTTGGGTGGATTTGTTTGAGAGGGAAATATTTTTGGGATTCCCTCCACAAATTCTCATAGTTCACCTATAAAAGGAGAAAATTACTTTTTACTTTGATGTACTAATGTATTGTTCACTAAATAATAGAGAGAAGATCTAAGTTTTAGAGAGAAGAAGAAGTTTCTGTATTCATCTTTGTTGACGAAGTATTTATGTACAAAAGTGAAAGGAGAAGATACAAGATTGAAACATTATATTCAGCTGATCATTTTATTTGGTGATTATGGTACTAAACTAATTATCATTTTCTACTTATCAATCATATTTAGATAATCATTTTATAAGGATGGATAATTGGATCAATATTTCCATATTAGGATTTCTATAACGAGGAAGAAGGAGTTATAAATTGTCTCAAATCGTACTCATCCGGTGACATATCTTTTTGTATTGATCTTTTTAGACATATAAGAATCGTTCTAAGTTTTTCCATACTTAGAATTGAAGTGGTAATGATTTATCTATATTATATTCTGAAAAATTTATATATTTTTCCGTACTGGGAAGAATCGGTCTGGGAGAATTGTACTGGGAAGAATCGGACTGAAAAAATATACTAGGAAAATAGAACTGAGTTTTCCTTAAAAAATCCCAAGAAGTTCTTACCAGATTCTAGGTAAGAAAGTGAAGAATTATTTTTCAGTTGAATACATTTGTGAAAATTGAAAATAATCACATGTAATATGTTTTGTTACACAAATATTGAATTACCCTATTTGTGCTAAGAGGGTTCGCATGAACTATTGTATTGTTTACATAGTTCTACATGAGTGAAAGGGTATATCCTACTCATTTTAGTACAAGGATTGATTTCTAGTGGATTTTTTGTTATTGGATCATTTTTAAATGATACCAAGGACGTATCTATACTTATTGAATAGTGAACCTTGTAAATAATTGTGTTCCCATGGATGTGTGTTTGAATCTTTTTCAGTAGGGATTTAAATATTTAACAAGAGTTGAAGGCTGTTTCAAGGAAACATAAAAGAGAAAAAATATCATTGATTCCCCCATCCCCCTCTTAGTGATACGGTCATCCTGACTGGGCACTCTTAATCAGTGCTTCCCACCCCACCCCCTTTATCAGTGCTTCCCCACCCCTTTATCAGCGCTTTAACATGCACCCCTCACTCTAGTGAGTTTCAAACCTAGAACCTTCATCTTATACACCAACACATTTTCCACTCCCGTATACTATTTTGATTTATATTTTATGATGTATCTATATATTTATATATATTTATTTATATTTTTTAAGCATATATTTATATATGTTTATATCTATATAAATGTTTATATATATGTTTATATTTATATTTATATTTATATATGTTTATGTATATATATATATATTAAATACATATTTATTTATATATATTTTCTAAAATGGATATTAACTCTAAAACCCTTTTAACACATAAAAACATTAAGAAACTTTGAAAACCCTAAAACCCCTAAAAACCAAAAAATGACCATAAATTATAATCCATGAGTTTGTTTCAGCTCTAAAACTAGTCAAATAAAAAATCACGAAATGATATTCAATATGATATTTAGTACAGGATGAATGGACACTTAGATATGAATTTATTGTCATTTGAATTTTAAGAAATCGGGGTCGGCGACTAAAAACTCTGTTTAGGAGGCCTTATGGGCCTTTCTAGGGAAAAAAGAGAGAAAATGCTAAAAGAGCTGGTCCCAAAACTAAATAGAGTATAGATCATCACAGTCTTTGATTTTATATGTGGTATATACAAAACAAACACCCAGATCAAAATTTATGGCCATTTGAATTTCGAGTTTGATTTTCAACTTTTTTGAAACTATAATAATTTTTATTCCTTTAGTTTTCATGAAATTTGAATATAAATTGGTTTTATCTCATTTAATAAGATTTGATTTTATGGTTGTAGATCTGAAATTTACTTATGGATTTAAATTTATGATCCTTTTAGGATTTTTAGGGTTTTTAGGGTTTTTAAGGCCTTTTCACATTTGATGACCTTTAAAATGGCCATAACTTTTGAACCAGGTGTCTTTTTTGCCTCTACCACATATCAAATCAAATCTTGCAATGAGATATATGCCTCAATACTAATGGGAACCCTATATTACCTCTATTGAGACCAAAAAAGGGACAAAATCCCACCAAACATCCATAAATTCAACTATAGGTGTTCGTTAATGATTTTTTTGAAATATTCCCTTTATTAGCGCTGGTAAAAAAGAGCTGATAAATGGGGGGTCTTTATCATCACTTATAGAAAATCACTGATAAAAGGGTGGTCTTTATTAGTGTTTTCTTAGAAGTGCTGATAATGACCCCCTTTATCAGTTCTTGTTTACTAGAATTGTTGGGTGGGGGGATTTATAAGAATTTTTTTACAATCACTAATAAAGGTACCTATTTAAAAATACTTTTAGCACTGTTAAAGATCCCATTTATCATCTGTTTTTCTAGCACTGAGAAAAGGGGATGTTTAAAAAATATTTTAGCAAGCGTTGTTAAAACCGTAGAATTGGGAAAAATAGGTTTTGTAGTAGTCATACTAATCTTTATAGAAAGGATAATGGAAATTAAACCAAACAAAACTTGTCCAAGATACATATGTTTGGGGATCCAAGCCATGTATTAGAAATTACATGGAGTTTAGAAGGGTTACATGCTGTGTCCCTTGACCCTGGGTCCAGGCCATGTAAACGACCCATGTCTCAAGCCATGTTCATTTACATGTATAATTACACGGTGTGTCATCTTCCTATGTACTCTACCCATATACCATTACATAGCTTCACCCGTGCACTTGTCAGGCCATTTTTGTATAAGGGGGTCCACGACGTGCTCCAACTTGTGTACTCCAACCTGTTTCCATGTAGCCTCTGAGGTAAACTCTGAGTTTCTGGGGAGATACCACACTCTGTGTGATATGGGTCACATTCCATGTGATACCTAAATTTCTCGGAAACCCTACCCACCACAAAGGGTGTCCCACACAGTGCGTAGCTCTGCCTTACACGCTGTGTAATGCAGAATTTTCCAGAATTACATATTTGTAATTTGTGCTTGTTTTAGTGCCTTTGGACTTTGATTTAGTGACTAACTTTCTAAAAAAATCAAGGAATCATCTCGTCTGAGCCTTTCCATCATTGAAAAATAAGTTTTAGCCCTTCGATCTGCTCAAAAAATAGATTTATACATCTTTCTTCATTGTGTGTTGAAGAATGTGAAATTGGGTATCCAAATCCATCTGATCCATCATCACTCCCATCTTCACACCACTATTGTGTCGTGCTTATCCTAAATCTACAATTTCAGATCTTTGTGCCATGAAATGGGTGTGAAATGATCGATTCACCAAGATATGTTGAACCACATTTCAAATAAAAAACACCCATGATAAATGAAGAATTGGGGGAGAAATGCACAACCACAAACACGAGGAATGAACCTTGAACAATGTTAATTTTTTCCTTGATCTATCACCATTATAATAACAAAAAATAATCAATCAATTAAAAAAAATATCCCAAAATAACCCTGTAATTAAACCCATCCCACAATAGGACCAAGCCATGAATAAATACATGGGTCCACTAATTCACGTTCATCATAGAAATTAATAATGGAGTAAGAATCCAACCCAAAAAAAGTCCTACCTCAATTAATATTGATTGCTGATGAATAATGGATTTGTGCCATTATCGTTGGTGAGATCCTTTGATCCTGTTGTGCATCGATCGTCAATCCATGATCTAGTCGCCATTCGTCTAAGAGAGATCCACCTATGCTCTCCAAAATGGATCCAGGGTTATACAACTAACCTTAATATTTCATTATAAAATTATACTCAAAGTATCATCAATTTATGCATCGATAAAAAATAAATAAAATAATTTGTTTAATTATTTTATTAATTATGTGCCCATGATGAATTTTATAAAAATTCATAACAATGACAAAGGTTATGTCGTTCCTAGGGTAAAAACCATGTTCTCAACTAAATGGTGACCTTGAAATTTGATCTGATCCCCCATTTAGAAGTTATTCCACTTTTTCAGGAAAACTATATGAATGTTATATTTAATATATTTCAAACCTTTATTCTGATACACTGGGCCTCAAAATTTCATTCCATCTCAGTGCCTAGTCTCAAAAATAATTCATAAAAAATCCAAAAATAATACATGTAATATACAAGTCATTAAATTCTCCCCACCTGGGGATTTACATCTCTAAAAATCCAAAACAGGGGATATACAAAGATATGTGGGTACTGAGTAAGAATATGAGACTCTCAATCCCATGTGTTATCTTGGAGATTCCCATGCTGCTATAGGACACACACTAAAGGAATCAATATATCATGAAGGATCCTCTACAGCCGATCCTCAATATCTACTAGGTACTCAATAAATGTCACTCCATCCTTGATGTCCATCTCTCCCCAGTCGATAATGTGTAATGGGTCATGCATGCACTGTAGGACCCCGTGACACCCTGATAGGGGAGGGGTGAATCAGGGTGTCAACTTTTTCTTTTAAAGTTATGGATCTTGTTCCCACATTGGTAGGAACTTGTTAAACCTGTATTATGGATATGAACATAAAGCAAACATTAACATGCAGAGAGACGACACATCACTTTTTACTTGGTTCACTAGTAAGGGCTACGTCCAAGGAGAATACGCCGATAGGTTTTCAGTCATACCAAATTCCACTAAACTTAATTATATTTGGATTACAAAGGTTCGGGCACATTCACTCTATCCTAGGCTCACTTCCTTTACAAAGATTAAGGGATAGCTCACTGCTTCCCTCGGGTCACTCCCATTGACTTCCCCTAGCTCACTGCCCTTGGTGAAGTCACACTCAGTTTATATAAATGAAGGTCCCTTCATCAACGCTAAAGAAAACATCCTCTATTGCGTGTAGATGATTTGTTGAAGTCCAACTCTCGCCTGTAGTCAAATCCCACTTCCCTTCAAGGGTACTGGGAAATCTCCCAACTTTCACGCAGTTGAAAAACATTGGTTCTCTTCTTTACTACCTGGCGCGCAGGTCTCCTGTGTGGCACAAATTTGGTGCGCAAGTTCAAACTGGCGTGCAGGTATCAACCAACCACCTGCGCGACACTGCTTACTTTAACTTCAAACCTACACGACTCAATTTCATTCTCACCCAAACTGCCTTGGGAGCACATCCAACAACCGACACACATCCTCTACTTGCATGCCTCGACAACCACTTGCGCGACTCAACTACTTGCATGACGGGAGATCGAAAAAAATCTAAGTCTTGAACTTCGTTGAAAATGAGGAGGGGTGGTCCAGTATTTATAGGCATTCGGTCAGCCTACGCAATGGTGCGAAAGTCTACCCTCGGCGCACAAGTCTTGGCGCATAGGTCTCTTCCCCTGCAATTCACTCACACTACCAACTTTCCTTTGCCAAATTTTGATCTTCTGATCTTGAAAAACAACAGGCACACAAGTTCCCAAGCCACCTAGGAATCGGCGCGCAAGTCTCTTCATGATGCGTAAGTCACCTACATGACCACACCAATACCTATGAGACCCTCTTTCCTTTGCCATATTTTGACCTTATGATCCTGAAAAACATTATGCATGCAAGTTTCCTCTCCTTCAAGTACAAGGCACGCAAGTCTCTTTTCCAAAACCACTTTTCTCCTTTTGTCGATTTCAGGCCCAAAAAATTTGCAAACACTGGAAAATGGTGCCACCTTCAATAATGTAATCTGCTTAACCTGTATGAGCACTTTTCTAGCACACATTATGAACTTCCATTGAGGATTGACAAAAAACACAAACCATACTCCAATTCATGCATAGATGACCATGGTTCCAAAAATCTCCCCCTTTGGGTTTGTTGGTAATTAGAAGATAAATTCAATAGATCCCCATCCATATGTAAACCAAATAACTCAAGAATCAACTCAGCCAACACTCTAAGTCTATGTGAGCAATGCTCGGTGTAGAAAACAAGAGAGGAATCTTGAATTGGGTTCCAGTGTTTTGGAATTCTCAATGAAACCCAAGAAGCATTACATGTCCAATGTATTACTTCTCATCCTTCTCATCCTATCACTGAAACTGAATTCTCATCATGTCACAGAAGCATTACATTCCTGAAATGCCTGATCATGCCTGAATTTATTCCTTTCTCCCCCATTGACAATAAACCCAAACACCGGTAATTTGTTCATTGTTCAGCACAAACCATACTCCCCCTAGATAGAATCTCCCTCACAAACTTGCATCACATCCAAAAACAGATAAAAACAGTTATCATAATCGGGGATAGAGGTATTGTGTAACCTCCTTATGCACAGAAGGTGGCTGAACACCGAGGTTCAACTGATGCTTCTCAAACACAACCGATGACAGTGGCTTGGTCAAGATATCATCCACTTGCTCATCAGTTCCCACATGATCCATTATAATCAAACCTTTCTCAACCTTTTCTTTAATAAAGTGATACCTTATTTCAATATGTTTTGTACAAGAATTATGAACAGGATTCTTCGTGAGATCAATTGCACTCTTGTTATCACAGTAAATTACCATTGGTTGATTCAACTCATCACAAATATCTGTTAGTTGTTGCTTCATCTATAGTAGTTGATTGCATGCCTTTGTGGCAGATATATACTCATATTCAGTAGTACTAAGAGAAGTACTTTATTATTTATTGCTCAACCAGCCAACACATTTATGACCAATATAGAAGGCTCCACCACTGGTGGACTTTCTGTCTACTACATCACCAGCCCAGTCTGCATCAGAAAACGCTGATAATTCACTATCCCCACCTGCAGCAAAATATAACCCAAAGTTATGTGTACCTTGAATGTACCTCATGATTCTTTTTTACTGCCACCATATGTTCCTCCTTTGGATTACTCTGAAAGCGGGCCATAAGACATGTGGCAAAGAAAATATCTGGTCGTGTCGCTGTCAGGTACAGTAGGCTCCCAATGATCCTCCTGTACACAGTGGAATCAACAGAGGCCCCATCCTTATTCTTTCCAAGTTTAGTTCCAACTGCAATCAGAGTTGACATTGGTTTGGAGTCTTTCATATTAAACTTCTTCAACAGATCTCTTGCATACTTTTCCTGAGAAATGAAAGTGTAATCCTTATTTTGAATCACCTGTAGCCCCAAGAAATATGTGAGGTCACCAATCATAGACATTTCAAATTCTGATTTCATATTATTGGAAAATTCATCCACTAATTTATGCCTGCTACCACCAAATATGATATCATCAACGTAGACTAGAACCATGAATTGATATTTTGGAGAATTCTTCACATATAGATTGTGATCCACTCCTCCTCTTTTGAACTCCAGCTTCTTGAGATATGAGTCCAGGTGGGAATACCATGCTCGTGGTGCCTGCTTCAAACCATATAGGGATTTATTTAGTTTGCAGAACTTTGTCTCATCAGTACCAAGAAAAAAACCCACTGGTTGTTCAATTTAGACTTCTTCTTCGAGTATACCATTCAAGAATGTTGTCTTGACATCCATTTGATATACTTTATATCATATTTGGAGTGCCATGGAAAGGAAAAGTATGATTGATTCCATTCTAGCCACTGGAGAAAATGTTTATTCAACATCAACACCTTCAATCTGGGAATACCCCTTACATACCATTTGAGCCTTGTTTCTAATAACACTTCCATGCTCATCAAACTTGTTGTTGAAGATCCATTTTGTACCAATCACATTGTGACCTTCGGGTCTCTGGAAAAGATCCCATGTCTGATTCTTGTCAATCTGATCTAGATCTTCATTCATGGCCTTCACCCAAGATTCATCCTTTGAAGCTTCTTCGAATGAGAATGGCTCCAAAACTGACAAAAATACAGATTGTGTGTTATTCCTCATCCTACTTGTTTGTGTGGGTGCACTCCTGTCCTCAATTATGTTAGATGAATCAATCTTAGCACTACGATTTCTTATATGCGGTTCAGTTTCATTCTCTCCAACCATAGTTTCTTCTTCAGATTCTTCTTCTGAGTCAAAATCATGCAGTGACTGCTGAGTAGTTTGTACAGTTTCCTTTATTTCTGTATTTGTATTTTCTCCATGTTCACTTTCTTCCTCACTTTCGATCACATCAGCATATGATTCCCTTGAAGCATTTGTGGTTTTCTCTTCCATTATATTAACATAACTTCTTACTATAATCCTTTCTAATCACTTGTTGAAACAATTGTTGGAATTTTTTTTCATTAGATACCCAAGAAAAATTCCTTCATCAACATTGTCACCAAACTTCCCTTGATTTCCCTCTTTATTCCGAATGAAAAATTTACTTCTGAAAACACGAATTTATTTCAACGAAGTCTTCCTTACATGCCACAATTCATATGGTGTCTTAGTTTCTCCCATATAAATCCCTGTCGATTCTGAATGTGTACTGTAGCTTCAACAGCTTACTTCCAGTAATGGCGAGAGATACCACTCTCAATTAGCATAGTCCTGGCCATGATGTTGACCTGTCGATTCTGGTTCTCAACAACTCCATTTTTCTGTGGAGTTCTCACAGCAGCTACCTCATGTTGTATTCTATGTTTTTCTAGGTAATTCTCAAACTCAGTGGATGTGTATTCCCCTCCATTATCAGATCGCAAAACTTTGATTGTTCGTCCAGTATCATTCTCGGCGATTTGCCGATATGTTTTCATTTAGTAAAGCACTTGTCGTTTCTTCTGAATGACTATAACACATGCCATTCTACTGTAATCATCAATTAAAAGAACAAAGTAACTTTCTCCATGAGTTCCAACAACATTTATTGGCCCGCATACATCTGAATAAATTAGATCAAAAATATGAGATGCCCTTTTCTTCTTTGGTTGATATGAACTGCAGACCGACTTTCCAAGAATGCAAGCATCACATGATTTTTCATGCTCACGCTTCAGGTTTGGAATGTCCATGACAATCCTCAATTTTGATATTTTCTCAATGTCTTGTTGATTGATGTGACCCAGTCTCCTATGCCACAAATTTTTTTCTTCTTCAATAGTCATGTAGCAAAAATTTTCTTTACTATCAACCTAATATAGGTTGCCTTCTATTCTGCATCCTTGCATAAGTGAATTTCCTGTCTTTCCCTTGATAGTGTAGCCTTTCTGATTAAAAGTAACAATAAGTCCTGAGTCATAGAGTTGACTCACAATGAGTAGATTATGACGTATTCCATCTACATAAAGGACTTCAGTCTTCTTTAGCTCTCCATTAGCTAATTTAGTACTTCTACTAACTTTGATTTTCAGAGCTCCATCATTACCAAATCGAACCGTTCCATCAACCTTCCTTTTGATATCTGTTAACAGGCCAACATTACTTGTCATATGGGATGAAAAATCACTATCTATAATCCAAGTACTGTTGCTTTTTGTAGCTTGAGGGCCACATCTACAAGGTTAGATTTCTCAATTTTCTTCATTTCTTTCCATAAGACATTGGAATGAGTATAGAGCACTAATGGCCTTTCAATTATCTCATCTATGTACATTGTTTCTTCATAGTTTAAGTCTTCTTCGATAAGAGAAAACCTATTTGAAAGAGAAAAACTATCTTGTCGACAAGATTTGACTTGTATTTAATTCCGGTATGAGGTGTCCATGTCCCTTCTCTGCCTGCAATTAACAGCCTTATGACCAAAGTTAGAGCAATGAAAATAGTATCCATAGAAAATGTTTCTTCTATAAGATGGAGGATATGAATTCAGTCTCCTTTGTTGATGTCCCAGATCTTCCCCATTCATATATCTCCTTGCCTCTTCACAATATGACATGGTATGGCCCAGATAGCCACAAAACTGACACTTCATGAGAGGAAATGTCTTCTCAATTGAGTTTCTCCTCATACTTTCTTCCTTGGGAGAATAGTTGGACTGCCTGTCATTTCTGAATTTTTGAGGATAATTTTCAGTTCTCCTTTTAGTTTGTATCGAAGGTTTCTTTTTCAGCACTTCAGGAAACGTTTCAACATGTACAACTTTCATCTTGTCTTTCTTTTGGATCTATTTACTTCCACCAGTTGATGTCTCAGCTTCATAGCCAATTCCACTCTTTCCCATGAAAGTGGGTCTTTGATCACTCAATATTTTTCCTACCCCTTTTGATCCACTCTTGGATATTGATAGTAATTATGCATATGATAATCTTCCAAACTGTATTTTCTTCCTTGATTCTTTTTAAATTGATTCAGCCTCAAGTTTACTCCTAAGAGTAACTACTTCCTCCTCAAGACCCTCAACAATATTGGATTTTTCTTCTAGTCTGGAGGTGAGGTCATTGATGACCTTTTCCTACTCTTCAATTCTTAGCTTCAGATCCACTACATCATCATTGCTTTCAATAATTTTAGACTGTACTTTCACAAATTCTTCCAGTCGTTCAATTTTAGCTTCAAGTTGATCAACACATTCAGTTGATTCTTATACTATTGATTTCCACTTATTAAAACTCTTACATTTAATCTTAAGCTTGTAAAGAACATCCTTAAGTTACAACTCAGGATCAACACTAGTTTTTAATGGATTTTCTCCACCATTATCTTCTGATTTTTCAACAGTGGCCATCATGGAAGCATGTTTCCCAGTTTTAAATCCTGGTTCTTCTTCGTCACAGAATTCATTATCATCTTCTTCCTCTTCACAGAAAAAACTCTTCTTTAGAACTTTCTTTCTATATTTGAAGTCTCCTTTCTTGAAAAACCTTTTCCGATGATTCTCAATGTTTTCAGCATCACTATCATCATCATCGATCTTTCTTAAGCACTGAGAAGTAATGTGCCTGACTTTTCCACAACGAAAGCAAGCTAGAGGTAATTTCCCTTTGAATTTCCCTTTTCCATTCTAGAACTTCTTGGCAATGAGAGAGAGAGAATTTATTTTTCCTCATCATCTTCACCACTACTATCTTTTGAGATTTTCAGTTTCTCCATGGATTTGAATACCATTTCCTTGCTTACTCGTGTAGTAGCATCTTCTGGTTTGACTCACATTTAATATGCCACCAAGAAGCTCAACAGACCATCCAAAGAAGGTTTGGAAAGATATCTTTCCTCAAGGGATGACACCTTTTCATTGTAAAGGGGTGGTAGTCTTCTTAGTATTTTCTTCACAATATCAATGTCTATGATTTCTTCTCCTAGGCCCCGAATTTCTCCAACCACTTTAGTAATTAGAATGAAGGAGTATGCATTCTCATCAGGATGCATCTTCAAATCATCAAACCTATTATGTAGCACTTGAAGTTTTTCATCCTTCACTTTGCTATCTCCTTCATAAATATTTTCAAGTTTATCCCACATGGTCTTTAATGAGGTGCAACTCATCACTTTTAGATAAATATGATTATAAAGTGCTGCGTTGAGAGCATTCTGTGCTTTAGCATCTACATCAAGAATTTTTCTATCTGTATCAGTCATAGCTAGCCCCGTTGGATCAGAAACATTAATACCTTGCACATTGGAAAATAGAACTTCCATTCCAAGGGATCTTAGATGAGATCTCATTATGTTCTTCTAGATCTGAAAATTACTTCCATCGAAGAGAGGGACTCCCCTGACATTGAATGCATTCTCCATGATGACAAAGGACAAATTAAACACCAGAAACCTGCCTTTGATACCACTTGTGGGACCCCAGGACACCCTGAGAGGGGAGGGGTGAATCAAGGTGTCAAATTTTTCTTTTAAAGGGATGGATCTTGTTCCCACGTTGGTAGGAACTTGTTAAACCTATATGATGGATATGAACAGAAATCAAACATTCACATGTAGAGAGACGACACATCACTTTTTACTTGGTTCACCACTAAGGGCTATGTCCAAGGAGCATATGCCGACAGGTTATTGGTTGTACCAAATTCCACTAAACTTCAATAGCTTTGGATTACAAAGGTTCGGGCACAATCACTCTGTCCCAGACTCACTGCCTTTACAAAGATTCAGCGATAGCTCACTGCTTCCCTCAGGTCACTCCCATTGACTTCCCCTGCTCACTGCCCTTGGTGAAGTCACACTCAGTTTATAGACGTGAAGGTACCTTCATCAATGCTAAAGAAAACATCCTCTGTTGAGTGTAGATGCTCTGTTGAAGTCCAAATCTCACCTGTAGTCAAATCCCACTTCCCTTCAAGGGTACCAGGCAATCTCCCAACTTTCACGCAGCTCAAAAACACTAGAGCTCTTCTTTACTGACTGGCGCGCAGGTCTCCTACGTGGCACAAATTCGGCGCTCAAGTTCAAACTGGCGCACAAGTATCAACCAACCACCTGCACGACACTTCCTACTTCAACTTCAAACCTGCGTGACTCAATTCTGTTCTCACCCAAACCGCCTTGCGAGCACAACCAACAACCGGTGCACAACCTCTACTAGCGCGCCCCGAAAACCACTTGCGTGACTCAACTACTTGCGCGATGGGATCTCAAAAAAAACTATAAGTCTTGAACTTCATTGAAAATGAGGAGGGGTGGTCCAGTATTTATAGGCATTCGTTCAGCCTACGCGACGACGCACAAGTCTACCCTCGACGTACAAGTCTCAGCACGTAGGTCTCTTCCCCTACAAGTCACTTGCGGGACCAACTTTCCTTTTCCAAATTTTGATATTCTAATCTTGAAAAACAACAGGCACGCAAGTTCCGAAGCCACCTAGGCATCAGCGCGCAAGTCTCTTCACAGCGTGTAAGTCACCTGCACGACCACACCAATACCTGCATGACCCTCTTTCCTTTGCCATATTTTGACCTTATGATCCTGAAAAACATTAGGCGTGCAATTTTCCTCTCCTTAAAGTACTGGGCGCACAAGTCTCTTTGCCAAAACCAATTTTCTCATTTTGTTGATTTTCAGGCCCAAAAAATTGGAAAACACTGGAAAACAAAGCCACCTTCAATACTGTAATCTACTTGACCTGTTTGAGCACTTTTTTGGAACACATTCTGAACTTCCTCTGAGGATTGACAATAAACACAAACTATACTCTAATTAATGCATAGATGACCATGGTTACAACATGCACCTCTTCAAATTTGACATGTGGAAGACTTCATATACCTGATCTAAATGTAGAGGTAGAGCTAAGTAGTACACCACCTCGCAAACTCTATGAAATATTTGGAAAGGGACAATGAATATCAGAGATAGATTGCTGGACTAACCAAATATCTATAATCCATATCAAGGTGAAACCCATTGAAACACATGGCCTCCTTCCTCAAAATCCAAAGTCCTCCATCTCATGTTAGCATAATACTTAGGCTATATACAGTATTCATCTCCTCTTGGATGATCTTCACTTTCTTAGTAGTTTCTCACACCAACACTAGTCCCATGAGTTCCGAATCTCCTGGGTTATTCCAGAAAAGTGGTGACCTACAAGGTAGCCCATAAAAAGCCTCAAATGGTACCATACAAATGGTGTAATTTTAGTTTTAGTTTTATAAAAACTTCACCAGTGGTAGGTGATCCTCCCAACTACAACCAAAGTCCAATATACAATATTACAATATGTCCTCCAGAACCTGAATAGTCCCCTCTATCTGTCCATCAGTTTGGGGGTAAAATGTTGCGCTCAAGTATATCTAAGTCCCAAATTCCACCTTCAATCCCCTCCAAAACTAGGATGTGAAGCGATCAACATGGTCAGAAATGATCATAGATGGAACTCCATGGAGTTAGAATATCTCCTTCACATAGAGGCACCCCCAAGATCTCTACTGAACTCTTCTACTAAATTTCTAAGAAGTGGACTGACTTGGTGAGTCGGTCTATGATCACCTAGATATAATCATGTCCTTTAGATGTATGTGGTAAGCTTATCATGAAGTCCATGGATATCCCATCCCACTTCCATTCTGGAACCTCAAGGGGTTGAGCTAAACCCATTGGAACTTGGTGCTCATCCTTCACTTACTGAAAAGTAAGGCATCGAGAGATAAAACCTAAAACTCCCTTGTTTATCCCTGGTCACTAAAACTAACATTGGACATCCTGGTACATATTTTACACACCAGGATGTACCACCAAAGGAGACATATGAAACTCTATAAGAACCTCCTCCCATAACATCACCAGTACCATTATGAATCCTTTGAAATGAACAAAATTCTCCCCACCTTTAGAAAATCAATCAGGAGTATGTCTAGTGGATATCATAGTACATAGGGTCTCATAGTCGGTATCCCCAAGTTGTTCCTCTTTGAATAACTGTAAGAGAGGAGGGGTGACAATCATTGAATGAAGGTAATATTCTCTATCTACCTCCATAAAGGATATTTGAAATCAGGCCAATTACTTTGATGCCTCGCTCAAAAACTACAAAAAAGATCTCCCGCTGAGAGAATCTGATACCAGATTCCCCTTCCTAGGAGTATTGAAAATTTATAAGTCATAATCTTGGAGTAAATATAGACATTGAATCTATATAAAGTTAAGATCCTTATGAGATAAGATATACTTAAGACTATTGTGATTAATGTAGATGATAAACCAGTCTCCCATCAGGCAGTGTTTCCATATCTTTAGTGAGAAGACTACCACTGCTAACTCAAGATCATGGTTCATATAGTTTTACTCATGTGTTATCAACTGATGTAATCCATATAAAATCACTGCCTACCTCTGCATCAGAACACAACCAAGCCTGGTTCCTAATACATTATAGAACACTATGTACTCAACACCCTCCTATAGAAATATCAAGATTGGATCACTTTTCAAACTCTACCTCAACTAATAAAAACATTATAGAACCTTTCTTTTCACATTAAAGGATTCCCCTTTAGGTTCAAAGCTATCATGGGTGTTGATATTCTAGAGAAATTAGGTGTGAATATCTGATAATAACCTACCAACCCAAGGAAGCTCTGTACCTCCATCACTCCCTTGGGTGGCTCCCAAGATAACATTTCCTCGACCTTGGCCGGGTCCACTACCAATCTATATGATAATATAATATGTCCTATAAAGTGGAATACCTAAATATAAAACTATCACTTCAATATATTTTGATAAATCTAGTTCCCTTGATGTACTTTCAAAACTATCCTCAAGTTTATCACATGTTCCTACTCAGACACCGATTACATAAGGATATCATCAATGAAGACTACCAAAAAATGGTATAAGAAAGGATGAAATATATAGTTAATGAGTCCCATGAACACTTATGGGGTGTTATTTATGCCAAAGGGAATCACCAAGTCCTCATATTGACCATAGAGACATATGAATTTCATCTTTGATACATCATCATCTTGTATTCACAACTGGTGATAACCTGACCTGAGGTCAACCATAGAGAACCATCTTTCCCTTACCAAATTATCAAAGAGGTCATAAATTCTTGTTAGTGGATACTTGTTCTTCATGGTCACCTGGTTCAAGCATGAGTAGTCCAAACACAACCTCAAGCTCCTGTCCGCCTTCTTAGTGAATAATACTGGGGCTGCCCAGGGTGAAACACTGGCTCTAACAAATCCATTCCTTTGCAAGTCCTCTAACTGCACCTTCAACACATAAAGCTTTATAGGAGATATCCAATATTCTATAATGTATATTAGTCCTATAATGGGGTGTAAATAAATGTAGAAGTCTATCTCATAGTGTGGAGGTAAACTTGGAACATACTCAAGGAATATTTTCTCAACTCCTCCACCACTATAGGAAAATGAGAACTCATAAAATCTACTCCACCAAGGGTTAGGCTACCCAAATAATGAGTAATCATCTACACCCTCCTATGAATGAGTCTATCTAGTATTTTTAGGTTTCTTTTTGCACTAAGAAAGGAGAACCTAGTTCCTTCACTATGGACACACCACACCCTCCACCTAAAATAGTCAATCTAGTCATGAACCATGGATAACCATTCTACAACTTATATGAAATAATAAGGGCTCATTTCAGCTAAAAAGAGATAACAAAACCCTTTCCTCTAAGAGTCATGTCACACTGCCAACACAAGTGTGTGATCACTGAGTCTTCTACAGTAGGAGTCTTCAAGCTTAAGGGTTGAGCCAAGGGCTGAATTATAATCTCTAAGTCTTGAAAAAGATATGTGGAAAGAAAGGAATGAATAGTGCCTATGTCTATCAATACTACATCTAATGTAGAAAAGACATATTTCATAACTTGAATCATTCCAAGATCCTCTCATACATAAGCTTCGATCTCCTACAACTGTCCCTACGCCTATCCTCTAGCTCCCTGAGCCTTGCGTAGACCACTTGGGGGTGGTGGTGGTAATAATTCAAAGTGTTTCCCACCTCCTGCTTCTCTCCCATCTCTTTTACCATTTAATTAACCCTATGAAACTACCTAATATTAATTCTTCCTTGGATCCCCATCCATGATCTCTCTATCAGCTATATGGTGGGTTGAACAATCACATGCAATATACCTCCTACCGTCATATGAGTAACACCACCTCTCTCTGGGCTGATTGGACCCACCCTGTGAGCCATAAACCACAGATCCTCTATCCTGAAACCTCCTCCTAAAAGGTCTCACATGTCCCAGTCCCTGAGAATCATGTTGGCTCCCTGCTTCCCAGTTCTCTCCTTCTATATGCCCGCTACCAGCAACCACTATATGTATCTGCTTATCCAAGAAACTTTCAACCATCAAAGATCACTCTAGCACCCTAACATAGTTAGGAATTAATATATGGATAAAAATTTCCCATATGTCTCTAAACATACCTCACTATAAGGTTTGAGCCATAAATAATTTATCACAAACCATATCCATCGAGTACCTGGAGAGGTTGGTAAACCTTGATTAATACTCATATATTATCATGCTTCCCTACTGAAGATGTAGGAGCTCCTGGATATAAACATCCATCAGCGTAGCTCATGAGAACTACTCTATGATAATATTTTAAAACTCTATCCATGCAAGAGTCACCTTTTCATAATACTGGGCCATCAAACCTCACCATCATCCTACTAAGCTTTGAAGAAGGCTCACCATGAGGACCACCATCTGATTTGCTAGTGTCCTGAATAGACTGAAAACTTAGGTCACCACCTTAACCCATTCATCATACACTTATGGTTCAGGCTTACCTCAGAACCTGATGGGTCCCTATCACTAAAACTCATGAAGGGTATTCATTATATTCATCTCATCCATTGTTACTGTGGTTACCATGTTCTTCTATATAGTTAGTAGTATAGATAGTGCACCACCCAGAGATAACATCTCCGGAATTGGTCCCTGTATCGACATCACATCACTAAAGGGATCATCCTCATGATCATGATGCTGAATCCTATCTAACATATACCATAGAGGAATCCTGAAATAAACAATATGTACCACTGCCAATGAGTATATCTGGAGATATGACTTAAGAAAGACATAGACACCACAACCCATTCCTATATGAGGCATGTACCATTTTTTTACTTGCAACCAGTGTTCTTATGTACCAAGTTGAAAAGAATGTGATTAGAATCCTAGTGTATAGATATGTTGGCCTATGCATCAACACTGGAGTCCCTTGCTTGAAATACAAAATAGAAACACTTAACACTATTTCCCCAAACCAATCTCATATACTCTTGGTCCTAAGTAGAACCAACTTCTCTAATACCACTCTATCAGAAATCGTCCTAGTGGGGATCGACTGTGACTCCCCAAGACCGCCTCCAAAAGGCTAGGTATGGAGACCAAAATTGAGTAGGAATATTACTAACATGGTAGGCCTTAGCCTAAGTACCTTCACACACACACGCACATCTCCAAGACTATACAATCTTGAAATATAAAAAATTGAACAACTAGGAATGCATACATCTAAATAACACAACAAAGGTACGACAAGAAGTAAAATAAAGTAAATATGGACAAATAAAATCCCACCACAAAGAGTCTAAAAACAAGTATAACCTAAAAGTAAACTAGGAATGGTATCAAAGTACCATAGGAACACACCTTGGTCTATCCAGTATTGCTAAGAACTGTCTAGTCCTGGTTCATTCAGGAATCCATCAAAGAGTCGATTATCTACACATGAAATGAAATGTGAGGGAAAAGACTATACATGGGTGAGTATATAAATACTCAATAGGACACCCCAAAACCATAAAACATATAACAAAGGAAATAAAATCAACTCTACACAGGTATATGTCTATAGCACATATAACAATAATATCCAGATATACTCAACAAATATACACAGTCTAAAGGTAAGTCACAACTGCAGTATTTCAACATGAATATTCCATATAACACTCACCTAAGAGAACAAAATTTTGAGTCTGATAACACTGATGATGTCTATCCAAGAGGTAGTGCTTGTCAGGTGTCTCCATTAGAAGTACACACTGAATGTCTGAAGTGATACGATACACAAATGCGGATCACACCCAAGGACATAGAGTATACCAACAACTCAATATGGATTAAAATACTAATTAGAGAATAAACTCCCACATAGTGTTGGTCACAATGATACTAAGAGATCTATCTATACATGAATATGAAGAGAGGATATCACTCCTGGCCTCAAGAAAGGATTTCAACAACTCTATCTAAGAAGTCCTGATGAAGAGATCATTGTCATAGGAGTAGGATATGATTATATACTATAAATCATGGAATGTATAAGGAAAAAATACCCTAATAAAACTTGTCTAAGATACACAAAAAAGGACTCCAATCCATGTTTTAGAAAGTACATGGCATATAGAAGGGTTACACACTATGCCCCTTGAACCTGGGTATTTCCTGTGTAAATGGACCATGTCTCAAGCCATGTTCATGTCTATGTGAAAGTAGATGATGTATCAGATACCCATGTACTCTACCCATGCACTAGTACACAACTTATCCAGTGTACTTTTCTAGGCCATGTTCGTGAATGGGAGTACACGACATGCTCCAAACTGTGTAGTCCAACCCCTATATGTTTACGCTCCGAGGTATATACCTAGATGCCTGGGAGATACCACACGACATGTGATAGGGGCCACACACCGTGTGATACTTAATTTTATCTGAAATCCTAGCCACTATAAAGGGGTCCTTACATGGCATGTAGTGCCGTCTTACACACCGTGTAACATGGAATTTTCTAGAATTCCAGATATGGAATCCATGCTCGTTCTAATGCCTTTGTCCTTCTATCCAATGATCACCTTGATGGGTAAATCAAGGAATCATCCCATCCAAGCCTCTCTGTTGTTAAACAATAAGTTTCATCCCTTCAATCTTCTTGGAAAATGGATTTATACATTATTCTTCATTGTTTCCCAAAGAATGAAAAATTAGATATCCAAAGTCATTCGATCCATCACTGTTCCCATCGTCGCACCACCATCATGTCATGCTGATAAAAGATCTATAGTTTCAGATAATTGCACCAAGAAATGGGTGCACAATAATTGATTCATCAAGATATGTCAAACCACGGTCCAAATGAATAATAACTATGATAAATGAAGAATAAAGGGAGAAACGAACAACCAAAAACAAAAGGAACAAACCTAAGATAATGTTCGTGTTGGCATTGATCTGTCAGCATTATAATAACAATGAAGAATCAATCAATCACAAGGAAAATCACCCATAATAACCATACAATTAAACCCATACTTTAAGATGGCTGATCCACGAATGAATCCATTGGTCAATTGATCTATGTTAATCGTAGAAATTAAGAATGGGGTAAGAATCCAACCCAAAAAAACATCCTACCTCAATTTAGATCGATTGATGATGAATAATGGAGTTTTTACATGATCATTGGTGAGATACTTCAATTTTGTTTCATGTCAATAATAGATCCATGATTCAGTCGCCATTTGTTTGAGAGAGATATGCCTATGCTCTCTCCAATGTCTCTAGGGTTATGTATTTAACCCTAAGATTTATTTATAACAGTATAATTAAATAGTTTTCAATCTCTAAATCAATGAAAAATAAATAAAATAATTTATTTAATTATTTTATTCATTCCATGCCCATGATGAATTTTCCACAAACGCTCCACGCTGACCAAGGTTATGATGCACTTAGGGTAAAACCCACATTTTGAACACAACGACACCCTCAGATTTTCGATATGGGCCCTCGTTTATAATTTATTCCAATTTTTTAGTAAAAATGTACAAAAGTGATATTTCATATATTTAATATATTTCAAACATTTATTTTGGGCACACCGGGCCTCAGAGTCACATGCTATCTCAACACCCAGTCTTGAAGATAATCCATACAATATCCAAAAATAATACATGGAAAACCCGAGTCATTACACTACTGTTATCCACATGTGATCCATAAATCTCATAAGTTCATCATTGAAACTATATGTGATATAATAGAGGAACCAAAATCCTTTCCCTATTCATCATTTATCACAGTAAGAATTCCTTCAAGATTGAAGAATTATTTCTCTTGTTCTCATGGTCTTGAGAGGGAGGAGGAGAAGGATTGACTATTTCAGTTAATATCACTATTTATATAGTTCTATTTAGTATTAAGATAATCCTCTTAAGAGGATTTCTTATGAAAAACAATCCATATCCTCTAAAATTATATAATATAGGTTATATAATTTGGGTTAGATAATTAGTAAATGCATAAAGGAACTTAACCAATTCTTTAATTCTAAGTAAACTCAATGTCAAATAATAATAATAATAATATATTTTATTAAATGTACTAATTTTGAGAGTGAGGATCCACCATTTTTATGGTCTCATTGATAGAGTTTTAGGTTGTGTGTCCACCTGGAAGAGTAAGATGCTAAACTTTGGGGGAAGTATTGCTCTCATTAATAGTGTTCTCTCTTATATTCCCATACACATGATGTAAATTATTCAAGTTCAAAAATATATTATAAATATGATTGAAAATGTACTTAATGAATTTCTATGGGGATATAGGAAGGAGGTAACATCGGGATTCCCAGTCTTAGTTGGCCAGGAATTTTGATGACGGGGTATCAATGTCAAAGGGATGAGTGATCATATGTCCCACTTACAAGATAAAATTTATTGGGAGGCTCTTGAGGGGTCTTTCTTATGGTTACTTTTCACAAAGTAAAAATATGATAAGGTTACTGGCATGAAATAGGACCAGATATTGGGGATATCTAGGATTTAGATTGGAGTAAAAAAACACATCCAAATTATTAATGAGCATTTCAGGTGGATCATGGGTTGTGGTTCATGGCACTATCTCTTCTTGGTCTAAAAATTGGTCGGGCCATGCGATCTTCTTTCTTCCCTACCCAACCCTTGGAATGTGGTTTCATAAATCTATTTCCCACCAATATTTCCCCAATATTTTCTTGGAATATTACCAAAAACTCACTTGTTCTGGCATTAAGATTATTGAGGATGATGTTGTTCTTGTCTTCACACCTTCAAGTTTAGGTTCTTTCTCTATTGGTGGTTATAGAAAAATCACACATGTAGCTCTTGATCATGAACCCTAGGATAAGTTCACATGGATCTAAAGTATCCTAGCTAAGCTCAGATTTCTTATCTATCAGATTAGGTATGGTTCCATCCCGAGTGATGATAACACCAAATAGAAAGGTGTGTGTATGGTGTCAATATTTTGATGCTATATTTGAGATAATAGGGAGCATGACGATCACCTATTTATGAAAGGGGACTGAGCACAATTCATGTGGGATTTCATGGGAAAATTAATGGGAATTTAATGTTCTATTGATATCTTTGAGAATCCTATTTTGAGTTGGTTTGGTGGTATAAAAATTAATCTAATTGTTATGGGTGCTCAGAGTATGAATTTTACTGCTAGTTTTTGGTGAATTTGGGGATCATGTAATGAAGTGAGGTTATCTAACTCAAGGTTGATAATTTTAGGCCTTTATCTTAATTTAATTTAAATTTTTAGTGACATTTCCTTGTAAAAGTTAGGTTTCCCTGTTTCTTATTATTTTTAGGGGCTATGCCAATGTTCTAGGCCGAACTATCTGATGCACATGTGGATATCACATGACTGATGGGTATCATAGAGGAATCCACCAGATGGTTTCAAACATATTACTGATGGTGGTTGAATTAATGTTTTGATGTGTAGAGGATGAATTATTCAGGATTTTTGAGGCTCAATCATCCTTACCTTCAATAGTTTTTATGATGATGGAAATTCTCTCATTGCGGAGGATCAAGTGATGCTTAGTAGTTTTCTTTTAAGTAGGATATACAACATCATCCAACATAAAGTGGAAATAGACTTGAGTTTGTTGGATTATTTCTTGAAAGGAAGTTCTCATCATCAGTAGTCAATCAACAACTATATCAAGGAATGTTTGTCCCTACTCGAGCTTTGTATGAAAATATCACATACTTGGAATGAGGGAAACAAAGAAGCAAAACTTATATCCTCTAAAATCCACCAAAATAATCCTCTTAAAATTTTCTTTTGCTTGGGATCTCTTCCCCTAGTTATAATTCGATTATCCTTGGTGATTCTCTTGCACTCCATTTTTTCAATCTGCCATAATCTATTTTCAACTCTTCTTAATAAATGTATAATGAATGATGATGTCTATGATATCATTACATAAAGACCTAAACTTGGATCATCAATCCTCCTCAACATTTATTGAGTATTTAATAAACATATTTATTTAAATAAATCGACACAATTATATTATTTATTAAATAAATTAATAAATATTACATTCACTAAATGGAAATAAATATTTATTTAATATTTAATTCACATATAATCATAATTATATTAAATGGTGATTAAGTTTATGTAATCAAAAAAACCTAAATAATTATTATTCCTCACTCTTGAGAATAATATTTATTCTAAATATTGAATTCATATATAATTTAATTGAGATTACTTAAACACTTATCATGTAAAACCATATGCCTTTTTTCTCAATGACATTATGAAAATTGGCCTAAAGTCCAAGATTAAAATCTAGAAACACATCAAACCACTCATAGAGAAATAAGTTATTGTCGCAATGAGAACAAAATCATTCAGATTCTTGATGTGTTATATAATCCCTTTGTCTCACTATCTCATAAAACAGGTTCCATACTTGTGTCATTAACCTATATGCTTGATACATCTTTCTTTGACTACATAAAATAAACTCTTTGACAAACCTTCATCACCATAAACTTAATCAGAGAGTTCTATTTCTACCAAAGGGGTTGAGATATCATCTTCCATCATTCATAAGGGATACATACTTTATTTATTTATTTAATTTCATATGACTTATGAATAATCAAACATATCTTACCTCATCATGAGTATATATTGTTACGATTTTCATCAATACATGAAAGAAAATGATTCATGATATAAATTAATAATAATATCAAGTATATGGACCAATAAACACATTTATAGATAGGAATATACAATAAAACATAAAACATATGGAATTCCTATTTGAAGGTCTGTCCTTATAACCTCTCGCCTTGGAGATTATCAAGTGTTAAACTTCATGAGAAGAAACCTTGTCTCCTTATGAGAATCTAACACATGATAGTAAAAACATTATCTATGTACTATTAGATGATGTCATCTATACCATAAGACATATGTTTATGAATATTTTCATGTCACTTTAAGGTTCCAATTATAGCAGGGAACAACTATAATCATTCGATGCAACAAATACTCTAAGGACATTATCATATAAATGTTACATAGATGAACACTCATAATATGATAAGATATTTATTAATATTTAGGTCTTTGAATATATAGGTAATAAAAAATACAAATTAAGTTGGTTCTAGGAAACCAACTCCAACAATGGTGAGGTGAAACAATGAATAACGATGGTAGAGTGGGATAAAGAGGTGAGATGAAGACTGAAAAAAAGGTATGATGATTTTGTAACCAGACTTGCAACACTTCCCTCTGGTGATGTGACATGGAATTAACCAGCCTCCTCTATGTACAGAACTATTCTTAGTCTTGAATAAGGTTCATCCATGGTTCCATATATCTTGAGTGCCACATGGGAAATGGGGGAGTCACAGGCATAGAATGTAAGTCATGTGAGTTTGTCCCCCTAGCATGAAGCCTTTTCCAGATGGGTGGTGATCCTAGGAAATAAAATACCATGCAACTATAAACCTAGAGTGAAAAATATTGTGGCTGTTATGGGTTTTCACATATCACCTTTGTGATTATGATACTTAAAACCTTGAGGAACATAGTAACACCATCATCTGATTCATATTTCACAAGTTTGACAACTGAACGCATTAAACGACCATGAGGAAAACAACCATGTGAAGAGACCACATCATCTTGATCGACTACACACCTATATTGACTGAACCATATTTATCAACTACACACCTAGTTTGAATACATTTTAGATCATCAAAAACAAAAAACTTTTATAGTCATTGGATCAAATGCATGTATGAAATCATGAATATAGTAATTTGATTGACTATAAGAACAAATGATCGACCATTTGAAGTGATAATGCTATATCATCTGCATGATTCCTTTTCCTTATTTGAATTCACCCCAAAAATACACTTGTTTTTTATTTATTTAAAATATCCACATGCATGGATACATACTTCATTTCCATATGGACCTCCAACTTGCGGCGTGGAATCCTCCTCAATATTTTCTAAGCATTAAAGGCTTACACAAAAGTCATATGATCTTACTTAAAGGATTATTATTATCACCAAAGACTTATATTATGATTGAAAGGCTAAAATTTAGACAAAAGAATTATTTTCAATTCTTTTCCATTTCTAATAGATTCCTTGAATCTCAATAGCTAGGATTTTGATCATCTCAATTGATCATGATACTTAATCCCATGAATAACACAACAAAATCATCATATGGTTCATAATTCATGAGTTTGATAAATTAACACATGAAGCGACCATGAGGCAAGTGACCAAATAAAGAGACCACTCTATTATGATCGATCACACCATCTGAATCGACCAAACCATTTGGATCGACTGCACGTCTAGATCGACATCATGCATGAACCAACCATAAGAACAAATTGTCACAATCAGTGGATCAAATGCATGTATAAAATCATTCATATAATCAGTTTATTGACCATATGAAAAAATGATCTACAGTACCAATCAACCATGAGAAGCAACCAAGCTACATAGACTACACGAGTCCTTTGATACAAACTTCACTCAATTATCTTTAGTGGATTATTTAAATCATCTCAAGAACTTCTCATCCATTCAATGATCACTTCCAAAACATGTCCTTGAATCTTGAGTATGCGGTCTATAACAATCATTTAAGCATGATCAGTTCCATCACCAAACTCATATTGATATATTGAAAAAAAATGAAATAAAAAAATTTGGGCTCAACAATCTCCCCCTTTGTGTTTGTTGTCAATACCTCTAAAAAAATGTAAATATGTTAGCTTCTATTCTACACTTATTGTACATAAATGTAAAGGGACATTAGGGACTGAGAATATCAACAATTTATTTAAATATATTCTCATCATTTAAATAACAATTCAAGACACTTATGAGGGAAGGATGACACCACACAATTTTCCTTAGAAAATAGTCTTTATTCAATCCACTCTAAGTCTACTTAGGCTAACCCAGTATAGAAAACAAGATGGATTTAACTAATGTTTTTAATGATATATATAAACAATCAACCATGTGATATCATTTTCAAAACTTATTTCAGGAGATTCTCATATATATTTATTAAAAAACATTATATCCTAGCCAAATCTCAATAAACACATTAGAAATTTAAAGTATAAAGCATAAAACTCCCCCTTTGTCTCATCATTTCATAAAATAACACTCCCAATTTTAACATGTTTGATATAATTAATAATAAGCGATATAAGTGTGACTCTAATACTTCATACTCCATATTTCAGTGAGCTGCCCATTTTTTTAGAATTTCTAGATTCAAAAATGTTGTGATATCTTGAAAATTCCATATTTTTTTCTCCACCTCAAGGGATACACTCACTATTCTATTTCAGGACCGTTAAAAAACCCTGAAACCACCTTTATTTTTTAGAGAATAAAGAGGAATCATCTTTGTTCCTCATTGGCAACACTGAGGCTGAGAGTTTCCTCTCACCCTAGTCCATTATTTTCTCTACAATTATAAATTATATTCTTATAAAAATTCACAACATATTTTTATATTTTCTCATACAAAATATTTTTCTTCACCTTAGAAGTAATGGAAACTATATTTATTAATGATTACATATTCTTCCTCCAAAAGTCTTCTTAAGATGGTAATATTGTCTTAAAATCTTTAAACCATGCCCAAAATGACCACACCTTTTATTTTATTTTTCTTAAAACTTAAAATATATACATGTGGTAAAATTATCATGAGGTTTGGTATCATTATATAAAACCAATTTCTTTTATTTTTCCTCAATAATAACTTATTCCTTCACTATTTGTCTGGACTTGGGTAGTTGGCTAGGCCACACTATCAAACACTCCTTCTTGACATGATCAGTTTCTTTAGGGTTCTAATTTTTCTTATTTATAGATCCAATAGTGTATTAATTCCCTTTGAAATTATATAAAACGTTTTTAAGGAGTCTAGGAATGCATACTTTAATAGAGTGACCCTCTCATCCACATCTTCCACACTCTTCTTATAAACATCAAAATCTATTTTGGATAGAAAAATATGCCCCATTACTAACACATACTTGATTATCCTTTAAATATATTCCTTAATGGTCACTAAATCTCCCCTTGGCTGTTTTAACTTCCCTTATAATGACATATTAAATAAACAAGTAAAGGATTTGTGTCCATACCTTCAATAAATCCAAAAAATCTTTCGAAATTAGATCTTCCACTTTGATAAAAAATCAATTCAAAACTCTTATATTGCTATCCTGTTATAAACAAAGCCTCCTTATGCATAAGGGAAAGTTTCCTTCTTATCTCGCTTCCTTACTTTGATGGGGAAGAGTGTCTCTCATCACTATTCTTGGTCAAAACAGATCCTTCCTTGGATTTGTCACTCACACTATTAGAGACAATAAATTTAACATGGGAAATATTAGGTGAAAATTTATATTTCCTATTAAAAACCATCTTCTCACTAACTTAGGAAGATTCACCTTTAACCTCATCAGAATTTTTGATGTATTATCTTACTTTATTCAACCCATTTTGAATAATAAGACATATCAATTGTGTCTCTCTTAGTTTTTCTTCTTTTGTAGTGAAATTCTCCTCAATGTCACTGATAATATTTTCTTATTTATCTTCTCTAAGAACGTGTTTATTAATCTCATCAAAATATGATGATTTATTCTTGATTAAATGCTCTTATTCTTTATCCTACTTGATTATTTATATCAAAAAATTTATTTTTTCTTTCTTGTGTTGTGTAATCTACTCAAGATAAGAATCCAAATTTCCTTTCAAATACCACTAAAGCTCTGTCCTTTCCTCTCCATCATCATCACAACTTGATGAGTCGAATAATTTATCAACATGAATAAAGAAATTGGATTCATTATTTGGGTTTCTATATGATCCATATTTATATTCCTTACTCATAAAGCTTCTTCTCTTACTAATGAAATGATTATCCTTATTCTTACCCTTTTGTGTTTTTGTGCTTTCTCATATTGCTCATATAATTAAAATTATTCAACCTATTTCTTTAGATAATTATTTTTAATATGAAAAATTTCATCATAATTATAACATATAGTAATTTCTTTCCTTTTAATTTCCACTTCCCCTTCTTGAATCTATTTAACAAAATAGGAGCAATTTGGTTGAAGTCTTTGTTATCCTCAACATCTAAATCATTAAATCCAACAACATATTTTTCTTTAAATTTTCCTTTTCTCATAGATTCAAAGTTTATATCATATTTTACCTTCTTTTTGAATGTTGTATCCTTTATAATGTCATATGAAATGAGAATATTGTGAAGTTCACCCAATGACATATCTTACCTTCCTTCTAAAGTTAAAACCTTATAATCAAATTTGTTCAAATTTTCTCATCAGCTTCTTATCTATGATGGAACCCACCAAATCCCCAAATATTTCTAACTATATCATTTACCTTGGTTAAATAATAATCTATATTCTTATTATCACCCATTTTAATATCCTTAAATTTAATCCACCATACTTGTAGCTTGGCTTCATTCACCTTGATATTTCCTTCATAGTTGTTTCTCATATTTCCTTTGTTGTTTAAAGGATCATTACCTTTTTAAATAAATTTTATGATAGAGACATTATGGTGAATTTTTTAGCCTTGGAATATAACTCCATATTTATCTTTTTAGTATAAGTTATAGCATCACCTTCATTAATGGGTGAAAAAACCATTGTAGCAACATCTTTAATTTAGAGGCCAAGTGAAAGTAAGTAAGGAAGCATAATATTTATATAGATATGGTATTTTATTACATAAAATGTAGGAATTACTTAATTTTTTAAAAAATTTATGTTATCTACTTATCAGAAATTTCTTCCTTGGATCATTAAAGGGAAGCTACTTTGATACCACTTGTTAGTCCCATATTTGATTGGATCCTTGAGAGGGGGATGGTGTGAATTGGTGAATTTTTTTCTTTTTATGAGTTATTACCTTTTATCCCAAACTATTTAACCTTTTATGTTTATTTATACACTTAATTATTTCTCACAAACTCACATTCATGTAAAATAATAATAATAGAGATAGAAACACACATTATTTACAAGGGTCAACTGAAAGGCCTATTACTTTCATTATGGGTTATACCTCCAACATGGATTCTACATTATCTTCCACAATTGTTTAAAAAAAATTCCACTATGCTCTCTATAGATTCTATAATCCACTAGAAGATACAATGATTTTTCAATAAATAAAGTCCTTCATCTCCTGGTGTTATTTTCACCACTAAATGTTAGTATTCTTCCATAAGAAGATGGATATGTAGATCTACATGAATACTAAATCAAGAACTTCAACAATATTACTAGTCTTGAGACCCCTCCTGATCTATTATTCTTATTATCTTCCTTATATATCATGAATACTTGGGTGCATAATAGATCACCTTCTTTTTCAATAGCTCTCAACTTAGTCTCCTTCTCTCTCTACAATAATGATATATCAGGCTCTCAAAATTCTCAGAAATTGTATGGACATTATCAATTATTCTTGAAACATTCATCCTTCATAACCTATATATATTTATAATCACATATAATAATAACATATGAATGTTTTTCCCCTTATGTGAAATATGGAAAATCCTCGATTTTAGGAAGGCATAATATTTTCTCACTTAAATCGGTCAAAGATATTATTGATTTATCTTCTCATTTAAACTCATTCAAATTCAAGTAAAATATTTCTTTTAAATATCCATAGGAATAAGGTGATTTTATTATTTTAATCCCTTTATTTTAATTTATTTGAAATATCTATGTGCATGGATTCATACTTCACTGCCATGTGGACCACCAACTTGTGGTGGGGAACCCTCCTTGACATTTTATAAGTTTATAAGGATTACAAAAAAGTAATACAATATTAATCAAAGACTTATAATCAACATCAAAGAATTATATTCTAATTCAAATGGATTAGTTTTACCAAAAGTCTTACATTCATGACTTTTCCATTTCTCAAAGATTCCTTCAATATTAAATAATCACCTTTAGTTTGATGCTCTAAATCATAGTAGCTAGGATTAAGATCATCATGAGTGATCATGATACTTAATACCATGAATAAAACAATATAAACATCATTTAATTAATATTTTGTGTGTTGAAAACCTACCACATGAAGTGACCATATGAAATGAACACACCATTTTGTCCGACCACACGTCTGGATTGACCACACCATATGGATCAACCATATGTCTTGATTGACTACACACCTAGATCAATAAAAAGATCAAACATTTATGGTTAATGGATTTACCATATGTAAAAACTCATGTATATAGTTAGTTGATTGACTATAAAAAAGGACCGACCATGCTGATCGACCATATGAAATGAACATATTGTATCAACCATATGAGTCCTTTGATCTATACTTCTCTCAAATATTTTCAATGGATTATTTAACTCATATTTAGAGATTCTCATCCACTCAAAGATCACTTCCAACACATGACCTTGAATCTTTAGGATGTAATCCATAAAAATCCTCTAAGAATTATCACTTAAACCACCAAACACATATTAAAATATTGAAAAGAAATGAAATAAAGCACTTTGGTATAAATAGATGTAATGACATGTCAGTGAGTTGCTGATGTTGAGGCATGAAAACAATAACAATGAGGTGAGATAATAGTGATGGAAATGCATGATGAAAATGATGGTGAGATGAGTCAAGGCTTCCATGACGAGGTAAGAAAAACAATGAAGATCATAGGTGATGAAAGGATGGTGAAAAATATGGTTAGATGGGGCGTGATGTGTGATTTTATAAAATAAAATATAAAAATATGGGAGACCACTATAAGAAGTTTCCAATACCCACCTTTGGTGATTGCCAATGGTGGTGTCTTATTCCCCCCTCCACCTTTGCCCATATTTTTAGCAGCGAACATTTCATATTTTTATATGCTTAAGAAATTTATTTAATTATAAAATATCTTATAGATAAAGGTTTGTATTTATAAAATGAATTTCAGAATTATAATAATTAAATATAATTTAGGAAATCATATAAATATTAATTTTTTTATAAATTTAGAAATATAAATACAGTATAAAAAATAATATTCAAGGATGGTTATTTTGGGGTGGTTTTATAAAACCACCATGAAATACCTACTTTATATGGTATTAATATTTTTATTAATTTATTAGTGAAAGTTTATAATGAGTTATACTAGTTTTAAGTATGAACAATGGGTTTAAAAAAAATTACCACTAAGTTTAATAAATTCTGGTTATTATTTTAAAATCATCACTAATTTTGAGTTTTTTAGAATGAATCTCCCCTCTATCTGCAAATTCTCTCCCAATACCTATAGTCATATGCTTGATTCTATTAATATTACTTGATAGAATTTGGAATATTGAAATTACCTCCCTCTTAATATTAACATTGATCATTACTTTATCCCTGAACTGATCCAATAATGGTTCTTCTTGATAGAAAAATGCCTTAAATATAAACAATTATGTAGTTGTATAAATCATGTCATGGTTTGTGATAAATAAATACCAACTTATTGAATGTCATTACACTATGGTTTTACACAACACAATTTATTCATTATATGATAATGTATATTGATTTATTACTTTTCTTTCCATAAGATACCACATCAGGATAAAACATTATGTGATAAGGTTAAAGGATCTTTAAATAACCAAGATAATTATTTAAATATTTAATAATCAATGCGATGATTTAATTATAAGTTACAAGGAGTTATAACATTTGAAATGTTTATGAAATGCTTCATTCATTAATGAATGTTTGATAAATGTTTGATAACCAAAGAGTGTCCTTGGAGGGCTATATAAAGATGTTAAATCCTTGTGAAAAGTTTTGAATTTGAATATTGTTACACACTATGTGAAACTAAAAATTTAAATATCTTGTTTATATTCATCCTTTAATACCAAGGTTTTAGCAAACCATGGATTAACGAGGAATCCTTCCCAATTACTAGGAATATCATTACAAATCGTTCATACCCTATGAGGAAGGAATCCTTAGGGTGCTTGTTAGTGATATTCATCAACCATAGAGAAAATGAAGGAGTACATTTAATCAGATAAAATTTATATTCTTGATTCATATTTATTCAATTTAAATGAAAAGATGAATCTTGTCACAAATTAGGTTTTGGTCGTTTGTTTTATATTACATTAGAACAAGGGTTGTCCCCTCCAAAACCCTTCAATGATATCCGATCCTCTTCTATATCATTTGGTTTGAAGTTGTAGATATATATAAAGGTAATATGTCCTAAATCCATATGATATAATTTGGTACAATATTTTATATCATATATTATGACATATATATGGAAAAAGGATTATATCTAAGCCTTTGTGTATATTTTATATTATGATATATAGAAATTATATAAACTACCTTGTCCAATCATATTATATAACATGGGTGAATCACAATGACATGAATCACATGGTACAATACTTCTGTCCCTAGAATGGTTCACTTGTGGTAGTATAATGTTAACATGTTAACATTCAAATCATATACACATAGGTTGGAATTGATTATCCACTTTATAATATGCAACATATAAGAGAGTTTGATGGCCTAGGGTTGCATGATATGCAACCAAAGGCATTTACTCATGTTCTTATTAAATGATTGAGTAAATTCATGGGTTCATGGAGTGTCCCTATAGCCTATATGAAGGATTAATATCTATGAGTTGGGGTGTACAGTCCTCAAGCAAGCCTATGGATGATTCCCTCTCCCTCTCAAAGCTTGCTCATTTCCATTATCCCTAGAAACATGAGATACTATCATATCATGGGGGGTATTTTAAGGTCTTTCCCAAATTGTTTGGGTGATATAGTGAAACCTATGGATACACTGCAATTGTAAGATATATTTATTTATTCCTTAGTGATCTTCATCAGGAATAGATCAATAGAAATGTCAACATCAAACTATGGTGTATGGTATACATTATTTATTTCCAGTTTTTATGGTTTTAGTTTAAAAGGAATGGTGTTAATGATTTTTATAGTTTCAAACCATTTTTAATACTTCGATTAATCATTAATAATTAATTCGAAACCTTTTATTGGTATTAGAGCCAAACCATGATTTTTATTTGTGAAATCATACTGAATATGTAGAATTTGTTCCATGAAAAGTTTTACAACATGTGATGTTTTTGGATACAATTGAGTTGGATATATGACATTAGATACCGTAGTTAGAGATAAAGAACAAATCCATTGGTTTTAGATTATTATAACATACAGTATCAGAATATCATATTTGATGACAACGTTGTGATGTTGGAGAAAATAGATCATTTTATCATCTTAGTGATATCAATGTGAATCATAAAAAATGATATCTAGTTGTTTTAACATCATCCAGTATCTTATAATAGAATATTATTGTTAAGTTTAATACTATGAAAAAAATCATAGGTGATGATAAGAGTTATCAGTTGTAAAATATGACTAATAACACTAAATGTGCTTAGTGCTGACGTGCCTTTCTATCATAGCATATGATATATGCATATTGCTGGATAGGATTGTAACATCCCATTACCTTCTTAGGGGTACATTTTGACCCTTTTGTTGGTTGTAATTTAGTCAGGGTTCATTTCAGGTTATTTTTGGTGAAATTTTTAAAATTTTGGAGCTTTAAGGGGATGTGCATAGTTAGCATATAGTTATGGAAAACCATGCAGTTTGGATTAAGAAATCATGTGGTCAAGGATGTGCCACTGGAATGGGGTGCATATTTTTTTTCCAAATCATGCGGCTTAGAATATTGGGGTTTTTAATGGTTAGTGCATGGTTAAAGTGAATATGAAGCAAAACCATGAACTCTGAATAGAATCCCATGGAGGGAACATGGTTAGGGCACACAATTACTACTAACCGTGCTACCCATGTAGCAAACCATCCACACAGGTTTTTAAACACTTAAAAATTAATTTTAAAATCATGGGACCTCTATTTTAAACCCTAATAAACCCCTCTGAAACCTAAATCAATTTAATTGGTCTTGAAGGCTCTAAAGAAGTAGTTTTGGCTCCTAAAACCCTTATCTTGGCAGATCTAATCATGATTGATCTCATTTGATCTATTTTGGGTTACTAGATCTTCTCTCGTATGGTTTTGTTTTGATATGCTATTCTATCCTACTGAGATATTGATATATCATCATGATATTATTGGATATAATATCTAATTTTATGGATCTTGATTCTAGGTTGTGTTTTTTGATCTCATATTCCTTCATTCTTCATTAATGAATCCTGCTGTAGGTGTTGTGTTGATTTGATTATGTGATTAAAGGTAGGCGGTTCCATAAATATTTACCCTTAAATTGAAACCATGATTTTATTGATTAAATTGAAATGAGTTTTTAAATAAATTTAAAAACCTATATTTTAGATGATTGATGTTTTATTTTGATATTGGCATAGAATTTATGAAAACCCTCAAATTTCAATAAAATTGAAATTATTGGGTGAATTTGAGAAAATTGATGGCTTGATTTGAAAACTGATTTGACTAAATTGATTAGATGTTGATCCTTGAGGAAAAATGGATTAAATTGAAAGATAATTTAGAAGGGCATGAATTTTATTAATATCATTATTTTTTAAATGAAAAAGGCATGTTGAAAAGTAAAATTGGGAAATTATATTTTGAATTGATTTGAAGTGTTTGATTTTCTCACGATTGATTTATAAATTTACCACCCATAATGGGATCCCCAAATGGGGTGTTGATTGATTTACCATAATGGGCTCCCCTAATGGGGTGTAGATTGACTGCCCAATATGGGATCCCCTAACAGGCTATAGTTTGATTTCTTGATATGGGTTCCCCTAATGGGGTGTAGTTTGATTGTCCGATATGGGCTCCCCTAATGGGGTATAATTTGATTGCTTGAAATTGGATCCCCTAATGGGGTGTTGATATTAGTATTCAAATATATGTATTTTGATCCATGATATTTGATTATAATTTTTTTTATTCATGCCAACTATTTTTTATAAAATATTTTATATAAACTATTCATTTAAGCCCATTTTGAGATATCTACCATCATTTGTTTTGAAAGCACGATTTGTTAAAAACATGTAAACGATTTAACATGAATTTATTTATTTAAATTGATATAATCATTGGTTTATTGATATGGTAATTTTTATAGAAAATTTGGTGCAACCCTACTGATCTGTTTAGCTCACACCCTACCTTTTCCTTCAGGCGTTTGTAGATTATCTTTTTCTAGGTCTAAGAAAAGGGAAAGCACCACTTGGAAGTGGTGGATGCTCTTGATTCTTGGGACCCAGAGTGATGGAGGTAATCAGTGGAGATTCTATCAACTTGTTAAATGGGATTTTTATATTATATCTTAGCATATTTTGAGTACTTTGATGATATACTATTTTGGGGGTTTTAGCTATTTGTTTCTTGTACGTTCTCCTTGAGGAGTGTTGATCATATCCATTTGTATCAGTTATCTTCCATTGTTTTGTGTCATAATTAATCCCTTATATTTATTGTATGATTCCAAGTGCTAGTCACATACCCATGGGGATTGGGAACACCCTTCGGGCCATGTTAGATATAGCTCAAGTATCAGAGTACTAGGGTATCCGGGTTGGTTCATGACAAAGATTCATTGAAATTTTTTATTTTTCTAAATTTCAACTATAAATTGATTTTAATAATTTATAATTTTTTTATAGTTTATGTAAGAAGGTATTTTTGGATATTTATTTAATTTAAAAAGGTTTTTATAAATCAATTAATTATAAATTTTTTATAATTAATTAATTAAATGTTTTTAAAACATTTATTAAATAAATATCCATAAACATTGAATGTTAATAATTAAATACATTTTCTTAAATCATAAAGCATGTTTATAATTTAGATGTAAAATTTTTATATGGAAATAATAAGGGTAATTTATAAAGTGGTTATAAATTAAAAAATAATGCACAAATATAAAAGTATTTCTATTTAAAATTATGAATTGTTCATAATTACTTAATTTGAAATTTTCAAATTAAAAGGCCTTATTTAGAAATTATTTAAATCAAATCAAATTGAGTTTTGATAATTGATATGATCAAGGTTTAAATAATATTCATAATGTGATATTTTTATTATATAAATAGTTTACATAATATAAAGTGGGTTATAAAATGTTTATAATTCATTTTTATCATATATTTAATGGAGTTTCCATGTAATGAATAATATAAAAGAGTTCATATTGGTAATAAATATAAAATGTTTATATTTATTTTATTATATAACATCTATAATTATTGTTAAATTATAATGTTTTTATAATTATTTATTTATGAATTTTCTAAAGATGAATTTTCATATGTTTAAATATATGAATTGTACACAAATTGGGTCATGGTCAGCTGGTTCAACACACCCATTTGCGTCCAAAAGCTGGGGGTTCCAAACCCCGACTACTTACTCTACCTTTTAAATTTGGGATGGTTCATAGATATTTACCTACATATATGCGATCTATGCTCAATTCAACTAACACCGACGAAATAACACAGGCCCCCTAATTTGGGGGAGGGGGGGACCTCTCCTGTGCATGGCTGATGGTGGTCTATCCACGATGGGTGGCTATTTGTGAAGTAGTGATGACAGGTTCTGAGATTGGCATGTTTGTAAAGGTTTGTAGCAATCGCTATGGTGTGGAATATATGGTGGGGTCCTACTCATCAGTGGGATATGGATGATTATGTTGATGATGATGGATGGGATGTGCAGGTGGCTAATGATGATAGAGGTTTGTGCGCAATTTCTCATGGGGGAAGGTTATCACTTTCCACTCAATGGAATACACAAATAAATGAATAAAAATGGGGTCATACTCTATCATTTGGAGGGGTGGACATATCATAGGTGGTGTAAAATACCAAATAATTTAAGGATAAAAATATATCCTTTGGGTATTTGAACCAACATTTAAAAATTAGGCTCTTCAAGTCATGGAGATTTGGGATTTCAAAAATCCCCTCAAACTTTGGTCCAAGATAAAATGTAAGGGTTTATGTGGGTGATTAATAATCCTAGTGGAGAGGGACATGCCAAAGAACAACTTAAAACCTAAGGGTATGTGTGTTCTTATGGTTTGTAATCCCCTCCACCACTAATAAATTAATATATGAATTTTTATCTATTTAATTATTCCATTGTTTATTATTCCTGAATATGATTGTTATATTTTTAGTGGTTATATTATTTAGTTCAAGTATTTAATCTTCTTCTACATTATCATACATGCATCTACAAAGTTTCATGCTAGGAATGATAAATGATTTAGTTTTATTCTACTTTTATTTTGTCTTGTATTGGGTTATGAGATTAAAATTAAAATTTAATTATTTTTTATACATATTAGATATTAAAATTATTATGGAATTGAAATCTCTCTTGAGTAAAGAATCCTTCGGTAGAAGTAATTTTGGTTTAGACTTCTCACTATCCTGAAGGCTTATTCCATATCTAGAAAAGTGATAGTCGACTATCCACAACTCCATGTTTACTCATCAAGGTATTACTAATTTCATATATTTCTAAACCATTACATGAAATAGTTTCACATACCTTAATCATTGAATGAATTTGGATGTGTATAAATATTGTTGTATTTTAATTTAGGTTAGTAATATAAGTTATGGGTTGTGTAAAGAGCTACACATCAATATGGTTTGAGAATATTAATTTGGTGAAAGGAATAAATTTCCAAACTAAATAATTAAAAGCATGCATACATAAAAGGGAATAACATGAGATAATATGATGATATTAAATACCTATTTTAAAAATACTAAATTTTATATTCCTTCCAAAGCAAACACATGTTAAGATCTCGATCATTCAACCAGGTAGGTTTTACCAAAGAAGGGTGACCATGGATTATCTTTTGTAAGGAATAGTGAAGATGGATAACCCTAAGAGTTATTTAACCAAATATCATATTGATATTTTTATTAATCTTATTTGAAAAACCCTAAGAGTTGGGATTTGAAATGAATGATGTTATTTTTATCCATATGATGGATTATAATAATACTTTTCCAATTAACCATCCAAGAGTAGTATATGATATAATTGGGATGATGCCAAACCTAAGTAATTAAGTGGTGAGGGAAACACCAAAGAAGACACAATTATTAGTGAAATATGGATCTTGTACCACTAATGGATATGATGAGTTTAAAATGAGTTATCATTTTAGTAAGATACCATTTAATAAAATTTAAATGAATAAAAAATATGATAATCATCTCATAAAATATTCTATTGGAATTATCATAATATTTGAGATTGAACTTGATATCTATCTTTTATAATTAAAAACTAAATGGTAGTAATTTCCTTGAATGTTACTGGAACTTAAGAATAGTTCTTAATACAGAAGGTAAATTCTATGTGTTGGTGAAACCTCCTCCAGAGTAACCAACTAGTGAAGCAGTTTAATAAACAAACATAAATACTTACGATAAGTATCTAAAGGATTCACTATAAGTATCTAGTCTCATGATTGTGACCATATAACTCAAGTTGAAAAAGAAACATGAGAAAATGGATGTATAAATTATTATATACAACTTAGAAAGTCCATATCAAAAACAATTAAGGAATGTGAGGTATAGGGTGAAAAAGGATCTCTTTTAATGAAAGATAGTAGAATTAACATAATTATCTACAAATTTACTCAATATGATTGGATAGAGACTAGGTTTAACTCTTAGGCTTGACTTGGATATGGAATTAATTCTATATTCACTTTTAGAATGGTTATGATGTTTTATTGTGAACTATTATATGAATGAGTTTAATTTTTTTACCCAATCTCTTAAATATGTCAAGAATTACTAATAATGACATGGGAGGTCTTGGACCAAGTATCATAATCATGATATAAAAGGATAAAGGTAAACTATTTGGCAAGAAAGACAAGAAAATAAGATGAATTGAGTCTAAAATTCCAATTAAAGAAAAGAAAAGAAATGAATGGAAATACTTTCATTATGAAAAACATGACCATTAGAGAGGAACTTTCTAGAACTCATAAATGGTTTTAAGAAATTATTTAGAGAGTCTATGTTAGGTATTAATTTTATAGAATTTGACTATTCATTTTGAAGGGTATTTTATATGAATTGTAAGTTTCACAAGTGTTGTAAATATTCAAAAGTTCAGAAGTGATAAAATAACTGATAATGGAATTTTAAAGTATACTACAAGTAATAGAGTGAAAAGTTTCTACATTTAGGACTTGGATTCAATATTTACTTCGGGATTGAATTATTTTTAAATAAAGTATGTTTACTTTTTATCTCATTATGTTCTCTCTTGAGTGATGTTTGTAAACAATGGTTTTTTAATAAATGAGATGAATATTTTGGTACACATGGTTTATTATTCATCCAACTCTATAATGTATTTGAAAATGAGACAAGGAAAATATCAGTTTTATCGAGTATAAAGTTTTTATCTAAGAATATGATGGAATATTATTCCACCACCAATAGTGGTATATTTTTTAGTGATTTCTTTTTAATGATTTTCCAAACACAAAGAATACTGTATGTGATATTGATGATATATTTTATTTTTTATGTATTATCCTAAATAAAATAAGTTTTATTTTTTAAAAAAATTATTTTTTTGTTTCTTATCATGATATTCTAAAATAATATAGTTTCTAAGATGATAGTGAGAGTATGTTTAAACTTAGAGAAGTTAAAATTTAACAAACAAAATATTATGCCAGTCAAAGTTTAAAGTGAATTTAATTTGACATCCAAAAAGAGTTTAGGGTATTATTGGAGTTAGTTTCTCGGAACCAACTAAATTTGTACTTTTAATTAACTTAATATTAATAAATATCTTATTACATGATGCTTTTTATTCTAAGTAACATTAATGTTATAGTATCTTTAGAGTATTTATTGCATTTAAAGGTTATAATAGTTCCGCACTATAATGAGAACCTATAAATTATATTACAATATTCCTAAACACATATACTATGGTCTAGATAACATATATTATACTAGAAAAAAAATAATGTTTTACTATCAAGTGTTAGAGGCTCATATGAAATTGAGATTTATTCTTATGAAGTTTTCACTTGGTAATTTCCAAGAATGGTGGTTATAAGGATTAAACCACCAATAAGAATTCAACATGTTATATGTGTCATTGGATATTCCTATATGTGAAAGTATATATTGGTCCTTAGACTTGATATTATTATTAATGTATTTCACAAATCATGTACTTTGATGTATGGATGAAAACTATTATGACATACTCTCACAATGATGTATCATATGTCAAGTGAGTCATAGTTATATGAAATTAATTGAATAAGATAATAAATTATTTTTATCTTAAAAGTTAATGAAAAAATATATCAACATCCCTTTGATCAAAATGAAAACATCATACTTAATCCATGGTCATGATAGTTCATCAATGAGTTCATTTGAAAAGTCAAATAAAGATAAATCTAGCATATTGGGTGATGCCACAAGTATGCATCCTGCTTGATGAAATATATAGAAAAAGAAATTATATTACAAAGTAGTGTTCATAGGAATATTTTTTTGTTATTTATACCTCAAATTATTACTTTATGTGTATCTTGATGTGTTTCTATATGCCGATCTTTTAATTTACGTAAGTTCACATAATGACATTGAGAAATATGTAATTTTACAACACAAATCACTCTACTCTAATTAGACTGGTTTACGCCCTGGGGTGTTAGCCGAGTGGTACCCACTGGTTGTACCCCTCGCTCTCTGTGGGAACTGGAGCAAGCTTGAGTCCCACCAGACTCAGACACTGTGAATATTATGCACAGGGCGATTCAAAGCCATTACTTAGATGGGGAGTGTGGAGCGAACCTGGGCTTGGTTGGGGCCCCTGTTGGGAGTCGGTGTTAGCAAACCACATTTTATTTAAAAAAGGGCCTTGTTCCTTGGGCCTGCAGGTCATGTACGGGTTCCCCTTCAACCCTTAAAAGAGGGATTATCCATAATAAAATAAAAACAAGGCCTTCAGGCCATTTGGGATAATTAGATCGGTTTACTATGTGACCTCAAACATTCCTCCCTTTATGATAGAGGTTACCAACTAGTAGTGAGGGTCTAATGAAAATCATGGAGTGAATATTCCCCTAGAATCAGATAACCATAAATAACATCATTAAGTAGAAATGATAATAGTCCTATAGATAAATAAGAGGAAAAAAATATCATAAAAATGTAAATAAAAAAACATATACAACTCATGATATGTTAAAATGAATTTTTCAATAATCATAAAAACCCAATTAAGATCCCCTATGAGTAGATCATATACATAAAAACAAAAAATAATAAAAAATGGGAATAAGGATACAAAACTGGTCCCAAAAGGTAGCCCGATCCCATCTCTTATTCTCCATCCCAATTATCCAAATCAACCATCAATAATAGGGATTTTTTTCTTATCCTATTTTAAACCATGAAGTCTACTCAGGTACTGATTGCATCTCAAGAAAGGTGTGTGTAAAAATTAGTATTCCCACCAATAGTTTCTATATACATATTCGGTCTGAATTAAGTTCATGTTGATTTACCATTATAAATAAATGATAGCTTAAATAAATAAATAAATCATTATCAATCCTTGTTTCTATGGTGACAATCATGATTGAACATACCGACTTAGACTAGTGATAAATTTATTTTAATATAATATATAAATTTTATAGGGTATGGAACCCCTCCCTAGAACCATCACACCATAAAAAAATCATGGGAGGAATGGTTCCCCACCCCAGAATCATCCCATTAAGACAACATCAAGGGTAAATTTCACCCCACCATACTTCATATAATACATATCAATACTACGAGGGAATGGTTTCCCACCCTACTTCAACTCACCATGTAATTATTAGGTGAAATGATACCCCATTCCACTCTAAATTTTGACATCAATATCAACAGGGAATGGTGACCCACCCCGCTCTAACTCGCCATAACATCATTACAGAGGAATATAACTCCACTATGGAATCAATGTATACACATTTTATCATTTAACACAATTATATTAATAATGGTTCTCATGTACTATATTTACCATTATTCTTATCCCAGGAATCATCCTAGGGAATTTATATTCAACTCATTAGGTTTTAATTTCATCTATATAACCCCTCAGGATATATTCTGAAATTCCTATTTTTCTTCAAAAAATCACCCCTCACTTGGTGGCTAGAGGTTGGGATACACCCTTACTCGCATACCGCTCATGGCCTAAACAATATTATTTTCACATATAATAGAATCACATATTATTTAATCAAGTTTTTTTTCAAGCATACATTATGTCGACGCAACCACATATCACCCACACATGAAAATAAGCTTAAACCTTAGGGATAACTTAAGAACCCATACCTTAAACTTTAAGGAAGCTAGTTTTCAAATATAGATAGTCAATCCTTGCTCAAGTGGTGGGAATAAAAAAAATATGAAAAAAGACATTGAAATAGAGCATAATAATTAAAAACTAGAATAAGTATATGAAACAACTTTATAAATTGAGAAAGTATCGATATAGAGTGATAGATTTACCTTTAGCTATCACCCTAAATAAACAATTCTTAAATCCATTATGGATCAGGAGGGATATTACTTAGATATTAAAAGAATAACATGAGAAAAATTATAGTAATTATCTTACCCATATTCTTATTTAATATATGTTTTTATAATTTTATTAATATTTTATAAAATACTTTAAAAATTATGAAAAAATTCATCATTTCAAAAATTAGCAAACACTAGAACTCTTAAAAATATATATTACGTATCACACAAACACACAATGTATCATATATAAATATTATGTATCACTATACATAAGGTATTATATTTATACATAATATATAAATAATACATAAGGTTTTCCACATTCAGAAAAACCTATATGCAAAATTCTTACTCTATATATAAGGTTTTTTCCTTTAGAAAAACCAATACATAATATATTAATTTATATGTAATATATTTCCCTTAAATTAATTTCAATATTTAATATCCTCAAACCATGAATAATATATTTATACATGTATATAATGTTTTTACCTTAGAAAAAAAATCCTTATGCAACATATGTATTCCACATGTAAGGTTTCCCCCTTGGGAAAAAAATCTATACGTAACATTTTACTTCATACATAAGTTTTTTCCCTTAGAGAAAAACATATATGTAACTTTTTTATATAATATGTAAGGGTTTTCCATTTGGTAAAACCTATATATAATATAAATTTTTCATATGTAACATTTTTTCCCTTACATGTGTAATTTTTTTATTTCATATGTAAGATATATTTTTCCCCTAGAGATGCATAAGGTTTTATCTTGAGAAATTTTAAAAAAACTAGTGTAACTTCAAAATTACCAGATTCACTCCAAACTATCCCAATTCAATTCTAGAATCTAAAATCCCTCCCTAAATGTACCGAATATTGAAAAATATCACCAAGCTACCCCTTAACCTAAGATAATTCATGGGACTCAATTTTCAACCCATTATAATACTTTTAATGCCTTTATTGGGACCCAATACACACGAATGACCCAAGGTTCAACCTAAATTACCATTATTGGATACCCAACCATAGATAACAACATGAAATTACCAAAATAAATATATTTAAACTAAAATTAATGTTTAAGAAACATTCAAATACGTTTGAGTTTTTGAAAAAAACAACACATGCCTAAACCGGGTTGGTATGTTACAACCTCCCCATAATATAACTTCTCATCCCCAAGTTGTACTCCAAAAATCACCAGACCTATTTGGTGAGCAACCTTAAACCTTTATATCACATTTCACACTCATAATATCATGTATCCCCTTGGATACAACCATACTGACACTATACTTATACCAAAGGAACCATATTTTTTCATAAAGTCTTTTCACTCTGATGTACTATACAAACTGGTTGCTCCCCAAATGATGAATTGTACTAATTATCAATACTATCAGTGTTAATCACATAGGAAGATTCAAAATGATATCACTGAAGCTGCGATATGTGAAATACATCATGCATAGAACCAAAACATTATAGAAGAGCTGATCTACATGCCATTGTACTGATTCTCTCTATGATCTAAAGTGGACCCACATACTTAGTTACTAACTTACCTTTCCTTTGAATAAAATGATATCCCAATCTAGTAAAATCTTAATATAATACCAAGTCACCCACATCAAACTCCAATGGATGGCATCTCTAGTCAGCATGTGAACTCTACATACTATGAGCGGTCTCTAACTGCTTCTTAATCTGCTAGATATACTTTGAAGTCTCTTGAATGAGACTCGATATAATAATTTTTTTTCTTTGATATCCATAAAACATAAAGGATATCGACTTGTACTATCATATAAATCCTCAAAAAGAGTACACATGATCTCAACATTGTTATTTTTTTACTAATATATATATATATATATGCATATGATGCATGTGCGTTAAATAAATGTATACGATACATGTATATATATAGTATATTATTATAAAATATATCATATTGTATACACACAAAAAATATATAAATATATAAATATATATACACATTTCACATACAATGTATGAATGAGATGCATGTATACGATGCATGTAATATATGCATGAGATGCATATATTTGAGCAATTTAGTTATAATCATTGTAACCCATAAATACAACCTCACTGCATTTTATTTACACATGGTAAAAAAAATCTTCCCATTATGGTTTAAATATGTATTAATCCACTAATAATGGTTTAATTACTTACTTTATTATCATTTAATGAATATTAAATCAAGGATGTTATTTTTATAACACCTGAGGATAAAAAAATGCATTCTTAGAAGAGGAATGTGTTTGGTATCACCTATATAAGGATATAAATATCCCCCTGTATTATTTGTGTATTTAGATCATTATTTATTATAGAGATCATGCAAGGCCTGTATAATATACCCTCTTCATGATCTCATGTTTATCTCACTTGAGAAGGTTTTAGCACCCCTTCATGAGTTCGAGTATCCTCTGATTGAGTTGGGGATACATTATCTGGTGCCCCCCCTTGAAGGTAGTAGACATTATTCAACTACTAATCCATTATTATCATTAAGTGTTATCCCTCAAGAAAGAAGTTGGAAGTTTATGCACATGAATACCAGTCATGCTATATTTTTAAGTTTTTTCAGCACTTTGATTAATTGAAGATAAATTGGCATATTTTGTGTTTATTTACACTGCTAAGGATCATATGAAAATATAATGAAATCCATTAGTGGTAAAAAATCTATGTTCTTCAAGGATTAAATATGTATTAATCATTAGTTTTTGTGAAAATTGATAAATAATAAAAAATGATTCATTTTTTGTTACCTTTATATAGATAGGTCAATGGAAATGTAATCCTAGATTTACCTTTATGTAGAGGGGTCTAAATAAAGCTAATAACATCATACCATTATATAGAGTTTCTACATAAAGGCAACTACACATTTACCTTTACGCCGATGTATATATGTAAGGGTAAAAACATGTTACCTTTATGAAAACAAGTCTATATAATGGTAAATCCATAGTACCCCTACACAGATCAAAACTCTATAAGGGTCTTGGATTCCTATCCCTATATAGAGTGTCAATGTAAGATTTAAGGGATACTAACCTTACACAAAGTGTCCATATAAGGGTAATAAGAGTATTACTTTACACAGAATATGAATTATGCATAAGGGTAAACAGAAACTACCTTAAAAATTGTTTTTAATAAATTTAATAATTTATATGGTTTATAAAATGTTTATAAATCATGGTAAAAGGTATTTTGGGAAAATTTTAATTTATAAATAATTTATAAATTAATAAATTATAAATATTTTATAATTAATTAAATAAAATTTTTATGAAACATTTACATTTTCCAAATATTATATGTTAACATTTTAGATAACTTTTACATAAATACATAACATTCCTTGTGATTTAGAAATAAAATGTTTATTTAGAAATCATAATGGTAATTTATAAAGAGTTTTTAAATTATAAAATAAGTACAAAATATAAAGAAGTTTATATTTAATGAATTGTATATAGTTAATTAATTTGAAACTGTTCAAATTTAAAAGGGGCATTATTTTGAGAAATTATTTAAACCACACAATTTGTTTAATGATTTATTTAATATTGGTTAAAATAATATTTAAATATATGTTATTTGGATTATGTAAAATGTTTACATGATAGTAATTTTATTGTAAAATTGTTTATAATACATATGATGTAAAATAGTTAAAGGGTAATGCCATATATTGAAGATCATGAAAAGTTCATAATGAATGAGAACATAAAATATTTATAATCATAATCATGGAATGTTTGTAAATTTTTTAAAAGGGATTTTATAAATTAATTAACTTTAAAAGGTTTATGGTTAATGCATTACATGTTTTTGAAAAATGAATTTAATGTATTCCTTTAAAATTAAAGATTTAATATTATGAATATCCTTTTAAAATCAATATGATTTATAAAATATTTATCAATCATAATGAAAAGGTATTAACTTATATGTAATATTTTTAATTTTTTAAATAAAGTGTTTATATAAAAATATAAATGATTTATAAAAAATTTTATAAATCAAACAAATAAAGATAAAAATAAAAAGTGTTTATATTTATAATTATGAAATGTTTAGAAATAATTGATTTGAAATTATTCAAATTAAAAGGAAAGCCTAATTTAAAGATATTATTTAGACTACATCAGAAATGTTTTTATAATTAAAATTATTAAAGGTTTGAATAATATAAAGTATATGATATATAAATTATGTAAAAGGTTAATATAATATAATTTTAATTATAAAATATATAATTCATAAAATATCATATATTTTAATTGAAATTCCATATAATTTAAATATAAAAGACTTTATATCTAATTATATAAAAAAGTTTTTATATCCATTATTATGTGTTATTCATAATGTTTAACTTAACTATAAAATGTTTATAGTAATCTTTTAATTTATGAAATGTTCATAAATTGTTCTCATGTTTGAATTTATGAAATGTTCATTTATTTAAGTTATTCTTTAATTTATTTGTGTATATAAAATAATTTATATTATGAATATCATGTATACTTTATTTATGTGATAAATTTCTTCTAGGAGATAAATCCTTTCATTTCAAACTAGTAATAACTCCATAAAATTTAGTTTTCATCAACCTTGACCACAATTTTTAATTGAAGTTATTAGCTTGAATTTAGTTGTTGGGTATAGTTTGTGTATATTAGATTTTAGAATTATCATGAATTGAATTTTCCCTTGAGTAAAGTCTTAATAAGGATAGGGACTTGGGGTTAGTCTACCAACCAATCTAGAGGCTTATGCCTTGCCTCAGAAAGCTGAATGGGGTTGGCTATCTGTCACTTTAGTTTTAATCATATGGAATTTATCAATCTCATATAGTTTTATGCCTTTACATGAAGAGTTCAGATACCTTATTCATATGATATATTCCAATATGTATGAATATACATGGATGTTCTGGTAAAATTATAATATAAATAGTTACATCATTTTTGAATTGATTTCGAGAAAAAGGTTTTATTGGAATGGTTCTAAGAATAATGATGTTGTAATTATAAATAATAATAGAAGACGAAATCATAACATGTAGATGTTATGGATTTAAAGCATTTGAATATATATTTTCAAAGAGTTGAATGGTAGGAATATGATTCCTAAGTATCACCATTATTCAAACTAGATTACTTGATAAATGTTACTTATTAAAAGAGTTAAGTAGGAGTATTTTATTAGATGGACACATAGAGATGTGACATGAATTATACATAGACGTAATGTACTAAAAAAACCATTATCATAGTAAAATAATGAGGCTCATATAGAATCTCCTGGACTAAAATACATGAGAGGTTGATGTAACAATTTCATAATAAATACAGTCACTATTTATCATTTAATCATGCATGCTACAATTTACTTTACATGAATGGTTGAATGATAAATATCACCTCAAACTATAAAACTTTGAGCTATCTTTAATCGATGACCATCACAAAGTATTATGAGTTTTGATGATATATTAACATTATCTTGATTAAATTATTTTTCTCATTGAAAAGGCTTGTATATGAGATACATAGAATATATTCATGAGGTAATAAGTAGAGACTTATTACTTGGATTGACCAACCAAAGTATATCACATGGAATGTAATACAATCCTTAATATAATAGTAGGTGTATACTTGCAACCAATCATTATTACTTGAGTTTGTTGATATACACAGCATGAGAACTTTCATAATTTTATACCCTACATATGCTAGTCAAAATATGAAATCTTCTAAATAGGGGGATGGTTGGGTATATTGTTGATAATTTTGTCATTTGGAGTGTAACCAAGATGGGATTTATCCACTTGTATGAGAAGTAAATACATTATTTAATTGATTTAATTCGACTGAATAAATTCATTTCCATGCTTAGTTGAATCATATGTGATTTTTTAGTTAATTTGATAAGGGACACAAGATGTGATCATCTATTAGCTTAATAACATGTGATGTATTCATCAACCTAGATAGTCTTTTTCAAAGAATCTAGAAAATTATGAGTTGAACTATAATAGATTAATATGTTCTATATTTAGTGGTCACTCAATGTATTCTATAAAAGGATTATATAGATATACATATAATGTATATGATACATCTAGTGGTGTACATGTTATTATAGAGATATGAGTATGTTTGATGGAGATCAGACCAAACCCCTTAATATCTTGAGTAACACTAAAGATTTGCTAAAGGTTTCTCTTTTATTACATACATCAAGTATGGATTTTATATTTTTTGTGATCACTATTAAGGATAGAGGGGTTACACAATTAGGCCCTTAGATAAGGATATATTTTTTGGATAAAGTATTATTTCAAAACGAAGAGATAGTAATGAAACTGTATCAATAAGAGTTTGGTTAAATTCATAAAGAGTTACAAATTTTGTCACTAAGATTTAGTGTAAGTGGGATATTTTTTTTATGAACTAAAATATACATGCATATGATGCATGTATATTGAATACATGTATATGATACATGAATATATATATATATATAGTATATTATTATATAATATATGATATTTTGTGTATATATATAGTTCACATATAATACATGAACGAGATCTAGTATGATGGACATGATGATTACAAAGATCATACAATCTAATTGTGGAAGTGATTAGAGAGGCAAAGTCTTTGGTCCATACAAAAGACTTGACCAACCCAAAAACCAAAAAAACCCAATAAATGGGATGACTAACAAGGTCAACCACATAACCAGTAGGGAATGAATTCATTGGAAAACAATACAACAACATTGAAATTTTTTTAATAAAATTGAAATGTGTCCAAGGGAAACTTGAACTGCCCACCCTCAACATAACACCTGATTCCAAAAAAAACAATCAACACCATGAATGATCAATTATTTAGAAAACTATATCCAAATGATGTGAATCCCAACTCCAAATCCATAATAAATGATCAAAACAACACCTCCTATCATAGTCAATACATCCTGAACCACCAACATCAGAGAGAATGTATGAAAATGGAAAGACATAGAACAAAAAACACAATAAACTGACACTATATTCCTCTGAAAACTAACAAGAAACTGAAGAAAACAAGAACGATGAGGTGAACTAATCCAATAATTTACACAAAACTAAAAACATTGAAATGAATGCAACACTAAAATTTTTTTAGTGAAAAATCAATACTATGATATTCCTCAAGAACCATCACCAACCTTGCTTCTCTATTCAGATGGAAACATTAACTCCAAAACAAACAAATCCATCTCTAAGACTATATATCAATAAAGGATGAATATAGGGAATCTATGAAAGAATGATATTATTTTCATATAAAAAACCACGAACTAAATTAGATAACACACCATAAAAAAAGAACATAGAAAAAAATAAAACAAAACCTCTGAACCATTTGATAAGACTTCCCCCACAAGTTCCAATAAAATAAAAAAGATAGAACAATACAAAAAACAAGGAAAATAGAACAAAAAATCAGACACAAAATGGGTTTACAACCAATCTATCTTTCATCCATGATCCCACTTCATATTAGAAAAATGGAAAAGATCATCCGAAGAACCAACCAAATTCACCATAGAAAATCACCATCAAATCCTCATCATCCATATGCCCAGGTCCCCTTCATACCTTAATATATCCTAACCACTACAAAGACTATATATATTAGGGATGAAACATTAGGAAAATAGTTCCTAAATCCCATAAAAATCATCACTTCTTTGAATCAACCATAATCATGGAGACACTGACACCCTAACTTTCAAAATGAAGGAACCTGAATTTGTTTAGTTTTTCTTGTGTTTTCTTTGGTTTGGGGGGATTTGATAATTTACGTAGTTTTTTTTGGATCTAAGGTTTATGATTTTTTAAGTCTATCTTGAGTTTTCATGGGTAATTGTAATTTCATTTTCACATGAAATAAATTTTTTAATATATTCCCCAAAAAATACATAAACAAGATGAATGCATATAATTATTGAAATATATGAATGATATACATATATTTGAGTGGCTTAGTTATGATTATTTTAATCTATAAATTCCAGTATATTTAATTTTATTCCCATATGGTAGAAAACATCCTTCCCATGTGGTTTATATAGTGACCCAAGACAAGTATACATAAAAAATACATTAATTTCATGGTTTAATTACTACATTCCATAAAAAGTCACACAAACCAAGGACCAAACGGTTTAGTTTCTTGGATACTATCTATATAAACATATTATTTTAAAAAATTTATAATCATTTCTCTATGAACATTCTCCTTTAGACTCTCTTTTAAACATCTCATATGGAATAATCATCTTCATAACTCTGGTAATGAAAACATAATAAGGGGTGATCTTGAATGATCAGTAAGGGAAACATATAAACTAGTCATAATTGATAGATCTAAAATATGAGGGAAATAATGAGTAAGGAAGTAATATCAAATAAAAATATCATGAGATCATAAATGAAAAAATAAACTTGAATGATCATTAAGTATCATGGTATATGAACATAATACCAAATAATGGTCATAAAAAATTGTCTTAGGAACATACAAAAAACTAAAATCAATAAATAATAAAGTATAATATATTTAGAACATTAAATATCATAATTTTGTTTTCATATTTTGAAAATAAGGCACATTTTAGATAAATAATGGCACAAAAATAAGCATAGGAAAACATTGTGAAAAATATATGTATGTCTACCCTTTAATTTTGTGAAAAAATCCAAGTATGTCCACCCTTTAGTTTTGTGAAAAACTATAAGTATGTCCACGAATAATTATATCATGAGATAAAAAACCAAAACCAATGAATTAGAGGGTGGTATAGTAACCCACCCATTATCATCCATAAATATGGAATCCACTTAAAATATAATCATTCATCTTATCATAAATAACCCAAGGGAAGAAAAATGGATTTCATAACTTTTCCAAATGGAATCACATAAACAAACATGATTATTTGATATAAAAAACACGATCACACAAAAAGAGAATATATTGGGTTATTTATGAACCATTACTTTATTTTAGAAGGATCCTTTGAAAATGAAAGAAGAATCAAAGAAATTATTTAAAAAACATTTCTTAATATCATATTAAAAAGAAGTGATTTTCAAGTCACATTCCATTTTTTTAAAGTGAAAAAGAAAAATCTTAAAAGATTTATTTGAAATAAAATCAATAAAGAGACCTTGAAAAGAAATAACCATATTTAAAAATGTGATACATAAGGGAAGAATATATAATCCTGAAAAGAAAATCCTTTGAAAATTTTTAAAACACCCTTGTAGAAAAACTCACATCATTAAAAGAATATGAAAACCATGATTTTAAAATAAATTGGAATATAAGATTCATTGGAGATAAAAATAATTTGAGTTTCCACTAAGGAAATTTGAACATTGGTAGGAAGTAAAAACATGGATATGGAGGAAACATTCATTAAAAGAGATGAGAATTATTCTCAACAAAATTTCATTTCCACAAAACAATAGATTCATCAAGGAAGAATAATTTGGTGTGAAAGGAAATTTAACTGGAAAATAAGGTGTAAATACAACATAAAAGTATCATAGGTTAGATACGATGATACTTTAAAAGGTTTTAGACAAAGAGATGTGATTATGTCATAAGGGAAGGATTTCAGTCACTAAAACTCTCTACATTTCCCCCCATTTAGTCGAATGTGATCTAACATAATATATAAAAAATAACTATCTTAATCAATTATTTTATAAACTTATAAATTTATAAAATCATTTATAAAATTTCATTATAAATATTCTATAAATGTATATTATTTAGTTATCATATATTTTCAAAATCGGGTGTCAGATGTTTTGATCATTTTGCACTAGTTTTGTATTGAAGGTGTTGTTCTTCATTATTATACTAAAGTTCATATTTCCTAGATCACAATATGTACTATATTATAGTTTCTAAAATAATTTATAAATTTCTAATTTCATTTCTTAAGCGTTTTGGTAATGTTTTGTGATGATGCAAATGAAGACGATCCCGTTTTGGTGAGTTTAATGAATAAAAGGTGATATATTAATAACACCATTAGATATTGATATTACGACTCATAAATAATTTATAAATATTTCATAAATTATTATTACATGTTTTTAATATAATATAACATTCCTTAATCATCCATAAAATAAGCATTACAACATTACTCATATAGGTGGTAAAAATGACCTAAACAAGAGTGTGTTATAATTATTGAACGAGTAACAGAATGTTATTATATAATATTAATATAAATTTTAAAAAATATATAACATGTCATAAGTATCACATATATTTATTAAAATAATTCTTAGAACCATCCAATATGGGTGGTTATGAAAAATGAAATTCACTATTCCTAGAGGCGGTAGTCCGCGCATACACACGATTAACGACCTCATTTCCCAATGAATGGAAATAATGATGGTATATGAAAATTGATAATTTAATAATTTTATTTTTGAAATATAGAACATATTTATTCATAAAATCAATCCTTTATACATCCTTGGTATATGTAAATGGAAAATATGTCGTATCACATCATGGAGGCGGTAGCTCTCACGTACACATGATTAATATTATTTTGTTTTATTAGTGGATGAAAAGGATTGGTTTAATTAATTTAATGACACTTAATTATAATAATGAAACTGATTTAAATTTATTGACAAGTTTATAAATTATTTTAGTAAGGAGTATAAGAAAATAAAATACTAATAGAAGGTAATACTCACGTTGGAAGATTGAGTTTTTTTTGGAAAAATCCTTGGAAGTGAAGGACTTAAGAAAACCTAAGGTGACCAGAAGACTATGTATATGGTAGAGAGTTATAGGAGGATAAAAAATTCAGTGTTTTATGGATTAATTCATAGGTGAATTGTAACTTTTAAAGGGTTTAAGTGGTATCCTTTTTTAAGAGAAGAAAAGGAAACTTTTGGAAACACACATCATTTTTTAATAATTCCATGAAACTATTCAGAGGTAAATTGATAAAAAGTGGAACAATAGGGGGTGTGGGACATGATAAGTTCTAAAATAATCTCATAAATTCATTTAGATACAAGTTAAGAGTGATTTAATGTTTTTTTTAATTTTAATATTTTACCCAAATTATTTTTTACATTGATAATTAATTTTTTACCCTAGTAATTAACATTGGTGAAAAAATTAAGATTGGATAATTTAAAATAATATTAAAATTATAATTTAAAATTTTAAAATCATTATAAAAAATAAAATTTTTAAGGTTGTGAAAATTTAATTTTAAAATAAATACACTTAATCAATTAAAAACAATTTATAGAATTTATTTTTATGATTTAAATTTATACATAAGATGAAATTATCTTGGATACTAATTTTAATGAGATAAATTGATTTATTATAAAAAATAAAATCTAGGTTTATTTAAAGGGAAAAAAACTGAATTTCACCATTTAAACACTTAATTAGAGGAAAATATCGAAAAAAATTTCTTTTTATTAAAGTAACATTTTAATTTAGTTTTAAAAATATCGAATATAGGATTATATGTTCAAAAAATATTCAAAAATGAACGATTTTATTCATTAAATACACATTTTATTACTTAAAATGTTTTTCAATCTTCCAGGATAATCTTATATAATAATAAAATCGTAAAAATTATTTTTTTTTGGAAAATCCATATTTTTTTATTGAAAATATACCTTTTTAGAAAAACTCAAAAAATCATACTATGTAAATTCTAATTAGAGGAATTAAAAAATTAATTTCATTTTATAAAATTTAAATTAAAAAATTTGAAAATTTATCTTTTCAAATAAAATACATAATACAAATATAATGTATTTTATTAAAAATAACCTTTTCAACATTAACTCATATTAATTATTTACCTTCTAAATATTTAATGGTTTACCATATTAGTATTTATTATAGATTAATTAATAATTATATCTTAATATATTATGTTTTGTTTTCATTAGGTATATCTTGTAATATAAGTTATCAAACATAACATAATTTGTTCAAAGTATATAATTTTGAGTCATTACATACCCCTTAAAAGAATTTCATCCTCAAAAATTTATTACATAGAGGAAAACAAGAGAGGGTAATTTTCCCTCATCACATCATCAAGTTCACACATACCTTCTTCAATCTTATGATTTCTCTATATAACTTTGACCAGATGCATGGTGTTATTCCATATCACCTTATCTATTTGTTCTAAGATCTCCATAGATTTTTTTCTTAGGAGGGTTCATGTTCTAGTTTCACAACTTCTGAGTTTAGTACATGTGATAGATCTTGTATGTAATTCCTAAAAAATGATACATAGAAGACATCATGAACATAAGTGAGTTAATGAGGGAGCACTAAGTGATAAGTTACTACTTTGACATGATCAAGGATCATTAAAGTACCGATGTATCTAGGTCCCAACTTCCTTTTCTTCTCAAATACTAGGACCTATTTCCATGGAGATATTCAAAGAAATACCTTATTACCAACTTCAAAATATAGATCTCATAAAAGAATATTTTTATAAATCTTTTATAGAATTTATAACACTTCCATATACCCCTAAATGGTTTGAAACTTCTCTTTCATTTCTTAGAAAAGGTTAGGACCTATCAACTTAATCTCTCCAACTTTATCCCAGTATATTGGAGTCCTACATCTCTTCCTCTATAGATCCTCATATGGTGCCATATGAATGCTAGAATGTAACATGTTGTTATATGAGAACTCTTCCAAGGGGAGGTGTTGATCAAAAAATCCTTGAAAATCCATTGAATAAGATCTCAACATATCCACTGAAATTTGAATTATTCTATCAGACTGACCATCTATCTGGGGATGATATAAAGTGTTAAATCTCATATTTTTCTCCAATTATTTTTAAATATTTTTCCAAAACCTTAAGGTAAACCTCATATCTCAATAAGATACATTAGATAATGGTACTCTATGCAGGCTTACCAGTTCCCTTATATATATTGGTGATTTAGTAAATGGATAAATTTTATTTGTTGGAAATAAAATGCATTGAATTTGTAAGGTGATCAACAATAACAAATATGGTATTGTATCCTTTAGAAGTTTTGGGGAGTCCTATGATGAATTCTGTGGTGATGTTTTCCCATTTCCATATAGGTATGGTTAATGGTTTCATAATAACTTTAGTATTATGTCCCTCTAACTTAAGTTTATAACATACCATGAATCGAGATATATACCCCACAATTTACCTCTTCATGTTACCCCACAAGAAGTTTTTCTTCAAATATCTATACATATTTTTACCTCTAGGATGGATAGAGAAGGATGAGATATGAACATCCTCCAAAAGATTATTATATAGTTCTGATATATATAATAAACATATTCGGATTCCAAAACTTATAAATCCATCTTTATCAAAGTTAAATGTAACGTCTCGGTTCTGGAAACCGCCTAGAGGTTCCGCGTACTTAGTTGGCCACATAGCCTCAAGCGCATTTCCCCTAACTCCAGAGGCTTCCAACTAGTAGTGAGGTCCTTGGGTGTGATAGTGGGAAAACTATGCTCTCATTGAAAGAGTAACACAGTAGAAGAGAAACATCTATCAATAGAGAAAATAGTAATAATGACATACAACAGTAAACAACATAAGATTGAAAGTAATAAGCAGCTGGAGAACATATATAATGAGGCATGATACATATGTCTAGGAAAGTATCCAAACACGTCACAATGATGAAATACAGTACTAAAAGAAATTACTAAAGAAAAAAGTAAATAATCCTCAGCATCACAAGCCTCAGCTTGGTCCCATGCTCTCCAGCTCCAAAGCAGTCAAGTACCTAAAGTAGAAGGGCGCTTGCCCTTATCTATACTTGCAACAATATAATATATTTGGGCCCAAAATCACGACCCAAACAGGGCATGAGACTAAATCCTAGTAGGCAACCACCAAGAGATATGTTCCTAACAGTCAGTGAATATATATGGCAGGAAATAAGCAAAAGAAGCAGTAAACAAATAAGTACTCAACAGTAAACATTCCTACAGTTTCAAAGAATTCAAGCACCACATACCAAGTAAAAAGATAATCATAGATAGGTAATCCTATAAGATTTTCTCAAAGGCTAAACCTTTCTGGTTTTACCTAGAAAACACAAGCAACCCCCTGGGAAGTACACACAATCTAACCCCTCTGGTTCAGCTTTACAACAGACTCTCTGAGGAAGCAGTCACCATTAATTCTCCCTATAGTCTCATATCTATAACTAAAAGGTGCTCTGGGAAAGCAATTACATCTCATTCCCCCTATGTCATGCATCTAGGAACTACAGATACTCTAAGGAAGCACTTACATCAATTCCCCCTATGGTCTCACATCGTAACAGTAAAAACAGACCCTCTGGAGAATCCCTTACATCCATTATCCATATGGTCTACTACACTAGGTTCTCAAAGCCCTGTGTAAGTCAAAAGATCACAAAAATACATGGAATCCAAAGTAAACCTCAAGAACTACTTGGCTAAACATTCTATAGCATAACACCATGTCAGATAAAACAATCCATCCTAAAAATACTGGGTATGGAAAACAAAGAAGCAACCTAATAGAAAAAACTAGACCAAAAGGTCAAAATAAGAAAACATAGGAAAAACCTCCATAGCATGAAAAAAACCCTATTCAAAATATATAACCTCTATCCAATCAACCAAGGCCTAGAAAACAAACATTAGGGATACAAACATAAACACGAAATACCCCATTCAAGGGTATTGGGAAGTTTTGCCCATATAACTCAAAGACTAACTATAGAAAGGAACAAACCACCTACCTCGGTGTTGCAAGATCATTATATGTGAACCTCAAGCCTTGAATCACCCAACAACACATTAGATCTACAAAAATGTATCAAATGTTCAACCAGAGATAACTTGAGAAATAGGAGTAAATAGGAAACGAATCTCTAGAAGAAGGAATAGCTTACCGAGGTGATCCAAACGCAATCGACATTGGTCAAATCGGAGAACAGATGCTCGATTGGGGGATATGAGAAGTTAAGTGGTTGTATAGTCACTCTTAGATGAGATAGGTCAAGAAGGAGGGCATTCTGTCCGTCAGATGCTACCCTGGTCTGTTTAATGAAAAAAAAAGAAAGTACACGGTGTGTACTTTATAAGTACACTGTGTGTACTTTACTTCACCGGCCCCTGAATTAGGCTGTCTCCAGGTCACCACACACGGTCGTGTGTATGGCCATTACACGACCATCACATGACTACCCACGGTAACTGAGTACAAGGTGTGTACTCATAAAGTACATGACGCGTACTTAAGAAATTTCCAGAAATTTCTCTTTTTCTCAAAAACACCAGAAAAATGAAAACATACCTAAGAAGAAGATCCGGGTTCTTACAAACTTCCCCCCTTAAATAAATTTGCCCCCAAATTTCCCTAGTAAGGTGGTGTAGAATAATAATCCTTAAATAGCTCCGACCACTATGATCGTACATTGGCCTCCCTTTCCCAAGTATCATCCTGTACTCGTCCGTGCTACCATAGAACTCGTACCAGAGGAACAGACCAACCACATATAACTTTCATAATTCAATCAAAAATCCAGATAGGATGATCCTTAAATGAGGCGTCCAACTCTAACTCAACCTCCTTAGGTTGAAAAACATGAGACATTTCTGAGAAGTAACGTCGAAGCTGAGAAACATGGAAGAGATCGTGCATAGACTGGTACCTCTGAGGCAATTACAACTGATAGGAAACCAGCCCAACTCTATCCAACACCTCAAACAGACCAACATACCTTGGAGAAAGATTACCCTATCTCCTAATCCTCCTGGGTCCCAACCTCAGTGTGACATGTAGGAAAACCTGTTCTTCGACCACAAACTCCAGAGGTTGTCTCCATCGATCAGCATAAGACTTCTATCGAGACTGTGCAGTAGCCATCCTCTTCTGTATCAACTCTTTCTGCTCTGTGGTCTCCTGGGCAAGATGAGGTCCTAGAATAGCTGCCTCTCCTGCCTCCAGTCAACATAAGGGTGATCGACATGACCTACCGTACAAATCCTCATAAGGTTACATTTGAATAGTTTCTTGAAAACTATTATTGTAGGAAAAATATTCAAGAGGTATTTGCTTCTCCCAAAACCCTCTAAAATTTAGGTTACATGCTTGAAGCATGTCCTTAAGCACCTGAATCGTACGCTCGGACTGGACATATGTCTGGGGATGGTAAGATGTACTTAGAAGTACCTGTGTGCCCAAATCCCTTTGAAGTCCCTGCCAGACCTGAGAAGTAAAACGGTCATCCCTGTCTGAAACAATGGAGTGTGGAACCCCATGTAGACATACAATCTCTCAGATGTACAACCTTCCCAACTCATCAATACTAAAGGTCTATTTAACTGGAAGGAACTGAGCAACCTTCATGAGTCTGTCAATGACAACCCACACTGCATCATTCCCTCAAGGTGACCTCGGCAAACCTGTCACAAATTCCATCATGACATAATTCCATTTACACTTAGGAATGGGTAACTGCTGCAAAAGCCCTACTGGTCAATGATGCTCCACCTTTACCTACTGACAGGTGGAACACATCATGACGAAACCAGCAACATCTCTCTTCATACCTAGCCACCAATACTGATGGTGTAGATCATGATACATCTTGGTGGCACCAGGATGAACTGCCCAAACTGAGGAATGAAAGTCACGAATTATCTCCTTGCTTATGTCTACCGACACCCATAAACGCTCATGGAAATGAAAGATCTCATCCTCGCTTATGGTCCATCCAGGAATAGGGTCCTCTCCTAACACGCTTTCCCATAGGACCAGGCCTTTTGAATCTGATAGTTTCATTATTCTCACTCAATCAAGAAGAGTATAGGTAATAACTACAGAAGAAAGGAACATTTTCCCCTATCTATCGTGCACCTCCAAATGCATCGCAGAGAATAGGGCCATAAGCTACCACTCACTGCTGGCATCATTAACTGCTTGTACCTGAGTCCTCCTGCTCAACTCATAATCTACTACGTTGACTTTCCTAGGTGTGTAGGAAATCTCAAAGTCAAAAGACTGAAGGTACTCAACCCACCTTCACTGTCTCAAATTCAGGTCATGTTGAGTGAATATATAATTGAGACTTTTGTGGTCGGTGAAAAATAAAAAATGCTCTCCCAACAGGTAGTGTATGCAACAATGTAAAGCATGAACAACTGTAGCCAGCTCGAGATTGTGCGTCGGGTAGTTTCTCTCATGTGGCCTCAACTGCCGAGATCTGTATGCAAAAAATCTTTCCCCTGCATAATCACCGCTCCCAGCCCAATACTTGACGCATCACAGTAAATAGTTTAGCTCTTTACTGGATTTGAAAAAACTAGTATTGATGCTAAAGTCAACCTCCCTTTCAGCACCTGGAAGGCTGACTCACAAGAATCTGACCATAAGTACTTAACACCCTTCTTATTTAGGCCTGTTATTGGAGCTGCTAAGCGTAATAAGTCTTTTATGAAACGTCTGTAGTATCCAGACAACCCTAGAAAAATCTATACCTCAAAGATGTTTTTCGGATGCTCCCAGAAAACTACTGCTCTCACTTTCTCTAGGTCTACTGATACTCCTATCTCTGAGATAACATGACCTAAGAAGTGAATATGATCCATCCAAAAGTAGAATTTTGAGATCTTAGCATATAACTGATTCCCTCTCAGTATACTCAGAATGATCTCAAGATGGGTAGCATGGTCATGTAGAGTGTGAGAGTACACCAATATATTGTCCACAAAGACCACCATGAAGGAATCCTAGTATGGATGGAACACTCAGTTCATCAGTGCCATGAAAACTATAGGCGCAGTCGTGAGACCAAACGACATAACCACATACTTTTATAGACCATACCTTCTTCAGAAGGCTATAATAGGTATATCATATGGTCTAACATGCAAATGATGGTAAACAGATCTCAAGTCAATCTTCGAGAACACCCGGGCTCCTCAAAGCTGATCAAAGAGATCATCAATCCTCGGTAAGGGATATCGGTTCTTGACCATCAACTGGTTAAACTTCCGATAATCCATGAAAAGTATGAGGGTACCGTCCACCTTCTTCAAAAATAGTATAGGAGAACCCCAAAGATAAGTACTAGTTCAGATAAACCCCTTAGCCTATAAATCCATCAATTGCTTCTTGAGATCTTGTAACTCTAGTGTAGCCATCCTATAAGTAGGAATGGACACTGGTGCCACTCCTGGAACAAGCTCAATAGAAAAGTCCACCTCTTGCTCCAGAGGCAAACCTTAAAAGTCCTCTGGAAATACATCCCTGAAACGATCTACCACTGGTGGAAAGTCCATCTAAGAAGTCCCCTGGTCATCCAGATATAGACTAGCAATCTGGGCTGTAACTCCTCCCAACCCATGATGCTCAGGTCCCTCTCTTCTCACCTAGACATCCCATTCTCCCTTATGAAGAAACGATCTGCCCTATAGTGATGTGAAACTCACCCTACGGTGATAGAAATCGATAAATTCCTGGAAGGAAACTAACCAGTCCATTTTAAGAATGACATCATAGCCTGTCATCAATAATACATAAAGGTCCCATAATAAGTGATACCCACCAAACTCAAGAGGTCACTCCTTATACTGTTGTACACTAACCGTTCTTGTCCCCAATGATGTGTCTAACATCAAGACTTCAACAGAAGTAATAATATAGAGCCCAAGGATCTCCACAACATCAACAAATATAAATCTATGAGAATAACCTATATCAAAAAGTGCATAAGCTAAAACTGAGGCAACTAGAATCGTACCTTGGATTATAGAGGGTCCGGAATCCTGCTCCTACTAGGTTTGCTCCACTGTAAAAGTCTGACCTGCACTGCGACCCTATGACCTTGCCTGACCACTCTAAGCTAATCCACCCTATTTTCGCTAAAATACTGGTGACTAACTACCACAGACTTGACCTCCACCTCATCCTGAATGGCCGGAATAACTCCAGTTCCCAGACTGATGAGAAATTGGTGGCACTAATCCTAAATGTAGAGTTATAGAAGAACCCCTATTACCAGCTTCAGGTGATAAGATCTGATAGAAACACTCAAGATGACCCATCTTTCTACAAGATCGGCACTCCACTAGGTCTCTCAGGCAATGTGGCCTTGTATACCCTCTCTTCATGCAATGATAACACACCACTTGGATACTAGTAGGAGTGTCTCACCTCCTTGGATCACCATGTGAAGACCCCTTGTGGAACTTCCAACTATCAATAGGAGGGATACTGACCCCAGATGTTGTACCAACTTGGCTCACAACTCTAGAATCCCTCAAATTTCACTATGTGATCAGCACTTGGTTGATGATAGAAGTGATGAAAGTTAACCTGAATATGTTCACTTGAGATTGGATGTCGTTCCTGAGACCATCCTCAAACTTCCTTTCTAGGAATAACTCATAACCTCCTGGAATAAGTGTGAAGTGCTATAGATCTATGAAACGAGAATATTACTCCATGAATGAGAGAGTACCCTTCTACAGACTCATAAAATCTTGAGCTCGATCAAACCTAAAGGTATCCGGATAGAAGTGGTCATAGAAGGCATGCTGGAACTAATCCCAAGCCATATCCTGCTGGCGTCCCGCCTGGGAGATCACATCCCACCATCTCTTGGAGGAATCTCGAAGCATGTACATAGTTATATTGACCCTCCTCTCTGGAGGAATCTCTAGATGCTTGAATATGGAAAGCATGGCTTCTAACCATGACTCTTTAGCCTGAGGTCCTCCTTCCCTGATGAAAGTGGGAGGATGCTGCTACTGGAAAACCCATGTCAAATATACCATAGAAGGGGCAGGATGCAGTACTCTTCAGAAGGTGTACATGAACCTCATGAAGACCTCTCAGAACTATTCATCAGCACTTGTGTCTGAAATGACAGCTGGTTCCAAGACTGGCACAACTGGAGGATTTTATGGAAGTCTTTGATCAGCCATGTCCGGTGTCTGATCATTGCCCTATAACTGGGGTACAACTGAGGGGCGTCTCGGTGGCATGAATCTACAAGGTCAAGTGCACACCTTAGATCAAGATTATTAAGGATTGAAAACTAGAAGAGTAAGGAGGGAACATGATAAAGAAAGAATTCAAGTTTTTCAAAACATGGGTACATGGCATGTATATTTGACTACACAACGTGTTCCTTTAAACCATTCAGATGGGCATGTACTTATGCCAAAACTGGTCATGTAACACCCCATACATGGTGTGTTTTCCTTACACACATCATGTAATTGAATCCTATTCCCCTTCCCGAGTTCCCTTACATGGATAGGCTACACGGTTCTCCTAAAACAAGACTACACAACATGTTAGTGCCAGACATGACGTGTACTAGACGAGCTTCAGTGACCCATGTTGTTAGTGACACGCCTGGATACACGGCTCACACTACATGACATGTTACAGAGGGACATAATGTGTACTAGGAAGATTTTTTTGACCCATGTTATTTGTTACATGGCCAGGTACTCGGGTTACACTACACGATGTGTTCCAGATGAACACAGCGTGTATTAGAAAAGAATTAATCGACCTGTGTTGTTAGTGACACGGCCGGTTACATAGTTCTAAAACACGGTGTGTACATCCGGTACACGGTGGGTCCTATCAAAAATTACAAACCCCATGTCCCCACCCACACAGTCTGAGACATGGACAGTGACTACACAGCGTGTACATATAGTACATGGCACGTACGTAAGAAAAATATTTTCTTCTCAAACAGAAGAATACATTGAGTGTATTCATCATTACATGACGTGTATTCTAGGTTTTTCCAAATAGTAAGCCTCAGAAACTACTCCGAAGCCCAAAAAAACACTAAAAAGAACATTAAAGTTCCAAATTCTGATTCGTGAGGGCTCATAATCCCCACTAATCAATGCTTGGAATCTTATAAATGTCATAAACAAGTATAATAGATCAATGATCCACCAAATTCCGATCCATGAGGGCCCATAACACCTCAAGAACCAAAGTTTGGAATTCATTCAAACAAAACCATACACAACCAATAACCTAAAAAACAGTAGGTATTTTTATCAAGGAATCTATCACAACATCATTCATATCTAGCACAACACCTATCACAACAATATGCAATCGCTAATGCACCGTAAATGGCATGGAAAGAATGCATGACATGTGATTCCTAGAAAGTTACTATATGATGCATGAGATGGAATACCCTCATCTCATCAGGTTGCAATAGAAATAGAATCTCAATAAAAAAACAATAACAACACAATACATGTGGGTCACCCAACAGTGAAAATCAAATCAACTGTAAAATTGAAAAACTTAAAAACTTTCAATAAATAAGGTAGATTGGATTTTCCCTGTATAAGGGTTAACTACTCCCAGGCACAACTTATTACCAAGTACCTATTCCTTCATATCCCTATCTATAGACTATAAATAGTAAGTCAAGAGAAAAGAATTCCACTGATACCACTTTGTAATGTCCCAGTTTCAGAAGCCGCCCAAAGGCGCCCCGTACCCGGTTGGTCACGTGGCCTCAAGCGCATTTCCCCTAACGCCAGATCCTGTCGACTAGCAGCGAGGGCCTTGGGTGTGATAGTGGGGAAAATATACCCTCATTATCAGAGTAACACAATATAAGAGAAATAAATAACAATAGCGGAAATAGTAAAAACAACATACAACAATAAATAGCGGAAGACTAAAAGTAATAAGCAGCTGGAGCACATATATAATGATGCATGATATATATGTTTATAAAATCATCCAAAAACATCACAATGCTAAAATACAGTACTAAACCAAAGCACAAAAGAAAAAAGTAAACAACTCCTCAGAATCGCAAGCCTCAGCTTGGTCCCATGCTCTCCAGCTCCGAAGTAGTCAAGTTCCTGAAGTAGAAGGGTGATGGCCCTTATCTACACCTGCAACAATATAATCTGTTTGGGCCATAAATCATGACCCAAATAGTGTGTGAGACTAAATCCCAATAGGCAACCACCAAGAGATCTGTGCCTATTAGTCAGTGAATATATATGGTTGGCAATAAGCAAAAGAAGCAATAAATAAGGAAGTACTCAACAATAAATATTCCTACAATTTCAAAGCATTCAAACACCACATACCAAGTAAGCAGATAATCCTAGAATGGTAACCCTATGGGATGTTATCATAGCCTAAACCCCTTAGGTCCTACCTAGAAAACTCAAACAACCCTCTAGGAAGTACACACAGTCTAACCCCTTTGGTTCAGCTTTAACACAAACTCTTTGAGGAAGCACTCACCATTAATTCCCCCTATAGTCTTGTATCAGTAACTAAAAGGTGCTTTGGGGAAGCACTTACATCTCATTACCCCTGTGGCTTGGGTCAAGGAACTACAGACACTACAAGGAAACACTTATGTCAATTCCCTCATATGGTCTCACATCGTAATAGTAAAAATAGACCCTTTGGAGAACCCCTTACATCTATTCTCCCTATGGTCTACTACACTAGGTTCTCACGACCCTGTGTAAGTCAAACAAGTACAAAAATACATGGCTAACAAAGTAAACCTCAAGAACTACTTTTCTAAGCAATCTACAACATAACAACATGTCAGATAAAACACTCCATCCTAACAATACTAGGTATGGAAAACAAATCAGCAACCTAACAGGCAAAACTAGACCAAACGGTCAAAACAAGCAAACATGGTAAAAACCTCCATAGCATGGAAAAATAACCCTATTCACAACAGATAACCTCTATCCAATCAACCAAGGTAGAGAAAAAAACATTAGGGCTACAAACATAAACACACAATACCTCATTCAAGTGTATTGAGTACTTTTGCACATATAACTCAAAGAATAACTACAGAAAGGCACAAACCACCTACCTCAGTGTTGCAGGATCGTTATACGTGAACCTCAAGCCTTGAATCACCCAAGAACACCGTATATCTATAAAAACATCTAAAAAGTTCAACCAGAGATAACTTGAGAAAGAGGAGGAAACATGAAATGAAGCTCTAGAAGAAGTAAGAGCTTACCAAGGCGATCCCAACGCAATCAACGATGGTCGAATCAGAGGAAGGATACTCGATCAGGGGATCAAAGAAGTTATGTGGCCGTACGATCTCTCATGGATGAGATAGGTCGAGAAAGAGGGCGTTCTATCCATCAAACGTGACCCCGATCTCTTTAATGAAAAAAAGAAAGTACACAGTGTGTACTTTATAAGTACACGACGTGTACTTGCCTTCACCATGCCCTGCATTAGGCGGTCTCCATGTTACCACACATGGCCGTCTGCATGGCCGTTACATGGCCAATACATGGATACCCATGGTAACCGAATACATGGCGTGTACTCATAAAGTACACAGTGTGTACTTAAGAAATTTCTAGAAATTCCTCTTTTTTTGGAAAAGAACAGAAAAAGGAAAACATACCTAATAAGTAGATTCAGGTTCTTACATTGAACTCCAGAATATTTGCTACCCTTTTCTATATATCTACATTATATTTTTGGGTTTCTTTGATCTTCACATAAATGGATGGTTGAGTAATCACTTGGGAAAGATAACATTTATCTCCTCCCATTTTGACTTCAAGATCCATCCTTTACATATCCATGAGTATTGGGTCTTTTTAAATCCTCCTAATGGATAGAGTAACATGGTCTTTTCTACTCAGATCATCAGCCACCTTATTTTCCTTTCCAAGTTGATAATGCATCGAGTGGTCATAATCCTTGATTAAATCTAGACACATCCTTTAGCTCATACTTAACAGCTTCCGTGTGAAGATATATTTCAATCTCTTATGATCAGTGTATAAATCACACCTCTCAATATAATGGTAATTCTGCTAAATTTTCAATGCAATGATCACCACCACTAATCATAAATAATGCATCTGTAAATTTTTCACATGAGTTTTTAATTAGTGGGAGGCATAAGAAATTACCTTTTACTTTTTCATTAGGATTCATCCTAAGAATTTTAATGATGAATCACTATAAATTAAAAACCCTTCATCACTATAGGGTAATGTAAGCTCGTGCATAGTGACCAATCACTTATTAATCTCCCTGAATCTTTTATCAAATTTCATTGTTTAGGGGAAATTCACTCCCTTATGGGTAAACTTGTTTAGTGTATTGGATAATCATGATAATTTTCTCACAAAATTCAGATAGTATCCAGCTAATCCAAGAAAACTTCAGAAATTAGTTATAGAGGTTGATATCGACTATTTTTTTTAGTTACATATGTCTTTGATGTGTCTAAAAGTATACCCTCATTAGTGATAATATGAACTAAGAAGGATACTCTTTAAAACCTAAATTCACAATTATTGAAATTGGAATATAATTTATCCTTTCATAAGGTCCTTATAACAATTTCTAAATGCTCTTCATGTTATTTTTTTATCTTAGAATATATGATAATGTTATAAATAAAAACTACCAAAATTTTCTCAAAGGTAATCTATAAAGAATCTATTCATTAAATACATAGATATAAAAGGAGAATTTATACTCCCAAATGAAATCACTATAAATTCATAGTGTCTATACCTTATGTTGAAAGTTTTCTTGGATATATCTTCTATCTTAACCCTCAATTGATGATATCTAGATCGAAAGTCAATATTTGAGAAAAACTATGCTCCTCTGAGTTGATCTAATATGTCATTAATACGAGGGAGAGAATAATTTTTTATTGATTTTGTTGAGCTCATGGTAATAAATTAAAAGAAACATTGATCCGTATTTATCTTTTATAAAGAGGTTTGGTGTACCCCTTGGTGAAGAACCGGGTTATATAAAACCCATATCAATATTATCTTGTAATTGATTCTTAAATTCCTCTAATTCAATAAAAGGAATTATATAGGGATTATCTAAGATAATAAATGATCCAGTGATGAGTTCTATTGAGAAATAAACTGCACATTTTGGAGGAAGACTATGATCATAGCATAAATTACTCATAAATAATGAGCATATTCTTTTTAACAACTCCCTAAGTTTTAATCTTGGATATCCATGATTATTTCCATACTAGAATTTCCTTAAAAGTTATTGTTAACATGATGAACAAATCATTCATAATAGTTTATGAAGAAAATTTAAATTAACCTAATAATATCCACCGGTGCTATCTTGCCAGGTGTGCAGTCTTAGGCCTACTCATCATACATCAGGGTGATGATTGAGTCAATTCTCAACCAACACATTTTAGGGTGATTACCCCTATGAAAATATATATCATAACTACATCCAATTTATAGTATCTAGATAGGGATGTATTGCTAGGAAAACCATATAATATCCACTTTCCCAAAATATCAAGATGTTATCCAATACTTAGACTAATTCAAAGAGTTCTCACTAAAGTTCTGTAAAATAATCCCTAAATCACCTAAACCTCACCTTTGATTCCAACATTTGATACCCAAGATAAATATACATAAACAATACATTGATTTAATAGTTTAATTACTAAATTCAAAAAATAGTCACACAAACCAAAGACTTAAAAGTTTTAGTGTCTTAGAGAATAGTTAAATAAACTTATTTATAACACTTACTAGAATTCCTCCATAACCATTCTCCTCTAGACCGTCTTCTATAAATATCATATGATATAATTATCTTTGATAACAAGTGGAATGGAAATATAAGAAGGGGTGATATTGAATTATAAGTAAGGGAAAAATATCAACTTGTCATAATGGTTAGATCTAAAATATAATGGAAAACCTAAGTAAGGGAGTAATACCAGATAAAAATATCATGGGATCATAAGTGAAAAAAAACTTAATTGATCATTAAGGATTATGAAATAGGAACATAAGACCATATAATGGTCATAAAAAACATAGCCTATAAAATATAACTAACATGAAATAAATATATAAGAAAGAATAATATCTTTAGAACATGGAATATCATAAAAATTTGTCATTTATAGGAAATAAGGCATATTTTAGAGAAGTAGTGGAATAAACATAATCATAGGAAAACATTGTGAATAAATCCAAGTATGTCCACCCTTTAATTTTGTGAAAAAATACAAGTATATATACCCTTTAGTTTTGTGAAAAAATACAAGTATGACCACATATAATTATCTAATGAGATATAAAAACATAATCAATACACTGAATGGTGATATAATACCCCACCGATCATCATACATACATATGAGTGCCACTTAAAATCAAATCATTCATCTTATCATAAATAAACCATGGGAATAAAAATGGGTTTCATAAATTTTATAAATGGTATCAAATAAAAAAACATGATCATTTGATATAAAAAATATTATCACTCCAAAATAGAACATTTCAGGTGATTTATGAGCCATTACTTTATTGGATAAGAATCCATTAAAAGTGAAATATAAATCATAAAAAGGTTTTTATAAATTTTTTCTTAATATAATCTTAAAAAGATGTGATTTTTGAGTCACATTTCAATTTTTTTATGAAAATTAAGAGGAAACATATTAAAAAAAATTTATAAAAAAAATTAAAACAAAGAGACCTTGAAATTAAATAAATCATATGTCAAAATGCGATGTATAAGAGAAGAATTTATGATCATTGGAAGAAAAAGCCTTTGAAATGTTTTAAAATACATTTATTGAAAAACCCACATCGTTAAAAGGATATTTAAACCTCAGTTTTAAAATAAATGGGAATATAAGGGTCATTGGAGATACAAACAATTTGAGTTTTCACTATGGAAAGAAGAACATTGGCGGGAAGTAAAAACATGAATGTGGAGGGAAAATCCATTAAAAGTGATGGAAAGTATTCTCAAAAAATTTTATTCCCACAAAATAATATATTAATCAAGGAAGAATACTTTGGTTTGAAACATGATTTACCCAGAAAAAAGGTGTAAATACAACATAAAATTATCATAGGTTATATATAATCATACTTGGAAATGTTTTAGACAAAGAGATGTGATTATATCCCAAGGGAAGAATTTGTGACATGAAAAACCCTTACCTTTACACCACTTAATTGAATATTCTATAAAATATTGTATAAAAAATAACTATCTTAATAACCTATTTAATAATCCTTTATAAATATTCAATACATGTATATTAGTTAGTTATCATATATTTTCATAACCAGGTGTCGAAAATCTTGATCTTTTTTAACTCATTTTGTAATGGTGGTGTTGTTCTCTATTATTATCCCAAAGTTCATCATTAAAAGATTATACAAGGTGATGGAATATATGTTTTAAAATAATTTATAATTTTATAATTTTATTTATTAAGTGTTTTTATAACATTTTTTGATTATGAAAACGAATATGAGTTCATTTTGGTGAGTTTAACAAATAAAAGGTGATATATTAATAACATCATTTGATATTGATATTATGACTCCATAATAATTTTTTTGTAATTAATAAATTATTATTAAATTTTTTTACACTAATATAACATTACGTAATCATCAATTACATAAACATTACAACTTCACTAATGTCGGTGGTAAAAATGACCAAAACAGGAATCTGTTACAATGATTGAATGAGTTAGAGAATGTTATTATATAATGTTAATATAAATTTTACAGAATCTTGAACATTACATAAGTATAATATATATTTATTGAAATTATTATTATAATAATACAATATGGGTGGTTATGGAAAGTGAATTTCATTGTTCATGGAGACTGTAGTCCGCATGTACGTACTATTAACAATCCCATTTCCCAATAAATGGAGATAATGATGGTACATAAAAAAGGATCAATTAATAATTGTATTTGAGATATATAAAATCTATTAATTCATAAAATGCACCCTTTACACTATCCTTGAGATATGGTGATGGAAAAAAAACCACATCACATCATAGAGGCAGTAATCCACACATACACACAATCGATGTTATTTTGTTTCCTTAGTGTATGGAAAGTATTGAATATTCATTTTATCATTAATATAATGAAATTTAAATATAAAAATTATAAATATTTAATTATATTAACAAGGTTATTAAATATTTTAGTAAGGGTTATAATAAAATTCAAGACTAAGTAAAGGTAATAATCACATTGGAAGCTTGGGTTTTCTCTTGGAAAACTCCGTGGAAGTGAATGCATTAAAAAAAATAAAGTTGATCATAAGATTATATAGGTGGAAGAGGGTTCTAATAGGATAATAAATAATTATTTTAAAGGATTAATTATAAGTTTAAGTGTAACTTTGAAAGGGTGTAAGTGGTATCATTTTATAAGATAAGAATAAGGCACTTTTGGAAACACACATCATTTTTCAATAATGTCATGACACTATTCAAGGTTTAGTGGAATAAAAGTAGAAAAAGAGGGGATGAGGGATAAGATAAGGTTTAAAATCCTCTCATACATTAATTTTTATGCAAGTTAAGAGTGATTTAAGTCTTTTTTTTTGCTTTTATCCTTTTTCCCAAATTAACTTTTACCATAGTAATTAATTTTTAACCTTATAATTATTATGAATGAAAAAAAATTAATATTGGAAAGTTTTACATAATTTGAAACTTATAATTTAAAATTTTAAAATTATTTTAACCATTAAAATTTCTAAAGGTGTGAAAATTTAATTTTAAAATAAACACACTTAATTGTGTAAAAACAGTTTTTAGGAAAAAACATTTTTAAGCTTTAAATTTATACATAAGATAAAATTATGTTGGATATAAATTTTTATTATTTAAGTTGATTTATTATAAAAAATAAAATATAGGAGGATTTCAATGAAATCAATAACTAAATTTCGCCATCTAGACACTTAATTGGAGGAAAATACTGAAAACAACTAGTTTTTTATTAAAGTAACATTTTAATTTAGTTTTAAAAATATTGGACCTATGATTATAATTTCAAAGAATATTTTGAAATTAATAATTTTATTCCTTAAATAAATATTTTATTACTTAACTTTTTTAATCTTATTATATAATTTTATATTATGATAAAATCATAAAATTATAATTTTCACAAAACATTATTTTTCAGCTAAAAATAAAATTTTTCAGAAAAAAATCAAAAAATTCATACTAAGTAAATTTTTATATTAATAATTAAAAAAGGAATTTTATTTTATAAAATTTAAATTATAAAATGTGTAAATTTATCTTTTAAAAAAATACATAATATAAAGAAAATGTATTTTACTGAAAACAACTTTTTCAATATTAACTCATATTAATTATTTTCCTTCTAAATATTTAATGGTTTAAAATATTATTATTTATTATAGATTTTTTAATAATTATATTAATATGTTGTGGTTTTTTGTCATTATTTATAGCGTGTAACATAAGTTTTCTAACATAACATCAGTTTTACAAAGTCTAGAACTTCGGGTTGTTATAGTTTCCATATGTATTAATCCATTAAGAATGAATTAATACCTTGATTTATGATTTTTAAACAAAGATTAAATAAAGGATGTTATTTTGATAACACCTAAGGATATATATAGACATTTTTCATAGAATAATTTATTCGGTAACACCTATATAAGGAGATGAATATATCATTGTTTAGTGTATGGATTTGGCCCATTATTGATTCTTGAGATTACACAAGGCCTGTATAAGCTATCCACTTCTCAAGGACACTTTATCTCATCTAAGAAGGTGATATAACTCTATCATGAGTTTGTGTATCCTATGATTGAGATTTAGATCTATCATTCAGTTTCCCCTAGAGGCAATAGGCATTTTCCACTGCTCATTTATGATCATCACCAAGCGTTATCCCTCAATAAAGAATTTGGAAGATATTGTTCCTGAATACCATATGAGCTATGTTTTTACTATTTTTTCAATACATAGATTACTTGAAGATAATTAATCCTATTTTGGGTTTTTTTACACTACCAATGGAACTTATTATAATCCAGAAAATTTCCTCAAGCAAGTCCTCCAATATTTAGATAGTATTCTCAGACCACCCATCTATCGGTGGGTAATAAATAATGATCCGATTCACCTATAAACAAAGAAATTTCTATAACCCTCTCCAAAAGTTTGAGTTAAATATAACATACCTATCTATTAGTATGATATATGGTACTTCATTAAAACACATTATCACCTACACATAAATCTTTCCCAGTTTGTTAATAGAGAAATTTACTCAGATTTGCAAGAAATGAGTGGCCTTAGTTGACCGATCAACAATAACCCATATTAAATCACTAAATTGGGGTTTCCATGAAAAAAACATCATAAAATATATTATCACATCACCTCACTTATACTCTGGTATGTGTATTTAATGAAGTAAACCAACGAGCTACCAGTTCTTAGTCTTCACTTATTGATAAGTGGATAAAAGTGTGATAAAACCTATCATGTACTTATTCATTCTAGGATACCAATAATACCTAAATTTATGACAAAATATATTAGTTAAATCCATATGAACAACCCACCTCAAGGTATGTGAGTCCCTTATCATCTCTTCATGCATGTTCATAAGGACTGCAACATGACCTCAAACATAAAGAATCTCATTAGTGCCCAAAGACTAATCTGTTGGTGGATCCCGAACATAAATATTTTCTATCATGAAAATACCATATGAATATGATAGATGACTACTCTCTATCCTACTAATGAGTGAGGAGGTGATAAATAAGTACATAAGGTCCATTCAACTATAACACTCTAATACATCATGATAAAACTCCACAAGGAGGTCCATCATTTGTTATTCCCTGCTAGAATCCTATACCACATGGGTATAAGTATTTATACTTAGTGAATAATAAAAAAATTACCCTTTATAGGGGTATACTCTAGCTCAAAATCAAGATTGTATACACTCAATCCTTATTCAATACTAAAGGTTTAGGTCCGATTGTGAGAAAATATACCTCAGGCTCTTGTGGTCGGTGTATACCACAAACTTCTCTCCCAAAATCTAATGTGACCAATATCTCAAGGTGTAAACCATCAATATTAACTCAAGATCATGAATTAAGTAGTTTTTTCATATATAATCAAATATATATACCCGTAAGTGACTACCTAACACTCTTTCATAAGAACCAATCCAAGGATAACTTTTGATGTGTCATAATATAGAGTATACTATTTACCCAAATCTGTTTGGGATATGATTGGTGTTTCCATAAACCTCTATTTTATATTTTAAAAGTATCCATCAAAATAATATGAATAAAAAACTTCGTTAACTTTTTGGTTATGATTTTTATTAGTTCTACTAAGTAGGTGAAGTCCTGAATGAATCTCCTATAATAACTGGGCAATCCTAAAAATATATAGGTGTCAAAAAAATTCTTGGGAATTTAATAAGAAAATATATCCTTGATATTCTTATTATCCATTTATACAAAAAAAAATTGATATCATATACCCTAATAGGGTCACCTTACCAATAAAAAATTATCACTTTGAGTGCTTGACATATATTCGATTCCCCCTCAGTATAAACAAAAAAATCTCTAGATATTGAGAACGCTTCTCTCTTAATTAGAAGTATATAAGGATGTCGTTGAAAATTACATCTAATAAAGTATCCAAATAAGTATGGAAGACCCGATTTAACATATAAATGAACACTTTAGGCATGATCTTCAAACTGAAAATCATTATTAGATGCCCACATTAGCTATACCTACTCCAGAATATAGTTTGAGTTATGTTAGGACTCAACCTTATCCGATGATAGTCTGATCTCAAATTAACCATATATAAAACTTTATATCCTCTAAGATGATCAAATAGATTGTAAATACATGATAGTGGAAATTAGTTCTTGACCATCACCTAGTTTGAATTTTGTTAATCCACACATAATCTCAAGGAACTATCCACCTTCTTGGCGAACAAAACTGTAGCACCCCAACAGGATATACACAACCATATGAGAACATTAATTTCTATATCCTTCACTAGAGACTTTAGATCTTGAGTCTTCATAACATATATACTATAAGGTGAAATAGATATGGGATATTCACTTGGTAATATCTTAATTTTGAACTCAATCTCATGATCAAGAAGTAACCTTGAGAAATACTTCAAAAAACATAATGAAATTGGTCCATTATGGGAGTAAGAATGTCAAATGCACCTTCCCATCATCCAAAAGAAAGCTAGAAACCTAGGTTATAATCCCACCCAACTTATGATTCATAGAAAGGTCCTACATGACCTATATGAATGTACTAATCTCCATAATAAACATTAATTTCACCCTTAGTAAATGTAAATCACACTCAAAGATGAAAATAGTAAAAATGGTCTTGATACTAAACTAAATAATCCAAACTAATAATTACATCAAACCTGATCATATCTCATGTAAATAAATCCCAAAAGAATATATAGCCACCAATCACTATGGTGAAATCCCAATATCTTTGAATTCCATCAAATCACACCCCTAAATGCATATCAATTGAAATAACATAATATAGATACTATATGGCAAGCCTTAATCCATCAATGAAATAAATAAATATGAAATAATTGGATACACATATATCAAATTAGGTAAACTCCAAAGTGGAAGCTATTCAAATCGTATATTGTCTAAATCTTGTTTAGTAGGGGTAATATCGATAACATGAATCTATCCAGGACCTCTACTCTATGCTCTTTCCTAAATCCCCTATAATTCACTCCCTTACTATCGCTATTTCCCTTTTCCTTGGGAAAAAAATCCTCCACCATGATCTAATATGTAATAAACCTGGTTCAAGTAACCCAGAGTCAGTGGTTATTTTTTTTTACATTGTTACAAAATACATAGATCACAAGATCCAATATTTTAATTGTATAAGGAGACTAGATATATAAACAGACATTACATTACATTAAAAACTGAAGATACATCATCAAAAAACATGGAATCTTTATTATTTATCCTTTAAAATCAATATATCACATGTAGTAATCTTCATGGTATCATAAGGAAATGGGAAATAATATAAAAGGGCGAGTTTAGATGCTCAGTAAGGGGAAATATACAATGAAAACTAACAAAACATAAGTATTACATACTTAATATGTGAGGAATAAATAAAAAATAGATCCATATGAGTGATAAAATGATCATAATATATATATATATATAACAAAACAATGGTAATAAATAAATCACATAGATAATAATGATAGGTCTCATAGTGATGGAATGCATAATACCAGACGTCATAAACATACCATCAAGACCTCATGCCAAGACATTATACGTAATCAAGTAAGGAATATACCAAATACCCAAATAGTTTGTCCCATGTGACCTACTGATTCATTGAGAATATGTATAATTATGGTCCCACCCATCTTATAATAAGTTCAATGCATCCATCATATGAATAGAATGGATAATAAATACACATCATGATGTTCTATATGGAACCTCATAAATATTTATGGATAAGTAATCAATACTTTTTTTTATAGAAATAATGGATATAAAAAATATAAATATTTCCCCATTTAATTGAATAATATGGCTATCTAGTTTAATATTAAATAATAAACTTAGAAACTATAATATATTTATAATATAATGAAAAGTACCCTTATCAAAGGAAAATAGTGCATGATAACTTTATGGTATAAGGATGTTAATAAATTTTTTTTCATTAAATAAAATAGTTTATAATGGTAGGAGACCAAATAAATGATAAAACCCCCCTTAAAAATTAAAAGTATGTATCATATATTTGATACACATTAGGGATGAAACATTTCCTTAAGGAAAGACTTCCTGGTCAACATGAATTGATAGAAATGGTGAATTTATGCCAAAGCCAAGTTTAATCCACTTGGGACTTGATAGAGGATCCACCAAAAATATCACTATCATATTTTCTTAGAAAAATCCCCCATTATATAAATAATATATCTACAATAACACAAATACATGGAATATGTAGGTATTTGGGTAATTGAGCATATTACTATTGGAATGTTTAAGCATTATAACGACTTATAAAGGTTGTATAATGATAGGGAATGTAGATATATCATTGATAAAACAATAAAGAATTTATATAAATTAATAATAATAAAATTTTATATTTTAATTAAAAGTAATTGGAAAGTATTACAAAAATAAAAAATAAAATAGTTTAGGAACCCTTACCATGAAATGTGGCTTCTCAAATCTTGAAAATAACACCTTAGAACCTTAAAAAAACCCTTAGAGGGACTATTGGGAGGGGAAATGAGAGAATAAATATACTCACTAATTTTTGAGTGAATAGGAATGGGTTTATGGGTGAGTACTTATATCCAATTAGGGACAATTGTTTATTAATTTTGAAACATAGGTCTTTGAAATATAGGTTACAAAATATGAAAAATCATTGTCTTTACCATGGTTTTAGCTCATGGTTTTTGATATTTAAGACATTTTTTTTGAAAATTTTATGTTTAATAATTGAAATACATTATTTTATATTACCTTGTACATGAAAATATTATTTTCCCACAAAATATAGTTTTTAAAACCTTAATTTCCATTTTAGACTTTGGAAAGTCATTTATAGGTTTTGAAATTCATTTTAATTCATTAAATTACATTATATTGATAAAATAAATTATTTTTTGTATAATTATTTACTTATATTAATTATTAAATATTTTTTCATCATAATTACATCATAATAATTACTATATATACTTAAAATGTTTTATTTACTAAAAAATTTGATAGTCTCAGAAAATTATGAAAAATTCACCATTGTATAATTTTGATGTATTGATTCCAAATTAAAAGTCATTTTTATTAAAATAATTATATATATATATATATGAGATTTTATTTTTTAAAAGAAGTTATTTTTTTTATTTCAAAATCATGTGTTTAACACAAAAAATTTAAAAACTAATTCTTTAAGTAAATCTTATTTTTATTCAAAGACATATGTGTGTAATATATTACTATTTATTGATTAATATACATTTTTAATAATTATAATTATGTTATTATTGATTTAATTTATTAATTTTATTCGATACTTTCATGAATAATGGTTTCATTACTATTATAATGGTTTGATTCCCAATAGTCAGATTATAATATTCATATGTCCCCTTATATATTCTGATAATTTCATATTTTTATTTTCTAATAATCCCTATTTTTAACTGGGTTAATAAGGAAACCATACAATACTTGAAGGCCTAGAGGAAAAAAGGACTTGAAATTCATGGCTAAAGTCCCAATGATACAAAGTCTTAATATATAGACCAGAGGCCTACCATCTCCTTATATATACTCTTCATTATAAAATCCTAAAATCATTCATATATTTATATTAGTTTCTATGACATGTTTATTCCATTTATTATTATTTTCTTGATAATATAAATGCATCTCATATAATTTTTATTCTTCTTCAAGTAATATCCTACATAGTTTAAGATTATGTTGTTACCCCATATTCTTACTTGTTCTATGGTACTTGTTTTAGATATTATTTTAAATTTAATTTTCTAGTTTTGTATTGTATTATTATGTATTTTTCCTTTATAATGAAATGATAAAGTTTGGATTATGAAATAGTTTTTATGATAAAGCGTATTTACAAGAATTGAATCTCTTGTCTTAAAATTTCTCCCTTATAAATTATTTCATCCTCAAAATTTGTGGTATAAATCAAACTATAAACAGATGTGGGTAATTATTCATCACTGATTCCTCAGGATCCTACATGTATTCATATAACTTGTGATTACTCTAAATTACTTTCACCATATAGGTTGTTTGACTCAATAATACTTTCTCTCTAGTGTTAAGAATCTGGATAAGATCTTAATTATATGATAAGTTAATATCTTAATCTATTTCCCTGGTGGTGTGTACATTTATTGGGTTTGGAAAATAATACTTCAATATCAAAACATGGAAGAAACCATGCACTTTAGATAAGTTTTGAGGAAAATACAAATGATATTCCACAACTCCAATTCTCTCCCAAATCTCAAAAGGCCCAATTCACCTCAAACATAGCTTCCCATTCTTATTAAACCTTATAACTCCTTTCCATGACGATGCTTTCAAGAAGACACGATCCCCTACTTAAATTACAAGTCCTTCCTTTGATTATAAACAAATATTTTTGTTTACTTTGGGATAACTTGATATGATTTTGGATAGATCACACTTTATCAGTTGTCTCGTTAATAAGTTTTGGACTCATTGGATTCCTTTCCACAACTTCATCCTAGAAAACTGGAGTATGATATATTTTCCCTTACATGGCCTCGTACAATTTCATTTTTTTTCTTGAGTAAAAGTTTTTATTGTATATGAATTCTTCTATAGGTAGATACTAGCCCCATGTTCCTTATAAGTCGAGTAAACATAACCTTAATAGTTCCTCTAATGATTAGATATTCCTTTTAGACTACCCATATGTTTGAGGATGGTAATCGGTACTCAAGTGTATCTTTATATTCAAATAATTTTAAATAATCCTACAAAATTTGGATGTGGAATGAGGGCTGTGATCAAATACAATTGATATAGGTGTACACTAAAGTCTCACAACTTCATTGATATAGATCCTTGTAAGATGATCAAGGGCTAGATCCTCCCTTATTGTTAGGAAATATGAAGACTTGGTAAGATGGTATTCTATATTACATCAATTTTCTTAGACATTTTATGAATCCCAATAACAAAGTCCATTGTGATATTATCCCACTTCCTCATTATTATAGAGATAGGTTTCATAACACCATTTGGGAGTTGTATCTTGTCCTTTACTTGTTGTCATACTAAGCATCTGAACACATTGTTAGCAATTTCCTATTACATGTTGTCCAACCAAAAGTGTTCTCTTAAATACCTATACATCTTGGTGCTACCATGTTGTATAGAGAAATCAGATCTATGAGATTCATCTGACAATTCCATCTTTAGTTCAAGTACCAATGATACACATAGTCTCTTTCCAAAACTTAATATTCATTTTTCATAGATTAAGTCTATCAATTTTTCATATTTCATGGCTTTAATATTATTTAATAGGTCCCTTTTATCTTGTTGAGACTTCTTTGCCTTCTCTAGTAAGGTTGGTTGGGAAATTACTTGGAAAATAAATGATGTTTAGGTTCCTTGATAATTTTAAAAACTAAATTTAATAAATAAATGAACATTATTTCCTTGTTTATCCTCAATATAGACAGGACTCCATGATCCTTACCACCCAATGCATCTTCCACCTTGTTTTACTTCCTATGATGGTTGTTTATTTCATAGTCATAGTCCCTGAGTTGTTCTGACCATCTCCTTTATCTCATTTTGAGATATTGTTTAGTGAATATGTCACAACCAACCATTTTACTTATTATTTTATTTATCTACTAGTGTTTGGCCTTGAGTTTCAAGAGTCTTGAGTTTAATTTTTTTTGTTTTGGATAGTTTTTCCTTTTATCACATAGTTAGTTTTCATGTTTAGAGGAAAATATGTGGTTAACCTTATGTATGGACCTTTTTTGATTAATTTTGTTCTTCATGGTTTATCCCCCCTTGGTAGTGCATGTTTGGTTCCAAAACATGTGAAATCTAGTGGAAATGATGCAATCTCTTAGTGAATAAGGGTACTAATACACGAATTGAAAATGATCAGTAGTTTCCTTGTGAAAATCATGTGGAGAGCTTAAGCTTCTAATCAGATATATTTCACATAGTTGGTTCATGGTTTTCCTAACCATGTGGAAAACCTATGCATGGGTACAGGTGAGTTAAAGGAAGCGAACACAATTATCGCACATATTGGTAAACTATGTATCCAAACCATCCTACCTATAACTTTAAAACATTAAAATTATCTTTTTATACCACTTGATATTTAATCCCTAAGACACTCTCCCCCCCATTTGAGCCCCTCAACCCATGGAACCTATCCTATTTCATTTTATTCCTTCTATGGTGAATCCATGTGATTTATTTATGGATTAAATATGGTTATTCATGGATAGGTAATTTATTCCTATATTTATTCCTGATCTTTTCTTTCTTATCATTTTTCTCTTTTTCCTGTGTTGTGTCCTTACTTAGACAAACCCTAGAGTGAGGGTTTGAACTTATTCTATGAGATTATTTATGTTTAGGGTGTAAAGATTTTCTACTGGGTAACATTATTCCCATTTTCAAAGTTTTTAACCATTCACATTCAATTTTAGGTATGTTTACCCATTAATTAGCCTTTAAAATATAAAACCATGATTTCTTGTCTATTTAAATGTATGTTTTGGGATATGAAAGGATAGTGTTTAATGTATTTAAAGATTTTGTATTAGGGAAACAAGGTTTTCACTTGATGTGAAGGTTTTTTCAATTTAAACACATAGTATAAACCTATTTTTATTTTACCTCACACACCAAATGTTTGATAAATTACCTGGATGGATTTTTTAAAGGAGTTTCCAAATCAAGAAATGTGTTTTATCCTTTATACTAGTTTTCAAAGGAGTTTCTTGAATTTAAAAGGTTTTCTTGGTCATTATAAAGGGTATTTTAAAATATTTATAATAGTTTGAATATTTAAAATTATTTTATATCATCTTTCAAAGTTGGTTTTGTTTTTTTGAATCCTAGGAATGATTATAAGGCTCAATTAACACTTTATAAATAATGTTTTCCTAAAAAACCTACCTATGGTACGTGACACTATCTTGTTTATTTTTAAATAATATAATTCTCCTCTTTATAGGACATAGTTTCTATGTACCTATAATTTTTAAATAAAGGGATATCTCTATGAGGTGTGTTTGTAGTTGAGACTTTGTTTTCTATTCTAGTTTCCTGTAATCAAGTGTATATATATACATGTATTTATATTCACACCATTTATTGTTTCTATTAAATTGGATCACCTCTATTTTTTGTATATCATTGGAACCTGGAGTAGCAATTAGAAATTTTTAGAGATCATGATACACTTGTTTAGGATTATTCTCTATCTAGTGTCCCTTATAATGAATATTCATCGATTTAGGAGTATTTCCCCTTGGTTAGGCTAGGTAGTGTATGATCGAGCATTAAGGTTGTTCAATTGCAACATGTGAACCAATATGATAGATATTGTTTAGTACTATTCTTGAAATTCTATTGATCTCCTAGGTATTATCATGACCATTGATACTTATTTATTTTATGTGGGATACATTTCCTTTATTTTTGTGATAGTATACTTTTCATTGTTACCCATTTCCCTTATCTTATTATTGTAGTTATTATTATTATTATTATTACTTTTTTTCTTCCATTATATTCCTTTTGTTTTAAAGGAAACTAGTGATTTTATGCTTTTAAAATTGTTTGTAACTTTTTTGTGTTATATATTTAAAGGATCGTCTTTTTAAAATGTTCAAACCCCCTATTTTATTAAAGGAACTGTTCTAAAGGAAAATAGAAACAAATTATTATTTTATTTTAAAAAATAAAATGTAAAACCTATATTTCATCACATTTTATTTCAAACTATCTTGACATGGATATTTTATTTTAAGGTAATGCATGGGGTGTGCTTTTTCACACCCTAGTTCATAAATAATGTTATTTTATTATTTTATCTGGGTTTGAATACTTTTTTCGAGGTTCGGGCCAAGTCCAAATTGAAATTTGGTGTTTTTGTTGATAAATAGATGTTTTGGTCTTGATAGCATCTGACTCAGGGGAAGATCTCGATCAAGACTGTGAGGCTTCACCCAAGTCACCACACGACCTACCCATCGTTAAAAGAAAATTAATTAGTTAATAATATGGGCAATAAAATGAAATTAAGAATTGTTATAATAATAAAAATAATAGTAATATTATTATTTAAGGTTATTATTATTATTATTATTGCTAAAATAATTATTAAGTTGTAGTTATTATTAATATTATTAATATTATTGTTAACTTTTTAATTAAGTTATTATTATTATTATTATTATTATCACTAATTATTATTATTTTTTTTTGAGTTGGCATTTAGTTTTTTTAGGGTTCTATTTTTTTTATTTTTTTACTTTATTTTTTTTATCTTTTTTTCTCTCCTCTCACTTTCCTCCCTCCTGTCGCACCTATCCTCTATTGTGCATGGACACTACACTATTCCCATGGGCAACTCCCCTTCCTCCCCTTTCCCTTATCAATTTCCCGTGGCCTTACTCCCAATGACCTCGCCTCATTGCGCTCTACTCCCTAGCATGCAGCCCCCCCCACCAGCCTCCTTCCATGCACGAATCATCGACCCCCCTTCATCTATCCAACAAACCCCCCTCATGCGATTCTCTTTTGGCACACCGAACCCGCCTGCGTCCCTCCTCATGCGACCGTGATCTCTCCAGCCTCCTCCTTCTCTGGTGACTCCCCCCAATAATCTTTTATTCCTCCTTGTAGGGTTTTAGTTTAAGGTTCCATTTTTTCAAGGTTCAATTTTGATGTTTTTGGTTTGACCTCTTGTTTTAGCGTCCAATTGAGTTTTTTTGAGGTGTGGATTGGGTGCGATTGGAGTTTCGCACCAAATTTTAGAGTTTCTACACTGAGGTAGGTAGTTTTATGTAAAAACATTGTTTGATGAACTGATTTTTTTTGTTTAATTAGTTTATCATGTTCTTTAATTAATTTTTTGGGTGTAAATTGTATTTATTTTATGAATTATTTTACTTGATTAAATAATTTTGGTGTGTTCTATGATTAATTCTCTTGGTTGGAATTTTTTTTAAAATAAGTTTATTATGTGTTTGATATTTTATTTCATGTTTGTATATAATGGGGTGTGTTTTTAAAGAAACCCCATATTTTGTCATTTAATGGTGTTTTATGAAATGTGAAATTATTCTATTCAACTATGTAAGTGGTGGAAATTGTGTTTTGATGTGGCATTGGTGTTTTTTTGGTAATAAAAGAATATTTGAGTGGGTTTTTTTTTGTTTTAAGCAATGCAAGGTTTCTAGAAATTGTTTAATTATTTTTCTTAGTGTTTTATTTAATTGGGAAAATGCTTTATTTAATTATGAAAGTGGTGTAAATTTAGGTTGCAAAGAGTTTTGGTGTGTGTTTGGGTTTATAAAGTGATTTTTGTGTAAATTTTTGTGGTGCTAATTTTAAAGTGTTTCATTAATTGTTTTATTGATTTATTAAATTATATGTGTAGTGTGTGATCCGTACATTGTGTTTTTGAGTTGTTGGGTCTAAGGAAACTCACATATGTGTGAATAGGTAAGTATATATATGTGGGTTCCCCCGTTACATGTATAGTAATCCATGGTAGTGAATATACATGTATGGGGCTAGGTGTTCCCATGTATATATATGAAAATGCATACATTGGTGAGTGGAAACCAGTATATGCATATAAGAATATGTGTAAGGATCCCATTACACATGTTCATTGACATACGAGTGTGTGAATAGGGTATAGACATCCTTATATGTATGTAAAAGTGTATATTCCTAGTGGGGGAGCAACCTCTTTTAGTTAGAAAGCACCAAGAGCTGAAAGTTAGGTTTGATTCCACCCTGAGGTAGGTTCCCTATGTCTTGATCTTTAATTAGAACTTCCATTTTTTGCTTAGTATTCTTTTAAAAAGTAAGTTTCCTGCATTTATATGAAATTTAAATTTAATATATATATATGTATATAGTTATATATGTAAATGATTGTGGTTCTTGAAAAGTGGTTTCCTAGATGTTTTGAATGTGAAATGGGTATTTCCAAAGACGTGTGGCCTTTCGGCCAGTTTTTGTTAAAAAAAGTATAATGACATGTTAATTTTCTTAAAAGGATTACCCTTGTATGAGTGGTTTTAATATTATTTTAAATACATGATTCCTTGGTTGTGAAAGTGTACTTTTAAATGATTATTATAACTTAAAGGTGTTGAGAAACAGTGTTTTCTAAAATGTTAAAATTCTTTGTAAAGAAATGAGTCATGTTTTCCACTTTGAGAATGGTTTACAAAAGTAAAAAACCCCTCTTGAGACATTTCCCCTAGGTTTGAGAAATGTGATACAAGTGTTAACATGTGATTTGTGTTATGTGACTAGTATTGAGACTTGTGAATTGTGTGATGTGAAAGAGGGGGAATGCGCTTAAGGAGGGAGAATGGTGGTGAGAGGTTGGATATGATTTTAAGTAAAGAAAATGATAAGTACATATATGTTTTCTTGATAAAAAATAACCACCACTTGAAATGTATCACAATGGGAAACCTGGGTATCTAGGTGGTGGACTAGGACTAGTATTCTAGATGATACAAAGTGGTTTTTCCCAGTTTCGTCTAGAAGGATTAATTCTACAAAACTAACTAAACATTTGTGATGATTAGAGACTTTTAGGTTATAGGTGTGTTCCTTAATAGTGGCTTGTTCATGAGAATGTAGATCGTTGAGGTTCCTATGCCACATTCCACTGAGGTACTAGGATCATAGTTCCCTAACTAACACTAGCTTTTTAGGGATTTTCCATGCTACTATTTTATAACATAGTGTTTGTGAAATGATTTCTCATTTTTTTTGCTTCAAGTTTGTTTCATTCTTTAAAAAATACACGTTTTTTATTTGAATTGTTTTCCTTTCATTTTGGAATGTTAATGAATGTTTAGAAACTATTTTGGAAAAAAATAGTGGAATATCATTTCTTTCCTTAAAAATGTAAACTTATGACTTGAATTTGGAAAGAAGAAAAACATTATTTATTATGTATTATTTTCAAAGTACCATGTTTTGTATTTCTTATAAAAGGAAAAGGCATAGGGAATTTTTGTATCTTGGAATTCCTATTGAGAATCTCAGTGCTCACACCTACTTTATTTTTTAGTTTCAGGTTCCTCTAGTTTGGGTCTCACTTAGAGTGAGTGTGGTTTTTGTGCTCCATGGTGACCCATGAGGTCACTTGAGTCATGTTTTGCTGATTAGTTTATTTTTTATTTCTACTGCTAGTGTTGTTCTTGTTTTTTTCAGTTTATATTCAGTTATATGTCTTTTTTTATGGACCAAACCATTCCCAACTGTCTCATTTTGATGCCTGAAACTAGTTGTTAGCCCATGAAGATCGGGAACACCCTTCAGGCCATGTCACGAACCAAATTGGGTGAATGGTTCAAGGTTGACCTGGGTTGTTCCATGACACAGTTTCTTTGGAATACCTATTGTTTTTAGTACTCATTGGTATCATATTTTAGTTTTAGGTTTATAAAATGATCGTGCATGAAGCATTTGTAGTATCGAGGTTGGATGGTGACTCATTGAGTCATGTGGAGATCCATTTGTGTATTATTTTTGTTTTATTTTTATTCTATTATTGTATCGACCAAGCCAACCTTCATTGTGATTGGTATCCTCGTTCAATTTTATTTTTTTATATCGAGATATATATTTATTATTTTTGTAACTTGTATTGTTTATCCTATTTTTAAAACCATTTCTTTTGGTTTTCATTAATTTCTAACTTATGTATGAGTCATGCCAAAATTTCATTATAGTTATTATTTTAATTAAATTATATTTATGAGGTGATCATTATCATTCATGTATATCTAATTACTTAGTTCCTGTGGATAGCATGATGAGATCAAGAATTCTTCTCAGGTATGTCAGGGGCTTGTTCAAATGCCCAGGTCAGGGGTGGCCCAGAGTTGGTTCATGAATGAATGGAATTGGATCCTTGTTTAAAAAGAGTTCCTAAGTTCTAGAGTATACCCTTTTTTATTTAGGTAGTAAAGGTAGATTGGATCTAGGATTTTTGGAACTTTTGGTGTCGGTATGAAGAAGTTTTTTTCCCACACTTTTAGTATCAAACCTTGAGTTTCCATAGGAAATCAGGGTTTGAGTCCTAGGTTTGTGTTGTTTTCATTTATTTATTGTTAACTTCAAGTTTGGTTGATGGTGTTTTGGTTTCATTAAAGTTATGTGAGTTGCTTATATGTTTTTTATTTTTGTGGATGATGAATAGAGTTAAACTAGTGGTACCTGAAGATCTCACAGTGCATAAAAAGAAATGTGGTTTTTTAGTACATGGTTCAAAGTGACTCTTAGTGGCAATTGTTTGGTCAAAACATCATTCTCCAAGATATGTGGTTGAACTACATACAACCACTAACCCCCCACCCCCCCCTATGAATTTTGTGTTGGGTATTCTTTTTTCCAATTAATTTTTTGGTTATAACATGTCAATTTTATTTAGTTGAAACCTTATTTAAAATGTTATGTTTTTAGTTTTCAAATTTATAAATAAAGTTTCCATAACTTAATTTAAAGATAAAATTTGTGTGTGAACTTCCAATAAAAATTGTTTTGATGAAATTATTTTTCTAAAATAAGTGTTATGTGGAGTTTTTTAATTTTAAAAGCTATAGTTTGTTATTTTAAATTAAATTTCAATAGATTTTTTTTGGAAAAGGGATTCTAATGATGAAATCTAGGTTTTGGAAATAAAATCAAGGGGTTTTTTATTTGAGATGAAATAATTTTTATATATTTTTGAGAAATTATGAGTGTTAGATTAGAGTTGTTTTTAGAGTAGTGTGGGTGGATTTTACTTGATGTTTTAATAAATGAGTTTATTGATCTCTTTTTATTTCTTGGTAATTGGTTTCATGATATTTTGACATTGAGATTATTTTTTATTATGTTTTGTGATTTTTTATTCTAGAGTATGCCCTAAAAAAGTTTAAATGGATTCATAAGGGGAAGCTACAAGTTGTTTTCCATGAATTAATTATTGAATTGGTCAACCTAAAGATTTACTTATAGAGTTTTATAAGTTGAATCCTACAAAATTTTATAGTTATCAAGGACCATGTGAAGTGAAGGAGTGGATGCAGAGTATTGAAAGGATATTTGGAATTATTGAGTTTCCTAAGTCTCTAAAGATCAAGTTCACTACCTTTATGATAGAAGTTCCTAGTTTTAATTAGTAGAAGTCTATTGTTTAGAATAATCCATGATATTACCATTTATAGGAGAGTTTAAGGACTTTTTTATACGAAAAAATTTATTTGAAATTATAAAGGTGGAATGGATATAGAGTCACACTACCTTCAATAGGGTGATCAATCAGTGTATGAGTATACTTGATATTTCATTGACCTAGTACCTTATCTTAAAATTTGTATGTTGATTACTTTTTTAAGGATTAATATTTTGAAATATGACTTCATTATGATCTTATAATGATGGTGTTAGAATTTGGTTTGACCTCATATATGGAAGTGGTAAAGCAGACAGTTTAGGTTGAGGTAGTTTTAGCTGGGGTGATTGAGGTGAATGATACATACACTATTAATTGAATTGAAGAAGTAAAATATAGTAAATGAAATTGGAAGAAGTATTATTCTAAGTAGGTGGGTGGTGGTATTAAGAGGCCTTACTAGTTTTATTCATCAGCTTCTTCTAGGGTAGGACACTTGTGTGCCATTAGTACAGTAGGCCTGATCATAAGAAACCCTAATATCTAGAAACTCCAAAGGCCTATCATGGTTATTGTCATTTGGGTCATATTGAGAGGTTTTACAAAGGAGCCTCATAAAAAAGGAGTAGATCCAGATCTACCCTTTTAGAGATTTACCCGGGTCAACTCACTATACATGTTTCAGATCTAGCTTTTATTAGATGAATTCTTTTTTAATATATCTCTCAGTTTTCCCCATATTTTTGGTGTTTGTTGGCCCATATTTATAGAAATACTTGAATCTCATTTTGGGATGTGTTTCTTTTGGAAATTCTGAATTGTAAATGGTTATGTTTGGGATCAGTCCAGGTCATTAATGGAAAATTTTGGGTTATAATATCCTATATCGAGTATCCTATTCTTATTAATATTTTATTGTTTATTTTATTCTTGGGAGGTTTGATGTTTTATTATAATTATACTATGGTGGGGAGGACATCATAGTCAACTTGACCATGAATCTCTTGGAGACCTAGATTAAAGTGCTTGTGGATGCTCATTTTGGTGAGGGTGTATCTGGTTATTGGTTTTGTCTTTCAAGGTTCTATGGGAGGTTAATTGAGTTTGGGAGATGTGTTTGGATCATTTCAGTTGGCTTTGTAGGATTTCTCTTGATGGTGATTTTTTTGTTATTTTGTTTTGAGAATCAATTTTTATTAAGGAGTTTAATATTATCCTTGGTACTGATTAACTGAATCTACTAAATTTTTATGGGGATAGAAATAATTATGATGGGGAGAATTATCACATCCCAAAATTTTTATTCCTTATTACTTTATTTATCTACTAGTTTTTTTCTTGTTCTTGAGTTTCAGGAGTCTTGGGTTTAAATTTTTATATTTTGTTTCTTTTTTTTCTTTCATATAGTTATTGTACATGGTTTAGAGGAAACCATGTGATTACCCTAACTTAGGGACCTTTTCCTATTCATTTTTTTCTTTCATAGTTTAACCTGTATCGGTGGTGCATAGTTGGGTCCAAACCATGAGAAAACCAGTGGAAACTATATAAGAACTTGGTGCATAAGGGAATCAATGCATGACTTGTTCGCATTCAGTAATAATTGTGTTATAATAATTCAGAGGTCCTGCAGTTATTAGAAGAGACGTTTCATATGGTTAGAATTAGGTTTTCCTAATCATTTGAAGAAACCATGCAAGTATCCAGGTGTTTCTAGTAAGGGGTTCACAATTGGAACACTGAATGGTAAAACATGCAGACTGAATATAATTTTAAAACTTTGAAATTACATTTTTATCCCCCTAAATTTGTAATCTTCAAGACACTCTCACCCATTTCATTCATGACTCTTGATCCGCAATGCCTCTCCTCCTCCATTTTCCTTCAGTCTATAGAGAATCCATGGGATTTATTCATAGATTGAAGATATTTCTTCAAGGTTAGGTCCCTTATTCCTTTATTTATTCCATCTAATTTTCTTCTTCTTATTGTTCTCTTATTCCCTTATTGTGTTTTTTATTGGATGAATCCAAGTGTTAGGTTTTGACCTTGTGACTTATGATTTTTCATGTTTTGGGTTTCTAGATTGTCTTATGGGTTACATTCTTCCCGTATTAGAAGTTTTGGACTTTTTTCATTCAATTTAAGTTATTTTTCCCCTTTTATTGGACTTTAAATTCAAAATCCATAATTTTTTACATGTTTAAATGTATTTTCTGGGATATGAAATGATATTGATAAATGTTTTTGATTTTTTTTGAAAATAAAATTGTGTTTACACTTGATATGAAGAGATTTTCAATCTAAACACATAGTATGAAACAAATTTTTTCAACCTCGCAAAGAAAATATTCAATAAATTTCCTCAATATTTTTTATAAAAGAGTTTAAAATCTTGAAAGGCATTTTGGCCTTTAAAATAGTTTTCAAAGGAGTTTCTTGAATTTAAAAGGTGTTCTTGGTCCTTCAATAGGAGTTTCTAAAATTTTTAGAATAGTTTAAATATTTAAAATATTTTAAATTGACTTTAGAAGTTGATTTTGTAGTATTTAAATCCAATTAATGATTATGAGGCCTTATTAGCACTTAAAAAAGAGAATTTTCATGAAAAAACCTACCCATGAGACATGCAGTTGTATTATTTATTTTTAAATAATAAAATTTTCCTTTGTATAGGACATAGTTTCTACATTCCTATACTTGTTTAATAAGGGTATTTCTTCATGAGGGGTGTTTGGGGGTGATACTTTTTCTAAAATTATAGATTTATGTAATTATATATATAAATATACACACGTATTTATATTCATACCATTTCTTTTTTTTTCTATTTAATAGGATCACCACCGTTTTATCTATATCATGGGAACCAAGAGTATCTAGTGGAATTTAAAAAAGCACATCCTATACTAGTTTAGGATTATGTTCCAGCTAGTGGCCCTTAGTATGGATAAACCGAGACTTGGGAGTATTTACACTTGATTAGGCTAGGTAGGGTATGACTGAGCATTAGGGAGGTTTGATTAAACATGCAAACTAATATGATGGATCCTTTTTAGTACTATTATAACTGTTCCCCTAATATCCCAAGTATCTCAATGATCATTGGTACTTTTTTATTTTATATTGGATACATTTCCTTTATTTCTGCTATCATAGACCATTAATTGTATCCCATTAGCCTTATATTTCTACTGCTGAAATTATTATTATCATTATTACTTTATACTACTATTGTATTCTTTTTATTATGAATGAAATTAAGGATTTAACCATTTGAAAATGGTTTGTAAATTTTTGTATTAGATATTTAAAGGACTTTTTATTTTAAATGTCATAACCCCCATGTTTTATAAAATATTCTATATGAAAAGGGTAATGAAATATTATTTTATTTTGAAACTTAAAGTGTAAAACCTATCTTTTGGTAGATTATATTTAAAACTATCTTGACTTGGATCCTTTATTTAAAGTTAATTCTTGGGGCATGGTTTCTTTGTTCTACCTACTAAGTTTTATACTCATGCCTATCATATTTTGGTTTTAGAATTTTTATTTAATCACTCATGGGGATTTCGTGGTATCAAGGTTGGATGGTGGCTCATGAAGTCATAGAGAGATCGAGTTGGGTGTCATTTTAGTTTCCTTTTTATTCCATTATTGTTTTGGAAAGATAGCGTTTATTTTTCCTGAGATCCCGATTTATTTCTATTTTGTTTATATTTAGTTGTATATTCATTATTTTTGTGCCTCATTTGGTTTGGTTTGTTTGTAAGACTGTTTCATTTTTTTTCATGATCATCTAACTTATGGATGAGTCTTAATATAATTTAAGTAGAATCATCCTACTTTTTATATTGTATTTATTTGTTAAAATAATTCCTACTCATGTATGTATGATTCCCCAGTGCTTGTATCCATCTTAGGGGGATCGAGAATGCCCCTTAGGTATACCACGATATGGCTTGGGTGCTTAAATTAGTGGTAATCTAGAATTAGTTTTTGATAAAATATATACACTTTAAACTCTTTTTATCAATATATATGTCACATTTTGACCATAATGGTAATATTTCCATATTTTAAATGAAATATTACACCTGGAAGCTCAAGATCATAAGTTAGATAATTTTTTTCATGAATCATTAATTGACTTGATGCATAAGAAAAATCTCTATAATTATGTGCAAGGATATACCATAATACTTTATTCAACACATCAATATATTTCGAAAATATTTCCCTTCCCAATAGTAATTTTAATACTAGTTTTTTGATTAATATCTTATTTATTTTCTCACACATTTATTCACATTCCTCTGACCATGTTAATTCGACCCATTTACATGTCAACTTGGTTAACAAATTGTCTAATCAATAATTTTTTTAAATAATTCACTAAAAGTGACCTTATAAACCATGGAAACTATATATCTCAGTTATATTCACCAGAATGATACATTTTAAACACTTTTTTCTTTGTGTCTTCAACATATATTCCATACTTTGGGATAATATGGGAAAAAATAAACTTATTGAATCTAGAATTCAAATTTACTAAATTTACTATATAGACTCTTCTCCCCTAGATTATTAATTAAAATACATAAATGTTCTTCATGATATTCATAGCACTTTCAGTATATTAAGATATCATCAATAAATACCATAAAATATTTATCAATATAATCCTTGAATACTCTATTCATTAGGTCCATAAACACAAATGGTGTATTTTTTAACCCAAATGGAATCATTATGAACTCATAATGTGTAAACCTTATGAAAAAGGTGTCTTCAGTATATCATTATTCTTGAATTTTAATTTATGGTAAGAAAAATAGATATAAATATTTTAAAAGTATTGATCTCCTTGAATTTGATCAAATATATCATACATTTTAGGTAAATGATACTTGTCCTTAATTGTAACGGTGTTGATTTCCCTATAAGAAATACATAACCTCATAGATCCATTCTTATTCTTTAAAAATAATACATGTTATCCCAAAGGTAAAACACTAGGGAGTATGAATCCATTATCACAAAAATATTATACTTGTTTTTAAAATTCCACCATTCCACTAGATCCATTTTAAAAGGTGGTGAATATATGGGTTTTTCATCAGGGATAAAGTCAATAGAGAATCCATTTTCTTGATCAAGTGTATATTAGGTAATTCTGTAGGAAATGAATTAACATAATCCATCACAATATATATATCCTATATTATTATAATAACCTTCTCATTCATTTATTTATCTTCCCCCATAATTTCATTAAGACAAGCCACTGGAGGTGGTTCCAAACATAAATCTGGAAATGAAATTTCTCCTCAAAAAATAAAAGACTATATTCTATCCATAGATATTGTAATATTCTTTTCACAACATTAAATTATTTCTTTATAAATTGAGAGCTAATACATCCCAAGGATTATGAAAAATTCAACCATTGGTATTATGGATAGGTTTATAGCTAAATAACTTCCTTGAATTTTAATAGAGACATACCATTATACTTTTGTTTCTATAATACTTTTACTATGAGTTTTAACTAAAAATTACTTCCTTAATGCATCAAGGTATGAGACAATGTTCTTAACAAACTTGTAAGATGTAAAATAGTTCATAATTATAAAATCAAAAAATTATTAGCATACATTGAGTATATGAGCAATGTACCCGCTATGACATTATTTGGGGCATAAAATTATTCTATTGTAATTGAATAAGAATGAAATTTCTCCCTTTTTCTCTTACGGGGTAGATTTTATTGATGCTCAGAACATTGATTTAAATAGTGTCCCATTACATTGTAATTGAAGCATTGAATATTAGTGGATTCTCTTTTTCCCTTGAGTTAATGAGATTTATGGCCTTTATCTCTAAACTTGAATCAAACTCCTAAACCTTTAAATATTTCTTCAAGGTGTTTCTTTCCATAATTATTACATCTTATAAATTTTACCCACCTATTATTATCCTTAGACTATTTTTTTCAACATGGTTCTCAACTACCCTCTTCTTATATTGCTTTCCTTTGAAAATATAAGATTTTATAACTTCTTCTTAGTCTTGATCATGCTTATAACTGTTTATTCATATGAGGAAAATGTTGAAGAGATAATTTCATTCTATAAATTGGATAAAATATTTTAAATAATTGACCAGTATTTTTTTGAGGATTACTTATATAATCTAAAATATGTATTTATAGGCTTGAAAAGTTAGCAACATCTTAGTAACAACTTCCTCTTATTTTTGTCTTAAATTTAGGAATTACTTTCCATATCAGCTTTTTTAAAGAATATCACCTTAAAAGTATTTTATTACACATTATATATCTTCTAATACTTAGTGTTTTGAATCAAAGACAATGACTGATCAAAATATCCACTTAGATGATACACAACCATGATAACTTCTCCCTTTCACTATATCCTAATATGAGGAAAATATTATCTAAATAATTGATCCACTCCTTCATCACCTATGGATTAATATTTCCATTTAAATTTAGATGTTTTTTCCTAATTAAATGATCCAAATTCATTACTATTTTTTTAGGGGAATTAGGTTGTTTCATATGAGAAAGGTTATTTTTCATAACCAGATTTAACTTCCCTAACATGGTGATAATCTAGTCAGCTATAATACCAGCCTCATTGACATGATCAGGAGGGGATTTCCTACATTGATTATGGGTGTTTAAATAGTTTTTAATTCCTTCCATTAGGTTAAATATTTAAATAATTACATATAATTAATTAGATCATAAATAAAACTATGAATTATGAATCATAATATATAATCACTACTCATTTATCACAAAATTAAGTCGAGTGTTCTATCTATTCTATAAAAATTTCTATAACTTTTTAAATTATTTTTATAAGGTTCTATTTTATAACTGTCTAGTTTCTAAGGTTTATACTAAACTTTTTTTTGATAATGACTATAAAAATTTAGACTTTGTTAACCCATAGATGGTAGTAATTTTATTACATTGGTACAAAATACATAGATCACCTGATCCAATAATTTGGTAGTCTTTGAAAACTAGATACATAAATTAATATTACATTACATTGAAAAATGAATATATAACATCTAAAAATATGAGGAATCTTTTATTTTTACCTAAAAATCCATATGTCAGATATAGTAATCTCCATGGTTTCCTAGGGAAATAGGAAAAAATATAAAGGGGTGAACTCAGATTCTCAATAATGGGTCTTGTATAGTGGAAGATAACATAACATAAGTATATCATATGAAATATGGGAGGAATAAATAATCAAATAAATCCCATATGAGTGAAAAATTGAGCATACTATATCCACGGGTAACATAATAGTGGTAATAAATAAACCACATATATAACAATGATCTCATTGTGATGGAATGCATAATGTCGTACATCATAAACATACCATCAAGGAATCATGTCAATACATAAAACATAAATGGGAAATAAATACACCAAATACTCGACTATTTTTTCTCATGATACATACTATTTCATCAAGGTGATATATAATTCTAGACCCCACCGCCACAAAATAGTTCTAATGCATCCATCATATGATGATAATGGATAAATAATACATATCATACTATTCCCTAAGGAACCTCATACATAGTTTTGACTAAGTAATCAATAGTTTTCCATATAGATATAATGGATATATGTAATATTAATATTTACCCATTCAATGTAATCATATGTCTATCTTGGTGAATATCTAATAAACAACTTAGAAACTATTGGATATTCAATGTAATGTAAAGTAACCTTATCAAATTAAGGATAATGAAATAATGGTGTACGAAACATTCATGGTTTAAGGATTTCAATATGAAATAGTCATTTAAAAAAATATTTTGAAATGGTAGGAGACTAAATAAATTATAGAAAACACCCCATAAAAATTAGGATTATGTATCACATATATTTGATATGTATTAGGTATAAAATATTTCCTTATGTAAAGACTTCCAGGTTGGTATGCATTGATGAAAAGTTGAACCAAAAACAAAATTAATTTTAATCCACTTGGGACCCAATAATGGCTCCACTACTACATCACTTACATCCTTAGATAAATCCAACCTCTTATAAATAATACATCCATAATACAAAAAATACATGACATATTTAGGGATTTGGGTAATAGAGTATAAGACTGTGGGAATGTTTAAGCATTATAACAACATAGAAAAGTGGTATAATTAGAGGTAATGAATATATATTATTAAAAATACAATAAAGAATTTATAAAAATGAATAATAATAACATTTATTATTTAAATTAAATGTAATTTAAAAGGATTACACAAATAAAAAAGATAAGAGATAATGAACCCTTACCTTGAAAAGTAGCCTCTTAAATCTTGAAAAGAACACCTTAGAACCTTAGAAACTATATTGATGGAATCTAAGAAGAGAAAATTATAGGATAACCATGATAAATAAGTTTTCAGTGAAGAAGTATGTGTGGATGGGTGCGTATTTATAACAATGAGGAAGAATTGTTTATTAATTTTTACACATAGTTCTTTGAAATCTAGGTAATTAAAAATGAAAAACTATTGGCATACCCCTAGTTTTAGCTCACAGTTTTTGACATTTAATACATGTATTTTAAAATTTTTATGATTTTGAAATTAAATCCATTATTTTATATTAATTTGTCCATATAAATATCATTTTCCCACAAAACATAGTTTTTAAAAACTTAATTTTCATTTTAGACTTTGGAAAGCTATTTATTGGTTTAGAAATTAATTTTAATTCATTAAAATACATTATGTTAATAAAATAAATTAGTTTTGGTATTTTAATTACTTTTATTATTTGTAAAATACTTTTCCATAATAATTATTCTATAATACTTAACATATATGCTTACCATATTTTACTATCTACAGAAAAATTTGAACGTCTTAGAAAATAATGAAAAATTCCCCATTATCTAATTTTGATGTACCAATTCAAAATATAAATTTATTTTTATTAAAATAATTTTCTATATATGATAATTTTAATTTTTAAATAAAACTCTTATTTTATTTTAAAACCATGTGTTTGTCACCAAAATTTTAAAAATTTGGTATTTTAGTAAATTTCATTTTTATTCTAAGTCATATGTGTGTAATTATATCACTATTCATTGACTAATATAATTTTTTAATAATTAATAATTATATTATTATAAAATTATTTTATTTATTTTATTAGAAAATTTTATGAATAATGGTTACATTACTATTACAACGGTCTGATTCCCAACAATGAGATTCCAACGACCATATTACCCCTTATATATACACATCATTCTTATATCCTAAAATCATTCATATTATTATATAAATTATTATACCATGTCTAATACATTATTTATTATTTTATTTATATTAGCAATTCATATCAATAAATTTCATTATTTTTATAAAAGGATCCTCTAGAGTTCAAGATTATGGTGTTTCCCTATAATGTTACATGTTCTATGGCACTTCTTTTTGTTTTTTTTGTAAATATAATTTTCTATTTTTTTATTGTACCACTATTTGTTGTACCATTATGATGAAATAATATAGTGTGCACCATTCAATGGTTTTTGTGATGATGTGTTTATTTACTATAGTTGAATCTCAGGTCTTACATAATCAACCAAATAAACTACATCTACCAATCAGTTATGGCATACCGAATCCAAATCTTGAACCCTAATCCTAATAAGATCCCCTACTACTAGCTTCCCACTGAGAATACTTACAATATCATTGTAATTTAACCATCTTCCTGTAGAATCAAAAATCAAATACATTTTGGTTACATTGAGTAAAAAGATAACCCGGTATACTACACTGATAACACACCCCAAAACATCCACCTCATGGAGATGAAATGAGAAACTACCCTAACTACTTGATCCACCACCAACCTAGCATGATCCATCAAAAATATACTTCCTACTACCTGAGGATACACTACCTTTCCCCTCATTAGAATCCAACTACCTTGTGGCTCTCCCCTCATTCATCTCCTCTATTTAATTAGAGACTAATTCAAAACCTTTGAAATTCTATTTTAGTGAAAAATATTCTCATGTACTCATATCTCATATGTCATATCTAATACCATCCTAAAAATATTACTCTTTACCTATCTCATCCTCATTTAGAATCAAGGAGAAGTACGGGAGATCAGTAAAATATGTTGTATAGTCCATGAATAACATCCCTCCCTGAGTGGTGTGTATAAAATCTCAGGCCCTATAAACTCTCAAGATATCTAGAAAGAAGTGGTCACAGAGTCAGGTATGGAATTCCCTCCAAGATGACTCAACATGATGATCCTCTTGGATCAAAATATCCCACCGACGTTTATCTAATTATCATAGCATATAAACTACCAACTTTACCCCCTCTAGAAGGATGTATAAAGATGTCCAAATATAGCCTGAATGAACTCCACCTAGATATCAACATCTCGAGGGACTCCCTACTCAGTAAATAAGGGTGAGTGATATATCTGAAACTCCTAGAAATGAAATTTACATCCCACAGTGTCTCCCTCTACATAAACCCCATAACATGTAGTATGCTCCCATGAAGATGATTTTCCATTGTCAATAACACTGCAACATGAGGCTCTAACCCAACTATTTGTGGGGAATTCTCATACCCGCCCATCTGGAGCTCTATAGGAGGTCATCATGGAGGAATCTCTATATAATTCCAAACATATACCTCAGAGCACATTTCTATTAAAATTACAGAAATCATAGTTTTTAAGGAAATCAGTTTAGGTATAACATCCTACTATAATATATACCCTATATCATAAAATTCTCACTGCCTTGGTTCTCTCACTAGTCTCATATACCCATACTCTAGGTCATCATCAAATGTATATAGGATCCACATGATTAAATTCACATTTTTTCCATTTTATCTCTTTTATCAAGGATATTAAATTTTTTGTTTGGTTAAATGAGATCCTATTCAAAAGTTATAAACTAAAGTAGTTTACAAGTTTTTATTGAAATTTTCTTTAATTTAACCATTCCTAAAAAAGATATTTAATTACTAGTAACACTAATGAAACTATTTAAGTAATTGGTTTGATAATATTATACCATTAATTTATATGGTAAAACACCACATAATTTGATGTTAACACTTTAATTAACTGACTCCCTATATCACAAACAAGTTAAAATATCATAGACAAGCCTGAGAATGTAATGAGAATCCTATGTGGATGTTATGATGAATGAATATCCAACCTATTTCCATTTAAATCCAAGAGATAAATCTCATAAATCAGAAATCCAAAACCAAAGTGCATTATACTAGGTGAAGTAACTCAACCATAAAAGTGAAAACCAAGAAAAATAATCCTATCCTTAGTAACTTAGACTTCCCTTTTATATAGTTTAGTTACTCCCAAGAATAATATCCATACCATGTTTAAAAAATATCCCATATCCTATCAACCCTCACCAAATAGTAAGAAAAATAAAAGGAAATAATCCCTTGATGTCACTTTGTAACATCCCATCACAAATCACTCTATAGTAATAGAACTAGTGTGTTATGTGACCTCAGGCATGCCTCTCTATATTCTAGTGGTTTTTGACTAGAAGATATGGTCAAATGAAAATCATGTAAATACTATACCCCATTAATCAGATAGCTAGTAAATATTAACTAAAGTTACAATAATAACAGTCCTCCAAATAAGTAAGAGGTGACATACATCATGAAAAACTCTAATAAATAACATATAAAACCCATGATATATCAAAATTAATATTGTTAAAGTTATACAGACCTAATCAAGATCCATTATGGGAATATTGTAAACATCAAAACCAAAAAAATAACTAAAGATAAACCAAACTAGGGAAAATTAAAAAAGTGGTCCTCAGTCCTAGATTGGTCCCATCTCCCATGTTCCATCCTAGATAGATAGATCAACTATTAATCATATGAATTTTTTACTTGTCCTATCTTGCAACCATGAAGACTACTTGGGTACCCATGGAATTCAGAGCAAAGTGTAAGTACAACTTAGTATTCCACCCCCAACAATGTCCATAAATATATCTAGTTCGAAGTAAGTTCATGTTTATATATCATAATAATAAATGAAATCAAAAATAAATAAATCAATGTCTATCCTTGGGTACTATGGTGACATTTGAGATTGACTATATCTGATAAGGATAATTTCATATGTCTCTATATAGGATATATAAATTCTAAGGGGGAAAGATTCCCATAGAACCATCTCATCATCAAAACAAAAAATTATAATTGATCCCTACCCTAGAATAATACCATCATGACAAATTTGGTGGGAATAACACCCCACCCGACTCTACATCATTCAGATCAATATATGGGGAAAACAACACCCAATATTTCTCTAACTCACCATGTAATTATTAAGGGGGAATAACACACCAAAATTCTTTAACTCATCTATATAATTATAAGGGAATAATGGAGAACTACCCCGCTCTAACTAATCACATCAATATTAAGGGTGAATGATGCCCCACCTTTCTCAAACTCACCATAACATAATCTGGGTCAATGTCACCCCACCCAGAAATCAACATTTTAAAATTTTATAATTTAATTCAATCATATTAATAATGGTTCTCATGTCTTATATTGTATATTATTCTCAACCTAGTAATCATTCTAAAGTATGTATATTCAACTTACTAGGTTATCATTCTATTTAGGTCACCCTGGTTGCCTTCTTAAATTCTCATTTTCACTAAAAACAAAGAAAACCTCACAAGGTGGATAGAGGATGGTCTCTACAATTACTCATAGACCACTCATGGCAAGAATGACAAGATTTTAACTTATAATATAAGAACATATTATCTAATCATGTTTTTGGTCAAACGTGCATTAAGTTATCACGATCAAAAATCAAATGTAAATGAAAATAATCTTAGACCTTAGTGATAACTTCGGGAACACCTACTTTAATTTTGAATAAAGGTACTCATTGAATATCGACAGCTAATCAGACCTCAAATGGTAGAAATCAAATAATATGAAAAAAACCTAAAATAGGGAATAATAATTCATAACTAGCATAAGACTATGAAATAATATGATAAACTAGGAAATAATTAGTACAAGGTGATATATTTTTATTAAGTTATCACCCCTAATAAACAACACTTTAATCCATTAAGGATCAAGAGAGATATCACTTAGAGATGAAAAGAAGAACACGAAAAATTTTCAAGGTGTTTTATAGTATTTTAGATGATAATTCCTAAATTATATTTCAATATAAATTTTAAAATTCTATTAATATTTTGGAAAAATTATAGATAAATTCATCATTTAAGAAATTGGAAAACACTATAACCCCTAAAAAAATATCATATGTAGTGCATAGATATATATATTATATATCATATACAAAAATTATATATCACCATATGTAATATATTCCCTTAATATGTAATATATAAATCATACTTAATGTTTTTACCCTTTGGAAAAACCTATATATAACATTCTTACTCTATAAATAAGGTTTTTTACCTTAGGAAAATCCTATACTCAATATATTACTCCATACATAATATAATTCCCTTGCATGAATTTTAATATATAATATCCTTATCTCATGAATAATTTATTTATACATTTACATAAGGTTTTTTACATAGGAAAAATCCATACATAATATATTTATTCTATGAATAAGGATTTTTTACTTTGGAAAAGTCCACACGTATAATTTTACTCCATATATAAGGTTTTTGCATGAGGGAAAACCTATACATAAAATTTTTGTATAATAAATAAGGTTTTTTCATTTGAAAAAAAATATTTAATATATATATTCTATAAGTAACATTTTCACCTTCCCTTTATAATATTTTTATTTCATACAAAAGATATATTATATTTTCCCATAAGAGATGCATAAGGTTTTAGACTTAGGAAAATATTAAAAAAAATATAACTTTAAAATTACCAAATTCAATTTAAAATAACCTCATTCAATTTAAGTACCTACATTCCCTCCCCAAACATACCATTTTCTAAAAAATAGTACAAACTATCCCCTAACTCAGGCCAATTATTAAGAATTTATTTTCAACCAATTCCAACACTTCGAATGCCTATACCGGGACCTAATGCACATGGATAACCCAAGGTTAGATGAAAATTACCATTCCTAAATACCCAAACATAAATAAAATCCTAAAATCACTAAAATACACAAATTTAAACTAAAATTAAATTTAAGAAAAACTCAAACAGGTGTGGGTTTTAGGAAAAAAATTAATCAACTCATGCCTAAATCAGTCTGAGATGCTACAAAATAGGAATATAGGGTCATGAAATAAGTGTATTCAAAATATCATTAAATTATATTAAATTTAATATTCAGAATAAATATTAATCACAACTTATGGAATAATAACTATTTAAGTTCTTTGATTATATATATTTGATTAATAAATATCCTAATTAAGAAAATGTGAGTTGAATTTTATCACTTGTTTGTTATTCACAAAGTAATAAAAAATAAATATTTATTCCCCATTTTAGTGACTTTATTCCTGATTTTAGTGAATATAATATTTATTTATTTAAATAAATATTTTATTATTCAAGGTTTAATAAATTCCGTGGGGGATTCTCATGCTATGTTAAGGTCCCGACAAAAATAATATATTTTATCTAATATCATTTAAATTAGTATTTATTTATTTATTTTACAAATGGTATTTAAATATATTCATGCTAATTGATATATTATTATTATTATTATTATTATACATGGGTATTATCTTATAGATTTTTTTGAAATCATCTTATAAAGAATATTTGATAAAGTTTATTAACACAAATATAAAATATTAACCCTAAGTATATATTATGAATTTTATCATTTTAGAAGATTAGAGTTATTGTGCACAATATAACCTCTCATGAAATTATCTCAACCTTTAGAGGGAATATCATTCTACCTCCCTCTCAAGAATAAGAGTGAACAAGAGAATACTTTTGGTGCTATAAATGATGAACAATGTGAAGCACTAATTTCCTCCATGCTAGTACCCAGAATACCAAGAGCATTGTTAGGAGATTCATGAAGAATGTGTGGATACAAATAGAATAATCCTCACTTGGATTATCCATCATAATGATGATATGACAATAGAGGTATGATAATTTATCAAGATGATTTATAGCATTCGAGGTAATTCTTTTTTTAAATTAATTATAAATTAAATTTGAAAGATCCTTTCTAAGATATTATATGATTTACTTCAATAAGTTATTTTGATATTATCCATTTAAATTAAATAAAACTATTGTTGGACCTAGACTCACCATTATGGTACACCCTAGAACATTCTATGGGTATCAAAGAATTCACATTATAATTTATAATTATTTATTCTTTGTCTAAAAAATTTACTTGTTTATTTGTTAGTTTTTGTTTTTAGTTTTTCATTCATTAAACCAAAATTTGATATAATATATTAATTTGAATTTATATAACCTTGATCAGGACAAGGTCACAAAATGAATTCTCGAAGATCTCATTTGGAGGTTCTAAGGTTGTTGGATGCATGAAATAGACACACAATGTGTAATGGTAAATTATAAAACATGTATCTTTGTTCAACCACCCAAAGGTTGGGATGTGAAAATCATGAAGCACTGTGTGGGGAGGTATATAGTGTCATTACACACCATGTACTAACCATAATCATGGAATGTGGTTTGACATGGATTACATGACATGTATCCAGTGTACACATCATGTAACCCACATGGATTTAGCCTTGTGTAAATCACAACATGTTATAAGATCAACTACGAGATGTCATTACATGATGCATATTAACTACCAACCAAGTGACACAAGAAGAAGAAAATTACATGGAATATATCCAGTTGGGACTTCTTTCCATAAGAAAAATACATTGAATCTTATTTCGTAGATTATACCTTGACCATCCTCCTCTCAGAAGGGTGGTGTGAAGGTGCCTTAGACATGGTGTTAGTGTTAGAGAATTTCTCCTTACCCTTATTCTTGTTAACTATATGAATTGATGTTTTTTATGCTTAATGTCCTTATCCTCTAAAAGAACTAGAGTCAAGAGATCTAAGAGAATATTCTCAATACTAATCATATTAAAATTCACAATAAAACTATAGAATATTTGAGGAAGTGATGCGATCATGAGGTTCGTGCACAATTCATTGGGTAGCTTGAAACCCAAAATTTCTAAATTCTCAATGTATCCATTCGTCTCGACTACATGAGGTTCGACTAGTATACCTCATCCAAGATTTCACATGAAGAGTTCCATGGAGATCCCTTACCTCTCTTATCTTGCTTTCTCTTGATAATAATCACAAAGATGAGATAACATGGTGTATGCATCCATGTATTCATATATCTTTTAGAGATAACTAGTCATGAATGATAGCATGAGTCATTGGACATCCAATTCATCATCCACATGTTTCCAAAATATAGAATGACCCTCTTAACTTGTCTCCCTATAAAGATTATTAGGAATTTGGGACTCCTTCCTGTAAAACTTCCTCTCTTGGCATAGTATGATGCAAAGCAGCCTATGCCACTCGTGGAAGTTCAAATCAGTCAGATGATTTTATTTCTCCAATTTATATTTCATGGATAATATCAAGGCCATATGAATTTCCATTATTTATAAAAAATAAAAATTAGGTTTTAACACTTTATATTGATTACCAAGAGTGATATAATTTTTTTATTTTATTAATATCCCACTATTTTATTAAATCCCAATATCCTTGACCATTGGATTCAAAATATCCTAAAGTGTGTATATTCTAGTGGAAAATATTCATATCCCCCTTCTCATAACCTAGTCATTTTTTATGAAAATTACTAGAAGGTATTTAGGTAGGTGATCTTTCCAACTATATTAACTCTTAATTCCTTAATCTGTTTAGTAGACTCCCCAATCTTAAAATCCTAGACTCAGATTTCTTCAACACTTACATAAAAATTGTATTAAGTATACTTTGGTTATTACCCTTAATACTAATTTGGTTAATCCAACCTATTATCTTTATTAAAACTTCTTAATAATTGAAAAGTGTATCTAATTTTGGTCTAACCTTCACTTTAACTGTGGTTTCATTTTAACTCAGATGATAGAAGGCATTTTTGAATTAATATTTACTCAAGGGATTTTTTATCATATGCATAAATATTATTTATTTTATACTTAACATTATTGTTAATATTATATATATTTTATACAATTAATTAACAATGTCTTGATAAAATAATTTATGCACAATCTATTTATTATATTTTATCTTAGTATGTCTTTTATTTCATTTAATTTATGCAGTCATGATTAAAAAATAAAATAAATATTGCATCACATAAATAAATAAATAACCATGCACTGGATAAAAGTAAAATAAACATGTGGTACACTCATGAGATTTTACTATTGGTTAATTTATCAAGTAAATGATAAACCTACCCTTAAAATTAAGGTAATAACTCCTTGAGTTGGTCCAGGAATGAGTTTTAGTATCCCACCTTTAATATATATATCTCATTTTATGGTTTTACCTTGGCTCGGTCTTGAATCATCTCCTCATAACGGGATATCCTTCCTTTATATATGCTTACTCACTAGCAAGTGAGGGGAAACATGGGTTTAGGGTTACATAAATAAATCACGAAATTTTAGACCTGTATATAATAAATTTGAAGGGATGATCCATAGATCACAATATTTTTTTAATAATAAATCTAGTATAACATCCCATCCCGAACCACTGGGTCTGAGCTGGAAGGTCACATGAATTCATAAGAATCTCCTTGTACACAAGATGATTCAAACTAGAAGCAAGGTTCTAAGTTCATAAATGGTGAGACTGTACCCTCATTATCATTTCATAGTACCAATAGTAAATAATAAACAATATAATAAATAATTCGAGTAAACATGAAGAAACTAAATAAATGACATACAATTCATAGAAATAAAACAACTATTGACATGGGAAGCCTACCAAGTATAAAACAACATGCAATAAATAAATAAACAGCACTATGGGGGTCCTTCAGAGTCTGTACCACCCCACCACCTACTCCTTGCTCTTTTTCTCAGCCATCAACCATAAGCCCCTTTCTCTTCACTGGATCCCTCATGAAATCCACAAGTGCCCCGAAATTATTGAGCATGGTGTGATTACAAGACTCATTGGTACACCACCAATGTGTCCTTAAACTGATGTGATTATTTATAACAATTTTATGCCATAATTATAATAAATGTGTGAAGGAAATTGATATACAATCCAAAATCGAGCGATTGTGTGTTAACCAAGATTCTACAAACCCCAAGTTGTACATACTTCTGCTTCATGTATGAAAGATAACCAAGGATGGTCATAATAGAAAGGACCAACATTAATCTTAGAATCACTCTCTTTCAAACCCCATGGATTATGGACCAACCTCATCTTGAAATACATCTATCATAAAAGTTTGCAGTAACAAAACCTTCCCCTATATGGTGTCTTCATGGTGTCGTGTGAACATACACCTGGCATTATCTTTCCCTCAAGTAAACTGTGTCATGAAACATCATCATGTTGCAACTAGCTACCTTATCATGAATGGTACTTGGAATCAAAGATACCTCAAATGCATCTACAACGTGACACCATGTCCTCCTAGTACCCCCACCCTGTACCCAGGTCCATCATCATCATAGGGGCATGTCAGTGAACTCCCCCATAAGGGGATGAATATGTAACGATGACCCACCTAACTAAAGTACCAATAGAAACTACCGAGGCATGGTAACACAAAAATAGGGTGAATTATACAATAGGAATATCATATCAACATGAGTATATAATAATACACAATATCTTGTGATAAAAATTAAACATGAAAAAAAAGCGACTCTAATATCACTCATGGAAATTAAAACAAGTATCACAAGATACACACACACCCACACCCACATATGATCACAACAAAACATGTTCATCAAATGCCAACAAATAAAATCATCATAAAAATCATGTGTAATGAGAGCCCAAGAAGGTAAGGAAGTTCCTACCTCAAATTCATCAACATTATTGGCTGGAAGAAACCACCCTTTTTGGTTTGAAAGATGGAGTAGAAACCTCAATAGTTGAGAACACCTCTTAGCAGCCTTACTATCTTAGTCATCAACAAATCAACACTCAAGGTTCGTCAAGGGTTCCTAAAACCAAAACTAGATATTTTATTTCAAAAAAATAGAATAGCACATGTGATAACACTTTATCTCTCCTTTATAATTTAAAAATTATCTATTTCATCCAATTACTTATTATCAATCATCTTCTTAGGAATAATTATAAAACTAAATGAAATATTATCAATCTACCTCTATATTACCCCAAGATCATACATGGTTATTATTTGTAATTATTATTTGATAAAATAGTATAATTATCCTTGATAATTTACATAATTATCCTCTGATAATAAATTATCCTTTCATAATTATCTTATGATCATTATTCATAAATCATCCTTTGATAATTTGATAAATTTATTTTTGATAATCCCTATAACTATCCATTGATAATCTCATACAATTATCTTTTGATAATTTTAATACATTATCCTTTGATAATTTCATAAATTATCATTTTATATTTTTTCACAAATTATCCTTTGTTCAAATTTTATTACTATCCACTTATAAATATATTATGATGATTTCTTATAAAATCTATTAATAAATCCTTAGAAATTTCATTTAATAATACTTGATAATTATCTATTTTATACTTTCAAGAAAAAATTCTTTTGATTATTCTCATTAATTATACTCAATAATTAAATGTAATTATCGATTATAGTTTTTGAAAATTTTCCTTTTATAATTTTATAAATTATTCTTTGGAAAAAATGTGGGGTTTATAATCCCCCCCTTTATTATTCATTTTTTTAGAATTGAGCATATAAAGAAATAAATAATAATAATAATAAAATAATAATTTGGTATCCCAACAATACTGATAGGGAAGAGGAAGATGAGAGATCAAACATGCTAGGATTGGGAAAAAATACACGATACTGATCAACATAGGTTCACCAAATACATTTCAAAGGATTTTTAGGATCGACCAAGAGTGAAGTCCGAAGGTCTGATGATTTATAGATACCCACCTCATATACATTCCACATTTTGAAAACCCATATTAAACCATTTATTTGATTTTCATTTTAACTATATTTTGAATGTAGAATGTTTAATTCCATCTCATTAAGAAATTATTGATTTTAAATGGTAAAAAATAGATGTTTTTTAATCTTTTGGTTCATATTCAAATGAAAAAATGGCTTAATGTATTGAAGAAGAAGATAATAAAATGAATTTAAAAAATAAATAAATAAATAATATAATAATGAGGGGTGAAATAAATTACCCCTTACTCACAATGTTACTAAACACTCAGAATGCATAATGATTATATCACAACTAGGGTAAAATTCACATCCTAGACCTAACAGTGGTATTATATTTCTCATATGAGACACTATCCAGGAGATACTTTTTTTGAAAAAAATTATAATAAAAATATTAAATAAATTACCATCGCATGTGATGTTTCTAAATATCCGATGCACATAAATTTTATATCATGTATAGGATAAACCCCATATTCCATAGCTAATTGTTGTCTCAGATTTCTCATATGAGACACAATTTGAGAGATAATTATTTTTTTAAAAAAATTATAATAAAAATATTAAATAAATTATCAACGTGCATAATATTACTAAACACCAAACTCACACAAAGGTTATATCATGCCTAGGGTAAACCCTACATCCCAAAACTAATGATGGTCTCAAATTTCCAATACGAGAAATCATTTATTAGATATTATATTATTTTGAAAAAAACAAACTCCCATAATTTAATATATTTAATATTTTTATTTTATCCATACTAAGGAACTATGAGCCTCAGAATCTTAGGAAGACTAAGAACCTAACTCTTAAAATGTTCCTTTGAATATTATAAGGTGATAACTGCCCTTTTACCCTTACATAAAGCCTTTAAATCATTTAATAAGTGATTTTTTTAAAAAAAACATTTTTAGATAAAAATACTCCAAATTATTATCAAAGAGGGTTTTTATTACCATTAAAAAAATTAAGATATTACAATTCTCCCCTTATATCAACTTCTTATCCTTGAGAAGTATCTATAATGGTCTTACTCAAACAACTCAGGACACTGAGCTCAAACATTAGACTTATGCTCCCATATATCCTCATAGATTCATCCATTATACCATCGAATTTGGAAGAGTGGTATCGTATTCCCTCATAGAAATTTTTGACTATGTTCTAATATTTGTATCATACACTCCCAATATAATTCATTTGGTCCCAAATCAACATCATCATAGTCTATAACATGCATAGGAATGGGAATGTATCTTCTAAGATGATAAATGTGGAACACATTATTCATGCCTCAATAACATAGAGAAAGGTCCAAAAGGTTTTCCAATATCACCACCCATTAGGTGATCACAAAAGGTCCCACAAAACTTGGTTCTAGCTATCCCTACTTCCTTATAGGATGGTGCCCCAACTGAAGATTCGCTCATAAGAAAAAATCAATCACCCAAAGAAATATACAAGTGTCACTACTATGATCTTCATTTGTTATTTTTCTTCTCTAAGTGGTAATAAACCTCTTCTGTATCAGCTACACTATCTCAAAGGTCTCTCAAATAAAACAAGGACCCACAACTGATCTCTCACCCACCTCAAGCTATCAAGGCTATGAATGAAATGAACTCCTATAAAGAGCCTCTTAAGGAGACAAGGCTAGGTGATCATACCACGCTCTACCAAAGTCCATGACATAAGCTTGGTGCATATCCTATAGTATGCGTATAGTCTACTCATATTGTCCAACTGTTAGAGGATAGTATGTTGTGATCAATCTCAACCAAGTCCCTACGACCTTCTGTAATTCTTACCAAAACTACAATGTAAAACATGTGTATCTATCTAAAAAAATCCTATAGGGAACTCCTCAGGATCATACTATATCACAACTATAAAGCTCCTCTAGTTCGACTACTGGGTAAGTCTCTCTAATCGGTAAAAAGTGAAATCATTTGTCAGATAATTGAAAATCACCTTGGTAACCCCATCATAAAGTCCACTATGAAGTATTCCCACCTAGTGATATAGAAGTCCCTCCCCAGTCTCTCACTAATGGAAGTATTTATTTAATTCTATCCCATATAATAGGGTTTTATTTCATTGTTCAACAATGTATTAGATAAAGGTAAGATAAAGAAAACATAATTCTAATAGTAAGTAAAGTCTAGATATAGGTTGATAAAATATAAGGGAAGTGAATACCAATATCATACGAGGTAGAAACACAAAATATGTGTTCATGACCATACCTCATATAGTAAAAGGATCCTCATCTATATCTATTAAAGTTTTATCCATTGTATATACACGGATTATCTCAGATCCATGACCCTGTCTCTGCCTCTCTTGATTCCCCATAGTATGGGATTGCTACTAAGGACATTGACATGATCTTTAGATCCTAGATTTTGACTGTCTCAATCTCCTAGAAGAGATCCTAGCATAAAACTACCGAGGATGTTTGGTCCTACCACACTACTGACACTGAATCTAGGGTTTTGGGATGTAAGGACCCTTATTTTTATGGACCGTAATTTTTTAGCATAAATTTGAATTTTTGATTTCAGATACTTTTAAGGGGTAAAATGGTATTTTTACCTAGAATATGATCTTATATAATTTTTTGACCACTCGGTTGGTCTCAAAATAATGTGTTTACCCTAGGATAAAATTTTGGTGCAAATCTAAACTGTTCAAATTTTAGTGGAATAATTAATAAATAATATTTAATAACATAAATTTTAATTTATTTTCATAGGTTTTTGGTCATAAATTTTGTATGGATTATCAAATTGATATTATATATTCACCACTGAGTTCATAACATGGAGTTTTTTTAGGTGAGGCATAAAATTGAGTTGGGAATTAGGGCCAACCCAACCCCCTTTTTCTTTTATTTTCTATATTTTTTTCTTTTCTTCTTGGATTATCATGAACGCCCCTATGGATTCCCCTTCATGTGACTGAGATATAGAGGATAGGGATAGGGAGAAAGATAAATATTGAGGTATAGATAGTGGTACTATCACAAAGCTCAGGACATGCTGAATCGTCATGTAGAAACCATGAACCACAGAAATGAGTGAAGCTTCAGTGGATTCTTCCAAGAGCTAGTCCGATTTTAGGTTTTCACCCTAAATCCCCATATATTTTATGGTTTCTAGTTTTAATCTTCTAATATGAATGTTTATTCCCCCTTGTGGCCCATTCTACCTTTTTTGGGGAAGAAACCAGGGTTTCAGGGTGATTTGGAGGGTTTCTATTTTGGAAAACCCATCTATACAATGTGTATTTCAGGGAACACATGTCGTGTGGACTTCCTGTTAGGGGAAGATAAAATTTTCAAAGTACACTATTTGTATGGGTCATACACACCATGTATTGATACTAGGCCATGTAGCTGAGTACCCAGCTAGGTTTCCCATGTAAGGGGCACATTCTATATAGAGCACACAACCATACCTCGTGTGGGTTGCACACCATGTATAAGTACAAGACCATTCCAAATACATGGCCATGCCAGGTGAGGGACATAAGAAGGTACACCATGTAGGGTACACACTACATAACCATCTTATACGCTATGTTCTTGGATGTTTACATGTTAAGTACGACCAGAGTATGCACCCATGTGGGGCTTTGGGAGTACACACCATGTGCTTAGGAAGATATGCAGTGTACTTCCCCTTTTGTAACCCTTTTTTGGGTTTTTCACTTATTTTTTTCCTAGGAGTCAGTATTGGACCCATGATTAGTCTATTCTGAGTATATTTCCAAATATATCATAATGTTAAGACCCATGTGGTGTCTTAAGGAATCCTTGGAGGCATTTCATACTTTTTCTAAATGGATAGGTTCTTCCTCCAATATTTGAATTCATTCATCTCTTGAAAGAGAGACTTGAAATGATAATGATAGGTTGGGTGTTTGGACAAGCCTATTTTGAGACCTTGATCTAATATGGGCCCTGAGCTATCTCTCATGACTAATTATTTTCTATATATTCCTTTGAGGACGTCTTCCTTGAGAGATGTACCCTTATAGCCTATGAGTCTATAATACTGGTTGTTAATGAGGATCCCCTGTAGGATTCCCCTATTTATTCTTTCACTTAGAGGGTCCTGATTTGGATGACTCTATCTTTTTGCTGGTTACCAAATCACTCATATGGGTTACCTTTACTTAAATACTGACCTAATAATTACCTGGTAGGATCCATTTACTAGTGTACTACTCTATGGATCCCTTATAGGATGGCCCTTCATATATACCATCATAAGGTTCCCTTGTAGGATTCCTCTATTTACTTACCATTCAAGGATCCCTTATAGGATTACTCTATTTACCTTTAAACTAAGGACCCCAAGTAGAATGCATTCTCTTATGTGGACCTTAAGGATACCGTGTAGGATTCCTCCTTTTAGTTTTCTATTGAGGATCATAAGTAGGATTCCTCTCTTTGTTTAACTTGAGGGACCCAATTGGTGCCCTAATGTTTGACCAACCATGATCTAGTATGTCAGGTTTGGGTAGATATGGTAGCAGGTGTCACCTTAGAACCTATTAGAAACTTGTAATCCCATGGGGTTGTGGTAATAGTGTTGGGTTTAGGAATTCAACTAACATCACTTTTTTATTTCACATTTTTATTGTTGATGCAGTGATGAATGCCAATTGAGCCTAATGTGAGGTGTATTTCTTTCTATTTGTGATTTCTTGATGTTCTTCATGGGATCTGACTTCTGTGCCATGTTATTTCATATGTTTATTGGTATAACCAGAGGTACTACTTGAGATTTGGCTATTTAGTCTATATATTTGATCATTATTTTATTTTGATATATATATGTGTTTCTTTATATCCAGCTATTGATCCTATGATTATGATATATGGGCATGATTTCTCTAGTAATGATACTCTTGGATGATCATGCTCTCATGAGTGATGGGGATGAATCCACTCTCCTCATATTGATATATGACGATGATGATGATTACACTCTCCTCATATCATAGGTTAAATGAGAATTATAATTATCTCATAAACCTAGGGTTGTTAGTGGATTATTAAGGTTTTCTTGAATTGTGGTTTATAGAGGATGATTACACCCTCCTCAACCTATGGCCTAGGAAGGATGAATACAATATACTTGTTTTTAAATATGATGATGATCTCTTGAAGTTATATTTGGGATTAGGAATATGAGACCTTTTCTTATCAGGGTGGTTGAGAATGAAATCCCACAGCTATGATTGATGTTCACATTTTGATCTCAAGGGGTGGGCATGAATTCTAAATGGTGAGATATCCTTACAGATCGCTTAAGGGTCAGGCCATTCGAGTTCATTTGAGTTCCAAATGTTATGACCACCTATGGAATACGACTTAGGGATAAAAAATTAGACTATATTTACATGGAATGAGTAGCATGGAATCTAGCTCAGTGACCATTCATAGGATGTCTAATTGTACTTCCCTATAATCCTTCTTTACAGTGATTGAAGGCGAGTATGGGTGAACTAAGTGTAGGACGAGTACCCCCCTATAGTGATGTATCTTTCTTAGATATATTTCGATATATGGAAATAGAATTATTTTTTCAATTCATATTATGGACCTAGAGATCAAATTAATGATACACGAATTGAGTGGCATGGCATCTAACTCAATTCCATTGTACAGGATTTCCAGGCGATTGAGATTATGGACCCAATGATAGATTTTTGATTATTTTTTTGTTATTTAATTCACTTTACTCATGAATATTTATATTTTTATATATATGTATAAGTATGAAACTATACATGTATATGAATATTGATATGGATGCCCATGTTGGCATTTTCCCAGTTGACCGGGATAAAAGGACCAGGGTTCAATTATGGTTTCATGATATTGGATTTACTTATCTTTTTAGTTGTGTCTCAGCTAGAATGAGAATATTTATTTTTCATGACCTTATGGTAGCTTTTTTATGGGTTCATCATTGGGGTGTCCTACTAAGATTATTTCTCACCCCTTCACACGAACCTCAGTGTATGTGTAAACCTAATGTTTTCCTTTTTAGGTTGAGAATAGTTTGATGATGGATAGGGATGATGCCCAGAGTTTCATGATTCTGTAGAGATACTTGTGTGGGTTTTTTGATTAGGTTGTTGTAGTTTGGTAGTGTTTAGAGACTGGGTATGTGGTCTAGATCAGTGTTTTTATTAGATCCTTATACTTTTATTTTATTTTCTTTTATACTCCCATATCAGTATAGTTGGACCAGTGGGTGACCAACATTGTATGTGTGGAATAATTGTCCAAGATTTTGTAGCCTTTTGTTTTATTATTACAGTATGTTATATTTTATCTTATTTAATGATTTTACACTCTATTTATTTACTACTATGTATGATACTTACCTATTTATGATGTTTTCACACTCTAATATGAGGGAACATTCTCCCCACTATCACACTTTAGGACCTCGCTGCTAGTTGGTATCCTCTAGAATATGGGGAGGCATGCTTGAGGCCTCGTAACTGACCAGCCCATAACAAAATTTTAGTGGAATCTTGGTCAGGACGTTACAAAGGGGGTATCTGAGCTATTCTTTTCATGGTATTTAATATTTTGGATATAGTATACAAGAATATTAGGAAATTTTTAGAACCTGTGATGGATATCAAACTAGTGCGTCAAGAACACTTGTTCTGGTAAGAATTCTTAGTTGTGAGGGTATGGGAATGTTGTTTTGATCTTTGATGTTATAGTTGTATATGATTTTATCCTTGAGCGATGCACATGTTGTGTGGATGCTATGATTTATTGTGGATTTCTGGATCTTTTCCCATTGGTAATATTCCATAGATGGATTTTGAATCTTGTCTTTAAAAGTAAAGAGGTCTCCCATGCATCATATTTGATATATAGGATTTATATCATATAGGCCTAATAGTGTGAATTTCTACTAATAACTGAGTCTTATATAATTGGACCTACTTACATGTATATATTTCATTCTAATGGAAAGTTATGTGGATCTATGTTGAGGTGTTGGTGTTGAGGATTATGACTCAATCCTCATGAATTGGTGGTGAAGTGACCCTAGTAGGTTGATACGGCACATGATTCCCCTCTATTGTAACCTTTATAGGGTGTTTCTTTTCAGGTCATGATTATCTAGTTGGATCACTGAGTATGATGCCAATTGATACCAAAACCTTTCTTTTAATTTGGACCTCTAGGGCTATTTTCATATATGGATTCTCGATGAGTGTCAGTTTAGTTCTTCATTTACATTTGTATCATGTACTCCAGGGAGCAGTTCCTAAGGAGGATTCTTGGAGAGGATTAGGAACTTGTAGTTTGTTTTTTTAGTTTTGAACCACATATGTCATTGTGATATTTACCTTCTTTAGAGAGGTTTTATCTTTTAGGCTAGGTGGTTAGACCTCATGCCCCAGTTGTGAGACTTTTTTTTATGGTGAGGTGGGAGACCTAGAGGCCCTTCATTTTGAATTATACCCTTATAGGTCAATGTTTGTTTTGTTCTATGGAAACCTACATAAGAGTTTGGACCAAGTTTTTTTGATTCCTTTTAGGAAGTGAACTTGGTTATATGATCATTTTGAAATCGATGCACAATCAATGCTTAGGTTTTTCTGTAAAGACCCAGAAATTTCCATGTAATTTTTTTTAATTAAATGGGAATTTTATGAGTCTGTGAAAATTGATGGCACGTGATTCCAAGGTCTGGAGTGCTCAGAATGAATTTCTTAACTTTATTTCAGGTACGTTCAGTAAATGTGCGAGCGGTATTTTCTATCTTTTGAACTGGTGCTCGGAATTGAAATCTGAGGGCACCGTTGAACTCGCAGAGCCGATATTCACTTAATGAGACCTTCACCTCGACCATAGTAGGCCCAGGGTGGAAGTTATTTTTCACTTTTTCATGAGAGAATAAAATAAAATAAAATGGTGTAATTTTTTTTATTTTGAAACTCCTTGTGGATGTTGAGAGGTGGGGACCACCAAAATTAAACCTCCCCTTGAGGTTATGGAGGTCGGGACCACCGAACCTAAAACCACCCATGAGAGGTTATGGTGGTGGGGACCACCCGAGATTAAACCCCTTTGAACCTCCCACTTAAATGAGGGGAAGTCTCTTGAACTTCCCCTTGATTAATTATGCCACCCCCTTTAATTAATACACCAACTCAATTAATTAATTATTCCAATTTAAAATTATGCCAAAATATTTTATAATGTTGGATAATTCATTTTTGGTGGAATTGGGGGGAAACTCTTGGGAAAAGGGAGAAACGTGGAGAATGGGGAGAAAGCTCTCCAATGAAGAATTCCAACTTTGACTTCGACTTCTTCCTCGGGAAAATCATTGATGAGGAACGTCTTCAACGTCAAAGAACCGACGATCGAGGAAACACTGATGTCACTGACGTACGTCTATCCCCAACAACATCGTCTCCTTCCTCGCAACCTCCGTCGATGAATTAAACAAGGTAGGGAGGGTGTTTGAATTATTTCCCTTACCTATTCTTGATATTCTTGTGATTCAAGAATTATAGCCACTTGCTACCACTCTAATACAGAGAGTGCTCTGAATTTATTAGGATAATTCTTGTGTTCTTCGCGATGGAGGAGGAAATCTATCAACTACGATGAAGGTGACGAAGGAAACGATGCTGCCCCATGACCACCAATGCCTGCGGCCACCGCTGCCTGCGGCCACCACCGCCCGCGACCTCCGCGTCCTACAGTGCTCCTCTGTCAACGGTCTCCACGCCCCGCGGTGCTCCACTGCCCGTGGCCTGCCGCGCCACCCCGCGGCATCGCCGTGCCACCCGCGACCTGCTGCACCACCCCCCGACCTCACTGTCCCACCTCATGACCTACCGCGCTGCCCTGTGACCTAGCCACGCCGCCCCGCGGCCTCGCCACCCCGCCCCGCGACCTCGCCACCCTGCCCTGCAGCCTACCCGCGCTGTCCATGGCCAAGACGCCTCGTGGCCTCGTGCCACCCTATGGCTGAGTCACCCCGTAGCCTCGCACCACCCTGTGGTTGAGCTGCTCCATGGCCTCTCACGGCCTGCCGAACAACCTAATGGGTCGGGCCACCCAGCACGGGCGGGGGCGAACCCAACGGTCCGAGCTGCCCAGAAGGCTGGACCGGACCCAGCGATTCATGTCGGGTCGACCCAAACTGGGTCAGCCCAGGCTGGTTTGACCCAAACTTGGTCAGCCCATGCCGGGTCGGGCCAGGTCTGTCCGACTGGGTCGGACTGGACCCAGACCCACTACGACCCATTTATTCTCATTTGGCCATAACTTTGGCACCAGACGCCCGATTGACGAACCGCCAACAGCGATGGAAACCTTGGAGAAAGATGGTCCTTTTGGTATATTCCACTGTAGATTTGGATAACATTGGGAAACTGTCAAGTTGGATCAAGCACGAATCCAACCGGGCCCTCGGGACTAAAAGGCTAATAACTCACAGACCGGGTGTCTGATTGATGCATCATCTGTTGCGTTGAGACCCCTATGATGTGGCGGTCCATTGGGTTACTTATTCATGGTAATTTTGCTCATTCTAGTATCGACTAGTGGATTCTGTATTGGACCCTCCCGGAGACAAGCGAGCATAGTGCGGGAACCCAGTAACTGGTTGTGACTTAAGGAAGAGATCCTTCGTGGGTTTGAGAGTGAGGGTCCCACATGGAACCACTCTAGGATTCCATGTGGGACTACCCGAATGATCCTATGTGGGTCAGCACGTAGCGATTCTATGTGGGTCAGCACTGAGCGATCCTGTGTGGGTTAGCACCTAGCGATCCTGTGTGGGTCAGCACCGAGCGATCCTGTGTGGGTTAGTACTAAACGATCCTATGTGTGTCTGCCTCTTAATAAAGTAATATGATTCAGTAGTTACATCTAATCATCTCTACTATTTTACTTAATTTATACATGGTGTGAGCTGATTATGTACCTATGTGGTACTTTTCTTCGTGTTAATACTTTGGTGGTATTATTTGGTGTGAGCTGAGTCTGTACCTGTGTGGTACTTTTCTTCGTGGTAATACTTTGGTGGTATTCTTCTATGTGAGTTGAGTCTATACCTGTGTAGTACTTTTCTTCGTGGTAATACTTTTGTGGTATTCTTTGGTGCGGCGTTCCTGTCTGGTACTTTCCTATGTGGTATTCCTTCTTTCATGGAACAGTTGAGCTTGGGGATTTGGAGTTGGACTCTGTGTTTTCCTCATGATTGAGATGTGTTTAATTGATAACTTAGGTATATGTATGGGCATATACCTAAGTGGGGTTGATAGTTGATTTCATGCTTGGGGTTTATCATTTTTGGATTTTGTGAGACCTTGAGGGTCTCAGGGTCCCTACTGAGTATCGTTATACTCACCCATACACGGGCTATTCCCACACCTCGTTGTGTTTAGTGCAGATGACAGAAAGCGCTGACAGAGGAAGAGAGTACCAGGACTGGAGGTAGCTTAGAGGTGGACCTTAGACGAGGAGTACCAAAGAGATGACTGTTCGAGAGCTGTACCTACCCTTCAGGTAGGATCCTTGGTGGGTGATCACAGGAGCTGTTCCAGTTTACTTGTACTTTCAGTTTCTTGTACTTTCCATTTGGGATTGTATTCTGGACCCTTTTACTTACTGTACTCACTCTGTTTACTATTCAGTTTACTTGAGTTCATATCTTGCTGTGTGACTGGTTGTGTGTGTTACAGGTTATAAAAGAAATGCCTTCCTAGTTTTAGGGAATACACCTTCGGTGCTAGTCGCCAGCCCATGGCCTATGGAAAGCGGGCTTAGGGTAGTCACGGATCGGGCCCTGGGGGATGGGTCATGAAAAATTGGTATCAGAGGATTCGGTTCAACCGTAGAACATAGGACTCTGATCTTTCTTTTAACGACAATAGTGTTAAGTGTAATGAGTGTGGTTATTAGTTTAGGGAATCTAGTGTTGGTGCTGTGACCGACGTATCCATACACCAGTACCTTGACTTCTAATTTCTAACTCAGTGCACAAAAACACTAATTGCATGTGTGTTTCCAAGAGTTTTCTTTGTGATCTCCTGAGTTATCTCACCAGGTATATTTTTTTTGACTATGGCACACCTATTTCTTTTCCGGATTCCTCTACACAGACAACCATCTGGGTTTTCGAATGTAGCACGCACTGATAGCCCACCGAGCAACGAGGTCTCGGTGCAGGGCCCTTTTCTAGCGGTGGCACCAGTGGAGGCACCAGCGGTACCATTACCTATTGTTCCACCGATGCCACCTGCCCTAGTAGTAGAGGGTGCATGCCACTTGAGCACATTGCACAAGTTCTAGCTCCAGAGGCCACCCACATTCATGGAAGAGATGGACCCACGATGTGTGAAGATTGGATGGAGGACATGGTTAGAGTCTTTCGACTAGTAGGGACACCAACCGATCTCATGGTGATCCTTGCCATGAGTCTTCTTCATGCAGCAATAGGAAGATGGTGGAGCTTGATTCTCCAGGCTCACGACGAGGTGAAACTTCCCTAGGTAGACTTCGAGAGCCTGTTTCGGGTAGAGTTTGTTCCAACGACTCTATGCGCGGTGCACATACATGAGCTTCTTCATCTGCAGCAGGGCATCATGACTATTGATCAGTACTCAGAGAGGTTCACTGGCCTCTAACAATACTCCACATATATGTTGTGGGGCCCATTTTTCAGGGACCGAACCTTCGAAGAAGGACTCAGGAAGGAGAGTAGGGCTTCGATGATCTCACTCAGTATCCCGACACATATGGGGGTGTTAGAGAGAGCTCTTTTAGTGGAGAGTTTCCTTACTGAGTAGTCCCCAGCAGCAAGACCCACCATCATACATCATGTAGAGGAGTCTTCTGTAGATGGTTGCAGAAATATGTCACAGAGGTCCAAGAGGACCAGCCCTACAGTTGGATGACTGCAGGATTCAGGATCGGTTGTGTGGGGCACCCGAGGCAGACCCAGTCATTCCAGGAGAGGGCAGTGTTACGCATGCGGAGGGCAAGTTCACATGGCTCATGACTATTCAACCCACTGTACGAATGATCAGAAGATGGTCGAAGAACCGCCTAGGCAGAGACAAAGATTATACCGAGGAGGTCCGTAGGTAGCAGGCGGATGTGGCAGAGGAGCTGGCCGTGCAGCTGGTCATGGTTGATGATTCGAGATGTTACCGCCACCACCACCAGGTGGTCCACCCCGACCACAGGGAGCAACAGGATAGGGGTGAGCTCATCTCCAGGCTGTTGAGGCCTACGACCATGGATCTCTGGAGATGATACAAGGTACGATCTGTGTCTACTCCACCTTAGCTGCAGTACTTATAGACACACGTGCAAGTTATTATTTTATTGCCACTACCCTCGTTTGGATATCGTAGATTCCGACGGAGCCGTTGGCTCGATCCTTATGGCTAAAGACTCCTATGGGAGTAGATTTGACGATTACGCACTGGTGCCAACCGTGTGAGCTTACTCTAGAAGGCGAGAGCTTCGGCTGAGATCTCCTAGTAGCAGCATCGAGGCATTACGATGTCATCTTGGGTATGGACTGGTTATCTACTATCCATGCTCAGATAGACAGTATTAGGCACAAAGTGTGGTGTGTCTGCACGGATGGGACCAGGTTTACCTTCACCGGTGAGAAGGGAGCCTTTAAAGCACAAGATGGACTTACCCAGAGGAGGGTGCATCCGATTACTCATCATTTGGATTTCATTACCCTCGGAGTAGTTGATGTGGAGAGTCCAATTTATCTTGTAGTGGTGGACCTGTATGTGAGTGTCTTTCCTGATGATGTTCCAAGACTACCTCTTTGTAGAGAGGTTGAATTTTACATTGACTTGTACACCAGGACAACACTGATATCTACACCAGCATATCGGATGGATCCCGTAGAGCTTCGTGAGCTACAGGTATAGCTGGAGGACTTGTAGGGGAAGGGATTCATATGACCTAGTGTTTATCCTTGGGCAGCCTCGATTTTGTTCACCAAGAAGGAGGATGGGAGCTTGAGGCTTTGTGTCAACTATCGATGCCTGAACCAGGTGACCATGAAGAACAAGTACCCACTTCCTAGGATTGATGACCTCTTTGATTAGCTAAAGGGAGCACGGTGGTTCTAGAAGATAGACCTCAGATCAGGATATCACCAACTCAGAGTATGAGACGAGGATGTGTAGAAGACGGCTTTCAGATGTCAGTATGGCCATTACGAGTTCTTGGTTATGCCATTCGGCATAACCAACGCTCCAAAAGTGTTCATGGGACTCATGAATAGGATCTTTCAGCCATACCTTGATAACTTTGTAGTAGTATTCATCGACGACATTCTGATCTACTCGGCTACTGAGGAGGAGCATGCCTATCATTTTCAGGTAGTACTAGACACACTCTGAGAGCACCCGCTTTATGGTAAGCTCTCAAAGTGCTAGTTTTGGATCCAAGAGGTTCATTTTCTTGGACATGTCATCTCATAGGCTGGAGTTGCAGTGGATCCAGCGAAGATTGAGGTGGTACTTTCTTGGGAGACACCTAGGAGTGTGATGGAGGTACGAAGTTTCTTGGGTTTGGCTGGATAATACCGGATATTCGTACCAGATTTCTCCAGAGCTGCATCACCACTATCAGCCTTGACAAAGAAGGGGAACCCCTCCATGTGGTCGGAGAGATTCTAGTAGAGTTTTTAGGAGCTGAGGAAGAGGCTGACTAGTGCCCCCATCTTGAGGCTTCCAGAGGAGGGCATAGGGTACGTAGTCTACTAAGACGCATTAGGGACCAGGCTCAGATGTGTTTTGATGCAGGAGTGAGCAATGATCGTATATGGTTCTCGAAAACTGTGACATCATGAGCAGAACTACACTACCCATGACCTGGAGTTAGCAGTAGTGGTCTTCACCTTGAAGATGTGGCGACACTATATAATGGATGAACATTTTATAGTGTACTCTGATCACAAGAGTCTTAGGTTTATATTCTCTCAGAAGGACCTAAACCTGAGACAACGACGTTGGATTGAGTTGCTCTAGGACTATGACTTCGAGATAGTCTATACTCCTGGGAAGGGGAATGTTGTAGAAAATGCACTCATTATAAGATCTGGTATACAGCTACTAGGCGAGGTGACAGAGCAGTTGGCCGCTTTGTAGATATCATTTATGGGTAGAGATGGAGCATCTTTTCTTCAGTCTCTTACAATCACTCCCCCAATTTTTTAGTGAATCAGGGAGGTGTAGTGTGGGGATGCTAACTGCGAGGCTCGACATGCTCAGATATCCACAGGACATGCACCTGATGGATTTTATGAAGGTGGGGAGCACGTCATCCTCTTCTGAGGACGTACCATGGTACCAGTGTCTCTTCGGGAGGAAGTGTTGAGGGAGCTTCACACATCCCCTCTAGCGGTACATATAGGAGTGGAGAAGATGTATCAGGATCTAGAATGATAGCACTGGTGGCCTAAAATGAAGAAATCAGTCACAAAGTTTGTCTCTCGATGCCTCACTTGTCAGTAAGTGAAGGCGGAGCATCAGGTACCAATAGTCTTGGTTTAGCCTTTAGAGAAACTAGAGTGGAATTGGTATGGGATATCCATGGATTTCTTGAAAGGACTTCCACATATGTCTAGTGGTCATGACTCGATCTGGGTGATCGTCGACTGACTCACCAAGTTGGCCCACTTATTACCGATTAGAGAGAAAGGTTCAGTAGATATTTTGGGATGCCTCTATGTGCAAGATATTGTGCGGCTAAATGGAGTACCCTCGATGATTATCTCAGAACGTGATACACATTTTACTTCCCAACTATGGAAGGGGTTGCAGGAGGATTTGGAGACACAACTTCATTTGAGCACCGCCTTCCATCCTCAGACGGATGGTCAGACTGAGTGGACCATTCAGTCCCACAAGGACATGCTACGTGCTTTCATCCTCGACTTCAGTTGCAGCTAGGAGGATCACTTTCCTTTGGTGGAGTTTTCATATAATAACAACTATCACTCTAACATTGGGATGTAACCTTTTGAGGTGTTGTACGGGCAACCTTGCTGATCACCTTTGTGCTGGACTGACCCAGTGGAGTCAACACTAGTGGGACCAGAATGGTACAAGCTACCACAGAGAAGGTGCATATCATCCAGGAGTGGATGAAGACTATACAGAGCAGGAAGAAGTCTTATGCCAACAAAATATAGAGACATTTGGCATTCAAGGATGGAGACCACACATTTCTATGGGTCTCAACTCGACGAGGTTTGCAGAGATTTGGACGAGGCAGAAAGTTATCTCCGAGTTTCATCAGACCTTTTTAGGTCCTCAACGGAGTTGGAGAGGTGGCATACCGCTTAACTCTTCCAATTCAGTTGCATCAGGTGCACGATGTCTTCAACGTATCCCAGTTGAGGAGATATGGGCATGACCCTTCCCATGTCATCGACCACGACGAGCTAGACGTCGACGAAGCAGTGACTTTTATGGAGGTTTCAGTAGAGATTGAGGATCGACAGGAGTGGGTACTTCGTGGGTGGTTGATACCTCTGGTTCACATTCGTTGGCAGCATGAGAAGCTTCAAGAGAGCACATATGATTGGGAGGCTCAAATACGTGCTCAGTACCCCCACTTGTTAACCAAGTTTTTGATGTGGCTTTCCAGGATGTAAATCCCTAAGGTGGGGAGAATATAAAGACTAAGAAATTTACATGTAATTTTTACTAATTAAATGGGAATTTTACGAGTCTGTTAAAATTGAAAGCATGTGATTCCAAGGCCCGAAGTTCCTAAAATGAATTTCTAAACTTTATTTCAGGTACGTTCAGTAAACATGCGAGCAGGATTTTCTAACTTTTGAACCGATGCTCGGAATTGAAATCTAAGGGCACCGTTGTACTTGCAGCGTCGATATTCTCTTAAGGAGACCTTCACCTCGACCGCAGTATGTTGAGGGTGGAAGTTAGTTTTTCACTTTTTCATGAGAGAATAAAATAAAATAAAATGGTGTAACATTTTATTTTTATTTTATTTTGAAACTCCTTGTGGATGTTGAGAGGTGGGGACCACCAGAATTAAACCTCCCCTTGAGGTTATGGAGGTGGGGACCATGGAACCTAAAACCTCCCATGAGAGGTTATGGTGGTGGGGACCACCTGAGATTAAACCCCTTTGAACCTACCACTTAAATGAGGGGAAGTCTCTTGAACTTTCCCTCAATTAATTATGCCACCCCCCTTTAATTAACACACCAACTAAATTAATTAATTATTCCAATTTGAAATTATGCCAACATATTCTATAATGTTGGCTAATTCATTTTTGCTGGAACTGGTGGAAAACTCTTGGAAAAAGGGAGAAACTTGGAGAATTTAGAGAAATATCTCCAACGAAGAATGCTGACATCAACTTAAACTTCTTCATCGGGACAATCGTTGATCAGGAATATCTTCAACGTCAATGAATCGGCGATCGAGGGAACGCCGACGTCACTGACATCCGTTTATCCCCAAAAATGTCTTCTCCTTCCTCGCAACCTCCGTTGACAAATCAAACGAGGTAAGGAGGGTGTTTGAATTATTTCTCTTACCTATTCTTGATATTCTTGTGATTCAAGAATTATCACCGCTTGCTACCACTCTAAGGCGAAGAGTGTGGGCCAAACAAACATGGTCTGTCCTCTCCGAATTTCTTGGGATAATTATTGTGTTCTTCGTGATGGAGGAGGATAGATATCAACCAAGATGAAGGCAATGACGCCGCCCCGCGGACCCCGCCGACCACGACCACCGCCACCCGTAGCCTCCGTGCCCCGCAGAACTCCACCGCCCACGACCTCCGTGCCCAGCGGTGCTTCGCTGCTCGCGATCTGTTGCTCCACCCCGCGGCCTTGCTGCGCCGCCTGCAGCATGCCGCGCTCTCCCGCGGCCTCGCCGCCTGCGGCCTGTCGCACTGCCCATGGCCTGCCACGCCGCCCTCGGCCTGCTGCGCCACCCCGTGGCCCCGCCGCGCCACCCGTGGCCTACTGCGCCCTCCTGTGGCCGCCCCACGGCCCCGTGGCGCCGCCCCACGGCCGCGCCGCGCCGCCCCTAGACCTTGCCGAGCCACCGCACGGCCTGCTGCGCCACGCCACGACCTAGCCGTGCCGCCTGGAGGCCTAGCCGCGCCATCCACGGCCGAGCCATCCCATGACCTCGTGGCACCCCGGTGGCCGAGTCTCCCTCGTGACACCCTCTGTGGCCGAGCCTCCCTCTGGCCTTGCACCACCCCACGGCTGAGCCGCTTCGCGGACCCTCGTGGCCCTCGCGGCTTGCCGGACTGCCCAATGGGCCGGGCCACCCAGCACTAGCCGGGCCGAACCCAACAAGCCGGTCCAAACCTAGAGAGTCGGGCCGGGTCAGTCCAACCAGGTCGAACTAGACCCGGACCCACTACGACCCATTTATGCTCATTTGAACATAACTTTGGCACCAAACATCCAATTGATGAACCGCTAACAGCGATGGAAACCTTGGAGCAAGATGATCCCTTTATTATACCCCAATAGAGATTTGTATAACATTGGGAAACAGTTGTGTTGGATCCAGCACGAATCCAATCGGGCCCTCGGGACTAAAAGGCTAATAACTCACATACCAGGCGTCTGATTGATGCACCGTCTTTTGTGTTGAGACCCCTATGATGTGTCGGTACTTTGGGTTACTTATTCATGGGACTTCGTGGCAGTTGGTGTATCGACCAATGGATTGTGAAGCAAAACCTCCCGGAGACAAGCGAGCATAGTGCGGGAACCCAGTAGCTGGCTGTGACATAAGGAAGAGATCCTTCATGGGTATGAGATTGAGGGTCCCACATGGAACCACTCTAGGGTTCCATGCGGGACTACCCCGGTGATCCTGTGTGGGGAAGAACCTAGCGATCCTATGTGGGTCAACAACAGCGATCCTGTGTGGGTCAGCACCTAACGATCCTGTATGGGTCAGCACTGAGTGATCCTATGTGGGTCAACACCGAGCGATCCTATGTGGGTCTACCTCTTAACAAAGTAAGATGATTCAGTAGTTACATCTAATCATATCTACTATTGTACTTAAGTTATACCTGGTGTGAGCTGAGTCCGTACCAGTGTGGTACTTTTCTTTGTGGTAATACTTTGGTGGTATTCCTCGGTGTAAGATGAGTTCGTACGTTTGTGGTACTTTTCTTTGTGGTAATACTTTGGTGGTGTTCTTCGGTGTGAGATGATTCCGTACCTGTGTGGTACTTTTCTTCGTGGTAATAATTTGGTGTTATTCATCGGTGTGGCGTGCCTGTGTGGTACTTGCCTATGTGGTATTCCTTCCTTCGTGGTACAATTGAGCTTGGGGCTTTGGAGTTGGACTCTATGTTTTCCTCATGATTGAGATGGGTTTACTTGATAACTTAGGTATATGTATCGACATATACCTAAGTGGGGTTGAAATTTGATTTCATGCTTGTGGTTTATCCTTTGTGGATTTTGTGAGACCTTGAGGGTCTCGGGGTCCCTACTGAGTATCGTTATACTCACCCCTGCATGGGCTATGCCCACAGCTCGTTGTGTTTGGTGTAGACGAAGGACAATGCTGACAGAGGACGAGAGTACCAGGACTGGAGGTAGCTCGGAGGTGGACCTTAGACGAGGTGTACCGCAGAGATGACTATTCGAGAGTTGTACCTACCCTTTAGGTAGGATCCTTGGAGGGTGATCGCAGGAGCTATTCCAGTTTACTTGTACTTTCAGTTTTCTGTACTTTCCAGTTGGGCTTGTATTCTGGCCCTTTTACTTACTGTACTCACTTTGTTTACTATTCAGTTTACTTGAGTTCATATCTTGCTGTGTGCTTGGTTGTGTGTGTTACAGGTTATAAGGCAATCCCTTCCCAGTTTTAGGGAATACGCCTTCGGTGCCAGTCACCAGCCCCTGGCCTATGGAAGGCGGGCTTGTGGTAGTCACGACACAGGCCCTGGGGGACGGTCCGTGAAATTTTCAATATAGGAATGTTTATGCCTTTAACTTTTGATGAAGCACCTTGGTTAATTTGGTATCAGGACTATCTTTGAATGAAAAGACTATTTGGGTGCTTGTCCCGATTAACCTATGTCTCCACTATTGCTAATGTGGTTAGAGTGTGGGTAGATACTTGTGACTGGAACAACTCCAGTTGATGGGAAATCATGGAATAAATCATGGCACAAGTGAGGTGTATGATTTTGAAGAGGAGTTCCCAGGGAGATTCTGGCCTAATGAGACTGATGTGACATGTATCACGGTCAGCTAATCCTTTTAATGGGAAGCTCACTAGATTATGAGGCAAGTTATAAAGGTACATGTTGGATCCTTGTGTTATCATTTAAATCTTAATTAGTTAGTGGCTAAGTGAAAGCTGAGTACTGTTGTTTCCAAGGATTGATAAGGGTATTGTTTCCATGAAGTTTTGGTTAAATGATGAATTCTACACTATGGTAAATGCGACATCAAAATAAATCAGGTTCCATGAGATTGTTGATCCATGGATGGACTTGGACACGTTTTTTGGTTAATGTGGTGTCAAGTGTTAGTTAAAGGAAGGTTACACCGTTTATTGTGAGCATGGATCGGAAGAGATATACTTTCCTTTTGATAGAATTTTACTATACTCCTATTAGATATGATCATTATCTATATTGAATTCATTTTGGGTACTCTAATAGAGCTTCTACCATATACCAATCTTCTTTTCTTTTCAAATTTCCTTCTTGGTTGGTTCATGGAAACCTGTTGAGGTTACATTTGAGGAGCAGTGTAAGGTAATCCATATGGCGGGGAGTACATCATTGGACATTAGAGGGTGGTGACCCTAATTTTTAGTTGAAATTTAGTGTTTTCTGTGGACCATTGGGCTCAGAGTTTGGTTTCAGATGATGATAAGGGAATTCCTATGGTTGGGAGTACCAGATCAGTCATAGTTGAATGTATCCCATATAGAAGGAAGTTTCTGAAACTATGATACTAGTGTTAGATAGTTCAAACTTGTTGTTGTATAGATTCTTGTGTTGAGAGCATGACTACTAGTCTTACAACTAAGGATTCTTGGGGAAGAAAATGTTTATATTGGAGAGATTGTAAGGACTCGTGTTTTTCCAGAATGTAATTTTGAGCATAAATTTTAATTTTTTCTTTCAGATGCTTGTAGGTGGTAAAATGGTCATTTTTAACTTACATATGATCTCATATAATTTTTTTGACCACTAAATTGGTCCCGTAATAGGTTGTTTACCCTATGATAAGAGTTTTGTGGTAATTCAAACTGATCAAATTTTAGTGGAATAATTAATATTTAAAATTTAATAAATTTAATATTAATTTATTTTCATTGGTTCATTTGGTCATAAATTTTTAATGGATCATTGGATTGATATTTCATCTCCTATATTGAGTCTGAAACATATTTTTTTCTAGGTGAGTCATAAAATTGAGTTAGGAACTTGGGATGACTTAGGCCCCCCCTTTTTTATTTTTCTTTATTTTCTTCCCTATCTTTTATTTTTTTCTTTATTTTTCTCATGGATTCTTTCACACACCATTATGGATTCCCTTTCTCATGACCAAGAGATATAGTATAAGAATAGGGAGAAATAGAGAAAGATAAGGAGAGAGATGTGTACCATCATGAAACTCAGGACAAACCGAATCGTCATGCGACAACTGTGGACCATGGAAACAGGTGAAGTTTTGGAGAAATCTATTCAAAGGTTGGACATTTTTATGTTTTCACCCTATATTCCCATAAATTTTACATTTTCTAGTTTTAGTCCCCTAATATGTGTACTTATGGCCCTTTATGCCCCAATCAACTATTTTGGGGAAGAAACTTGGGTTTTGGGGTGATTTAGAGGGTTTCTGTTTGGGAAATCCCATCTACATAATGTGTGGTTCAAGGAACCCATGTAGTGTGGTCTTCCTATTTAGGGAAGATGAAATTTTCGAATTCCATTCCGTGTATGGGTCATAAACACCGTGTACTAGTACTCATCTGTGTAGCCGAGTACTAGGTCAGGTTTACCATGTAAGGGGCATATGTTGTGTAGAGAACATGGAAGACCCCGTGTGGGTCACACACCATGTAGAAGTACACAACCAGAACAAATACATGTCTAGGATAGGTGAGGTACATGGGTAGGTACCTCTTGTAGGGTACACATCATGTCCCATATTACACTCCATGTTCTTGGGAATTTACAAGACAATCCCAACAATAATACACAAATAGGTTGGGATTTGGGAGTACATACCCTCTTCTCAGGGATACATGCAGTTTACTACCTATTTTGCAACTATTTTTTGGGTTTTTTTTTGAATTTTTTCCCATGATTCGTAATTGGACCCATGAGTAGTCCATTATTTATATCCTTCTATGTAGATCTTGTTGTTAAGACTTGTGCAGTGTTTTAAGGACTCCTTGAAGGAATTTCAAACTTTTCTTGAATGGAGAAGTTATTTCTATAGTAATCAAATTTAGTTGTCTCCTAAAAGAGAGACTTGAAATGAGAATGATAGGTTGGGTGTTCAGACCAACTTAGTTTGAAACCTTAACCTGGGATGGGCCCCGATCCATCTATCCTGATTGATACTTTTGTAGCTTTTCCTTTGAGGGCATCTCCCTTGTGATATGTGACCTTCTGGACTATGAGGCTATGAGACTATTTATTACTATTAATCCCCAGTAGGATTCATCTATTTACGTTTCAACCTAGAGGATCCTAAGTTGGATGCCTCTATCTTTTTACTAGTTATCGAAGAACCCATGTGGGTTACCTTTAATTTCATGATGACCTATGAAATCCTTGGCATGATTCCATTACTAGTGTACTTATCTAAGGGCCCCTTATTGGATTCCCATTTCTATATATCATCCTAAGGATCCATTGTAGGATGCTTCCATTTGCTTATTGTTTGAGGATCCTTTGTAGGATTCCTCCTTTTACATTTCAGTTACGTATCCTAAGTAGGATACCTTCACATGTGTGGACCTTAAGGATCCCATATAGGATTCTTCCTTTGACTTTTCTACTGAGGTTCCCAAGTGGGATGCCTCTCGGTGTTTGACATGAGGGACCTAGTGGGTGCCCTAGTGTTTGACTGACCTGTAGATAGTACGTCAGGTTTGGGCAGAGATAGTAGTGGGTGTCAAGTTAGAACCCATGTCAAACTTGTAATATCATGTGGCTATGACAATAGTTCTGGGTTTTGGACTTCATCAACCCTCACTTTTTTGTTTATGATTTCAGATGTTTATAATTGATTCATGGATGATTACCAGAGGTGATTCCAAGTTGGTTTCTATTGATCCTGAAGCGAAGTGTCTTTATTTCTATTTGGGATGCCTAAAAAATCTTCCTAGGATTTGGCTTCTAAGACCTTTTATTTATTATGTTTACTGGTATACCCAGAAGTACCACCTAAGAATTGGTTTTTGAGCTTGTATATTTGATCATTACTTTATTGGTATGTCCAAAGGTGTTTCCTGGTATCTGAATATTGAGCCTATGATTATGATATAATATAATAGAGTCCCTAGTAATGATACTTGTGGATGATTATTCTCTCCTGAGTGATGAAGATGACTCTTCTCTCCTCAAATAGATATATTATGAGGATGATTACACTCTCCATAGACCGTGGGTTAAATTAGGAGTATTATGCTCTCCTCAACTTGAGGTTATTGGTGGATGATTATGATCTCCTCAACTTATGGTTGATAGAGGATGATTATTCTCTCCTTGATCTGTAGCCTATAGAGGATAACTACACTCTCCTCAATTTTTCATATGATGAGAATATCTATATGTTCTATATGTGATTAGGATTATGAGCACTTTTATTATTAGGGTGGTTGAGCTTGGAGTCTCAAACCTATGATTGAAATTCATATTTAGATCTCAAGGGTTGGGAATGACATCTTATCGGTGAACTCTACTTAAAAACCTCCTAAGGGTCAGACCCTTAGGGTTCATCCGAGTTCTAAATGTTGAGACTTCCTATAGAATGAGACATTGGGCTCATACATTGGAATGGATTTACTTGGCATGAGAAACATGGTTTCTAGATTAGTGACCATTCACAATATTTCTGGATCCATTTCCATGGAATCCTTTTTATAGTGATTAGAGGTGAGTACGGGTGAACCCAGGTGTAGGATGAGTATCCCCCTCTAATGATATAGCTTGCTCAGAGATATTTCCAGCAATGAAGGAAGTAGGTATATATCGATTTGGATTATGGACCTAGGGATTGACTTAATGATACATGAATTGATTGGAATGATGTCCATCTCAATTCCCTTGCATAATATGTCTAGGCGATTAGGATTACAGACCCAAGGATCAACAGATAATTGGTTTTTATGTTACTTCATTAACCTTAATCATGGATATTTATATTTATGTATATATTTATAGGTATGGTATTATAAATTTATACACATATAGATATGGAATTCTATGGTGTCACTTGCCTAGTTGACCGGGATCATCTGCTTTGGGTTTGACTGTGGTTTCACATTATTAGATTTACTTATATATTTAGTTGTGTCTCAGTCAGGCTGAGCATATTTCTTTTACATGCACTTATGGAAGAATATTTTATAGGATCATCATTGAGGTGTCCTACTTAGATTCTTTCTCACCCCTTCTCATGCACCTCAGTGTACATGCAGACCCTATGACTAGTTTTCAGGTTGAACATAGTTGTATGGTGGATAGGGATGAGGCCAAGATTTTCATGTTTAGGTGGATATGGTCATGTGGCTTCTTATTATTGGGACATTTCAGTTCTATAGTGTCTGGATACTAGGTATTTGGTTTGGATCAAAGTTAATAGTAGAGCCTTGTACTTTTATTTTAGTTTCTTTTGTACTCCTGTATCAGTATGAACAGCCCAGTGGGTGACCCGTGTTGTATGTATGACATATCCATTTAGGATTTTATATATTTTTCATTTATTATTACAACATTTATATTTTAGTTTATTTATTTCTTCTTTAGTATTGTTATTTAATACTGTGTATAATACTTAGCTATTTCTGTTGTTTTCTTGATCGCATAACAATTCACTACTTATTTCCACCCTTACACCACTACTTTAAACTGGTTTTGTATTGAAAATTAAAACTATAATAAGAAATTATACTTCATGTTTGATTAAATAATTTAATGTTTATCACTATTAAATTCTTCAATTTTACTTGTTTTAATGATTACATTGTAAGAGGAGGTGACTTAGAGAGACCATGTGGAATTCAAGTAAAACGAGCCCAAAATGTGTGAGAGCTTGAGCACACTTATGAACATCAATATTTACTATGGATAATATGTTCATATAATTGGGATTAAAATTAGTGGAAAAGTAAAAAACTATTTGGTATAAATTTCTCTAGAAGACCATGGATCCCAATTTCTCCATTTGGAGGCCCAAAAGTTGCCGACAATGTGAAGAAATTATGGGTGGACCAGATTGTACCACCATTTTGTATTTGGGCCATAACTTGGGTCTCAAAAATAAAATTGGTATGATTCTACCTCTATTGGACATTTAAATCGAATAAACATATCTCCATAAAATTTAAGGACAATTTAACATGTTTTGGTTTGTCAAATAGCCAAATCAAATTGGTAGAAAAATATGTCATGAATAGATCACCTACACCCATAGTCCGTTGACTTTTCTAAGATCCAACTTACCAAATTTATATTTAAAATAACTCCATGGTATGTTGGAAATGTTGGAACGGCCATGGGTAATAGTGAGTGTAATTTTATATCCTCATTCATCCATTTTCTTCTTCTTCTACATCAAGTACTTCTGAACCTCTTAGTGATCAATTTGGGGGAGGGGTGTTCTTTGTCATAATCTTGAGCTCCACGCTTGTAATCTTTGGAAGGTAATTCAATTTTAAGGATTTTTTTCTTTTGTTATTAATTTATAACATTTAATTTTTTTTATTCTTGTATGATCAAATACAAATAAAAGGAACAATAATCCTCATGCTTTCAAGAATAACTTGGATCTTGGGATGATTTGAGCGTGTTCGTCTATTTTCTCACCCCTTACCTTTTATTAGTGTGCAGATGGATTAAATAATTTTATAAAATCAAGAATCTTGAAACCATGAATATTAATGTTCTTGTATTGTGGAAAATTTTATCATTTACATAAATATGGTCATCTCATCATGTTGTTGATGGGATTCCTTGAGTGAGTCTGGTTCTTATATCAATGTAATTTTGTTTATTTTGAGTAGTCACTAGTAATAAATACCATTGATCGATCAAATACTAGGTGTTAAAATAGTAATAACTCACATAACACACTGGTTTCAGTGTGTATAAATCGAGGAATTAATGATCCCTCCCATTTACCTTGAGAGTGGAGATAGATTGAGAATCAAGGGACACTCACCTAGGTTGATCCCGATTTCTCAAATACGTTTATCTTACTTAGTAATATAGTTTCAATTTATATTTTAAAATAATATAACCGCAAAAAAATTCATCACATTATGTATTTCATAGAAACATAATCATTTTTTTTAAATTAATGATCTAAGGCTCCATCGAGAGATGACCAAGGGTCCCTGTTATACAGTAGAAATTATAGTAAAAACTAAACAACTAATTTGATGCGCTTGAAAACACGATCAAATTTTGGAATAATTTACATGGATCCAAGATAGTTTTTTCCTTTTATTTTTTTCATTTTATTTTTATTTATTATCCATTTAAATATTTACCCCCTTTCATTTTTTTGGGTTTTGGTTTTGTTTTTGATTGTTTGTGTGTGTTTCTTCTTTTCTTCTTCTTCTTCTCTCTATATCGCTTATTCTACTCTCTGTATATCTAATTATATTGTATAAAATTTTATTTTATTTTCTCATTTAATTATTATTAAGTGATTTTGTTTTATTCATCTTCCATTAAAAAAATAAAATAAAAAAAAACAAACTTCATAACTTTGTAGCATGAAAATATTTGGAAAATAAATTTTTCTTCATATTGACCAATAAATTGAAAATAAAATTCACTAAAAAAGTAGTTTATATAGAGTAGGAAAATCAATTAACATTGAGTAACCCTTTTTTGAACATCAATTGGTCCTAAAAAATCTAAGAGTGAACCAAATCAAACCCAAGAATTTGTTTTCAAATAACCAAACCTTAAAAGAACTAACCACCCTGAATGTGGAGTACCAACCCACATAAATCCAATATCCTAAGGAATTAGCCAAATTTGAGCTAAGATCGTGCCCCATTCATACCCTTCCTAAATTCCATGGTCTTTATGGTGAGTACCCTCACAAACATCTCAAATAGTTTCATATTGTGTGCTTCACCATAAAACCCCAAAATGTGATTGAGAACTTTATAAAGCTTAGGGCCTTCCCTTTCTCCCTTAATGGTGTATCCAAAACTAGATATACTATCTTACTTCCATAATTGGGGGCTGGAATAACCTTAAAAAATCTTTATAGATAATTTTTACCTACCTTTAGAACTACATAAATTAGAAAAGAAATATGAGGAATTAAGCAATCACAAGGAGAGACCCTTCATGAATATTGGGAGAGATTCAAAAGACTTTGTTCAAGGTTTCCCCACCACCAAATTAGTGAAAAATTTATAATTAAATAATTCTATGAGGGACTTGTACCATTGGATCAAGGTATGATAGATGCTACAGTTAGTGGCTCCCTTTTTGATAAAACTTTTACCGTCACTCATGACTTAATAGACAACATAGATAAAAATTCACAATAGTTTAGTACATGAGAAATTGAACAAACTCGAGGAGTTCATGAGGAAAGTCATTCATCCCTAGAATAAAAGGTAGATAATAAACTTGATGATATGTACACCCTTCTAAGGAAATTATCTCAAGAATAAGTTAATTCACACTATCCTCCCATTACATTACATTGTGGTATTTGTTCTAATAAAACTAATTTTTTTGACTAGTTCCCAAAACATCAGGATTTATCTGAGTCTTATGTAGAATTATTACCTAGGCATCCATTCCAAAAAGAGCCTACCTTTAAGAAAGAACCATTTAGGCCAAGTCCAAACCAAGGTTGGAAAACACAAACACAATCCTGATAAGGAGGAAACCCAAGATACCCCAAATAGAATTAGTATCAATAAGACCATGGTATAACACCTTATTATCCTTTACCTTCTTGGAACAATCTTTCTCCTCCCAAGTATGAACTATGATATAAGGATATGGTGAAGCAAATAGAAAACTAGAACCTTCAGTTCTAACAGAACACATAATATGCTATTCGTGACCTATGAACTCATGTGGGATAATTGTAAAACACTATTAATGAGATAAAGATTCAAGGTTCTAGACAACTACCATCCCAAACTATTTCTAATCGAAAGTATAAAGGTAATCTATGTGCAATCACACTTCATAGTGGTAAAGAAGTTTATTCTTCTAATGATTCTACCCAACATGTATCTCCCCCTCTTGAAAACTATCTTTGTCTACATGAAAAATATTCCAATGAAGAAAAAAAAGGGTAAAAAAATTATCATTGAAGATTATTCTGAAAAATCCATTACTATTACTTTCCCACAAAGTCTCTCTAAATATAATAAATAATTTGATAAAGAGATTGAGATAGAAATAACAGGAAGATTTAAAAAGGTAAAATTTAACATTTCTTTATTGGATGTAGTTATATAAATCCATCATTAAGACAAATTTATTAAAGATCTTTACACCCATAGACTACAACTGAACTAGAATGATAGATACAACTTGGGAAGGAATGTATTAGTTTTGATACAACCAATGATGCCAACCAAATGCAAGGATATAAGTACTTTCATGATACCTTGAACCATAGGGGATACTTACTTTTCAGATTCAATGTTTCATTTAAGTTCCTTAATTAATGTAATGTCTCACTCAATGTATACATATCTACAAGTTTGAGAGCTCCAACCAATGGGAATTTTCATAAAACTAACCAACTAGAGAAAAAAACACTCATTAGGAGTGATCAAGGATGTCCTCATTAGAGTTAAGAATCTAATATTACCTGCATAATTATACATTTTTAAGATGGAAGATACCTGAACCTAAGGAAATTTACCTCTCATAATTATAAGTCCATTACTTAAAATAGTAAAGAAAATCATCATAATTCAAAATGGTACACTTTCCATAGAGTTTGGTTCAGAAAGGGTAATTTTTGATATCCTTGATGTTATGAAACACCCCATTGAATAGAACTCCACTAATCCCATCTATTCAATTGATGTTATCTATAATGACACACACACACAAAGAATTCTCTCCTTGACCCATTCTATGATTCATTTTATTCTTCTTTAATATTAGATAATTTGTGTTTTGATTCATGTTTTGAGTGGTGTGTGGGTTCAAAAAATTATATTTTTTGTGCTTTAATTGACGAGTGTGTTCATTCCAAGGTACCCATAACCATCGATGATTCTAAAAATATCATTTCAATAGATTCTATTTATTTATAGGATAAAAATTAGTAGATAGATAGTTTCATGAATCTCAATCATCCAAAAAACCTCTCCCTCAATCCAAAAACCACTGGTGTTGGAATTAAAACCATTTCCATATAATTTTAAATATGATTGTCTTGCGGGTATTGAAAAATTTTCTATAATTATTAACAATAGCCTCTCTCTATAGTAGAAATAAAAACTACACATCCTTTTAAGAGAGTGTAAAAAGGTGATAAGATAGACATTAGCTGATATTTATAGGATTATCCCATCTATTTTTATACACTATATACTTTTAGATTATGTGGATAAACCCATAAGGAAATCTCAATAACAATTAAATCCCACACTCCTTAAAGTGGTAAAATGGGAAGTTAGTAAATTACTTATTGCTAGGATCATCTATCCTATATCAGATAGTAAATGTGTTAGCCTAGTGAAAATTGTGCCTAAAAAATGGAATAATGGTTATGTTAAATGAACATAATGAATTTATTCCAACACCCATGAAAAATAGTTGGCGGGTCTGTATTGACTACCATCAACTAAATCAAGCCATGTTAAAATACTACTTTCCTCTACCTTTCATTGACTAAAGGTTTGAAATACTATTTGGAAAGTCCAATTATTGTTTCATTGATGTCTATTTGAATTATTTTCAAATGCATATATTCCTTGAGGATCAATAAAAGGCAATATTTACCTATCTATTATGTACATTTCCATACAAAAGGATGCCTTTTGGTCTCTATATTTATCAATGTACATTTTAGCAATGCATGTTGAGTATATTTTATGAGTACATTGAGAATATTATGGAAGTTATTATAGATGAATTCAAAGTTTATGGATCATCCTTTGATTAATGTTTGGCACACCTAAGTTATTTCCTCCACCGTTTCATTGAAAAAGATATCATATTAATTTATGATAAATTCCATTTCATGGTTGAGTGGGGGATAGTTCTTGGGAGTATTATTTTAAATGAGGTAATTCAAGTGGATAAATAAAAAATTGAATTAGTCTCATCCCTTCAATATCTAAAATTTGTTCATGAGGTGCGCTCTTTCTTGGGGCATGCTGGTTTTTTATCACATATTTATTAAATACTTTATTAAGATCACACTTCCCTTATCTTGGTTATTAAAAAAAGATATTGGGTTTTTTTGATAAAAAATTGTGTGGATGATTGCAATTCACTAAAAATAAGTCTTACATCACCTCCCATCATCCAACCACCAAGGTAGGATATCCTATTTGAACTTATGTGTGATGCCTCTAACTTTGTAGTTGGGGAAAATTTAGAACAAAGTGTTGAGAAGGATTATCATGTCATTGTATATTCCTCACATACCCTTGAACATTCCCAAGAAAACTACATAACCCCTAAAAAATAGCTCATTTTTTTTTTGTGTTTTCCTTGTAAAAATTCTGTTAATATATTCTTAGGTAAAAAATTATTGTGTTTTTTTATCATGATTCCCTTTATTTTCTCCTTAAGAAACCTAAATCTAAACCTCACCTCATTCGGTGGATGCTTCTCCGACAAGAGTTTGACCTTTAGATTCAAGATAAGAGAGGAGTGGAAAATGTGGTTGTGGACCACACTAGCAGGGTTTCCCCACCATTGGAACATTATGTTTACTCACCCCTCCCCATTGGATAATTATTCCCTCATTATAACCTTTGTGATGTTGTGAACCTTACCCATGGTATGCAAAGATTATATATATTCTATAAGAATATTGGCCCCCCTAATTTCAATACTTCACAATCCCAGAGACTTAAGAATGATTCAAGATGGTACATTTGGGATGAACCATATTTGTAGTGATTTTTTAGTGACCAAGTTATTGGTTAGTGTGTCCTTAACCATGAGTTCACCTCTATTTTGATCTTGTGCCACACTTTTTATTGTAGGGTACACCTTTGAATATCAACGTACTTCTCGAACGTTCTTTAACTCTAGAATTTACTGTTCAAAATTGTATAAATATTCCCATCAGTTTTGTAATTCATACACATGATGTCAATTAATAGGTAACATCTCCAATAGGAATGAAATTCCCCTACAACCCGTGTTATTTTGTGAAATCTTAGATACATGGGGCATTGATTTCATGAGGAATTTTACAAATTTATTTGGATTGTTTACATCTTACAAGTTGTTGACTATGTCTCTAAAAGGGAGGAAGAAAAGGATACCAAGACCGATGACTCTCGAGTGGTGGTTGATTTTGTGAGGTCCCAGATTTTTAGTAGGTTTAGTTTTCTAAGATTCATCATTAGTTACTAGGGTTGACATTTTTTCAATCGAAACATGGAAACCTTACTCTATAAGTATGGGGGTTTTCATAAAGTATCTACTAAATAGCACCACCAAACAAATGCACAAGATGAAATCTCAAATCATGGAGTTAAGTGAATCTTGGAAAAAATGGTACAAACCAATAGGAAATTTTAGAGCTTGCACTTAGATGATTCAATTTTGGTGCACCGAATAGATTTTAAAACCTCTATTGCAATGTCACCATACACTATTGTTTTTAAAAAGGCTTGTAACCTCCTTTTGGAGGTATATCATCATGTATATGGGCCTATTAAACAATGTAATATGAAACTATTAGATGCAGGTGAGTATAAGAAGTTGGAGATTCATGAGTTGGAATAAATTAGGCATGATGCATATGAGAACTCACAAATTTATAATGAGAAGACAAATACTATCCATTATGATAATATTCATCAGTGGACGTTTCATATTGTTGGGAAGGTCCTCATGTTCAATTTATGGATAAATCTCCACCTAGGAAAGCTTTATTCTCGAGGGATCGATCCTTAAACTATTACTAATTTTTACCCTTTTGGTGCAATATAGGTTTTTCATGAGAAGAGTGGATAAATTATTTCCACCAATGGTTACATACTTAAACACTTTTATGAAGATTTTCTGAAGAATATTTTAGAGAAAATCCACCTTCAAGAAGCAACATACCAGTGAAACCCACCGGGTTTTATCCTTCCTTAATCCTATTTTATTATAGTGAGGACACTATACACTCTAGGTGTGTGTGTGTGGGGGTGGGGGGGGGGTGGGGGTGGGGGGTAAATTTATGGGTTTGTTAGTATTTTAATTTTCTTTCTTATTTCTTATTTTTTTCTAGATGAATAATATTTTTAATTTTTCCCACCTTATTGAGTTCATTAGTATTTTTATCATCTTTCTTCTTTCATCTTTCTTCTCTTTTTTTGCTTTTGAATAGTATTTTTACATTTCCTTCCCTCTATTATGATCACCAAATCATGGAAATAACTAAAAATTAATGTTGAAATTATTGATTCCATGTTGTTTTAACAATTTATGAAAATTTTCCTCAACTATGGAATGTGATTTTTTGCATGAATTTAGCATTGGGGTGTGTTTTTTAGTAAATTTGTTGTTTTTCAATGATATAAATTGTTGTATATCTATGAAACCTTTGAGATGAATGATACCCTTTGTGTGAGTTGTTTATAGAAAAATTGTTTCACTAATATCTCCCCATATCTTTACACCCAACCATGAAGTGAGAATATTTCTTACTTAATATAAGGTAAATATAAGTTAGGTTAATATTTATAATCTTTATTAAATGATAAAACTATACATTCTTTCCTTATCTGATTCTATTTCATTTCTATACTATATTGACCTATGTGTGTGTACCTGTTATCCAACTGTTGTATTCCCTCAAAAAATTAAATAAATAAATAATAATAATAATAATAATAATAATAATAATAATAATAAAATAATGATGGGAGTGATGAAATGTGCAAAATATGAGGATATCCAGGCCGGGGGATTAATTTTTAACTTTTTGGAATGCTTAAGTGAGTGGGTCTTGAAAATTTATTCCAAAGGATATAGGGAATGTTTAGTGGAAATAATTAGATAAGCATAATTTTTTTAAAAATAAAATATATTTAAAGTTTTGATAGAGGAAAGAATAGCATGAAATGGTTTTCACGCACATATTTGTAGAGTTAGTTTCATGGTTTAATTTTTAATTCCTTGCTCATATTTTTATCATCTATATCTTTCAATTTCATCCAGATATAATTTATGATACATCTTTTTCCATGATTAATAGGAATAACTCCTTGGTGTTTTTTCTTTAATGACATTGCTATAATGAATTAGAATTTCATTGAATTTTAAATATTCATGAAGTTGTGAATATCTACATGCATTATTTTTTATTTGAAATGTGACATTTCCTAGGAGTGTAAATGTTTAGGTGTGGGTGTGTGATCGCATAATGATTCACTATTTATTTCCACCCTTAGACATATTATTTTAAACATGTTTTGTATTGAAAATTAAAAATATAATAACAAATTGAACTTCATGTTTGATTAAATAATACGATGTTTATAACTATTAAATATATAAAAGTTACTTTTTTTAATGATTATATTATAGGAGGAGGTGATTTGGGGAGACCATATGGAGTTCAAGAAAAACGAGTCCAAACTGCATGAGAGTCTGAACACACTTATGGGTTTCAATATTTATCATAGATAATAGATGAATCCAATGGGGATTAAAATTATTGGGATAGTGAATAATATTTTGGGATACATTTCTCTAGAATACCATGGATCCCAATTCTTCCATTTGGAGGCCCAAAAGTGGCCCATAATGTGAAGAAATTCTGGGTGGTTCAGATTGGACCACCCTTCTATATTTGGCCCAAAACTCAGGCCCCAGACCTCTAATTGGGATGATTCCACATCCATTGGATAGAAAACTAAAATACCTACCTCTCCATAAAATTTTAGGACAATTTAACTTGTTTGTTCCACCAACTATCCAAAGAAACTTGGTGGAAAAATATTTCATGAACATCTCACCTACACCCATAGACCATTGACTTTTCTTAGATCCGACTTAACAAATTTATCTTTAAAAGAACTCCATGGATCATTGGAAATGTTGTAAAGAATAGGGTTAAGACTGAATCGAATTTTGGAGATCCCTTTATCCATTTTATTACTCTTTTACATCTTGTACTTCTAAACCTATTAGTGATCAATTTTGGGGGTGTTCTTTGTTGTAATCCCAAGATCCATGCTTGTAATATTTGGAAGGTAATTGAATTTTCAGGTTTTTTGTCTATTTTTATTCATTTCTAAATTTTGAATTTTTGTTTATTCTAGTATTATCAAATAAAAATCTAATGGAAAATAATCCTCATGCTTTCATGCATAACTCAAATCATGGGATTATTTTAAAGAGTTCATCTCTTTTCTTACCCCCTACCTTTCATGATCGTGTGGACAGATTACATCAATTGATAAAATCCAGAAGCTTGAAATAATGAATATTCATGTTATTTTCTTGTGTAAAATTTTATCATTGACACAAATCTATCCATATCATCACATTGTTGATGTTATTCCTTGTTTGAGATCAGTTCTTACATCAATGAAATTTTGTTGATTTTGAGAGGTCACTGATATTTGAAATCTTTTATTGATCAAATACTATTTTTTAAACTAGTAATAACTCACATAAAATACTGGTTTTAGTGTTTATAATTCATGGAATCAATGATCCTTCCCATTTACCTTAAGAGGGATAACATATTAATCATAAAGGGACACTCACCTAGGTTGATCATGATTTCTCCAATCCATTTCTCTAACTTAGTAATATAGTTTCAATTTACATTTAAAAATCATAAACCCCCCAAAAAATTTCATCACGTTATCTATTTCATAAATACATAATCAAAAACTTTTTTAAATTAATGATCTAAGTCTGCATCGAGAGACGACATAGGGTTTCTGCTATATTACAGAAATTATAGTAAAAACTAAACAACTACTTTGACATGCTCAATAATGAAATCATTACTCAATATGGTAAGAGGGAATAGTCTCCCCAATATCACACCCCATGACCTAGCTTCTAGTTAGAAGCTTCTAGAATTTGGGGATGCACACTTGAGACCTCATTACCAACCAGTCATGATGCATGAATGTATTACCATAAATCTAATATCATCATAATGTGTATCACCTGAGGTGAATTTAATAAACTGTAACAGGAAAAAAGTATCCCCCACTTTATAGAAACTTGAAGTTCTATTATGCATTGCTGGCCAGACACTATCATATTTCACCTGATTGAGTCTCAACCTTCCTATCTCCTATCAATCTTATCCCATCCCCAGTCAAAGATAACAATAAGTTAGTGAATCGTGAGCCATATGATACCATTTTGTATCACCCCAACAGAAACCACCAAGTAAAATACAGAAGGTCACATGACCCCATGCATGCCACCACGTATGAAAAAGGATTCCGGCTATCAATGAGGGAATGAGTCCTTTAGTGGAGAGACTATACCATCAGTATCATGTCATATGATAAATAGTAAACAATAAACAATACAATAAATAATCAGAGTAAACATAAATAATGCACACGAGCCTCAGCCTAGTTGGTGAGGTATCCTTAAGTGAATCCACAAGACCCAGGTTCAAAACCAGGTAGAGGCATATTTCTGGGTACTATATCATGTACTATAGCAGGCACTGCAGCAGTATTGTAGCAGAAATTTACACTGTATAGGTACTGTAGCAGGACTGTACATTGTGCGAGTACTGTATCATACACTGTAGCAGGTAATGTTCGGTACTGTAGCAGCAGGAACTATTCACCTTGGGCCACTGGTTTGGGCTTGGAGTCCTTAAGGCTTTCGAGACACCCAGGACTTCAGGTTAGTAGGGCTTTTGGGCCACCTTTAAGGCCTTCAGGCCACCTCAAGGCCTTTGGGCCACATACAGTTTCCCCTGACACACTACAAAAAAAGGAGAGTCCCTAGAAGAGGATTCAGAGCAGGTGCACTCACTAGAGAAGAGCCAAGTGGATTTTTCAGAATGAGAGGGTATGATTATGCCATCAGGACCAGCCTGTTTTTGCACAGGAAGCTTAGCCAGATGGACATGCGAAGGTGGAGAGCTACTATCATGATGCAGATGTTGGGGAGGGGCATTTCTTTGTAGATAGCATGGTTGAATTCCCTAATACCTTCGGGTCATGTAATATCCTAATCCTATGGTCTATGTAATCTCTAAGCCTACGGGCCTTTTAAGGGTCCCCCCTCATCCCTTGAAAGGGGGGTTATCAAAAATAAATAAAAAATGAAGGCCTTTGGGTCATTCAGGGTGAACATAAGTAAACTAAATAAATGTCATACATGTCATATAAATAAAATATCTCCTAATGTGGAAAGCATGTACAATGTAAAACAACATGAAATAAATAAATAAAAATCACCACAAGGGTCCACCGGATTCCATCCTAGTCTTCCACCTACTCCATTCTCCTTTGATCAGATGTCCACCATAGGTCCCTTTCCATTCTCCAGATCCCTCATGAAATCTACAAGCACCCCGAAATGTCTAAGTTTGGTGTGAGTACAAGACTCACCAAGAAACAACCAATACATCCTTATCCTGATGTGATTACGTATAAATAGTATATGAAATAATGATAACAAATTTATAAATACAAAAGACATAAAATCCAAAAACTGATTGGTTGTGTGATAACTAAGCTACCAAAAACCCCCATCGGTACTTGATTCGACTCCATGTTGGAAATATAACAAAGGATGGTCATAAGAGCAAGGACCAATATTAATCCCAAAATCCCTCTTCATCGTGCCACATGAAGTATGGACAAATCTCAACTCAGAATCCATCTCTTGAAAAAGTCAGTAGTAACCAAACCTACCCTTGTACAGTGTCCTCATAGTGTCATGTGAACATGAAATTGATGTCATCTATCCCTCAAGTCAACCATGTCATGCAGTTTCCTCTAGTCGGAACCAGGCTACCTCGATGTGAATAGTCCCTGGAATCAAGGCTACCTCGAATTCATCTACAATGTGACACCATGGATACCTTATACCCCCACCCTGTGCCTAGGTTCCTTGTCACCATAGTCACAATATAGAAAATGAGTATTTCAAGATGACCCACCTATGTAAAGTACTAGTAGAAAACACCATATCATGGTAACACACAAATAGGGTGAAGTACACAAAAGGTATAGCATATCGACATGAGTATATAACTACACACAACATCATACAACCCTAATCAAACATATAAATAAGCTACTCTAATATCACTCATGGAAATCAAAACAAGTCTCACAGGCTACACACACACACACTAACTTGAAATCAAAATCAAACATGGTCATCAAATGCCAAAAAATATAATAATCATGTAAATCAGGTGTAATGAGAGACCAAGAAGGTAAGGAGCTTCCTTAATCAAAGTTATTGATGTGAATGAAAAGAATAAACCACCCTTTGTGGTTCAAAATCTAGAGTGAAAACCTCAATAGTCGATAACATCTTCCCACGACCTTACTATCACAATCATCAACACCTCAAAACTCAAGGTTTTCCAAGGGATTCTAGAACCAAAACCAGATATTTTATTTTTAAAAAAAATTAAATATCACATGAGATGATACTTTCTCTCTCCTGGATAATTTATAAATTATCAATTTCGTTCAATTCCCGCATTATCAATAATATCCTTAAGAATAATTATAAAACCACATGAGATAATATTAATCACCCTCTATATTATCTGGATATCATATGTGGTTATTTATTGTAATTATTCTTTGATAAAATAATTTAATTATCCTTGATAATTTTAATAATTTTCTTATGATAATTAATTTTCCTTTCATAATTATCTTATTATTATTCTTAATAAATTATCCTTTTATAATTCGATAAATTTATCTTTTGAAAATACTTATAATTATCCTCTGATAATATCACACAATTATTACTACCCAATGGAAGAAATTCTGCTTGCCACATGCTTTGGGAGGACTAGGTGTTAAAAATATGAAAGCCTTCAACCAATCTATGCAAGCCAAGTTTGTATAGAAACTTCTCAACAACAAAAATTCATCTCTTGACTTCTTGAGAAATAGATTTATGAGAAGGCTCATAGACAAAAAAGCCAGGTATCTGGAATCCTCCATTTGGTATGGAATTAAGGTCACTTTCCAAAAAATTCTCAGCCACCCTAAATGGATGGTGAGTAAAAACTCCTCCCTACGCTTTTGGAACGACAATTGGACCGGAGTGCCACTTATCTCTCATATAAATCCAGAGGAATATCACATTGATCATACCATTACAATAAAGGAGAAGCGGGAAAATATGGATACGATTCTGGAGGATGTCGTCAATATTGTTAACAACAATGATTTTATCAAGCACGATGACACACTGATTTGGAAAGGGTCGACAAATGACATTCTTGACTCTAAAACTTTATATCAGCATTTAATTGAGGATGAAGAACATTGGATCAGCAGGTTGAACAAAAAATGGTTGGCACCTTCCCGGTTCACGCTTCTCTGGAGGCTTGTATTTAACAAAATTCTTGTTGATACAAATATTAAAAGGGTTGGAATCCCCCTTTGCTCTAGATGTCCTCTTTGCATGCAGCACAGAGAGGATTTTGATCACCTTTTCTTAAGTTGCAAGGCTACCTCATCCTTGTGGGCAGCAGTACAGTAGCTTTTTGGTCTTCAAATCCCTTGCTCAGGTTCGGTTCAAAATTATATTAAAGCTCTGTTCAACAAGAATTTTTTCAAGAAGACCAAAGCCCTATTCCAAGTGGCATGCGCTGAAACTCTACACTGGATCTAGAGCAGCAGAAATGCAGTGGTGCATGGCAAGCGCGACCTCATTGATGGCAGCAAAATGGCCTCCATACTTGCTGCAGTGCATGAGGCTAATAAGCTGCATTCTGGAAAATGCAGAAACTTGATTGAAGAATGGCTTATCCTTCGGCGGCTTAATATCACTGGTAATTTTCCTGAACCCCATCAAACCATGGAAGTTTTTTGGACCTCACCTTTTGCAGGATGGATCAAGTGCAACACGGATGGAGCCTCTCGGGGGAATCTAGGCCCCTCGTGTTATGGTGCTATTTTCAGAGATGAGAATGGGGACGTCATTGAATTCTTATATGGACCTTGTGGAATCTTCACAGTGCTTGAATCGGAAATGATGGGCCTCATAATAGCGGTTGATACTACTCTCATATGAAAATGGAATAATATATGGTTTTAATGTGACTCCACAACCCTCATACAGGCTGTTAGAGTGGGCCAAAGGCATCTCTCATGGAATATAGCTGCAAAATGGGTGAATTGTCTGGACATGATCTCTTCTCTGAATTACATCATCACCCATTTGTAAAGGGAGGTGAACTATATTGCATATGGGTTGGCTAACAAAGGAGTGAGTGCAGAAGGATGCCAACACTCGACTTCTTTACCCGACGACATGAGCATTTGCTTTCTACGAGATAAATGTAAAATTCCTTCTTTCAGAATAATACAACCCTTTTTTTCTTGTATTGCAAGGGCCTTAAGGCTCACTTTTCTAAAAAAGATCATAAATCATCCCTTGATAAATAGTTTTAAATATATTTTAATAATAATTGATGACTATATTTTGATAATTTTCATTAATTATCCTCAATAATTCAATGTAATTATCGATTAATAATTTCTAAAAATTTTCATTTGTTAATTTTATAAATTATCCATCAATATTTTTTTTAAATTATCCACTAATAATTTTTATTGAATTATCCTTTGAAAAAATGTATGGGTTTATAATATTTTTTATTTCATTATTCAATTTTCTTCCTAGAATTGAGTGTGGTTGGATCAGGAGAAAATACCTTAGATGGATCGACATAGGTTCACTAAACAAGTTCCAATATCAACCAAGAGTGAATTAAAAAGGTTCAATGATTTTTAAAAACCCCACAACATATACTTTATTCAGTTTGAAACCACATATTAAACCATCAATTTAATTTGTGTTTTATCTATATTTTGATTGCATAGTGTTTAATTTCATATCATTAAGGAATTTATAATTTTAAATGTTCAAAAACTGATGATTTTAAATATTTTGGTTTGGATATCTATGAAAAAATGGTGGAAGAAATTGATAAAGAAGGTAATAAAATGAATTTAATAAATAAATAAATTATAATATAATAAAAAGGGGTAAAATAAATTACCCCTTAAGTGCGATGTTACCAAACACCTGACAAACATAAAATTTATACTTCCCATAGGGTAAACCCTATATCCTAGAACCAAAAGTAGTCTCAAATTTCTCATATGAGACACCATTTGGGAGATAATAATTTTTTTGTAAACAATTATAATAAAAATATTAAATAAATTACCTTCACGTGTGATGTTACCAAAATACTGATGTATACAAAGGTTATATCACACCTAGGGTAAACCCTACATCCTAAACCTAATGGTTCTCATAGATTTCTCATAAATTATTCCATTTATGAGATACTCATTTTTTTGTAAAAAATTATAATAAAAATATTAAATAAATTACCCTCATGTGTGATGTTTCTAAACACATGATGCTCACAAAGGTTATATTGCGCCTAGGTTAAAAACCGCATCTGAGGCCTAATAATGGTCTCAGATTTCCCATCTGAGACACCATTTATGATATAATATATTATTTTTGAAAAATCACTTTTATATAATGTAATATATTTAATATTTTTATTTTATCAATACCGAGGCTCTATGAGCCTCAGAATCTTGTGCTAAATCAGTTCCTAATAACGACAACATTCCATATAATATTCCACGATTCCAATTAAAATTTTACCCTTACAAAAATCCTTTAAATCATTTATTAAGATATTTTATTGAAAAATTATGTTTTCATAAAAAATACTCATAAATTATTATAAAAGAGGGTTTTTATTATTATTAAAAAATTGAGGATATTAAAATTATCCTAGTGGTACTTGTAATTTTCCTCCAGGGAATGTTATACCATAGGTCCTGAGTTTGAATTATAGGGGAGGTAGAATAAAACCCTGTATGGTTGGGTACAATAATTGACATGTGGAAAGTGGAGAGTCATTTGGCTGCCACTTGGCTGGTTGATGTGGCTGATTGCGGTGTGGAGTATATCTTATCGAGGACTATTACAATATGTAAACTATCCAAGTAGTGGTCAAAATGCCTCTCTACTTTCCATGTGGTAGGTATTTCCTCCCACCATCTGAGGTTTTATTCTGACTCCCCTGTAACTCAAACTTGGGACCTTTGGCATAACATCCCACAAAGGATAATTATGAGTACCACTAGGCCAATAACTCTATGGTACTCTTAATGATCCTCAGTGAGATGTAATTCTAGAGACACCATGTTCAAGTTATGAAGAAGACATAATAAAACCCCAGATGCTAGGGCACAATACCTTCCACATGGAAAATAGAGAGGCATTTGGATACCACTAGGCCAATTGACATGGGTGATTGCAGTGTGGTGTATGGCTACTGAGGATCATTACATATGCCACAAAACCTATGCAATAAATAATTAAATTAAATAGAAAATAAATGCATATATAGGATGGTCAAGCTCATGTTCAACCATGACATGAAATGATTACTATCAACATTCATTTCAAATTGTTCTTTAAAAAGATAAATTTCAAGAATCAATAAATTAATTATCGTATTAATTAATTAATTCATTTATTTTAATTAACAATTGAAATAGTCCTTTAGATTCTCATGCACAATAATTTTAATTTAAAATTAATTAAGTATATGGTGTGTATTGAAGGCAGCATGACCTGTACCCTTCAATGTCCAATTAAAACCATTTATGGAGTTTAACTATTGCACGATGTGTATTTTCACATGACACGACATGCATCTAATTATATTTATGGTTCTTCTCATCTAAAATATACCTACATGAAATGTATGTCTATAGGAAATTTTGTGACATACACAACATGTTATTCCAAGAGTTAAGTCATGTAGTCTGCATGACGTGTTTGTCCACAAGACATGCCTATATATATACAATGTGTACTTATGAAGATACTTGTGAAGTACACGACATATAAAAAACCATACACATTATGTATCTATAGAATAACATGAAAATATAATTAATAATGCATTTAATATCCCACATGACCTTACAGAATCACTTGATGTGTAATTCATGTGGAAAACCTCATCACATGACAATAATATCCAGATACACACCATTTAGTTTGATTTTTATTTATTTATTTAATTCTATCCATGTGTTGACACAAACAACAAACTTGTCTTGATGTGTACCTTTCATGAGTTGGACCGAATTACATGGAGTGAGCAACTAGATACACAGTATGTGATTCATTATTGGTAACATACACTACATTATTAGGGACTTGATATGTATATCACATAGGTTGTTACATGTTACATAGTGTGAAAAACCTTCAATAGATTGTGTACTTCACGTAATGTCACATCACTCAACTGATAGTAAATACATGGAATGTATCAATTACATGTTGTGTAATTTGATCACATGTATTCTACTATTTACATGAGGAAAAAACACATGGTTGATACATGTTGTGTATACTAGATACATGCCATGTAACCCTATCAAGATGTGAACAAACTAAAAATAAATAAACATGTAATTAAACACTTTGCGTACCGACACCCATATGATGTGTTGTGATTAGCATGACTCACTCTTGTACAACTGATCATGGGTACACAACATGCACTTTCTTATTACACATCACATAACCATATATATCAAAAAAAACCTTGGCACCTCTAAATAGGATCTTCAAGTATTATTCATCTAATCATGTCCTGCTCTGAGTCAAATGAAACTGAACAATCATCTTATCTCAACTTTCAGATTAAATAATGAAAAACTTAAAATGAATCCTCACAAATAATATCAAAATTTTATCAATAAATAATAAATAATTATAAATTAATATGATATCACAATGAAACCACTTAAATATTACAGGGTATAGAGAAAATAGATGGGTCCATGCCCAATAATGTTTTTTGTTGGTTTCAAAAGATAAATATGAGGAATGGAAAAAATGTTACACCCAAATATTCGTAGAGTAGATAATTTTACATATAATTTACAATTAATTTATAATAATAATTACCTTGTATCAATATTTATTTTGTCATTGATTATCAATTAAATTTATTTTTTATCATGTCGTTATTGTAGTAAATAATTAAAATTAGAATTCATTTGGCTGTCATGACCCGTCCCAGTGGGGCCAGTGTCTTGACTCCCCAAGCTTACCTACAATAGGCCAGGTGATGGTGACTAGTGAGGAGTGGGCATATCACTAACATGGGAGGCCTTAGACTAAGTACCCATATAGACACACACATCTCCAAGCCTATACAATGCTAAAATTTAAAAAACTGTACAAAACCATCCATGCATACATCTAAATCCCACAAACAGATTACGACAAGAAGTAAAGGAAAGTAAGAAGGTTCAAATAAATTCCCACCAAAAAGAGTATGAAAACAAGTCCAATCTAAAAGTAAAACTATGACTGCTATCAAAGTACCATAGGAATACATGTCAGTCTGTCTGGTTTCTCTATGCATCGTTTGGTCCAGGTTCATCTAGGACTCTATCAAAGGGTCGATCATCTGCACAATACACGACATGTGTAAAAAAATACCATGTAGGGGTGAGTATAATAATACTCAGTAGGAAACCTTGAAATCACAAAACTTATAACAAAGGAAATACAATTAGTTCTACATAGGTATATGTCTACAACACATATAACAAGATTATCCATATATAATCAACAAAGAAGCACTGTATAAAGGTAAGTCACAACTTCTGTATTATAGCCTAGGATTATAGATTAAAGATTTCACATATCAATCACCCTAGAGAATACACTCTATAGTCTGATAACACTAATGAAGTTCATCCAATAGGTAGTTCCCGTTGGGCATTACTATTAGAAGTACAGAATGAAGGTCTGAGGAGATATGAAACATAGATGAGGATCACACCCAAGTCCACAGGGTATACCCAAAACTCAATATATATTAACCTACTAATCATATGATTGAAACATGTGTATATTTGGTGATAAAGATACTAATAACTCCATCTAGGGCACAAAGATGAATAGGGGATCTCACTCCGGGCCTCACAAAAGGATTCCAACAACTCTATCCCAGAAGTCATGCTGAAGGGATCATTGTCATAGGAGTAGGAGATGATTCTATAATATCACTTAGGGAAAAGGATAAGGTAAATTCACCCAAATTTGTTTTCCAATATAGATAGGATAGGGGATCCAAGCCATGTTTTATAAAGTACACGGTGTGTAGAAGGGTTACACGCCATATCCCTTAACCCCGAGTCCTGCCCATGTAAACAACCCCTGCCACAAGCTATGTTCATGTCCATATAAAAGTACATGGTGTGTCATCTTCAAGTGTAATATACCTATTTACCAACTCATGGATTCACCCGTGTACTTTTCTGGTCATTTCTGTGTAAGGCAGTACACGACGTGCTCCAACCTGTGTACTCCAACCTGTGTCCATGTACCATATGAGGAACACACTGAATTTTCAGGGAGATACCACACTCTATGTGATAGGGGTAACTCACCATGTGATACCTAAATTTATTTGAATCCCTACCAACCACAGAGGGGGACCCATATGGCATGTAGCTCCGGCTTATATGACGTGTACTGCAGAATTTTCCAGAATTCTAGATCTAGAATCCACACTCATTCTGGTGCCTCTAGCCTTAAATTTAGTTATTTAATTTCCAAGAAAACCAAGGAATAATCCCATCCAAGCCTCCCCATAATCAAAAAATAAGTTATAGACCTTTTATCCTCTCAAAAAATGAATTTATATGTATTTCTTCATTAAACACTGAAGAATGCGAAATTAGGCATCCAAAGCCATTTGATATATCTTCGCTCCCTTAATCACACCACCATAATGTCATTTCGATCCTAGATCTAAAATTTGGGATCATTGAACTAAGAAATGGGTGTGCAACAATCGATTCATCATGATATGTCGAACCACATGAAAAATGAAGAAATCGCTTGATGAATAAAGAATCGGGGGATAAATTCACAACCACAAACAGGAGGAACAAACCTCAACCAATATGTTCATATTGGACTTGATTTTTTTGCATTATAATAACAATAAAGAATAAATCAATAATTAATAAAATCACCCAAAATAACACTACAATTAAACCCATCCCACAAGATGACCAATCCATGAATCAATCCATGGGTCGATTGATTCGAGTTCATTATATAAATTAAGAATGGGGAAAGAATACAACCCAAAAAATGTCCTACCTAAATTCAGATTGATCTCTGATGAAGAACAAAGCTAAGCCATGATTTTTGGTGAGGTCCTTCGATTCTGTTTTGCATCGATCATTGATCCATGATTCAGTATCCATTTGTCCGAGAGAGACCCTCATATGATCTCTCCTAAAGCTCTCCAACAGCTCCAAGGTTATGAGGATAACCCTAAGATTTAATCATAAAAGTATACTTAAAGACTCATCAATATCTATGTAAATGAAAAAGAAATAAAATAATTTATTTAATTATATTATTCATTCTGCACCCATGATGAATTTTACACAAAATCCTAGCACTGAACAAGGTTTTGTTGTGATTAGGGTAAAACCCATGTCTTGAACTCAACGGTGCCCTCAAATTTCTTATCTAAGACCCTATTTAAAAGTTATTAAACTTTTTTTAGGAAAACTATGTGTAGATACTATTTAATATATTTTATATATTTAAATAATTTATTCTAGAACACCGCTCCTTGGAATCACATGACGTATTAGTTCTTGGTCTTGAAAATCATCCATACAATATCCAAAAATAATATATAGAAAATTTGAGTTATTACATTCTCCCCACCTTGGGGATTTATATTATTGAAAATCCAAAACAAGGGCTACACAAAGAGATGTGGGTACTGAGAATGAATTTGAGCCTCCTTTGGCCATGTGATATACTAGAGATTCCCATGATACCACCAGACACACACTAAGGGAATAGATCTCCCATGAAGGATCATCTCCTTTAGATCCTCGATCTCTACCAAGTACTCAATAAAGTTATTTCCATCCTCAATTTACAACTCTCCCTAGTAGATAAAATGCGATGGGTTATGCATGCACCTCCTCAGTTGCGACACATGGAAGAATTCATGTACCTGGTCTAACAGTAGAGGTAGAGTTAAGTGGTATGCCTCCTCTCCAACTCTACATAGTATCTAGAAAGGACCAATGAATCTCAGAGACAGCTTGTCGACTCAGCCAAATCTCTATAATCTATATCTAGGTGAAACCCATAAGAGCACATGGAATCCTTTTTCTAACTCTAAAGGCCTCCATTGTCTGTCAGTATAAGACTTATGACAACTCTATACAGTCTTCATCCACTCCTAGATGTTCTAAACTTTCTCGGTAGTTTCTCACACCAACTATGGTCCCATGAGTCCCAAATCTCCTCGGTCATTCCAGAAAAGTGGTGACCTACAGGTTATCCCATAAAAGCATCAAATGGTTCCATACCGATGGTGGAATGGTATTTATTGTTATATAAAACTCCCCCAGTGGTAGGTGATCCTCCCAAGTATGTCCAAAGTCCAACATGAAAGATCACAACATGTCCCCCAAAACCCGAATGGTTAGCTCTGTCTGGCCATCGGTTTGGGGGTGAAATGTTGTACTCAAGCATAACTAATTTCAAAATTCCACTTTTAATCCTTTACATAACTACAATGTGAGTATATCATCATGTTTAGAAATAATCATCAATGAAACTCCATGGAGTCTGACTATCTATTGCACGTAGAGGCATCCCAATATCTCTAATGAACTCTACTCCCAAATTGTTAAGAAGTAGGATGACATGGTGAGTCAGTCTACGATCACCCAGATGGAATCATGTACCATGTAAATACATGGTAATCTCACCATTAATTAAATATATATCCCATCCCAATTCCATTCTAGAGCCTCAAGGGGTTGAGATAAACCCAGTAGAACTTGGTGACCAGCCTTCACTTACTGACAAGTAATTCATCAAGAGATAAACCCTACAACTCCCTTATTTATCCCTTGTCACAAAAACTAGCATCATAGGTCCCTGTATATCTTCTCTACACCAAGATATACCACCAAAGGATCCATATGAAACTCTCTAATAACCTTATCCCGTAATATCTTTGGTACTATTGCACGTCCTCTGAAAAGAATGACATTCTCCCCACCTTTAGAAAATCCATCAAGAGAATGTACAATGGATATCTGAGTGCGTAGTGTCTCACAGTCGGTATCCCCAATCTGTTCCTCCCTAAATTGTTGTAAGAGCAGAGGGGTGAAAATTATTGACTGGAGGTAAGATGCTGCATCTCCATCTACAAAGGATACCTATAATGAGGCCAACTGCTCTGATTCCTTGCTCAACAACTGTGAACAAGATATCCTACTAACATTATCTGCTACCATATTCCCCTTTTCAGAAGTATAGACAATTTCAAATTCATAATACTAGAGGAACTATAACCATCACATATTTCTCAATTTAAGATCCTTCTAATAGAAGATATACCTGAAACTCTTTTGATCAGAGTAGATGATAAACCACTTTCCCATCAGGTAGTGTCACCACCTATTTAGTGAAAATACTACCACTACTAACTTAAGATCATGGGTCATGTAGTTTCGATTATGTGGTATCAACTAACACAAACCATATGAAATCACCACCTTCTACTGCATTAAAACATAAACAAACATGGTTTCTGATGCATCATAGACACTTCCTACTCGACACCTTCCTATGGAAATATTAATATTGGAGCACTCATCAAACTCTACCTAAAATACTAAAAATCTAGATGGAACCTTTTTATCCACATGAAAGAATTCCACTTAAGGATCAAATCTATCATGGGTGCTGATATTCTAGAGAAATATTGTATGAATATCAGATAATAGTCTTCAAACCAAAGGAATCTCCACACCTCCTTCATTATCTTTAGTGGCTACCAGGTTAACACTACCTCAACCTTGTCCAAGTAAACTACAACTCCATCTATTGAGATAACATGTCCCAAAAATTGGACCGACTAGATCTATAAATGGAACTTCAAGAGATTTACATAAAACTGGTTCCCTCAATGTATGTTCAGAACTATCCTCAAGTGTATCGCATGTTCCTCCTCGGATGCCAAGTACAGAAGGATATCATAAATGAAGACTAACATAAATATTTCTAAGAAAGAATGAAATATCTGGTTCATGAGTCATATGAACACTTATGGGGTGAATGTATCACCAAATGGAATCACCAAGTACTCATAGAAACTATAGAAACATCTGAATTCCATCATCGGTACATCCTCATCATGTACTTGCAACTGGTGATAGCCTAACTTGAGGTCAAACTTATAGAACCATATTTCCCCTATCAAATTATCAAAGAGGTCATCTATCCTTAGTAGTGGATACTTGTTCTTCGAGGTCACATAGTTCAAGCATCGATATTTTATATGGAATCCCACCTTTTTAATACACAACTTTTCATTACATTTTACAAATAGAGGATCTTTAAAGTCCAGTGTCTTGGAAATCAGGAATGAAAAACACTTGAAAACAACATAAAAAATTATTCTAAATCCACTTTTAAGGATTCACAATAAGTTAATACTACGTAAAATTACTTCATCTCATAACCTGGAGACATACATTCAAAGGAAAGGGTGAGCAGAAGGCCCAGTAAGGGTAAACAAGGAAATTAGTTTACTTGTGATATCAATAAGAACTTGATAAAAATATAAATACAAGATCAATGAAAAATAAGAATATCATAATGAAAAGTAATTGAAATATAACTTGAATATGTGGCTACAACATTTCATTTAAACATTCATGAACATATCACCAAGGTCTATCCCCAAGGTGTTATAAATATTACCAAGGTTATTCACCAAGGTATCGTGAAACTTGTCATCTCTAGAGATTAATTATTTACCCAATGCATTGGATAGATATCAGGGTGCACCCATAACATGTATTTATTTACATGTGATCCACATATATCATAATAAAACATTTCATAAATAACCCATAGAGAACAAAATAAATGGGTTTCATTTCAAAATTGTGACGTTTTAAGAGTGCTTAAAAATATCATTATATCATTTATAAACCATGGAAAGGGAGTGAGGGTTATATTTATGTTAATTACAGAATCAAATATATCATATTTATATATTCATGGACACCCATAGAAACGAAATAGGTCTGGGTATTCACATAAATAAAACAAGAGAATGTTTTGAGAGAAAGAGAGAAATTTTGAGATGAAATTTCTGCTGCATAACGGCTATATAACATGGTTTTAGAAAAAATTGAAAAGAGAGGGGATAAAGGTCACCCACTCATAAATAATTCATAATACATTATGAGTACTGAATAACATCATGGTATGGATATTTTAATGACATATCACATGAAAAGGAAACATAAAAAAAAAAGAGAAGATGTGATTTCTTTTACGAGAAATTCGGCAGCCTAACGACGTCACTTAAAAATTCAGAAAAAAATTTGATGAGAGAGGAAATGGTATCTCAAAAATTATAAATGAAATGGAAATTAATGATAACATATAAGAACATACCCACAACATAAATAGATGGAAATTAGAAGACACAACATAAAGGAAGTCATGACTTAAAAGAGGAGGGTGAAAGGATCCCTTACCTTGAAAAGTAACTTTGAAATATTGAAGGTCAGGACCTTGGGTGGCTTGAGGGAACCTTGGGAGGACTCCTTGGGAGGTAAAGAGACCATATCTTCATTGAGGAGGATTTTGGAATCCATTGGATGAGGGAATAACTTTGTATTTATAGGAGAAGTGAGGGAACAAATCATTAATTTCCAAGGGACACCTCATTAGTGGCATTGGCCACTTGGAACACCTCCTAGAATATCTTAATATTAATAAGTCAACCAGAATGATTACATAATTATTACATCTTTAATGATGTCATTAAACACCTAAAACTCAAAACTGTAATTTCACTATTCACCAAAAATTCAACTATTTCAGAAAAATCCCAAAAATTTACCTTAACCTAATATCGATGCTCTGAATTCAAAAGTGAACTCCATTTTATGAAAATAATTTCCTAATTATTTTTAATTTAATTTTTAAATAAAAACACTATTCACTTGAAATAAAACTAATACATAACTAATAATTTCAGAAATAGTTATTTACTTATTTAATTGAATCACATTACCTAATCAAGGTGCCTAAATTATAATAATACTTTCTTAAGTGAGATTACTAATCTATTTGGTCACATTACTAATCATAAGTTTAAAATTACTATTCATAATTTACTATTCACCAAAAATTAAGTTGATCTTATTAGACTTTAAATTTCTTATTGAACACAACTGTAGAAGACCATTTTTTGAAAATCATTACAAATTATTAATTATTTAAGGTTTAAATAAATATTTTAAAATATCATGTTTTCCCAAAATTCATCAATAATATACATCCTATATTTATCCGAACATTTGAAATTCACAAACTTCACCATAATATGAAAAAACAATTTTATTTATATCAAAGGATTACACAAAGCAGCTAAGGTCTCGTTACATAACCCCTTATAACACCGGCATAGAAACTAAGTGTAAGGTGTGCTAAGGTGGTAGAATATTGGGGTGGCTCGACCAACATTGACCGAGTGGTGACCTTTATCAGCTTGAACTTCTCCCGAAGGCGATTCCGTTCAAGCTTCACATAATGAAGTTCGGCTTGGGCTTATTCCAGACCAAAGACCATTGGTGCTACCTCCTTCCCAATTTCCTTCAGATGGGCTTCGAATGGCCCGAGTCTACTGGATGAGGCCATCAAATCTTCCTTCTATATTAATTAACCAAGATCACTTGTATTTATAAACAAAAAAACAAAAAATTGTAACGTTAAGAGTTTACCTTCCAATGGTCATATTGACCAACAGTCATATAACCGTCAAAACCCAATGATCTCATTTACTTATACTCACTTCATTAATTAAATAATATAGTTTTGTTGAGTATAAAATTAAATAACACACAAAATTTAGAAAATAAATATTAATAAAAATTTTGGGTCGTTACATTTTACACACAATCTCAATATCTTGTATGCCTTCTTGGAAAACAATACTGGGGTTATCTAGGGTGAAACACTAGTTCTAACAAAGCCCTTCCTATGCAAGTACTCCAACTACACCCTCATCTCATGAATCTCTAAAAGATCTATCTGATAATCTATAAGGGATATCAGTGCTTTACTAGGGTGTATATCAATGAAGAATTATATCTTGTAGTGGGGAGGTAATCCTGGAACATCCTTGGGGAAGATTTCCTCAAACTCCACCACCAATATAGAAAACTAAAAACTCATAATATCCACTACAACAAGGGTTAAGGTATCTAAATGGTGAGTAATCGGATACAACCTCATATGTATGATCCCATCCCATGCTTCCTGGGTTTCCTTTTCACTAATAAAGGAGAAACTAGTTCTTTCACTACGGACACACCACATCCTCCACCTGAAATAATCAATCTAGGCATGAACCATAGATAACTAGTCCATTACTTATATGTTGTCGTAAGAAATCATTACTGGTATAAAGATATACCAACAAAAACTCTTATCTCCAAGATTCAAGTCACATTACCGGCACAAGTGTGTGATCCTAAAGACTTATCCAGTAGGAGTCTCCAAGCGTATGGTCAAGCCAAGGGCTCAACTTGAATCTCTAAGTCTCGAACAAGATATGTGGAATAAAAGGAATGACTAGAAGATATGTATATCATTAATATATCTAAGGTAGAAAATACACAAATCATAGCTCAAATCATTCTCAGAGCCTCTGGGTCATAAGTTTTCACCACCTGTAGCTATCCCCACCCCTATCCTTCAGACCCCAAAGATTGGCATGGACAACCTGGGGGTGGGTGTGGTAAAAAGTTAAAGAATAAACCACCTCCTATGAATTTACAAACTCCTCTTACATGTCATCTACCCTATGAACCTTCCTGATCCTATTGCTGCATCAGAAACCCATCTATGGTCTCTCCATCAGCTGTACGGTGGGTCATACAATCTTGTTCAAGATGTCTCTTACCATCACATGAGTAGCACTACCTTTTTCTAGGCTGACTAGAACCAACTTGTGAGCCATGAACCATAGATCCTATTTCCAAGGACCTCCTCCCAAAAATTCTTTTACATCTCGGTCCCTGAGACTAATGCTGGAACCCTACTACCAAGGTCTTTGCTCTTGTATGCATGCTACCTACAACCACTGGTTGTATCTGCTCAACCAATAAACTCTCAACCATCAAAGCTTTCTCTAACATCCCAACATAGATAGGAATGCATAGGGGGTTAAACTGGATCATATGTCTATACACATAACTCGGTTGAAGGTACAATCCCTAAATATCTTGTCACAAACCTTATCCCTAGAGTAGATGGAAAGGTTGGTAAATCTAAATGAATACTCAGCTACTATCGTGCTACCCTACTGAAGCTTCAAGATCTTCTAGATACGTACAACCCTTAGCATATCTGGTGATAAATCCTCTATAAAAATATGCTCAAAATTTTTCCATGAAAGAGTCACCTCATTGTAAGATTGGGTCACCAAACCTCACCATCGTCCCACTGATCCATGGAGAATGCTCACCGCTAAGAAGACCATCTGATATGTTGGTGTCCTGACTAGAAAGAAAACTCGGGTCACTCCATCAATCCAGTCCTCAGATGACTGTGGTTTGGGCTCACCTTGGAACCTAAGGGGTCTCTATAAATGAAACTCATGAAGTGTGCTCATCATATGCACCTCATCCGTTAGTACTCCAGGTACCATGTGATGCTCTATATTTAGTAGTATATATGGTGCACCACCCAGAGGTAAAATCTTGGGAATTGATCCCTGTATCAACAAATCATCACTAAGGGTATCATCCTCATGATCATGATGATAAATCCTAGCCGACATAGATCATGAAGGCATCCTAAAATAAAAAATATGTGCCAAAGTCAATGAGTATATCTGGAGAGATGTCTCAAGAAGGACATGAAAAACACAACCCATTCTTATATAATACAATACCATTTTTTCCTTGAAACAAGGTTTCTAATGTAATGAGTTGAAAAGTAGGTGATCAAAGTCTTGATGTATGGATACGTCAATCATCGCACCAATAATGGATCCCCTGGCCTGAAATCTAAACTTGAAACAATTAACACTGTTTCCCCAAACCAATCTCACAGACTCTTAGTCCTTAGTAGAACTGACTATTATGATACCACTCTATCACAAAATGTCCTAGTGGGCCCCATCTGCGACTCCCTGAGATCACCTCCAATAGGTCTGGGTTGGTGAATAACATCAAGTAGGAATATAACTAACATGTGAGGCCTTAGCCTAAGTTCTTACACACATTAACACATCTCCAAGACTATATAATTCTAAAATGTAAAAAGAACTAAACAACCATGCATGAGTACATCTAAATCCCACAACTAGAGTAGGACATAAAGTAAAGAAAAGTAAAAATGTAAAAATAAAATCCCACCAGAAAGAGACTATACAATCTAGGTGGTGTTCGTGTAAGGGAGTACATGAAATGATCCAACCCATGTGCTCCAACCCCTATCCATGTACCCTCTAAGGTACGTGCATAGTTTTTGGAGGGAGACCACAAGATATGTGATAGGGGTCACACACCATGTGATACTTAACTTTCTATGAAACCCTAGCAGCCATAAAGGGGTCCCACATGGTGTGTAGCTCCAGCTTACATGTTGTGTAACACAAAATTTTCATAATTCCAGATATGGAATCTGTGCTTGTTCTGATTCCTATGGCCTTTGATCTGGTGACCAACTTTCTAGTGAAATCAATGAATTATCCCATTCAAGCCTTTCCATTATCTAATAATAAGTTACGTCCCTTCGATTATCTCAAAAAAGGATTTATACATCATTCTTCATATGTGTCGAAGAACACCCAATCAGGTATCCAAAGCCATTAGATCAGTCATTGATCCCATTGTTACACCACCATTATTTCATCTTGATAAAAAATCTATGAGTTCAGATCATTGCAACAAGAAATAGGTGAAAAATGATCGATTCATGAGGATATATCAAATTGTGGGCCAAATGAAGAATGCCCTTGATGAATGAAGAATCAGGGGAGAAATGAACAACCACAAACATGAGGAATGAACCTCTACCAATGTTCATGTTGGCCTCAATCCATCATTGTTATAATAAAAACAAAGAATCAATCAATCACAAAGAAAATATCCCAAATGAACCCCAAAATTAAACCCATCCCGTAAGATGACTGATCCATGAATAAATCCATTAGTCTATTGATCCGTGTTTTCCATAGAAATTAAGAATGGGGTAAGAATCCAACCCAAAAAAAATTCCTACCTCAATTCAGATCGACTTATAATGAATAATGGGGTTTTGTCGTGATCATTGGTGAGATCCTTTGATTCTGTTGCATTTCGATCTTCAATCCATGATCCGATCACCATTTTTCTAAGAGAGATCTGCCTATGATCTCTCCAATGGCTTTAGGTTTCTGATGTTAACCCTGTGATTTATTCATAACTACATACTTAAATACTCTCCAATTACCAAATTAATGAAAATAAATAAAATAATTTATTTAATTATTTTATTCATTCTTTTCCCACGATGACTTTTCCATAAATTCACAATGCCGACCAAGGTTATGTCATGCCTAGGGTAAAACCCACATTCTGAACCTAATGATGCCCTCATATTTTTTATATGGGAACATTTATTTATGGAACACTGGGTCTCAGAATCACACACCGTCTCAGTTCCTGGTGTAAAAAATAATCCACACAATATCCAAAAATAATACATATAAAATTAGAGTCATTACACTAGTGGTACCCATATGTGCTCCATGAATATTAGAAGTCTATCTTTGTAACTTCAGGTACTATGAAAAAGGAACCAAAATCCTTGCCCCATTTATCATTTATCATAGTAATAATTCCTTCAGGATTGAAGCATTATTTCTCTAGTTCTCTTGGTATTGAGAGGGAGGTATAGGATTTTATCTTGCACTTTGATCATTATTGAGATAGTTCTATTTAGTCTTAAGAGAATTATATTGAGAGGATTTCTTATGCACAATAATCAAAATCCTCTAAAATGATATATTCTAGGTTATATACTTTGTGTTAGATAATTAGAAAATGCATAAAGGAACTTAACTAATTATTTAAATCTACTTAAACCCCATGTTAAATAATAATAATAATAATAATAATAATAATAATATATTCTATGACATGTATTGATTGGGAGAGTGAAGATCCACCATTTTATGGTCTCATTGACAAATTTTTAGGTTGTGTGCCCACTTAGAAGAGTAGGATGCTAAACTTTGGGGGAAGTATTACTCTCATTAATAGTGTTATCTCCTATATTTCTATACACAAGATGTCTGTAAATAAAGTGCCAAAATATGTTATAAATATGATTGATTAATTACTTAATGGATTCATACAAGACTCTATGAAGGAGGGACATTACCACTAGGCTTCCCGATCTCAGTTGGTTAGGCCTTTTGATGAGGGGGTATCAATGTCAAAGGGCTGAGTAATCATATATCCTACTTACAAGATAAACTATCTTGGGAGGCTCTTGATGGGTATTTCTTGTGGGTACTTTTTATAAATATAAAATATGGAAAGGTTACTCGCATAGACTAGGACCACAGACTTGGGATCTCTAGGATTTGGAGTGGCCTAAAAAATGCATCCAAATTATTAATGAGCATTCCAGGTTGATCATGGGTCGTGGGTCATGAAACCATCTCTTCCTAGTCTGAAAATTTTTCGGACCATATTATCTTCTTTCTTGGATTTCCAACCTCTATAATTTCGTTTCATGAAGTTGTTTCCCATTTATCTTTCCCTAGTATTGACCTAGAATATTACCCAAAACTCACCTATTATAGAATCAAGATTATTGAGGATGGTGATGTTCTCATCTTTACACATTCCAATTTAGGTTCTTTCTCTATAGGTGCTTATAGAATAATAACACATGTGGCTCTCTATAATGACCCCTAGGCCAAGTTCCCATGGATATAAAGTATACCAACTAAGATCATCTTCCTTATCTAAAAGATTATGCATGGTTTCATCCCCAATTATGAAAATACAGAAAGGCGTGTGTATGGTGTCATGATTTTCATGATATAGTTGAGATAATAGGGATTCTGATTATCACCTATTTATGAAAAGGGTCTGAGAATAGTTCATGTAGGATTTCGTGGGAACATGAATTGGCAACCAAGGTTTTCTTGATAGCTTTGAGAATCTTATTTTGAGCTTGTTTGGTGGTATAAAACTTACTCTACTTATTATGGGTGCTCAAAGTATGAATTTTTCTATTGGTTTCTGGTGAATTTGGGGATCATGTAATGAAGTGAGGTCATCTGAATCAAGGTTGAGAATTCCAGGCTTTTATATTAATTTACTTCAACTTTTTTGCGATCTTCCCTTTTAAATGGCATGCTTACCTCTTTCTTATTATTTTTTGGGGTTGTGAAAATGTTCTAGACATGACTGTCCGATGCACACGTGGATCTCACAGGACCAATGGGTGGCATAGAGGAATCCACTAGATGGTTTCAAACCTAATACTGATGTTGTTTAGATTAATGTTTTGATGTGTGGAGGATGGATTATTCCTAATTTTTGAGGCTCTTCCATCTTTACCTTCAATAGTTTTTATGATGATGGAAATTCTCTCATTATGGAGGTTGAGGTGATTCTTAATAGTTTTCTTTTAAGCATAACATACAACATTAGCCTATATAAAGTGGAAATAGACTTGAGTTTGTTGGATTATTTCTTGAAAGATGGTTCTCATTATCACTATTCAGTCACCTACTATATCAGATAATGCTGGTACCTACTTGAGCTTAGTATGAAGATCTCTCATACTTGGCATGAGGGCAACAAAGAAGCGGATATTATTTCCCCTAAAGGCCACCCAAATAATCCTCTTGAAATTTTCTTTATCTTGGGATCCCTTCCCCTGGTTGTAATTTGATTATTCTTGGAGATTATCTTAGGCTCCATTTTTGTCAGTCCGCCATAAGCCATTTTTAACTCTTCTTAACAAATATACAACAAATGATGATGATGATATCATTTCATTAAGCCCTAAACTTAGATCATAAATCATCCATGATATTTATTGAGACTTAAATAAAAAATATTTATTAAAATAAATAGACACCATTATATTATTCATTAAATAAATTAACAAATATTATATTCACTTACTATAAATAAATATTTATTTAATATTTAATTCATATATAGTCATAATTAGAATAACTAGTGATTGAATTCTTGTGATCAATACAAACTAAATAATAATTATTCCTTAGTTTTGAAAATAATACTTATTCTAAATATTGAATTCAAATATAATTTAATTGAGATTATAGAAAAACTTATCATGTCACCCTCCAGGACTTTCTCTCAATGAAATTAGGAATACTGGACTAAATTCCAAGATTAACATCTAGAAACACGTCAAAACACTCATAGAGAAAGAATTTATTGTTGAAATGAGAAAAACATCATATGAATGCTTGATGTGTAATATAATCCCATTTTATGAATATCTCATCATCTAGGATTCATAATTGTGTCATTAACCTATATGCTTGAGATACCTTTCTTCGACTACCTTAAAAAACTCGTCAAAAAACTATCATCACCATAACCTTAATTAGATAGTTCCATTTAAAACAAAGGGCCTGAGATATCATCTTCCATCAATTTAGAAGGGACACATACCTTATTTATTTATTTATTTAATTTCATATCACTTATGAATAACCCAACATATCTTACCTCATCATGAGTATATATTGTCATGATTTTCATCAATACATAAAAGTAAATTATTCATGATATACATTAATAATAATATGAAGTATAAGGACCAATAAACACATTTATAGATAGGAATATCCAATGACATATAAAACATGTGGAATTCCTATTGGAAGTTCTGTCTTCATAACCTCTCGCCTCAGAGATTATCAAGTGTTAAACTTCATGAGAAGAAAACTTTCCTTCTTGTGAGCATATAACATTTGATAGTAAAAACATCATCTATTTGCTATCAGATGATGTCATCTATACCATAAGACATATTTTTATGTATATTTTCATGACACATTAAGGTTCTAATTTTAACAGGGAACTTCTATAATCTTTTGATGCAATAAATACTCTAAGGAAATTGTCACATTAATGTTACATAGATGGACACTCTTAATGTGATAAGATATTTATTAATATTCAGGTATTTGAATATATAGGTAATAAAAAAATACAAAGTAAGTTGGTTCTAGGGAACCAACTCCAATAATGGTGAGGTAAAATAATGAATAATGATAATGGTGTGGGATATAGAGGCAAGATGAAGATTGGTAATAAGGTATGATGATTTTACAACCAATCTTGCAACACTTCCCTCTAGTGATGTGACATGTACTTAACCATAATCCTATATATAAGGCACTATTATTAATCCTAAATAAGGTTAATACAAAGTTCCACATATACTAAGTCCCACATGGGGAATGGGGGAGTAACATGTACGAAATATAAGTCATGTGAGTTTCTCCCCCCCCCCCAATACGAGGCCTTTTTCAGATGGGTGGTATGCCCAAGAAATAGAAAACCATACATGTGGAACCCTAGAGTGAACAATTTTGTGGATATTAAGGATTTTAATATATCTCCTTGAGTGATCATGCTACTTAAACCCTTGAGGAACATAGTAACACGATCATCTGATTTATATTTCATAAGTTTGACAACTGACTGCATTAAACAACCATGAGGAAAGAAACCAAACGAAGAGACCACATCATCTTGATCAGCCACACACTTACATCAACTAAACCATATAGATCGACTGCATGCCCATATTTACCACATTCCTAGATCATCTACAAGATCAATTTTTATGCTCAGTGGATCAAATGCATGTATAAATTCATGCATATAGTCAGTTGATCGACTATAAGAAAAAATGATCGACCATGCAAAGTGATAATGCTATATCAACTATAAAATTACTTTTCCTTATTTTAATTCACTAAAAAATACCCTTATTTTAATTTAATCAAAATCTCCACAAGCATGGATACATACTTCATTTCTATGTGGACCTCAAACTTATGGTGTTGAACCCTTATCAATATTTTCTAAGTCGTAAAGGCATACACATAAGTCATTTAATCTTCTTTAAAGTCTTATGATCATCATCAAAGTATTATGTTATGATTAAAATTATAAAATTTAGACAAAATTAATATATTCAAGCCTTTTCCATTTCTTATATATTCCCTGAATCTCAAATTATTACTTATAGTTTTACGCCTTGAATCTTAGTAGCTAGGATTCTGATCATCTCGATTGATCAAGATACTTAATCCCATAAAGAATATAACAACATAATCATATGATTTATATTTAATGAGTATGAAAAAAAACCACATGAAGCAACCATAATGCAAGAGACCAAGTGACGAGACCACTCTATCATGATCTATCATACAATTTGGATCGACCACACCAATTAGATAGACCACACGTCTAGATCGACAAAATGCCTAGACCAACCATAAGATCAAATTTTCATAATAATTGGATCAAATATATGTTTAAAATCATGCATATAATCAGTTGATTGACCATAATAATAAATCATATACAGTACTGATGGACTATGTGAAGCAACCATGATGCATAGACCGCACAAGTCCTTTGATAGAACCTCTACTCTAATCTCTTCAGTGGGTTATTTAAATCATATCAAGATATTATCAACCATTCAAAGATCAATTCCAACACATTTACTTGAATCTTGAGTATGTGATCCATAAAAATACTTTAAGCATGATTAATTCTATCACCAAAATCATATCTATATATTTACAGCAAATGAAATAAAAAAATTGGGGCTCAATAACACTCCTTTGTGTTTGTTGTTAATACCTCTAAAAACTTATGTCAATTTGTGTTCTTCTATTAACCCTTATTGAAAATAATTTTAAAGGGACATTGAGGAATCCTAATATAATAAATTTCTTTAAATATCGTATCCTCCTTTAAAGAATAACTCAATCCACTTATGAGGTAAGGATAAAACCACATGCTTTTCCTTAGAAAGGAGTCTTTAGTCAGTCCACTCTAAGTCTACTCAGGGTAATGTAGTGTAGAAAACAATATAGATTTTACCAAGGTTGTTAATTATGTTTATAAATAACAAACCATGTGATATAATTATCAAAACTTATTTCAGGGGATGGTAATATAGATTTATTAAAAAAACATTGTATCCTGCACAAATCTCATTATACACATTAAAAAGTTCAATTATAAATCATACAACCCCCCTTTGTCTCATCATTTTATAAACTAACACTCCCCCTTTTAATATGTTTGATATAATTAAGAACATGGGATATATGTGTGATTATCATTCCACCTACTCTGGATTTCATGGGGCTTTCCATTTTTTATAATTTCTAGATTCAAACATGTTGTGATATATTGAAAATTCCATATTCTTTTTTTTCTCCCCCTTAAGGGATACACTCACTATTATATTTTGTGATATTTAAAAAACCATGAAACCACCTTTATTTTCTTTATAGAAGTGACAAAACTACACCAATCCTTAAATTAACTATACTTTAGCACCTATAAATAAAAAATAATTAGAGAATAAATAGGAATCATATTTGTTCCTCATAGGAAACACTCAGTCTGAGAGTTTCCTCTCACCCTATGCCATTATTTTCTACAAACATAGAAATTATCTTCTTATCAACATCCACAACATATTTTTTATCTTTCCTAATGTGAAATAGTTTTATTCATCTTAGAATTCAAGGCAACTGTATTGATTGATGCCTTCATCTTATTCCTCTAAAACTCTTCTTGAGATGGTAATATTGTCATACAATCTTTAAACCATTCCCAAAATGACCACACCTTTTATATGATTTTTCTTGAAACATAAAATCTGTACATGTGGGAAACTTCTCATGGGGTTTTTTCTCATTATATAAAACCACTTTCTTTAATTTTTCCTCAAAACTCACTTATTCCTTTTCTATTTTTATGGGATTAGCCAGTTGGTCAGAACACAATATCAAACAATACTTAAAATGATCAGTTTATTTAGGGGTCTCATTTGGATTATTTATAGATCCAACTGTGTATGAATTCACTTTGAAATTGTAGAATTTTTTTTCAATGAGTATAGTAATGAATTATACATTAGATTGAACCTCTTATCCACATCTTCCACACTATTCTTGTAAATATCAAAATCTATTTTGGATAAAAATATGGACCATTACTAAAAATTTCTTGATTATCCTTTAAATATGTACTCTATTTTTCACTAAATCCCCACTTTTTTCTTTTCTATTCCATAACAATGACATATTAAATCAACAAGTAAAGTCTTTGCGTCCATAACTTCTACAACTCCAATAAAACTTATAAAATTTGGTCTTTCACTTTGATAATAAATCAATCTAGAATTCTTATATTGATATCATTCTATTAGTTGATACTCCTTATGCCTAAGGGAATGTGGCCTTATTATCCTACTTCCTTACTTTGTTGGTTTAGCGTGTATCTCATCATTATTATTGGTCAAAATAGATTCTTCCTTATATTTGTCACCCACAATATTAGAGATCATAAATTTAATATAAGAAAGATTAGGTGGAAATATATATTGCATATTGAAATCCATCTTCCCAATAACTTTGGAAGAATTATCTTTAATTTCATTAGACTTATTAATGTATTATCTAAATTTATTCTACCCATCTTTAAGAATAAGACATATCAATTGTGTCTCTCTTAGTTTTTTTCTTTTGTAGTGAACTTATCCTCAATGCCACTGATAATATTTTCTTTTCTAGATTCTCTAATCTTGTGTCTCTTAATATCATCAAAAAATAATAATTCCTTATTAATTAGATCCTCTTATTATTTATCATACTTTCTTTTATACTTGTAAAAAATTTCTTTTTTATTTCTTAAGTTGTGTAATCTACTCAAGATAAGATTCCAAATTTCATTTTAGTTATCACTAAATCTATTTCCTTTCCTCTCCATCATCATCACTACTCGATGAATAAAATCCTTTCTCAACATGTATAATGAAATAAAATTTATTATTTTAGTCTCTTGATGATCCATATTTCTCTTTATTACTCATAAATATTTTTCTTTTACTACTTAAATGGTTCTTCTTATTCTTACCCTTTTGATTTTTCGTGCTTTCTCATCCTGCTCATATAATTTAGATTCTTCAACCTACTTCTTTGGATAATATTTTCTAAAATGAAAAATGTCATCATAATTGTAACATCTAAGTAATTTCTTACCTTTTACTTTCTATTTCCCATTCTTGAATCTATTTTATAAAAGAGAATAAATCTAGTTTAAGTCTTTGTCATCCTCAGCATCTAAATCATTAGATCCAACAACTTATTTTTATTTGACTTTTACTTTTCTCGTAGATTCAAATTCTATCTCATATTTCAACTTCTCTTTAAATGTTGGATCTATTATCATTTCATATGAAATCATAATATTGTGAAGTTCATCTAGGGAAATAGCTTACCTTCCTTCTAAAGTCGAAACCATATAATCAAATATGTATAAAATGTTTCTCATAATATTTTTAATTATTATGGAACCCACCAAATACAAAAAAATTTCTAACTATATAAATCACATTTTTGAAATAATAATCTATATTCTCATTATCTCCAATTTTAATATCCTAAAATTTACTGCTCCATACATGTAGCTTGGCTTCATTCACCTTGATATTTCCTTCATAGATATTTCTCAATTTTTCTCATATTTCCTCTGTTGTTTGAAGGTTCATTAACTTTTTAAATAACTTTTATGATAGATAAATCATGGTGATTTTTGATCTTTGGAATCTAAATCCATATTTATCTTATCAGTATAAGTCATAGAAGAACCTTCATTAATGGGTGGAAAAACCGTTGTAGCAATATCTCTAACTTTAAGGCTAAATGAAAGGAAGTAAGGAAGCATAAAATTTTTCTAGATATGTTAGTTTATTCCATAAAAGTTAGGAATTATTTATGTTTTAAAAAAAATATGTTCTCCACTTCTCAACAACTTCTTCCTTGGATCATTATAGGGAACTACTATAATACCACTTGTTAGTCCAATATTTGATTGGATCCTAGAGAGGGGAATGGTGTGAATCAACAACCACTTTTATTTTGATGATTTATCCCATTTTAATCCAAACTCTTAAAATTTTAATGTTTATCGATCCAATTAATGATTTCTCACAACCTCGCATTTATATATAGTAATAATAATAGAGAGATAAACACATGATATTTACAAGGGTCAACTGAAATGCCTAATACTTTCATTGTTGGTTATAACCCCAAGATGGATTATCTATTATCTTAAAAACCAATTTAAAACAAAAAGTCCACTATGCTATATATGGATTATATAATCCACTAAAAGAAACAATGATTTTTGAATAAATAAATACCTTCATCTCCTAGTGTTCTTTTAACTATTAGCTGTGAGTATTCTTACACAAGTAGATGGATTGGTAGGTCTTAACACATACTTACTCAAGAACTTCAACAATAGTATGGGTTTTGAGAACCCTCCTAATGTTGTGTGATTAGGATCTTCCTCAACTATAATGAATACTTGGGTGCATAATGGATCACCTTCTTCTTCAATGGATCTCATCTTAATCTCTTTCTCTCTCCATAATAATGATATACCAGGCTCACACAATTCTCAGATAGTGTATGAAAATTATCAATTATTCATGAAAAATTCATCCTTTATAACATATATATATATATATTTATAATCACATATAATAATACCATGGGAATGTTATTCCACTTATTTAAAATATGGAAACTCCATGATTTTTGGAAGGCACAATCTTTTCTCACTTAAATCATTCAAAGATATTCTTGATTTCTCTTCTAATTTAAACTCATTAAAATTAAAGTAAAATATTTCTTTTAAATCTCCATATGAATCAGGAGATTTCATTATTTTAATCCTTTTTTTTAATTTATTTGAAATATCTATGTGCATGGCTTCATACTTTGCTACCATGTGGACCACCAACTTATGGTGGGGAACCCTCCTTGATATTTTCTAAATTTTTAAGTCTTACAAAAAATTAATACAATATTAATCAAATACTTATAATCAACATAAAAGAATTATATTCCATTTAAAAGGGTTATGTTTGACCAAAAGGATTATGTTCATGCCTGTTCTATTTCTCACAGATTCCTTCAATATTAAATAATCACATTTAGTTTGATGCTTTGAATCATAGTAGCTAGGATTAAGATCATCTTGAGTGATCATGATACTTAATCCCATTAATAACACAATATAAACATCATTTAATTCATATTTTGTGAGTTTCAAAACCTACCACATGAAGTAACCATATGAAATGAACACACCATTTTAATTGACCACACATCTGGATTGACCACAACATATGGATCAACCATATGTCTTGATTGACTACGCACCTAGATAAATGAAAAGATCAAACTTTTATGGTTAATGGATTGAACATATGTAAAAACGCATGTATACATTCAGTTGATTGACTATAAAAAAAGGATCATCCATGCTGGTCAACCATGTGAAACAAACATATTATATAAACCATATGAGTCCTTTGATCCACCCTTCACTCAAATATATTCATTGGATTACTTAACTCATATTTAGAGATTATCATCCACTCAAATATCACTTCCAACACATGAATTTGAATATTTAGGATGTAATCCATTAAAATCCTATAAGAATTATCACTTAAATCACCAAACACATATTAACATATTAAAAATAAATTAAATAAAACACTTTGGTATCAATAGATTAAATGGAATGTCAGTGATTTGGCGATGTTGAGGCATGAAAACAGTGACAATGAGGTGAGATGGTAGAGATAGAAAGGCATGATGAAAATGATGGTGAGAAAAGTCAATGATTCAACAAAGAGGTAACAAAAACAATAAAGATCATATGTGATGCTAGGATGGTGAAAAATATGGTTATATTGGATGTGATATGTGATTTTATAAAATAAAACATAAAAATATGGGTGACCACTATAAGCAGTTTCCAATACCCACCTTTGGTGACTTCCAGTGGTGGTCGCTTATTCCCCCCCTCCACCTTTACCCATATTTTTTGTACAAAACATTTCATACTTTTATATTATTAAGAAATTTATTTAATTATTAAATATCTTATAGATAAAGGTTTTTATTTATAAAATTAATTTCAAAATTATAATAATGAAATATAAATTAGGTAATGGTATAAATATTATTTTTTTTATAAATTAAGAAATATAAATACACTATAAAAAAGAATATTCAAGGATGGTAATTTTCGGGTGGTTTTAGAAAACCACCATGAAATACCTATTTTATATTGTTTTAAAATTTTCCTTAATTTATTAATGAAAGTTTATAATGAGTGATACTAGGTTTAAGTATAGAAAATGGGTTTTAAAAAATTATTACTTAGTTTAATAAAATATTGTGATTATTTTAAACTCATCACCAATTTTGACTTGTTTTTTTAGAATGACTTTATAAAATATATGTCCAAATTATCTCCCAATACCTATAGTCATATGATTGATTCTATGATGATTAATTGATAGAATTTGGAATTTTTAATATTGAAATTACCCCTCCTAACATTGACATTTATCATTGCTTTATCCCTAACCGGATCCAAAAATGGTTCTTCTTGATAGAAACATGACTTAAATATAAACCATGATGTAGTTGTATAAATCATGTCATTGTTTGTGCTAAATAAATACTAACTTAATGAATTTTATTACACTATGGTTTTACACAAAACAATTTATTCATTATATGATAATGCATATTTATTGCTTTCTTTTATTTCAATAATATACCACATCAAGATAAAACATCATGTGATGATGTTAAAGGATCTTTAAATAAGCAAGATAATTATTTAAATTTTAAATAATCAATGAGATGATTGAATTATAATTTACAATGAGTTATAAAATTTGAAATGTTTATGAAATTATTCATACATGACTGAATGTTTGAGAAACATTTGATATCGGAAGAGTGTCCTTGGAGGGCTATATAAAGAGGTTAAATCCTTGGGAAAAGTGTTTCATTTGAATATTGTTAGACACTGTGTGAAACTAAAAATTCAAATCTCTTGTTTATCTTTATCCTTAAATACCAAGGTTTTAGAAAACCATGGATTGATGAGGAATCCTTCCCAATTACAAGGAATATCATTACAAATCATGCATACCCTATGAAGAAGGAATACTTAGGGTGCTTGTTAGTGATCTTAATCAACCATAGAGAAAATGAAGGATTCCATTTCATCAGATAAAATTTATATTCTTCATTTATATTTATTCAATTTAAATGAATAGATGAATATTGTCGCAAAGTAGGTTTTGGTTGTTTGTTTTATATTACATTAGAACAAGGGTTGTACCCTCCAAAACCCTTCAGTGATATCAGATCCTCTTCTATATCATTTGGTTTGAAGTTATAGTTATATATAAATGGAATATTCCCTAAATACATATGATATCATATGTTACGATATGGTATATCATATATTATGACATATATGTGGAAAAATGATTATATCTAATCATTTGTGTATATCGTATGTTATGATATATAGAAATTATATAGCCTACCTTGGCCAAACATATTATATAACATGGGTGAATCACAATGACATGAATCACATGGTACAATACTTCTAGCCCTATAACAGTTCACTTAAGGTAGTATAATGTTAACATGTTAACATTAAAATCATATACACATAGGTTGGAATTGATTATCCATTTTATAAGATAAAACATATAAGAGAGGTTGATGGTCTAGGGTTATATGATATGTAACTGAAGGCATTCACTCATACACTTATTAAATTATTGAGTAAATTCATGGGTTTAGGGAGTGTACCTATAGCCTATATAAAGGATTCATATCTATGAGTCGTGGTGTACAATCCTCAAGAAAGCCTATGGTTGATTCCCTCTCCCTCTCTGTGCACATGGATTCATACTTCGCTTCTACATGGACCACCAGCTTGGGGTGGGGAACCCTCGATATTTTCTATGTCTATAAGGCTTACAAAAAAGTCATAAAATAATCATCAAAGATTTATAATCAACATAAAAGGATTATATTCTAATACAAAGGGTTATTTTTGACCAAAAGTCTTATTCTCACACCTTTTCCATTTCTCACAGATTCATTCAATATTAATTAATCACATTTAGTTTGATGCTTTGAATCTTACTAGCTAGTATTAAGATTATCTTGAGTGATAGTGATACTTAATACTATGAATCACATAGTAGAAACATCATTTAATTTAAATTTTGTGAGTTTGAAAACCTACAACATCAAGAGACCATATGAAATGAGCACACCATCTTTATCAACCACACATCTAGATTGACCACACCATATTTCTTGATTTACTACACACCTGTATCGAACAAAAGATAAATTTTTTATGGTTAGTAGATTTACCACATCTAAAAACTCATGTATATGGTCAGTTGATTGACTGTAAATAAAGTATCAACCATACAGATCCACCATGTGAAACAAAAATATTTTATAGACCATATGAGTCCTTTGATCCATACTTCACTCAAATATCTTAAGTGGCTTCTTTAACTCATATTTAGATCTTATCATCCACTCAAAGATCACTTCCAACAAATGTCCTTGAATCTTGAGGACGTAATCCATAAAAATCCTCCATGAATCATCACTTCTATCACTTAACGCATATAGTCATATTGAAAAGAAATTAAATCAAATACTTTGGAATTAATAGATGCAATGCCATACCAGTGAGTTGGAAATGTTGAGGAATACAACAGTGATAATGAGGTGCAATGGTAGTGATGGAAATGCATGATGAAAATGATGGTGAGATGAGGCAAGGCTTCAAAACCAAGTTAAAAACAAAAATAGAGATCATAAGTGATGCAATGATGTTAAAAAATATGGTTATATGGGGTGCGGTGTGTGTGTTTTTAAAATAAAAGATAAAAATATGGACGATAGCTGTAATTTGTTGTCAATACCCACCTTTGGAAACTTCTAGTGGTGGTCTCTTATTACCCCCTTTACCTTTTCCCATATTTTTAATAGTGAACATTTCTTGTTTTGATATGATTAAGAATTTTATTTAATTATTAAATATATTATCTATAAAGGTTGTTATTTATAAAATGAATTTCATAATTGTAATAATGAAATATAAATTAGGTAATGGCATAAATATTAAATTTTGTTTAAAAATTTAGAAATATACATACACTATAAAAAAGAATATTCAAGGCTGTTTTTTGGGGTTATTTTAGAAAACCACCATGAAATACATATTTCAAATGGTATTTAAATTTTCATTAATTTATTAGTGAAATTTTATAATTATAAATACGAGGTTTATGTATGAAAAATGGGTTTTAAAAAAGTACCACTAAGTTTAATAAATTCTCATTATTATTTTAAACTCATCACTAATTTTGACTTGTTTTTTAGAATGAATCTCTCATGTATCTCCTAATTCTATGTCAATCCCTATAGTTATATGCTTTATTCTCTGATGATTCCTCGATAGACTTTTGAATATTGACATTACCTCCCTCCTAATATTGTCATTGATCATTACTTTATCCCTAAACCAATCCAAGAATGGTTCTTCTTGATAGAAAAATTCCTTAAATCTAAACCATGATATAGTTTTAAAAATCATTTTAAGGTTTGAGATAAATAAATATCAACTTAGTGAATTTCATTACAATATGGTTTTACACATGATAATTTATCCATTATATGATAATGCATATTGATTTCTTTCTTTTCTTACTATAAGATATCATATTAGGATAAAACATCATGTGATGATGTTCAAGGAGATTTAAATAACCAAGATAATTATTTGAATATTAAATAATAAATGAGATCATTTAATTATAAGTTATAATGAGTTATAAAATTTGAATTGTTGATGAAATGCTTGATTCGTGACTGAATGTTTGAGAAATGTTTGATATCCAAAGTGTTTCCATGGAGGGATATATAAAGTGGTTCAATCCTTGTGAAAAGTGTTTCATTTGAATATTGTTAGAAACTGTGTGACATAAAATTTTGAAGCCCTTGTTTATATTCATCCTTTAATACCAAGGTTTTAGAAAACCTTGGATTGAAGAGGAATCAATCCCAATCACTAGTAATTTCATTACAACTCATACATACAGTATGAGGAAGGAATCATTAGGTTGATTCTTAGTGATATTTATCAACCATAGAGAAAAATAAGGAGTCCATTTAATCATATAAAAGTTATTTACTTCATTTATATTTATTCAATTTCAATTAATAGATGAATCTTATCGCAAAATAGGTTTTGTTGGGTTTTTTTACATTGCATTGGAACAAGTTTTGTCCCCTCAAAAACCCTACAATGATATAAGATCATCTTCTATACCATTTGGTTTGAAGTTATTGATATATATAAAGAGAATATGCCCTAAATACATATGATATCACACAATAAGATATGGTATATCATAGATTATGAAATATATACGGAAAAAAATTATATATAATCCTTTATGTATATTGTATATTATGATATATAGATATCGTATAGACTACCTTGGCCAGTCGTATTATATAACATGGGTGAATAAAAATTCCATGAATCACATGGTACAATCCATCTGTCCCTACAATAGTTCACTTAAGGTAGTAGAATATTAACAAGTTAATATTCAAATCTTATACAGATAGGTTGGAATTTATTATCTATTTTTTAAGATGAAACATATGAGAGAGTTTGATGGTAAAGGATTACATGATATGTAACTAAAGGCATTTAATAATATTTTTATTAAATTCTTGAGTAAATTCATGGGCTTAGGGGTGTCCCTATAGCTTATATGAAGGATACCTATCTATGAGTCAGGGTGTATAGTCCTCAAGAAATCATATGGCTAATTCCCTTTCCACTTGAAGTTCTTTTTTTATTCTCCCTATAAACATGAGATACTAGAATATTATGGTGGTATTGGAAGGTATTTACCAAATTTTTTGTGTGATCCAGTGCGACCCATGGATAAACTGTAGTTGTAAGATCTATTTTGTTATTCCTTAGTGATATTCATTAGGAATTGATCAATGGAAATGTCAACATCAAACTATTGTATAGGGTATACATACATTATTTCCATTTTTTATGGTTTTAATTTCAAAGGCATGGTATTCTTGATTTTTATTGTTTTAAACCATTTTTAATAATTTTATTAATCATTAATCGTTAATTAGAAACCTTTCAATGGTATCAGATCCAAACCATGCTTTTTGATTTTTGAAATCATACTGAATATGAAGAATATGTTCTGTGACTAGTTTTACAACATGTTATGTTGTTGGATACAATTGAGTTAAATCATATGATATTATATACCATAGTTATAGATATAGAAAAAATCCCTTGTTTTTGGCTTCTTGTAGCATACAATATCAAAATATCATATTTGATAACAATGTTGTTACTTGGGAGAAAAATAGAGCATTGTATCACCTTAGCAATATCAATGTGGATAATAAAAAATGATATCTAGTAGTTTCAATCTCATTCAATAGATTATAATAGCATATTATTATTAAGTTTAATACTATGAATAAAATCATAGGTGATGATAAGAGTTATCAGTTGTAAAATATTAATGGTAAAACTAACTGAGCGTAGTGTTTATGTTACTTTCTATCATAGAAATAGATATATGTATTTCATTGAATATGACTGAAACATCCTATTACATTATTTAAGGCTCCTTTGACTCTTTTTTTGGATTTAATTTAGTTGGGGTTTATTTCAGGTTGTTTTAGGGGAAATTTTGGAAATTTTGGAGTTTTACGGGGATGTTCACAGTTATCACATAGTAAGAGAAAATCGTGTGGTTTGGACTAGGAAATCATGCGGCCAAGGATGTGTCACTGGAATGGGGTGCATGTTTTTTCCAAATCATGTATCTTTGAACAATGGGTTTTTTCATAGTTGGTGCATGATTAAAGTAACTATGCAGAAAAATCATGCCCCAAAAACAAAATCCCATGGAGGTTTCATGGTTAGGGTGAAAAGTTACTATTAATAGTGCAACCCATGTAGTAAACTATCCACATGGGTTTTTAATCCCTCAATTTTTTTTAAATCCCGAGACCCCTATTTTAATCCCTAATCAAACCCTGTTGATCCTAAATCAATTTATTTGATCTTAAAGGCTCTAAATAAGTAGTTTTGGATCCTCTAAACCCTTATCTTAGTGGATCTAAGCATGATTGATCTCATTTGATCTCCTTTGGGTAATTAGATCTTCTCTTGTGTGGTTTTCTTTTGATATCCTCTTCTATCATCTTGATATATTTATATATCATCATGTTGTTGTTGGATATAATATCCATTTTGATGAATCTTGATTCTAGGTTGTGTTTATTGATCATCTATGCCTTCATTATTCATTGGTGGATCTTGATGCTGGTCTTTGTTGATTAAATTATGTGATTAAAGGTAGGTGGTTCCATAAATCTTTACCCTTCAATAAAAACCTTGAATTTATATATTAAATTGAAATGAGTTTTTAAATGAATTCAAAAACAAAGATTTGATATGGTTGATGTTATATTTTGAGATTGGCATGGAATTTATGAAAACCCCCCAAATTTAATGAAATTGAAATTATTGGGTGAATTTGAGAAAATTGATGGCCATGTATCGGGTAATAATCCAACATTTGAAGGGGTGGATATAACATAGGAGGTGTTAAATACCAAATAATTTAAGGATAAAAATATATCCTTTGGGTCTTTGGGCCAACCTTTAAAAATTAGGCTCCTCGAGTCATAGAGATCCAGGCTTCAAAAAGACCCTCAGCCTTTGATCCAAGATAAAATGTAAGGGTTTATGTGGGTGATTCAAAATCCAAGTGGAGAGGGATGTTCCAAAGACCCACTTAAGACCCGAGGGTATGTGTGTGCTTATGGTTTATAATCCCCTCAATTAATAATAAATTAATATATGAATTTTTATTTAGTTAATTATTCCATTGTTTATTATTCATGAATATGATTATTATATTATGAGTGGTTATATTCTTTCGTTTAAGTATTTAAAATACTTCTTTGTTATCATACATCCATCCATGGAGTTGCATGTTTGGAATGACTAATGATTTAGTCTTACTCTACTTTTATTTTTTCTTGTATTGTGTTATGAAATTAAAATTAAAAGTTAATTATTTTTTATTCATATTAGATATTAAAATTATGATGGAATTGAAATATCTATTGATTAAAGTGTCCTTGGGTAGAGGGAAATTTGGGTAAGACTTATCACTATCCCATAGTCTTATTCCTTATCTAGAAAAGTGATAGTTGGATATCCAGGTCAGCTCGGCTCCCTTCCTCATGCTCCTTGGGTCGGCTCGGCTCCCCTCCTCATGCTTGGAATGATCGTGGTGATGGTTCCCCTATCACGGTGGCGTCATGTGACTTCGTGGGCTCGACCATCTTGGGAATTCGCATCACTGTCTGCCAACTTCTTGGTGAACTCCACCTATGCTGGATAGGGATTCCCTTGGCAGTGCAGTGTTGGTCTAGCAGCCAAGATCAAGTTTCTGCATTCTGGAGATTGTTGTCTCAACTTCAACTATTTGCATTTGTTGGTTTGTCATGGACTCTGAGAGCAACCTAATAGGCGGTAACGAGATTTGGGTTCTGGTTTTCAGCGGGGCTCACGTTCGGCAGCTATGGAGCTCGGGTAGGTGTCAATGTGGTAATGATGTTTATTTATCTTCTCTTTTTGACTAGTATGTTGGTTTTGGATGAGATTATTCTTGGATATGGGTTTTTTATTTGTGGTTTGTTCTGCTCTGGTGTGGTGTTTTTTTCCCAAGGTTGTCTCTAGATTTGTTTCTTGGAATTGGATGTGACTATGATGTTCGTTTGTGAATCTGTTGTTCCTTTTTTGGGTGATTTTTCTTGATTTGGATGTGCTCTGTTAATGTTTTCATTTTCAATGTATATGTTGTTTCATACATGGAGCATGCTAAGATGATGAACATGATGTCCATGGATGTTCTCTATACTTTGAAGAGGTAGGGAAGGACCCTCTTCTCCTTCAGAGGTCGTTTTGATTTCCACTATTTGTTGTCCAAAAGCTTACTTCCATTGTCTCACGATGAGGGGTGGAGTGAAGAGGAAATGTTGACTGATCTATGAGGAGACTCACGGGGTGCTGAATTTATCTGTTGTGCGAATGTGTGATGATTTTGGTTCTTAAATTTGAAATTTTCAGAGGCGGTTCCTAGATTCTGTTTGGGCGGGTTTGAGGCTACATATTGCATATTCATTTTGGTGATTTTACAACCAGCACGCTATGTGGATATGATTTAGAAGAGGTTCAGAGCAGGAAGCCTTCAAATAATCATGCCATTTGGATTTTGATGTTTGATAAGTTATGGCTCTTCCATCAGTACCAGGCCCATGGAACGCTTCATGAGACAACAATGGGAGTGATCATGCAATGGTGAGGTCTTGTCATCATGATGTAGTCACTGAGGAGGGGAAGATCCTCTATTATTGATCTGGGTAATCTTATTTCTTGGTTTAGTTGGTTGTAATGTTTGGATCTTGTGGTTTCTCACTTTTTCCTCAAAAGTGTATTGATAATAAAAAAAATTAATTTCTAGTCCGGGCTCCATGTTTAGTCATCTAGGGATTTCTGATTTCATATATTTCTAAACCATTACATGAAATAGTTTCACAAACCTTATGAATGGGATGCATTTAGATGTGTATAAATATAGTTGAATTTTAATTTGGGTTAGTAATACAAGTTATGAGTTGTGTAAAGAGTTACATATCAATATAGTTTGAACATATTATTTTTGATAAAGGAAACAATTTCTAAACCAAATCATTAAAATCATGCATACATAAAAGGGAATAATATTTGATAATATGGTGATATTAAATACCTCTTTGAAAAATCATATGTATTATATTCCTTCCAAATCAAGCACCTGTTAAGATCTCAATCATTCAACCAGTTAGGTGATGTCATCCTTATCACGAGGACGGTCAAGTTTACCTTTATAAAGACCCAAGATATAGTACAGTTGCTAACATCAGGATCACTCTAAAGGAAGTAGCGTCGAATGAATAAGTGGTCATTCTGGAAATGTTTTTGTGTTTTTAAATATTTTGAAAACAAGAAAACACAACTCCTAAGAAATCACTAATCAGTGCTGAAGATCACAGTGGAGAGGGAAGCAGTGATGGAAAAGTGAAAAAAAGCATAGAGACACAAGACAAGACACAAAAAAAATGACACCAAGACATAGAAGAAAAAAGTCTGTGTGAACAAGGTTGGAACCAGGTTAACTTACCACTATACTCCCTATCCAAGATCAAATTAAGAAATTAATCAACAATTCTCAACTTCTCTCAGTGCATGACCGATGTCTCGTATCACACACCAATATTTCCTAAAAATTGAACACTCAAGCATAGAATTTCTTCAATACTGAATCATTCCTCCAATCTATAAGTTATTTACTTTGCAAGTTCATTCCAGCCAAATATTGTCACTAGGTGAAAATAATCCTACTGAGATCATAAAATTGCACGACAAATCTTGATTCTTTGTCCGAGAAGTCGAGATAGGAAGGGGATAAGAAGTTTCATGAGAGAGTAACAACATGATCTAGCTTAATGATGCACTCACGTGCACCCAAATTAACTTTCACAGTCTACTAAGGCTAAGAATAAAATATAGATCGCATTGATGATCGGGTCTTCAGATTGCATCGGGTTTCTTAAATTTTATCTAGCCTTGAATGTTAGATATCCATTTCTAGAGATTTAAGATCACAACACGAAGTAAGGATGAATGAACGACACCAAACAAATGAAACAAACATCACAATTCTAATTTCAAAACATGAGACATAAGTATTTACAGACATAATTTAAATGATAACTAAAATAGAGTAGCAGAGGAGAGGCGGAGAAAAGAGGAGAAGGTCTCGTCTCCAAGTCGAAGATGGTCCCAGTCTGTGAGATTTGGATGGAATGGATGTGTGAATGGTGGTGGATTCTACCCCCTCTTTGGAATGATTCCCCCTATCCCTTTTTTGTGAGAGGAGTTGTGGGTTCTCTTATTGTGAAAAACTCAAATGAAAACAGAGGAAAACTGACAAATAGTAAATCCACATGGCGTGCTCCAACGCACTCGTCACCAACTCTCGAGTGAACTCCCTATAAGTGAAAAAAAACCCCTTGCAAAGGCCTCACGAATATTATCACACCTTTAACACAAATAACCTTCTTTATCCCCGATTCTACCAGTATCTCCCCCTACACGAAACAATAGAAAACACAAAAAAACACATGTGAGTCAAATAAAAATAAAATGAAACTATTATATACCATATACTATATCACTAATTAAAATTAATTAAAAGAATTATAATATATATATATATATATTATACCTAATATTATTATTACTAAAATATGTAAATATAATTATTATATTTATTAATATTTACTTATTATAAAACAAAAGTAATTAATATTATATATATAAGAATATTTATTATATGATATGTATATTATATAGTGTATTATATATATTTGTATTTTAATAATTAGTATAATATTATAATTATAATAAATAAATAAAAAGGATGAATGGGGGGTGGTTCGTTCGATGCAGGGAGAAGCCGGTGGCTTCAGGTGGTTCTGTGGTTTTCTACGGAGCCAGTCGGCTGCAAACGGGGGCAGAGATCGACCGACGCATGTGTGAAGGAGGAGAGTTAGAGAGTGGGGTGGAACCAAAGACATGAGGCAAGGGTAGAATCATTGACTTCTGCTTGAGTGGCTAGGCTGGTTCATGGAGATTGGGAGCAGTGAGGGTCGGCTGGGTCGTGGGTGTGCGGTGGAGGGCGTGATGACTTCGGGGCAGGGGATGTAGCGGTGATAATGGTGGTGCGAAGTAGGAAGGAGAGGTACGGGGGGGGGGGGGGGGGTGTAGATCGGTGCCAGTGCAGGGTAGGGGTCATGGGTTTCAACAAGGGGGGGGGGGGGGGGGGGCTTATTACGGTGAGGTCCAGATCTGGACAGTAGGGGGAGGGGAAATAAGTGGCAGCTCAGATGACGTGGGGAGAGGGGTACGACTCGGTGGTTGGGGAATATGACAAGGGAAAGTGTTTGAGTTGAAAATCTAAAACATGGACTGAAATTGGATGTTTAATTACTGATGTATGAAAAATTAGTCAGCTGTAGGTTTAATTTTGATTTGCTGTGTATCGTTCATGTTGTGCTACTGAGTGTTTGTGCTGCTGATTGGTGTTGTTGCTATGCGAAGGAGGGTGTGGAATGGAGGCAGGGAGATGGTGTGAAGGAGGGCTGGGATGGTGGCTGGATGGCAGTGGAAACAATGGTGAGTTGTGGTGGTTGCGGAAAATGGTTCCATGGGTAGAAACAGTGAGACAGGTTGGAGGATTGGTGGCACGGTGCGTACTGCTCACGGTTGCTGTGAGACAGTAAGGAGGCACCGTGAGGGTGGTTTTTGTGGCGCCATGAGTGATGCTCACAATGGCACATAGAGTCTTGGAAATAGTGGCACAAGCACCCTAATGGAATGGCACCAAATAATCATGTGACCACAACACCTGCAAACATAGAACAACCCCAAAGATTAAAAGAATTGACTAAAAAATAACTAAAAAATATATACAACCAAGTTAATAAAAACAATTATGAATTATTTAAAAGAAATAATTTTATTCATATTAAATAAAATAATTTAATATAAATTAAAATAATTAATGTTATCAATTAATCAACCAATTAATTTATTGAAGAATTAATTAAATTAAAGAATTAAAAGTATTAATTGAATAAAATTAAATTTCTAAAACTAGTTAAACTATTAAAAGAATTATAAAATAACATACGTTTTTTATTTACAATTTAAGAATAAAGAATTAATTAATTAAATTAATTAATAAAAAATTATTGAAAACTAATAACATAAAGAATTAATTAAATGAAGTTAAAAAAACAACTAAATTTTATTATTGAAAAACAATAAAAAATAGACAACAAAAACACACTTTTAATACATAAGCACATTTTTTATAATGTAATTTCCAACATAAAATAATTAATAAATATTAAAAAAATACAATAGTTTGACATTAAAAAGTCAACAAAAAATATAAAAAAGGATGTGGCAAAAAGCATTAAAATTGAGCCACATCAAACTCCCCCACACTTAAATCTTTGTTTGTACTCAAACAAATGCATGTCTTAGACTTTTAAAATAGAAAGATGATTTGTCAGTTTCAGTCCAAAAAGTGCACGATTAAACTTTAATACCAAGAAGAACATGACCAAATAATGAGTCATGATTTCCAAATGTGTTAAAAAATGAGGCATTTCCTAGCTTAAAAAACTCATTGGAAGTCAAAAGTATCACAAATTCATACATTGTCAAGCTTTTTATGCCTCCTATATGTACTCATTAGCTTTCCTACTTCACCTCCTAATTCATGTTCTATTTCAAGGAGTGATGAAAGGTTTGATGAAGTGGAACTAAAAACTTAACTAAGGGCACCTTCCATTTTCTCATTCCCACAGGTTCCAAAAATTAAAGTCCATTAATTTCATGACTTTATTGACTCAACTCAAATGAATATTAACCAAGTAAATTGCTCCCTTCTTTATCTGGGTTCAAAATTCCCCTCACCTTAATGAGTTCATTTTTGACATGGGCACTTTCCATTTTTTTCTCAGACATATTTCATGTTCTAGGTACTGTGAATATCATTTATTAAGATTGAAATTGACTTTATTTATTCACAGAAATGTAGCCAGTGCACCCTGTCTCAGATACTCACCGTGGGATCCCATTTTCCCATTTTACTCATGTTACAAAGGTCTTAATTAATAATCAATTGAGTTGACTTCCTAAAGTAATTTAATATTATCATTTTTCAAAAGGTGTGAGTCCCCTGGGTTTCAGTGAGAGCTTATAGTTACCCTAAGTCATGATCGTCATCCCATAAAACCTATCTAGTCACACTCCCATCCTCAGTTCCTAAACAGAAAGATCTATAGAGACAATGAACAATTGCACTCAGCAATCATTCACGATTAATAGTTTCTGACTAAGTTCCACTCTCATCAACTAGTGAGAAGTTCGCCACTAATAAGGACATAATTGAAGCACCAGTGAACCTCCAATAAACCTCATGTAATGAAAGAACTTGATTTTTTTTGAAACATTTTGAAAATTTTTTGAAAAAAGTTGACCATTTTTTTATGAACTCTGGTTCAAGAAGGGACAATTTTAAATGACCCTATAATGACCTCTCTCCCCCACACTTAAAACCCAACATTGTCCCCAATGTTGAATTATAAGGTGGAAGACAGTTTATGTTCAAAAGAGATGAACATTTCATCTTAAAAAGGGTATGGAGGGGTAGCAATGTGGTTCAAAAATTTTCTTTGCCACACAAAAAATAATAAGAAAAGAGAAACCTAAAATAACAGAAGAACCAAACCCCACCAATCATCACTATCAACAAGTTCAGTTGTATTTCTAAAATTTTTATGCTTTGAGTCATTATGAGCAAACAAAATAATTTATCAATGAGATTTAATTAGTATCAGGATTAGCAATGATGTGCAGTAGCAACTCAATGAGAAGAAAAATAGTGGGTGTACAAAGTTTCAAAATGAAGCTCAAAATACTTTTTTCAACTAATTAGATATTATCAAGCTAACACTCAAACATGAATCATATTAGACTTTTCACAGGTAATTAAATGTGGAAAAAGGCAGAACAAAACTTCCCTGAATTATTGATGCTTTAACACAGACTTTGATAGACAGATCCTCTTGCACAGTACTGGCTGTTTACTCCTCTTCATTAACCTAAAAGTTAAAATAATTAAAATAAGATTGAAAAGTTTTAAGTTCAAGATAAGTAACCCAAGTGAGTGAGTAGAAATAAATTTTATCCATATGATGCAGTGGATTTCTACATTGGGGTTTTATTTTCTGTGTTTCTGGCAGCAACCACTCTCTCTCGAAAACAAAAATAGATCATGAGGCACCATCAAGCAGTCAAGAGGTTAAACTGGGGAATAATCCGTATGGGTGAACTATATTAAAGAACAAAATAAAAGGTAAACAACTAAGCAACCATGTGTTAGTTCTAATGAAACACTGAGTTTATAGTCCTCAGTTAGACTTGAAAAAGTTCATTCCTCCAACAGAGGTATAGAAGCCAAGACCTTTGGATTCCCTTCAAAGAAGTGATTTATTCCTTTAACATTTACTAATAATGGTAAATTATCTTCTCCAACTAGATTATCATCTCCATTAACCAAGACTCGAACAATGGTAAAGGGTCCTGACCACTTGGACTTCAAATTTCCTGGAAACAACATTAATATAGAATTGAAATGCAGGACTCTCTCACTAACCTTGAAATTCCAATTTTGAATGATTGAGTCATGAAAATACTTTTTTTATCTATTTTTAAATTTCAGAATTCTCATAGGGCTCTCTTATAATCTCCTCCATCTCACTCATCTCTAACAGTCTCCTCACACCAGTAGACTTGAAATCAAAGTTTAGAGCCTTCACTGCCCAATATGATCTCTGCTGTAACTCAATAGGTAGATGACATGTTTTCCCAAAGAGTAGCCTATATGGCGACATCCCTATATGAGTCTTATAATCAGTTATATAGGCCCAAAGGGCCTCATCCAACATCCTTGACCAGTCCTTCCAAGGGCTAGACATTGTTTTCTCCAAAATCTATTTGATCTCTCTATTTGAAACTTCTACTTGCCCACTGGAATGTGGGTGGTAAGTGGTTCTTGTCCAATGTGAGAACCCATACTTATCTATCAAACCTTTGAACTTATAATTCTTGAAGTGAGTCCCATTATTAGTGATGAATGCTCGAGGAACACTGAATCTTGAAAATATGTTTTTCTTGATGAATTTCACAACACTAGCAGCTGAATTGTTGGACAGAGGTACTTCCTCAACCCAATTGGACACATAGATCATAGGAACCAATATGTACTCATTCCCATAAGAGGATGGGAACTGTACCATGAAGTACAATCCCCACACATCATAGATTTAAACCTCCAAAATTCCTTTTTGGAGAAGTTCCTACATTATTCCAACATTTCCCAACATTTAACATTTCTTACAACCAATAACTAGACTCCTAGAATCTTTAAACAATGTTGGCCAGTAGAAACTAGTCTATAGGAACTTTTGAGCAGTACTTTATCCTCCATGGTGGCCACCCCAAGGTGATTAATGGAATCTCTCATGTATGGGAAAAATCTCATCCTCAACCACACATCTTCTCAAAATCCCATCAGCTCATCTCTTAAAGAGAAGAGGGTCATCCCAAATATAATATTTTATCTTAGTTATAAACCTCTTCTTCTGGTTGTGTGAGAGATCCGTGGGCATAACTCCAGCTGCCAGAAAGTTGGCATAGTCTACGAACCAAAAAAACTACTACATTGAGGTAGAAAACAATTGTTCATCAGGGAAATAAGTGTTGATCTCTCTTGGTTCCTTACTTGGGGTATTGGGAAATTAGGAAAAGTGATCTGAAACTACATTCTCGGCCCCTTTCTTATCCTTAATCGCTAAATCGAACTCATGTAACTGCAAGGTCCACCTCATGAGTATGGGATTTGAGTCCTTTTTAGCCAAAAAGTACTTTAGGTCTGAATGATCTATGAAAATTATTATCCTTGATCCTATCAAGTAATGCCCGAACTTTTCCAAAGCAAACATCACAAAAACCAACTCCTTTTCAGTGGTAGAATAATTCTTCTAGGCATCGTCTAGCAGTTTTCTTGAATAGTAAATAATATGTAGTCTTTTATCCTTCCTCTACCCTAATACAAATCCTACTGTAAAGTTAGTAGAATCACACATCACCTCAAAGGGAATATTCCAGTTAGGAGTAGTGATTATAGGTTAGGTAGTCAACTTCTCTGTGAGAAGATTAAAGGCCTCTAGACATTTATCATCTAATACAAAGGGTGTATCCTTAACCAGAAGGGAGCACATGGGTCTAGTAATCTTAGAAAGGTCCTTAATGAACCTCCTCTAGAACCTAGCTTGACCCAAGAAACTTCTGATTCCTTGGACATTTTCAGGTGGGGGAAACTTTTGTATGACCTAAAATTTAGCATTATCAACCTCCATCCCCTTATTAGAAACTTTGTGTCCCAAAACTATGCCTTCAGTGACCATGAATTGGCACTTTTCCCAGTTTAAGACTAAGTTGGTCTCTTGGCACCTTTCTAACACTAGTTCCAAATTTTTCAGACAATTCTCAATGTTATTTACTACAACATAAAAATCATCCATGAACACTTCAATTATCCTTTTAATCATGTCTAAAAAAATTTCCACCATGCACCTTTGAAAAGTGATAGGAGCACCACACAAGCCAAAGGACACCCACTGGTAAGAAAATGTACCAAATGGACAAGTGTAGGTGGTTTTCTCTTGGTCTTCTGGTGAAATGGAAATCTGGTTGTAACTAGAATAACCATCAAGAAAGCATAAGAATTCATTGCCTACTAATCTCTCTAACATTTGATCCAAAAATGGCATGGGAAAGTGATCCTTTCTTGTGGCATCATTCAAATTTCTATAGTGTATATAGACTCTCTATTTATTCACTGCTCTTGTTTGGTTTTGCTCATTATTTTCATTAGAGACCACTATCACTCCACTCTTTTTGGGTACCACCTGGACAAGACTTACATAGGGGCTATCAAAAATGGGAAAAATTATTCCAGCATCAAGAAACCTAATCACTTCTTCTCTCAAAACATCCTTCATGTTTGGGTTAAGTCTTATTTGGGATTCTACTCTAGTCTTACACTCAGGTTCCATGGGAATTTTATTCATGCAGAAGGTTGGACTTATCCCCTTGATATCAGCAATTGACCAGCCTATGGAATACTTATACTTATTCAAAACACTAAGCAGATTTTTCTCTTGACTCACCTCTAGGTTGGACGAAATGATCACAGGAAGGGTGGATCTGTCTCCTAACAAAGAATATTTGAGATGAGTAGTTATGCGATTGAGTTTAGGGGGTGGGGTGACTTGATTGAGTTAAGACACTTGGGCCTCGGTGGCCCAAGGTCTTCATGCTTCCTCTTGAAAAAGGTAGTAGAGAATGATTCTTCCTCATCACTAGAGCTTCCAAAAAAAATCTCCTCAAACATAGAATCCTCTCTCAGGGTAAGAATGTGCTCCAAAAAAATCATCTAGGTTCTCCAAGAATTAACCCTATTACTCATCAAAAAATTATTTATCCTTACTTGATTTGATCCCCATGCAAGAAGCAACATGTATTTTAGGCTCACTATTGATTTTAGCTATCATTCTCAGAAACTCTTCTTCCTCATTATCAACACAACTCTCAATAGCTAACATCTAATCTTTGGGGAAAATTGGGTGGGTGGGTTCTTGGATTTTCTTAAACACATTGAATTATTCTTTCTATTCACCCATATTAAAAATCAGTTTCCCCTTAGACACATCTATCACAGCTCCCCCTGTGGCCAGGAAGGGGCTACCGAGAATGATAGAAACCTCCTGGTCACACTCCATATCAAGGATAAGAAAGTCAGAAGGAAAAAAGAGTTTTCCTACTTCGACTAAAAGATCATTGACCTTACCCACTGAATAAGTAATGGAGCTATCAGCAAGTTGTAATACAATAGTGGTGGGTTGGGGAACTCTTAATCTCAGATGCTAAAAAAGTGAAAGGGGAATCAGATTAATAATAGCACCCAAATCAAAAAAACAATTGAACTTACCACCTCTATCCCCAAAGGTGTAAGGGATGAAAAATCTTCATAGGTCTTGAAGCTTTTGAGGTATCCTATTCTGTAAGACTGCACTACACTCCTCTGTTAAACTATAGCTGGAAAATTCTTCCAATGTCGTTTTGTTTTAACAAATTTTCTTGAGTGATTTTAGATATGGCGGGCTTTGAATCAAGGATTCCAAGAATGGGATATCAATGTTCATCTTTTTAACCAATTTCAAAAATTTCAATAGTTTAGAATCATGAATTGGTATCTTAATTCATTGTGGTAAGGGGATTGTAGGGGATAAATTCCTCATAATTGGGGAAATCTCTACAACTTCCTCTTCAACAATTTTCTTCCATTTTTGTCTTTGTTTTTTGAGCCATTTTATTTGGGTTTTTGAGCTGGAACAACAGGAACTGGAGGGATTCAAGGGGTGCTGTCCAGTTTTCCAGATTCAGGTTTTTTCAGATTTGAGTTTCCAGTTTCATGTAGTTTATCATTTTCAGCATTTTGGGGTTCTTTCCTAGGTTCTTGGTGAGTTTGGAGAAAACTTATGGTGGTCATATCCATGTAATTATCTCTAGGATTGACTTTAGTTGTGCCAGAAAACCTACCCTTTTCTCTATTACTAGCATCCCTAGCCAACTGCACCATTTGAATTTCCATGTTCTACATTATCACATCCATTTGAAATTTATCATAACCATTTTTGGTGTTTTGTTCATCAAAACTCCTTATCAACTGATGGACCATGTCTCTCACCTTATATTTTGAGTTGGTTGACTCAACCTTTGTTTGGAGTTAGGGTTGGAATTGCTGCCTAGGAGGATTCTGGAATCTAGGAGGGGTAGAAGGTTGGAGGAATCCCTACTCCCTCCATGATAGGTTCTGATGGTTCCCATACCCCTGATTGTAGGTGTTGGAAAAAGGATCTTCCCTAGGCTACATCTGAGGTCCATAGCCAGCAAATCTATCACTCTCATGGGGATGAACATGCATATCAAAGTTTGGAAAGTAGGTTTGAGAATGGCCATACATGACATAGTGGTGGCACTTCTCCTTAAGGGTATGATGTGGGTTCTCATTAACGAACCTAGAAGCATGGGCTTCAACTTGAGGAACAGGGGTGATTTCCTTTCTCACAATGGTTCTCCTCCTAGAGAATTTGTGTTGGGAGTTTTGAGCTAAGATATTAAAGATTTGTTTGAGCTCCTCAGCAGTCCTATCACTAAAGTCTCCTCCATAAGATTGATCCACCAAGGTTTGGTGGTAAGGGGTGAGACTATTGTAGAAGGTGTCCAGGAGGAATTAGGGTGTACATTTATGGTTTGAACACTACCTAAAAAAACCTCTAAACCTATCCCAGACTTCATGAAATAGTTCTCCTTCATCCTAAATGAATCCAGTTATTTTGTGACTAATTTCAGATATCAACCTCCTAGGATAGAATTTCATAGTGAAGGCATTATAAACTTGATCCCAAGTGATGAATATTTATTCTACAAAATATTGAAACCAAGTCCTAACATTTCCCTTGAGGTAGAAGGGGAAAACTATCAGTTTAAACTCTTCCTCAGTGAGACCCCTAAGCGGTAGCTACATGACACAATAATAAAAGGCTCTAATGAAGTCAAGAGAGTCTTCACTTGGAATTCCATTGATGGTAGGTAGCTGACTAAGCATGGATTGCTTGATTTTGTAATTTCTGGACGTGGGAGAGAGTCTAATGCATGAATGGTTACTAGACACTGAAGGTATCAAGAACTCTCTCAGACTATGTCTCTCAACTATCTCATTTTCAGGAGGGTTCATCATTCTAGGTTGGTTCAAATTATCAGGAAGTAGATTGTTCAAGTTTTAATTTCTGTTGTCTTCCATTTTGATATTGTCTTGGTTCTTTTTAAATTCCTTAAGGTGCTTATCAATTTCAGGATTACCAAGTACTAAGTATTCAGACTTAGACCTAGTTTTCATGCAACAGGTTCATAATTGTTTTTGAATTTCAATTTTCCTTTTTTTGAAGATTTTTTTTTACCTTTTTTAAGATCTCTTTTTTTTAGTTTTTTTAGACTCTTTTGTTTTGGAATTTTTGTTTTGTGTTTTTTATATCGCACCTTGCCTCCCTGAAAACAATGTCAAAATTTGACATAGTCCTTGTCGCAAGGATGATCAAGTTTATATTTATAAAGACCCAAGATATAATACAGTGGCTAACTTCGGGGTCGCTCTCAAGGAAGCAGTGTCGAATAAATAAGTGTTCGTTCCAAAAAATATTTTTGTGTTTTTAAATATTTTGAAAAAATAAAAACACAAATCCTATGAAATCACTAATCATCGCTGAAGAGCACAATGGAGAGGGAAGCAGTGATGGAAAAGTGCAAAAAAACATAGAGACATAGGACAAGACATAGAACAAACAAATGACACCAAGACACAGAAGACAAAAGTCATTGTGAACAAGGCTGAAACCAGGTTGACTCAACACTATACTCCCTACCCAAGATCAACTTAATAAATTAATCAGCAATTCTCAACTTCTCTCAGTGCATGACTAATGTCTTAGATCACACATGAATCTCACCTAAAAATTTAACACTCAATCATATAATTTCTACCCCACTAAAGCATTCCTACAAAATAGAAGTGATTTACTCAGTAAGGTCATTCCAGCGAAATATTTTCACTAGGAAAAAATGATCCTATTGAGATCGTCATATCACAAGATTAATCTTGATTCTCTATTCGAGAAGTCAAGATAGGAAGGGGATAATAAGTGAGACGAGAGAGTAACAACCTGATCCAGTGCAAGGATGAACTCGCGTGCACCCAAATTCACTTTCATGGTCTACTAAGGCTAAGAATAAAAAAGTGATCGCATTGATTCTTGGGTCTCCAGATTGCATCAGGTTTCTTAAACTAGATCTATCCCTACAAGTTAGATCTCCATTTATGAAGATCGAAGATCACAACATGAAGTGAGAATGAATGACCAACACAAAATAAATGAAACAAACATCATAATTCTAATTACAAAAATATGAAACACAAGTATTTATAAGGACAATTTAAATGAGAACTAAAATAGAGTAGCGGAGGAGAGGTGAAGAATGGAGGAGAAGGTCCCATATCCAAGGTGAAGATGGTCCTAGTCCATGAGATGTGGATGGAATGGATGTTTGAAAGGTGGTGGAGTATCCTCCCCTCTATGGAATGATTCCTCCTAGCCCTTTTTTGCGAGAGGAGTCGGGGGATCTCTTATTATAAAAAGATCAACTGAAAATAGAGGAAAACTGACAACCAGTAAATCAATGCAGCATGCTCCAATGCACTCATCACTAGATCTCGAGTGAACTCCCTATAAGTTCAAACAACCCCCTGCAACAACTTCATGAATATTTTCAGGACTTTCCCACAAATAACTTCCTATATCCCTGATTCTACCAGTAGCTCCCCCTGCACGAAATAATAGAAAACACAAAAAATGCATGTGAGTCAAATAAAAATAAAATGAAACTATTATATACCATGTACTATATCACTAATTTAAATTATTGAAAATACTTATAAAAAAATATATATTATAATACCTAATATTATTATTACTAAAATATGTAAATATATTTATTATATTTATTAATATTTACTTATTATAAAACAAAAGTAATTAATATTATATATATATATAATAGTTTACCGGCCTAACCCTGTGTAAACAGAGAAACCTGGTTTTCACGCAGGTGGAAACAGACTCAATGATTCTATATGACTCCCTTCATGGCACCAGATCCATCCCTTGGTCGATTGAGTACACCATCAGAAGATGCAAAGCTTTTCTCTACCATAACATCCAGGTTACTCATACATGGCGAGAGGGTAACAAGGTCGCAGATCACTTGGCTACGATGGCAGAGCATGGCTCTAGCATCAGATGTCTCCCTAACATTACCGCTCTTAAACTAGAAGGCGTCAATTTGATCCGATGTGATGCTCTTGGCCTTCACTATTTTAGGCCCCCATAGGGAGGGGGCCCTTGCCTCCTCACCCCCTTGCCCTTGCTTTGTACTTGGTTCTTTGGAATAAATTTAATAATGATGATATATATATATATATATATAATAGTATGTTTATTATATGTTATGTATATCATATAGTGTATTATATATATTTTTATTATAATAAAGAAAATAAAAAGGATGAATGGGGGGGCTTGGGGTTGTTCTGCGGTCTGCTACGGATCCATCGGCTGTAAGAGGGGGATGAGATTGGCCGACGCATGTGTGATGGAGGAGATTTGGGGAGTGGGGTGGAATTGATAGAACAAAGTAAGGGTGGAGGAATTAGCTTCTGCTCGCATGGATAGGTTGGTTTGTGGAGATTGGGAATAGCATGGCTCGGCTGGATCGTGGGTGTGTGGCAGAGGGCATGATGGATTTGGGGTAGAGGATGCAGTGGAAATAATGGAGTGAAGTAGAAAGCAGAGGCCGAGGTTGAAGATAGGTGTCAACACAGGGTAGGGGTCGTGGGATTTAGTGGGGGGGATTGTTTTAGCGAGGTTCAGATATGGACAGTAGGGAGAGGGGAAACAGGTGGCGACTCGGATGATGTGGGGATAGGAGGATGACTCAGTGGTTTGGGGCTATGGAAAGGGAAAGGGTTTGAGTTGTAGATATGAAATATGGTTTTCAATTTGATGTTGAATCACTGAGGTATGAAAAATTAGTCTGTTGTAGGTTTAATTTTGATATGCTGTGAGTTGTTCATGTTGTGCTACTGAGTGTCTGCACTGTTGGTTGGTGTTGTTGCTATGTGAAGGAGGGTGCAGATTGGAGGCATGTAGATGGTGTGGAGGAGGGCTGGGATGGTGGCTAGATGGAAGTGGAAAGAACAGTGAGTTGCAGTGGTTTTGAGAAATAGTTCCAAGGGTAGAAATGGTGAGACAGGTTGGAGAAGGAGTGGTGGAACCATGAGTACCACTCATGGTTGCTATGAGACAACATGGATGCACTGTGAAGGTGGTTTTTGTAGCGCCGTTAGTGATAATCACAATGGAATAGAGAGTCTTGGAAACAGTGGAACATGCACCGTAATGGAATGACAACAAAGGACCGTGCGACCACAACACCTGCAAACATACAACAACACCAAAAATTAAAATAATTTACTAAAAAAATAACAAAAAAATAAACACAACCAAGTTAATAAAAATAATTATGAATTATTTAAAAGAAATAATTTCATCCAGATTAAATAAAATACTTTAAAATAAATTAAAATAATTACTATTATCAATTAATCAATTAATTAATTAATTAATTAATTAATTAATTAAATTAAAGAATTAAAAGTATTAATTGAATAAAATTAAATTTCTAAAACTACTAAAACTATTAAAAAAATTAAAAACTAACATGTATTGTTTATTTACAATTTAAAAATAAAGAATTAATTAATTTAATTAATGAATTAAAAATTATGGAAAAATAATAACATAAATAATTAATTAAATGAAATTTAAAAAAACAACTAATTTTTTTATTCAATAACAATAAAAAATAAACAACAAAAAATAAACAACAAAAACACAATTTTAATACTTAAACACATTTTTATAATGTAATTTACAAAATACAATAATTGATTAATATTACACAAAATTAAACTTTTTATATTAAAAAGTCAACAAAAAAATATGAAAAAGGATGTGGAAAAGACAATTAAAATTGAGCCACATCAGTAGGTTCCACAAAAGCATGGTGCTAATGGATTATCTTGTGTAAGGAATAGTGAATATGGATAACCTTAAGATTAATTTAACCAAATATCATATTTAGATTTGGATTACTCTTATTTAGGAAACCCTAAGAGTTGGGATGTCAAATTAATGGTGTTAATTTTATCCATATGATGGATTACAAAACGATTTTTCTTCTCAACAATCCAAGAGTAATATATGATATGATTGGGGTGATGCCAAACTTAAATAATCATGTTGTGATAGAAACACCAAAGAAGACACATTTTATAAAGAAATATGGATATTGTCCCACTAATTAATATGATTAGTTTAGAAGGACTTAACATTTTAATATGATCCCATTTAATAAAATTTAAATTAATAAAAAACATTATAATCATCTGATTAAATATTTTGCTGGCATTATCATCATCTTTGAGCTTGACCTTGATATATATCTTGTAAAGGAAAAAATCAATGGTAGTAATTTCCTTTAATGTCACTGAAACTTAAGAATAGTTCTTAACCCCGAAGGTAAATTCTACATATTAGAGAAACCTCATACCAAACAACAAACTAGTTAACCATTTTAATAAACAAACATAGATACTTACGATAAGTATCTATAGGATTCACTATAAGAATTTACTCTCATGATTGTGACAATAGAACCCAAGTTAAAAAAAACACGAGAACATGGTTTTATACAAGATGATATACAACCTAGAAAGGCCCTATCAGGAACAATTAAGGAATGTGAGGTATGGGGATCCAAAGGATCTATTTCGATGCAAGATAGTCGAAGTAACATCATTATATACACATTTATTCAATATGATTAGATAGATATTGGTTTCAACTCTTAGGCTTGACTTTATTGTGGAATTCATTCTATATTCACTATCATAAAGGTTATGATGGTTTATTGTGAAATATAATATGAATGAGTTCAGTAAAACATTACACAATCTCTTCAATATGTCGATAATTATTGGACATGGGAGGTCTAGGACCAAGTGTCATGATAATAATATAAAAGGATAAGGGAAATTTTTTTGGAACGAAATAAAAAAAGATAAGAGATTCTAAAATTCCAATTAAACCAAAGAAAAGAAATGAATGGAAATCCTTTTATTATAAAAAATCTATCCATTAGAGGAATAACTATCTAAAATACCTAAATGGTGATAGGAAATTCTGTAGAGAATCTATTTTAGTTATTAATGTTATACAATTTAATTATTCTATTTTGAAGCGTATTTGATACCAATTGTATGTTTCACAAGTGTTGTAATTATTCAAAAGTTCAAAAGTGATAAAATAACTAATAATAAAAGCTTAAAGTATGATATAAGCAATAGAGTGAGAAATTGCTACATTGAGGACATGGATTCAATATATACTTTTGGCTTGAATGATTTTGAAATAAATGATTTGTAATTTTCTTCTAATTGTGTTCTCTCTTGAGTGATGTTGGTAAATAATGATTGTTTAATAAATGAGATGAATGTTTTGGTACACATGATTTATGATTCATCCAACTCCATAATGTATTTGAAAAGGAAACTAGAAAAATATTAGTTTTATCTTGGATAAAGGGTGTATCTGAGAATATGAGGGAATATAATTCCACCACCAATAGTAGCATATTTTTAATGCTTTATTTCCAATAATTTTCCAAACACAAAGAATATCATATGTGATATGGATGAAATATATTACTTTTAAGTATTACCCTAAAGAAAATAAGTTTTATTTATTAAAAAAAATGAGTTTTTAGTTTCTTAGAATGATATTCTAAAAAAATATGGTTTATAATATGTTAGTGAAAGGATTTTAAACTTAGAGAAGTTCAAATTTAACAAACAAAATATTATGCCAACACTACTAGAAATTGGTACATTTTTGATGGGGTACATGCGATGGGATCCCGTCACAAATAACCTTTTGTGACGGGCCCCCGTCACAAATACCCTATTAGAAAAAGGGCGTTGCAAATATAGTTTTTTGCGATGATCTATTGCAAAAAGAAACTATTTTCAACAGATACTCATCCCATCCCAAATAGATTCATCATTGTTTTTAAATACTTTAGTGCATCATCCCATCGTAAAAAGCTGTGCCGAGTTTTGAAACCAATTATTATGATTTATTACTAATTATTAGAATTTATTAAAAATTAGTACAATTTATTACTAATTATTAGAATTTATTACTAATTGAGGAAATTTATAACTAATTATTCCAATTTATTACTAATTATAACAATTTATTACTAATTATTAGAAATTATTACTAATTATAATAATTTATTACTAATTATTATAATTTATTACTAATTACTAGAATTTATTACTAATTATAACTAATTATTAGAATTTATTTAATAATTATTAGAATTTATTACTAATTATAACTAATTAATATAATTTATTACAAATTATTAGAATTTATTACTAATTATTAGAATTTATTACTATTTATTACTAATTATTAGAATTTATTACTAATTATTACTAATTATTATAATTTATTTCTATTTTTTTGCAATTTATTACAAATTGTTTGCAATTTATTACAAATTATTATAATTTATTACTAATTATTAGAATTTATTACTAATTATTAAAATTTATTACTAATTATTAGAATTGAGTACTTATTATTACAATTTATTGCAAATTATTACAATTTATTACTAATTATTACAATTTCTTACTAATTATTACAATTTATTACTAATTATTAGAATTTATTACTAATTATTACAAATTATTGCTATTTATTAATATTTATTAGAATTTATTACTAATTATTAGAATTTATAACTAATTATTACAATTTATTTCTAATTATTAGAATTTATTAATAATTATTTGAATTTATTACTAATTATTAGAATTTATTACTAATTATATGAATTTATAACTAATTATTACTAAATATTAGAATTTATTACTAATTATTATAATTTATTACTAATTAGCAAAATGTATTATTCTTTATTACTAATTGTTGCAATTTATCACTAATTATTACAATTTATTACTACTTATTACAATTCATTGCTAATTATTAGAATTTATCACTAATTATTACTAATTTTTGCAATTTATTACTAATTATTACAATTTATTACTAATTATTAGAATTTTTTAATAATTATAACAATTTATTACTAATTATTAGAATTTATTACTAATTGTTGCAATTTATTAATAATTATTAGAATTTATTACTTATTATTACAATTTATTACTAATTATTACAATATATTACTAATTATTACTATTTATTAGTAATTATTATAATCTATTACTAATGATTAGAATTTATTACTAATTATTAGAATATATTACTAATTGTTGCAATTTATCACAATTTATTACTAATTATTACAATTTATCACTAATTTTGAAAATTTATCACCAATTATTACAATTTATTACCAATTGTTACAATTTATTACCAATTATTACAATTTAGTACCAATTATTACAATTTATTACTAATTATTACTAATTGTTATTAATTATTACTAATTATTATTAATTATTACTAATTATTAATAATTACTAATAATTATTACTAATTATTGAAATTTGTTACTAATTATTACCATTTATTACTAATTATTACAAATTTTTTCTAATTATTAAAATTTATTACAAATTATTAGAATTTATTACTAATTATTAGAATTTATTACTAATTATTATTAATTGTTGCAATTTATTACTAATTATTAAAATTTATTAATAATTAATATAATTTATTACTAGTTATTATAATTTATTACTAATTATTACTAATTATTATAATTTAATACTAATTATTTTAATTTAATACTAATTATTATAATTTAATACTAACTATTACAATTTAATACTAATTATTACTAATTAGTAATAATTAGTATAATAACTATTAATTAGTACTAATTCATACCAACCACACATAATTATTTGTAAAAATAAACATAAACAATGATAAATAAAACTATCTAATTTTAATTTAATTTAACTCCATCTAATTAAAAATAATTATAACTAAAATAGAATAAAATGAATTTAGTAAAAAATAAAAGAAATATATAAATACCTTAAAACTGAAGATTTCAAAGGACATAAGCTATGAATAATGCCTCGAATTTAAATTTTAAATAATGAAAAATTTTAAGAGAAAATTTTCCACTAAAGAGAGAGAGGAGTAGAGAATTGAGTGAAATGAGGAAAAATGGGTGGGGGTATATATATGTTAGATTAGTTACAACATACTTATTTATGATGGGTCTCCTGTAGCAAATAGTACCATTTGTGATGGGTCCCGTAAAAAATTCCCACCATCCTATTAATTAGGGGCAATGATTAAAAAGTCTTTTGCTACGGGGCCCATCGAAAAAGACAACCAACCGACATAGTATTTACGACGAGATATAATTCCCGTCACAAATACTAAAAACGTCGCCAGATATTTGTGACGGGAGCCATCACCCCATCACAAAAACCTTATTATTTGCGACGGTTTGGTGTTCCCGTTGAAAAAAAAGCCCTTCCAATGGACTATTTGTGACAAGACACTGGCCTGTCGCAAATGACCTGTCAGAAATGCCCACTTTTCTCATAGTGCAGTCAATGTTCAAAGTGAATTTCACTTGACATTGTAAAAGAGTTTAGGGTATTGTTGGAGTTGGTGCCCTGGAACCAGATGAATTTATACATTTAATTAACTTAATAGTAATAAATATCTTATTACATGATGATTTTTCTTCTATGTAACATTAATGTGATAATATCCTTAGAGTATTTATCACATCAAAAGGTAATAATAGTTCCCCACTATAATGAGAACCTATAAATGATATGAAAATATTAGTAAACATATATCCCATGGTCTAGATAATATATATTTGACAAGACACAAATGATGTTTGACTATCAAGTGTTAGAGGCTTATAAGACATTGAGATTTCTTCTCTTGAAGTTTCCACATGGTAATTTCCAAGAAAGGAGGTTATGAGGATTGACCCACCAATAAAAATTTGACTTGTTATATGTGTCATTGGATATTCCTATCTATGAAATTATATATTGGTCCTTAGACTTGATATTATTATTAATGTAGATCACAAATCATTACTTTGATGTATGGTTGAAAACTATGATGACATTTTCTCACAGCGATGTATCATATGTTGGGTGAGTCATAGTGATATGAAATTATTTGAATAATCTAAGAAATTATTTGTATCTTAAAATTTAATTGAAACATATATCAACATCCCTTTGATTAAAATGAAACCATCAGATTAAATCCATGGTCGAGGTAGTTCATTGACACGTTTATTTGAAAATTCAATGAAAGATAAATCAAACATATAGGGTGATGACACAAGTATGCATCCTGTTTGATGAAATTTCTAGACAAAGGAATTATATTACAATCTAGTGTTTATAGGAAGGTTGTTGTTATTATTACGATGTCAACTTCTTTCTTTATGGGTATCTTGATGTGTTGATAGATTCTAATCTTTTAATTTAGGTAAGTTTACATAATGAAACTGATAAAGATGTAATTTTCGAACACAACTCACTCTACTATAATTAGACCGGTTTACTACGTGACCAAAAAACATGCCTCCCGATATGCTATAGGTTACTGACTAGCAGTAAGGGTCTAATGAATTTCATGGAGAGACTATTCCGCCAAAATCAGATAACCATAAATAAAAACATAAGTAAAAATAATAACAGTACTCCAGATAAATAAAAGGAAACAAACATCATAAAAATGGAAATAAACAACATATACAACTCATGATATGTTAAAATGATTGTTTCAAAAATCATAAAAGCCTAATTAAGATCCCTCGTGTGTGGATCATATACATAAGAACAAAAAATGACAAAAAATGGAATAAGTCTACAAGACTGGTCCCAAAATGTAGCCTGATCCCATATCCCATTCTCCATCCTAGTTATCCAAATCATCCATTAATCATAGGGCTTTCCCCTTGCTTTATCTTAAAACCATGAAGTCTTCTTGGGTACCCATGATAGACCAAATAATGTGTGTATACAACTTAGTTGTCCCATTAACAGTGTCTATAAACCAATGCAGTATGTATTAAGTTCTTGTTGATGTGCGATTATAAATAAATGAAATCTTAAATAAATAAATAAATAAATCATTATCAATCCTCAGGTTTTATGGTGACAAACATGATCGATCATACCTAATTAGACTAGTGATAAATTTATTTTAATAGAATATATAAATTTCAGAGGGAATGGAACCCCTCCCTAGTACCATCACATCATAACAACATCATGGGAGGAATGGTTTCCCACCCCAAAATCATCCCATTAATACAACATCATGTGGAATTACACCCCACCCTACTTCATATCATCCATATCAATATTAGGAGGGAATGGTTCCCCTCCCTAATTCAACTCACCATGTAGTTATTAGGGAGAATAAACCCACCCCACTCCAACATTCCACATCAATATGAAGGGGGGAGGTGCCCCACCCTTATCTAACTCACCATAACATCATTAGAGAGGAATATAACCCCACTTTGGAATCAACATATACAAATTTTATTATTTAACAAAGTCATATTAATAATGGTTCTCATGTCTTATATTCACCATGATTCTCATACTAGGAATCATCCTAGAGAATTTATATTCAACTTATTAGGTTTTAATTTAATCTATATAACCCCTTATGTTAAGTTATGAAATTCCCATTTTCTCCAAAAAAGCACCCAACACTTGGTGGCCAAAGGTTGGGATACACCCTTACCCATAGACAACTCCTAGAAAAAAACAACATTATTTTTACATATAAGGGAAGCACATATTATTTAATTAAGTTTTTGGTTAAGCATGAATTATTTCGATTCAACCACACATCACACACATATTAAAATAAGCTTAGACTTTAAGGATAGATTAGGAACCCTCACCTTAATCTTAAAGGAATCTACTCATAAAATATTGATAGTTAATCCTTGCTAAAATGGTGGGAATAAAAAAATATGAAGATAAAACATTAAATAGAGCATAATCATTCATAACCTATATAAGACTATGAAACAACATAATAAAATGAGAAAGATTCGATATAGAGTGATATATTTACCTTTAGTTATCATCTAAAATAAACAAATCTTCAATCCATTAAGGATGGAGAGGGATCTCACTTGGAGATGAAAAAAAGAATGTGAGAAATATTCTTGGAATTTTCTAGTATTCTAACTGAAAATACCCAAATTATCCTTTAATATATTTTTTTATCATTTTATTAATATTTCATAAATTCTATAAAAATTATGCAAAAAATAATCATTTCAAAAATTACCAAACACTAGAACTCCTGAAAATATATATTACATATCACACACACACACAATTTATCATATATAAATATTATGTATCACTATAAATAATTTATTCCCTTCATACATAATATATAAATCATAAATAAGGTTTCCCACCTTCCAAAAAACCTATACACAACATTTTTACTCTATATGTAAGGTTTTTACATTAGAAAAAACCTACACGTAATATATTACTCTATATGTAATATATTTTCCTTGCATAAATTTCAATATTTTATATCCTTAACCAATAAATAATATATTTATATAGGCATATAAGGTTTTTCCCTTAGAAAAAATCCTTATGTAACATATGTATTTCACACATAAGTTTTTCCCCTTGGGAAAAATCTATATGTAACATTTTACTTCATACATATCTTTTTTACCTTAGAGAAAAACCAACATGAACTTATTTTTATAATATGTAAGGGTTTTCATTTTGGTAAAAACCTATACATATTATATATATTTCACATGTAACATTTTTTTCCTTCCATGTGTAATATTTTTATTTCATACGTAATATATATTTTTCCCCTAGAGATGCATAAGAAAATTTAAAAAAACTAGTGCAACTTCAAAATTATCAAATTTACTCCAAAATTTTCCAATTAAATTATAGAATCTATAATCCCTCCATAAATTCACCAACTATTGAAAAATAGCACCAAACTAGCCCTTAACCCAATCTGATTAATCAGACTAAATTTCTAACCTATTCCTACACTTTTAATGCATTTATTGGGACTCAATATAGACTACCAACCCATGGTTCAAACTAAATTACAATTCTCAGATACCCAACAATAAATAAAAACAATAAATTAATAAAATAAATATATTTAAACTAAAATTCATATTTAATAAACCTTAAAATATGTTTTAGTTTTTTAAAAAAAATTAAAAAATGCATGCCTAAACCAGTTTGGGATGTCACAACCTCCCCACTATATAACTTATCATCACCAAGATGTACTCCCAATCATCACCATACCAATTTGGTGAACAACCTCAAGCATTTATACCACATGTCACACTCCCACTCCCATGTCTCCTCTCAGATACACTTGTACTACCACTATACTCGTACCAAAGGAACCATCCTTTCACATAGAGTCTTTTCACTCTGATGTACTATACAAACTGGGTGCTCCTCAAATGATGAATTGTCCTAGACCTCAACACTATCAATGTTAATCATATGGGAAGGTTCAACATTATATCCTTGAAGCTGCAATATGTGAAACATATCATACATAACACTGAAACATTATGGAAGATCCAATCAACATTCAATTTTACTGATTCTCTCTAGGATCTAAAATTTCCCCACATACTTCATTACTAATTTACCTTGATTTTGAATAAAATTATTTCCCAATCCAGGAACCACTTAGTATAATATCAATCCACCCACCTCAGACTCCAAAGGATGGCTTCTCTGATCAACATATTAACTCTACATACTCTGAGCAGTCTCCAACTGCTTCTTAATCAGCTGGATATGATTTGAAGTCTCTTCAATGAGAATTGATCCAATAACCATTTACTCTATGATCTCTATCCAACCTAAATTTGATCAACATGTACTACCATATAATGCCTCAAAAGGAGTACACACGCTCTCAACATTGTTAGGTTTTCACATAAATATACATGCATATGATGCATGTTCATTAAATAAATGTATATGATACATGTATATATATAGTATATTATTATAAAATATATGATATTGTGTATACTAAAACACACATATATATTACTTATACAATTTATTAATGAGACTCATGTATATGATGCATTTAATATATGCATGAGATGCAATATTCAAGCATCTTGGTTATAATCATTACAACCAGTAAATATAGCCTTACTACATTTTATTCCCATATGGTAAATAGAATCCTCCCAATTTGGTTTTGATATGTATTAATACATTAATAATGGATTAATTCCTTAATTTATGATCATTTAATGAATCTTAAATCAAGGATGTTATTTTGATAACACCCGAAGATTAAAAAAAATTAATTCTTTAAAGAAGAATGTGTCTGGTATTACCTATATATAGAGATAAATATCTCCTTGTATAATGCATTTATTTGGATCATTCTTGCTTCTAGATATCATACAAGGCCTTTATAATCTCACCTCCTCCTAATCCTGTGTTTTTCTCACTTGAGAAGGTACTAGAACCTCTTCATGAGTTTGAGCATCCTATGGTTGAGATGGGGATGCAGCAACCGATGTCCCCCCCTCATAGGTAGAAGGAATTGTTAAACTACTCATTCATGATTATCATGAAGCGTTCTCCCTCAAGAAAGAAGTTTGAAGTTGATGCTCACGAATACCATACGTTCTATACTTTTATGTTTTTTCATCACTTTGATTACTTGAAGATATATTGGATTATTTTGAGTTTATTTCCACTACCAAGGATAATATGATTATCTAGTTAAATCCGTTAGTGGTATAAAAGATAGGTTCTTTAAGGATTAAATGTGTATTAATCATTAGTTTTTGTAAAAATTGAAAAATAATAAAAAATGATTCATTATAGGTTACCTTTATGTCGATAGGTCTAAAAAAATGTACTTTTAGATTTACCTTTATATATAGGGGTCTACATAAAGGTAATAACATCATAACTTTACATATATGTATATATTTAAGGGTTATAACATGTTTCCACTATAAAAATAAGTCAATATAAAGGTAAATCCATTGTACCCTTACACAGATCAACGCTACGTAAGGGTCCTGGATTCTTATCCATATATAGAGTGTGAGTGTAAGAGTTAAGTGAGACTACCCTTACACAATGTTTTCATATAAGAGTAATTATAGTATTCCTTTAAACCGAATATGAATTATGCATAATGTTAAACAGAACCTTCCTTAAAAAATATTTTTATGAAATTTAGTAATTTATATGGTTTATAAAAATCTTTTGAATCATAGTAAAAGGTATTTTGGGAAAATTTTAATTTATAAAGAATTAATAAATTAATTACATTTAAAAAGTTTATAATTAATTAAATAAAATGTTTATGAACCATTTATATTCTAAAAATATTAAATGTTAACATTTAAGATACCTTTTAACTAAATATATAGTATTCCTTATGATATAAAAATAAAATATTTATTTAGAAATCATAGTGGAAATTTATAAAGAGTTTTTAAATTATAAAATAAGGCCAAAATATAAAGAAGTTAATATTTACTGAATTTTCTATAGTTAAGTTTTTTGAAATTATTCAAATTAGAAAGGGGACTTATTTTGAGAAATTATTTAAACCACAAAAAAATATTTTAATGATTTATTTAATATTGATTTAAATAATATTTTAATATATGATATTTATATTATATAAAATGTTTACATAATAGTAATTTGGTTTTAAAATTGTTTATAATACATATGATGTCTAATATTTAAATGGTAATTCCATATATCAAAGATCATGAAAAGTTCATAATGAACGAGAACATAAAATATTTACAATCATAATCATGGAACGTTTGTAAATTTTTAAAAAAGGGTTTTGTAAATTAATTAACTAAAAAAAGTTTGTGGTTAATGCATTACATGTTTTTAAAAAATTTATCAATGCATTCCATTAATATTAAAGTGTTAATATTATGAATATCCTATTAAAATTAATATGGTTTATAAAATGTTTATAAATCATAATTAATAGGTATTAAATTATATGGAATCTTTGTAAATTTTTAAATAAAGTTCTTATTTAAAAATATAAATGTTTTATAAAAGAGTTTATAGGATACATAAGTAAGGATAAAAATATTTTTTTTATATTTATAATTTTGAATTATTCAGAATTAATTGATTTGAAATTAGTCAAATTAAATGGAAATCCCAATTTAAAGATATTATTTAGACTACATCAAATTTTTTTATGACTAATATGATTAAAGGTTTGAATAATATAAATTATTTGATATATTAATTATGTAAAATAATGAAAGGAAATGGATTCTCTCACAAGGAGAGGGCTTCTCTCTCTGTCTTGGCATGGGGATCACCTTGGTGATTCCATCAAATTCAAAATATACTTTGATGATAAAACTTATTCTACCGTGGTAAGGCACAACAAACTATTTTATCTATCCTACTCATACAAAAGAAATGACATGATTATAGTTGCTTTGAAAAGGAGAATGGGTGGTGGAAATTTCACTTAGTGTGTCTCATATGATGGTGTGAATGGTTCTGGTACCAGTGATGGGATGCCTTGAAGATGGGCTTCACATGATTTTGGTGTGGATGGTGAGAAACTTGGTTGTGACTCTAGGAATCAGGGATCAGGCTGACGTATCTGGTCTCATGTCGTGAGGAAACCAACGAGTCGATAATGGGGGTCCAGTTGGCGTCGTCCTCATTGTGTGACGTCTCCGGAGCAGGTAATACATTTTCCTTATCACTGCCCTACCCCGAGGTGGGTTTTGGATCTTGTTGGTGGTAGAATGTGTCTGTGGGACGAGGGATACGATGGCATTTATAGATATCCTGATGGAGGTGATTTGTAGAGATCATGGGATCCTAATGACGAATAGTAGCGTTGAGCCTTGCCTATCCATAATGTACTATGAGGTCACTTCTACACTGGTTTTGGTGGTGTTCTTAGTGGTTGGTTTTGTTTCTAGCATTCAGATCCCAATCAAAATCTTGATGGTGGTCTGCTTATAGGATATCGACTGGATGGAGAGATTCTGTTGGTGTCTATTGTGAACTACTGGAATCAAGTGGTACATTAGGAGTGGGGGCCTCATGATAGGGAGGTGAAGACTTTAATGCTGGATATAGGTGAAAGTTGGCCGCATGGTTTTCTCCTCAGATGAAGTGACCTGAAGATTAGGCAAGAAGTAGATGACCAGACGATGTGGGTGATTTTCCTTAGAATGTGGTCTCAAGAAGACTTTGGGAGGTGGATACATGCTGGGTGGATTGTGAAAATTAAAGGGATGGATTCAGAGGTGATCAATTAATTTTACCTTTGGTCCTTCAGGCATGATATGAACTAAGGGCTTTGGGTTTCTTGGTTATTGGGGATTTTGGTATTGTCTTGTGGGCCGACATGGTTTGATTGCTTGTTTTTAGTGGAACTTGTGTCACACTTTTTCATTTTTGTTACTGTACTTTTATTTTTCTTAATAACTTTTTAGGAACGAGTAAACTCAGATCCTGAACCTTCCTTGTAATTATGTAAAAGGTTAACATAACAGAATTTGAATTATAAAGTCTATAATTCATAAAATATTTTGTATTTTAATTGAAATTCCATATATTGTAAAATATAAGAGTTTATATCGAATTAGATATAATTTTTTTATGTTTATGATTATGTGTTATTCATAATGTTTAACTTAATTATAAAATAATTTTAATAATATTTTAATTTCGGAAATTTTCATAAATTATTATCATGTTTGAATTTATGAAATGGTCATTTATTTAAGTTATTCCTTAATTTATTTATTTATATATAATCATTTATATTGTTAATATCATGCATATTTTATTTATGTGATAAATTTCTTTTAGAAGATAGAGCCTTTCATTTTAAAGTAGGAAAAACTCAATAAAATTTAGTTTTAATCAACCTTGAACTCATTTTTTAATTGAACTTATTAGCTTGAATTTAGTTATTGGTCATAGTTTGTGCATATTAGTTGTTATAATTATCATGAACTGAATTATCCCTTGAGTAAAGTCTAACGAGGGAGAGGGACTTGGGGTCAGACTACCTACCGAGGTTGAGGCTTATGCCTTGTCTCAGAAAGGTTAATGGGGTTAGATATCTCTCACTTTAGGCTTAATCATGTGGAGTTTATCAATATCACATATTTATATTCCTTTACACAAATATTTTATATACCTTATGATAAATTGTATATGTGAGGGTTTTGGAGCTCTATCCTTCTTAGCGCACTCGAGATGATGCCCTAAGTGCTGATGATCGAGAACCCGACTCCCACTCCCCATCGGAGGGGGGAGTTTCTTGCCATCATTCCTCCTCAAAGTCACATATTATTCCATTTATAACTTTCTCAATTCTGTAATTTCTTCCTCTATTTCCACAGATCTCAGTTTTCCTAAATGTCTTAGATCTGTATCAAGGATTACCTCAGCTTTCTCTATCACAGTTAAAGTTTAATAATGCCTCATATCTTCATAACCTGACTCTGGTGGCTCGATTCTGAAAACGTATCTCCTCTATTGATGAATTTTAACACTTTTTCTTGAGTCATGGGGTCTTCAAGAGTTTGATGTTATTGGAATTCTTGATCAAAGGAATGTTATGATTTGGTTTGGCTCGATGGACGATCTTGTTATTTCTTGGTCTAAGGCTCCTTGACGATGTGGTGGGTCCTTCTTTTATCTTTTTCGGTGGGTCTTTAATTTTAATTTTAGGAATGACTCTCTCACTACTGAAATATGGGTAAGATTCTCTATGATTCCATTAAATTTCCAAAATCCATCCATTTTTCGTATTCTTGAGAACCTAGTTGGTCACTACCAGTGCTATGATATAAGAATGGAGGTGATTTTCCATCCCATTTTCCCTCACATTTGAGTGGAGGTTGATGTCTCCAAATCCCCAGTAAACTGGGTGTGGATAAAATATGGTCAAGAGTTTTGATGGTGGCAGCCAGTTATATTTGAGTTGTGGATGAACTTCTATATTTCATGTTATCGGTTGGGTAATCTTTCCTCCATTTGTCAAAATTAATCTCAGAGAAATAAGGTGCAGAAGATGAGGAAGTAGACTTATGTTGTTTATGATGGTTCAATAGTGGTGCATCAAAATACTCCTGTGAGGTATCATATAGAAGGAGTCTTGAAGGACACGCATGCACCAACTTCAGAGATTCAGGTTGTGGTGATCTTCAACCGGTTTAGGAATAAAATGATTTATAGGCCATCTATGAAGATGGATCATGAAGGTGAAAACATGAACACTTGATCTTATAATGGTTCTATTAAGAAGATATCTTTAGTTGAGTAGGCGGTGCTTGTGGAGGTAGCAACTGGATATGTTGCTGTAAAGATTATGGAAAAGGTTCAGCTTTCCAATAGGTATGAAATGTTGGACAATGAGGAATCAAATCATGAGCATTGTGGCTCACAACATGTCATTGGTACTAAATTTCATGAAGGGAATGGAGTCAGTGGAGATGTTATCCTAGTTTCCGACTTGGTCTTACAACATGAATTTAATGTTGCAGCAAGGTAGGATTCTCATGAGAATGCCTCTATTGACCTACCCCAGCTACCTGAAATGGGCATGAAATTAGGTGCATCTAACCCACACAAGGAAGTTAACACCAATGAGGCGGTATGTGAGGATCAGGTCAATGGGGAACAATATCAATTCTTGTCCTTAGTTGACACCAATAGAAAACCTCAGTTGATGGGATGCGGATTTGTGCAAGAGGAGTCTTAGAATATGTATGGTTCTTTAAATATGTTTGGAAAGTGGGGGGATATCTTTGATGAGGATAAAAAAATGACAGTTTCACTCCCAAGAGCTGTGGAGAAGAATCTTTTCATGATATTATCAAGAATGGGGAAAAATGGAATGACAACGTGATAGTTTCCACTATGACACCAAAGAGAAAGTCAAGAAAGGATTAATCCAATATGCCAAAGACAACGTCTACCAGGTCCTCTTCCAATGATTCAAAGTGAACAGATCCTGGTCACAAACAAGGGAGGGTAATCAAGAAATATTCTAAAGATACACTCACATCAGAGCAGCTAAAACTAAGGGAGAGATACATTAAAGTACTCAATCAATAAAATTCACAATCTGAATGGGAGTCAGCTGATCCTGATGCAGTCTTTGAATTTGAAAATGGTGATGAATTTGACCCTTTATATATGTAGCTAGCTTCTAGGTGTGATTTTCCTTCTCTTTTCCACATTGTACTCTACACTTTTTTCTTTAATAAATTTAGCGGATCGAGCGTGCCTTGTCCTTCACCTTCCATGGTATATTATAATCTATATGAATATACATGGATTCTATTTTTGGGAGAGTAACATAGACTTATGGGTTGTTTAAATTTTATAAATTAATTTGGTTTGAACACATTAATTTGGTGATTGGAATAAGAATTCAAAAAAATAAATCATTAGAAGCATGCATATATAAAAATGAATAAAACATGAGGATATAAATTTTACATAAGATGTAATAGTTATGAATTTAATATGAGAATTATTTATATTAAATTTATGATATTTTAAAAGGAGAACTCCTCAAATACTAATTGTGAGATTACTTCCAAAGTTATACTTTTCAAAACCTCAATTATCCAGTTGGGTAGTTTCATGAAAAAGTGAGTTTACCATATATTATACTTTTTTAATCCATTCTTAGCATTTTCTGTAGGTTTAACTTAGCTAGGAAACCTTAAGTCTTGAGATACCATAGGAATAGAGTTACATATTTCTATATGATGGATTTTAATGAAGGGTTATTCACTTAACTATACAAGAGTCACAACTATTGTGATTGTGATGAATCCATACCTAAATAAATAAATTATTGAGTTTCATGCCAAAGTGGGATCATTTCTTAGTGAAATATAGGTCCTGGATGAATAAATTGATACGATGTTTAGGGTTATTAATTTTAGTGGGAGAAATATTATTAAAAATCATTAATAAAAATATGGTAAACATAATAATCATATGATAAAATTCTATTGTTTCTAATGATATAATCAACTAGATAAACCCTGAGTTCCATTATTGAAAAAGAAAAGTTGAATGGGGGAAACTTTCTCAATTGGTATATAAACTTGAGAATCATTCTAATGTAAGAGGAAAAATTATATGTTCTAGAGTAGCCACTCCCAAGGAAACCCACAATGGATGATATTCTAGGAAAGGAGTTAGATGATTTTAATGAGAATCTATAAGAATAGATAGAGGTTTAAAACCTTATACTTGTTACCATAGACTCTATGTTACAAAATAAACATGATAGTATGGGTGATTACAACATGATATACAATCTAACAAGGCTCTATCAAGAACAAAAAATACATGAAAGGTTTGGAGTTTTAAATGCACTTATTCTAAGTTAAATGATGGAAGGAACCTTGTACTACACCAATGAAATCAATATCACTGGGTATGGTAATGATTTGGAGAGGCTGGTTTCTCTAATTTAACTGGATATTTCCATAGATTTAATTCTTCAATATATTCTAGAAATGTTATGACAGTTTGTTTTAAGTACAATATGAACAAATTCTATAAACCTTTACTTGATATCCTTAATATGTTGAGGATTTATGATTTGGACATGGGTGGTCCAAGATTAATTAATGTTATAATAGTATAAAAAAAAGTTAATGGTTATAGTAAGAAAAGACAAAAAATAGGTTTTGAAGAGTTTATGTCACCCATTAATTCAAAAAACAAGGAGAAAGGATAATGATACCATTGTGGGTAGAATAACCATTTGATGAGGAACTATCTTGAATACCTAAAATTTCATAAGAAACCAAGTATAGATTCTATAATAGGTATGAATATTATTGAATTCAATTATTAGATTCTAAAATCTATTTGATACCTACTGTATATTTTATATATGTTATAAATATATAGGGGTTCAGAAGAAGAAATGAAAAATTAAAGGATAGATCTTGAAGTAATGGTGAAAATGGTTCTTTCTTGGATGAATTCAAGATAATGGGATTTATTTTTGAATTTGAATTCATTTTTATTATTTTAATTTACAAAATAATTTTATTCCTTATATTAATTATATTATTTCACTGATTTACATTTGATTCCTCTAAATTCAATAATATGTATGGAAATGAGAAATAGATAAAAGTGTTTATTCAATATAAAATTTTATCCAGTTCTAAACATATTTTCATAGAATATACTCCAAGAAAATAGAATACCGTATAATATATGGAAATAATAAAAAATTTGTTAAATATTACCACTAAAAATAAATAAGTGTTATTTAATAACACAAATAATTTATTTTTGAATCTTAGTAAGATATTTTGAGAAAAATATAGTGTCCAAGGGGATATTAGGATTAAGATTTAACTTAGTGAAGTTCAAACTTGAAAAATAAATTATTATACCAATATAAGACTATAATGAATTTATATTAAAGAGTTTAGGGTTTGTTAGGATACAGAAAATTACAAATTGTTATATTTAGTTATCATGAATATTACTATTTCTTAAATAAATATACCAATTAAATAACCACATAATTGAACATGATATCCTAAATGTGTTGTATAATATTATGGAAAAGAAATGTAAATAGTCCCATTCAATTTACTATAATGAATAAAATATCACTTTATCCTAAAATGTTTTTAGGATGTGATGGTAAAATTATAATATAAATAGTTACATCATTTACTAAATGATTTCAAGAAAAAGGTTTGATGAAAATGGTTCAAAGAATAATGATGATGTACTTAGAAAAGATAACAGAAGATGACATCATAAAATGTATATGTTATGGAGTTAAAAAGTTTGAATATATATGTTCAAAGAGTAGAATGGTTGGAATATGAATCCTAAGTCTCAACATTATTAAAACTAGTTTACTTTATAAATGTTACTCATTAAAAGAGTTTAGTGGGAGTATTTTATTATATGGTCACATAAATATGTGACATGAATTATATATAGATGTAATGTATCGAAAAAACAATTATCACAGTTAAAGAATGAGGCTCATATAGAATCTCCTGGTATATGAGACTTGATAGATTGATGTAATAATTTCATAATAAAGACAATATCTATTTATCATTAAATTATGCATTATACAATTTACATTATATGAATGGTAAAATGATAAATATCACCTCAAAGTATTAAACATTGAGTTGTCTCTAATCGATGAACATCACAAAGTATTATGGGTTCTGATGATATATTAAGATTACATTGAATAAATTCTTTTACTCATTACAAAGGGTTGTATTTGAGATACATAGAATAGATTCATGAGGTAATAATTATGGAATTATTACATAGATTTACCCACCAAAGTATATCGTATGGAATATCATAGAATCATTAATATACATATAGGTGTATACTTACAAAAAATCCTTCTTAATTGAGTTTGTTAATATACCTAGAATGGGAAATTTATTAATTTTATACCCTAATTATGCTCTTAAAAATATGAACTTAGATAAATATTGCTGGTTGACTATATTATTGATCATGTTGTCTGTTGGAGTGTAACCAAAATGGGATTTATCTACTTAAATGAGAATTAAATACATCTGTCCCTTGATTAAATTATATTGAAGAAATTCATTGCCATGCATAGTTGAATCATATGTGATGTGTTTAGTTATTTTGATGAGGGACACAAGACATGACCATCTATTAGATAAATAACATGTGATGTATTCATCGAACTAGATAGTATTTTTCAAATAATCTATAAAATTAAGAGTTGGAATATACTAGATTGATATTTTATATATTTAGTGGTCACTCGATGTATTGTAAAAAAGGATTATATATGTACACATATGAGGAATATGATAAATCTAGTCATGTAATGTTTTTATACAGATATGAGTATGTTTCTGGAGATTAGACCAAACCACTTATCAGCTTGAGTTACATTGATTATTTTCTAGAGGATTCTATTTTCTTCTATACATGAATTATGGATTTTATATTTTATTATGAACACTATTAAGGATAGAGGGGTCACAAAATTAGGCCTTGGATAAGGATAGAAGTTTTGGATAAAGTATTTTTTTTCAAAATGAAGAGATCTCAATGAAACCGCATCCAAAAGTTTTTTATTAAATTCAAAGAGTTGTAAAGTTTGGAGGTAATATTTATTGCAAGTGGGATATTTTTTATTGTGAATTAAAATATACATGGATATGATGCATGTATATTGAATAAATGTATATGATACATGTATATATATATTATATTTTTATATAATATATGATGTTGTGTGTATATATATATTGCACATATAATACATGCATGCGATTTATTTTTATGGGTGTGATGACTCCAAAGATCAAGCATTCCAATTGTGAAAGTGAATAAAGGAAAAGTCTTAGGTACATCAAAGAGACTTGACCCTCCCAAAAAACAATAATAACCTAAGAAATGAGATGAGTAACAAGGTAAAACACATAACCAAAAGGTAATTAATTCATAGAAAAACCAATAAAACAACATTGATAACAAGTCAATAAAATCAAAATGTGTCCAAGGGAAACTTGAGCTGCCCACCCTCAATAAAAAACTTGATGCTAATGAAATAATCAACACTATGAATGATCATTTATTATGGAACTTAAATCCAAATGACATGAACCCTAACTCCAAACCCGTAATCAATTCTCACAACCCCACCTCCTGTCATTCCCAAAAAATACTGACCCACCAAAATTAGAGTTAATGAATGAAAATGAAAAGATAGAGAACAAAAAGAAAAATTAAGTGACACCACATTACTCTAACCACTAGTAAGAAACTAATGAAAACAACATCATTAAGGTTTACTAATACACTGATCAACACAAACTAGAAACACTACAATGACTGCAACATTAAAACATATTTAGTGAGAAATAAATACTATGGGATTCCTCAAGAACCATCACCTACCTTGCTTATCAATTTAGATGAAAACAATATTTCCAAAATAAACCAATCCATCTCCAATACTATATACCAGTCAAGGATGAATATAGGAAATGAATGCAATGTTGATCTTGTTTTAACCTCAAAAACTGTGAAATGAATTAAAAAAATATAACATAGAAAAGAAATAAAAAAGCCTCTGAATCATATGAGGAATAATTACCCCACCAGTTCCGATAAAATTAAAAATATTAACAATAAAAAACCATGTAAAAAAGAACCAAATAAATAGATACAAATGTGTTTATAAAAAACCTGTATCTAGACCAAGATCCCACTTCATCTTTGAAAAAAAAGGAAAAGATCATCTGAAGAACCAACCAAATTCACCCTAGAAAACCACTAACAATGATTCATCATCTAGATGCCCAGGCCCCCTTCATACCATACTATATTTCAACAACCATAAATCTAGTAGATATTTGGGTTGAAACATAAGGTACACAGTGACTAAATCACATAAACAAGTATTTTATTCAAGGAATCAACCACATCTATGGAGACACCAACACCCTAACTTTGAAAATGAAGGAACCTCACTTTGGTCAGTTTTTCTTGTGTTTTTTTGGTGTTGGGGGATTTGATAGTTTACTTAGTTTTGGTTGGTTTTGAGCTTCATGAGTTTGTTCTTGGCCTCTATTGAGTTTTCACGAGTCATTGTAATTTCATTTTCACAAGGAATAAGTTTTTTAATCTATATACCAAAAATTACATAAACGAGATACATGCATATAATGAATGTATTATATGAATGATATACATATATTTGAGTGAATTGTTTTTGATCATTGTAATATATAAATGTATCTATATTTTATTTTATTATCGTATGGTATAATACATCCTTCCCATGTGGTTTTTATAGTTACCCAAGATAAATACACATAAATAAAACATTACTTTCATGGTTTAATTTCTATATTCCAAAAGTAGTCGTAAAAAACAAGGACCAAAAGGTTTAGTGTCTTGAATACTCTCTACATAAAAATATTTTTTACAACACTTATAAACATTTATATATAACCATTATCCTCTATACCCTCCTTTAAACATCTCATATTATATAATCATCTTCATAATATGGGGAATGGAAACTTAATAAGGGGTGATGTTAAAGGATTTTGAAGGGAAACATATAAACTTTTCATAACTTTTAGAATTAAAATATGATGGAAAGCATGAGTAAGAAAGTAATATCAGATAAAAATAACATGAGATCATAAGTGATAAAAGTAAATTTATTGATCATTAAGTATCATGGTATATGAACATAAGACCAAATAAAGGTCATAAAAACATGTCTTAAGAACATATAACAAAGATTAAATCAATAAATAAGAAATTAGAATATATTTTTAACATGGAATATCATACTTTGTTTTTAATATTTTGAAAATAATGAACATTTCAGAGAAGTAGTGGCACAAAAATAAGTATAGGAAAACACTGTGAGAAAATTCAAGTATATCCACCCATTAATTTTTTGAATAAACCCAAGTAAGTCTACCCTTTAGTTTTGTGAAAAAAATATAAGTATGTATATTTTTAATAATATTATGTGATAAAAAACCATATCCAATGAATTAGAGGGTGATGTAAGACCCCACCCATTATCATCCATACATATAGCATCCTCTTAAAATCAAATCATTCATCTTATCATAAACAACCCAAGGGAAGAAAAATGGATTTCATAAATGTTCCAAATGGTATCACATAAAAAAACATGATCATTTGATACAAAAAACTTGATCACCCCCAAAGAGAATATATTGGGTGATTTATGAACCATTAATTTATTGTATAAGGATCCTTTGAAAATTAAAGAGGAATCAAAAAAATTATTTTTATGAAAAAACATTTATTAATATCATCTTAAAAAGGTATGATTTTACAGTCACAATCTATTTTTTAAAAATTAATAAGAAACATATTAAAATATTTATTTTAAAAAAGACTATAAATAAAACTTTAAAGGAAATAAACCATATTTCAAAATGTGATACATAAGGTAAGAATATATAATCATTGAAAGGAAAATCATTTGAAATATTTGAAAACACCATTATTAAAAAAAACCACATCATTAAAAGAATATCAAAAACATTATTTTTAAATAAATTGGAATATAAGGTTCATTGGAGATAAAAATAATTTGAGTTTTCACTAGGTAAATGAGAACACTGGTGGGAAGTAAAAACATGGATATGGAGGAAAAATTCATTAAAATAGATGATAATTTTTCTCAAAAAAATTTCATTTCCATAAAACAATAGATTCAACAAGGAAGGATAATTTGATGTGAAATATGATTTCACTATAAAATAATGTTGAAATAGAATATAATAGTATCATAGTTTATATATTATCATACTTGAAAAGGTTTTAGATAAGGAAATGTTATTATGACCCAATGGAAGGATTTGAGTCACTAAAACCCCTTACCTTTACTCCCATTTAGCCGAATGTGCTCTAACTTACTATATAAAAAATAACTATCTTAATATATGATTTTATAAACTTATAAATTTAAATATAATTTTATAAAATTCCTTTATAAATATTCTATAAATGTATATTATTTAGTTATCATCTATTTTCAAAACTTGGTGTCATAAATTTTGATATTTTTGTACTAGTTTTGTATTGAAAATTTTGTTATTAATTATTATAATCAAGTTAATCATTATTATTTCAAAATGGGTAATGGAATATATTTTTTAAAATAATTTATTTATTTATAATTTCATTTTTAAGTGTTTTGGAATATTTTGTGATGATGAAAATAAAGACAATCTCGTTTTGGTGAGTTTAATGAATAAAAGGTGATATATTAATAACATCATTAGATATTGATATTATGAATAAAAAATAATTTATATATATTTAATAATTTATTATTACATGTTTTTACTAGAATATAACATTCCTTAATCATCAATGAAATTAACATTACAACATTACTCATATAGGTGGTAAACACGACCTAAATAAGAGTTTGTTATAATGATTAAACTAGTAAGAGAATGTCATTATAGAATATTAAGATAAATTTTATATAATATTTAAAATTTTATAATTATAACATATATTTATTAAAATCATTCATAAAACCTTCCAATATGGGTGGTTATGATAAATGAAATTTGTTGTTCGTGGAGGTGGTAATCCACACGTACACACGATTAACAACCCCATTTCCCAATGAATTGACATAATGATGGTATATGAAAATTATAATTTAAGAATTTTATTTGTGAAATATAAAACCTATTTATTCTTCAAATCTATCCTTTATAAAACCTTGTTATGTGGTGATAGAAAAAAATATGCATCGCATCGTAGAGGTGGTAACCCACACGTACACACGTTCGATGTTATTTTGTTTTCTTAGTGGATTGAAAGGATTGGTTTTATTAATATATTTACACTTTATTATACTAATGATACCGATTTAATTTTATTAAAATAGTTAAAAATTATTCTTTTAAGTATTATAATAAAATAAAAGACCAAGATAAGGTAATAATCATGTTGGAATCTTGAGTTTTATCTTTGAAAAAATCCTTGGAAGTGAAGGACTTAAGAAAAATTAAGGTGAAAAGAATCCTATATATGTGGGAGAGGGTTCTAGGAGGATAAAAAATTAGGCTTTTTAAGGAGTAATTCATAGATTAATTGTATCTTTGAAAGGGTGGAAGTGGTATACTTTTTTAAGATAAGAATAGGGGACTTTTGAAAACACACATCATTTTTTAATAATGCCATGACACTATTCAAGGGTAAATAGCTCAAAAGTGGAAATATAGGGGGAGTGGTACATGATAAGGTATAAAATACTCTCATAAATTCATCTCAAGATAATTTAGGAGTGATTTAGTGTTTATTTCCTTTTAGTATATTACCCAAATTAACTTTTACATTGATAATTAATTTTAACCCTAGTAATTAACATTGATAAAAAACTTAACATTGGATAATTTTAACCAATATGAACATTATAATTTAAATTTTGAAAATAATTCTAACAAATTAAATTTATAAGGTTGTGAAAATTTAATTTCAAAATAAACACACATAATCATGTAAAAACAATTATTAGGAATGTTTTTAAGATTTAAATTTATACATAAGATAAAATTATGTTGGATACTAATTTTATTAAAATAAATTGATTTAATATAAATAAAATAAAAGGTAGGTGTATTCCAAGGTAAAAAAAATTAATTTCACCATTTAAACATTAATTGGAGGAAAATACCGAAAAAAATTCGTTTTTATTAAATTAACATTTTAATTTCATTTTAAAAATATAGAATAGAGGATTATAAGTTCAAATAATATTATAAAATAGATAATTTTATTCCTTAAATACATATTTATTACTTAAAATGGTTTTTAATCTTATAGGATAATCTTACAAAATGGTAAAATCATAAAAATTAATTTTTTTGCAAAAACATAATTTTTAATGAAGATCATCCGTTTATGAAAAACTCTAAAATCCATAATATTTAAATTTTAATATGAGGAATTAAAAAGTTAATTTTAATTTATAAAATTTAAATTATAAAATTTGTAAATTTTTATTTTCAAATAAAATACATAATACAAATAAAATGGATTTTATTAAAAATAAACTTTTCAATATTAACTCATATTAATTATTTACCTTCTAAATATTTAATGATTTACCATATTCATATTTATTATAGATTTATTAATAATTTTTTTCATAATATGTTGTAGTTTGTTTTCATTATGTGTAGTGTTTAATATAAGTTACCAAACATAACATTAGTATTACAAATTTATAATTTTTTGTCATTACATTACCCATTAAACGAATTTAATCCTCAAAGATTTATTACAAAGAGAAAAACAAGAGAGGGTAATTTTCTCTCATCACATACTCAGGTTCCCACATATCTTCCTTAATCTTATGATTTGTCTATATAAATTTGACTAGATGTGTGTTCTTATTCCATACCACTTTACCTCTTTGATCTAATATCTCCACAGGTTGTTCTTAATAAGAGGTTTCATGTTCTAGTTTCACAACTTCTGAGTTTAGCACAGTTGATGGATATGTTTTTTACTTACTCAAAAATGATACATGGAATACATCATGCACTTAGGAGAGTTTAGGAGGGATCACTAAGTGACATGTTACTAATTTTTTATGATCAATGATCTCTAAAGGACCAATTTATATAGGGATCAACTTCCCTTTCTTCTCAAATATCAAGACCTATTTCCATAAATATATTCAAAGAAATACCTTATCACCTATGTCAGAATTTGGATCTCATTGAAAAATATTTTCATTACTCATTTATCGACATTATTCCACTTTCATATGCCACCGAATAGTTTGAAAATTCTCTTTGATTTCTTATACAAGGTTAGGACCTATCAACTTTCTCTCTCCAACCTCTTCCCAGCATGTTGGAGTCCTACATCTCATCCCATACAGAGCCCTATATGGCGCCATATTAATGATAGAAGGAAAACTATTGTTATATGATAACTCTTATAAGGTTATGTGTTGAACCTAATATCCTTGTAAATCCATTTAATAAGATATAAAAATATCCTATAAAGTTTGAAATTTCCTCTCATACTAAACATATTTTTGGAGATTATATATAGTACCAATTCTCATCTCCATCTCTAATTCATTTTAAAGACTTATCCAAAATCTCAAGTTGAACCTAATATATAGATCAAATACATTGTATAGTGGTACAACATGAGTCTTTACCACTTACCTTATATATATATTAGTGATTTAGTCAAGGTATAAATTTTATTTGATGGAAATAAAATGCACCGAATTTGTAATGCGATCGACTACAACCCATAAATAATTGTATCTTCTAAAATTTTTGGGGCATCCTATAATGAAGTACATAGTGGTGTTTTACTATTTCCATATAGGTATGGGTAATAGTTTCATTATACCTTTAGGATTATGTCCTTATTTCTTAATTTGATAACATACAAAGCATTGAGATATATACTCCATAATTTCCCTCTTCATGTTATCCTACAAGAAATTTTACTTCAAATATCTATATATATTTTCCCTCTAGGATGGATAGAGAAGGATGAGCTATATGCATCCTCCAAAGTATCCTTATTTAGTTTCAATATGTATGAGAAACATATCCGGGTTCCAAACCTTATAAATCTATCTTTATCAAAGTTAAACTCTAGAATATTTGCTACATTTTTCTATAGATCTACATAATCTTTTTGGTTTTATTTGATATTCACATAAATGGATGGTTGAGTAATCATTTGTGTAAGATAGTATTTATATCATCCCATTTTGAATTCAAGATCCTTAGTTTATAGATCCATTAGTATTGGGACATTTTCAATCCTCATCATGGATAGAGTAGCATAGTCTTTTCTACTCAGATCATCAACCACCTTGTTTTCCTTTATAGGTTGATAATGCATCGAGAATCCACAATCATTGATTAACTCTAAACATATCCTTTAGCACATGTTTAACCCCATACATGTGAAGATATATTTCAACCTCTTATGATCAATTTATATATCAAACTTCTTAATATAAAGGTAATTCTGCCAAATTTTCAATGGAATGATCCCCACCACTAATTATCAATAATGCATCTTGAAAATTTTCCCATGAGTTTTTAATCAGAATGAGGAATAAGAAATTAACTATTCATTTTTTAGGATTAATCATAATAATTTTAATGATGGATCACTATAAATTTAAAACCCTTCACCACTATTAGGTAATGTATTCAAAGGTGTAGTGGCCCATCACCTCTTTATCTCCCTGAATCTTTCCTCACATTTTGTTTTTTAGAGTAACTTCACTACCTTCTTGGTAAACCTGATTAGTGGATTGGATAATTGTGAGTGGTTTCTCACAAAATTCCAACATTATCCAGCTAATCCAATAAAACTTTAGATATTAGTCACATAGGTTGGTATGAAATATATATATTTTAATTACATACGTCTTTGATGTGTCTATAAGTATAACCTTGCTAGTGATAATATGACCTAAAAAGGATACTATTTACAACTTAAATTCACAATTAATGAACTTTAAATACACTTTATCCTTAAATAATATCCTTATAAAAATTCCAAAAGTCTCTTAATTTTCTTCCTTGATCCTATAATGTATGATAATGTTATCAATAAAAAATCCCAAAACATTTTCCAAGGTAATATAAAAAGAATATATTAATTAAATCCATAAAGATAGAAGGATAATTTTTAATCCAAAATGACATCACTATAAATTAATAGTGTCCATACCTTATGTGGAAAGATATCTTCGGTATAACTTATCTCCTAACCCTCAATTGATGATATCTAGATCGAAGGTTAATATTTGACAAAAATTAATCTCCTATGATTTGATTGAATAAGTCATAAATATGAGGTAGAGGATACTCGTTTTTTATCTTGATTTTGTTGATCTCATGGTAATAGATTCATATACACATTGATCCATAATTATTTTTTATAAATAGGTTTGGTGTACCCCATAGTGAAGCACTGGGGCATATAAAACCATTATAAATATTCTCTTGTAATTGAATATCAAATTCCTCTAATTCAATAAAATTCATTATAGTGGGATTATTTGAGATAGGAAATGATACAGGGATGAATTATAATATGAAATCAACCACACATTCAGGGGGAAGACTACAACCATAGAATAAATTAGTCACAAATAATGATCATATCCTTTCATAAAAACACCCTAAGTTTCAATCATGGATATCCATGATTATTTCCCTAATAAAATTTCTTTAATTATGATAGTTAAAATGATAATAAAATCCTTAATAATACATGGTAGGTCCTGGGGGAGGGGAATAAAGGAAAGAAAATCTGCAGACGTAGAGGCTCGAAACTAGGACCTCCTCAACTCACCACCACAGGTACAGCAGGGGCAGAACCACTGAACTGCGCCCTATGGGGCAATCAAATCATTAATAATAGTTTCAGAAGAAAATTTAAATTAACCTAATAATATCTCCCCGAACTATCTATTTAGGTGTGTAGTCCTCGGACTATTCATCATGAATTAGGGTGATGATTGAGTCAATTATCAACTAACACATTTCAGGGTGATTAACCCTAGGTGAATCTATGTCATAAGAACATCCAGTTTCTAGTATCGAGACATGGAAGTATTTCTAGGAAAACCATATAATCTCCAATTTACCAAAATTTCAAGATGTTATACAATACTTAGACTCATTCATAGAGTTCTCACTAGCATTATGTAAAATAATCCCCAAATTACCTAAACCTTACATTTGATACCAACTTTGGAGATACAAGATAAACATAAATAAACAATACATTGATTTCATGGTTTAATTACTAAATCCAAAAAATAGTCACACAAACCATGGTCCAAAAGTTTTAGTGTCTTAGAGACTAGTTAAATAAACATCTTATTTTACAAAACTCTCTAGAATTTCTCTATGACCATTCTCCTCTAGACCCTCATCAATAAATCTCATATGATATAATTATCTTCATAACATGGGAAATGAAAATATAAGAAGGGGTGATATTGAATGCATAGTAAGGGAAACATATCAACTAGTAATAATGGTTAGATCTAAAATATGAAGGAAAACATGAGTAAGGGAGTAATACTAGATGAAAATATCATGGGATCATAAGTGACAAAAACACGATTGATCATTAAGGATCATGACATAGGAACATAAGACCAAATAATGGACATAAAAAACATATCCTCTAAAAATATAATGAACATGAAATAAATATATAATAAATAATAATATCTTTAGAACATGGAATATCATAAATTTTTTTCATAGTTTGAAAATAAGGCTCATTTTAGAGAAGTAGTGGCACAAAAATAATCATAGGAAAAAATTGTGAAAAAATCCAAGTATGTACACCCTTTAATTTTTAGAATAAATCCAAGTATTTCCACTATTTAGTTTTATTAAAAAAAATTATATACACATATAATTAAATCATGAGATATAAAACCATAACCAATACATTTAAGGATGATATATGACCCCACCCATCATCATCCATATATATGGGTGCCAATTCAAATTAAATCATTAATCTTATCATAAATAGCCCATGGGAAGAAAAATGGGTATCATAACTTTTCCAAATGGTATCAAATAAAAACACATGATCATTTGATACAAAAAAAATGATTACCTCAAAATATAACATTTCTGGTGATTTATAAACCATTACTTTATAGGAGAATAATTCTTTGAAAATTAAAGTTAAATCATAAAAAAGTATTTTTATATTTTTTTCTTAATATAATATTAAAAATATGTGATTTTTGAGGTAATATAAGGGTCATTGGAGATAAAAAATTTTAAGTTTTCACTAGGGAAAGGATAACTTTGGCTGGAAGTAAAAACATGCATGTATAAGAAAAATCCATTAAAAGTGATAAAATTTATTCTCAAAAAAATTAATTTATACAAAATAATAGATTAATAAAGGAAGAATAATTTGGTTTGAAACATGATTTTCTTAAACATATGTGTAAATACAACATAAAATTATCATAGGTTACATACAATGATACTTGGAAAGGTTTTAGACAAAGATAAGTGATTATATCCCAAGGGAAGGATTTGAGACATGAAAACTCCTTACCTTTACACCCACTTAGTTGAAAGAACTCTAACATACTATATCAAAAAAATAACTATCTTAATAAACTATTTATTAATAATTTATAAATATTAAATACATGTATAATCATTAGTTATCATATATTTTCAAAATTAGATGTCATAAATTTTGATAGTTTTGAACTAGTTTTGAAATGGCGGTGTTGTTCTTCATTATGATCCCAAATTTCATCATTACTAGATTATAATAAGTTCTGGAATAGATGTTTTAAAATAAATTATAAATTTTTAATTTCATTTTTAATTGTTTTGGTAAAGTCTTGTGATGATGAAAACAAAGATGAACTCGTTCTGGTGAGTTTAACAAATAAAATGTGATATATTAATAATATCATTTTATATTGATATTATGACTCCATAATAATTTTTTCATAATGAATAAATTATTATTAAATTTTTTACTAGAATATAACATTACTAAACCATCCATATCATAAATATTACAACTTCACCCATGTCGGTGGTAAAAACAACCAAAACAAGAGCATGCTACAATGTTTGAATAAGTGTGAGAATATTATTATATAACGTTAATATAAATTTTACAGAATATTGAACATGCCATAATTATCATATATATTCATTAAAATTATTCTCATAACCATAAATTATGGGTGGTTATAGAAATTGAAATTCATTGTTCATGGAGAAGGTAGTCCGCATGTACGTATGATTAACAATCCCATTTCCCAGTGAATGGATAAGATGATGGTACGCGAAAAATGATGATTTAAGAATTTTATATGATACATATAAAATCTATTAATTCACAAAATACATCATTTATTCTATCCTTGAGATTTGGTAATGGAAAAAACCATGCCACGTCGTGGAGGCGGTAGTCCGCACATACACAAAATCGATGTTATTTTGTTTTCTTAGGGGATAGAAAAGATTGAATATTTGTTTTATAATTAATATAATTACATTTAAATATAATAATGAAACATATTTAATTATATAAATAAGGTTATTAAATATTTTAGGAAGTATTAGAATAAAATTGAAGACTAAGTTAAGGTAATAATAACATTGGAAGATTAAATGTTCTCATGGAAAACTCCTAGGAAGTGAAGGAATTAAGAAAAAAAGATGAAAATAATCCTATGTAGGTGGGAGGGGGTTCTAATATGAGAATAAATTATGTGTTTCAAGGATGAATTATAAGTTTAATAGTAACCTTGAAAGTTTTTAATTGGCATCCTTTTATAATAGAAGAAAATGGAACTTTTGGAAACACATCTCATTTTTTAATAACTCCATGACACTATTCTAGTGTCCGTGGAATAAAATTGGAAAAAGAGGGGGTGTGGGATAATATAAGGTTTATAATACTCTCATAAATTAATTTTTATACATTTTAATAGTGATTTAAGGCCTATTTTTACTTTTATCTTTTTACCCAAATTAACTTTTACCATGGAAATTAATTTTTAACCTTATAATCAACATTAATGAAAAAATTAATATTGGATCATTTTACCTAATTAGAAATATATAATATAAATTTTAAAATCATTTGAACACATAATATTTCTATAGTTTTGAAAAGTTAATTTTAAAATAAACACACTTAATTGTGTAAAAATAGTTTTGCAAAAAAAATATGTTTAAGACTCAAATTTATACATAAGATAAAATTATCTAGGATACTAATTTTAATGAAATAAGTTGAGTTATTATAAAAAATAAAATTTAGGAATATTTAAATAAAATAAATAACTAAATTTCACTATATAAAAACTTAATTAGAGAAAAATAATGAAAATAACTTGTTTTTATTAAAGTAACATTTTAATTTAGTTTTAAAAATATTGGACATAAGATTATAATTTCAAAGAATATTTTAAAATGCATAATGTTGTTCCTTAAGTAAATATTTTATTACTCAATTTTTTTAATATTCTAGTATAATCTTACATAATTATAAAATCATAAATATTATAATTTTTGCAGAAACAATATTTTTCAACGGAAAATCAACCTTTTTAGAAAAAACTAAAAAATTTATACTAAGTAAATTTTGATATGAGGAAATAAAAAATTAATTTTATTTTATAAAATATAATTTCTAAAATGTGTAAATTTATCTTTTAAAAAAATAAATAATACAAGGAAAATGGATTTTATGGAAAATAATTTTTTTTAATATTAACTAATAGTAATTATTTACCATCTAAATATTTAATGTTTTACAATATTAATATTTATTATAGATTTATCAAAAATTATAATAATATGTTGTGTTTTATTTTCATTATGTTTAAAGTGTAACACAAGTTATTGAACATAACATAAGTTTTACAAAGTCAAGAATTTTGAGTCATTATAGTTTCCATATGTATTAATCCACTGAGAATAAATTAATAACACAATTTATGATTATTAAATAAATATAAAATCAATGATGTTATTTTGATAATACCAAAGGATATATAGAAACATTTTTCATAGAAAATGTGTTTGATATAACCTATATAAGGAGATAAATATCCCATTGTTTGGTGTATGAATTTGGCCCATTCTGGATTCTAGAGATTACACAAGGCCTGTATAAGCTATCCACTTCCTGAGGCCACTTTATATCATATAAGATGGTGCTGTAACTCCTTCATAAGTTTGTGTATACTCTTATTGTGACTGATATCTAGTGGTCAATGTCCCCTAAGAGGCATTGGGAATTTTCTAACTGCTCATTCATGATCATCATCAAGTGTTCTCCCTCAAGAAAGAATTTGGAAGATATTGTTCATGAATATCATATATGATATGTTTTTAATATTTTTTCAATAAATATTTTAATTTAAGATAATTAATTATATTTTGGGTTTGTTTCCCCTACCAAGGAATATATTATAATCCAAAAAAACCCTCAAGCATGTCCTCTATTATTCAGATAGTATTCTCAGACTGCCCATTTGTCAGTGGAAAATAAATGATGATCATATTCACCTATACACCAATATATTTCTATAACAATATCAATATGTGTGAGTTAAAGAGAACATAAAAATATATAAATATTCTCTATGGTTCTCCATTAAAATGCACTATCACCTATACATAAATATTTCCCAATTTGTTAATAGAGAAAGTCACTTAGATTAGTAATAAATGAGAGACCTTAGTTGATCAACCAATAACAACCCACACTAAATAACTAACTTGGGGTGTCCTTGAAAACCCCATCATAAAATCTATTATCACATCACCCCACTTATATTCAGGGATGTGTAGTGAATGAAGTAAATCAGCGGGCCGCTGGTTCTCAGCCTTCACTTACTGAGAAGTGGAACACAGTGTGATAAAAACCATCATGTACTTATTAATTATAGGACACAAATAATACCTAAATTTATTTCCAAAAATCTTGGTTTAACCTAGATACATATCACACCTCAAGATATGTGAGTCCCTCATCATATCATTATGAATTCTCATAAGGACCATAACCTGAAGTCAAACATAAAGAATCTCATCAGTTACCAAAGACTAATCTAGTGGTGTCTCCCCACAATATATATTGTACCTAATCAAAATACCATCTGAATCTGATAGCTGAATCCTCTCCACCCTACTAAGGAGAAGGGAGGTGATACACAAGGACATAAGGTCCACTAAACTCTAATACTCTAATACATCGAGATAAAACTCCACAAAGAGGTCCATCATTTGTTATTCATTACTAGAATCCTATACCACCTGGGTTTGAGTATTTCTACTGAGTGTATAAGAAAAATCATTACCATTTACTAGGGTATACTCCAGCTCAAAATCAATATTATAGATACTCAACCCAAATTTACTACTAAAGTTTTAGACCCCATTGTGAGAAAATCTACCTCAAGCTCTTGAAGTCAATCTATAACACATAATTCTCACCTAAAAACTAATGTTGAAATCATATCAGGATTTACACCATCAATAATAACTCAAGATCACAAATTAAGTAGTTTTTATCATATAGACTCTACAATCTAAACCCATAAGTGACTACCTGAGACTCTTACATCAGAACTACTCCAAGGCTAACCTCTGATGCATCATAATATAGAGTACACTCCTTACCCAAATCTGTTAGGGATAATATTGGTGATTCCATCAACCTCCCTTTTAGATCATGAAATTATCCATCACAAGAATATGAATACAAAATCTCCATTCCCTTTTTGGTTAGGATTTTTATCAGTTATACTAAGAAAGAGAAGTCTTGAATGAATCTCTTATAATAACCAGACAATCCTAAAAATCTATATGTGTTAAAAACATTATTGTGAAATTCCTAAGAATATATATCCTTGATATTCTAAACTTCAATTGACACTCCAATATTTGATATCATATACCCTAAAAAGTTCACCTCATCAATAAAAAACTTACACTTTGAGTGCATAATATATAACCAATGCTCTATTAGTGTATAAAAAAATATATCTAGATATCAAGCATTATTCTCCATTAATTGTGATTATATGAGGATGATATCCAAAATTACGTCTAATTAAGTACAAAAATAAGGATGGAAGACCTAATTCATCATATCTATGAACACTTTTAGCATACTCATCAAACTGAACAACATTACTAGATACTGATGCATGCTATACCTACTCTTGAATATAGTTTGAGTTATGTTAGAAGGACTAAACCTTATATGATGATAGTATGATCTAAAATTAATCATAGATAAAAATTTATCTCCCTTAATATGATCAAATATATCATAAATACATGATAGTGGAAATTAGTTCTTGACCGTTACCTGGTTTGACTTTTTTTAATCCACACATAATCTCAAGGAATTATAAACCTTATTGGTGAACAAAACTATAGCACCCCAAGGGGATATACAAATCCATATGAGACCATTCATCTCTAAATCCTTCATATGTGCCTTTAAATCTTTAATATTTATAAGATATATACTATAAAGTGGAATATATATATATATATATATATATATATATATATGTTATTTTCACTTGGTAATATCTTAATTGGAAACTCAATATCTTTCTTGGGTGGTAACCCTAATAAATACTTAGGAAAACATCATGAAACTATTCCATTATAGGAGTAAAAAATGTTATATTCACCTCCCCATCATCCAAAATAAATCTAAAAACCTGGGTTATGATCCCACCCATCTTATGATTTGTAGAAATGTCCTACATGGCTTATATTAATGTACCACTCTCCATCATAAATATTACTTTCACCCTTAGGAAATGTAAATAACACTCAGAGATGATAATATTCAACATGGGATCAATACTAAAATAAACAATATAGCCATTGAATTACATAAAACCTATTATTATCTAGTATAAAAAATCCCAAAGGAATACATAGGCCCCAATCACTATGGTTAAATACCAACATCTTTGAATTTTCTCATATCGAACCCCTAAAGGCATATCAATTGACATAACCTAATCTAGATACTCTATGGATAGCCTTAATCCATAAATTAAATAAATAAATATGAAATAATGGGATGAAAATATGTCAAATAATGTAAATTCCAATGTTGAAGCAACTAAAATCACACCCCAAACTATATATGGTCAAACATCTTGATTAGAAGGTGTTGGATAAATAACATGAAACTATCAAGGAATTTTTCTCTATGCTCTTACCTAATCCATTAGAATGAACTCCCCTACTATCTCTACTTCCCTTATCCTTGGGAACAAAATCCTCCACTATAACATAATCTATAGTAACCCTGGATCCAGTAATCCAGAGTCAATGGTTATTTTTTTACATTGTAACAAAATACATAGATCACAAGATCCCATTGTTTAATAGTCTTAAGAGACTAATTATATAAATAGACATTATATTACATTCAAAATCAAGGATATATCATCAAAAAGCATGAAAACTTTATTATTTCTCCTTGAAAATAAATTATCACATGTATAAATATTTATGGTTTCCTAAGGAAATGGGAAATAATATAAAAGGGTGAGTTCAGTCTCTCAGTAAGGGGAAATTTACAACAAAAGCTAACGTAACATAAGTACTCCATACTTAATATGGGAGGAATAAATATTCAAATAGATCTATATTAGTGATAAAACAATCATAATATATCTATATATAACATAATAGTGGTAATAAATAAATCACATAGATAATAATTATTGTTCTCAAAGTGATGGAATACATAATACAAGACATCATAAACATATCATCAAGGCCTCATGCCAAGAAATTATACATAAATGGGTAAGTAATACACCAAATACCCAAATATTTTGTCCCATGTGAAATACCAATTCATTTAGGGGATGTATAATTATGGACCCCACCCATCACATAATATGTTAAATGCATATATCATATGAAGATAATGGATATAAAATAAACAAAATAATGTTCTATATGGAACCTCCTACATAGTCATGGATAAGTAATAAATAGTTTTTTTGTATAGAAATAATGGATATAAGAAATTTTGATATTTACCCATTTAATTGAATAATATGGCTATCTAGGTGAATATAAAATAATAATCTTAGAAACTATAGGATATTCACAATGAAATGAAAAGTACCCTTATCAAAGAGAAATAGGGTAGAGTACCTTCATGGTATAAGGATGTTAATAAGATATTTTCATTAAATACAATTATCTGTAATGGTAGGAGACCAAATAAATGATCAAAAACCACTATTAGAAATTAGGTGTATGTTTCATTTATTTTATACACAACAAGGATGCAACATTTCCTTAAGGAATAACTTCCAGGTCAACATGCATTAATGAAAATGGTGAATTTTTGACAGAACTAAGTTTAATACACCAGGGACCCGATAGAGGCTCCACCAACAATATCATTGTCATATTTTCTATGTCAAATACCACATTATAAAAATAATACATATATAATACCACAAATATATGCAATATGTAGGTATTTGGGTAATTGAGTAAATGAATCTTGGAATGTTTAAGCATTATAAAGACTTATAAAGGTTGTATAATGATATGGAGTAGAGATATATCATTTATAATATAATAAATAATTTATAAAAATTATTAGTAATAAAATTTCATATTTAAATGATAAGTATTTGGAAATTATTAGAAAAAAAATAATAAAGAGAAGAGTTTAGGAACCCTTATTACCCTGTAATGTGGCTTCTCAATGCTTGAAAAGAACACCTTATAACCTTAAAAAAAATTCTTAGAGGGAATTTTGGGAGGGAGAATTAGAGGATAAATATGCTCACTACTTTTTGAGTGAATAGAAAAGGGTTGATATGTGATTATTAATATCCAATGAGGGATACTTGATTATTAAATTAAAAACATTTGTCTTTGAAATCTAGGTTACAGAAAATGAAATATAATTGTCTTTCCCATGGTTTTAGCTCATGGTTTTTCATATTTAAGACATGATTTTTCACATTTTTACGTTTTAGAATTGAAATTTATTATTTTATATTATTTTGGACCTGGAAATATCATTTTCCCATAATATATTTTTAAGACATTAATTTCCATTTAGGCTTTGGAAAGTCATTAATAGCGTTTGAAATTCATTTTAATTCATTAAAAAACATTATATTAACAAAATACATTATTTTTTATATTTATTTACTTATATTAATTATTTCATAATTTTTACATCATTATCATGTCATAATAATTTTTTTATATGGTTAACATATTTTACAATCTACTAAAAAAATTGATAGTCTCAGAAAATTATGAAAAATTCACCATTGGTTAATTTTAATGTACCAATTCCAAATTTAAATTACTTTTTATGAAAATATTTTTTTTGTATATTTTTTATTTTATTTTTTAAAATGAAACTATTTTTTATTTCAAAATCATGTTTTTTTTACTAAAAATTCAAAAACCCATTCTTTAAGTAAAGTTAATTTTTATTCAAAGGCATATGTGTGTAATTATATTACTATTCATTGATTAATATAAATTTTTAATAATGAATAATTATGATATTATTAAATAAATTAATTCATTTTATTTAATAATTTCATGAATAATGTTGTCATTACTATTACAATGGTCTGATTCCCAATAGTCAGATTTTAACAGTCATATGTCTCTTTATACATTCTTATAATTCTATATTTTTATTTTTTGATAATACCTCTTTTTAATTGGGTTAATAAAGAACCCTTACATGACCTGAAGTCCTAGAGTAAAAAAGGACTTGAAATTCATAACCCAAAGTCCCAAATGACATAATGTCTTAACACATGGCCTAGATACCCAACGTCTCTTTATATATACACTTCATTATAAAATCCCAAAAATCATTCACATATTTCTCTTAGTTTCTATAACTTGTTTATTAAATTGATTATTATTTTATTCATAACATCATTGTATCTCATATACTTGTCATTCATCTTATATTTCTATCCTACAAAGTATAAGATTATGGTGTTACCTTATATTGTTACTTGTTCTATGGTACTTGTTTTAGATATTATTTTAAATGTAATTTTCTAGTTTTGTATTATATTACTATGTATTTTACCATTATAATGAAAAGATAAAATTTGTATTATGAAATAGCTTTTGTGATGAAGTTTTTATTTACAATAATTTAATCTCTTGTCTTATATTCTCTCACTTTTAAATAATTTCATCCTCAAAATTTGTGGTATACATCAAAATATAAAAAAAGTGGGTAATTATTCATCACTAATTCCACAAGATCCCACATTTCATCCTCTAACATGTGATTCCTCAAATGTACTTTCACCATATGGGTTGTTTTATTCCATAAAAAATCATCTCTAGTGTCAAGAATATTAAAAATATCATAATTATATGACAAGTTAGGATCTATCTCTATTTCATTTGTGATGTGTACATGTATTGGGTTTGGCATATAAGACCTCAATATCAAAACATGGAAGATACCATGAAATTTAGATAGGTTTGGTGGAAAATATGAATGATAAGACAAAACTCCAATCCTCTCCTAAATCCTAGAATACCCAATGTACCTCATACTCATCTTCCCCTTCTTACTGAATCTTATAACTCCCTTCTATGATGATACTTTTAAGAAGAAACGATCCCCTACTTTAATTCCAAGTCCTTTAATTATTAACATATATGTTTGTCTACTCTGGGATACCTTGATATGATTTTGGATATATCACACTTTCTTAGTTATCTCCTCAACAAGTTCAGGACCTGTTGGATTCCTTTTCAAAACTTCATCCAAGTAGGAGGGTGTATGATATCTTTTCCCTTATAATTCCCTATACAATTTCATTTTTTTAAGTGAAGTATATTATTTTATATGAATTATACTAGAGGTATATATTGCTCCCATGTTACTTAGAAGTTGAGTGAACAAAACCTTAGCATATGCACTAATTATTGGATATTACTTTTAGACTACCCATATATTTGAGGATGGTAATCAATACTCATGTGTATCTTTATATTCAGATCATTTTAAAGACTCCTCTAAATTTGGTTTTGAAACTAAGGCAGTGATCAAATATAGTTGATATAGGTTCACCCTTAAGTCTTAAAAATTCATTTATATATATCCTTATAATATTCTCAAGGGTTAGATCCTCCCTTATTGCTATGAAATGTGAAAACTTGGTAAGATGGTCTATAATGACCCATATTGAATCATTATTCCTAGAAATATTATGAATCCTAATAGAAAAATCCATTGTGATATTATTCCACTTCCACATAATTATAGATATAGGTTTCATAACACCATTTGGGTTTTGTATCTTGGCCTTTTCTTGTTGGTATACTAAGCATCCTGACACATAGTTATAAATGTCCCACTACATGTTGTCCAACAAAAAGCATTCCCTTAAATCCCTATACATATTTGTGCTACAACAATATATAGAGAAATGGTATCCATGAGATTCAACTGACAATTACCTCTTTAGTCCAGGTACCAATGATACACATAGTCTCTTTGCAAACTTTTATATATAATTTTCATAGATAAAGTCCAGCAATTTTACATATTTCATGTCTTTAGTCTTCTTTTGGAGGTCCCTTTTATATTGATGATACTTGTTTGTATTATATAGTGATGTTTGTTGGGAAATTACATATAAAAGAAATGATATTTTCCTCACATGAGGATTTTAATGACTAACTTTACTAAATACATAAACATTGTTTTCTTATCTATCCTCATCATAGATAGGACTCCATGATCCATCCCACCTAATGTGCGTTACACCTTGTTTTCCTTCCAAGGGTGGTATTTTATTTCATAGTCATATTCCTTGATTAGTTATAACCATATCATTTATCTAATTTTGATTTATTTATGAGTGAATATGTCACACCCAACATTTTTTTCTTATTAATTTATTTATCTACTGGTGTTTGGCCTTGAGTTTTTGGAGTCTTGAGTTTAATTATTTTTTATTTTGTATAGTTTTTTATTCTATCACACAGTTAATGTGTAGGATTTAGAAAAAAATATGTGGTTACCCTAATACAGGGACCTTTTCTAATTCATCATGTTTTTTCACGGTTTATCCCACATTGGTAGTGTACGGTTGGGTCACACCCATGTGAAACCTAGTGGAAACCATGAAAGCTCTTAGTGTATAAGGGTAATAAAACACAAATTGCACAAGATCAGTAGAAAGCATGTGAAAATCACGTGGAGAGCCTGATCTTATTAACATATTTATTTCACATGGTTAGTTCATGGTTTTCCTAACCATGTGGGAAACTGTGAAAGTGTCCATGTGAGTTAAAGGAAGGGAACATAATTGGCACCCAAATTTGTACACTATGTAGCCTAAACAGCCCACCTATAACTTTAAAACATTAAAATTATTTTTTATACCATTGTATTTTTAATTCCTAAGACACTATCCTCCCCCCATTTTGAGCCCCTAGACCCATGGAACCTCTCCTCTTCCATTTTCTATACTTATATGGTGAATCCATGTGATTTATTTATGGATTAAATATGGTTATTCATGGATAGGTCCCTTATTCCTCTATTCCTTCTCTTTTCTTTTTCTCATTTTTATCTTTTTTATGTGTTGTGTTCTTACTTGGTCTAACCCTAGGGTTAGGGTTTAACCTTATACCTTGTGATTATTAATGTTTAGGGTGTACAAATTATCTTCTAGGTAATATTATTCCCATTTTAAAAGTTCTTAACCATTCACATTCGATTTTAGGTAGGTTTACCCTTGAATTATACTTTAAAATATAGAACTATGATTTATTATCCTTTTAAATGTATGTTTTGGGATATGAAATTACAGTGTTAAATGCATTTAAAGATTTTATAGAATGAAAATAAGGTTTTCAATTGATGAAAAGGGTTTTTCAATTTAAACACATAGTATAACCCTGTTTTTATTTAACCTCACACCCCAAATGTTTAATAAATTTCATGGATGGATTTTTTAAAGGGGTCGGAAATCAATAAAGGGTTTTTGGACTTTATACTAGTTTTAAAAAGACTTTATTGAATTTAAAAGGTATTCTGGGTAATTCAAAAGGTTATTTTCAAATGTTAATAATTTTTTTAATTTTTAAAATTATTTGAAACGAAATTTTAAAGTCGGTTTTGTTGTTTTTGAATCCATGTAATGATTTTGAGGCTTAGTTCAGATTTTATAAAGAATATTTTTTTGAAAAAACCCACCTATGGTATATGACAATATCTTGTTTTTTTAAATAATAGAATTTTCCTTTTTACAGGACATAGTTTCTATGTGCCTATACTTTTTGAATTATGGGATATCTCTATGTGGTGTGTTCATAGGTGAGATTTTTTTATGATTTCATTTTTATGTAATCATGTGTATATATATACATGTATTTATATTCATACAATTGATTGTTTCTATTAAATTGTATCAACTCCATTTTATGTATATCATTGGAACCAAGACTAGTAAGTGTAATTTTTGATAGGTCATGCTGAACTAGTTTAGGATTATGCTCTATATAGTGTCCCTTAGGATGAATATTCCCTTATTTGGGAGTATTTATCCCTAGTTAGGCTAGGTAGTGTATGATCAATAATTAAGGATGTTTGATTACAATAGGTGAACCAATATGATGGATATTGTTTAGAATTATTCTTGAAATTCCCCTAAGGTCCTAGATATTCTCATGATCATTGGTACTTTTTTTATGTTAGATACATTTCCTTTATTTCTGAAATAGTATACTATTAATTATTACTAATTTCCCTTATCTTATTATTATTTCCATTATTATTATTATTATTATTTATCCATACTACAATTATATATTTTTTTCAACGGAAACTGGTGATTTGATTCTTTTAGAATGTTTTGAAAATTATTGTATTAGATATTTAAAGGATAATGTCATTTAAATATTAAAACCCACTATGTTTTTAAAGGAAAATTTCTAAAGGAAAATGGAAAAAAATTGGTTTTTTATTTTAAAACATAAAGTGAAAAACCTATATTTTGTTAGATTTTATTTTAAAAAAGTTTAACTTTGTTATTTTATTTAAAGGTAATACATGGGTGTAGTTTATCTAGAATATCTACTGATTTTTTTACTAATGGAAAGAGTATTTTACTTATAGGTTTATAATTTGATTGCACATGAATTATTTGTAGTATCAAGGTTGGATAATGAATCATGGAGTCATATAGAGATCCATTTGGGCATCATTTAGTTTTATTTTTGTTCTATTGCTGTATTGACCAAGCCGACCTTCATTGTGCCTGATATCCTAGTTTAGTTTTATTTTTTTTATATTGAATTATATATTTATTCTTGTTATACATTGTTTGGTTTATGATATTTTTAAAATTGTTTCTTTGATTTTTAATGACTTTCCTAATTATGTACGATTGACGCCAAAATTTTATTAGAATTTTAATTTTAATTAGACTATATTAATCAGGTGATCATCTTCATTCATTTATGTCTAATTATTTGGAGCTTATGGATAGACCAAGGGAATTGGGAATTACCCTTAGGTATGTTAGGTGTTTTCTCAAGTTCCTAGGTTAGGGGTGGCCTAGAGTTAGTTAATGACTTAAAGGAACCAGATCCTAGGTTTATAAGAGTTCCTAGGTTCTAGAGCATGCCCTTTGTTATTTGGGTAGTAAAGGTATATTGGAGAGGGAATTTTTAGAACTTTTGATGTCAGTATGGAGAAGTGTTTGGCCAAATCTTTTAGTATCAAACCTTGAGTTTCCATGGTAAATTAGGTTTTGAGTCATATTTTTTGTGTTTTTTTATTTCATGTGTGATTCAAGTTTTGTTGATGGTGTTTTGGTTTATTTAAAGTTATGTGATTTGTTTATATCTTTTTTGTTTTGGGGGATGATAATGAGAGTTAAAAGAGTGGTACCTAGAGAGCACATAGGGCATAGAAATCCATGTGGTTTCCGAGTACATGTTTCAATGTGACTCTTAGTATTAGTTGTGTAGTCAGCACATCATTATCCAAGATATGTGGATAAACTACACACAACCACTACCTCACTGAATTTTGTGTCGGATCTTATTAATTCCAAATAATTTTTCATTACAAAATTTCCTTTTTATTTAGTTGAAACTTGGTTCTGAATTTAAAAATAAACTTGGTTTAAAAAGGTATGTTTTTAGTTTTAAAATTTATAAATGAAGTTTTCAAAAATTAATTTAAAGATAAACTTTGTGTTTAAAGTTCCATTAAAGATTGTTTTGATGAGATTATTTTTATAAAATAAGTGTTTTGTGGTGTTTTTTAATTTTAAATTTTGGTGTGTGTTATTTTAAATTTCATTTCAAAATATTTTTATATAGAAAAGTTATTATAATGATGAAATCTTGGTTTGGGAAAGGAAATCATAGGTTTTTGATATAAGATGAAATATTTTTTTTATATGTAAGTTTTAAAAATTACGAGTGTTAGCATAGATATGTTTTTAGAGTAGTGTGGGTGGATTTTACTTGATTTTTTAATAAATTGGTTAATATATATCTTTTCATTTCATAGTAATTTGTTTCATTAGATTTTAATATTGATATTCCTTTTTATTTTGTTTTGTTATTTATTTGTTTAGATTGTTCCTCCAAAAAGATTAAATAGATTCCTAAGGGGAATATACAAGTTGTTTCCCATGAATTAATTATTTAGTTGATCAACCTATATATTTTCTTATAGAGTTTTATAATTTTAATCCTCCAAACTTTTATAGTCAGTCAGGACCTTGTGACCTGAATGAGTGGATAAAGAGAATTAAAAGGATCTTTGGTCTTATTGAGTTTCTTGAGTCTATAAAATCAAGTTCAGTACCTTTATAATAGAAGTTATTAGTTATAATTAGTGTATTTCCATTATTTAGAAAAATCTATAACAATACCATTCCTAGGAGATTTTTAAGGCCTCATTTATCTAGAAACAATTATTTGAAATTGTAAAGGTGCAAAAGGCTATAGAGTCACACTGCCTTAAATAGGGTTATCATTCAATTTAGGAGTATGATTTCTATTTCATTTACCTAGTAACTTATTTTCAAATTTGGATGTGTATTATTCCTTTAAGGCCTACTATTTTGAAATATGACTTCATTTTGATCTTCTGATGAATGTGTTAGAATTTGGTTTGACCTCATATATTGAAGTGGTAAAGCAGATAATTCTGGTTGAGACTGTTTTAGTAGAGGTGATTGAATTGAATGATACTTCCTATATTCATAGATTTCAAGAAGGAAAATATAGTAAAGGAAATTGGAATTAGTCTGAGTTTAACCAAGTGGGTGGTGGTATTAAGAGGCCTTACTAGTTTTCTTTATTATCTTCTTCTAGGGGTATGAGACTAGTGTTCCATCAGTGTGGTAGGTCTGATCATAAGAAACCCTAATATCTAGAAACTCCAAAGACCTATCATTGATATTTTATCTGGGCCATATGTAGAGGTTTTTTAAAGGAACTTTTTGAAAAATGAGTAGGTCCAGATCTACCCCTTTCAGGGATTCACCTGGGCTAACTCACTATAACTGTTCCAGATTTATCTTTTATTGGAGGTATTATTCTTTAATCTATATCTTGGTTTTCCCCATATTTGTGGTGTTTATTTTCCTAAATTTATAGAAATACTTGGATATAATTATGGGATGTGATTGTTTTAGAAATTATGAATTGTAAGTGGTTATGTTTGGGATCTGTCCAGGTCATTAGTGAAAAGTTTTGGAATGTAATATCATATATTGAGTATCCTATTATCATAAATATTTTATTATTTATTTTATTCTAATAAGGCTTTATGTTTTAGTGTAATTATATTATGGTAGGGAGGCCACCATAGTCTACTTGACCTTTACTTTATTAGAGACCCATCTTAAAGTGCTTATGGATACTCATTTTGGTGGGGGGTGTGTTTGGTTATTAGTTGAGTCTTTCAAGGTTCTATGGGAGGTGAATTTAGTTTGGGATATGTGTTTGGATCATTTGAGTTGGCTTCCTAGGATTTATCTTAATGGTGTTTTTGGTGTTCTTTGGTTTTGAGAATCGATTAATATTGAGGAGTTTAATATTATCCTTGGTGTTGATTAACTAAATATACTCATGTTTTATGGGGATAGAATGAATTATGGTGGGGGGAATTATCACATAATTTTTTTTATTACTTATTACGTTATTTATCCACTAGTTTTTGTCCATATTCTTTAGTTTCAAGAGTTTTGTGTTTAATTTTTAGCTTTGGATTGTTTTTTTTTCTATCACACAGTTAGTGCATATGGTTTAGAGGAAACTATGTGATTACCCTAACATAGAGACCTTTTCTATTTAATTTTTTTATTTCACGGTTTAACCTGTATAGGTAGTTTATATTTGGGGCCAAACTATATGAAACCTTGTGGAAAATGTAAAAGAACTTGGTTCATAAGGGTACCTGTGCATGACTTAGGCATGTTCAGTAAAAACTACATGATAAGAATGCAAAGGGCCTATAGTTATTACAAGATCCATTTCATATGGTTGGAAAAAGGATTTATTAATTATGTGGACAAACCATGAAATTTTCCAGGTGTGTCTAGTGAGGGGTTGAAGTTTGGAACACTGAACAGTAGACTATGCAGACTACCCAAAATTTTAAAACATTGAAATTACCTTTTTATCCCCTTCAGTTTATAATATGTAGGACACTCTCATCCCTTTAAATCAATAATCTTGAATTGTGGTGACTTTCCTTCTCCATTTCCTTCCATCTATGGTGAATATATGTGATTATTTCAGGTATTGAAGTCAATTCTTCAAAGTTGGGTCCATTTTCTATACTTATTCTATCTCTTATTCTTATTCTTCTTCTACTACTTCTTCTGATTCAACATCTTCTTAATATTTTTCTGATTTTACCTTATCCTTTTCTTAATTGGATGAATCATCGTGTTAGGGTTTGTCCCTGTGCCTTGTCATTCTTCATTTTTAGGATTTATGGATTGTCTTATGGGTTATATTCTTCTCATATTTGAAGTTTTGTAATGTTTTCATTCTATTTGAGGTAGGTTTCTCCTTTTATTAGTTGTTGAATTCTGAAACCACAATTTTTTACATGTTTAAATGTATGTTTTAGGATATTAAATGACAATGATAAATGTTTTTGATGGTTTTATGAAAAAAAATTGGGTTTACACTTGATATTAAGGGGTTTTAAATTTAATCACATAGTATAAAACTAGTTTTTTAACCTCACACACCAAATATTTAATAAATTGTTTGAATGGATTTTATAAAGGAGTTTAAAAATCATTAAAGTCATTTTGGCCTTTAAAATAGTTTTCAAAGGAGTTTATTGAATTTTAAAGGTGTTGTTTTTTCCTTCAAATGAGTATTCTTAAATGTTTAGAATAGTTCATACATTTCAAAGTATTTGATACAGACTTTCAAAGATGTTTTTGTAGTCTTAGGTCCAAGAAATTATTAGGAGGTCTTATTAGCACTTTGTAAAGAATATTTTCATGGCAAAACCAACCCATGGGACATGCCTTTGTATTGTTTATTTTTAAATAGTGTAATTTCCTTTGTATAGGACATAATTTCTATATGCCTATACTTATTGAATAAGAATATGTCTTTGTGAGGGGTGTTCAAGGGTGGGACTTTGTCTACCATTCCAGTTTTATGTAATTATATATATAGATACACACATGTATTTATATTCATACCATTTCTCTTTTCTATTAAATTGGATCACCACCATCTTATGTATATCACAGGAAACAAGAGTAGCTAGTGAAATTTATAATATCACATGATACACTATTTTAGGATTATGCTATAGCTAGTGGCTTTTATTATGGATATACCCTACCTTAGTAGTGTTTCCCCTTGGATTGGATAGGTAGGGTATGAATGAGTGTTAGGAATGTTTGATTGAATTAGGCATGATGATATTATGAATCATGTTTAGTAATATTCTAGTTATTCCTATGAGATCCTAGGTATCCCCATGATCATTGGTACTTGTTCATTTTATATTGGATACATTTCCTTTATTTCTGTTATCATAGACCATTCATTATTTCCCATTTCCCCTATCTTACTGCTGCTGAAATTATTATTATCATGATTACTTTGTACTACTATTTTATTCTTTTCATTATAAAAGCAATTAGATATTTAACTCTTTGAAAATGGTTGGGAACTTTTTGTATCATATCTTTAAAGGATTGTCTCTTTTAAATGTTATAACCCTCATGTTTTATAAACTATTATATATAAAAAGGGTAATGAACTATTATTTTCTTTTAAAACACAAAGTGTAGAACCTATATTTTGGTAGAATAAATTTCAAACTGTATTTACTTGGATATTTTATTTAAAGGCAATTCATGTGTAGTGGTTTTTTTCCTACCTACTAAGTTTCATACTCATGCATATCATATTTTTGTTTTAGAATTTTCATTTGATCACTCATGGAGTGTTTGTGGTATCGGCGTTGGATAGTGGATCATGAAGTCATGAAGAGATCAAGTTGGGTATCATTTTAGTTTCCTTTTTATTCTATTATTATATTGGAAAGATGGAATTCATTGTTCCTAAGATCCTAATTAAGTTATATTTTGTTTATATTGAGTTATATAGTCATTCTTTTTGTGACTCATTTGGTTTGGTTTGTTCGTAAAACCGATTCATTTGTTTTTAAAGATCTTCCAAATTATAGACGAGTACTTATATATTTTAGTATAATTATCCTACTTGTTAAATTATATTTATTCAGTTAAATAATTCCTACTCATGTATGTACGATTATTTGGTTCTTGTCTCCAGCACAGGGGGGTCGTGAATTACCCTCAGGTATACCACGAGATGGCTTGGGTGCCTGAATTAGGGGTGATATATAGTTATTATGTGATAGAATATATACACTTTAAACTATTTTGATCCATATATTTGTCACATTTTCACCATAAAGATAGTGTCTCTATATTTTAAATAAAAAATTACAACTATTAGCTCAAGATCATGAGTTAGATAATTTTTTTCATGAAGCTTTAATTGACTTGATACATAAGAAAACGCTCTATAATTATGTACAAGGATACACCATAATCCTTTATTCAAAAAATCAATATATTTCAAAAAATATTTCCCTTCCCAGTATTAATGTTAACACTGGTGCATTGATTAATCTCACATTTAGTTTCTAACATAATTATTCACATTCCTATAACCATGAAAATTTGACCCATTTACATGTAAACTTGGTTAATAGATTTTCTAATCAATATTTTTAAAAAACAATCACTGATAGTGACCTGCTAAACAAAGGAAACTATATATCCCATTTATATTCAATGGAATGATACATTATATAACAACCTTTTTATTCGTGGGTTCAATATATATTCCATCCTTGGTGATAATACAACCAAAAAACGAAACATATTGAATCCATAATTCAATCATACTAAATTTCCCATATATACTCTTCTCCCATAGAGTCTCATAGAAAATACATAAATAGTGTTAATGATATTCATAACATTTTGAGTATATCAAGATATCATGAATAAATACCACAAAACGTTTATCAAGATAATCCTTGAATAATCTATTCATTAGGTCCATAAACATAAATGGTGTATTTGTTAACCCAAATGGCATCACTATGAGCTCATAATGACTAAAAATTATGAAAAAAAGATGTCTTTGGTATATAATTATTCTTGAATTTTAATTTATGGAAACCAAAATAGAGGTTAATATTTTAAAAGTTTTAATATCCTTGAATTTGATAAAATATATCATCAACATGAGGTAAATGATACTTGTTCTTAATTGTAATGAAATTTATTTCCCTATAGCCAATACATAACCTCATAGACTCATCATTCTTCTTAAAGAATAATACATGTGCCCCCCCTAGGTGAAACACTATGGGGTATTAATCCCTTATCACACAACTTTTATAGTTGTTTCTTAAATTCCACAAATTCCACCATATCAATTTTATAATGAGGTGAATATATGGGTTTTTCATTAGGGATAAAGTCAATAGAGAATCCATTTTCATGATCTGGTGGATATCAGGTAATTCAGTAGGAAATTAATTAATATAATTAATCATAATAGATATATCCTATATTATTTTAATACCATTCTCATTCATTTATTTAGCTTCCCCCATAATTTCATTAAGACAATCCCCTGTAGGTGGTTCCAAACATGAATCTAGAAATGAAGTTTCTCTATTAAAAAAAGATATTATATTCTAGATTTAGATATTATAATCTCCTACTCACAATATTAAATTATTTATTTATATATTGAGAGCCAATACATCCCAAGGATTAATTCAAAGTATAGTATTGGTATTATAGCCAAGTTTTTAGCTAAATATGTTCCATGAATTTTAATAGATACATACCATTATGCTTTTATTTGTATAAGACTTCTATTAGGATTTTTAACTCACAATTACTTCCTTAATGCATCAAGGTATCTGAAGATGTTCTTAACAAACTTGTAAGATATAAAAGAGAGCATAATTATAGAATCAAAAAATTATTAACTGGCCTTGAGTATATGATCAAAGTATATACTGTGACATTATTTGGGGCCTCAAATTCTACTATTGTAATTAAATAAGCACCGACTTTCTCCCTTTTCCTCTTATAGGGTAGATTCTACTGATGCTTTGGACATTTATTTGAATAGTGTACTATCTCAATGTAATTAAATCATTGAATATTAGTGGATTCTCTTTTTTCCCTTGCATTCAAGAGATTTATGTATTTTATCTCTAAACTTGAAGAAAAATCCAAAGCCTTATAATCTTTATTAAGGCGTTTCCTCCCATAATTACTACATGTTATAAATTTTATCCATATCTTATTCTCCTTAGATAAAATGTTTTGAACATGGTTCTCAACTACCCTTTTCTTCTATTGATTTACTTTGAAAATATAAGGCTTTGAGAACTTCTTTATAGTCTTGATCATGCTTATCACTATCTCTTCATATGAGGAAAATATTGGAGATATAATTTACTTTTATGATTTGGATTTAACCCTTTAAAGATGTGACCAGTCTTACTTTTTGGGTTACTTATATAATCTAAAACATGTATAACTAGCCTTTAAAAGTTATCTACATCTCATTAATGTCTCCCTCTTACTTTTGTCTAAAATTTAGGAATTAACTTTCCATATTATCTTATTTCATATAAGTAGTGTATTTTTTAAAAAATATCACCTTAAAAGTCTTCTATTACACATTATAATTCTCATAATCCTTAGAATTTTGAATCAAAGACCATGATTTATCAAGACAGGCTTGTCATGTAACTCAACATGTGGATAATTAAAGTGAGGCATAAAATAAATTTCATATATTTTTTTTCAAATTCCATATGATAGGTTCCCTTCAACACATGGTACATGTCGAGTTATTTCCATCATTTTTTATATAAATTCTCAATAATTATTATCATTATAAATTCTACACTACAATCCATACTATAGTCATCATACATGCCATGTAATTTACACACATTTTCAGAAGTTCAAACCACGTATATTTATAGCATAACATGTGGTTATAAACACACCGTAAAACTACATGTCTTTATAAAAGGAGAAACACACCATGCATATCCTTACATTCTATGTGGGAACACATGTCATGTAAGTACACAATACACAATTTGGACCATACACAGTGTATGTCACATGACATGTTCAGTGGAAGAACATTCTGTGAAATAATTTTAGTCTAGAAATGGGTTTAACCTAATCTAGAATATACAAACTATGTATCGTCTAGTTTATGTTGTGAATTTTTGAAATTATAGTAAAGAATTTATTTTAAAGAAGAAAAGTTACACTTCACATGGACACATCAGTACACGTTGTGTAATTCATTATTTTAAATTATAAAGTTAAATTTATTTAAAATAACATAGGATGGGCATCCCAAGGATTTTTTAGAAATAATATTAATATAAAATAAATAAATAATTATTTAATATTTTAATTAATTACTTCAAGTAACTCCATCTTAATAAGAATGGAATTGAAATGAATTATAGAAACCCTAATTTCAGAGTTACTACCTGTTGTGAATGATCATGAGTTTGATTAGACTGTGTATGTGTTAGGTTTATTTAATTTAATTATTTATTACATAAATTTTTGTGTTATAATTTATTAATAAATTTAATATGATTATATATGTATTATCCCATGCTTTATTTTGTATGGGCCAGCATATCTATGGATTATTTAATGTTACCCTAAATCTTTGGAACCCCTTGGTTGTGAATGAGTAGAAAGTTTTAAAGGATAGATCTCTCAATGAGAGGAGATAGTTTCGAACCTGATATGAGGTGATACCAACCAGGGAGATACACATGTTAATATAGTAATTCTTCATCTTTAGTCAGGAAGTAACTCAATGATTTCCCCCCTAGGGCCAGGGCTCGTTTATCTCCTATCGATAAACCAACCATTAGATAAAAGGCTTATGATCATATCATATATTTATTTTATTTTTAAATGAATGGTTATTTTTTTATTTAGTATTTTAATGTTTTATTTAATTAATTTAATGTGACTACATAAAGTAAATAAATAAATAAGAACACTAATCCAAAAAAAAATTATTTTATGTAAATTATTTTATTATACTTGGTTAATAAATTATGTAAAATACCTAAAATATTAATGATAATATAAAGAATAAAATAAAAAATATTTATATATAAGTTAAAAAAATCATTGAAGAAAATATTAAGTTAGATAATGCATTATGTATTCTTTATTAATATGAAACCATAGTTAAAGTGTATGTCAGACCATGGTCAAAGAATATTTTCAATTATCAAATATTATTGACAAATATAATGGGTTGAAATAACCAAATTAGTTTTATGGGTAACAACTATATTTTACTCAATAAAAATTGAATACAAGTGTGGAGGAAATCCAAGTATAGGATTTTAGGATTGGGGAGTTCACTCAACAGATCAATGAACTATGAGTTAATGTAGTTGGAAAGAAAAGTATAAATAAATACCTTTGAGTAATTTTCATGGAAATAATATATGTTATTATAAGGAGAATATGGATCCTTTCCACTATAATAAACACGATATATGATATTTTTAATCTAGGGGAAAAAGGTTGTTGGGATAAGATAAAATAGATGGGGACTAATAAAATTAATTTATTATGTTGCAACCAGAAATAATGTTAAAGTACTAAAAATATGATTTTATTTTGTCATATAAAAAGGAAATTCATTTGATCACATAGTTATTAATTTGATCCATATTAGAGAAACATAATTTAATGATTAGTGTTAACTTATAGGACTAGTACTAGTGTTTGCACATCGTACTACTCTAAGAGTGGAAGTTTTATGCAATGGAATCCCCAATTCCTATTGATCCCTCTAAGAATGAAAGTGAGGAGGTGAAAATGTATTTTAGAAACATGTGTATAATTCATTAGTTTTTCATTGACTCATCTTATAATCCATGACTAGTGAGCTCTAGAAGCGTCATGAGGATATGGATGCATACACCATGTTGTATCATCTTTGTGATGTATATTAGAAGAAAGCATGGAAAGATAGGTATGAAATATCAAAGTAACTATTTATGTGAAAGTTAGGATAAGGGTTTCTAGATAGACCTCATGTAGTTAAGATAATTAGCCACATCAAGTTTTTGGAAATTTTAGGATTTAAGCTACCAAAAGAATTAGACACAGACCTCATACTCACCTAACTTCCTTACAGCTTCTCAAGTTTTATTATAAATTTAAATTTAACAAAATATAGGAGATATGCTCCAAAACCTATTTACATTGATTATATAAGTGGATAAAGGAAATAAGCATGAAAATATTCTATCTTTATAGAAAAAAAGATAAAAGGAAATGAGAAAATGTATTAGATAATTTCTTTTTTTATGAAACCTTTTCACTGACCTTCCAAAGAGAGAAAGATCCCAAGAGAGGCTAAGGAACATGATGTAGTGTGTTTTTATTATAATAATAAAGGAAATTGGATGTAGAAATTACCTTAATGAAGAAGAAAATGGATTCTTAAAGTACATTTATTTTTAATTGAAATATTTCCATTTCTAAAAATTAGTTATTAGATACTGCATATGGTTTTCACATTTGTATCCAAACATAGAGACCATGTTGATTCCAAAAAGATTACTAGAGGTGAGGTGGATCTTTAAGATACCAATGGAGTAATACTAGCTAAACTATTTATTAGAGACTACCATCTCACTTTCCTAATAATATTGAGTCTCATTTTAAATAATTTCTACCATGTTTCCAGTGTAACCGAGAACATAATAACTATGTCCAATTTAGACATAGATTGTTTTATTTTCATTTTTAGAAATAAGTAATTCTACATATATAAATATAGGATATATTATGGAATGAAATAATTAAATAATAGTATATTCATACAAGAATATGAAAATAAATTCATAGAAATAAATAATGAATTAAGTTCACATTACTCATATCACACCCAGTTATGGAATCACCATCTTAGTCATATAAATGAGAAAAATTTGAAACAATTATATTAAGATATGTATTTAGATTCTTTTATACTAAAATCCTTAGATATGTTTCATGCTTGTTTTCAAGGAAATATGACTAATGATTTATTTAATGGAAAAGGTGAAAGGGATACATATCTTCTACAATTAACCTGTACAGATGTGTGTGGACCTTTTACAATATAAGCTATAAGTGGATACTCTTACTTTATAAATTTTTCTAATGATTTTAGTAGATATGGATATATCAACTTAATAAGATATAAGTAAGACTCCTTTAAGAAATTTAAGAAAAAAAAGAATGAATTAGAGAATCTACTTTGTATTATGATAATAAAACTATATTTAGACCATGGTAGGGGATATCTTAACCAAGAGTTCATCGATTATTTAAAAGATTTTGGGATAATATCTCAACTCAATCATATTTATAAACCACAATGTAATGGTGTTATCAAAAGGAAGAACCACACCTTTTTATACATGCTGATATTGATTATGAATCGTTTAGAGCTTCCATTATTCTTTTATTGATACGCAATATAGACTATAGTATACACACTAAATCAAGTTCCAACTAAATCATCAAATAGACTTCTATTTGAGTTATGGTATGTGATTAAATCTATTTTATCCCATAAACACATGTGGGGATGTTAGTGTTTGTTAAGGATACTCACAATAATAAAATTTCATCTTTAGTCACTTATTGTATCTTTATAGGATATCTCAAATAAATGAAAGGATATTAACTATATAATCTCTTATATATAAAAGTAATTATGTTAATACAATCCATATTTCTAAAAAGTGAACATATCAACAAATTACATAGTGGGACCAGGATTGACTTCGATGAAGTCAAGGATAAAGATATTAAAGAGTTATCACGAGAAAAAATTCTATAAGACCTATTAGAAAAATTTATTCTTGAGACACATATTTGATGTTGGAGAACCAAATAGTTTATTGAACTATAAAGATATTGTTATTTAGTTACTCAAGATGGTAAAAATTTATTATTTTAAAAAAATGAACCTTTATCTGATAAATATGTAGTAAGCTAATTAAAATTGAAAAGTGTAAAAAGTACTTGAATTCTAAAATAGAATACATGTACCAAAACTAAGTTCATGTATTAGTAGATCCTATAGTTAATGTAATGATTATTTGGAGAAAATGGGTATTCCAGAAAAAAAATGGATATGGATGGTAAATTTTGTACCTATAAAACACGAATGGTTACTAAAGGTTTTGAGAAACATCAAGAAATAGAATATAATGAAAAAGTTTCCCCAGTTTTCTAAAATGTATTAAAATTATACTTTTCATAACAACTTACCACCTTTATGAGATTTTGAAAATGGCTGTCAAGACAACTTTCCTTAATAGAAACCATGTAGAAGATGAATATATGACACAAACAGAAGGATTTGTGACAAAAAATGATTAAAAAAGGTGTGTAAGTTGTAAAGATCAATTTATGGGTTAAATAAAGTATTAATATCCTAGAACAAACATTTTGATAAAGCCATAATAGAATTTAGTTTAAAAAATAATTAATTTTATCCCAATCTTATAGTCAGTTAAGATATGATTAAACAAATTTTTATCTATGAAAGAGTTTGGTGAAATAACCTATGTTATAAGGATAAAGATCCATCTTGATAGATTTAAGATAATTCTTGGACTAAGTCAAGGCACATACATTAACATGATATTGAAGATATTCAATATAGAAAAATCCAATATAGGATTGATTCCAATGTCACATGGTATACATATATCCTAGATAATGCATTCATAGACACAATAGAAGAGAGGTATAATGTGTAAAATCCCATTCACTTATATGAAAATATCTATCATTTCTATCATGATATATATTAGTCTTGATGTTTCTTATGAATTAATCATGGTTGGAACATATTAATTAAACCTAGGAGAGCCACATTGATCAGATATAAAGACTTCCTTGAAGTACTTTATGTGTATTGAGAACATGATCCTAGTTTATAGTTGATTTGAGGAACTAGTTGTGAGGGTAGACACAGATACTAGTTTCAAAATAGACTAGAATAATCTAAAATCATTGTCGTGATATGTGTTTTCATTAATAGAGGAGATTTGAGTTATACTATTTCAAATAATCCATGGTTTCTGATTATACAATAGATTCTGAGCATATTATGGATGATGATGTTTCTGAATAAGTAATGTTGATATGAAACTTCATCCAAGAGATTAGTGTTTTAACTAATAGTAAAGATGATATCTCTTTGTATTTTGATAATACTAAAATAGTGGTTCTATCCAAGGAGCCAAGGTCACATGAATTGATGAAGCATATTCTTTGAAAGCATCACCTCTTGAGATATTTTTCTCATAGGGTTGAATTTGTAGTAAACCTAGTAGAAAAAGAATATAATTTGGTGGATCTGTTGACTAAATCCTTAATCTAGTAAAGGCATGGTTATAATGTGAGTGAAATAAGACTAAAAATTATTAGTAGTTCATCTAGTTTAAGTGAAATTCCATTTAATTTGATTCCCTAGAACCAATTAACTTTTCAATTTTTATTATTATAATGTTAATAAATATCTTATAATATTATTATTTTTGTCTACATAATATTAATGTTATAATGTATTTAGAGTATTATTCACATCAAAAGGTAATAAAAATTTACAAAACAATGAGAACCTAGACATGATAAGAAAATATTCATAACATGTCCTATGTTCTAGATACCATCTATATGATAGGACAAATATAATGTCTGACTATTAGGTACTGAAGGTTTATAAGAAATTGAGGCTTTTTCTTATAAAATTCACACATGGTAATCTCCAAGAAGGGAGGTTATATGGATAGAACTGCCTATAGGAATTCCATATGTGGTATGTTTCATTAGATAATCCTCTCTATGAATGTGTGTATTGGTCCTTATACTTAATATTATTATTTATGTATATAAAAAATCACTCACTTTGATGCATGGATGAAAAATATGAAAACATATGCTCACAGTAAGGTAACATACATTGGGTGTATCATAAGTGATATGATATTAATTGAATAAGTTAGAAAAGTATTTTTCCCTGCTAACTTAATGAAAGAAGATAAAAATGAACCTTTGATTGAAATACATCTATTTGACTAAATCTATTTCCATGGTTGTTCATTGAATAATTCATTTCAGAAATTCAAAGAAAGATATGTAATGTCTTGGAAATTCTGTGTATTTTTTCAATTAAATGGAATTATTTTGAGACCGAAAAATTTGATGGCATGTGATTATGAGGTCCGGAGAGCCTGAAATGGAATTTTTAACTTTTTGAAGTACGTTTAGTAAACATGCAAGTGGGATTTTCAATCTCTTGAACCAGTTCTCGGATTGAAAATCTGAGGGAGCTGTTGAATTTGGATCACTGATATTTTCCTAGAAATGACTTAACTTTGGACGGTAAGGGCTGAGCAGAAAAGTTATTTTTCAGAATTTTCAAGAAAAATAATAAAATAATTTAAAGGAAAAATTTTATTTCTTTCTCACCGTTGGGTCATGGATGATGATGCTAGATTGCAGCAATGAGGTGGAGAAGATGTGCATTAATAAAGAACCAATAATGGCTCGTTTGAAACAGTGATGCTATTTTTATAATGACTCAATAAATATGGCTCATTAAATATGGCTTATTAAATGTGTCTCATTAAATGTGACCCATTTATTGAGCATCATTAATTGATGCAAGGACATTACACATTTGTTTCCTTTAATTATTTTGCCTCATTAGAGATGATGGAATTAAACCTTGGAGACTCTTAAACAAATCTCCAACGGGAATTCCTATCTAATAAAGAACGATGAAGAATTCTGAAGAGACTTCACCGACTTTGATGAACCTCGAATAATGGAGTTGAAAGTGATAGTGTCATCATCTTGAATCCTCAAGGATGAATTCTTCAACATCAGATGTCAAAAAGGTATGGGTTTGAGTTTTATTTCAAAGTTTTTCCCCATTCTCCTCTTTCTAGAAATGATGAATGCAGATCAACCCACGAACAAGTTGATCTGTGACTTGTGCATTATGTGGAAGGGTGAATTTTTCTGAGGTAATCATTATATGGGATTCAAATCTTGCATGAAATGGTTGAACTACAACCCCAAACCTCCCCCTTGATTTAATCCTCTTATGTGGAGGGCCCGGGCTGACATGAACATGGCCCGAGGGCTTTCGCTCGTGTGTTATATGTGTCCACACTTTCAAAGTGGTGGAAATTCAATATAGGGGCCTGAGTAGTGATGGCAGTGACCAGATATTTCTATAGGGGAAGACCGATCATAAAACGGACCACCAGAGTAACGCTGGTGGCCCATGGAAGGTTCTGTTGGCACGACACCACCGGTGCAGTGGCGGCCAGCCCACACTGGCCGCATAAAGAGGGCAGCACCAATGGGTTCCATGGTAGCAGTGGAAGAGGCCTACCATCGCCGGCTGTGCTAGAGGACGGCGATGCACCGCGATGGTAAGAGGTTGCGGTCAACCGACCACGATAGTGGGAATCGCGGTGCCAGGTGGGCACTGCATGGAGGATGGTGGCCCAGTGTTTGTGGGGCCAGTGTAGTGGGTAGGATGTGGCATGGCTACCGTGTCTCGGTCAGGCGGTGCACCCCAACTGCCTCATGTGGCCAGGACTTGGGCCAGCAGGCCGTGCCCTAGCCTGTGGGCTGAAACTACGGCCCAACGGGTCAGACCCACGCTGGCGGGACAAACCCATGCCAGTAGGCTGGACCTATACCCAATGGTCTTGACCCATTCCAGCAGGCCGTATCTTCCCCCATCAGGCTGGGATGGACTAGATCGGGTCATTGGGTGACCCGATGGACTGGACCCTCGTCCAAACCAGGACAGGTCTAGCGAGGCCCTTTGGGCCTGACCCATTAGCTAGACTGGACCAAACTGACCCAAACCCCCAATCGAGTCAGGTTGAGTCAGCCAATCTTAAACTGATGAATGTGGGACCCCCAGGTCAGGTTGGTCAGGTCGGTCCGGGCCCTGTTGCAACTGGTCCCTTAGTTACTAAAATGCTCGTATCTTGAAAACTGTGCATTCGATTGACAAGATCTTTGCGGTGTTGGGACCCTCTCAACGAGTTAGATCTATTAGAATGACTTTTGGAGACTTTAATGGAATTTTAGATGTAATTAAGGGATTAAGGAGCAGTTTTACCAAGCTCGCTGTGTACCGAACCCTACGGTTGGCTGACACTTGAGGACTGCTGACTTTTGACTCTCTATGACTCGACCATGGCCCAGTGGGAAGCACTTCTCTGTGAATTTTCAAGAAAATAGGTGCAAGAACTTCTCTATGAATCTGCAAGCCCAAAGTACATGATAAGGACGAGTACCTCAGTTGGACAAGATTAGTGGGAAGCGCTTCTCTGTGAATTTTCAGGCCCATGGTACGTGGTAGGAAGGTGTAACTAAGCAGTCTAAGGTTAGCAGGAAGCACTTCTTCCTGACTTGGAAGACCCACTGTACTCATTAGTAGAGAATTTGTTCAGAATCCGAGGTGTTCGACGATGTGACTGATGATGCTACTATTACTATCCTAGAATATACCTGGTGTGAGCTATCTTGTGATTCATGCTATACTTTGAGGAATTGCTTTGTGGTTTTTCCTTTTTGTTTTGGGGTCCCTACTGAGTACTATGCTACTCACCCCTACACGGGATTTTCCCACACATATTGTGTCTGGTGTAGACGACCGACGTTTCAATAGGGGTGCCCAGGGAGACATGATTGATGGATGCTACGACGGTGGACTTGGTGGCCTAGGACCAAGCAGAGCCCAGTAGGACTGGGCCGACATGACATACTACTTAGACTTCTAGTAGCATTACTACTCTCATGATCAGGTCAGGTTTTCTACAAATAACCATCAAATTTCCCATTTTCTACTTTATGTTTGTAGTTATTTGTTGGGTTTGTATTCTGGCCCACTTACTTTCAGTTGTACTTACACTCAACTTTATTTTAGAGATACTTGTTTCTCACTTTTAGTGTTTTGGGATGTGGTTGGGCGTGTGTGTGCATATAGGTACTCAGGAAAATGCCTCCCACTTGTAGGTTAACGCCTTCAGAGCTAGTCTCCATCCCTTGGCCTTTTGGAGGCGGGCTTGGGGCAGTCACAACACGGGCCCTGGGGGATGAGTCATGAAAAAGTGGTATCAGAGGGAGGTCATTCCAACAACAACGACCAAGATTATGTGTTTTGTTTTGGGGCAATAGTGTTATGTGTTTCAAGTCTGACTTTCAGATTTAGGGAATCCAGTGTTGGTGCTGCGGCCAATATATCGATACCCCAGGACCTTGAATTTTTCTTCTCATCTATATACATGAAAACACTGGTTGTATAATTGTATCCTTATGTTCTTTTGAATAAAAGTCAAATCATGAGGTATAACCTTTTGACCGTGGTACATCTTGATCTATTTTTGGATGCATCCATGTGGACGACCAGTCAGGATCCCGATATGAGGTCATGAAGACAAACCACCTAGAAATGAGGCATCCGTTCAGGGAATGGTCCTAGAGATGTCCCCACCAGGTGGTGCACTAGTGCTAACACCACCCGATGGTCAGCATCTAATTCCGGTAGTTCCGGAAGAGGAAGTTCATAGGCTCAGTGTCCTACATGAGTTTTTGAGATTGAGACCTCCTAGGTTCATGGGAGAGAAGAATCCTCAGGTTGTTGAGGATTGGTTAGAGGATATGATGTGGGTCTTCTGCCTAGTGAGGAAACTGCCTGAAAAGATGGAGATCTTGGCAGCGAACCTTATATAGGTCTCTATAAAGAGATGGTGGAGTTTGAACACTCAGACACACGATGAGGCAACCCTTACCTAGGAAGAATTCAAGCGGGTTTTTCAGGATGTGTTTTCCCTATGACATTGAGCTCTGTGCACATTCAGGAGCTGCTTCACCTTCATAAGGGCAACATGATGATAACTAAGTACTAATGGAGGTTCACTGTGCTATCTCACTACTCCAAAGACATGGTACAAGACCCTTTCTTCAGGGGTTAGAGCCTTTGAGTAGGGACTCAGGTGGGATATCAGGACATCATTGTTGTCTCTGAGCATCCCTACCCATGACGGGTTTCTAGAAAGATCCCTTCTAGTAGTGAGCTTCTTGGTAGAGCAGGCACCCAAAGATAGAGATTCCAGTAGACCCCAGGAAGTAGAGTCTTCGGCTTGCAGTCGACAACATACATGAGGGATGAAGAGGGATCGGTCTTTCCGGGGATGACCCCAGGATTCAAGGTTGATAGTGATAGGCTCCTAGACCAGATGGAGTCAGCCGAGAACTAGGATTTTCTATTTGTGCAACGGGCAGGGAAACATGGCTCGTGACTTCCTAACCTGCTGTACACATGACCAGAAGACAGTCGAGGGGTTGCCAAGATAGTGATAATGGTTTGAGCGAGGAGGTCTATATGGCTACAGATGTGGAAGGGGGTCTAGCTGAGTATCCAGCAGTGGGCGACGGTTCAAGATGTTACCACCACCACCCCTAAGTGGTCCACTCTGACCTGAAGAATTAGGTAGACAAGAGTGAGTCTAGATTAAAGTAGCAGAGGCTTATAACCATGGTGTTCCATAGATGATCCGAGGTTTGATCTAAATCTTCTATACCCTAGCTATAGTACTTATAAACATAGGTTCTAGTCACTCCTTCCTTGCCACAACTCTTGTTTGGAGCTCAGAAATTCTGGTGGAGCCGTTGGATCGATCCTTATGGTTAGAGACTCCTACGAGAGGTGATTTGATGATCACACATTGGTACTATCCTTTATAGAATAAGTTAGAAAATTATTTTTCCCTACTAACATAGTGAAAGAAGATATATATGAACCTTTGATTGAAATAAAACTATCTGACTAAATCCATTTCAATGGTAGTTCATTGAAGAATTCATTTCAGAAATTCATAGAAAGATATGTAATGTCTTGGAAATTCTGTGTATTTTTTTAATTAAATATAATTATTTCGAGACCGAAAAATTTGATGGCATGTGATTCTGAGGTTCGGAGAGCCTGAAATGGAATTGTTAACTTTTTAAGGTATGTTCAGTAAACGTGCAAGTGGGATTTTTTATCTCTTGAACTAGTGCTCAGATTGAAAATATGAGAGAGCTGTTGAATTTGGATCACTAAGATTAGCCAAGAAATGACTTAAATTTGGCTGGTAAGGGCCGAGCAGAAAAGTTATTTTTTAGTATTTTCAAGAAAAATAATAAAATAATTTAAAGGAAATATTTTATTTCTGTCTCACTGTTGGGTGGTGGATGGCGATGCTGCATTGAAGCAATGAGGTGGCGACGAGGTGCACTAATAGAGAACCAATAATGGCTCATTTGAAACAGTGATGCTGATTTTATAATGAATCATTAATTATGGATCATTAAATATGGCTCATTAAATGTGGCTCATTAATTATGACCCATTTAATGAGCATCCTTAATGGATGCAATGACACTATGCTTTCGTTTCTTTTAATTATTTTTCCCTATTGAAGATGATGGAATTAAACCTTGGCGAATCTCAAACAAATCTCCAATAGAAATTCCTCTCCAATGAAGAACGACGAAGAATGCCTAAGAGTCTTCACCGACTTCGACGAACCTCGAAGAATGGAGTAGAAAGTGATGGCGTCGTCATCTTGAATCCTCAAGGATGAATACTTCAACATCAAATGTCAAAAAGGTAGTGGTTTGAGTTTTATTTCAATGTTATTCCCCATTCTTCTCTTTCTAGAAATGATGAATGCAGATCAACCCATGAACATGTTGATCCATGATTTGTGCGTTATGTGGGAGGGTGATTTTTTCTTAGGGATTATTTATCTGGGATTCAAACCATGAATGAAATGGTTGAACTACAACCCCAAACCTCCCCCTTGACTTAAACCTCTTATGCAGAGGGCCCGAGCTGACACGAACATGGAATGAGGGCCTTCGCTCGTGTGTTCTAGGTGGACAAATTTTCAAAGTTGTGGAAATTCGATTTAGGGGCCTGAGTAAGGATAGAGGTGACCAGATATTCTTGTAGGGGCAAATAGATCATAAAACGGACCACCAGAGCAACTCAGGTGGCCTTTGGAAGGTGCTATTGACATGACACCACCAGCACAGCGGAGGTCGGCCAATGCCATCCGCATGAAGAGGGAAGCACCAATGGGTTCCATGTTAGAATCAGAAGAGGCCGAACATCACCGACTATGCTGGAGGACTGCAATGTGCCGCGGTTGTAGGAGGTTGCAGTCAACCGGCCACGACAGTGGGAATCGCGGCGCCAGGCGGGCGCCACATGGAGGAGGGTGGCCCGGTGTCCGTGGGGCCAGTGGAGTGGGTAGGATGTGGCATGGATGTTGTGTATCAATCAGGAGGAGCACCCTGATTTCCTCATGTGTCCGGGCCTAGGGCCGGTAGGCTGTGCCCTATCATATGGGCCAAAACTACGGCCCAACGGGTCAGACCCACGCTGATGGTCGAGACCCATTCCGGCAATCCAGACCTACACCCAATGGTCCAAACCCATTCCGGTAGGCTAGATCTACCCCCATCAGGTCGGGCTGGACTAGATCAGGTCATCAGGTGACCCGACAGACTGGACCCTCGGCCAAACCAGGCCGGGTCCACCGAGGCCCGTTGGGCCTGGCCCATTAGCCATACCGGACCAAACTGACCCAAACCCAAATCGAGTCAGGTTGAGTCAGCCGATCTTAAACCAAGGTATGTGGGACCCCCAGTTCAGGTTGGTCAGGTCGGTCTGGGCCCCATTGCAACTGGTCCCTTAGTTACTAAAACGCTCGCATCTTGGAAACCATGCATTCGATTGACAAAACATTTGCGGTTTTAGGACCCTCTCGACGAGTTAGATCTTTTAGCACGTATTTTGGAGACTTCATTGAGATTTTAGATGTAAAAAAGGGATTGAGGAGTGTTTTTACCAGGCGTGAAATGTACGGAACCCTGCGGTTTGTAGACACTTGAGGACTGATGACTTTAGACTCTTTATGACTCGACCATGGACCAGTGTGAAGCACTTCTCTGTGACTTTGCAGTCCAACAGTGGGAATAACTTCTCTCGGACTTTGCAGGCCCATGGTACATAATAAGGATGAGTACCTCAGTTGGCCACGATTAGTGGGAATCAATCCTCTATGACTTTGAAGGCCCACAATACATGGTAGAAATGTGTAACTAAGTAGTCCAAGGTTAGCGGGAAGCACTTCTTCATAACTTGGTAGAACCACTATACTCATTAGTAGAGTATTTTTTCAGCAGCCGAGGTGTTCAAAAATATGACTGATGATGCAACTGTTACTATCCTAGAATATACCTGGTGTGAGCAGTATTATGTTTATTGCGTTACTTTGAGGAATTTATTTGTGGTCTTTCCTTTTTGTTTTGGGGTCCCTACTGAGTACTATTTTACTCACCCCTACATGGGATTTTCCTACATGTATTGTGTCTGGTGCAGACGACTGACGTTTTGATAGGGGTTCTCAGGGAGACAGGATTGACGAATGCTACGATGGTAGACTTGGTGGCCTAGGACCAAGTGGGCCCCAGTAGGACTGGGTAGACATGACATACTACTTCTAATTCTAGTAGAATTACTACTCTCACGATCATGTCAGGTTTTCTATGAATGACCATAAAATTTCTCATTTTGTTATCGGAGGAGGGAGTCTCACACCTTCTTCCAGATGAGAAGAGTCGACCCCCCTCAAAACCCTTTCTTCCCTTCCCGAGGATCTCTCTCTCTCGCCGAAAGTCCTAGACCTCTTCCGCAAGGCTCCCCAGCTTTCACTACTTCCGGCGGAGCTCAACAGCACTTTAGACATCTAAAATCCTACCTTAGTGGCTCGATTTTGTCTCCATCAACATTCGATTGAATTGTTTGAGTTGTTTGTCTTTGATTTTTGGGAGCTATAGGAACATGTGGTCGTTGGTTTGCTTGACCGGAGGCATTTCATGATTCGCTTTGGATCTGAAGAAGACTTGATCACTGCATGGTTCAAGGCCCCTCGAAGATGAAATGGTTCATCTTTCTACATGTTTCACTGGAGCTTCGATTTTCATATGCGGCGTGACCCTTTGACGATCGCGACTTGGGTAAGCCTTCCTGGCCTTCCTCTCTCCTTTCAAAATCCTTCGATTCTGTGTGCAATAGGTAACATGGTTGGGAGATATCTTTTCTCTGATCATCGCACTGAGGTTGTATGCCATCCTATTTGTCTGAGAATCTGTTTGGAAGTTGATGTTGCAAGAGCATCGGTCCATTGTATTTGGGTTACAGATGAGTAAGAGTTTCGTTGGAAATAAAAGGTTGGTTTTGAATCGTGGATGTTTTACTGTGCGTCTTGCGGCTGTTTTGGTCATCTGGCATCAGTTTGTTACAGCGGTAGGGCGGGTTGTTGCTCAAAAGTGGTGAAGACGAAATCAGGTGGTGGTTGTGTTGTTACTGGTTTGGATCAGGCCTTGAGAATAGAGCTCACTGAAAATGGGTTGACAGTGAGAAGGGGTGAGATTGGAGACAATATTCGGGCGGGAGCCTCTCCAACTTGCAGTGTAGTGATGGAGGAGCATTTGGGTCAAGTTCAATTGTAGATGGTGAATCAGAATGATTTTACAGCGGCTCCTTCATGCTCTCCTGGTATGAAACCGGTGATGGTGTCCTCAAATCCGTTAGTGAGACAAATTTTTCAGAGATTGAGGAGTGATCTGGGTGTTGGACAGCAGCCCTTGCCGGAGGACACTACTGATTTGTGCCAATCATGGCCTGCTTATGCAGATCCTCTTGAATACACAGCTTGTGAGGCTAGGGATATGCAAGGTGTCATGATGTGAAATCAGTTCGAAGGACTGGAGGTCGAGGAGGTACCCATTATGGTTGAAGGAGTTCAACCGGTTGAAGATTCTCAGATTGACTCAAATAAAGGAGAGGCTGATGAGGATGCAATAGAGAGGGTGTCATGTGATGGTCTTGGTATTGCGCCAGACTCCCAATGCCTTTCCCTAATTGATCATAATAGGAAATCTCAGATTATGGAAGGAGGGAGCTTAGCTGTTGCAGAGGATGTGCTTGTGCGGAAGGATGTTGGTTGTGATGATTATGCTTATGTGAAGGTCACAGGTAAGTGGGAAAATATTTCTGAAATCAATAAGGAAAATAGTGGTGCTATCAGGCCCTCTTTCAGTGATATTTTTCAGAGTGGAAGAAGGAAGGCTTCTGAAAATTATGGTATTATGACTGCTCCACATAGGAGAAAGCCCAAGAAGGACTACTCTCAACTGCCCAAGCCAGTGGCCATGAGGGCCTCATCTAAGAGGGAAAGTGGAGCCACCCCGGTGTCACGTACACAATACTGTAAGGAGTATCCATCATTGGAAAAGCTGAAGCTTAGAAAGAAGTATGCTAAGATACTAAAGCAACATGAAACGTCTTCAGAATGGGAATAAGCTAATGCAGAGGCAACTCCATACTATGGATATGGAGAAGGGTATGATTATTATGACATGTAATTTTTTTGTTTTTGTTGGAAATGGTTGGATGTGGGAAAGATGTTCGCCTGTAGTCTTCTTTTCTATTTAATGTACTTTTTTCTTTTATTTTAATAAATGGCCAGGGGTTTCTCCTCTGACTGAGCTTGCTGGGTAATTGCACTCAACCTTGTTTTAGTGATAATTTTTTCTCACTTTTAGTATTTTGGGATGTGGTTGGGCGTGTGTGTGCATATAGGTACTCAGGAAAATTCCTCCCACTTGCAGGTTAACGCCTTCAGTGCTAGTCTCTATCCCTTGGCTGTTAGGAGGCGGGCTTGGGGTAGTCATGACACATGCCCTGGGAGATGGGTCATGACAAAATGGTATTAGAGGGAGGTCAGTACTATGACAATGACCAAGATTCTGTGTTTTGTTTTGGAAAAATAGTGTTAAGTATTTCGATTCTGACATTCAAATTTAGGGAGTCTAGTGTTGGTGCAGCGGCCAACATATTGATACACAAAGAAGTTGAATTTTTCTTTTCATCTGTATACATGAAAACACTGGTTGTATAAGTGTCTCCTTATGTTATTTTGAATAAAAGTCAGATCACGAGGTATAAACCTTTGACCGTGGTACATCTTGATCTATTTTAGGATGCCTCCACGTAGACGACCAGTCAGGATCCCGATACGAGGTCATGAGGACAACCCGCCTAGAAATGAGGCGCCCGTTCAGGGACCGGTCCTAGAGATGTCCCCATCGGGTGGTGCACCAGTGCTAACACCACCCGATGGTCAACATCCACTTCTGGATGTTCCGAAAGAGGACATTCATAGGCTCAGTGTCCTACATGAGTTTTAGAGATAGAGACCTCCTAGGTTTACGGGAGAGATGAATCCTCAGGTCATTGAGGACTGATTGGAGGATATGATGTCGGTCTTCTGCCTAGTGAGGAAACTGCCTGATAAGATGGAGATCTTGGGAGCGAGCCTTATGTAGGTCTCTATAAGGAGATGGTGGAGTTTGAACACTCAGACACACGATGAGGCAACCCGTACCTGGGTATACTTCAAGCATCTTTTTCAAGATGTCTTTTCCCTACGACATTTTGCACTGTGCACATTTAGGAGCTGCTTCACCTTCATAAGGGCAGCATGACGATATCTGAGTACTAAGGGAGGTTCACATTCCTATCTCGCTATTCCATAGACATGGTGCGAGACCCTTTCTTCAGGGGTTAGATCCTTTGAGTAGGGAATCGGTCAGGAGATCAGGACATCAATGTTATCTCTCAACATCCCTACCCATGCCGGGTTGCTGGAGAGAGCCCTTCTATTAGTGATCTTCTTGGTATAGAAGGAACCCATAGATAGATCTTCCAGTAGACCCCAGGTAGTAGAGTCTTCGACTAGAAGTAGAAAAAAGATGTGAGGGCCCAAGTAGGATAGGTCTTTTAGGGGACGACCACAGGATTCGGGGTTGACAGTGAGAGGATCCCAGACCAGAGGGAGTCAGCCGAGAACTAGGATTTTCTATTTGTGCAATGGGCAGGGACACATGGATCGTGACTGCCCGACCTGCCGCACACATGACTAGAAGATGGTAGAGGGGTTTCCAAGAGAGTGATAATGGTTTGAGTGAGGAGGTATGTAAGGAAACAGATGTGGGAGCAGAGCCAACTGAGTAGCCAGTAGTGGGCGACAGTTCGAGATGATACCACCACCACCCCTAAGTGGTCCACTCCGACCTAAAGGAGTAGACAGACAAGAGAAATCATAGATTCAGGAAGTAGAGGATTATGACCACGGTGCTCCATAGATGATCCAATGCATTATCTACATCTTCTCCACCCTAGCTGCAGTACTTATAGACATAGGTTCTAGTCACGCCTTCCTTTCCACAACTCTTGTTCGGAGCTCAAAAATTCTGATGGAGTTGTTGGATGAATCCTAATGGTTAGAGACTCCTACAATAGGTGATTTGATGATAAAACATTAGTGAAAAATATTTATATTTACTCATATATCATATCTAATACTATCCTCAAAATATCACTCTTTATCTATCTCATCCCCATATAGAATAAAGGAAAACTGTTAGAACTCAGTAAAATTTACTTTATAGGCCAGGATTAACATCCCTCCCTGAGTGGGGTGTATAAAATCTCAGACCCTATACACCCTCAAGATATCTATAATGAAATGGTCATAGAGTTAGTTCTGAAATTTCCACCAAGATAACTCGACATGATGGTCCTCTGGGATCAAAATATCCCACCAATGTCTAGATGATTATCATAGAATATAAAATACCAACATAAAATTCCTATCAAGGGTTGTCTAAATGTATTCAAATATAACCTAAACATAATCCACCTAGATACCAACATCCCATGGGACAACTTACTTAGTAAATAATTATAGATGATATATCTATAACTTCTATAAATGAAAGTTGTATCCCAGAGGGTCTCATTATACATAAACCTCATAACATGTAGTAAGCCCCCTTGAATATGATTTTCCATTATCAACTCCATTGAAACATGAGGATCTAACCCAACTATTGGTGGGGAATTCTCATCCCCACCCAATCGGTGCTCTATAAGAGTTCATCATGGAGGAAGCTCTGTATAATTCCAAACACACACCTCAGAGTACATTTCTATTACAATTATTGAAATCATAGTTTTTAAGGAAATCAGTTTAGGTATAACATCCTACTATATTATATACTCCATATCATAAAAGTCTCACAACATGGATTCTCTCACTAGTCTCATATAATTATACTCTTGGTCATCATAAAATGTATATAGGATCCACATTATTAAATTCCCATTTTTTTATTTTTCTATATTTTATCAACGATTTTAATTTTTTTGGTTTGGTTAAATGAAATACTATTGAAAATTATAGACTAAAGTAGTTTATAAGTTTTTACTATAACATTAATTAATTAAACCATTCATAAAAAAATATTTAATTATTAGTAACACTAATGAAAATATTTAAATAATTAGTTAGATAATATTCCACTATTAATTTATATGGGAAAACACCACATGATTTTATGTTGACATTTTAATCAACTGAACCCCTATATCATAGAAAAGGTATAAAATACAATACAATCACACAAATATAATGAGAATCCTATGTTCCTATTATGATGCATAAATGTACACCCACTTTCCATTTCAACCCAAGAGATAAATCTTATAAATCCAAAATCCAAAACAAAAGTGAATATCACTAGGTGAAGTAACTCAACCATAAAAGTGAAAACAAAAAACAATAATCACATCCTCAATAACTTTGACTTCCCTCATATGTAGGTTAGTTACTCTAAGGTATAAGATCTATACCGTGTTCCAAAAATATCCCATATCGTATCTAACCATCCCAAATTGCAAGACAAATAAAAAAAGAAGCCCTTGATATCACTTTATAAAATCCCTTCACGGATCACTCTTCAGTAACCTAACTGGTGTGTTATGTGACCTCAAGTGTGCCTCCCTATATTCCAGAGGTTGTCGAATAGAAGTGAGGGTCTAATGAAAATAAAGGAAAGACTACACACCATGAATTAGAAAACTAATAAATAATAACTTAAGTAACAATAATGACAATCCACCCAAAAAATAAGAGTTATCATACATCATAAAAAACACTAATAAATAACATATAAACCCATGTTATATAAAAATTAACATATTATAAGTCATACAGACCTAATCAATATCCATCATGGTAAGATAGTAAACCTAAAAACAAAAAAAATAACAAAAAATAAACCAAACTAAGAAAAATTACAAAACTAGCCAAGAGTACTAGCTTGGTCTCATATCCCATGTTCCATCCTAGCTAGCTAGATCAATCATTAATCATAGGAACTTTTTTCCTTATCCTATCTTTCAACCATGAAGTATACTTGGGTACCCATGGTGTTTAGAGAAGAGTGTGAGTACAAATTAGTATGCCACAACAAATAATGTCTATAAATATATCTAGTCAAAAGTAAGTTAATATTGACATGTCATAATAAATAAATTAAATAAAAAATAAATAAACCAAAGTCTATCCTTGGGTTGTATGGTGACACTCAGGATTGACTATATCTGATTTGTCTAGTGTTAGATGTCTCTGAATAGGATATATAAATTCTAGGGGGGATGGTGCCCCTCCTCAGAACCGTCTAATCATATCAAAAAAATGGGAATGGATCCCCACCCTTGAATCATACCATCATGACACTATTAGGGTGAATAACACCCCACCTTACTCTACATCACTCATATCAATATATGGGGAAAATGACACCCCACCTTCCTTTAACTCACTATGTAATTATCAAGGGGGAATGACACACCACCCTACTTTAAGTCATCCATATAATTATAAGGGAATAATGGATACCTAAACTGATCTAACTAATCACATCAATATAAAGGGATAATGATATCACACCTTTCTCTAACCTACTATAACATAATCAGGGGGAATGTCACCCCACCTTTGAATAAAAATGTTAACATTTTATCATTTACTTTAATCATATTAATTATGGTTCTCATGTCCTATATCATGTATTATTATCATAATAAGAATCATTCTAGGGAACATATATTCAACTTACTATATTATAATTCCATTTAAGGAACCCCTTGGGTTGCCTACTTAAATTCCCATTTTTCACTAAAAATAAATAACACCTCATAAGGTGAATAAAGGTTGGTCTCTACCCTTACTCACGGACCACTAGTATAACGACCCACACTTCAGATACATTGTTAATACTTCAAAATTGAAGCACACTTATTACAACATATGACAAAACCACAAAGGACCGTATAGTTATAGTGTCTTTAGAAACTGGGAAACATAAACAACTGGTTCATAAATCTTCTACAGTGTCTCCCATTTATTTCATCATATCTAGAGTCCCTTTTAGAATATTATACTTAATATCCATCTTCCTGACCTGGGGAAAAGAAAACATAAAAGGGTGAGCTCAAATGCTCAGCAAGGGCAAATAAAGGAAATAAAAATCATATCATATCTTTTTGAAAATCAAAACCTGCAAAAGAGATCATAATATCTTAACATGGAATAAATCATAGAAGTGAAAATGAGATCCCCATAATCATAACATAAAACTTGAAACTTTGTGGCATGCACACATAATCATGGAAAATCATTTCTTGTTAGTCATGACTCATTGCCAGGACTATCTTAGTGGACAAAGTCCCTTTCTGAACCGAGTAACCCTCGTTTCAGTCCTGTTTCACTGAACCGGTATAACCTACCGTTCCAGCCCTGTCAATCTCATGAGATATAAAATCTTTACCCAATTCATTGGAGGGAGATATAGGTCCCACCCATCTTATAATGAATCCTTTCTTATGTGTGCCACATAATCATAATCCATACATCATAGCATAGCCCATGTAATAAAAATGGGATTCTTAAACAACATGACATCATAAAACCATTCATATAAGATAAAGGAATTCATAAACATAATTCCATCACAACATAGTCAAATTAATGTAAAAATATGGATAGAAACATAACCCTTTATTTTCTTAGATGGAAAATAATTTTGACAAAACACTTGAACTCTATTCTTGAGGAAAATATCCTTTCTTCTTCAAAAACATTTTTCCTTTCATAACATGTCATACGACTTTAAAATAAAAGAAGTTGATTAAAAATAAACTTGAAAACTTTTATAGGAAGCTTCTTGGAAATAATGTTTTAAAAATCCATTCATGCCTTGTAAGTTAAAAAAAACATTCTTCCTGTAATTTTGTCGGAAAAGTCAAAAAAAGTACCTCGTACGAAAATCGTCAAAAGATTCCTTTCATATCTTTTACTAAAAACTCACCGAAGGGTAAAATTGGATTTAAAAAATTGTAGGAGGATGGAAATAATATGACATATTGAGGAAACATGGATGTGGATGATAAAATACACCCCAGTAAATACCAAAGTACAAACAATCTCAGATAAAAATGAGATTGTGATATTTCCCTTACCTTAAGTCCGATTTGGTTTGTATGTGTCCGAATCTCCTGTATAATGGTTTAAATAATGTTATTGACTTATTCTAGAATCATACATATTGATATGATATCATATATGGTCATATTATTAGCTTCTTGTTAGTAATATTTCATTGTTACTTGTTACTCGGGTCTTTATAACTTTTTGTTCTTATGCGTGTTTTGTCGAATAAATTCTTATTCTTCTTTTAAGGTTATGGATACCTTATATCCAGAATGGTATTAGTGTAACATATATCATATTTATTCATTCAATTCATTTATATAATTACTATGTAATGATGATCATGTAGAACGAGTCGCATCACATCGTGGAGACGGTATTTCGTACGTACGCACGAGTGATGATATCATTCCTATGAATGTGGAATTGTATTGGAGTATATGTATATTATTTCAGTATCAATATTGCTTTATAATAATCATAAATAGTTACTCATTACACCATTATACTCATCCTTGTAAGGTGGTGGTGGAAAATAGATTACACCACGGCGTGGAGACGGTATTCCGTACGTACGCACGCGCGGTGATTTCATTTTTCCGTAGAATGGATAGAAGGTGAATTAGGGTTGTTTCATATTTATAATAACATATCAGTATGTAAGTAATACTGATGTTATTACTTTATCATGAAACAACTAAAGAAGAAGAAGTTTAAGAAGAAAGAAATTGAAAAGATCGGTAATGGATATTACCTCTTCTTTGGAACGCCTCTTTGAATCCTCCACTTAGGGAACTAAGATTGGTCTTTGAAGAAGACCAGGACCTCTAGGATTATTCTAGGGAAGTGGAGAGGAGAAAATGGCAGGGGTTGGCCGAGCTTGAGTGCTCAATTTGGTGTGAGGAGGAGGGGGAGGAGGTGCCCTTTTATAAGGGAGGAGAGGGGCACCTTAGGAATATCTCAAAATATTATTTTATATTAAAGTCAAAATCGGTTTATAATGGTTCCAAAGGGTCTTATTTCGAAGCTAAAGTGGGTATGGGTCTAAATCCTATCAACCAATAGGATTTAGACATGTTTAGGGTATTATTTTAACCTTATCAATTAGATTTAACTCTAAGTTAATTAATTTAACTTTTACCGTGTCTTTTTGTTTTCTTTCACTATATGGTTAATACACTTACTATAACATGCCAAAAGAACCCCAAATTGTTTATTATTAATATATATATCCTTATCTAAGTCATTTGGCCGAACCTTAGATTTTTAGGAATAAAATAACAATTAATAATATAATATTTGATTTAAAAACTATTTTGTGTCAATTTTGACACTATTTGATATATGATTTTTGTGAAAGTCATAACAGAATTATATGTTCGAACAAAGTTAATTAAATAAACACTAATATATCATAGTAACCTATAAAATTAGTGGAATTCATAAAAAGTCTTAAATTACATTTATTTTGGTATTTATATTATCAATTATGTCAATATTTCATTAATAAGATAATTACTGCATCATCTTTGTGTCATAAATAAATTAAATTATTTGATGTCTAAAAATTACAAATAAAATATCATCATGTAGGAAATCTTTTTATCTTTCTAATGAATATTTAAAATTGAATTTATCTTATGTATAACCCCATATTAAAAATGATTTACTTATTAAACTTTGATTTTAACTATTTTAACCCTTCTTTAAATAAATTAATAATAAATGTCCTAATCTAATCCAAGTGGGCCTAAATGGTCATATTTTATTCCTAAGTTTGTTTTTGGTCGAATTACACTTGTCCAATAGAATTAGGACATGTGTTAGGGTAATATTAATATCATATTTACCCTTAGTTACCCTATTTACTATTAACCGCGGTAAAAAAAGTAAAAAGTTACTATTCACCAAAAAATTATTTTCATCTCATTGAACCACATTTTAGTCCTTGATATTAACCGTGTCTCTTGGATTTTCGAAATTCCATTCACAGAAGCGGTAAAATTAAGTTTTATGCAAAATTCAGTTTTTAACCTACCACTTAGTGGTTTCACTATTCATCAAAAATTGAAAGTTTTCAGAAAAATACCAAAATTTCACCCTAGGCTAATTTCGATATTCTGAGTCCAAAAATGAAGTCCATTTTGAAAAATAAAATTTATAAAATTTCAAAAAGTGGTTATTACTATTCTTAACGGCTAGTTTTAATAGCATATTGTTGTTTAGTGAAACTCGGTATTGCGTACGACGCAAGCTATCGAGGAAGGTCGCGATTGCGTGTAAAGCAAGCCAAGCAAGTGTTGTGTAGAAAAAGATTCATAAAAGTCTCGGGTGTTACATTCTACCCCCCTTAAAAAGAATTTCGCCCTCGAAATTCGTCACTTTGCAACGAATAGATGAGGATACTTCTACCTCATCATATCCTCAAGCTCCCATATAGCTTCTTCAAGTTGGTGGTTTCTCCATAAAACTTTCACCAAGCGAGTGGTCTTGTTTCGTAGGAATTTTTCGCTACAATCCAGAATCTCTAGCGGCTGTTCTTCATAAGAAAGATCTTGCTCCAGCGGTACAACTTCTGAGCTGAGTACATGTGAAGGATCTGGTATGTACTTTCTCAGGAGAGATACATGGAACAAATCGTGAACTTGAGAGAGATTCGGTGGAAGCGCCAATCGGTAAGATACCTTCCCAACACGATCCAGTATTTCAAAAGGACCGATATATCTAGGGCTCAACTTCCCCTTCTTTCCAAATCTCATAACCCTCTTCCAGGGAGATATTCGTAAGAACACTTTATCGCCCACTTCAAACTCTAGGTCTTTTCTTCGGTTGTCGGCATAACTTTTCTGTCGACTCTGAGCTGCTCTTATGTGTTGTTGAATAGATCTGACCTTTTCTGCCATTTCATCAACGAGATCAGGTCCTAATAGCTTTCTTTCCCCAACTTCATCCCAGCAAGTTGGAGTCCTGCATTTCTTTCCATAGAGAGCTTCATAAGGAGCCATCTGAATACTGGAGTGAAAGCTATTATTATAAGAAAATTCCACCAAAGGTAGGTGTTGATCCCAACCTCCTTTGAAATCCATAGAGCAAGCTCTCAACATATCTTCTAGGGTTTGAATTGTTCTCTCAGACTGACCGTCTGTCTGGGGATGATAAGCAGTGCTGAAACTCAACTCTGTATCCAGAGTATGCTGAAGACTTCGCCAGAACTTCGAGGTAAATCTCGGATCTCGATCAGATATAATAGAAAGTGGTACTCCATGCAATCTTACCACTTCCTTTACATATATCCTGGCAAGCTAATCTAGAGAGAAATCCTCTCTAATAGCAATGAAGTGTGCAGACTTTGTAAGACGATCAACTATAACCCAGATAGCATTATTGCCTTTGGATGTTTTAGGAAGTCCTGTGACAAAGTCCATAGTGATGTTTTCCCATTTCCATTCGGGTATGGGTAATGGTTGTAACATCCCCTTAGACTTATGTCTCTCAGCTTTAACTTGTTGACAAACCAAGCATCGAAAGACATATTCAGCAACATCTCTTTTCATGCCATCCCACCAGAAGTACTCTTTCAGGTCCCTATACATCTTCGTTCTTCCAGGATGAATAGAGAATGATGAACTATGAGCCTCATCCAGCAGCTCCTTCTTTAATTCGGGGATGGGAGGAACACAAACCCAATTCCTGAACTTTATTATCCCATCACAATCAAGGTTGAATTCAGGAACATTTCTCACCTTCTTTTGTAACTCGACATCTTCTTTCTGTGCCTCTTTAATCTTCACATGTATAGATGGTTGAACATTCATTTGAGAAAGATAAGATTTTTCCCCTTCCATTATAATTCCAAGATCCATCCTTTGTAAATCCATAAATATTGGATCTTTTGTGATCCTCATCATGGATAAACTAGCATGGTCTTGTCGACTTAATGCATCTGCCACCTTGTTTGCTTTCCCAGGGTGGTAATGGATTGAGCAGTCATAATCCTTAATCAGCTCCAACCATCTTCTTTGACGCATATTCAACTCCTTTTGTGTGAAAATATACTTTAAACTTTTATGATCATTATAAATATCACACCTTTCACCATAAAGGTAATGCCTCCAAATCTTTAATGCAAAGATTACCGCAGCCAACTCCAAATCATGTGTTGGGTAATTTTGCTCATGGATTTTCAACTATCATGAGGCATAAGCTATCACCATATCATTTTGCATAAGAACACACCCCAATCCCTTCTTGGATGCATCACTGTAAATCACAAACCTTTCTCCACTACAAGGCAGTGGGAGCACAGGTGCACTGGATAACCTTCTTTTCAACTCCTTGAAATTCTCTTCACATTCCTCTGTCCAGACAAACTTAACTCCTTTCCGAGTCAACTTGGTGAGTGGATTAGATAATCGTGAAAAATCTTTTACAAAACGTCGATAATATCCAGCCAAACCAAGAAAACTTCGGATCTCAGTTACTGTTGTTTGTCTCGACCATCTTTCGATAACCTCTGTTTTTGCTGGATCCACAGATATCCCCTCTTTTGAGATTATGTGACCCAAAAATGCAACTTTTTGAAGCCAAAATTCACACTTGGTAAATTTGGCATAAAGCTTCTCCTTTCTCAGGGTCTTTAATACAATTCTCAAGTGATCTTCATGCTCTTCCTTGCTCTTTGAATAGACAAGAATATCGTCTATAAAGACTACCACAAATTGATCAAGATAGTCTCTAAAGACTCTATTCATTAGATCCATGAAGATAGCAGGGGCATTAGTAAGACCAAATGGCATCACTATAAATTCATAGTGTCCATACCTTGTACGGAAAGCCGTATTTGGTATATCCTCCCTTTTGACCCTTAATTGATGATACCATGAACGAAGATCAATCTTGGAAAAGTATTGAGCTCCGCGTAGTTGGTCAAATAAGTCATCAATGCGTGGGAGAGGATATTTGTTCTTGATAGTGATCTTGTTAAGTTCTCGATAATCAATGCAAAGTCTCATTGATCCATCTTTCTTCTTAACAAATAGAACAGGTGCTCCCCAAGGTGACGCACTAGGGCGTATGAATCCCTTATCAAGATTCTCTTGGAGTTTCTTCTTCAATTCCTGCAACTCAATTGGGGCCATTCTATAAGGTGTCTTTGAAATAGGCAAAGCACCCGGTACGAGTTCTATTGAAAACTCAACTTCACGATTTGGTGGAAGACCCGGTAATTCCTCCAGAAAGACATCATCAAACTCCCGTACAATGGGCATATTCTTAATCGTGAGTTTCTCACCAACCATTTGAGATAAATAACCTTCATTTAGTGGAATCAATACCCATAAGATGGAATAAATTTCCACTGGAAGGTTATGGTCATCCTTGCATTGATATACGATCGTAGATTGATCTGGAATATGAAATGTGACTTCCCTTCTTTGGCAATCGATATGAGCTCCATGTAGAGAAAGCCAATCCATGCCAAGAATCACATCAAATTCCACTAAAGGAAGGATCACAAGATTTGCAGGAAGCACTTTCCCACAAACTTCGATCGGAGAAGAATTATAAACTTTTGATGCGATTGATGTGCCATTAGGTGTTGTCACAGCTAACTCAACATCTAATTGTTGAGGTAATACGGTGATACCCTTAGAAAAGTCTTCAGAAATAAAAGAGTGGGTGGATCCAGAATCAAATAAAACATTTGCTACTTTAGAGTGGATGGTAAGTGTACCTTTCACCACATCGTTATCGTACTCCACATCGCTGATAGAAATTGCATGTGACTTTCCTTTGTCTTTAGCTTTAAGAGTTTGTTGACGTCGACCATCATCATCAACCCTTGGATTTGGGCATTGATTGGCATAATGCCCCATCTCCTTGCACTTGAAACATTGAAGTGTAGTAGGTTCATTCTGTGTATCCCTTCCTTTGTTTGCGTCATTAGACATCTTCTTCCCATTATCACGGCATTCAAATGCCCGATGACCTTCTTTTCCACATTTAAAACATTTACTTGTCCCTTTAAGACAACTCCCTCCATGTTTCTTTCCACACTTTGAGCATAAGGAAAAGCTCATCTTCTTTTCCGTGTGCTCTTTAGATTTTTCTTTGAATTCCATCTTCCTCTTCTTATCAAACCCATGTGACTGATGGGTTACTCCAATCTCCATCTCGACTTTGAGAGCACATCGAACGATTTCCTCGTAGCTATTGAAGTCCCTTATGGCTAACGCCCTTCGAAGACTTGGTTTTAAGCCACTAAAGAATCGATCGATCTTACTCTCAGGTTGGATAATAATACCAGAAGCGTACCTTGCAAGTCTTGTAAAATTTGCTTCATAGGTACCAACAGATTCATCATCCCTTTGCTTCAGTTCAAGGAACTCTTTCTCCATCTTTGTTTGTAGAATACGAGGGAAGTACTTATTGAAAAATAAGTTCTTGAACTCGTCCCATTCCATAGACTCAATTTCATCCCTTTGCCTCGTATTCTTAACAAGATTCCACCATTGATCAGCATCTCCTTCCAAACGATACACTGCTAGGATGACTTTATCATGTTCAGAACATTGATGAACTGAAAATATCTTTTCAGTAGTACTAATCCATTGTTCAGCAACTAACGAATCAGTAGACCCACTGAAAGAAGGTGGACGCTGCCTCATGAAGGATTCAACAGAATGTTGCTCCCTCCTTTGCTCGTTTGGAAATCCTGCATGATTCATAGCTTGAGAAAGTTGTGTGATCATGGCTACAAGATTTTGCATTCCAGCTCCCATATCGTTTGGTTGCTCAGGGGGACAATCATTGCATTGCCCATTGCATTCCGCATTAACACGGTTCCTTCGGGTTCCAGCTATTGACTAAAACCAAGAAGAATAGTGTGAACAACACTAATTATAATAGGAAACCACATAATTCAAGAATAAAATTTTCATGCTTAAGGTCTTATCCTAGGTTATTCAAGACCATTTCTAAAACACTAAGATTGTGTTCTATGCTTAGACTTATCCTTAGGGTTCTTACTAAGGCTTTCACATCCTAGTTTCCAAAGGTTGACTATACCTTTCCACTGATACCAACTATAACGACCCACACTTCACATACATTGTTAATACTTCAAAATTGAAGCACACTTATTACAACATATGACAAAACCACAAAGGACCGTATAGGTATAGTGTCTTTAGAAACTGGGAAACATAAACAACTGGTTCATAAATATTCTACAGTGTCTCCCATTTATTTCATCATATCTAGAGTCCCTTTTAGCATATTCTACTTAATATCCATCTTCCTGACCTGGGGAAAAGAAAACATAAAAGGGTGAGCTCAAATGCTCAGCAAGGGCAAATAAAGGAAATAAAAATCATATCATATCTTTTTGAAAATCAAAACCTGCAAAAGAGATCATAATATCTTAACATGGAATAAATCATAGAAGTGAAAATGAGATCCCCATAATCATAACATAAAACTTGAAACTTTGTGGCATGAACACATAATCATGGAAAATCATTTCTTGTTAGTCATGAGTCATTGCCAAGACTATCTTAGTGGACAAAGTCCCTTTCTGAACCGAGTAACCCTCGTTTCAGTCCTGTTTCACTGAACCGGTATAACCTACCGTTCCAGCCCTGTCTATCTCATGAGATATAAAATCTTTACCCAATGCATTGGAGGGAGATATAGGTCCCACCCATCTTATAATGAATCCTTTCTTATGTGTGCCACATAATCATAATCCATACATCATAGCATAGCCCATGTAATAAAAATGGGATTCTTAAACAACATGACATCATAAAACCATTCATATAAGATAAAGGAATTCATAAACATAATTCCATCACAACATAGTCAAATTAATTTAAAAATATGGATAGAAACATAACCCTTTATTTTCTTAGATGGAAAATAATTTTGACAAAACACTTGAACTCTATTCTTGAGGAAAATATCCTTTCTTCTTCAAAAACATTTTTCCTTTCATAACATGTCATATGACTTTAAAATAAAAGAAGTTGATTAAAAATAAACTTGAAAACTTTTATAGGAAGCTTCTTGGAAATAATGTTTTAAAAATCCATTCATGCCTTATAAGTTAAAAAAAACATTCTTCTTGTAATTTTGTCGGAAAAGTCAAAAAAAGTACCTCGTACGAAAATCGTCAAAAGATTCCTTTCATATCTTTTACTAAAAACTCACCGAAGGGTAAAATTGGATTTAAAAAATTGTAGGAGGATTTAAATAATATGACATATTGAGGAAACATGGATGTGGATGATAAAATACACCCCAGTAAATACCAAAGTACAAACAATCTCGGATAAAAATGAGATTGTGATATTTCCCTTACCTTAGGTCTGATTTGCTTTGTATGTGTCCGAAGCTCCTGTATAATGGTTTAAATAATGTTATTGACTTATTCTATAATCATACATATTGATATGATATCATATATGGTCATATTATTAGCTTCTTGTTAGTAATATTTCATTGTTACTTGTTACTCGGGTCTTTATAACTTTTTGTTCTTATGCGTGTTTTGTCGAATAAATTCTTATTCTTCTTTTAAGGTTATAGATACCTTATATCCAGAATGGTATTAGTGTAACATATATCATATTTATTCATTCAATTCATTTATATAATTACTATGTAATGATGATCATGTAGAACGAGTCGCATCACATCGTGGAGACGGTATTCCGTACGTACGCACGAGTGATGATATCATTCCTATGAACGTGGAATTGTATTGGAGTATATGTATATTATTTCAGTATCAATATTACTTTATAATAATCATAAATAGTTACTCATTACACCATTATACCCATCCTTGTAAGGTGGGGGTGGAAAATAGATTACACCACGGCGTGGAGACGGTATTCCGTACGTACGCACGCGCGGTGATTTCATTTTTCCGTAGGATGGATAGAAGGTGAATTAGGGTTGTTTCATATTTATAATAACATATCAGTATGTAAGTAATACTGATTTTATTACTTTATCATGAAACAACTAAAGAAGAAGAAGTTGAAGAAGAAAGAAATTGAAAAGATCGGTAATGGATATTACCTCTTCTTTGGAACGCCTCTTTGAATCCTCCACTTAGGGAACTAAGATTGGTCTTTGAAGAAGACCAGGACCTCTAGGATTATTCTATGGAAGTGGAGAGGAGAAAATGGCAGGGGTTGGCCGAGCTTGAGTGCTCAATTTGGTGTGAGGAGGAGGGGGAGGAGGTGCCCTTTTATAAGGGAGGAGAGGGGCACCTTAGGAATATCTCAAAATATTATTTTATATTAAAGTCAAAATCGGTTTATAATGGTTCCAAAGGGTCTTATTTCGAAGCTAAAGTGGGGATGGGTCGAAATCCTATCAACCAATAGGATTTAGACAAGTTTAGGGTATTATTTTAACCTTATCAATTAGATTTAACTCTAAGTTAATTAATTTAACTTTTACCGTGTCTTTTTGTTTTCTTTCACTATATGGTTAATACACTTACTATAACATGCCAAACGAACCCCAAATTGTTTATTATTAATATATATATCCTTATCTAAGTCATTTGGCCGAACCTTAGATTTTTAGGAATAAAATAACAATTAATAATATAATATTTGATTTAAAAACTATTTTGTGTCAATTTTGACACTATTTGATATATGATTTTTGTGAAAGTCATAACAGAATTATATGTTCGAACCAAGTTAATTACATCAACACTAATATATCATAGTAACCTAGAAAATTAGTGGAATTCATAAAAAGTCTTAAATTACATTTATGTTGGTATTTATATTATCAATTATGTCAATATTTCATTAATAAGATAATTACTGCATCATCTTTGTGTCATAAATAAATTAAATTATTTGATGTCTAAAAATTACAAATAAAATATCATCATGTAGGAAATATTTTTAGCTTTCTAAGGAATATTTACAATTGAATTTATCTTATGTATAACCCCATATTAAAAATGATTTACTTATTAAACTTTGATTTTAACTATTTTAACCCTTCTTTAAATAAATTAATAATAAATGTCCTAATCTAATCCAAGTGGGCCTAAATGGTCATATTTTATTCCTAAGTTTGTTTTTGGTCTAATTACACTTGTCCAATAGAATTAGGACATGTGTTAGGGTAATATTAATATCATATTTACCCTTAGTTACCCTATTTACTATTAACCGCGGTAAAAAAGTAAAAAGTTACTATTCACCAAAAAATTATTTTCATCTCATTGAACCACATTTTAGTCCTTGATATTAACCGTGTCTCTCGGATTTTCGAAATTCCATTCACAGAAGCGGTAAAATTAAGTTTTATGCAAAATTCAGTTTTTAACCTACCACTTAGTGGTTTCACTATTCATCAAAAATTGAAAGTTTTCAGAAAAATACCAAAATTTCACCCTAGGCTAATTTCGATATTCTGAGTCCAAAAATGAAGTCCATTTTGAAAAATAAAATTTATAAAATTTCAAAAAGTGGTTATTACTATTCTTAACGGCTAGTTTTAATAGCATATTGTTGTTTAGTGAAACTCGGTATTGCGTACGACGCAAGCTATCGAGGAAGGTCGCGATTGCGTGTAAAGCAAGCCAAGCAAGTGTTGTGTAGAAAAAGATTCATAAAAGTCTCGGGTGTTACAACTAGTGGCCTGAATAACATGATTTTAACTTATAACAAAAGAAAATATTATTTAATCAAGTTTTTGGTCAGGCATTCATTAAGTCAGCATGACTAAAAATCAAATGTAAATGAAAATAATCTTAGACCATACGGATAACATTGGGACTACATACGTTTATCTTGAAGTAAGGTACTCATTGAATATCAACAGCTAATATGATCTAAAATGGTAGGAATCAAATAATATGATAGAAACAAAAACTAAAATAGGGAATAATAATTCACAACTAGAATATGACAATGAAAAAACATGATAAAATGGTAAATAATTAATATAGAGTGATATTTTTTCCTTTATTTATCACCCATAAAAAGACAACACTTGAATTCTTTAAGGTTCAAGAGAGATATCACTTGGAGATGAAAAGTAGAAATGAGAACCGTTAAAGGTGTTTTCTAGTATTTTGGATTAAAATACCTAAATTATCTTTTAATTTAAATTTTAATGTTTTATTAATATTTTGTAAAATTCTATATAGATTCATCATTTAAAAAATTGGCAAACACTGGAACCCCTAAAAAACATATTATTAATTGAATATATATATATATATATATTACATATCATATAAAAATATTACATATCACCACATGTAACATATTTTATTCATATGTAATATATAAATCACACATAAGGGGTTTCCCCTTTAGAAAAACCTATATGTAATATTATTACTCTATACATAGGTTTTTTCCCTTAGGAAAAGCCTATACATAATATATTACTCTATATGTAATATATTTCCCTTATATGAATTTCAATACATAATATACTTATCCAATGCATAATGTTTTTATAGATGTACATAAACAATATAAAAAATCCATACGTAATATATTTATTCTATGAATAAGGTTTTTAATTTGGAAAAAATCCAGATGTAAAATTTTACTTCATAAATAAGGTTTTCCCTCATGGAAAAGCTATATGCAACATTTTTGAATAATACATAAGGTTTTTTCCTTTGGGGAAAAATTTATTAAACATATATTTTCTATAAGTAACATTTTTACCTTCCCTTAACAATATGTTTATTTCATACAAAATATATATTATATTTTCCCATTAGAGATTCATATAGTTTTAGACTTAAGAAAATTAAAAAAAACAACAGTAACTTCAAAATTACCAAATTCACTCTAAAATATACTAATTCAATTCATGAACCAATATTCACTACCCAAACAAAAAAGTTTACAAAAATTAGTCACAAAATAGACCATAAATAAGATAAATGTTTGACACTTGATTTTCACCAAATTCCAACACTTCCAGTGCCTCTACTAGGAACCAATGCATAAGGATAACCCAAGGTTTTGTTGAAAATTATCATTCCTAAATACCCAACCATAAATAATAGTCCAAAATTACTAAAACACGCAAATTTTAACTAATATTTAGATTTAATAAATACTCAAATAGATGCGGTTTTAGGAAAAAATTCAATCAACTCATGCATAAATAGGTTCGAGAAGCTACAAAATAGGCATAGAGGATCATGAAATAAGTGTATTCAAAATACTATTAATTTAAATTAATTTTAATATTTAGAATAAATATTATTCTCAAATTTTTGGAATAATAACTATTCAAGTATATCGATCACATAAATTCAATTACTAAATATTTGAGTTAAGAATATGTGAGTTTAATTTTATCTCTTCTTTATTATTCACAAAGTAATAAATAAATAGACATTTATTCGACAATTTAGTGACTAGATTAATATATATTTTTTATTTAGTTATTTTAATATTAAAATAAATATTTATTCAGGAGTTTAGAGTATTTAATACTTATTTATTTAAGTAAATATTTTATTATTCAAGGTTCGATAAATCTTGAGGTGTATTTTGAGGCTGAGTTAAGGGCCTGAAAAATATACTATATTGTATTTAATATCATTTAAATAAGTATTGATTTATTTATTTTACATATGATATTTAAATATATTCTTGTTAATCAATATAATAATAATAATATTATTATTATTAGACATGTGGAATATCTTATAGATATATTTTTTGAAATAATATTTTAAAGAATATTTGATAAAGGGCATTAAGAGAAAAATCAAATATTAAACCTAAGTATATATTCTAAATTATATCATTTTAGAGTATTATAGTTTCTGCACATAACAGAACCTCTCAATAAATTCTCTCAACATATAGAGGGAATATTTATCTCACACCCTCTCAAGAATAAGAGAGAGAGAGAGAGAGAATCCTCTCGGTGCGATCAATGAAAAACAATGTGAAGATCTAAGTTCCTCCATTCTAGCACCCAGAATACCAAGACCATTGTTCGAAGATTCATGAAGCATATTTTTATATAACTAGAGGAATCCGCACTTGGGTTCTTAATCACAATGATGATATGAAAGGATTACTATTATAATTGATCAAGAATAATTATAACATTCAAGGTAATTATCATTTTAAATTAATTATAAATTATTTTTGAAATATCCTCTCTAAGAGATTCTTGGATTTCCTTCAAAAAATTATTTGGATATTATCCATTGAAATCTGTGAAAAGTATTGTTGTACCTACAGTCACCCTTTCACTAAACCCTAAAATGTCAAGGGTTATCAAAGAGTTCACATTATAATTTATAATTATTCATTATTTGTTTGAGAATTTTTTTATTTAAATTTTTTTTGTTTTCAGATTTTCATTCTTAATCCAAAAGTTGATATAACAATTTCATTTTAATTCATATAACCTTGAGAATACCAAGATCATAAAAAGAATTCTTGAATATCTCATTTGGAGATTCCAAGGTTATTGGATTCATGAAACAGATACACAACGTGTAATGGTAAATTATACAACATGTTCCCTTAGTTAACCACCTAAAGTGAGGGCTGTGAAAATTATGGAAAATCATGTGGGGAAGTATACAGTGTCATTACACACCATGTATTGACCATAAGTATAGAACTATGTAGCATGAGATTGTTCAAATAAGGTACACAAAAATATTTAAAGCATGTTTTGTGGGTTTATATAAGTGGATTACATGGTATGTATCTAGATGTACATAACCTGTAACACATGCCAACTCATTCATGGTAAATTATGAGATAGGCTTGTCGTGTAACTCAACATGTGGATAATTAAAGCGAGGCATAAAATAAATGTCATATAGTTTTTTTCAAATGCCATATGATAGGTTCCCTTCAACACATGGTACATGTCAAGTGATTTCCACCATTTTTTATATAAATTCTCAATAATTATTATCATTATAAATTCTACACTACATTCCATACTACAATCATCAAGCATGCCATGTAATTTACACACATTTCCAAAAGTACAAACCATGTATATTTATAGCATACCATGTGGTTATACACACTATAAAACTACATGTCTTTATAAAAGGAACAACACACCATGCATATCCTTACATTCCATGTGGGGACACATGTCATGTAAGTACACAATACACGATTAAGACCATACACAGTGTAAGTCACTTGGCATGTTGAGTGGAAGAACATTCTGTGAAATAATTTTAGACTAGAAATGGGATTTACTGGATCTAGAATATACACACTCTGTATCCTCTAGTTTATGTTGTAAATTTGTTAAATTCTAGTAATGAATTTATTTTAAATCAGAAAAGTTACATTTCACATAGCCACATCAGTACACGTTGTGTAATTCATTATTTTAAAATATAAAGTTAAATTTATTTAAAACAATATAGGATGGGTATCCCAAGGATTATTTATAAATAATATTAATTTAAAATAAATAAATAATTATTTAATATTTTAATTTATTACTTCAAGTAACTCCATCTCAATAAGAATGGAATTGAAATGAATTATAGAAACTGTAATTGCATAGTTTCTACCAGTTGTGAATGATCATGAGTTTGATCAACCTGTGTATTCGTTAGGTTTATCTAATTTAATTATTTATTACATAAATTTTTATGTGATAATTTATTAATAAATTAAATATGATTATATATGTATTATCCCATCATTTATTTTGTATGGCCCATGATATCAATGGATTATTTAATGTTACCCTAAATCCTTGGAACCCCTTGGTTGTGAATGAGTATAAATTTTTAAGGTATAGATCTCTCAATGAGAGGAGATAGTTTAGAACCTGATATGATGTCATAACAACTAAGGAGATACACATGTTAATATAGTAATGCTTTAACTTAAGTCAGGAATTAACAAAAATATTTTCCCCCTAGGGACAGGGTTCATTTATCTCCTATCGATAAACCAACCATTAGATAAAAGAATCATGATCATATCACATATTTATTTTATTTTTAAATGAATGGTTATTTTTTTAATTATTATTTTAATCGTTTATTAAATTAATTAAATGTGACTGCATAAAGTAAATAAATTAATAAGAACACTAATCCAAAATAAAATAAAATTATTATATGTAAATTATTTTATCATACTTGGTTAATAAATTATGTAAAATACCCAAAATATTAATGATAATATAAAGAATAAAATAAAAAATATCAATACGTAAGTGTAGACGCCGGAAAAGTCCGTTGTTCCCAAACGAAGCTCCGGATTCGGAAAGCGAAGTGATATTTGGAGTCAGAGGCACGTTCCGGAGGGCCCGGAGGACTTGCGCGAAATTTCAGAGGCGCGCGCGCAAAGTTAAGTCGCGGCGCGCAATCCTCCCGGGATGCGCGCAATGCGCTGGGCCGGCGCGCTATTTTGCGCGCCCGCGGCCTGCGCGGCGCCTTTGCGCGCTGAGTCCTGATTCCGCGCACGCGAAGCGAATTGCGCGCCCGAGACCGGATTCCGCGCCCGGGGTTGCCTATAAATATAAGGCGACCCCCGACGTTTTGAAGGTTGCCAGAATCCAAAGCGTCGCTCGTTCGCGCAATCCAACCCCTTCCGCGCGCAATGCCGATCTTCAGGTAACCTCCTTTCTTTCGCGCAATAGAGCCTTGGGGTCCGCCTTCGCGCGCAATCCCCTTGGCTCATTTTCTTTGAATAAATTTCAAACCCGAAGGCCTTTGCGCGCAAAAGAAGCCTCTTGCGCGCAATTGCCCCCGGGTGCGCGCAATCCAACCCGATTGCGCGCACCCCCATCTTCAAAGTGGCCATTCGTTAGAGAATGAGCCGTTGCCCCCGCGAGCTGTCCGAAGTCCGGTGCGCGCAATCTCAATCATCCGCGCGCAAAGCGCTGGCCCAATTTCGCGCCAGCCCGTCCATTTGCGCGCCGGCCCGCGGTATTGCGCACAAAGCTCCTCTTTTGCGCGCAAACCGCTAGGGTCGCCCCCTATGACCCCCTTTGGGTACCCGCCTGCGTGGCACACGATGGTCTTCATCGCAGGTGCCCGCACCGTGCGTCGTCTTTCCGTGCGGCCCCCCCTAGGCTCGCGCGAAGTGACACGGACCTACCGGCGGCTTTATTGTACTGCATGACGCTAAACTGCACCACGTCCTGCACGACGTTAAACTGCGTACGTCCAAGCTGCACGACGTTAAACTGCCTAGCATATCGTCCGCGCTGCAAGACGTTAAACTGCCAAGTGTTTTGTCCAGCATGACGTTAAACTGTACCACGTCCGCGCTGTAAGACGTTAAACTACCAAGCACCTTCGTCCTCAACACACGACGTTAAACTGTACTTCGTCCGGCAAGACGTTAAACCGTCCGCATCACCCGATCCCGTGCCTCGCACGCAGGGTCTCCCCCGGTTTGGACGTGGCCCCCACCCGCTCGTCTCTGCAGGGATGTCGGGATTGTCCCGCTTTTGGGACGATTTAATGGGAGTGGCTTTTCCCTACGGGGGCACGGTATTACAAACCCCTAGTTTCTCGTGGGAGGCGCACATGTGTATCTCCATTGCGCCTCCCCACTGCCGGAGCCAGTAGAGGGTATGACTGGGATCGAGGTGTCTTCTGCTTTCGGTCCAAGTCCCTTCCAACTGAGCTTCGCCGCATCCGGGCTGCCCCAAGTGCGTAAGTCCTGGCAGAATGAACTACGTGGACTTTGATCCCTGTCTCCTATACAGGGTACGTAGGAAGCCTCCCTGAGGTTCAAGCCCGCCACCTGGTCGTCCCGGTCGTATTTACGTCGGTTCGTCCATCAGTGGACCCCTCCAGGGTTCACGCTTGCGTCGATTCACCTATGAATCCGCCCCTGTGGGAGACTGCCCGTGTGTATCTCCACGGTGCCTCCCCACAGCCCCCCCTTTTCCATTTCTCCTTTTATCGTCCAGCATGACGTGAAACTGTGATCCACCCGGCCGTTCCATCCCCCTCTGTGCGAGGTGGTTCGGTTCAATCCTCCGCTCGGCGGCCTCGACCTCTTCGTGAGTCGGCTTTCCGACGTCCAGCATGACGTTAAACTGTATACCCGAACTACGTTGACTTTGATCCGTGCTAACGCGCGGTACGTAGGAAGCCCCTACGGGGTCCAAGCTCTTCACTCCATCATCCATCCTGATCCTTACCCGGGCCGCCACATCCCGGTGGGGTCATGCCACTTCACTCCACTCCACGTTACCTGGGAAGCCGCCCATGTGCTGGCCCCAGCGTCGGAGGTTCCCCGCAAGGGGTTCTGTCATCTGATCCACTTTTCGTGTTGATCGGTCCGATGCCGTCCCCGCTGGATGTTAAACTCGCGGCATACCCCGTGTTAAACATGGGAAGCTGAGGAAAACCTCAGGTGACACAGTTCCCCGCACCCAGTACGGGATGCCTCAGGCCATCATGCCTTCGAGAAGCCCTATTAGGGACGGAAGACAGACGTGCAGAGCCGCAGTGTTACGACACCCCCCCAGCACCCAGAGCCACCCGGCCTTCTCACTGCAGGTTGCTGCCCCGACCAGACTCCTTGGAACGTCCGGGCGGAAGCAGCGTAATTAACCGGTGTCCATGAAGATATGGCGCCGGGAACGAGATTCACGAACATTCTTAAGTCTATGAGGGAGACCCAGATTAGGTGACGAGTTCCGAGGAGACGTCCAAGGAAGGAGGAGCCGACATCCCATCATCCCGGTTTCGATCAAGGAGCAGACGCCCCTGAATAAGGGACGGATGCCGCCCGCCCTTGGAAAGCGGGACTGCGGGACCACAAGCCGCGCGCCCATCCCCTCGGGTTGACGGGTGCACGCGCGAACGCGTCCTGGCGGAACAGCGTAACCCGACGCACATCCGCACCGAAACAGAAAAATGGTGAACCCGACGTGAATCTCTTCTCCTCGATACGAGGACCGATGGCTTTCAGAGGTGTTGGAAGACCGGCGTGTTGCCCAGCCAAGCATTCAGTCTTACCCGCCAGGGGCTGGGGAAGGGACATCGGGCACTCCGTCTCGCAACGTCGAGGGCCTGGGTTCCCCCCACGGAAGGCGTCGTGGCGCTAATGGTTGGTTGTTGATTCCTTTTTCCTGTCAGTGTTAATGGGTCATTCTCCCTGCTTTCAGAAATCAGGTCGCCCGATCCAGTGCCCGATCGCCACCCGCCCACTGGCGCAGGGATAGGGGAAACACCGACGCGGCTACTCCGCGCGGTCCTGCCCGTTCCACAGTCGTCCCAGCAGCTGCAATTGCGGGATGACCACACCCTCTCTCCCCCTCGGAGGTCATCCAGAGAAGGGTGATCAACACCCTGGTGCGGAGATACGGGGAAGAGGGAGTCATCCCCACTAGGGAAATGGCTCGCCTAGACCTTGAGGAGGCTGCGCCTCGCCACCACCGCCGCCCCCGAGGGCCGCGCAGGGAGGCACCGCTGCCTACCTCAACGTCCAATCGCTTCGGGAGTTTATCCCCGGAGCGCTCTGACAGTTCCCTTCCCTATGCGGATGAGGTGGAAGATGCCCGGGATCACCCTATCCGGGATTCGCTCCAGGGATCTACGGTAAGGACTCCCGCCAGGCCACGGCGACACCGCCGCCAGGCCTCTCCAGTCGAAGAGCGGGCTCTCCACCTGCCCGCGCCGCTCATCCCGACTCGTCTGTCTCGACGCCAACGTCGGGAACGAGCGGAAGAGGATGCCCACCTTGGGGCTCTAGCAACAGCGGCCGCATTGGCCCAAGCCACTGCTGGCTCCAGTCGCCAGGCCTCTGCGCATCCTGAGCAGGGGAACTCCTATGCCCGACCTGGATCGAGGCCCCGACCGCCCCAAAGGCAGGTTGGGTCGACTCTCCCGGTTGCTGGCACTGGCAGTAGCCACCGCGGACCACCTCACGGTAGCGCTATTCACCGGCAGGATCTACTCTGTGTGGCCGATCCAGGAGGCATGGGTCATCCCACCTTCCGATCCCGGCCCGGAGGCCTGCCCGGAATCATCTCTCCCCGCGTCCCCTTTGATATCTGTCCCGGTGCCCCTCGCACCTTGGTTCCCAGTCCTCTTGGCCCCAGCACCAGTGCGGCCGGAGGACGCCAGGACAGAGATCAGCCCTGCCCCGAAGAACCACCCAGGGGCAGGAAGGCAAGGCGTCAACGCCGAGGGAAGAATGTTACGGAATTCCGGACAGAGATCCGACCGGTTTGCTTCTCTGACTCAGAGGCGGAGTACGATTCGGCGACAGAGCCCCTTCCCCAATCCCGCCAGTCAAGGGCAGGGGTAGGAATGCGGCACGTCAGCCTCGTGCTCCCCGAGAGCAAGATCGATGTGATCCCCGCTTCTCTCCGAAGGTATATCCGGAGTAACGAGGGCCTGGTAGACCCCCAAGGATCAAGCTTGCGGTTGGTACCGGCCCCTCCGGAAGTGCCTTCCGTCTCGTTCGGAGAAGTCGGAGACTTTTTCTGGGGACCGACGGTCGAACCACGATCTGGTGCACCCTCGGCGAGCACCGATGCTACGGCAGGATGTTCGCTCGCCGGCCTGTCCTATCGTGATGTGGTAGCCAGGGCACCGCCACCCTCAGAGGGCGGCCCGGGATATGGAGGCCAATCGGCCTGTTCGCCGTATTCACCGCCGGCCAGCCCGTCAGCCCGGCGGCCCGCCTCGGCACCACTGCCGGTTCCCCATCCGTTCCCAGCCATTGAAGAGGACCAAGGAGATCTGGGTCCCGAGTTTGAGTCGTGGAGCTTCTGGACCGTCCTAGCAGAGGGCCACTTCCCTGAGAAGTTTTGGCCAGTCGCAGGACCGGGCTTTGATGCACCCGAATCGCTCACCCCGGATGAGTTCGAATGCTTCCGCCGAACTCTCCGGGAGACTCGCTCCTGTCTTCACCGCCTACAAATGCCATACCCCGGGAGTCAAGCGCACCTGGAGGATATTGGTGAGCAGTGCCGTCAAATTGACCTGGCCATGCTCCCCGCGGTTCGGCACCCCAGGTCATTTGGGCACCACGAGGCCCTCCAACAACGATGCGTTGAGTGTTTTCAGGTACTCCGCAAAGTTATTGAGGAAGCCACTCCCCATGTGTGTATCCGTGGATGGGGGCAGTACGCTGCCCTACGCTTCAGTGTGATTCGCCGACAGCCCGATTCACTGGGCGGCCCTGAGGGTATATCCACAGGGACAGAGACAGTCAATATGGCTGACCTGTCGGGAGAGGGGAACGACTTGGAACTTCTCGATGGGGGCTTCCCCCCCGAAGACAAGCCGTCGTCGGATCCATCGGTGAGAGTTACTCGTCATCATAGGAACCTCCTGGGGCTCCCCGCACCCACTGAAGCACTGACGTTGAGCCGAAACGTCAGCAAAGGAAAAGAGCACAACGAGGCTATAAGGCCCGCCGACCCATCTGCCTCCATGCAGAGGGCAGAGGAGGATCCCGAGAAGGCTACGCTACGTCAGCAGCTCGCCGAACAGAAGAAGCTGGTTGACCAGCTCCTCGCCGAGCGAGCTGCAGAACGGCGGCCTGACTACGGTGATCCCAGGCCAGGACAGCAGGGACCGGAACAACCGCTCCTCGATGAGACTCTCCCGGGCAACCGTGATTACGCCGTGTTCGCCGACAGGAGAGAGGCCATTGCCTATGGCAAGAGGGCGCGGTATGTTTCTCCACACCCTCCCGAGCGGCGTGACTATCTGAGAGACCCCGCTCGGATTCCTCCCGCTGCCCCAAGGGCCGCTCCGCCCGCCATCCCACGAGCTGCCGAGTTCGACGACCCGGTCGACGACCCGATTGAAGGGCCATGCAATGCGCTCGTGGTTAGAGATCCTCGCCAGGACTGGAACCCATGTCCGGACGATCCGATGGCGGCACTCATTGCCCGCTTGGAAGCCTTGGAGACTCGGCAAGTGGCGATCCCACCGGACGGCAAGCCCTACCCAGCATGGGTGGATGACATGCCGGCGCCTCCGGGATTCGGGAATCCCACTTTCGCTCCCTTCAACGGAACTGGAGATCCGCCACAGCATTTAGCCCACTTCAACTCGAGGTGCGGGCCTATGTTGGGGACTCCGGCGCAGCAGGAGGCCGCTAAGCTTCGCTGCTTTGTTCAGACACTGGAAGGGCCAGCATTTGTCTGGTACAGCCAGCTCCCCGTCGGGTCGGTAACCAGCTGGGAGGACCTCCGTAGACAGTTCCTCTACCAGTTCAGTTCCACGACCCGGAAGACAAGTATCGCAGACCTCTTCAAGTGCAAGCAGAGGCCTGATGAGCGAGTCGCGGACTTCGTCGCCCGATGGAAGGGTCTCACGTATTCCCTTGACATGCCATTGACTCAGGAACAGTTGCTGACAATGTGCGTCGGGAACGTCAAGACCGAGCTGGTCCCTTCCCTGATCACTCAGAATTACCCCGGAGGGTTCAGGGACTTCTCAGACAAAGCTCAACGTCTTGAGGAAGCCCTGCAACAGGCCAGCCAGACACACCCGCTGCCTCCTATGATTCCTGCAAGGAGAGTCAGCAGGGCTGAGCCCGCTGCTGTCGCCCAGATAGAGGCCCCCAGGCCATTGGAGCTGCTGCCGGCGAGGCCAGCTCCACAGCCTCACAGGAATCCGCCTCCATGGGCTCAGTTCCCGGCCCAGCAGCGGCAGCCCCAGAACCGGCCGGCCCCTCCGCGTAATGTACCGCCACAACCCAGGCGAGATAATCAGGGTCCACCTCCTCGGCCGGCCCCTCCAGCCCCTCGTCAAGACCACGCTCCCAGGGGCCCACGACACCTGACTTACTCATTTCATGAGGATCAGGTCCCCGGTTACTTCCGGAGCGCCCTGGAGCAGAGGATTGTGCGACTGCCTGAGTGTTGGAAGCCAGAGGAGACACATCTTATGAATAACCCCCGCTACTGCCCCTACCATCGGGCCATGGGGCACACCATCCAGCGGTGCTATGTGTTTAAGGATTGGCTCCAAGACCAGATTAACAACAATGTAATCAGGTTGGGCCCAGCTCCAGCACAAGTGGCGGGCGTGTTCGTGGGATCAGATGATGATAGTGGCAACGAGGACGAATGGCAGCTGGTCTCCAACCGCGGATCCCAGAAGTATAATAACTGGATGGCCCGCAAGACGACCATTCGCGCCCACGGAATCATCCGTGCGCGCTTGAATCAGCCTGAGCCCCCAGAATCTGCGGGTGCTGCTTCGGCATCGTCGTCCCAGCCTGCCTCTTCCAAGAGGAGCGAACGGCGGCAGCGCAAGAAGGAAGAGCGCGCCCCGCCGGTTCCGCCACTATCCCCCACTCTCGGCGATTTCATGCCCCCGGAGATGGGGGTCCCTCCTCGGATCCGCCCGGTGATGGATGATTCGTCCGATGACGGTATTGGGTATGCTTCGGTTAATACCGTCGAGCTGGTAAATCCCTTTTCGGTTCCCGACGTTGAAGAACACCAGGTGGACCTCCCTAGTGTCCCCGGTCGTCGCCACCGTCGGAAGAACCGCAACAGCAGGAGTCGCCGGGGCACAGCCGTTGGTACCTCCAGCCAGACCGTGCACGCCACTGAGACTAGGCAGCAGGCTCAAAACCGAGCTCAGCGTGCGCAGCCCCCCCATCCGGGGATGACAGATTCGCCTCCGCCACTGTTTGTGGTGTGGGACCAGGCAGAACCGCCTCAGCCGCGTTGCGACCAGCTCCGCCCTGCCACGAGTCCATCCCGGCCTCCTGACTCCAGTACGGTGACCATTTCCCGGACTGCGACCAGTGAACAGCGAGATGCGCCAAGTACCAGTCGGTCGCCGATCCAACCGGCAAGGCCCGTCATGCTTCCAACCGCAGAGCAACCTCCTGCAACCAGGGGCTCACACTTGGCCAAAAAGTATGATGTCCTGAAGCACTTGGCCGACATCCCAGCAAGGCTCTCCATCCTTGAGGCTCTGCGCATGTCATCTGAGATGCGCGAGGCACTCGCTGAAGCCCTGAAAAGCCCCCTCCAGTTTGAGACAGAGGTTGCGGCTGCAGAGGCTTTTCACGCCGAAACGATCGAGGACGCCGAATGTCAGGCAGTTATCTCGTTCTCTGGTAAGGATGAAGACCCTCCTATACAGGGACATATCCGTCCGCTGTATGTCACTGGCCAGTTCAATGGCCTTGAAGTCCGGCGCTGTCTTGTCGACACGGGGTCCGGGATTAACCTGATTCCAACTCGGACGCTCCGGAGATTGGGGTTGTCCGAGGATGACTTGATTCCCTCCGACCTCAGGATCCAGGGGTACGACCGCACCGAGCAAACCCCGGTCGGCAAGATACGTTTGAAGACCCAGTTCGGTGACTTGGTTGCCAACACCGAATTCATGGTAGTCTCTCAGGACACTACGTACAACGCATTTATGGGCAGGCCATGGCTCCATCTTCACGCGGCGGTTCCCTCGTCATACCACCAATGCCTCAAATACTCCATTAATGGTCGAGTAGGCGTGCTTCAAGGAGATGCCTCTCCTTTTGCCTCATGTGAAGCCCGCTATCTGGACGCAGACTATTACAAGAGCAAGGATAAGCAGATCCTGGCAGGGGAGGTTGAGCCTGTCGCAGTTGCAAGTGATCCCTGGGCAAGTCTGGATGACGCTTACGTCCTCCAGATTCACCGGTTGGACGTCGCCATGGTCTTGACGGTCCGCGAGTCTCCTGATGAGATGGTCGCGACCGCCCGCGCCAGCACCAGTGGCCCAGCAGGATCTGGTAGCCCCAATGCAGTTGCCAACGCAGTCTCTCCCGTGGATGATCCCTCCCCGAGCGGAGAGGATATGGAAGACGCACCCCCAGCCTTTGAGGAGGGCGTCCCCGCCACGGTCGATGAGTTAATACAGGTGAACCTTGGAACCGAGGCCGATCCAAGACCCACATTGGTTAGTGCCGCCATGCCCTCTGAGGAGCGGCAGCAGTACGTGGACTTTCTCAGGCAGCACCGTGATGTGTTCACTTGGGGCTATGACGAGATGCCGGGGCTAGATCCTCAGGTAGCCGTCCACCGCCTTGGTCTCCCAGCGAACCATCGCGGGTTCAAGCAGCCTCCCAGGTAGATGCACCCATCCCACAGTTCCATGGTTGAGGCCGAAGTTGACAAGCTTATCAAAGCCAACTTCGTGAGGGAAGTTCAGTACCCCAAATGGCTGGCCAACATTGTGCCGGTCAGGAAGAAGAACGGGCAGATTAGAGTCTGCATCGACTTCCGCGATCTCAACCGCCACTGTCCGAAGGATGATTTTCCCCTTCCAGTGACAGAGCTGTTGATTGATGCCACGGCGGGGTTCCAAGCCCTCTCCTTCATGGATGGATACTCCGGATACAACCAAATTCGGATGGCCCCTGAGTATGAGGAGTTCACTGCCTTCAGGGCCCCCCAAGGTACCTTTTGCTACCGGGTCATGCCTTTCGGCCTGAAGAATGCAGGTGCCACCTATCAACGGGTGATGCACCGCATATTCAAGCCAATCCTCGGCACACTGGTGGAATGCTACGTCGACGACTTGGTTGTCAAATCGCGCCAGCGTCAGGACCATCTCAAAGATCTTGAGAAAGTGTTCAGCTTCCTCCGGTCTCGCTGCCTGAAGATGAACCCGTTGAAGTGTGCCTTTGGGGTCACCTCCGGAAAGTTCCTTGGATTTGTGGTAAGATACCGGGGTATTGAGATCGACTCAGAGAAAATCAGGGGGATTAGCCAGATGCCTCCCCCAGGTACCGTCCGGGAACTGCAAGGGTTCCAAGGCCACTTAGCCTATATACGCCGATTCATCGTGAATCTGGCCGGCAAGTGTAAGCCCTTTTCTCGGCTCATGAAGAAAGGTGCCACCTATGTATGGGATAAAGAGTGTCAGACCGCTTTCGAGGAAATCAAGCAGTATCTGCTTCAACCTCCGGTCCTGATGCCGCCCGTATCCGGAAAGCCGCTGGTCCTTTATGTGACCGCCCTGGAACGGTCCCTGGGTGCCCTTCTCGCCCAGAAGAACAACGAGGGAACAGAGAATAGCCTCTATTACCTCAGTCGCATGCTCCTCGATGCGGAAGTTAGGTATTCCCCCATCGAGAAGAGCTGCCTGGAGCTCGTATTTGCCGTACAGAAATTACGGCACTACTTGCAGCACCATGAGGTACAGTTGGTTTCTCGGGTAGACCCGTTGAAATATATCCTGAGCCGGCCTATGTTGACTGGCCGCCTAGCGCGGTGGGCTGTGATTCTCCAGCAGTTCGACATCAGGTATGTGTCTCAGAAGGCCATCAAAGGGCAAGCATTGGCAGACTTTCTGGCAGCTCACCCGACCTCCGCGGATCAGCCGCTGGATCTAGGCTTTCCTGATGAGGCCATTCTCTCGGTTGATCGAGCCGATCCATGCTGGCAGATGCACTTTGACGGTGCCTCCCGGAGCCCCACCGGTAGAAGACTCGATAATCCTAAGCTCAACAGAGTGGGCTTGGGTATCGTCTTCATTACCCCGGAGCGAGCCGTGCTGCCATACTCTTTCCTGTTGTCAGAGGGCTGTACCAACAATGAGGCGGAATACCATGCCCTCATCACCGGCCTCGAGTTGGCTCTCGAGATCGACGTGCCCCGTCTGTGCGTGAAAGGGGACTCCGAGCTGGTCGTTAAGCAGATCAATGGCGACTACGTTGTCAGGAAGCCGGAACTTGTGCCATTGTTGGAGTGCACCCTCCTTCTGATGGCCCGGTTCCCTTCTCGGCCGGAAATTTTCCATGTTCCCCGGTCGCAGAACAGTCGAGCAGATGCTTTGGCCAGCCTCGCTGCGTCACTTGCGGAGCCTGAACAGGACAACCTGATCGTCCGCGTGACGCGCCGCAGGCTCATCGCTCCCGTTATCCCGGAAGAAGATCGCGGCCCGTTGGTAAGTAACCTCACAACGGTTGCCCCTGTGCCCGGAGCCCCGAGTACCCCAGATATGGCAGTCGAATCAGCCCCTGATTGGAGGACGCCTTTGGTTGAGTACCACCAACATGGCATTCTTCCATCGGATCGGGCCGAGCGCGAGCGAGTTCGACGCCGCGCATCGCAGTTCGTCCTCCAGAGCAGTCCCGGCCTGGAGCAGATCCTCTACAAACGCGGATTTGATGGTGTTCTCCTCCGTTGCCTTCAGGGAGTTGAGATCCCACGAGTCATGCAAGAGGTTCATGCTGGTTCGTGTGGCGCCCACCAGACTGGGCCGAAGCTGTCCCACCAGATTCGGAGGTTGGGATACTTCTGGCCCTCTATGATCCATGACTGCATCGAGTATGCTAGGAAGTGCCATGCGTGCCAGGTTCATGCGAACTTTGTGCATCGGCCGCCGGAGCCTCTCCATACCACAAGGTATTCCTGGCCCTTTGCAGTCTGGGGACTGGACGTTGTGGGACCTTACCCGCCGGCGACAGCTCGCCAGTGCCGGTTCATTCTGACCGCCACGGACTTCTTCTCCAAATGGGCAGAAGCGATTCCGCTCAGAGAGGTCAAATCCTGTTCGATCGCTGACTTCGTGACCTCCAACATCATCTATCTATTTGGAGTGCCTCACGCTATCCTCACGGATAACGGAACCAATTTCCGAGCAGCCGAGTTGAAGAAGTTGTACGCCAAGTATAACATTCGCTCGAACCATACATCTCGCTATCATGCGCAGGCGAATGGACAGATCGAGGCGTTCAACAAAACCCTCTCTAGCATTCTGCAAAAGATGGTTGGTCAGAACAAGAAGAGTTGGCCGGACAAGCTCCCCAACGCCCTCTGGGCTTATCGGACGACGACTCGCAATTCCACCCAGATGACCCCTTATTCCCTGGTGTATGGAGCTGAGGCCGTCCTGCCCATCGAGATCCAGTTGCCGTCCTTGCGCACTGCGGTCTACGACCAGCAAGCGCCGGACAGAGTTGCTGAAGCCCGTCTAGTCGAGTTGGAAGCACTGGATGAGAATAGACTTCGTGCTTTGCACAACTTGGAGAGGCATCAAAGCAGAATGGATCGAGCTTTCAATAAGAAGGTTCGCCTCCGCTCCTTCCTGCAGGGTGATCTAGTGCTAGCCCTAAGAGCGCCGATGATCCCCGGCAGGAAGCCGCCCAAGTTGGAGCCCAAGTGGGAGGGACCTTTTGTTGTCCACAAGGTCTATCCCAATGGCGCGTACTCCCTAGCGACTATGGATGGTGAGCGTGTCACTCCTCCCACCAACGCTAGGTTCCTCAAGCAGTACTTTGTCTGAGTGTGCCCACGTCCTGCATGACGTTAAACTGCGTTCGTCCAGGCTACAAGACGTTAAACTGTTCAGCATTCGTCCGCGCTGCAAGACGTTAAACTGCCAAGTGCTTCGTCCTGCATGACACTAAACTGCACTACGTCCGAGCTACAAGACGTTAAACTGTTCAGCATTCGTCCTGCATGACGTAAAACTGCCTCTCAAGAACTACGTGCGGCTTGAGTCCCATCCTTATGGGATACGTAGGACCGCCTGGACATTCATGTTTCAGGCCCAGCCCCATCCTTCGGGAATTTCCATCCCACCTCGGGCCTTTGGCCCAGTTGCTGCTGGGTATGTGGCGTATGGTGTGAGCGTGGGGCTATGCCCTCATTCACGTCGGTTTTCTCGCCGCGCTGCACGCCCCCCACGTTTGGGGATGCCTTCTGCTCCCCCCTTCTTTTTCCATCATCGTCCTGCATGACGTTAAACTGCCTCTCAAAGAACTACGTATGGCTTGATTCCCATCCTTATGGGATACGTAGGACCGCCTGGACATTTATGTTTCAGGCCCAGCCCCATTTCCCGGGAATCTCTATCCCGCGTTGGGCCTCTGGCCCAAGTTCCCCTCCTTTTTGTGCGAGGCGTATCGCGTGAGTGGGGGATTATGTCCTCATTCGCGTTGGTCTACTGGCCGCGCCGTACGCCTCCCCCGTGTGTGGGACTACCTCACACCTCTCATCGTCCTGCATGACGTTAAACTGCCTCTCCAGAACTACGTATGGCTTGATTCCCATCCTTATGGGATACGTAGGACCGCCTGGACGCTTGTGTCTCAGGTCCAGCCCTGTCTCTTGGTTGATCACGGGGATCTACCCTCTTTTGGTTTCTCTCAGGGTGAGTCCTCCGACCCTTCCCGGTGACCCGTTAACATGTTTTGGGTACTTCGGTCTATGACTCGTAGTGTCAGATTCAATCCCGACAAGTCCTGTGTTGCTTGTCAGGCCTCGCGCTTCCTCTTGTTCGAGCCTTCACTCAAAGGGATCCTCGTTAGCGGTTTGGGTACGATGCCTCAGTGCTCTCCCACCGCTCCGGGTCGATTTACCGGCGGGTCTTGGGCCGAAAATCGATATGAATCCTGCGATTGAGCGGTTGATGCTCGTTTGCTTGCCCCGTCTTAGGCTGACGCGATCGGATGCTGTGTTGCGAATGCGTTAGCAACATCCTTGATCGCCATGTCGGCTCTTTCAGGCTCTGAACATTGGTTGCGCAGTCCTCATCACACTCCGCCTTTATGCGTTGTAGTGGAATCTCGACACTCTCTTCATACTGACCTCCAGTACACCTCTACACGTTAGGCATACCAACCAGGGTAATGATGTCGTTCGAGGCTCCCATGATCTGAGCACCAAGGATATATGCGGATATCCTCCCTAAGGGCCGTGCGTAGCTAGACCCTCGTCCCCATAAGGAGGGAGTCGCCCGAACAATCGCGTTCTGGGCCCAGTATATCTGGAGGCTAGCATCTCTGCCCCTCGGGTGATGGACGTACGCAGACCCCTATCCCAAGACTCTCCTGGAATCGTGCGTAACCGCAGGGCTGGGTATGTTCCCACCTCCGCCGTGTCCGCCGTACCGCGATAAGCGGATTCCTCCATGGTCCGAACCACACGACCTTAAACTGTGTTGTCTGGTCCTACCACACGACCGTAAACTGTGATCGTCTTGGCCGCCCGACGAGAAAACGACACTGCATCGTGATGTTCCCCTCAGGGGGAACTCATTTTGGGCGCTGGTTAATAACCACGCCATTCATCAATGCCTTCCGTGGCTTGATTATTGTGGCGACGCCAGAGATTTCTCAATCACAGGCATGTCGCCGCACAAAGAAAAACCATTCATCTTTAAGGACAAACAGGAAATATCAAATGCCGCTCCTTCTGTGTGCGAGGGTCAGACCCGCACTCTTCCCCGCGCTGGTGCCCGATTGTGTTGCGCCGCGCTTCAAGAACTACGTGCGGCTTGATTCCCATCCTTATGGGATACGTAGGAACGCCCGGATGTTTGAAACTTCGGGTCCAGCCCCCCACCTCTTAGAGATTCCCCCTTCTCTGGGGAATCCGCCGCCTTCAGGTCACCCTCAAGGCGTGTTCCCCGACCCCTTGCCGTGGTCCACCGGTGTCAAGAGTACTCTGGTTTATTGCCAGGAGGGTCAGGTTCAGCTTGGTCAGGTTCCTTCCACTTTTCAGGCTTCGTGCTCCCTTTCATTCGGACCCATCGTCCACGCCCTGGGTGGAGCCCCCGTGAACGGTTCGGACACAATGCCTCAGTGCTCTCCCACCGACTCGGGCCGGTACCCCCAATGGCCTCGGGCAGCAAATCGATATGAATCCTGCGATTGAGCGGTCGATGCTCGTTTGCTGCCTCATTCCACCAACGGTTAGTGCGATATTGATGCTGCTTTTCCGCCACGGTCGACAGTACTCCCATATCGTTACTCCGGTGCCTCCAGTCCTCGAGTGAATGGCCGCACGATTCACATTTTCCACCTCCCATTCCGGCCAGGCGAAACCTCGACGCTCTTGAAACTATCCCTCAGTGCATCTTCGCATATCCAGGGGATATGACCACGATGTGGCGTGCTTTGAGGTCCTTATGGTCCGAGCTCTAAGACCTTAAACTAAGATCTCCCCTTATGGTCCGAGCTCTAAGACCTTAAACTAAGATCTCCCCCTATGGTCCGAGCTCTAAGACCTTAAACTAAGATCTCTCCTTATGGTCCGAGCTCTAAGACCTTAAACTAAGATCTCCCCTTATGGTCCGAGCTCTAAGACCTTAAACTAAGATCTCCCCCTATGGTCCGAGCTCTAAGACCTTAAACTAAGATCCCTCCTTATGGTCCGAGCTCTAAGACCTTAAACTAAGATCCCTCCTTATGGTCCGAGCTCTAAGACCTTAAACTAAGATCTAGCCCCATGGTCCGAGCTCTAAGACCTTAAACTAAGATCCCCCTTTATGGTCTGAGCTCTAAGACCTTAAACTAAGATCCCCCCTTTATGGTCCGAGCTCTAAGACCTTAAACTAAGATCCCCCCTTACGGTCCGAGCTCTAAGACCTTAAACTAAGATCTACCCCTATGGTCCGAGCTCTACGACCCTAAACTAAGATCTCCCCAAATGGGGTTCTACGTCCTGCATGACGTTAAACTGCACTCTCAGAACTACGTGTGTGGCTTGATCTCCAGCCTGATGGAGTACGTAGGAACGCCCGGGCATTCCGACTCAGGTCCAGCCTCAGGGATCGTTAAGTCCCGCCCCTCCTTGTCGCCGGCCGTCTGGCCTGACTTCGGGTAGAGTGGTGCAGTTGTGATATTCTCCCCGATTCAGCTCGGGATGCCCCATCGCAAGGATGGGAAGCGACGGTTTCCTCGTCAGAGAGGTGCTGTCTGAGAATTGAGGTGACTCACGGCCAGATTAGTGCGTCCGCCTAATACGCTCTCCCCATGGTGGCGCAGTTTTGAGAGCGTTGGATTCTGTCCGAACAAATCGTCACTTCGCCCCATGCTTCGCATGCCCTGTTGATCTGGATTTCCACCCTTGTGTCTGAAGGAACCCCAAAGCGGTATTCATGATGACATGTGGTCCGCCTCCTGCAATATGAATGATGACCTTTTTCGGTCCGTCTATTGCAGTTGTTATGGTCGATCCACTGTCCGCCTACCGTCTTGGGCATTTCCTGGAAGGCCGACCGTTGTGGATGTCTGGATTCGGGACACGCGATTCACCCTTTCTCATTTCCCTATGTTCGGATAAAATCTCAACGCCCCTAGCATTGTCCCGCTCGTGTGTTGGAACAGGTTTGGGGGATGGTACATTGATTAGGTCTGAGGTCTCCTTTCCTAGGAATGACCTCCCTCTTTTCTCCAGAAATCCAGGCCCAATTATGGATGCCTGATGCTTGGTTAACACTCCCGCAAGACAAGGAATTGTGGTTGAGCATGTTAAACCAAAAGATGCAGATAAATATATTGATTCATACAGATGGATCAAAGTAGCGAAAGCAAATGTTTTGGGAATGGCAAAACAAAGCCCTTAGGGATTAGCGTGCTGAATGAGTCTTTCTAATGCCGCTACCCTTTGGCTGGTGGCCTCCAGAGCTGCTTCTCGCTCTCTGCGTGCCCTCTCTTCGTCGGCGGTCGCAGCGCGCAGTTCGTCGATTCTGGCCTGTGCACGCTCCCGCTCGACCTGAATTGTGACCATCTGTTGGCCCGCCTCCGTCAGCTGTACCTGGGCGTCAACCAGCTGGGCTGCTAGTTGCTCCACAAGCTCGGTACACGTTGCGACGAAGGCCTCCTTCTCTGCCGCCTGCCCTTCGAGGCGCCGGACTTCCTGCTCCGCCGCGAGGAGCGCCCGCGTGCTCTCCGACATGTCCCGACTTTGTGTGACGTCGGCACGCCGGCAGCTCTCGCGCATCTTTTCGGCCATGAAATCACGGACCGTTAGATGGAGGCGTTGAGCATCAGCTCCCCCGGCACACAGAAAGCGCAGCCAGGTTTGAAGTGATCCCATGCGCCCCAGCCACTCCGACGGGTCTCGCTTGAGGAAGCGCTGGATGCACTTCCACCCCCTACGGCGCGTTATCCGGCTCTCCTCGATCGCCTCAGTGTCTGAGTCGTCCATCTCCTCGGGATCGGCAGGCCGGTAGGCAGGGAAGGCAGCCAGCAGGTCTGCTGCAGGGTCCGCCCCTGGGAGGTCCTCACGAGGGATAGGTTCCCCAACATCCGGGCGACCTTCTTCTCTCTCCCCAGCGGTGCTGACACCCTCGTCAGCCCCCAACCTCTCTCCGATGGCAGCACCGCCGACGTCCGCAGCCCCTTGATCAGCAGTTGGTGGGGCCGGCTCGGTTTGGGAAGTCTGTTCCGGAGCAGGCGGTATGTCTGCCACCGGTCCACTCGTGGAGGGCCCGGGTTCGGCAACCCGATGAGCCTCCAGTGTTGAGATCACTGCGCAGGGCATGCCATGGTTAGTCACGGATCATCAACGGCAAGCACCAGCAGTAAAGTAGGGAGACTTACGGGAGTTCGGAGCGTCATCTTCCGCTATCCCGGTCGCCGCAGGAACAGTTGCAGCAGGGGACCCCTTAGCGCTTGTCAGTTCGATAATGGGTGCCTGGCCCCCGCCTTGTCCTGCTGGAGCCTCTCCTACTCCCGCTGAGGACGCCTGACCGACATCCGTGTGCTCCTGAGAAAGATGGAGAAATGGGTTAGAAGCTGCATAAGAGAGTGGATGAAGCAGATTGAGTAGGGATAGAAGCGGACCTCGAGGAGCTCAGTGACATCAACGTTGTCAGAGCCGGCCACCTCGCCGCTCTCCCGTGGGCTCCCCTGATGGGATCTTCCCTCGGAGCCTTCATCCTCCCCCATTTCCTCCTCTTCTTCGGAGTCGCTGCTACTGTCATCTTCTTCCGGCGACATCTGTTCCGGAGCGGGCTCGAGACCGAGCATCACCTTCACCAGAAGGGATGGCTCCGCGCGCTGACCACGTTGGCGCGCGTACTCGTCCATGGCCGTCAGATACGCATACTGCCGGTTGAAGTCCACTCTGTCGGCAATCTGGAGGCGCCCGACCTCTGGCAGATAGATTCCTTCTCTGAGTATCTTTCGCCAGATAGCGTCGGTCCCCAGTGACTGCCGCAGAGTCATCCAGGCCGACCACAGCGCCGGGAAGACCGCATCATGGGAAGGTTCGAGCAGACGTCTCACCTGCTTCCCGGGCCGCTCGTCGACCACCGCATGTGCCCCCTCTCTGGGCACTGAGGTCGTGGCGGCAGCTCGCGATGTGCCCGCCGCCGAAGTCCCTGCCCGCGCCGGCTCCGCTGTTTGGCGCGCCTCCGTTCTCCCCCGTGTGGCGGCGCCTTGCCTCCTTCCTTGACGCCCGGTCTCCGCACGGGTAACCTCGAGCCGCCGAACTAGCTTTCGCAAAAGCCCCTCGGGGTACGCGATGGCCCAGTGTTCGGCGTACTCGGTTGCCAAGCCTGCGTCAACTCCGGTAGGAGGGAGAGTGATGACGTCGCCAGAGCCGAAAGCGGCAAACATCAGCCACATCTGACGAAGGACGCCAGGGTTCGTCTCCTCCCGGACAGCAGTGAATACCCTCTTCGGCATCCGTTGAAGGCACCCGAACTGCCTGGAAAACCGGGTCGGCACGTAAGGCTCGCAGATCACCTTCCCGTCGATCCGAGCCACGAGCACCCCGCCCCGCATGCTTAGGAAGTATTCGTGCTGCTCCAGCGGACCCTGCCCATTGTCGATCATCTGGCCGACGGGAGTGGGGAACGGACTGAAGTTGAAGTTGGCATGATTGCCAATCCGGATCCGCACGCCCTCCTCACTTAGGGTCATCGGAGCGACCCCCGTGATGTTCAGCAGGGAGGGTCGCAGGCCGTTGCCCGGAGGAATGATGGCGTTCGGAAACGTGTACCCACCGAGGTGAGCAGCCACCCAGCCGTGGAAGAACTGAAAGGGCCCACAGATCCTTCGTGGCGACCCCCCTCGTGAGATGCATCCCAGGATGGCATACAGCCTCGCTAACACTGGGACCCCGAGGTTGTATCTCTTGTTGGCGGCCATAGCGCCCGCCATCGCCAGTGTCGCCGGGCGAACGCCCATTCTCACGTCCCGCACTGGCAGGAGCCACCCACTCAGAAAGGCGGCCAGGAACGCCGCGTACCGGACATTTGGGTCCCGGGCCTCGATGACGCGGTACCCCCATAAGCGGTAGTCGCCCGTCTCTAGGACCCGCCAGTACGACCCGTTCCGGCTCCTCTGAGCCGCGGTCGGGCACCGCTTCCCCCTGCCTGGCATCTTGACCGCTGGGTCATGCTCCAAGAACTGGCCGAACCACTCCTTGTAGGCTATGTCCTTCTGGAAGTCCTTGATCCCAAGCCGCTGCGTAGCCAGGTCAAGGAGATTCCATGTCAGGATGGGAGTCCGTGACCTGTCCTCCCAGATGTTCTTCGGTGGCAGGAACTCATCGTATTGGTATCCCTCCAGCGGGATACCTCCGATGCAGTGGATGTCCCAGAGACCGATGCCGACCTCCCCATGGTGAAGATGGAAGGTGTTGGTATCCGGAGACCATCGGGTGAACAGCTCCGGCCCGAGCTCGGACTGCTGGTAGAAGTGGAACTGCGACGTCCACACCGCCTCGAACAGGCCGATGTACCGCAGCTCCTCTGCGAAGTGATCGCAAGTGTGGCGTACCCAGAACGCCCAGGCCCACTCACTGGTGAAGTTGCCCCCAGACCGCAAGTCCCAGTCCTTCAGCCAGCCCTTGGTGTCGTCCGTGACGCTCTGGCGATATATGCTCGAGTAGAGGGCTGGAGAATTCCCCACAGTAGGCTCACCCCCGTCAATGGTTCGCGTCCTCGGGTTCAGGACATAGACATCCAAGTGTCTGGTCTCCCTGGCAGGATGCCCATTGTTGGTGATGTTATAGCGGAGAAGCTCGTCCTCCCGGGTCACCCAGGTACGCGGCGCATCAATCTCGAACCCTGGCACCGGAACCTCATCTAGGATGCCGAAGTTCCAGAGCGGCAGGTTGTCCGACAGGGGATATGTCTTCTGGGCCGGCGTCAGTAAGTAGAACAAGGATCGATTGTTGGAAACAATCTCCTTGGCTCTATAAACCTCCTCATTCGTCGCCATCTCAGCCCTGCGAGTGGCGGCATCCCCCTCATTTCCTCTGTGCGCGGCCATCTCAGAAGTTTCGGGAGTCGTGCGGGTTAAGGGATGAAGCGTGCGGGATCGGACGAGGCTGGTAGAGAAGTTTGAAGGTTGGCGCGCAATCCAAGTGGACGGCGCGCAATTGGGAAGACTGTCGCGCAAAGTTCCGGGTTTTCGCGCAAAAACAGGCGAAATCCGGATGGTTTTGCGCGCCGATCGGGCGAATTTCGCGACCAGAAGAGGCAATTTCGCGCACGAGAGCTTTGGAGCTTATCGCGCGGAAGGCCGGAGTACGGAACGCGGGACCCAGGGCCCCTATTTATAGGCGAGGTCGGGGCCCGCACTGCGCGGAAAGCGCTTTGCGCGACCGCAGCGGCGAATTTCGCGCCCGGCGCCCCTTTTTGCGCGCCTAAGTCCCGCGCCGCCCAGGACTTCGGCATTCCGGCGTCTCCCTCGGAACCCGATCGTTGCGACCTCTCGCCGACCAGATTCAGAGGGGGGGCTTTTGTAGACGCCGGAAAAGTCCGTTGTTCCCAAACGAAGCTCCGGATGCGGAAAGCGAAGTGATATTTGGAGTCAGAGGCACGTTCCGGAGGGCCCGGAGGACTTGCGCGAAATTTCAGAGGCGCGCGCGCAAAGTTAAGTCGCGGCGCGCAATCCTCCCGGGATGCGCGCAATGCGCTGGGCCGGCGCGCTATTTTGCGCGCCCGCGGCCTGCGCGGCGCCTTTGCGCGCTGAGTCCTGATTCCGCGCCCGCGAAGCGAATTGCGCGCCCGAGACCGGATTCCGCGCCCGGGGTTGCCTATAAATATAAGGCGACCCCCGACGTTTTGAAGGTTGCCAGAATCCGAAGCGTCGCTCGTTCGCGCAATCCAACCCCTTCCGCACGCAATGCCGATCTTCAGGTAACCTCCTTTCTTTCGCGCAATAGAGCCTTGGGGTCCGCCTTCGCGCGCAATCCCCTTGGCTCATTTTCTTTGAATAAATTTCAAACCCGAAGGCCTTTGCGCGCAAAAGAAGCCTCTTGCACGCAATTGCCCCCGGGTGCGCGCAATCCAACCCGATTGCGCGCACCCCCATCTTCAAAGTGGCCATTCGTTAGAGAATGAGCCGTTGCCCCCGCGAGCTGTCCGAAGTCCGGTGCGCGCAATCTCAATCATCCGCGCGCAAAGCGCTGGCCCAATTTCGCGCCAGCCCGTCCATTTGCGCGCCGGCCTGCGGTATTGCGCGCAAAGCTCCTCTTTTGCGCGCAAACCGCTAGGGTCGCCCCCTTTGACCCCCTTTGGGTACCCGCCTGCGTGGCGCCCGATGGTCTTCATCGCAGGTGCCCGCACCGTGCGTCGTCTTTCCGTGCGGCCCCCCCTAGGCTCGCGCGAAGTGACACGGACCTACCGGCGGCTTTATCGTCCTGCATGACGCTAAACTGCACCGCGTCCTGCACGACGTTAAACTGCGTACGTCCAAGCTGCACGACGTTAAACTGCCTAGCATATCGTCCGCACTGCAAGACGTTAAACTGCCAAGTGTTTTGTCCAGCATGACGTTAAACTGTACCACGTCCGCGCTGTAAGACGTTAAACTGCCAAGCACCTTCGTCCTCAACACACGACGTTAAACTGTACTTCGTCCGGCAAGACGTTAAACCGTCCGCATCACCCGATCCCGTGCCTCGCACGCAGGGTCTCCCCCGGTTTGGACGTGGCCCCCACCCGCTCGTCTCTACAGGGATGTCGGGATTGTCCCGCTTTTGGGACGATTTAATGGGAGTGGCTTTTCCCTACGGGGGCAGGGTATTACAAACCCCTAGTTTCTCGTGGGAGGCGCACATGTGTATCTCCATTGCGCCTCCCCACTGCCGGAGCCAGTAGAGGGTATGACTGGGATCGAGGTGTCTTCTGCTTTCGGTCCAAGTCCCTTCCAACTGAGCTTCGCCGCATCCGGGCTGCCCCAAGTGCGTAAGTCCTGGAAGAATGAACTACGTGGACTTTGATCCCTGTCTCCTATACAGGGTACGTAGGAAGCCTCCCTGAGGTTCAAGCCCGCCACCTGGTCGTCCCGGTCGTATTTACGTCGGTTCGTCCATCAGTGGACCCCTCCAGGGTTCACGCTTGCGTCGATTCACCTATGAATCTGCCCCTGTGGGAGACTGCCCGTGTGTATCTCCACGGTGCCTCCCCACAGCCCCCCCTTTTCCATTTCTCCTTTTATCGTCCAGCATGACGTGAAACTGTGATCCACCCGGCCGTTCCATCCCCCTCTGTGCGAGGTGGTTCGGTTCAATCCTCCGCCCAGCGGCCTCGACCTCTTCGTGAGTCGGCTTGCCGACGTCCAGCATGACGTTAAACTGTATACCCGAACTACGTTGACTTTGATCCGTGCTAACGCGCGGTACGTAGGAAGCCCCTACGGGGTCCAAGCTCTTCACTCCATCATCCATCCTGATCCTTACCCGGGCCGCCACATCCCGGTGGGGCCATGCCACTTCACTCCACTCCACGTTACCTGGGAAGCCACCCATGTGCTGGCCCCAGCGTCGGAGGTTCCCCGCAAGGGGTTCTGTCATCTGATCCACTTTTCGTGTTGATCGGTCCGATGCCGTCCCCGCTGGACGTTAAACTCGCGGCATACCCCGTGTTAAACATGGGAAGCTGAGGAAAACCTCAGGTGACACAGTTCCCCGCACCCAGTACGGGATGCCTCAGGCCATCATGCCTTCGAGAAGCCCTATTAGGGACGGAAGACAGACGTGCAGAGCCGCAGTGTTACGACACGCCCCCAGCACCCAGAGCCACCCGACCTTCTCACTGCAGGTTGCTGCCCCGACCAGACTCCTTGGAACGTCCGGGCGGAAGCAGCGTAATTAACCAGTGTCCATGAAGATATGGCGCCGGGAACGAGATTCACGAACATTCTTAAGTCTATGAGGGAGACCCGGATTAGGTGACGAGTTCCGAGGAGACGTCCAAGGAAGGAGGAGCCGACATCCCATCATCCCGGTTTCGATCAAGGAGCAGACGCCCCTGAATAAGGGACGGATGCCGCCCGCCCTTGGAAAGCGGGACCGCGGGACCACAAGCCGCGCGCCCATCCCCTCGGGTTGACGGGTGCACGCGCGAACGCGTCCTGGCGGAACAGCGTAACCCGACGCACATCCGCACCGAAACAGTAAGTTAAAAAAATCCTTGAAGGAAATATTAAGTTAGATAATTCCTTATTTATTCTGAGTTAATATGAAACCATAGTTAAAGTGTCTGTCAGACCATGGTCATAGAATGTTTTCAATTATCAAATATTATTGACAAATATAATGGGATGACATAGCCAAATTAGTTTTAAGGGTAACAACCATATTTTACTCAATACAAATTGAATACAAGTGTTGAGGAAATCCAAGTATAGGATTTTACAATTGGGGAGTTCACACAACAAATCAAGGAACTATGAGTTAATGCATTTGGAAAGAAAAGTATTAATAAATACCTTTGAGTAATTTTCATGGAAATAATATAGTTTATTATAAGGGGAATATGTATCCTTTCCACTATAATAAACATGATATAAGACATTTTTAATCTAGGGGAAAAGGTTCTTGGGATTTGATAAAATAGATGGGGACTAATAAAATTAATTTATTAAGTTGTTACCAAAAATAATGTTAAATTACTAAAAATATAATTTTATTTTGTCATATAAAAAAAATCATTTATTCATGTCATTATTCATGTGATCCATATTAGTTAAAGATAATTTAATGATCAGTGTTAACTTATAAGATTAGTACTGGTGTTTTCACATCGTACTACTCTAAGAGTGGAAGTTTTACGTAATGGAATCCCCAATTCCTACTGATCCCTCTAAGAAGGAAAGTGAGGAGGTGAAAATGCCTTTTAGAAACATGTTAATGATTCATTATTTTTTCATTGCCTCAACTTATAATCCATGACTAGTGGGCTCTAGAATCTTCATGAGGATATGGATGCACACACCATGTTGTATCATCTTTGTGATATCTATTAGAAGAAAGTATGGAAAGATAGGTATGAAATATCAAAGTAACCATTTATGTGCAAGTTAGGATAAGGGTTTCTAGCTAGACCTCATGTAGTTAAGATAATTAGCCACATAAAGTGTTTGGAGGTTTTAGGATTTAAGCTACCAAAAGAATTAAACACAGACCTCATACTCACCTAACTTCCTTTGAGATTCTCAAGTTTTATTATAAATTTGAATTTAAAAAATATAGGAAATATGCTCCAAAACCCATTTGCCTGGATTATATAAGTGGATAATGGAACGAATCATGAAAATATTCTATATTTATAGTAAAAAAGATAAAAGGAAATGAGAAAATGTATTAGATAATTTTTTTGTTTATGCAACCTTTTCACTGCCCTTCTAAAGGGAGAAAGATCCCAAGAAAGGAAAAGGAACATGATGTAGTGTGTTTTTATTATAGTAAAAAAGGACATTGGATGGATAAATTACCTTAATAAAGAATAAAATGGATGCTTCAAGTACATTTATTATTAATTGAAATCTTTCCATTTCTAAAAATTAGGTATTAGATACTGCATATGGTTTTCACATTTGTATCCAAATATAGAAACCAATTAGATTCTAAAATATTACTAGATATGAGGTGGATATTCAAGATACCAATGGAATGATACTAACTGAACTAGCTATTAGAGATTACCATCTCACTTTCCTAATAAGATTGAGTCTAATTTTAAATAATTTCTACTATGTTCCCAGTGTAACCAAGAACGTAATATCTATGTCCAATTTAGACATAGATTGTTTTATTTTCATTTTTAGAAATAAATAATTCTACATCTATAAATATTGGATATATTATGGGATTAAATAATTAAATATTATTATTTTCATACTAGAATATGAAAATCAAGTCATAGAAATAAATAATGAATTAAGTTCACATGACTCATATAACACCTAGTTATGGAATCACCATCTTAGTCATGTAAATGAGAAAAATTTGAAACAATTATATTAAGATAGGTATTTATATTATTTTATACTAAAATCCTTAGATATGTTTCATTCTTGTTTTCAAGGAAAGATGACTAATGATTTATTTAATGGAAAAGGAGAAAGGGATACATAACTTCTACAATTAGCCTGCACAGATGTGTGTGGACCTTTTACAATTGAAGTTATAAGTGGATACTCTTACTTTATAACTTTTTCTAACAATTTTAGTAGATATGGATATACCAACTAAATAAGGAATAAGTAACACTCCTTTAAGAAATTTAAGAAAAAAAGAATTAATTAGAGAATCTACTTAGTAATATGATAATGAAACTATATTTAGACCAAGGCAGGGAATATCTTAACCAATAGTTAATTGATTATTTAAAAGATTTTGGCATAATATCTCAACCCAATCATATTTATAAACCATAGTGTAATGGTGTTATTAAAAGGAAGAACCAAACCATATTATACATTCTGATATTGATGATGAATCGTGCTTAGCTTCCATTATTATTTTATTGATACACATTATAGACTATAGTATACACACTAAATCATGTGCCAACTTAAGCAACAAATAGAATTCTATTTGAGTTATCGTATGTGAATAAATCTATTTTATCAGATATGTGCATGTGGGGATGTTAGTGTTTTTTAAGCATAATCAAAATAATAAAATTTCATCTTTAGTCACTTAATTATCTTTATAGGATATCCCAAATAAATGAAAGGATATTAACTATATAATCTCTTATATATAAAAGTAATTCTGTTAATACAATCCATATTTCTAGAAAGTGAACATATCAACAAAATAGATAGTGGGAAGAGGATTGACTTTGATGAAGTCAAGGATAAAGATATTAAAGAGTTATCACAAGAAAAAATTCTATAAGACCTAGTAGAATAATTTATTCTAGAGGCACATATTTGATGTAGGAGAACCAAGGAGTTTATCAAACCATAAAGATATTGTTATTTAGTTACTCAAGAAGGTAAAAATTTATTAGTTTAAAATACTAAACCTTTATCATATAAATATATAGTAAGCTACTTAAAATTTGAAAATGTAAAAAGTCATCTAATTCTAAAATAGATTAGACGTACCAAATCTATGTTCATGTTTTAGTAGATCCTATAGTTAATGTAAAGCTTATTAGGTGAAAATGGGTATTCCAAAAAAAACTGGATATAAATGGTAAAGTTTGTACCTATAAGACATGAATGGTTTCTATAGGGTTTGAGAAACATCAAGAAATAGAATATGATGAAAATTTTTCACCAGTTTCTATGATAAAATGTATTAAAATTATGCTTTTCATAACAACTTACCACCTTTATGAGATTTTGAAAATCGATATCAAGACAAATTTCCTTAATAGAAACCATGTAGAAGATTCATATATGACAAAACAGAAGGAGTTGTGACAAAAAATGATTAAAAGAGGTGTGTAAGTTGTAAAGAACCATTTATGGGTTAAATAAAGTGTTAAGATCCTAGAAAAAACATTTTGATGAAGCCATAATAGAATTTGGTTTAAAAAATAATGAATGTTATCCCAATATTATAGTCAGTTAAGATATGATTAAACAAATTCTTATCTATGAAAGAGTTTGGTGAAATAACCTATGTTACAAGGATCAAGATCCATATTGATAGATCTAAGAGGATGCTTGTACTATGTCAAGGCACATACATTAACATGATATTGAAGATATTCAATATCGAACAATCCAATATAGTATTGTTTCCAATGTCACATGGTATAAATATCTCCTAATAAATGAATTCATAGACACAATAAGAGAGAGGTATAATGTGTAAAATACCATACCCTTATATGAAAATATCTATCATTTCTATCATGATATATATTAGTCTTGATGTTTCTTATGACTTGAGCATGGTTGGAAGATATTAAGTAAACCTAGGAGAGTCACATTGATTAGATATAAATACTGTCTTGAAGTACCTGATGTGTATTGAGGACATGATCCTAGTTTATAGTTGATTTGAGGAACTTGTTGTGTGGGTAGACACAGATAATGGTTTCAAAATAGACTAGAATGATCTAAAATCATAGCTAGGATATGTGTTTTTCATTAATAGAGGAGATTTGAGTTAGAATATTTCAAAGAAGCCGCAATTTCTGATTATACATTAGATTCTGAGAATATTATGGATGATGATGATTCTGAATAAGTAATGTTGATATGAAACTTCATCCAGGAGATTAGTGTTGCACCTAATAGTAAAGATGATATCTCTTTGTATTTGGATAATACTGCAATAGCGGTTCTATCCAAGGAGCCAAGGTCACATGAATTGATGAAGCATATTCTTTGAAAGCATCACCTCTTGAAATATTTTTCTCATAGGGTTGAATTTTTAGTAAACCTAGTAGAAAAATAAGATAATTTGGTGGATCTGTTGACTAAATCTCTATCCTAGTAAAGGCATGGATATAATGTTAGTGAAATAAGACTAAAAATTATTAGCAGTTGATCTTGTTCAAGAGAAATTCTATTGAAGTTGATTCCCTATAACCAATTAACTTTTCACTTTTGATTATCAAAATGTTAATAAATATCTTATTACATTATTATTTTTTTTCTACATAATATTAATGTTATAATGTATTTAGAGTATTAGTCAGATCAAAAGGTAATAAAAATTTACAAAACAATGAGAACCTAGACATGTTAAGAAAATATTCTTAACATGTACTATGTTCTAGATACCCTCTATAGGATAGGACACATATAATGTCTGACTATTAGGTAGTGGAGGCTTATAAGAAATTGAGGCTTTTTCTTATAAAATTCACACATGGTAATCTCTAAGAAGGGAGGTTATGAGGATATACCTACCTATTGGAATTCCATATGTGGTATGTTTCATTAGATAATCCTCTCTATGAATGTGTGTATTTGTCCTTATACATAATATTATTATTAATTTATATAAAAAGTCACTCACTTTTATGGATGGATGAAAAATATTAAAACATATGCTCACAGTAAGGTAGCATACATTGGGTGTATCATAAGTGATATGACATTAATTGAATAAGTTAGAAAAGTATTTTTCCCTACTAAATTAATGAAAGAATATATATATGAACCTTTGATTGAAATAAAACTATTTAACTAAATCCATTTCCATGTTAGTTCATTTAATAATTCATTTTAAAAATTCAATGAAAGATATGTAATGTCTTGAAAATTATGTGTATTGTTTTCATTAAATGGAATTATTTTGAGACTAAAAAATTTGATGGCATGTGATTCCGAGGTCCGGAGAGCCTGAAATGGAATTTTGAACTTTTTAAGGTACGTTCAGTGAACCTACAAGTGGGATTTTATATCTCTTGAACCAGTGCTCAGATTTAAAATATGAGGGAACTGTTGAATTTGAATCACTACGATTTTCCTATAAATTACTTAACTTGGGCCGATAAGGGACAATAAGAAAAGTTATTTTTCAGACTTTTCGTGAAAAATAATGAAATAATTTAAAGGTATTTTTTATTTTTTTCTCACCGTTGGGTGGTGGATGGCGATGCTGCATTGCAGCAATGAGGCGGCGATGATGTGTATTAATAGAGAACCGATAATGGCTCGTTTGAAACATCGATGCTGATTTTATAATGACTCATTAAATATGGATCATTAAATGTGGCTAATTAAATGTGGCTCATTAAATTTGACCCATTTAATGAGCATCACTAATTGATGCAACGACAATACGCTTTCGTTTACTTCAATTATTTTTCCTCACTGGATACGATGGAGTTAAACCTTGGCGACTCTCAAAAAAATCCCCAATGGGAATTTCCTTCCAATGAGGAATGATGAAGAATGCCGAAGAGACTTCACCAACTTCGACGAACCTCGAAGAATGGAGCTGAAAGTGACGACGTCATCATCTTGAATCCTCAAGGATGAATGCTTCAACATCGGACGTCAAAAATATAGGGGTTTGAGTTTTATTTCAAAGTTCTTCCCCGTTCTTCTCTTTCTAGAAATGATGACTGCAGATCAACCCACGAAAAAGTTGATCAGTTATTTTTGCGTTATGTGGGAGAGTGACTTTTTATTAGGGATTCTTTATCTAGGATTCAAACCTTGCATGAAATGGTAGAACTACAACCCCAAACCTCCCCCTTGATTTAAACCTCTTATGCGGAAGGCCCAGGCTGACACGAACATGGCCTGAGGGCCTTCGCTCATGTGTTCTAGGTGGCCACATTTTCAAAGTGGTGGAAATTTGATTCAGGGGCTTGATTAGGGATGGCGGTGACCAGATATTCCTGTAGGGCCATACCGATTGTAAAACGGACCACCAGAGAAACTTTGGTGGCCCGTGGAAGGTGTCATTGGCACGAAACCACCGGCGCAGCGGCGACCGGCCCATGCCAGCCATATGAAGAGGGTAGCACCAATGGGTGCCATGGTAGCAGTGGAAGAGGTCGGCCATCGCCAGCTGTGCTGGATGACGGCGGCGCGTCGCGACGGTAGGAGGTTGCGGTTAACCAGTCACGACAGTGGGAATCACAGCGCCAGGTGGGCGCCGCATGGAGGAGGGTGGCCCGGTGTCCATGGGACCAATGGAGTGGGTAGGATGCGGCGTGGTTGCCGTATCTCAGTCAGGTGGTGCACCCCGGCTACCTCATGTGGCCGGGCCTCGGGCCGACAGGTCATGCCCTAGCCTATGGGCCAAAACTGCAGCCCAATGGGTCAGACCCGTGCCGGCGGGCCGGGCCTGTGCCGGCAGGCCGGACCTGCACCCAATGGTTCAGACCCATTCTGGTAGGCCGTATCTACCCCCATTAGGACTGGCCAGACTAGATCGGGTCATCGGGTGACCTGACGGACTGGACCCTCGGCCAAACCAGGCTGGGTCCAGCGAGGCCCTTTGGGCCTGACCCATTAGCCATACCGGACCAAACTGACCCAAACCCAAATCAATTCAGGTTGAGTCAGCCGATCTTAAAACGAGGTATGTGGGACCCCCGGGTCAGGTTGGTCTGGTCGGTCCGGGCCCTGTTGCAACTGGTCCCTTAGTTACTAAAATGCTCGTATCATGCAAACCGTGCATTCGATTGACAAGACATTTGCAGTGTTGGGACCCTCCCGACGAGTTAGATATTTTTGATAACCTTTTGGAAACTTTAATGGAATTTTATATGTAAAAAAGGGATTGGGGAGTGGTTTTACCACGCACGCTACGTACGGAAACCTGCGGTTGGCTGACACTTGAGGACTGCTGACTTTCGACTCTTTATGACTCGACCATGGCCCAGTGGGAAACACTTCTCTGTGAATTTTTAGGCCAACATTGGGAAGCACTTCTCTATGACTATGCAAGCCCACGGTATGCGATAAGGATGAGTACGTCAGTTGGACAAGATTAGTGGGAATCACTTCTATGTGACTTTGCAGGCCCACGGTACGTGGTAGGAAGGTGTAATTAAGCAGTCCAAGGTTAGCGAGAATCACTTCTTCATGACTTGGAAGACCCACTGTACTCATTAGTAGAGGATTTTTTTTCAGCATCCGAGGTGTTCAACAATGTGACTGATGATGCTACTGTTACTATCCTAGAATATACCCGGTGTGTGTTGTCTTGTGTTTCATGCTTTACTTTGAGGAATTGCTTTGTGGTCTTTCCTTTTTGTTTTGGGGTCCCTACTAAGTACCGTGCTACTCAACCCTACACGGTTGTTTCCTGCACATATTGTGTCTGGTGCAGATGACTGATGTTTCGATAGGGGTGCTCAGGAAGACAAGATTGACGGATGCTATGATGGTGGACTTGGTGGCCTTGGACCAAGCGGGGCCTAGAAGGACTGGGCAGACATGACATACTACTTCGACTTCTAGTAGCATTACTACTCTCATGATTAGGCCAGGTTTTCTACTGATGACCATAAAAATTCCCATTTTGTACTTTCTGTTTTTAGTTATTAATTTGGTTTGAATTCTGGCCCACTTACTTTCAGTTATACTTTCACTCAGCGTTGTTTTAGTGAAACTTGTTGCTTCCTTTTAGTATGTTGGGATGTGGTTGGGCATGTGTGTGTGTATAGGTACTCAGGAAAATGCCTCCCACTTACAGGTTAACGCCTTCAGCGCTAGTCTCTAGCCCTTGGCCTTTTGGAGGCGGGCTTGGGGTAGTCACAACACGGGCCCTAGGGGATGGGTCATGACGAAGTGGTATCAAAGGGAGGTCAGTCCTACGAAAATGACCAAGATTATGTGTTTTGTTTTGGGGCAATAGTGATAAGTGTTTCAAGTATAACTTTTAGATTTAGGGAGTCCAATGTTGGTGCGGAGGCCAATATATCGATACACCAGGACCTTGAATTTTTCATTTCATCTGTATACATGAAAACAATGGTTGTATATGTGTCTCCTTGTGTTCTTTTGAATAAAATTCAGATCATGAGGTATAAAATTTTGACAGTGGTATATCTTGATCTATTTCCGGATGCCTCCACATGGACGACCAGTTAGGATCCCGATACGAGGTCCTGAGGACAACCCGCCTAGAAATGAGGCATCCGTTCAGGGACCGTTCCTAGAGATGTCCCCAACGGGTGGTGCACCAGTCCTAACTCCACCCGATGGTCTGTATCTACTTCCAGAAGTTCCAGTAGATGAAATTTGTAGGCTCAGTGTCCTACATGAGTTTTAGAGACCGAGACCTCGTAGGTTCAGGGGAGATACGAATCCTCTGGTCATTGAGGACTGGTTGGAGGATATGACATGGGTCTTCCGCCTAGTGTGGAAACTGCCTAATAAGACGAAGATCTTGGCAGTGAGACTTATGTAGGTCTCTATAAAGAGATGATGGAGTTTGAACACTCAGACACACGATGAGGAAACCCTTACCTGGGTAAACTTCAAGAGGCTTTTTCAGGATGTGTTTTCCCCATGACATTGTGCTCTGTGCACATTCATGAGCTTCTTCACCTTCATAAGGGGAGGATGAAGATAGTTGAGTACTATGGGAGGTTCACTGGGCTATCTCGCTAGTCCACAGACATGGTGAAAGACCCTTTCATTAGTGGTTAGATCCTTTGAGCAGGGACTTGGGCAGAAGATCAGGACATCAGTGTTGTCTCTCAGCCTCCCTACCGAAGCCAGGTTGCTGGAGAGAGCCCTTCTTGTAGTGAGCTTATTGGTAGAGCAGGCACCCATATATAGAGCTTCCAATAGACCCCAGGCGGTAGAGTCTTCGGCTGGCAGTAGACAACAAACGTGAGGGCCCAAGAAGGATAGGTAATTCATGGGATGACCCCAGGATTCAGGGTCGACAGTGAGAGGCTCCCAGACAAGAGGGAATCATCCGATAACTAGGATTTTCTATTTGTGAAATGGGCAGGGACACATGGCTCGTGACTACCCGACCTGCCACACACATGACCAGAAGGTGGTCGAGGGGCCACCAAGATAGTGATAATGGTTCAAGCGAGGAGGTCCATAGGGCTACTGACGTGGAAGGGGAGCCGGCTAAGTTGCCAGTAGTGGGCGACAGTTTGAGATGTTACCACCACCTCCCCTAAGTGGTCCACTCTGGCCTAAAGGAGTAGGCAGAAAAGATCAAGCATAGATTCAGGAAGCAGAGGTTTATGACCACGGTTCTCCATAGATGATCTGAGGTTTGATCTACGTCTTGTCCACCCTAACTGCAGTACTTATAGACATAGGTTCTAGTCACTCATTCCTTTCCACAACTCTTGTTTGGATCTCAGAAATTTCGGTGGAGATGTTGGATCGATCCTTATGGTTAGAGACTCCTACAAGAGGTGATTATATGATCACACATTGGTACTGGCAATGTGATCTTACTCTAGGTATGGACTGGTTATCTACAGAGATAGGTCTAGGTTTTTATTCACCGGTGAGAAGGAAACCCTCATAGCACAGGAAAATATTTCTCAGAGGAGGGTGAAACCGATCACTCACTAGTTGGCTAGACTCACCCTCGGTGTAGTGGATGAGAGGATTCTGAGATTTCCTGTAGTAGTGGACAAGTATGATGATATTTTCCCTGAGGATGTTCTGGGAGTACCTCCTCACAGAGAGGTAGACTTTTTCATTGACTTGTACCTCAGGTTGACACCAATGTACACATTGTCATATCAGATAGCTCCCAAAAAGATTCTTGATATGAGGGTATAACTAGAGTACCTATAGGAGAAGGGGTTCATAAAGCCCATTATTTCACCATGGGCATCCCTGGTGCTTTTTTCCAAGAATTCAGATGGGATTTTGAGGTTTTGATTGGACTTCCAGTGCCTGAACCAGGTGACCATGAAAAACAAGTATCCAATGATGATAATTATAACCTATTCGACTAGATAAAGGGTTCCCAGTGGTTCTAAAATATAGACTTTAGATCAGGCTATCACCAGCTTTGGGTATGGGATGAGGATGTACCAAAGATATCCTTCTAGTGTTAGTACGACCACTATGAGTTCTTAGTAATTCCTTTTGGTGTGACCAATTCAATAACAGTGTTCATGGTATACATGAATATGATCATCCAGCCTTACCTTGACCAATTCATCGTGGTCTTCATTGATGACATCTTGGTGTACTCAGCGTTAGAGGAGGATCATGCTACACACTTGCAGATGGTCCTGGATACACTCAGAGGGAACAAGATTTATAATAAGCTCTCAAAGTGTTAGCTTTGTATTTGGGAAGTTTAGTTTCTGGGACACATCTTCTCAGAGACTGGAGTTGAGTAGATCAAGCAAAGATTGATGCAGTACTTTCTTGGGAGCCACCCAAGAGTATTACTAAGGCGCAGAGCTTCTTGGGGTTGGCTGGTTACTATTAGAGTTTTGTAGCAAACTTTTCTAGGGTAGCAGCACCCTTATCAGCATTATAAGGGAAGGGACAACCCTTCAAGTGTATGGAGAAATCCCAAAAGAGTTTTCAAGAGATGAGGTGGAGACTGACTAGTACCCCCATCTTGGGACTACCGAAGGAGGGCTTCGAGTATGTAGTTTACTATGACACATCAGGGAATGGAATGGGTTGTGTCCTGATGCTATAGTAGCTAGTGATTTATTATCACTCACGATAGTTGAGACAACATGAGAAGTACTACGTTACTTATGACCAATAGTTAGCAGCATTGGTCTTTTCCTTGAATATGTGGAAGATCAACTTGATGGGTGAATGGTTTATAGTTTACTCCGACCATAAGTGTATCAGGTATATCTTCCCTAGAAGGACCTGAAACTATTAAAGTCGTGATGGATAGAGTTCCTCTAGGACTATGACTTTGAGATGGTCAATACTCTGGGAAAGGGGAACATGTTGGTAGACACACTCAGCAGGAGGACCAGGTTGTAGTTGGTGAGTGAGGTGACATAAAAGTTAGCCGTGATGTAGATATCCTCCATGTATGGTGGTGAATATCCTTACCTTTAGTCAATTAATTTTACTCCACCACTCTTACAACAAGTCATAGAGGCAAAAATGGTAGATGTTGACTGCGAGTCCTGACGTGCCCAATTATCCTTAGGATGGGCTCCTGATAGATTTTTTATAGGTCGCGATCACGTCTTCATTTTTAGAGGGCGCACCTTAGTTCCAGTGATGTTTTGAGAGGAGGTTCTGAGGGAGTTCCATACGTCCCTTTTGAAGGTACATCCTAGAGTGGAGAAAATGTACCAGGACCTCCGATGTCAGTTCTGGTGGCCGAGGAAGAAGAAAGCGGTGACCAAGTTCATTTCACGATGCCTCACTTGTTAGCAAGTGAAGTCCAAGCATTAGGTTCCAGAAGGCTTGGCCTATCCACACAGGGTACCAGAGTGTAAATGGGATAATATCTTGATGGACTTCATGACAGGGTTACCATGTACAATCAGAGGCCATGATTTTATTTGGGCGACCGTGGACCGACTCACCAAGTCATCCCACTTCCTAACCATCGGAGAGTAGGGACTGGTAGAGGGATTGGGACACCTATACATCCAGGAGATAGTGCGGCTTCACAGGGTTCCTTCAACGACTGTATCAGATTGTGATTCCCACTTTACATCCCGATTGTGGAAGAGATTACAGGAAAAATTTTGGAAGCAGCTGCGTTTTAGCACAACATTTCATCCCCAGATGAATGGTTAGACAGAATGGATCATACAAACCCTAGAGGACATGCATCATTATTGTGTAATTGACATTGGTCACAGTTAGGAGGACCACTTTCCACTTGTAAAGTTTTTGTACAACAACAGTTATCACTCCATCATCGGCATGCCACCGTTTGAGGCCTTGTATAAGGGACCTTTCATATCACCCATATACAGGACATACCCTGGGGATTCTGTACTCATGGGTACGGAGTTGGTACAGGCTACCACCAAGAAGGTGTAGATCATCTAGGAGCAGATGAGGCCCTCATAGAGAATGTATAAGTCCTATGCCGATAGGAGATGAAGACCCTCAAAATTTGAGGAGGGAAATAATGTTTTCCTTCGGGTCTCACCCTATTGAGGATTGTAGAGATTTGTCTAGGGAAAAAAGCTATCCCCGAGGTTCATCAAACCTTTTCAGATCTTGAGTTGAGTTAGCGAGGTGGCGTGCTACCTAGATCTTCCTGCAGAGATGCACCGAGTGCATGATGTTTTCCTCATGTCGCAGCGGAGTAGGTACATACATGATCTATTTCACATCATCAAATGGGGCGAGCTAGACATTGATCATTAGGTGATGCTTGAGGAGTTCCCGGTGGAGATAGAAGATCAACATGATTGGGTCCTATGTGGACGGTTGATTCCTCTAGTTCACGTTCAGTGGTAGCATGAGAATCTCTAGGAGAGCATATGGGATCTGGAGGCTCATATTCATGCTCAGTACCCCCATATGTTTGATTAGTTTTGTTTTGGACATTAGGGAAGTAAAGTCATAAAGTTGGGAGAATTTAATATCTTGGAAATTCCATGTTGTTTTTAATTAAATGAAATTATTTCGAGACTGTGAAATTCGAAGGAACAAGATTGTGAGGTCCAGAGAGCCCAGAATAGAGTTTTGAACTTTTTTTAAGGTACATTTAGTAAAAGTGCTAGCAGGATTTTCTATATTTTTAAATGGTGCTCAAATAGAAAATCTGAGGGAACCGTTGAATTCGAAACGCTGAGATTTTCCTAGAAATGTCTTAACTTTGGCCAAAAATGGCAGAGCAGAAAAGTTATTTTTCAGACTTTTTGAGAAAAATAATAAAATAATTTAAAGGAATTGTTTTATTTCTTTCTCACTATTGTGTGGCAGACAACGATGATACAACACAACAATGATGTGGAAATGGGGAACATTAATGGAGAACCAATAATGGCTGATTGGAAACTGCGAAACTAATTTTATAATGGATCATTAAATGTAGATCATTAAATATGGCCCATTTAATTAGCATCATTAATTGACACAATGACGCTATGCTTTTGTTTCCTTTATTTTGGCACATTGGAGATGATAGAATTAAACCTTGGTGACTCTCGGATGAATCTCCAATGGGAATTCCTCTTCAACACAGAATGATGAATAACATTAATGAGACTTCACCAACTACGATGAACCTTAAAGAACAGAGATGGAAGTGATGATGTTGACATCTTGAATCCTTGAGGATGGACACTTCGACATCACACATCAAATAGGTAGGGGTTTGAGTTTTATTTCAAATTTCTTCTCTATTCTTCACTTTCTAGAAATGAAAAATGCAAATCAACCCACAAACAAGTTGATCCATGATTCATGCGTTATGTGGGAGGGTGACTTTTTCTTAGGGATTATTTATCTGGGATTCCAAACTTGCATGAAATGGTTGAAATACAAACCCAAAATCTACCCCTAGATTTAAACCAAAAATGCAGAGGGCCCGAGCAGATATGAATAAGGCCTGAGCACCTCCGCTCGTGCGTTCTTGGTGGCCACATTTTCAAAGTGGTGGTAATTCGATTCAGGGCCCTATGTAGGGATTGAGGTGACCCGAGAGGCCCATAGGCATAGAAGGATCATAAAAAAAACCTCTAAAGAAAATATGGTGGCCCTCAGTAGGTGCCACCGGCACGACACCACCGACGTGGTGGAGGGAGAAACCGGTGGTGGCGGCTGGCCCATGCCGGCCGCATGAAGAGGCCAGTGCCAACGGGCACCATGGAAGTAGGAGGCCATGGCCAACCGGCCGCGGCGGTGGAATCATCACACTAGGCAGGAACCGTTTGGAGGAGGGTGGCCTATATCCAGGCCACCCGGGTGCCAGAGAGCTACAGTCCAACAATCGGGGCTGCAGGGGCCCTGTGTCCGCAAGGCCAGTGGAGTGAGTGGGATGCGATGAGAATTCCACATCCCGGTCAGGCGGCGCACCCCATCCTCCTCATGCGGCTGGGCCTCAGGCTGGCGGGCTAGACCTGCAGCCCAACCGGATGGTCCCACAGCCCAACGGGCCGAACCAGCGTCCTAGTGGGACAAACCCGCACCAGCGGGCCGGACACGCACCCAGCAGGTCGGACCAGTGCTGATATTCCAGAATTGTGCTGACAAGCTGGACATGCGCCCTTCGGGATGGGTTGGAATAGACTGGGCTATTGGGCGACCCGACGGTCTGCACCCTCGGCCAAACCAGGCTAGGTCCTGTGAGGCCCATTGGGCCTGGCCCTTTGGCCAGAGCAGAATAGATAGAACAAGAACTGAACTGGGTTAGGTCGAGTCAGTCGATCATAAATTGGGGTATGTGGGACCCCCGGGCCTGGTTGGTTGCGTCGGTCCGACCGGGTCGGATTGGGCCCTGTCACAACCGACACCCTGGTTACTGAAACACCTGTATTTTACAAACCATGCATTCGATTGATAAGATGTTTGCAGAGTTGGGACCCTATAGATGAGAGGGATATTTTGGAACACTCTTTGGGGACATTCATGGAAGTTGTGATGTGACTAAGGGATTTAGGAGCAGTTCTCCTATGCATGCTATGTACAGAACCTTCTGATTTACTGAGACCTGAGGAATGCTGACTTTCGACTCTGTATGAATCAACCATGTCCCAGTGGGAAGAAACTCTTTGTGAATTTGTTGGACCATGGTGGGAATCACTTCTCTTTGACTTTGCAGGCCCACAATACATGACAATGATAAGTAAATGTTTTGGCCAAGATTAGTGGGATGCACTTCTCCATGACTATGTGGGAGCACAGTACGTAGTGGGGAGGTTCACCTAAGTAGTCCATGGTTAGTGGGAAGCACTTCATTATGACTTGGAAGGACCATTGTACTCATTAAAGGATGATTTCTTCAACAACCTAGGTGTTCGACGATATGACTGATGATGCTATTCTTACTATCCTAGAATATAACTGGTGTGAGCTATCTTGTGTTTCATTCTTTATGTTGAGGAATTTTTGTGTGGTCTTTCCATTTTGTTTTGGGGTTCCTACTAAGTACTGTGTTACTCAATCCTACATGGGCTTCACCCTTACGTGTCTTGTATGGTGCAGATGACCAACGTTTTGATAGGGGTGCTCAGGGAGATGGGACTGACGAACGATACAATGGTGGAATTGGTGGCCTGAGACCATGTTGGGCCCAATAGGACCGGGCATACATGACATACTACTTTTCTTTCCATTAGCTTCACTACTCTCATAATCAGGTGCGGGTTTCAACAAATGGCCATCAGAGTTCCCTTTTTGTATTTTCAATTTTATGTTCTTTGTTGGGTTTGTATTCTTACCTACTTACTTTCAATTGTACTTGCACTGAACCTTGTTTTAGTGGTACCTATTTCTCCCTTTCAGTGTGTTGGGATGTGGTTGGGCGTGTGTGTGTACATGTACTCAAGAAAACTCCTCCCACTTGCAGGTTAACGCCTTCGACATTTGTCACTGGCCCTTGGCCTTCAGGAGGCAGGCTTGGGGTAGTCATTGTACGGGCCTCACAGGATTGGTCAAGACAAGATATCATATAGGGTGAGGATAGAATTATGAATCCTACTTGATGATATATCGAGACAAAGGGTTATATTACACAATAGTGTTTATAAGAAGGTTAATTTAATTATGACATTAAATTAATTCTCTATGGGTGTCATGATATCTAACTAAATTCTTATATTAGAATTAGGGATGTTAACCAAATGAAACATAGAAAGTGTTCTAGAGGGTCATATAATAAGTTTATTCATAATATCAGTAAACTATATTGAATTTAGCATTCATAAAAAATATCGTTCTTAACTTATGGAATAATAATTATTCAAGTATCGCTGAACACATAAGTATAATAACTAGATATTCATGTTTATAATATGTGAGATGAATTTTATCTCTTATTTATTATCCAAAAGGAAATAAATAAATATTTATTTATACACTATTTTAGTGAATATATTGATATATAAAAAATTATTTATTTATATGAATATAAAAAATAAATATTTATATATGAGTTTAATGAATATAATAATTATTTTTTATTAAATGGATAATATTTATTAATTTAAATTAATATTTTATTTTTCAAGGATTGATAAATTATGAGGTGGATTTTTAGGATGAGTTAGGGTCCGAATGAAAATGATATATTTAATTTAATATCATTTAAATAAATATTGATTTATTTATCTAACATATGATATTTAAATTTGATCATGTCAAGTGATATAAAAATAAAAATAAAAATATTATTAGACACGGGGAATAACTTAGAGAGAATATATGATAAAAGAACTTATTATAATTATCAAATATTAAACATAAGTATATTTTTTAATTAACTTATCAAAAAATTTTATCAATCCCTAAAGTGAATATTCTCCTCCCACTCTCCCATGAACAAGATAGAACCAGGGGTACTCTTGTTGGGATCAAATATAAACAATGTGAAACACTAGGTTCATTTGCACTAACACTTGTAAAACCAAGGGATTATTTTTGGAGATTCATGGATAACATGTGGATACAACTAGAGGAACCCTAACCCGGATTCTCCATTATAATGATGAAATAATTAGAGTGACATAATAATTGACTAATAATAATTATCACATTTTAGGTAATTCTTATTTTGAATAAATTATAAATTTAATGCAAAATACACTCTCTAGGATATTTTATGCCTTCCTTTATCAAGTTCTTCAGATATTTTTCATTATAATCAATAAAAAACAATTTTTGGGACCTGGACCACCCCATACCTTACACCACATACCCTTCAAGTAGTATTTGAGTAGTCACATTATAATATATAATTATTTTTTTATTTTTTTGATCATTTTTTTGTGTTTTTTTTACTTTCCATTTCCATTCATTTATTATTAATCCAAAAATCTAGATAACATGTTCATCTAAATTCATATCACCAAGAATATACCAATAACATGTGAATAATTCTTGAAGATACCATATGAAGGTGTCAAGGATGTTGGATACATGCCACAACTATATGAAGTGTAATGGTAAATTACATTCCATGTACTGTTGATCAACCACACAAAGCATGGGCCACAAAAATAAAAACATGCTATGGGATTTGGTATGTATTTTCATTTCACATAGAATATTGGCCGTCAACATGAAACATGATTTGATATGGATCAAATGGAGTGTAGCTGTTGCACATGTCGTATAAACCCACAATGTTTTGAGCCCGTGTAAATCACGATATGTCGTGTGGTCAATTACGTGTTGTTATTACATGCGGAATATTCACTTCCTGTCGAGCGATGAAAATATAAGTTTATTACACAACATATAGTTGGGTATAAATTCCATGTAACACATGAAATCTCATGCAAGGAATACATAATGATTTTAGTCATCTTGTCTGGGTGTCCATAAGTAGATTGTTTGAGGTGTCGTTGGCTGTACATTTTATGAAACACATTCCATCTCACATAAGGTACAATCTAAGATAAATGTGCCATACAAGTCAACACACAGATAAATAAATCACAATATAATATTTATGATGTTTAGTTATTTTTACATTCTATGTGATAGGTGTCTTTTCACACCATGTATATGCCGAGGGTTTTGAATGTTTCTTGTGGATATAAATGATCAATAATCATTATTAACATAAATACTTCACTAAATGATGTGTAGAAGTCATCATACTCACCATCTTCATAGACATTACCAACAATACATACCACATATACTTAAGAATGACATGTATTCCAAAATTTCATATAAACTACACAACTAAGCCCATAAAACAACACACCATGCATATCATGTCGCATCGAGTGGGAATACATGCATTTAACTACATAGTACATGATAAGGACAATACACAACTTAATTCACATGATGTGTTGAATGAATGAACATTTCATGTAATTATTAAATTCTAGATATGGATTTAATCATACATTGAAAGGTATACACCATGTGGCCTCTAATACATGTCATGTATTTGTTAAATTATTTCAAGGAATTTAATCTGACATAAAGAAGGTATAAATTATGTTGCCTCATTAATACATGACATATACATCATTATTTTAAATATTTAAATTTGAAAATTAATTTAATATATTTAAAACTATTCATGATGGGTATCTCAAGGGTTGTTTTTATAGAATATTATGTTAAAACAATTAATCAATTAATTAGTCCACTGATTTATTAATTTAAGTAAATTTATCTTAATAAGAATGAATTGAAATAAATGCTTAAAATTTTAAATGATTAGTCATTACATATTGTGATTGATCATGAGATTAACTAACCTATGTATGTGTTGGGTTAATTTATTATTTATTGCATAGGTTTTTATATGATAATTTATTATTAAATTAAATATAAAGATATGAATATCATACATTCCTACTTTATTATAAACATTCCTACATGTACATGGTTTATTTTATGTAACCCTAAACCCCTGGAACCCCTCACCTTTTAGTGAGTAAGCATTTGTAAAGGATAAATATCCCAGCAGGAGGATACAATTCATGACATAAGCTGAGGTGAAACCAACAAAGGAGACATATAGGTTAATAGAGGAATGATAAAACTTGAACTAGTCATCAACTTAATGAGTTATTTTCCCTAGGTTCAGGAATATATTATCTCTAATAAATAATCCAATCATTAAATAAAAATCTCATGATCATATCCGATTTTTTTCAGTGCATGATTATTTATTTGTTAATGTGATACATGGTTTATTTGGTTGATTAAATATGATCACATAAATTAAATAAATTAATAAACATGATAAGATGCAATAAAGTATAAATATTATGCATAAATTATTTTATCAGACAAGGTAAATTAATTATATAAAATCAATACAATATTAACATGAATGTGAATAATAAAATAAATAATTTAGAAAGAAGATAAAAAATCCATCAAGAGAAAATTAAGATTGATAATTAATTCCATATTTTGAGTTACGATGTGTCCATAATTAAAGTATTGGTTATGCCATAGTCATGAAAAATTTTAATTATCAAGGAGTCTTATATTGTAATATTCGATGTTGTGAAGCTATGGACTTCGAATATGTTCAAGGATTAGAACATCAAGAATATGATTCCTATGTTTCACCATTGTTCAAACTATATTTATTCATAGATGTTACTCACTAAAGAGTTTAGTGGAATTATTTTACCCTTTGTCACATAGATATGTTGAAGGAATTATAAAGAGTTGTAATGAGTATAAAACCCCCTAAAAGTATTGCAAACATACTGCTGATATGGATGTTTACCATATTTGATATGGTAAGATAAGTTCTTATGTATGGATTTGTTAAGTATTATTAAATTGAGTTTAAGAACATAAAATGTATTTTATAATACAAAAGGAAATAATAGACTAATATATCATCCATATGTTTGATATGTTAAGACGTGTGCTTATGTATGGTTTTTAAGTATTCATAGATGTTAATCACTTAAGTGATCCCTAAATGATGTTATTACTGATTTATTATAGGTTATAATGATATTTTAAGGTTTAAATGAGTAGGATTATTATATTGAGGTACATAAAATTCCCATGAGGCACCAAACATGTTTTATGGTTTGGATGACCTGCTATGTCTACCATATAGAGTGTCATATGCTATGTATTTAGTATACTAGGGGTGAATGTTTCATACTAAATCCCCATACATGAGGTTAGTGAGATATCTCTTATGATATCCTTTATAATATGATACCTTTCTTACAAAAGACTTTAGGTTTAGATAACTAGTGGTGGTTGGCTATTTTGGTGCTCATGTTATCAGTTGGAGCACAATCATGAAGGGATTCATCCTATAATATAATGAGTATGAAAATTGGTCCCCAGATTGAGATAGATTAAGGAAGAGTATGTCCATAATTAGAAAGTACATAATATATTCTTGATTACACTAGTGAGGGGAATGGGGTTTTCTCATCCACTAAGACAAATGACATGTGATGTATACATTTCCATGTTCAATCTATACTTGGAGATTCAAGAATATAAGAGGATGATATATGGGATTGACATACTTTATGTACTATGTTCACTTGATGTCTTAGAAAAAGCTATTATATGATTATTCATTCATATATATGTTGTGGTTTGGGGAAACTTGTATAGATATACAAGTGATTAATGGAGATCACACCATATCTATTTGTAACTTGAGTAGAAATTATTGTCATGAACTGGCCTGAGATAACCCAACACGTCGCCTGACCCAACTCACCACTAGGACCAAAGGTTGTTTTTGATCCCTACATGTTGCAAACTAGTTCCCAAGTCTCAATCATGTTCACTTGGGAATAATTTCACCCTTAGATAAATATGATCCACAATAAGGATACCACTAAGAAATACGACATGACCCATCAATAAATTGGACGTCTATACCATTAAATAAAAAATTTCAAAATAAGAAAATAAATAAACAAGAGTATCTAATAGTAGAAATAATTATAACAACTAAACGTTATAGTAATAAATAAACATCATTTTTAGTAAGATACAGATACAAAATAAATGTAAATTATAACAAAAAGTAGGTCATATGGGATGAAACATAACCATCCTGAAATATAAATGAAAATAAAATAATACTAAACCATTATCAGGAATCACCTTATGACCCATGGTTACTTAACACTACCAAATATAATCACTAATGGACTAACCCATACAAACCAAAAAAAGAAAAAGTTAAGGAAGAACAAAAATTGGGAACTTAAAATAAATCATGAGAGATTTATACACCCAATGTTATATGTAGGGTGTGAGCTAAAAACACCCAATAATATTTCACAAAAGTGTTTGTGCCATTTCCTTTCAGAGTTCATTTCAATAATGCTGGTTTGAAATATTAATAATGAAAGTAGGGTTTCCCCAAATATGTGAGATGAAACCAAATATCATGCCTATAACACTTATGAAACACATTTCCCTTCATCTAATAAATAAGAAAAAAAATAAAAAAACATTTTTATCAAACACTTTTAGTATCAAGAAAAATAATTTCTCAATAAATTTATGAAAATAGGCAAAAAAAACTTCCCCCCTATTTTAAAACTTTTCTGAAATACTGTTTCATAATTCAAAAATCATTTTCCTTTTCAAACCCCATTTTTAAAACTATTTTTCAAACTAATTTTTAAATAAACTGAATCTATAACTAGAATAAATATAAATACAATTAGAAACCAAGTACATGCATAAAGCATCGCAACATAAAAAACAATACAAGGGTTCCATGTAATTAATCATGTCTAAGGGATACAACAAGGAATAAGGCATCCCCTAAAGAATATTATATGGAATGAAGGTATCATATCAAACCCACTTGGATTAACATGAATAATAAATACAAAATTATACTATATTTAAAAACCCATACTATTTCCTTTAAATGGGTATTTTTTCATTACTACAAACTCATCGAATGATAATCCAGCATCACCCAGGCTAAAGCTAAAATTGATACCTAAATACATTAAATCTCATACTCATAAATAATCCATGTGAAAAACATTTAAAAACATTAGGTGAGCAGAAAATCATATTATTTTTTAAAATAATTAGAAAAACTCAATTTTTGAAATTCTTAAAAACTCATTAAAAGTGTTCTCTTAAAATAATACTTTGAAATTAATATTTTTTTCAAAATTACCTCTTAAAATAAAAAAGGGGTTTCAAAAAAAAAATTATAAAAAGGAACTTTCAAAAACATTCTCTGATAAGACATACAAATATTTAAGACTTCTTTATTAAAAACAAAAGTCTTTAAAATCCCTTTTGAAATCAAGGCCCCTTATAAAAATCAAACTTTTACTTTTTGAAAAAAATCACAATATTTACTTTTAAAATGAAATCCAATGATTTGTATTAAAAATATTTGAAAAATTAGAAAAAGAAAAACCTAAGGAAACCTGTGAAATTACATGGGATATATAATTCCTACCTTTCACTTTATTGGAAAAAGTCACTTTAGGATTTTGGTTCACTCCCAATCCATCATTATTATTTAAAAAGCCCATGTAAAATATTTTTACAAAACATTTTATTTCTTTATTTTCATCAGTGATATATTTAAAACTTTATTTTCAAAATACATAAGATCATAAATAAAAATTAATTTATAAAATGGAAATTTATATAAATAAATTCATGGTTAGCTAATGGACACTTGAAAAAAGATTTTGTTTATGAGAAATTAATATTTTAAAAAGAATAAAAATAATAATCAGAAGAAACTTATAATTTGTGGAAGCATTATTTAAATAAATTATTAAATTTAATCATGATGGGAATGATTTTGAAAATGATATATTATTATTTATTGATGAATATGTAGAGAAAAATGATTTTTTGACATGAAATATTTTAAATACGATAATTGTGAATGAAGAAAACGAAGGGAAATTATTTTCAATAAAAAAATATTTTAACTAAAACATACAGAGGGATAGAGTTTTTGAAACTAAATATTTTAACACATAATATTATAATTTTGAAACTCTTTAAGAAAAAAATTTGAAAAAATTTCCTTAGAAAATTTTATTTTAAAAATCTAAATACGAAAAGAAAATGTTTTATTTTATAGAAACCATAAAAAATAGTGTACTTCTTGAAAGATTTGAAATAGTTTTTTATTAAATAATTTCTATTATGTTAAATATATGATAGAACTATACTATAGTTATCCTTATCCAAGATAATCCCCTAAACTCACTCTCTCGCTTTCTTTCCCTGTAGTTAGGTAAGTTACACTTATTCATTGGCTTATGATCTTAGTGGAGTCACTTCTTATGATCACCCAAAGAGATCATTTATATATTCCAAAATCACTGTATATCTAATACATAAAATTACATAAATTATTATTTAACTCTATGTTCAGGGATGGGGAAATAAGAGTGTGGAAACCTTTATATAGAAACCAATTTTCTACAACTGTTATAAGTTCACCTTATATAGAAAGATCACTTAGTAAATTTATTAACCATGATTCGAACCACATTCCTAAACTATTTTCATATAAAACTTTCTGTGTGTGGTTCCTAAAAATGAAAAATGTTTATATATTTTTATTCTACTGATGACCATGAAACTATTGCATTCTAAGAAGAATATGACATCAGTTATAGTTTAAAATTTTATTTCATCCTTTACTTGAGTTGTGTCCCATCTTCTTTGTAACGATTTTGATTCTTGGACATGTAATATATATATATATATATATATTTGTGTTTATATATGTAAGTTTCTAATAAACTCAAATTTTTCACACACCGGGGAAGAATATGATATTTATAATGGGTTTAATTCTAAAATATACATGTCATAAGATTTATGCGTATGTACCTTTATGTGTAATTTTTACTATCGTCGAAAGAAATGAGGATGTGAGTGACATGCCAAATGAATGGAGTGAACAACATATTATAAAATGTGTAATGAAGGCAAGGTTAAAGATAATGATGGTATCATGCATGGAGGAAGAAGAAGAAGAAGAAGGTGTTGTGTAGTTTTAATTTTAAAATACACATGCCTTGTTTTTAATCTTTGAATAGTTCCCAGACTAACTGATATCACATTGGACATAGATTATGTTGCGTGCCCCCTTATACACCAATTTTCTTTATTCACAAATCTTTGACGTTCATCGAGTTCCTTAGCTCGCTCGCTACCAAACATGCTGACCGACATGCTGTAGAAGCTAAGCATGACCCTGCACCTGCCTGCTGACCCGCATGCACTAGGATCCTCATGCACATGATCTATCTCACCTATGAACTTACTTGGTTGTTCTTGGCTGATTTGGCCCTCAATATTGGTCGATTATCCCTTGGGATGACATAATTACTTGGGCTGGCTTGGCTTAGAGACTTGGAAATAAAATTTTATGTATATTTATTAATTATTTTTCAAAAAATAAACTACAAAAATATTTATCTAATTACAATTTTATTAATTACAACTCAATTATCTAATTATAATTCAATACAGTTATATATAAGCAATAATTAAAAAAATATTACTATTATTTATTATTATTTTTATAATCTATTTATTTACTTTCATTAATAAAAATTTAGTATTAAATGCATATTTTACGTATTTGAAATATTAATTCATCCCAATTTTAAATATATTCCATTTATCATAAATATATTAAATATAAATTTTAAATTATTATCTTTATCATTATATTCGTTTTACAAATACCTTAATTAATATTATATTACTATCATAATTTATAATTGTCATTAAATATATTCTTTTTAAATTAATATAACATTATTATACATTACATTTTCAAATTAATGTAAATATTATATCACCATGAAAATTTAAAATTAAATATATTTAATTCAAATTAAATTAATATAATTCACTTATATTCATTTCAAATTAAAACTAAATTTACTGTAATATTAATAATTTTCAATAAATTTCATATTACTATTAAAATGTATAATTATCATATATTTATTTCTATTTAATATAATTCCCTTATAACTATTGTATATACATTCAGTTCAAGATAATAATTAATATGACTTAATATTTATATTTTTCAAATTGTAATTAAAATTTATATATTTATTTCAATGTAATATTTTATATACCATAATAAATATTATTTAAAAAATAAATTATACAATTATCATCAAATATGTTCATTTATGATTAATATGATTTACCTTTAATTATCATTATCTAATATAAATTCATCTTAAATTAATATTTTATATATCATAATAAATACTATATTACTTTTAAAATTAAAATATATTTATTTCAAATTAATATATTATAAAATTTATATTTAAATTTGTTATTAAAATTTATACTTATCATTCACTATCATCTATCACCAAATAATTCCAAATTAACAATTAATTTTATTGACATATTACCCATAAATACATATATAAATTAAATATAAATTTGGATAATGTATAAATTTTGGAATTTAAACATATTAAATATAACTTCATGTTTAGAATACATCTATTTGCATAAATAAAAATTTAATTAGAGTTGTATTTTTATAACATGAATTAATTTATTCAATAATTTAAATTTTTTTATTGAAAAAATCATTTAATTTTGTAAAATATACTCTATGTTAAAATATCTCATAGATTTTTTTAGTTTTGAAATGACTCATTTAATAAACATTTATTTAAAATAAAATTTATACTAAAATATCAGGGCATCAAATTCTACCAATGTTAAATAAATTTCACCCTAGAATTTTATGGTATGATAAATTTTACTTCATAATTAAACATAAAACAAATAATATTTTTCTAAATTATGATTAATTATATTTTTTAAAGATAACATTCATACAAAAAAGTTATAAGAGATTAATACATGAAAAAATATTTATTTTAAACGGGAACTCCACTGATTCCTAAATCATGAATAATAAAACATTAGAAAATCAATAGGATCCACTCTTAGATTTCAAGGGATTTTTAAAATCTACAAATCCTTAACATAATAATCACCTAAAAATAGAATCACAAAAACCTCAAGAAAAATTTCTAACTCTTAAATTATCTAGAACTAATATCATCATAATCTCCAAAGTTATCAAAACCATTTATTTGTTATCAACTCAGACTCCCTAGTCCCGCACTACTAAGTCCGATAAGAAAAACATATACTATTTTTCAATTTTCATTAATTTTAGAAGATGTGATCCAAATTTAACAATTTATTATTACATCATCAATTCAAAATATTGAGTCACTGCATACCCAAGAGTATTTTTATGTTGATATCTTTTGGGAAGTATGAAATTATGTTACATGTTAAAACCCATAATATTTTATTTTAAATGGGTATTTTTCCACTATTAAAAACTTCTCAAATTATACTCCTGCTTCACTTAGGCTAATCCTAAAATTGATACCTCACTCTATTAAATATCCTACTCATAAATAATTCATATGAAAAACATTTAAAAACTTTGGGTGGGAAAAAAATATCAGTAATAGTTTTTGATGTATTATAATCCCTCTATTTTTAAAATGCCTGAAAACTCATTAAAAGAGTTTTCTTAAAAAAACATTGAGATTTATTTTTAAAAAAATTACTCATTAAAAGATAAAAGGGTTTTTATAAAAATAATATTATAAAAAGGTTCTTTCATAATCTTTATTTTTGAAGATGTAAGAATACAAAAGACTTATTTCTTAAAAACTTAATCCTTGAAAATATATTTTAAAATAAATGGACCCCTTTTAAAAATAAGTACATTTAATTATTGAAAAATATCTATTTACTTCCATTTAAAATGAAATCCAATGAATTTTGGTGAAACTCATTGCTATTCTAAAAAAATAAATACCTAAGGAAACATGGAATATTATATGGGATATATAGGGCCCACCTATCACTTTAGTGAAAAATGACCCTTGAGTCTTGGGATTCACTCCCCATCCCTCATTATTTTTACAATTCCGAAGTGTTATATTTCCACAAAACAATTTTTAACTTGATTTTTCATCAGAAATTAATTTTAAACATTATTTTCAAAATACACAACATCAGTGTTAAAAAATTATTTATAAAAAGGAAAAGTATACAAATAAATTAACAGTGAGTTGACAAATTCTCAATAAAATATGTTTTAAAAGAAATTCAGTTTTTAAAAAGAATAAAAATAATAATCAGAATAAACTTAAAATTTATTAGCGACTCATTTAAATATTTTTTAAAATTAAATCATGATGGGAATGATTTTTAAAATTTTATATTGAATATTTATGGGATAATCCTTTAAATAAAATTTTAAAATTTTAAATTGAATCATGATGGAGAAATAAGAGTATATATACCTTTATACAAAACCCATTTCTCTACTACTATTATAATCCCACCTTACCTGAAATATAACTTAATTTTTTTTACCCCTACTTTTACTACCTTCCTCAACTATTCTCGTTTGAAACTTATTTGATGTGGTTCCCCTAAATGAAAAATGTGTATATATTTTTATTTTGTCAATAACTGTGTAATGGTCACATGTCGGGAGGGAGATGATATTTATTATGGTTAAATTTTTTATTTCATCCTTCGCCAAAGATTCATCCCACCTTATTCATAAATATTTCACTTGATTTACATGAAATATAAATATATGTGTGTATATATGTATAATATGTCAATAAACCCACATTTTTCACACATTGGAGAAGAGGATGAAAATAATGGTGGGTTTAGTTTTAAAAGACACATGTCATAAGAATTATACACAGGTCCCTCTATGTGATTTTTTTCTTAAAATTGAAGTAAATGTGTATGGGAGTAGCATGTTGGATTAATATTGTAATAAATTTCTTACAAAATGTGTAATACAGGCACAATTAAAGGCAATGGCAATAGTGCATGTGGTGGAACAAGAAGGCATTGTAGGATTTAAATTTAAAATACATGTGCAACTTTTTATCTATGAACAATATCGATGCTATCCGACCCCAAATCATATTTACAATATATTCTTCACCCCTATATATTTAAATTTTCTCTTTTAAAAATCATTGAAGTCTGTCAGGTGTTGATTCTCACCCATGACCCACTTTGCTGACCCACATGTTATGGAAGCATCACCCTACCACTGTGTGTAGACTTATGGGCACTAGACTCCTCTTGTTTATACTCTATCTCACCTATTCCTCTTCATGACCAATCATGGATGAGTTGGACCCCAATCTTGGCCGGCTATCCCTTGAGATGGCTTGCTTCTTGTGTTGTCTTAGCTTAGAGACATGAAAATATTATTTTATATATATATATATAAAATATTTTATAAAAAATCTACCAAAAACCATTATCTAATTATAATTTTATTAATTATAACTCTATTATCTAATTATAATTCAATATAATTCTATATAATAAATTTTTTAAAAATTTTAATTCTCTTTAGTAATTACCATTATTATAATCTATTTATTTACTTTCATTAATGATAATTTATTATTTACTACATATTTTCTATATTAAAATATTCATTCATATCAATATTAACTATATTATATTTCTCATATATATTAATCATAAATTTAATTAATTATTATTTTCATTATATTTATTTTCCAAATATATTAATAAATATTATATTTCTATCACAATCTATAATTGACATTAAATATATTATTATCAAAATAATACAATCTTCTCATACATTATAATCATTTCAAATTAATATAAAAATTATATTAACATTAAAATTTACAATTAAATATATTTAATTCTAATCAAATTAGTATAATTCCATTTAAATCCATTTATAATTAATATTTCATTTAGTACTATATTTATATTTATCAATAAATGTTAAATTATCATCAAAATTTAAAATTATTATATATTCATTTATAATTAATATAATTCTCTTATAACTATATTATATACATTCATTTCAAACTAATAATTTATATGTCATAATATTTATATTTCTCGAAATGTATTTAAAATATAAATATTTATTTCAAAATAATATTTTATATGCCATCATAAATATCATTTTACTATTAAATTATGAAATTATCTTCAAATATTCTCATTTAAAATTAATATGATTCACTTATAATTATTATTATCTCATTTATATTCATCTTAAATATTATTTTATATATCATAATATATAATATATTGCTATTAAAATTCATATATATTTATTTCAAATTAAAATACCATAATATTTATATTTCTCATTATTAATAAAATATATATCTATCATTCACTATCATTTACCACCAAATAATTCTAAACTAAAAATTAAATTTTCTTAACATATTACACATAAATTCAGGAACAAACTAAATAAAAATATGTCCAAAATATAAATTAAGAAATAAAAACATATTAAATATTACTTCATGTTTAACAAATATCTCTTTATATTAATATATATATAGTTAGAATAGTAATTTTTATAGGATTGAAATGTAGATGTAGATGCTCAATTACAAGAGGGGGGGATGAATTATAGGTTTAAAGACTTCTATATGTATCCCTTAAAAGGATTTAGTTTAAAATTATATAAAGTAATTATATTCATAACAACTATTTTATTAAAAAAATTAATTTAGATAGGGACCTAGGTTTGATAGTTATCATATTCAGAGTGACTATGAAGACATTTGACATGTCTCTATTTATCATGATCACAAATATGTGGTAATGAATCATATTCAAAATGGATATGATTATGAGAGTAATGAAAATAAAGAGATTAAACTATATAGTGTATAGAATCATATTGTACAGTTTGTAAAAGATCGTAATCACAAAATGATCATAATCAAATAATATATCATAATTAGAGTAATTATAATGTAAATAGTATTCAATAAAAAATGAACAAGTAAATAATTAACATTCTATTACAAATAGTGGAAAGTAAAAATACAAGTAAAGGAATACAAATATTTTATACCAAAGAGAAGGGTATACAACCATCTAGGATAAGGGTCCCATGATTTATTCTTTGAAGAAATTTTGTCTTACCCACACCTGGGTAATCCCTAGATGTGATGATCAGATTTTTTCTTGGTATCCCCATAAGTAATTAATCAATATAGTGATCAGTGCCTTCTGTATTCCTATCCTTGGAATCCCTCGATTGTATTCGGCAATAATCAACATTGCACTAAGTAAAACAAATCAATTGAATATTTCAAGTGTGTCGAAAAAGAAGTTCACAAATATATCACTTAAATTATTTTCCCACAAATCAAATTTGGTAGTGATTTAGTACTTTCAAAAAAAAAACTCTTTGAGCTCATTCAAATGACCTGGTGTTTGTAGCCTTCATTACAATGGTCGTATTTTCGTCTAACAGTAGTATTTCTTCCAAAATTCTCAGAGGGACTTAAATATGTCAAACTCTAAAGGAAATATTTTAATTGAAAGAATGACATCATTTTAATACTTATCAAAACAAAATACACGACATCGTTATAATTTGAAGTCATTATTTTTGATACAAGACTATCTTCTTGATGCGATAGAGTGAGCATGAAAAGAATATGGCCTATCTGATAAAATGAAAGAGTGGATAGTAAATTGGTACGACTATATTCATTTTAAATAGTGAGTATGAAATGAATATGGAATATCTGATAAAATAATACAGTGAATAGTAAATCAGTATGACTGTATTCATTTGAAAAAGTGAGCACAAAAATCAAGGCAATATGGTTTTATTATTGAGTACGATGAAATGCATAACAGTGAGATTGATTAAAATCATATTTAGATTTTATCTAATGAGTACAATGATGAATGTATCTAAGATCATATTGATATTCATATGAAATTATAATTTTTACAAAACAAGTGGGTATGATTATTATGATATACATACACAATATTGCACTTATAAACAAAATAAAATGTCTTAAAGTCAATATATGTATTAATTTAAAAAAATGTTTCAGATTTACAAAACAAAAAGGAATTGTAGAGTCAAAATAAGACTTTTGACTAAACATTTTTATAAAATAATTTAAATTATTCCACAATTTATGCTGTTGATAGAGAATATAATTTAATTTTATAAATGATACTTTTTGATAAAATATATTTTAATTTTTTAAGTAGTGAAATGATAATTTAATAAAAATTTATTTAAAAGAAAATTTATACTAAAATCTCAAGGTGTAACATTCTAACCCCTTAAATAAATTACACCCTCAAAATTTTATGACATGATAAATTGTACTCAATAACTAAGTATAGAACGGATAATATTTTTATGAATTATTATTACTTAGAGTTTGTTTCATAAATAGAATTATAAGAAATCACTCCATGCAAAACAATATTCCCCTTAAAAGGGAAACATTCTGATTCACAAATATGAAACAATAAAACCTTATAAAATATATGGGAAACTCTCTTAGATTTCCTTTTTTTTCTAAAATTTACAAAACCCTTGTCTTAAAAATCATCCAAAAATCTAATCATAAAAACATCAATGAAATTCCTAATTTTTAAATTATCCTTAACCAGTATCATTCTAATTCTAAAGTTATATAAAACTTTTATTTGATACCGAATGAGGTGCCCCTCACACACACTCCCGAGTCTTATGTGAAAGACACACTCTTTTACACTTTTACTTGATATTAGAAGAAGTGATTTGGATTTAAACATTTATAATTACAAAGTCAATTAAAAATATTGAGTCACTATATAACCAATAATATTTTTAGTTTTAGATATTTAGAGAAATATTAAATTCTAATACATGTCAGAATCTATACTATTTTCTTTTAAATTGATATTTTTTCCACTGTAACAAACTCCTTAAATAATTCACTAGGTTTACCAGGATAAACCTCAAATTGAGACATGACTAAATTAAATATCCAACCCATTAATAAACCTTATTAAAAACATTTTAAAACTTAAGGTGAGAACAAAATCTTAGTAAGGGTTTTTAATAATTAGAAAACCCATTTTTTTTGAAATTCTTGAAAACTCCTTAAAATAATTTTATTTAAAACAAAATACATTAATATTGATAATTGTTTTTTGAAAATTACTACTTAAAATAAAAAAGGGTTTTCAAAAAACAAATATTATAAAAAGGTTAATTAAAAAACTTTCATTGATAGAACAAAAAAATATTTAATATTTATATCATAAGAACACAATAATTTAAAATCTCTTATAAAATAAAGCCCCCCATTTAAGAAGGAAACATATATTAAAATGTTTCCTTTTAAAATAAAATATAATTAATTTAATTAAAAATATTAGTAATGTTAGAAAAATAAATCCTTGAGGCAATTGGGAACATTATACAAACTATATAAGCCCAACTCATCACTTTATTAGAAAAATTCACTTGAGAAATTGGGTTCACTCTCCATCCTTCATCATCATATATAATTCCCAAGTGTTATATTTTTACAAAAACATTTGTATATTTTTTTATTAGAAATTTATTTAAAAATTTATTTTAAAAATCCTTGAACTAGATTTTAGAAATTAATTTTTGAAAAGAAAATTTAAATAAATAATTTCATCGTTAGTTAATGAGCACATGAGATAATATGTTTTTTACATGAAATTCATATTAAAAAAAAAATAAAAAAAATAATCATAAGAAACCTAAAATTTATGGGAGACTCCTTTTAATAAATATTTTTATTGAATCATGAAGGGAATTATTTAAAAAATGTCATATCGTGGTTTGTTGATGAATATATAGAGGAAAAGGATACTACAACATGAAATATTCTTAATATGATAACCATGAAGGAAGAAAATAAAGAGAAATTATTTTCAAGAAAAACATTTTTGAACCAAAACATACTGATGGTGGGATTCTTTGAAATATAAAATTATAACACATAAAATTAAAAATTTGAAACTCATTAAAAAAACATTAAAAAAATTCCTTAAGAGTAAATTTTATCTGAAAAATAACAAATACAAGAACAAAAGGTTTTGGATTCTAAAACCGTCAAAAAATTGAGGACTTCTTGGAATCATTAAAATTGACCATTTTAAAATAATTTCTCTTACCTTAATTCTAGGATATAATTATATCATAGTTCTCCTCTCCAATTAAATATCGAAAACTCACTCTCTCATTGTATCTCCATAAAACATGGACAGTTGTGTGTATTCATTGGTGAAGGAGCATAGTAGGGTCTCGGATTCTAATAATCCAAGGAGATCTTTTGTATAGATCATCCTCACTATATATCTAATATATAATATTTCTGAAATATTATTTTACTCTCTTTTAAATGATAGAGAAATAAGAGTGTAGTGACCTTTATAGAGAAACCATTTGTCTTATACTATTATAAGTTTATCTTTCCCTAAGGATAACTTAGTAATATTTTTACCCCTACTTGTAATAACTTCCTTAATTATTATCATGTTAAAAGTTCTGGGTGTGGTTCACACAAATTAAAAATTTATATATATCCTTATTTTGATGATGACCATGAAACAATTACATACCAGGAGGAAGGTGACATCAGTTATGGTTAAAAAATAAATTTGATTCTTAACATGATCTTTATACCACCTTCTTCATGATGATTCCTATAACCTGAAATACACTATATATATATATATATATATATCTCTCTCTCTCTCTGTGTGTGTCTCTCTCTCTGTGTGTGTAAGCTACCAATAAACCCACATATATCACACATGGTTCAGAAGATCATAGTTATAGTGGATTTAATAATAAAATATGCATGTCATAATATTTATACACATCTCTCTATGTGTGTGATTTTTATTACCATTTAATCAAATGATGATTTAAGTATCATGTCAAATTAATAGGGTAAACAACTCCTTATAAAATGTGTATTGATGGTGGTAACATGCAAGGAGAAAGAAGAAGATACTATGTGGTTTTAATTTTAAAATAAATGTGTGATTTTCAATCTATGATTAGTACCTGTGCTAATTGATCCCACATTAGACTTTCCATATAATGCACACCCCTTATATATCAATTTTCCACTTTTACAAATCATAGAAGTCTTTTGGATATTGGTGCTTGCCTGTGTCTTATCATGCCAACCCACATGTTGTGAAAGCTAAGCTCACCCTGCCCCTGCATGCTAACCCACATACACTAGGCTTCTCATGTGTGTGATATACCTCACACATCCAGCTATATGGTCAATCTTGGATGAGGTGTCCCTCAAGCGTGGCTGACTATCCCTTGAGATGGCAGGCTGCTTGGGATGTCATGGCTTAATGAATTGGAAATATTTTTTAAGTGTATATAAATTTCTTTGCTAAAAATAAACTATGAATATCTTTTCTCTAATTATAATATTTTTAATTATAACTCTATTATCTAATTTTAATTCAATCTAATTCTATATGATCAATTATGTTAAATGTTTCATTACATTTATTCATTATAATTATTATAATCTATTTATTTACTTTCATTAATGATAATTTATTATTTACTACATAACTTATATATTTTAAATATTCATTTATATCAATGTCAACTATATTCCATTTCTCATATATATTTAACAAAATTTTAATTTATTATAATTATAATTATATTCATTTTCCAAATACCTTAATAAAAAATATATCACAACCACAATTTATAATTATCATTAAATATATTATTTTCAAATTAATACAACCTTCTTATACATTAAATTCTTTTAAAATTAACATAAATATTATATCATCATTAAAATTTATAATTAAAAATATTCACATCAAATTAAATTAATATAATTCACTTATATTCATTTGAAATTAATATTTCATTTACTACAATATTTATGTTTATCAATAAATGTTATATTACCATTAAAATTTATAATTATCATATATTAATTTATAATTAATATATTTATATAATGACTATATTATAAAAATTCATTCTAAACAAATACTTTATAGGGAATACTATTTATATTTCTCAAATTGTATTTATAATTTATATACGTATTTCAAAATAATATTTTTTATGCCATACTAAATATTATTTTACTATGTAATTCTATAATTATCATCCAATATCTTCATTTCAATTTTATATGATTCACCTAAAATCTAAATTAATTACATTCTAACACCTTAAATAAATCACACCTCGCAAGTTTATGACATGATATATTTTACTTCTTAATTAAGGATAGAGAAAATATTTTTCCCCATATATTATGATTACTTAGAGTCTATTAAAGATAATTTTCATAGAAAAAATTATAATAAATTACTCTATGATAATAAATATTTCTTTAAAAATGTTACTCTACTAATTTATAAATCTAAAATAATGAAACCTTATAGAATCTATTAGAACCTCTGTTATATTTCAAGGTATTTTTAAAATCTATATAACCCTTATCTTAAAAATCACCTAAAATTTTAATAAAAAAACACCAAAAGAAATTTCTAACTCTTAAATCATACTTAATAAATATCATCATAATATCTAAATTTATATAATCATTTTATTTGATAACAATTGAGATACCCCAAACCCTCACTCTCGTGTCCGGTGCTAAAAACAAATACTCTTTTATTCTTTGCCTGGATATTAGAAGAAGTGACCTGAAATTAAAAATATGTAATTACAAACTCAATAAAAAATATTGTGTCACTATAAATATGAGAATATTTTTATTTCTATATCTTTTATGCAATATTAAATTCAACTACATTTCAAATCTAATATTATTTCATCTAAATGAGTATTTTTCCCACTATTACTAACAAATTTAATGATACTCCATCTTCACCAAGTATGAACCACAAATCAAGGCCTGACTCCTTTAAATCTCCCACTCATCAATAATCCCTATGAAAAAATGAAACATTTTTGTGAAAACAAGTTCATTAAGGGTGTTTAAATAATTATAAAACCATTTTTTTAATTCTTAAAAACTCCTTGAAAGTGTTTTCTTTAAAAAAAAATACATTGATATTGAAAAAATATTTTAAAAATTACATATGAAAATAAAAAATGGTATTAAAAAATTCTTATTAGCATTTTAATTCAAAAAATTTATTTGATAATAAATAATAATATCAAATACTTATTCTATAAAACAAAATCCTTTAAAATCTATTTTAAAATCAACGACCCACTTTTAAAAATTAAAATTTTAATTTTTGAAAAATATCACAATATTTACTTTTATAATGGAATCCTATGATTTTAGGTAAAACTATTAAAAAGAAAAGATAATGAAATCATTGAGGAAACCTTGAAAATTATATGGCCTATATAGGTCTTATCCACCACTTTAGCAGACAAATCCCCTTGAGGCTTTGAGTTCACTCACCATCCCTCACCATCATTTAAAATACTGAAGTGATACATTTTCAAAAAACATTTTATAGATTTATTTTTTATTTTAAATTCATTTAAAAATTTAATTTTAAATTATTTAACACCGGTGTTAATAATTAATTTATAAAAAGGAAAGGTATATAAATAAATGCATGGTTAGTCGATGAACACACGAAAAATTGTGTTTTACGAGAAATTTGGATTTTTAAAAGAATAATAATAATAATAAGTAACTTAAAATTTATGGGAGTCTCATTTAAATAAAATTTCAAATTGAATCATGAATGGAATAATTTAAAAAATTACCGATTATAGTTTTTTGGTGAATGTTCCAAAAAAGTTTGTTTCAACATTAAATATTTTAAATATAATAACTATGAAAGCATAAAATTAAGAGAATTTATTTTAATTAAATGAATAGTTTAACCAAAATATATTGGGGTTTAAGTTTTTTGAAATAAAACATTTTTAATACATAAAATGAAAATTTTGAAACACCTTTACAATGAACATTGAAAAAAAATTCCTTAAGAATAAATTGTATTTGAAAAATACCATTTATGAAAACAAAAAGGTTTTATTTTGTAGAAACCAAAAAAAATAGTGGACTTCTTGGGAGATTTGAAATAGAAAATTTTAAGAGATATTTAATTATATCAATTCTGTGACAGTACTATATTTCAGTTCTCTTTCTTGAAGTCAATCTCCTAAACCTACTCTTTCTCTATCTCTCCATATAACTAGGGAAATTGCACATGTTCATTAGTGAAGGAGCATAAAAAATTATTGGATTCTGATCACCCAAAAAGATCCTTTATATATGCTAACCTCACTATGTATACACTACATAATATTACTAAAATATTATTTAACTCTATATTTATTGATGGATAGATAAGAGTACAAATACATTTATACAGAAACCATTAGTCTACTACTATTATAAGTTCACCTTACCTAGAGGATGACTTAGTAAAGTTATTTACCCTAATTTTACTACATTTGTCAAATATTTTCATGTTAAACTTTATTGGTGTGTTATTATAAATGAAAAACATGTATATATTTATATCATAATGAATTATATGCAATAATTATAAGTTAGGAGGAAGATGACATTAATTATGGTTCAAAATTTTATGTCATTATTTACCCGAGCTACGTCCCCCCTTCTTCATGAAGATTTATCTACATTGAAATTATATATATATATATATTTGTGTGTGTAATAAATCAATAAACCTACATTTTCATGCACTGGGGAAGGAGATGATGATTGTGGCAGTTTAAATTCTAGAATATACATGTCATAATGTTTCTACGAAGGTCCTCGATGTGTGATTTTTCTTACTACCAAAGTAAATCGGGATGTGAGTAATAATCTATATGATTAGAGTGTGAATCATCCCACAAAACATATACTACAGTAGAATTAGAAGACAATGGTGGTAGTGCACACAAAGGAAAAAGAAGAATATACTGCATGGTTTTAATTTTAAAACACTCATGTAGTTTTTAATTTGTGAAAAATACTAATGCTCACCGATCCCACATCATAATTTTCATATACTACACACTCCCATATATAAATAAATAAATATATATCCCTCTTTCAAAAATTGTTGAAGTCTATCGAGTGTCGGTGCTTATCCATGACCTACCATGCCAACCCGCATACTGTAGAAGCTAAGCATCACCCTGCCCCTAGGCTGACCTGTGTGCACTAGGCTCCTCACGCATGTGCTATGTCTCACCTATGCACCTCCACCACTAGTCTTGGATGTGTTGTCCCTCAAGCTTAGTTAGTTTTCCCATGAGATGGATAGTTTCTTGGTATCGCTTGGATTATAAAATTAGAAATATTTATTTTAAGTATATTTATATATCACTTTACCAAAAATAAACACTGAAAATCATTATCTAATTATAATTTTAGTAATTATAACTCTATTATCTGATTATAATTCAATCTAATTCTAAATAATAAATTATTTAAAAAGTTTCATTATTTTTATTCATTATAATTCTTATAATCTATTTATTTAGTTTCTTTAATGAAAATTTATTATTTAATACACATTTTATATATTTTAAATTTTCATTCATATATATTAATTACATTATATTCCTCATATATATTATATTAGTATTAGAATTTATAATTGTCATTAAATAAATTCTTTTCAAATTAATATAACCTTATTATACATTACATTCATTTAAAATTAATGTAAATATTATATTACGATTAAATTTTATAATTAAATATATTTAATTCAAATTACATCAATATAATTTAATTATATTCATATCAAATTAATATTTCATTTACTATAATATTTATATTTCTCAATAATTTTTATATTACCATTAAAATATATAATTACTATATATTCATTTCTAATTAATAAAATTATCTTATAACTATATTATATACATTTATTTCAAACTAATACATTATATGTCATCATATTTATATTTCTAAAATTTTATTCAAAATTTATACATTTATTTCAAAATATTAGTTTTTATTTAATAATAAATATTATTTTACTATTAAATTATAAAATTATCATATAATATGTTCATTTAAAATTAATATGATTCACCTATAATTATAATAATCTAAAATATATTTATCTTAAATTAATAATTTATATATAAAAATAAATATTGTATTACTTTTAAAATTCAAATATATTTATTTTAAATTAATATACAACAATATTTATAATTATCATTATTATTAATATTTATATTTATCATTCAATATCATTTATCACAAAATAATTCCTAATTTATAATTAATTTTATTGACACATTCCCCATTAATTCATATATAAACTAAATACAAATATGGAAAAGGTATAAATTTTTTAATGTGAATACATTAAATATAAATTCATGTTTAACAAAGATATATATATATATAGTTAGAATAATATTTTTATAACATAAATTAAATTATTCCATAATTTATGGTGTTTATAGAGAAAATAATTTAATTTTGTAAAAGATACTTTATGCTAAAATATATCATAGTTTCTTTTAATTGGGAAATGATCAATTTAATAAAAAATTATTTAGAATAAAATTTATACTAAATTGTTGTGGCACTGCAACAACTCTCATAGGGAACTATCTAGTGTACGTAAATTAACTAGTGTAACACACATCCAAGCCTTCTTTTAGCTACCAAAATTACAATGATCAATCAATGTGGAGGTGAGTGAATAAGATATAAAAGAGGTACTGTAACAGCCCGAGATTTTATTAAAAATAATCCTTTTAATTTTAATGTCTTGTGTTGTACGCTACACCAAAAGGATCTTGCACAACAAACATCCTTGACTTGCCTTGCATTACACGCAATCGCGACCTTCCTCGATAGCGTGTGTAATACGCAATACCGAGTTTCACTAAACAACGATATGCTATTAAAATATTATTAAAACTAATCGTTATGAATAAAAATAACCAAATTTTGAAATTCTGTAAATCTTATTTTTCAAAATGAACTTCATTTTTGGATTCGGAGCATCGAATTTAGCCTAAGGTGAAATTTTGGTACTTTTCGGATAACTTTTATTTTATGATGAATAGTGAAAATTACTAAATTATAATTAAAAACAACTTTTTTAATCGAAATAATTAATAGTGATAAATCATTAATTTGAGTGGTTTTAAAGTATATTTAGAATATATTTTTACAATTTAATACAATGTTGGTCATTGGATGTAATTTCACATTTAAACCAGACATAATCAAGTGTCAATCTTTTGATAGATATTGTTTCTTAAAAACACGCTATTTGTTTTAACAGCGGGATTTAATTATAAAATTAATTAATGAAACTTTTATGTTATGAATTTGGTAAAATAGACTTCATTTTTGAATTAGGAATATGAAATATAGCTTAGGATGAAATTTTGGCATTGTTCTGAAAAACATCAATTTTTGATGAATAGTGAAACTACTAAGTGGTAGTTAAAAAACTGAATTTTGCATAAAACTTAATTTTACCGCTTCTGTGAATGGAATTTCGAAAATCCGACAGACACGGTTGATATCAGTAAGTAAAATGTGGTTCAATGAGATAAAAATAATTTTTTGGTGAATAGTAACTTTTTACTTTTTTTTACCGCGGTTAATAGTAAATAGGGTAACTAAGGGTAAATATGATATTAATATTACCCTAACACATGTCCTAATTCTATTGGACAAATGTAATTCGACCAAAAACAAACTTAGGAATAAAATATGACCATTTAGGCCCACTTGGATTAGATTAGGACATTTATTATTAATTTATTTAAAGAAGGGTTAAAATAGTTAAAATCAAAGTTTAATAATTAAATCATTTTTAATATGGGGTTATACATAATATAAATTCGATTGTAAATATTCATTAGAAAGCTAAAAATATTTCCTACATGATGGTATTTTATTTGTAATTTTTAGACATCAAATAATATAATTTAGTTATGACACAAAGATGATGCAGTAATTATCTTATTAATCAAATATTGACATAATTGATAATATAAATACCAAAATAAATGTAATTTAAGACTTTTTATGAATTCCACTAATTTTCTAGGTTACTATGATATATTAGTGTTGATTTAATCAACTTGGTTCGAACATATAATTCTGTTATGACTTTCACAAAAATCATATATCAAATAGTGTCAAAATTGACACAAAATAGTTTTTAAATCAAATATTATATTATTAATTGTTATTTTATTCCTAAAAATCTAAGGTTCGGCCAAATGACTTAGATAAGAATATATATATTAATAATAAACAATTTGGGGTTCGTTTGGCATGTTATAGTAAGTGTATTAACCATATAGTGAAAGAAAACAAAAAGACATGGTAAAAGTTAAATTATTTAACTTAGAGTTAAATCTAATTGATAAGGTTAAAATAATACCCTAAACTTGTCTAAATCCTATTGGTTGATAGTATTTCGACCCTTCCCCACTTTAGCTTCGAAATAAGACCCTTTGGAACCATTATAAACCGATTTTGACTTTAATATAAAATAATATTTTGAGATATTCCTAAGGTGCCCCTCTCCTCCCTTATAAAAGGGCACCTCCTCCCCCTCCTCCTCACACCAATTTGAGCACTCAAGCTCGGCCAACCCCTGCCAAAATCTCTTCTACACTTCCCTAGAAACATCTTAGAGGTTCTGGTCTTCCTCAAAGACCAATTTTAGTGCCCTAAGAGGAGGTCTCAAAGAGGCGCTTCAAAGAAGAGGTAGTTACCGTTACCAATTCTTTCATCTTTATTTCTTCTTCCACTTCTTCTTCTTAGGTTGTTTCATTATGAAGTAATAACATCAGTATCACTCATATACTGATATGTTATTATAAGTATGAAACAACCCTATTTCACCATCTATCCATCCTACGGAAAAAGAAATCACCGCGCGTGCGTACGTACGGAATACTGTCTCCACGCCGTGGTGTAATCTATTTTCCACCACCACCTTACATGGATGGGTATAATGGTGTAAAGAATAACTATACATAGTTATTACAACATCATATTGATTCTTATATATTTTATAATCCACTCCAATTAAATTCAATATTTATAGAAATGATATCATCGCTCGTGCGTACGTACGGACTACCGTCTCCACGACGCGATGAGATTCATTCTCCATGTTAACCATTTAAGAATGATTATAAAGTATATATAAGAAATAATAATGAAATATATGACATTATAAAGCTACTGGATTTATGTATATATATATATATGTATGTCATCTACTTACTTCCATTTCAAGACAATAAGGAAAGGAAAACAGCGTTCATGCGTACGTACGGACTACCGTCTCCATGAACGGTGTTTTTCATTTTATTTATATATCTATTATAAATATATATACTGAATATATATGATATATAAATCATGTTTTATATTCTGTAAGTAAGTAAATCATGATATAAGTAATAATGATGTCTAGAACAACAAGTCAAAACACCTACGATAAATGAAACGATTTTACCCAAAACGCTTCTTTAACATGGAATTTACAAAAGAACGGGTAATATAATGTCATAAGTGAACCATATATGATATCATAACAATGAATATGATTCTGTAATAAGTCAATAACATGATTTAAATCATTATACAGGAGGTTCGGACACTTACAAAGCAAGTCGGACCTAAGGTAAGGGGAATATCACAATCTCATTTTTATCCGAGATTGTTTATTCGTAAGTACTTACTTGGGTGTATTTTATCATCCAAATCCATGTTTCATCAATATGTAATATTATTTCCATCCACCTACAATTGTTTAAATCATTTTTACCCTTTGGTGAGTTTTTAGTAATATGTATGAAAGGAATCTTTTGTCGTTTTTCGTACGAGGTACTTTTTGACTTTTCCGAAAAAAGTACGAAGAATGTTTTTTTAACTTAAACGGCATGAATGGATTTTTAAAACAAAATTTCCAAGAATCTTCCTTTACAAGTTTTCAAGTTTATTTTTAATCAACTTCTTTTATTTTAAAGTCGTATGACATGTTATGAAAGGAAAAATGTTTTTGAAGAAGAAAGGATATTTTCCTCAAGAATTCATTTAAAGTGTTTTATCAAAATTATTTTCCATCTAAGATAATAAAGGGTTCTGTTTCTATCCATATTTTTACATTGATTTGACTATGTTGTGATGGAATTATGTTTATGAATTCCTTTATCTTATATGAATGGTTTTATGATGTCATGTTGTTTAAGAATCCCATTTTTTATTACATGGGTTATGAAATGATGTATGATTTATGATTTTGTGGCACACATAAGAATGGTATCATTATGAGATGGGTGGGACCTATATCTCCCTCCAATGCATTGGGTAAAGATTTTATATCTCATGAGATAGACAGGGCTGGAACGGTAGGTTATACCGGTTCAGTGAAACAGGACTGAAACGAGGGTTACTCGATTCAGAAAGGGACTTTGTCCACTAAGATAGTCTTGGCAATGAGTCTTGACTAACAAGAAATGATTCTCTATGATTATGTGTGAATTCCACAAAGTTTCATGTTTTAAGTTATGATTATTGCGATTACATTTCACTGCCATGATTTACCCCATGTTATGAAATTATGATCTCTTTTGCAGGTTAAGATTTCCAAAAGTTATGTGCTTATGTATATGATGTGATTGATATTTCTTTTGTTACCCTTACTGAGCATTTGAGCTCACCCTTTTGTGTTTTCTTTTCCCCAGGATATAAAGAAAGGTTTTTAGGTAAAAAAAATGGAAGATCTTTATGGGAGATATTGAAGATCTTTCACCACGATTAGAAGATTACGTTCAGAGTTTCCAAAGACACTAAACTATTACGGTCCTTGTGTGTGTGTTTTTGTTATGTACTAAGTATTCCGCAAAAGTAATGTAATGTCCATGTAAGTCAAGCTTCGGGTCTCTACAGTTGGTATCAGAGGAAAGGTTTAGTCAACCTTTGGAAACTAGGATGCGAAAACGTTAGTGAGATCCCTAGAGATATTTCTAAGGTATGTCTAGGGATGTCCCTAGGGATAAGTATACATATAGGTTATAGTACTAGAATTACGCTAATGATCATAGAATTAAACCTAAGATGTTGGATATTGAAGGTACTCCCCCTTTATTATGTTGTTTTCCCTAGCATGATTTTTGCCTCTCACACTATTCTTTTTGGGTTTTAGACGATGGCTGGAACCCGAAGGAACCGTGTTGATCAATGCAATGGACAATGCAATGATTTCCCTCCTGAACAAACAAATGTTATGGGAGATGGAGTGAAAAATCTTATTGCTATACTTACACAAGCTATGAATCATTCTGGACTTCCAAATGAGCAGAGAAGGGAACAATATTCTATTGAGTCCTTCATGAGGCAACGTCCACCTTCTTTCAGTGGGACTTCCGATCCACTTGTTGCTGAACAATGGATCAGTACCACTGAAAAGATATTTTCAGTTCTTCAATGTTCTGAACATGATAAAGTCATCTTAGCAGTATATCGTTTGGAAGGTGAAGCTGATCAATGGTGGAATCTTATCTATAATACGAGGCCAAGAGATGAAATTGAGTCCATAGAATGGGACGAGTTCAAGAACTTGTTTTTCAGTAAGTACTTCCCTCGTATTCTTCGAACAAATATGGAAAAGGAGTTTATTGAGCTGAAGCAGAAGGATGATGAATCTGTTGGTATATACGAAGCGAATTTTACAAGACTTGCAAGGTATGCATCTGGCATTATCATCCAACCTGAAAGTAAAGTTGATAGATTTTTCAGTGGCTTAAAACCAATTCTTCGAAGGGCATTAGCTATAAGAGACTTCAGTAGCTATGAAGAAATTGTGCGTTGTGCTATCAAGGTAGAAATGGAAGTTGGTGTTACATATCCATCTCATGGTTTTGACAAGAAACGAAAGATGGAGTTCAAGGAGAAATCTCATAATAATGGTGAAAAGAAGATGAATGTTTCCTTATGCACAAAGTGTGGAAAGAATCATGGTGGAGATTGTCTTAAAGGGACTAGAAAATGTTTTAAGTGTGGAAAAGAAGGTCATCGAGCAGCTGAGTGTCGAAGTAATGGAAAAAGGGTTTCTAATGATCTGAATAAAGCAAACACTGCAAAGAACGCACCACCAACACTTCAATGCTTCAAGTGAATGGAAATGGGGCATTATGCTAATAATTTCCCTAATCCAAGGGTTAGTGATGATCAACATGAGCAACCACTGAAGGCAAAGGACAAAGGGAAGTCACATGCGATCACTATTGGCGATGTTGAATATGATAATGATGTGGTGGAATGATTAACTGTTTATGTAATGGGATTCCAAAATAATGTTGTATCATGGAGTATTGGAATATTTATGTATTGGTTTAATGTGGTATTCAAAGTGATTGAGATATTTTTGGAAATAAGATGATATGCGCATAATGAAGGGAAAAAAAGAAAATGAAATGTTTAACAGTATTCATGAGCTCATGATTGATATAAGGACTAAGTGATATCATGGTTTGAGTATATAGAATTTTGAGGATTTTGGTATGTGGAAAGTGTTAACTTTAAACTGCATTCATGTTTTCACTAAGGTATTCAAGAGAATACATGATTAAGGACTTTGAATGTTTAGAATGTGACCAACAAGACATATCTTATGGGGATCGACGATGGTGTTAAATCTCTGGTAATCGTTTTCACTATGTTATGAGAGTGGACTGCAGTATTATGGATAATCCTAAAGATTGGAATGGATTATGTTGGACATAAGTTAGTATTGTTTAAGGATAGAAGTTTTATCAATATTATTGATGGGATGTTATAGTAATATAGTTTTAGAAAAAGGACAACCTGCAGGACGGGCGACAGCCCATCGCGTCGGACAAGGCTGTGGGAATCAAACCCACAACCGAAGTGCGATTGGCCTTTATCGCTTACCACTGGCCTACAGGAAGTCCCTGTTTAGTAGAAACTAGTTTTACTATATTAAGAAGTATGATATATGAAGTATAAGTCCATTTTAGGAACCATATATGATTAATCTCACTATAGATCGACTTATGTATATAATTTTTGCTAACCTTTTGTTTGAGACATATGGAATGACCCGTCATTCTATCACGTGATCTACTAACACTTCATGAATAACAAATTCAACTTCATTTATTTAAGATATGAAGTGGAAATTGTTCAAGGCACGAACAACAGTGAGATTGTACCAAAATCATGTAAGTATTTCTTTTAATTCATCAACTTTAGGGAAATGATCTTGAAAACCAAAAATGTTGTCCTAGTGATCTTATACCTGATGAATCGGATGGCACCTTAGATCGTCACAAATTTATGGATTTGTGATTGTTGGCTTTTCCATAGCCATGTTCTCTACCACTCTCCATCAGAACATGATGGTTAGATTTCTCTTCCATATCCATATTTTCACCTATGTGGAAACCCAGTGATTAGTTTATATGGGTAATCGTTACATTTCATACTTTAGTTTTTAAAGCCAAGTTTTGGTATTCCTTTTTACGATGTGGGTTTCTATTAAAGAAACTTTCGAATAGTAAACCATTTATAACCCCGACGAATTTCGAGGGCGAAATTCATTTTAAGGGGGGTAGAATGTAACAGCCCGAGATTTTATTAAAAATAATCTTTTTAATTTTAATGTCTTGTGTTGTACACTACACCAAAAGGAGCTTGCACAACACACATCCTTGACTTGCCTTGCATTACACGCAATCGCGACCTTCCTCGATAGCGTGTGTAATACGCAATACCGAGTTTCACTAAACAACGATATGCTATTAAAATATTATTAAAACTATCCGTTATGAATAGTAATAACCAATTTTTGAAATTCTGTAAATCTTATTTTTCAAAATGAACTTCAGTTTTGGATTCGGAGCATCGAATTTAGCTTAAGGTGAAATTTTGGTACTTTTCGGATAACTTTTATTTTATGATGAATAGTGAAAATTACTAAATTATAATTAAAAACAACTTTTTTAATCGAAATAATTAATAGTGATAAATCATTAATTTGAGTGGTTTTAAAGTATATTTAGAATATATTTTTAAAATTTAATACAATGTTGGTCATTGGATGTAATTTCACATTTAAACCAGACATAATCAAGTGTCAATCTTTTGATAGATATTGTTTCTTAAAAACACGCTATTTGTTTTAACAGCGGGATTTAATTATAAAATTAATTAATTCAACTTTTATGTTATGAATTTGGTAAAATAGACTTCATTTTTGAATTCTGAATATGAAATATAGCTTAGGATGAAATTTTGGCATTGTTCTGAAAAACATCAATTTTTGATGAATAGTGAAACTACTAAGTGGTAGTTAAAAAAATAAATTTTGCATAAAACTTAATTTTACCGCTTCTGTGAATGGAATTTCGAAAATCCGACAGACACAGTTGATATCAGTAAGTAAAATGTGGTTCAATGAGATAAAAATAATTTTTTGGCGAATAGTAACTTTTTACTTTTTTTTACCGCGGTTAATAGTAAATAGGGTAACTAAGGGTAAATATGAAATTAATATTACCCTAACACATGTCCTAATTCTATTGGACAATTGTAATTCGACCAAAAACAAACTTAGGAACAAAATATGACCATTTAGGCCCACTTGGATTAGATTAGGACATTTATTATTAATTTATTTAAAGAAGGGTTAAAATAGTTAAAATCAAAGTTTAATAAGTAAATCATTTTTAATATGGGGTTATACATACGATAAATTCGATTGTAAATATTCATTAGAAAGCTAAAAAGATTTCCTACATGATGGTATTTTATTTGTAATTTTTAGACATCAAATAATATAATTTAGTTATGACACAAAGATGATGCAGTAATTATCTTATTAATGAAATATTGACATAATTGATAATATAAATACCCAAATAAATGTAATTTAAGACTTTTTATGAATTCCACTAATTTTCTAGGTTACTATGATATATTAGTGTTAATTTAATCAACCTGGTTCGAACATATAATTCTGTTATGACTTTCACAAAAATCATATATCAAATAGTGTCAAAATTGACACAAAATAGTTTTTAAATCAAATATTATATTATTAATTGTTAATTTATTCCTAAAAATCTAAGGTTCGGCCAAATGACTTAGATAAGGATATATATATATTAATAATAAACAATTTGGGGTTCGTTTGGCATGTTATAGTAAGTTTATTAACCATATAGTGAAAGAAAACAAAAAGACATGGTAAAAGTTAAATTATTTAACTTAGAGTTAAATCTAATTGATAAGGTTAAAATAATACCCTAAACTTGTCTAAATCCTATTGGTTGATAGGATTTCGACCCTTACCCACTTTAGCTTCGAAATAAGACCCTTTGGAACCATTATAAACCGATTTTTACTTTAATATAAAATAATATTTTGAGATATTCCTAAGGTGCCCCTCTCCTCCCTTATAAAAGGGCACCTCCTCCCCCTCCTCCTCACACCAATTTGAGCACTCAAGCTCGGCCAAACCCTGCCAAAATCTCTTCTCCACTTCCCTATAAACATCCTAGAGGTTCTGGTCTTCCTCAAAGACCAATTTTAGTGCCCTAAGAGGAGGTCTCAAAGAGGCGCTTCAAAGAAGAGGTAATTACCGTTACCAATTCTTTCATCTTTATTTCTTCTTCCACTTCCTCTTATTAGGTTGTTTCATTATGAAGTAATAACATCAGTATCACTCATATACTGATATGTTATTATAAGTATGAAACAACCCTATTTCACCATCTATCCATCCTACGGAAAAAGAAATCACCGCGCGTGCGTACGTACGGAATACCGTCTCCACCCCGTGGTGTAATCTATTTTCCACCACCACCTTACATGGATGGGTATAATGGTGTAACGAATAACTATACATAGTTATTACAACATCAAATTGATTCTGATATATTTTATAATCCACTCCAATTCAATTCAATATTTATAGAAATGATATCATCGCTCGTGCGTACGTACGGACTACCGTCTCCACGACGCGATGAGATTCATTCTCCATGTTAACCATTTAAGAATGATTATAAAGTATATATAAGAAATAATAATGAAATATATGAAATTATAAAGCTACTGGATTTATGTATATATATATATATATGTCATCTACTTACTTCCATTTCAAGACAATAAGGAAAGGAAAACAGCGTTCATGAGTACGTACGGACTACCGTCTCCATGAACGGTGTTTTTCATTTTATTTATATATCTATTATAAATATATATACTGAATATATATGATATATAAATCATGTTTTATATTCTGGAAGTAAGTAAATCATGATATAAGTAATAATGATGTCAAGAACAACAAGTCAAAACACCTACGATAAATGAAACGATTTTACCCAAAACGCTTCTTTAACATGGAATTTACAAAAGAACGGGTAATATAATGTCATAAGTGAACCATATATGATATCATAACAATGAATATGATTCTGTAATAAGTCAATAACATGATTTAAATCATTATACAGGAGGTTCGGACACTTACAAAGCAAGTCGCACCTAAGGTAAGGGAAATATCACAATCTCATTTTTATCCGAGATTGTTTATTCGTAAGTACTTACTGGGGTGTATTTTATCATCCAAATCCATGTTTCATCAATATGTAATATTATTTCCATCCACCTACAATTGTTTAAATCATTTTTACCCTTTGGTGAGTTTTTAGTAATATGTATGAAAGGAATCTTTTGTCGTTTTTCGTACGAGGTACTTTTTGACTTTTCCGACAAAAGTACGAAGAATGTTTTTTTTAACTTATACGGCATGAATGGATTTTTAAAACAAAATTTCCAAGAATCTTCCTTTACAAGTTTTCAAGTTTATTTTTAATCAACTTCTTTTATTTTAAAGTCGTATGACATGTTATGAAAGGAAAAATGTTTTTGAAGAAGAAAGGATATTTTCCTCAAGAATTCATTTCAAGTGTTTTATCAAAATTATTTTCCATCTAAGATAATAAAGGGTTCTATTTCTATCCATATTTTTACATTTATTTGACTATGTTGTGATGGAATTATGTTTATGAATTCCTTTATCTTATATGAATGGTTTTATGATGTCATGTTGTTTAAGAATCCCATTTTTTATTACATGGGTTATGAAATGATGTATGATTTATGATTTTGTGGCACACATAAGAATGGTATCATTATGAGATGGGTGGGACCTATATCTCCCTCCAATGCATTGGGTAAAGATTTTATATCTCATGAGATAGACAGGGCTGGAACGGTAGGTTATACCGGTTCAGTGAAACAGGACTGAAACGAGGGTTACTCGATTCAGAAAGGGACTTTGTCCACTAAGATAGTCTTGGAAATGAGTCTTGACTAACAAGAAATGATTCTCTATGATTATGTGTGAATGCCACAAAGTTTCATGTTTTAAGTTATGATTATTGCGATTACATTTCACTGCCATGATTTACCCCATGTTATGAAATTATGATCTCTTTTGCAGGTTAAGATTTCCAAAAGTTATGTGCTTATGTATATGATGTGATTGATATTTCTTTTGTTTACCCTTACTGAGCATTTGAGCTCACCCTTTTATGTTTTCTTTTCCCCAGGATATAAAGAAAGGTTTTTAGGTAAAAAAAAGGGAAGATCTTTATGGGAGATATTGAAGATCTTTCACCACGATTAGAAGATTACGTTTCGAGTTTCCAAAGACACTAAACTATTACGGTCCTTGTGTGTGTGTTTTTGTTATGTACTATGTATTCCGCAAAAGTAATGTAATGTCCATGTAAGTCAAGCTTCGGGTCTCTACAGGTACTATAATCAATAATGATAAAACAAAATCGATAAATACCACATCCCACCGCCAACACCCTAATATAAAACAACCACTATTTTACATGCTCAAACATTGATAATATAACATGAATAAAAAAATTCCACTTTTTATCCACAGTTTTTATTAATAAATTTTAGCTAATGGACCAATTAATGCTTCCACAAGTTTTGAAAACAACTTATTTATAGTTCAAAATGAGATTTTCCATTCAAAATCTTGTTGGGATTCTAATGTTTTTTCCATCATTTGGAAATCTAGTTTTAAAACATTCTCAAAAACCAAATCATGCCAAACCACATTAAAAATAAATTCAAGTACCAAAACCCATTTTATTCAATAATTTTAATGGTCCAAAACACACATTTATTTTAAAATATTTTTTTATAATACATTCTCTTACCCATTTCAAGGCCCAAATGGGGTCAGATACTTTTATTTCCTAAAACCCACCTCGAAACAAACCATATAAGAAGCTTGCTGATACTTGGCACTCAACCATTTCCCTATAAATCTAGAAAACCATGAAATAACCTCTACTACAAGTAACCTAATCCTAAAAACATTTATGAAATCCACTATTACTATTGCATATTAGCTTATTTTCATAAAAAATTAGTTAAAAATACTAAGAACTTAATGATATGTCATTTAAAGGAAACACGCAAAACATCTACCTAATACTAAGAAAAATCAATTTCAAATGTGTATCCTATTATGGATAATGGTTAACCAATAAAGAACCCACCATCTTCAAGCCTTGGATATACAAATTTTAAATTAGAAACCCAAACCTTTTTCTGAGCCATAACATCCCCTAGGGTTCACAAGAGGATTCCAAATCAAGGGAAATGGGAGGAGGGGGAAGAGAGAAGGGTAAATAAGAAGCAATATAGGATTAACATGAAGAAACCCTTTGAAATCCTTAGAAAATTAAAAAAAATTGAAGAAACATTAGAGAGAGGAACTCCAATTATGTACACTTAGCTCGACCAAACCATGAGAAAAAGAAAAGAGGCATTTCCTATTTAAAAATAAAAATGGAAAACAAGGTATTTCCATTTTTAAGTAAATTTTTAAAGATCACACAATTAGGATTCCTCAGTAGGTAAACCTTGCACCAACTGTGTAGCTCACTTTGGATAAGAAAAGAGAACTCACATGGTTTCCAAATCATGTTCCAAACATGAAAACTACTTTTTTAAAACTATAGAGCCTCATACATGATTATCACCCAGTTTCTACTAACCATGTGCAAGTGGTGGGCTAGTACCCCTACATAAAAATAACTTGCATAGTTTTTGGTGGTTTTTCACACAATTTGGACCCAAATTTGTGCTACTTGTATATAGAAACTATGAAATAAAAGAAATTAATTGAAATTTAAGGCTTATAACATGGTTTCATGTAAACTATGCATGCTAACCGTGAAATAGATGAAAATTTATAGATTTTTTTTCAATTATTAAAATTCTTAGAATTTAAAATACATAAAAATAATATACAATATAAACAAACAATGACATGTGAGTGCCAAAATTCTGCCCACCATACCACTTTATACTCCTAAAAAGTCATTGAAAATGTAGAAACAAGGAAAAGAAAAGAAAACCAACAACTACTCAAAAAGTGGGCGGGATGTGAAAGTATAACTATTTCAAAAGATTATAGAACACCAGATAACTACATAGATCCTTAAAATTGTATAATAATATCTTTACACGTCATAAAATGTATCCAAGCACAACCAACCCATAACCTACAAAATAATAATTCTTTATGAAGAAAAAAACCTTTTATAGGTCTTTCCACAATTTATAATTCCTCTAGAGCATCTCCTATACAAATATGATTCCAAAAAACAAAAAATGAAATCAAATAATTCCACAAACACAAACTAGTTCCCAGAAGCTAGCTCCAATCAATAAAGTGATTAATACCCCAAATAACATCCAAAAGATCACAAGATCAGGTTTCCAAGTGAACGAAAACCATTATATCCCATGTAAATAAAATTGGAATAGAATACCTCATCTATAGACATGAATCAACAAGAGAAAGAGGGCACCAGTCATAGGTCACAAAATTGAGTAGAAAGGTGATTTAGAACCTCATAACTAGGTTACCATCTCATGATGAACCCAATAATATTAATACCAACATCATCCAATGTATAATCTCAACTAGTTATTAATATTTCCTAGACACCCAAAACACATACCCAAGGAAGTGTCAAGCCTAACCCCTCAAAACAAAACCATAGTAATAATCTCACAAAATCATTAATATATGTGATCGAACACCAATGAATAAACACAACCATCATAACTGAAAAAAGTAAAATAAGGAACCACAAAATCAGAAAGAATAGTATCTAGTGGAAAGAACCTTAATATCCTAAATCCCCTCTAAACTCAATGATAGAAATTCCTAAAAAAACCAATCACCTAAACTATTTTGGATAATTCAACTCATGATAATTTCTAAGAACAACTCAACCGCTCAATAACCTAAAAAGAACCTTAATAACAAAAGAATAAGGGAAAGTGAATCAATAAATCATAAATATAGGTAGGTACCAACTCCAGCACTCTATTTAGAGTCTAGTAAGGTTCAACAACTATAATAGATTCACTTAAACAACAAAAGGATTCACCTTATGGATCATCCTTAGAATAGACATCCACATTCTCTCAGGACATTTCTAAAAGGCACAACTAGGTAAATCGAAACATGAATCCACCGCACTCTTGTTTCACTACCAATAGTCCCAATATACACTAAGTAAAAAACATAACTACACAATACACTAGGGAAAAACACACAATAAAACATCTTAAAAAGAACCCCATTTATTTAAAAATCACATTTTTCACAAAGGAATACAAAATTTCGTTTTTATAAAAGTTCTAATATCATTTTTCAAATCCTTGAAATATTTGAAAATAAACCAAAAACCCTTTGAAAAAATTGATCTTACATTAAAACAGAAACCCATTTGAGCTTTATGAAGGTGTATTTTATTTAAAAACACATATATAAATTATAATTTGTTTTCAAAATGTCATAATGAAATATACAACATTTAAAACATTACTAGTTAATTAACATTCATCTTAAAAATAACTTTTAACATCCAATTTCAAAAACTAAGACATTTAATGAAATCATTCATTTAAATTTAAAAAATACCTTAAACATCAAATAAAATAGGAAATCTAATCCCTAATAAAAAATTTCATATGCATCAAAATTAGTCTTTCATTCAAAAATTAATTTTCCTTAACACAAAACCAACTTTTTAAAATATATATCCAAACAAAAAGTCACAAAAACTCATTTAAAAACTAATTAAATAAAATAAATTCATCATAAAAATCATTTAATCAACCTCACAGCAGTGGACGACACCGTTGGGATCAATTTTCAAAAAAGGGAGCCAAGAAAACAAAATATAGGGGGAAATTAGAAATGTGAATGTTTTGACTATATGAGTTTATAAACCATGTGAAAAAAATGAAATAACCTTTTATAGGTTGACATATCTATCTATAATGGCTCCAAAAAGTCTCTAAGACTCCATAAGTTAACCATATAGCTCAAGTTATTCCACTATTTTTCAGTTAAAATGATTAAAGTAAACTATAAAATCACTGATACACTCAAAATGGATCAAAATACTACAATATCATATAAAAACTTATAAATAATAATACAAAAAATTAAATACAAGATTAAAACTAGGACTAAGAATGGTAACTCAAGGCTTAGGGTAATAAATAGATCACAACACTCTCGCCTTGTGTTATGATGCACCTATCTTCATACTAACCAAATTAAAAAATACCTATTAGGATTCTCAAGAGCTTAAGACATTAAGAAATCGAGGCTCTAATAAAATTTTATATTGATCTGTCCTAGGATGACCCAATATATTGATTAAACTAAATCACCACTATGCTCAGAGGGTGTTTTAAGATTCCCATGGGATGGAAACCTGTTCCTGGAACTCAACAATGTGAACATGATAATATTTTCACCCTTAGAAAAATAAGAACCAAAATTAAGATCCCACCAGAAAATTTATCATAGATGACCATGATTGGGATGTACACACCATCAAATAAATATTCTTAACATAATAAAAGAAATAAATTAGAGTATCTCACAATATTAATAATAATAAAAAAAGTTAACATCTTAATAATAAATAAACTACATTCTCAGTATGATATGGATATAGTATAAACCAAAACCAAAACAAAAATCTTGTTAAAAGGACTAATATATAATCACATAGAAATATAAAAAAACAAAACAATAATAAACCACTATAAAGAATATCCACATGACCTATGGTCACTCATCACTACCCAAACTGATCACTAATGGACCAAACCACAAAAACCCAAAAAGAGACAAAGCTAGGGAAGAATGTAGACTAGGAAAATGAAACAAAACATGATGGATTCATACAACCAATAGTGTATAAAAGGTGTGAGATAAAAACATATAGTTATATTTCACCAAAGATTTAGTGTCATTTTTTTTAAAATTAATTTCATTAATGTTGGTTGAAAATATAACTAATAAAATTAGTTTTTTTTAAAAACATGTGTGATGAAACCAAATACCATGCCAAAAAAACTATTGAAACACATTTTTCTTCATTTAACAAACAAGGGAAAATCTCAAGACCATTTATCAAACACCTCTATGATCTCATAAAAACACTACTCATTCAATTTATGAAAATAAGATGCAAAAATGTACCCCTTTTTAGATATTTTCCCAAATACCTTTTCATAATTCAAAAATAATTCTCCATTTAAAACCCCCATTTTAAAAAGTATTTTGAAAAATGATTAGAAGATAAAATGAATCTATAACTAGAATAAATATAAAAATAAGAATACACCAAGGATATGTATAATGCATAAACAAAATTCAAGGGTTTTATGAAATCAATCAATTATAGGGGATAAAAAAAGGCACAAAGAATCCCCTAAATAATACTCAAAAAAATCAAGGCATAATGGGAATAAACTAGGATCTATAATGAATGATACTAGAAATTAATCACTTGTTAAATACTCTCTAGACACCCCAAAGATAAACTATAACATCACTATAAACACCCATATGGGCCAACAAGTAGAAAAATACCCTTGGGAAGGAGCAACTCTACTAGGGAACAAGCATGTGTGTGAACACCACACTATTTTAATGCTTATCCATACCTTCTATTAGCTATCATGGTTCCCATGATAAGTCAAAGTGAAGGTTATAAAATAAAAAATCCAAGAGGTACTTACATAATAAATGATAAAACAAAATCGATAAATCCCACATCTCACCTCTAATATCCCCACACAAAATAATTTTTTTTTCAAATTCTCAAACATAGACAATATAACAAGAAAAATCTATATCCTACTTCAGGTTCTACAATTTATATCATTAAATACAATAAAGGGGAACAATTGATAATCTCACAAGTTTTAGAGAGAACTTCTTTAAAGTTCCAAACACACTTTTATATTCAAAATCAACTTAGGATTCCAAGACATCTTCTATCATTTGGAAATTTAATTTTAAAACATCCTTCAATAACCAACACATTCCAAAACACATTAAAAATAAATTCAAGAACCAATCCCATTTTATTCAACCATTTAAAATTTCTATAATACCCAATTATTTTCAAATAATTATTAATAAACCATGATCTTACCCATTTAAATACCCAAACAGGTCTAAATACGTTGATTTTTCCCAAACAAACCTTAAAACAAACCATATAATCCATTTTAAGAACTCTTAGAACTCAATTATTTCCTTATGAATCTATAAAATCATGAAATCATCTTTATACCATGTGACCAAACCCTAATTTGTTTATGAAATTCAACATAACTATCATATATATACTTAGTTTAAAATAAAAATCATTTTAAACTACCTTGAATTCAATGATATGACATTTAAAGGAAACACAAAAAACACCTACATTAGATAAAGAAGAATCATTCCAAAACACATCACCTATGATGGTGAATTCTCAACCAAGAATGAAGCCATCTATATAATCCGTAGATACCCAAATATCAAATTAGAATCCACCATAAACCATATTATTGGTTAAGGGATCCCCTAGGGTTCACGAGAGGAGAACAAACCATTGGAAAAGGGAAGGAGGGGGAATAGGTAAGGGGGAACAAGAAGGGAAAAAGGGTTTACTTTAAATAAACCCTTTGAAATCCATGAAAAATAACCATAATAATGAAGGAGGGAGATTATATCCCATTGTGTACACTAGTATTGACTAAACTAGGATGAAAATAAAAGTCTAATTTTCCCTTTAAAAATAAAAATGGAAAATGAGGCATTTCACTTTTTAAGTAAATTTGGGTAGCTCACACATTTAGGATTTATGGTTTGGTCAATCGTGTTCCAATCATGAAACTCACTCTGGACAAGAAAAAAACCTTGCATGAATTTTACACAACATTTATAAATAGTGTTCCAACCTAGAAAAACCACTATATTAAAATTGTAGAGCCTAATGCATGATTTTCTCAAAGTTTTTTCTATCCTTGTGAAATCTATATGCCATTACCCTTATTCACAAAGGGATCACTTAGTTTTAATCAAGTTTTCACATGGTTTGGACCCAACCATGATCTAACCATGAAAGAAAACCATATAAGAGCAAAATGAACTAAAAAAAATCCCAGTGAAATGATATCCACATAATTTTCTATAAACCATTAATTCTAAACAAACAAAAGAGGAAAATTTATAGAAAAATGAAGTTTCAATCCCAAAATTTTATAAAAATAAAAATATTGAAAAAATATAAAATATAAACCAACAGTTACATGTGAGTGTCATAATGATTCTTTATAGAGGCCCATAATTGTTTTTACATTAATGAATTAATGAATTCATTTTTTTAAAGCTACAAAGTTAAATGCGCTCACACTTTATGGTTGAAAGACTATGGATTGTTTTTTATGAAACTTAGAGAGGTGCTCTAAAAGTATTTTAGAGTTTATCCAAAATGAGATTTGTATGGTTATTCAGAAGGTGTTTCATATGATGTGAATCATAGTGAAGTTGATGATTTATTTACAAAAATATTTTGGAAGATGAACAAAAGGTGTTTTGGATATGGTTTCACAAGTTATCATATATGATATGACATAAGGTGAAATAACAGAAAAGTATTTTTAGATTTGGTTAAATTGAGAGATAGAATGAAATATGCTCTAAGTATGTATGATATAATATTGTATGATATTGTATTTAATTGAGTAGGACACATATATGAAAAAATTATTATATCTGGGCCTTTTGGTATATCATATTTTATGATATATTTATATCATATAGACTTCCTTGGATAGTCATATTATACAACAATGGTGAATCATAGTTCCATGAATTGTATATTCCGATCCATTTGGAATTAAAATGGTTTTCAAAAGTTCGTATAATGTTAACAAGTAAACATTTGGATCCCTTACACATAGGATTTCATTGATCACCCATTTCCTAAGATGAAGTGTATGAGAGAGTTTGATGGTCTAGGGTTACATGAGATGAAAACGAAAGAATTTACCCATGATTTTATGAAACACATGAGTAAATGGATGGACTCATAGATCATCCCCATAACCTATACAATAGAGTCCTTTCCATGAGTTTGGGTGTTAAATCACAGATCAAGACACTTATAGATTCCCTCTCCCTCCTAAATATAACTTCTTCCATTGTCCTTAGTGAAACATGATACAATCATATTTTTATTTTTTAAAAGATCTTGAACAAACTATTTTAGAGGTTTTATGTAACCTATGGATACACCATAGTGATTAAATCCATTTAATTATTCCTAATCAATATTCATCAAGAATATATTGAAGGAAACAATAACAAAAAAGGTGTAAGGTACACATTATTCATTTTCATTTTTATGGTTTTGATTTCAAAGGAATGGTGTTATTGGGTTTTATAGTTTAAAAAAATTTATACTGATTTTATTAATCACTAATAATTCCTTAGGAACATTTCAATATAAATAAACTAAAAAAAACATGTTTCTATAACCATGATGTATTTTAAAAAACCCACCATTATTATAAATCATCCCCACCATAACACCTCCTTTATCAGTAGTGAAGTTGAGTATAACCCTTGAAACCCTATTTCAATAGGTTAAGAATTGAAAACTAGCATCGAGGATATAATTACATAGTATGAGAGGAATTTACAACTTTAATTCATGGAAAATAAAAGAAAACACCAATCATTGACAACCCCATATATAAAATAAACTAAAATACCGTCAATGATAACATAATAAACATATAATTTCATATAACCAAAACATCACCAAGAATAAATACCAATAATGAAACTGATCATATGATTAACAACTAAAATTCCAATTAACCACCATTCCATGAGCTAGTAAGGTTTACCCCGCTCAATGAAACCATATTTTAAATTTTTAGAAATAGTATATAGAAGTAGGCGTGTGCATACAATTATACTTGGTAGATTCCACTATAGAAAATATCATGATAAAATGGAAGAACAATAATAAAGTCATAGCGAAAAAATTGAAACTAACTCGCGTCCCATCCCTGGTCATCTACTAATCCATCTCACCATAGGACCACTCTTCAAATTTATACACAATATACATAATATATAAAATCATCAAAATATATCATAATAGGTACCCATACCTCATTACCAATTAATCTAGTTACCCTCATGTTCCAATAGTATATACTATGGAACTCTTATACCTTCACATATACACAGTTCATAACCATAGTCTATATCTATATTCCACATCCACAGTCCCCAACTTTATACCCCCACTAAGTTCACTACACACTACAACCATTATCACTACCACATAATCACATTATGATCGGAAGGAAGAACGAGAGAGGGGGAGTTATCATCTATCTGTATCACCCATATTTTGTATGTTAAGGGTTTACCTAGTACCTAAAACATTATATGAAACTATTCTGGTTACTCGACTCGAGTGGTGGTTCATAAAGAAATAAAAAAACACACAATGATATATAATAGCACACAATCCAAACCTAGGGTCTACACCCTTCCAACCACCTATATGACTATCCCATAGTCACACTGTCACTACCAAATGCAATAATCATTGTTGCCTTTAATCACAAGCCAACACCAAAACAAAATACCAACTAACTACTTTTTAACATTTCTAATTTAATTAAAATTAAACACTATTCATTACTAAGGACATTTAATTTGTTTAGGCACATTAATTTCAATAATTTTAATTTTAAATAAACCACTAATCACTTCCCACAAGATTCACTATTCATCTTAATTAATCATTATTGTTTATTTTCCACATTATAGTAATATTCAACACTTTATTCAATTAACGCAACAATTTATTTAATCTTGTAATCAAAACACAACATAATCCCCATTTTACTTGTGAAATTAATCCATTTTTATCAAATATTCATATCCTGAATAATTATAATACACTATCCACATTAAACTTATTATGTTAACACATCAACATACCACATCAAGACCTTTACACTACTATATTCACGATTAATCAACAAATACCACATATAATTGATCCTCATAACACTACCAAAATAAAAATTAATACAATTCTCATTTTACACTTAATTTTTATATTAATATTAAATTAAATACACAATATTTATGATACCAAAACAAATACCCCTTTTCCACATGCTCAATATCACAACCATATCCATGTTATAATAATAATTAAGAAAATAATAGTAAGGCATAATATCAAAATCCTATAAAAAAATCCCTCTACATTAAATTTAACGCTCATTATTTAATTAGGAAAATATCATATCCTTATAAAAAAGAAACTAAATTATTATTAAAATACATCAATAATAACAAAATAAAAATATAGAATCTGAATAACCTACCTTGAACTGAATCTTGAACCGTTTCATTAAAAAATAGATATAAAATTTTATTTCAAAACCCAAATTTCCATAACAATCAACCAACCAACCTAAAATCCATGAACATTACATCAATACCCTATCATATAAACAAACCACCCTATATCATAGGCTCTCAAGATAGAATAAATAAGAGAATACATGAAGAATAAAAAAGGGGAGAAATATGAATCGTGATGATTCAATATCATGAAGCTAAGGACTCAAATATCCACAAAACACATTTAAAACCACCAAGGAATAGCCTCAATAATGTCTAGGATTTCTAGAGATATAGAGGGACCAAATTGAAGTATATGAGAACTCAAATTTATATTTAAAATTATAATGAACTAAACCATGACACAATGACCTAAAAAATTTCATGGTTTGACTTTGATAATGATGATCTAAAAATTACAGTGCTCTAGAATGTCAGAATCTAAAATCTATGCCAATTATTTTCCATCATAATATATTACTTTGAACAAATTATGGCATTGTTAAAACTATGATGTGGTTCCTTCATTCTCACCTTTAAACCGTTAGATAACCATGATGGAGTGATCACTAAGTCATGCAATTTTTTTAAACAATAATAATAACCATGATATTGTTTCATTACCTATTTTAAACAGGGAGTCCACAAAAAATCTACTATAAATCCAAATAAAAAAATTTAAACTTTTCACAAACTATATAATAGTGAACAAAACATGAGGTAGTTTTATCTTGAAAATGACCAAAATCGACTCTAACACTGCTTTTTAGAACCTTGAATAATTCAATATGATGATTTACAAATCCATGATAAATCCCAAAACCACAACATGGTTTGGACTTCACCATGAGGTAGTTTCCTATAAAACAAATTTTCTAAACATTATTTTCACAATAAGAATAAAAAATCAATTTACACCAACACTAAGTCCTCAAAACCACAAATTAGATAAATAAGAAAATCTAGGCCTATACATTCGATACCTCTCAAATGATTCTTGTCCTTGAAAGTTAAAACTAAACCCCTAAAATAATAGAATAAATAAAAAACCAAACCATCTAAAAAATAACAGTCAAGAAATAATCTCAACATCATAAAGGCTATACATAACATATTAAAAAATAAAAACATCAACCATTTCAATACGTAATAAGATCTCAACTTTACAATAAAAATAAGGGTAAAAAAACATGGGAATTGGGTACACATATCTGAATATCATTTGCACATATAATCCAACAAACCATAAAACCTTTACAGGAATCACACCAAAGGAATAATATATCTTGATAGAACTATCTCTTGAGGATAAAAAATCACAACATACTGCTTTATGAATACTACATACTCCTAAACATCAAACACACCCAAATCAATTACAAGAGAGTCATCATGAAGATATCACTTCTTATGATATACATCACATTAATACCATGGGTTACAATATAGATTAATCATACCATATTATTAATACTATTTTAATATGTATATATCAGTCTCCCATTTTCACTAAAATATTTTAAGTACTTTATATAAAACTTCAAAACATCTTATAAATCTATGTAAATTCCTTGGTATATAGTTGATTAAGATCCCTTATTCTGGATCAAACACTTGGTCTAAAATTTAATTCATATTATAATAACTAATTATGTGACCCTATGTCCCTTCATATAATTGAAAACAAATATAAATTCTTGAATTCATAAATGTAATCAACGGGAAGCCTTTAGAAAAATGTCATTGTTAATCAATCTATAAAGGGTTCTAGATCAATCTTGAAAAAACATACTCATACCTACAGATGAACATTTCTACCTTATGATGTATCGAATACATCATATGTATATTTATAAAATCATTTTTTACAGGATATAGAGTGACCAATAGACATGGAAAATTTCAATATAGTATAGGCCGACTCATATATTCATGATTCTCTGAAATAAACTGGTATGTTTAATTAAATATATCACATGTTATTCATCCAAGTAGTTGAGAAAATCACATGTCACGTATCTAATCAGGGAAAATTATTTCTTTACTATAATTAAATCATGGGCCCACATGTATTTTCATGCAATATAAGTGAACACAAAATCAACTTAGTTAAACTCAACAAGAAAAATGATCAGCAACATACCCAACTATACCTAGATCAACATGAAATTAAGTCTAGATTAAGAAATACATTAACCCATAAAGGTTTACACACTAAGTATATTTTAAAACTTAGTTAATGTGGATTAATATGAATGTAAACATACACCCCTAAGTATATCAAAGACTTTATGACATTCCATGTGATATACTTTGGTGGGATCATCTAGATAATAAGTATCTACTTATTATCCCTTGAGTACAATCTATATCATATATTATAATTCTACTCACAATAATCATAACATTTCATCACAACTCATAATACTCCATGATGATATTATATTAGGGAAATATAAAAGTTATAATTTGTTTAATTTTATCATTCTACTATTCATGTTTAATATATACAACAAAAATAAATGGATGATAAATATATATTACCTTTATTATAAAACCATGATGAATTTTAAAATCATTACATCCAATCTATCTTGTAGATGATATATTTTTATTTAACATGACCTTTATGGTTTTTTGGTAATGGTTTCATTAATGTATCTACCACATTTTAATATATCTTTACCCAAAAAAATTTAGATCCCCATCCAATTTATTTCTCAAATGATATGTTATTATTGAAGGATGTGGTTAGTCTTTTGGTGAAATTGGGGTCCTTTATCTAATAAATACCCACATTATTGTCATAGTAAAGATCAATTTCACTATAAATGATAATAACCACCCCCAGTAACAAACATCTTAGTCTATATATCTTCCTTCACAACATCTCATTCAACGATGTATTATACCTCTACTATTGAGTCCACCATTGTGGATTATTTAGATCCCTTCCAACATAAATCTACACCACTAAGAAAAAAACCAAAAACCATATTTTGATATCATATCATCTTTTTTCAGTTCAAAAAATAATCATTAGTGTAACCCATTATAATTATCTCATCCTATCAGAAAAGACTTAGAATATAGGCTTACTTTTTTTCATGTACTTAAAGGTATTCTTTAAATAATACCAATGGCTCTCACCAAGATTGGATTGGTATGTACTAGTTATGTCAAAAAAATAATTGATATTTAACTGAGTACAAAATATAGAATACATGATGGATCTTATAGAGAATTCATAAGGAATATTGTCCATGTATATGCTTTATAAAACATTAAAAAGACATTGAGTTTTCATAAGACTGATTCAATAAAACACTCATAAAGGCTTCTTCTTAGAGTTATTCATGACAAATAGCTATAGTAATTTACGAGTATATGCATTACAACTCAACCCAAGAAAACTCTTCGATTTATATATATTGGTCATTATACCATGTATGTAGGTTGTTTTATCCATGTATTTCATTGATAAGTACTTTCCCAACCATCCCTTTATAAAATTTAAAATTGGGATGTCATTTAAAATAATTATCATGTTATCCACATACAACAAAAAAATACAACAACACTCCCAATAACCCAATTATATATAAAAAATCTCCCATGTTATTGATGAATTAAAATTCTTTTATTACAACATAAAACTAAATATTTTTACTTGAAGAAGATTGATTCAATCCATAAATAGACCATTGTAACTTATAAACCATAGTATACTCATTTGGAACATTAAAACCATTGGGATATATCATATACACATACTTGACTATATTCTAATTTTGGAAAGATTTATTGATATATATTTGATATATGTTATAATGATAATGATATTCCTTATAAATTGAAATCTGAATGGAATTTTTAGCAATGATAAATTTTCACTACACATTTTTTGTAGATCCCATGATGCAGTCCTAACTTAGACAATAAAGAGTTGAGTTTTAGTAAAAACATAACTCCTTAACTAAATAAAAATTACATAGGATTTCATTTTACTTAAACACATGCCACACATCAAGGGGTAATTATTAATAAAAAAACATTTCCTAATTCACTGACGTGGTAGTGAGAATCTCTCTATGGTGGTAGAGTGAATATTTAATCAAATAGCTGATAAACAGGTTTTAGGACAAAAAACCTTATTTCTAGGGTATTAAAAAAAATTGGACTCAAAAAAACATTAATAGGGGGTATATCCTATATCCAGGGGTGAAATTCCATTTAAATACTTCAGTTTTACTGGTTGTAGAACCAAAATGTGTTATATATGTTGACCTAGAAACAAATTATAATTAATTTATTATTACCTACATTAATTATTTTTAATATTAATATAATTTTTTTATCATATCATTATTTTTATTTTACATGAAATAATATATGATAATTATCTATGTTTACTTGTCACACTGAAAGGTCATATCAATTACCCTCTAGAATGAGAACCTAAAAGTGAAATAATAATATTATTAAATATAAGTTCTATATACAAATGATATCATTTTATGTGGAACAAATGTAATAAGATATCAAGGTTGGAGACACATAGAACTTCGAGACACTTTCTCATGGTGTACTCCCTTGGTAATATTCAATGTTGGATATTATGAGAATATGAACCAATAATAGGAAATCCATATTTATATGTGTAATTAGATATTCAGATCTATAAATTTATGTAATGACCCTTAGATTTTAATATAATTATCAATTCATGTCATAAGTTGCATACCTTGATGTATTAATGAAAGCCATGGTGACATATGCTCTCAATGATATATGATATGTTGGGTGCATCACAAGTGGTTTTGAATGAATTAATAAGGTGAGAAAACATTTATCCCTCCAGTTCTTTAATGGGAAATGATATCTTATGAAATTTTATTAAAATTAAACTACCTAATTAAATCCATGGCTATGGTGGTGTTGTCAGAAAGTTCATTTCCAAAAAGTCAAAGAAAGAGACATTGAGCATATAGGTTGATGAAACCAGTATGAAACCATCTTGATTGGATATATTAAGATAAATATATAATATTACCCAGTGTATGTGAATAGGAGTTTACATGTCATCGTGACATTAACTTATTTCTCTATGGATGCCTTAGTGTGTTGCTAGACGCTAACCTTGGACTTTAGGCTAAATAGACCACTTCCAATGATAAAGGGGACTAGAGAGTCACACACTTAGTGTATATGAAACCTTAGTTAAATTAAATACGTATTTAATATGTTTGATAAATATTATTCTTGCACATGGTTTAATAATTATTCATGTTATCTTGATCACAATTATTCAATCACCAATTATTAAAGAGAATATAAATGTGAGTTGAATATTTAATTAATTTCTATTCATTAGGTTATTATTTATTTAACAATGAAAATATATTATATTTTTTTTGTTTTGGTTTATTCATAAGGTAACAAAATATTTATATATTTAGTTACATGAATATTTAATAAATATTTATTCACTAATTTAGTGATCATTTTATTTATATATTTCTTGGAAAATAATTTAATTAAATTTATTTAAATAAATAAATTTCCATTATTCAAGTGATGGAAAATAGTGAGGAGTATCGGCGAACCGAGTTTGAAGGTCCGATGAGAAATGTCCCATGAAATATTATTTGAATAAATATTTATTTATTCATTATATAATTTAATATTTATTTTATCTTTTAGTTTAGAATATGTAATTTAAATAATAATAAATATATTATTATTTATTTATGAGTGTTTCCAAGGATTAGGAAAATAATAAGGGCCACTATGCAATAATTATTTTCTAACCCTAGAGCTATTTAAACATGATAATGTAAATTTTCAAGTTGAGAGAGCTATATTAATTCATTGTGCACAATGAACTCTAGAGATGATTCTCTTAATCCCTAAAAATATTTCTCCTATAATAATCTAAATAATTCAAATATGTTCTCTTTCTACAGTAGAGTGAATCCCTTTTTTCCTTTAAGGATCCAGTTGTGATCAATGATGATCATCACAAGTCTTAGATTCATCCACACTAGCATCAAAATGTTTCTAGGGTAATGATCAATGGTTTTCCAATCAAGTGTGGATCAACCCTAGAGGGTATATATCATTTATCCCTCTAATGTAATAATGACATTAAAATAGTTATCTATCGATTCATTATCTAGGGAGAAATAATTCAATAAAAGGTAATTCTTTAATTAAATAAATTAATTATAAATTACATGTGAAATATCCTCTCTTCTTATTTTTGGGTTTTTTTCAATCAATATTCACATCAATTCCATTAGTCATGAATATTCTCCATCATATAAATCACATATTGCTCTTAGATTACGAAAAAAATAGAGTTGGACATGTCTCCACCGACACTTCAACTTCACCCTAATCCTGTAAGTGGTATCAGTGAGGTCATATAATAATTTATAATAATTTATTATTCATTGATCAATTATATGAAATTTTTGTAAGTTTCTCTCTTTGGGTTTTTCCATTCTTTAATCCGGAGTTTAATTAGTGTGTTTTCAACATATTAATTATCTTTTTTCAAGTTTCATATCATCTTAAACCAATTAAGAAAAGACGAAGAATGTTGTTAGATGACATTAGGAGGTGTTTAGGATTTTGGATAATAGATAGCTACACATGACATGTGATTGAAAGTATATGTCATGTACCCATATTCACTGCACTTAGATGTGTAATAAGATACATGATTCATTGTGAAATAATAACACATGGTGTATTTAATGAAAAATGTTAATTTACTAGGCTAGCATAGCACACAATATGTCATACCACATGATGTGTATCTAGTGAACATGCAAAGTAGTATACAATGTTTAGTGCTAAAATTCACGCTAACCATATGGTCAAATACAAAACATACACTATGTGATACTGATATGATATATTATTAATGAGATACATGAAGTGTATATTGCATGCATTTCTCATAACTCATTAATCATCACATACTAGGAACACACTTAGTCAACCAATGGGTTATGTGGACACATGAAAAGTCAAACACACAATGTGTAGCTTGTTAGTACATGTCATGTATCCAGACTAAGATACAAACTGAGTCTCTATGCATCAATCCTGAATACCAAAAAGGAATGTAAATGGTGTGTATCTTGTTATCACACATCATGTAGTTTCTTGGTGAAGAAAAATAATTAAATTACATAAATAATAATTAATTAAATTATTAAAAAACTAATTAAATTATTTGAATATGGTGTGTTGACTATTTAATTGGGCTTTCAGAGTTGATAAATTCTCAATAAATTACATGTAATTATCTGTAAATACTATTCAATATTTTTATTTTCCATGTAACATTTATGATGGGTATCTTCAAGAGAATTTTTATGGTCATTAAGATAAATACGAATATTTAATTAATTAATTTAATTAATTAAAACACATTTTTCTTAATAATAAAGAATGAATTGAAGTAAATTCGATCAAGTGTAATTTTTTGAATTCATTGCATGTATGTGGATGACCATTATCTTAGACCATCCTATGTAGGTGTTTTTTATTTAATTTATTATTATCTCATGTTTTTTTATAATTTATTAAATTAAATAATGGCCTATGAGTCATTCATATCTTCTCATAATATATGGGATTTTGTTCCCGTAGTTCCTTTTATAAAAACCCCTTTATTAAATCCGTTGGTTATCTCACATGCATATAAGTAAAATTATGTAATGGATGGAGCCCACATTTGAGTTGAGGTGGTTCATGTTTGGAGCCAAGGTGAAACCAATGTAAGAAGTATATAACAACAGAGGTGGAATGCTGCAACTCAAACCATGATTTTTTCCAAGAGCGAATTACCTGTGGTCAAGGGTTCATTTATCATATTCTAAATAAAACAAACATTATTGGAGATTAGAATCTATAAGTACTCAAATTTCCCCAGGTTATTAATTTATGAAAATCTAGTGGTTGTGGTGTTCTTGGGAGCCACAACAGTTTGTTTAGGGAGTTTTACCAAAATCCAGTTTCACAAAAATGGAGACACTGAAATGGTGGCACCGTGATGGTGACACAACCAAATGGCGGCACACCAAAAGATATATCACCCTTTTCCAAATTTCCAATTTCCCAAGTTTTTTCAGTTTCATCCCTCTTACATCTTATTTTACTTAAACCGAGTTCAAATCATTTTTTGGGTGTTTTAAAGGGAACTTCAAAGGATATTAAGTATATATTTAATATCTGAATGCTCCCAGGGATGTGAGATATTCAAACCATGTGATCTTGACCACGATCTAATGTTAATAACTTTTGAAACTATTCTTCATTTAATATAGGATTAGGATATTTCTATAGGGGATATTCCATTCCTAGTATGTTTTGGTTCCCCCTTGGTGCACCTAATTCCTTCTTCTCGAGATGAGTCATGTGCCTGTGATAGATCCCCCTCCTGCTCAATTTTCATGATGTTTCCTGCTGCTCGTGCGATCGTCTATTTTTGTGAAAAGAGGAGGTTCTGTCTCCTATTATTTCAAGTAGGAATTATTTTACCCCTATTTATTTGTGTATTATGAGGGGTGGGTGAACTAATGGTTTTTTTGTGAAAAACGAGTGAGTAATTTTCTTAAACAAGTAATAAATAATGGTAGGGAAGTGATGATTAAAAGATAATGGGAAGGGAATTGAAGATGGTTAATATTGATCATTTTTTATCTGATATCTATGATTATTTTTTACAGTTGTTGTGGATGTATGCCTTTTTTAAAATCATGGTTTTTGGTGGTCTTTTCTTGCACATTAGTGATATTTAGTTTTGTTGTGATGCTATATTAAGTGGATGAAACATGTAATCTGTCCAATCACGTATACTTGGTTAAATAAATGGATTCCCTAGGATCAACCCCGTTTTATGATCAACCCTATTATTTAAAGTGGAATTAAATAATACCTCTTGATAAATATGAACATTATTGGCTTAATTATGTGGATGGGTTCGATGTTTGGTTGGGTTTTGTACTTCATGGGGGGAGGGTTGTGTGAAGTTTCTATTGGTAACTGTGTTATGGGTATGAGGGTAGATAGAGGGGATAGCCCAGTATTAAAGGCATGGTGTGGTTGTGCAGTGAGGCTTCTATTTTAAGGGTGCTCATTTTTTTTGTGTATGGGGTGGTATAGGAGGTGTGATAGAATCTCAGTTCGAGAGATTTATTGATTTTGGAATGGATTAATTTCTATACAGTGGGACAACCCTTGGTTTATTTTGTGGCTATAGAACTTGTTATGCTGTGGGAATGCATCTGGGCATTGGTTGGGAAGTGGGGCTGCAAGGCTAGGTTGTGTTGTGACTTCATTTTTATGGGCGTTCTGGGTATGGTGTTGTTGTGTAGTGGGGATTTCAGTTCTAGTTGGGAGAGGATGATTGAGCAGGATAACTTTGAAGAATGAAAGTTGGAAGTGGTTGAACGGGTGTCTAGGGAGGGGGTGGGGTGCAGTGGGACTACAGGTTGGTTATTCTCTATTTTTTTATTAAAGGGTGTAAAAATGAAAATGCTTTACCTTGGTCCCTCTTACCTTTTTCAATGTTGATAGTACCGAAGAATGAAGTTGGTTGTTGTGTGTTTAGTTAATCAGGATGTTTGCCTTCTGAGAACGGTTGCAGATGTTATGCTAGGTAGTTACCTTGGGTAGTGCTAGAATATATTAAAGTGAACACTTAACTATTGAATGAAAAGTGGTTAAATGAAAGGGGGCCAGGCTTGTTTCTTATTGTGGATGTTTATGTGGTTGTGCGTATATGGGTAGTAGAATATGTGGTTCTATGGGGGGGCAGGTAGTTTTTTTAAATCGTAAGTTGGGATGATTGTTTTCTTACCTATATATATAAATTGTAGTTCCTTATGATTTCTATAAGCACCCCACCCTTGTTTAGCACCATGTTCCAAACACCCCCATTTCATGGGGGTTGGTGTCTTTCCCAACATCCTAGTGGGATGATGGGTGGCTGGATACTGATATTATTCCTCACACCCTCTTCCGGGTTCTTATCACTTGAGATTATCTGGGCAGGCTGTAATGGATTGAGGTTTACAATAGACCAAGATCCATCAGGAAGCCTCTGGTGTGGGTGAGAGGCCTAAGTAGTTGCGAGCCAAGTTTTTTTCCCAAGTGTCTTTGGGATGAGGAATGGGTGTCTTCTGATGAGAGGCGTGTTTATTGTGGACCATTTGTCTGTGGGAGGTATGTGTGGTGTGGTTGTGGCCCAGGTGTCTGCAGGCATGATTTATATGTGGATGAGGCCAAGGTGTGTGTAATCAGGTTGTGGCATTGGGACTGTGTTTTTTAACAGTGTTATCATCAAGACTTTATCCATTATGAATGAGTATTTAACCAATGAGAAAGTGGTGAGGGGTACCCAAATTTCAATGTGCTTATACTACTAATTCACTTGACTTTTATTATTTGGTGAGTGTGACATAGTGAGGGAGGGATAGTTAGTACTCCATGGTAGGTGTTTTGAGGTTCTACTATTCTCTCACAATAGAATTAGTTTGTTCCCCCACTTGTGCATGGGTGGCTTTAGTTTTCCCATTGGGCATACTTGTATACTCACCCTACATTTGTGAAACTATTTTCAGGTTTCCAGGTGGACTTTGAGGACTATTATGGACTTTACTATCTTGAAAATTAGAATAGCTATTATGGTTCTACTTAGTCTCTTTCTTTTGGTACTTTATTTGGTACTTTGGTTTTACTTTTTTCACAATTTGTGTTTAAATCATTCATGGTTTGGATTTTGGTTTCCTTAATATAAATGTTTGGTGTTTTTTTGGGATTTTTACCATCTTATCTCTTGATCCTATTTTCATTAAAAAGGGTAATACCATCAATTTTGTGTGAGATTCTATACCCTTGGTTCAATTCACCAATCTGGGGCCTATTGAACGTGGGACTCAGGGGTCATTATATCTCCTTCATCTTGAAGAAGGAAGGTCATCGTAATGTTTCATCCATTCCCTCATCTTGAGGAAGGAGAGTCATGATAGAGTTGTATTAGAGGTGATGGTTAATAGATAGGATGGATTTTAGAGTTAGGAACATGGAGGATTGAATGGGATGGTAGGGAAACGATGTTAGGAAATCTTGGTGTGTGAAATAGGCTAGGGAAGTCTGGCTAGAACAAGGGATTTTAAGGCCCCCGTGATCCGATGCAAGGACTCTGAGCTTACTGAACAAGCAAGGGATACTGCACTTATTGCAGGGTAGAGACCCTAGGAATGGTACATGCATCATAATGAATTGTGTTATTCTGTGTCTTGGATGTTTGGGGAATTTATAATAAATGAAGAGTTACAATTAATTTTAAAAGAAAAGTCCTACATTACCTAGGCTTAGGATTTACTTGTTTACCCTTTTCAACTATGGAACTCAGGCATCAAACATGTTTGGTATGAGAAGTTGAGGCCCAGTAGGCTGACTTGGTTGATCCGTATATGGATGATCAAGAGTAGGAAGATGACTTGTGAAAAAATACCCTTTGTTCTTTCCAGTAGGAGACCCTGGGGAAGTACGAAGATAGCGTTTCAAACTCAGAGAAGGAGGGATAGATTGAGGAGATGACCATCACCTTCACCTTGATCTATTATCTGAGGGAGTACTGGGTTCCTCTAGCAGTGATCTATATGTGAGGAGTGGTGTGTCAGTAGTGGATGCTTTACCTCGGGGAGAGGAAGGAGACCGATGTCTCCTGGGATGACTTTGAGAAGGAGTTTCATGCAGAGTTTCTTTCCTCAATGATGAAGGCCGAGAAGAGAAAGGAGGTGCACTCCCTCTAGTAGGGGAGTAGGTTAGTGATGTAATTGGTGATCAAGTTCAAGGATCTCCTGTGATTTTCTCTAGATCTCTTTCCAGATGAGGAGTCTCAAGATAGATGCTTGGAGGAGGCACTCCAATATTCTCTTCAGTATGCCATCACTCCCTTTACTCTACCGACATACTTATAAGTTCATAAGAAGAAAAAATTAGTGGTGAGGATACAATTAAAGGTTGGTGTACCATGAGATGGGATCCATCCAAGTTCATTGAAGGTGAAGGTATTTAATAGTAGGTCTCTAACATCAGGGCCTTCCAGGTTTTGGCCAGCGGGAAGTAGGCCTCAGTAGTTCCAGTTCTGATCTTATGGTCTTTGTACTTTCCCCATGGGCTTGGGATTGAGGTTATTTATCTATGGAGGCTGAAGACATATTTGGATTGAGTGCCTAGTTCAAGATCAGTATAGTGCGGGTGGGTAGGTTCAGCACCCACCTCATCAACAACGGTTTCCAAATAGGCCTTTCTACCAGCAGGGGCAGCGGGCTCCCACTCCACCGAGGGTAGACGATGCTGGAAGAGGCCGACCTTAGAGAGATCCTCAGGTACCTCAACTAATGAATGTTCTAGGAGTTGTTAGATATAAGAGGGGTAGAGGAGCTGTGCATGGGTAGTTTCACACCGCTAAGGTAGCATTTCAACTGGGGCTAGAGGTTGTTCAAGGTGCGATAAGTCTGTTTAGTACTCTTGCATGTGATTTGTTTGATTCGGGCACTCATCACTCATTTTTTTCACACATTCTATCATGTTCCTTAGGACTATATGTAGAGATAATTTTCATGCTCCTGGTGTTGAGTATGCCAGTTGGAGGTCACACCAGTCTATTTGATGTTTTCAGGGGATGTAGACTGATGTTAGGGCCACATCAGTCTGGTGGGGATCTTCTTCCGCAACAGATGTAGCCATACGATGTCATCCATGGTGTCGATTAGTTGTTCTTTGTAGATGATGTTATCAACTACTTCTATAATAGAGTTTCATTTTTAGATATGGATGGACATCATGTAGTTTTCATTTGTGAGAAGTGCTATCAGGTGGGCAATCGATGTGGGGAGCCTCTTCTATCCTTTTTGGTCGAGCGGTTAGTGGGATCATCGGACATAGAGATGGTGAAGGTTATGGTAGTTTTCAGGGAGTTTATGGATTTTTTCCCTAAATATGTTGTGATTATACACCCTCAATGTAAATTTGAGTTTAGAATAGACTTGCAACCTGGTGCCCGTCTGATTGTGATGGCTCACTATCGGATGAGGCCTTCTGAATTGCAGGATTTGTAGATTCAGGTTGATGAACTGATGAAAAAGTGGTTTATTCGCCCAAGTTTTTCACCATGGGGTGCTCTAGTATTGTTTGAAAAGAAGGTAGAGAGTGGCCTAAGGTTGTTCATATACTACCAGAGACCGAATCAGGTAATGGTCAAGAACCATTACCCTCTCCTGATTATAGATGATCTTTTCGACCAGTTAAGGGGAGCACATTGGTTCTCTAAGATTGACCTGAGGTTTGGGTATTACCAATTGCGGGTGAATGAGGGTGAAATCCCAAAGACTAATTTTATGTGTAGGTATGGGAAATTTTTGTTTTTGGTCATGCCGTTTGGTATCACGAATGCACCGTCCGTGTGCATTGAACTCATGAAATCTGTTTTCCTTGAATTCCTAGTCCGGTTCATCATCATGTTCATTGATGACATTATTATTTAATCAAAGTCAGAGGAGGAGCATGCTAACCACCTCAGGATAGTATTGGAAGTCCTTCGACATTATGATCTCTATGAGAAGTTGTCCAAGTGCATGTTTTGGATGCGAGAGGTGCACTTCCTTGGACTGTGGTATATTAGTAATGGATAGTAGTGGAACTATAAAAGGTCTAGGTATTTGTTTCTTGGGAATCACCCAAGAACATGGAAGAGGTTCATAGCTTCATAGGTCTATCAGGCTATTTATGAAGGATCATACCTGACTTCTCTCAAGTTGTGGCTCCGTTGATAGCTTTGAAAAGAAAATACTAGGCCTTCTTATAGAGTGAGCAGTGTTAGGAAACTTTTAGCTACCTAAAGGGGAATATGGACAGTGATCCAGTGCATAGGTTTCTAGAGAAAGGTATGACGTTCAAGGTGTTCTGTGAAGCTTTTATTCTAGGCTTGGTATGTGTGCTGATGCAGTAGTGGGGAGTGATCTCTTATGGGTAGAGGGAGTTACATCCAAATGAATATAAATTTTTTTCCCATGACCAGGATCTTGAAGAAGAAATTTTTTGTGCTAAAGTTGTGGTGAAATTAACTCATTGGGGAGCACTTTTTGGTCTTCATGGATCACAAGAACTTGAGGTATATCTTCTCCCAACTTGACCTAAACTTACAGTAGTGAAGGTGGAAGGAGTTTCTCTAGGACTATGACTTTGATATTTCTTACACCTCAGGAAAGGGGAACATGGTGTCTGATACCTTGATCAGGAAGTCACAAAAGAAGGTTGTTTGGGAATGCACAGATTCTTAAGGAAATGGAGGAGTTGGCTGATTCATGTCTAGATGCGAGAGTGGATGGTGGAAGAGGCTATTTGTTTCATAAGATAGTGTAGTCTTCCTTGGTACGACTGGTGGAGGAGTCTCAGTGGGGAGACTCAGAGACTGAAGTGATGTGTGATCGCACTATACAGGGTGATGCTCTGGAGGGATGGTCAAAGGATAGTTATAATCAGATGTTGTTCAGTGGAAAGATATTTTTTATAGTGGAAATTCACAATGGATTTATCAATAATTTCTATAGCTAACTCCAAACGGTGCATCCTGGAGTTTCTAAAATATACCAAGGGTTGAGGTAGTAGTTTTGGTGGCCCAAGATAACTAGGGAAGTGGTGGTGTTTGTGGAAAGGTGTATAGTGTGTCAGTAGGGGAAGGATGAGCACCATTTTTCCAGCAGTTTGTTGTAACCCTTAGATGTTTCCAACTAGAATTGGGATGAAATATCAATGGATTTCATTATAGGATTACCTAGGACTCTGGGAGGATGTGATGATCTTTGGGTAGTAATGGATCAGTTGATGAAATATGATCAATTATTAGAGATGAAGGAGTCAAGCGTAATGGATTACTTATCACAAAGGTATGTGGATGAGGTGGTGCGGCTGCATGGAGTTCCAAGATCCATCGTCTTTGATCAAGATACACATTTAATTTTTCTATTCTGGAGGGGATTGTAGCATGCCTTTGGCACCCAATTACACCTCAACATTACTTTCCACCCTTATATAGATGGACATACAGAGAGGACCATCTGAATGTTGAAGGACATGTTATAGGCATGTGTTCTAGACTTTAGTAGGTCTTGGGTGAAACATTTTCCCTTTGAAGAGTTTGATTACAATAATAGCTATCACTCTTCCATTGGTATGGCTCCTTTCAAAGATTTATACAGAAGGCAGTGTAGTTCACCCTTGTGTTGGTTGGAAGTTGGGGTGGTAGCTATTCTTTGTACAGACATGGTGCAGAGAATGATAGAGATGGTGAATCTTGTCCATCAAAGGATGAAGGAAGTACATGACAGACAAATTTCGTATGAAAATCATAGGAGGAGGCCTTTGGAGTTAAAGGTTGGGGATCATGTATTCTTGAAGGTGTCCCCTATATTTGGGTAGCGGAGGTCCAATAGAGGGATCAAGATTAATACTAGGTTCATTGGACCTTTCGAAGTATTTGGATGAGTTGGAGAGGTGGCATATCAGATGTTGTTGCCACTATAGTTGGAGAGGATCCATGCCATCTTTTATGTATATCATCTCCATTGGTATCTACATGATGACCCCCACATCATTGACTTGGGAGACTTGGATATCGACTACGACACAACATTCATAGAGTGACCAGTATGAATTGAGGATCATGAAGAAAAGGTGCTTCATTGATGGACCATTCTTTTAGTTTGTGTATTATAGAGGCATGATGGCCTTGAGGAGAGTACTCGAGAGTGGAAGGCATAGATGCATGCCCAGTATCTAGAGCTATTCTGAGTTTTATCTTGGGTTTTTATTTTGTGATTCATTTTATGATGTAATGATTGACCTTGTTCATTATTAGATGTTTTTTTCCCTTGTTTTCATTTTTTTTGGACAATAATGACTTGTGGGAAGAGGAGGACATGATCCCTAATCTAGATACATTCATGTGGATGCAATTGAACCCATGCAGGTGATTCAGTTCTGCCCAGATCATATAGTATCTTGACATGGAGGAAGAAATCCCCTAATACATATGTCTAGGTAGTGGGGCCTTGTTGTCTATGTATTTGTTCAAGAGATATCATTCAAGGAGGTGTTCTTGGATGTCAAGGTTTTCTCTATAGTTTTTGAACAACATGCGGTGGTTTGTCCCTGAGAGGTATCTTATGGGGTGGTTGTCTGGACCCCTCTTTTTCCGAGTTTGGTCTTAAATTCTTGAAGATGAGAATTGTTTAAGAGTTATCTGATGTAATGAACTATATTTCTTTAAGTAATTACTATATGAAAATCTAGTGATTGTGGTGTTCTTGGGGGTCGCAAAGGTTTGTTTTAGGAGTTTTCCAAAAAAACCGTTTTCACCAAAACAACGGCACCATGATGGTGGCACACCGAAACGGTGGCACACCAAAATGGTGGCACACCAAAATGGTGGAACTGTAATAGTGGAACCATAATGGTGTCACCGTGAATATTCCACACTGAAACGGTGGCACCGTAAAGGTGCCACACTAAAATAGTGTCACACTAAATGGTGTCTCAACCTTTTCCAAATTTCCAATTTCTTGAGTTTTTCCAGTTTTTTCCCTCTTACATCTTATTTGACATAAACAGAGTATAAATCCTTGTTTTGGAATTTTAAGGGCATTTCAAAGGATATTATGTATATCTTTAATATCCAAATGCTCTCAGGGTTTTGATATATTCAAACCGCATGATCTTGACCACGATCTGATGTTATTGACTTTTGAAATCATTCTTACTTTAATATAGGATCTGGCTCTTCAAAGTTGGGATCTTCCCTTCCCAGGCTGTTTCCATTCCCCCATGGTGCACCTAAACCCTTTATCTCTAGATAATCCATGCACCTGTGCTAGAGCCCCCTCCTGAACAGTTTTCTTGGAGTTTCCCTCTTCCCACACGATCCCCTATTTTGGATAAAAGGGGAGTTTTGGTCACCTACAATTTCAGGTAGGAATTATTATAACTCTATTTATTTGTGTATCAGGTGGGTTGGGTGTACTAATGATTGTTTTTGAAGAACATGTGAATAATTTTCTTAATAAAGTATTAAATAATGGAAGAGAAGCATTGATTAAAAGATAATGGGTAAAGAATTGAAGATGGTCAATGTTGATCATTTTGTTTTATCTACTATATTTTATTATTTTTATGGTTTTGTGATTGTATTACTTCTTAAAATCATGGAATTTGGTGGCCTTTGATTGTGCACTGGTGAGATTTTATTTTAATGTGATGCTCTGTTAGAAGGACGTGACATGAAATCTGTTTTATCATGTATAGATGGTTAAATAAATGGATTCTTTAAGATCAACCTTATTCTATGATCACCCATGTTATTTAAAGTGGATTTAAATAACCCCTATTGATAAATATGAATATGACATGCTAAATGATTTGGTTTTGTGCTGTGTTTGGTTGGGTTTTGTACTTCGTAGGTGGGGGTGGGGGGTTGTGTGAAGTTTCTATTGGTAACCTTATTATGGGAACATGAGTGGACATAGGGGATGGTCTAGTGATAGGGGTGTGGTGATATTGTGTAGTGGAAATGCTATTTTAATGGTGATCATTGTGTTTTTATGTATGGGGTGGTATATGAGGTGTGACAGAATCTTAATTCAAGAGATTTATTGACTGTGGAATTGATGAACTTATAGGTAGTGAGACTTACTTTGGTTAATGTTGTGGCCGTAGAGCTTATTATGCAGTGGGGATGTATCTGGGCAGTGGTTGGGAAGAGGAGATGAAGGACTGGGTTGTGTCATGAATTCATGTTTAAGGGTGTGTTGGGTGTTTTTTTGTTGTGCAGTGGGGATACCATTTATATTTGGGAGAGGATTATTGAGTATGATAACTTTGAAGAATGACAGTAGGAATTTGTTGAACATGTGTCTAGTATGGGGGGGTGTAGTGGGGCTTAAGGTTGGTTGTTATATATTATTTTTATGAATGATTGTTAAAATGGTAATGATTTACCTTAGTCCCTATTACCTTGTTCAATGTTAGAAGTACCGAATAATGATGTGAGTTGGTTGTTGTGTGTTTAGTTAATTAGGCTCTTCACCTTCTCAGACCAGATGTAGATGTTTTTCTTAGTATTTTCCCCAGGTAGTGCTGGAATAAATTAATGTGAACCCCTTAACCAACGAATGGTAAGTGGTTAAATGAAAGGGAATTGAGCTTGTGTTTTATTATGGTTGTTTGTGTGGTAGTGCGTATAGGGGTAGAAGCAGATGTTGTTTTGTGTGGGTTGGTTATTTTTTTTGAAACTGTATGTTGGGTTGAGTGTTTTTATACCTATATGTATAAATTGTATTTCCTTATGATTTCTATATGCACCTCACCCTTCTTGAACACCATGTTCTGAACTCCCCCATTTTATCGAGGATTTTATCTTTCCCAACATCCTAGTTGGAGGATGGATAGATGGTTACTAGATAACTTTATTCATCACACCCTCTTCCAGGTTCTTATTTCTTGAGCCTATCTTGGTAGGCTTTAATGGCTTGAGGTTTACTATACCCCAAGATCCGTTGAGTGGGTTGTGGTGTGAGTGATAGTCCTAGGTGTTTTCAGGACATGTTTGTTTTTCTAAGTGTCTTCAGGATGGGGCCCAGGTGTCTTCATGCAATAGGCACAGTTTTTGTGGCCCACATTTTTACAAGTGGGATGTGTGGGGTGGTTAGGGCCCATGGGTCTATGGGTGTGATTTGTGTGCATTTGAGGCCTAGGTTTTTGCGGGACGTTTTTGGAAATGCGACTAAATTTTGGAAGAGTGGTAGCATCAAGACATTAGCTATTAAAAATGAGAAGTTAACCACTAGGAAAGTGGTTCAGGGTAACTAAATGTGGATTTTCTTATACTACTACATTACTTGACATGAATTATTTGGTGAGTGTGAATTAGTGAGGTTGGTATGGTTAGTACTCCTTGGTAGGTATTTTGAGGTTCTATTGTTATCTCACATAGGAATTAGTATATTCCCCCACTTGTGCACAAATGGATTTAGTTTTCCAACTGGGTATACATGTATACTTACCGTATGTTTGTAATAATATTTTTAGGTTTCCAGGAGGACTTTGAGGACCATGCTAGAATTTACTAGCTCGGTCATTAGGATTGTTGCTATGTTACTTCTTAGTCTCTTTCTTTAGGTACTTGAGTTGGTACCGTGCTTGTACTTTTGTCGTAGTTTACATTTAAATCATGCATGGGTTGGATTTTGGTTTCCTTTATATAAATGTTTGGTGTTTATTGGTATTTTATCATCTTATATCCCAATCTTGTTTTCATTAAAAAGGGTAATGCCTTCTATTTTTGGTATATTCTATAACCTTGGTTCTAGTCTCCACTCTAGGGACTATTTATGGTGGGACTCGGGGGCATTATCACACCTTCATCTTGAAGAAGGAAGGGTATGAAAATTTTCCATCCCTTCCCTCATATTGAGGAAGGTGGGTAATGACAGAGACATTCCACTTTATTAATTTTATTTATACCATTTTCATGTAAAATTATTTCTAGATGTTTAAATAATTAAATAATTTAATTATTAAGCATGAAATATAGAATTAAAATATATATTATAATATGTTTATAATTTATCAAGATATAGTTAATCACTTTTTTAAAAATAAACTTAATTTCCAAATGAATGTAATTAAGAAAATGGTCAGTTTACAAATAAAGATGAGATCTCTCAAATAAAATATTCAGTCAGAATAACCTTATATTACCTAATTTAGAATAGAACTAATAGATGACCATGTTTGATCCAGAATCACTAGGAAACTACCATTTGATAGGGATCTATAGAAGTGGTATGGAGTTGAATTAACTAATTTTACACCAAGAAGAGTAGACATCATTGGACTTGGTGTTAATTTAGAGGAAAAGTGTTGAGGAAATCAAAACATAGGATTTCAGTATTGGAGAGTCCACTCAACAGATCAAGAATCTATGAGTTAATGTATTTGTAAAGTTATGTCTATCTAAATACCTTTAAGTAACTGACCACCTAGGTTATTTGAAGGGTTATAACGATACTTTATAATATAATTTCCATATGGTAGGATATTATACACCCAATGTTGAGGGTTATTTATTTTCAATAAAATTGTGGGAGATTAATAAATTAAATTAAAATTATTATATAATTTTATAATCAAAATAAATTACTAAAATTATGCTCTTATTTGTTATAAAAATGGAAATCCATATGATTTCGATTATATCAATTCGAGCCAAATTTAGGAAGGATAAAATTATCATCATCTCAAATTTTCAGAAATGGTTTAGGTGCCTGAGCAATATACTATGCCATGAATGGAAATAATAAACCCTCCATGAGAGGCTCCTAGAAAAGTGGTTAGTGACGAAGAACTATTTCATTCTATTAGTTATTTAAATAATTCTATATATTTCCAATGTTTCATGTTGTTATCCATATATAGTGACATTTTAAATAAACATGAGGATATGGAAGTGTATGGAATCATGCATGACGTTCATGATATTTATCAAGAGAAGGAAAGACAAGAGATATATAAGATCTCCAATTCACTATTCACATGTAGGATTATAGATTCACCACCATCTAAGCCTCACATAGTCAATATGATTGGATATATTGAGTGATTATATATCTTGTGGTATACGATTCATGATGAGTTGTTCACAAATATCATTTTACTCCCATTGACTAAGAGTTTCTCTAGTTTTATTGTTAATTATAATATGATAAATAGTGAGAAGAATATTTCATAACTCCTTACTCTTATTTTACTAGTTGATAAATACTTGAGGCATGCAAATCTTATGGTCCTAATGGTGAATAAGAAAATGAAGAATAAGACAAAGGGGTCTAAGACTCATTCCAATTATAAGGCTCTCAAGCACCATCCTTTAGAGAAAAGGAATATTCACAGATAGGATTATAAAAATGATACAATACGTTTTTATGTGTAAATATGGGTAAATAGAAGAATAATTTCAACTAGTTAGAGAAGTTTGGGGAAGCATTATGTTCATTTGTTATCAAGTTAAATCTTTCTATATCTATATATTAGGTATTAGATATAGCTTGTGGTGCTCACATATGTATTAAACTGCATTGAAACAAGTATATTTTGAAATATTTCTTGAGGATAACTAGATTTACATGCTTCTAATGGTGTGAGGATGGATGATCTATCCATTAGAGACAACCAACTTCCATTTCTAGTTGGCACGGTCATGGTTTTAAGAAATTGTTATCATGTACTTACTATTACCATGAACATGTTTTCTATATCCATCCAAGATATAGATGGTTTTATTTACATGTTTGAAAATAAAAGCAATTTATTTTATAAATATAGAATATATTATGGCATGCCATATTTAAATAATGGTCTTTATTTATTAAATTATGAAACATAATTATTGAAAATTGACAATGAATCAAGTCCGCATGACTCATTTCATACCCAACTACAACATCACTATATTATTCATGTAAATAAGAAGTGTTTTATAAACCTATTTTAAGATGTTCACTTATAATCTTTTGTTCTATATCCAATTTAAATACACCACAATTTATTAAAAGGGAAAATGACCAATTCCCCTCTTTCTAGACATGTCGAAAAAGATACATAGCTTCTAAAATTGGCACACATTAATGTGTGAAAACCTTTTCTATTAGAGGAAAAAGGTAGTTATTCTTATTTCATTAAATTTACTGATGAATTGAGTATATATGGATATGTTTACTTGATTAGGTATAAATATAAATCCTTTAATAAAATTAAAGAGTTATATAATGGAGTAGAGAATCAACATGGTAAGAAGATAAAGAAGCTTCAATCTATTTGAGGTGGTGAGTATCTTATCCAAGACATCATCGAATTTAAAAAGGGTTGTGGTATTATATATGAACTCATTCCTTATAAAACAAAATTCAAAGGATCCATTGAAAGGGGAAATCATACATTTATTAACATGGAAAGGTCAATGATGAGTCATGCTGTTCTTCTATTATCCTTTTCGGGGATATGCCTTACATACTACACTACACACATTAAATTAAGTTACAACTAAAGAGACAAATGAAATACCATATGAGTTAATGTATGGAAGGAAATATGTGTTTTCAAACTTATATGTATTGGGTTATGAGGTGTTTTTAAGGATATCTCTGGAAACAAATTGCCACCCTAGGGCATGACATGTATCTTTAAAGGCTATCGAAAGGTAAAAATAGGATAATATCTATAAAACCCATTATAAAATAAGGTAACTATCATAAGTCATTTAATATTTCTTGAAAGGGAGAACATCCTCGAGAATTAAGTGGGAGAAAGATTCACTTTTGATGAAGTTGATTCTCAATATACACAAGAGTTGGTGGAGGAATAGATTAAATGGGTCCCCATGGAAGTTGTTATTACTGAAATAAAAGTACTATATAAGAGAGATAAAGATGTTTGAGAACAAGAAAGACATGTTTTTCTAGTCACCAAAGAAGGTGAGTCATTATTTTTCAAAAATAATGATCCCAATTCCTACAATGAGGAAGTGGAGATATCATAATACACAAGATGGAAAAAATTAATGAATTTGAAGATAGATTTTATGTATTATAAAAAGTATAGGTTATGGTAAAAACACCACTTGTTCTAAAGATCATTGGATATAATTGGGTATTTAAGAAAAAACTGAACTTATAAGGGAAATTAAGTTCTTATAAATCACAACTAATAGCTAAAGGGTTTAAACAACATCAATTCATTCACTATAATAAAACATTTTCTCCAGTTTCCATGTTTAAATCCATAAAAATTCTACTTTACATAAAAAATTTCCTTTTATATGATATTTGGTAGATAGATATCAAAACATATTTCCTTAATGGATACCTTTATAAATATGTATGTATGACACAAACTGAAGGGTTTAAGACTCCAAAAAATTCTAATAAGATATAAAATTTCAATAGATCCAATCATGGGTTAACGAAATAATCTATGTCATTGAACATCCGATTTGATGAATCCAAAAATGATTTTGGTTTCATAAATAATGAATTTGTGCTATGTGTTTATAAGATGTTTAGTGAGAGTACATTCATATTACAAGTAGTATATGTTGATGTCATATCATTAATGAAAAAAAGTTCTTATACCAATGGTTTGGAACCATTGGTATAGGTTATGAAACCATTAGTATAGCCAATACCAACAGTTTGGGAAGATCTTGGGTGATTTGACATTGGGAATGACCTATCCCAACAGTTTGGATAAAACCATTGGGATAGGTAAATCTAAAAAAAAATTTACAGTAGAGGTTTGAACCCATAATCTACATATTATAAATCAATGACTTTACCACTATCCTATAGTTACCTTTATAAATATATTTGGATATATATATATATATATATTTATGTGATTTATATATTGATTTATTTGACGATATTCAATGAAAAAAATCATAAAAAATAAGGGTACCTATCCCAACAGTTCTCATTACCGTTGGGATAGGCCTTTCCCAAGGGTTTTGTGAACCGTTGGGATAGGTACCCACCCATTCCAAATGGATTTCACAAATTGTTAGAAAACATGGACCATTTCAAAATGGTTTTCCCAAACTATTAGGAAAACTGGAAAACCATTGGGAAAAGTGAAAAACCATTGGGAAACTAGACCCTTTCCCAAAGGTTTTCCCCAACCGTTGGGAAAAGTGGTGTCAAAGTGGCATATCCCAATGGTTTTCAAAAAAAAAGTTGGGAAAGGGGACTTATAACAATGGTTTGTATAAACTTTTGGGATTAGTACCCAACCTTTCCAAATGGTTTGCCTAAACCATTGGAAAACGTGGTCTCAAAATACCCTTTCCCAACTGTTTGCCAAAATAGTTGGGAAATGTGGACCATTTACCAATAGTTTTCCCAAACCATTTGGAAAAGTGATCTCAAAGTACCCTTTCCCAATGGTTTTGGCAAAAACATTTGGAAAAGTGGACCCTTTACCATGGGATTTACCAAACCATTGGTAAACATGGTCTTAAAGTACCATTTCCCAATGGTTTTGGAAAAACCTTTGGGAAAAGTGGACCCTATCCCAATAGTTTCCCTAAACCACTGGGATAAGTGGTGTCAAAGTGGCCTATCTTAATGGTTTTCAAAAACCGTTGAGAAAGGGGACCAATACCAATGGTTTGTGTAAACCATTGGTATGAATGCATTGGTATAAGTAGGTCTTCTAGTAGTGTATTAATTTTTTAAAATGACATTCCAATCCAAAAATCAACTAAGTACTGATTAAAAAGTGATTATCTATGAAGGACTTAGGTGAATTAACATATATACTTGGAGTAAATATAATTCTCGATAGATCTTGAAGGATTATTAGACTAAGCCAAATTATATATATTGAATAGATATTAAAAATATTTTTTATAAAACAATCCAAGAGGGGATTGGTTCCAATGTCACATGGTATAAATCTCTCTAAGAAAATGTTTCCTCAAACACAACAGGAGAGAGAGAGATACTGATCAGGATATCATGCACATCTATGGTAGGATCCATCATGTACTACTTGTTAAGTACTAGGCTTTATATTGACTACACTTTAATCAGGATAGGTAAATATCAAGATAATCTAAGATAAAAACATTGGTATAATGTTAAGGATATCTTTAAGTATCTAAGGTTTAAAAAGAATATATTCTTATATATAGAAGAGATGTGGAAGTAGTCATCAAAGTATATACTAATTATAGTTTCAAAATAGATCAAATTAATCTAAAGTTGTAGTTATGATATGTATTCAGTCTCAAAAAAGGAACTTTGATCTAGAAGTGTTTATAAAAACTAGTTATAATTGATTCTACAATGGATTAAAAGAATATGATAGCTTATAATGAAACAAATAAGCAGTTTGGTTCAAAATGATGTCTAAGAGATTGATTTGGTGAATAGATATAGATATCCTATTAGATTGTATTGTGATAATTCCATAATTATGGATCTTATAAAGGAGATAAGGCCACATCAATGGATAAAGAACATACTATACAAATATCTCCCCTTGATGGATTTTTCTCAAAGGGTTTAAGTCTCTTTCATCCTATTTTCCACAATGAAAAACATGTTATATCCATTTAATAAATCATTATCTCTTTAGAATCATGAACATAATTGGACAAATAGAGAATTAAAGGTTATTAAGAGTTGAATATAGTTAATGTGGGATTCTATTAGAGTTTTTCCCCAAGAACCAACTTATAGGTAATTTATAATTACCTATATTATTAATTTTTAAAATAAATATAAAACATTAATCACACCATTATTGATCTTATAGATGAAATAGTACGTGATAATGTACTAAGTGTGCATATCACACCAAAAGGTCATAGTAGTTCCCCGCTATGATGAGAACCTAGAAGTGTCACAAAATGATAATAAATTATAAATTCTGTATACATATGATAATATTTTACAAGATATAAATGATGAAATCTATCCGGGGTAGATAGTCATAGGACTTTGAGACACTTTGTCATGGTGTACTCCCTTTGTAATCATTAGTTTAGAAGATTTTAGAACATGACTCACCAATAGGAAATCAACATTTATATTTGTATATTTGGATATCTGAATCCATGGAAATGTTTAATGTTCCTTATACTTTAAGATTATTATTAATGCATCTCATAAGTTATGTATTTGATATATTTATGAAAATTATGATGAAATATGCTCATGATGAGGTATGATACACTTGGTGCATCATGAATGATGCTATATTAATATATAAAAAGAATAATGGATTTATACCTTTTATTATTTAATGGAAGATTATATCTTATCCCCTTTGATGGTATTTGAACTGTCTATTTAAGTCCATGGTCCTGGAGGGGTTTTCAAAAAGTTCATTTCTAGAAAGTAAAAGAACAAAACATGGAATATATAGGTTGGTGACACAAGTATGAAACCTGATTGATTAGATATATCAATATAAATATATTATATTACATAAGGTACATTCATAAAAGGTTACATGTCATTGTGACAATAATTTATTTATCTATGGTAATTGTAGCGTGTTGCTAGATGAAAATCATAAACTTTAGGTAGTGTAGCCTAATTCCACTAAGAAAGGGGCCTAGAGGGTCACACAATAAGTCTATTAAAAACCTTATTTAAATTATATATTAATTTAATATGTTGGATAAATATTATTCCCGCACAAGGTTTAAAATTTAATCATGTCAGTTTGATAAAAAATACTAAATTACCTGTTATTCAATAGTATATATATCTGAGTTAAATATTTAATAAATATTTATTCACCCAGTAATTATTTATTTAATTACAAGAAAACATAATATTTATTTCATCATTTTTATTGACAAGGTAAAAAAATATTTATTTATTTAATTATGTAAACAGTTAAAAAATATTTATTCACTAACTCGGTGAATATAATATTTATATATTTATTAATGAATAAGGCATTAATATTTATTTAATTAAATAAATATCCTTTATTCAAGGGTAGATAAATATTGAATTGGATTGGAGGGCTAATTTTGATGGTTCGAAGAGAAATTTCATATTAAATATTGTTTGAATAAATATTAATTTATTTATTAAAGAAAATAATATTTATTTTATTTACAAATTTAGTGCATGTTTAGTAAATATTGATAATTCTATTATTATTTAGACATGAGGTTTCCTAGGGATTTATAAAATAATAATAGATGCGGTGAAATTATAATTTTCTAACCCTAACACTATTTAAACTTGATTATGATGTTTCCCAATGTGAGAGACCCACATTCTTTCAATGTACACAATAAATTATAGAGAGGATTATCTAAAGAACTAGAGAACATTCACCTAGAATTCTATGAAGAATGGAAAGCTTTTCTCCTCCTCCATTAGTGAGAATACGTTATTTCTTAAAAAATTTAGTTCTGATCAACAATGGTAATCATAAGAATTATATTCATATATGGTAGAACCTAGAGGTTTCTATGGTGATGATTAGAGGTTTAAGAAGAACATGTGGATAACCCTTATAGGAAATATACCCTTGATTTCTTTGATGAAATGATGGTATGAAAAGAGTCTTTTTCTAATTAATTGATAATGAAGAAAGAATAAAATAAAAGGTATTTATTTAATTAAATAAAATACTTATAAATTATACATGAAAGGATTATTTCTTATTATTTATAGGTTATTGTTAATTTAATATAATATTGATTCTGTTATTTATGATGTCTCCTTTTCATGTACATTACGGATTATTCATGGGTTATAAAAAAATTGATGTGTTATCCATGTCTCCACCAGTGATTCCTCTACGCTTGAAAACTACAAGTGATACCATATAATTCACATAATAATTTATAATAATTTATTATTTTTTTATGAACTATACCCAATTGTTTTTTAGTTTTTTTCTTTGAGTTTATTCATCCTTGAATATATAGTTTAATTTATGTGTTTTCAACATTTTAACTCTATTTTATTATGTTTAATATAATATTAAACATATTAAGAATAGATGGATAATTATTAGAGATGACATAAAGAGGTGATGAGTATTCTAGCAGGTAGATAGGTATAAATGGAGTGGGAACATAATCACATGCCCTTTACCTAGTTTTTTGTGCGATACATGATGCACCGAACTATAATAACACATGGTGAATTTAATGCACACTATGGGTTAGTTGGGTCATCATGACATATGGTGTGACAAACCACATGATGTGTAACTAGTTTACATGCCTTGTAGTCTACACAGTTTAGTGGTGAAATTCGTGTCAACCATGTTGTAAAATACATAGTATATTCTGTATGATACTGACATGCTATATCATTAATGTGATACAAAATATGTAGCTAACACACATGTCATGTGACACATTAATACCAATTTCCAAAGAACATACTGAGTCAACTTGTGGGATAAAAATACATAGAATAAGAGGAACACATAACATATATCTCATTATGTCACATCATATATCTCGATGGACATATACACTAAGTCTCTAGGCATCTATTTCAGATACATGAAAAGTAAGAAAACATGATGTGTAGCTCATTGGTATTTACCATGTAGTCTACCGGCACAAAAAATATTAAATTATGTCATAAACAAGACCGGGTACCCTGGTAACTCGATAAACAAGCTATTCTTAACACAACTCAAAGGGAATTCCCAATTCCCATGGTTTGGAGACTAGAACTTGGCATCATATAACGTGAATGTGGCAATGAGTTTTCCATAAGAACTAGAGTAGAAAGATAAAAAGACAATATGAATAAAAAAGAAACTCCATAAGGAGAAGTACACTATAAAAAAATAGGTATAAAAACCCAAATTATTAGAACAATGTACTAGAAAATAGGAAAAACTGCCCAAGTCCCAACAGACACAACACACAAAGTCCACAGATCAACAGCTAGAACAACCTCTAAGTGGCGATTTACCCCTTATCGAACCTGAAAGGAGACAATCTACAAACACCCAAAGACACAATTAGGGTTTGAGCTAAAATCCAAGTTGGGTCACACCAAGGATTCCATAATAAGATACCAACATTTAATTAACCAAGTAAAAATATTTCAATTTTCAAATCAAACAAGTTTTCTATTTGAGCAGAATATTTAAAAAAATAATGATTTACATTTCAAATGATGGAAATACTTTAATTTTTTGATATAAAAAAATTTATATAAATTTATAAGGCATGTAATATAGTTTACTAACATTTTCATACATTTATATCTCAAATGTAAACAAGTGATAAACATGGCCAGGTATAATATTTCTAGTTATGGGATCCTCACACACTCATGTGAAAATAATAATAATTTTTACACACGTTCCATGACACTCACAACATATCTATATCCTACTGAGGAGTAATATGTGCTAAAATAATTTTCATTCTAGAGTTGTAAAGTGTCAATATGGTGTTAGGGAATTCCCGTGCTAACATGTTTGTCCCAAATAACTCACTAAATACCTAGGATTGCATGTTCTTTAGTAAAAATAAATGATGGGAAATTTATTTTAAAAATTGATTAAAATAAAATTCATTTCATTCTCTATTTTTCCAAACATGATAATTTCCACTTTAAAACAAAAATGAATTTTTAATCAGAACATGCCTTTTTCCATGATAAAACCTGAATGTTTCTATCAAAATCATTCTATTCCATTTAAAATAATAATAACTTGAAATCAATTCAAAATTCAATTTAAAATTTCACTTTCACAATTTAAATTCAATAATTTAAATTAAAATTTTTCTATAGATTTCTCAAACATACCCCAATTCAATGGAGTCGTGAGTTTTCTAAATTTCATGCCAATTTGAAATCTAAAACCCCAATTAAATGGAATTAGGTTTTACCATAAACTAATTTCATTTGAATAAAATCCCACATATTCAATTGATATAAATTAATGAAATCAATCGTTTTAGGGTTAATTAAATTGTCCAAATCAAATGAAACCACCTACCTCAGGATCATAGGATCTCAAATCACTAAACACTAATAAACAATTTCCAATGAAGGCTGAAAATCAAAGAATAAAAGAAAATAATAATTAAACCTAGATTTAGTTTAAAAAATGTGGGTATTTGATCCTCTAAAAACATATGGAGATATTTAAAACCCATGGGAGAAAGGAGGAGAGAGAGGGATATTGAGAACAAGAAGAGGAAACCAATCACATGAAGATTGGACGCTGTTCTCCAAGATTCGATCTGATTTTGGGAGGGTGTATAGGGGAACAATCCCATCGAGGATGCTCCTGAGGAAGAAAAAAAATAACAGGGGGTCATGATAAGTTCATTATTCACTAAAAAGGTAGGTTCAGGGATTTTAAAATTACATCTTCATATTAATTAAAAGCTGAACAAGGTTTCCTGGGAAGAATCACATGGTTAGACCAAACCATGCACTCTAGCCCTATTCCTATTTTAATTGGGATCATGGTTTCTCCTAAGTGGCTGCATGGTTTTTAAAACCATGCATAGGCCGTGAAAAACCCTACTATCGCGGTTTTCATGGGTTTCTCCACGAGGGCACATGGTTTGTGTAAACCATGCGCCAACCGTGAACTAGCCTAGAAATATTCAAAAACTTTCAAAATTTCACCCGATTAAACCTTAAACAAAACCCATCCAAAGAATGGTAAAAATAGGGGTTTAGGAATACCTGAAAATAGCAAAAGGATGTTACAAATTACATTTGGAATAATTAATTTCATCATCAATAACTTAATTACTTTGTTGGAATCTCATGTATTGAATCTGAAATTGTTGTTTCCAAATTAATAAATTCTCAATTAATTCCATGTAATTATCTGTAAATAATGGCCAATATATTTATTTTACATATTTAATTTATGTTGGGTATCTCCAAGGAACATTATATGGTCATTAATATAGAGTTAATTAATTAAGTGAATAAACTCATGATTCTTTACATTAATAATAATGAATGAATTGAAGTAAATTACTGCTAGTGTACTTTTTCATATTTATTACATGTATATGGATGACCATGAGATTAGACTATCCCATATATGTGATTGGTTAATTAAATTTATTATCATTGCATGGATTTTTTAATAATTTATTAAATTAAATAGTGTCCTATTCTTTATTTCTATCCTCTCATTATGTAAGGGTCTATGTGCCCATGGTTTCTTTTATGTAAATCCCTTTAACGAATCCTTTAGTTCCCCTCACATTTTTGTGAGTAAAATTATGTAATGGATGGAGATATAAGGTGAGTGGATGTTTTTTAAGTTCCGATCTGAGGTGCAACAAATCTAAGAAGTACATAGGAGTAGAGGTGTAATGTTGCAACTCAAACCATGCTTGGTTCTAGAAGTTAATTCCCTAGAGTCAAGGGTTGGTTTATCATCTATTATATAAAATAACCATTGTAGTAGATCATAGTCATTATACTTTATTTATTTTTTTTCTTTCAGTTTCATGGTTAATTATTTATGTATTTTTAAATCTTTAAATAAATAAATTAACATGAATTTAATAAAAAATTTAAATAAATATTATAACATATATAAACACTATATAGAAAAGGTTAATCACCTAAGTAAAAATTCACTTAATATTAACAATCATGTAATAATATAAAACAGATAGTTTACACATAGTGATAAAATCCATCAAATAAAATTTAAGTTTGTACAGTCTTATATTACCTTATTCATAAGAGAATAAATAGATAATTGTGTTTTATCCAACCCTCACTAGGACACTACTATTTAATGGGGAGTTATAAATGAATTTTTGGGTTGAATTAACTAAATTTACATCAAAAGGAGTAGACTTTTCTAAATTTGGTTTAAATTTGGAGGCAAAGTGTTGAGGAAGTCTAAAAACATGATTTTAGGATGGAGAGTCCATTTAATAGATCAAGGAGCTATGACTCAATGAATTTGGAAAGTTATGACTACCTAAATACCTTTATGTAAATAACTATAAACTCACTTAGATTATGATAATGGAAATAAGGATCCTTTAGACAAGAATATCCATGTGATATGATATTTTGAAACCAATGTGGAGGGATTTTGGGTTTCAATAAAATAATAGGAGAGTAATAAATTAAATTAAATTTGTTATCTAATTTTTTAATCGATATAAAGAACTAATATTATACTCTTATTTTTATAGAAATGAAATCCCTTGGGAATTTTAATATATCACTTTGATCCATATTATATAAGGATAACCTTACCACCATCTTGAAATTCTAGGAATGGTATAGGTGCCTACAAATTTTACTACTCCATGGATGGAAATTATATGTGTTGGAAAACCCTATTCCTAAGGCACCTGGTTAAGCGTCCAATGAGGAAGAACTATATATATATATATATATATATATATATATATATATGAAACCTTTGTATGGTGTTACAGATGTCCTATGTTTCATGTTTTCATCCCTATCTAGTGAAATTTTAAAGAAATTAAGGATATAAATGCATATAATATCATGTCTCACCTTTGTGATCTTTATGAAGAGAAGGAGAGACAAGAGAGATATTAGATACACAACAAACTATTCACATGAAATTTTGGAGAGTCAGTGCAAGATGGTCCTTTAATAGTCAAAATTATTAGTTACATTGATCACTTAGACATCTTGGGGTTTATCATCCTTGATGAGTTTCACATAGATCCCATTTTATCATTACTGACTAATTTTTTTCCACATTTATTATTAATTATAATATAAGAAATAATGAGAAGACTCTTTTTGAAATCAATACTCTTGTATTTAAATTTGTTAAGACATGTGTCATAAAAATATTATGACCCTTAACATGAATAAGAAAAAGAAAAACAAGTATAGACAACTCATATCTTTTATACACTTTATTTCATGATTTATCACATCAAGATACACATAATGAAATATCAAAAAATCAAGAGGTCTAGTATATTTGGGTAATTAGATACACATCACAATAACTTGAAATATAGATATAATGAAATTACTTAAAAACTCCATTACATTCCCTTAACATTCCATTTATCTTATAAAAATGAACGGGATAACCCAGGGATGAACATAATAAAGGGGTGACTTAAAAATTCCAATAATGGAATAATCAAATAATATCATGATGAAAGTAATACATGCCAGTAAAAGGGAATATCATAGTGACATAAAAGGGTGAGAATCATAAACATGAACATCAAATCATGACAATATAAGAATAAGTCAAGGATAATAACCAATAAATTATAAATTAATGCAATTATTATAACTTCCGATGTAGAACACATGGTATCTTATGTGATAAAAACATTACCCAATGCATTTTAGAGCTATATAATTCCTTCCCACATGGTATATTCTTATCATGTATATATATATATGTTCCACATATCTCATACAACATAAGAACATATTTAATCACTTTTCATCCCATGATTAAGGAGTTTTTATTACATACTTAGGGTTACCCAATAAATAAAGGATAATTACATCTAGGTGAATACCATTGAGTGGAAATGGGGATGTGTATTCACTACATAAAAGTTTGGGATGAAAAATCATGAGATAATTTTGGTAGCATAACGGGTCTACCTAAAGGTTCATGGAAGGGTTTAATGAGAGTGAAAGGTGGTATCTCATCACTTGGTAATCATATGAATAGAAGAATTGATGTGTAAAATATAATATCTTGATATTTTAAAAATAAATACTATGTTTGATAGCATATAAGATATGCAACACCGAGCATAAAGAACCCCAAAATATTAAATTTTAAATAGGAACTCTATAACATTACTGTTAATTTGAAGGGTATGAATAGGATTAAATAATTTTTTAAACATATATAAAGGTTCTAATCAATAAAAATGTACTGATTAATTTTTATTAAACAAACACTTAATTTTTAGTTAATCCATTTTATTCTTCAAAGATTTGTTTTCTTCCAAAGTGGGTTTTATTATTTTTTGTGAGCGAATAAAATAATTAATTTATTGAAAATTTAAAAAATTTATTTTATAAAATAAATATCATTTTTTAAATCGTCATATCAAAATTATCCTATGGTGAACATTTTAAATTTTTCTGAAATGTTTTATTTTTCAATGAATAGGGAAAATGCTGATTTTTTTTTAGAACTATATTTTATTTTAACATATATAAAAATTAAAAATATATATTAGATTATATTTAAAATTTCATTAGTTAATTTTTATTTATAATAATACAAAGTTGTTTTTTTAAATTAATTATATACTTTAATTTAATATAAAAATGTTTTATATTTAAAAGGACATTTTTCTGAAAAACTGTTTTTGTGTTGTTTTACCAGTTCGATTTTAAATTAACTTATTTCACTTATATATTTTGAATTTTGGAAAATTTATTTAATATTTGGAATCAGGAGGTCCAAATATGGTAAATAATTCCCTTTTATTTCTAGTCATTATGAATAGTAACCATAGTAATTTATGTTACCAAGGGAAAGGGTAAATTAGGTAATTAAAGTTAAAAATAAAATGAAAAGGACTAAAAAAGGACCCTAACACTTTCATATATTATATTTTATGATTATATATCTTCCATAATCGTTATAATATTGAATACATTTCCTTTTTTCATTTGGATATGATCATGACTTTTATAATATTTTATTTAATGAAATGTAAAAAATTTCAAACTCTTGTTTTTAATAACAATAATATCTTTAACATGGGAATAACTAGAGGATATGTTAGATTATAAATATTATTTTTAAATATAAATGATTTATATTTATTATGGAAATTTATTTATATTTTTTGGTGAATAAATATTTAACTTAAATTATTACACAATGTTGACAAAGTAATTGTTCAATTAATAGAAAAAATAAAATAAATTTTATTAAATATATTGAAAGTAGTATTATTTTAAATAATTAATTCTATACAAAAATTTTGTAGAAAAAATAAAATTATATATATATATATTAAAATATTTATTATAATTTCATTTTTTTCTTGATGTTATAAAATTTAAAGTAAATGAATAGTTCTAAAATTGACATTATAAATATTTTATGAAAATAATATTTTATTAAATGAAATAAAATTAATAAAAATAATATATTTTATAAATTAATTAGGATATGGTTTCCAATACCAACCATGTTCCTTTTGTGAAACTTTTCTCTTTTTATAGTAACTATCATGAACCTAAAAGTGTAAAAACCCTTATTGTCATGGTAAGTGTGAAAAGAGTTAAAAATTGGTTAAAACCAAAATATAATGGTAGAAACTTAGTCAAGACTTTTAAACATTTAATTTAATGATATTATTTAGACAAATAATAATAATTTTTTTATATTATCAAATTTTATCCATTGGGATACCATAATTAATTTATAATAAATTAATATTTTATGAAATTAAAAGTGTGCCCCTCCCCTCTTTTATAAAATGGAAACCATTTTTTTCATTTCATCACACCACATAAACCATTTTTCTCAGCATATACCTACCAAAATAAATTAATAAAATTATTAACCACACTCTATAGGTATTAGTTTTGGTATAATACCAACCTTAAAGGGAATAAGGTGTAAACTATGGAAGGATGTCTCAAGAATAGATATAGTTCTTAACCAAGCATTTTTCATTTAATTTTTATCCAACCTCCTTAAAATATTCTCCAAAAAATATTAGATTATAAAATATGTGTATCCTATATATTTAAATGTTATTTTTTTAGTTTAATAACCTATATCTATCTCTAACCTCCATCAAATGGGAAAGGATCCTATTGTTTGTGTGTAAGGTGGACTACGGCCTCACGAACCGATGTAATTCATTTTCTATCACAGCCTATAATAGATGGTTATAATGATAAAAGTAATATGTTTATATGATACTAATGAAACATATATTATTTTAAAAAGGTAATATATCATTTAATTTATTACCATTCCATTCAGTAAAGAATGATAACGTCGTTCGTGCGTATGTATGGACTACCACCTCTATAAAATGACGTGTTTTGTTTTTTATCACCACATCACATGGATGATATATATAATTATGTTAAAAACATAATATGTAATTTATGATATAGTTATTATTATTTAAATATAAAATAATACTTACCTTCTCTCAATAAGTATTTTTGAGAAATGAAAACATTACTCAAGCGTACGTACGACCTACCGTCTAAACGATTGTAACATAGTTTATTTTTCATAACCATATTTCACAATTTGTTTTAAAATTATAATTCATGTATGAAAATTATAATTATTTCATGATTATTATTATATATATTATAGAACAATTAACCCTTTGACTATGGTCAACATAACGAAGATGTTTTGAAATTACGGATCAAACGTTTTTAAAATAACAAATATGGACTTAAGAGATTAAGTAATTAAATATTCCATTGTAATAAATGAAAACATGGTTTAATGATAAAGTATAAAACATTTAAAAATGATATTAAACAAGTAAATAATTTTTACAGGTTTATTATATATGAGTAAAAGGACATACATGGAAAGCTTGGACATGAGGTAAGAGATTTTGTCTCAATTTTCCTTCATTGAGGAATATTTTATTATTATGCAACTAATTTATATTATATGGTGTATATAATTCCATTTTAAATTATATATAATTAATATCTCACACATAATGGTATTTTATGTTTCTATTTTAATAAAATTATACAAGGGTATTTGACCTAAAAGTTACCATGTGGTAAAAGGATACTTAACTCATTTTTTTCATTGGGTTATAACACTTCTTCATTAAAATTGTTATTCCATTAATATAAGTGAATTGATATATAAATTGATTTATTATTAATTTAAAATTATTTTATATGTATTTATATTTTTACGCATAATTTCTTCATTGATTAATTCTCAATTCAATGTTATAATATTTTTAAGGTTATTTCTTCTCAAATTTTATTTCTTTGAGACATACATTTATGATATGATCCTATATTTTTATATGAGGGGCATATACTAAGAATTTGTTAAGTTATATAAATAATCTACTTATTTTCATAATATTTGAAATTTCATTTGATGTTATTCTTTTATGGGGATTATAAATAAAAAGTTAAAAAAGTTGAAAATGATTTATGTTACAATATCATTTCTTTCTGAGATTGTTTATATTCAAGGATCCTTTTAGAGGAAATTATATGATCTAATTTTCTTGTAAAAAATATATTTTTTTAAACTCTAGTTATGAATGTATCTTACAGTTTTAGTTTCCATTTCATCCCAAATTTATTAAATAAACCTCAATAAAATTGATTGTAAGTGATACCTATCTTGTATCTTCCTTTATAGAATCATTTATTCTTTTCCTTATCTATGTTTTACAAAAGGTTTTCAAGAATGTCATTTCATAAAAATAAATTATTTCTAAAATCTATTTTAAATAAATTTTTTTATTTATTTTATAAAGTAACTTTCTTAAAATATTTCTAATTGATAACTTTAGATTATCTTTTCAAAATGTTTGAAAATAATATTTATTTTTAGCATTTATGACATGAATGAATTTTCCCATAATCATGACCATTATTTTATTTGAATATTACTATATAATTTTACAATTTTATTTTCAATAAAAAATAGTTTCAGAATATTTTATGATTTTTTAGTTTTTACAAGTTATTTTTGAAGTGAAAAATTTATTTTCTTCAATAATGTTCTTATGACTTTTTATGGTATTTACATTCATCAAAACCAACAAAGCATGATTTTAATGATATCCTAAAAATTCATTCTCTGGTTGGATTAAGATTATTTAAAATAAATTTTTATGTAAAACATTACTTTTCCATAGGTTAATCATGTAATGAAAGTAATAAAGGATATTTTTATGAGTTCTGTGATAAAATTAAATCTCTACGTAGTTTATTTATGTTATGGTTTTTGGGAATTGTTATGATGGTATATTTTTCCTTTATAAACCAATTATGGTTGGTTTAATTATAATTCAAGTATATGTGGCTATGTTATAACCAAACATGAATGGGTCTATGATTTCTCTCCAATTAATTGGGTATGGAAGTCATCCATAAGGTTATTATATTTGAAAGAGTGATTTTAATAGTGAAATGGAAATAATATACCAATTTACCTAAATTTTTATATATGATTTATATGGGTTTTATGGAAAAATTATAATTTTTGAATGTAATATAATGAGTTTATGTTTTAAGAAAAAAAATTCTACATCCCTTGGGTAACAATCTATGGGTTTTTAATGATTCCTTGAACAATATTAACATCACATGGGTCATTATTATTGATTAAAATTACTCTTTAATATGTTAAATATTTATTAAATATTCATAATTTATGATCCAATTATTTATGGGTATGATTTCCCTTATGTTATGCTCATACACTATGATTATTTCATCATAACCTTATACTCACCTTACCCTCATTGATGAAATTCAATTATCAATGCTTATTTTTGACCTTATTGAGAATTTGACTACACCCTTCATATGTTTACTTTTCCCCAGGTTATGAAGAATGATAAAAATGATTCTCTATTAGAAATGTTTTTTATGTAGATAATTTTAAGGGAGTTGATGTAGATCTTTATGAATTGTCTGTTTATGAATCCAAGATGTTAAGTGTTTTTCCTAATTCTCTAAAACTATATATAAAAAAGGAAATTGATTATTTAAGTGATCCAATATTTCGTTTTTATGTTGTAAGGTATGTATCAAACAATTGGGTCACATTTATCAGTATCAAAGCCCGAAATGTAAGGCTTATGTTTTTAGAAATGGATCTAGGAGTGCGGATTCAAGGATTTTACAATTGGTATCAGAACAGGGTTTAGATAACATTGGAAATTAGTATATTATCATGTGTGGTTATCTTAAGATTTATGGATACCATCATGGGTTTATAAGTTTGTGTTTGATTATAAGTTCAATGTCTTAGAAACCCCTTTTGAGATTTTAAGTGATGAAATTTTGTGGTAATAAAGAATATTTTGGGAGAACTTTTATCAGGTTGAAGTATATATAACACTGAAGTTTATCATAATGTATTATTTAAGGAATAATGAGTTTATATATTGTGTATATAAGTTTTAATGTTATTTACAACCTTTATGGCTTAAATTATTTTTGCTGACTAAGTTTATATTTTGGGGAAAATTATAAGAATTATATAGTTTTATAAAAAAGGATAACCTATAGGCCGAGTGATAACTACCACATCTGGAAAGGCCACAGGGTTGAACCCATAACCAAAGGGATATAAGGGATCAAAACATACCGATAGCCTATTTATATTTTTGGTAAGTATGACATTATTTTTATAATTAAATTATTTTTAAAATAAATATTAAGTTGATTTTGGTAAAATATGATTAATTGTGTAGATAACCATGGAATTGAAAAGTTATTTGGTGATTAAGTGATTAATATTATTTTGGAATAAGTTTAATATTTTTGTAACCTTATATGATTAAGTAAAATAGAATATTTATAGATTTAATTTTGTGGAATAAAAGTTGATTTATCGTTTTTAAATATTATATGATATTAATGTTGATTTATGGTGATTCAGGTTACTTACAAAAATTATTATCATATATTATAAGTTATGTGATTAAAGCATATAGATTTTTTGGTAGGAGACTTTAAGAGTGATTGATGTTATATAGAGATAAAGGTTAAATTTATTTTATAAGAATATGTGATAAAATAATTCTAATCAATGGGTTTAAATATTAGTTTAGAATATTTTAGAGATCATTATAAATAGTTTTTTGTTGATGAATCTTGAGTGAATATTTGGGTGTTATTTTTTAGGACTTTGATATTAATATGATGGTTTATTAATCCTTCAGAATTACCTCACCTTGTGATAAACATTTTTTTATTTACTAAAACATAAGGTATATCATGTAATCATTTTTAGAATTATGTGATCCTTTAGAAGTTTATTATAAAACTTTGGGAATGAAAGATTCATCTTGAATACTCATCATTTGGAAAAAAGATAATATTTTGGTTTAAATTGATTAGAGGATAAAATTATACTTACCAAGTAGGTATATTTCTTTATTATTTTAGTCTATATGGTAAATGAATTAGTCAAATCTAATAAAAGGATCTAGAAATAATTTTTTTTTATCATTTTACCTTTATTTTTGACGAATCAATGGTCTTTTTAACACATCTTTGGATTATGTTTTTGTGGTCATTAACTTTCTCTTGTTCATTAAATTTATTTTGATCAATTTTCTCAATCACTCTCCATTATAGTATGGACATTATTTTTTCTTCAATTTCTATATTTTCACTTACCACCAGTGCTTTACTACTTGGAAACCTGGTTATGTGTTATTTTAGATGACCTTCGTACTTCCCTTTTTATTTTTTCAAGAGGAAGTTCAGACCTTTTAATATCTAATATTTCAGAAAAGGTATTTTGAAAATTTAAACCACTAATAAATGATTCTGAGTTAAAATTGTGAAGATTTAATTAATTAAGGGGGATAATGTAATATATTGAGATTTTAAAAATAAATATTGTGTCTGACCAAATACAAGATACACAACACCAAACTTAAATAAACATGAAAATAATATTATTTAAATATAACCATTAAATCCTAGCCGTTAAATTGAAGTATATGAATATGATTAAATAAATTTTTAAATATATATATTGTTTATAATAAAAAAAATTTATTTATTAATTATTAATAAATAAGAACTAAATTTTTAGTAAATCCATTTTATTTGTTAAAGATATATATATTTTCATATATGGGGTTTTTTTTGTTTTTTTGAGAGAATAATATAATTAATTTTTTGAACAATTTAAAATTATATTTTATAAAATAAATACCAATTTTTAAATAATAAAATTAAAATTATTTAATGTTTAAATTTTCAAATTTTACTGAAAAGTTTCATTTTTGAATGGACAGTGAAAATGTTGATTAATATAGAAATTTTTATTTTCTATCAAAGTATCTAAAAAGTAAAATTAATTTTTTTTTTTATTTTTAAAATTTAGTTAGTTTCTTTTAATGTAAATTAATATAATTATTTTTTTAAAAATGGAATTTATACTTGAATTTATTATAACATCATATTATAATTTCGAAGGAAATTTTTCTCAATAACCATTTTTCATTTCATTTTTAATATGTTATTTTAAATTAAATTTTGAAAATTATATGTTCTGAATTTTGAAAATTTTGTTTAATATTTATAATTACTAGTTTTAAAATTTTTAAATATCCCCCATTTATTGTTAGACATTATGAATAACTACCATAGTAATTTTCGTTACCATGGTAAAGGGTAAATCAAGTAATTAATGTTAAATATAAAATGAAAAGGACTAAAAAATGACCCCAACACTTGAATAAATTTTATTGGATGATTATATATCACCATAATCATATTAAGGTCAAATATATGGCCTTTTTTCTATTTTCACGTGATTTTGACCTTCATAATATTTTCTGTAAAGAAAAGTAGAAATGACCCACTCTTGTTTTTAATAGCTATAATATTTTTAACATGGGGTTAAATAGAGAATATTTTTGGTTATAAATATTATTTTGAAAGATAAATGATTTATATTCATAATGGTATTTTATTTTAAATTTTTTATAAAGAATTTATTACCTTTAATTACTACACAATCCTACATAATAATTATTCAATTATTGGAAAAATAAAATAAAAGATATTAAAAATATTAGAAGGAGTATAATTTTAAACAATTAGTGTGAAAAAAATTTATAGATAAAAATAAAATGTTAGGTATGTATTAAAATATTTTTTTCTAATTTAATTTGTTTTATTAATTATATAAATATCAATGTAGATGAATGGTTCTAAATATTACATTATTGATATTTTAAGAAAATATTATTTTATTAAATTTTATAAAATTACTAAAAATACTATATTTAGACAAGTGATTATTATCAGGTTGAAAATATACTCCATGTTCCATTTATAGACCTTTTATCTATTTATATTAACTATCATGACGCTTCTTTCTTTTTTATTTTATTATGGATAATCCCCTTTTTAAGGGTTGAAGGGGATCCCGTACATGACCCGTAGGCCCAAGGCACAAGGCCTGACAAACCCCCAGTACATGACCCAAAGGCCCAGAGGAATACCATGCCCAATACATAACCCATAGGCCCAGCCCACTTGAACTTACCCTCCCCATATTTCTACGTCATTGATCTCCTAGTACCCCACCTTACATTACTGATCGGATAGCATTGACCTGTACAAAGTTACACGGTGCCTGGCCCTGATGGCGGCTTCCATTCCCTCTCATTCTTCCAATCCGGTTAGCTCTGCATCTGGTGGCTGCTACTCCTGTTGCTCTGATCCTATTCTGGAGCCTATTCTGTGTGAACTGGGCTACTCCATGGTCTATGTGACCCGAAGGCCCTGTGGGCCAAAGTCCTATGATGACCCGAAGGCCCTGGGGACCTCTAGGGCCAAACCGGAGGCCCGAAGGCCCAAATTGGGTGAATAGTTCTGGCTGCTACAGTAATTGCTACAATAACTGCTACTGTATTGATACATTACTGCTACAGTGCCCTGAAAATTCGCCTCCACCCGGTTTTGACCTTAGGTCTCTTGGATTCCAAGTAGGAGCCCTTACCACTCGGGTACGGGCTCATTGGCAATCATGACCCTTAAAGAGTAAACAACCTTGTTGTCATGATAAGTGTGAAAAGGGTAAATAGGTGGTTAAAACCAAAAGAAAAAGTTAAAAATGTATTACAAAATTATTAAAATTTAATTTTATGAGATTATTTATACCCATAATCATATTAAATGTGAATATTATAAATTATTGTCCATTTGTATATCATATTTAATCTAAATAAAATTAATATTTTGAGAAATTCCATGAGTTATCTTACCACCACTTATAAAAGGGCACATATTCGTCTCATTTCACCATTACTAAAAATTTATTTAGTTAAGACTTTAATTTAAAAAATTCCTTAATAAAACCACTACTGAAATTATAAATGTATTTTTTTTGAATACCAACCCTATAAGGATTAAGGTGTAAAAAAGGAGGTTGTCTTAAGAAGAGGTATAGTTCTTAACCAAGTGTTTTCATTTTATTTAGAATCCCAACAGTTTCAAATCTTATCCAAACATGATGATATAACAACATAATTATATAAAATATAAATATATGATATTATTTTAATGGTATAATCTATATCTATCTCCATCCTCCATCAAATGGGAAGGGAGTCTATTGTTTGTGTGTACGATGGACTACCACCTCACAGACCAATGTAATTATTTTTCTATCACCACCTCTAAAGACTTGTTATAATGACATAATTAATGTTTATATACTATATTTATGAAATATTATTCATTCTTAAAATGTAATATTTCATTTAATTTCTTATCTTTCCATTCATTTAATAATGATAACATCGTTCATGCATACGTATGGACTACCACTTCTACGAAGTGATTTGATTCATTTTTCATCACTACATCACATAGATTATATATAAAATTGTTTTTAAAGAAATAATATTTTATTTATTACATAATTATAATTATTTAATGTTAAAATAATACCAACTTTCTTTCTATAATGATCATTTAAAAACATAAATGTTAATCGTGAGTACGTATAACCCACCGTTTCCGTGATTGCAACATAGTTCATTTATCTTAACCATATTTAATGATTAAATTTAAAATTATAATTAATTTATATAAAATATAAATATTTAATGATTAATATTCTTTATATGATTGAATAATTACCCCTTAGACCGTTGTCATCACACTGAATCTCTTTTGAAATTACAGACCAACGTTCTAAAAAATATGGATGCAGAATTAACTGATTAAGTAATTTAAAATTACATAGTTATAAATAAAAAAATGGTGTAATAATAATATAATAAACTAATAAAATCATTTTTAAAAAAATTGAAAATTTATATAATTTATTATATAGGAGTTAAAGGACATACATGAAATGTCTGGAATCGAGGTAAGGGATTTCATCTCAATTTTCCTTCATTGAGGAATATTTTATTTTTATGCACCAAATTTCTTTTATATGGTCTATATATTAACTTTTACATATTATATCATTAATAATTAATATATCGTCATATTTTATATTTTAAATTTAAATAATTGATAAAAGTATATTTAACTTTAAAGGTACCAAGTAGTAAAAGGATTCTTAAATCAATCTCTTTTCATTAGGTTATAACTGTTATTAATTAATTTTTTTATTCCATTTTTATGTGTGCATTCATCTCTAAATTTATTTATTATTATATTTTTTTTTTTGGATTTACATTTTTTTACACATAATCTCTTAATTTTTTAATTCTCAATTCAATGATATGGTCCTTTTAGGGTAATTAATCTCAAATTCTTTTTATTTGGGAGATACATTGATGATATGATCCTATCCTATTTTATGAGGTGTATATAGTAACCGTTTTACATGTCATATCATAAATTTCATGGTTTTCATGATATTAAAAGTTTAATTTTAAGTTATTATTTAGTGGGGCTTGTAATTGAAAATTTACAAACGTGGACAAGGCTTTACGTTATTATATCCTTTATTTTCAGAATTATTTATGTTCAGGGGTCCTTTTAGAAGAAATTATATGATATTATTTTCTTGGACCACATATCTTTTATTCACCTCAAATTATGAATTAATTTCACATTTCTAATTTCCATTTTCACCATTATTTTTAAAATAAACATCAGGAATATTTTTTTACGTGATTCCGATCTTGTAAATTTATTTAGGTCGGGAATCCTTCTCTTCTATATCAATATTTTATAAAATGTATTTAAAAAAGTTCTTTTCAAAAAATAAATTATTTTTAAATGATACTTTACATTATCTTTTATCTTATTTTAAATGGTTTTAAAAAGTAAACTTCTTAATGTTTTCCAAATCGGTCATTTTAGAGTCCATTTAGAAAATATTAGAACATAAATTGTATTTTTAGCATTTATAACACAAATTATTTTTCTGGCTGTCATGACCATTATTTTCTTTGAATATTCCATTATAAGTTTCCAATATTATTTTTAAGGAAAATAATTTTCACCATATTTTAGGAATTTTTATTTTCTAAAAGTGATTTTCAAAGTGAAAATGGTATTTTCCTTAAGAATGTTTCTATGATATTTTAATGGTATTTAGATTCATTAAAACGAACAACCCTTGTTTTTATATATGATGAACTGAGGATATTTTATAATGATACCATACTCTTTCTTTATATGGGTGGATTATAATTGTTTCAAAGATATTTTCATGGAACCCATTTATTTTCCACAGGTTAATCATTTAATGAAATGAATAATGGATGTTTCTATGAGTTTTATGATGAAATGAAATATCTGTGTAGTTTATTTACGTTATAGTTGTTGGGAATTGTTTATGAAGACATATGGTTACATTATAAACTAAAGACTAGTGGTTTCATTATCAACCATGGAAGGGTGGTTACGTTATAACTAAAGATGTGTGGGTCAGTGATAAACCTATAATGTATTGGGTATGGAGTTCGACTATATGATTATTACATTTGTAATAGTGATAATAAGAGCGATACGTAAGTAATTTCTTAATTTACCTATATGTTTTATCAATGTTTTATATTATTTTTTATTAAAATATTATTATTTCATAAGGTAATATTATATGTTTATATTATATAAAATTAGTTTCTACTTCTTATGGGTAGAAAGATATGTGTTTTAATGATTCTTTGATCAATATTGACATCACATGAATCATGATTATTTTTTCCAATGAATTTTTCCTTTGTTAAATATTTATTCTATGTTTCATAATTAATGATCTTGGTAATGATGGGTATGATTTCCCATATTTTATTCTCATGTATTATGATTATGTCATTACACCCTTATTCTTATCTTAATATCACTGATTACATTCAATTGTTAATTATTATATTTACCTGTATTGATTATTTGAGCTCACCCATATTATGTTTCATTTCCACCAGGTTATGAAGAATGATGAAAAATGATTTTTTTTCTAGAATGGTTTCGTATATGGGGAATATTATATGGAATGATATCGATCTTTATGAGATAGTTGTTTATGAATCTAATATATTAATATTTTGTCCTAATTATACAAAAATATAAACCTAAAAATGTCATTTGTTTTGCAAGTGATCTAAAATATCCATTTTATGTTTTATGGTTTGGATGAAAAAATTTGGTCACATTTATCAGTATCAAGTCTATAAATGTAAAGATTTCATTTTTATCTCCAGATATTAGAGCATGGTTTTAAGGATTTTATATAAAACGCACAACAACTTAAAAAATTGGAAATCAAATGGACTAGAAAAAATAATGCATTTTAATAAAAAGGAATAGAAGTGAATCCCTTACCATGGGAGGGTGCTTCTAAAAGCTTTGGAGGAGCTTTTTAAGAGATTACAAACACCATGGGATGTCCTTATAGAGGAGGTATGGGATAAACTTCATGATTAATGGGGTTTGAGTGAAGTGTAATGGGTAGTTGGGTGGGTATTTATATCAAAAGATAAGGAAATTATTTATTAATTACTAAAGTTAGGTTTTGGACTCTAAGTGATAAAATATTAAAAACCATAAACCTTCCAATCATTTTCCCTTGGTTTCTTACGAAGAGGTGCAGCTTTAAATATTTTACTAGGATAAGAATTGAAATCAAGAAAACAGTACCATTCATGATGTGGAGTGAGTCATGTTCATAAGGAATTATTTTTGAAACCATAAAATATAAACTTAGTTTTGGAGGATTCATTCTTAGTTTGTAAAATTAATCAAATAAGATAAAAAAACAAATTATTTTAAATAAAAAATCAATTTTTGGTAATTTATTCCTTTTATAGAATTTATTATATCACTTTTGTGCTATTATGATGTCATAATATACACAATATATTTATAATGTATTTAATTTTAATAAAAAAATTTATCTATCTAATACAATCCTGAAAAATTCCCCATTGGATAATTTAAACATTTTGATTTCAAATATAATATTTATTTTACAAAAAAAATATTTTAAAATAAGATAATTTACACTTCTAAATAAAAATCCTTATTTTCTAGAAAGTACTAGTTTTTAAAACATTAACAAATTTCTAATTCTTATATAAATTACAAGGGATTTCATTAAATTATATTATCATTTATATTCAAATAAATATTATTTAATAAGAATATTTCCTAAAAATATCATTTGTTTCGAAATAATTTAATTTATTAAAGTGTGTTTTAATTGAAACTATATATTTACCAAAAAAACCAATTTTGGATTTTTTTATCCAAATATAGTTTTTATTAATCATTATATAACCATGTATATATAAAAATTAATAATGAAAAGGGATAAATATAATATTATTTTCTAAAAAATAAAACATAAAAATTCATACCACTAGGGGTTAGATATATAACCCCTTGTTAAACTAGTGTACAAACTAAGTATGTAGTGTGCATTGATGATACTTTCTTGGGGTGGTTCAGTGGACATGGATTTAGTGGTTATCTCTATGAATTGAACTTCTAAAGTAAATGGTTTCCCTTATGTTTAAGTTATTAAATATCATATTTGGATTGGTTAAGGGAAAATACAAGTGATACCACCTCCATCATAATCTTTGATAAATGGCCTTTATAGGGTATCATCGTACTGGTTGAGGACATTAACTCTTCCTTTCTTTTTAAATTAGGTTTTAGTATAAGCCTTGATATATTCTAATATTATCGATCATTTTATAATGACTGTATTATCTATTATTATGATTCTTAATGGTATTTTAAGTACATAAGATAATTATGGATATATTTTATAATGGTCTAAAATAACAAATGAAAAATAGTTTATGTGTTTTCTATAACTATATTACTTGATACGGTATTTATTCATTGAGAAGGGAGTTTCATTTATAAAAGTTTCGGTCATTACATTATTCCCCCCTTCATAAATTTTACCCATGAAATTTAATTTCTTATACTAAAATAGATTAGGGTACTTATATTTCATCACCTCTTCAGATTCCTATTTTCTAGTCAAACGTATGGTTCCACCATAATACATTAACCATGTGACATGTCTTATGTCTTAGAACATTTTCTCTATGATCTGTGATCTTCATCAGATTCTCCTGGTATGAATGATCACTATGTAATGGTACCACCTCTAGATTCATTACAATTAAGGGTTCTGGTATGTACTTCCATAAAAGTCATACATATAAAATATCATTTACATGAGATAAGTTAGGCGAGAGTGTAAGTTGATAAGACACTACCCCGATTCCATCATGGATCTCAAAGGGGCTGATGTATCAAGGACTAAGATTCCCCTGATTCTTGAACCTCCTAAATTTTATCCATGGTGATATAAAAAGGAACATCTTATCTCTCACCTCAAACTGTAGGTCATATAGGCAACTGTTTTCATATATTTTCTATCAAATTTTCACATACTTCATCTAATGTTGAATTGTTTAAACCTCATTTGTCATCCATGGGATAAGATTGGCCCTCATAAGCTTATAATATCCAAATTCATCCCAACATGGTGTATCTTGACACTTTTATCCCTATAGAGCCTCATAAGGTTCCATTTCAATGCTATAATGTAACATATTGTTATATGATAACTCCACTAGGGGAAGGTGCTGATATATGCATCCTTGGAAATTCATCAAATAAAATATAAATATATCCTCTATAGCTTTATTGGTTTTCTCAGATAGATCATATATCTAAAGGTGATAGGTAATACTGAAAACCATCTATGTATCCAATGCTTGCTGAAGGGTTCTGCAGAACCTTGAGACAAACCTCAGATCTCAATCAGATACAATGGATAGTGGCACTCTATGTAGTATTCCCACTTCTCTTATGTATATCTTAGCATGTTGGTCAAGAGGTAAATATTACTTAATATTGATTAAATGAGCTAAATTTTTAAATAAATCTACAACAAACCAAATGGACTTATTGCCTTTATATTTCATGGGGATTACTATGAAAAAAATATACAATTATGTTTTCCAATTTCTATACTGATATAGGAAATGGTTGCAAAACACCCTTAGATATTATCAATCTTCCTTGATGTGTTGGTGTTACAAACATCAGAGCAAAAATTCTACAATATCCCTCTTCATTTTATCCCACTAGTAGTTTTACTTTAGATCTCTATACAGATTAGTTATTCCTAGTTGAATAGAGAAGAATTAGATATGCACACCATCCATAAGTTCCCTCTTCATTTATAGTTTTAATGACACACATATTCATGTTCCAAACCATATGAATCCATACTTAAAATATTTTTAACTCTAGAATATTCAATTCCTTTTTCTATAGATCGTTATAATCTTTTTATGTCTTCTGGATTCTCTCAGGAATGGATGGTTGAGAAATTATTTGTGAAAGGTAAGATGAAATTCTTTTTATGATTCCTATGTCCATTCCTTGTATGTTCAAGAAGACTAGAACCCTTTATAATGGATAGTCTTTAAGGATCATTTATACTAAGAACATCTTCCAGTATATTTTTCTTTCCAAGGATGGTAATGGATAGAAAAACCATAATACTTGATTATCTCCAACCAACTTCATTGGAACATATTGAGATCAGTTTTTATAAATATATACTTGAGGATTTGATGATCTATATATGACACATTTCCACCTATAGAGATAATGTCACCAAATCATAAATGTTAAGATCACTATATCCAATTCTAGATCATGCATTGGGTAGTTCTCTTCATGGATATTTAATAGTAGAAGACATCATCTTTCATTTTTTCATTTTTCATGAGTACAAAACCCAATACTTTTTTGGATGCATAACAATAGATCAAAAATCTATACCCACTGGTGTTTAATTTGAGGAAATGTGTAGTGATTAGATTCTTATTTTACTCTTTAAATATCTACTCACATTCATTGGTCCAAAAAAGATTCACCTTATTTTGAGTTAGCTTATTTCTTTGGTTTGAAAATCATGAGAATTTTCTCACAAATCAATGATAATACCCAGCTAATCTAAGGAAAATATGGATATCTATAATAATTTTTTTGGGCCATACATCAATTGCATTTTCATTCGAAGGATTAATAGATATCCATTTATCAGTGATAACATGCCCCATGAATGTTATTTAATCCATTAAAACTCACATTTACTGTAGTTCACAAATAAATTTTCCTCTCACAAGGACTTCAGTTCAATATTTAAATGATACTCATGTTCCTCCATTACTTTTGGTGCATACAATAATATTATCTATAAATAATACCATGAAAATTGTAATTTAAATGCTAGATAATATATTAATTAAGGTCATGAAGATAGATGAAGCATTAGTGAGTCCAAATTTAATCACTATGAACTCAAATATTATTCAAAAATAAGTATTTGGGATATTGTATTTATTCACCTTCACTTGATAATATCCTGACCAAGTATTCACTTTAAAGAAATAATAGGATCCACATATATAATTAAACAATTCATCAATTCATGGAAGATGATGATTGTTATTTATTCTAATGTTGTTGAGATTATGATAATAAATGTAGGGGCACATTGACCAATCCTTCTTTTGGATGAAAAGAACCGACACACCCCATAATGATGCATTTGGGTGTATAAAACCTTTATCCAAATTACACAATAGTCTCCTATTCATCTCTTCATGTTTAATAATTGAAATTATATATAATGTCTTGGATATTGAAATAACTCTAGGTATGAGTTTGATTTATAACTCAACTTCTCAGCAAAGAGTCTGACCAAGATATTCTATTTAGAAACACATTGACATATTCACTTACAATTGACATGCCATCAAGGATGATATTTTCCTTAGTATTAATGGTTTTAGCTAAATATGCTTACTCATAAGACAATAATATCTATGGTTAATATGGTGATTCAAAATGAGATCCACCCCCTCCTTACACTTGTATAAAATATAAGGGAGATTCATGTTAAGGTGGGTGATTTCCTTCTCTTAATTAGTAATGTTGGTACTATATAAGTAAATACAATCTATACAAAAAATAACATCAAATTTCTATAATGGGATTATCATAAGGTTCACTGGGAAATTCCGGACACAAATATTTATAGGGGAGGAGTTATATTCTTGGGATGGAATAATTGACCCATTTATTGTTTTAACTGAAAAATCAACTTCCATTTAGTGAGGTAGTGTTTTGAATAGTTCTACTAAACATGCATGATATGAAAGAATGTATAGAACCATGATAAAATAATATGTTCGCTATTCATTAATAAAATACTATCATGACTATCACCACATCATTTTTAGGATCCACCTTAGTAGTTATGATGGTATATGATCACCCTTTCTCTTTAGGTCCAAGTTTTTTTCATTTTTAGTTATCTTTGACAACCCTTGGCGTAGTTCATTGGTTCACATAGTATCCCTATTCCTTGGAGTTGAAAAAATGGACAATAGTTCAAGGGTTGATTAGATCATTCCTTTATTCCATCGAATTGGTGGGTTTCTCCCATTGGTAGTCTCTATCTTGATTCTCCTCTTTATCATGCCCAAATCATTTCCTTATCCCCTTTAGTAAATTTCTGGATGCTTCTTCCCACATGTTTAACAATTTGGATGTTGTAATTTCTTACCACAATGATATTTCTTCACCATTACACTAAAATTAAACACCATTCTCTACTTACTATATCTATAACTATGAGACCCTTGAGAATCACTAATCTTTATTTTGAAATTGATGGAACTTCAGATAATTTCTTAGTAGTTTTAAAAGTCTCAAATTTACAAAACATTTAATATATTCATCTTAAGAAACTAAATATGTGATCAAATTTAATTTTTAGGATAATTAAAACACTAGAGGAATATCATGAAAGTATCATGAAGTTTGTCTCATATTCCCTAATGTATTTTTTTAACTTTTGATTATGTCCAAGTAGCCTCTTATCTATTTTAAGTTAGTGAGTGTGAGGAAAATATTTATCAAAAAACATTTTTCTAAATTATTTTAACTCCATGACTTCAATCAAATCCTCAAGATTCACATTCCTGATCAACATCCAACATTGATCAACTTCTCCCTCTATGTGATAATATTCCATAACTAGATTCTCTTTCTCATAGAATTGATGTATATAGAATATTTTTTCAGTGGATTTGATTCATTATTCGGGGATTAAAGGATCATAAGATCCACTAAAAGTTGGAGGCCCTTTTTTACAAAATGGTCTCAATTTTATATTGATATTTCTTAGGGGGATGTGGTATTTTCACCTAATTATAGTTTATTTTCAAAAATTGAGTTAATTTAGTAGGTATGGTCATGAATTTCTCGACTCTTTCTTCTATCAGATTATGCATCTCATTTGGGTAGTCATCACATTGCCCATTACATTGGTTATTGAATCTATTCATCCTATTTCTAGACATTAAACACAATAAAGGGAATATTAAAAATGAGAATGATAAAACTATTAAACATATAAAATGGAAACCATTTATATTTAAGGGATAACTTATAAATGACATATATTCATTAACCTATGAATTTCTAGGTTTCAATCTAAGTTATCTATGGTCTGTTTCCTAACATTAAATTTCATAGTTATTACCTTTATAGTGGTTCATAAAGAGATTGTGAATTTAACAAGGAATATACCTTGAGAGTGTCACACTAGGTGAACAACAAGACCTATTTTTCATGTTCAAGATAATTATTAACCTAATACCCAATCCATCATTTTCAAAGTTATTACCCCCTGGTACAATTGTTCTAGAGACACATCCACATATAGTATCCAGATAAGGATTTTTTTAATTGGAAACCAATCAATCTATAATTTAATAAAATCTAGGCTTTTTTTAAAATGTTCATCCTTATCCCTACGTTTTTCTAATCCTATATCCAAAAAATAACAATTCTCTAATACAAACTTAGAAAAACCATATCATTATACACTTTATTTCATGATTTATTATATTAATATACATGTAACACAATATAAAAAGATTGAGAGGTCTAGTGTATTTTCATATTTAGACACATATCATAATATATTGAAATTTGGATAGAATTAAATTATTTAAAAACTCTATAACATTCCCTTAAAATTTCATTATTCTTTTAAAACTACATGTGATAACCTGAGGACGTATATAAGATAAGAGTGAGCTATAATGCCCAGTAATGTAATAATAAAAGTATAAAATGATTAAAGTAATACAAGTGATTAAAATGGGAAATAATAGTGATATAAAATACTAATAATATTAAACATGGACATCAAATCATGATATAATATCAAAATATCAAGGCATCATATGAATGTAGTAGAAACCAAAAACATAACATCATAAGAATTCATCAAGGTTAAACACTGAGACATCATAACATATTGTTATTAGGATAATCTCCCATGCACAATATATGGTATCCCATGAGATAAAAACGTACCCAATTCATTTAGGGGATAGATAATTTCAGGACCACCTTTCACAATCATATCATGAACATGTATTTCTGTTCTAAATAGATCATACAACATAAGAACTTATTTCACCACTTTTAATAAAATGATTAAATATTGTGAGTTACATACATATAAGTACCCAATAAATGAAGGATATTTACATCTAGGTGAGTACCCTTGAGTGGAAATGGGTATGGGTATTCACAACAAAAAAGTTTTGCATGAAAAATCATGAGATAATTTCAACAACATAGTGGGTGTATATAAAGGTTCATGAAATAGTTTAATTAGAGTGAAAGGTGGCCTCTCATTACCTGGGAATCATAATTAAAAAAAGGTATGTGTGAGAAAACATCACAACTTGAACAATTTTAAATCAAAAATATATGTAAAAAGATAATAATTGAATAAAAATGACGAGGAGAGAATCCCTTACCTTGAGAGGGTGAATCTTAAAGCTTGGGTGGATCTTCTTAAGATCATGGAAACACCTTGGGAGTGATTTAGTGAGTTATAGGGAGAAGAAATTTATAGTCATTGGGTATGTAGTGAAGATTAATGGGAGGTTTTGTGGGTATTTATAGAAAAAGGGAGGGAAATTCCTTATGAATTTTTAAACATAGGTTTTGGACTCTAACTGATAAAATAATCAAAATCACAAACCTTCTCATGGTTTTTCATAAGGGGTTTTCCAAATTGGAGTGGTTTTCAATGTTTTATTATGACATTAATTAATCTCATTAATATAATATCATTTATGACGTGGTAGTGAGTCATGTTCATAAAAAATTATTTTTAAAACCATAAAATATATTACAGTTTTTCGAGGATTCATTATATGTTTGTAAAATTATTAAAATAACTCAAAAATATATTTTAAAGGGGAAATATTTTTTAGTCTTTTATATATTTTACATAATTTATTACATCACTTTTTGGATATTATTATGTTATAATACACACCATTTATTTAGATCGTATTTAATTTTACCCAAAAAAATAATCCATCATAGAAAAATTATGAAAAATTCACAATTGGATAATTTTGACAAGATGATTTTAAAAAATATTTATTTTACTAAATTAATTTTCTAAATATTAGAATTTATACTTTTATATAAAAATCAATATTTTCTAGAAATACTTGATTTAATGACACTAACAACTTTCCAATTCTTATAAAAATTACACCAGACTTCCTTAAATTATAATATCATTTACATTTAAATAAATATTATTTAATAAGAATAGTTCACAAAAATATCAGCTATTTCAAAATTATTGAATTTATAAAGAATAATGTTTTAATTGAAACTATATATTTCCCAAAAATACAATTCTGGTTTCTTCAAATCAAAATCTAGTTTTTCTTAGACTCATTATATAATATTTGTATATATATAAAAAAGTAAGAAAAATGGATAAATATAATCATTATTTTATTAAAAATGAAATATTTAAATTTATACTAATAGGTTCTAGATACCTAACCCCTTTTTACACCAGCGTATTCCCTAAGGGTAATGTGTGTAATGGTGGCACTTTCTTAAGGTGGTCTGATTAACATGGATTGGGTGGTGATCTACATGATATTTTACTTCTCTCATAAAATGTTTGAATCATGTTTCAGTTATTGAATCTATTCTTGGGATTGTTCAAGGGAAAAGACATGTAATGAAATCTACCTCAAAAAACCCAATAAATGAGATTCTTAGGGTATTATCCTACTAGTTTAGGACATAGTTTTTTTATTATGTGTAATTTATGTCTTATTGTAACCCTTATAGTATTATAAATTTATTAGTCACTAAAGAATTATTATATTATCAATTGTTTTGATGATTAGAAAATTTTATTCCCGCTAGACAATTATGGCTATATTTTATAATAGTTCAATAAAACTAAAGATATATAGTGCATGTTTTTTCTATAACAACATTAAATACTTAGGTATTTATTCACTCATAAAAGAATTTCATTTATAAAAGTTTGGGTTTTTGAAAAGTTAAAAGATACTAAGACTCATTCCAAGTCTAAGGATCCTAAGCACCATCCATCTAAGAAAAGACCCAATGAGAGGATAAATAAAAGGATGTCACATGTTTTTTATGTGGAAATTTGGGCCACAGGAATAAGAAATACATCTAGTTAAAGAAGCATGGGGATGATTTAGGTGAATTTTTTATCATGTGAAATATTTCAATATATACACATTGGATATTAGATACAACTTTTGGTTCTCACATCTATATTCAAATACAGGAACCAAGTAGATTTCAAAATATTTCTAGAGGAGAGATTTATTTATAGGATACCAACAGAATGAGTATGGACACTATGTCTATTAGAGACTAACAACTTCCATTTCCAACTAGGATGGTCTTGGTTTTAATATATTATTATTATGTGCCAACTATTAGTAAGAACATAATTTTTGTATCTTACCTATATTAAAATGGATTTATTTTCATGTTAATAAATAAAAGATGTTTCTTTAATAAATAAAACATATTTTATAGTCTGAAACATTAAATACTAGTTTTTATGTATTAAATTTTGAAACCAAGTATTTATAATTAATAATAAATCAAGTTTTCATGACACATTTTACACCCAAAAGTGACATCGCCGTATTGGTCATATAAAATTAAACAATTTTATAGATCTATATCGATATGGTTAGTTAGAATATTTTGAGATAAGAACACTTGAAAAATGTCAAACTTTTTTATAAGAAAAAATTACCAAGTCAAATTTTGGTGGACAGGGTGAACTAAGTACAATGATTCTAGAATTAGTAAACACTGATCTGTGTGGAACTTTTTCGATAGAGGCTAGAGGTGGGTATTCTTACTTAATTACTTTTATTGATGAATTGAATACATATCAATATACCTACTCGATAGGGTATAAGTACAAATAATTTGAGATATTAAAAAATTTCAATAATTAAGTAGAGAATAAATATAGGAATAAGATAAAAACATTTGATCTAATCGAGGTGGCGAGTATCATAATCATGAATTTATCAACTTTATATAGAAGTGTGAGATTATGTTCCAACTAACTCTTCATTATACACTATAGTGGAGTGGTGTCAATGAATGGAATAATACTACCTTGCTTAAAATTGTAAGTTAGATAATGGGTCATGCGGGTATTCCATTATCATTTGGTGGATATGTGTTAAAAACTACCATATACACACTAAATCATGTGGAAACTAAAGTATAAAACCAAATACTACATGAGCTAATGTATGGAAGGAAATCCTTATTGTAAAAATTTTTGTATAGGGTTGTGAGACCTTTTTAAGTCCATATATAGAAATAAACTATTACCCTAAGGCTCTACATATATCTTTATAGGTTATTTTAAGGGAAAATGGGATACTATATATATATATAACCTCAAGAAAGAAGGATACTATCATAAGGAATACTATATTTTATAAAAGGGAGAATATAATCAAGAAGGATAGTTTGAGAAAGATTCAATTCAATGAAGTTAATGGTCATGATACATAAGAGTTTTTATAGAAATATATTCCAGAGGTTCCCACTGAAGATATTGTTCATAAAACAAAATTATTGTGTAGGATCAGCAAAAAGGCTAAAGAACTATAAAGATACACTTTTCTTGTCACCAAATATGGTGAATAATTATTTGTTATCAATAATGATCCTATTTACTATAAAGAGGTAGTAGATATCTAAAAATCAATATGATGGAATAAATCCACAAATTATAATATGGAGTCTATGTATCATTAACAAGTATGGGTTCTGGTCAATTTACTAGTTTATGTTAAACCCATTGGGTGTAAATGGGTATTCAAGAGAAAAACTGGACATGAAAGGTAGAGTAAGTACCTATAAAGAATGACTAGTAGACAATGGGTTTAAAAATGTCAAGGAATTGAATACAATAGACACTTTTCTATTGTTTACATGTTTAAATCCATCCAAATTATACTTTCCATATAATCTTTCTAGGACTATGAGGTTTGGAAAATGGATGTTAAAATAACCTTCCTTAATGGAAATCTTTAAGAAGATTTCTATATTACAAAAATTTAAGGGTATGTGGCTCTATGAAATGATAATAAGATATTCACATTATAGATATTCATTTACGGGTTCAAGAATGCATCTAAGTCATAGATCATTTAGTTTGATGAAGAGATAAGAGATTTTGGTTTCATAAAGAATGAATGTGAACCATGTGTTTACATTAGATTTAGTGGTAGTGTGTTCATATTACTAGTAGTATATGTTAATGAAATATTACTTATTATAAATTATACATATGTTTTACAGTTAGTTAAGGATTTTTTAAACAAATTGTTCTTCCTAAAGGACTTAAGTGAAGCAGTATATATCCTTTTAATCAATATAATTCATTATATATCCAAAAGTATACTTGGAATAAGTCAAATTATACACATTTATCAGATACTAAAGAGATTTAGCATGGAACTATCCAAGATTGTATTGGTTCTATCATCACATAGTATACATATCTTCAAGAAAATGTGTCCTTATACAGAATGTGATGAAAAGAGAAGAAGTAGGATCCCAAACACAATGTGATAGGATCCATAATTTATGTCATATTATGTAATAGGCTTAATGTTTCTTATGTTTTAATCATGGTAGATAGATATCTCGCTGATCTAAGAGAAGAATATTTGTACGAAGTTATGGATATCCTTAAGTATTTGAGGCATACTAAGGATATATTCCTGGTATATAGAGGAGATAATGAAGTAATCATCAAAGTATATACTGATTCTAGTTTCCAAATAGATCACAATGATCTAAATTCATAGTCAGGATATGTCTTTAGTCTCAAAAAAGGATCCATGAGAAGGAAAAGGTCAAATTTGCCAATTGTAATTGATTCTATAGTAGTTCTTGAGTATTTAATGGCTTCTAATATAACCAAATAAGTAGTTTATATTTATAACTTCATATAAGATCTTAATGTGGTACATAGATGTAGATATCCTATCAAATTGTATTGTAATAATATTCTAGCGATGATTCTTATAAACGAGATAAGGTTATATAAATGGATGAAGAAAAAACTCCATAAATATCAACTTTAGAGGGATTTTTCTCAATTTGGTGAAGTAACTATAAGAATTTTTTTCTAGGGAGGAAAACATAGTATACCCCTATACTAAATACCTATATCAGTAGAAGCATGAACATCATGTGAGAGCTAGTGGAATAAAGGTTGTTAGGAGTTGAATCTAGTGAAAGTTGGTGTCTGTTAGAGTTAGTGCCCTATAACTGACTTATATGTAAATTTTTATATCCTATATTTAATGTTTTCAATATTAATTTTACATTATTATCACATCATGATTATTTTTTGTATGACATATTATGTGATAATGTCTTATGTGTATATATTACACTAAAAGGTAAAAGTAGTTCCCTGCTATGATTAGAACCTATAAGTTCAATAATATTATTCTTAAATATATGTTTTATAGATGGATGGCATAATTTAATGGGGCACAAATTATACAAACTACTAGAGGTGGAGACTCATAGGACTCTGATACACTTTCTCATCAAGTACTCCCTTGGTAATCTTCAGTGGAGGAGATTATGAGAACATGAACTGATAATATGAAATCTTTATTAATATGTGTCATTGGATATTTCTATATTCATATGTATTTAATGATACTTATAAATTATAATTGTTATTAATACATGACATAAGTCATGCACTTTGATGTATTGACAAAATGTGTGATAACATATGCTCACGATGAGGTAAGATATGTTATGTGGTCATATGTGATGTTGTACTAATGAACAGTGTGATAAATGATTTATCCATTATATTGTTTAATGGAAGACAATATCCCAGACCCTTTTATCAGAATTTAATTTCTTGAATATGTCTTTGAACATGGTGACGTTGTCACCAGGTTTGTTTTTTAATAAATTCAAAGAAAGAGGCATCAAACATATAGGTTGATGAAACCAGTATGAAACCTACTTGATTAGAGATACCATGATAAAGGGATTATATTAAAAAATTTACATTCATAAGAGGTTACAGGTTGTTGTGAAATTAACATCTTGATCTATGAGAGGTTAGGTAGGTTCCTAGATCTTAAACTTTGACTTTATGAAGTGAATCCAAATGACACTAAGAAAAAGGCTTAGAGGGCCACACTCTATGCATATTCAGAAGCTTAGTTAAATTCCATATGAATTTGAAATGTTGGAAAAATAACATTTCCAAAAATGGTTTAATAATTATTCATGTTTGTTTGATTAAAAATATTCAATGTCAAGTTATTCCAAAGAATATATATGTGAGTTGAATATTAAATAAATATTTATTCACTAGAAAATTATATATCAAATTATGTGAATACATAATAATTATTTTTTCTTGTTTATTAAAAATGTAAGTAAATATTTATTCATTTATTTACATAAACATTTAATAAATGTTAATTAATTAAATTGGTAAATATAATATTTAGATATTTATTTTTGATCACATTTATTTAGTTAAATAAATATCCATCATTCAAGTGATGATAAATATTCATGAGGATTGATAGACCAAGTATAATGGTTTAGAGAGAAATGTTATATTAAATATTATTTGACTAAATATTAATTTATTTAGTCATGGATGTAATATTTGTTTTATCTATAATTCTTGCACATTTAAACTAAATAATAATAATGATATTATTATTTAGTTATGGGGTTCTCTAGGGATTAAAAAAACCAATAAGGGACCATTTGTAATTATTATTTTCTAACCCTGAAATTATTTAAACCTGATTATGAAATTTTCCAATGTACAAGAGATACATTATTTCATTTTTCACAATAAACCCTAGAGAGGATTCTCTCAAGTCCTAGAGATATTTCCAATATAATTCTTTTAAAAACCTATAATTTTCCACCTCTTCCACTAAAGTGATTTTCATATTTCTTGAAGGATTTGGATGTGATCAACTTCAATAATTGTAAGCATTGGATTCATCTACATGAGTACCTAGATGTTTATATGGTGATGATTAAAGGTAAATGAATAACTTCTAGATCATCGCTAAAGGGAATCTACCCATGATTACTTTGATGCAATGATGGTATGATAAGAGTCTTCTACTGATACATCAAAAATGAAGAAATAATTTAATGAAATTTACTTCTTTAATTAAATAAATTAATCATAAATTATATTTCAAAATATCATATCTTCATGGTTTTTGGGTTCATGTTAATTAATCTCCACATCAATTATATTAGTCATAATGACTCTTGTCAAGTAAGTCACTAATTAATCATGGATTAGGGGACAAATATGTTTGACATGCCTCCACCGACACTTACACTATGCATGAAAACATAAAAAAAATACATAAATATAAAAAGTTATGGCCATCAGATGTTGTGAATTTTTAAGTAAGAAACCCAGGATCTCAATCAGTTCGTGCAGCCTACTCCCTCACCTAGCTTTCACAGTCAACCAAATAATCATACACATGTATCTGTTAGTAAAAAAGGTATCGCCTATAGACACCACCTCACGGCCATGGCTCCCATAAACCTAGTTCACACCATGGTATATAAATATACCCCACCTCTTATTTTTGATATACACATGCATGAAATGGATATCCAGAAGTGAAAAATGGTAGGATCTTAATTCTTCCTTCATATTCTAATTAAAAATCAGTAGGTATCCATGAACCCTATATATCCTAAGGAGTGTATACTAGGGCACCAAACATCCTAGTCACCCTCTGAGGTCCCCCTATGAGAGATAAACTTCATCCAAGTCTCCTTACACGGGAGAGCATTTTTCTATCTCTCCACTTGAGAAAAAAACTAGGGTTCCTAGGATCCTTTCAAGTTGAGACTTCTCCCAACACCCCCTACTAGGCTGAGTCTTCACTTACACACCCCTATTAAGGAAAACCATCACATGGGTGACCCTATTAGGGATATCCTTTACTTAGGAGAGCCTTCACTTGGGAAACCCAACTAGAGAGATCATTTACTCAAGACACCATTTTCCAAAAGAATTTCACTTGGATAACCATTATCTTGGGCCCCATCACTTGGGATACCCTTTACCCAAGTACTTTCACTTCAGAGACAATACACCCATGACACTTCACTTGGGAGAAACATTTCATGAGGACCTTCACATGGGATACCATTCACCGTATCCCCTTCAGTTGGTCAAAAATTCACCCAAGTCCATTCATTTGGGTTACTATTTACCCAAGTCTTTTTACATGGGTGACCCTTTTCCTAGGGACCTTCAATAGGGTGACCATTCACCTAGGGCCCTTCATATGTGAGACCCTTTTCCTGATGAAACTATACTGGGGATAAATATAATTGGTGAGACCTTAATAGGGTGAGGAATCATCCAATCCCTCTATTAGGGTGAAGCCTCATTCTATACCTCACTATGAATAAGCACCTGATCTATCCCTAATTAGGGATAAAAATGTTATCTTTCTCTCACTAGGGATAAACACCTTATCTATGATATCACTAGGGATAAACACCTTATCTAGGCCCTCACTAGGGATAAACATCTTAGTTATCCCTCACCAGGTCTCATAACCTTAGTTATCCCTCACTAAGGATGAGAACAAATTTACCCATGTCTCACACCTGAGAAAACATCCTTACCACAAAAACCTAGAGTCAGGATACTACTCTCCATTTCTATATACACATTGAGTTGAGATACTTCTCATCATTTACTTATACACTTTGAGTCAATATACTATTCTTAGTGGCCCAAATTTATTAGAGATGAAATTATCTTATTGGAACTTTAAGTTACCTTCACCCATTCTACTTGCATGGGTGAACCATATATAGGCCTCATCCTTAGGTCTAATCCCCAAGCACATCCTATATGGGTCTCATATTCAATTTAATCCCTGATCCTTCATAACTTTACCAGAGTCACTTACCAAGTTAGGCATCTCAAGGTAGCTCATGTAGAAGACCCACTCAATTCTTTATTGTTTCCCCTTTCATGATGTGAGAACCCCACCAGGGAAGCCTCATGCATAAGACCAAAACAATACCATTTTGTGAAATTCTATAAAATAGGATTGATCTTCTATCTTGTACTTCTCACACTAAGAATGTCTTGTCATGAACCAACCCAATTTGACCCTGAATTGGTCACCCAAGTTATTCCGTGGAAAGGCTCTAAGGGCATTCCCAATCCCCCTGGGATAGAAACTAGTTCCACACATAAAAAGATAAATAAGAAGGAGTGATTTCTCCCAATATAAATAAATAAAACATCATAAACTAAACAGATAATCCTAATGAAAATATAAATGTCGAAAATGAACATCGTTTATACATAAAATAAAAATACAACAACTAGATAGCAAAACCCAATTGAACCTAATGACCACTACGTCTCCATGTGACCCTGAGGGTCACTCTCCAATATAAAGACCAAATATCTCCCACAGATATTGATACCAAGTTGAAACCAACACCAAAAGAGAAAAACAATAAAAAATATAAGTGTGAGTATTAAAAATCCTTAGGCATGACCGAACATATATATTCCCAGTGAAAATCCTTTAAAATAAATAAACATCACATTCATGTTTGAAATAAAATATACAAAAGTACGTTTTTCCACTCATTTTCCATTGTAAAACCAAACATGGTCATTTCCCTTCTTACTATTTAAAGCCACACTCTTTTCCAAAGATGAATCAATTTAAATTTAAAATAAAATGGCAACATTCCATTTATAAGAGATAAAGAGTGTAAAATATTTCCAAAAACTATTTCCATAAACATTTGATAACAATTTATCATTATTGGAATAAATACACACTGCTTAAGATGTTAATAAAACAATCATAGAATAAGGGAAATGGTAAAATATCACACAAGAAAATATAACCAATAGTGAATCACAATAATTAACCACATAAAACTAAGTTCCAATATACCAAGGTGAACCTAGGAGCCCGTGAATAATCTAGAACATAGTAATACATGTTGACTCTTCTCAGAAAGTATGCCTCACTCGATGATGTCAATAAATCCCTCAAACACTTGGTTATCCCCTATATGCTGTGGATTATGGGGCACTATCCCTTAGTAATAATACTTAATAAATCACCCTTTTATGGTCTAGTAGCCAGTGCGTAACCTAATCTAGTGCAATAATCTTTCTTAGAAACTTCACTCACTATACCAGGTTCCCATGTCAGGATGTAAAATATACTGAGCCAACCATTTCCAACTAAGAATCTAATCACATACACATATATAATAATAATTTACACAACATTCGTCACCCGAGTCACCACATGGATCAATCGCTTTCCATACAACTCATAGATCACAAAGAAGACCACACCAGGGATCTCCTATTCAACTCCAAGTAAATGGGTCACATGGAGTCTAGAGTGAGGATATCTAACCCATTCACATAATGGATCATGCAGATTCAATAGTGAGGAAATCCCATAAATTGAATATAAAAATGGTAATAAGATGAACCAATGAGGGTTTCATAATAAAAATTTTCACTAATTTTACCAAAGTTCCAAACGAAACTCTAGAATCATTTTTCAAAGAATCAACACTACATTTTCAAAAGTGGTACAAATACACAATTCACCAATTCACAATAATTTAGAAAAAAATCCCATTTAAACACTCACATCACATTTTTATGCCAAGTCCATTTTCATCAATTCCAAATGGGTCATTCACCACCACTATAAGCCAAACCATTTTCCCAAGAGATAATTACACACTTCCTTTAAAGCAAAAAAACCTAGAAAAACAATTCAAGGAACCCAAATAATCATTTATCTGTCAAAAATATTGTTAAAAATCCAAACCATACATTAGATTTCACAAATCACATGAAAAATCCAACTTGTCATTTTATTGAACACTTGGGGTGCAAAATATAACAAAAAAATCCATTTATTACAAAACATGGAACAAATCACCACTTTTCACACCAAACAATTTATATAAAGATCACATGTCACTACTTAACATTTAAGAAAGGTGCAAAAAAGCATTAAACCAATGAATCCTAGATTATAAAGGAAAGTGAAAAGGGAAACCTACATTAATCACATGCACTTCAACAATGCACACCTGAATCCACCTCATGAAGGATCAAGGAAGCAAGAACATACAAGGGGAAACCTAAACAAAAAAACCAATATAAATCAATGGGAACATGATAAAAATATCCAAAATACAAAGGGGAATAATATATCAAGTGGAAATGGAATGTATAATGAAGAGGAATAGAAGAGAAGAGATTACCTTGAGGAATCACCCTTAAAACTTGAATAAATCCATAGATATACACCAAGGGAGGAATGTGGAGGCTTTAATAACCATGTAGGATCTTCTCTAGGGATATAAAAACTAAGAGGAGGATGAAATTGGAGAATTGGGGCTAAAATATCGAGAGGAAAAAATTTAAATGTAATTTTTTTTAATTGGGCACTACACATGGTTTGGCCACACAGTTTACCAAACCGTGCACTAACTATGCACCCCTTACTAGATACAGAAGGAATCCAACATGTTTAGGATGCATGCTTTAAAAACTGTGTTCCAACTATGAAAAATGGTTCTGTCTCAATATAGACCTTCCACATATATTTTCTTCATGGTTTGAAAAACCATGTGCAAGCTGTGAGCCATGCCTTAGACACCAAACCAAAGCTACATGGTTTCTTCATCTGATCCACAAAGTTTCCTCTAAACATGCTCGCAAGACATTCAAATTTGGAAAAAACAATCAAAAAACTAATAATTTATACCCATAACACCCAAAACATGAGTGAAAATACCAAGCCCAAAAGATAAACTGAAAAAGACATCCAAAATAAAAACTAAGTGTGATAATTCTCCCCACCAAAAAAATTTCCACCCCCAGAAAGCCACCAAATTTTCCAATTTATAATTCAAGGAAAAAGTATTCCCACAATTGTATGATCTAACCTCTCAAACCAATAACATATCAACTATTTCTGAGGGAAACACATACCTCCTTCCTAAAAAAATCAAGGAATCTAAACCACTTCTCGAGAAATTATATAGAACTCAAACAAAAACTCGGACAACACAACAAAAGGTAAAACCACTGGGTGTGATTTAAAATCAAAAAGCTCTCCCTAATTAGAGATAAACACAAAATTCAACAACTTCAAAGAGAAATCACCTCATAATAGACATATTATAGAAACGAAGAAGAATTTTCAACATGGAAGGCCAAAACGGACTCCTCACCATTAGAAAAAAACTAGAATTGAAAAGATTCATAAGAGACATCAACTAGACCCATGGTGGGTATCCCCACCATTAAGAATCAACCATCATCGAACAACCAAAAAATCTCCCACATAGGCCAACCACCCTTTCCACAAAGGGGGAACAATAAAAAAACTCAATCCAAGAAGAAATGAAAATTGCAATAAGGAGCACCAAAATAATATCACAAACATCTCCTGATCCTTAATGAAGGATACAAAAACCGAGAAAAAGATTCCCACTCCCATGAAAATTCTTGAATTTCTGCCAAATTCACTCCAAGGCCTATGGATGGAGCCTTGTTGTTTGAAGAATCTCCTACCTTGAAATCAAGAGCTAAATATCCTTGGTTGGAAGTCATTATTTCCACCAGAATAGGGGTTTTAGGAGATACACACTCAATGTTTTCCACTTCAGACTAAAAACAATATAAGAGAGACACACAATAGAATGAACCTCCACTCACGAGGGAAAGAATTTAGAGCTTCCAAAAGATAAAAACACTTCCATTAGAACAAAAGTTCTTGGGAGATCCACAAAATCCCCTTACATCACAAACTCAATAGAACACCGCTAGAAACAACCACCAAAATATAAAGAAACACTAAAACAGAAAGGGGATTTAAACTGATCCCCAATAGTAATCTACTCTTGAAAACTAGACCCATGTCACTTTCTGTAAACACCATAAAAAAGACATTAAAAGTGACCAAATAATTCACAATCATGATAGGTATTCTGAGAATTTAAAAGAAAAACATCTTATGATATTTCTTACCACACAGATGACACACAATGATCCCATGCTTGGAAGAAGCTGAAGAAAGATCTAGAGGACTTTTAATTACATGACCAGTACCAATAGCAAGAGGACACTTCCCTATAACCATATTGGAATTATCTTCACCACTTATAGGGAATGATGAAGGGAGGTTGGATAGATCAGTAACTAACTCTAACATAACCTCTAAATGAATAGATTTCATCAACACATTGAAAAAAGAGATCAGATTGAACTCAGACACCTTTAACTACAGATCAGGACAACATCCACAATAAAAATGTAGATCCTTCAAGGAATTTTCCATAGAACACTCTATATTGTAAGTGGAAATATCCAAAAATGATGGAGGTATTCCAACACCAATCTATCAAATTTTTTAAGACAACACATCACCATCACCTTTTTACCTTTACCATCTTAGAGAAATACTGGCAGATGAATGAAGACATGAAGAAATACTAGGAAATATCTTCCTGAGTCTTATTTTTAGAGACTGAATTTCACTACTTCTAGGTCAGTCCTTCAAGCCTAAAGGTTACAAACAATACCTTTAATGAATCAAGAAACACAATGAAGATGTATTTCTTTTCTATTTTCTTCATCCACTATTTATCTTTGATAGGATCCTATTGACCATAAAAGAGATATGAATTTAGATTTCACAACTCAAGAATGGAATCCTTAGATTGATCAACTGGAAATCCTTTTAATGGGGAATCACCCATATATGGACCATGAATATCCATAGAAACTTCATTAGGAAATACAATAGGAAACAATAAAACCAAATGCTCAATCAAAACCAACTCATCTATAAGATTTCTCATGCTCAAAATTCCACATAAAAAACACATCCCAAATCATTGGAAACTGAACCACACTAATACTAATCATTCAAAACATCACAATTTTCTTCTTGAAAATACTTCTGAAAGAAAAAAAAACTTGGTGGGTTACACACTAACCTATGGTATTCCATAGAGCCTCACACTTGTACAATCTCATACCACTTTGGTCACTCATCAACTCATGCCATCATCCATCCACTTTACACACAAATCTATTCATGCTTACAACATGTAAATACAAATGACCAAACAAATTCCCATTGTCCAAAACAATCACTCCACCCAAGACTTTCAATATTTCAATCCACTCTACATTCTAAACATCCCAAATATTTTCAAACAACCACCGAAAATTTAACTAAAAATCAATTTTACTCCATTAAAAAACATTTTCAGAAGATCAAAAATCCCATTACATCAAAAATCATTTGACTAAAATCTATTCCTTCTCATTTAAAACAAACTCCCAAAAACAAACTTCCATTTTAAAGAGATAAATCTTAATAAACCCCAATCTTTGATTATAGAAATCCAATCTCATCAAAACATTTACGATTTATCCCGAAAACCATTTAAAAAAAACCCCTTTTCAAAATCTTTCTTCAAAGTCAATTCTAAAAATCTATTATGCACTTTCCAAAAATCCAACAATTTCCACTAAAACCCACTTTTCACAACACCAAAAAAAGAGTTTTAAAAACAATATTTAGAGTTAATAAAGTCCCAAAAAAACTCAAAAGGGTAAACTACTGCCAATGGGTGACTTGGCTATATAAATGGTGGCCATATGCCAAACAAACCCCCATTAGAGAGAGTCTTCTAGGACAATGACCCAAACTCTACATGGATTTATAGGCCCTACGAGATTACTGATACCATCATCCCAACTCCCATATTGTATCCCATACACAAAACGAACCACCTGAATCAATGAAAACAAAAGAAATATGACTTACCATAGAAACACAAGGTTCTTTCTAGAATAGTTTTCCTAGAGACTCCCTCATACCTACACCCCATGGTTTTAAAAGTCCTACTATTTCTACCTTTTAATCCCAAATAAAAAAGGAAAATATGAAATCTAGGTACCCTAAAGAACTAGCCTCATCTGATACAATTTTGTCACGAACCAACTTGAGTCGACCTTGAACCGGTCACCAATGCCGATCTTTGGAAAGACCTGAAGGTTGTTATTGATCCCCATGGGATAAAAACTAGTTATGGTCATCAATATAGAAATAGAAGGGAACAATTTCTCCCAATATAAATAAATCAAATATCACAAACTAAACAGTTTATACAAATAAAAATATAAATATCCAAACTGAAAATCCATTATACATAAAATGAAAATATAATAACTGGACAATAAAACCCAACTAAACTAGACTACCACAATGTATCCATGTGACCCTGAGGGTTAATCTCTAATATAAAGACCAATCATCTCCCATGATGATCGATACAAATTTGAAACCTACACCACATGCTAAAAACGGGAAATAAATATAGGTGTGAGTATTAAAACCATTCAACATTCCCAAACATATCTATTCCCAATGAAATTACATTAAAATAAATAAAAAATAAATTCATGTTTAAAATACAATATATAAAAATAAGGATCTTCCACATGTTTTTCAATTTAAATCCAAACACGGTCCATTTCTCTTTTTAGCATTTAAAACCACACTATTTTCTAAGGAGAAACCAAATTCATTTTAAAAGAAAAAGGTAATATTCCATTTATAATAGATAAAGAGTGTAAAACATTTTAAGAAACATTTTCTATAAATATATGAAAACATTTTATCATTATTTGCATAAAGACACATTTCTTAAGAGGTAAGAACAATAATCATACATCAAGGGAAATGGTAAAATATCAACCAAGATAATCTAACCAATAGTGCATCATAATCATTCACCCCAGGAAACTAAGTTCCAATAGACATGGGTAAACCTAAGAGATCATGATTAATAAAGAATATACTAACACAAGTAGAATCATCTCTAAATGCATGGATTACTTGAGGAAATCAATAAATCCCTCACATGATCGACCATCCCCTACATGGTACATATCGAGGGAACTGTCCCATAGTAATAAAACTCAATATATCCACATGATATGGGCCACTATCTAGTGTGTAACCCAATCTAGTGAAACAATCATTCTCAAAAAAATCACTCACTCTACCAGGTTCTCTTTCAAGATGTAAAATAGGGTGATCCAACTGATTACAACTGAGAATCAAATCATATACATATATATATTAATAATTCACACAACGAAAATCTCTACAATCACCCTAAGGATCAATATCTTTCCATATAACTCATAGATCATAAAGGAGTCCACAGAAAGGATCTCTCATTTTTCTCAAAGTAAATGGGTCACAAGGAGTCCATAGAAAGTAAATCCCACACATCCATATAAAAGACCACAGGGATTCCACAATAAGTAAATCCCATCCATTAAATATAAACATTGTAATAATATGATACAAGGATGGTTTTCTTAATAAAAATTTTAACCAATTTGACCAAAGTGAAAAATGAGCTTCAAGAATCCTTTTTCAAAGAATCAACACTAACATTTCAAAAGAGGAAAAAACAAACCATTCACTATTTCAAAATCATTTAGAACATAATTCAATTTAAACACTCACATCAAATTTCCAATCCACTCACATTTTCATAAAAATTCCAAAAGACCATTAACCACAACCACATGCCAAACCATTTTTTCCATGATCCAATGACACACTTACTTTAAATCCAAAACCACTTGGAAAACCAATTTAAAGAACCCAAATCATCATTTATATGTCAAAAATATGGTTAAAAACCGAAACGATGCATTATAAATCTGAAATCACATGCAAAATTCAGTCAATCATTTTATTAAACACTGAGTGTGCATAACATAACAAAATAATTCCATTTATCACAAAAAAGGAACAAGTCACTACTTTTCACACCAAAAAAGTTATAAAAAGATCACATGTCACTATTTAACATTTAAAGAATGTGGGAAAATCATAAAACCAGTTAATATTAGATTATAATGGTAATTAAAAAAGGGAATCCTACCTCAATCACACGTTCTTAAACAACGCACACCTGAAACCACCTCGCGAAGGATCAAGGAAGAAAGAACACCCAAGAGGAACCTTAAAAAAACAAAACCCCAACATAAATAACGGGGATCATGAAACCTAGATCCACATGTCTAAGGGGGAATAATATATCAAGAGTAAATGGATGGTATAAGGAAGAGGAAGAGGATAGAGGATATTACCTCGAGTAATCACCCTTAAAACTTGAAGAAATCCATAGATCTACACCAAGGGAGGAAGGAGGAGACTTGAAGAACCAAAGAGGAGATTCACTAGGGATGTATGAACTAGGAGGAGGAATAAATGGGTATATTGGGGCTAAAAATCCTGAGTGGAAAAAGATACATTTAACAATTTTTAATGACCTAGTAATAGTGCACAGTTTTGGCACACAGTTTGCCAAACCGTGCAAAATGGTACTGTCCCAAAAGAGAGCCTCCCTGCATGCTTTCTATACAATTTGAAAACTATGCACAAGATGTGAACCATTAACCTAATATGAAAATAATGATCTATGGTTTCCCAGGTATATCCACAAAATTTCCTCTAACAATGCACCCAAACATTGCAACTTGATAAAAACAATCCAAAACTGAAAATTTAAACCCACTACACCAAAAACTCAATAGAAAATCCTAAGACCAAAAGATAAACTGGAAAAAAGGTCCAAAATAAAAATCCATTTTTGACATGAATCACATGGTCTTATTGATTTAATTGGTCATCCAATTATTATAATTGAGATTCATTATAAGAGTTATATTTAGTCCAAGCTGTACGACTATAAACTACATAACACATGTCCTTATCATATTATGTTAAAAAGCATGTATATAGTCCCAGATACGTAAATCTAAATTGCATAGAACACATCCTTACCCCATTATGTTAAACTATATTGATCAGTCGTTATATATGACCTTAAATTATATCACTCAAACTACATGGGATTGGATTCATGTTAACTAGGATACTTAAGAAACCACTTTGAGGTTCTAACACCACATCCTAAAATATACCTTTTCTCTTATGTGATGAGAATATAATGATGAATTTTTCCTTGACTTGAGATACTCATTTCAGTTCTCCTGTAACACCCTACCACTCTCCATTATCTTGAGAAGGAGATAAAATGTTACAAGGCTAAGGTGACATCCCCAAGACACCAAAGGATATAAATAAATGTCAAGGTATTCATTAATAGTTGGGGGGAAAAGTTTCAATTTGAAACTAAAAAAACTACAACAAAGTATCACATAACCAAACAACCATTATATGATAGATGAGAATAAATAATAAAACTCAATAATACCAACTAAAACAATACCAAACTATAACCAATCACCATATTAGAGTACAATACATAAACCATGACCAATATCAGCATATAAAGTGGCAGACAGAAATAAAAAAACTAAAAGGGTCTAAAGATACCAACTCCATAGCATCCAACATGCTTCAAGATCCAACTCCACAATCCATGATCAATTTATCACAATGAATCACTAAAGAAATGAGGTACTTTGCCTTTACCTGTGTCTAGGAATACAATATTTTCAAACACACCAAAGTTCCCACGAAGGGGGTGTAACAGCCCAAGATTTTATAAAAAATATTCTTTTTAATTTTATTAATGTCTTGTGTTGTACGCTACACCAAAAGGAGCTTGCACAACACGCATCCTTGACTTGCCTTGCATTACATGCAATCGCGACCTTCCTCGATAGCGTGTGTAATACGCAATACCGAGTTTCACTAAACAACGATATGCTATTAAAATATTATTAAAACTAGCCGTTATGAATAGTAATAACCACTTTTTAAAACTCTGTAAATCTTATTTTTCAAAATGAACTTCATTTTTGGATTCGGAGTATCGAATTTAGCCTAAGGTGAAATTTTGGTACATTTCGGATAACTTTCATATTCTGATGAATAGTGAAAATTACTAAATTTTAATTAAAAACAACTTTTTTAATCGAAATAATTAATATTGATAAATTATTAATTTGAGTGGTTTTAAAGTATATTTAGAATATATTTTTACAATTTAATACAATGTTGTTCATTGGATGTAATTTCACATTTAAACTAGACATAAACAAGTGTCAATCTTTTGATAGATATTGTTTCTTAAAAACACGCTATTTCTTTTAACAGCGGGATTTAATTATAAAATTAATTAATGAAACTTTTATGTTATGAATTTGGTAAAATAGACTTCATTTTTGAATTCGGAATATGAAATATAGCTTGGGATGAAATTTTGGCATTGTTCTGAAAAACATCAATTTTTGATGAATAGTGAAACTACTAAGTGGTAGGTTAAAAACTGAATTTTGCATAAAACTTAATTTTACCGCTTCTGTGAATGGAATTTCGAAAATCCGAGAGACACGGTTAATATCAAGGACTAAAATGTGGTTCAATGAGATGAAAATAATTTTTTGGTGAATAGTAACTTTTTACTTTTTTTTACCGCGGTTAATAGTAAATAGGGTAACTAAGGGTAAATATGATATTACTATTACCCTAACACATGTCCTAATTCTATTGGACAAGTGTAATTCGACCAAAAACAAACTTAGGAATAAAATATGACCATTTAGGCCCACTTGGATTAGATTAGGACATTTATTATTAATTTATTTAAAGAAAGGTTAAAATAGTTAAAATCAAAGTTTAATAAGTAAATCATTTTTAATATGGGGTTATACATAATCTAAATTCGATTGTAAATATTCATTAGAAAGCTAAAAAGATTTCCTACATGATGGTATTTTATTTGTAAATTTTAGACATCAAATAATTTAATTTATTTATGACACAACGATGATGCAGTAATTATCTTATTAATGAAATATTGACATAATTGATGTTATAAATACCAAAATAAATGTAATTTGAGATTTTTTATGAATTACAATAATTTTCTAGGTTACTATGATATATTAATGTTGATTTAATCAACTTGGTTCGAACATTTAATTCTGTTATGACTTTCACAAAAATCATATATCAAATAGTGTCAAAATTGACACAAAATAGTTTTTAAATCAAATATTATATTATTAATTGTTATTGTATTCCTAAAAATCTAAGGTTCGGCCAAATGACTTAGATAAGGATATATATATTAATAATAATCAATTTGGGGTTCGTTTGGCATGTTATAGTAAGTTTATTAACCATATAGTGAAAGAAAACAAAAAGACTTGGTAAAAGTTAAATTATTTAACTTAGAGTTAAATTTAATTGATAAGGTCAAAATAATATCCTAAACTTGTCTAAATTCTATTGGTTGATAGGATTTCGACCCATCCCCACTTTAGCTTTGAAATAAGACCCTTTGGAACCATTATAAACCGATTTTGACTTTAATATAAAATAATATTTTGAGATATTCCTAAGTTGCCCCTCTCCTCCCTTATAAAAGGACACCTCCTCCCCCTCCTCCTCACACCAATTTGAGCACTCAAGCTCGGCCAACCCCTGCCATTTTCCCTTCTCCACTTCCCTAGAATAATCCTAGAGGTCCTGGTCTTCTCCAAAGACCAATCTTAGTTCCTTAAGTGGAGGATTCAAAAAGGCGTTCCAAAGAAGAGGTAATATCCATTACCGATCTTTTCAATTTCTTTCTTCTTCAACTTCTTCTTCTTTAGTTGTTTCATGATAAAGTAATAAAATCAGTATTACTTACATACTGATATGTTATTATAAATATGAAACAACCCTAATTCACCTTCTATCCATCCTACGGAAAAATGAAATCACCGCGCGTGCGTACGTACGGAATACCGTCTCCACGCCGTGGTGTAATCTATTTTCCACCATCACCTTACAAGGATGGGTATAATGGTGTAATCAGTAAATATATATGATTATTATTAAGTAATATTGATACTGAAATAATATATATATATATACTCCAATACAATTCCACGATCATAGGAACGATATCATCACTCGTGCGTACGTACGGAATACCGTCTCCACGATGTGATGCGACTCGTTCTACATGATCTTCATTTCATAATGATTATATAAATGAATTGAATGAATGAATATGGTATATACTACACTAATACCATTATGTAAATGAATTATCTATAACCTAAAGATAATAATAAGAATTTATTCGACAAAACACGCATAAGAACAAAAAGTTATTAAGACCCGAGTAACAAGTAACAATGAAATATTACTAACAAGAAGCTAATATATGATCTCATATCAATATGTATGATTCTGGAATAAGTCAATAACATTATTTAAACCATTATACAGGAGCTTCGGACACGAACAAAGCAAATCGGACCTAAGGTAAGGGAAATATCACAATCTCATTTTTATCCGAGATTGTTTATTCGTAAGTATTTACTGGGGTGTATTTTATCATCCACATCCATGTTCCCTCAATATGTAATATTGTTTCCATCCACTTGAAATAGTTTAAATCCAATTTTACCCTTAGGTGAGTTTTTAGTAAAGAATATGAAAGGAATCTTTTGTCGTTTTTCCATACGAGGTACTTTTTGACTTTTCCGACAAAAGTACGAAGAATGTTTTTTTTAACTTATACGGCATGAATGGATTTTTAAAACATTACTTCAAAGAAGCTTCCTTTACAAGTTTTCAAGTTTATTTTTAATCAACTTCTTTTATTTTAAAGTTTTATGACATGTTATGAAAGGAAAAATGTTTTTGAAGAAGAAATGATATTTTCCTCAAGAATTCAATTCAAGTGTTTTATCAAAATTATTTTCCATCTAAGATAATAAAGGGTTCTGTTTCTATCCATATTTTTACATTGGTTTGACTATGTTGTGATGGAATTATGTTTAGGAATTCCTTTATCATATATGAATTGATTTATGATGTCATGATGTTTCAAGAATCCCATTTTTGTTTTATGTGTTATGCGATGATGTATGTTTTATGATTATGTGGCACACATAAGAAAGGATTCATTATAAGATGGGTGGGACCTATATCTCCCTCCAATGCATTGGGTAATGATTTTATATCTCATGAGATAGACATGGCTGGAACGGAAGGTTATTTCGGTTCAGTGATACAGGACTGAAACGAGGAGTGAACTCGGTTCAGAAAGGGACTTTGTCCACTAAGATAGTCTTGGCAATGAGTCATGGCTAACAAGAAATGATTTTCCATGATTATGTGTGCATGCCACAAAGATTCAAGTTTTATGTTATGATTATGGGGATCTCATTTTCAATTCTATGATTTATTCCATGTTAAGATATTATGATCTCTTTTGCAGGTTTTGATTTTCAAAAAGATATGATATGATTTTTATTTCCTTTATTTGCCCTTGCTGAGCATTTGAGCTCACCCTTTCATGTTTTCTTTTCCCCAGGATATAAAGAAAGGTTTTAGGTTAAAAAAAAAGGAAGATCTTTATGGGAGATGTTGAAGATCTTTCACCCCGATTAGAAGATTTTATTCCGAGTTTCCAAAGACACTAAACTATTACGATCCTTGTGTGTGTGTTTTTGTTATGTACTAAGTATTCCGCAAAAGTAATGTAATGTCCATGTACGTCAAGATACGGGTCTCTACAGGGGGAGAATATAAAACTCAGTAGGTGTTCTCAAAATGAAATCCCTACTCACATAACAATTATAGAATATGTTATCACATTAATATAAAACAGGTTATATAAAACAATTGAAAAAATTATATCAAATCATAAAAGTAGTTTTCTAAACCAACACCTTCCATGGAAAGATACAAAAAAATTATTGAAACCTTTCCTAAGATAAAATTTAAGTAACCCATTGTGTGTCCACACAAAAAACCACACACACACATAAATAGTACTGGTGTAACTATTGATGATGGAACTTATTTTCCATACTCTATCCAATTTATGGTGGAACTTTAATACAATTATCCAACCCATTCAAATCACGCCCAACCGTTTATTCCAAACCCATGCTAAACCAATAATGTCAAACCATTTCAATATTTTTTTATTAAAAACACTTTTCCAACAAATTTAAATGTGTTAAAACCAAAAAAGAATATTAAAATCATCATTCTAAAATCATGAAACCAATTTCAATTTACACCAAAACAAACCACTTCTATGATTCCAAAAACCATTACTAAAGAGTGTTTCCCACAATATTTTCAAAAAAATTATAAAATTAAATTAAATAAATTCAATCAATTTGAAATAAATGATTCTAGTTATAGAAATAGGAGTCGTGAGTGAATCAAACTACCTTGAAAACATAGAGTAAAACGAATAGCAACATAAATTATTCAACAAATTGGGCTGAAACTCAAAATACATGCCTTATATTTTGTTCCCTATCATCAGAAAAACCATATATCATCATGATTGGCATTGAAAAACATTAATATATCCCCAAATGATTTGATCCATAAATCTAAGAGAGGGAATAATATGAAACTATGGAAAACCCACCAATAATGAGAACTTACCAATGAATTTGGGCCAGAAATGCACAATGAATCACCAATGGATTACTCCCAGATCAAGGGGAAGGGTCACAACAGAATTTGAGAGAAGTGGAAAATTTATTAGGGTCAACTTATAGAAAAATAATGGTTAAGAGGAGATATAAATTAGAACCACAATTTATGGAGGGACACCTATACACCACATGGTCAGCCTGCATGGTTTGGCCAACCCTACGCCAACCGTGTGGGTGCTACTACCTCAAGCCACCCCTTTACACGGTTAGCATGAACATCTAGACAAATCATGGGATAACCATGCTCAACCCATATATTCCAAAAATCATGGTTTTACATGGGAGGCGACATGATGTTTCCAAACTGTGAGACAACCGTGTGCCTACCCAGTGACCTCTTATTCCCTTTTCGGGGTTTCTTGAAGGTTTTTCTTAGTTTCTACTAACTGTGAACCTCCATGAAAGCCTAAAAAACATCAAAAAACTCTTCCAAACCTTCCCAAACATAACCAAATTACATTATATACCTAAAATAAATAAATAAAAGGTTAATTAACTAAAACCAAGGGTGAAAAATTCTCTATACCATTTGTCTTTCTGTCACCAGAATGTAGAAAACCACCCTTTTTCTGAAAGAGTTCTGGCCATTAGTTGAACAATTCATTTTCCCATTCTGAAGTTTCTTCTGGAATCTTACTATGATACCCTAACATATGAAGTAGACTTATGCTTCTCCCATGAAAGAATTTCTCTATCGTATCCATTATCTGCACTAACATATGAACCAATGAAGCATCTAGGTCTAGGTAATTATGGTCCCATTGAATCACATTGTTAGGATCTGGCCGATACTTTTTCAACTGGGATACATGAAACACATTATGAACTGAACTAAACTGTAGAGGAAAATACAAAATATATTCCACCTCAGCAACCCATTCAAGTATCTCCAAAGGTCTTATGTAGTGAGGTGATAACTTAAACTACTTCCAAAAATGATGATGCCTGAGCCTTGAAGAGATTCTCAAGAACACATGGTTACTCACCGTGAATGACAATGACCATTGATGATGATCTACATACAATTTATGATGACTCTAAGCCGTATCCTTCCTTTTACTGATCAACTGAATCTTCCCAATTTTATTTTAGAAAATACTTGTTCTAGACAATGAAATCTCATATATTTTCATGCAACAAAGTGTAGAATAAGAATGAAACCCATAAAATACTTCAAAAGGAGCCATTTTATCGAGTGAAGATAACTTTTTCTATATGATAACTCCACTAACAGTATTTTCTCATTATATAAGCCACCAAAATCCATTACACAAGCCATAAAAATGTATTGAAATGTTTGTGTAATCCTTTTGGATTACCCATCCATCTAGGGATGATATGATATACTCATAGTCAACTGATCCCAAAGGGATTACTATAAGAATTTCCAAAAACTAGATATAAATCTAAAATATCTGTCTGATACTATCAAAACCAGTACACTATAACTCTTTACCACTTATCTAATATAGATTTTAGAAAATTCCACCACTATATGAGAATAATAAATAGGGACAAAATGCGATGAATTTTTGAGATGATGCATTATCCCCCATATGACATCATGTTTACGAACCATAATTATGATACCTATCAAAAAATATATGGCCATATACTCTCATTTTCAAATAGGAATAGGTAATAACTGCAACATACCCATTGTCCATTGGTGCCCTTCCTTAACCTTCTGAAAGGTGGGACATATAAGAAAAACTCAACCATCTTTATTTTCATGCCAACCCACCAAAACATTTATTTTATTTGCATATAAATTTTCTATATTTTGGGATGAAAAAACCATATAAAATGATGGTAAGCATGAAGATGTGGTTTATGAAAATTCAAAGGTATGACCATATGACCTTGATACCAAAAGACTAAACTCTTATCTAGGTTCTACCCCTCAATGGTCTCCCCACCATTGAGTTTTTACCTCATAGTAACACATTCTGAATTATATTTATGTGCCTATTTAACCATCTCCACCAAATCAAGAAGCAAAGAAATGAGAAAGAAAAATGCAACACTACATCAGTCTCCACAATCCAAGTGCATGTCAGCTATCACCGATATCAATTTCCACTGATCTAAAGCCTCCTTTTCTAACTGACCATATGAATTTCAGATTAATGAATACACCACCAAATTTCTTTTACCTGGTATATACATCAAGTCAAAGTCTAAAATTTTGGTATAATCCAGCCATATTATTTGTCTCAGGATCAAATTTATTTTTTATAAATTTATTTCAAGCTCTTATGATCTGTAAACACCATAAATTTCTCACCAAAGAGGTAATGACGCCAAGTCATCAAAGTATTGAATATAGTAGCTAACTAAAAATTGTGTTTTGGGTTGTTATTATAATTAAACCATAACTTCCATGAGCCATAATAGACAACATGATCTCCCTGTATGAGAACACATGATAATCTAGATCCCAAAGCATCATAATAAACCACATACCCTTGTCCTGATTCCAGAAAAATCAGGACGAATATTGACGTAATGGAAACTTTTTTATTTTGAAATTACTTCTATTATTCCTCATCCTATTTTAATGGAACATTTTTATTTTTAAAAACTATATTTAGTGAAGATAATTGTGAAAAATACTAAACAATGCATCAGTAATAACTAGAAAAACCATGGAAATTACTTATCTCGAAGACATTCATTAATGGTTTCCAAGAGATAATAGATTATATTTTTTTTGAATCTATAGAAAAATCTATTTTAAAGATAACATGGCCATGGAAACTTACATCTTGTATCCAAAAACTACACTTTGTTAATTTGGAATACAAAAAATGATCCTTAAAAATACCCAACATTGTTTCCCAGAGTTTCTCATGCTCAACCATTGTTCTTGAATACACCAATATTTCATCAAACAATAATACCAAAAAAGAATCTAGATAACATTGAAATATCCAATTAATCAATTACATAAATATATATGGTTCCTTTTTAATACCTAAAGGAATAATCACAAAATAATAATGTCCATATCTACTCTCAAGATCTATCTTTATAATATCTTCATTCCAAACCCACAATTGGCGATACCCTGAATATAGGTAAATATTTGAAAACCACTAAGCTCCCTTGAATTGATCGAATAGGTTATCAATGTTTAGAAGTGGATACCTATTATTTATAAAAAATTGGTTAATATTACTATAATCAACACAAAAAATGAAGAGTTCCATCTACCTTTTTCACAAAAAAGAATGATGATGACCATAGAGACGTGTTAGGCCAAATGAAACCTTATATTTATAGATCTCCCAATTACAATCTCAATTCAATTAATTCTTTCACTTCCATATGATAATATGGAAGTGCGATTTGACCATTAAATAGTAATAGTTCAATCATAAAATCCATCTATCTTGTTGGTGGAAACCATGACAAATTATGGGGAAAATCACTAAGAATCTGATAAAAAATTGTCGGAAACCCACTATTTATGATCTCATCCACCAATGAAAAAGTCAAAGTTTCCAAATAGTATGAGATATTTCCGACTATAGTTTCCAATAATCTTGATGGACCTATTTTTAAATTTCGGTCTCCTCTAAAGAGAAGCTCGATGCCATCACCAGTCATAAAACTAACCCTTTAGGTATAAAAATAAATGCAATCTTTATACATTTTCAACCAATACATACCCAAGATTATGTCAGATAAATCCATCTCATTTATTGAGAAATCCCATATCAAATCTACTCCATCAATAGTTATAGGACATACTTTGCACATAAAGGCTCGATATTCTCTTTGACCAAGAATATTTTGAAGTATCTACACCAAAGGCATCATCTCAACATGAAAAACTAGAAGATAAATGAAAAAACAAGTAATAAACAAATTGGATTCACCCATATCAAAAAAATTGTGTATAAGGTAGAATTAAAAATAATCACACCTCTCACCATTGATGGAATAGATTGATCATCAACACTCAGTTTCTTAGCTCCATATAATTTGTTACTTGCTACACTTTTTTCATTATTTACATGTTGAGATTTCGTGGGTTGAGGAGTCATGGCATTCCAAGAATAACCATGGATTCTTTAAATCTAATGATGAGAACTATTCTATTTTTCTCTTCCTGTTGATGCGTACAATGTCTTCAATACATGAGATGTGTCCCGAGCACATCACCTTGTAACATCTAAATAAAAGAACTAAAGATTCCCTATCTAGTTGAAATTGTTCTATGATCTTGATGGTTCTGTACAATACCACTTAATATTGAAACACCCCAAGCTTCCATGGTATGTTTCCCTTTGAATAACACAATGACGTGCATTGTACGCAACTTCGAGATTCTAACACACCATAACCAATCAAACTAGCCGTTATGAATAATAATACCTACTTTTTTAAATTTTATAAATTTTATCTTTCGAAATGGACTTCATTTTTGGATTCGTAATATCGAAATTAGCTTAGGGTGAAATTTTGGTACTTTTCGGATAACTTTCATATTTTGATGAATAGTGAAAATTACTAAATTTTAATTAAAAACAACTTTTTTAATCGAAATAATTAATATTGATAAATTCTTAATTTGAGTGGTTTTAAAGTATATTTAGAATATATTTTTACCATTTAATACAATGTTGGTCATTGGATGTAATTTCACATTTAAACCAGACATAAACAAGTGTCAATCTTTTGATAGTTATTATCTCTAAAAAACACGCTATTTGTTTTGACGACTGGAATTAATTTTTAAATAAATTACTGCAACTGATATGTTTTGAATTTGGTAAAATAGAAAACATTTTTTAATTCATAATATCAAATATAGATTAGGCCTAATTTTTGGTATTTTTCTGGAAACTTTCATTTTTTGATGAATAGTGAAACCACTAAGTGGTAGTTAAAAAACTGATTTTTTCATAAAAATTAATTTTACCGCTTCTGTGAGTGGAATTTCGAAAATCCAAGAGACACGGTTAATATCAAGGAGTAAAATATGTTTCAATGAGATGAAAATAATTTTTGGTGAATAGTACCTTTTTACTTTTATTTACCACTGTTAAAAGTAAATAGAGTAATTAAGGGTAAAAATGATATTAATATTACTCTAACACATGTCCTAATTCTATTGGACAAGTTTATATAGACCAGAAACAGTCTTAGGATTAAATTATTATCATTTAGGTCCACTTGTATTAGATTAGGACATTTATTATTATTTAATTCGAAGAAGAGTTAAAAGAGTTAAAATCAGAGTTTATTTAATAACAAATTTTTTAATATAGGGTTATACATAAGAAATATTTTATTGTAAATATTCATTAGAAATCTAAAACTATTTCCTAAATAATGGTATTTTATTTATAAATTTTAGACATTAAATAATTTAATTTATTTATGACACAATGGTGATGCTGTAATTACCCAATTAATGAAATATTAAAATAATTGATATTATAAATATCAAAATAAATGTAATTTGAGACTTTTTATGAATTTCACTAATTTTATAGGTTAACATGAAATATTAGTATTGATTATATAAATTGTGTTTGAAGTAATAATGTTTTTATGAATTTATCAAAAACAAAATACCCAATAGTGTCAAAATTGACATAAAAGCCTTTTTAAAACAAATATTATATTATTAATTTATATTAAATTCCTAAAAATCTATGGTTCGGCCAAGATATTTATATCATGATAGGTGTATCATTAATGGAACACTTGGGGGTCTTTTGGATGTATATAGTAAGTTTATTAACCATATAATATAAACATACAAAGAGACATTGTAAAAGTGAAACTAATTAACTAAGAGTTAATACTTAAAGATAAGGTTAATATAATTACCCAAACCTATCTATATTATATTGGTTGAGTGGTTTTAGACCCATAACCACCTTAACCTTTAAATAATATACTTTGGAGCCATTAGAAACCGAATATGAATTTATTTTAAAATAATATTTTTAGCTTTTCCAAAGGTGCCCCTCACCCCTCTTATAAAAGGGCACTCAACCTTCTCAATAATTCACACTTTAAAAGCCTTTTGGATCGGCCAAACCCTGCCAAAATACTCTCTCAACTTCCCTAACTACAACCTATATTCCTTATTTTGATCAGAAAGCCAACCTAAGGAGCCCTTTTGATCAAATCAAAAGGAAGAACCCGAAGAAGAGGTAATGTTTTCACCACCCTCTTTCATGTTCCTTTCGTCTTCAACTTCTTCTTTCTTTGTTATTTCTATTCTAAAATAATTAATCCAGTATCAACTATATAATGTAATATTATTATAAATATGGTACAACCATATTCAGTATTCTATCCATCCTTTGAATGACATGTCACCATACGTGCGTACATACGACTTACCGTCTCCACGTCGTGGTGTAATTGTTATTCAATAAATTATTATTTGGATGGGTATAATAATGATGTGTAATTAATGTAAATAATAAATATAACATGATAATGATTATGTATATATGATATACCATCCAATTATATATTATTTTAATATCAAAAGAATTATATTGTCGCTCGTGCGTACGTACGGACTACCGTCTCCACGAATGCGATGAGATTCTTTCTCCATCGTATCCATTCAAGTATAATTATCATTTGATGATTTCAAAATAATGTTTAAGGAATTGATATTATTCTAGATATGAATAAGATACAGCCTATCCATGACAAACATGTCTTACGTAACAAAACATATAAAAGAAAACGAGTAAGTCAACACCCGAAACAAAGATAATTCTAAAATATTATTAACAAAGAAATGTTAAAAGATCATATATGATATAATATTAATATATATGATTCTTTTATAATTTAATAACAATTATTTAGCCATTATAAAGTAGGTTAACCTACCGTAGACCAAGGAAAAAGTATGAAGTAAGGGGTTTCTTATCTCACTTTTAATTCTGTGAGAATTCTATTGTTCACCACTTATTTATTACATGTGGTGTGTGTACTGCCCATGTTTGTATTCATTGTGTAATATAATTTAATTCAGGTATATTTAAATCACCATTTTATGATCCTTATTTCATGGGTGTATGTTTTGTATGTTACCAAATCAATAAGGGAATTTTAAATTTCAATTTCCACTTATTCGGTTATACGCATACTTCATTGATTATTTTACTCCAAGATTATGTGTAGAATCACTATTCATTTGATTATGTCATAAATTCCACTACCCTTTATGTGGATATACATTTGATACACATAATCACTTCATTGATAAATTATCAGGTCATCGGTATGAACTTGATAAGAGTAATTTTTCCTCAATCTCGATTTGTTGAGATAAACATCCAATTCATTGGTGTTGTTTTTACAAGAATATGTGTGAATTTACTTTGATTGTTTTACACTGAATATCCAATCATATTTAGTGTATTTATATTTTTCACACATAATTATGTCATCGATTTATCCTTAACCTAAGGATACGGCCTTTAAGAGAGATTTCATCTCAATTTACATTCCATTGAGACTTCTTTGTTGTTATACACCAAATCAATTTTATGTGGTGTATATAATGTACTTTGACATAGTATATCATGAATACATTTATTCTCGCGATATTACAAAGTTTTTACTACCTCAATTATATGTATTCAAGTGTCTCTCTTTTGGTTATAAACTCTAACTAAAATACCATTTTTAAATGTTTTGAAGACTTATTCTTATAAATCTTGCTCATTATTGTCCGTGTTTTAAAAATGTTTTTAAGGATTTATTTATATGGAAATTAAAGTTGTAAAATTAAAACCCCTTTTAAAAGATTCAAAGTGGTATGGGACACTTTTATTAAAAAATCTATTTTTAAATGGCTTCTTGAGAAATAGTGTGACTTTTAAATTATTTCAAGAAAAGGGGGATATTTCTCTCAAATAGTTTTGATGATTATTTTCATATATGTCAATATCCTTCATTATTCTTTATTGTGGTTAATATGATACAATACAATCTCCCATATTGTATCGAATGAGTTATGTTTGACTGTGGATGTTCTATTTTTATAACATTCATGGTTTATAGATAAATATTGACATTTTGTATGATAGTTTTAATACGAATGTTTATGTTATGTTTCAAACTTTTCATATGAGGAATTCATTGGACTTAGTAAGTAATGGGTGGAGCCCACTATAGCTCCTCGATGCATTGGTATGTCTCATGAGAAAAACTAGTGTCTTGGCACGTGGCCTTGACAAAATATTATTTGTAGTCATGGCACGAGGCCTTGGCTACGTGGTTATGATAGTCTGGCATTATGAATTCTGTCATTATGAAAGTGGTTATTAATATTTTCATTTGATTATTCGACTAGTAGAATATCCATGTGAATAAGTAAATGGAATTATTTTATTTTATCCTTTCAATATTATGCTGAAGTTCATGTTTAAAAGGCTTTTGTTTCAGTTATACATTTCCTTAAATTTTTATGTTTATTTATGAAAGTTTCCGCTATATTGTTAATCTTACTGAGCATCTGAGCTCAACCCTTTCAATGTTTTATTTTTCCTAGGATGTGAAGAAGTATTTTATAAATGACCTGTAGGGATAGTATGAGGGGACATGAAGACAATATGTTGTTGTAGTTTTTCACTTATTGATGTGATGTAAACTTTATCAATATATATAGTGTTTCCAAGGCTACTAATCTAATTGGTCTTTCGAGACTTGATCTTTCTTGGGATCATGCCAATGTTATGTAATAATGCACCGACTCTGGGTATCTAGGGTTGGGGAGTTACACATGTGATCCAAATAACCATACTAAAAACATCCAATTTTTCTCTCTAGTTTTGTAGGATGATTCACCAGTCCATCCATCTGATTCTGAGTCATATCACTACCTTGGAAATAAGTTTCCATCTTCATCTTATTCCCAAAATTAGAGTTCCCTCCATTTACCATAGGTATCAACATATTTTCATCACTCATAGTTCCTAAAATATATCTTACTACAACTATTTATCTATTGAACCTCTCTTTATATTATGTTATAAATGCCTGAAAATATTAGAAAGAATTTCTTAAGTCAACCCAATATAAAAATGCATTCCTTTAAGGATTCACTTGAAACAACTTCGTGTGTAAATTAGACTAAATTCATTAATTTTTCCACATACTCTATCATTGAGAGATTCTCCTACTTTAAGATGAAAAATTCCACCATTATAGAAATTCAAAATGTGGGAGGATATAATTTTTTGTCAAACAATTATTCAAAATCGTTCCATGGAATGAATTTGGTTAATTTGTTCTGAAAATCCAAATCTGACCCTAGGCATGCTAGATCTTATATAATATATATCTCCAACTTGACGTTTAGCTATGCTGGTGTGCCAAGGAAATCAAAGATTCAATTCATCCTCTTCAAACACACATTTTTGTTCTATGGTTCTGAATCAACCCAAAATATGGGTGGGTTATACTTCGAGAATTTAAGAGAATGATCTAGTTTCCTTGCTTCATCCCTTCAGTTTCCTCTATCCATGACCTCAAATTCCTTAACAATACGTGAAACTGGATGTTGGTTCACTTGTGGCTCAGGTGCATCTATATCCTCAATAACCTCTTCTAGTTTGTCTCTTCTACATAAAACTAGTTCCATTTTCTATAACCACAATAAAACTCGATTTAATTTCACTCTTTAGTAACCGAAGGATTAAAAATTTTAAATTTACCATATCACACATATCACAATAAGGCTTTTCTATTTCCCTCATTTACTTTTTTCAATCCATTTTGAAAATTCCACAGACTAAGAAATTATTTTATTATTTTACTTTTAATTTTAATTTTTTAATCCAATTATAGTTTTATTTTATATGTATGATTCAAATTTTTTTATTTTGAGATAAATTTCTAAAATGGCCTAGTTTTGGATTTTAACAATTTTATTTTTTTTATTTTATCCATAACATAATATAAACTAGAAAAAATTAAAAAATAATTCTATTTTAGGTTTCCATGTTTTTTGTTATTTATTTCATTTTTCTGTACCCAAAGATCAACCCATAATTTGTAGGCCCAAACCCATCTCAAAAGTCAGGCCTCAAAATATGTTCACAATTTGGATTTTTTTTATTTTAGGCTTATATCACATCAGTTTAAAATCCAACTGATATGAAATATGACATTTAGAAAGACAAAATTCATAAGAACCTATTTTTTTTACTATGTACAAACATGATTTTACCGCTATCAATGATATAATGGAATGAGAACTTGGTGCATTGGAATACAATGATTCGTGCTGGAAAAATTAATTTTCCAGATTAAAGAAACCATAAATATTTCATCTAGTGGCCAATAATGCTGAAATATTATGGGTAATGAGGGAGAGAGAGATCAAAAACATCCAGGAAGACACATCTCTAAGATTTTTTCATTAAATTGGGATCATATGTGTAAAATTTTTGTTGGAATATTTGGAGACAAAAACATCACTCCCTCTACCTATATAAATTTAACCCATCTCTTTTTCAAAGGGTTTGAACTCTAGGTGTCCATTTTTAGTAGTTTTTTATTTTATTTTATGATTTAATAGTATTATTTATTTTTACTATATTTTAGTCTTCCACTTTCTCTCACTCTATGTTTTTTATATTTTTTGTTTTCTACTTTTTTCTTTTTTCCATAGTGATATCTAACACCCATGATCATGAGTAACTAACCCGAGTAAGATTTCAAGGGAAAAATAGATTATTGAACCAAATTTTTGGATCTATCATTCATAATTTTTTTTATTTTCTTAGATATAGCCCTAGTTGGATGTTAGTGGAAAATGTGCCTTTGTGTCTCCACTTTCCACCTATGATATTAATTTGTATTCTTCAATATTCTCCCTCGATCGAGGAGGCGGATATGAAATCTCTCAACGATAGTTGATTACACTATATATCCACAAACATAGTTAGAAGGGGATGTCTAACAATATGATGGTGTTTGTTTATTAAATAAATTTGAAACTAATAATAAGATAATTATGGTTCAGTCTAGGTGATTCTATAAGAAATATCTCCAATCATTCTAACTTCATTCTATTTACATTCATTGTGCTTTCATTGAATATGCATATTTAATTTTAGTATTTAATTTTCAATTCTCATGCCTTAAATTTATTTTAGTTTTATTTCATAAATAAAAATAAATAAAAAATAATAATTAATTAGAAGTAGTGAGTGCTTGACTGCAATATCTCTTCAAGAGAATAAACTAGTTCAACCACTGTGCTGCACTTAGTTAAAATATTTTGGGAGAACGCATGAAAAAACATAATAAAATTAGATCTATTTATAGGGATATAATTGGTCATCACTCAATATTTTTATTCCCATTTTTTATAAATAATTTTATTTTCATTCTTTAAAAAAAAATTAAAAGAATTTATCTTTGTTCATGATATCTTTCAATTCAAACTATTCTGCATGGACTAACCAATATCAGGTGAATAAAGAAGTTCACAATGATCTTGAAGCTCTGTTAAAATTATTAGTGACTCAATAAAAAAACTAGAGTGAAAAATATATAGGATAGATGAATATGTACATTCCTTTCATGAGAAACAAGAACCTGAGCTAGAACTAGTACTAGAATGTGTTGTTGAAGAGATTTCACTGATAATATTCTGTATTAAAGAAAATGAGGTAGTTGAGAATAAGATACTAAATAAATAAATAATATTATCCCACACTAAAACATTTCTTTATGATTTCATTGATTAACACATTCAATTTAATGTAATTATGTAAGATTACTATTTTTTGGAAGAATCCTAGATTCATTTTGTTAAAGATAACCAAAAACATGACCTTCCCATACTTGATAATGAAAACAATAACTTACATAACTCATTATTACTTTTTAATATAACAATAAATATGCACCCACTAATATTGAGTTTCCTATGGTCATTAAAGAATAGATCAACTTCCAATATGACTTTCTTGAAAGGGAATATTCTTTTATTGATTCTTCATTTTTAATCTTTTTCAAGATGAATTGTTTCCTATCTTCTATTTAAAAAAAAATTCACACATCACAAAGGATTTAGGTCTTGGATATTAAATAAAAGACCACCCAAGTAGTAGTGATTGTAGATGAAGAGTTGAACAATCATCTGGTGATGAAACGACATCCTCTACAATAACTTTTATACCATATGGAAGAAGAAACCTGAAAGTCAATAGAGAGAACCCCTATCTTATTTTCCCTCACAATTTGGACATACAATTTTATATTTCTTCTTTATCGGAGGATGGTAATTATCTTATCTTATTTGGGGTTCTCCATTATTCATGTACACTCATATAAAATAGGAAAAGTCATATGTGGTGGTTCATCTTAAGGAAAACACACTCACCTTCTGATTGGGGATATCACACTACAATAACTTGACTAGTGGCAGTAAAAACCTACAACCCACTTATGCATCTAAACAAATATTATAAATTTTATTTTCCCTTTATATTTATTTTTAATTTTTTTTCATATGTTTTTTGTTTCTTTCTTGTAGTTTTAATGTGGCCACATCTAGTATCTTAACTCAAGGCTCCCACTGAAAAAATAAACAAGGTTGGGTTTTTCCTTTTTTTATTTGATACCTAATTAAAATTATATTTTCAAATATTTATTTATGTAATTTGAACAAAAAAATAGGCTATTAAATGGAATAAGTGCGGGGAAGAGATTTAAATCTATTTTGAATAATTTTTAGATTACTTCTATTTTATTGTTTGTGTATTTTTTCTGAATTTTTCATATTTTCCTTTTTCCGTTTTTATGTTCTTTTATATTGTTAAACTTAATTGAATACTTTGGGAAATTAAAACCATCTTGGATATTTTGGAAAATTAATTTATTTGAATCTTTTAGGATATAAATGATTATTTAATGATTGTTTTCTTGGTTTTTGATCTTTTCATTTGATGGAGTTTGATTGATTTTGAAACTCATGTGCACTAGTACTGTCTGAATTGAATATATTTCCAAACCCGAGAGGTTCGTAAAACTTTATAAAATATTCTTTAAATTTATATTTTTATTTAGAGTCTTTATGCATGTTGTGTGATCTATAAATTTATTTTTCCCTATTTTTCAATGCGGTAAGATTTCATGACATGTGTAAAGTATGATTGAGGGACCACATTGAAATGCCTTTTTACACTCAACTATAATTTTGACCTACCTTTACATATTATATTTATTAAACATCTATTATCAATGAAATAACTTAATAGGAATCCAAATTGAAATCAATTTATCCCTTTATAACCATATATGGATGTCAAATTCATGATTATTATTAAACTCGATTGTGGGGGAGGTAGAAGATGAGTTTTATTTTACTTTTCGGAAGAATTAGTTTGATTTGAAATGAAAAAAAGTATTTTTATATTTATTTCTGGTTTAATAGAATAAATTTCATTATGGAAATATGGAAGGGTGTCCCAAAATATAATTACAAATATGGGATATATATTCACCAATATTTAATGAACAAAATATTCTTCTTTTTTCTTAAAAAATATGATTCTAAAAAGAAATCAAGATTTGAATTTAAGTTGAAACAATTTTACAAATTGGAGAAAAGAGGGAAAAACATTATCATTGTTTCTGAAAATACAAGTTTTAATATCAAAATAAATTTTTTTTGTTTGATGATTAATAATTTTCGATATGATTAAGTAGGAGACCATTCTTGATAAAACCTATTTTTATGCATTTATTTCACTTTAGAGCTTAAGCCTCCCCATTATGATCTTCATGATTTAAAATTTAAAACCATACAATACTTAGCCTAAAAAAACCATGTAAAAGACCTCCATATTCAAATATTTATTAATCTATGAAGTGTATGTACTAATAGGATATCAATCCTATGGATATAACATATGTTCTTGAGAATGAGAAAAACTCCACAAAAAAAATCCTCAAGTGAAGTGAGAAATATTTTTATTTAGAGGTAGGTATGACATGTTGTGAGGATTTACATTTGATTCTATATAGTTTTTTTGAGGACTTAGTAAATTGGGATTAATTTATTATACATGATACTTTAATTGATACGATAATTGAGATATGTTGTCATTTATGCTTTGAGAATATTTTTTTAACCATAGTATAAGTCGATTGTCCCGTAGTGAAATGTTTAATTGTGGATTAATTGACTAAGAAAATATTTTAAATTATTCTAATTATAATTTTAAGGGTTTAATCCTACCATGATGTTATTTTATGGACAATTTCCACAATTTCCTTTTTTTTCGTATTTAGAGCTTAATTGCTAATATGGTATAATTTAAGATTTTAACGATTTTAATTTATTTTGGTATTTCAACAATTACTTTTTTCACACTGAACAAAATTAAAAATTTATTCTTTTTTTATTTATATTCTTTTTTGGTATTCATTTAATTTTTCTATACCCAAAACTCAATCCCTCATTTTAAGGCCGAAAACCAACTTATAATATAGGCCTCAGAACTTGTGCACATATCTGGATATTTGTAATGTTTGGACCATGTATCATATTTTCTAATCCAATTGAGTTGAAATACCACATGAAACCTGAGCAAATATGTATTAAAATATTTTATTACTATGGAAACAAATTATTATACTAATATAATGTTAATAAAGGTATGGGATGTTTTTGAATTGGAATTATAAGAGTTTTCCTAGAGAGATTAGTTTTCTAGAGAAAAATGGTCATAACTCATTCATCTGGTGGAAAATGAAGATGAAATTTTGTAGTTCATGGGATATAATGAGATAAAGAACTGTAAGTAATAAAAAAAATTCCCTAATAGTTTCAATAAATTGGAATCACATGTTTAAAATTTCGATGGAAAAATTTGGAGCAAAAAACTTCACCCCTTATCCCTATAAATATGTACCCCATATTATTTTCAAAGGGTTGACACTCTAGGTGGCCATTTTTAGTAGTTTTGTAGTTTATTTTATTTTTTAATAGTATTATTAATTTTTATTATATTTTAGTATTCTTATTCCTATCATTCTCATATTTTTATCTTTTATTTTTTCAACTATTTTCTTTTCTCCACTGTAATCTCTAATACTCATGATCATGTATAACTAACCTAAGGAAGTTCCCAAGGGAGAAATTCTTTATTAAACCCAAGACTCTGATCTATCATTATTAATGTTTATTATTTTATTAGAGTTAGGACTTGGGGGTTCTTAATGGGAAATTCACCTCTAGGTCTCAACTTATCACTAGAGGTTTAGCTTTTTCTTCTGTAATATTCTCCCTTGATCGAGGAGGTGGATATGCAGTATCCCAACGATCATTGAGTGCACTGTATGTTACAAAAATAGGAATAAGAGTATTTTCCAACATATTATTGTATTTTTTAATTAAGTAAATTTTAAAATAACAATAAGTTAATGAAGGTTCAATATGAGTGATTATCTTAGGAATATCTCAGTTTTTTCTATCTTTATTCTGTTTTAATTCATGATGTTTTCATTTCATATGCATGCTCAATTTTAGTATTTCATTTTCAATTATCAATCCTAAAACTTCGATTAATTTTATTTCATAAATAAAAATTAAAAATTAAAAAATAGTGAATTATAATTAGTGAGTGCTTGACCGCAACACCACCTCCAGAGAATGACCTAGGTATTCCACTATGCTACACATAGTTAAAATATTTGGGGATCATGCATGAAAATTCTTAATCATTCACCATGACCTTTTAAAATAAAACCATTTTCCAAATACCATTACCTTGCCTATTCAAAATCTCACATTTCAATAAAATTTTAACAATTTTATAAAATAGAAACTTTTTCACAAAATCATAAATCATTACTCAAAATGAATATTCACATCTAGTGGGATGTCATTTATATCAATGAATTTCATGATCTATCATCAATTAAATGAGTGTAAATGATTATACAAATCATAAATGCTTCTCAAAACACTAATATACCCAACCTCCCTAGTAACTTGAAGTTTAACATAAATAGGTTAGCAATGCCTCTTTATAATCTATATTTCAAACCCCAAAAATCATAATCCTTGCTACAATCCTAACCCCATGACTACATGATATTGAATTTCCAACTCCATGAAGGACAAACTGATACCATTTTCCCAAAATAAATGGAAAACATTCCAAGAATGATACCATTTGTAACATCCTTCCCCTCCCCATTGTCTTCAGTAGGTGGGAGAATATTACTAGTCCTTAGGTGACATCCCCAGGACACCAAATGATGATACTAAATTCCAATGGCTTCATTAATATTAGGGAGTTATTTTACATTTGAAAATTTAACAACCAAAAAAAATTATACCATAACAAAAAAACCACTATATCATGCATGAAAAAAAGTATACATCTCAATAATACCAACAGAAAAAAATATGAAACTACAAACAATCACCATATCAGAGTAAAATGCAGAAAACAAGACCAATATCAGAGTATAAAGTTGATGAAAAAACTAACAAAACACAAAGGATCTTAAGAAACCAAAACCACAAATCAAAACATTCTCCAACCTCCAACTCCCTAGTCCAAGCTTAAAGTATCATGATGCATCAATAAATAAATGAGATACTTTGTATTTACACGTGTCCTGAAATATGATATCTACAAACACATAAAAGTTCCCAAGTAATGGGTGAGTATAAAACTCATTCGATTTTCCCAAAATGAAATTCCTACTCATTCCACTAGGATAGATCATTTTGGAACATTTATAAAAAAATTATATAAAACAATTGAAAATAGATTTATCAAATCATAAAAGTAGTTTTCCAAACCAAAACCATTTCCATGGAAGGATACCAAAAAATTATTGAAACCATTTCTCAAATCCAATTCATATAACACATTTTTTGTCCATACAAACAAACACACACACAGGCACACACACACACACACAAACACTCAATTTTGGTGTTTCTATTGATGTTGGAACTACATTTCCACACTTTATCCCCTTAATGGAGGTACTTTACAGCTATTATCTATCCCATTCAACTCACCCCAACCATTTATTCCAAACCAATTCCAAACCAATCTTGTCAAGAAATTTCAATAAAAAAATTTCAACAAATATTTTTCAAACCAATTTCTATGAATTAAAACCAAAAAACCATTTTTAAATCATTATTTTAAAATCATGAAAATAATTTCACTCTCTACGAAAACAAACCATTTCCACAATTCCACTAAGTATGAATAAAGCAGGTTTCCATAAATCTGTGCACAAAAATTTCACAGTTCAATTTATGAAATTCAATAAATTTGAAATCAATCCTTCTATTTTTAGAAATAATATTAAAGACGGAAGCCACCTACCTCACAAACTTAGTTAAATGCAAAGAAAGACACAAATTATTCAATAAACCAGGTTGAAATTTCAAAAGCCACCTTATATCTTGTTCCCTTTCATAAAAAAACATATATCATAAATATTGGAATAAAAAAGATTCTATATATCTCCAATAGATTATATTCATGAATAAAATAGAGGTATGAAGATGAAACTATGTGAATATCATGATATTACCCAAGCATTAATTATCCAACGAGCCTATAGAGATCATGATATTTGACCCATAAGTGACGAGAATAATACACCTTATATTGTAATTATATGAATTAATTATATTGAGAAGAATAAGTTGAATTATTTTTGTCTAGTGAAAAGATATGGATGACTCTATTGATGATCCGGGGATGATCCATCAATCTGATGTGGTGAGCATAAGATTCCTTCATGGCCTGATGAGGGGAAGATAATATGGGAAACTCATGTACAAATCCCATACCAACCATCACTAGGAACCTTTCACAAAGTCATATATTACACATGTTGTATAACTACTTGGAATTAATCCTTTTCACATGGAAATAAAAGGTTAGATGTGTCTTGTTAAGTGACACTGAACTATATCGGTTTTGATTCCTATTCTCATATGTTATGTAGGAAACCTCTTAGAGGTTTAATACCAACCCCAAAAACTAACCACCTCACTAAACAGTGATAACTCTAAAGTTCTCGGGTATGTGGTTTTAAAAAAATAATAATTAATTAACAAGATAAAAGTGGAGAAATTTTAATACATATAGTTTTTCCTATAAAACACATGATTTCATTAGATCACTGGCAGAGGGGTAGGAAGTCACACATTATTATTTGGGAAGGATTCAAAGACATATTTTAAATCTTTAAAAGAGTCTTAGAGAATGACATAATTCCCCCAAAAGGGTATTATGAGATCGACCTTTCAACATCTTGACCCATGTATATTATGAATCATTGAAGTCTAGGAACCCCAATGGACACTTTTATTTGTAACATATGATTGCAATGAAGTTCATGACGAACATCACAGATGATGAAGTCACCAAAGTTTCCATCGAAAATAGTTCACTATCATCACAACTCATGAAAATGTTTCTTCATAGTCAATACTATGAATTTTTCAATAACCATTTTACAACAAGTTTTATTTATTATTAGACACTCTACTTTCCATGTTAGTATTCTTATAAAAAACACACCTTTACTTTATGGGTCTCACCCCTTAAGGTGAATCGACCAAGTTACAAACATAGATAGTGTACACGAAGTCTATCTTAGATATCACGTGATCTAACTATTTCTTAGAATCATAACTCTCAATGGCCACTTGGAATGTAGTAGGATTATAATTTTGAACATTATTTCATCATAGTTTTCCATAATAAATCCATATCTCTTAGTATCCTGATGAATCTTACTAGAACATAAATTTGATTGTGTAAAATGAGTTAGTTCTACTTCTAAAACCCATTATGGAACTGATCCACTTTTCTTCTTAGTAAAAATTCATGTTCGTTCATGTTAGATTTCTCTAGACTATAAAAATGGGTAATTGGCCACTTATTCTAAAAAAATGTGGCAAATTTATCCATTTTTTCCATGTTTTTAAAACATGAATATTTTTTAAATTTACCCACGATTCATTAAAACATATCCAATATTTTTCATTTAACAACCTTTTCTGACACATTTTATAAATGTGACTAATTTTTTTCATTTTCCTTGAATTTTTTAATGTGAATAAATTTCATAAAAAACTAAAATTTATTTATAATATATATATATATATATATTCACAATTTTAAATTTTACACACACACATATACAATTTATAATATATAAAATCTTAATATATTTTATTTTTAATTGAAATTTTAATTTAAATAACACATGTAATGCCTCGACCCCAGTTACCCAGAGTCGGTGCATTATTGTGTAACATTGGCATGATCACAAAAGATCAGGTCTTGAAAGACAGATTAGTTTAGTAGCCTTGGAAACACTAGATACATTCATAAGTTTTACATTACATCATAATGTAATAAAAAACTACAACAACATATTTTATTCATATCCCCTCATATTATCCCTTCAGGTCATTCATAAAATACTTCTTCACATCCTGGAAAAATTAAAACATTGAAAGGGGTGAGTACAGATGCTCATTAAGGATTACAATATAGCGGAAGCTTTCATAAATAAACATAAACATTTAAGGAAATGTATAACTAAACAAAAGCCTTTTAAACATGAAATTAAGCATAATATGGAAAAAGTAAAATGAAATAATACCATTTATGTATTAACATGGTTATTCTAATGGTCGAATAATCACATGAAATATCAATAACCACTTTCATAATGATGAAATTCATAATGCCAGACTATCATAACCACATAGCGAAGGCCTCGTTCCAAGAATACAAATAAGATTTTTTCAAGACCTCGTGCCAAGAAACTAGTTTGTCTCATGAGACCTACTGATGCATCGAGGAGCTATAGCGGGCTCCACCCGTCTCTTATTAAGTCCAATTCATTCCTCATATGAACAGGTTTAAACATATCATAAACCATAACATAATCATATCACATAAAACATGCATAAAGGAAACATAAAATTTCCACATTTCAATCACAAGATATCAACACAACACATTGATATAATAAAAACATCATCAAAACCATTTTAAATACCAAAATAAAAGAAAAGTTAAACTTGGAATTTATTTTTCATTTAAAAAAAGTTATGGCTTGTAGAGGAAACTGAAACTCAAATAATGGTCATGGCGGTGGAGAAGTCGTTGTCGCCACATACGTGTGAAAAAAACATTCCTTTTTGTTGTTTAGTAAAACACATTGTATAAAAAGATTCCTTTTGAATAAATGTAAAAGTAAAAGGGCTTTATACACCGTATAGAATAATTTTGTGTATAAAACAAAATATGCCTCAATGAATGGAGAATGAGACGATGTCCCTTACAAAGATCATTTTTTTAGATAAAATAAATCTATTATGTATATTCACTATAAGTACACATAAAGAAATTACAAATACAATACAGTATATAATAATATCATGTCATAATTTGAAAGTAGGATATTAACCCAAAGAATAGAAATTGGGTTAAGAAGTTCCCTTACCACATGTCTGACTTGACTCGATCATTCTTTAACATCATGAATAAAAAACTAGAGTTAATTTATACTTTCTTAATAACCTTTTTCATGTTCATTATACCTTTTATATAACTTATTACCATGTTATTAACATTATGTAATTATTTAAGTTAATAATGGTCGTTTTTTCGATCTTTGGTACTTGAGTCAACAATAAACTTCTCATAATTAGAAGTTGTTTATGTGGTAAAATATCCATTATCTCCAGAATTATATTCATGATTTAGATATCATATATATAATATATATCCAGTATATTCATTCATTTATAATATTACATAACATTTAGAGGTAATAAATGAAATGCACTGTTCATGGAGACGGTAAGCCGTACGTACGCATGAACGCTACTTTCATTTCTATTTCATATTTAATGGAATGAAATCATAATGATATAAAGTTGTATTATAATTCCAGTATAATATCATATATAATATCATTTACTCCATCCTTTATATGTCCCACATATGGCATTAACGATTCAAATCACTTTGAGGGGGCGGTAGTCCACATTTCCTAAAATGAAATTATCGCGTTTACCTATAATGGAAATCATAAAGGTATGCCATAAATGAGAAATATATAAGTATAAGAAAAACATAAACATAATATATATGTCATATATGAAAATAGTTTCAACAAAATGGCCACCATTAGAGGTGTTAAAAAAGTATTGAACAATCATCATTTCGTGAGGCAATATTTCGCCACCCATAGAAATAGTATGTTCTTTAACCATTAGATGAAGGTTTGTGTAATTTTAAATAAAATCCACATCATAAAAACATCCTAGTATATTTTAGATACTGGTTTTGTTACAAAATAAAATACTAAAAATATTTTAAGGGGTTGGGGAAGAAAAATAAAACAAAAGAACATAAGAGAAGACATTACCTTAAAATCGGGTACCGCTTTTTGATTTGAGCCAAAGGCTTCCTTGGGAAGACTTCTGACCAATGTGAGGCTTCTAGGAGTAATAGAAATAGTTTTAGAGAGTATTTGGGTAGAGGTTGGACGAGCCAAATGGATTTGATGGTGTGAATAAGGTGGTAGTGGTGGGGGCCTTTTATAAGAGGAGAGGAGGGGCACTCTTGGAAAGTCATGAAATGTTATTTTATTATGAAGTGATTTTCGGATTACAAATGTCCCAAAATTATATATTTCTAGTATAAGGTGATAAGGTTTCTAAATATACTCATCAAATAGTTTTTTTGACAAGTTTAATCCTTATATTTTACATTATCGTTTCATTTTATTTAAATCATTAATTAATGAGGTAATCGCTGCATCATCATGGTGTCATAAAAATTTAATTTATTTAATGATTATAAATTATAAAAATATTACCATGATGTAGGAAATATTTTTATCTTTCAAATTAATATTTATAGTCGAAAAGGTAAATTATATAACCCCATGCAATAATTGTTTTAGTAAAACAACACATGTTTGTGACAATTTTATTTTTACTTTAAATAAAAAGTTATTAATGTCATTTTCTTACCCAAGTGGCTCCATGGGGTCCCCAAGTTGACCCATGGATTGTCTTGTTCGACCATGACTCATCCAATAAGTGAAATATAAGTGTCAATATATTTTCATATTTTTATAATATCATTTTTACCTTAAATTTCACTTATTACCTTTAATCGCGATTAATAAAACTTAAAAGTTACTATTCACCAAAAATTATTTTAATCTAATTGAACCACATTTTAACTCCTAATGACAATGATTTAAGTTGGATTTTGGAAATTAAAATCACAAAGGTGGTAAATTTTCATTTAAACGAAAAATCAGTTTTTTAACTACTACTTAATGGTTTCACTATTCATCAAAAATCGAAGTTTTTCAGAACAATACAAAAAATTCATCCTAAGATATAATTGATATTCTGAATTAAAAAATGATGTCTATTTTAAAAAATTTCAAACATGTAAGTTACATTAATTAATTTTGTAATTAATTCCTGCTGTCAAAACAAATAGCTTGTTTTTAAGAAACAATATCAATCCAAATATTGACAATTGTTTATGTCAAATTTCAGAGTGAAATTAATTATAATGACCACCATTGGATAAAATGGTAAAAATATATTATAATTATACTTTAAAATCACTCAATAGTATAAATTATCACTATAAATTATTTTGATTAAGAAAATTGTTTTTAAGTATTTTTACTATTCATAGAAAATTGGAAGTTCTCAAAAAATTATAAAAAATTCAACTTAGGTTAATTTTGATATTCCGAATACAAAAATAAAGTCCATTTTGAAATATAAAATTTATATAATTTCAAAAAGTGGGTATTACTATTCATAACGGCTTCTTTTATTGGTCGTAGTGTGTTAGAATCTCGAACTTGCGTATAATGGAAGTTATTGCATTATTGAAAGAGAAGCGTACCATGGAAGCTTGGGGTGTTACATTCTACCCTCCTTCAATAAATTTCATCCTCTCAATTTTGAAATTGTTATTTGAAAATAAAAGGTTGAAAATAGAAAATACCGTTGTGGAAAACCCACATTGGAAATAAGGTTAATAAAATTTAGCCTTAATAAGAGGGAAAGGGAAATGAAAAAGTCACCACCAAATTATGATCTCGATAAGGAGAACATTGGTAGTAATTAGAGACATATAATTGGAGGAAAAATGAAAATATTTGTAGGCAGTGATTGAGGTCATCAATCACAAACACGTGTAAAATTAAGGGCCTCAAAGCCTTCAATCTATGTTGGTTTAAAATATTATCCGTTCAACAAGACATAAGGTATTAGGATAACAAATTTTTTGTTTTAATATCCCTCTACTAAAGTTTAAGAATTAATTTATTCATAGAATAAGAGATAGTTATATATATATTTATGCTTGACAAGTAGAGTTTCAACCATCAACTAATTTCTACCACAAACTCATCTTTCACTCAAAAAGATAACAGAACACAAAAATATTATATTTATCATAATCGTACATGGTTCCAAATATTAACACTTACCATTTAGATTAGGGAAAATATTTTTTAATAACTAGGGTCTTCCTGTAGGCTAGTGGTAGGTAATAAAGGCCTGTCGCACTATGATTTTGGGTTCAATTCCTACAGCTTTGTCCGACGTGACGGGTTATCCCCCGACCTACAGGTTGTCCTTTTCCTAAAACTATAGTATTATAATATTCCAAAAATAAAATTCAGAAATGTTTTAACCTTAAACAATACTATCTAATGTTCAACTTAATCCATTCCAACCTTTATAGTTATCCAAAATACTTTTGTCCAACTCACAGTCCAAATTTTATAAGGAAGGTAAACATAATTAAGATCCTTTTTTCCGTGTAACAACATGTGAACACCTTCATCATGTATTCTTTTAAAACACTGAAACATCCTGAATTACCATAAATCTTTATTCATTACATTAATGATCCCTTATTGCTTATAGAACACTAGATATTATCTTTCTATCGAAAAATTTACATAAATCATTAATCAGTTTCAAGGAAGTCAAGAATATCCAATATAATTTATCCAAATCAATCATGTATTATTCCAAAATCACTATCTCAGTATCAGAACCATATTATGGTTTATCTTTCTCTCAACCTTATATTTTCCAAAAATTTAACCTTCTATGGAGTCATTTTTCTTGGTTCCACACAATCTCAAGTCCTTGATGAAATAGTACTGCGGTACAATCCTTATATACTCCATAATTATTATAACCAGTACATCATTGATACAACGCTGAAATGAAAAAATTCTTTAATAAACATAATAACTCTAATCATTCCTCCTCATCTGTGGTAGTATCATAACATGATTATTTTCCAATAACATCATTTGGGGCATACTCTGATTATTTGGACATTGGTTTGCATAGTGTCCCCACTCTTTGCAGATGAAGCATTGTACATTTGAAACCTTTTTCTTACCCTTACAGTCACGCACTTGTTGTCCTTTTTCTCCACAATTATAAAAAACTCCCATTCCCTTAAGGCAAGTTCAAAGGTGTTTCTTCCTACAATTATCACATATTGGAAAATTCTTCTTTTCCCTCGTCCCTTTATCCATCATTCTCTCTTCCATCATTTTCTTCTCTTGCTTCCCTTCAATGCCATAAGAATCAGAGAATTATTTACTTATCTTATTAAAACATGATACTATTTCTTCATATGTTAAGAACACATGGGAGACTATTTCCCTTCTAAATGATGGATTAATATCGTGAAATATATGATCCTTCTTACTCTTTGGATCATACATATTGCTGGAGTTCACATTCCTTCTACTGGGCACCATTTCTATACAATGGAATAAACTATGTTAGTTTACGAATCAAAATACATAATTCCTTACTTGTAAAACACTTAACATAAATTGAACAGTTTATGGATATAATCCATAATCATAAGTATGTTTTTGTTGAGGAGGTATATACTCATAAACCCTTCATAATGGTTTGTAAAGAAAATGATAATTATCCTAAGCAAATCCCCTGGAAGTGTCGTAACCAAGAGTGCAGCAAGGCCTGTTGTCGTGCTCCAGTTCCCATTCGAGTCTAGCTCAAAGCGGTGTTTTTGGGTTTTACACCTAGGCACATCTGTGCCAGAGCCACCTCTACCTACTCGTATCCAGACAGGGATGTATTTCTCGGAAAACTCATAAAATCTCTATAATACCAAAATTCTAGGAAGTTCTTCTTTACTAATCCTCAAAGTCTATCTTTGGGCAATGTTGTCTAATCAGAGTTTATCTAAATATAGCTTCCAAGGTTAGTACTAAACTACCTCTGATACCAACTGTAACACCCCGACCCCAGTTACCCAGAGTCGGTGCATTATTGTGTAACATTGGCATGATCAGAAAAGATCAAGTCTCGGAAGACCGATTAGATTAATAGCCTTGGAAACACTAGATACATTCATAAGTTTTACATTACATCATAAAGTAATAAAAAACTACAACAACATCTTGTATACATATCCCCTCATATTATCCCTTCAGTTCATTCATAAAATACTCTTCACATCCTGGAAAATTAAAACATTGAAAGGGGTGAGCTCAGATGTTCAGTAAGGATAACAATATAGCAGAATATTTCATAAATAAACATAAACATTTAAGGTAATTTATAACTAAACAAAAGCCTTTTAAACATGAAATTCATCATAATATTGCAAAAGTAAAATGAAATAATTCCATTTACTTATTCACATGGTTATTCTTCTATTCGAAAAATCACATTAAATATCAATAACCACTTTCATAAGGATGGAATGCATAATGCCAGACTATCATAACCACGTATCCAAGGCCTCGTGCCAAGACTACAAATATGATTTTGTCAAGGCCTCATGCTAAGACACTAGTTTTTCTCCTGAGACCTACCGATGAATCGAGGAGCTATAGCGGGCTCCACCCGTCACTTATTAAGTCCAATGCATTCCTCATATGAACAGGTTTAAACATATCATAAACCCTAACATAATCGTATCACATAAAACATGCATAAAGGAAACATAAAATATCCACATTTCAATAACAAGATATCAATACAATGCATTGATATAATAAAAACATCATCAAAACCATTTTCAATACCAAAATAAAAGAAAAGTAAAACTTGGAATTTATTTTTCATTTTAAAAAAAGTTATAGCTTGTAGAGGAAGTCGAAACTCAAATAATGGCCAGGGTGGTGGAGAAGTCGTTGTCGCCAAATACGTATGACAAGAAAAACATTCCTTTTTTTCGTTTAGTAAAATGCATCGTATAAAAATATTCCTTTTGAATAAACATAAAAGTCAAACGGATTTATACACCGTATAGAAGAATTTTGTGTATAAAACAAAATATGCCTCAATGAATAGAGATTGAGACGAAGTCCCTTACAAAGATCATTTTTTTAAATAAAATAAATCTATTATGTGTATTCACTTTAATTACACATAATGAAAGTACAAATACAAGAAATGACATAATAATATCATGACATAATTTTAAAGTAGGAGATTAACCCAAAGAATAGAAATTGGGTTATGAAGTTCCCTTACTACGTGTCTGACTTGACTCGATCATTCTTTAACATCCTGAATAATAAAATAGAGTTAATTTCTACTTGCTTAATATCATTTTTCAAGTTAATTATTCTTTTTATATAACTTATTAGCATGTTATGAACATTATGTAATTATTTAAGTTAATAACGGTCGTTTTGTCGATCTTTGGTACTTGAGTCAACAATAAACTTCTTATAATTACATGTTGTTTATGTGGTAAAATATCCATTATCTCCAGAATTATATTCATGATGTAGATATCTTATGTATCATATATATCCAGTATATTCATGCATTTATAATATTACATAACATTTAGAGGTAATAAATGAAATGCACCGTTCATGGAGACGGTAAGCCATACGTACGCATGGATGCTACTTTCATTTCTATTTTGTATTTAATGGAATGAAATCATAATGATATAAAGGTATATTATAATTCCAGTATAATATCATATATAATATCTTTTATTCCATACTTTATATGTCCCACATATGTCATTAACGATTCAAATCACTTTGAGGGGGCGGTAGTCCGCACTTCCTAAAATGAAATTATTGCATTTACCCATAATGGAAATCATAAAGGTATGACATAAATGAGAAATAAAGAAGCATAAGGAAAACATAAACATAATATATATATATATATATCATATATGAAAATAGTGGCATCAAAATGTCCACCATTAGATGTGTTGAAAGAATATTGAACAATCATCGTTTCGTGAGGCAGTATTTTTCCACCCACTGAAACAATATGTTCTTTAACCATTAGACAAAGGTATGTGTAAGTGTAAATATAATAAAAATCATAAAAAATCATATTATATTTTAGATACTGGTGTTGTTACAAAATAAAGTAATAAAAATATTTTAAGGGGTTGGAGAAGCAAAATAAAACAAAACAATATAAGAGAAGACATTACCTTAAAACCAGGTAACTCTTTTTGATTTGAGCCAAAGGCTTCCTTGGGAAGACTTCTTCCCAATGTGATTCTTCAAGGAGTAATAGTGGGAGGTTGAGATATTATTTGGGCAGAGTTTGGCCGAGCAAAATGGCATTGATGGTGTGAATAAGGTGGTAGTGGTGGGGGCCTTTTATAAGAGGAGAGGTGGGGCACTATTGGAAAGTCATGAAATGTTATATTATTATGAAGTGAATTTCGGATTACAAAGGTCCCACAATTATATATTTCTAGGATAAGGTGATAAGTGTTCGAAATATACTCATAAAATAGGTTTTTTACAAGTGTAAGTCATAGATGTTACATTATCATTTCATTTTATTTAAATCGTTAGTTAATGAGGTAATCGCTGCATCATCATGGTGTCATAAAAATTTAATCTTTTTAATGTATAAAAATTATAAAAAAATTACCTTGATGTAGGAAATATTTTTATCTTTCCTATGAATATTTATACTCTAAAAGTTAACTTATATAACCCCATGTAATAATTGTTTTAGTAAAACAACACATGTCTGTGACAATTTTATTTTTACTTTAAATAAAAAGTTATTAATGTCATTTTCTTACCCAAGTGGCTCCATGGGGTCCCCAAGTTGACCCATGGATTTTCTTGGTCAGCCATGACTCATCCAATAAGTGTAGGACAAGTGTCAAGATATTTTCATATTTTTATAATATCATTTTTACCTTAAATTTCACTAATTACCTTTAATCGCGATTAATAAAACTTAAAAGTTACTATTCACCAAAAAATATTTTAATCCCATTGAACCAGATTTTACTTTCTAATGACAATGATGTATGTCAGATTTTGGAAATTCAAATCACAGAGGAGGTAAAATTTCATTTAAATGAAAAATCAGTTTTTTAACGACCACTTAGTGGTTTCACTATTCTTAAAAAATCGAAGTTTTTCAGAACAATACCAAAAATTCACCCTAAGATATAATTGATATTATGAATTCAAAAATGATGTCTATTTTAAAAAATTCAAAACATATATGTTTCATTAATTAATTTTATAATTAATTCCCGCTGTCAAAACAAATAGCGTGTTTTTAAGAAACAATATCAATCAAAAGATTGTCAATTGTTTATGTCCAATTTCAAAGTGAAATTAATTCTAATGACCACCATTTAATAAAATGGTAAAAATATATTCTAATTATACTTTAAAAACACTCAATAGTATAACTTATCAATATAAATTGTTTTGATTAAGAAAGTTGTTTTTAAGTATTTTTACTATTCATAGAAAATTGGAAGTTCTCAGAAAAATAAAAAAAATTCAACTTAGGATAATTTCGATATTCTGAATACAAAAATGAAGTCCATTTTGAAATATAAAATTTATATAATTTCAAAAGGTGCGTATTAATATTCATAATGGCTACTTTGATTGGTCACGGTGTGTTAGAATCTCGAACTTGCGTACAATGCAAGCTATTGCATTATTGAAAGAGAGGCGTACCATGGAAGCTCAGGGTTTTACAACACATGAACACATGTATATATATATATATATAAATTATTTAAATTTAATATATTTATACATACCTACATGTACATATAAATACACATATAAATATTTATGTGTGTTTGTTAGTTCAGTAAATTGAAAATTATTTATTACAAGTTATAAGATAATTATATTTAATTTTTAATAACTAATAAATAAATTATCACCAATAATAGATAAGTAATAAAAAGTATAAAAATAGAAATTCACACACAAACATGTATATATATATATGCATACAATAATTAGCAATTAAGTTATTATTTATTAATCAGTAATATTATTTTATGTATTTTTAAATTTATATATCTTTATAATATTATTTATATATATATATATATACATGTGTGTGTGTGTGTGTAAATATAAACACGTGCACGGGTTTATATTACACATATATTTAGAAGATCCTTTATGTAACACACAAAAAAATTAATATACATTTATATGTATAAAAAATAATAAACATATATTTATATATTAAAATATTTTTAATTTATATAACATATTATTAAATATATATATATATACATATTTATTTATATATTTAAATGGGTAGTCTCCCTGCTCATTTATTCATGATTGAACCACCCCACATTGAAATTTTTGGTTGGAATTTTAGAGGTTTTATAATCCTCCATGCTCTAATAATCATATCCATTAACTTCCACATTAGTCCTTTTGAAAACACTACATCTAGGCCACAACATCTCCTAATTTTAATTATTAGGAGGGTGATAATGATTCTTATTCCTAGTGTAGTAGAATGATTTTCCCAAATGGTAGCTGAAATGTTAAATAAAATATAAAACCATTTATTAAATATTTTTAATACGATAAATTTTAAAAATATTACCCACATTTCATAAAAATGTGGGTAAGTGATGTTTGAATTACCCACATCACATAAAAATGTGGGTAATTTGAGTGTGGTTAAATTAACCACATTTCAAAGAAACATGAGTAATTATTCACATTTCTAAACACAAGTAATTTACCCATACCTTAATTCCCCGCATTTTAAAAAGATGGGAAATTATATTAGCCACATTTATAAGCACGACTAATATAAAAACAAAATGAAACTAAATTTATTTTTTTATAGTTCTAAGATTTAATTTCTTCCCTCAGAGTCCACAATTCAAGTGCTCCTTCTCAAGTAAAATATCATATTGGGCTATACACACTTTTTAATTGTAGAATTATTGAAATAGTTCCCGTTAGTTTCCTTAAGATAACCAAAAAATTAGAATTTTTCTGATTTAGGGTCTTGTTTTTAAGAATCCAGATGTCTCATATAAGAATCAAAACCCCAAAACACTATAAAAGAAACATTATATGGATTTACAATCACTATATCATATAGTATATTTATGATTACTTTTGATAGAACAAAGTTTCCCAAATGGCCCTAAGGCCTTCTTTTTTATTGATTTTTGATAACCCCCCATTCATGGGATGAGGGGAAACCCTTACAAAGAATGTAGGATTAGAGATTACATGACCCGTAGGTCTTAAGGAAATATACAGACTATAACTACATGGAACTGCTCCTCCCCAGCTTCTTCATCGTGATGACATCTCTCCACCTTTGCATGAATTCTTCAGCTAGGGTTCCCATGCATTAATAGGATGGTCCCAATGACACTTCAATACCCTCTATTTCTATCAAATCCATTTATCTTCTGCTCTAGTGAATTCACATGGTAAGAATCCCTATCTAGAGTCTTCTCCTTCTATAGTCTGTCTGGTCATTAAGCTTAATTTCAGGTGTCCTGAAGGCCTTGAGGTTATCCGAAGGCCTTGAGGTAGCCCAAAATCCTAACTGGCCCAAAGACCTTGGGTGTCCTGAAGGCCATGAAGGACCCAAGGCCCAAACTAGTAGCCTAAAATCCCAAACAGATGAATAGTTCCCAGTGCTATAGTACTGAAGAGTACATGTTACAGTGCTACTACAGTAACCCCAAAATTATGTCTCCACCCAGTTTTGTACTTGAGACCCCACTAGGCCAGTAGTAAGATGAGTTTTCCTCCCTTATAATACCTTCAACAAGCAAAGGGATGGTGACTAACACCAAGTAGGAATATCTATCATGATGCGATATCATAGAATAATGCACATGTACACAAACATATAGATCCACATAATATAAAATAATATCATATTGATAATAAAAACAAACTACAATATATAATTCATGTGACAAATGATTAGATTCATAAAAGAATAAAAGGTTCACAAACTATAAATTAAAGAGGTAAAATACATGAACAATAAACCCAAAAGAAAACCAACGTAATGAAACCGAGGTAAATGTATCTCCACAAAAAACTTACACCATATAGAAACATCATCAACCACTATCATCTTTCAGTACCACTAAACTTTTACTCCACGAACTCTATGTCTACCAAATTTATTGATGAAATGATCTTTGTCTACATAAGATATGAAACATATAGGAGAAACACCCATGAATGTGTGAGTATATTCATACCAAGATGGATGCCCAGGAAACCAAAAAGGTAATATAAGAAGACTAGTTAGCTTATAAACTACAAAGGTAATGAGGAAAGAAAAACCAAAATTTACTCTAGAGCTATAGAACCTGATATAGAAGAAATTAATGCTATGTACAACCAACATATCGAAGAAACAACCCTAGCAAGGAACCCAATAATCCAACTACCAAGATTTTTAACCCACTACACCTCTCAAAAACTATAGTTGGTGACCCATTCCTTTCCCATAAATAGGTACTTGGTAAGGGAGTAACCAATAATATCAGAGGACCCATGCCCCATCAAGTAGATCTCATCAGAAAAGGGAGTAACCAACTCTATATACATATTTATCCTACCCCATGAAAGGGGGAGTTCCCATCAGTATTGTGGGGTACCTACACCTTGCCATAACCATTCCACTACAATAGTTACAAAATGTTATACCTCTCTCTCTAATGGTGTTTTTAAGATAAAAGACACTCCCCTATGTTTCTAAAATTTTCATTTAAGTGAATTTAAGTGTTTTATTATATACCAATTGAATAAATTATTGGTAATATTAATGTTCTTTTAATCCTTGATAAAGGATTAGTCATTCATATTTTCATCCTTGAAGACCATGGAAACTTCTTAGATGATTAGTTGAATGTTGTATAAGGAATCTTGGGATGCACCTATTAAAGATGTGAAATTGAATGAAACACCAAATATATGGTGGTGGGCATAGGAAATCTAGTGACATGATGGTAGAAGCCCTGGTGTACAACATGACCATCTACCAACCAGTAAAGGATCACTTGCGAGATAGTATATCATTTAGTGAATATTTGTTTCCCAAAGGCCACTAGACTATCCACTGGACAATATCATCTTGATGATAGAGTTCATCTAGAAGATCTTGGTTTTAGGTAGGTCACTGACTACATGGTGGTGGATTCTGGGTATTCGTTGTCATAGAGATAGGTCAATGATGGTTCCATTGATTGTGTATAAAAATCACATTAAAGCAGTCTTCCATGAATTCATGACTCCCTGTGAATTCAAAAACCTTCCTGGTCCTTTTGGTTCCAATAAAAGGACTTCCTTGGATCCTTGAATACTTTACTTGACATCCTTACTCCCAATGATGTGCTCTAAAATATCAAATTAACTGCAAAGCCATATAATTCTCAATTATCTCAAACGGTATTCAAAATTATAGTTTTTCAAATTCACTCAACCATAATTTAAAATTTCTCATCCTCCATTATACATCATCCATCCATGTAGATTTATGAGAAGATTGTAATAGATTTTCCTAACGTAAACCTATATCTTTTTAACCACAATAAAGTAGTCGTTCAAAATCTATAAAAGTGTGGGATTAGTTCTTTCATTATCACCAAATCTCAATAGGGTTCTTACGACAACAATTTTTAGGGTTGAGTTTTATGATCACTGTTTAGATCATGTGATTTCTATATTATACATCTCGAGTCCAGGGGCGGATACATATGGTAATATATCATGATTTAGAAAAACATCCTATCAATTGTGTTTGTCCTATAATTATTTTTTCACATTTCATCATTTTTCATCAACTCTCATACTTATATAAATTCAGTTCAATAATTTCCATGCTTAAATTACATTGATTTTATCCTTATAAACTCAAATCAAATTTATCAACTATTTCATAATCAATTTATATCTTAATTATTTCAATATTTATCAATTTTTAAATTAATTTTTTTTTATTATTTAATTTTATAAAAGTGAAATTCACCCCTCTTTCCATAATCTCCAAAAAACACTAACCTCATGTATTCTCTAATCATCATATTGAATCCTTGTTATAGACCCTACGAAGTTAGAAACATTAATTTTTTTTAAATAACCTTATATATCCCCTATGATGTTGAAGAGGGATGTAACTTAATGTTATATTTAGAAAAATATTTATGAGAGTTACTTTCATTCCCAAATATGAGTTTCTGGTAAGAATATATGAAAATACCCAAGTCTGGGAAAAGTACATGACATATACTTTTGGGATACACTAAATGTGCTCCCTCAGATGTCCCCTAGTCATTGACTACCATGAACATGTTGTGTGAATAAAACATACAAAATATGTTTAATATAGTACAAAATGTCTACGTAAAAGGTGGTACATGATTTTATATCATATATGTAGTTGGAATTTATGAGTTATTCCTTAGTAGACCACATGACATGTCCTTTAGAGGGTACATAACATGTGTATCCAATTAGCATATTTGCTGTATAAAATTGGGAGTCCAAGCTACGTGGTTCTGAGTTACAAGACACGTGAGGACAAATAAACATCTTAGAGTGTACTCTTTATATATGATAACCCCAAACTCCTATGACCACCTGATGTGTGTGCCTAATAAACATGCAGTGTGATACTTAACTTGATCAAAAAACTTATTTGAAAATGGGGAAGGTACAAGATGTTTGTTTCAAGAACTAGTTGTAATGTGATTTTGAAAAAATATCCTAGAAACTAAAACAACTCAATAAACACACCACAATTACCTTCCTTTCCTAAGATCATTCTCATATCCCTAACAAAATATTCATTCATCATTATCATTACTCTAATGGTCATTTTTTGACCTTCCATAATTATAAAAGGATTTAAAATCCATTTTATTGTATCATAGATAACCTAAACACTACATCAATTTGATATTCCATTCCACCATTCCTTTCAACATTCTACCATCACCCTCCATCGACCCCACATGACCTGATCTTTGCTGTCATGCCTAAATTGGTAGCTCACAATCCCACACACCGACCTTTCATTGATCTAGACCAAGGTCTATCAAACCACCATCTATAGAGGGGAAATAGTGAATGTTTTAAAAAAATAGGGATGAATAAAAATATAAATTGCAGAAGAAATTCATTAGTGGTTTGATGAGGGTTTGGAAATTTATATTTGGGCATGGATTCACCAATGTTGATGAATTTTTGGAAGAATTGGTGTCCCCAATATTTAATGAGTACAAAATTTTGAAATTTAGAAGGAATGAATTTTTTATCAATAAATCATGTATTAATATCTTAGTATTGTAATTTAATAAGTAATGGAGTATAAAATCAAAAGTAATGAGACCTACTTATTGATTGGATTGTGTATTTGTGATGATCACAACTACACTGACTTCATTAGTGATCTCTAATGATTAATTTTCTCATCAGCATCAGATATATGAGAATATCCCAATATATATATATATATATAATATCTCCTAATCTTGTGTTTATGGGGAATAAATCTAGTGAGATAGATTATGGAGTATTGAGTTGTGATAATAGGGTCCTTTGGATATAATCAATTTTTTTAATTAATAATTAATTTCCACCCATGGAGGTCTATCCGTAGGGACCCCAGATGAGAAAAAGTATTACACTACTACTAAGGTAAACACATTAGTATAGATGTAACAACAATATTCAATTTTCTATCTAAGGCCCCATTTTGGAGGAAATGATTGTTTCCCATTATCATGCATACACAAACTAAAAAAAATACATTGTTTTAATATATTATTATCCAGGCACAAAATGGCCATTAAATTAAAAAACCTTATTGAAATATCCAAAAAATAATATTCAAAACATTATAATGGTTTATAATGTGGAATAATGCGTTACTACATGCTCCCCTCCTTCACGGATTATTTATTTCAAAAGAAAAACATACTTAAAAATGTGAGGGAACTAAGCACACATCTGACTCTCACACTCCCATTAGCTCTCCTGAAGGTTCTCATAAGACCATAGAACACAAAATATCAGTATCACCCATCTTAAAAGGATCATATACTACTTATCCTTGATCACCATCAGATACTCAAAAAAGGTATCGTCATCCTCAATGTCCATCTTTTCCCAGTCAATGATGTTTGATGGTTCATGCATGTAACGACCTGAACATTTATTAATGGAAATTAATCTTGATCAAAATAAATGTATTATTATGTAAGATGGTTATATAAAATATGCACTTTTTTGGTTTTATGTTTTTGGATTTATAAATGCTGTAAGAATTTTTACTATTGCTAATATAGCCGTTGAACATTGATCACATAATTATTATAAATATAGGTCTTTAACAAATCCAATTTACTCAGAAAAAGGATGTGATGGACTCAACCAGCAGATTTGCACCATACAAAGCCCATTTTTTAGAGCTTGGAAATGAGGTGGCATCATTGGGCATCATTATTGACCAATCCCAAGCCAAGCTTCAACATGTTACGATAGAACAGAACCGTTTACCGGAGAAGTTGAAGTCGATAGAGATTACAACTCAAGCGATGTTTTTTGAGCCACCCCAAGAGTCTGTCACCATTGCACACATTACCTTTCAGTCTTATGCGGGTTTTATAAGGGGATATCTAATAAGACCATAGCATTATGATTAAAGGCATTAAGTTTTGTATATAATTAAGAATATACATTCATTTTATTATTGTTACTTTCTAAATAGTTTTTAAAGAAAAAGTAGTATTTTTAGTTAATATTAAATTAAGAAATATATTTTTATTAATTAATGTATTTTGGAATTAAATAATGTTTTAATAAAATTTTATTAATAAATTAATTTTTATTAAATATAAATGATCGTATAATTTTTAGGAATACAATTGTCATTTTTATTATTGTCTGAAAGCTATTATCATCCAAACCCATGAAACTTCAATAAATGAAGTTTTTTATTTTATAAGTAAAAATTCACATATTTAGAAAATTAATTATATAAAATGAATATTATTTTTTGAATTGGGATGTCAAAATTATCCATCGGTGAATTTTTCATAATTTTCTGAGACAGTTGATTTTTTGGGTAAAAATTAAATACCATTTAAATATATAATGTGTTTTATGACATCATAATGACCCAATAGTGATGTAATAAAATACTATAAACATTATTTTCGTCCAATATATGGTTTTAAATTAAGATTATGTGATTTTAGGTTTTTTTATTTACTTTACAAATCTTTACTGGACCCTTCAAGACCTATAAAACATTTTAACATTTTAAATTGATTTCCTTGAGGGTGTGACTAACCTACACATAAGCAAACCTAATATTTTAAGAAGTTATTCCATTGAAATTATAAAATATTGTTTTTCACTCCCCTTCGGAAAAAACCATGGGCAAAAACCATTGGCTGGTTTGTGGTTTTTATTAGTTTAATGTGTGGTGTCCCAACCTAAATAATAAATAATTCCCTCTACTTTCCAATATAAACTCACCCAAGATCCCACTTCCTCTTCAATCAAAGCCTATGGAGTTTGTCAAAAATATGACCTCATCTATCTATAATCCTCCCAAGGTGCCCTAATCTTCAAAGAAGCCTCTCTCAAGCACCTCCCAAGCCTTTGGGATCAGGCTTCCATGCAAGGGATTCCTTACTTTCTCATTTTATCCAAGTTATTTAATATTTTTATGCCATTTTATATTCAATTATAATTTTTGGGGTTTCATTTCTCACCTCACCTATACTGTCCTCTTTATGTTTGAATGATAACATAACTCTTTCTCACTCATCTATGCCTTCCATGTATACCTGTTACCATGTCAAAATTCTGTAATTAATTTCCCTCTCCTCATTTACATTCAAGAAGTTATTTTGTATTATGAATCTAATTCCATTACTTTTGTTGGGAAATGTATCTATATGGCCACCTTACTAGCCATTTCATGTAATCCAAGCCAAATTCATTGTGTAGTGAATACCATGCCCATTTCTCTATCAAGGGTATCCACCTTTATGGGCATTTACTTATTGATTATAGAGTTTCATGTATTAATTACAAATTCATTTATCATTCAATAAATGATTATGTTTAATGAATCCATGTTTTAGGATACATGTAGAGAACTTATGCATTAAATTAAATGATTAAGAGGGGTACGCCCTGATATTGCTCCAATGCATTGGGTAAAGATTAGTATCATGATATTTCAAGTGAAATGAGGATTTACTCATGCTAATTCATGTTCAATTAGGATTTACTCATGATAATTCAAGTTCAATTAGTGTTTACTAATGCTCCATGTGGAATGAGCCTTGTATCATGCTAATTCCATGTTAAGTGTTGTTTCCACATTTCTATGTTATAATAATCATGTAGTATCATGCCTTTATGTTCATGTTATTTTATGCTCCATTGATATGCTTATTGCATAACATGTATTTTATTTTTCATGTTATTACTTTTTTACTCACTTACTGGGATTTATAGATCACCCATTTTACATGTATGTCCTCAGGTTATCCCATGAAATACTAAGTACCTGGGAATGTCATGGTTATGCAAAGGAAGCTTTCATTAAATATGTTTTGTGTTTAATGTTTTAAGTTGTTATTTAATGTTCCAAATCCCCAAAGACACTAGAACAATCGATATTCTAGGTTCTATAAAGTGATGAGTTTATGTAATAAATCATGTTTAAGTGTGTAATAAAGTGTAGGGTTGTTATAATACATGCATATCTGTAGTTGAAATACTTGGAAGTTGTTTTGAACCCAGTCTAAATAAGAGGGATATAATAGGAGAGAATAAAACTTTGCACCCTAGAAAAACTATTGAATGGACCAATGAATCATAGGTACTACTTTATACCCTGACCAAAGCTTCATAAACTCCATAATGGTGAGACTTTCTGGAAATGTGTCCTCCATCCTCTAACTTCAAAGGCCTCTACTGTCAGTCCATGTAAGACTTTTGATAGATGTGAGTTATCCTCATCCACTCCTGGGTCATCTATACTTTCTCCATAATCACATTCACTAACCATTCTCCCATTAGTTTCATCTCTTCGACCTCTATTTAACACATGGGTGACCAACATGGTGTCCTATACATGCCCTCAAAAGGCCCCATGAAAATAGTGGAGAGGTGGTCATTATTTAACATGAACTACACTAAGGGTTAGTGATCCTACTAGATCCAAAATAAATCTAAAACACAATACCACAAAATAACTTCAAGAACCTAGATATTTTACTCTTTCTATTCATCTATTTGAAGGTAGAATATTTTACTCATCCATAAAAAAATATTTAATGAATCTTGAAGGATCCTCTAAAACTAGAATATGAAATGACAATAAGGTACAGAAATGATCATTGAAGTTAAAGGATATTGATATAAAATATCATCTATGTATAATCATCCCATGATCTCCACTAAACTATAATCTTTAATTGAGATAATTGTTCCAACATAGTCTATCAGTTGATGAATATCTAGATAGATTCATGAGATCTTGATAATACTAAAAGTTATTTCATGAGGTCTATTGATATTCCATCGCACTCTAACTTATTAAATTTGTGGTTTTATGATAAAATTAATAAGAAATTATGATTTTAATTTACTAATTAACAGATTATACACCGTGAAACAAACTTAGAAAAAGTTATCTTCATACTTGGAAACCAAAACTGATTCCTGATGCCCTAGTACATCTTTATCACACTTGGATGTACCTCTAAATGGGTTGTGTTGAACCACATCAATACCTCCCCACATATCATGAATGAAAACACTGTCCATCTTCAAAATATGATGATTCACTCCACACCTTCAGAAATATCATCAGGTGCATCAACTAAGGATATTTGGTCCTATAGTACATCATGGTCGATTTCTTTGAACTATACCTCCCTCACATGCTAAAAAAGAAGTTTTTTCACAACCATATATCAATGATAAAGTACGTATCCCCTATCCAATAAGGAAAAATAAATCAATTAGGGATACTCAAATACACCCTATATCAACTGATCATTGGATTTATTTTTAAGGGAATTATACACTAAGATTCCCTTTTCTAGAGTGAAGATTATATCGAAATCATAGTCATATAGGAACTCTCACCAGTGCCTCTAAGTCGGGTTAGGATTTCTCTAGGTATATATGTATATGAGACTCTTATAGTCCATATAGACTACGAATCACTCACTGAGGAGGTAATTTATCTATGTATCCAAGGAAAATAGTACCACTACTAGATATAAATCATGGGTAACATAATTATTCTTATGAGACAATAATTTAATATAATTATAAGAAATAACCATCACAATATTCACTGAGTCCATAAATACTCCACCCTTTTAGTTGAAATTCCCTAAGAAGTGTAACTCTAAAATTTAGAGCTGAAACTTCTAGATATTTATATAAAACTAGTTCCCTTGATGTAATAATAAGAAAATCTTGAGATATATAACATGCACTTCCTCCGATGCTAAATAAACAATGATGTAATCAATAAATATGATTAAAAACTCATCTAATAAATATTGAAAGATCTAGTTCATCAATCCCATGACTATAGATGGGGTGTTCCTCACACTAAAAGGAATCATCAACATCATCAAAAACTCATAATTTCTATAACAAAATTTAATGTCTATTTTTGGTATATCCTCAATAAATTGAAGATGATGAGTATATCCTCAATAAATTGAAGATGATGATATTTATACCTATGAATGATCTTCAAGAACCACTTCACTCTTTTTAACTAGTCAAAGGGGTAATTAATCCATGTCATAGGGTGTTTTTTGTTCACTTTTACCTCATTGAAGTAAAGATATTCAATAAAGTGCCTCCATATTATGTCTTCTTACTTGGTGAACAACATTGGAGAAACCTAAGAGGAAAAACTATGTATATTGAAACTTTTATCTATAAGATTTTCCAATAGTATCACTATCTCCCTAATCTTATTAAAGTCCATACACTAATATTTATAAGATATCAGAGTAGTCATGATATACAGATCAATGATGAAGTTAATTTATTGAAGAGGGGGAAATCCAGTTACATAATTATGAAAGATTCCCATATACTCTTCCAAAATTATAAAAAGAATATAATCTAAATCACCCACCACAGATAGATCCAAACTCTCTAAATAATGGGTGATCATCTACAAATTCCCATGGTTAGGCCATTCTCATCTCAACTAAAGGTCCCAATCAACCAAAAAGGTAAACATTGAACCATCCACTTGATATCAAACCACTCTCCAAAAGTAGAATTATACCAGATCATAGGCCAAGGATATCTAGTCCATACCAAGTATGTTATAATAGAGTTTTATCCAAGCCACTTTATATCCCCATATAAACATCTCTCCACTAAGCATAAGCTCACATCATCGACATATGTCGGTGAGGGTATGATCAGTTACACTGGGAGTATCTAGAAATATAGTTTAGGATATGGGCTCTATTGAGATTTATAGATATTGAGATAATTATGTATAAATAGATCAATGAATTATTATAGTATTAATTATTATAAGTTATAATGTTGTAAATACCAAGACCATACCCCAAACCATGTTGGGAACTACCTAATGGTATCCCTCTACTACCTATATTTGGCCATTACCATGAACATAAACTCCCATAACCTAGCATGAACCACCTAGGGGTGGTGTTGGTTGAAGTGAATCTTAGTAATCTCCACCTCTATACCCTTATTATGGAGAACTAGAAACTCTTCTACAATATCCACCTTCCCAAGGATCACCCTACCTTCCTTGAAGAGGAACCTATTCGCTTCGCTTTCTTATATGTGGGGGTCCACCTACTATATGATTTACCTTTTCTTTACAACAGTTCTTGAAATCAGGTGCTATATGTACTCATCCTCCACATGCATAAAAAATCCCATATCATAGTTTACTTGATCCTTTATGAAAATCATGAGTTATGATCCTCACGTTTGGGACCACACATGTATATTCCATTATTAGTGTGATCCAAATCCCTACCATCGATCACCTATTGCTAATGAATCTCCCCAGGGATGACCTCTTCTAGTACCTTTTATCCACTAAACCTTCTTCAAGAATCTCTCAATAAACTAGGCTCTCTATATAACCCTGACATTGGTGGGGATTCATAGGGTTACAATGTTATATTATATGACACTGATTAGGCCATACTCAAACTTGTATGCTTGAAGGAACCTATCAAAAATCATGTTGAGAGAGTTCCTTGGGAGTTTAGTAAACCTCAATCCATACCCCATGATAGATATACTACCTTGATGGATCTACATTAGTTCTTAAACACATATAGATGTATATTTATCCTCATAATACTTCTCATGAAATAGGAACTTGAACTCAAACCATGTAAGAGTTTCCTCACTATGAGATAGGATGATCTTGGTCCACCAGTGACCTATTATTCAATGGATAAGGTTAGATGTTAGAATAACTATCTGATCAGTGGGTTTCTAGACTAAGAGGAACACCTAAGTAACTTCCTAAATCTTTTCCTCAACTACCCAGGGGTTAATCTATCCTTGGAACCTCGATGGTATCTATTACAAGAACTCATAAAGCACACTTAGCCTATATGAATCCTTATCCTGTTCCACATAAATGATATGCTACTCGAAAGGTGGAGGAATTTCTACCTACTATGTGTGAATTTGTACTACTCATTGTACTATTTTAAGAGGTACTAACACTCACACATATGGAGGGGTAAATCTCATGGTTTTGTCTCTAAGTAAAATCCTCATCACTCAGCTGGTCAAAGGTAGAAAGTTTGATCATTAGTATGGGCATGACAAGGCCCTTTTCTGGGATCTTGGTTGAATGTATGTGTAACGACATCCTATAATTTAAATGATAAGACACAATTATTAAATCATATTTGGGGAGATGATCTATGAATTAAATGAGAATTAATGATCAATTATGATGAATGCACATTTTAGTTATTACCTTTAACTTTTATCTTAGATATCCAAGTTAGCTGGAAGATTATCAGAGTTTTTTTTGAATATATATGTTCTTTACTAAACCAGCACTTGGTTATATGGCATGAATGATGAAATGAAGACCCATTTAAAAAATTTCCCTAGGTTCCCAAACCAATTCTCACATAAAACATAAATCCAAACTAAATCCCTATTATAGACCCAATCTAATATGAATAAACCTAAAAACTTCCCCCTTTGGGTGACAATAATCCAAGTGTTCCACCCCAACCCCTTCATCAATAGACAAAGGGCTCGTTATGGGCACTGAGTTGGCATATCATGCATTATGGGAGTCCTCAGATAAAATAAACTACACATAAACATATAACTACACATTGGATAAAATAATTCATGCTTGAAAATATAAATCAATTATAATATATAATGGATATGAAAAATTCTAATATCCAAAAAAATTAAACTGTGCATCAATTATAAAGTAAAAGGGAAAAAATACATTCCTAAAATCCCAAAATGAAACTAATTTAATGTATCTATGGTAAAGGGATCTTTGTAAGGAAATAACACCAAAAATGAATTTCATCAACTTAAATCACAATTGGGTACCACTAATTTCCAAATCCACGAACTCCGTGCCAACCTAAATTTACCACCGAACTGGCCTTTGAATACATAAGACAAAAAAACAAGAGAAAAATTTCCATGCAAGGGTGATCATATAAACAATCAACATGTTTCCATAAAAACTACAAAGAAAATATTAAAATTAATCTTAAAAGGGAAAAGGTATTGAGGAATGAAAAACCAAAACATTATTTAATGGTAAAAACCCATTATCAAATAAATACCCACTCTACTAAGTCGATTGATGTAATAAAAGACCCCAACAAGTAATCTAAGAATCTTACTTCCAAGATTCACAGCCCATTTCATCTCTTAGAAACTATAGTAGAGGACCCATATATCACTCAAAAGTAGGTACCAGTTATAGGATTAACCAACCCAGATGGAGGACAAAAATTATATCAATCAGATCTCATAATATGGAAGAGTACCCAAATCCATTATTAAAGGATATACATCCCATGAGTGGTGGAGTTCCTAACTCTCTCAGTCACGTGTGGGACCCATTCCATAACAACCAAGACTCAATTAGAATAAGTGAAAATTACACATAAATAAAATTATAATAAAATTAAAATTTTTATATTTCATGGAATAAAAATTATAATTTTACCATATAGATTTTTACACTGGTAAAAATAATCATGGAAAAAATTTATAAAATTTTCCCTGAAAAATATGCTTAAAAAATAAAAAATATTTAGTATTTAACTAAACATATTTTTATTTATAATAATTTGTAATAATATTTATAATTAAAAACTTAAGAATTATAAATTTTATAAAAACTAAAGATAAGTTCTTTTGGATGTAAAGGGGTTTTTTTTATAAAAGTGTTGTTTTTCAAAAAACTATTTTTGATTAAAAAGGCATAACATATTCCCATTTAAATTAATTAAAATAATATTTAATGCTGAATAATATAAATGAAAGTTATAGATTACATATCTAATAATCATCCTTTAAATACATATAATGATTATTACTAGTCATATACTTAATATAAGATCATATTATGCTTGAAAAATGAATTTCTTGAAAACTACTTTTCAATATGATTTACAGGTATATTTTTAAACTAAATTCTGCTAAATTTATGATTTGAAATTGATAAAATATATCAAATGTTTGGAATAAAAATAATTAATATTATTTTATAATTTAAAATTATTTTTTGTTCATAATGAACAGAAAAACTGTTAAATTGATTACCACAGTTATGGTTAAAGTGTTTTTTTGTGTGTTACATGCACTTATATTAAACTTACTTTTACACACATATAGAATTATTATTTGATAAATTTAATTTCAATTTAAGAATCCTTGGATCTAAATTATCTAAAAATGACCATTTAATTTTTAGTGTTAAAGGATAAATTACATAGGCTAAAAAAATTAGTTACCGTAGTGAAAACTCAAATGATAAAAGTAAGTAACCATTGAGGTAAAGGGAATAACATGTTTAAAAAATGTTTATTAGTAGTGTTGTAGGTTTTTATAGAAATTATATTCCATACAACCCATTATTTAACAATTTTTCGGCACTTTTTTTTGAGTGTGACCTTCCATTATTGAATTGTTTTGGGTATTTATAGAAATGAAACTCCTCTTTAATTATAAAAGAGAACCCCCTACTTCTTGACACCTTTCATGCAATTTATCTCAACAAAAACATACCATAATCTCTAAAATATATTTTTAAATGTTTTATATTTTATTTTATTCCCAAAATATAAATCCTAGGGTCATTAATAACAGATCCAAAGGTGGTTTTTCTATGCCAATGAAATTGTCTTCACTAAGCTCTTTCTTTTTTACTTATTATTTTACCACATTAAATTATGTATTAAAAATTACAATATAATAACACCATAATATTACATATACTAAGATGTTGTTATATTTATGGGAAAATATTTATTCATATCCTTCTCCATAAAATGGTAAAAAACCATCACTTATGTGTATGGTAGATTATCGCCTGACAAACTGATGTATTTTTTTCTTATCACAATCACATGGATAAAAATAATGATGAAAATAATTAATATATACAACACATATTAAATAATATTAATTCATGAAAATTAATATATCATCAAATTTCTTTCCCCTTTCACCCATTAAGGGATTGATATCATCATGTGAGCGTACGTATGACCTACCATCTCCGTGAGGCAATGCAATTCGTTTTGCATGTATAAATTTCAAGAATGATTATAAAAAGGAGTAAAATAAAAAAAATTGTATTTTGAAAATAAATATTATTATTTAAATTATGGATCTATATTATATTCACAAGAATTAGAACTTCTGTTGTACGCCAAGCATAAGAATACAAGGTATTTAACATCCAAAAAATGGTAATAATGAAATATTATTAATGAATGGGGGGTAATATATTATAAGAGGATAATATATGATATTTTAAATGAGAATATGGTTCTAGTATAAATTAATAACATGATAAATACATTATACATTAGGTTAAATAATGTTAAACAAATATGAAGTGCGAGGTAATAGATTTCGTTTTAATTTGTACTCTATTGAAACATATTTATTACGCACATAGTAACTTTAATTTTGGTGAATATTATGACCCTTTGATATATTTAAAATGAATACATATTTTTTCATGATGATTAGTGTTTCAATTATTTTCTATTATTTTGGTAGTTTATAATTTTAATGTTACTAAAGTGTTAAGAATCTATTTTACAATCACACGTTTTTTTGAGATTGATTTTATTTTCGTTGAAGTAATCTTATCAATTATCTTCCATAATATCCAAAAAATTTCTTATCCACTGGATTTTTAAGGAATTTATTCATTTTCTTCAAAATTTTCCTCTATTTGGTACTTTAATCAAGAAAATAAATGTTTATGAGAAAAAAAGATTTTATTTATATTTTAAATTGATATATTTTACTTCCATGTTAATTTTTTTAAAAATTGTTTTTACAATAGTCCATTTATTTACTCAAATTATTTATTAAGTAAATTTTATGTTATAATTAAATTTAAAAAATGGTCAGAATGGAATATTTCTACTTTTTTATAAAAGGTATGTTATTTTATTTCATTATAAAAAGTCAGAATAAATATTTTTTAATATATACGGTGATAACGTACATCCCTACCGCATTAACCATTTTAAAAATTTAGATTCTTACAAATGTTTTAAGATTTTTTAATAAAAAAATCTTTTAATAAAGCTTATTATAAAAGTTCACTTTCATTATATTTATTCTTCTGAAGGACATGAGTTTTTTTATAAAATCTATATTCATGATAAACCACTTTTCAACTTAAATCTCTTGATTATTTTTGTGATTGTTAACTTTCTCTTGAGAGAATCACATTATTATGATCATTTTTAATTTGAAATTAAATTTCTATTAAATATCAATATTATTTGTATCCTGAATATAATTATTTTTAAATTTTTATACCATTTTTACATATAGTGTTTTACCATGGAATTTATTTTATTGGATAGTGAAAATATTCATAAATCCACATTATTTACTCAATATAGATATTTATCGATAATGAATATTATTCATAAATTAAACTGATCATTCTATATTTGAGGAATACATTGGAATGCAGTCATGGATGGGGACCAAAATTATATATCCCTATAATGAATAAACGATTATTGTGAGATAAATTAGTTGGCCAAATTAAATGGGGTTTTACCCATAGTTTTAAGTTGTCTTGGCACAAAGCATTGAAAATATAGATATCATTATGTTTGAGATCATGTCGTCCAATATTAAGATTTTATTTCATTAATAATTCCATTATTATTATCCCTGAGATTATTAAATTGATTTTATCGATGGGTGCATTTCGTACTAATGTTATTGATTAAATGGAATGCGTTCAGTTATTTAACTTGCCTTATTGACTATTCCATACATAATCATGACAGATTCAACTTTATTTAACCCTTACTAAGAATTTGAGATCCCCCTTATTTTTTTCCTTTCCCTGGGATATGAAGATGAATTATTTGAATGATTTTAAAGGATGTTCAGCATTTTATTTTATTATGTTTTATATTATATTCCCAATGTAAAATGTGTATCATGTTCTACAAGACAACTAAATGGATCGATCCTTTAGGATTTGAAGCCTTGTATCTATACCAATATAATAAAGTAACCTCTTGCTCTGGTTTACTGGATTTAGAGTTTTTATAGTTGGTATCTAAACAATTTTAATAGAAACATTTAGAACACGACTTAGGAAAACATAGATTTGGGAACATAACTGAATTATAGACTTTGAGGATATGTCAAATTGAGGAATGATATCATAATTTTTTTTAAATTAGATATTATGCGGTTTTTATAAGAAATAAATCCCTCTATAGATACTATAAGTGGAAATGAATCTAAAATAGTTATATTTATGGGTAATAACTCCAAAAAGGGTGCATTGGGTTGTGAATCGATCATCACCTAGTGCATGATAATGTGTATTACTACACACCTGGTTTGAAACTTCCACGGAATATTATAAAGACAATTCATATTCTATTTAAATATTTTTTGAAGGATTTGAAATTATTTTTTATGATTTAAATATATTCCCAAAGAAAGAAAGTATATGATTTTGATATTAACAATGAATAAATTCCCAATTTAGGTTAAGTGTTAAACAAGATCCAGAATTACAAGTTATGATTTAAAATTCATAATGTCATGAGATAATAAAGAATATACCCTTATTTAGAAATGGGACATTGAATAATGAATGGTATAAAAACTAATGGTCAATGTATAAATTTCCCTCTTAACCAAGCTAATATAGCAGGTTTTGGAATTGAGAAGATCACGACTATATTATAGAAGTTGAACCATGTTATAAAAAATAAAATTTTCAATGTTGAAACCTATTACTACAAAACATGATTTTTATATGTTGGTCCACTTCATGTGATATAATCCCCCATTAATTATTGGGATACTAATCTTGTGGTAGTTGAGCAATGGATTTAGTCCATTGAAATGATATTTTTTTCCCTTTGGACGTGATGAAAATGAAAAATTTATATTTGTAGTATACTGTATCAAGGGAGATGCTGATAAATGGTGGTTTTTAATCTAGAATACTATAGAGGAAGAGGAAATAGAATATATGGAATATATATATTTTAAAGAAAAATTCTTGAAGAAATATTTCCCTCATGATAAATATAATAAAATGAATATAAAATTCCTCATGTTAAAGAAAAAGTAGGATGAAAGTGTTTTGATTATGAAGATTCATTTTAAATTCAATCCAAGTATTATATAAATTACATTCACAAAATAGAATTCAAGATTTACCATTCCTTCTAAGTTCTTAAGACTTATCTTTGAAGGGTTGTGGTTTATCAACCTTTTTCCTCACATGACGAAATAGTTTTATGTATCATAAAAATAAGGACGAAATTTTATAGATCCTATATGTTGGTCGGAGTAGATAATTAAGAGGGGGTGAATTGAGTTCCAATTAAAATTTATGTTGAAAAGATTTTTATTAAAAATACCCCAATTAAAAAACAAACTAAACTATAGTGAATTTGTAATACAGTAATGGTTCAGTTAGATTCTCAAGAGATTGATTAGTTCTCAGTTAATCTATTCTGAAGATTGGATTAGCTTTTGAAACTAACCTATTGGGTTATAATAAATACAAACACATATTTTAACTATCAGAGTAACTTTAAAATAGATTTGTATTTAAAGTACTTAGTAATGGAATATTCAATATAGTTTTATCCAAAATAAAAAAGCATAGTAGTTTTAACCAAGAGGTCCAGTCTCAAGATGATACTTAGTCATCTCAAACAGTTTTATATAAAGCATTAATCCACACCCTAGATCAGGATTTACAACAGTACTCAGATTGTCCATGTCCTCAGACCTCTACCACAGTTCTACGTGGGAAATCAAAAATAACAATAGCTCACAGGCTGTCTAGGTCACACTTGACCTCTACCACTATCCGCAGTGGGATACAAGAGCGTAAGGGAAATATTGAGCGAGGATTTAGAAATCCTCTTGTTCAGCATAGGAGACAAGGTGTGTTTAAAATACTAAACACACACTGCTCAAAATGTAAATAAATGAAACACAATAGTTCTAAACAAATAGAGATGAGTTTAAAATGCTCTATGTGTATTGAGTGAAGCTCTGGACACCTTGGATTGAATGTAGATGAATCTTTGAGTACCTCTCTGGTTTTAGTCAAGAAAAACACAGTGTTGTTTTTGTATTTGACTTCTAGGTCCTGGTTGATCAGTCTGATTAGCTTGAGTTTAGGTGAAATTGTTGGAGATCTTTATTCATTGAATTTTTAGGTTCTATAGATTCAGTATGTATATTTCACTCTTCTTCTATGCAAATAAGTCCTTGTGTATCTCCAAAATATTGTTTCGTATGTGCATGGAAAGACTGATCGATCTCTATTTTGGTTGTATCAAGGTTCCCTTTTATATATATCCTTATCTCCGTTAATGGGAATGATTACGCTTTTATAGGTACGAGGTATTGTTTCTCGACATTCCAACAACTATCATTAATTAATTGCAGATGCATTAAAAACATAAAATTTGACTGTTGCTAAATAAACAAATAGAAATAAAGTTTAGAGAAACAATGACTGGTTCTCATTGGTAGATTCTAGTATCAGTGAGCTTGTATCATTGTACTTGAGTCAGTAGGCCTGTAACAATAGCTGTTACTCTTTATAATAGTAGTCTATGTATCAGTAAAAGCGACTCTATATCGGTATCTCCTCTTATCGGTAGATCTTCTGTAAAGGTAGCATTCTTGTATCGGTGGCTTTATCCATCGATAACTCGCCTATATCGGTAGTTTCTTGTATCTATGGATCTCTCTGTATCGGTAGCTGTCTGTTTGTATCAGTATACTTCATATCAGTAGTTGTCTCTCTGTCTGTATTAGTAGACTTCATATTGGTAGCTATCTGTCTTTCTGTATTGGAAGACTTCATATCAGTAGATTTCTGTCTGTCAGTATCGGTAGACTTCATATCAGTATCTCTCTTTCTGTCTGTATCAGTGATCATTGCTTATCGGTAGACTATGTAATGGTAGATCTATATCAGTGACTTAAAAACTTAATACTTATCTGTTCTATGAAAATCATATCTAGAGTGAGTTAGTATTATTTAAAAACATGTATAAACATATATAAACATTTATTAACATATTACAATGATTACTTTTATATTTTTGTTAACTCAATAGAAGGATGACATAATTTGACATATAGATAGGATTATCAAAACATATTAAAACATAATTGAGATTATCAAAACATGTGAGGTCAACACTATATATTCAAGGGAAATCAATAGAATAAGAGTTAGACTAAACAACATGAAAATAATAACACATCAAAGAAGAAGAAGAAAATAAATCAATTTTCCTCACGTAAAAATTATGATAAGAAACATCCGAGAAATTGTTTGAAGGTAATGCAAGTTTTTTTAAATGTGGTGATTAGAGTAGCCTAGATATTTAATGGAAGGGGAATAAATAAATCAATGATGTCCAATTATTCAACTATAATAAAATGGTTCATAATTGAAACCAATCACCCAATTATCAAGGGAATATACCATAGAATCGGATGAGAGCTGAAGTCTAAGATTAAGAAATAAATACAATTATGGTGGATGTTCCCAATGATGTTGAATAAGTTACTTTAATCATAGCCTCAAATTTAGATAAATATTTATTTGATTCTACATCCTCTCACTCTTTTATATCTTCAATGTTTTCTAAGAAATTAGATATTTTCCTATCAACACAAGAAGGGAATTTTAATTTAAAACACCTAGAGGAAGTCACACTATAATAAGGATGTGTCAAGAATTTCCTATTATGACACATAAACATTCTCTATTTGCTGAATTTTTGTCATAAAAATGGTTTAATTTTATATGATCCTTGGTATGGACCAGATTTTAGAATATGATTAAAAATTTTATTATGAGGAGAGGAAAATTATGATTCATGATAAAGATATATAATTCCTTGTATTTATAGAGGAGACTTTATCTTCCAAGTCATGTTTAGATCCACCCACAATAACACATCCAAATTATATTTTGGGGAAGAATAGAACACACAATCTTTGGATGGAAAATGTAATTATCAAATTGAGGATGAACATATTGTATAGGAATACATTGATGTATTTCCTGAGGAATTACCTATACATCCACCAAAGTGTAAAGTTTAGTTTTTCATTTATTTAATCCCCAATGAAAAACCTAAATCAAAGACTCCCTATATAATGGATACTGTGGAGTTATTGGAGTTGAAGAAACAACTAGAGGATTTGTGTGACAAGGGCTTTATATGACCTGGTGTTTTACCATGGGGAGACCTAGTTCTTTTCATTAATTATAAATATGGATTCAGGAGGACATACATTCAATATATTAAAATCAATGAAATTATGACAAATTACAAGTATCTTATACCTTGCATTGATGATATATTCATTCAACTTCATGGAGCTCAATATTTTTCAATGATTGAACTTCATTCTATTTATCATCAATTGCGAGTAATGAAGGAATACATTATGAACAAGGTATGCACATTATTAGTTTAAAATAATTCCATTTGGATATAATGAATATAGTATTCAAGAAATAGCTTGACACTTTTTTTTGTATTCATTTATTATATCGTATTTTATTATAAAATCTATAAGGGCCATGACAATAACTTCTATATCATTCGTGATATTATTATAAAATGTGTAATATGTTAAATTTAGAAAGTGTTGATTATAGATTTATAAATTTTCTTTTCGTGTCCATATTTTCTCAATGTATGGAGTTTCAGTTAATCTTGTGAATACAAAGGTAATCATATAATGATTTATACCAACAAAAATATCAAAGGAATATAGTTTCATTAGATTGGGAGGTTTCTATCGGTGATTCCCTTAGAATTTTTCATGATTGGATAACCCATTAACCAAGATTATAAATAAGGGGGTTATGTTTATATGGATAAAGGAATCTGATTTTTTTTGAATAATTCAATATGAAATTTTTCAATGCTCAAATTTTTAATCTACCATTACCAATTGATGAATTTGGGATATATAATGATGCATAAAAAAAGGGTTTTGGTTGTGTCCTTATGAAAAATGATATAGTTATTGAATATACATCAAGGTAGTTAAAGACTTATGAACAGAACTATCCAACCAATGATTGTGAGTTGGAAACTGTAATATTTTCTTTAATGGTATTGAGACATTATATCTATGGTGAAATATGTAAGATATACATTAACCATAAGAGGCTAAAATACCTATTTTCCTAAAAAGAGAACAATATGTAGAAACTATAATGGATTGATTTTCTCAAGTATTATTATTGATCAATAAAATTCCACTCGAGAAACTAAAATATGGAAACAAATGCATTGAGTAGGAAAGATCATGGAGTTATAACCAAAATGAGGATTGAAAGGGGTCCTATATTTATAGATATAGTAAATATGGAAATGAGAATTATTAAAGGTCTATATCACTCCATTTTCCAATGATTTTGAAACCATATTTGTTAGAGAAGATAAAAAGTTCCCAATCTGAGAATGGGAATTTTTTGGAGAAAATTAAAGGTGAGAATAATGAGAAATTAGAGGACTTCATTTGTGAAGATAATGTAGTAAAACATGGAAAGAAAATATTTGTTCCATTTATACCAAAGGCAAAAAGTGAATTGTTGGATGATTCTCATAAATAAAATTTCTCCATAAAACCTAGTGGCACTAAAATGAATAGGTATTTGAGGGAACATTTATAGTGGGATAACATGAATTAGGAATTTTTTTATTATGTATTAAGATACTTGGTTTGTCAATAGGTGAAGGAAGAGAGAAATATTCCTAGAGGAATCATGAAACCTCTTCCTATTATTATATGGGAAAAGGATTAAATTACAATGGAATTTATCACATAACTACCAACGAATCCTAGAAATAATGATGAATTATGGGTTATTATTGATCTCATAACCAAATTTGGGCATTTACTTACTATAATAGAATATTAACCACTTTACAACCTTCAAAAAGTCCAAATTAATGAATTTGTAAGACTTAATGGTGAACCCATTTCAACTTTTTTAGAATTTGATACATTTTTTATACTGAAATTCTAGAAGTGTCTTCAAAATTCTCTTGATACTAAGCCTCATTTGAGCACTGCCTACCATCCTAAAACTAATGAATAGTATGAAATGATTATTAAAACATTGGAAGAAGTATTGAGGTCATGATATCTTGAATTAAAATGTTTGTAGGATCACTATTTACCATTTATAATGTCTTCTGATAATAATATTTTCCATTCAAGTATTCAAATGGAACCGTATGAATCATTATATGAAAAAATATATGGTAATCCGACTTGTTGGGATGAATTTGGTGGAAGGATACTTGTAGGAACAAAAATCAGTAAGGAGATAATTACAATGGTAAATACTATTTAGAATCATATTAAAGTAGCTCAAAGTATAGGAAAGAGTTATGACAATAAAAAGTGAAAATATTTTTATTTTTATGTTGGATATTATGTTTTCATGAATGTATCCCCATGGAAGGATGTCACAAGGTTCAGTAAGAAGGGAAAACTGTGCCCTAGGTACATCAGACCCTTTGAAATTCATGAAAGAATTTGATCTATGAATTACTGACTAAAAAATTCCCCAAGCAAATCAAAATTACATGATTTTTTCTATATATAATTTTTAAAGAAGAACATTCCATACCCAATGCAAGTGATCGCCTCTAAATAAATATTATTGGAACTAGATCTATATTACTATAAATATCCCATACAAATTATTTCAACTAGAGATAAAGTATTCAGGAATCCGATTACACAACTAGAAAAGGTACTTTGGATAATTCATAAAATGAAGGATTTAATGTGGGAACCAGAGGATTTTATGAAGAAGGACCCCCATCATGTTTTTAAAAAGTAATATTTATAAAAATTTCAAGGAGGATGTTTTTTTTAGGTGGGGTAAATTTAACACCCAATAATCAATTACAATAATTAAAAATTCAATTTCAATAAAACTATAATATAATGAACATTTTAACATTTCATGGAACAAAAATTCTTGTTTTATTGGATGAATATTGATTTTGATCTTGGTAAAAATAATCCAGGAGTGAATTTTTTAAATTTTCCCTTTGAAATATGCTTCTATGAAAAAAATGTAGTATTTAACTAATCCTACTATTTTTTATAATAATTTATAATAATATTTTTAATTAATTATTTACAATAAATTTTATATAAATAAATATAAGACAATACAGAGGTAAAATGTGTATTTTTTCAGAAAACTATTTTTTAGAAAACTATTTTTTAAGGCATAATGTATCCCCATTCTAATTAATTAAAATAATTTTAATGATGAATGATTTAGATTAAATTTTTTGAATATATATATATATATAAATATATGAATTTAAATCCATATAATGAATAATTCCAGTCATATAGTTAATATAATATCATCTTATGCTTGAAAAAAGAATTTCTTGGAGAACCATTTTTCAACACGATTTGTGGGTTCGTTTTTAAATGAAATTCCTCATATTTTATGACTTAAATTTTATATAATAAATACCATATTTGTAATCATAATAATTAATATTCTTTAACAAGTTCAACTTAATATTTGGTCATAATTAATTGTAAAAATAGTAAAAATTAATTACGAAGGTTATGGTTAAAAGGGGTTTTGTGTGTTGCATAGGCTTGTGTTAAAATCAATCTTGTACAGACATATTATTTTTTGGATAAATTTTACTTCATAATTATAATAAATTGTTTCAAATCATGCACTAATTTTCATTTAATTTTAATTTTTAAATATTAAACTACCTAGGATAAAACAAATTGTTACCGTAGTGAAAACTCAAATGGTAAAGGTAGGTAACCTCCGAGGTAATGAAAATTACATGTTTAAAACATATTTTTTAGAGTTTTAGGTATGGATAGAAATTATATTACCTCCAAAAAATTATTTATCAATTTTTATGGCACTTAGTTTGAGAGTGACTTCCCATTATTGAATAAGTTTTGGTATTTACAAAAATGAAAACCCTCTTTAATTAGAAAAGGGAACCCACTCCCCTCACTTAGTCACACCAATCAAGTCATTTATATCGACCAGAAACTACAAAAATCTCACCAAAAAATCATTATACACATTATATTGGTTTTCATATTCCCAAAATACCAATCCTATGGTCTTTAATAAGAGATCAAAATGAGGATCTTCTAAGAAAAGGTAATTGTCTTCACTAAGCTCTTTCTTTTTTTTACTTCTTATTTCAGTAACATCAATTTTTTATTAAAAATTAAAATATAATAACAAAAATATATACCATATAATAATATGTTTTTATGTTAATGGCATGATATTTTTCCATATCCTACTCCTTCCAATGGGAGACAACTCCGTCACTCGTGTGTACGATGGATTACCACTTCATGAACTGATGTAATTTGGTTTCCCTATTCGACTCATGTGGATAGTCATAATGATGAAAATAATATATATATACGATACATATGAAATTATTATAATTATGAAAAAATAGTATATCATACAATTCTTTACCCTTTCACCCATTAAGGGAATGATATCATTGCTTGTACTTATGTACGACCTACCATATCCACAAAGCGATGCGATTCATTTTTCGAGTCCAACTTTCAATAATGATTAAAAAAGTTATATAATGAAAGAATATTATATTTGTAAAATTAATATATATATTTATATTATGGATCTATATTTTATGCATAATAATCGAAACATCCATAACAAAATAATCATGAGAAAATGAAGTAGCTAATATCAGAAAAACTGTAATAGGGAAATATTATTAATGAATAGGTGGAAAGATGTTATAATAGGGTTATATATGATATTATAAATGTGAATATAGTTATTTTTTAAATTAATAACATTATTAAAACAATTATATATTCAGTTAAATCATATTAAACTAATGGGAAGCGTGAGGTAAGGGGTTGTGTCTCTATTTACACTCTATTGAGACATATTTTTTATTATGCACCTATTAACTTATATGTGGTGTATATACTGCCACTTTTATTTATTTAACCGGAATAAATATTTATTAATGATGATTATTGTTAGAATTCAAGCATATTTTACAATGGGTTGTAATATTAAAGTTACCAAAGATGTTAGAATCTATTTTATAATCTCACTTTTTTATGGATTGCTTTTATTTTAATTTAAGGAATATTATCATTTATCCTTCCTAAGATCCAATAATTTTCATATCCACCATATATTTAAGGAGCTTAAATATTATATTACAACTTTTAATATCTTTATTACATGAATTAGATAGCGACCCTGGACTTTTTCACATATCATTACATGAATTTAAGAATAATAAAACATAATATTACAAGAAAAGGATCATAAAGTCTTGTGTCTTGGATGATTAGGTACATAATTAAAAATCATAAAAAAATTTATTATTAATAATGAGATCCTAATTTAAATTTTTCTCATACATATTTATTGGATAATATAGGGATAACATGGACAAAGGGACGAGCATAAAATTCCAGTAAGGGAATAAACATAAGAATAAAGCTTTAGCACATGGGTTAGAAGGCATGACATAATGATAAAAAAACATAGAACATGTGGAATCATAAAAAATAAAAATGGGATCATATAAAAATTGTTTAATAGTATTGTAGAAGTAACATAAAACATTACTTCATCCTGATTTAAGGCTCATTGCACACAGGGGATAACAAGTCAATGTTAACCACCAAGATCATTGCAAATAGAAGCACGAGTCAAGGATTATCACTGAGACCATTTCACATAATGTCTCATGAATCTCAAAATTACCCAATTAATTAGAGTTATATCTAGGTGTACCCATAATTACATGTTAATGAATATTATTTCCACATAAATAATCATAAATAATCAGTAATATATAAATATAATGGTTACCCATATTTAGAATTGGGTATCATATTCATGTCATAATGCATAAAAATGGGAGTATCATATAAATGTCAATGAATTAAAAAAATTAGATCATTAATGGATAATTATAATGTAGTACAGGAATATATCATAAAACTTTATGTCAACATGAAATATTAACATGTAAAAAGAGCACTTAAGAAAGTTTAGAATTAAAACATCTTGGCGTAGTTAAAGGAAAATATCAAATGTCATTTAAAACATAAAAGGGAATAATATTTTATATAAAACTATAAGTGAAACAAGAAGGGATTTATCATAAAAATATTGGTTTTATAAAAATAATCATCTCTTAAAAATAGATTATATAGTGTACTTGAAAATGGGTAAGAATTTGGGAAGTTCCCTTAAACAGGTTTGCTTATTGGGAAGTATTGAGTAAAACATGTATATAACAAAAAGAAAATGATTATTGGACCTTGATACATGATTTTATAGTATGAAACAAGAATTTATATTTTGTACATATAAATAACAGATAAATTCATTTGGGTCAAATTAAATTCATTAAATAGTATTTATAGAACCTATTATTCATTTAATTAATTTATTATAACCTTTTTGGTTCAATAATGACATCTTTTATGGGTTAAGAGGTTCAATTTGATTGTTTGGGATTGTTTGTTTCCTTGGTTTTCATGATTGGTTTACTTATATACATATAAGGATAAACATGTAATATGATAATGGTTGTATAGAATTTGAGTTATATGTTATTAGTGAACATACAAAAAATTACATGGTTATAATATTCATTTGATTATTTTAAGTGAGGATGAATCATTAAATAAAACATTAATGACAACTGTTTTGGTTAATTGGCAGTTTTTTAACCTAAAAAATGCATTTTGATTTATAAATTAGTATCAGGTCTAAAAAAGATTCCATAACTTTAAATAAGATATAATACACATATTTTTTTTTTAAACCATAAATATGGTTTTATGACCAGAATTGAAGACGGTAATAAAAAATTGAAAACCCATCATCCTTGAATGTGATAAATTAACCTATCTTAGATGGTGTTTTCATTTCTAGTATAAAAGAAGGGGGAATGAGAGATGGTGATGAATTATTACATTATCATAAAAAACTTATAGAACATTTATGGTGATAGAGTTATCATAAAATTTGGATGAATGAAGTTGAGGAAAGAAAAATAAAGAAAGGAACATGAAAGAAAATAAATGAAATGAAAAGAGGAGTTTACTTCATGAATATATCTTTCTTGAGAGCCTTTTTAGGGGAGAAGTTTTGGTCTTTTTATGAGAAACAAAGCATCTGGACGTCGGAGAGGGTCTTAGAGAGATATTTGAGAATAAGTTGGACTAGGAACAAGGATTGAGAGGTGTGACAATTGGAGGTAAAGAGGGTTGGTATTTATAGTGGAGGAGAGGCGGAGTTTTCCACTATTTAAATCATTAAATTAATATTTTTTTCTCAAAAATATGAATAGTCGTTCTTATTATGACAAAAAAAAGTAAAAAGATCATTTGAGTTCGAACCAAGGGTGCTTACCTTAGTAGAACATCATTCATGACTCAATAATTCATGTATTTAGATTATTTTTTAAGTTATTGTATTTCACTATTCATCAAATTCAAATATTTTAGAAAAATTCCAAAAAATTCACCTAATAATTTTTGGATTTGTAGAATCCAAAAATGAACTCAAGTTTTTTTAAAATAATCATCTAAATATGAGAAATTAAATTTTTAATTAAAATCATAATTTACTTGAAAATACAAATTTTAAAATTAGAACTGCTTTTCTAACACATTAAAAAATTAATTAAGTACTCGTAAAATTATCTTATGATCATAAGAAATCAAAATATTAATTTATGAATTCATTTTATGGAAATAAATTTTCTTATAATTTATTAAATTAATCATATAATTTTAGTTAAATATACAAGACTTACAATAATAAAAACACTTTTTTAATAATTTTTTAAAAAATTATTTACATATACAATGATATAATTATATCATAGTGTAACATATAAGACGGATAAAGTTTATTTATAATATCATTGGTGAGGTTACTATTACATTGGTTGGTTTACTATTCATAACTATTGCTTTACTATTCTAAAGTTCAAGTTACTATTTCATCAGTATATGTTCCTTAACATCAAGAGATACATTTTATTTCACTCATTCTTAATTTATAAGGATTGTATTTCCTTTATATAAGTAATATTATGTTATTATACTATAATCCACAATTATAATAAGGGAATTCCATTGATAAAACATCTGGTCATTACATTCTTCCCCCCTTATGAAATTTCACCATCGAAATTTCATTTTACATTCTAAGCCATAAACAGGTGTGGGTACTTTTCCTTTATTTCTTCCCCCAGTTTCCATGTTGCCTCATCATACTTATGGTTCTCCATAGTACTTTGACCAGTTGAGCTGTCTTGTTGTGTAGAACATTATCTCTACAATCCAAGATCTTCACTGGATGCTCCTCCTAAGAAATGTTTTTCTAAAACTGTGCCACCTATGAAGAGATTACATGTGAAGGATATGATATGGACTTCATTAAGAGGGATACGTGGAATACATCGTGTAATTCAGACATGGTTGGTGGAAGTTCTAGTTTATAGGACACAAATCCAACATGATAAATAATCTCGAAGGGGACGATGTACTCGGGGCTTAGCTTTCCTTTCTTCCCAAACATCATGACCTTCTTCTATAGAGATATGTAGTGGAATACCGTGTATTTATCTTTGAACTCAAGATCCCATCAAGAACAGTTTTCCTAACTCTATTGTCAAATTTGGGATGCCTTGATGTGATTCTGAATGGTCTTCACCTTCTCCACCATTTCTTTAACCATTTCAGGTCCTAGAAGATTATACTAACTGACTTCATCCTAACACGCTAGTGTTTTGCACCTTTTTACAATAAAGGGATTCATATGCTGCCATTAAAATAATGGAGTGGAAACTATTATTGTAAGATAATTTGACCAGTGTAAGAAGTTAGTCCCAACCTCCTTTGAAGTCCATATAAAATGCTATCAACATATCTTCTAATATATGAATAGTTATATCAGATTGACCATTAGTTTGAGGATGGTTGGTTGTGCTGAAGTTCAACACAGTTCCTAGAGCATGTTGGAAACTTTTCCAGAACTTCAAGGTGAATCATAGATCTTCATCAAATAAATTAGATAGTGGTACTACATACAGCTATAACACCTCATTGATATATATCCATACAATTGAATCCAATTAAAAGTCCTCTCAAATTGTTATAAAGAAAGATATATATGTAATATGATCCATAATGGCACATATTGAACTTTTTCCTTTGGATTTCCATGAAAGTCCAGTGAAAAATTCCATGGTAATGTTCTCCCACTTCCATGTTGATATAGGTAGTAGTTAAATCAGTGCCTTTGACTTTTGTCTTCCATATTTCACTTATTGACATACCAGGAACTTTGATATATATTCAGCAATCATTTTCTTCATATTGTCCCACCAAAAGTTCCCTCAGAGTCCTCGATACATATTTGTGCACCCTAGGTGAATAGAGGAGGTTGAGATATTCCCATCATTCAAAATATCCTTATTTATTTTTGGATCATATGGTACACATAATTGTGACCCAAATATTATAACAAATTACTCATCAATCTTGAAGTCATAGGATTTCCCATTTTTAGTAGATTCTACCATTTTTAGGATTTCCACATCTTTTCGTTGAGCATCCATTATTTTCTTTGTGAGAGAATGTTGAGAAACCATTTGAGAAAGAATTGATTATGATTCTACCTTAATTATTCTCATTTCCATCCTCTCCAATTCAAATAAGATTGGATCCTTCAGAACACTCATCATTGGTAATGATGAATGATCCTTTCTACTAAAATCATCCACCACATTATTTACCTTAATAGGATGGTAGTGGATTGAGCATTCATAATCCTTGATGAACTCTAACTGTATTTGTTGGTGCATATTAATATCCTTCTATGTGAATATATATTTGAGACTATTGTGATCAGTATATATCTCACACTTCTCCCTATATATTTAATACTTCCAGATTTTCAAAGAAAAGATCAAAACTACCAACTTCTGATCATGCGTGGGATAATGTTTCTCATGGATTTTCAACTTCCTTGAGAGATGGTACATAAATTTATCATTTTTCATTAGTAAAAATCCTAATAATTTCTCTGAAGCATTACTATACACCACAAATAGTTATCCACTTGTTGGGAGTGTGAGTACTAGCACAATGATAAGCCTCTTTTTGAAAATTTTAAAGCCTTCCTCATATTTGTGAGTATAGAAAAAATTCACCCCCTTATGTGTCAGCATGGTCACTAGGTTTTAAAATCATGAAACATTATTCATAAATTGTCAGTAATACCCAGGTAGACCAAGGATTCTATGGATCTCCATTACGAATGTTGGCCTGGGCCACTCTTCAATTGCCTTTATCTTATAAGAGTCTACAGATATCCCTTTGTTGGTGATAACATGCACCAATAATGATACTTCCTCCATCCATAACTCATATTTACTATAATTTTCATATAGTTTCCCCTTTTGAAAATTTAGTAGCACAATATTCAAATGCTCTTTCTATTCCTCCTTTCTGTTAGAGTATATTAGAATATCATCAATAAAGACTACCAAAAAATTCTCAAGGTAATCTATAAAGACTCTATTAATTAAGATACATTAAATTTTTTTAGAGAATTAGTGAGTCTGAAGGCCATCACTATGAAATCAAAGTGTCTATACCTTGTTCTAAAGGCATTCTTGGGAATACCTTCCTTCATCGCCTTTAATTGGTGATATCTCGACTGAAGGTCTGTATTAGAAAAATAACTGTCCCTATGAAGATGATCGAACAAGTCATATATCTAAGGTAGGGGATACTTCTTCTTTATCAGGAATATTTTGAGCTCATGATAATCAATGAATAGGAACATTGAACCATCCTTCTTCTTGTCAACGAGGAGTGGAGCTCCCCAAGGTGAAGCACAAAGGCGTATAAAACCGTTGTCTAGATTCTCATGTAACTGCTTCTTCATATCTTCTAACTCTACGGTATCCATTCTATAAGTTGTATTTGATATAGTATGTGATCTAGAAATAAGTTCAATCAAGAACTCAACATCTTGACCAAGAGGAAGACTAGGAAAATCATTGGGAAATACATCAGTGTAGTCCATTATAATGGGAATCTTTTTGAGCATGATTCTCCCCTTGGTCTCAATCATTTGAGCTAGACATGCTTTCTCATAAGGCAGTAATATCCACACGTGAGACAATTATTCTAAATTAGATTCATCTTACTCCTTATACATGTAAATAGTTGGAGGATTCTTCAAGATGTGAATATTGATATCTCTTTCCCAAAAGATGATGCTGTCTTTTATAAAGATATCCAATCAATTACCAAGATAACATTGAACTCCACTAAAGAATGTATGATGGTATTTTATTGGAGGTTTAGTCCACAAATGTTAACTGAGGAGGAGTTATATAAATTGGATTCAATAATTTCACCATTTACTATTCTCATAGATAACTCAATCTCTAAATTTTGAGGTGGCGTTTGAATAGTTCTACTAAACATGCAAGATATGAAAGAATTTGTTGCACCAGAATCTAATAGTACATTTTCTATTCTTGAATGTATAACTTGAATACCTATCACCACATCATTTTTCAACTCCACCTCTGTATTAGTGATAGCATAATCCCTTCCTTGTTTCCTTGATGGTTGTTGTTTATTGCCTCTAACAACCCTTGGATTAGGGAAATCATTCACATAATGACCATGTTCCTTGTGGTTCAAAAACTACACTATTGGATACAAATTGATTTTAGCCTTCCTTTCTTATTCAAAATTAGTTATATTTTTCATATCCCTTCGGAAGTTTTTAGCCATATGTCCCTTTCTTCCACATTTTAAGTGATTCATGGTTCCCTTTAGACAGTTTCCATGATGAATCTTCCCACAATTCTGACATGTGGAATTTTTTATCTTCTATCTATCTTGGGATGTATGTTCCAAACCACCCATATTAGACTCTATTTTTTCTCTTCTTGTCACCGGGACCATGAGACCACTGAGAGTCTCTAATATTCATTTCAACCTTGAGGGAACAACATATAATCTCCTCATAATTGTCAAAGTCCAAAATCACAAACACTTTTCATAGAATCAGCATTAGTTAGGTAAAGAAGAGACCCACCTTGATTTTGATGTTCATGAAAAATCCAAAGGAGTATCTTGAAAGCTTGGTGAAGTTTTCTTCATAATCCCTAATGGAGTGATCTTCTGTCTGCTTAAGTTAGAGGAACTCTCTTTCCATCTTATGATGGAGGATTTAGGGAAAATATTTATTGAAAATCATTTCTTAAATTTATCCCAATCCAATGAATAAATTTCCTCAAAGGACTCCCTATTATTGATCAGTATCCAACAATGATCAGCTAACCCATCCAAACAATAGACCAACAACATTGCATTCTATTCTTCTAAGCATTTGGGGATAAAAAATATCTTTTTAATGCAGTAATCCATTGTTCCGTGAGGAGGGGATCAAAAGATCCACTAAACATGGGAGGACTTTTCTGCATGAAGGATTATATGGAAACTTTCTCTTTCCTTGGAGGAGGAGGGAGTTCCACATGATTCAATTTATTATTCATAACTTGAGCCAGCTGATCAAGTACTTCCTTAATGTTATGATTACCCGTTCCCATCAAATCAGGCATATCATTAAAGAAATCATCACATTCCCTATCACATTGATTGTTGGAGATTGTTATTATATTTCCCACTATTAACTATGAAAAATAACATACAATTATAGTTCTTGAATACTTAACTAATAATCATAAAAAGGAAAATTTAAACATAAAAGACTAAAATTGAAAATGGAAAGTATATCCTAACATGTTATTCCTGAGGTTTCAATATAAGTCATCCCTAATATATATCCTCAAATTTATTCATATGAGAGTATTTTTTTGTTCCCTTAATAATGGTTCATAATAAGCTTATGAATTTACCAATGCATATCCCTTGGGAGTGTCAAACCAAGAGTACCACATTCCCATTTTTGTGCACTAGTTCCCGTTCGAGTCTAGCTCAATGTTGTGTTTTCATGTTTTACCCATAGAAACATCTGTTCCAGAGCCACATCCACTTGTTCATATCTAAATAGGGATCTATTTTATTAATAAACCACTTACTCTATAATTACCAAAATTTAAGGATGCTTTCTTATACTTAGTCTTATCCATATGGTTTTTATAAAAGTTCTCTATTCCTAATTTCCAAAAATAAATAGACCATGCTATGATACAATCTATAAATATCCTAGCCTATTTCACATATCATTACATGATTTTAAGTATAATGAAACATCACATTATAATAAAAGTATTGTAAAGTATAGTTTATTGGAATATTAGGTACATAATTAAACATCATAAAAAAATCTATTTAATCTCTATAATTAGATCCTGAATTACATTGTGGTCATAAATATTCATAGGATAACCTGGGGATAACAAGAACAATGGGATGATCTAAAAATCCTACTAGGGGAATAAATATAAGAATAAAGATTTAGCACATGGGTTAGATGGCATGGAATAATGAAAAAAATTGAACATATAGAATCATAACAAATAAAAAGGGGATCATATAATCCTGGGGTCATAGTAATCTATAAGAATAATAAAAAATGACTTTATCCTGAGTCCATGCTTGTTGAACATAGAGATGCCCAAGTCAAGGTTAACCACCATGATCGTTTCACATAGTAGCAAAAGTCAATTATAACTGCAAAGACCGTTGCACATAACATCTCATGGACTCAACATTACCAAATTTATTGGAGAACTATCCAGGTACACCCATTAATACTTGTTCATGAATATTCTTTCCATATATAGAATCATACATAATCAATATTTTATAAACATAAGGGTTACCCATAGTAATAATTCGACATTATAATCATGTCATAAAGAATAACAAATGGGAGTATCATAAAAATTCCTAGGATGGAAATGAATTAAATTATTATTGGAAAATAATAGGGTAGTATAGACATATCATGAATATTTATGTAAACCTGAAGTATTATCATGTAAAAAAGAGTACATAAAAAACTTTATAATTAAAACATTTTAGAGCAGTTAATAGAAAATATCAATGTCTTAAAAGTATATTATATAGTGTACTTGAAAATGGGAAAGAATTCGAGAAGTTCCCTTAAACGAGTTTGCTTATTGGGAAGTATTGAGGAGGGGACCACTTAAAAACATGTATATCCCCAAAATATAATGATGATTGGACCTTGATACATGCGTTTGTAGAATTTAAATAGAATTTATAATATTTACATAAAAATAACAGATAACTTCATTAGGGTAAAATGAAAGATAGATCAACCTGAAGCAATAATGGAGATTTGGGTAGAATCCCTTACCTTTAGTCTGATGGTTTCATTCACTTGATCTTAATGTCCGGGATAACCAAATAACATTAATTAATTAGTATGAATAGAACCTATTATTTATTTAATATATTTTTTAACCATTTTATGTTTATTCATGACCTTTTTTATTGGTTAAGAGGTTTAATTTCATTGTTTGAGAGAATTTGTTTCCTTGGTTTTCCTGATTGGTTTACCGATATACAATGTAAGGATAAATATGTAAGATGAGAATGGTTGTACAGAATTGGAGTTGTTTATTATTAGTAAAAATCTAGAATATTACATCATTATAAAAGTCATTTGTTTTTTTCAAGTGATGATAAATCATTATATAAAACATTAATAATAAATGTTTTGGTTAATGGGTAGTTTTTGGAACACAACGAACTGATTTTGGTTTATAAATTAGTATCCTATGTAAAAATGATCCCAGAACCCTAAATAATATAAAATATATATATTATAGTCTGTTTCAACAATAAAAATGGTTTCATGAACATAATTTATGATGGTAATATAAATTGAAAACCCATTTTCCTTGAATGTGATAAATTAACACATCTAAGATGGTGTTTCCATTTCTAGTATAAAACCATGGGAAATGACAGATGATGATGAATTATTAAATTATCCTAAAAAATTATAGTGCATGTATGTTACTGGAGTAATCATAACATTTGGATTAAAGGAGATGAAGAATGAAAAATAAAGAAAGGAACTTGAAAAAAAAAATTAATTGAGAAGAGGAATTTACCTCTTGAATATATATTTATAAAGAGCCTCCTTAGGGGAGAGGTTTTCGTATTTTTAAGAGAAAAAGAGATCTTCTATGTGGTAGAGGGTATTAGAGAGATATTTTATTAGAATTTAGTCTAGGAAAAAGGCTTGATACGTGTGAGGAGAGGAGGTAAAGAGGAGTTGTATTTATAGTGGAGGAGAGGAGGGGTTTATCATTATTTTAATCATTAGTTTAATATTTAACTCAAGACTATCAATAGTCTTGATTATTATGAACAAAAATACAAATTAGATCTTGTGAGTTCAATAAAAGTGTGCTTATCTCATTATAACATCATTTATGACTCAATAATTCATGTATTTAGCTTATTTTGTAAATTATCATATTTGATTATTCATAAAAAATTCACGTATTTCATAAAAATTGAAAAAATTCACCATAGCCGTTTTTTGAAGTGTAGATTCCAAAAATGAAAATAATTTTTCAAAAATAATTTTTAAATATGTGAAATATAATTTTCAATGAAAATAATAATTTAATTGGAAAATAAAAATTTTAAAATTAAAAATTCTTTTCTAACACTTTGAAAATTTAATTAATGTCTCATAAAATTATATTATGATCATAAGTCATAAAAATAATAATTTATGAATTTATTTTATGAAAGTAAATTTTCTTTTAATTTATTAAATTAATCATAAAGTTGTATTAAAATATACCAGACTTACAAAAATACCAACACATTATTAAAAAAATATTAAAAAATTTATTTACCTATATTATGATATAATTATATCATAGTATCACATATAATATTGATAAATTTTATTTATACTTTTATTATTGAAGTTACTATTACATTGGTTAGTTTAATATTCATAAGGGTCACATTATTATTACAAATGTCAAGTTACTATTTCATCGGTATATGTTTCTTAACTTCAATAGATACATTTTATTTGAGTCATTCTTTATTTATAAGGTTTTTATTGTATTCTATAAGTCATATAATGTTATTATAATATAAGAAAAATTTTAAGAAGTTAATTCCATTGATAAAAAATTGGGTCATTAAAAATCAAACAAATAATTATTTAAAATACCCAATATTATTTATATTTTAATTGGATATGTTTTACTTCCATGTCTATATTTTTCAAAATTATTTTGTAAAAGAACATTTATTTACTCAAATGAATTATTAATTAAATTATAACTTATCCTTAAATATTGAAATGGATTTCAATATAATATTTCTACTATTTTCTAAAAGGCATGTTTTAAAATTTCTATATAAATAGTCAAAAGGAATGTTTTTTAACATATACGACGATAACACACATCCTCACCATCATAACTGTTTTATAATATTTAGCTTCTTTAACAAATTTTAAATGATTTCAAAAATAAATATCTTTTAGGAAATCTAATTATAAATTTTTTGTTCAATTCTATTTATTCTCACAAAGGATATGATATTTTTTTATAAAAACTATATTCCCAATGAACCGATGGTCACCTCTCATCTCTCGATTAATTTTAGGTTGTTAACTTTTTTTTGATACAATAAATTTCTTCTGATAATATTCAATTAGAAATTATATTTCTCTTTAATTTCCACATTCTATTTATGATGATGATGATGATTTCCTAAACCAATTTCTATTTTTTACATATGGTGTTTTATTATGTAAGTTATTTGATTAATAGGGTAAAATGTTGATAAATTCATATTATTTAATCAATATTAATATTTACTGATAATGAATATTACTTATGAATTAAATCAATTATTGAATATATGAGGAATGGGTTGGACATGTAGTGGTGGATGAGACCTCAAATTATATAGTTGCGTGTTGCATTGATAGGTCTCATGAGATAAATCTGTTGGCCAAATTTAATTATGGTTTACCCATAGATTTAAACTATTTTAGTGCATGGCCATGACTGTAAAAATGTCATGATATCTAAGATCATGAAATCCAATATTAAACATTTACTTTATTGGGAATTAATTTATTATAATGCATGAGACTATTTCATTGATGTTATCAATAAATTAATTTGGCTCTCAAGTTATTGATTAAATGCTATGTTCTTTTAGTTAGTTTACATTCACTATTGATTAAGACTTATTTAATCAAGATATCTTTCAATGTATGTAACTATTAATGAGTATTTGAGATCACCATTATTTTTCTCTTTCCCCAGGATATAAAGATGAATTATTTGAATAAGTTTCAAGGATTATAACAATTTTATTTTATATTCCATTTCCAATGTAAAATGGGAATCATGTATGTATATGGTTCTCTAAGACTACTAAACTGATTGTTCCATCATGATTTTAACCCTTATATATAGACCAATATAATAAAGTAACCTCAAGATCTAGGTTTCTAGATTCTAGGTTGTTATACATTCCCTAGAATAAATATTTCACCAAGTGAGTTAATAATCTTGTGCATGCTCTAATCCTCATGCCCAATCCCTATAATATGCTACCCATGATCCAAAAACACTGAATAGTGATCAAATCGGATGAGTCTCAACCAGACATCAGGCTAGCCTCCACATACACTTGAGGCTATTGACTAGAAGAAGGGGTCTAGGGTGTTACCATGAGGATACTATACCCTTATATAAGAGTGTGAAATTATAGTTAAAATAAAAAAAACATCATCGATCAACATAAAAACCCATTAGAGAAAGCAGATTCAATAAACTTATCCTTAAATATAAAATAATAAAATGTATAATATAGTAGTCATATAGACTCAAAATAATTCCAATACAAATTAGCTTATATCCCACTAGGAAGATTAGAAATAGGTATTAAAATGAAGAATAAAAAATATATAAGGTTACGATACTATCCCCAAGCCTCACCACATCTTGATATCCAATCCCATCTGAGCTATCCCACTCAATAAACTACTCTAGGTGTATACGCATCCTAAACCAATGAACTGTGGGGTCTTCTATAGTATCCAAGTTATTATTTGGAAAGTGTGAATTCAAATTTTAGTTTACTGAGATTAGTTGACTATAATGATAAGTTTCAGAATATATTTTATTTATTTAAGTGGAAGTAGTGATAGTTTTTCCTTAATCATTTTTTGAAATAGGTTTCTGGAGGAAGATTTTTTTGAAATGGGTTCTAACTATGTTCTTAGTAGTATATGTTCATGTTCCAAAAGTTTGGATGGGGATTTAAAAAGTTATTAGATGTTCAATTTACTATTTTAGTGGTTACAGATTTACCAGAGGTGGCAGTCATTTTGAAAATTACCAGATGATATCATTAGCAGAAACAATGGCACAAATTTGATCTTGGATTTCTTAGAGCTTAGAGAAGCTTGAGGATCGATGAAACTTTTTATAAATATAAGTGTGGGGCCCCATATTCTTTGTACTAACATTTAATGTAATGAGATTACTTATTTTAAAAATACACATTACTCATTAATCATAAGCTATAAACTTTTCATTCCAAAAACAATAAAATGATTAAATATTTCTGTTGGGGATATTAGGACATTCAATAAAAACCTTGTAAAACCAAATCATTCTTTCATTATTAGATTTAATTTCAATTTCATTTATATTTTATATCTATTGGAGTGCGAATATATGAAGTTGTTTCAACATAGTGTAGGGATTTAGTTGAATTAGTGTCTTCAATGTTCTAAAATACTAAGGTTTAGAGAGTTCCTTATTGAATGTATTTTCACTAGTGTGATTCTAGATTAATTGATTTTGGTTGTTTATAAGAAGGAAAATGTATAGGAATTATCAATAAGTGGTATAATAGGGTGTGTTTTATAGTAGGATTAGCATATCACATGATAATAGAAATAACATTCTTTTTCTTAGACATTTTTTTTGAATTTCAGTGGGAGTCATTATTTTTCATAATTATAGTATTGAATGATGGAAAGGTTTATATTTATAGATTTTATGGAAGAACCATTAGTTTAAATAAAATTTATATGGAAGACTATCCCATTTAGAAAGATCCAAGTTATCCGTTGAATGGTGTCAAACCATAAATAATGGATAAAGGTGAATTAGGAAAGAAAGATCAGAAGGAACTTGGTTTGATACAAATTTAATTAGTCACAAATATGGGTTTGAACATTTAGGAAAGGAAAAAATAGTATATTTGATGTTATCACTTGCATATATATACAAAAAAATCTATAATATTAAATAAAATTTAATTGATGCTGAGGTTATTTAGAATTTATTTATCAGAAGAATGATCTATATAAGATCTTTTGAGTGATTTAAAATTGATCTAGAGAAATCTATATTATATTATGGTTATGTTTTTGGGTGATGTTTGAATGATTTTTTTTCTCATCTCTATCAAAATAATGTTAATATAAGGTGAAAAATATGATTAATTCATCCAGAAAGAATGAATTGGGTTTTCTTGATGTTAGTAACATGATTCTCAGTGAGGAGTTCTGAAGGGGAGAGGGTTTATCTTCTTCTAGTGATGTATTCAATAAAAAATTAAGGGTATAATCAAACCATCAAAAGAATCTAAATAAATCATATATTAATTCAACATATATGTGAAAGAGTAATTTTTTCAGAAGTGGAACTATTTATTGGCATTTCAGAAAGAAAGGTAACCTCAAGAAATATATTCATTACAAGAAGAAAAATTCTAGAAGGAATGTATCCAGAGAACTAAGTATAGTAGTAGAGAGTAGTGCAAATATAATTTTACGTTTTTATACTCAAATATAATATTAGATCATATATTCAAAAGATTATTTTAATTCCACTGGAGAAAATGGACATATGTTAAATTAAGTATTTATAAATTTTAGTGGATTTAATATTTCTAATGATGAAGCAATTGACATTGTAAAGAAGGGGGAAGTAAAATATAAATTATAAAAAATGGATGTTTCCTTGTACTAAAGGTATAAATACATGTTTTAGGTGTCTATAAGAACCTTATTTCCGTTTGTTAGCTGGTAGAAGTAGGTTTTAGAACTCGTTTTGTAGAGGGATTATGGAATATTTCTTGATTATTTCATATGATAGAAATAATTGTAAAAGATGGGCCATTTTATCTTAAAATAAAGACAGTGGGAGCTACAATTACTATAAAATTATATCCTATATGTTCAGAATGTTGTTATAATTGGTTTGGTCACCTTAGTGAGAAATCTAAGAATATTCAAGTCAATAAATTCATAGTAAATCTAGAAAATTTAGACTTCCGATGATGCATGAGTTGTATATCCAGGCCTAAAAAGAGTATTTTTCAATCTATTTGTAAATAAACAAAATGTCATATGCTAGATTTGGTTAATACAGATGTTCAGAGAGATACTCTAGTTCTTTCTCATAGATTAGAAAAGTAATTTGTTAACTTCATTTATGATTTCCCAATAAAAGTATAAGTATAATTTTTGAAACATAAAAGTGAAGTAATTAAATTATTTATTTAGTGGAAGCCTATGGTGGAAAAAGAATCTATAATCAACCTAAAATGTTTGAGATTATATAATGGTGCCGAGTTTACAGTAATGTGTTTTTGAAATTGCCACAGACAAAAGGGATATGACATTAGACGACTATTCCTGGAACACCAGAACAAAATGGGGTAGATGAGAGAATGAATTAGATATTAATTGAGAGAACAAGAAGAATGTGTCTACAATCTGTAATGCCTATGGAGTTTTGAGAAGAATAAGTGGGTATAAAAACTTAGTTAAATAATAGATTTCCATTAACACTAGTTGAAAAAAAATATTGGAAGAAATTTGATTAAGAATGTACTATAATTTTCACATATTATAGTCATCATAATTTTATCCTATATGCATTCAGATTAAAAATACATTGATAAGATTAAATTAAAATCAAAATATTGTTTTTTATAGGCCATAAAGATGAAGAATTTTATTTTTGGCTTTGGGATTATAAAAAGAGGAATGTTTTAAGAAGATGAATTGTGATCTTAAATGATAAGATCTTTTGGAATGGTCATAACTTTAAGGGAAATAAGTTTGATAATAATGATTAAACTTCAGTTAAAGTTGATACGAATGGTGGTTCTAGATGATCAAAAGTTATAGAAAGATTATATTTCCCTAAGTCTATCAGAAGATCAAATATTCCATAAATTTTATAGATCGGTGTAATTATTTTAAAAGTATATCTAATTAAAGGAATAAATTAAAGCTAAAGAACTAGTGAAGCTCAATCTAGATTTCAAGAATGTGAAGATCCAAAAGATCATGTTCAGGAAGAAGATGAATTATACTTGAATCTGTGAATATTTTCAAAGGTGATAAGCCAAATGCATAAGTATGAATATTATCATAATTTCTTACTTTCAACAGATGTGGGATAATTATAAAGTGTTTAATAAGTGACTAATATGATTGATTTTCGAAATTTTTAGTTAGTAAGGCATGAGGAGTTAGATTCACTATGAGTTTATAACACCTAAGAGCTAAGGATATTGCCTCTAGGGTAAAAATCAATTGAGAAAAAATGTATTTTCAGTTTGAAAGAAGAAAATGATGGAAGGATGAGTTATTCAATAAATATGGTTGTTATGGGGTTTCAAAAGAAGTAATATATTGACTTATATGAAATATTTTCTTGGGTAGTAAGCATTATACCATCCAAACTGTTTTAATCTTGGATGTTTCCAAATATTTATAACATGAATAATTGGATGTGAATAATGATTCTCTTCATGGGGATTTGGAGAAAGAAATTTATATGAAGAAAAAATTTGATTTCATGTAAAATTAGATTCAAGGGTTTTTGTGAAAACTAAAAAGTATTATTTATGGTTTGAAACAAGAACTGAGGTGTTGGAACAAATAGTTTAATTCCTTTATTGAAGAGAAAGGTTCCAAAAGAAGTAACATTGATAATTTCTGTTACTAGAAGAGTTTCATTGAAAATGAATTCGTTATCTTATTCTTATATGTGGATGATATACTGTTGGTGGGTTCAAATGTTCAGATAATTTGGATGTTGAAATAGGAATTTTTTAGAATGTTTGAGATGAATGATCATGTACATTCAAAGAAGATAATGGGAATAAATATTGACTATGATAATAAAACCTATAACTTGGTTATATAAAAAAAAGAATACGTTCAAAAAATCATTGAGAGATTCATAATGAGAGAATTTAAGTTGGGTTCATCTCCTCTTGTTGTACACTTAAACATTAAATGAATAATGCACCATAAACAGAAGAAGAAAATAAGTACATGGAAAAAGTTACATATACTTTAGTAGTAAGAATTTTGATGCTTTCTATGGTGCGAACTCATCCAAATATTAATCATATAGTGAGAGTGGTCAACCAGTTTTTGTAAAATATAAAGAAATATCATTATGAAGTTGTAAATTAGATTATTTGGTATCCAAAAAGAACAAAAGTTACAACTATTTATTTGATAGATGATGATCCATCACTTGGATTTGTAGGTGCAGAGTTTGGGGGTGATTATAATTCATGGAAGAGTATAAATGGATATGTTTTTACTTTTGATGTAATAATGATCAGTTTATTATCTAGGTTAAAACTGGTGAATATAATTTTTATAACAGAATATGAGTATGGGGCTGTGATGGATGTTAGCAAGGATATGGAGTGGTTGAGGTATTTAGTTGAAGAATTTGTATGTATTCTAGGGATATTTTTATATACTATGATAATAAAAGTTTGATAAATTTGGATAAAAATATAGTATTTACATTAAGAACATAACACATTTATCTAAAGTACCATTACATATAGAAGATGCTAAAATATTATGAGTTGGAGTTACATAATATTGTTGGGAATTATAATATAGTATAAATTTTCCTCAAGATTTTGGATCTAAAAATACTGAGGTAAAATCAATCCTCAATCAGTCTTGGGTGAGCCAAAGGAGTTGGAGAAGCATTGTATGAAGTGGAATTTGATGTTGGTGATGTGGATTTCCCTAAATTAGTCTCTAAGTGAGATATTGTTGGGAATGTGTGAAGTATATTTCAGTAAATCAATGTTCATTGACTATAAGGAGTGGTTATGGAATATCTTTTGTTTATTGAAGAGTTGTAAGTGATAATATTTTATTTATCATTCCTATAAGGAGGATACTGGAAGGAGATTTTTCAGAAGGAGTTTCTTCTGATGTTCTCAGTTCTAGGTGGTCATATTCTGAAAGATCAGTTTGGACTTATGGAAGTTAATAGATAATCAATTTTTTGTTGAAGAGTTTACTGGTTTACTAGATGTGGGGATTGATATGATGATTTTTATAGGTTATTAATAGAAGGAATATTGGAAGAGGTAAATTTTCATATTTCTGAAAGGCTAGTGTAATCAGGTGATCATGTGGAACACTCTATTAATAGAATGGTGGGGATACCATTTCTTCATACAAACACTGAATGTACCGTGATTACTTATTATTATAATCCATGTGAATCATTAGTCACAATTTGTAAAATATTCTTTCTAGAGAAATGAAATATTACAGTGTTTCTCACGTGGATGTAGGACTTTCAGTCTGGACTATATAAAACCAAAGTGTTCTTTCATGCCTACATTTAATTTCATTGAATGATTGTTTTTCATCTGTTTGAGTAAGCATGTAATATGTTCCTTTGAATTATTATAGTTGTTTGGGTGAATTCTTTTCTTCCATGTTGTTGGACACTATGGTTTAGAGAGTTCCTTTTAAAATATATTTCTACTATTGTGATTCCAAATTAACTAATTTTGGTTGTTTATCATATGGATAGGGTAGAGGGATTCTATACACTTACATGGATTCCCAACTAGGGTGTGAGTACAAATTATTAGGGAACTACCAATATGGTCCCATACATTACTAGTAAATAATATTTACACATGTGATATTCCTAGATCAATAAATAGATAAACCATATATGTATAAATAAATAAATAAATAACCACTATGAATCCTTTGGTTCTCACATGAAACCCTGATTAACCAAAACCTTATTCAACCTATTTTTGAGCATCTCTGAGAACATTGAAAAACTATGAAAAATAATAGTTGGTATATGGAATATTCCTAGGGGAAATTATTAGGCAATCCAAATTAATCATGAGACTAATATAAGTTTTCTGTCTAAGGTATTAAAATTCAAATGTCAATGTATCACATCCAGGGTTTGTGTCCAACGAATTCCCACACCAATAACCTATGATCCAAATCGAAGGATATTTTCTAAGGCATTCTAATCCAGATAACAATTGGTCTAAATCCAACGAGTATTTTCAAGGAATTCCAACTTGGATATCCTTATTGAATATCCAATTCATAGGGGAATATCCTTATAAATCCAAACCATACCCAAAGGACACATGGGAGGGTTGAACCCCCTATCCCTAATTCCATATAGGACATCTAATGAAATCCAAACTATTATCACAATGAATCCATGTATTATGTTTGAGGAATCTAAACAGATGTTAGGCATGAAGGCCAGATCCTAGGAGTGTATCCTATGATTCTAATGTATCTCAATATATCTTGGTAAGAAGTTCATCCCACCAATAGTATCTCATTTAGAATATATTTATGGGGTTATCTTTCTACCTAAACCAATTCTAAAAATTTCGGTCAACCTATTAAGTGAATGAGCTATCAATATCACAACCCAAATATGCTCATAAATTTGATTCATATTTTAAGGTGACACCCACAATCATCATCACCCATTTTTTCTACCCACCCTATCTTGGTTAAATAATCTCATTAGCATACCCACTCCATTATTAATCAACTTCGGTTGGTCCTCAACCCCCATATATCCATTAATTCATATTAAGAACATACCCACATAGGTAATTTAAAAATTTCAACAACTTTTAGTGGTGAGACCACACATTACATTCCCTATAATAAAATTTATAATCCTCAAAGAAATGTATAAGGATCACCAAACTCACAAATTGAGTTATTAACTTTTAATCTCCTCTTGATAACTATTACCCATGTTTAAATAGGTCCAACTGGATACTACCCATCATTACAAGGCCCTACATCATAGAAAACCAACCAATAATTAAATTTAAACCACTAATAATAAAGTATTCAATCAATTTAAACATTTAATAATTAATTTTAAATATTAATTAATTATACACAATTCCTAAAACTCAATGGGTACTCTAGTCACAAAAAAATACAACAAAAAACACACGATAGTTCTATGATGCACTCCTAGCATCATTCTGGGAAAAATATCTTACAACCAAAACTGTACAAATCAATAAGTTAAACTAACTTAACCTAAAACTTTGGAATAATATAAAGGATGACAAAACTCAACTGAAATAATGTGTAAATGTGTGAAAACATAATATTAGGACACCCTATATTCAAGTAGATAAAATTACCCATAAATCATGGCAATTTTTCTACGGGTTTATGAAATCATTAATTCGAAACCATAGACATTAAAACTTAAATCAAACAATAATGGAGGAGGAATAGCATTTATAATAGATGAGGAGATCATTTGAATATCCATCAAGCGAAATGATCTGAAACCACCCATAATTAAGGGGAATAAAGGGGAATGAAGGGGAAAAGGGCTCAATATCCCTCTATTCTTACTTCCATATGAGTAGAATACCATGACAGGTTTTTTAATTAATAAAACCCCTTAACCCATTTTTTTGAAACCTAGTCTTCATTTTTCATGGCATGAACATGTGGTCCACGATATAAATTAATTGGGTAGTATACCTACCCCATATTTTATATTTTCTCACCCTAAATGCACTCCATGAATTTTATTCATAGTGTAAATGACCTATTCATATCATGAATGGAATATATTATGATCGACCGATGAGTAGAGTGTCAATAGTTATAGTTGAGTCATTTCAAGTATGGTTAGACAGAGGAGGTTTTATTTTTATCACTTATAATTGGTTGTGGTGGGTTTGAAACAACATGAGTGGGTTGTTGGAAAATTATAAATAAATTACATTTGATGATTCTGATCTCGAGGAGCATTGTGAGTTGGAATAATACTGTATGAGATAAGTCCTATGATCGAAAGCTCCATAAGCTGGGTGATGAATTTATTACTGATAACATGGTATATTGGGTCATACGGGTGTGAGTAAGTGTCATATAGTGATTCAATGGTGATAATGAGTGGGGAATTTAATATTTATGAATAGTAAACCTCATGTTTGGAGTTACACAATGAGAGTTTGTTTGGTGTCTCATAGTATAACATAGAAAATTGAGCACGATTTGATGATTTGTGTTGGTTGATGTTAATGGTTGAAGGATCAAAAAATTCTATTGGGGATTGTAAGATATATTGTGTAGATATTGTAATACCCCATTCCTAGAAATTTTAATAAATTTATAGGGAATTTAATTTTTTATTTGTGTGGTAGGTTTGTTTTGAGATCTAGGACATAGAATAAGATTCTAATTGTTTGGAAAGCATTAAACGGTGCTTTTGGATATGATTTGAGTCTTGAGAGAGGACATAGATTTTTGAGAATGTATCAAAGGAGTGGATAAGAAGGGGGCCTCTAAAAATTATAGTTATAGGATACTCAAGGCATGCATGAGTCATTCATTTCATGAATGAAAACATGGTGTGTCATCAGTGTGTGAGTGGTGAAAAAAGTGGAAGGGTTATTTCCCAACGAATTCGTGGTGTGAACCCTATGGTCACACCTTAAAAAATGTAGGTTATATTTTTTTAAAAATTGGAAAAGAGGCTTTTTAAATAAGAAACCCCTTTGAGGTCTTCCACTTGTATGACTTCATGAGCAGAGGGATACCATTCCCCTTATCCCCCTTCTTTACGTTAAATTATATGTGGTTTTGAAGTGTTTTTTCATGAAATTCTTGGAATGATCCCCTCCTATCATCTCTTTGTTATTCATGCCCATCTAGTTTTATTTTGGTATGAATTTATAGGTTTTTACATGAAATATGTCTCTATATCATGCAAAAATCATCAATCTTGACACAGATTTTTCTCATCTTGAATAGAGGGTGTCCCGAGACGATATCTACACACACTTGTACACCATTTAGATTAAGGTAAGTTTTTTGGTATTTTTTTAATGTTTGGTAATAAAATAATTTTATTTTATGATGGGTTTGACTTTATTTCTTATGGATTTATTTCTGGAATGGTGTTGAGAGTGTTTCAAGCACCTCCCATGGGTGTTTGATTATAATTCAAATTCAGAAGGGGTGCCCTATGAGTTTTTAAGAATTATGCTTAAATAAATAAAATTGTAAATTGATTATTCATTATTTAAATGAATTTAATAATTAATTATAAGATTTTTATAATTAATTATTGGATGTTTGTTGTGTAGGTTAGGGCTTCATAATGATAGACGGTGGCCAGTTGGACTTAGATGAGCTCAAATGTGAGTAGTCAGGCAGTGATCAAAATGGAATTATGTTATTTTTTAGGTAGATGGTCCTAGTTAATTGACCTGAGGTTTATGAATTTTATTATATGACATGTGATGTCTGGTCTTTACTTTATGGTAGGTTTACCTCTTTAAATTATGTAATTTTTTTAATTTAATTGAAAATCCCATTATTGGGTTAAAAAAATGCCAAGTCCATGAGGGACATTGTGCACTAGCTTCATTACCATAGCCACTGATGGTCAAGGGATTGAGTATATATGTATTACTTGAGGCACATTGACTATAAAGGGTGTAAAATTTTTATTAAATGAACAAAAGGGAGTGGTCCCAATGATAGGTTCCTTATAGACCTCTAGGTAGAGGTAAACGATGAGTCGAGATGGATTGCCAAGGCATAGGCCACATGAGAACCCTGTGATGCCTCTAAGTCTTGGGCTATGTGCTATGACCCTGGGGAGAATGTTATTCCCCCTTTGAGAAGTGATTAATCAGGTGGGTATTACCTTAGTAGGACTTGATGGATCAATTAGGGGTAAGGAATAACCTAGGTTGATTAATAAGGGCGTGGTTTCAATTCCATCTCCCATTTATGGATTTTTTGCAGAGGCTAATGAATTCGTGATGATACTTGAAAATGACGAGGGATACTATTCTCTCTGATTTATGGGTGTCAACTCATGTTATTAGTTTTAGATAAAGGAACCCATGAGGGGTGTTCTTTCATGATATAAACTTGTGGACCTTGGTGGGTGACCTAGTGAGATGATTGACCTCAGAGAGGCTGTGTATAGGAAATGGGTAATGAGGATTCAGGGTGATAACATAGAAATTGGATTGAATTCATGAACCTATTATGGTTACAAAAGTGAATGTCCATTCACTTAAGGGATCAAACTCAAGTATTGTGATGGGTTTTGGAAGGAGGACAACCACATTGAGATGTTACATGAGATGTTTTGTGTGGGAAACACTTCCCATTGAGATGTAATGAGATACATGGGATTCCTATGACATGTTAGTAGGATCCAAAATTTGTGATTGATTCAAGTTTATAATTCAAGAAACATGATCTATTAATTCATTATGAGACTGGTTTGAATTTCAATGGATGTGTTCATTGGAATCAAGGACAGGGGATGTGACCATCCCATGTATCCTTCTAACATGGTTTGGATTTCCTAGTATATGTTCCTTGGAATTGGATATTGAGCATGGTTATCTAAGTTAGAATTCCTGGGACACACTACTTGTATTTTGAGCATATTTTATAGTCATTTGAATTCTTTATAAATGCTCCTTATATTCAGAGCACAAGGCATTTACACTAGAATTCCTTGTACATGCTCCATGGATTTGGATCTTGGGAATTTGAGTAGGAATTCCTCAAACACGATCCTTGGATTATTCTCGTGGTTAAATTGGATTTACTAGGACTTACTCCTAGGTATTTTATTCGAGAATTATATTTGATGCCATGGTTGTACAATGTGATCGGAGACACTTTAACACTGGACATAAAAGGTTTGGGTTGATTGAGGTTTTGTATGATAAGTTGAGGATCAATGGTGGTTTCTGATTTGTCTAAAATTTATTTATTTATTGAGTTGAGCATATCAAATGCACACAATTCATTCATTGGATATTTATATTACCATTTTGGTGGTGATATATTGAGTTATACTCACACCCTTCACAAGAAACAATGGTACATGGGTACCCGAGTAAACTTCATTGATCACATGTTCAGGTTGGAAATAGGCTTAGAGTAGTTGATCTAGTCAGATTTATTTAATGGGATTGGATATCAAGAAAAGGTGAGGCTCTAGGAAAGTAGTAGTGATTCGTGTATTTTTATTTACTTATTATATTTTGAATAAATGATTGAACTAGTAGTTGATCGGAATCTTTGTATAGGCATGAATGTGATCTGATATGACTCATTTCTTCCCCAATCATTATTTATTATTCATAGATATGTTTATTTCTTCCCTCATTGTGATGGATGTTTTATCTTTATAGATGATTTTTGGTTTATTTAACCTTTTATTATAAACTCTAATATGGGAGTATAGTCTCCCCACCGTAACACTATATCTCATCACTATTAGTCAGCATCCTCTAGTGTATGAGGAGGAATTCCTGAGGTCCTATCGTGAATCCATGAGTTTGAGAACAACTCATTTGGTGCAGATTGGGGTAATTGAGTTATAATCACAATCATCAACCCAATGAAGATATGAACATTTATCTTCCTAAAGAAACACACATCTTGTCATTGATGCCTTACTAGTTTGTACCATCATGTTCTATGTGAAAACAATGCTTAGGATGGGTTACTCATGTAACAACCCAGATATTTATTTCAGGTATGTTTATCATTTTCTGGTCGTTTTTGAGAAAAAGTGGAAAATCTGGAAATTTTCGCAGTACACACCGTGTACTTTATAAGTACATGCCATGTACTTTGATGCAGCGCCAGGCCGTGTGATGGCCGTGTCCTGGCCACACCCACGGTGTGTAGGGGCGATGTGGAGGCCACTTAAAGTGGAGTACGGAAAGGCCAAGTACACGCCATGTAGTTTCTTTTTTCAATTAAATGGACCGGGGTCGCGCCTAACCAATGAAAACACCTTCTTCTCTAGGTTCCTCGACTGAGAGCGCCCCGTATGGCCGCAAACATCCACTGAGCCCCCAAGCATCCATCTGTTTGCCGAATCGACCACCGTTGATTATGTTGGAACCGCAGCGGTGAGATCTTCCTTCTTCTGGAGTTTCATTCCATGATTTTCCCTCTTTATCAAGTTATCACGGGTTGAACGTTTTGTGAGTTTTCGTATATCTACGACTTTATAAGGAGAATCAAGACTTGTGGTTCAAGTATATTGATCTCCAAGCATCATGGTAGGTGGTTTGTGCCTTTCCGTTCAAAGTCATTGAGTTTTATGCTCAATTTCCACCAATACCCGTGAACAGGGTGTTGAGTTTTTACCGTTTTTCCCCTATTGTTTTTCAACCTTTCTTGCATGCTTGTGGAGAGGTAAGTTGATCATGTTTGAGAATAATTTCCGTTCTTGGATGTTTTTCCCATGCCTTGTTCTGTTTACAACCTTTTGGGTTTGTTAGCCTTTGGCCATTATACCTATTTTCCAAGCCTTGGGACTGTAGGATGGAATGATATTCTTGACATGCTTGTTTTTCTGTAGACTGGTTAGCCAAGTAGCTCTATAGGTGTACTTTGGCCTTATAACATTGTTATGCACTGACTGGCACGAGACCGTGAGAACCTGGTGCTATAGACTATAAGGGATAGACTGAGTGAGTTTCCCAGAGAGTCTTGGATATTATAGACTACAGGAGGGTAGACCGAGCGAGCTTCCTCAAAAAGTCTTGGACATTACAGACTATCGGGGATAGTCCAAATGAGCTTCCCAGAGAGTCTTGGATATTATAGACTATAGGAGGGTAGACTGAGTAAGCTTCCTCAGAGAGTATTTACTTTGATTGAATATATTTAAAACCTTTCCAGGATAGAGAATGATTTTACTGAGTGAGATTACTTAGAGAGTATGTGTTAGACCAGAGACTATAGGAGGAATGGATGGAGTGAGCTTCCATAGAGAGTTTCTAGACCTTGGGGCTATAAGAGGGTTAGACCACATGATCTTCCTCAGATATTTCTTGATAACCCTAGACTATAAGGGGAATTGACAGAGTGAGCTTCCCCAGAGAGTCTTATAATTTTCGTATGACCAAACCAGAGGGTTTAGTATAAGTGCACTGCCCAGAGGGTTGTTGGTATTTTTCTTGGATATGACCAGAGGGGTTGGATGCAAGTACTTCCCATTGGGGTTCCTGTCGTGGTTAGGTGATTTATTCTCTACTGCTTGTTGTTCTGTGGAATGATTACTGTTGTATATCATCATGCTATTGCTTACTGTTTATTGTCCGCTATTTACTGTTATTGTTTACTGCTTACTGTACTATTACCTGCCATATACTCACTGACTATAAGGAAAATATCTTCAGGTGCTTGCCTACTAGGATTAGTCTCACACCCTATTTGGGTCATGTTTTTGGGCCCAAACAGACTATGTTGTTGCATGTATAGACAATGGAAAGTTCCCTTCAACTTCTAGTACTTGATTGCTTTGGAGCAGGAGAGAATGGGACCCAAACGAGGCTTGCGATGCTGAGGAGTTGCTTATTTTTCTTTCTTTTGTACATTGGTTTAGTATTGTACTCAGCATTTTGACTTGTTTGGATGTTTTCCTAGACATATGTATCGTGCATCATTTCATATATACATGTGTGCTCCAGTTGTTTATCGTTTAGTCTTCTGTTGTTTATTGTTGTTGGTTATTTACTGCTTCTGATATTGTATTCTTGTTTACTTCCATTGTGTACTCTTCCAATTAGGGCATAGTTTCCCTACTATCACAACCAAGGCCCTCGCTGCTAGTCAGCAGCCTCTAGCATTTGGGGAAATGCGCTCGAGGCCATTTGACCAACAGGGTACGGGGCACCTCTGGGTGGTTTCTGGAACTGGGACATTACAAAGTGGTATCAAAGGGATTGTTTTATCATGATTTACTATTTGGAGCCTTTAGATAGGGATAGGATGGATTCAGTACTTGGTAATAAGCTGTGCCTAGGAGTAGCTAACCTGTGTACAGGGAAAAGCCATACTACATCATTTATTTCAGTTTTTCTGGTTTTGAGATTTACGGTTGATATGATTTCACCTAGAGTGATTCACATGCCATGTGTTGTTATTGTTGTTCCTATTGAGGTTCTATTTCTGTTGTAAACTGATGAGATGAGGGTATTCCATCTCATGCAGCATATATACACTTGTTAGAAAATCACATGCCATGAATTCTTGTCATGCCATCTAGGGTGAATTAGCAATTGCATGTTGTTGTGAAAGATGTTTTGTAGATTATGCATGCTGTTGTGATATATTCTTTGATATAATCTCTGCAGTTGATAGGGGAATTTTTTATATTTTACCTTTCTTAAATGAATGCCAAATTTTTGGTTCTTGAGGTGTTATGGGCCCTCATTAATCGGAACTTGATGGATCATTGACTTTTTTCCCTTGTATATGATATGTAGGAGATGCCAATATTTGATTAGTGGGGAGTATGGGCCCTCACAGATTGGAATTTGGCACCTCCATACTTGTTTTTCAATGTTTTCTAGGATTCGGTGCAGTTTTAGAGATAATTCCCGGAAAAACCCAGAATACACGGCATGAACTTGACTACACACTGTGTAGTTTTAAACCGTGTCACTGACTGTGTGAGCAGAAACATGGGGTGGTGAAAATTTTTCCAGAAACACGCCATGTACGGTCGTTACACGTCGTCTAGTAGTGATCCGTGTACCTGGCCGTGTCACTAACAACACGGGTCGAGGAAGCTCGTGTAGTACACGCCGTGTTTGGTATGAACTTTCCGTCTATCCTTGTTCTAGGTACCCAGAAGTGTCACTAAAAACACAGGTCAGTGTTATCTTCTCCTATACACGATGTTCTTGTTCGGAACACACCGTGTATGGGTCAGCCATGTAGTCGTCCGTGTAACTAACAACACGGGTCATCGAGGACTTTTCTAGTACACACCGTGTACTTAGTGAACACGCTGTGTAGTCTTGGGTTGAGAGAACCATGTGGGTTAGCTGTGTAAAGAGACTCGGGCAGGGGAAAGGATTCCATGTACACGCCATGTATGGGGATAACACGCCGTGTAGTTTGGGGTGTTACAAGACCAGTGTGGAAAATGTACTTTCCCATGTGTCTGTCATAAGAGGACATGCCATGTAGTTGTTATACACACCAAGTAGTCTTGTTTTGTAGAAATTTTCTGTTCTTTTCTCCTGTTCCTATTTTGTACTCTTGTGTTCTCAGTCCTTGATAATCCTGATCTAATGTGTGCTTTATTATCTTTCAGAGCAATGCTTTTGTGACATCCTCTGGTTGTACGTCAGCTGCAAGACGGTGATCAGACATCAGATATGACTAATCAGAGACCTCCTGTAGATCCTCCTGATGTGCCAGACTTGGCACCAGCAGTTATACCCATTGCAGGAACTGATGCGCAGTTCAGGGAGGACTTCCTGAGGACGATTCATACCTTACAGGGAGCACCACATCCTGCCCCATCGATGATTGAGTTGACGCGGGTTTTAGAGCAGCAGTATCCTCCTACTTTCTTAGGGGATGGAGGACCCCAGGATGCAGAGTTGCGACTAGAGGCCATGTTGATGATCTTTGAGCACCTGTAGATACCTCCAGAGAAAATGGTAAAGCTTGCTACTTATATGCTCCGAGACACCACCATGAGATGGTGGGAGGCGATCATACGGTCCGGGCGCTGATAGAGTATGAATTGGGATGAGTTCTAGCGCATATTATATGATTAATTTTATCCGGAGACTTTGAGGGCCGACCAATCCTGGGATTTTATGAGTCTCGAGCATGGTACTCTATCTGCTATAGTGTACTCGTATCGCTTTACTGAGCTGCAATGCTTCATGCTGATTCCAGCAGGTGATGAGTTGTTCCTTGCTAGGATGTTCGGGGATGGTCTTAGGTAGGAGGTCCATTCTCAGGTGAATATTTTCATGTTGACTTCGATATCCTCTATCGTCCACCAGGTGCTGATCACTTAGCACAATCTGAGGGATTCTGGAGCAGTGAGCCTTGGCGGTTTGACATCCAGAGTTAGTGTTCCTCCTACTGATAGCAGGAAGCGCCGCAGGGCGTCTGCTCGAGGAGATCAGGGTAGGTGGAATGCATCTTCCGGAAGCCAGGTAGTATTCTACCAGTGTGGTAGGAGTGGGCATACTAGGCCTCAGTGTCAGAGAGACCCAATAGAGTGCCAATCTTTCGGCAAGATGGGCCATCTTCAGCATTTTCGTCAGATCTTCTCACCTACAGCTGGTGGTAGGGGTTCTTCTATAACCCCATGTACAGGAGATGTATCGCCAATTTCTCACCAGTCTAGGAACAGGATTTATTCTGGCCGTTCAGGCTGAGGTGGAGGTCACGGTCATGGTGGTCAGTCACCAGGTTACCAGCGACAACAGAGTGGATTGGCCCAGAGTGGTCATCCAGGGGTGCAGGGATGCGGTATAGGCCAGACTTGTGCCATGGAGAAGACTTATCAGGAGCAGGATCTCGACCCTTCTACAGTTCAAGGTATGATCTTAGTAGTCTCAGTTTTATCTTCATCTCTTTTCGATACTTGTGATTCACATAGTTTTATCTTTGTTACTGTTGTGGAGATCCTGAGGATCTATATCTTCTCGTCTGCCGACATGTTGACTCTTGATACACCATTGGGAATGAGGACTTCTAGTGTACATCAGTGGGGAGAGTTCCCTCTTGAGGTTTCAGGATGTCACTTCTTATGGGACCTCTATGTCCTAGAGATGACATGCTATGATGTCATTCTCAGTATGGACTGGTTAGTTCCCTTCCAGGCAGTCGTCGATTGCTATCGCCGTAGGGTTAGTTTCGTATCACCATAGGGCGGATCTTTTCTTCATAGAGGAGAGTGGGATGTCCAGGTGAGTAGATCTAGACCAGAGCTTCATGGGCTAGGAGGAGTTACAACTCAGATTTCCAGTCTTTATCTGGATGACCATGGGACTTCACAGTTAGACTTTCCTCCAGTGGTGGATCGTTTTAAGGATGTCATTCCAAAGGACTTTTCAGGTTTGATTCTGGAGCGTGAGGTATAATTGTCTATTGAGCTCATTCCAGGGGTGGCACTGGTGTCAATTCCTCCTTATAGGATGGATACACCTAAGTTTCAGGATCTCAAGAAGCAGTTGGAGGTGTTTCAGGCAAAGGGTTTCATCTGACCCAGCACTTCTCCTTGGGGTTCACCTGTCCTATTTGTAAAGAAGACAGATGGCACCCTTAGGCTTTGCGTGGATTATTGGAAGCTGAACCAGTTGATGGTCAAGAACCAATATCCCTTTCTGAGGATCGATGACCTCTTTGATCAACTTTGAGGAGCCCGTGTGTTCTCGAAGATTTATTTGAGGTTCGGTTATCATTAGTTTCACGTTAGACCATCAGATATACCTCTTATAGCCTTCAGGAGTAGGTATGGTCTATACGAGTATATGGTCATGCCTTTCGGTCTCACGAATGTGCCAGCAGTTTTTATGGCACAGATAAACCGAGTGTTCCACCAATACTTGGGCTCTTTCATGGTGGTTTTTAGGGATGATATATTGGTGTACTATCACACTCAACACGACCATGATACCCATCATGAGATAGTTTTTAGTACACTGAGAGAGCATCAGTTATTTGCTAAGATCTCGAAATTCCACTTTTGGATGGATCAGATTCACTTCTTGGGTCACGTTATCTCAGAGAGAGGAGTATTTGTAGACCCATAGAAAGTGAGAGATGTAGTTTCCTGGGAGCAGTCGAAGAATGTCTTTGAGGTGTGGAGTTTTCTAGGGCTGGCAAGATACTACAAGCTTTTCATAGAGGACTTCTCACACCTAGAAGCACCGCTAATAGGTCTGACCAAGAAAGGGGAGAAGTTCTTATTATCATATTCTTGTGAGAAAGCCTTTCAAGAGATAAAAGGGAGGTTGAAGTCAGCACTGATAATAGTCTTTCCAGAGCCATAAAAGAGATATATAGTCTACTTTGATGCTTCATGTGTCGGATTGGGAGCTGTGCTTATTTAGGGAGGTGGAGACATTTTGTACAGGTCTCGACAGTTGAGGCCACACGAGAGGAACTACCCAACACACGATCTGGATTTGGAAGCTGTTGTTCATGCCTTACGCTGTTGGAGACATTACCTTCTGGGATAGAACTTTGTGGTTTTCCCCAGCCACAAGAGTCTCAAGTACATCTTCACTCAGCATGATTTGAATCTGAGACATCGTAGGTGGGTCTAGTATCTTCAGTTCTTCAACTTTGGGCTTGCCTATACACTGGGAAAGGACAACGCAGTGGCTGATACATTGTGCAAGAGAACTCAGATTCATGCAGTTTAGAAGGCCAGCAGTGAGTGGCATCATATGGCTCTGTTCTCTGAGATGCATTTGGACGTTCATGACAAATAGGGGTAGAAATTTCTTTCAGCTATTTTTGTTACCTCTACCCTTCTCGATCGGGTACGGATGAGGTAGCTATCAGACTCATAATGCCTAGTCCTGTGGGAGAGTGTGTCAGGAGAGGATCCACTTCCTGGATGGACAGTGGGTGAGGAAAAGATCTTTCATTTCTAGGGATGCGTATGGGTTCCAGTAGGCACACGTGAGGAGATGATGTGGGTTTTTCATTCTTCTGTTTGGGAAGTTCATCCTGGAGTCACCAAAAAGTATCATGATATACACCGTCAGTACTGGTGGATAAGTATGAAGAGGGATGTGTTTGGGTTCGTCATGAGATGTTCTACTTATCAACAGGTGAAAGTAGAGCATCAGCAACCAGCATGGCTTTTAAAGTAGTTACCCATCCCGGAGTAGAAGTGGAACAATGTCGGGATGGACTTTATGACCGGGTTACCGAGGTCACCTTGAGGGAGTGATGTTGTTTGGGTCATCGTCAATAGGCTTACGAAGGTTTCTCACTTATTCCCGATAAAAAAGACCTACATCGTTGATGATCTGGGACAGTTGTAAATTCGAGAGATTGTACGTATTAATGGAGTTACACACTCCATTGTTTCAGAAAGTGATGCACGCTTTACTTCTCGGTTCTAGCAGGGGCTTCCGAAGGCTTTGGGTTCACAGGTACTTTTGAGTACAACATACCATCCCCAGACAGATGGCCGACCCAAGCGTACAATTCAGGTGCTTGAGGATATGCTCCGAGCTTGCATTCTAGACTTTGGAGGTTCTTGGGAGAAGCATATTCTTCTTGTGGAGTTTGCCTATAACAACAATTTTCAGGCAACTATTCAGATGGAACCTTACGATGCTTTGTACGGTAGGCCATACTGATCACCTTTGTGTTGGCTGGAGGCATGAGAGGCAACTCTGCTGGGACCTCGTCTTTTCCAAGAGACCTCAGAGCAGATATAGTTGATTTGGAAGAGTATGGCCATGGTACAGTCACGACAGAAGTATTATGCTGATTAACAGAGACGACCTCCGGAGTTTGAGGTCAAGGATCAGGTTTTCCTACGTGACGCACCGAGGTTGGGACACAAGAGGATTAAGAGATAGGGTAAGCTTTCACCATGGTACGTTGGGCCATTTGAGGTGTTGGAGAGAGTTGGGATGGTTGCCTATCGGTTGCAGTTACATCAGAGGTACTGGGCTATGCACGACGTCTTCCACCTTTCTCAGCTCCGACGTTACTTTTCAGACCCGTCTCATGTCTTTCAACCTGGGGAGGCTGAGCTCGAAGAGGATGCATCATTTAAGGAGCATCCTATCCGAATTTTTGATCGCAGTACGAAGGTTCTCTGTGGCTGGTATGTTCCTCTGGTACCGGTGCTATGGCAGTATGGGTGAGTACAAGACGAGACCTGGGAGAGGGAGGCCGATGTGTGATCGCAGTGGCCGGAGCTGTTCGGGGTTTCACCTTCTACACCTCTCTAGGGGAATTCAGGGATAAATTTCATTAAGGGGGGAAGTTTGTAAGAACCCGGATCTTCATTTCAGGTATGTTTATCCCTTTCTAGTCATTTTTGAGAAAAAGAGGAAAATAATGAAATTTTCAAAGTACATGTCGTGTACTTTATAAGTACATGCTGTGTACTTTGATGCAGCACCAGGCTGTGTGCTGGCCATGTCCAGGCCACACACATGGTGTGTAGCGGCGATGTGGAGGCCGCTTAAAGCGGAGTATGGAAAGTCCAAGTACACACCGTGTACTCCAGAAGCACACTCTGTGTAGTATCTTTTTTTCATTAAATGGACCGGGGTCACACCTAATTGACGAAAACACCTTCTTCTCTAGGTTCCTCGACCTAGAGTGACCTGTATAGCTGCGAACATCTGCCGAGCCCCCGATCCTCCGTCTGTTTGCCGAATCGACCACTGTCGATTGCATTGGAACCACAGCTGTGAGCTCTTCCTTCTTCTTGAGTTTCATTACACGATTTTCCCTCTTTCTCATGTTCTCATGTGTTGAAAATTTTGTGCATTTTCGTAGATCTATGATGTTTTAAAGAGAATCAAGCCATGTGGTTCAAGTATATTGATCTCCTAGCATCAAGGTAGGTGGGTTGTGACTTTCTATTCAATGTTATTTTGTTTTATGCACAATTTACAATAATACCCATGAACGGGGTGTTGAGTGTTTACCGTTTTCCCCTGTTGTTTTCTTGCCTTTCTTGCATGCTTGTGTAGAGGTAATTTGATCATGTTTGAGGATAATTGTTGTGCTTGGATGTTTTTCCCATGGCTTGTTCTATTTATGACCTTTGGGTCTTGTTAGACTTTGGCCGCTATACCTGTTTCCATGCCCTGGGACCGTAGGCTGGAATGATATTCTTGACATCATTGTTTTTCTATAGACTGGTTAGCCAAGTATCTCTTTAGGTGTACATTGGCCTTATAGAATTATTATGCACTGACTGGCATGGGATCATGAGAACCTGGTGCTATAGACTATAAGGGATATACCGAGTGAGCTTCCTAGAGAGTCTTGGATATTATAGACTACGTGAGGGTAGACCGAGTGAGCTTCCTCAGAAAGTCATGGACATTACAGACTACTAGGGACAGACCGAGTGAGCTTCCTAGAGAGTCTTGGATATTATATACTACAGGAGGGTAGACCAAGTGAGCTTCCTCAGAGTGTATTTACTTTATTTGAATCTATTTAAAACCTTTTCAGGCTAGAGAAGGAATTGATTGAGTGAGATTCCTTAGAGAGTCTGTGTTAGACCTGAGACTATAGGAGGAATTGACCGAGCGATCTTCCTTAGAGAGTTTCTAGACCTTGGGGCTATAAGAGGGTTAGATCGCGTGATATTCCTCAGAGAGTCCTTTACTACCCTAGACTATAAAGGGAATTGACCAAGAAAGCTTCCCTAGAGAGTCTTATAATTTGTTTATGACCAAACTATAGGGGTTAGGCTGAGTACACTGCCCAGAGGGTTGTTGGTATTTTTCTTGGATAGGACCAGAGGGGTTGGATGCAAGTACTTTCCAGTGGGGTTCCTGTTGTGGTTAGATGATTGCTTCTCTTCTACTTGTTGTTATGTTGATTGATTACCATTGTATATCATCCTGCTACTGCTTACTGTTTACTGTCAACTGTTTACTGTTACTGTTTACTGCTTACTGTACTATTACCTACCATATACTCACTGACTGTAAGACACAAATCTTCGGGTGGTTGCCTACTAGGATTAGTCTATCACCAGGTTTGGGTCATGTTTTTGGGCCCAAACAGACTTTGTTGTTGCATGTATATACAAGGTAAAGCGCCCTTCAACTTCTGGTACTTGATTGCATTGGAGCAGGAGAGCATGGGACCAAGCCAAGGCTTGAGATGCTGAGGAGTTGCTTATTTGTCTTTCTTTTGAACTTTGGTTCAGTATTGTACTCAGCATTGTGACTTGTTTGGCTATTTTCCTGGAAATATGTATCATGCATCATTTCATATATACACGTGTTCTCCAGTTGTTTATTGTTTAGTCTTCCTCTGTTTATTGTTGTGGGATATTTTCTTCTTCCAATATTGTATGCTTGTTTACTCCCGATGTGTACTCTTCTAATGAGGGCATAGTTTCCCCACTATCACACCCAAGGCCCTCACTTCTAGTCATCAACCTCTGGTGTTTAGGGAAATTCACTTGAGGCCATGTGATCAACCAGGTACGGGGTGCCTCTGGGTGGTTTCCGAAACTGGGATGTTACAACTCATACACCAAAATATATTTTTTGAGATATATGTTATGAAAATCCCCAAGTTTGAAATGTACTATAGGGATAAATTATGTAAAGTAATTTATAAGTTCTATAGTTTTTTTATTACCATCCACATATCATATGAATATTTCATACATGACGTGTCTAATTGAGTACATGACATGTTTGGGAAAGTGGGTACATGATTTAATCTCATGAATGAAAAAAATCCAAGTTATTTCTATGTAGAAAAATACAACATTCCCTTCATAATGGTTGGGGAACCCCACTAACTACCTGATCTACTTTTAATACCATGATAATATTTATCTTCATACCATAACTTTTACTCCCCCATGATTGGGTGTACTAGAAGTAGGAAGTCACTATATCATATCAAGTGAACAAATTTGACCCCACACACACTTTAAGAAATTATCAAAAAACATACCAGTCTATAAAACATCAAAAATTAAAATAAAAGAAAATAAAAAATGAATTTTTTTAACATTATTTTAATGATCTATCATATGAGAAAACAAGATAATTTGGGACATTATTTTCATTCATTTAAAGTAAAAAAGTTACATTCAAATAACAAGTTCAGTAAGTAAGATTCATTATAAATAATACAACACTTAGTAATATTTTAGATCCATTGTGAACTTTTAATGTGAATTTTTTATTCAATTGTTACACTATACATATCAGTCCCCACTTACTTTATAGGAAACTCTAGTCAATTGTCCAGGTTACATTACCTTCCATCATTTATATAGAGCCTCCTTATTGAATGTTATTGGTGATCACCAATAAGTTTTTTAACCTCAACCAATTTCAATGGTAAACACTTATAAATAATTTATTCAAGAAACCTCATTATAGAGAGTTAAATGAATATACTAGAACCCCCTTGAATCCATAATAAGGGAAAAAATTATAATTTTTTTTCTACCTTGAGATATTGAGTTTTTTCTTCTTTCACACTGAAACCTGCCACCTTCCACTAATCAAATTTTGGAAAATTTAGTTCTGGTGACCTAATACTAGGCTTCAAATCCCACAAATCTCCCATTTAAAGACTTGTTTTAGTGAAATTATTAAGGTAATGCTCCAACAGAATTATTTTCTTCCCTTCATAGTATGATGTGTTTGTTTATATCCTTCCATTCACCAAAGCTCCACTAAGGCAAAATGCTACATCATAATTTATTGAACTAATTTTTAAGTTAAAATATCCACCAAATTTTTTATATCATCTATCTTCTAGATATTTTACACTCACTTTTATAGAGAATTCATGTTAAATTTGTACTTTGGGTTGATGTGCTTTGTTATTTTTGGAAAACATGATTTAGAGGTAAGTGAATCACAATTTGACTATGAAAAATAGTATTACTACATCCTAACTTATTTTGAGCTCCTTCAATAATTTATTTTAGTAAACAAACTCTTTCACATATTTTGTTATTGTTGGATATTCTAATTTTATTGAACTTAATATAACAATCATCTATAGTAACAACATCCCAATAATTTCTATTCCTATAATGGAGAACATGAATATGGTTGTGCTATTCTAGGTATTTAAATCTCCAACAATGTCTACCCTAATAAAATACTGTAATGGATATTCATCCCCAAAACAAAAAGTTATATCTTCCATTCCTGTCAATTACCGAAGGATCTACTTTATAACGTCTCAATTATCCCTTTTGGGGTTTGACATAAAATGATCAATGAATCAAACTAAAAATTATATTTCCTAATGAGTAAATATCATTTCAAACATTAATATTTAGATAACTAGTAAAAAACTTATATTCACCATGAATTTTATTTCTTATTATATTGTAGGTTCTTGGGCCATTAATACTTTAAAGTGTCTGGAAAGGAGAGTCAAAACTAGCTTACAACCAATAATTCCAAATATTTCAGTGATCTTCTAGTTGTACTATTTCTGAGATAGAACCAAATTTTTAGATTTCCTATCTCTCTCGATCCCAATTTCAATGATTTTATTATATTTCCTAATATATTTCCACTCAAAGTCCCCGAAAACTAAATTTTCAATTTCTAAATATTTTTATCATCCAATCCAACCTGTAACATATCATTAAAATAAAATATAAAATGTTTGAAATTCATACAATCCGATTGATTTTGGTAGAAAAATGATCTGAGTTAAACCTTTTAAATCCTTATTTAGACATAAAACTTTTTAATTTTTTTCCATTTTCAAAATACTTTATTCATTCCACAAATTGTTTTCTCCAAACTAAAAAAAAGGATTTGGTTTCTATATTCCATGAAACCTACCAGATGATTCATGTATATACCTTCACCTAAATTTCAATGAAGGAAAGTTTTCTTAAGATCCATCTATTTGAGACATAATTTTTTAATGATACTATACTCAACACAAGCTGGAATATTTAATACTAAACTATCGATGATAATGATTTCGATAAATCAAAATATTCCTCATTTTGAAATTAATTTTCTATACTATATTATTTATAATGTATTTTTCATAAAAATTCTCTTATAAATAGAAAACCCACTTATTTTCCAATGACTTTTCACCTTATAATAACTCTTTCATCTCCCATATTCCATTTTTTTTTCAATGAATCCATCTCTTCATCCATAACCGACTTCCACTATTTGAAATAATTAAGTGTTGTTTCTTTATCTAGAAATTATTATTCTCTTACATATGATAAATGTATAAAATTAATATCATCCCCAAACCTATGAATCAGTCTTTTAGATTTAATTGACCTCCTTAACTTATTTAGTTCTTTTGAATTGCTTGATTCAACTCTAAATTTTAGAGCATTATCTTATGGTACTCCCTTCAAATCTTTTGACACTCTTGAAATTTATAGCATCACCTCTTATGGTATTAATCCTATATTATCAATTATTTTAGTATTATAATCAAAATTATATAGAAGTTTTAGTATTAGGATGATCTCACTATAATAAAATCACACTTCAATAGTTTGTTAGTCTTCCTCAACCTCCATCTCTAAAAAGTTTTGATCCTTCCACAAAATCTTATAATTAAATAGGGAAGTTCCTAGGGAGGATATTCACCATTGTGGGGGGTGGAATAATTGTTATTTTTTGTAATTTTTTTAAATTATTCTATGTTGATCTATTAATATCAAATATACTATTATGATTAATTAACCTATATCGAATAAAATTAAATAAAATAGAACATGAACACAATATTATTTCAAGGTTTGGTCTCAATGTTATCCTACTTCTTGTTGTGATTGGATAAACTATATAATCAAAGATCCTCCACTATAATCAAAATTTGTTAAAATATAAATTTCTTCACAATAATGGATTCAAACTAAGATTTTTAAAATACAACTAGAACAAAAATATCACACGTCCTATTATAGAATGATTACAAACAACACTTTAAAGTTCACTTGTAAATATTGGATTATAAAGCAACTATTCATAAAGATATTTCTTTTAAACATTAAAGAGAAATAAAATATCATATTATTAATTACTGAAGAAAATCACTAAATATGGTCTTCCTCAAAATTTGGACTTTGAATTATCAACTATTTATTTCTCATATAGTATGTTAAATAATCATTATGTATATTAAATGATTACCACATATAATATGTAACCTTTCACATAATATTTTCATAATTATTTTCTAAATCATGAGATGATGTAATTTTCATAATTATTCTTCTTTTTATAGGAAAATTATTTTCAAAGTAATAGAGGTTCTCAAAATAATTACTCTGTAAATGTTGAAACCACTTCATAAGAGAAGAATGATTTTTACCAAAAATATCTCTGCTCTGCATTTCAATCCTCCTTTTTAATTTTTGACTCATCCGAGTATTTATAGGAATAAAATAAGTTGTTAAAAATTGGTTAACACATGATTATTCCTCAAAATATGGTATTCCTTTTATCTGTTTGGAAGGCTAAAAAAATTGATCACCTCTATCTATAAACAACTTGGACTTCACATACTGCATGGTCCGTATAACATTATCAAAAGAAATTTCCTCATGGAATGTCCAATGAACTATCATGAATTCATCACTAAATATAATTTTAATCATAAAACTAATAGCTTATCAAAGGTTCTCTTCTATATACTCATTTTCACATAGAATCATTGTATATGATTTTTCATTTGTGAACTCGCATTATCTTTTTTATAAAAGATTATAAAATTATAGTATCTACATACTATCCTTAAATTTTTTTTATTTTTAAAATAAAAATAATGATTCATTTTTCAGAATTTCTTCAAGATTATGAAGATCCTTCAAGATAAATGATCTCATTTGTGGTTTCAAGGAATTTTCATTTGTAAACTGTAATTTATCTAAAAACTCAATTTCCACATATTACACTATATATTTAAACTCAACCTTGCAAAAAGTTTTTATGAATTAAAGAAAATTTTAATTAGAAAAATTTTAAATATACTTCAAGAATAAGTTAATCCTGTCTACTATTTGTGTTTGTATGCATTTGTTACAAGAAAAAACTGCATTCACAAAGGGCTCAGTACATGGTAAGAAGAAGAAAATCTCTCTCCTTGACCAGATACCTAAAATGTGATGAATTGAACTGAGAAAATAAGTATATAACTTATAAAACTGGGAACATTAACCTAAATATCCTTCATACCAAATCAGTTTTGGGCTTGGTTATGGAATGATTTAAAATTAAATCACTTCCTTTATATGGTCAGTTGTAGGTTCTTTTATTTTTCAATGTATATCCCTCTTGATTTTTTGTAAAACCTCTTTTGTTGGGTTTTATTTTCTCATTTAAACCATAGTAGTCGAGCCTTTTATTTAAGTGTGGAGATCTTCTTCTGGGTAAAATGACCTAAATTTTTGGGATGTATGTTTGTTTGAATTAATAGATTATTGGTATAAATGTTTCAAAGGGATTAAGATGGTTTTCTGTGGTCTGGAAGGCTTCAGAGGTAGTTCATTATTTTCTCGCTTAAGCATGGTCAAGAACTCTCTACTAAAAAATTTCTTATTTTGAATATGTTACATTAAATGAACATATTTTTAGAAATATGTTGTGAACTAGTTCATATCATGAAACTGTTACATGTTTTGAAACAGGTTCACATCATGAAATCATCAATTGAGGTTCGTTTAACCTAATGGGATTCATTTTTAAGAGTATCTTATAATTTAATAACATCAAGTCAAGAAATGATTTCACATTGTGAATATCCCAGGACAAATGATATTAAAACACATGTGTATATGATTTATTTTTTCATCCATTGTTAATCCTTACCTCTCAAACCATAGCGTGATGGAAGATGATTGTGGAGAAATTTATACCCTTTTAGATGATACAATCTAGAGTTTAATCTTTTTTTCTTATGATCATTATTGAATTACTTAAATATTAGTCTAACTTATTGAAGGCATTGATTTGATCATCATATAAAGGTTGTTGGTCAAGAATAAATCCCTATGGTCTATTTCTAATAGTTTAAGTATTTTCAATCTTATGTGATTATGCCAACCCCACATGCACATTAACTAATGAAATAATGGCTTCTGATAATCATGTGTTTGGAATACTCCATGGATCATTTGGGATCCAATAGTGCTTAGATCTAGCTTGTGGATACCCATATGGTGTGTCTACCCTTGAATAATAAATAATTTGTTCAAGGATTAAAAATATGTTTCAGTATTACATGAGACCACAAGTGATTTCTTATGATTGCTTCCCCTTGAAAATGGATTATTTTCTTATTAAAATGAATGGTTGTAATTTGACATGATATTTCTATGTACACTATAATATAAATGGATTATGATATAATTTATTGAATTAAAGGTTAATTGTAATATAAATTGTATGTGTCTAAAATGAACATTATGGATTATGATGGTATGTTGTGTTATTATTACTATTATGACTTATGTTTTTATTTATTCAACAATGGTTACAGGGACTAACATAATTGTGATAAAATTATTATATAAATGGTTCTTCCCAGTTTCATGTAGAAATGATTATATAAAGGGATTGTTCTAGTTGTGATAAAATTCTTTTATAAAGGGATTGACCATGTTTTGTTGAAATTCTTATACCGAGGGATTTTTACTGGTTATGTGATTACTCCATGGACTTGTAGATGTGATTGGAATGGTTATGCTAAATTCTTAGAGATATTCTGTCAAGGTGATAAAGTAGGTTGATTGTTATATTTATATTGATTGATTACCTAAAAAACTCATTTATCAATTTATTTCATGCACTTATTACAAGACTCATTTTCTTAGACATGATGGTGTCAACCTACAAAGTTTTACTCACACTCTATTGAATCCACCATTTAGTAACTAAAGATATTATATGGATTCAAGGGTGGACAATGAAATAGGACCTTGTTTTTGATTATTTCTTGTTGGATGGGTCGGATATTGGAGATGGGGCCAAATAGGGATTTGAGACTAGGGTATTTTTTGTTTATTTGTGTTAGATTTTTCCTTTATTTGTATGAATTATAGTATGTCATTTACTTAAATTCCATCTTGACATTACATGGTTATTTATTATTTTGTTTACTCGGTTCATCCTTTATCTTCCAGTTGTATAATTCACTCTTTCTACTATTTCTATTACTCAAATATTTTTTATTTCCTATATATTTCAACTCAATATAAAGGGGTATAGTCTCCAAACTATGTCCTCTACAGACCCTATACTAGTTGGAATCCTCTGAAATAATGGGGGGATGGGGGAGAGGGTGCACTTGAGGTCTAGTAACTAAACTTATTTATCCATGTTATAGAGTTACAGATTAGGGTATGTCACAAAGTGTTAATAGAGGAAAATTCAGATTTTAATTTTCTATCGTTCTACTATTTGAGAATGGTAGAAAGAAGACTAGGATGTCTCAATAATTGGTAATGAAATTATTCATTAGAGTAGCTAACCCATGTATGGGGGAAAATAAAAGTTCCTAGGGATGGGATTATTGTTTATGATGTTCATTAGTTATGTACAATTGATACTATTTCACCTCAAGTGATTCACATGTTGGGTGATATTATTCTTTCTTTATATTTCTACTTGTGGTTTGGTTTGGTGTGAGATGAGTATCAATGCTTCATGATATGCACCTAGGAAATTTTATGGAAATTCATTGGTCATGATTGGGATATATTTATTTTTGGTGATACATTTTACTATATGAACTCTGAAATGAGATCCCTATTATATCTAATGAATGAAATTAATAAACTGTTATGTTAACACAATTGACATGTTAAGATATTTTTAGAGATACATGAATGAGTGGTTCTATATTTTTTTCACTTATTGAGGATGTCCTTATTGTTATACAATGTTCTAGGGAGTGAATTTTTCTTATAGGTAAAATGGAAGCTCATCATCTTGGAATTGAGAATCAGGAGAGAGGAAATTAGCATTCTTCTAAATAACCTAAACCAGAGATTAATGAAGATCATCAGTATCATATGGATGTTTAGTTTTGTGATTGATTCCTGATGGTCATGTGATCCATGTAAAGGGAGACTATTTGTGTTATTCCTTTGATGTTTGTGCTGATGAGAGAGTTCCACCTACAACACCAACCTATGTCCATTCGAGAGGGAGGCCCTATGGTGGATGAATTTTAGATTGATTCATTCTAGATGATCTTCACACACCTTGAGATACCTATGGATAGAAGTTTGAATCTTTATTTATATATGCTTCATGAACTAGCCAATAGTCGGTGGGACACTTTAGATAAAGATGGGATGTAATAGGAATTATTTTAGAAGGAATTCTAAATAAAGTTTTTCAGACACTTATATATAAATATGTTGATGGATGAGAAGTATCATGAGTTCATGCACTTGGTGAATTCGGGATTATCAGTGATGTACTATGACGGATATTTCACTGACGTGCATCACTTTGCAGCATCATTAGCAGCTGAAGATATTTATAGGGTGAGGAATATTCAAGATGTGATTTTATAAGGAATTAGGTATTAGGTAAATGTGTTTCTCTTTAGTATCATTTTAGATGTTTTGAATTAGGATCTCATCATAAAATGAAATATAATAGAGGACCAAGAAATGACCTGGATATTTCTGTAGGGTGAACTGGATCTCTTATACTGCCGGAAAGATGAATCACTAAGATAGTTATCACCATGGAAACAATGGATAGGCTATTTAGGGTAGTGGACATCCATCTCCATACCATGTTCCATTACAGTGCTATTGTTTTGGAATGTATGACAACAAGTGGCCTCAGTTTCCAAACCCTACTTTGGAGTGTTGTTCTTGTGGTAGGCTAGGCCACCTGCATATTTTTTCTATTTGAATGCATTAGAATAATAGTGATCGGGGATTGTGATAGGTACTGATGTTTTTAAGGACATAGATACCCCTCGAAAGACTAGTAGCCGACGTTCCACTAGAAATTCAGGTCAAGGCGGAGGATGTGGTACCTCAATGTAAGAGAGACAATAATATATAGAGGGAATAGTTCAGGGGAGTCAGACTAGAGCACATTGTAGAAAGTAAATTAATTTGCATGCTATGAATTCTATGCTAGCTAGTTTGAATAAAAAACATTATATCATCAGAGGTGCGATTGTTCTATATTCTACTTTAGTTTTTGTTTTTTTATATAGGAGAATCACTTTCATTTATATATTATCTTTTTGAAAATTGTTTGGGCTTGGTTTTTGAAATACTGGATGGTGGATAACCATCAATACACTGTTGGGAGTGTGTTTATAGCATATCAAACATTTCAAGACATGTTCTCTAGAAATTGGTGGTTACCATTTCTTTTAAGAATCGTTTGTGATGGAAATGGCATGTTTCGATATGATTCTGGGTACTGATTAATTTTTTATATATCAGGATCATATCAACTATTAACAGATGAGAGTTACCTTCCTATATCTATAAGGAGGCATCTATTTTAACTTAGGTGAGTGGAATATTCAGGCTGGTCATACATGACCAATTCAGTGATGATTGGATTCTTTCATGGCTGAGATAGTAGTTCTTTCTCTAGATAAGGGCGGAATATAGTAGGATACATTCCAATATTATAGACCATTTTTAGGATGTCTTTCCCAATTATTTATATGAAATACCACCCATGTGGTAGATTGAATTCATGGTCAATTTGGTGACATGAGAATATCCATTTTCTTTTCTATCTTATCAGATGCCACTAGCAGAGATTTCTATGTTGAATTTTCGGTTGGATGATGTATAAGATAATGTTTTTGTATGAATTAATAATTCACCTTGGAATTATCTAGATATTTTCTATAATAAGTATGACGAGATTATTTGATTATGTATAAATTATCAAATGTTGAAATAGATGATGGTCAAGAACTAGTATTCCCTTTCGTAGATCAACGATCTATTGGATCAGATGAGATGTGACTAGATTTTCTCGAAGTTTGGATTGATATTAGGGAATCATCATCTCAGGGTGAGACAATAATAAATACCTTGGACTTATTTTAAGAGAAATTATGTCTTGTTAAAGTTCATATTGAGGCCGTTCGATATGATGAACACACCAGCGGTATTCGTAGCCTCGATGAATCAAATATTTAATCCCTTCCTAGACCTGTTTTTGGTTGTTTTCATTGATGAAATTTTAGTTTACTCCCAATTGGAATATGATCATTCCCAACATCTTGAAATCATCTTGAGTACATTGAAAAAGCACTATTTTTATGTCAAGATATCTAAATATAGTTTCTATATTGATAAAGTGCACTTTTTTGGCTATTTTATCTTATAGGATGGAGTGTTAGTGAACTTAGATATGGTTTCAACAGTCGTATCTTGGAAGTATCTATAAGGCCCCGGCCTTAAACCTAACTTAATATTGAATTAAATGAATAATTCACATTGAGGATCTTTTCAGGTTTAGATTTTTAGAGAATTAGGACATAACTATTACATCTCAAAAGATTACAAAGTAGACACTTCTACTGAGTTTCCATGGAATAAAAAAAACTCTTAAGAAGAAACATGTATAGTTCCATGTTTTAGGTAGCATGACTTTCCCTTGATCCCATCCTTGACCCTATTCCATGTTAAGTCTTGTGAAAAACATTTCAAAAACTTGGGATGAGCATAAAAAGCTCAGTAAGGGATACACAAAGAATGAAAACTGTTAGTTTTTCAAAACAATGAGTAAACCATGTATACTTTATCAAAGTAATAATTTTCACCTTTTCGAAGTAGTAAAAACTCTTCACTGAATAAAAGTTCATTACTTACCCTTATGTAACCAAAATATTACCATAAAACCCATATAAAGATCACATAACATATAAAGGTAACTTGGTACATAAACATACTTAAGTGGAATAGCCATAAGGTCGACTTCCACACATATCACATAATGGAATAGCCATTCGGCCAACTTCCATACATACTTAATGGAATAGCCATACGGTCGACTTCCATACCCAATGCATTGGAGGTTATAACGTAACCACCCATCCTGGTATTCACAGCACCACCCGTCATATGGTTTATCACGTAACCACCCGTAAAATGTCCAAGTACCATTATAAAATTATAACACATAAAACCAACATAAAGGAATGATATCATTTCCACATTTCAATCACAATATATCATTTAAATATATTGACATAATAGAATCCTTTATCAAAACCATTTTCAATACAAAAATACATAAAAGAGTATATGGTATTTATTTTATTTTAAAAACATTACGGCTTGTTGAGGAAGCCAAAGATCAAATATTACTCGCGGCGGTGGAAAAGGTCGTTATCACCGCGTACGTAAAAAGAAACATTCCTTTTTTCCATTTAGTAAAATGCTTTGTAGAAAAATGATTCCTTTTGAATAAACGTAAAAGTAAAAGGGGTTTATACACCGTATAAAATAAAGTTGTGTATAAAACGAAATATGCCTCAATGAAAGGAGATTGAGACGAAGTCCCTTACAAAGACGGTATCCTTAGTTTAAGGATAAATCAATTACATAATTATGTGTGACACATGAATACACCAAATATAAGTGGATATTAAGTGTAAAACAATCAGAAGTTATTCACACATATTCATAGAACGACATATTCAAGGAGTATAAGTTTATCCCAAAGAATCAAATTTGGGTTAAGAAGTTCCCTTGCAAAAATTTGACAGCCTAATGGCATCACTTCAAAACTCATAAAATGAGTTAATGAGAGATAAAAACGTTATCTCATCACTTGGAAAAAAAATTTAAATCAATAAGGATATAGAAGAACATATCCCAACATAATATTATGTGAATTAAAATACATAACAAAAGAATACTTTTACAAAAAGAGGAGGGTGAAAGGTTCCCTTACCGACATGGGTATCTTTTGAAACATACACCCCGTGAAAGAAGGACAATAAAAAATTGATGTAAATACTCATAAATGAAATTATATTACACAATGAGAAAAATAATGGGCAGTACATACACCACTCAAAGGAAATTTTGGCAAATGTAGTATAAATATCACGGGAATAAAAGTGAGATGAAAAATCCCTTACGAAAACTTGGCAGCCTAACGGTGCCACTTAAAAATTCCAAAAATGGATTGATGAGATCAAATAGAGTATCCCATCGTAATACAATAAAATTTATAGCAAGAGGAATATAAAATAACATCCCCCATCATAAGAAATAGGAGCTTAAAAGAAGTGACATAAAGGAGAGTACTTAAAAAGAAAGAGAGAGGTTAGATCTCTTACGAAAATTCGGCAGCCTAACGACGTCACTCCAAACTTTTAAAATAGATTGATGAGAGAGAATAGGGTCTCTCATCATATGAACATAAAACTTACAGTAAGAGTAATATAAAATAATATCCCAATAACAAGAAAGATGAGCTTTAAAAGGAATGACATAAAAGAGCGTACTTAAAAAGAAAGATAGGAGTAGGATCCCTTACCTCGGGTCCGATTTGACTCGATCGTTCTTTAATCTCCTGAATAATAAACTTGAGTTAATGTATACTTTATTAAGAACCTTTTTCAAGTTAATTATTACTTTTATATCACTTATTATCATATTATAAACATTATGTAATCATTTAAGTTAATAATGTTTGTTTTGTCGATATTTGGTTCTTAAGTCGAAAGTGGACTTCTTACAATTACATGTTGTTCTTGTGGTCAAAGGTTCTTTGTATCCGGAATGAAATTCCTGATTTGGATATCATATATATCATATATATCCACCATATACATGTATTTATAATATTACATAATCATTTATAGGTAAGAAATGAAATGCACCGTTCATGGAGACGGTAATCCGTACGTACACATGAACGCTACTTTCATTTCTTTGTCATATTAATGGAATTAAAACTAAATGAGAGGTATGTATATTTTAATTACAGAATTATATTCATCATTTATATGTACCATTCATCATATATATCCGTTATATACATGTACTTTTAATACTACATTACATTTGGGGATAAGAAATGAAATGCACCGTTCATGGAGACGGTAAGCCGTACGTACGCATGAACGCTACTTTCATTTCTATCTCATACATTAATGGAAAGAAATAATAATGATATAGAGGTATATAATGATTCCAGTATAACATCATATATAATAACTTTAAATCCATCCTTTATACGTCCCAAATATGGCATTAATGAATCACATCACTTTGAGGGGGCGGTAGTCCGCACTTCCTTTAATGAAGATATCGCGTTTACCCATAATGGAAACCATAAAAGTATGCCCAAAATGAAAAATACAGAAGCTTAAGGAAAACATAAACATATTATATATCATATATAAGTATAGTGTCATCTTAATGGCCACCTTTGAAGGTGTTATAAAAATGTTGAACAATCATCGTTTCGTGAGGCAGAAATTCGCCATCCACAGAAACAATATGTTCTTTAACCATTAGATGTAGGTGTGTGTAAGTGTATCTCAAATCATTCTTATAACAACATCCTAGTATATGGAAGATACTGTAGTTTTTACAAAATTAATAAATAAAAAGAGTTTAGGGGGTTAGAGAAGCAAAATAAAACAAAAGGAATCAAGTGAAGACATTACCGTAAAATCGGGTAACTCCATTTGGTTTGAGCTCAAAGGCTTCATTGGTAAGACTTCTGCCCAATGTTAGGATTCAAGGAGTAAGAGAGGGATGTGGAGAGACAAAATGGGTAGTTTTTGTCCAATCTAAAGGCTTTTTAAGTGTGGGTACGGTGGTAGAGGTGGGGGCCTTTTATAAGAGGAGAGGAGGGGCACTCTTGGAAGGTAAAGAAAAGTCACATTATTTTAAAATGGTATTCGGATTTAAGAGGTCCCACATTGATATAATTCATGGATAAGGTGATAAGGGTTCGAAATACACCCATCCAATTGGTTTTGGACATGTTTAGGGCATAGATTTTACATTATCATTTCATTTTATTTAAATCCTTTATTAATGAGGTAATAGATGCATCATCATGATGTCATAAATAATTTAATTTATTTAATGTCTAAAAATTATAAAAAAAAACTATGATTTAGGAAATATTTTTAGAGTTCCAATTACTATTTATAGTAAAAAATATGACTTTTATAACCCCATGTAAAAATTGTTTTAGTAAAACATCTCATGATTGTGTCATTTTTACTTTAACATTAAATAAAAAGATATTTATGTCATTTTCCAACCAAAGTGGCTCCATGGGGTCCCCAAGTTGACCCATGGATTTTCTTGGTTGGACATGAAACATCGAATGAGGGTAGGACATGTGTCTAGGTCATTTAATTTTTTTAAAACATTATTTTTACCTTAAACTACACTAATTACCTCTAATCGCGATTAAAAACTTAATAAGTTACTATTCACCAAAAAAATTATTTTAATCCCATTGAACCACATTTTAATTCTTAATGACAACCATGCATGTCAGATTTTTGAAATTCAAAACACAATGATGGCAAAATTTAATTTAAACGGAAAATCAGTTTTTATAAGTACCACTTAGTGGTTTCACTATTCATCAAAAATTGATGTTTTTTAGAAAATTACCAAAAGTTCACCCTAAGCTATATTTGATATTCCAAATTCAAAAATTATGTCTATTTTACAAAATTAAGAATATATAAGTTGCATTAATTAATTTAATAATTAATTCCCGTTGTCAAAACAAATAGCGTGTTTTTATGAAAGAAAATGTATCAAAAGATTGACACTAGTTTAAGTCCGATTTCAAAGTGAAATTAATTTCAACGACCACTATTTGATTAAATGGTAAAAATATATTTTAATTTCACTTTAAAACCAATTAAAAAGATAATCTAATCATATAAATAAATTAGATTAAAAGAGGTTTTGAATTAAAATACAACATTTTTAACTATTCATTAAAAATTGAACTTTTTTGGAAAAAAACAAAAAATTTACGCAAAGTAAACTTTGATGTCCCGATTCTAAAGAATAATTTTATTTTGTCAAATATAACACATAAAATTGTCAAAAAGTGGATTTAAAAGAGGTTCGCCATCAAAAGGCTGTAAATCGACCTTTTAAAGAATATTAGAATGTTTACGCTTAAAATTGGATTCATTTGCATTTTTTAATCCTTTAAAATTTATTGTAAAAAGTAAAAATATTTGACAAACATATATAATCATTTTGTAGTTAGTTCTGTTCATTCCCGCCATTACAACGGCTAGGTGTTAACTACTATTTAAAATAATATTATTTTATTATTAGAGTGCAACGTAAGATTCCCAAGAAACTCGTTGTTGCGTGTTGGGTACGCCATCGAGCATAGCATCCCCTTTAAAGTAATATTAATATTTTATTCACAAATATGGATAAATATAAAAATTTCATATTTTTTATTTTCCTGGGGTGTTACATCCTTCCCCCCTTTTGGGAATTGCGTCCTCACAATTTTAAAATTGAGCTTGGAAACATCCTTGAAAGTCCCAAATCAGAACAAGAGTCGGTAAAACAATCACTTTAAAATAAAGAAAGATAAGTATAGAGGTCACCCGAGTTAACCCATAATAGGATTCCGTGTAGGAAAACATGGACATGGAAGAAAAGGCAAAGGGTCATGTTCTTGAGGGAGAGTGATAGTAAACATGTCTAGGAAAAAGTTAACCATAAGAAAATCACAAACTTGTGATGGGTTAAACGGTATTCGATTCCCCAATAGGAAAAGTTAATAGACAACATTTTTGTTTTAAGTTACTTTTTATTGAGGAATTTATTCATAAGGAAACATAATCACTTATCATGTTGACTTTCAACTTTTACTAGATTCCTTAATCAAACTCATATTTTTTCCAAAAGACGAGTGTTTAGGAAGACTTGTTCGCATTAAGAGTACTATAATCAACTTCTAGAGAATCACCTAATCCACCAAAGAGAACTATATACTTCCCATGTCTTTAGGCCTTAACCAAAACCAAAACTAAAAAGGTTAGTACAAGGTCAGATAATCCAGAAAAGGATAACCCTTTAAAAAGAAAATCTATGCTTAATCTCCAAAATTTTTCCAACAAAACCCAATGTCCAACGAGGACTATTTGATAAACAAATTGTCCATAAAATACTTCAAATTAAACCAACCTAATATTGAAACCCAAATATTTGAAGGATTTAGTCACATAGTCTTCCAAGGTACAAAGTAACACCTATCTCAAAATAACATCAGTTACTCTTAAAGTCTAATATTGAAAAGTAATTAACCTAATCACATATCCTCCATGATAGGTTAATCATTTTCATAAATAACCCAAAATCAACTAACTCTTAATTCATAAAATAATCTAACTAAAAAGAATCAGTCAAACTAACCAAGGACTTCACGTAGTCCAGTGGTAGGCGATAAATACCAGTCGCACTTTGGTTGTGGGTTCGATTCCTGTAGCTTTGTTCGACGCGACGGTTTGTCACACGGTCTGTGTGTTGTCCTTTTTCCAAAACTATATAATTCTTAAAACAATCCCCAAAACGAGATAAAATCTTCAAAAATAATCATAACACATTTTATCCTCAAGTTTATCTAATGCCTTTCATTTTCCATCATATCATATAATAACCCATAATTACCTCAAAAATAAGGATCATATAAACTCTAATGGTTACCTTTATAATTATTACCTGAACTTCCACATTGATTGGTCATCTCGTACATGATGCATTACAGATCATACCAACGTTCAAGTGGTTGATCATGACTCCTTGATAGTTGGTTTAGAACAACCACGAGTTTCCTCATTGAATCCCCCATTTTATCTAGTATCTTAATTAGAGAACCACCATAGTTTCCTTCAAACCTGTTGTCTCTTTGGTGCCTGCTAGATCCATCCATTCACTAAAAATAGAAATGTCAGTGTGAGTATATCAAAAAAACCATAATGTACTAATGAGGAAGGTAAACACTAATATATACTTACTCATTCACTTTATCTAAAACTAAAACTCTTTCTGAAATCCTAACCATTATGGTAATGTCACTTATGCTTAGAGAATACCCTAACCTCAAAAGTTATCTAAACCGACCTTTGATACCAACTATAAGGCCCCGACCTTAAACCTTACTTAATATTGAATTAAATGAATAATTCACATTGAGGATCTTTTCAGGTTTAGAGTTTTAGAGAATTTGGACATAACTATTACATCTCAAAAGATTACAAAGTATACACTTCTACTAAGTTTCCATAGAATAAAAAAAACTCTTAAGAAGAAACATGTCTAGTTCCATGTTTTAGGTAGCATGACTTTCCCTTGATCCCATTATTGACACTATTCCACGTTAAGTCCTGTGAAAAACATTTCAAAAACTTGGGATGAGCATAAAAAGTTCATTAAGGGATACACAAAGAATGAAAAATGTTAGTTTTTCAAAACAACGAGTAAACCATGTATACTTTATCAAATTAATACTTTTCACCTCTTCGAAGTAGTAAAAACTCTTCACTGAATAAAAGTTCATTACTTACCCTTCTATAGCCAAAAGATTACCATAAAACCAATATAAAGATCACATAACATATAAAGGTAACTTGGGACATAAACATACTTAAGTGGAATAACCGTAAGGTCGACTTCCACACATATCACATAATGGAATAGCCATTCGGCCAACTTCCATACATACTTAATGGAATAGCCATACGGCCGACTTCCATACCCAATGCATTGGAGGTTATAACATAACACCCGTCCTGGTATTCACGACACCACCCGTCATATGGTTTATCACGTAGCCACCTGTAAAATGTCCAAGTACCATTATAAAATTATAACACATAAAACCAACATAAAGGAATGATATCATTTCCACATTTCAATCACAATATATCATTTAAATATATTGACATAATAGAATCCTTTATCAAAACAATTTTCAATACCAAAATACATAAAAGAATATATGGTATTTATTTTATTTTAAAAACATTACGTCTTGCTGAGGAAGACAAAGATCAAATATTACTCGTGGCGGCGGAAAAGGTCGTTATCACCGCGTACGTAAAAAGAAACATTCCTTTTTTCCGTTTAGTAAAAAGGTTCGTAGAAAAAATATTCCTTTTGAATAAACGTAAATGTCAAAGGGGTTTATACACCGTATAAAATAAAGTTGTGTATAAAACGAAATATGCCTCAATGAAAGGATATTGAGACGAAGTCCCTTATAAATACGGTATCCTTGGTTTAAGGATAAATCAATTACATAATTATGTGTGACAAATGAATACACCAAATATAAGTGGATATTAAGTGTTAAACAATCAGAGGTTATTCACACATATTCATAGAACGACATATTCAAGGAGTATAAGTTTATCCCAAAGAATCAAATTTGGGTTAAGAAGTTCCCTTGCAAAAATTTGACAGCCTAACGACGTCACTTCAAAACTCATAAAATGAGTTAATGAGAGATAAAAAGGGTGTCTCATCAATTGGACATAAAATTTAAATCAATAAGGATATAGAAGAACATATCCCAACATAATATTATGTGAATTAAAAGACATAACAAAAGAAGTCTTTTGCAAAAAGAGGATGGTGAAATGTTCCCTTACCGACATGGGTATCTTTCGAAACATACACCCCATGAAAGAAGGACAATACAACATTGATGTAAATAATCATAAATGAAAGTATATTACACAATGAGTAAAATAATGGGAAGTGCATACACCAATCAAAGGAAATTGTGGCAAATGTAGCATAAATCTCACTGGAATAAAAGTGAGATGAAAAATCCCATACGAAAACTCGGCAGCCTAATGGCGCCACTTAAAACTTCCAAAAAAGGATTGATGAGATCAAGTAGAGTATCCCATCATATTACAATAAAATGTACAGAAAGAGTAATATAAAATAACATCCCTCATCACAACAAATAGAATCTTAAAAGAAGTGACATAAAGGAGAGTACTTAAAAATAAAGAGAGAGGTTAGATCTCTTACGAAAATTCGGCAGCCTAACGGCGCCACTCCAAACTTTCAAAATGGATTTATGAGAGAGAATAGGGTCTCTCATAATATGAACATAAAATTTACAGTAAGATTAATATAAAAGAATATCCAAATAACAAGAAAGATTATCTTTAAAAGGAATGACATAAAAGAGCATACTTAAAAAGAAAGAGAGGAGTAGGATCCCTTATCTCGGGTCCGACTTGACTCGATCGTTCTTTAATCTCCTGAATAATAAACATGAGTTAATGTATACTTGATTAAGAACCTTTTTCAAGTTAATTATTACCTTTATATCACTTATTATCATATTATAAACATTATGTAATCATTTAAGTTAATAATGTTTGTTTTGTCGATATTTGGTTCTTAAGTCGAAAGTGGACTTCTTACAAATACATGTTGTTCGTGTGGTCAAAGGTTCTTTATATCCAGAATGAAATTCCTGATTTGGATATCATATATATCATATATATACAGCATATACATGTATTTATAATATTACATAATTATTTAGAGGTAAGAAATGAAATGCACCATTTATGGAGACGGTAAGCCGTACGTACGCATGAACGCTACTTTCATTTCTTTGTCATATTAATGGAATTAAAACTAAATGAGAGTTATTTATATTTAAATTCCAGAATTATATTCATCATTTAGATGTATCATTCATCGTATATATCCATTATATACATGTACTTTTAATAGTACATTACATTTGGGGATAAGAAATGAAATGCACTGTTCATGGAGACGGTAAGCCGTACGTACGCATGAACGCTACTTTCATTTCTATCTCATACATTAATGGAAAGAATTAATAATTATATAGAGGCATATTATAATTCCAGTATAAAATCATATATAATAACTTTAAATCCATCCCTTATACATCCCAAATATGGCATTAACGAATCACATCACTTTGAGGGGGCGGTAGTCCGCACTTTCTTAAATGAAGATATCGCGTTTACCCATAATGGAAACCATAAAGGTATGCCCAAAATGAAAAATAAAGAAGATTAATAAAAACATAAACATATTTTATATCATATAGAAATATAGTGTCATCTTAATGGCCACCTTTTAAGGTGTTAGAAGAATGTTGAACAATCATCGTTTCGTGAGGCAGAAATTCGCCATCCACGGAAACAGTATGTTCTTTAACCATTAGATGTAGGTGTGTGTAAGTGTGTAATGAATAATTCTTATAAAAACATCCTAGTATATGGAAGATACTGTATTTGTTACAAAACAAATGAATAAAAAGAGTTTAGGGGGTTGAAGAAGCAAAATAAAACAAAAGGAATCAAGTGAAGACATTACCTTAAAATTGGGTAACTCCGTTTGGTTTGAGCTCAAAGGCTTCCTTGGGAAGCCTTATACACAAAGTGAGGATTCAAGGAGTAATATAGGTATTTGGAGAGAAAAAATGGGCAGGGTTTGGCCGAGCCAAAGGCTTTTGAAGTGTGGGTAAGGCGGTAGAGGTGGGGGCCTTTTATAAGAGGAGAGGAGGGGCACTCTTGGAAGGTAAAGAAAAGTCACATTATTTTAAAATGGTATTCGGATTTAAGAGGTCCAACATTGATATAATTCGAGGATAAGGTGATAAGGGTTCGAAATACACCAATCCAATAGGTTTTGTACATGTTTAGGTCATATATTTTACATTATCATTTCATTTTATTTAAATCCTTTATTAATGAGGTAATCGCTGCATCATCATGATGTCATAAATAATTTAATTTATTTAATGTCTCAAAATTATAAAAAAATACTATGATGTAGGAAATATTTTTATGTTTCCAATTAATATTTATAGTAAAAAATATGACTTGTATAACCCCATGTAAAAATTGTTTTTGTAAAACATCTCATGTTTGTGTCATTTTTACTTTAACATTAAATAAAAAGATATATATGTCATTTTCCAACCAAAGTGGCTCCATGGGGTCCCCAAGTTGACCCATGAATTGTCTTGGTCGGCCATGACACATAAAATAAGGGTAGGACATGTGTCTAGGTCATTTCATTTTATTAAAACATTATTCTTACCTTAAACTACACTAATTACCTCTAATCGCGATTAAAAACTTAATAAGTTACTATTCACCAAAAAAATTATTTTAATCCCATTGAACCACATTTTACTTCTTAATGACAACCATGTATGTCGGATTTTTGAAATTCAAAACACAATGATGGCAACATTTCATTTAAACGGAAAATCAGTTTTTATAAGTAACACTTAGTGGTTTCACTATTCATAAAAAATTGAAGTTTTTCAGAAAATTACCAAAAGTTCACCCTAAGCTATATTTGATATTCCGAATTCAAAAATGATGTATATTTTACAAAATTAAGAAAATATAAGTTGCATTAATTAATTTAATAATTAATTCCCACTGTCAAAACAAATAGCGTGTTTTTAAGAAAGCAAATGTATCAAAAGATTGACACTAGTTTAAGTCCGATTTCAAAGTGAAATTAATTCCAACAACCACTATTGGATTAAATGGTAAAAATATATTCTAATTTAACTTTAAAACCAATTAAAAAGATAATCTAATCATATAAATAAATTATATTAAAGAGGTTTTGAATTAAAATACATCATTTTTCATTATTCATTAAAAATTGAACATTTTTGGAAAAAAACCCAAAAATTTATGCAAAGTAAACTTTTATGTCCTAATTCTAAATAAGAATTTTATTTTGTCAAATATAACACATAAAATTGTCAAAAAGTGGATTTAAAAGAGGTTCACCATCAAAAGGCGGTTAATCGACCTTTTAAAGAATATTAGAATGTTTACGCTTAAAATTGGATTCATTTGCATTTTTTAATCCTCTAACATTTATTGTAAAAAGTAAAAATATTTGACAAACATATATAATCATTTTGTAGTTAGTTATGTTCATTCCCGCCATTACAATGACTAGGCATTAACTACTATTTAAAATAATATTATTTTATTATTAGAGTGCAACGTAAGATTTCCAAGAAACTCGTTATTGCGTGTTGGGTACGCCATCGAGCATAGAATCCCCTTTAAAGTAATATTAATATTTTATTCACAAATATGGAAAATATAAAAATGTCATATTCTTTATTTACCTAGGGTGTTACAGTATCCCAATAAAGACTTTGAAATTTGATGTTTTCGAGGTTTAATAGGTTATTAATAGTGCTTCATCTAGGACATCTCTTATCTAGAAGCACCATTGTCTGGGATGACAAAGAAAGGGGGGATGTTTTTTTGGTCATATGCTTGTGAGAGATATTTCTCGGAGTTGAAGAGTTGGTTGACATAAACACCTATTTTCACCTTACATATACTGATTAATGAATATAATTTTACTATGATGCGTATAGAGTTGGAATTGGAGTAATAATGATGCTGGAGGAAAAATTGGGTTCTTATTGCTCGAGACAGCTAATACCACACGAAAAGAATGATCTTACTCACGATATGGAGTTAACTACATTGAAACATTCCCTGAGACACTGGAGAAATTATCTTTATGTTGATAGGTTTTTGGTGTACACATATAACATGAGCCTCAACTATATATTTTTTTAGTGATTCATGAACCTTAAACAGAGAAGGTGGGTTGAGTATCTTCTGTCTTTTGACATTAAGTTATCTTACACCCTGAGAAAGGGAAACTTCATTACTTATTCTTTGAGTCAGAAGATGAAAAACAAGGTAGTGTGGGAGTCTTGTGATGAGGGGAGGATGATAGTACTATTTACAGACATGTATCTAGATTTCTAAGAGTCCCATGGATGAGTGGAAATGAATTCAACATCTAATATACCCAGGCTTATTGATCGTATCAAGATAGAGAAGTTAAATAATCTAGAGGTATTAACTAGGATGAAAAGATTAAATGGTGGGGAGACACCATTAGGATGATGTATTGGAAGAGAAAATGTTATTATTATATATGGGTGAGTATGGATTCTTATAGGATTACACAAGGAGATGATGCGAGAGTTTCATGCTTCAAGATGGGTGGTACACCTTGGCCTGCCAAAGAAGATTCACGATCTCCGCAGAAAGTACTGGTGGCTAAAAATTTAAAAATAGGTGCAAGGATTTGTGGATATATGCTTCACCTATCATTAGGTGAAATTAGAGCATCATAGGATCATTGGGCCGTTGCGGCCTCTTTCTATTATATAGTTGAAATGGGATGATGTAATTATGCATTTTTTACAGGATTTCCTAAGACGCTTCATAAGAACTATGCGGTATGTGTGAACATATATTGATTGAAGAAGGTAAACCACTTATTTTATATTAGGGATACCTTCCTTGTTTATGATCAAGGTAGTCTTTACATTAATAAGATTGTTCGCTTTCATGGAATTGAGAGGATACTCATTTCTAATATGGACCATCATTTCATATCACAGTTCTCGTAGGGTCTTCAGAAAGTTCTATGATCATAGGTTCATTTGAGAACAACCCATTTTCTAGTATTTGATGAACAATTGGAATGGAATATTAAGGTTCTGTAAGATATGTTATGAGACTATTTTTTTTTTGATAGTTCATAGGAGAAACATATGACACTGGTAGATTGTTTATATAATAACAACTTCGAGACATTGATCTAGAAAGAAAATTTCAGTGATTTGTATGGAAGGACATTCCATTTACCTATTTATTGGTTGGAAATAGATAAGTTAGTGCATGTTGGACCTAGTCTCATACTCGAGACGTCTGAGTAGGTTTAATTGATTAGGATGTGGTTGGAAACCACATAGATATGGAATAAATCCTATACTGACCAATAGTGATGACCCTAGAGTTTCAGGTTGGTCATTGTGTTTTCCTTATAGTGTTTCCAAGATTTGAGAAATTCTATAATAGAAAATAGTGGAATCTTGGACCCATTTTTACATGATTTTTGAAATAGTGGAAAGGGTTGGTCTAGTGGAATAAGGATGAACCCTTCCACATCACTACAGTTCTATGCACGAAATGTTTCACATGTCACATCTTTGAAGATATCAACTAGGCCCTTCTCATGTGGCAGAAAATGACGACATCAATATTTTTCTAGATTTATCATTTGAAGAGAATCCAGAATAGATTGTAGACCATTATGAGAAGTATCTATGGGGTAAGACTATAACTCTAGTTTGAGTGTACTGGAAGCATAGTCAAATTCTAGAGGGGACATGGGAGAGGGAATATGATATCTGAGCAGAGTGTCTAGACTTGTTCACAAGGACCCCATAGTTATGTTTGGAGTAGCTCAGGGATGAGCTATTATGTAGTGGGGAGGTTGTAAGATCCTTTCTTTTACTAGCTACATCCCTGTTGATTTATTTCTTGGAACTTTTTAGTTAGGTTTTCTTTTATTTTTTCAAACTTAGTGACCAAGCCTTTTCTTTTGGGGTTGAGATATTTTTATTGATAAAATTAACTAAATTTAGGGGGTGTATGTTTGTTTGAATTAATCGGTTCTGGGTATAAATTTTTCTAATGGATTAAAATATATTTACATGGTTTGGAATTCTTTAGAGGTGGATTGGACTTTTTTATACTAAATCTAGAATGAGAATTGTCTTCTGGACACTTTAACATCATGAACATGTGACATGACATGATACTATTGTTGGGAATATTCAATGAACTAGTTCAGAGTGTGAAATAGATACACATTGTGAGACTGGTTCACATCATAAAATGGTTGATCATGGTTATTTTTACCCAAGGTGGCACATGTTTTTAGCATATCTTATAAATTGACTAATTCTTGTCATGAAATTATTTCACATCATGAATATATCAAGACTAATGGTTTTAAACCAAAATATGCATATGATTAATTTTTTCATCCACCACGAATACTTCTCTCTTGAACCCTATGACAACTCAATGAGATTTTGGAGTGATTTTATTCCTTACAGACATCTCGATCTAGTTTTTAATATCTATTTTTCCTTATGATCATCATTTTCATTTATTCCATGTTGGCTTACTTATTGAAAGAATTTATTTGATCACCAGATAATAGTATGTGGTCTAGAATAAATCTTTATGGTCCATTTCTAATTATTCAGTTATGTGAAATATTATGTGATTATGCCAACAAAGTAATGGAATAATTATTACTAATAATCATATGTTTGGACTAATCCTTGGATGTCTTGGGATCTCAGAGTGGTGGAATCTGGCTTGCGGATACACATAGGGTGAGGCTACCCTTAAAAAATAAAGAACTAACTAATGGCTTAAAAATATGTTTTAGTACAACATGAGACCAAAGGTGATTGGTTGTGATAGATTCACCTTAGAAATTTACATACCTTTTTATTGAAATGATTGATGTTGATTTGATATCAGAGGGGTGTGTACATAATAATGTTAATGGATTAAGATATAATTTGATGAATGAAAGTTAAATTGAAAGAAAAATGTTATTTTATTGAATAAACAATTATGGATTATGATGTTATTTTTTTTTCTATTATTTCCATTATAAAGTTTTTTGTGATTTATGTTGTAATTATTATAGGTCTTGAATTTGTTGTAATGAAATGATTATATAAATGGATTAGAATAGTTTCATGCTAAAATATAAAGGTCTTGGTTTAGTTGTACTTAATTGCCTATATAAATGGATTCGCCCGGTTAGGCTAAATTTATTATATTAAGGGATTTTAAGGGTTGTGTGATTATTCCATTGACTTATAGTTATTGTTATCAAGGTTATGATATATGGTCATTGATATTCTAACATGGTGATGAAGTAGGATGATTATTTTATTGTAAGAATTAATTAATTTATACACCTATTTATTGTTTTTTTGGATGCACTTATTATCATATTGGTATGTTTAGACATGGTGGTTTCAACATAAAATGTTTTACACACACCCTATTTGGGACTTCATTAAGTTTCTAAGAAGATTCATGGATTCATGTTTGGACAAGGGAAATAGAGATTTTTTTATTGTTTCTTGCTCTAAGGGTAGGATCTGGGAGATGAGATCGACCAAGGATTCAAGATCATGGTATTTTGATTTTATATGTATAGGCTTATTCTTTTATCTATATTTCTTCTATCATGTCATATAGTTACATTATATCCTAACATTACATGGTTATTTATTATTTGGTTTAACTAGTTCATCCTTTATCACCAAGTTGTATGATGTACTATTTACACCATTTTCATTACATTGATATCTATTTATTTCTACGAAGTTGAAACTCTGTGCCAATGGGTATAATCTCCACACAATGTTCTCTACACCCCTACTACTTGTTGGTATCCTCTAGAATATGGGGAGGTTAATTTGAGGTCTATTAACCAACATGATTTGGCCACATGAGAGCGTGTTAGATTGGGGGATCACTAGTTGTGAGTACAAGGTTCACTCCTAGCTAACACACCTCTTTACACAACTGCCCCTGTGACCTGACCAAGATCTATTATCAAGGAACTAATATCTCCATTTAGTCACCAATGTGAATAATCATGCTGGCCAATATATGACCTGGTTCTTACACTATATGGGTTCACCCAGGAAATCTCCTTTAGGCATAGTTGACGTATTAGTCCCATAGACTAGGTTGTCTCATGTGGTAGGACCTTATTTTATTATTAGGACAATATTTATCATATAATTTTAGATATTATAAGTAAGAAATAAAGTACTAATTATTCCACAATTATTTTCTCATGCATAAAATATGAATATATATTTTCAAGAGATATTTTTAATTCTCATGCAAAAATAGACCTATTACACGACCTTCACTTATTTATTCCTTCAAATACATTTCTTTTTCATGTAAAAATTTATTGAAACATTGTAATATAATTATAGAATTTATTAGATATTAATGGTTAGTTTAATAAATATTCAAATTTATACAAGGAGAATTGTTCAAGTATGACATCCAATTCTATCAACTGAATCCATAATAATTCTCTAAGAATCACCTCCTCACCAATACATATTGACTAAATCATTAACAAAAAATAAAACACTTAGGTTTAAAAAAATATCCCATATCTATTTCTTTTCAATATCCATTCACATAATAAAAGTTAATATGTTTGTGCCAAACTTTCTCCCCCTTATTGGCCATCAAATGAAAAGCGTAAGTGGGTATCTTCTCATTCCATCTTTCATTTACAAAAATTATTCTCTTATTTGTTTTTAAAAGAAGTAATGATATATAATGATAATTAGAAAATATCCTTTAGTTAACCACCTTTAAGTTTATATGGGATTACCAGGTTTAGAAAAAGAGAGATATATAACCATGTTTATTTGAGTTTTCCATTAAATTATCATTCATGTGAAATTTGGATAAAAAATTTTCAAATGAGGGGTTGAAAAAACATGAAATATATGATATTGTACACACTTGAACAATTGAATTTTAATGATCCAATTATTAAGAATAAGACCCCCTTTATATAAAATTTTCATCAATCAAGAACCCCTTTAATAAATACAATTTAGAATTAGGGATGAGAGTGTTATTGACATGCCTCAAAACTCATGTAGGATCCCCTCTAGAGATTCACTCATTTTAATCATCATATAATTGGATGAGATCCATGATTAAAAAAATTATTCTTCTATTCCCTAATTATTTTATCTAAAAAAACAAAATAATAGGGAATATGGAGAAACATCTTGGTAGTTTTCAAGTGAGAGGAGAAGGCTGAACATGAGGTTTCAACCTTAATTACAAAAACATCTCTGTTAGAATATATTGGGTCAAAATATATGCAACCTGATCTTTTATAGAAACATATCATAGATTCATGTCTCCTCATACTGCCTTTTAATTGATAGATTGATATTTGATATCAATATTATTAGATATTGAATATTGTATTGAGTCTTTAGATAATAATATATCATTTTTATTATCACCTGAAAATTTTAGTTGTCTCTCAGTATCGATCTTCAAATACACTAACTGTACTTGAATCCAAATCATCTGTATATATGATGTGTAGCTACTACATATTCTACCTCATTAATACTCCGTGTCACTAAATTCTATTTTCTACCATACCAACTGACAAAACCATCTCCCAAAAAGAAAGTTCCACCGGAATTTGATCTTTTCTTTATAAAATCACATATCCGATATTTATCTATAAATCCCAACAATTTTAGATCTACACTATGTTTTTATAGAATCCCATAATGTATAGTTCCTTTTATATATCTCAAAATTATATTAGAAACAAAAAAATGAGACTCTTTAAGATCAATCTAAAATATTTATCACTAAGTCTTTGCATAAGTTATATCTAGACTTGATATTTTTTTGTAAGGAAAAATTCCAATTTTTCTTATAGATTATATATAGTTATCACTGATTATAGCTTTAACCTTTCACAATTTGGTTCTAATAGAAATAGGAGTTGAAAATTATTTTACATTTTTTATTCCAAAACTTTTTCAGTAATTCCCTACCATAATTTTCTTGAGATAGAAATATTTAATTTCATTTCCTCTCAATTTGAAATCCCAAAAATGTTTTCATCTAACTAATTATAGAAATCTCAAAATTTCTTTTCATCTATTTAAAAAAATATTCATAGAGACACTACTTTTCACCAGTAAATATGATTCTATCCACCTATACAATGAATACGAAAGTAACTTTTGACACTTCACTTATGTAAAGGATACTATCAATTTTACATTTTATGAATTTGATATCCCTTAAACATCCATCAAATTTAAAATACTAGGATCTTGGGTCCTATTTAGAAAAATAAAAATATTTCCTCAATCTACATACCATGTTGTCATCATTTTATAAGAAACAATTATCTGCCTATTTAATAGAGACTTCTTCCTCAAGATCACTATTTATAAATACATATTTCATATCCATTTGATAAACATTGTAACGTGGGTGAACTTCCACTATAGAGAACATTATAATATTCTCTAGTATAACTGTTGGAGTAAATGTTTCTTAAAATAAAATACCTTCCACTTAATAATATCTTTTTCACACCAACCTATATTAATTCCTTGATAGCTCACCTTTCCCATTCAGTTTTCTTCTTCTAAAATCCTGCTTGGTGCCAATAATATTTGTATTTTAGGTCCCTAAACATGATCCTATATGGTGTTCTTCTCAATCTAATCAAGTTCCTCATTCATATCTTATATCTACACTTCATATACAACTATGTCATCCACTGTATGAGGTTTAATTGAGGAATATATGTAGTTAGATCTTTAAATAATAATATTATTCTAGTATAAAATGGATCCAGTTTATTTCTAATGATATTTTCAGTTTAAACATTTTTATTTAATTTTATTTACAATTTTCTCTTGTTTCGGTCTACTTCATCTTCATAACTGGTTTTTTCTAAATCAATATCACCAATGATTGACTCTTTCTTAGTAACTAAATAATTCTTTTTTTTTCTAACATATGTATACCTATTTAAATTTAATATTTTGATTCTGAATCGACTAATATACCTAATTTGTTGTTATTTTAAATAATATTTTCATCATTATTTTCAAATATCTTTTGAAACCATTTATTCCAACATCTATATAAACTTCTATAAGATATATAGCCTAAGAAAATTACTTTCACATATTTTTCTCTAATGTTTCCATGATTTCTATTCTTAATCATTATAATACAAGGAATTTCAAAAACACTAAAATATATGGAAGTTGGATTTATCTTGAAAAAAATTTCATATGCTTTCTTTTGTGTCTCCCATATTAGTAGACACCTATTTTTTATATATATGGTAGTTAATACCATTTATCTCTATAAATACTATGATATGTTATGTTCAACAAAAATTGTCCAACCCATATCAATTGAACTTTGATCCATCTTACTTTTTTGAATGGTTTCATAGGTTTTTTCCTCACCTCTCTTTATCATATAATTATCTCTAAAAATATCATGCTTCAAAATTATACTCATAATATTTTGAACAAAATAAACAATCCTTTTATGCCAAAAGTTATTTTAATATTTGGCATTGATGTAACTAGAATTGGTATAATTACTAATTTGAAATAGATTCCCTTTTTTTGTTTTAAACTGAGTGAATATCTTTCAATAATTTATGATTTTGATGATACATTAATCAATTTTGAATACCACCTCGTGGAAATCATCACAAAGTTGGATAACAATACGAAAAGTATTGATTATCCCTTCAAAAAATAATAAATTATTAGACATCATATTTTCGGATTCAATATCTACTGATCCAACTCCTTTAATTTTCAGGTAATAATCATTTCCAAAAATAAACTACTCCCCCTTCATTCTTCATAATGTTTCTCAAAGTTTTGGTTTCACCAGTCACGTTTGAATAATTTCCACTATCAAATAGCTATTAATTTTTTCTTCTACTAGAATTCAAGGAAAACTCATATAAATATGATTTTTCATTATTAATTTTTAAATTCCCTTTTCTTCTATCAATATTGGATAACTATATAAAAATAATACTTATACAATTTTCCATAATATAACCTTTCCAATTATATCTTCCACGTATTTCTTATAAATACTCAATTTTCTTTGTAATGGTGGATAAGTTGAATCCTTGGTAATTTCTTGTTTTCAATATTTTTTTTTCAATTTTTCCCAAAAATAGCTCCCCCTTGGTTCATGTATCCTCTTTGGTAATGAAAGGTTATACCAGCATGAGTATGATTTATTCCCAAACACTACACAACACTAAACATATCCTTTTAAACTAGATATTAATAATAATAATAGCTTGTACTAATGATTTTTTATTGTATATTTTCATATACTATGCTTGTCTTTGATCAAGGGGGAAAATATGATTAGATAATGTCTTTCTTATATTATATTAGAAGATGATTTCTCAGACGTCTTCATTCCCTAGAAAAGTCTGGATATTATTCTAGGAAATTTATTGTTATCATTAATAGATTTATTTTTAAATTCAGAGAGCATTGAATTAATCTACTTCTTTGAAACCCAATTTCACCATCTTGTGATGATTCTAACATTAACTCAATAACCTTTTTGAAATATTCTTTAAATAATTCAAGATATTTATTTCTGTAACATAATTTGATTGATTCATAAACTATTTATATTATTTTAATGAATGTTTTTTTTTCATGTTGTTTTACCATTTTCTCTATTTTAGCCACATTATTTTTCATTCTTTTTTATTTATTCAATGTAAAGAACTTCTTTATTTTCACATTCTTTTCCCCTCAGTAATATTTTAATTTTATTTCAATACATGATTATTATCCTTAATTAGATCATTTTATAAAGAAAAGATTCAAATTCATTCTTTAATATGTGCTCTAGATCTATTCATTCACTTTAATCAACTTCATTGCTAGAGGTTTCAAACCCTTTTCCTGAATGATCTAGGAAATTTGTTTCATATTCTGATTGGATTATTTATGTGTGGTTTTCTTCTTATTCTTTTCTAATAGATATTCTTATTTTACTTTTAATTAACTTATTCTTCTTTCTATAAAATTCTGTTAATCCTTTTGAGATTTATCATATTTTTTTCTATGGTTTCTCATTATCTATCTTAGGTTTAGAAGACTTTTTCTTAGGAAAATTTACAAAAAAAATTCCAATGTCATTAAAATTATAACTCTTTTGGGGTAGTTTAATTTTACAATTAAACTTTACCTTATTTGAATATATTTCAAAGAAAATAAATGATTCTATTATAACAATCATATATATCTTCATCATTAGATTACTTGACTATAAAATTTCTTGATATCTAATTTTTAGATTTATCATGGCCTCAAATTCCATCTTATATTTGATCTTCTTCTTGAAGTATGTCATATTGTTCATTTAGTAGTCATTGATAGTGTTATACAACAATCAAGAGCAAGATAATCCCTATATTTCAAAGTTTATACTTTAGGATCAAACCTATTAGGAAAATTTTTAATCAAAGTTTTGAAAATAGTTGAACCATCTAGATTTTCTCTAAAACCATGAATATTAATGACCATTTAATTGAATCTTAGGAATTAGAAATCAAAATTTTATTCTTAATAAATCATTATATATTCATATTTTTTCCCAAGTTTAAAATTTAGCCTCATTGACATTCACATTTCCTTCATGACAGATTTCCAATTTATCCCAAATTTACTTGGATTTTTTGTGTCCCTTAACCTTTATGTAAACTTCTTTTTAATGAGACACCAAAATTGAATTTTTTCCTATGACACCAGATTTTATATTTATCTTATCAATAAAATTCATCAGATCATATTTAATAATAGGTGAGAATACTACTTTTACTACATATTTAATGTAAATGTCAAGAGATAGAAGACATGTAAACATCTTATTCTTCCAACTGCGATAGTTAGTGCCATATAATGTTAGAATACCCTTTCTCCTTATATAATTAAATATATGAATATTTAGAAAATAGTGGATCATGAAATAGGGATCCTGCTCTGATACCAATTAAAGTTCCCAAGTAGTTGTTGTGCCACTGGGAAGGGGGGTTGAATCCGTGGGGATTTTTAGAATTTTTCTTTATTTTAAAATTAGCCTATGTTAACATATTAGGATCTGATACACTCTTATTATTACTAAACATTTACCAAATAAAATAATTATAATATCCTAGGATCTTAATACTTTTACAATTTTTGGTCTCAATGAGAGCGTACTTCTAACTATGATTTGTTAAACTCCCCAATAAAATATCATCCACTATAATGAAAAGTGGATAGAAAATACATTTATTCACTAGAATAGAGTCAAAATATTCATTTTAGAGTCCCATTTTAATAACAGTTTAACACTACCTATTATAGAGAAATAACAAAAAACCCAAGAAAGATCACTTTAGAATGTTGGTTGCTTCTACAACTATTAATGAGGATATTTCTTTGGAACCTTCAAGAAAAATAAAATAGAATATTCCCACTTTTTGAATAACATAAATGAATTATTTCTTCCTCAAAATATGGATTTTTAGTACTCTACTATATGATTCTCATATAGTATTTGAAATTATCATAATGTAAATTAAATTATTACCACATATTATATCTATCCTATCACATAATTTCTGCATAATTATTTACTACTTCAGAAAATAATTCTAATATATACTTATAAAAATTATTCTTCTTTATATAGTAAATTTATTTACAAATAAATAGAGGCTCCCAAAATAATTAATATTCAAAATGATGAACCCATATTAAGAGTGAAGAATTATTTTTCTCTAAAATATATTTTTTCGACACTTTAGTTCTCTTTTTTAATATTCAAGTTAACCTAGTATTTATAGAAATAAAATATGGGGTTTAAAAGGGGTAGAAACATGATTATTATATAAAATATTAAATACAATTCATCTTTTAGCGATGATAAAAAACAAATCTCCACTAACAGAAAATGAAATTTCCTTCACATACTACATGGTATGTATAACTTTCTAAAAATTAGTATCCACATGGAATGTCCCAAAAAACATCATGAAGTAACTACTATATTTCATTTTAATCAGAAAGCTGATATCTTGTCACAGTTTCTCTTATTCATACTCATTTTCACATGGCATCATCGCATTTAATTTTTAATTCACATACTAGAATTATCTTTCACATAAATGATCAAAACATTATAATATCCAAAAAATTACCTATAAAAACTATTTCAATATTTGTCTGAATACTATTATTAGCGGGTTTTCAGACATTCTTGAAGATTTTGAGTATCCTTCATGGTATATGTACTCAATCATGGTCATATAGAATTTTTATATGAAAATAGTAGTACATCCACAAACTCAGTTTCTATATAGATCATTTCATACATAATCTCAACCTCATAATGATTTTTTATGCTTTAAATAAATTTATACTTATATAATTTTCAAATATCCTTTTAGCATAAGTTAACCCCACTTAATAATGAATTTGGTATGCATCCATTGCATTCAAAACCTTTTTTGTGAAGGTATCTCTACAAATGAGGAATAAGACGATATCCCACCTTGATCAAAAAACTTAAATTCATTGGATTTGATGACACTGATTTGTCCTAAACTTCTAAATTTATGAAAAGTAACCCACTTATCACTCATCCCGCATTTGTTTTCATCTTGGTTGAGGTGAACTTAAAAAGTAAAGCACTTACTTTTGGTTGGATGTTGTGAGTATGGGGTGTACTCCTAGACACCTTGCCTCACTACACTACCACCCATATAGTGTGACCCTGATCTCTAAGGAGGTCCTTGATCTATCGCTCTGAACACCCATGTGCATGATCATGTGGGACTATACATGGACCACTCTTACTATTTTCTGTGATGGACCAATCATTCTACCTTGGGCCTAGTGGGCCGCTTGTTCCCACATCCAAAGCTATCTCATGTGGTTGAACCTTATTTTGAATAAGTCCACCAATTCTCATATACTTAGTGATATTTTTAGTATGAAATGAAATACCAAGAGTCCCTCTATTATTTCCTCATTCATAAAATATGAATATATTTCTGCATGGCCTCTTTGTAATTCTCATGAAACAATAAAACTGTTATATGGAATTAACTTCATTCTTATTCTAATTACAATATTTTTGAATGCAAACCTTTTCTGTTGCATCGTTCACTCCATTGTACATGTATTTGGCATTGAAGAATAGTTTAATCAATTGTCACATTAGTACATATAGAAGTTCTCAATCATGGAATACCACTCCATTAACTTAATCCATAAAAATTCCCCATGAATCACTAATTTAGCAACATATATTAACAAAATAATTAATAAAAAATGAAAAAATGAGGTTAACGAATGAAAAACTATCTAATCCGGATGATTTTCACATATTTATACACCTATAGGGTGTTGTTAATTCATAATGGAGATCTGTTTAGAATTTATATTTCCAAAACAACTATCTATAACTATAGTATAACTGAAAAAATATGATGTTAAACCCACCAAGACTAGGACACTATATTAATCAATAAAGAAGACATATAAACTACTTTAGATGAAAAATACTATGTAATATAACATAAAATAACCAAAAATGATGAAATGTATAAGTAATTATCATATTTATGTTCATGGAATAATAAAGTAGAAAACATGATATGATAATCATGATGTTGTTGAAATTAGGTCTTAGTGAATCCGTTGGTCCTCAGAGACATTATCTACACTAAAATATTCATAGTACTTCAGATCACTCAATGGTGGGTATCTCAAAACTATATTTAAACATAGATTGGAAAAACAACCCAAAGGTTATAGTGGAATCCTCACACTCTAGAACTAAAACTAAAAATAACTCAAACAATAAAACTAAATGGTCCTGATAATTTAAATTTAAGATATTTTATCTACTCCCCCACCCCCTAACATAATTTCCATGTATTAGAAAACAAATAAGACATAAGAAATTGAAATTTAGAGACGTGAACATAAAATAAAAACTATTAAAATAATCTAACATTATTAAAAAATCCCTCTCACATAAAAAACCTATCATAATAACCTACCCAGTAATTCTAGCCATGAGAGGTTGAAATAAAAATATAAAAAAACCCTAAATACCTCTACAACAACCTCCCAAAATCTAGTATTCAAATAATTTCCCTATAATTCAATTCCTTCAAGTGTGTGCATTATCTATTTATTTATAGGAAATTTCCTATCAATATATCTCCAAAATTGTATATTCTTATCTTCTTTATCAATAATTAAACTCAACATCTATCATCCTATTGAATAATTCATTATCCATAAATGAATATCCCTTATATACCCCCTTATGAAATAAATATTCAATTTTTATCTAGGATAGAGTGACTTCTACAAACTCTATCTTTAGAATTTAAAAATATATTTTATTAACTTTTAATAACCATTAAAATCAGCTTTAAATAAACATGTAATCCATGTGAAACATCACAAAATCACTTACTCAAGTAAACATGAGATCAGATGCATGGGAAAGGGGTATCTGAACTCTCATATTTGTTATAGATATTATCACCACCACATTAACTCACACCATTGACTGTTTTAATAGACATTTTCACTTATTTCCTTCAAAAGCATTCAATAAAATCAGTTCTATTTTTTAACCATGGTTGTTATGAATTTAAATTTCACATATATTCTAAAACACACCCTACCATTCTATAACACTCCTCATTTTCTTCATGCACTACACACACATTCCATATGTACTATGATGTTTTACATTCTTTATAGTTGTTTCACTTTTTATTTTCCAATATCTTTAGAAAGCATGTTGACCATGAATTCAACCCCACTTGACATGGTGTTCAAATCACTAATTTTTATAACCCCAAATATTTTTAAATAACACTATCTTCAAAAATGTGTACAACATGCAACATTGATCATAAACAGACCATGAAATATTATTATTTAAATATTACCATAATAACCTAACTGTTGAATTGGCGCGTATAAATTGGATTAATCATTTTATAAAAAAAATATAAATTTCATACCCAATTTTAAATTATAGATTAATGATCAGTATATAAGCACTCAATTTTTATTTTTTCATTATTGATGTATATTTAAAGGAGGTGGAGGAAGAAATAAAACTAAAATTTATGGTTAAAACTATACATATTCTTTGGAAAATCTCTATTTCTTAACATATTAAGGCCTCCAAGATTAGTATTAATCCCAAAATAAGACTACTATAATGCGTGTATTGATGTTTGTAATGGATTTGGGTAGATATTTACTCAACAAAATGAATTTTTTGGTTTGAATAAATATGAATAAGTGGTTCCCTTTTATAAGAGAGGGGAGTAGCACTCATGGAATTTTTTAAAATATTAATTTAATGTAAATTCATATTGGTTTAAAAATGGATCCCAATAGACAATATTATAATATAAGATGATTATGAGTTGAAATAATCTCATATAATATTTTTTTAGAAGTTTAGATCAAATTTTTACTATTGTCTTCCAGTTTTAACCCCCATTATCCCTTTTCACACTTACCATGACAATACAGATTTTTTACTCTTTGAGGGTCAAGATAGTTACCATAAATGAAAAAACAACCCATAAATGGATCATGATTTGATTTTTGAACCATTTACTAATAACTTATACGATGATATGATTTTTGTAAATTTTATATTATTTTTATAAATTATCCATATTGTCAATGTTATAACTATTCATTTACATTGAATTTTATAACATCAAGGAAATAATAAATCACAAATATTTTTGTATACATCACTAAAGTGTTATTTTTATCTATAAAATTTTTGGTTCATATAAATTCTTTTAAATTATATTAATTTTAATATTTTTAATATAATTTGTTTTATTTTTCTATTAATTGGGTTATTACCTTGTCAACGTTGTATAAGAATTTAAGGAAATTATTTCTCCACTAAAAATTTAAAACAAATTTACCAAATGAAGATTAAAAAATTATCTTTAAAAATAATTCTTATAATAGGAAATATCCTCTATTTATACCCACTTATAAAATATTATTGTATTTAAAAAACAAGAGTGTGAAATTTTATACTTTTCGTTACATAAAATATTATAAAGGTCATAATTTCATAAAAATAGAAATAATTCTAGATATTAATCTTTGGATGGTTTTCAATGATAAATGATTTTATAATAAATTTTAGGCAAGTGGTAGGGTCATTTTTTTTGTCCTCATTATTTTATGTTTAACTTTAATAACCCAAATTATCCTTTACCATGGTATCAAAATTACTAAGGATATTATTCATATTGATAAAAATAAAAGGGAACAAATTAAAAAAATTGGAACAACTAATTAAAAATAAGGAATTGTTTTTTTATTATTTAAAACATATATGTTTCAGAATTTAATTTAAAATTAAAACAAAAAAATGTGAAGAAAATCTATTTATCATAAAAATGAATTCTTAAACATAAAAATATATTAATACTATATTCTTGTTTAAAATTCATTAAAAAGACTGTAATTGTATTTTTTAATAAAAAATTAATAATAAAATTGTAAAACTAATCCCAAATAAAATTTTACTTTATAAGAACTTTAATATAAAATATGGGTTTCAATAAAAATTATTATTTTCACTATTCACTAAAAATAAACCATTTCATAAAAATGTAAAAATTTCCCCATAAAATTTTTATATTAAGATCCATTTCTTAGAGGCGAGTAATTACTTACTATATATACTAATGAAATAAGGAATATATACATACATGAAAAGTATAATTTCATTGGTTAATCAGTTTTCACCACACTTTCATCTCTTAATCCAATGGATGAGTATCCAAGTTTATTATATGCTTAAATTATTAAAATAAACATATAATATAACAAATTATTCATAAAATTATAACAAGATATTAATTATTCCTTTATACATTTAAAAAAACCAAAATGGTTAGTATAATGTATGATAATTAGCAAAATGATTCAACCTTCAAACAAAAAACAACTACTTTAATCTCAAAAATTCAATAGTAATAGCCATGTTCAACATTAATCATTAGATAAATAATAATAATTAAAATTATTCAAAACATTCCATACTTATGTTGAAACATAAAATTCAATTACATAGTCTTCTGAGATAAATTTATCATTTATCTCTATACAATATTAGTCAATTTTGAAGTCTAATACCAAAAATATATATGTCTTAATCATATAATCTACATGATATGTTAATTATTACCATAAATAACCTGAATACTCATAAAACAATCATTTGTTCTTTCCTAAAGATAATTCAATATTTAACCGTGAAATAAAATCCCATATGATTTTATTTACCTTAATTAAATAAGGTTCTCAAAATAATAACCTTATTCTAAAAAAAAGTAATCACCTAATTGAAAAAATAAACTTTCAATCCCATGGTTATATATAAAATAAAAAATAAGTTCCCTAAATCAATATAATCATTATAAATCAAACCATTCAAGTAAAAAATTATTTCACACTAACCATTAGATTATAAAGTCTAGTGGGAGTTGTTACACCCTTGTCTCCATTTAGTTGTGGGTTCAATCACCAGGGAATTACTGGATGTGATGGGTTATAACCAGAAATATGGATTGTTCTATTAATAAAACTATATCAATATAATTACTTTTAAATTCAAATTTTTTTATGCACATCCTAAAAAATAAACTTAATCATCAAAGATCATGTGTACCCTAAAGGTTATCATTACCATTAATCTTATGTCCACAAAATGAAAAAAAATCTTCCTTAAATAAAATTTTCACATGTTAAATATACCTAAAAATCTACCAAAAACTCAATAAATATCTTCCAATGTACTCCCATCACATAAAGAGTCAAAATGGTTGTCTAAGACTTTGAACTTATGATCAACCTTAAATATACCACTACATCATAACTCTTGAAACCAAAACCATTAAATGTTATTTATTAACCATGAATCCACAACTTATTCCTTAATAATTCCTTACTAATTAAAAAATATTAATCATTTCATAACATTCGACAATATCAACACACGAGAAAAGATATCGTCAATACATTTCATATGTAATTTTCAGTTCTTTTGTGTTCGACAATTATAACATTTGACATTACTAAAAATTCAAATGAATGATCACATGATCTTTTTCTTGAGCTTCCTCTATAAGACACATATTTTAATAATTCTTATACACCCCACATTTAAAATATTCAATTTATTCCATGGGAATAACTTTATACCTCTTTATAGTTCTAGCCAAACAATAACTTTTCCTTAAAACATTATTCCTTTATTCCCTATATTTCCATATACAAAAACATATTCTTATTATTTTAGGAAATTTCCCTTGTCACTTGTTCCCAAATTATTAACACACAAGTTATTAAATCTTTTTTCCATATGATATTAATCACACGAACATCCATGAATATATATATCTCTATTATTTGATGAGTTGGGAAACTCACCTAGGTTCTTGTTGATAATCATAACTAGTGATATATGTTTAAGAATAAAAAATGGTTTTAAATATATCTCCAATTTCATATCATTTCTCATTCATACCACCAAATTATTTTCCTTCACATATATTATTAAATTGGTGCCTACTAGACTCAGGCATTTCTAGAACTAAAAAGGGTTAATGTTAGCATATCATAACAAACTATCTTATGAGGAGGATTGAAACATAGATATACATAACCATGTTATTTTAAACTATTGACATTTATCCAAATAACCATAATTATCCTTAATATACTATCCTTTGTTGTAATATAAGACTTTAAATTATATTCAAATAAAATCCAAACCTTTGATGTTATCAAATCCTTATTATGATGCCAACTATAAGGTCCCAAACATAAACATTACAATGTCTCGGGTCTTTAAACTATAACTTACTTTCTTTTATTATCAAATATATTTTATTTTTAAAATTTTATAGAGTTATTTTATAACTCTGGCATAAAAATCCCATATATTAAAATTATACACTTCTATTTAGTATCCATTTTTCTTATAAAACAAAACATTTAGAAAGATTTTTTTTTTCTTTTCATGAAATATCTTCAAAATTTTCATCTTGACTAGATTCCTTTACTTACTCATCCTAAAAACCTTATGATTTTTTTAAAAGAGGAATGATAACAAAACAATTAGTAAGGTATATACAACTAAATAAAAAAATTTGATTATTCATGAATACTTATAAAAAAATTTCTTTTTCAAAATTAACATTGGACTCAAAATAAAAAATTTCTTACCCAATAAACCACCTTCCTGGATAAAATATTTTTATTCAAAATTTCATAAGGATTATTTAAGGAAAAATAAAACACATAAATATTTATTTTGAATCATGAAAAACTCATAAAAACTTTTTCATAATGTTACACTATTCAACTATAAAAAGTATCATATCCTTTCTTTTAATCATAATATCATTATATTAGTTGGAGAAATCATAAAATTCCAGTAAAAACGTTTAACAATAATAGATAAATCTTATAGGTAACCTGGAGAATCATTTTTATATCACCCTTAAAAATGGGATAATCTTCATAGTTACACATAGTATAAAAATTAGTTTCACATATAAAATAATTATCATAATTACAATTAGAATAACCATAATAGTATATTCATATAATATCTTAGGAGAAACATGGTCGGTTAACTCCATACCTTTTCACAATTAATTGGAGTTCTATAAAAAGATGACCTTACCTTGGTTTATAATAGAAACACACATCTTAATAAACAATTCCCATGAACCATAATAGAATACATCAAATCTTACATTATAAAAATGTTCATTTCACTCATAATAAAACATTTTCAGATATTGATATATCCATTCCATTTTAAAAACCTTTTTGAAAATAACCAAAACATATGGAATGAGGGTTTTTTGTTTTAATAAAACATTAAATATTACAAATTATGCTAAAAATAAAATAATACTTATGATGGTGGAAAATTCCATTGTCACTATATACGTTAAAATAGAACATTCCTTTTGTCATTTTATAAAGAACATCAAAAAATTATGTAAAAAGTTTAATTTTGAAAACATTTGGAAAAAATAAAAATAAAAATAGAAATAAAATTTAATTTATAATTATTTTATTTCTATATTAAAACATCCATAAATATATTTAAAATTTATGGTCATTGAAGAAAAAAAGTTTTAAAAGAAACTTAAGAAGATGTTTTTAAAAGAAAGACCTTTATCATGGGTCTGACTCATCCCATACATTCTTTATATTCCTGGATAATAAAATTATATTAATTATTTAATTAATTGATAACCCTTTTAAAGTTTACTATTACTTTTATCTAATTTATTACCATATTAACAATTACTTAATCATTTAAGTTCAAGTTGAATGTTTGGAGGATATTCGGTTCATAAGTCGAAAATGACTCTGGTAGGCTGACAATGGTAAAAGTGATAATTATTACATCATATACATAATAATAATAATCACATAATTATCATTTTTATATATAAATTACACTTTTAAATCCAACCATTAAATATTGTTATTGAAAAATGAACTATGCTAAAATCAATGAGATGATAGGTCGTACATACTAATGAGTAATGTTTCCATTTTTCAAAAATCATATAAAAATAAGGTAAGTATTATTTTAAATTTAAATAATGATAATAATATCATAAATATCACATTAATTCTTTAAATACACCAATATATATCACCTATGTGATTTGGTGACAAATGAATCGCATCACTTCGTGGAGGTGGTTGTCCAAATGCAAACACGGAGTACATTATCATTTTTAGTGAATGGAAAGGTAAGAAGGTAAATAACATATTGTATTTTTAGTATTATAAAATTTTAATTAATACCGTATATAAAATTAATTACATAATTATAAAACAACCGTGAGATATGGTGATGTAAAATTAATTATATCGGTTCGTGAGGTGGTAGTCCTCCACACCCATGAACAATGGTTTAATTTCTAATTTAATGGAAGAGGAGATGGATACAGTTTGTTACGTCAACAAAATGACATATAAGAATATGGAATATATTTTTTGGTATTATTTTATCATGTTGGAATAATATTTGTAAGAGGTGGAAAATGAAATAAAACTAAAATTAATTAAAAACTATACCACTTATTTGGAAAATATTCTTTTCTTAATACATTAAGAACAATATTATTTGTATTATTCCCGAAATAATGCCACTTGAACATGAATAAAGATGTTATGAAGTCATTTGTATATATATATTCTTATAAAAATGGGGTTCTAATTGAAGAGAAATGATAGGAGGTGGTTCACTTTCATAAGAGAGGGGAGAGGCACTAATGGAATTCCTTAAATTATTAATTTAATATAAGAATATTTTTATGTAAAAATGGATAAAAATTTATATTACGTTATAATATGATGATTATAAGTTGAAATAAACTTATAAAATTTTTTACATGTTTATATCAAATTTTTACCCTTATCTTTTGGTATTAATTACCCGTTAACACTTTTCACACTTACCGCGACAACATGTTTTTTTACTGTTTGAGGGTCAAGATGGTTACCGTAAATGGGGAAAAGACCCATAAATTGACCAATATTTATGTTTAAAATGATATCACAATCTATTTTTTGAAGACAAGATTTATAGGGATTTTATATCATTTAATAAAATATTATTTTATTAAAATATCAATAATATCATTTTTGGAACTATTTGTTTACTTTTACTTTTAAAACATCAATATGAATTAATGAAATTTAAATAAAATATTATAATAAATCCCTAAAATATTATTTTTTTCTATAAAATTCATGGATAAAATTAATTATTTCAAATTATACTACATAGAATTTTTTTAATGTCATTTATTTTATTTTTCCTTTAATTGAATACTTACAATGTCAGCGTTGTGTAAGCTTTTAAGGTAATTATTTATTCACTAAAAATTAAAAATAAATTTACAAGATAAATATAATTAATTTATATTTTAAAATAGTATTTAAAACTGAACATATCCTTTGGTTAAGAACAATTTAAAATTACTATAGTTATTAAAAATGAGAGTGTCACATTTTTTACTGTACATTACATAAAATATTATAATGGTCATAATCACATCCAAATGAAAAAAAGGCATATATTTGACCTTGGGATGAATATAGATGTGATATAATCATTAAATAGAATTTATTCAAGTTCATGGATCATTTTTTAGTCCTTATCATTTTATTTTTTAATTTTAATTTCTCGATTTACCATTTACCTTGGTAAAATATTATTGAGGTTGATATTCATATTTACCAAAAATAAAAGGGACAAAATTAAAAAATTTGTTCCTAATAATTAAAAATATTGGATCCATTTTTTATGTTTTAAAATAAATAATTTGAATAATTTAATTTATAATTAAATCAAAAAATATGACGGGTTCTTTCAAAAAATGACCCTTTTAAGTATAAACGTCTTTCTATGCTAAATCCAAGTTTAAAATTAAACAAAAATAATATAATTTGTTTTTTAATAAAAATTAACTAATTAAATTTTAAAATTACTATAAAATATAATTTTACTTTACAAATACTTTAAAAGAAAATATACTTTTCAATAAAAATAATTATTTTCACTATTCACTGGGAAATCAAAAAATTCAAAAAATTCTCAAAATTTAACCTTATAATAATTTTGATTCTATTATTTCAAAAGTAAATTTTATTTTATAAATTAATATTTCTAAAATATATAGAAAATATTATAATATTTACTCTCAAAAAGCAATGAAAAACATTTTTGAAGAAAACATATTTTTGATTAATAAAATGAATTCACTAAAAATTCGATTGATTATTTACTCAGAATTAATCAATAAATTTTTATTTATTAAGGCCTATGTATATATATTTCAAAATTTGGGAAATCCTATTTATACCGAATAATTCAATGGCTAGGTTACAAGGGTCAAAATTAGATTATAAGATTTCACTTTTCGTTTAAGATTGGTGTTGTGTATCATACAGATTATCGAACATAATGTCCATATTTTAAAATCTTGGGATATTACAAATTTTTACTTTATAAGTAAAACTATAACCCCTTTAAGTGTGAAAATCGTGTTACCATAACTATGTTTAAAATAGGTTAACCAAGGGGTTAAACTAAAAGATAAGGTTTGAAATTCCACAAAAACAAATCAAAAATTTAATGGTTGATGATATTTAAACCATATCATACACTATCATATAATATTTAGGCATTTGGGATCATTTGGATTTATAATGACTTTTTTATATTTTAATATTTATTGAAATTCCATGTGTGTCCACTCCCTCCCCTATAAAAGGACACCCCTTATCTATCTTCATTACACCACTTTGAGAAACCTAGATCAGTCATTCTATACCAATTTGTCTTCTAAAAATAATTATACATGTTCTAGAGGTTCTGGTTTTAAAAACCCAACATCCATAATGTCCTTAATAGGATATCTAAAGGTGTTTTTTTCAGTGAATTGATAATGGCCTTAACAAACACTTTATTTTTTTACTTATTTTCCCCTCCTTTTAATCTGTGGTATTTATCATAAGATAATTACATCAGCATATTGAAAATATTTAAATTTTATTATGATTATGTAAACAGAATTATCCACCCTCTTTTCCATCAAATGAAAAATGATAACACCGCTCGTACAAACATGTGGACTACCACCTCCATGAAGCGGTATGATTCATTTTTCATTTTCTCTTTAAATGAATTGTAATAAAGGTAGATTTAATAAATATATATTATATATATGATATAAAGATTATTTAGTAAAACTAAATTATTACATATCTTGTAACACCCTGAAATTTCATAGTAAGTTATATCTTTAAAGTAAGTCAATAGCTTATACAACACGCAACACCGACTTGGCTTGCATTATACACAAGATTGAGTTTCTGCAAAACAACACATTAGTAATATAATTATTTTAATGATATATTTATTTATCAATTAAATATTATGATATGAATAATAAAAAAATTTATTTTTATTTATAATGTTTTCACATAAATAAAACATATTTATAATGCAATGTATATGTTTTGTTAAAATAGTTATATTTTTAGAAAAACTATTCTCTTATAAGAACTACTTTTATGTCCTTTTGTGAACAATAATAAGATTAATATTAGACACTCATAAAAATTTAATTTGGTCAAATTTTATTCATTTTTAAGTTCGTAATATCAAAATTACCTTAGGGTAAAGTTTCATATTTTTATGAAAACTTTCAATTTTTTGATGAATAGTAAAAAATACCACATGGTACATAAAAACCGACATATTATTTAAATAGTTATTATTTAAATTTAAATTTATTTTAATGTCAAAATAGATACAAAATATATATATTAGTCATATGTAATTCATTGGAGTCATTTTATAACAATATTAGATATATAAAATTTTATTGAAACTTTTAATGTCTTTTACCCACCTTCTTGACACATTTGGAAATTTTCATAAAACGCAATTTTACTGCTTCTATGAATTGAATTTAATAAATCCTATAGGCACGATTGACATCATTAAGTAAAATTTGGTTCAATAATATGAAAATAATTTTTGGTGAATAGTATCTTTTGAATTTTATTTTCCACGGTTAAAAGTAAATAGGGTAATTAAAGGTATAAATGATATAATAATTACCCTAAAAAATGTCCTAATTATATTGGATAAATTTATTTCGACAAAAATAAACCTTAGAAATAAAATGTGATCTTCTTTGATCCACATGGATTAGATTAGGACATTTATTGTTAATTTATATAATGAAGGGTTAAAAGTGTTAAATTTAAATTGTAATTACTAAAACATTTTAAATATAGGGATATACATACGATAAACTCAACTATAAATACTCATTAGAAAGATAAAAATATATCCTATATAATGGTATTTTATTTATAATTTTTAGACATTAAATAATTAAATTTATTTACTACACAATGATGATGTAGTAATTACCTTATTAATGGAAGATTAAAATAATTGATATTATAAATATCCAAATAAATGTATATTGGGAATTTCGATGAATTCCACGAATTATATAGGTTAATATGAAATTTTAGGGTTGATTAAATAATTTTTATTTCGAATTGATAAAGTTGTTATGACATTCAGAAAACCAAATACCAAATAGTGTCAAAATTGACAAAAATAAAATTTTAAAAAAAATATTATTTTATTAAATTATATAATAGTCATAAAAAGATAAGGTTATGTAAAAGGACATATATAATGAAATATATGTCATTAAGTAACAACTTGGGGATCTCTTGGATTTTTTTAGTAAGTTTATTAACAACTTATTAAAATAATACAAGAAGACATTGTAAAAGTTAAACAATTTAACTAAGAGTTAAATCTAAAAGATAAGGTTTATATGGTGACATAAACTTGTCTAAAACCTATTGGTTGAGAGAGTTTCGACCTATACCTACCTTATCCTCAAAATAATGTTTTTATAGCCATTAGAAACCAAAAATAATTTCATAATATAATAGTATTTCAAGATTTTCCTAAAGTGATACTCACCTCTCTTATAAATGGGTACTCCGCCTTACCTCAAAAGCGCACCTCCAAAGACATTTCTCATAGCCAAAACTAGATCAAATATCATTACAACTACCATAAGATCAACCTATATTCCTTACTTTGGTCAAAAAGAAATCCTAAGTAGCCCTTTTGACCAAATCAAAAGGAAATACCTGAAGAAGAGGTAATAATTTCATCACCTCATTCAATGTTCTTTTCTTCTTCCACTACCTCTTTATTTGTTGTTTCCATCCTAAAATAATAAATCCAGTACCTTATACATACTCTGATGTTATTATAAATATGTTACAACCATATTAATTATTCAATCCATCCTATGAATGACAAAGTCACCATATGTGCATGTGTACGACTTACCGTCTCCAGGTCATGGTGTAGATTGTTATTCGAGACTTCATTATTTGGATGGGTATAATAATGAGTATAATTGATATATATATTAAATATAACATTTAAATGATTATTTATATACTATATAACATTTAATTACATACAATTTTACCATTAATAGAATGATATTGTCTCTCGTGCATACGTACAGATTACTGTCTCCAAGAACACAATGAGATTCATTCCCATTGTTACCATTCAAGAATAGTTTTCATTTTATGATTTAAAAGAATTTTTAATAACTTAATATAATTATTTATATGAATCAAATACATTATATCCATAAAAAAATGAATTACTTAACAAAACATATAAAGGAAAATGAGCCAGTTAACAACCAAAACAATAATACTACTGAAATATTAAATATTATTAACAAAGAAATATTAGAAGATCATATATGATATCATATTTATTTATGAGTTTCTTGAATAATTTGATAACAATTATTTTACTATTATAAAGAATTTTAACATACCCTTGACCAATAAAAATAACAAGGTAAGGGTTAATTCTACAATCTCTTCATTATTCAAGGTTGATTACATGTGTGTATCTACTGTGACCTCTTTATAATCCACATATGTGTTTCTTAAAAATGTATTTCAAAACGTTTTTTCTATTTCCTAGACTATGGTCTAAATTCATTTATACCCATGGTTGAATCTTTATAAAAATATTATAAAGGAATCTTTCAATCGTTTTCCAAATAAGGTCCTTTATTATCTTTTTAAAAAAATTAAGGAAAGAATGTTGTTTAACATATACGACGAGTGAGGCTATTTTCCTCCATTATAAAACCTTCAGAACATCTATTACATGCATATAAGAATATTTTCAAAATAAATTTTTTCTTTTATAATTATGTGACTTTTAAATGATTTAAAAATAGAAAGATATATTTATCTCAAATAGTTTTGATTTCATCTATGTAAACATCCTTTGATGGATTTTACACTTTTTGGAAGTTGATTTATTATGATACAATTTTCCATATTGTATTGAAGGTTTTGTGATATGTTTGAATGTGAATGTGAAATTTTTATACCATTCATTGTTTATGGTTAAATTAGTAATATTTTGTATGCTAGTTTTAATATGAATGTTCATGTTATGTTTGAATCTTTTCATATGAGGAATGCATTGGACTTAGTAAGTGACAGGTGGAGGCCTATATAGCTCTTCGATGCATCGGTAGGTCTCATGATGAAAACTAGTGTCTTGGAACAAGGCAATGACAAAATATTATTTTTTCTCATGGCACAAGGCCTTGACTACATGGTTATGATGTCTTATATTATGTATTCCATCATTATAAAATTAGCTATTGATATTACATGTGATTATTCGATTAGTAGAATATCAATGTGAATAAGTAAAAGACATTATTTGATTTATCTTTGACATATTATTCTGATGTTTAAGTTTAACTGGCTTGTGTTTTAGTCTTATAAATTTCCTTAAATGTTTATGCTTATTTATGATAGTTCTCTCTATATAGTTATCCTTACTGAGCATATGAGCTCACCCCTTTATTATGTTTTCCTTTTACCAGGATGTGAAGAAGTATATTATGATTAACATATATAGATAGGCCAATGTATATGAGTTTGTTCAAAGGGGAAACAATGTTGTTTTTTTATGTCATGATGTAATGTAAAACTTATGTATGTATCTAGTACTTCCATGGCTACTAAACTGATAAGTCATCACAGATTTGATCCCTTGTGATCATGCCAATGTTATATAATAATGCATCAAATCTGGGAAACTAGGGTTAGGGAATTACAGTTGGTATCAGAAAAATTTCAGTACAAACATCAGAAAATAGATTTATAAAAACTCTGATTAGAGAACATTAACCTAAGATAAACTTTGAGGATTTGTATAAAAGAGATTCCTATAATTTTGGTAATGTAAATATTTTGTTAGTTTTCCAAGAAGTACATCCATATTTGGATACAAGCAGGTTGAGTCGGCTCTAGCACAGCTGTACCTAGGATTAAAAACTCCAAAAAGGAGTTTCAGGCCTGACCTAGGGTATCTTGGTACATCAAAACGGGTCTTATTACACTATTGGTTATGAAACTCTCAAGGGATATTCTTAGAAAAATTCACATTTTCATTACAAACCATTATGAAAAATATATGGGAAAATACATTCTTAAAGAAAACATTTTTTAGGAATATGGATTATATGCATAAACAGTTCAATTTATGTTAGGTATTTTACATGTTTGGAATTATTCATTGTGATTCATAAACTAACCTGGTGGATTCCATTATTTAGAAATGGATCCCAGTAGAAGGAATGAGAACTCCATAAATACACATGATCTAAAGATTAAGAAGGATCATATCATTCATGGTCTTAAGACAACATTTATAAGCGAGATATTTCCACATGTGTTCTCATCAAATGAATAAATAGTATTATGTGTTAATAATATAAGTAAAAAAATTCTTTGTTTCCTATAGATTATAAGGTAATCCAGAGAAGAAAATGATGGTAGAGAGAAATATTGATAAAGGGAAGAAGGGAAAAATGTTTTTTTCCCAAATGTGATAACTGTGGAAAAAATCACCTTGGTAAATGCTTGAAGGGAATATGAGTTTTTATTAGTGTGGGGAAATAGGACACCAAGTAAGTGATTTCAAGGGTAATTTTTTTTTCAAATGTACAATGCTTTATCAATAAAGAGTTGGGACAATACGTGAATCAATGTCCCAATCATCAGAGTATACCCCAAATGACCACCAAATTCATTTTTTATTTTATTAAAAATCCACTTTTAGGAAGAGTGGTAACCACATACAGAAACATTGATGTATCATCACACATGACCTTCAAAAAGAAAATTTCACCATACATATTTCAAAATTCAAATTTCAAATATCATCTCAATCATCACGCCTCCCACAAACTAGCCAGCCAGTGTCACGCACAAACCAAAAACCGCTCCAGTTGTAAGTTTTTCAAAATTTGAATTTCAAACAACCCTCATACCAAGCCATCCACATCAGCTAGTATACCCCAAATGATGCTATTGGATAATAATCTAGCTATGATACTACCTCAGATAAAGAGGAATAATTAGTGTTCTTATATTTTTATTAATGAATTATATCATTTGAGTGTTGTTTCAATGATGTACTAATTATATTAATTATGGAAATAAATAAGGATCGTACTTCACTACTATTTGATTGAGGATTTGAGATTATGTGGTACTAACAAATGTGACTCAATAACAAGTTAAACCTTTTGGAAAATATATCATTGAAGGAAAGATAAACCTGAATATTTTCATGATACCGAGGTAGTGATCTTGTAATAAGATATGGTTGATTTGGATAAATTATATTGGATATTCTTGACTACCTTAGAACTAATTAATGGTTTGTTCATTCCATCATTGTTGGAGTATACAATATTTTTGGATATAAAGAATATATATAGTATTCTATAAGGAATGAGGGATCATGGATGTAATCAATAAGGTTTTATGGTAATTCAAGGTGTTACCATATTTTAAGGGAATACATGATGAAGGTACTCACATGTTATTATGTGGGAAAAAGAGATTTTCATTATGTTTTGTTGACCTTCCTTACATATTTTTGGACTATGAGTTTGGAAAAAAGTATTTTGGATAAGTCTAATGATTAGAATGGATTAAGGTGGGCATTGGATACTATGTTTTAAGGTTAAAAAATTTCTTAGGATTATTTTTAGGTTTTTTATTAAAAGGACAACCTGAAGGTCGGGCAACAACCTGTCATATCTAAGAAGGTCATGAGACTTGAAATCGTAACTGAAGGAAGATAAGGGTGCATCACCTACCACTAGACTACATGATTTCCTGGTTTATATAATGAAGTTTTTAAATGATCTGATAAATGAATTATAAAATTCATTTTTTAAACCCTATATGATTAGGATAGATAGAATATTTTTTACTTTTATTATCTTTTTGATTGAATGAAGATATTGTGGTAGAAGTTAGTTAAAGGATGGAACTCTACTTGTCTATTATTTTTTTATGAAGAAATTAGTTCTTAAACATTATGGAAATTATATTAAAACCAAAAACATGTTATCCTAATACCTTTTTTTGATGACCCAATGGTATTTTAATTCATCATAGATTTATGGATTAGAGGTCCTAAATTTTCTATTTATTGTTCACTTGTTTATGATTGATGAACTCAATCACGCCCTATAAATATTTACATTTTCCCTCCAATTATGGGTCTCAAATTTCAACCAATGTTCTCATATTAAAAATCCGAATTTGGTGGTGACTTTTTCATTTCACTTTCCGTCTTATTGAAACTAAATTGTATTCACCCTATTTCCGATGTAGGTTTTCCACAAATATATTTTCTATTTTTAACCTATTATTTTGGAAGAACAATTTCAAAATTATGAGGATTCTATTTATTGAAGGTGGATAAAATGTAACACCCTAAGATTTCATATTAATTTATATCGTTAATTTAATTCAATAGCATATACTACATGCAACACCGACTTGGCTTGCTTTATATGAAAGATTGAGTTTCTGTGAAACAACACATTAATATTATAATTATTAAAATGATATATTTATCTATCAATTAAATATTATGATATGAATAGTAAAAAAAAATTTAAAGTTTGTATAATATTTTCACATAAATAAAACATATTTATAATGAAATGTATATGTTTTGTTAAAATAGTTATATATTTAGAAAAACTATTTTCTTAAAGGAACTACTTTTTATGTACTTTTGTGAAAAATAATTAAATTAATATTAGACACTATTAAAAATTGAATATGGTAAGATAAACTTCATTTTAAGATTTGGAATATCAAAATTAGCTTAGGGTGATTTTTTGGTATTTTTCTGAAAACTTTCAATTTTTGATGAATAGTTAAAAATTCTGCATAGTACATAAAAACTAACTTTATTTAAATAATAATTATTTTTATTTAAATTTATTTTAAAGTCAAAATAGATACATAGTACCTATATTTTTCCAATTTAATTCACTAGAGTCATTTTATAATAAGATTTGATTTATTAAATTTTATTGAATTTTTTAACTTCTTTTACCCACCTTCTAGGAACATTTGAAAATTTTTATAAAACATAATTTTACCACTTCTGTAAATATAATTTAAAAAATCCAAGAGAAATGTTTGAAATCAGTATTTAAAATGTGGTTCCATAGGATGAAAATTATTTTTGGTGAATATTAACTTTTGAATTTTATTTACCATAGTTAAAAGTAAATAGGGTAATTAAAGGTAAACATGATGTTATAATTTCCCTAACACAGGTCCCAATTCTATTAGATAAGTGTATTTCATCCAAAATAATCCATATTAAAAAAATATGATCTTCTTTTATCCACATGGATTAGATTAGGACATTTATTATTATTTTATTTAAAAAGATGTTAAAAGTGTTAAATTCAAATTTTAATAACTAAAACATTTTTAATATTGGGTTATACATATGATAAATTTGACTTTAAATATTCATTATAAATATAACAATATTTCATAAACAATGGTATTTTATTCATAATTCATAGAAATTAAATAATTAAATTAATTTATGACACAATGATGATGCGGTAATTACCATATTGATGAAAGTTCAAAAAAATTGATATTATAAATATCAGAATAAATTTAAATTTAGAGTTTTGATGAATTACATGAAATTTATAGGGTAATATGACATATTAGGGTTTATTAAATAATTATTTTTTCAAATTGATAAAGTTTTTATGACTTTCACAAAAACCAAAAACCAAATATTGTTAAAATTGGCATTAATGAGTTTTTAAAACAAATACCATTTTATTAAATTATATAATAGTCATAAAAATCTATGGTTCTTCCAAAGGACTTATATAATGATATAAATTTCATTAATTAACCACTTGGGGTTCTCTTGGCTTTTTATAGTTATTTTATTAACCATTTATTATAATAATACAAGAAGACATTGTAAAAGTTAAACTATTTAACTAAGAGTTAAATATAAAAGACAACCTTAATATGGTGACCTAAACTTATCTAAATAATGTTGGTTGATAGGTTTACGACCCATACCCACCTTATCCTAGAAATAAATCCTTTTTTATCCATTAGAAACTGAAAATTATTTTATAATAAAATAAATTTTCAAGCTTTTCCTAAAGTGACCCTCACCTCTCTTATAAAAGGGTACTTCCCCTTATCTCAAAATCACACCTCCAAAGCCATTTGAATCGGAACAAACCTGCTCAAATATCTTCCCAACTACCCTTAATTGAACATATAGGCTGTACTTGGATCATAAATCCAACCTATGTATCACTTTTGATCAAATCCACAGGAAGAACCCAAATAAGAGGTAATAGTTTCTTCACCCATTTAAATGTTATTTTCTTCTTCCATTTCCTCTTTATTTTTTGTTCCCATACTAAAATAATAAATCCATTACCTTATACATACTGTGATGTTATTATAAATGTGGTACAACCATATTCATTATTCTATCCATTATATTAATGAAAGATTCACCATATGTGTGTACGTACGACTTACCGTCTCTATATCGTGGTGTAGTTTGTTATTCAACACTTAATTATTTGTATGGGTATAATAATGAGTATAATTGATTTAAATAATAAATATAACATGTTAATGATTCTGTATATATGATATAATATCTAATTACATATGATTTTACCATTAATATAATGATATTGTCGCTTGTGCGTACGTACGGATTACCGTCTCCATGAATACGATGAGATTCATTCCGATCATAACCATTTAAGAATAATTTTCATTTATTGATTTTAAATAAATTTTAAGAACATAATATCATTCTGTATATGAATAAAATACATCCTATCCATAACAAACATGACTTATGTAACAAAATTTATAATGGAAAATGAGCCAGTTAACACCCAAAACAATGATACAACTGAGATATTAAATATTAGTAACAAAGTAATATTAGAATATCATATACGATATCATATTTCTGTATGTGGTTATTATATAATTTAATAATAATGATTTAACTATTATATAGGAGGATAACTTACCCTCGACCAAGGAAAAGTACAAGGTAAGGGTTAATTCTACAATCACTTCATTATCCGAGGATGTTTATATGTGAGTATCTACTGGTACCTCCTTATCATCCACATTTGTGTTTCATAAAAATGTATTTCAAAACATTATTACTATTTCCCAGACTATGGGTTAACGTCATTTATACCCTTGGTTTACTTTTTATAAAATGTTTATAAAGGAAACGTTTTTTTGTTTTCCAAACAAGGTCCTTTGTAACCTTTTAGACCAAATTAAGAAAATAATATTTTTAAAACATATAGAGTGAGTGCAGCTATTTTCCAACATTATAAAAATTTTGAAGCTTCCCTTACAATAATGTAAGAATATTTTAAAAATAAATGTTTTCATTTATAATTATGTTACTTTTAAATGATTTCAAAATAAAAAGAGATATTTCTCTAAAATAGTTTTGATTTCATCTATATAAACATCCTTTGATCGATCTTAACCTTGTTTGAAGTTTATTTATTATGATACAATTTTCCATATAGTATTGAAGGTTTTGTGATATGTTTGAATGTGGATGTGTAACTTTTATACCATTCATGGTTTATGGTTAAATTATTAACATTTTGTATGCTAGTTTTAATATGAATGTACATTTTATGTTTGAAACTTTTCATATGAGGAATGCATTGGACTTAGTAAGTGACAGGTGGAGCCCACTATAGCTCCTCAATGCATTGGTAGGTCTCTTGAGACAAACCATTTTATTGGAAAAAGTCATTGACAAAATCTTATTTGTAGTCTTAGCATGATGCCTTGATAATGTGGTTATGATGTCTGACATTATGCATTCTATCATTATGAAATTAGATATTGATATTAAATAAAATTTTTCTACTAGTATAATAGCCTTGTGAATAAGTATATGGAATTATTTGATTTATCATGGCCAAATTATGCCTAAGTTTAGGTTTAAAAGTCTTTTGTTTTAGTCTTATACATTTCCTTAAATAATTATACTTATTTATGATAGTTTCCACTATATTATTATCCTTATTGAGCATCTGAGCTCACCCTTTCTTATGTTTTCCTTTTCCTAGGATTTGAAAAAGTATATTATTATTAACCTGTAGGGATAGGAAAAAAGGATATGAGTGTCTTCAAAGGGGACATAATGTTGCTTTTTTATTTCATGATATAATGTAAAACTTATGTATGTATCTAGTACTTCCAATGCTACTAAACTGATCAGTATTTCGGGATTTGATCCCTTGTGATCATGACAATGTTATTTAATAATGCACTGACTCTAGGTAACTAGGGTTAGGGCATTATATATCTTTCTTTCATTTGACTTGTAATCAAGTGAAAACAACGTACATGTGTAGGTATGACAAGGAGTTCATTTTAAAATATCATCATTATTCAAAATTGTTTATGTTCAATTCTCTGATGGGTAAATATTTTATTTTTTATATCAAAACCAAATTTATTTTATGATCATCAGTTTATTTATTTAAATTGTAAATTTTCATTTAATTTCCAACCATTAAGTACTAAAGATTCTGAAATAATTTTTTAGGAAAACAAACCTTGTTTTTTCAACATGGTGAGGAATATTTATCTTTTATATCCATATATTCTTTCAAATATCTAAAATTTTGTTTTTAAAATTATACAATGATTTTTTAAATTCAATTTTACACATATTACGATTTTTATAAAAAAAGTTAAAAGGAACCTTATTATTATTTTATGAACAAGGTACTTTTTGACCACTTCACAAAAATGTGATAAGAATATTTTTGAACTTATATAGAATGAAATAAATTTCTCCCAATCATGACCAATAAATGATTTGAAGATTAACTTAGAATTTTTCATGATTATTTTTAATGAAATTTATTTTCAAAATATTATGTAATTTTTTAGTTTTTAAAAGTGAATTTCAAAGTGGAAGTGGTATTTTCCTACAGAATTTTTTAATCAATTTTTTATGGTATTTATATTTATCTACTTCAACAAAAATTTTATTCTCCACAAGGAATATGTTATAATGATATCACCCTTATTCTTTCCGTGGATGGTTTATGATAATTTTTACTAGGGAATGTATTGACATTTTGTGTGTGAGTTCATTCAATAGGGAAATTTATTTATTTTTAAGGCATGTTAACTAAGTTTTATTGTTTATTAATATTATTAATTCATTATAATTATTAAGTGATGGGTGGGGACTAAAACTACACATCCCCTCATGCATTAGTAGGTCTCATGAGAAAAACTATATTAGGCACTTGGCAGAGGCCTTACCTGTTTATGCATATGTCTTGACATGAGGCATTGATGATATTTTTATATTCCTTCTCACTATTTCCTCTAGAATTGGGGATGACCTTGTTGATTTAAGATTCAAACGTTCCAAGAGGTTTCTAACGGGTTTGTTCTTAGAACCGGAAACATCCAATGATTCTATATCCATTTAGACCTACATTCCAAAGGTAGGTTCTCATTAGTTGTGGACTGATGAGGCTTATGAATTTGCATTGGTTGAGAGGATGGGAGGTTGGACTCACCAAAACCTTTTTGAGGGGAATTATTGTCTACTCTGGGACTCTCTTTATAGATTTAAGTTATGTTCGTGAATCCTTATTACATTACCAAGTATGAAAATGTGCTTTCCTTTAGATCTAACAATCAATGATTAATATGTATGAGATTTAGAGAATATTTTATATGTATTAGAGGTTCTTAATCAATAGAGAATCATCTGTATTTTTTATATATTCTTGGTCAATGGTATCGTTCGAGACATTATATAGAAATCTCTTGATCATTATGATAACCATACTGGTTTTAAAGCTAATCAGTGGGGCACTTGAAGTTTATTTTCATTCAGAAGGGCATAGTTTATTTTAGAGTTGGGATCATACCCGCAGATGGGCTACCTATGTATTCTTTGTTTTAGGAAAGGAATCAGAACCCACGTAGTTCGAGTAAAGAAGTATGATTTTTATGCATTATTGATGTCTCAAAGAATGATGTCATAATTACTTTTAAACTATAAGCTCACATGAGTCATGCTCATTGTGAGAAACAAGAGGTATTGGTAAAACCAGACAATTGTTCCATGAAAGACAAAATCATAAGAAAGGATGTGGGGATTATGTATGTATGACTGCCCAAATAGATAGATATCAGGACTCATTTCAGAGAAAAATTATAGTAATAGGGTCCATAAAGGTATATGTACTTTTATGGAGATTTAGATACTCTAACTTGGGGCTTACTCTAAAGGAGGATGCACAAATTAGGAGGGGACTTGGGGCTTACTCCAAAGGAGGATGCCCAAATCAAAAGAAATTAATAATGGTTAAGAGAAATTAGAACTGGGGCTTACTCCTGAGAAGGAGGCCTAGGTTATAGAAATTTGGAAACATGGGGCTTACTCCTAAGGAGGATGCCCAAATTAAGGGAACATTAAGACTGGGGATTAATCCTGAAAAGGAGGCCCAGGTTAGGGGAATTATGACTGGGGCTTACTCCAGAAAAGGATCCCCAGGTTAGGGAAATTTTCATATTAAAGTATGAGGTTGAATGAATAAAATATCTCACCTTAGTGACATGATGATCTGTAAATAACTAGGTTTTGAGAGATTTTCCATAGAATTCCTTTCTGGTAAGGAAGAAAACAAAGGAACCGTGTCATAAATGAATTTGAAGAGGGTTATGAAGGCTAAATATTGAAGAGGAGAGGTGGATTTGAAGAAAGAAAGTGAATAGGCAGGAGGGGCACCCAAAAAGGGAGAGGTACGCAAGTCCTGCGTGAGTGCGCAAGACCTGGTCGCGCAAGTATACAGGCGCGACACATGAGTACTTGAACAAAGGTCAACCCTTAGGGTAATACTTGGGTGAGACGTGGCTCAAGCCCTTAGTTTTATCCTTAGGGGCTTCCAAAAGAGTGGCGCGCAAGTTTTGTTGAAGGGATAAGGCGGTACACAAGTGTGGCCATTTCCCTTAAGGTTTGTCCACTTAGGAATGAAAGTGTTGATGAGTTTCAACACTTAGTCCTTGTTTTCCTTATTTATATCTTCCATTCTAGGTAAGAAATTACCTTAGAAGTGACTGGAAGACTTCAAGAAGAGACTAGGGCGACCAGAGCTTAAATCTGACTTTTGGAATTTTTCTGCCCTCGAAATGGGGGCCCCACAAAGGGTATTTATAGGCAGCTGAAGACCCCGAGAGAAAATCAAATAGGGCACGCAGGTCACCTGTGCACCCAATATGTGGCGCACAAGTATACTTGCATGACCATGATGAAACTTGCGTGACCCAAGTGTGAACAAATCCGTGTTCATGCCTTTGTAAATTTTTTATGTTTCTTTAAAGGATGAATCACTTTGGACTAAAGTATTTCCCTTTTTCATTCATTATACTCTGTGATGGAAAGGATCATCATCAAAAGTCCCCCCTCAGCATTGGATCCAAAAGAAGAAGGATGTGACTCTGAGGAAAAAGGAGAAAACGAAGGAACTGCAGTGTGCATGTGTTGAGCGTGCAACTGGAGTCACACAAGTGCGAGTCGCGCAGGTTTCGGCGCACAGGGGTGGGGAATGGCCTATATATATGCGGCCATTTCTCACGCAAAGAAATCAGTTCGCAACGATTTTCGCTCTCTCCATGAAAGTTGTTATCTCCACGTAAGTGTCTTGTTTTCTACTATTTCTTTGTATCGCGCTGCTGTAGAGGTATTTTGACCTGCGCGGTGATACCTGCGTGCCCAACACTTGTGCAACACAACTATACTTGTGCGCCAAAATTGGAATTTCACACCATAATTCCTTATCCATTTTTTTCACTTTTCTTCAAAAAATTTATGATAAATCAATTCACTTAAGAGTTAATTATTCGATCGTTTTGCAGATTCAATGGATCTTAGAAGAATCAGAACTGCTGATGAACTGGACAACAAGCGAATTGATGATATGATGAATGTCGTAGGCCATGATTACTATGATATATGCGATATTAATCTTCTAGATTTGGACGAGTGATTGAATAATTATCATCATAATTTTCCACAGAGCATCTACTTTTCTCTATATGGCCATGGTCATCTGCAAGATGTCAACATTCCATAGGCAAATAATATCTCCCACATTCTTGGTTTTAGAATTATACCAATTTTTCTTCTGCAAATATCTCTAGTGGAGGAGAATTTATAAATACTGGAACAGTGGAGAATGCCTATATGATGCATCATAGCCCTTATTTTCCAGATCTGAAACCTCACAAGCCCGAGCTGCAACCACATTTTTATCCATCAGTATTCTGAAATTATCAAATGGATCAATCCAAAGGCTGGAAGAAGATTTGGGACTTCCGTCCTAGAGGAAGTGTGAAGCCAACTTGGATGTGGGCATACTGGGTGTGACAACCCCATGCAGGGTTTGTCGAGGATTTGAAAGGAGCTGTGTTATATGAAGCGGTCTGGGCTGGGCAGACATATGTCTACAAGAATGATGAGTTTGTGCCAGAGCTAATTAGCTGCTAGAGCCCATAAACCAATTCTTTCCATATGAATCATGGGTAAGTAGGAATCAGTCTATGGGATGTCCACAAGATCTCTGGGGCTCCAATTCTGGGTGACATGTATGATGAATTCACTCCTCCTAAGGCGACTTGGAATGATTCGGAGAAGACTCTGGTTTTGGCTCGAGAATTATTGAAAATTTTCCACAAGCGCAAGAGTTCAATAACCTCCCTAAATCATTATAGAAAGGATATTCATCCAGAGGAGTGGATGAATATGTTTCTTTCCAAGGAGGAGAAGGATTCAAAGGAGAAGGGGGCCACGTGTACTCTCCCTACTAACTGCCCTAGAACAGTGAAGAGGGGTGCTCTTGGAACATTTTGGCTGACCCTGGAAGCAGGAGAATTTTAGAAGTGGGGATATGAAGTAAATCATAGAATCCCAAAAAAGACCCATCTTTCGGGCTTCTTATCCTTGTGGCTCAGTGTTTATCTTCTTCCTGTCAGGGATTCAAAGGGAGGATTCAGGCCAGGGACCTTCATTGTGGAATCCATGTTGGATGAGAAAAAAATGGTTGGGTAGGCTACCCCCATTTTGGCAAAGATTCACAGGAGCATACTCCATTTCTTTACGGGTAAGTCTCCATTGAGAATAGTGGGACCATTCTATGTTTTTTGGGGATGGATCGCCACTCACTTCAGGTCATATAATGTACAAAATAGAGTACATGTTCCTAGAAGTTCCCTCAGGTCATCAGTGTAGGCATTTTCTGGAATTGCTCCATTATCTCTTAATCCATATGATATAAAGGTGATGATGAGCATTTACAAGGAATTCAATTTCATTCCTTACGGAAACCCTCCAAACGGGTGGTTTTTTGATGATTGAACCACCGGTATAGATTTGAGGGCGTACATGTTGGCTTGCAGAGATGGTGTACTGGCCACCCGGATTGACGAAGAGATTATATTCGAGGCATATGCTCCATACTGATTTTCATGCCAATTCAAGTGCCTGCAGTGGACTGTTGTATCCCCTCCTGTGCATGTCAGGTCAGAGCAGCATCTGATGGCTGCCCGATAACTATGGTTGCTGACATCTATGGAGAAGACCAGGACAGTGTTTGATCTACCGGTTAACAAAGCGGCAAGTAACTTGACTTAATGGTATGCCGAGAACTGGATAGCATCATACCCGGAAATGGTGATGAGTCGTCCGGTTTATCAGGTGGGGAAAAAGAAAATAACTGTAGAGAAAGAAACCCTTCATTAGAAAGGTGACGCTTCCCCACCTGGATCTGATTCATCAGGTTCCTCACCTAGAGCTAACTCGCCAGAATCCCAAGATGGGGATGATGAGGCACAACATGCGGAAAATCAGCCTCGTGCAAGATATAAACCCCCTTTCAGAATCAAGAGACCAACTCCATCGACTCCTAGTGAGTTACTTCATTGGGGAAATTTAATCACCATTACTTTATAGAGCAACAAGTCTTATTTTCTTATCATTTATCAGCAGTTATAGAAGTTGGGAAGAAGCTGAAGTCTCCTCACAGCCTTCTGGGACACATGTTGAATATCTAAGACCAGAGGCTATCCAAACATGGAGAAGTTTATATGGTGATGTTGAAACTGCATGGATGGATCTATGCGAGGGGCTACAAATCCCTGGAATAGGGAATCTTTAGGCTTCTACAGATATCCGTTACAAGGATAAACCCGATCAAGTGAAGTCTTACATTAGAGAGCTGGAGATGCTCATATATGAAACTGATGATTCCATTCCTGTCACCAAGAGGGTGAAGAAAATGATAGATCGTGGCGCAACAGAGGGGACTGGTGGTTCCAGAGATGAGGAGTGGAACAATTATGTGGCTCCTAAAGATGTAAGTCTCTTTTCTTATTTTCATTGTAACATGATTTCAATCAACGTTTTTTTACTCACTGAAATTATTTTTTTCATCCTGTAGTTTACAAAGAAAGGAACTACTGAGGTTCCTTCACCACAGTATAGCCCCGATGGTACTGCCATCGGGGCTAATGTATCACTTCACGAGAGGGGCGAGATATCTCTAGGCCAGCAAGCCATGGAGGAGGAGTTAAACATGGATTTTCAATCTCCAATTCCTATATTTGGAGATGATGACGTCAACACTCCTAAGAAGCCAAAGAAGAAATGGAATCAAAGGAAGAAGTCCACAGCTCAACACCTCATCAGTAGTGGTAAGTACTTCAGATAGTCATGAGTTTTAATCCATGAAAAGATTTCTCATACTTATTTGGATTGCAGGGGCTTCTTTAATTTCGCCTCTGAGGGAGAATACTGAACCTACTTTGAGGAAGAATGAGGGTGTTGGTGAACGATCACAAGTTCAGGCTGACTTGGCTGCTCTTGGAGAAGAGCCAGCATCTGTTCCCAGTATCCCTCCTACTACTGTTGAAAATAGAGAAGATCCTGGTTTTGGTAAGTTAACAATGCTTCATAAAATGTTGAATGAAACATCAACTGACTTCCATTCTATGATACTTTATGTTCAACCCCTGCACTAGAGCTTTTGGCGGCTATTGCAACTGATGCAGTAATTTTAACTGAAGAAGCTATCCAAGGTCAGAGGCTACAGGATGTGGGTCGCCAAGTAGATATATCGAATGTTCTCACTGGTGAGACTAACCAGGATTTCGAGATATCATTAGATGAAATGATGAAACTTGGCGCATCCTTTGAAGATATTTTAGACCAAGTAAAATTACCATGTAATTTAGAGGATTTTGGACATGAGTGTTCTCCTTCATCCTGTTAAAATAATTTTTTATTACATCTCTGACCATGATTGGTTTAAATGTAAAGTTTCATCTAAACAACCTACTGAACTGCCAATGCCTGAAGGGGGTACAGAAAACCCTACTATTTTAGAGACATTAGCTCAAGTGGAGATGAACCCGACATAGCTTCCTGAAATTCATTCTGAAAATCATGTTGAATCTAGGAAAGACGGGGAAGAGCCTTCTCATATTATTGATCCACCGTTGGGTAAGGGATAACAATATTTTCGACTGAATTTAATTTTCAAAACATCCAATCAACTTTTTTATCCTTTAAAACTAACCAAAGCTTTCAATTGATTATGCAGGGCCATCAATTTCAGTGGCTAGATCTGTAGGTAAAGCCTCAGCCTCCGCCCCAACGGGAATAGAAAGTGAAGTAATACGGGTCAAGGGGTAAGGAGCAGAACAGGGCACTTACATAAGTGCATTAATCCCAGATTATATTCCCCCCTATGATAGTGATGCTGAGTCAGACCTAGAGGTATAAAAGGCGCTCCAATTTTCACGATGCAAGGCATGGAAGAACATATGGAAGATCGTATCTGAAATGCCTCTTGAAGAGCTTTCATCGAAGATCCCCTGACTGCCATCCCTGTTCATCATGTTGGTACTTGGTGGTTTTAGATATCAAGAGATCCATTATGTTGTGAAACAAGTAATTTTAAGAAGGTAGTAGGAGCAGAAGTACCATCAAGACCTGACTAGGGTCAGGGTGTCATCCAATATCAGTGAATTTGAGGTTGTGGTATCCTGAGCTGAGGCTGATTATACTGCCAAGTTAAACGACCAGAAACATAAGATCAAAGAGAAAGTCATCCATCAGATTCATTTTCATCAACAGTTAGATGATGTTACTGGGGAACTTGACAAACTTAATAATTCATTGGAAGGATCTCAAACAAATGGTATGAAAGCCATTTTATATGCCAAGAAAGCACTCCATAAAGCTAAAAAGAGTGAAGTTGGTCGAGTGCATGAGCTTCAAGTGGCTGCTGATGAAGCTCGGGATGCTGTAAAACAAATGAAGATTTATGTTGATAATCTTTTGTAATTCTTGGAAAAGAGAAGAGACTCCAGTCTGTGGATTTCCTTCTAACTCTTGTGCATCAAATGAAAAATACTTTCATCTTCAATCACTTTTTTATACCTTCTTTTTCTACCTACTTTAATTTTTTATACCTAAGACAATGGGCCTAGTAATCATAGTTTTATTTTTTTACTAGGATTATTATAAATAACCCTATAATCTTTAAATCTTTAATTTCTCAATGTTACCTAAATCATACAAAATGTATGTTTAGTGAGATGGAACTTGACTTTTATTCAGAGTTCCCTTGTCTTTTGTGGGCAGTTTAAAGTCATGCACATCAGACATAAAAAGGCTAATGTTTATGGTCGAAATAGTTTTGACAGAATGGATTAAAATTAACTCAATTACTTGATAATTTATTTGAAAACACATTACCATGTTCATGTATTGGGGAAAATATGTAAACGATGACTTAAGAAATTTTGAATCTGAAGAATGACATGAAAAAGGTATAAAAGGCATTAGAATAAGTAGTTCCGAAGAATGAAGTTTCAACTAATTAACAAACCCGTTAGGGGGTTGAATTATGAAGGGCCACTTAAGGTCATTGGCTACATAGTCAAATAATAGCATCTTTTGGCTGACAGGTCCATTATGTAGACTACTTATGCAAGGCCGCCTAAGGTCACGTGCTACATAGTCAGGTAAAAGAACTCTCATAAATTTACTTTTCTACTACTAAAAAGCCAGTGGAAGTTTATGGAGATTAAAATTTTCCAAAGCATAGATTTTACTATATGGAGAGAAGTACTTGAATATGTAGAAGATATTTCCAAACAAGATTGTCTAAGAACTGGATGAATGTCACTTCTACGAAGGTATGAACCAAACATAGGGAAGAGAAATATAAACCATAGACATGAATACTTTCAGATCATGAAAAAGAGTATGGGACAAATATGTTAAGGATGGCCATTTTTTTGTGGATCCCTACATATTTTCATTAAGACAACTAAGGACAAAATAGGTTTTACTCCAAATAATGATGTTAACATTATTTGATAAACCCGTTAGGGGGTTTGAATTATGAAGGGCCACCTAAGGGCATTCGCTGCATAGTCAAATAATAGAATCTTTTGGTTGACAGGTCCGTTATGTAGACTACTTATGCAAGGTCGCCTAAGAGAACATTCTGTATAGTCAGGAAAAAGGACTCTCAAGTATCAGAAATTTTGTGACCAGAAGTCATGAAAAGGGTTATGGTAATCTTGAAGTATTTAAGGTTAGGAGCATGACACATAAAAATGGTCATTGTTCAATGCATGTAGAGATACATATACCAATGCTAACCATAATCATGTTATTGTTAGGTCCTGAATTGAGATGTTATACTTCACTACATATCTCATTAGAATGAGAATCAAGCCAAATGTTGTTCTTTAAATACAGTTTAATGTCATGTGGGATGAGAGTATAAGAAATCTTAGTTTAAGGTCATATATCTCGGACCAAGGGAAATTTTTCAGCCAAGGGACTGAAAGTGGAATTTGGGGTTAGGCCCAAAGACTTGGGGCTAGATTCGAGGGATGCTCGAACATTCCTACGTATCCCATAAGGATGGGAATCAAGACACATGTAGTTCTTGACATACCCTCTGTACAGATTTGGATCGTACAAGTGAAGGGTGAAAAGAGGACTTTAGTGCAATGATAGTTTGACCCAAGATTAAAAGTTCGGGCATTTCCATGTATTCATGTAGTCTTTGGAATACAACATGATTGGAGATCAATGTCAATGATGATTCAATCTTAGGAAAGGGAAAAAGAGTTTTGTAGTTTATTGTGGTACATGAAAAAATGTCGAATAGTTTAAGGCCATATGCATGGACCGTGGTGAACCAATGTAAAAAATATTGGTTCTTAGGGGCAGCTTCACGAATAAAAATCATATGAGATGGAGATGAACTGATGTGAAGAGATTGGTGTTGGGCTTGAACCTCAAGAGGTTTCCTACGTACACAGCCTAGAAGGCAAGGATCAAAGTCCGCGTAGTTAGATTAAAGAATGAATTGGTAATCTTGCTGTTCTTGAAGAAAACGACCCAAAACAAAATGGTGTTGGGACTTATGAATGTTTAGCGTCCCAGAGAGGGTGTTATGGTTGAAGTTTACTCGATGCTCACGTGAGTCATACTCAGTGTGAGAAACAAAAGTTAGCAACAACCTTAACGATGCACAGTTTAATGTCATGTAGGACATATGACGGGACTATACAGTTTAAAGTCTTGCAGTGAGGAATATTGGTGCTACACAGTTTAGTGTCATGTAGCAGGGAAAAAACATATTTTAACTTCATGTAGGATATATTAAGGGACTTTGTACTGTTTAACTTCATGTTGGACATAAACCTAGTTTTGCGTCATGTTGGAAAATAAGGGTGTTGTACAGTTTATCATCCTGTAGCTAAGACGATGGGGACAATACAGTTTAATGTCATGTAGGACGAAAGGGGGACTATGAAGTTTAATGTCATGCAATCAGGACAAAATAGGACACAGTTTAACGTCATGTTTTAAGAAAGGTGTTTTTTCACAGTTTAACATCATGTTGGACGATGGGATAGTTTAACGTCATGTTGGACGATGGTGCTAATAGTTTAAGGTAATATACATAGACTAGTGATTACATAGTTTAAAGTCTTGTTGGATGTAAGGTTATTTTTGTTACACAAAATACTTCTTTAGAAATATGGCATTGGTTGGAGTAGTGATGAGTTCTCCATAAATTGATATTAAAGAATAAGCTCCATTGGAGTAGACCTTATGTAATGAGTAGGGTCCTTCCCACTTTGGCTCAAGCTTGGGAGGTTTCATTCCTCGTATCATTGGATTTCTGAGAACCAATACCAATTCTCCTTGAACGAAAGAACGAAGATGAACCTTTTTGTTGAAAGCTCATGCTATTCGATTTTGATAGACTTCCAAGTGGTGCAAGGTGCACAATCTTTTCTCGTATAATCTTTCCAATTCATTCAATTGCTATTGAGATTGTTCATCTATAGATGAATGATCATAAATGGCTACCCTGAGTGAGGGTAATTGAACCTCAATGGGAAAGACTGCTTCTGTTCCATATACCAATGAATATGGAGTTGACCGCGTTGCAGTGCAGGTGGTGGTCTGATAAGCCCATAAAGCATGAAGGAGTTTATTAGGCCATAATTTATTATCATTATCCACCATATTTTGAAGTATTTTTGAAATAGTCTTGTTGAAGGAACTTATTTGGCCATTGGCCGCTGCATGTTACTGAGAGGAATGGTTAGATTTGATGTTGTATTCTTGATACAACTTCCTTACCTCATATGAATAGAAGTTGGTGCCATTGTCCATCAATATGGTAAGAGGGGCACCAAATCTGGTAATGATGTTAGACTTGATGAAGGTAAAAATGCATTTAGAACTGACTTCTTTGAGAGGTATTGCCTCCACCCATTTGTAAAAGAAGTCCGTAGCAGTAAGAATGTACTTAAACTACTTGGATGTAGCTGAAGGATAAGGTCCCACTACATCCATTCCCCATGTGGAATATGGCCACGAGTATTAAGCTGTATGAAGCAGCTCTGGGGGTTGATGAATGAAGTTGTCATGTACTTGGAAAGAATGAAACTTCTTTGTGAAATCAATACAATCTTGTATCATTGAAGGCCAAAAGTATCCCAGCCTTTGAATTTGATCAGATATTCTGTGTCCAAACTGATGGGCACCACAGACTCCTATACATACTTCTTTCATGACAGCCATTGTCTCTTCACCATCAATGCATCTGAAGATAACTCCATCAAAACCACTTTTGTAAAGAATTTTTTCTAGGTGATATGAGCTTTCATAAAGAGTAAAATTGACCACACATCACCAAATTTGTTCTTTCCTGGCTCTATCAGGTGGAAGTGTTCCATTTTGAAGGTATTCCCTGATTGGTGTCATCCATCTTGTGGAATGACCATATGGTTCAGGAATGGGACCAATTTTATTAATTAACTCTATTATGGTTTGAACATAAGGTGAAATTGTATGACAGTGGGCAATACTGATGCATGTCTCATCCAGATTTTGATCTTCCAGAGCTATGGCTATATTATCCAGTGTATCAGCTTGATCATTTTCTGATCGCGGGACATAAGAAAATGTCAGTTCCGAAGGAAATTCCGCCATTAAATCTATGAAGTAATCATACAAAGGGATTAAATATTCTTTTCTGATGGCATAATCCCCTTTGATTTGTTTGATTACCAGGTCTGAATCACCTTTCACCTTTAAGTGATTTACTTGTGCTTGAAGCGCCAACTCTAATCCTACGATGAGAGCTTGGTATTCAGCTTCATTATTTATACCACCTTCCCACAATAAGAAGGGAAAGGGTAGAAATGCCTTTTTTGGGGAAATAAGTAAAATTCTTAACCCATCTTTGTTCAATTTAGGATCCTCCATTTTCTTCCCTGTTGGACTTCTAGAAGCACCATCAAAGTACATTTCCCATGTTTGACGACTATCTTGAATAGAGAAGACTTCCTCATCAGGAAGATCAATATCTAAAGATGTATCTTCTATTGAAGGATGTTTATCCAGGAAATTAGCCATATCTTGGACCTTTATTGCCTTTTTAGACACATACTGAATATCAAATTGCTGTAAAATAACTTCCCACCTTGCGAGACGTCTTGTAAGCATTGGACGACTAAGGATGAATTAGAGCAGGTTATTGCAGGATACGAATTGGTCCTCATGATGTTGCAAGTAGTGTCTCAACTTCTAAACTATAAAGATTAATGCTAGGCAGCACTTCTCAACATTTGAATATCGGGTTTTTGCTTCAAGCATAATCTGACTGAGATAGTAGAGGTTGTTATCATTGCCAACATCATTTTTCTGAGCAAGAAAGACACCCAATGATCGCTCTAAAGTTGTCACATAATGAATAAGTGGTCTTCCTTCAATAGGTGGCATTAATACTGGTGGACTCAAGAGATATTTATTGAGAACATTTAATGATTCTTGACATTCTTCAGTCCATTGGTAAGTGACTCCCTTCTTCATCAATTTGGTGAAGGGTAAACTTTTACCTGCCAGATTGGCGATGAAACACCGAATATAGGCTAATTTTCCTTGAATTTCTCTCAATTATTTCAAATTTCGAGGAGGTGACATACCAAGGATTGACTTTGTCTTTTCAAAATCACTTCGATACCACTATGGTTTACAAAAAAGACAAGATATTTTCCTGAGGTTACCCCGAAATCACATTTTAAGGGGTTCATCTTCAAATTGTGTTGTCGATGTTTGTGGAATATGTCTTCCAAATCAGCCAAGTGATTAGAATGTTTTCTGTATTTAACCACCAAATCATCCACATAACATTCAACAAACTTCCCTAAAAATGGTTTGAAGATACGATGCATGGCACACTGATATGTTGTTCCTTCATTCTTCAGGCCGTAGGGCATTACCCGATAGCAAAACACACCATGATGGGCTCTGAAGTCTATATATTCCTCATCTTTTGAAGCCATTCAGATTTCATTATATCCTGAATATCCATCCATGAAGGATAATGCTTCATAGCCATCTGTTGCATCAATTAAGAGTTCTGTTATCAGAACTGGAAAATCATCCTTAGGACAATGCCGATTAAGATCTCTGAAATCAATGAAAAATCTAATTTGTCCATTCTTCTTTTTCCTAAGGAAAATATTAGCCAACCATTTGGGACATTGAACTTCTCTGATGAAGTTAGCTTTGACAAGATTATCCACTTTAGCTTCAATTTTGGAAGCATAAGTTGGTTGTGTTCTTCTTGCGGCTTGCTTAAATCCTCAATGTTCTTATGGTAATCCCAAACGATGAGTAGCAACATCAGGATCAAGCCATTGCATTTCTGTATATTTCCAAGAAAATATATCTTGATTTTTCTTCAAAAACGAAATATACATTTCCAGCTCTTCAAGGGTCATGGCTACACTAATTAAAGGTTGCATGGAACTTCTTTTGTACCTAGATTTCATTCTCTACGTTCATCCACAGTGGTAGAGATACCCTCTTCAAAAACTGGAGGAGCATCCCTGAGATCTTCCACTTCTTCTTCAACTTGTTTTATTTCTATTGTTTCTACTTTCATAGTAGATGAAGAAACATAATTTCCATGATAAGAAGAGATGTTAAAAATTGAACATCTTGAAGAACAGGATTCCATTTCTAACACTATTGATGATGAAGGGTCTTATTTGGGTAATAAAGAGGATATAATAGATTGAGAATCAACATCATCATTCACCTCTGACATTTCTATAACTTCTTCTGGCCTGGTTGGGAAGTATAGAATTGATGGTTTTCAACGGATGAAATGAAGAAATCTACATTTGAGATTTCATCATTTCATGGTGAATCACCACTTTCTCTCATGCTGTCTGGCTTGATTGTCGTAATTGACATTAGGGAAGTTTCCGTAAGAGTATTTGGATTCAGGTCTATCCTGTCAATTTGACTGATAGGAAACACATAATCTGCACTCACATGTGTGAATGAGTTTACTTGAATCTTTTCCAAACCATATAGAGTATTAACTTTGGTAACCTTTTTTGTTGTGGATTTCTCATTACCCTTCATGTGATAGAATTCCGCCTCAATGTATTGAGATTCACATGTTTTGAAGGGGTCCTTATCACCATAAATGTCCCAATTTGACCATCGAAACAATATTTGAGGCATTGATAGTATGATGAAGGGATATCCGCATGTTGATGTAAACAAGGTATTCCGAGCAAAACATTGAAGGCGGTATCGTGATCAACAACTATAAAATCTGAATTTCATACAAGGTCTCCAAACTGAGTTCTGAGTGTAATATTTCCCAGTCATTCTTGTTCATTTTTATCATATCCTTGTAACATCAAAGTAGAAGAAGATAAATCAGATTCTGTGAGGCCCAATCGACGAAGTGTACGAATGGGGATGAGGTTGACTCCTGAACCATTATCAATGAAATATATTCGGATATCTACACCATTGAACTTTCCAGATAACTACAAAGGTCTGATATGTCCATGCACAACATCATCTTCATCTTCACCTGTAAAAGATATCACTACATGAAATTCTACAGGACCATTCTCAACATGGTAGACTTCAGCCGTAGCGATTTCAGTTTCGAATTCCTGAGGACTTGACAAAGCCTCAATGAGAGCCTCCCAAAGATCCTTTGATAAATTCAAGGCATCCAGAATTGATAACTTGTCCAGAACATGGGCCAAATGTTTCAAGACATCATACTTTTGGTCCAAAGGTCTGCGTTTCCCAACAGGTACACGTGGTTTCGCAGGTTCTTTAGAAGTTGATTATTTGGATGTAGATGCTTCCTGTATCGTGGTAGGAGTTGGAAATACTCTAGGATTTGGAATATTAGACAAATTAGGTCTGTTTAATTGCTGAGAGGAAGAAGGTGTAACTTCTAATCGATTCTCCAAATTAAATGTGCCAAGACTAATTCTGCTATAGGTGGAAGAATTTTCTTGTTCTTATTGAGCCCGCTTAAGGGCTCTACCACGAGTTTCTACTTCATATATAGTTCTAGCAGGGGTAGAATTGGAATAGTGGCCTCTGGGATATCCACATCTTCCTCTGTATCCCATACCTCTATAACTCCCTCTAATTCCTCTATTTGATATAGGGAACTCAAGATCATCATGATCGAAACTGTAACTGCATAAGGATCTGTTAAATGAATCATATTAACAGAACCAAAGATCAACTCTTCTTCTGATGAAGACTCTTCCTGATTAGCCAATTTAAGTTGTGCCGTTTAGTGGGGCAGTGCCCGCGGCTTTGAATTATATGGAATAAAATCTACCAGAGTCAAAGGAAACTTGGGCTTTGACACTATCTCATATTATTTTTATTGTTCCTTTTTCTTTGACTTATGTTGTTTCTTTGAGGATTTTCCCTCTGATTAAGTGGGTTTTGTTGTAGAATTCATAGCAGAAGACACAATTGGTTTCTTAAATTGAGTTTCAAAAATGGAATGAGTTCGGTTGATCGTTTTTCTGACCATACAATCATCATATTTTTGCACATTTATTATTTTGAGTTCATGCCACTCGCCTTATTCCTCTGGATTTGTAGTAGTAACACATTCTACCTGAGCTGAAGAACCTTTCAGTTTGACTTGTCCTGAGTCCACCATTTTTTACAGGAGGTCCTTGAAGACAAAACGCTACTGAATGGGATGCACCAACATCTGATGAAATGTGAAATAGTTGGGACGGTCTTCATATCCTTCCTTTTTTGGACTTTTGGGCCTTGTCAATTGAACCAAATTATTTTCCAGAGCTGAAATGAAGTAACCAGGAACTTGTTCGTTTCGGAAAGAGTAAACTCTACTCTTCAAATCCTCAAATTGTTTCCATATTTGATCTATTTGATCATTAAGATGAAATGGCCTCTATTGTTGATGCTCAAGAGGTCGAGACCTTCGAGAAGATGAAGGCTTTGAAGTGAATACAGGTACATGTGCTTGATTAAGTGTAACTATAGCAGTCTCTGCTTTACCAATTCTCCTTCCTATAGCTGATGGAATTAAACGAGTTTTATCCGTAGTCTTCATAAGAGAGTCTTCAATCTGATGAATGTTCAATGTAAGGCCTCGAAACCCTCTGGTGTATTTCACAGGGATCAACGGCGTGTGCAATTCATCACGCAGATTTTCCACATAGATTGGCAACAATTCCTCTTGAGGGAGTGCTAAGATCAAGGAATATGTTAATCCCTTCTAGAGAAAAATTAAATCTGAAAACCTTTCATTCTCCCTTTGATTACAATTTTTAAGATAAAAAACTATTGTCTTTGGCAACTTTTAGATGAACTGAAGAAGGAATTGTCGACGGAGATCCTCCCATCTGGTAATTGACTGGGATTGCAAGATTGTATACCAGACAAAGGCATTTCCTTGTAATGACTTTACAAAACACCTAAGCATAACTTCTTCCTATTGCTGAGGGGTTCCCATCATAGGATCACAACAAGAAATAAAATGTGTTAAGTGTTTCTCTGGGTCTCCCGAAACATTAAAGATTGGGAATGGGGTACTTGAAAAATTTGATGGGGGAGGAATTGCATCCACCAATTCAGAGGAAGCTCTATTTTATAGTTTAATTTGAGCATGTTTTCCCTCTAAAGCTTCCATCCGAGCTGTTAATGACTCAATAGTATTTATTAACTTTTGAGACGCATTCGTTTGAGCTTGGACCTGAGCAGGTTCAATAACTGGAGCTTGGACAGGTGTAGCAGTTAGCACTACAACTGATGATAACAACACCGGTTGTTGTTTCACTTGACCCATAGGATTGTACCTGTGAGGGTGTACTAATAAAGGAGGATATTCTTGATCCATCTCAGTAGCCGCAAAAAATTCCCTTGGCTGAGTGACTCTAGCACGCTTATCAGGAAGACTACCTTGAAGTAGTTCTGCATTCAAAAACCTCAATTCCTTCATTTCTTCCTCTTTTTGTTCCAATATTTTCTCTAGTGAGAGTGATTGTCCTTCTCCAGAGTAAGTTTATGTAACCTGATTATTTCCTTTCCCCTTTTTGGATTCCTTTCGGAGAGGGGGATGTTGGTTATTGGAAGGAATACCTAGATTCTAGGTAATCCTTTGATTTCATGTACACACACCTTCTTCATTTGTGTCTATGCGTCCAACTTCTTGAGCAGGAATTTCTTCATTTGATTCTTCTGAATGAGACTCATCTAGGGGATCAGAAACAACGACATTGATGACATTAATTGACGCATAACGCATTTCATCCCTTATATCAGCATTTCTGCGATATTTTCTTCATCTATGTCCTTGATGAGACATTACCTTTTGTTGATTAGATCCCTCAGGAACTTCTTGAAGAACCATAATGTGGAGGGAATCTCCTGATAATTTGGTTCTTCGTTCCTCTTGTGGATTCTTCCCTAATCAAGAGAAGACTGACTTTCTATGAGGAAGAGATTGAGGATTTTAAAAAGTCCCTAGTCTTGTGAACTGGGGCTATTCCTGCTATTTCTTCTCAACTCCTCAAATCTTATTTGTTGATAATGAGGGTTGGGTTAAAAGAGTCCATAGTTTGGCAACCTAGGGTGGCTCTTGAGTTTCTATATCTTAGACTTTCTAAAAATCTCTCCTGATCTTGCGGACTTTAGTCCAGAAATTGGTTGGATGCATCAACCTGCATCCACTCAAATCACCTGGATCAAATGAATGCTGGATGATTTCTGACATTTTTGTCACTTGATGATGTGAACACTCTAAATGAGAATCTTGTTCGATATTCTCATTTGCCTGATGCAAGAGTAATTCGACAACTTGTTATCGGTATGCTTGTTTTTGAGAAGAACTAGTTGAGGCCTGTTCTTGAGTGAGCCTTTGATTACAAACAATGCCAATTGGCTATGGCCAGCCATGGGAAATGACATTGCATGAGACCATTTTCGGCGGGCTTTTTTGTATGATGAGTAAAGTGAAATGTAGTGCTCCATGGACACCCCATCCCCTGATATGAATACCATATGGGGTATTGGAAATTAACTGGCACAATCTTCTTAGTGCACCAAGGCATGAACGTTGAAGGGCTCTCTACTGCTTTTCAACCTTCGGATATCGAGAAACTCAGAGATATGCAAAATCAATTTGGCATTATAAACCTTATATTATCTTAACATGATTTTCATATTCATAATAAGATAATAATTTTTTTTCAATTGACAAAGAGTTTTCCAAATGTTGAGATGGATATCATGAATTCCATCTTCCGTCAACATCTCTGAATGTCATACTGAGAGTCAAGCAGAGGCCTTAAAATGAATGTTACATCACCTTTCGCCAGTTTTTTTCTCATATTCATCACTTCCTCTTAATCATTCAATGAATATTCTTATATCTGATTAGACCAGAGGTGGTGCTTCCTTGTTGCTTCATCGGATTAAACAATATTGGAAGAGAATTAACTGATCAAACTAGAAGATGAACGACCCAGGGGTGGTTCGGAGAATGACTTACACCCCAGGCTATCTTCTGATTGGGAAAGTATTTCACCTACTAACAGTAAAGCATCAGACATGAATGGATTCACATTTGGAAGTGCCTCAAGATAAGAGGGCTTTCTCGTCACTACATTTTCCATTAGAAAATTTTCCAGGCAATGTGAATTACTACTGTAGAGAGGACTTTTGCAGCTAAATTCTTCATCATTGGGAGGACCACCGTGGTGGGTTACAGCAAAAGATGAAACATTTTTCTCCATGATCTTCTGGCTATACAGAGGGTTATTGTGGCTCTCATCTGAAGATGAAACATCGATATTGTCCGAACTGTCATAAAGCAAGCCTTCATGATGAAGTATCTGATGAAGACCTTTAGAATTAATGTTCCCACTATTGGGAAATGAGAGAGTAGAATCTTGAGTTGCAACAGATAATTATCTGAGTGCATCAAGAACTCCAACATCGAGCAAGGCCTTGTTATAAACTGGCCCTTGATTTCTTGACTATGATGGATGTGTCTTTTTCTTAGATGCCTTCTTACTCACTTTGGGAACCAATTTTTGACGAAAGTGGTTATTATGGGCTGGTGTATGTGCCTGCTCAAGAGAAATGATTAGGTTAGGATGATTATATCTACTCAAACCAGGTGTATATGCCTGAATTGGTTGTCCATATGATATGGGGTAGTACGCCCCACAACCCTCTTGGACTGGAACCGATGTGTGTGTCTGTTCTATAGTGAACTGTTGATTTTTCACTCCACCAGTAGGGATAGATTTTCATTTCTTTCCCTGTGATGCTGCTGAAGCTGTTATAATATCCTGACAGGCATTCAGAAAATGAGCCAGGATTTGCTTCAGCTCTTTCACCATTGACATTATAAGCTTGGTGACTTTAGCTTCTGGAATGGGGATATACGTCCATTCCATGCTTGGAGTAGGTGTGTGTTCCTGTTCTTGTCCTACATTTCCTATCAGTGAATTCTAACAGTACTCAAGTGTGGGGCAAAGAGTTGAGTCTGCCTTCTATTTGTCATTGGAGATTTCCAGTTGACTTATCCAGGTGATAACAAACAAGATTGTTTGTAGGCTTGATCAATACTTGCAGGTGTATGTGCCTGCTAATTGCACTTCACCGAACGTGGTTGATGAACTTCCTTCAATACTGACAGACAAGGTTGCTGGCCGGATTGATGAGTGTAAGCAGGTGTATGTGGCTATTTACTGGTTGTCAACACATTGGGTTGGCAGGCTTCATCATATGTAGTCAGAAGATCCTGCTGACTATCTGATGATTTATAAATAGGTGTATAATCCTGTCTATAGTACTCCACCAGAATTCCCTGGTGGGATTGGCGTGTTGCTGCCAGACGAGTCTGCTGGAAAGAGGAATTTAAACGGACGGGTGTGTGTTCCCTCTCGTTTTATTCCACCATTTTAGGTCGGTGTAATTCTCCGGAAATGGAAAGATAAGAACCTGGTCACTATTGACTGGTGTTCGCCTCTGGTGGTTCTTCTTGCCTGCTCGGGTTCGAGGAACCTGAGCTGAATACCTAGAGAAGACACCCTCATCATGTTGAGGGAGAAATGCCACACGAGTCTAATGACGATTGTTGATGGGAGAACTTGGGAAGGACTCCTGTCTCATTGAATTAAGGCCTCCAGGGACCTTCTCATTCACTTCCCCAGAATATTGGAGGGAATGGTGATTGCGTTCTGGGGATAACAACCCGAAACGGTTGGAAACGGTGGTTGGCACCACCAGCTTCTTGATCGCTGGTCATCACTGTCTGGACAACCAGGGTGAATTATTGACTTGGAGGGCTTGTTGAGTGGCCTCTAGAGTCAGAATAGTACTATTTTGACGGTATTCCTTAACTAGCGCATTTGAAACCCAGCGTTGAAGACGCTGAGTAGGTGATGTCGTCCTCCGAGTGGACGATGATCCAGCAGGAGTAGCACCAGAGGTATTCACATCAGAGGAATTCACAGGTGTGAACTTTAAGGTAGCCATTTCTGTAACGTAGATGATTTTGGAAAAGAGTACCTGTTTGATATAACATACATAATCAAGATAAGTTCGGCCACTACATCTTTTGGATGAGCACATTTGTTATTGATTGTTTTGTTGGCCCTCTCATTGTGTTTTAAATTGGGGCCTAACAAATAAGTAAAACATCATTTTTACTTGGTTAAGGATTCACGTCGGGTTCACCATTTTTTGTTTCCTCTAGAATTGGGGATGACCTTGTTGATTTAAGATTCAAACGTTCTATGCGGTTTATAATGGGTTTGTTTATAGAACCTGAAACATCCAATGATTCAATATCCATTTGGACATACTTTCCAACGGTAGGTGCTCATTAGTTGTGGACTGATGAGGCATAAGAATTTGCATTGGTCGAGAGGATGGGAGGTTGGACTCATCACACCTTTTTGAGGGGAATTATTGTCTACTTCGGGACTCTCTTTATAGATTTAAGTTATGTTTGTGAATCCTTATTATGTTACCAAGTATGAAAATGATATTTTCTTTAGATCTAACAATCAATGATTAATATGTATGAGATTTAGAGGATCTTTTATATGTATTCAAGGTTCTTCATCGATAAAGAATCATATCTATTTGTTACAGATTCTTGGTCCATGGTATCCTTCACTACTAGAAAAATAGGTATTTGCGATGGGTCATTTGCGACGGGGGCCCATCGCAAATGGCCCGTTGTGGAAAACGGCGTCGCAACAACAATTATTTGCGACGGGCCCGTCGCTAAAGACATTATTTGCGATGGGGATCCTTCCCATCGCAAATATTACTCCGTATATTTGTAAAAAACTTTTAAAATAGTAATTGCGACGGGCCCCATCGCAATTACTATTTAAAAAAAATAAAAACTATTAATAAATTATTTTAATGAATATAATAATAATACTATTTGTGACGGGCATAGTATCACGTCGCAAATACTATAAATAAAATAAAAAAATAAATTATTAATAAATTATTTTAATTAATATAATAATAATCTAATTATAATTCAAAAATGAAAAATAATAAAATATTAATAAATGATTTTAATTAATATAATAATAGAATTATAATTCACAAATAAAAATAATTAATTATTAATAAATTATTTTAATTAATATAATAATAATTGAATTATAATTCAAAAATAAAAAATAATAGAATATTAATAAATGATTTAATTAATATAATAATATTATAATTATAATTCATAAATAAAAAAATATTAATAAGCTATTTTAATTAATATAAAAATAATAGAATTATTTTACATTCAAATATCAAAATAATTCAAATATTACAAAAAAATATAATTAAATTATAATATTATAAAATTTTAATATATATATAAAATTTAATATTATAAAATATAAATAATTTTATTATTCATATTAATATTGTTATTTCAAAATATAATATTATTAATATTTTATAATGAGACAGAAACTACGAATAGAAAAAAAATTCATATTTTGATTTAAAAAACATTATAACATAAAAACAAACTCTAATCTGAAGGAGGGAGGAGGAGGAGGGGGGGATCTGAAGATTCTGGTGGAGGAAACTCCATCCCTAAAGCATGAGTGAGTCGGCGCATGTACTCCATCTGCTCATGCTGCTGCTGCTGCCACCGACTCATATGCTCCTCGTACAGCTCCTGCTGGCGTCGACGCTCCTCATGCTGCTACTGCTGTTGACGCATCTGCTCCTCCTCCTGTCGGAGAATCTCTATCAGTGCAGTCTAAGATCGCAACTGATCCTCATATTGTGTAGCAGAAGAAGATGCAGAGCTCTTCTTGAGCTGGACGCCGACATCGCAGCACTGCCATAATAATCTCCGGGAGTCAGTCGAGAGCTGATACCAACTACCCGGCCCTTCTCGAAGGCATACTAGGTGGCCTGAATCCATGCCACCTCATCAAACTGATGGACAGTGGTCTGATCTGATGACTCGGCCTGACTCTCAGGCCGGGTCTGTGACGCTGCGGCCTCATATGACTGCTGTAGTTGCAATTTAAAATTAAAATTGTGAATATATTATATGCAGTTAATTTTTAAACTTGAAAACAAATAATATTGACCACGATGTGATGCTGACGATCACCTCTGAGCTGCCCAGTAGCAGGATCACTATACATCCTCCGATATACGTCGTACTATGTAATATCGGGGTGCTCGACATCCTATAAGAATAAAAAATAAAGTGTTAATATTTATAGTTATATAAAATATTTATAAATAATGTACGTACTAGATGCTGTCTATGAGTACTGAAAGAACGATTCCCAGCTCGATGAGTCACCTCCTGTCTCCCCCGATTCTGCCTCCCCACCAATGATCTCCTCTAAAAGGCACCACTCAACAAGTGCGCACATAATCCATCCCATACATGGGATGAAATGTACTCTGGTTGGTGTCCTCTACATGACTCGTCAAAATCTGACACTCCTGCTTTCTTCGTGGTAGCTTTTCTTAAATTGTGAAAAAACTGACGAAAGCGATCACGCATGGCCACCTCCCATTCCTCGTGGATGGCGTCACGCATGGTATCCTCAATCGGATACCATAAACCCTATAAATAAATCAAAATATCATGTTATAAATGAAATAATTTTCAAAATAAAAATTATTTATTTACGTACGTACCAACCAATGGCCGAACATGGCCTGCTACACATCAATGGGAATCTGCTCCCATGTGGTCCACGACTAAGATAAATAGTTGCGCAAAATAGCATTGCCCTGTCCGACTGCTATATGCAGAAAACTGTAAAAATAATAAACATTTATTATGTGAATAGATTAATGAAATATTAGTCAAATCCACAGGTTATCACACAGGTTATCACACCTCCGTGTGCGTGGATCAAACCCAAGACGTGGATGTCGCTCGGGGACGGGGTCAGGAATCATCAATCGTGCAAGACCGCGCCCCCTCCATGTACTCCCTGGAGCACTTGCAGGCTTAGGGTCATCTGCCAGCAACTCATCCACATCAAAAGGAAGTTCAGCATCCGCAAACACACAAAATGTGTTGTCATCCATATGAAATAGAGAATGTTAATTTTGTTAGCAAATAATTGATAATTACTATTATATATACACATATATACATTATGATTGTATATAACTACTATGGAATTCTATCAGTGTTCATCTTCATCATCATCTTCATATATGTCAATGTCATCTTCATATTCCTCCTCAACATCATCGATATCCATTCGATTTCCCGTTGCTTCATCTCTTACCATTTCAAATTCATATGTGACATCATTAACATCATCGTCATCACCGACTCTTAAATGTGGGGTGTCATCATCGATATGCATGTCTCTTTGTAAAAAAGATTGATTTTGATTACTCTCTTGAAAAACTTCAATTCTTTGCACATCAGTGAAAGCACATTCACTTTTACTAAACTAATTGTCTCGAATTTTGATTTTTATTACACTCTACCAATCAGTCAAGTCTCTTGATGTAGCACAATACTTTGCATAATAAACTTGATGTGCCTATTAAGCCAATAAGAATGGTTCATTTACTGTGAGAACACTTTTACATTTAATATTGATGATTCCATGAGTCGGATGAACACGCACGCCTCTCTCTATATCCAACCACAGACATTTGAACATGGTTATGTAATGTTGTCCAAGATAACAGAGTTCAATGATTTCATCAAGTATGCCATAAAAGTCAACTTCATTTTCTCGATGATGAGATCCTCTCAAGATAACTCCACTGTTCATTGTTTTTTTTGATTCCCCATATGCAAGTGTGTGAAATCGAAATCCATTCACCACATATGCATTATAAATTTTAACAAGTTTGGATGGTAGGTTACTCAATATACACAGCCGTTTGTCAATTTTATCAGCATGTCGAGACACCTAAAAATTTGTGAAATAATTATCAATATAGTAAACGATACATTGAATGAGTTGCTAAAAGATAAAGAATTTATGTTACCAGTTTTTGAAACCACTGAGTGAAATTTTTCTGTCGGCATTCTTCGAGAGCAGCTGCTATAATTTGTTGAATTTGTTTCATGATATGATTATCATACAACCTATAAAAAACAATGTTATTTACTGTAACATAAATGATAGAATAAGTGATATAAACACTTACAGTAGAACTGATGTCATCTCTTCACAATTGAGCAGAACATACATATGAGCTCTGTGATGTTCATCATCCAAATGCCAGCATTTATAAACTCCACCAAAACCAAGCTCTGGCTGGTTGAAAACAGATAATTGATTGTCGATTTCATCAATATTCCTCTCGTTCTGTCCCATTCAGTTGTGTTTTGAAGTATACTCAGATTCAAAATAATGGGAGCAGAAAAAAGATATTTCCTCTTGCAAATAAGCTTCTGCAATAGATCCTTCAACAGATGCTTTGTTACGTACTTTTCTTTTCAATTTTTGCATGCATCTATCAAATGGGTACATCCATCGAAACTGTACTAGACCTCCACATTTGGCTTCATATGGAAAATGTAACATCAAATGTTCCATTGAGTCGAAGAAATACGGCAGAAATATTTTTTTCTGTTTACATATAATTACAACAACATCTTCTTCAAGTTTTCATAGAGCATCATAATATGCTGTAGCCGCACAAATTTCCCGAAAAAATGCGACATGTCTGTTATGGAATCCCAAATCACAAAATTCAATAGACCTCTTAATCCAATGGGTAGAAGTATTTCCATTATAACATGACAATCATGACTTTTTAATCCAGTAATATGACCATTCTTTACACATCTACCCAAATTGGAAGCACATCCATCTGGAAGTCTCAAATCTACAATCCACTGACAAAATAATAAATGGTTTTCTTTAGATAGTGTATAAGCTGCTTTTGGTTTTAGTAACCTTTCAGTTCTGACATTCTCAAACAGTTCCAGTTCCAGACGCCTACAAATTTTGGAAAGATCTAAACGTGCATTTACATTGTCTTTGCTCTTTCCTGGCGTATCCAAAACTGTATGAAACAAATTATCAAAATAGTTCTTCTCAATATGCATGACATCCAACATGTGGTGGACCAACAAATCAGACCAATATGGAAAATCCCAAAATATGCTACGTTTAATCCAATTGTGTTCTTTCCCAAAACCAGAAATTTTCTGTTGGTTTATTGTGGGACCAAAAGTGATGGGAGGTAATGAAAAAACAACTGATTTTAACTCTGAAACTAATAGCATTTTTGGAGTTCCATCCCTTTTAATTGTTCCTTTTCTGAAATGAGATATATTTCTGCAAAAAGGATGATCAACTGGAAGAAATCTACGATGACAGTCAAAATAATAAGGTTTCTTTCCATGAATGAGCATAAATGCTTTGTTCTCTCCCATACAGTAAGGACATGATTTCTGACCATGTGTACTCCAGCCAGATAACATCCAATAAGCCGGGAAGTCACTAATTTTCCACATCAATGCTGCTCTCAGTATGAAATTCTGTTTCGTAGCAACATCATATGTACTGACACCAGTACTCCACAATAAACTTAATTCAGTAATCAATGGTTTCAAATAAACATCAATATTTTTCTTCGGATGTCCTAAAATTATTAAGTCAAAAAGATATATGGCTCCTTCATCAACATCCATGGAGGTAAATTGTACGGAGTTAAAAAAACAGTCCAACATGAATATTGACTACCATAAGATCCGAATGGACAGAAACCATCAGTGGAAAGGCCTAGTCGAACATTTCTAGCTTCTAAAGAAAAGGATGGATGCACTATATCAAAATGTTTCCATGAATCACCATCGGCTGGATGATTCAAGCTTTTATCAGTTGAAATATTCTCTTTATGCCATGATATCATTGTCGTTGTATTCTTAGACATGAATAAACGCTGAAGTCTGGATGTAAGCTGAAAATATCTCAACTATTTTACAGGAATCAAACCAGACTTCCCATGTTTCCCTTCTTTATATCTCAATTGCCCACATGTGGGAAAACTATCCAACGACTCATTTTCCCCAGAATATAAAATTATGTCATTTGAACATGCATGAATCTTCTGACAAGTAAGTCCCAAATTTTGAACCAGCCTCTTACTCTCATAGTAATTTGCAGGCAAAACATTTCCTTCGGGTAACAGTGTTTTAAGCAAAGAAAATATCTGGTCAAAACAGGTGTTTGACATTCCGTTATCTAATTTGATAGCCATAAATTTTTCAACTGCTTTTAATTTGCTCATATTGTAGCCAGGATATAATTCATCCTCAGCAGACCTCAACAACTCATAAAATTCAGACAGTGCCAACTCAGGATTTGAATCTATATCAGCCAGAGTTTCTGTATGTTGAACAGATGAACCTGCAACATCATGTACTAAATCTTGAAACCGGGATGGATCCGGAATCAAGTTGGTATCACCTACTCTGGAACTGCATTCACCGTGTTGATACAAACATAATCTGGTTGAAAACCAAAACGCAAGAGATGTCCCCCCCACTTTGTCAAACGTGTCAAACGTTCTCAATGCACATTTTCTACAAGGGCATTTTATTTTGACTTCTGAAAGAAATTCTGGATTTGATACCGCAAATGATAAAAAAGTCTCAACACCCTCTATATATACTTGATTTAAACCAGAACCGTTTCAATTTCTACGCTGATTTATCCATATGCGGTCATCTAATAATGACTATTGACGACCTCGTTGTTCCATATTTTTCTATAAAATATTATAGCATTACTGGTTTTGAATAATTTGTTAGAAAAAACACTCAAGCAAGGATTGAATATGTTGAGAATAATGCAAAACCTATTACAAATATTAATAATTTTAATATTATATTGATTTTTTATTTTTTTTAATAATAATAATATAATTTTTTCATAAATAATAATTATATAATAATAACATTATTACATTATTAGTATGTTTTATTATTAATATTAAAATAATATAAATTTCTATATTATATACAATTCTCCTTTCATCTGTGTGTTTAACATTCTGTCTCCACATGTAATATTTGAATTCACTTTCTCCTCTCCATTGGCGAGTAGGTTGATAATTTTGAAAAAGAATGCAAATATTACATCTGGAGACAGAAAACACACAGATGAAAAGAGAATTGTATATAATATAGAAAATTATATTATTTTAATATTAATAACAAAATATAAAAATAATGTAATAATGTTATTATTCCTAATTATTGGTAATTATTCCTAATTATGGGTAATTATTCATAATTATTGGTAATTATTCCAAAATATTGGTAATTATTCCAAATTATTGGTAAATATTGGTAAATATTGGTAATTATTGGTAAATATTGGTAAATATTGGTAAATATTGGTAAATATGGGTAAATATTGGTAAATATTGGTAAATATTGGTAAATATTTGTAAATATTGGTAAATATTGGTAAATATTGATAAATATTGGTAAATATTGGAAAATATTGGTAAATATTGGAAACTATTGGTAAATATTGGTAATTATTGGTAATTATTGAAAAATATTGGTAATTATTGGTAATTATTACTAATTATTACTAATTATTACTAATTATTACTAATTATTGGTAATTATTACTAATTATTGGTAATTACTACTAATTATTGGTAATTATTGGTAATTATTACTAATTATTGGTAATTGTTGGTAATTATTGGTAATTATTGGTAATTATTGGTAATAATTGATAATTATTTCTAATTATTACAAATTATTGCTAATTATTGGTAATTATTGCTAATTATTGGTAATTATTGCTAATTATTGGTAATTATTACTAATTATTGCTAATTATTGCTAATTATTACTAATTATGACTATTTAGTACTAAATATTGGTAATTATTGGTAATTATTGGTAATTATTACTAATTATTCCTAATTATTGGTAATTATTACTAATTATTGGTAATTATTACTAAATATGACTAATTATTACTAATTATTGGTAATTACTACTAATTATTGGTAATTATTACTAATTATTGGTAATTATTACTAATTATTTGTAATTATTACTAATTATTGGAAATTATTACTAATTATTACTAATTATTACTAATTATTACTAATTATTACTAATTATTACTAATTATTACTAATTATTGGTAATTATTGGTAATTATTGCTAATTATTGGTTATTATTAATAATTATTACTAATTATTACTAATTATTAGTAATTATTACTAATTATTACTAATTATTACTAATTATAACTAATTATTGGTAATTATTACTAATTATTGTTAATTATTACTAATTATTGATAATTATTACTAATTATTGATAATTATTACTAATTATTGGCAATTATTACGAATTATTGGCAATTATTACCAATTATTGGTAATTATTACTAATTATTGGTAATTATTACTAATTATTGGAAATTATTACTAATTATTGGCAATTATTACTAATTATTGGTAATTATTACTAATTATTGGTAATTATTACTAATTATTGGTAATTATTACTAATTATTGGTAATTATTACGAATTATTACTAATTATTACTAATTATTGGTAATTATTAGTAATTATTACTAATTATTACTGATTATTGGTAATTATTACTAATTATTGGTAATTATTAATAATTATTGGTAATTATTACGAATTATTGGTAATTATTGGTAATTATTACTAATTATTGCTAATTATTACGAATTATTGCTAATTATTACCAATTATTCCTAATTGTTACCAATTGTTACTAATTATTGGTAATTATTACAAATTATTGGTAATTATTACTAATTATTGGTAATTATTACTAATTATTGGTAATTATTACTAATTATTACTAATTATTGGTAATTATTACTAATTATTACTAATTATTGGTAATTATTATTAATTATTACTAATTAGTGGTAATTATTGGTAATTATTTCGAATTATTACTAATTATTGGTAATTATTACTAATTATGACTAATTATTACTAATTATGACTAAATATTACTAATTATGGATAATTATTACTAATTATTGGTAATTATTACTAATTATTGGTAATTATTACTAATTATTGGTAATTATTACAAATTATTGTCAATTATTACTAATTATTCCTAATTATTACTAATTATTACTAATTATTACTAATTATTACTAATTATTACTAATTATTACTAATTATTACTAATTATAGGTAATTATTACTAATTATTACTAATTATTGGTAATTATTATTAATTATTACTAATTAGTGGTAATTATTGGTAATTATTTCTAATTATTACGAATTATTGGTAATTATTACTAATTATTTCCAATTATTACTAATTATTGGTAATTATTTGTAATTATTACTAATTATTGGTAATTATTACTAATTATTGCTAATTATTGGTAATTATTATTAATTATTACTAATTATTTGTAATTATTGGTAATTATTACTAATTATTCCTAATTATTGGTAATTATTACTAATTATTACTATTTAGTACTAAATATTGGTAATTATTACTAATTATTCCGAATTATTGGTAATTATTGCTAATTATTACTATTTAGTACTAAATATTGGTAATTATTACTAAATATTGGTAATTATTACTAATTATTGGTAATTATTAATAATTATTGCTAATTATTAGCAATTATTACTAATTATTACTAATTATTGGTAATTATTGGAAATTATTACTAATTATTGGTAATTATTACTAATTATTAGTAATTATTACGAATTATTACTAATTATTGGTAATTATTGGTAATTATTACTAATTATTCCTAATTATTGGTATTTATTCTTAATTATTGTTAATTATTACTAATTATTCCTAATTACCATTAACTATGAACAATGAATACTAATAATTTAAATTTATGAAGTATCAAAACAATGTAAACATAATTAAATTACAACTAATTTAGAATAATTGAAACTAATAAAAAATTTAAAATAAATATGAAATTAAAATGAACATAAATACCTTTAAAATTGATCTGAGGTTGATCTTTGAACGTTGTTGAAAACTTCAATATCAACTCCGGAAAAAAAAATGAACTCAAGAAACGCTGAACTCTAAAAATAGAGTTTTGAGAGAAGCAGAAGATCGATTTTGAGAATGAATGAAAAAAACGGATGGGGGGTATTTATAGGTTAGAGTATTTGGGACGAGTCTATTTGCGACGGGATACCCGTCGCAAATAGTATTATTTGCGACGGGTCCCGTCGCAAATACCTTAGCCCGCATTTATTACGGTCAACGGTTAAATTGGTATTTGTGACGGGTCCCGTTGCAAATAATAACCTGCCGACATACTATTTGCGACGGGGGTATATGCCCATCGCAAATAACTTTCCCGCGATTTGGCGCGCAAAGCGCGCCAGTCCTTTTGCGACGGGGAACGCTAACCCGTCGCAAAGGCCCATTTTTCCCGTAGTGCTTCGACGCATTATATAGAAATCTCTTGGTCATTATGATAACCATACTAGTTTTAAAGCCACTCAGCGGGGCGCTTGAAGTTTATTATCATTCAGAAGGATATAGATTATTTCAGAGTTGAGATCGTACCCGCAGATGGGCTACCTATGTATCCTTTGTTTTAAGAAAGGAATCAAAACCCACGTAGTTCGAGTAAAGAAGTATGATTTTTATGCATGATTTATGGCTCAAAGAAAGATGTCATAATTACTTTTACACTCTAAGCTCATGTGAGTGATGTTCGGTGTGAGAAACAAGAGGTATTGGTAAAACCAGACAATTGTGCCATGAAAGATGCAATCATAAGAAATGATATGGGGCTTATGTATGTATGACTGCCCAAATAGATAGAGACCGTGACTCATTTCAGAGAAGAAGTCCAGGAACAGGGTCCATAAAGGTATATGTGCTTTAATGGAGATTTGGATACTCTAACTTGGGGCATACTCCTAAAGAGGATTCCCAAATTAGGAGGGGACTTGGGGATTACTCCTAAAGAGGATTCCCAAATCAAAAGAAATTAAGACTGGTTAAGAGAAATTAGAACTGGGGCTTACTCCTGAGAAGGAGGCCCAGGTTAAAGAAATTTGGAAACTTGGGGCTTACTCTTAAGGAGGATGCCCAAATTAAGGGAACTTGGAGACAGAGGATTAATCCTGAAAAGGAGGGCCAGGTTAGGGGAATTATGATTGGGGCTTACTCCTGAATAGGAGGCCTAGGTTAGGGAACTTTTCATCTTAAAGGACGAGGTTGAATGAATGAAATCTCTCACCTTAGTGACATGAAGATCTGTAAATCACTAGGTTTTGAGAGATGTTCCACAAAATTCCTTTCAGGTAAGGAAGCCAACAAAGGAACCATGTCATAAATTACTTTGAAGAGGATTTTGAAGGCTAAATCTTGAAGAGGAGAGGTGGATTTGAAGAAAGAAAGTGAATAGGAAGGAGGGGCACCCAAAAAGAGAGAGGCGCGCAAGTCCTGCGTGGGTGCGCAAGTATACCTGCGGGACACATGGGTACTTGCACGACGGTCAACCATTTAGGGTAATACTTTGGAGAGACTTGGCTCAGGCCCTTAGTTGTATCCCTAGGGGCTTCTAAAAGAGTGGCATGCAAGTTTTGTTGAAGGGATAAGGTGGCATGAAAGTGTGGCCATTTCACTTAAGTGATGGCCACTTAGTCGTGCAAGTGTTGATGAGTTTCAACACTTAGGCCTTGTATTCCCAGTTTAGATCATCAATTCTAGGTAAGAAATTTCCTTTGAAGTGACTAAAATACTTCAAGCAGAGACTAGGGCGACCAGAGATTAAATCTGACTTTTGTAATTTTTCTATCCTCGAAATGGGGGGCCCACAAGGGGTATTTATAGGCAGCTGAAGACCCCGAGCGAAAATCAAATAGGGCACGTAGGTCACCTGCGCACCCAATATGTGGCACGCAAGTATACTTGTGTGACCATGATGAAACTTGCGCGACCCAAGTGTGAAGAAATCCTTGTTCATGCCTTTGTCAATTTTTGATGTTTCTTCAAATGATGAATCACTTTGGACGAAGGTATTTCCCTTTTTCAGTCGTTAGAATCTGTGACGGAAAGGAGCGTCAACAATCACAAGCCCTTAATAGTATATTTTAGATGTATAACATTATGTACTACATTATTATGAAATTAGTTATCAATTTATATTTTATTATTTTCAATAATATCCACAGATAATTTTCAGTCTTTTTTGATTATTTATATGGAATCATTTGATCTTTATTTACTACCTCTATATTATTCATCATGATCAAGTTATTTAATAAGTGGTGCGTATTTTTAGTTATTTACATTTACATATTTATTGTTACTTAATTAATCCAGATAAAATCCACTATATTTAACCATTGCCGCCTAAATGGCCCAATGGCCTTATTTTTTATTGATTTTTGATAACCCCCCTTTCAAGGGATAAGGGGGAACCCTTACAAGGCCCGTAGGATCAGTGATTACAAAGACCATAAGCTTAGGAGATTACATGACCTGAAGGTCTTAGGGAATTCAACCAGACTATCTACAAGGAACTGTGCCTCCCCAGTATCTGAATCATGATAGTAGCTCTCCACCTTCACATGGCCATCTATCTAGGCTTCCCATGCAAGCACAGGCTAGCCTCGATGGCATAGCCATACCCTCTCATTCTAACAGTCCATTTGGCCCTACTCTAGCGAGTACGCTTGCTCTGAATCCTCTTTTGGGCTGCTTGTTTTTTGTAGAGTCTGCATGGGGCAACAACATGTGGCCTGAAGACCTTGAGGTGGCCCAAAGTCCTTAAAGGTGGCCTGAAATCCCTACTAACCTGAATACTAGGGTGGCCCGAAAGCATTAAGGACTCCAAGCCCAAACCGATGGCCCAAGGTAAATAGTTCCAGCTGCTACAGTACCGAATATTACCTATTATAGTAATTTCTATAGTTCCTGCTACAGTACCCACACAGTGTCCAGTTCTACTACAGTACCTGCACAATGTATAGTTTCGCTACAATACCGCACAATATACAGTTCTGCTACAGTACCACAGAGTGTACTGTTCTGCTACAGTACTATAGTGCCTATTACAGTACTGCTACTGAGCATCTGATCTCACCATTATTTTTTTCCTTTCTCCATGATATGAAGAAGGAATATTTGAATGAGTTCAAGGATGCAGAATATTTACTTTCACTATGTTTTGTATTTTATGTTTTCAAATATCATGTGAGTTTCAAGTATGTACCTAGTTTACCAACACTTCTAAACTATTTGGTCCTTTTTGACGCGATCAATTTTTTAGTACCAATTTAATAATGTACCAATTGGATATGGGCTACTAGAGTTAGGTTCTTTATAGTTTCATCATCTGATCTTCCCTATTTACCATGGTCGAGCACCCATTTGAATTTACATAGATATTTTATTCACCTTCATCACCCAACCTTCAAAATGAATGGATTTAGATCCCTTTAACTTCCATGGCATTCATTTATCCTCATATGGGGCCAAACTGAGCTCCAGTGGTGTCCTATGGTGGCCTCGATGTTCAAAGTGGAATTTAGAGGTGATATCAAGCTTCCCCATTTTCATTAATAGCAGTATTTAGAGTTAGCAGTGATTATCAATGAGACATGACGGTGGTCAGCGAGGTGCATGTTCATTCAGATTAAGGAGACTCATGCGACACTAAAAAAACATTGTTTATCAAAATGATAAAAAATGGAATGACCTTTGTTTATCCCACATCAAATATAAGGATAGATAGTTTCTCATATATCATACTCGATTTGGTGCAACTGGTTCAAATAATGCTCTAAGGTACCTCCCCATGCCTAATTTCCTCTTCAAATTCCAACCTAAATTCTTAAATAGTAGCAATACATTTTGAGTGATCCTCTTGATATTTTTCCCTACACCGGACCATGCCTATGTATCCTTGGTATCATCTATATCCCCTGTATGAGTGATGTAAGGCCACTTCTTTTTCTTCAATTAATTAGAATATTTTTAAATTAATAAAATTATTCAAAAATATAAACATTATTTTATTTTTCAAAAAAGAATTTTAAAATCCATTTACTCATTAAACAATTTAAAAAAATGTATGGATAAAAATCAATTAAATTTAAAAATTAATGAAGTTAAATTATAAAAATATTTTTCAGGATTTTAACTTATCAAATTTCCCTACACTTAAATTATTATTTTCTTTTAGGAATATAGCTCCATATAAAACTCAAAGGGGACACATGTAACCAATATTTAAATTCAAAAACATAAAAATTAAACAATTATCAATGGAGAGTTAATCTTTTAATCTCTACATAAAAATATCAATATAACTCCTCATTATTAAAAGAAATATAGGTAATCATTTATTCCACCTTCTCCCTTGAAGAATGATGAAGCTTCTCCAAACCTCCATTTAAGATTTTCAATTTATTATTATTAATAATTCCAGGTTGTGATCTACCTCACCCTTAATTTTTACTCTCCTTTCTCAAGGTATCATTTTGATAGAGTTTTTCTTATCCCATGAATAGTGTCACAAAACCATAGGCTTGTAAATTATCCTGAATCCCCATATTTTAAAGATAAATGTCACCAAAAATCACGAGGGATTCAATTAATGCTCAAATGGATCTGAGATTAATGAAAATATTGTAATTGATATAAAACAATATTGATAAAAAATGAGGTTATTTTATTAAGAAATTTTTTTGAAAATTAAAAATAGGCTCAATAATAATTACCATCTTCAAAGCTCCATCTCCCACTTCCCAAAAACTCAATGTGATGTCATTAATACAAACAATAATAATGAATGAATACCCTCTTGTATTTTTTCTTTTTCTTTTTTCATTTTTTATTTTCTTTTAAAACTATTTTTTAAATATTATTTTAATGGTATTCTTAATAAAAGTCTCAAATATGACAATATAACCCAAATTATCAATATCATTGGTCATGAAATAGTTATTTTTGACCTTCCAAAGACCAAATACATTTTTCTTCTAATTTTTTCATATTTTTTAATTTTAAGAGGGAAAACAATGAAGTATAATGTTTAATATCTCATGAACCTTCACTAAATTAAATTAAAAAAACCACTTCTTCTTATCAATGTAGGATATCTATTTCCACCACGAAAAAACTCTACCCCATACTTGAATTAATGAATATCATGATAAATACAATGAGTAGGGTTGGAGAGAAAACACATAACTTGTAATGTGGATCCATCATAACAAGGTCATTCATGGATTACAAAGGATAACAATAGATAAATTAACAAGGTGTTCTCAAGGGTAAGGGATTTAAAAAAATACCACAATCATATTAAAAGAAACTTTATACAATCATAGATTTGACAATATCTCAATACAAGTTCTATAAGATAACATGCCACAATATTTCTCTTAAGAACTTTATTTAGGTTTAATGGGAAATATTAGCTAATAATTCTCTCTAGAAGGGGGAAATAGTTTCTAAAATTAAACCTCTAATGGTATAATTAATACTAAAAAACTAATCCATATGAGTTTCATAATTTCAAAACATTAAAAATATAAGTGAAATTTCATCTACATGAGGAGGTAGTGTATAAAAGAATATTTTTTATATTTTATTTTATTTTTGTATAATTTTGATCAAATGTAATAATTGTATCTAAATCTCCAAAACCTACACAGGTAAAGGTCCTTTTTTTTGTAATGTATTGTGTAATAATTCCATTTCTTTTATAAATAAATTACCCATCATGTTTCAGCGCCAGTTGTATGATATTGGAGTTTGAATCCTTATAATTGGTATTAAAGGAATGGTCTAGATAATTTTAGAAAATTAGAAAAATTAAAAAAAAATTAATCATACTTTCTCTATAATTTTCCCCATTTCATTGATATTTTCATATGGAAGGCAGAAGATCACAAACCTATATTATTTCTCTTCCAAATGAGTTTCTCAAAAATATAATATTAATGTCATGCTTGGATGATTATGAACCATTTTCAAACGTCTCATTAACTTGTAAACGTCTCTATAAAATATCCAAAACTCCTAATATACTTCGATTTGTTTGGGTATGAGGTTTGTTTTATTATGTCATCATGCATTCTCAACATTAACTATATGAATTAAAAGGAAACTATTTTGAAGTTATTTTCAAATTATTCACACTATCTAAACAATATTAATCCTTATTAGACTTTCTATAAGCTACAAGAGTGGGTAATTAATGTTCATAATATTTGTGTCAAGTCATGTGTTTCAGTTTATATGGGAGAATTAAAGACTTTGAGGCATTAAAAGATGAGTTAATTAGGATGTTTTATAGAAATCAAGTGCACATAGAAATCACCAAGATTTATACCCATCATGCGTCCATCTCAAGAACCTACTATTGTTTACATGAGTTGGACATTTGTTTCTCATGTTTTTTTTGGATGAAATAAATTGAGGAACTGGAAATAGCTTTGAGGATCAGTTTAACAAGAAACAAAAACCCACCTTTTTGTGAGAATCGCCAACATTAAAGATTTTTCAGAATGTATGGATTAATTTCTATAAAATATTTTTAATAATAATTTATTTATTTATATAGAAATATCTATATTTAAATCCAAAGAATCAATATGTTGGAATGTGTGTACAAAAAATTGCAAGGGCACAATTCTGTTAAGGGGTAGGGATGTAATTCCTCAAACCCATGATGTAATAGATTAATTAATATCATTGGTATTTTTATTACTTATTTTTATTCTATGAAAATAAATTAATCTAATTCATAAAATAATAACACTGGATTAACATTTATAAATATAAAACACTAATTCATTACATAATTGCACGAAAAAAGTCCTCAACTACACCAGAAAACTCATTATAAGACCTAGTAGAATAACTAAAACACCAACAAGTAAAACAAGTAGGACAAATGTGTAGTTGAAATCCCCATAATTTTTCATAATTAAAATAGTTATGGTGAGCAGTATAGAAAGAACACTAAGAGTCCAGGAGATGTAGAGAACCATTCTTGTAAGAAAGATATAATTTTTGATGGTATGGAAATGTATTAGATAGGTATTTATATGGTTTTGGTGACCATTGTAAAAAATATCCATTGGAATTTATTTTTTATGGGACTGTTGATGTTTTTATCCATTGGGACATCCATTAATTTTACCATAGGATGTTTTAAAAATCGAAAATGAAATTAAAATAATATTTAAAAACAAAAAAATAATTAAATTTAATGTTTAATTAAGAATTTGATATTATAAACATAGTTTTAGAAAGATAATTTTATAAATTCCAAATAATAATATAAGAATTAACTTTTTAAAATTATGTTATTAGTCTTTATAAGTCATAAAAAATAATATTTTGATGATTTTGGTTTTGTATATTAATTGTTTTACAAAAAAATTTCTAAGTGCCCACACCACCCAGGTCAGCCTTTAAGTCCAAGCCCCCAAGGTCCAGTGGGGGCACAACACAAGCCAAGTTGAGCAGTAGCAGGCCAACCCAAGTATAAGGAGAGTTTTAGACTGAGTATATGTGGACCAATAACTGGACCAGGTGTAGGTTGGGTGAAATCTGACACAACCCATGTATGAGGTTTCTTTTCTATGTGTGTTTATGGTATTAGTGGATGGATTCCCAAACCAGCCTTATAAGATAGTCCAAAAAACTAATCAGTTTCGATCTGGGGGGAATTTTTAAAATGAGAGATCTAATCGTAGCCATTCGACTGAGACAAATTACTCTCAATCATCTGACTCCTTTTTCCGATCATACTTCCTCTTCAAAATACTAGGGTTTTATCCCATCTGTCGAATCATGTTACCTTCAATATAGGTCATCCCCCCTTTCTTTCTCGTTGAACCCATTTGCATTGAACCTATTTGTGTCGAACATAGGAAAGATACTGGGCCCTTCCTCCATTACATTCCACTAATGAAATTGCTTCAATATCTATCGTCTAATCTCCAATGGACCCATCATATATTCATTTTCAATAATTACAATATGGTCAGTATTATTTAAATCTAACCAACATCGTCTTCCCAAAAGGCTTAATATATATATATATATATATATATTCATGCTTCTATTTTATCAATTTATTTACAAATTTCACAATTTATCACAGTTTTTTAATCTTTTAAGTGTCAATTTTTTTATATCTTTTCAAATTTTAAATCCAATGACATGAAATTTGATATATATATTTTATAAGAAATAAGAAAACTGAAATTTCTCCCTAATATTATACAGTTTCCATCAGTCAGTAATTGAATAGGATATGTTACCAAATATTATAACCCTATCACACACTTTGAAACACTAACCCTCGTCTTCACTAACTCTCATCATTATCTTGTTAAATAATTCAGCAGCTCACAACCCCTGGTTGATGCAAACCATGGTAATGGATAATATTATTTTGAATTTACAATGATTTATATAAGGGTTCTTCAAGTTATTTTCATTTTATAATGGTGACATATATATGTGTATATATATGCATGTATACACATATATAAATATCTATTTTCAGTATAAATGTTATAAGGGGTTTTGTATTAAATTTTATCTCCAAAATCATTGGTTTGTAAGGATTTATTTCATTTTGTCAAACTATCTTTGTTCTCCAAGGATTTACATATATACGTGTATTTATAGTATATATATATATGTATATACATACATATATGATTATATATTTTCAGAAAATATAAGATAAGGGTTTATGATTTAAATTTTATTTTTAAAGCTTACAGGTTGTAAGGATTTTTATTCTTTTAATCATATTACATTGTCTATAAAGATATATATATATATATATATATATATATATTTGTGTGTGTGTGTGTGTATATTTATTGATATCTATCTATAAAACATTCTATTTTTTTCCAGAATTTATAAGTTATAGTTTTTTGTTTTATGGTTTATGTTTGAAAGGGAACCACTTAATTTTTACCAGAGGGTTTGATTATATTTTAATTTTATCATTTTATGTCTAATGATATATATATATATATATTATTTTATATAGATTTATTTTAAAAATAAATGCGATTAGTCATTCATTTTAAATTCAATATGAAAAGGGTTAAAATTTCTCTTAGTCTATCATTTTAAGGTTTATATATTATGTCTAACTTTTTCTTATAAATGATATTTATTATCATTTTATGTTATATTTTTAAAGAAGCTATTATTTCATGTGGGAAATTTTATTCACACCCCATGATATGTCATGCATAAATAGGTAAGAACATCATCTAGATTATAAATGACATTCCATGATTTTTTAGATCAAGTGTGTATTTATTTCATTATTCATTTTATTTATTAATTTCAAATAAAGATAGTTATTTCAAGAATGTGATTCTCACAAATTATTTTTAGAAACTCTCATTAATATTCCAATAAAATGTGATAATAAATGTTATTTGTTTTAAATATAATAATATTATGTGTGTATTTTTGAAATGTTTTGAGTTAGGATTGAGAAAGGAAGGTATGTTAGATGTGTTTTCAAAAATTGGAACAATTATGTTATGTTATTTTATGGGGAGTGAACCAATAATTTTTAAGGGAACTTTGTTCCATATAATATATTAACTATGACTTTATGGTTTTTAATATGGCCTACCATGTATCATAAATAAACCACAAAAATTATTATTTTAAATAGAGAATTCCCAATGATCTTTTCAATTATATATATTTTGAGAAAATATTGGTTTTTAAAATATATTTATTTAGATTTCAAATTTAATGGAAATCTACTTTTAAGAATGTATTTTTATCGTTGGGATAAAATCCCTCAAGTTAATATTGATGAATATTTGGAATGATTGTGTTTTTGACCAAGATGGTCTCCATGATCTGTTGAGGAGATCCGGAGAGATCTTTGACAAGATATGTTGACAAAGACCCAAGATAAAGCAATGAAAACGTTGATGGTGGTACAAAAATGATTGTATACAATGTGGTGTTGTTTCCTTGTGTTTTTCAAAAGTTTGGGCCTCAAAATCGGGATAATCGAGAAATCTGTTTTTGGAAAATTAAGTTGCGTGCAAGATTGGAGGTTGTTTGGAATGTTTCTTAAAATTCATGTTTTGGGATCACATCATCAAAATTTGGAAAAGGCATGAACCACATGAAAGATTGGAATTTTTGTGAAAGTTATGTTAGAATGAAAGAGGCTTATGCACCCAATGTGACGTCAAATGTTGGTTTGTATGCACGAAGAGGATTTTATGTGTGAAAAGGAATATGAATTGTAATCTCTTGAACATGTTCAGCAATGCCTACAAATAATAGGTTACCCCCTAATTTTTGTATCTCAACACTTGGAGAGAATATGGGCTCTAGAGCGCTTAATAATTTCCTGCAAAGGGATTTTTATGCAAGAAGGTAGTTGGAAGAAAGAGGTTTTTTTGCAAAAAAGATAAATGTTGGGTGCAAGGCCTTAATATTGTGTGCAATACACCAAAAAGGTTTCAAAAAATATTGCAATTTCCTACTAGTACTGTGGTAATGGGTATTCATCAATTTGATGAATGTGAAACTTCAATAGATCATCCATCTACAATTGATGATTTATTCATTATTGATAATGAAAGGACCTACAAGTCCATAAAATGTGAGTGAATCACTTCCAAGAGTAGTGAGAAATGGAAGAGGAAGATGATGATCCTTTCCACCAGTATTGATCCATAGAAAGATACATAGGGAGTTACCCTTAGGAATTTATTGAGCCTGTGCATAAAAGTGATTTGTACTAAACCTTGTAAACAACATCACACTTTTAATGGATTTGGTACATCATCAAATTGTTGTCGTATAGTCCTTTGATATATCCTAGTAAGGTTGAACCATGAAAAACTGTTATTTACCATGCCTGATTTATTTTTTGTTCATATATTTCTATAGTAGAAAGAGAGAAGTGGGTTTTTTGTAATGACGAAACAAGATCAAAAGGTGCAGTAGTTTTAATGTGTCATACCCAGATTCCCCCCCCCCTCTTTGGATATTTACCCTAATGGACCTAATTATTTGTATCAGAGGGAAAATTTAATATCATTTATTCTCTCTCAAGGGTTTCAATGGGTGTTTTCAACCACAAAGGGATTTTGATCTTCGATGAGAATAATGTTCATTTACAGAAGAATAAGATGTAGAAATACTTACCATCTTTGGGACATTATATGTTTGTAGTTGAAATTCATGGTATTTTGGATAACACTGACAATGGTGCCCTATCAGAAGCTGAGCAAGGAGTATTGGATGATGACACTAATGGAATTAATTATTTAGGGCGATCTCTATCCAATGAAATCTATACAAAGGTTATGTCATGTAAAACATCAAATTATATATGGTAAAATCTATTGAATATATATGAAATAGATTCAATGGTTGGATAACAAAATATGTAGGTGTTTTGGAATAAGTATTAAGATCTAATAAGGAACCCAAATTAATTTTTTGAGGCATTATTTTACAGGGTTAATGTTGTAGTGGAAGACATACAAGGTCTTAGATAATTCATTAAAGATAAAAATATTGAGAAACATATCTTGTGGAAAATTCCACCTCAGTTTAATCTAAACGTTTCAGTATTGAGAGATAAAGATATAAAGGAGCTTCCATTGGATAAATTTAATAACACCCTAGTAACATATGAAATGAGAAATTAGGAAAACGATGACGTGGAAAAGGGGAAATCCAAATAGGTGGAATTCAAGGCCACGAAGAAGCTCTCAATTGAAGTTGAATATGAGTATGAATAAAATAATGAGGTGATGTCATTCTTTTCTTCAAAGAATCAAAGAGGAAAAGGAAAGTTCAAAGGGAAACTTCCACGTGCGTGCTTTCAATGTGAAACATTAGGACATCTTGAAGAATGTATCCTTGAGAATATTTGAGAAGATGATGAGGATGAAGTTGAAATTCCCATGAAGAAGTCTTCAACCTATGAGAAAGTGAAGAAAAAATTTAACAAAAAATTCTTCAAAAATTAAGAATCTACTTTCAAGAGCAGATGATAGTTCAGAATAATTTTAGCTAGATGATTTAGAGGATTGCAATGATCATGATGTCGATGCCATAGAGGAAGTTTTAGAAAATACTATAACAAAGAATAAAGTGATAATGAAGAAGGTTATGTTGAATGAAGATTTGAGCTTCATTTCAAATTAGAATATTCTCTTTAAGAAATATATTTTTAGAGATCCAGAATGAAGAAATAAAACAAAGTGGCTTTTGATGCCCAAATCTATATGAAGTAGCAGAAATAAGATAAGTATGAGTTGAATGAAGAAATTGAAAAAACCGAAGTCTTTAATGCCATAGACATTATATATGGTTGTATATCATAAGATAAAAATTGAATAACAGAAGCGAGAAATCTATAGTTTACCCAAATTGGAAAAGATAAAAAAAAGGTATCTAAGAACATGAAATGGAGGTTGTATGTATGTCATGAAATGTTAAGGATTAAGAAAAATAGTAGTCTATCAAAATGAAATTGGGATCATAGGTCATTCAAGAAACCAAGAAGATGCAGGTGGAGCATAAATTTCTAGAAAAAAAATCAATAGTAGAATAAAAATGATAAGTCAAGTATAGATCTTGATCAAAATCATAAAGAAGTTATGGTTGAGGTCATACTACAAGCACCCACTCTGAGATAAAAAATATATTTATGTACGAAGAAAAATTAGATGATTCAAAATACCCAATGGAAAACCACTGGTGTCGGAGTGACGGGTAGGAATACACCTCACATCATGTGTTTTAACTATGGAAAGATGTGACACTCACAAAATATGGGCTTAATTTACAAATGATACTAAAGGGAACGAGAACAAAAATAGAAGCCAAATAGAGTTCAATACTCTATAACATCTTTTGAGGACTATTGTTATTGGTGTGGAGGATTTGTACACATGGCTAGAAACTGTAAATCAACCATATAGAGGATGTAGAAGGAGAACCCGATTAGTCTTAAAAAGTAATTTAATGAACCATTAAGCAAGATGAGAATAAAAATTCTATTTTCAGTGTTTCAAATTGAAGCTGGTCCATCACACACCGAAGAAGATAAATATTTTCAATCCTTAGCAGGTACAAATTCAAAAACAAGGATCAGGAAGAAAAGAGTTGAGCGGGATGTTGTTATTGATATTACTTTTATATAATCATATCGCACTGGAATATAGATCATCAACAGTGGATGCACATCACATATGAAAGGAAATAAAGACATGGTGGCTAGGATTAGGTAAGATAAATAAGGTATCATAAGATTTGGTAATGATGAGATATTTAAAATTATTGGATCTCGAAAAAAAAGTTTTGGGGAAAAGACATGAGATGTTTAGATGTCCTGGTTGTGGAAGGACTTAGTCAAAACTTACTAAGTGTTAGTCAATTATGTGACTTAGTACATGTCTTAATATTTTCTATGAAATTATGTTTCATAAAAGAAAATATGGGGTCATTGTTTTTTAGTGAATGTATACAAATTGGATCTCTACCTTGTAAGTGTAGAAGAAGATATGTTCTTTTTTTTCAAGGAAAAAGAAAATAAGTTGTGGCAAAAATATCATGCACACCTGACATAGAAATCTTTGGAAGATCTATGGAAATATGATTTAGCTCGAGATCACCCAATATTATCACGTGATCATACCCAAATGTGTAATTCCTGTCTACAAGGGAAGGTCTTTTGTAAGACATAAAATCCAAAGGAAAAATGGTCAACAAAACTACTTGAGTTAGTGGATATTGATGTGTGTGGCCGAATTACAAAAAGGTATATTTATGTGAGGAGATATTATGTTTTCTTCAATGATTATTACAGTTGAATGGCATAGGTTTCAATCATCACTCATAAATATGAGGTACTAGATTGCATACAAACCTATAAAAGGGATGTTTAGAATATTCTAGGTTAAACAATCTAGAAGATTTAAATAGATAATAGATCAGAGTTCACAAATATCCAAGTGGAGGATTATCTCAAGAAACATGGGATAAGGAATTAAGTTTCAGTGGTAAGAACTCCACAATAGAATGGAGTAGTTGAGAGAAGAAACAATATTATCAACTGCATGTGAAGATAAAAAATCATTGACAAAGGCATTTGAGATAAATTTTGGAATGAATCCATGATGACATCATTCTATACATTAAATAGAGCTTTATTTTAAAAAAAGAATATATGACTCTATATGATCTATGGTATGGATAGAAGTTTTTATTGATGTAATTTTGAGTCTTTATAAGTAAGTGTAACATTAGGAATAAGGAGAAGCACATGAAATTAAAATCTTATGAAGACGAAGGGATATTTTGTGGCTACTCAATGAAAATAAAAGCATATAAATTATTCAATAATTGGTTAGGAAAGATAGGTGAAATACAAGATGTAACTATAGTGGATAATGTGGAGAATATTTAGAAAATAAATGATCTATATTTAGAGGATAGTGATGGTGAGACAAGAAGATCAGGAGATGATCTGGTTCTAGAGGATGATTCTGAAGAAGAATATGATGATGAGAAATATGAGGATAAATCAGTATCTAAAAAGAGAATAGTATGAAGAGCAGAAATTGACAAAAAAAACATAATTGGTTTTTCAGACAACACCAGTGCATACTTGGAGGATGAAAAATATACATCAAGAATCATTCTTATCACATGTAGAGCCTAAATGTTTTTGTGAAGTAGCTAGAGATGAGAGTTGGGCTCAATCTATGAATGAAGATCATGAAAAAATTAAAAGAACCAGACATGGGATATTTTTCAAGGACAATAGATAATAACGACATCAGGAATTAATGGGTCTTTCAAAATAAGAAAAATGAATATGGTGATGTGATTTGAAACAAAGGATGACTAGTGTGCAAAGGGTACTACTAGATAGAGGGTATAGATATTGATGATATTTTTACACCAGTTTCATGACTAGAGATAATCATATTATTCATGGCTATTATAATTAAAATAAATTCCTATGTTTTTGTAGATGGATGTTATGTCTACATTTTGGAATGGGATTCTGGGATAAGAAGTTTATTTTGAGTAGATAGATGGTTTTCTTGTTCATGAAGATGAGAATAGTGTTTTCAATAAAATAAGGCACTATATAGGTTGAAGGAATCCCTAAGAGCATGTTATTGAAGACTAGCTCAGTTTCTAAACAATCTCAGTTTTCAGCAAGGTGGAGTTGATTAAAATCTATATATAAATTATGATAGTAATCAAATAATGATGATTCTAGTATATATCGATGATATAATATATGTAGGATTAGATGAAACATAGTGTAATGATTTTTCAGAATTCATAAAAAATGTTTTTGAAATGTGAATGATTGGTGAACTGACGTTTTTCTTTGGTTTACATATAATCTAATGAAAGAATGGAAGATTCATTTCTTAATATAAATATGACAAGTATGTTTTGAGAAGATTTATAATGGATAATTATAAGGACATGATGACTGCATTGGCTTCCTGGATGGAACTTACATAGGATGATGAAGGAAAAATGGTTAATATCTCCAAATTAGATGTAGATCATTAAAAACTGATTTTACTTGATAACGACATGACCAGATATTGTTTCATTCACATGTCAAGTGGAATAATATTTAAGAAATACCAAGTAATTCCACTTTCATGAACTGAAGATAATACAATAGTATGTAAATGGAACAATGGGTTTTGGTTTGATGTATAATGACAAATCTCAATAAAATTTATTGGGATATATAGATAAAGATTGAGCCGGATTAGCAGATGATAGGAAATCAACATTTGGATGTTCTTTATATCTTGTATTATTGTGTTTTTATTAGGTAATAAAGAAAAAAAATTCATTTCATTGAGCACCGTAGAAGATGAGTATATTTTGGCAACTCAAGCTTGCACACAACTATTGTGGATAAAGGAGAAACTTGACGATAGAGGAGTTGATGTGAAGTCTCTGATCAGAAATCATTACGATAATTCATGTTCTATAAATCTTATTAAAAATATAGTCTATCACTCAAGGATATAGCACATTGAAATCAGGTATAATTTTATCAAGGAGAAGATAGAGCAAGGGCTTGTGAGGTTAGATTATGTGCCTATATAAATACAGGTTATTGACATTCTTACAAATCCCTTACCCAAAGAAGCATTTGAGGGGAATTTATTGGACCTGGTAGTTCAATTCGCACCATGTACATGAAAGAGTGTTGATGTGGGATCCCCCTCTCCTAGAGGTATGGTGTGTTTTTTACTAATGTACTGATCTAGGTTCTTTACCCTATTGTAGACCCCAAAGAAGTGACCTTTGGGTTTATTTATAAAGGGGGAAAGTGTGGAATATTTAGGGAGAAAATGTATTAATAAAGGCATTGGGATAAGCTGATAGGTGGAGCATCATGATAGGGGGATTTGATTAATATAGGGGGATAAGATTATAGGGGCAGTGACATAATGATAATTATTCAGTATTATGAGGAAACATTCAGAGCATAGTTTGGATATCTTTAAGAATTACAAGACATGAGAGCCCAAAAAATGATGTAGGGAGAGTTTTAAATCTAATGATGCTATAAGTGATCAATAAAAGGTTATATATCACCAAATATGTGGTTCATGATGGAAGAATTTGAGTGGTTTTTGGAATGAAGTGATTCATTGATGAAATTTCCATACAACACTTGTTTCTCACACCAAGTATGGATTAGGTTGTCTTAGAGTATAGGATGAGTAAATCATTAATCACTATCTAAATCAGAAAAGGAGAATGGTGGGGAAATATGTAAGAATATTTAATGATATATCAAAATTTCAAGAGTTGTCAACACACCCAAACGGGGAGACTATTGGGAAAACATTACTCAATACAACAATGAACCATTTTTGTATTGATTGTGTTTATTGAAAATGCAGGTCTACATGATCATTTGAAGAGATCTAGAGTGATTTTTGACAATATATGTTGACAGAGATTAAAGATAAATGAATTGATACTCTAGAGGTGAAACAAAATGATCGTATACATGGTGGCGCTGTTTCCCAGTGTCTTCGAAATTTATGGGCCTCAAAATTGAGAGAATAGAGAAATATGTTTTTGGAAAAGGAAGTTGCGCACAATATTAAAGGTCATTTGGAATGTTGTTCCCAAGGAATGTTTTGGATCACATCATAAAAATATATAAATGGCATGCATCGCATGAAATATTGGAATTTGTGTGAAATTTGAGTTTGTGTGAAAAAGGCTTACATGCCCAATGCGACGTCAAATATTGGTATACATCCTCAAAGAGGATCTTATGGGTGAAAAGTAAGACACATTAGAATCTTTTGCACATGGTCAGTGATGCTGATAAATAATATGCTACCCCCTTATTTGAGTATCTCAACACTTTGAGATAATATGAGCTCTGTAGCACGTAAGAATTGCATGTAAAGGGAGTTGCGCAAAAATAATGGAGTAGTACACAAGAGGTTTTCAGTGACAAAAGTTAAATGTTACATGCAAGGCATTAATGTTTAGTGAAATAAAATAAAAAGGTTTTGAGAAATATTTTAGTATACCAGTAGTACTTTGGTAAGGTGTATTCATCAATTGGATGAAAGTGAAACATCAACTGATCGTCCATCTTCAACTGAAAATGTATTCATTAGTGATAATGAAGGGAACTATAAGTCCATAAATGGTGACTAGATCCCTTCTAAGAGAAGTGAGAAAAAGAAGAGGAATATAATGATCATTTCCTTAAGTTGTGATCCAGAGAATGGGGAATGAGGAAGGACCCTAGAAAATGTAGTGAGAAAAACCTAAACCTTATAAAGGAAGTAAGATTTGGTAAAGAAGTGATCTATCCCAGACCTTGTAAACAAAATTTTACTTTTAATGTATTTTCTAAATTGGAACATTTCTATTGTTTTCTCCTTATACGTAGCCTAGTGAGGTTGAACCAAGTAAAATCATTGTGAAATGTGCATGATTTAATTTATGTTCATATATTTCTACAGGAGAAAGAGAATTTTTTTTTTCCTAAATGAAAGAACAAGATAAAAATGGGTAGTAGTTTAATCTCTTATACCTGAATCACCCCCTCTAAGGGTATTTAACATAGTGGAACAAACATTTAATTTAAAGAAATGTTTTAGAAGAATTTATTAATTATTTTAAAACCCCTTACTAGGTATTTTAAATTCTCACCCAATGTTTTAAATTCATTTTTTATAGGTTTAGTAGATTTATCAGTGATTTACTTTTCTAGGTGGAGGCAGCATAGTAAATATTATTTTTTCTATTTATTTTTTTGTACAATTTTTGTGAAATGTAATTGTTGCATCTAATTATCTAAAACCTAGACTGGTATAGGTCCTCTGTTGTGTAATGTGTTGTGTAATTATGTAGTTTTTTATAAAGAAAATTACACAAAATTTATTAACACAGGAACCAGGATACTGGAGTCTGTGTACTTACATAGAGAAACATTGAAATATATTCCTACTTATAGGATAGCTCAAACTAAGATTTAGGAACTCAAGATATATCTAGAGTACATGGAAGATAAGGGTTTTAAAAATCATAATACTTTACTTTGGGGTTCACCCATACTCTTCACCACGAAGGTGGATGAAACTCTAATGCAATGCATAGAGTACTATAAATTAAAGTAGTTTATAATTAATAAACGTCAACCTTTACCTCAAATATGTGACCCCTTCAACTATATTTGAGGGGAAATGGTATTATCAGACATTTTTTTGAGGTAATAATATCATTAAGTATGAGTCAAGCCTTATGATATAACATGTATATATTTTTGAAGGATATATGGAATTTATGAAGGTTTGGCACCCGGTCTATCTAATTCATTGGAAGTCTTTATGGGGTTGGAGAATTTTTTTTCCCACCCACTCCTATATTCTTCAATTTTGTTTTTCATGGATGATATCTTTGTGTCTTCTCATATGTGAAAAAATATTTCCAAACACCTTGACATCATATTGATTATACAACGTATGAATATATAGTATTCCAGGATCACAAAATTCAACTTCTTTATTGATAAATTTCACTTCCTTGGTCACATTATACTAGAGGAATGAGTATCTACAGAGCTAGATAAGTTGAGATATGCTTTTTCATGGGAACAACCCAAGAATTTTATTGATATTCCATGTTTCTTCAGGATAAATAGATACTATAGGTCTTTTATCTAATATTTCTCACACCTCTAATAAACTTTTACATGGTTACAAATAAAGGTGTGAAATTATTATAGTTTTGAACATGGGAGAAATCCTTTTTGAAGTTAAAAGAGAGGTTGACCTCCACACCAATATTGATTTTAACTAATCTTGGTAGATGCTATATAGTATATTGTGATTCATCATGAATTGGTCAAGGATCAATTTGTATGTAATGAGAATGAATAATATAGAATGTGTCTCCTCATTTGAAGCCCCAAAAGCCTAATTACCCGAATAATGAACTCATGTTATCTATAGTTGTTCATAACATGTGTTGTTTACGGAATTATATGTTAGTAGAATGATTAATTATATATAAAAATCATAAATTTCTAAAATACATATTCACTTAGTGTTATTTAAAACTGATATAATTAATATGGGTTTAATACTAACAATATTTTGATTTTGAGACTTCCTATACACATAGGAAGGGAAATGCACTGACTATGCTTTGATTTGGAAGACTAAAACAGAAGTGTTTCATGAAGCCAACATCGAATAAAATTTTACGGATCTATTTTCTAAGATGAGTCAAGATGTTAAACGATTTTATAAGAATACTAGTCTTATAGATCTGTTAGTGACTTCTACACATATATATTAAGGGATTATTTGATAAATTTATAACCCCAAAGGATTGGCAATGAGGAAATGATTTCATGATAATGTTCCAATTTTTAGTTTGTTTATTGAAGAGGAAGAGATTCTATATATTCATGGATGAATATGGGTTCATGTAGACATGTGAGAGGAGATTATGTGATAATACCATGCTTCTCCTTGGAAATTAAATATACTAATCACAAATATGTACCGTGACTTATGTCACCATAGTTGGTGGTCAGGGATGAACAAGGAAATAAAAGGTTTTTTACTTGATATTCCACCAATAAATAGTTGAAGGTAGAAATATATCATACTACTAGTATTTAAAAATCATTAATTATTTTGAACTGGAAATGGAATGACATCACTATGGATTGGATGAGGAGCTTACCAAAATACACTTACAGTAGTGATATAGTATGGGTTGTTACAAATAGACTGATGATAGTATCTCATTTCAAGGATACCAGGGAGAACTTATCAGTGGGTGGACATTTAAAAATATATATATGTGAGATTATATGCCTTCCTGATGTCCCTATAGCCATCATATCAGATAGGTATCCTTATTTTTAATATTGGTTCAAGGAGGGGTTATCAAATTCCTTTGTTTTGTTGGTACTTCTGAGTAAATCATACCACCCTTAGACCAACAATCAGTATGAGAATACTATACAAGTTTTGGAGGAAATTATGTAGGCATGTTTTCTTAATTATTGAGGTAAATGGGAGGAACACACACTTATTACTAAATTTTCATATAATAACATATTCTATGTGATTATACAAAAGGATCCTTATTATCCCCAATATAACAAGTTTTCCATTAACATTTGTGCTGGTTAGAGGTAGTGGATGTAGTGCTACTGCGACCACATATTGTTTAGGATATATCAAATAATATATATCTTATCATAAATCATATTTCTTTAACTTAGTCTATGTATAATTATTTTTTTTATCGTCATCACTGACCTTTAGAGTTTGATTTAGGAGACTGGGCATTCAAACTTCTTTCCTAGTATAGGGTATACAAGGATTATAGTTGTGGAAATATAGATCCTTGATTAATCATAACATTTAACATTTTATAGAGGGTTGGATCAATGGATTATCAAATATAAACCCCTCTAGATATAGGGTTATGTATGATTCTTTTCATAGTTTTTAGTTATGTTGATACCATTCACGACCATCTCAGGTCCCTCATCATTATGTGGTTCAGTTATGTGTTAATGCTTCTTTTGAGGAGTAACCTATTTACATAGTTGATCATAACCTAAATGATCTATCACATAGGACAATTCCTCTAGTTCGTGTGCTATATTTGTATGACCTTGTAAAAGAAGAGACTTGGGAGGGAGAGAATGACATATGTTATCAGTGTCTAGAAATATATTCAAGTGATGATCAACCACCCTTAAGAAAACTCGATGACGAGTTGTTTTAATGAGGGAAGGTTGTAAGATCCTAAATTTTTAGAGAGGTACATATCCTTAAATTTTCCATTTAAATATTTTTTTTATTCAAAAAAAATCAAGGGGATACGGAAGGGTTCGGAAGAATCTGGGTCTGGTTTGGAGCCCATAGATCTAGTTTTTTGAGAACTATAGTGAGGTGCAGAGTTGGAACATTATTAGTGATAACCATACAGCTCAACCATGTTTCCCAAGTTGGAGGATGATAGCTTGTATAAATGTTTGATGGATTCCACATGGATATGAAAAAATAGTAATAAATTACAGGTGTGCGTCACACGGTTGGCAAATAAGTTATTCTAAACAAGTGCCTAACCTTAAGAGGGTGTGTGTATTTTAGGTAGTAAGAATGCACTGGCTACACAAATTTTGTCTATCCATTTTCATAGTAGTTAGAGTGGGTGTTAGCTTCAATATTATATGTTCATGGTTGGTGCACTCTTTGGAAAAACATGTATCCAAACCATGAACCCTATTTAAAACCCTAGAAAATGCCCATTTTTCCCATTTCCCTTATAAACTGAAACCCCTTTTTTCCTACTTCATTCCCAATAGTTCCCAATATTGAAATCCCTCCTTCTTCTCTTACTAATATTTGTATTAACTTATTCATAAGATATATTATTCAATTATCATCAGTCACATTGGATCCCCCTCAACAATCCTTTAACTACATTACCTTGTTTTCAATGTTTCACTCTCCATCTTTGACTATATCTTTGTATGAGATAATACGACCTTTTTTGGATATTTTTCTATTTATATTATTTCCACCATTCAAGCTCATATTATAGGATGACAATGGATGATGATTTAATTACAAGTATAAGGTAGGTGGTCTAGCTCTTCTACCTATTTTTTTTATTTTCATATTATGCACCATCATACCACATGTCAGAACATCCATGTTACTCCTTTCTAAAAGTAAAATTTTCTAATAAACTTTTTAGCACCATAGATTAGATGTACTTTTAACAAAACTTTCTTAGTCAAAGGTTGTGTATCCTAAAAAACAACAATTAGGGTGTGTTTTAAAAAAACACAGGAATAATATAACCTATTATGTGAAAGCACCTTTGAGGTATGTTGAATTGGATTTTATAAATGAAATGAATTAATTAAAATGGATGGAATGGTGTGATAACATTATAATATTTTAAGATGTAACTATGTAATTAAACAACCTTCTAAGGTGTGTTTGATAACTTTTAAAAAAGAGATATCATAATGGTTTAAATGGAAGGTGAATAGTAATACCATGTCACACAACCATTATTTAATTGTAAAAATGATTATGACTACAATTATGATTGGGGAAACTTGATTAATTATTATATCATGTTTTACTATGGTCACGAAAATAAATTTCTTTATTGTAATGGAATACCTTAAGTGATTCTTGGTCCCCCGATGTGGTTTTCCATGGACTGTATCATGGGACACCAATTGATTCATTAACGTGTCTTCTAAGTGAAAGACCACACTTGGATTTCGTCTTTTTCATAGATTGTTAATGCCTCAATGTGGTAATGAGGATTCAACTATATTTTCAAAAAATAAAGCGAACTCTTTAGATGATTCTCCATGGATTCATCGTGATGTTACAAACCACTTTGGATTATTCATTTAGCTCCATTCAAGTCTTGTACTGAGGCTAAGTAGAACATGATCCTAGGGATTGGGTAGAAGTTCCCCTTTAGGGTGAATTTACTTGGGTACAAACATGTGGATTTAGTCCATCTTATAAAACATTAATATAATGGAAATTATGTAACCTTATATTATCATCACTTAATATCGACTCCTTGGTTGTATTCCTTAGGTCCAGACTATATAAAATTGAATGAAAATATATAATGATCAAAGACATTTCAGCGTAGTGTGAAGAGGGTAGTATCGAATGGTAATCCCATAAAGAATCCAAACCAACATGACTTATTTATTCACTATCCTTATTTATTATATATATACACTAGTCATATTATTTTCATTATTTTGATGGTTTTAAACATCGTTGGTGGTAGCCTACTAAGTTTTGCTGACACCCTATATGGGATGCCAATTGGTACCCAGAAATACTTAATGATTCCCATCTGGATAAAGGGAAGTTACCTTATATGGACCCATGATGTTTTTATACTAATATGAAGTACTGGATTGGAGGACCTAACTATCACTCATAATGCGAATAGAGATATCTTTTGTGTTTTTGTATGTTTTTTGTATAGAATGCACACAACGTATGCATGATACACTATTTCCCTTGTATCAACAATTTATTGTATAGAATCATGAAATTGTCATTATTTATATTACTTTGGATATCTATTTTTTATTATACTTATCTAGATGATTTACTTCCACTTTTTGAATTTATATTTCTTATGCCAATTTATTTGTGATTCCATAATATTATCCACTATGATTATGAGTTTATTTTCTCCCCAACATATGTCCATAGACCCTTGCCACTATTCTCTATCCTCTATCATACAAGTATGCGTACTTGAGGCCATGTGTCCAAATGAGTTTGGTTACTTTTGACTTAACCGAGCTTGGGATGTCATAGTTGATAATATATATGCATTAGCATATGATGCTTAGGTTTTAAAATACTGTATAAATATTTAATGTAGCTACAATTTGAAACCATAAGAATAAATTATTGCATAAAAGGTCAATAATGTTTCTTCAAGAAGCTAATTATGGTCAGCAAAAGTTAGGGTTTTTAGGAAAAAAGGCTGATAATTTAATAGTATTAGATTATCAAAGATATACCCAATGGAGTTTGTGAAACTCCATGGAATATCTATGTTATTTGTGGATTCTATAGAAATTATTTCATAAATTTTAAAGTGTATATGGAACTAAATGTATATTTTACCAAGATTTTTAAATATATAGGAGTTCAAAATAAAAATAATAATTGATCAGTAGTGTATTTTATATTCATGAGATGAAGTAAATAATTTCAACATTAAGGATAGGAATGTAAAGGATTCTATCAAGTTCAAATGAATCTACATAAAAGATGTCTATATTTGTCCCATTTATCATATATGATACTATAATATGTTCAAAAACCAAGATTTTTTATTCAAAACACGATATAATTAATTTTATACACTTGGTTTATGGTTCATTAATATCTATAACATCTTTTAGAAGAATATTTGGATAAAAGTGTTTGTCTAGGATAAAGTGTTTATCATGGATAGTTTATTTATCTAGGATAATGTGTTTTTATTGGTTTAAGTGTTCATCAAATGTTTACTAAAATATATAGGAATGTTTCCCTACCACCCATTAGTGGTATATTTTAATAAATATTCTTTTCAAATTTTAATATTACAAACACATAGAATACTATATATGGTATGTAATGAAATGTTTATTTTTTTATTATTACAACTGAAAAGAAATTAATTTTATTTCTTAACAAAAAAAGGTTGTGTGTATCATATAAATATAGTTTGAAAATAATATAATGGATAAGAGGATAGTGGGGGAATGTGGGGACTTAGAGATGTTAAAAATTAACAAATAAAGGATAAAACCAATATTAGGTTCCTTTGTTTTGTACTTAATATCCTATTTTTTTTTGGATAAGTGATGGTAAATAGAAATTCAATGTCTTAGATTTAGTTAAAAACTAGAAATTGGATATAACAATTTATTAAAGGATTATACCATACTAAAATTGGAATGTATTCTCAATCAATATCTGGAACCATTTTAGGAATTGTGATTTTAAAAAAAATTCAAGTAGTTACATTTGCTTATTGTGAAATGTGAAATACACTATTTTAAAAGGATCGTGCATTTCCAATTGATAAATGAATTACATTTGATATCCTAAAAGAGTAAATATTATTGAGGTAAGGATAAATGTAATGATATATATTAGTTATCATAACAATGTTTTATTAATTTATCCTAAAAGAGTTTTGGTTATATCGGTACAGAGAAATGTAAGAGTTATATTTAATTGAAATATTAAAATTATTGTAACATTATCCTAAAATGTCTAGGAAGATAGGTAAATAATATTGCATGTAGTTACATTATTTCAGGGAAAATTTGGAAGGAATAGGGTTATAAGTATGATGATGATGATAAAATTTGAAAGAGTTTTAAGCTGAAAACATATGCTAATATCCTAACATTTGATGTTTTAAATTTATGATGTTTGAATATGTTTAAAAAGTATAATTTATAGGAATATTATTCCTTAGTATCGAAATTATTCAAACTCAATTTATTTATATATTTTTCTCAATAAAGAGTTTATTGGAAGAGTTTTTTCAAATTTTTTCATAGAGATTTGACATAGGTTATATATGATTTATTGTGTTAAAAAAGAATAGAAAATGTAGAAAACATAAGGCTATTCTGGTAGTTTATCATATATGATATGATAAACTGATTTATATGTTGGGTTTTTAACTAATCATGAAAATTTTAATACCATTAAAATTCATCATATGAATGTAAATCTCCATTTTATCATTCATTCACATTGGGTATATAAATCTACATATAGATATACATTTCATGAAGTGAAATAATATTTTAATTCTCAACATAGGACTTTGAGTTTACCCTTAACCGATATTCATCATGGTGTCTTATAGTTTATGATGGAATGTTAGGTCTATCTGGAGTAGGATTCTTCTATGGAAATTAAAATATGCTCATGAGACAGAAGAGAAATAATAGGATTCTTTGTGTGCATTGGATGAACTAGAAAGAATACTATATAAAGTGTCATTCTAAGAAGAATTTGGTATTCCAGGCATACATGGATCATATTTGAGTCACTACTACATGTGTTTTGTGAGATATAAATCATGATAACCTTCATAAAATAATACCATACTTACACAATTATATATATTTAATTATCTAACATGGGTGGTGGTTGGGTATGTTTTAATCATGTCATTGGTTGGAGCTTAAAAAATATGGTATTTTTCATCCTATATGATGGGTATGACTTTAGGGACCTTGATTGATATATACCTTGGGAGTGTGGGGCCTCAAATGGATATTATATATATCTATCTAGATAAGGGACATGTGATGTTCTTATCCATAAAGATGAATTCCATTTGATGTATTTATCAATCAGTTTGGTCTACACTATGATAATTGAAATTATGTGACATGATTATTTTGGATTGACATGTTCCATGTGCCATGATCACTCAATGACTTGGATAAAGGGAAAATGTGAGAATGAATATTTACATATGATAAAGACTAGTGGATACAAGTATAGAGGTACATTTGTTTGATGGAGATCATGCAAGATCCCCATATATCATTAGTAGCATCAACTCTTTTATATAAAGCTATATTTTATTTCATTTATAGATCCAAATATTCTTATTTGTTAAAACTTTTGTGAAGGTATATAGGCTGAAACTTTGTGGTTGATTAAATGGGGAATGAGTTTGACTTAGAGAGCTACTGTAAAGATGTTTTAGATTTAATCCAAAAAATGTTTTTGATGGGTATTCAAAAAGTATTACATATAATGTGATACAAATTGAATATGATTATATATTTACATAAGTGTTTTGGAAGATATCCCAAATGAGTTATGGATATGGTTTCATAGGTTATTGTATACAATACAATATAAGGTGAAATGGGAAAAGGTCTATTTGGATTTAGTGCTGGTGAGATATTAAAGGATATATGCCATAAATACATATTTTTATATGATATATTTATGGGATAAATTATATTGCATGTAAATTAAGATTTTCATGAAAAATTGGGGGTATCGTTACATATTTCTATAAACATGATCAAATGATAATTTTTATCATTCAATACAGACTTCCATATAAGCTATCATTAATGTAACATTTCATGAGATGAAACATCGTATAAGAGGTGAAATATTAATATGATGAATTTACATTAAGTGAAAAAATTTTATCATATGTTTTATGATATTAATAAATGTAGGTGAAATTAAGATGATCATTTATTTCCCATATAATTGACTACTATGGGATGATATTTGGTATAGATGATTATCCTCGGCTAAATATCATAGAAACCAGAAGCTCTAATTTATTCATTCTTTTCATACAATGTGATATCATATCATGAATGGATGAAGAATCCCATAATATTTTTGGATGATTCAACATAACCCATGGGTACACTATAGTGGTGTAAGGTTTTTTCCCACCTTTTTATCTCTCTTAAACTCATCAAACGAAGGAGATAAATATTTGATTTAGTGGATATTTGTTGTAAGGTATTATAGATTATAATATTTCTTATTTTTTTATATACACGTTTCAAATTTCGTGTATGGGAGATCCTGTAAATAGGGTTTCCAATCATTTCTACACATTCTAATAATGGTTATTAGACTCTAACAAAACCATTTATATAGTATAGAACACATCTCTATTATATAACATTGAACTCACCTTGTTTGAATAAGAAGTAAAGGAGGAATCATGGTTAAATTCCATGAATGAATAATTATTTTAAATTTATAAAAATAAAACTTGAAAGCTAATAGATATACTTAAAAATCAACATATAATTGGTATAATGTTCATATTAAATAACAATCTGGATGAAAATATAAATCATATCCAAAATAAATCAATGATGGTTTATAATGGATATATACATTTTAAAGGTTTTAATTTTGAGGACACCTTTTCACCAGTGGATATAATGGAATCAAGTTGATTATTCTTAGAAGTAGATATTCATAGAAATTTCAAAGTGTTTCAAATGGATGCGAGGAAGAAATTCTAATATTTAGTATTGAATAAATAAGTTTATATAGATAAAATAGTTGGATTTGTTCTTGGGATTCATGACACTGAAGTTTAAAAATTTAATAATGAATTGTATTGCATAAATTAAGTAGCTTATTAAATTATTTTAAGGATAGATTATTTCTCAAAGAAGCCATATTTGAAATGAAGAGGGATTGTTCACAATATATTTTTGAAAAGCTTAGAATAAGAACAATTCATCGTGTTGGTGTATGTATACGATATCATATTCGAAGGAAGTAAAAAACCCTGATGATGAATGTGAAAATTTATGAGTTCATATTTTCAAATTTCAATTATTGCAGAGTAGATATATTTTAAGGGGATGAATATTTATCAATATAAAAGGAATAAATTCATCTCAGAAGTTAATTAGGAAAAATATGTTTTAATGAAATTAATAATGGAAGTGTACGATCTTGTTTTTACTTCAATAGAAGTTGGAACAATGTTGGGAAAGCATGAAAATAATGAGAGAGTATAATCTACTTTGTATAAGAGAATGATTAGGAGTTTACTCTATCATACTATAACCAGGCCTGATATAGTCTATGTTATGTGTTTTGAAGAAAATATCTAGAGTCCTCCAAAGCAAGAACACATATATGCTCTGTATAGAATAATGAGGTGTTTTTAGGGGACTATAAATTATGTTTTTTTGTTCAAATATATACAGAACATGGATTTATTGGAATATTTTAATGTTCATTTAGTTGGGGAAAATATAGATTGAAAATAAACAAGTGGTGTGGATTTTATATTGAAAATAATTATGTTGGTTGTATAAGAAAGAGCCATGATTTTGTTTCCTTAAGAATATTAGAGGCATAATATATTTCAGTCACTTAATATTGTACAGAATATATTTGGATCAATCAATAATTTGAATACATTGGTGAAGTTGTTCAACAACCAATAATGATTTAACTTGAAGAATTTGATATTAAGTTATCTAAAAAACCAGTTCATAAATATATAATGAATCACTTTTACATCAGATACAATTTCATAAAATTGTGAGTGGATAACCATATAGTTATGCTGGAATCCATTGGAAATCAATATTAGTTGGTTGATATCTTAAAAAACTCTTGGAATATTATGTGTTTGAAAGCCATAGGCTGAACCTAAAATTTCAACCAATCTCCACAAATCAATGAGGTTTATAATTTCTCCACATCCTATTGAACATAATGCTTTATTTTGTATATTGTTTATGTAAATAAGTGTATATATTTTATTATAAGAAAGAAGATAAAAGAATATGATATCTATGGGGGTTTTCACCTAAGAAGATATGATAATAGTAAATATTAGAAAAATTAAAGGTAAACCCTTAATATTATTACCATGATAAGATTATGTAGTCTTAGAGATTAGTTTTAGGCTTTTTGATTTGTTATTATCTTAGTGAATGGTTGTGAGTTTTTATAAATAATAAAATTCATATAGGAAGAACCCCTTAAATTTTATTTTCAATGGGGGAGAATCAAATGATTCAAAAATAATTATGAACACGAAAGAAAATAATGAAAAATAAATTATAGTTTTAGGTGGAGCATGTATATCAAAGTCATCAATGATAAGGGGGTGTATGGTAGAGTTTTGGATAATATTGCGGCATTGGTTTCTAGGTTGGTTGAAAAAGAAATCCAAAATGGTAGATTATTACAACCAAATGCTGTTTTGTTTGCATTTAATGGAAATATTATGGTCATGATAAATAATTTTGGAAGTTTGGAGGTATTTAAGTTCGACAAAGTAAGATTAATATCTTCATATAAAGTTTAGGAAAATTCTATAAGTGACATGGATCACACTATACATGTATGGATCATGCCATGATTCATATATATAAGAGTCGTTGAAATATGTATGTATATTGTACATCTGATGACACAAAATATTGTAATGTGAAGACAAAATTCATAAGAACAAAATGTGAGATATCTAAAAGAATCACTCCATGAAGGGATTTTGAGAAGATAATAACAAATATATCAATTGAAGTGTCTACATCATGATACAACAGATCATGTTTTGAAAAAAATATGGGAAATTTTTAGTGAATTTGGAATGGAATTTTCTATATCATGAAACATAAGAACATTATACAAAATATTCAAGTTATATTCATGTTTTTATGTAGCTAATGTGATTGTACTACAAGACTAATATCTTTCCACACTCGGTAAAATCTTACATGCTGTAATGATATGCGTTCTACGACAATATATCTGGTAGTTCAGATAAGTTACATATAAACATCCCTCCTACACAACAAATAATTATATCATATCATGATTATGGGGTTTTATAAAGTTTTAATTAAGATATTTTATATAATATAGATGTAATTTTAGTAGTTATTTTGATATTTAGTAACTACCCATTCAAAATTAAATGACAGAAATATTATAGGAACCAATCTGAAGGCTGAATTTAAATAAAAAGTTATTTGTAGTTTTAATTTCAAATGTGAAATTCAAAAATCCTCTATTATTATATTATATACTATTAAAAATGATAAAGGGATACAAATATAAATAGAATAATATATAATTAAAGATTATATAAAAATTTTATTATTGAATATATGTATTAGATAAGATAATTTTGAGAGAATGAATTACATTGAAGATCGATCTTAAAAGAAAGGTTTTATTGTTCATAACATATAAGATATAGAATATAATAATGGAGCATCATAGAGAACACCATTTATTTTTAGTGTTTATTTATCTGTTTATAATATTATAATATCTACCAATCTGTTGATTCAATATTTCTATCCCTCTAGAAACTAGATCATGGAATATATTAATAGGTCATGAACCTTGGATGAGTAGTGATCTCTTCCAAAACATATAATCACATGCTAGTGAATTAGTTGTTAATCGATATTTCAAGAAATCATTGATATATGATCATTGGAGTAGTGATTTATAGGTGAACCACGTAAAATTTATACAATTATTATCATTATAATTTTGTATTTGTTTGTGATTAAAAATATTAGATTCAAGGCTTCTTTTCCAATTCAAATACATTTTTTGATTTGGTGAAAAGAAAAAGAATTTTTTTTGTATCCTAATTAACCCCCCCATAGGGTGTTTAATCGGACCTCTAGGTATACCATTATCTAAACCAAGAAACCAATCCTAATATGGTTTTACACCCCATGTTTGATAGATATTCAACAAAAAATCATGTCCAAACCATGTTAAAAATAATTATAACCACTCATGAACCACATCCCATTGAACAAAACATGACATAAATCTATCATGGGAGTGAACAAACATAGCTACAACATACCTTTTTATAACCATGACAATTAGGAGTTACAAAATCATGTTGAATCCAACAACCAAAGTGTAGTTTGCAGTTTTCCATAGTGTGGTTTCTTCCAAAACTCAATTTCTAAACTTTTCTTCCACAATCAACCTCTAAACACACTATCTATAATATTCAGGAATTTAATACCATGATATATAAAAATAGGAAAATATATTCATCTATTTTCAGGGTTCTATATACATTTCATAAAAATAGTTTGATATTAATAATATAACTAATGATTTAAAAAATTTATAAAATCCCCAAATTGTTTATTAATAATGTGTATGGATTTTTTTTAAATAACAAATCAGAATTTTTTTATGGATATATTAAAATGTTTGCATTTGTTTGTATACAAATGATATTTTTATAAGAAAACCATGAAATTTTGGAAAAACCATGCCATTCTATCAAAAGATGGAATTTTGAATACTCTCTTTGAGATCGATATTCCAAAGAAATACATTCACGGGTACTTTGAAAAGTATTATCTTGTAGGGAAAAGGCATTGTGTTTTATGAGAAAAAATAGTCACTGTTTAATTTTTTAATTAAAATTTATTTATTATAAAATTCTCAAAACCTTTATCAACATTGGCCTCCTAAAATAACATGGGGAGTGGGGGAGGGGGTTAACTATACCAAAAGAGTTTTTGTGGATTTTATCAAGGTTTTAATAAAATTAAATATGTGATATTTTGTTTATATAAATTTTTTACATAATGTATGGAATATTTATATGAGTATAATTTTTTTTCATAAATATAATATTTTTTAATATGAAAGAGTTCATATTAAATTATACATCAAATGATAATGTTAAGGATTTTATATCGAAATATATATGAAATTTTCATGTTTCGTTATTTTTATAATATTCATAAAATAAAAAAATATAAAATGATTATAATTGTTTTTTATGAAATATTAATAAATGTTTACCTCATGTATAAATATTTTAAATGTTCATTTATTTAATTTATAACTAATTTATTTAATTCATGAATATAAAAGGTTTTTTTATATGAATGTATAGATAATTTATTTTAAAGTGTTAAACTAATTCATATAAATTTCATTTTATTCATATAAGGAGTAACATTCTAGGTAATACATAATATTTAGATGTGTTAAACCAAGGATATGATTTATTTATGGGTTATAAACATGAAAGTAAAAGTTACTTGTGATTTATACTTATTAGAATTGTGTAGAAATTAATTTCTCTATTGAGTGTTGATATGCGGATAGTAAAACATTAGTATAGATTTCTCACTTTCTGAGGGGATTATTATCAATCTAGAAAAGTTATTTTTTACTACATACCATAATCTTCCTGCTCTTGTGGGGGATTAGGTTTCATATTATTATAAAATTTATCATGAAGGGGTTTTATATAATATGGATTTAGATATTAATGAATCTAAATTGATTTTATTCTTTATTAATAAGTAAAAATAACAGGTTTTATAAAGTTTTATAAAATAATATGGTCTGAATATATTAATTTGGTTGATGGAATATGGTACAAAAACTCTATCATTATATTAATGCATGCATAATGGGAATACATGATATCAGATGGTGGGAATATAAATACCAAATAAAAATAATAAGTGGTATATTTATTTCAAAGGAAACACTTTTTAAGACCATGATCTTCCAAATGGGTAGTATCATTAAAAGCAGGGTGACCTGGATTATCATATCTAAGAAAATCAGGTTATGGGTGACCCTAATTAGATTAGGTGCATAAATTTGGCTTTAGATTTGGGTCACAAAAATTTAGTAAACCCTAAATGTTATGATATCATAGGAATAAATTTAGGAAAATACATATTATAAATTTGGTCAAGAATTTTTTGGCTCAATTATCCAAGAGTTATATGCGATATTATTAGCATGATAATCTTCCAAAATAGACAAGATATTAGAGAATTCCAAAAAGGGAATAAAATAATTAGTGAAATATGGATCGTGTGTTACTAATGGATATAATGTCAATATAAAAGGGGTTATCCTTTTAGTGAATACATATCCAATAAAAAAATTATAAATTATTGTAAGGCAAGACACTTATTAAATAAAATCTTTTTTCATAGATGAAATGATATCATCTTCATCAAACTTAAATTTGAGATAAATTTTAGTGAAAATAATAATAATAAATTAAACATAATATACTATTATTAGAACATAATAATAATTATTATGTAATAAGGAATATTATATGTGTTATGAAAACCCCTTCCTAAATAGTCAATTGGTAAGTTTGTTAAACAAAAAAACCTAGATTCTCACAAGTTATATTAAATAAATTTATTTAATGTTTTTATTAAAATTATTGTGTCTATAGAAACTAATTTACAAAATAATTTGATAACCTATACATGTTTGAGGTGATAGGTAACTTGAAATAGATTTATCAGAAATAAGATTTCCCAGAGAGATATGAAAATTCAAAGGAATTGTTCAAATGACAAATGAGAGAATGAACTTTTGAATATTCTAATGTAATAAATTTTATAATGTATGTTAATGACTTTTATATGTTATATTATTTTAAAGAAATTATTTGGATACTTAATTCATCAGAAAAGAATTTTTAGAAAGCTTTTTACAATTTGATATGAACTAAAACATAATCAAGTTTAGTAGATGTTTACTTGATATCCAAAATAACTAAAGAATAACTGAGAAGAACATGGGATGTATAGTATCTGGTTCTTTTTTGAAAATACAGAAGGGTAAAAATTTGTATTATAAGAAGAATATCGGAGGGGTTTTTAGTTATCCTAAATCCTTGAAACAAAAAGGTTTTATTATGAAGGAGGATCTACATTTTCATTATGGCGAACTCGATCATTGAAGGAAGAATTTCTAAGAATAGCTGAAGGGGTCAAAGAAACATAGTGAAGATTCAACAATAGGTATTAATGTTATATAAATAAATTATTATATAATTAAGGGTATATGACACTAACTATACATTAAAAAATTCTTATGAATATATATATGATTTCAAAATCGAATAATATTTGACAAATGAATCTTAAATGTGTATTAAAATGATTAAAAATGATTGTTATATTAAGAAAGTGTATGTAATGTATTACTTCAAAGCTCAAAAGGATTAAAAATTTATAAAAAATGATTAATTTTTATCTTGTTTTCTCTCATTTGACAAGTGATTTTTATAATAAATAAGGTTTTTTATTAATAAATGACACTTTGTATTTTATACACATGGTTTATTATTTTATCCATTTAATAACTCCTTTGAATGTGAGAGATGGGTAAAAGAGTTTTATCATGGATAAATGTGTTATATAAATTTTATTTATTAAAACATGATGGAAAGAGTTCCTACCACTTAAAATTAGAATAATATAAAGAATAAATTCTTTTTTCTTAGAAACATTACTGTAGATATATAAAATTCTTTATAAAATTCTAATTTAAATGTCTTATTTATTTAAATAATTCAATAAAGAAAATAAATTTTATTTTCTAACAAAAATTTGTTCATGTGTTAGAACTATATTTATAAATAAATATTAGTTTCTTAGTAGTTTGTAAGAGTTAGTTTGAACTTAAAGACATTCAAAGTGAAACAAATACTTGAACATAGATGTCTTATTCAAAGTGAAAGTCACATTACATACAATTTTTTTAGGATATATTTGAATATAATTGAATCAATGTAAATAGTTATATATAAATTTTTGACTAAATCTTCTTAAATAAAATTTTAATTTATAATATTTTTAAAGATAATGGTGATAATCTAAGATATAGTTTTAATTATTTAAATAAAAAGAATAAATTGAAGGTTATAAGAAATAAATAAGCATTGGGTGTGTTCCCAATTTTGGTTTTCCATTGATATCAATTTATAAATTCAAAGAAGTTAATAAATAAAATCCCTGAATCTTCTAGAGATGATCTTTCACATTTAATTTGTAATTAATTTAAATCAAGAACTTTGTTGAACACGATAAAACTTTTGATAAATATTTATTTACTATATTATTAAATTCTAATTATAGGAGAGAATATGTGTAAGTATTCCTTTGGGTGTATCCACACATGATCCACAATTTCTTAGATAAAAATCTTGAATCACTAGGTTCTACCATGGTAGAGATAGTAACTTTTCATCATTCATTGTAAATCACTATAGTATCCATTATTCTCTCAATTATACTGAGAGGGAGGAAGATATGATGAATCTCTTTAAGACTTAATATAATTCGATGAAGAATTTATCCATTTTATAGAACACACACACATGAAAAAGTTAATATCATATATTTTATATTGGATTGAACATATGATAATTTTATAGTGAACATACCTAAATATTTAATCTAAGTAAAATACCATATCAAATATTAATAAAAATATTATTATTTCCATGGAATGTTTTTATTTAAATATCATTTCTTAAATAAATTACTATTTTTAATGATATTAAATATAAATATATATACATATATCATTTACATTGAACCTAAAATTCAACTCATTTATCCTTCACATGGAATTTATCATACCTTTAGAAATAAAGTAGTTATTTAAATAATAATTATTTTATCTGTAAAAATAAATATTAAATTTTCTAAACTTAATAATAAATAATTATTTTAATATTCACATAACTTAATAAATATTTATATTAATCTATTTAGAAAAGTAGTGAATAAATATTAATTTATTTATTAACTTATGAACAAATAAACAGGAGATTAATATTCAACTCACATACTCCAAAATAGAATATCTAATTATTGAATTTATGTTATGAAATATAGTTGAATAATTATTATTATATAAACTAATAATACTAATTATTCAAAATATTAAATTATTTAGAATTTATTGAGATTCTGGATACACTTAGTGGATGATCCTATAGGCCTCTATTTCAGTGGAATTAAGTGATCATACCTAAAGTCTATGACTTACATCTAATAATACATTAAATAACCTATAGAAACAAATATATTATGCTAACAAAAAGAACTTTCTTATGAATGATACTGTGAAATGTAATCCCTTTTTTTATTGATATCTCCTCAATAAGGATTCACACTTACAACACCCACCGATATGCTCAATATAAATTTCTATGAATTTTTAAAATGTACTTGTCTATAAACTACCATGACCCTTGATTTAACTAGACATTTTGATATCAATCAAATTGATAGAGATATTTTATTCCATTAACTTAGAAGGAATGAATCCTTTAATAAAATTTTTAATTTATTTCATATCACTTATGAAACACATAATATATGCTACCTCACCACAAGAATATGTGTTCACTATTTTTTTTCAATACGTCAAAGTACACAATTACTGAGAATAAATAATTATAATATCAATTCTTAGGATTAATAAACACTTTAATAGATGGAAATATCCAATGACACATAAACCTGTAATTTTCTAAAAGGTATATCCTTATGACCTCTCTTATAGATCACTTATTTAAAAGATCATGAAAAGAAGTATCAATTTATTATGAGGATCCAACACCAGATTCTCAAACATTATATATTTCCCATCATATATGTATATATATATATATTATCTATATGAAAATAAATATATTTAAAAATATTTTCATAGAATTTCTAGGTTCTAATTGTAGAGGGTAACTAATCTAAGTTTTTGATGCTACAAATACTATAAAGAAATTATCAAATTAATGTATAAAAGATTAATAATAATAATGTGATAAGATATTTATTAATATATTATTAATAGTAAGTAAAAAATTCAATTTTTTTCTGGAACCAACTCCAATATATTGCCACTTTCACTAGATCCATTTTCTAACAACATTTAGCCTACTATCTCCCACATGATATTCATACTTTTTATGAGATAAAATTTTAGTGAATGAATCTTCCATATAATATTATGTTGTTACTCTACTTAATGTGACCTCACCAACATTGAGAAAAATCACTTAAGAAGTGATTCTTTATTAGTATATAATTCATTTGTTAATGTGACATGATCTGTTTAGTTAGAACCATTGCTATAATATTGTCACAATACATAGTGATATGATCTTTACTACTAGGTAGAACACCAAGATCTTGGATGATGTTTCTAATCCATACTACTTATTTAGATACCTAATAAGTCTTAATATACTCTAACTAAACTATATAGTCAATGACCTATGGATACTTATAACTCTTCTATTTCATAGATCCTTCATTGAGGAAAAAAATATATCTCAATTACGATTTCATATCATTATGATTAGTTTTAATAATAAAATCCATGTATCCCTTAAAGAAATATCATTTTCACCTATATAAACTAGGAATATATCATTTTTATTCCTTTGATACTTCAGGATTGTCTTTACATATGATCAATGTGGATCTCTAGGGTCTTCTTGATATTTTCTTACCATGTTTATGACATAGAAAACATTAATCCTGGTATATAACACAACATTCATAATAAACCCAATTGCTGATGTGTAAGTGATTTTACTCAATATTTATATCTCTTATTGTGCCCAAGGACACTGTTTTTGAAACATCTTTCCGACACAAGTCTCACATTCTTTCTTAATAACAGTAAATTCTCTTTCGGATATAGAAAAATGGATGTTTTCTAATATTTAATATTTATTTAATATATAAACGGATCTTTGAATTTGGTATACATTATTGGGATCATTTGGCATCAAAAAACCTTTTGGCTGTGTCATATAATAATCTTATACAAAATATCTTTTATGTAAAGATGTCCTTACATTCATTTTCTAAATATCATAATAATTTAATATCACAATGTAAAACAAAAATATCATGTATTTTATCCTGACAACTATTGAACATATTTCTTCATAGTCTATTCCAAGAAATTTAATGAATGCTTTAATAATGAATCAATCCATATAGGTACAAACATTAATTTCCATTTCTAGTTTCTTATTGAAAACCCACTCTCACATAAAATGATTTATATATACTGGAGGATCTACCAAAATAGAAACTTATATTTGGTAGGACGAATCTATTTTAGTATTCAGTTATTATTTATACTATTGAACTTATGAGTTGCTTAAAAAAATTTATAGTATTGAGGTTTATTACATTCAACCAATAATCTGTCACTCTCTTCAATGAATAAAAAACCACATCTATCTAGTTCTCTGACCACCCAAGTACTCCGATAAAATACTTATGTTTATAGAGTAAATTCATCCCCTAGGTATTGTGAATTTTTTTCTTATGCTAACTCTTATGTATAATGATCCAAAAATTCATCAACGTCTCTCTTTATCTAACTAACACCCTTAGATATATGCTACACTTTTAGGAACATGGGGTCTCTTTCAACAATTACCCTTTTATCTAAGGGATCATGTAGGTAATATCCTCTAATTTCTCTGGGATACCATATAAACATACACTTTATGCCTTGAGGTGAATGTTTTTTATATAATTATCCTTAACAAACACTTCCCATTCATACACACACACACACACACACAGATATATATATATAACCAAATAGATTTCTTCCCCTACCATAACTCATTTGGGGGTTCTCTTCTTCTTTACTTGGAATTAGACAAAGCCTATATATTTTTAATTGTATTGTATATTCCAATAATTTATCCAAGGAACTAGAATTATACATCATAAACTTTATATATACATATCTAGTTAAATAATCAGTAAAAGTTATAATGTATGTGAATTCACCTCTTTATATCATTAGAAGATGTCCACCCAAATCAGTATAAAAAATTAATAGAAGCTCTATGTACCTCTCACTCTTTATACTAAAAGGATCGTTGGTCACTATCCCTTATAAATAATAATGAAATATATCTTTGTATTTTAGAAAAAAATAATATAAATACCCTTCATGATATAATGTTTTTAAACATTTATCACTTACATGATGACCTTGGTGATTCTAAAAACTAGATATAATATGAGTCATGAGAGCTTGGTTCATTATAAATTTTCAATACTCAATTTTGATCCTATAGTATATAAATACATTTATTTAGATGTTCCATACAATAAGATATTATATATTTAAAATATTATCATTATTTATATCTAATATTGAAAATAAATCCATACAGGAATAAAATGGATATAGAAATGAAGTTTTTGGTTACATTGCTCACATAAAATAGTTATTTAAAACTAAAACACTATAGTTAGTAATGTGAGAGAATAGTTTCCAATAAATAGTGTAGATAGTATATATATATTAGTTACTCAAAGATATACCTCACCTTTAAAACTATTCCAGAATATACTTGGTGATTGTATATGGATAAAAATGTTAGAACCATAATTAATATCTAATACATAATTCCTCAAAAAAAATATTATACTCGATAAAAAAGTAAATGAAGCTTCCCATTAATTCTTCACTAAGTAGGATTTATTTATCAATTGGACCTTATTACTATAAGAATATAATAAAATATCCAACTCTTTAGCGTCCCACCAGATGTTTCACTTATTCAATTAGAATTGGAAAGGTTCTTTAAGACTATAACATTCCTTTGAACTTTTCACTTTTAATTTCCGTTTATTCACCAAATGGACATAAGGTCCCATATTTATCAACTTGATTAATCAAATTAAAAATATAAGGAAGATACTTACCTATATTATTAATGTTGAAATTCATACTAGAACTTGGGAATCTCAAAATAAGTGAGGAGAATATGAGGTATGTGCTAATTTATTATGGATGATTAATTCCCATTTTGTTTAAGTATTAATGTAGTCAATCATCTTGAATACATGAGTTCAAACTAGAACTACTTGTCATATCTTGTATGTAAAGAGTTCCATGGATATTTCATACCTATCTTTCCTTTATTTCTCTTGATATAGACTAAAAAACATGACAATGCAGAGAACACATCCATATCTTCTTGAATATTTTAGAGACATCTATTTTTTTTATAATAACAAGATGTATTGGAAATATAATGATTCATCCAGGAATTTTCAAAATATATTTTTATCCCCAAACTTTTCTCCATAGAGAGATCAACATGAACTATGGATTCCAATACACACGAATTCCTCTCTTTATATAGTATAATGCATAAGTTCTTATACCACTCCTAGAAGATCACATCGATAAAAAGATTATCTTTATCCGAGATGGATAATATGGAATTACATGAGGTCAAGTATATTTCCCTTTTCTATAAAAAATAAAACTATATTTTTTTAATTTAACTTGATTTTTAATTTTTTATTTAATTTATTAATTCATAGAGTCTTCCACTATTTGGAAAATTCCCTATATATATCATCATTGGACTCATAATATCCAGTCACATAAATATTCTAGTAAAAAGGATTTATATTTCCATTTAAATAACCCTTTTGGAGGCCTTATGAAATTATTTAAAGGTATTTAGGTAGGATTTACATTCCAAATATAATAACTCATATCTCCTAGATCTCTTGAGTGGACTTCTCTATCCAAACATCCTAAAATTATTTTCCTCAACTATTTCCTCCTAGTTACTCCATGTCTTATAAGGGGAAATACTCTTGATTGCAACTTAGTTAAGTCAATTCATGTATTTTCTTGGAATACCCTGATGATTTAACATATCATGATAAGGGATAAACCAATACTACATACTCTAGTAATGTTTTCACTCAAGTTATAGAAGATGTTTTTTGAAATGATATTTTGATGGGGAAATTTTTTTTAACTTATACATAAATATTGATTATTTTATTAATTACATTCTTGTTAATATATTTTGGATCTGATATAATTAATTAAAAATTACTGATAAAATAATTTACACACATACTAGTATAACAAGTCTTATTTTATAACTATATATTTATTAATTACATTATGTGAGGTCTTATATAAGAAATTATTAATACTTGAAAAATATAACTTATACCATTAATAATATTAATCTTATCATGTTTTGTATTTTATTTACTTTATGTGACAATGTTTAAATAGAAAAAAAAAACCATGCATTTCATAAATAAATAAGAAAACATTTATAGATGAAGTGAAATAAATTTATGATACGATCAAGAGCCTTTAATCTATTGGTGTGTTTTTTTGAGTGGAGATAAACCAACCTAAAACTTTGGGAAATAAACCGATGAAACTATTCTTAGTTTGAGTGGTAACATTTCTATATTCCCTATCATATCTCCTTGGTTGGATTCATCTTAGCTCAGGTATTAAACCACATTTTATACTTGGGTGCTCTATCCTTTAAAAATGTTTTCTAACATTAATGTTAGAGGAACCGAGGGATGAGGTTATATAAAATAAACCTTAGACACAAAGGTACATTCATAATAAAGAAGGTATATATGATTTATAGATCATTATATCTAATTTAGTCGTAATTTATCACATAATTCAATGCAATAATTAGTAAAATAAAAAAGTAAATAAATAAATTCAACTAATACATATTCCAGTAATCCTCAGGATCAATCATAAAATGAAATTATGAACATGTTTAATATTTTTATTATTCATTTAACATAAATTTATAAAAATTATTAAATCAATAAATTAAATAATTCTTTAATTCTTTATCTTATTATGACATCCCAACAGTTCTTAAGATATAATAAGGACCCCAGATTCTATAAATTTAAATAAATTAAATAAATTAAATTTAAAAATAAACAAGTAAAAAATGTATACTAGGGAGGACACTTGGAATTCATATTAAACATTAGATTAAATCTATTTTTGTTATTTGACACTTACGTAAGGTATACAGTCACTCGACATGGAATGTGACACACACTGTGCACAATATTTTTCATCTAATGCACCATTTCACTACATGTATAACTATTTGAGATTTAGTGATATACATGCATTGTAGTTCAATGGTTCAAACCACGTAGTATTCATGACGTGTTTGACCAAAAATAGTTTTGGGTACAAACCAAATTCCATAATATTTTCTATAAAGAGTGGCGTATAACCTATAATCTTGGATGGGATACTCCTGCTATCACCAATTTTAAAGTGTGTAACCCTATAAGGGCTTATGTGTTGGGTCTATAAGGATTGGTATTATTGAAAAACCTCAACCAGTAAGTGTCATCAGATGTATGGTGTAGCCCGAGTGTGATGCATGTGGCCCCAAAACACTTCGAGAATGATAATGATGGATAATGTTGGAGAATGTAGATCCATGGTGGTGCATTGTATTATATATTTTTTGATAACAACTGGCATGCAGTGTGTCCTGGTAGAGATAAAAATAGTGATCAAAGTGAAATACGATTTGGATAATATGGATTAAATATTGTATGGTCTTTGATTTAAGGGAATATTTTTGGATGCCAACCCAATCAAAAATTGGTTTTTATAAGGAGCGGTATAAAACATATATTCTGGTATATGATACTCCTCCGATTTTAAATTGATTTTTAGATGGAACCCCAAAAGGTATTATGCATTAGGCATGGAATGAATCATCTAGTTGAGGAATCTACCCCAATAGGAAATTCCATAAATATATAAAATTTCTTCCATAGAAAATTCATTTCATGTACATGTAGTGTATGATTAATATTAAACATTGGGATGTTTCGTAATTTACATGGCATTTAAAACATTGCTTGTTGACCAATAGAAAACACCAAAAATCACTTAGCATGCTCCTTTCATGGGTTAAAAAATTTTATATCATGTTTATATTCTAGCTACAATCCATATTATATGCATCTGGAGACATAGATCAGATTATAGTTAATAAACGATGTGTAATGATTCCATATATTGGCCATATTATTCACAATAAATTTTTTGGCATGTTTTATCCTGTGTGTTTATTTGGAATGAAAACTGGATGTCTTTTTTGTATTCCCAATCAAATTTCATGCCTCACTGGTGGTAAATACTCAATGTGTAATGATGTTAACTAAAGAGTCACATGAAGAGAATATATTTATAAAAATTTCTACTTTTGAGGGTTGACTACATGTATACAATGTTTAATTTACCGTTACATGATGTGTAACCATGTCCTGGATCTATTGATATTAGATCCTCTAGAAGGAATATTTGAACATTATTCATGTGTTTTGGCCCATTCATAGCTTTAATAACTTAGATAAATTTGTTGTCTAGATTTTCATATTAATAAAAAAGTTATAAATATGAAAAATAACCAACCAATACATGAAATTGATCAAATAAAATATAAATATCTATAAAATAGAATGTGGCCGCTCTGATACCACTTGATGTTCTTAAGGTATGATAGAGAATTATGAAGGTGATTTATTTTATTTTTTCATCTTTACTTATAGATAAATATGAAGAACTCAATAAATCAAGCCCCAGAATATCATTTATAGGATCCTTTACATTTAATTTATAATTAATTAACAAAAATAATTACCTATGAAGAGATAAGGTTCTTGATTTTTTTTTTGTTTCCACTCTTTTTATGATGTCATTATGATGAAGAATCTAAGTGAATATTCCCCTAGGAATATCCACACAATATTCATGAATCTTCATATGACGTTGTTGAATCTCTATGTAATTACACTATTGAGATAAGAAATTCACAATTTTCATCATCGATCAAAACAATATCTCTTTTTCTCTCAATATTTTTATGAGGGGGGATGAGAGGACATATCATTCTTGGGATTGGAATAATTATAAAGAGAATTTATTTGTTATGTAGAACAACTACACATAAAAAATAATATAATATGGATTTTATAATTATGGTTGAACATTTGCTAGTTAACAATATCCATTAACTAAATATTTAATCTAAGTAAAACCACCTTTAAAAAAATAATAGAATATTTTTATTTATATGATATATTTTTATTTAAATATAAATTTTAAATAAATTAAAATTTATTTATGTTATATTATATATATAATTTTGATTGAACCAATAACTAGACTCATTTATGCTTCCCATGGAATTTACCAAACCTCGAATAATAAAATATTTTTAAAAATAAATTTTATTCATTCAAAAATAAAAACAATATTATATTAATTAAAATCATAAATAATATTTATCATAATATTCACATAACTATATAAATATTTATATCAATCTATTTAATAAATTAATAAATTAATAAATATTTATTTATTAGCTAGTGAATAATTAAATAAGGGATAAAAATTCAACTCACTAGTTCTAAACATGAATATCTCATTATTGAATTTATGCTATCAGGATTAATTGAATAATTATTATTACAAAAAGATATAACAATATTTATTTTTAAAATTAAATTCACTATAATTTAATTATATTATAGATAAACATAGTATGTAACCCTCTAGTACTTTTTCTTAGTGACACTAGGTGATATTACCTGATGTCCAAGATTAGTGTCTAACATCATTTCAAGCCACCCATGGTGAAAGATGTTAATGTTTCAATAATAATAACTTTTCTATGAATGATACTATGTAATATAATCCTTTTTACTATCGATATATCTCCAAAAATGAAGTATAATTACTTCATCACCATATATGATCATTTTCTATTTCTTAGACTTTATGAAGTGAAATTTTCTATGAACTACAATGGTAATGGATTTAACCAAATAGATATTTTTATATAAAAGGAACAAATATATTTTATTACATTAACTCAAAAGGGATAAATCCTTTCTTGGATTATTCCATTAATTTCATTTCACTTATGAAACAAAAAATATGTGCTACCTCACCATGAGTATATATCATCATGATTTTTATCCACGCATAAAAGTACATGATTCATGATATACATTAATAAAAAAATCAAGTCTAAGGACTAATATGCACATTCAAAGAATGGAATATAAAATAATATAAAAATATATAGAACTACCATCGACAAGTCTATCATCATGATCTTCCTTTCTTAGAGATCACCAAGTTACGATTTTAGAAGAAGAATCCACAGTGACTTATGAGCCTCCAACACCAGATAGTCAATCATCATCTCTGTCCTCTCCAATAGCGATTATCTATACCATAATTCATATATTTAATATTATTATCAAATAATATATAGGTTCTTATTATCATATGGAACTCCTATAAACTATAAATGAGACAAATACTCTACAGATATTATCACATTAATTATATTCATAAGTACAATCATTACATGATATGATATTTATTAATATACTAGTAATAAAAATCACATGGTCAGTTGGTTATAGGGTACCGACTCCAACACTTATTTAAATTTTAACATTAGATTTTGTGAAGGAAGGGATTCGGGATATTATGTTTATAGAGTTAGATATATGTATTATGATTCTTGATCCCATTATCATTCAAATTGTATTTTTTATATATTTTTCCCATTATTGGAATTTAGTGAGAAAATTTTGTATATGGTCACGTATATAAGAGATATGAATTTCATAATAATGCATTGAGTTTAATTAAACCTTAATTGTGAAGAAAACATAGGGCCTATTTGGTAGACTATCATAGGTAATATTATTATATTGATTCTTATGTATGGTATTATTATTATTATATATATAATATTATAGGAATATATAGAACTTGTCATGCTATACCAAAATACATATCTAGCTACAACTATTTCATGTTGGCTACATATATTGAAAGAAATGAAATAATAATTGGCCTCTAAAACTATGAATATTAGTAATCCATAATCAATAGTAATAAAAGATTATTACAAGTTGAAAAAACATGTAAATATTAGTGTGTTTTGGGTTTCATATAGTGTTATCTAATTTTTTATAAGGCATACGATAATTTTTGTGTGTCTAATAATCCACTATGTATACCACATGAAGTTTCATACAGTATGTATTCTGTATTATTAAGATGAATGATTTATAATGAATCATTATTACCTAAGGTTTGAAAACATTCTTATCATAATAACCATCATACTTTGATACCTTTATCATGAAAACCTTGAGGTCATACTAACTTGGGGACGATTAGGTATGTTGTTAATTAGGTATTTTGTTGAGGTTTAACCAAATGATATTTTTTACTCTCGTATAATGAATATTATATCTGGGATATCAATTTTGATAGAACAAGGAAGTTCATGAACATACCAAGATAAGTTTCATGTGATGTTATAATTTATTTAGATTAGGTATATGTAATGTGATCATCAATTTGAGTGAATGGTATGGGATTTGTTAATCCACCTGGTAAATATACACATAAAGAAATGAAAATTCATGAGTGAGATACATGTTATTGACATACTACATGTCTCGTGGTCACTCGATATATTGGAAAAAGGGAATATATGCTTACAAATATTATATATTATATAATTGGAATAAACATGTATATAGATAATTTTTTTGATAGTGATCTCTCAAAATACCTATGTATATTGAGTAGCATTATTATTTTTTTATTGTCCAGTATTTTTTTACAATTATGTATTATAGAATTTATACTTTCTTTCAATGTTACAATGTCCTAGGGGAAAACATTGTGGTTTTTGGGAATGAGGTACATGTTTTATTATAAACTATTTATATATTTTTTAGAATTAATTAAAACATGTTTTGGAGGATACCTAAAAAAATTTATGGATGAATTTTCACCAGTTTTTATATATTATAAAATAAATGGTGAAAATTAATGAAAAATTTTCCAAAATGAGTTTTTGGTATAGTTTCACATGTTATTATAGACGATCTAACATAAGATAAAATATCACAATGTATATGAGGCTTTAGTATAAGTGTGAGACTAATAAATATATGAAAAAAAATTAAAACATGATGAGTTGGTATAAATAATGTTTTAGTTTTTTCTCCTATAAACCCTGATGTTGTGAAGTTCACTATTTCATGGTTTTATGCATAACAGATTATAAATTACATGATAATGTGCATTGATTTATTATTTCTCTTGATATAAGTTATCATGTTCAAATGAAACATTATGTGATAATGTTTGTAGTGTTTCAAATGTTTAAAATTATTTTTTTAAAATAAAAAAAATATGAGGATTGAATGATAAATTAAAAAAAGAGTTTTAATGTTTTATATTATTATAAAAAATTACATTCATCGTTGAATGTTTGATAAATGTTTTTTTAACCAAGGATATTCCATGGAGGGATATAAAAAGATATCAAATACACACAAAATGTGTTACATTATAATTTTTCAAGGAAATATGGGAAACTCCAAATATACAGCTCTAAGTTTACTTTATCCTTTAATAATATGGTTTTATGAGACCATGGATTGATGATAAAATTTTCCCAAGAATTAAAATTTTCCCCAAAACCTATATATTTCATAATAGGAATGATTCCATAGGTTGATTAATATAGATCTTAATCAACCATAATAAAATATTATGAGGAGTTTACTTCATTAGAGAAAATGTATATTCTTCAATTATATTTATTCAATTTAAATTAATGGTTGGATCATATATAAAAATATGTTTTTGTAGTTTTTTTTCACTACATTTTCAAAATATATTTCCATACAAAAGTGTTCACTTCTATCATTCCTACCTCTTATAAGTTATGTATTTTATGAATATAAATACATTTTAGTATTTCCTACATTGATTGGTAATATTAAATTTAATTCTGATATTCTTACCATTTTATATGATAGGAGGGTCATGTTGGTAGGTTTAAATCATCATTAAATTTAGAAGAGGATATTTAGTAATAATTCTAGGTTTTTTATTATTTATTCAAGAGAAATAATTAACCGTTTTTAAATTTGGGATTATCACTTTCTTTTAACCGCAATAATTTCATGTGGGTTTCCCCTTATAAATAGATAAAGCTTTATGAATTATTGGTTCACTATTATGATTTGTGTGCGATTTATTGTGACATTTGGTGTAATGTTAATATATAAGGTGATGAAACAGAATCAATAAATATTAATTTTATGTAAAAAATAGTAGTTGTATAAATACATTAATATGAAAAATCCAATAATTCTTTACAAAAAAATTTATTATATCATTACATATATACATGTGAATTCTTAACATTTGAATAAGTTATATATATAAATATATTTGATTAAACTTGACTCTTCAAAATATATACTAATTAAAAAACTAAAAAATATAGTTTATAAGTGAATCTATGAATGAATATTCAGGTTTGGGGGGAGAAAACACTAGTCAAAACATAATAAAAATTAACTTTTGTACCCTTTGTCATAGGATTTAACAATATTCCTTTAAATTGAATGTAAAAATGAAAATATGCATACCACTTCCTATTATTTTATGTTGACCTTTCCAATCCCCTCCACCTTAGACTTGGGGAGATCTCATAGTGAAAATCAGAGGACTCCCACCTCTAATGGTTTCCATAGATTGAGTAAATCACTAAGAAAACTTCATAGAATGATTCTTCTTTACTCCATATCATGATATTTTCCCTATCAAAGAAGAAGGAATGGACTAAAAGATAAAACTTAATGGATTTTACTAGATAAAAAATGATGAATATTGTTCATGGTTTTATCAGCCTTATAGAAAAATCAATGATTCTCACTAAATATATTTCATTGAACTAAGGATGGGTGATCGTTGTGGTTCTCTAACTAGGAAATCCACTCATAGGATGCATATGTATTTCTCTATGATGGCATGGGTGATGATGAGTGTTTGGGTCACTTCCCTACATCTATTTTATTTTATTTCTCTTAATATCATGTTTTAATCCCTCATTATGTGCCTATATTGTGATGTTACAAGATATTTTGACAATAATCCATTATATTTTCTTTATTCTAATTTGTTTCAATCTTAGGGTCATTATTAATTAATGTATGATTTATTCATTGATAATTTTGGGGGTTAATATACCTAGAATTTTTCCATATTAGATAGATTCATTATAACCTTTTATTAAGGGTCCGATAGGGCCTCAGGAAAATTATACTACTTGATGAAACTTTGTGGTCCTATTGATGTTTGGATTAAATTTTCAATTACTGATTTTTTTTCATTTACATATCCTGCAATTGATAATGGATTTATATAAAAATGGTTTATTTTAATTTTCCTATCACAATGTATTCATTTTTTCCATACCATTTATGATGTATTATTTAATAGTGTCTCCTTATAATTGAATATCCATTCCACTACCATTCATTCCTGGTTGGTGGGTGTTCCAAGAAAAGTCGATATGGATTCCTTTTCTTTGTTTTCTTTTTCTTATTCATGGGGAATAGTTCAAGAAAATCCATGTTCCCATGTTCCTAGTCACTATTTTTTATTGACATGTCTTCCTTTAATGATTATAAGAGACTTCGATAGTCCATGCACTTAAAAATTTCTTGTTTCTATGGTTTATCACAAACTTATGTGAATTTTATAAAAATTAAAAATGGTTTGGAGAGTTAAAAAAAGATAAATCTCTATCATAACAGCAAATTCATCACAAATTTTTGATTTATGATAAATTAAATCATTACAAACAAATCTCAAATGTTAAAAATATGAAACATATTAAAAAGGGTTTGTGACTTTTTAAAAACCCTGAATGTAAGGATCAAATCATTAAATATTTAAATAAAATCATCAAGTCACCATGAATTATCTAGTAACATAAAAACTTCCATATAGATTATCATGAATGATAACTATTGTGTGTATTATTTAGAATAAACCATGATTTTGTAACATTTATCACATCATGGTTTTGATTTCATTTTATTTTTCTATCATGACTAAATTGGACTATCAAAATGACTCTAAATTGAACATTATTTATTAAAATCCTTTATAATTCATATAATTTTTAAAAAAATATTAAAAATTAGTAAAATGTTACCAATCAACACATTTGCATATATATATTTATCAAATGTATAACTTTTTAAATAGAAATCAAAAGAATTATTGTGGAAACTCCATTATAAATATGTATATTTGTTTCAATTCTGAGTAAATATGAGTTACACACATATTTTTTATATGAAACTATTCTAAAAAAAGCAATCATGATTAAATATATTGGGAGATATTATTGTGTTATTAATTTTATTTTTTAAACATTATTTTACTTAACTAATATTTGTTATGTTATTTATACAATATTTATCATTTGGATAAAATTGAATAAAAATTAGATTACATTGACCCAAATATATCTTATCATGTTATGTTCTTGAAGATTTTTTTTATATTTTTCGATTATAAATTGATACTTATATAGATTAATATATCTTATGTAATTGGGGATACAATTATAATGAACCTCACCCACACACACATATCATACCCACAAGATGAAATTGAAAGTCATAGCCTCCCAAGGGGTAACAAAAACATTGATCCCTATTTATTTATTTTATATTTCCCTTGATAGATCTTAAAACTTTTTTCTAATGTACCATACATATTGTTGTCTTAAATTCCTATTAATCATGGTACATAGGTCCCTTCCATTTCTTGTTTTGGAATATGTTTTCCCCACCCATACCCTCCTATGTGCCCACACCATTCTATATCATATGGAGGGAATCTACAAATGGTCGACCCCACTAACCAATGTCATAGATTCCCACCCCCATAATTTCCCAGATCCTAATGCACCACAACCTTTACCAACACTACTAAAAAATCATTTCCCTGCCCACTACGTCTCCATTGTCAGTTACATCCTCCATGAACCACCACCTCCTTTTTTCCTAGAACTAATATAGTGCATCACCAATGCCCACCATGTCACCTGCATCATCAAGAAAGGGTCGTTTTCACACCACCCAAGCCTGATAGAACATGTAATTATCTTTATTAAATCATTCTAAACCATCCCCATAAAAGTCCCCCCCCAATTTAATTAGGTGCGAGAAATTTATGTTATTGGGATTCAAACCACTTCCCCCTGAATGCAATGCGAGTTTGCCTTATCACTTGAAAAAAGAGATTTCATATACATAACATATTTTAAAGTTAAATTCCATTTAATTTCCATTCATGATTTATTTTGAGGGTTTCTCGAGCTTTTATGGAGGAATGAGTGAGTTTTCATGAATTGGGCCAAACCGTGAGCCCAATTCCAGATTTAAAAATAAACTTTGATTCCTCTATAACTCATTAATTTTTAAAAAAAATTCACCCATTAAAATTCCTAATTGTCTTCCCCGGATCTATTAACACCACCATATTAATTTGGACCATTTAGAATTCATAATCATGGTGGATATGGGTTTTTATTTAAGGGATTGGGCCTGCTTGAAATCCCATTATCTGCATTAAAAATAAATTTTAATTCTTTAATATCGACTTCAATTTTTTGCATTGTTTCGTTGATTCCAAATCTCCCTCTAGGACATATACCTAAGGCGCGCCCCCAAGCTCTCCTCCCCTTCTTTTGATCTCGGTTTCATTGCTAAAATGGGAGAAACTGCTCTGGATTGCAAAAATCACCCAGATTTGAAGAGGTAAATTGATCCTTTCATAAAACCTTCTATTTTTATTATTTTCCTTCCATTTTAGTTCCTACATGACCTCCTCAATCTTGTTAGAAACTCCATTAAATTTTTATCTATCTTAAAATTCAGATTCGGGTCGATTTTGGGGTTGTTTTCTTCAGGATTGTTTTGGGTAAGTGATTCCTTCTTGGTTTCTTCCTTTTACCTTAGGGTATCCCCCCTCTTTCATTATGTCATAATATTTCCAGAATTTAGGGTTCAAACCTAGGGATTTTTTTGGTGTCTTTTTGGTCAAATATTGTGGTATAGGTCTAGATTTATCTTCCTTATGGTGCGACGGTGGTGCAGTTGATGTTTCACACCAAGTTTTGAGGCATTTGACACTTCCAGTAGGTTATTCCATGTGTAATAATTTCTATATGAGTTATTTTTCTTGAATTACTTATTTTAAATGTTCCTAATATGTTTTTCGTGGTGCAAAAACTGTTTATGATTTATTTGGTTAAGTGTTAAATTTTATAGTTTCTTTTTAACTTGAAATTGGGTTTTTTCACGAGTAAATCATGGGGTATTATTTGGGTGTATTTTATAACTTATATAATTGGTTTGATAAATCTTTTTTGACCTAAAATTTCTGGTTTGGAAATGTATTAGTGTCATGTAGTCCTAAAAATAATGCTCTTGTATAGGTTTGATGTGTAAAACATTGTTATACTTCTTGAGATCATTTTATGAAAATGTGTGTTTTCATTTGTATATTTTGTGGTATTATTCAAGGATATTTTATAACACTTGAATGTGGTTTTATAAATTTATATAGGGCTTGAAATTCTATTTTGGATAGGAATTTGTATGGTTTTGGTCTTAAATGAGGGTTTTGAAATGGGTTTTGTGTGCAAGACATAGTTATAGCCCTTGAGTTTGTTTTATGACAATTGTGAATGTTTTGTTTGGTTAAAAAAAGTGGGTAAAAGGGTGTATATGTACTGTTTGGGGGGTGTTCATCTAATGTGGGTTTTTAAAAGGTAAGGTGGTTATTTAAGAAGTCAAATATTTTTTTATAATGTTTTATAAAGTGCTGAAATGTTTTAGAAAATGGAAAGAGAGCTGCAAAACATGGTTGTGGGCTGTTTTGTGTGAGTGTGTTGTGAAAAATGAATTTTGCTGATGAAAGAGGTATTATATGTTATTTGAGTGGGTTTTTATGTGAGTTATAATGTCTTGTAATGGTTTATAAAAATTTCATAAAGGATTTGGGGAAGTGTTAAAGAAATGTGAAAAGTGTTGTGAGCTATTTTGTTGTGAGTCGAATTTCAAAATCAATTTGAATGAAAAGTGGACTTTTGTGACTTGTGTGGTATACATGTGGGATGTTTTGTGAATTTGTGATATGGAAATGAAATTTTCACGTGAAAAGTATATTTCTTGACTTGTTGAACTTGTTTGAGCACAAAGGGAAAACCGAGGTATCTAGGTGCGTGGATGTGTACCAGTATGCTAGTGAATCTGTGGGGTTTGGCCTCAGTTTCACAAAGCAAGATTGACACATACAACTCTAAATAATCTATGATGATGATGATTTTGGGACCACTAGGTTATGGGTGTGTTCCCTACTATTGGATTGTGAATTAGAATGATTATTTTTGATGGTTACTCTCACCGAGATACGAGGTACCTCGGACCCACAACGCGGTAGTGTGTAGGGGTTATTTCTTATTGCTTGTGCTCATTAATTACTTTGTGATTACTATCGGCATACGGTATGGTTGGCTGGAAAATTCTATAGTGTTGACATTATTTCTAAAAGTGTTGATTCTTAATGACAAACCACTTGAAAACTATTTTAATTTTTTTAGTTTCATCTTTTAGAAATTGTAACTAGTATTTTTTGTTTATGAAAACCTGCAAGATTTTTGTCTTTGAATGTTTATCACATGGAATCTCTTAGTGGTGGTATCCTACTGGGTATTGTATCACACCCTACTTATACCCTTGGGTGTAAGTATACTTGGTTATTTTGTTGTTGCAGGTTTGGATATAGTTTTTAGTTCCAGTGGTTCGGGTTTCTAGCAGGTCCTTGGTGGTGAAGTCTTATGGAGATGTATTGAGGGCGGTTCCCCATGCCATTAGGGTTTTAGGGATATTTAATATTGTTTTTGTAACTTTTTTATAGTCTTGATGAGTTGTTTTAAAACATGTAATTCAGTTCTGAATTTTGTAAATGATGGTTTTATTGAAAAATCCAGATTCTTTTTATTGAGTTTATTTGTTGTTTAATGTTTATAAACTCAGGTAAATCGTTCCCAAACTTCATTTTATGATACCCTGACACTTGTTCCAGCCCGTGGGGATCGGGAACGCCCTTTTGGGCCTTGTCGCGGGCTGGGTCAGGTGCTGGTTTTGATGGAAACCAGATTCAGTTCGTGACATGACCCATCATTTTAATTTCTTCTGATGGTCAATAAGGAATGTAATCTATAAACAATTTAAATTTAAACATTTTCTACTAAGATATTTTTTATGGGTTTTAAATTGGGAATTAAACATCACAGAAATTTCAAATCGTGTCCATCTCAATGACAAATTTTCTTCCCCAATAGCGAAGATTGAAAATATAACATGATTAATGATTCATTATACAATAGAACACAGTGAACATCACAACATATTTTTAGATTCTATTACTAATTGTGTGATTATTAATAAAAGATAACACCAGATCAATCAATGAAATGAGTTTCATGAATCATTTAAATAAAGGAAATAAAAAGTTATATGAATGGTGTTAAAAGTATAATTTGTCTATTTATATTGAATTAATATAATTATTTATGTAGAATTAAAAATAAATCATTACATATGGAATATGATTTGTTTCATGATGGATTCACTGAATATATGATCCCATGATCATTTTAAGAAAGGAAAAAATTTATTATCAGTCTTTTTCATAATTACGAAAACATACATGCATGTCTGAATAGATGTATACTATTTTAATGAAAATATTTTGTTATAAAATACTATAAAATATTTCATACATTATTATATAAGATGATGAATAATGATGAAATTTTAAAGGAAGATACATGTATAAAGAATATAAAATAATAAACTTCAAAGATTTTATGTTATTTTCTTTTAAAACTGGGATTTTAAATATTATTCACATAGTATAAAACCATATAACACATGAAATGAAAAACAATGAAAAATAAAAATAATGAGTTCATAAAACATAGATGATATTCCAAATCCTTATAATCCTTTGATTTCGAATTTATCTTCAAATATAAGGAACATACATTTGGGATTGACAACTATGAGAATTAACCCATATGAGACTTTAATTATATATATAATATCATATTGCTATATATTTTTATCCCTTATAATCTGTCACTATGGATGCATATGAAATAAATTGATTTCATTATTTTGATGATTATTCCGAGAAAATATTGGCTTGGAATATGAATTTACATATACCTTCATCCTCTTATATAATAATTACAAGAGTTATGAAATAATGACACAAATGTATATGACACATCAATAATCAAAATTTTCAAAATTCATATAGCTTTAATGTTAATTGTTGTTGGATTTGTGGTAATGAGAAATTTTTTGGTTGAAATACTCACACTGTATTGATGTGTCTAATTTATAACTTTGATTTCAAGTTTTATGTAATGTTCCCAGCTCATTCTTATCAAACGGATCCTGAGATTGATCACCACATTACCATAGGAATGTCTCATTATATTATATAGTTTTCTTATTGGAAATAATGTAATAATCCAATCATGAGGGTATTGATCCCTCAAATTATTACCATATGGTTCATGTGAAAATATATCAAAAGTTTTGACATGAATAATTTGTGCATCAAACATACCTATAACCTGTGGAGAAAAATTGGTAGCCCAAAGCAGCATCCCATAATCTAGTATAAAAATATAAAATATACAACATAATGAATTTATATAAAATGATGTAGTGAATCAGTATATAATATATTGAACAAATAAAACAATAAGTAGTATTCCCTATGACCTATACTAATAACTATTATAAATGAAATAAATAACACTATCCTCTAGCATAACATTGACATGATTACCCCTTGAATAAATTAATTACATAATAATGATCATCCTTAGTCATGATTATAACTCCAACATGATACCTGAATATGCAATTATGCATGAAAGTATATCCATGAACATTGAAACACATGTCATGTACACAAGTAAGGGGTAAGACCAATGAACCAATAGGATTTCCCACATTTCCTTGACTAATTTAGTGTTAATAATCTAATGGATTCATATATAAGTCTTTCATGAGTGTAAATCCATGTTCATTAAAACATATTCCATGATTTTTCATGCAATAACATCATTTATTCATTATACTAGAGCATAAAAAAATCACACACCCAAGGACACATAATGATTCTTCCCAACTAAATTTAGAACCAAACTATATTTAACAAAATATATACATACCTTCATATAAAAATGTGGCATGGTGAATGGATACTCTTATATAATCATTCATTATCCCCAAGACATATTCTTGCATATCCATAGTGGCTTACTCAAATAATACACTTAACCCATTATCCATATTACTATAATCCAAATAACCAAAACCCTAAATATAATGGTTAATAATGTTTTTCATAATATATAAAACAACCATAAATTAAATATGTCCAAACCATTAGTAAAAAAAATTCAAACAATATAGAAAAAAGATATTCAATAAAAGAGATCCGAAATAGAAAAATATTAACAAAATAATAATCCCAAGATAAAAAAATGGGTAAACAATGAATGTATCCCAACCACAGAAAATAATAAAGATCCTGATTCTCATACTCTACCCTATATCATCTCACTGGTCCATGATAGAAATATCATCAAAACTACCTGAGATATCCTATGATTATACCCCATTTATCATGTTCCATCAGAAGGGATGGCTCTAATAGTATAATCAAGCAATACTATGGCTACACCATGAATTGTTGGATTGAATTTGAGTATCATCATAAAAATAATAATCTAGTAAATTCTATAGAAATGTCCTTATTATAGGTGGATCCCTAAATAAATAATGTTATCATTATCAAAATACGGTGATGAACTCTCCCAATCATATATCACCATATTACATTAATCATTATCAGTCATCATTCCATTTATAGACATATATGATTGATATCATAGCTTCTGTAAATACCCGTAAAATTCAAGGAATTTTTTTCTTAATTTTCATGGAATTTTACAAGAACGCAATTTTTGACGGCACCTGATTCCGAGGCTCGGTGTGCCCGGAATCATTTTCGGAAGTTTGGCTCGGGTACGTTCAGTGAACGAATGAGCGAGTTTTTCTAACTTTTGAACCGGTGCTCGGAATCGAATTCTGAGGGCACCGATGGAATCACAACGCCGATATTTGCTTAGAAACGCCTTTTCCAGAGTTGTGTTTGATCGGGTGTGGTTTTTAATTTTTTTGGTTAAGATATGAAATAAAATAAAAGTGGAGCGACACTTTATTTTATTTCACATAAATCCACTTAAAGCCACTTAATCTAGTTTAAGCAGATAAGGTGGGATCCACGATATCCTACCCACTTGGTAGGATATTTTTGAGGTGGGGCCTGCACGAGCCCCACCGTTTCTTCCCTCCTAAGTAACACGCCCGCAAACCCCCTCTTTAATGAAAGTCAACCGTGCGTTTTTCTGGTTAAGAAATGCCCCATTTAATTGGGCAGTTAAGTCGTTACAATTAATTCATCGAATTAATTTTTCATTTATTAACATTGAATTTTAAATTGTTGGCATGGGAATAAAATAGGACCAACACTAGGTTTCTTGAGGGTGGCTTGTTGAGAGGATTGGAGAAACTCTAAAACTTGAAGATCTTCATCGTCCTTCGTGAAGAACGCGAAGAACGCGAAGACCACGAAGAACGGAGGCCTCCAATGAAGGGCGACGAAGAACGCCGAACCCTCGGAGATAGACGACGTGACGCTGACGATCCTCCTTCCGCGAAACTTCTTGCACGATGCTTCTTCCGCGACGTTCCTTCCCCGCGACAATATTCGATCAACAACCGATTGAGTTTGATTGCGCAACACCACGTACCGCGACGACAGCGACGCCCCTTCTGCGACGTGAAGATCCTCTTCTTTTGTGACAGTTAATTCCGCGACGAACTCACGTTTGAAGACAACGTTGAGGTAGGTGTTTTTGTTCATTTTAATCCATGTGATTATATCCACGGTTTGTTAAAATGATTGTTGTGAGACTTTTAAAACCGCTAACGTGGTGGGTGCGGACCAACGAACAAGTCTGAACCCACCGCCCTTTCGTTCTTGGTGTGCGAAACGGCGGACGATGAAAAAACAAGCCGCACGGGTGATGTGAGGTCCTCGCAGTAAAGGACGGACCCCGGGAGGGCCTTTGGCGAAGACGGCGTGCAATTGCGACCACCGGAACTCGTCCGGTGGTCCGCGGAGCAACCCGCCGGTGAGCCGCGCCAGCACGACGGCAGGAGACGGCGGTGACCAGCGTGCCGCCGGGAAGAACCGTCGCGGTTGAAGTCGCGGCGGCGGGCCGACAGTCCCGCAACCGCGCGGGATCGGCAAAGGCGGGAAGTGGAAACCTGGCCGCGTTCGTTGGCGAGAGGTGGCCCCCCACGCGGGGCAGCAGATCATTCAATGGGGCGGCGCCCCCCTTGCGCACCACTCGACCGTTACGGCCGAGCCGCGTGGTGACCAGGTCGCGCCTGCGCCGGCCGGTCCGGGTCGCGCCTAGGCCACGCCGGGCCGCGCCGGATGGGTCGGACCCAGACTTGGGTTGGGTCGACCCAGTTCGGGCTGACCCAGGGGGGTTGGGCTGGGTCAGTCTGGGCCAAGACCCCCCATTTTCGGACCTCTTTCGGCCTTTTTCCCATATCTTGGGCTACAGACCTCTGATTGATGTACTATCAACGGCGATGTGATCCTTGGATCAAGACAGTCATTTCAGTTTATCGCACTCAAGGTTTTGGAGTACTTTGGGTTCGGTCGGGTTGGTTCGTACATGAAACCAACCGGGCCCTCGGAGCGGAAACGCTCATAACATGAGCTCCGGACATCCAATTGACGTACCGTTGACTGTGCGGGATTCCTCTTAGTGAGATGGATCTTTTTGCTTACTCCACCCTAGGTTTGGACGCATGTGGAGTATGGTCGGGTTGGTTTTGACTTAAAAACCAATCGGGCCCCTGGGACGAAAAAGCCAACAACACTCAGGCCAGGCTTCCGATTGACGCACCTTCTGTGACGTTGAGTTCCTTTTGACGATACAGAACATTGGGATACATCAACTCCGGACTCTGTGTCGGTTGATGTATCAGCCCCTCAGCTCGTGGGGCGGACCCTCCCGAACGAGCTTGCTATGTGCGGGAACCCTAGAGCTGGCTGCGTCTGCGACGACAATGAAGACAGTACGGGAATCCTCCATGGGTTTGGTAGTGACCACTACGGTACTTTTTCGAATACATCAACTCCGGACTACATGTCAGTTGATGCATCGACCTCTTGGCTCGTGGAGTGGACCCTCCCGGAATTAGCTTGCGGTGTGTGGAAACCCTAGAGCCGGTTGGGACTTGACGACTGCTGATCGAACGACTCAGTGTGTTACGCATAGCCGAGTGAGAAGTGTTTGGTTGTAGCAGCAGACCCACGACGGAGGGGCGCTTGGTTGTAGCGGCAGACCCGCGGTACTCAACAGAAGAAGTACCTCTGGAGGCTATGAGGGGGAGCGCTTGGTTGTAGTGGCAGACCTACGATGGAGGAGTGCTTGGTTGAAGCGGCAAACCGACGATGGAGGAGCGCATGGTTATATCAGCACGGGGGAGCGCTTGGTTGTAGCAGCAGACCCATAGCAGAGGATCTATTGGTTGTAGCGGCAGACCCGTGGTACTCAACAGAAGGAGTACCTCTAGAGGCTATGAGGGGGAGCGCTTGGTTGTAGCGGCAGACCCATGGTGGGAAGCGCTTGGTTGTAGCAGCAGGCCCACAGTACTCGATAGGTGGAGTACTACAGCAGTCCAAGGTTAGAGGGAAGCGCTTGGTTGTAGCGGCATACCCACTGTACTTGATAGAGAAGGAGTTTCCTAATAGCTATGGTTTCAACTTCATGATCGATCCTGTGTGGGTCATTACGGGGGTTAGTACCTACCGATCCTTTGTGGGTTCGACGGCTTAGATGAATCAGTGGCTACATCTGATCATCTCTATCATCTTACGAAGTAGTATACCTATGTGAGCTGAATCCTATTTTGCTGTCCTATGTGGATTGTGTTGTGCTATCCTGTGTGGATTTACGTTTTTCTTTCCTGTGTGGACTGGGTTGTACTTGGGCTCGAAGCTTGGAGCGAGCTGGAATTGATGACTTAGGTATATGTATGGGCATATACCTAAGTAGTGTCGGATGTTACTTCATGATTGAATCTTTCATTTGTGGGTTATCCTTTGTGGATTCTGGGAGACCTTCAGGGGTCTCGGGGTCCCTACTGAGTATCTTATACTCACCCCTACACGGGCTATGCCCGCACTACGTTTTTTTGGTTGCAGACGACGGACAATGATGATTGTGGTTGAGGCTTGCAGAGCAGGACGGTACCTGGAGGTGGACCACTGGGCGGGACGTACTCGGAGCGGTCAGCTGGACCTGAGGACCAGTGGTGGCTATCTGTACCCACCCTTCAGGTGGGACTTCCAGTGGGCGGCTCGATGCTGCAGCTTTACTTTTCAGTTTCTTTTTTCCCTTTCCAGTTGTATTTTAATTTTAGTTTGGGTTTGTATAGTAGCCCACTTACTTTTATGCACTTACTGCTATTCCCAGTTTTTACTTAGTGTTTACTTATACTACTTGCTTGCTCTGTGGTGTTTGTTTACTTTACAAAGGCAATGCCTTCCCTTTTTACTAGGAATTACGCCTTGTTTCTAGTCACCAGCCCCTGGCCTATGGAAGGAGGGCTTGGGGTAGTCACGGCATGGGCCCCGAGGACGTGTCGTGACAAATTGGTATCAAAGGAGTTCGGTTATACTGCAGAACATTGGACTCTGATCTTTTTTTTCTATGTGAAGCAATAATGTTAAGCCTATTTGGTGTGGTTATCAGTCCAGGGAGTCCAGTGTTGGTGCGAAGGCTGACGTATCCATACACCGGGACCCTGACTTCTAATCCCGACTTAATACACGAAAACATTGATTGCATGTGTGTTTCAAGTTTTCTTTGTGATTACTTTGTGTCAGCTCACCGGGTATACTGTTCTGATCGTGGCACACCTGTCTCTTTTCAGGATGGCCCCACGATGATAGCCAGCTAGGGTTCTGAGAGTTGTACATGACGACAACCCGTCGAGTGAAGAGTCCTCGGTACAGGACCCTTTGACAGAAGAGGCGCCAGTGGTACCTCTACCCACTGAGCCACCGATGCTACCAACCCCAACCGCTGACGGTGCACGTCGCCTTACTGCACTGCATGAGTTTCAGCGTCAGCGACTGCCCAGGTTACGTGGGGAGAGGAACCCTCAGGCAGCCGAGGATTGGAAGGAGGTAGTTTTACGAGTTTTTAGTTTGGTAGGGACACCAACTGACCTTATGGTGGTCCTTGCAGTGAGCCTCCTGCATGCGGCAGCAGACAGATGGTGGAGCTTGATGCTCCGGGTGCACGACGAGACATCTCTCCTTTGGACGGACTTTGAGAGCCTTTTTTGCTTAGAGTTTGTCCCATCCACCCTCCGAGCGGTGCACATCCAGGAGCTGCTACAACTGCGGCAGGGCAACATGACAGTAGCCCAGTACGAGGCGAGGTTTACTGATCTCTGGCGCTATTTAACGGAATGGTACGAGACCCATTCTTCAGTGCCCGAACCTTCGAGCAGGGGATCAGGCGAGAGATCAGAGCTTCAGTTGTTTCTCATAGCATTACAACACAGACAAGGGTATTAGAGCAGGCCCTCTTAGTGGAGATTTTCCTTGCTGAGCAGTCTCTAGCAGCAGGACCCACCACTGGCCGGCATGTGGCAGAGTCTTCTGTAGTAGGCAGTAGATAGATGATTCAGAGGTCCAAGAGGAATAGACCTATAAGTGTTTGACTTCATGACAGAAGATCATTTGTGCGAGGCACCCGGGGTGGAGAATGACTTACCATGCGCGGGCAGTGTTACTCCTACGACGGGGTTGGTCACATGGATCGTGACTATCCGACCCGCCATACAGATGACCAGTAGATGAACGAAGGACCTCCCAGGCAGAGGCAGAGGTTCGATCGAGGCGGACCGCATGGAGCAGGGGACCGTGGCAGGGGAGCTGGCCCTGCAGCTGGAGGTGGACGACGCTTCGAGGTGTTCCCACCACAAAAACCAGGAGGTCCACCCCGACCGCAAGGAACAGGTGGACGTGGGAGATCTCAACTGCAGGTAGCTGAGGCCTATGATCATGGAGATCCAGGAGAAGATGGACAGGAGCGGGACTAGCTCCAGACCTGGAGACTTTTGTTCATGTTTCTTCCAGCTCTGTTGATGTTTGTTTGTTGTTTCTTTGTGACTTTGTACATTGAGCTGTAGTAATAAAAAGACACCTTTATTTTAGCATTTACCTTCATGTCCTCTCTTTATATTGTTACTAAGTGGTTCCGGTTTAAAAACCGTTGACTTGACCCTCACTTTGAGATACCTACTGGAGGAGACCCAATGACCACACACTAATGCCGACAGTGTGACTCAACCCTTGGAGACGAGAGTAACAGTTGGATCTCTTGGTAGTAGCGTCGAGGCCTTACGACATCATCCTCGGTATGGGTTAGTATCATCCATGATGGGATTGACTGTATTAGGCGAAGAACGTGTTTCATCCATGGGATGAGACTGAATTTCTCTTCTCGGCAAAGAAGAAATCTCAGTAGCTCTTGTAGGACCAGAAAGGTCCAAGTCATCCAAGAGCAGATGGGGACAGCTCAGAGTCGACAAAAGTCTTGTCCTGACAGGAGGCCGAGACCACTAGAGTTAGAGGTTGGTGACCACGTTTCCCTATGGGTCTTACCTCGACGTGAGTTACGGAGATGTGGCTGAGGCGAGAAGTTATCTCTGAGGTTCAACAGACCTTTCTAGGGCCTCTGCAGGGTAGGCGAGGTGGTTTGCTGCTTGACCCACCCACCTCAGTTGCACCAGGTGCACGAAAACTTCCATGTATCTCAACTGGGGAGATACGAGCACGACCCGACGCATATCATTGACTATGGGGAGCTGGACGTTGATGATGGGGAAACTTTTTTAGAGGTCCCGATGGAGATTGAGGATCAACAAGAGTGGGTCCTACGTGGATGGTTGTTTCCTCTAGTGCGCATCAGATGGCAGCACAGGAACCTCCAGGAGAGCACTTGGGAGCAGGAGGCTCAGATGCATGCTCAGTACCCACTTTTGTTTCCCTAGTTTATGGTGTATCTCTACGGGGACTTAAAGCCCTAAGGTAGGAGTGATGTAAAGACCCGTAAAATTCAAAGAAATGTTTTTTCTTAATTTTCATGGAGTTTTAAAAGAACACAGTTTCTGACGGAACATGATTCCGAGGCCCGGTGTGCCCGGAATCATTTTCCAAAGTTTGGCTCGGGTACGTTCAGTGAATGAACGAGCGGGTTTTTCTAACTTTTGAACCGGTGCTCGAAATCAAATTTCGAGGGCACTAATGGAATTGCAACGCCAGTATTTGCTTAGAAACGCCTTTTCTGGAGTTGTTTTTGCTCAGGTGTGGTTTTTAATTTTTGGGGTTAAGTTATGAAATAAAATAAAAGTGGTGCGACACTTTATTTTATTTCACTTAAAGCCACTTAAAACCACTTAAGCTAGTTTAAGCGGATAAGCTGGGACCCACGATATCCTACCCACTTGGTAGGATATTTGTGAGGTGGGGACCGCACGAGCCCCACCATTTCTTCCCTCCTAATTAAGGCACCCGCAAACCCCCTCTTTAATGAAAGTCAACTGTGCGTTTTTCTGGTTAAGAAACACCCCATTTAATTGGGCAGTTAAGTCGTTACAATTAATTCATCGAATTAATTGTTCGTTTATTATCTTTGAATTTCAAATTGTTGGCATGGGAATAAAATAATACCAACACTAGGTTTCTTGAGGGTGGCTTGTTGAGAGGATTGGAGAAACTCTAAAACTTGAAGATCTTCATCCTCCTTCATGAAGAACGCGAAGAATGCGAAGAACGCCGGCCTCCGACGAAGGGCGATGAAGAACACTGAACCCTCGGAGATCGATGACGTGATGACGACGATCCTCCTTCCACGATGCTTCTTCAGCGATGATTCTTCCGCGACGTTCCTTCCTCGTGACAATCTTCGATCAACAACCGATTGAGTTTGATTGCGCAATGCCGTGTACAGCGACGACATCGACGCCCCTTCCGCGACGCGACGATCCTCTTCTCCCGTGACAGTTAATTCCGTGACGAACTCACGTTCAACGACAACGTTGAGGTAGGGGTTTTTGTTCATTTTAATCCATGTGATTATATCTGTGGTTTGTTAAAATGATTGTTATGAGACTTTTAAAACCGCTACCGCGGTGGGTGAGGACTAACGAACAAGTCCAAACCCATCGCCCCTTCGTTCTTGGTGTGCGAAACGGCGGACGATGACAAAATAAGCCGCACTGGCGATGTGATATCCTTGTAGTGAAGGACGGACCCCGGGAGGGTCTTTGGCGAAGACGGAGTGGAATTCCGACTACCAGAACTCGTCCGGTGGTCCGCAAAGTAACCCGCCTGCGCGCCACGCCGGCACGGTGGCACCGGCGACGGGAGGCGGCGGCGACCGACGTGCCGCTGGGAAGAACCGCAGCGGCTAAAGCCGCGGCGGCGGGCCGGCAGTCTCGCGACTGCGCGGGACAGGCGAAGGCAGGACGCGGCAACCCGGCCGTGTCCATTGGTGAGAGGCGGCCCCCCCACACGGGGCCACAGATCATTCAAGGGGGCGACGCCCCCATTGCGCACCGCTCGGCCGTTACGGCCGAGCCGCCTGGTGACCGGGCCGCACCCGCGCTGGCCGGGCCGGGTCGCGCCCAGGCCAGGCCAGGCCACGCCAGCCGGGTCAAACCCAGACCCGGGTCGGGTCGACCCGGTTCGGGCCGACCCATGGGGGGTTGGGCCGGGTCGGTCCGGGCCCAGACCCCCCGTTTTCGGACCTCTTTCGGTATTTTGCCCATATCTTGGGCTACGGACCTCTGATCGATGCACCGTCAGCGACGATGTGATCCTTGGATCGAGAAGGTTGTTTTGGTATATCACACTGAAGGTTTCAGAGTACTTTGGATTCGGATGGGTTGGTTCGTACACGAAACCAACTGGGCCCTCGGAGCGGAAACGCTCATAACATGAGCTCCAGAGGTCCAATTGACGTACCGTCGACTTTGCTGGATTCCTCTTAGTGAGATGGATCTTTTGGCTTACTCAGCCCAAGGATTGGATGTAGGTGGAGTACGGTCGGGTTGGTTTTGACTTAAAAACCAATCGGGCCCCTCGGACGAAAAAGCCAATAACTCTCAGACCGGGCGTCCGATTGACGCGCCATCTGTGACATTGAGTTCCTATTGACGATACAGAACTTTTGGATACATCAACTCCGGACTATGTGTCAGTTGATGTATCAGCCCCTCAGCTCATGGAGCAGACCCTCTCGAACGATCTTGCTGTGTGCCGAAACCCTAGAGTTGGTTGCGTCTGCGATGACAATGAAGACAGTACGGGAATCCTCCATGGGTTCGATAGTGACCACTACAGTACGTTTTGGGATACAACAACTCCGGACTACATGTCAGTTGATGCATCGACCTCTTGGCTCGTGGAGTGGACCCTCCCGGAATGAGCTTGCTGTGTGCGGAAACCCTATAGCCGGTTGAGACTTGACGACTGCTGATCGAACGACTCGGTGTGTTACAAATAGCCCAGTGGGAAGCACTTGGTTGTAGCAGCAGACCCACGACGGAGGAGCGCTTGGTTGTAGCGGCAGACCCGCGGTACTCAACAGAAGGAGTACCTCTGGAGGCTATGAGGGGGAGCGCTTGGTTGTAGCGGCAGACCTACGACGAAGGAGCGCTTGGTTGTAGTGGAAGACCTATGACAGAGGAGCGCTTGGTTGTAGCAGCACGAGGGAGCGCTTGGTTGTAGCAGCAGACCCACGGCGGAGGAGCGCTTGGTTGTAGCAGCAGACCCGCGGTACTCAACAGAAGGAGTACCTCTGGAGGCTATAAGGGGGAGCGCTTGGTTGTAGCGGCAGACCTACGACGGAGGAGCGCTTGGTTGTAGTGGAAGACCTATGACAAAGGAGCGCTTGGTTGTAGCAGCACGGGGGAGCACTTGGTTGTAGCAGCAGACCCACGGCAGAGGAGCGCTTGGTTGTAGCGGCAGACCCGTGGTACTCAACAGAAGGAGTACCTCTAGAGGCTATGAGGGGGAGCGCTTGGTTGTAACGACAGACCCATTGTGGGAATCACTTGGTTGTAGCAGCAGGCCCACAATACTCGATAGGTGGAGTGTTACAGCAGTCCAAGGTTAGAGGGAAGCGCTTGGTTGTAGAGACATACACACTGTACTTGATAGAGTTCTAAAATAGCTAGGGTTTCAACTTCATGATCGATCCTATGTGGGTCATTGCAGGGGTTAGTACCTACCGATCCTTTGTGGGTTCGACTGCTTAGATGAATCAGTGGCTACATCTGATCATCTTTATCATCTTACGAAGTAGTATACCTGTGTGAGCTGAATCCTGTTTTGCTTTTCTATATGGATTGTGTTGTGCTATCCTGTATGGATTTACATTTTGCATTCCTGTGTGGACTGGGTTGTACTTGGGATCAGAGGTTGGAGCGAGCTGGAATTGATGTCTTAGGTATATGTATGGGAATATACCTAAGCAGTGTCGGATGTTACTTCGTGATTGTATATTTCCTTTGTGGGTTATCCTTTGTGGATTCTGGGAGACCTTCGGGGGTCTCGGGGTCCCTACTGATTATCTTATACTCACCCCTGCACGGGCTATGCCCGCACTACGTTGTGTTGGTTTCAGACGACGAACATCACTGATCGTGGTTGAGGCTTGCGGAGCAGGACGGTACCTGGAGGTGGACCACTGGGCAGGACATACTCGGAGCGGTCAGCTAGACCCGAGGAGAAGTGGAGGCTATATATACCCACCCTTCAGGTGGGACTTCCAGTGGACGGCTCGACGCTGTGGCTTTACTTTTTAGTTGTTGTTTTCCCTTTCCAGTTGTACTTTCCTTTCAGTTTGTGTTTGTATACTAGCCCACTTACTTTTCCGCACTTACTGTTGTTCTAAATTTTTACTTAGTGTTTACTTCTACTGCTTTCTTGCTCTGTGATGTTTGTTTACTTTACAAAGGCAATGCCTTCCCTTTTTACCGGGAATTATGCCTAGGTGCTAGTCGCCATCCCCTGGGATATGGAAGGCGGGCTTGGGGTAGTCACGACACGGGCCCCGAGGACGGGTCGTGACAGCTTCAACATGTATAAATATTAGTTAGGAAAATAATTTATTTTATGTAATATAATAAGAAAATATAAATCACTCCCCTTGAGCTTAGATCAATTCTTAATTTAATCCTAAATATCAACTATCAATTTGGATTGCATCATAATATATTAGGTCCATTAAAAAGGAACATTGAATCAAAAGAAACATGTTGTGTCATTCTTTAACACACTAATAAAATTAAAATATACTAGTAAATGAAATATTATCCTCCTATCATAATATACAAATCCTTCCTATGGATTATCACAACATTGGGAGTACCTATGATAATTCTATTCCTCATTGTGTGTTATCATAACACATGTAATATCACTCTAAACCATGTCTTAACCATCAATAAAAATATATATTATGACTGTAAAAGAGTATAGAAATATCCTACCATAATGTTAATGGTGAATAAACCATTGTGCAGGTTGGACCTATCATGTTTGACTCATAAAATAACTAGCCCAATTATCAATCATCCTTGACCAAACTAATCTGATTCCAAAAATTTTATTAATTTGGACTTGAAAAAACCCAATTAAAGGCTGTTAAAACATTTTTTATTCCATTTATTAATCATTCCATGAAATATTATTAAATTAAATTAATTTTATATTTAATAATAATTAATTTTTAATAATAATTATATAATATCACAAGTTTTAAAAAATATAAATATACTATTGATTAATTATGTTGGGAAGGTCATGTATCATGTCACTTAACAATGCTTAAGCCCAAACATATTATTAACCATGTGTAAATAATTATCCAATTTAGTAATAAAAAAATCCTCACTAAGTCCCTTTTATTTTGTCATGCTTATTACATTGAGAGGGTCCCATGACCCATGAAAATGTCTAATGGTGAATTATATCACCATACACATAGTAAGAAGGTGTCTCACATAGATTATTGATACATAAAAAATGTCCAAACAACCAATTATAAGATCAGTGACATCAATAGTGGGAAAAATCCAAACCATCCCAAGGTCACATAGTGAAAATATAAAAACACTAGTGTGATAAACCATCAAAGTTTCACCAGGTTCCCATGACATATATATAAATAATTATGTACCTAATAACCCAAAACCCTATCTCAGACCCAATTCCAACCTCTTAAGGCCCCTCAATTGTACAATCATTAGGATTTCCACTAGACAACTCAACCTAGTCTAACTAACCCATCACCTAAGGAAATGTTTACAAAGATTCATCAAATAATGTCATAAATAATCATATAACTATTGAATTCAAACTTATAATAAATAGGTATGGAGATAAAACATTGTTATACAATCCTAAAAATTTTGAATTTACCACTAATTAATGGCGGATATCTGAGCCTCATATAGGTTGTGTGTGTGAGAATCAAAATAAGAAATAAAAAATAGGGACCTCAATTTTTCTCAAAGGAAATGGGATATAATTTAATGTTTTCATAGTTAAATTTTTTTTACCATGGGTTTTTATTAAAGTCATTGATTTTAGGAAATAATTGAAGTTGTGAGAAAATAATTTGATGGAACAATGATTGGTCAAGTTCTAGGGGTGCCTTTACAGTGTTATGCTACTTCCTATTGAAGAATCCTCCTTCTAATGATCAACAATGGAAGACCAAAATCATGAATCATCCGCATACATTTACATATAAAGTTTATTTTTAATTGAAAAATGAAGTCAATGTATTGTGATGGATTTCTACATGCCTGGGATAATCTATTTAAAGTAATAAATCCTCCACAAGAAAATCCAATTCTAATTTTAGAGGAATCTCTCAATTGAGAGATGTTGATCCAAATTAATCAATGAAGAATATTATTATTCCACACATGTACTAGTTATTTCAAGAACTTCACCACCAATCAATATTATTTCATCATATAAATTACGGAATGAGTATATTAATAAATTTTATGAGAAACTAGAGTAATAAAAACCTAATTTAAATGTATTGATAACAATCAAATTCAACATAGAACTATACAGTTTATAATTTTGAATAATAAAATAATAAGAATAGAGTTATATATATGGAACTAAAACATGTAAACGACTCTAAATTTTCTATAATCAGTCACTAATGATGGATTTTGACCTATATGAATGTAACCATATCCACGGGTTTCAATATAAAACTAAGGACTAAAGGAATATAACAAATAAAAAAAATTAAAAACCCTATGATTTTTTCCTCAATTATTTATAATATTCCTTTTTGAATTATATGATTCTAGATGTCATTGATTTTCTCAGATTATCCCAATCTGATAGGTATGGTCTTCTTGAATGAGGCCCTCATTCCCAGGATCCCAACTTATTTCTCACCCCAATGTATTGGGTGACATCTTTCCAACTGATTTTTTTTTGATTTTTTAGACCATAGGAGTGGAATATTTCCTTGGTCCAATCACACTAAACATGTGCTCCACATAGAAGTTTCATACTTTTATGATCCCTTCCAACTAAAAATATCATTAGAGATTATTCTTATGTCACCAAAACCCCTTATGAAATAAATATCTTGGATTTTAGAGATGTTGTGATTTTTTTGAGTTTTTATCCCAAATTATACATGGATTTGAATGAATTGTGTGTTTTAGAATGACATCAAATTTGTAGGGAAACAAAATATAGGCCCATTATAAACATGATATAATCGAGGTTTGGATGGAACCACATTAGGACTCATGATATATATTTTACTTGTGCGCACATATTCAGGAAAAAAATTATATATAATTACAGTGTTAATAATATCTCCAGATGAAATGCCTCTAATGTTAAATGAGAGTAGATGATCAGGGCTCATCATAGGTTTTTGATAGCCTATAGGGAGGCATTAAATTCCTACAGGTCTATAAAATGTTAATAAAAAATATAAATCATTCAACATACTAAAAATTAATTTATTGGAATGAGAAAGTGTCAAACCCATAGTACTAATCAGTATGTTCTAAATTAATTAAAGGAATTTAATTGATTTTTTTTGGTTCTTTGGATATAGATAAAAAGTGAGGAAAAGATAAGGTTCTGATATAATGATATGAGGCATGTCAAGGTCTGTTATTTTTAGTTTTGTACAGTATGGATTAAATTGATTTTGGGTTCATACATGTTTGGTCTTGGATTGGGTTTAGTGGGGATCCTTGGTCAGGGTACACAACACAAATCATGTGATTTCACTACTAGAATGGTCATCTACTAGATTCAATCATAAAATTAGGCTACCCAAAACTATATTTAAACATAATAGACCTAGATTACAAAATGTTCATTCAAAAATTATGGAAATTAATTGATGAAATAAAATAATTCTCCTTAGATTGGAGATAATGGTCATGAAATAAAAAAATAATTTGAATTAAGAGAAAAACTTCTAGAAATAAAAAACATGATAATAGTATAGAAATAATCCCTAAAAACACTTCCACCTACAATAAAATCACCCAAAATAAATAAAAAAACTCACTCATGCATGGAATGATGTGAATGAGAAACATGGATACCTGAATAATAATGGAGGTGAAGAACATTGGAGAATAAGTTCTCTGTGGTGGAGCTCCTTTAATTGATATTCTCATATGTGAACCTCTCCAAGATCCAAGGTCATGTCGTATACAACCAAATGTTTGAACATATAACCCTTCTGATCAAAATTTTCATCCAATGCATTACATATTTTGCATTTTCAATGGGTTCACAATGTTTATAGACACTGACATACTATTGGGGAGATTTAATGGGTCATGTTAGTGACTACAAGGTAGTGCTGGCATGAGGCGACATATATCAAGTTCCTCCCCCATATAGAATTGAGAGTGGTGTAGTCCTGACTGGTTGATACATCATATTTTGTGAGTGAAAATATGATCAAAATGGGTATTAAAAGATTTTATTTAGGGATAAAACATACTTAGGGTTTAGTGTAGTGTTCCATTTATTCTAACATAGAATAAGTTTTATTCTTAGAGGGTAGTTCCATAACGCATTTTTTTTTCTAAATCTAACCATAGGGCGCCATTGGGAATAAGGCGTAACCTCTAGTTTTACCACAATATAATTTTGGATCCTTTAATATACTTCTATGAAATTACTTTACCAACATTTAATCTAACATATCCCTATATTTATTCATATATAGATCAGATTTTTCTTAGATTAATCTCACATATCCAAGGGATTTTCAATTTTATTTCTACATATATGCCTAGACTACAAATCATTCACTTACTTATTCTACACCTATTTTTAGCTATTCAACCTATTCAGGTTAATCATAATATTAAAGGATTATGTATCATCAATACTTAGTTTTATTCTAAATAAATTAATTGATTAATAATATTAAAAAATTAGTTTATTTAGTCCATAGTCATAAAATCCAATTGAACAAAGTGTTATATTAAAAATGAATCAAAATGATTGTTATAAACATATATGTGGGAATAAAATGGTGATATTAAAAACTGAAAAATGATGAATTATTTACATGAATCACGTCCCTCATACATGAATAATGAATTTTACTCAAGTAACCACTTTTATAAATTTGACATTGATTCTACCTTCACTGAAGTTCCACCCCTGGGTGAATTTAGAGGAAGGGAATGAATTTAATTAAATCAAATTCATAACAATAAACACCTTAAAAAATACTTCTTATTTTATCTTAACATCCATATAAAAATTTTACACTTCCTCGATTCTTCTTATAAAAAATTATTTTACCACATCCACCTCATTTTCATCTAGGTTTATAATTTCTGAATTTTGTTAATACTCTTTGAAAAGTAGTAGTTATTGAATTTATCAAACCTATGCTTTGTCAAAATATCTTTTTTATATGAGTGTAGATAAGCCACAAATAAAACAACCCAACATAATGGACATTCACATAGAATAATTTCATTATTTTGGGAATGGTAGAATTTCTTTGACATCTAACTCTAAGTTCACTATAACCACTATAAATTAGCACTCATATACACATGTTATTGGTCATCTCATGTGGATTTACAAATCCGTTTCCATCATCAAATTTTACTCTAGTTTATAGGATATATCAAAATTTAAATTAGGGTGGTTTTATAAGATTATAATATTGTTTGGTAGACAATTTACCTACATTAGAGTTCAAATTACCAAATTTTTCATGTTGGCATTTGATTCACCAGAAAACTTTTCCTCTTAAACTAAATTAACCCAGTTTATAGAAAAATTAATTTCCCTAATGCTTCATAATTTAAATCTCTCAAATTATTTATCATTTTATATCAAAAAGCTTCAAAAATACAAAAAAATTTATAAAATGAAAAATAATAAAAAAAAAACAATGAACTATTGAAATCCCCCCCACATAGTTAATGGAGTGTCCTTAGTAAAAGATATCAAATATGAGAATTTCTCATTAGAAAATGACATCGTAAAACATTAGAAATATAAATTATAGGCATTAACAAGTGAGTTCGCTTTTATAATGTCTAGGGAAGTCAAATAATCCCCAATGGCTCATTTGAACTGCTCTTATAATTTTTTTCACCCTCTCCCCATTTATAGTGAAAAGATTATTCTATCTATATATAGTGATATATACTACACTAAAAGGTAAAAAATTATTAACAATAAATTGATCATCATATTCAAAATTATTTTTCCCTGAAATGAATATGATTTTGGACTCGTAGAGAAAAACATTGTCACTTGGATGGAATTCTATCTTCTCTATCAGCTTTCCATAAGAGACTCATTCCTTCTATTTGATCATTATTTAATTATTTTACAAATTCATCGATTTTTATTTCAAATCATGTAAATTATAACTATTTCATTTAAATTGGTATTATCAACAATTTTTAAAAAATTTATGGGAATATTTGAAATGCGTTGGAAATTAAAGCCCAGATTCTATAACTGTTCATGTAGTATTTTGGGGTAAAAAAAGTCATCCTAAAGATAGTGGGGAAAAAGTTAAGAAAATAAGATACTATAATATTAGGAAGAAAACTTGTATTATATCTATCACTATAAATTCTCTATAGGTTTAGATTAACTAACACGGAACATTTAATAGACCTTATGTCATGTAATCATGTGTGGATTTATGTTTGAATGTACTTTGGCAGAATTGTTTTTTCATGTTATCATAACTTGGAACTTAAAAATTAATCATAAGGAAATTATATCCTAGTATTGACACATTTATATATTTCTATTCTAAAATTTCCACTTTATCATTATCAGGTAGTCTACTCATGTCATCATCCACTTAGTTACCAGATCATATATTATCCTTATTATCCAAATCAAAATTATTATAAAAAAAACTAATGTTACCATACATGTCTTGGATTATAATTTCATTAAAATTTTATTGATGGATTCATGGTTAAAATAAGTTACTTTAGTTCCAAACAAATGTGATGGTAAAATATATAAATATTTTTTAAAAAAAATCTTTCACAGTGGATGTGTTGTTTCTTTGTGTGGAATCTAATGTCTTCAATGCATAGGACATGAAATGTATTTGTTTCATTTAATACTTTGGGAGTTGAATAATTTAAAAAAGTTTGTGATGCATAACACATTAAATAAAAGGATATTCCCAATTTATTGGTTTCTTCTTAGGTGGTGATGTTAATTTTCACTTCAACTCAGTAAACTATTTATTACCTTAATCATCAAAGAAAAACATAATATATTACTAAAGAAAATTGGATAATGGTAAAACTATCTTAGTAAAATATCTTATGAACATTTTATAAATTATTAAATTCTCCAAAAATTATCCAATAAATTTACCACTACTTTGATAAGGCAAAAAATTGAACACTTTAACCTTTTATCTTTGAAATTAAATTATATTCTTCAAACAAACATGTACAAGAAAAATTCATTTTTCATCCATGAAAAATAATTTCTCAAAATTTATCATTGAATTATTTTCTAAATATGTTTTCAATTTTATTTCAATATTTGATAAATAGTGATCGAATGATTTCCCAAAAATAGTGAAATCATCTAATTAAACATCAAAGTAGTGTTTAGTACAATCATAAAATATTCTTTCAATACATATTTAGAATTTTATATGGTTATTAAATGATTAAAATGGTATCCTTATTCAATAAAAACTCCATAAGTACATGTAAATACTATATTCTCTTAGTCCTCTAGGGAAATGTGCACTTGTAAGTATCCTAGAAATCCATATAGGAAGTAATAATGGGTCTAATTTTAAATTATCACTAGAATTTATTTAATTAATGTGACTGGTAAATGGTATTTCTTTATTACATGATTCAAGCTATTAAAGTTAATGCATATTATCTTGATAGTTTACAAAATTATAGTTATTAATTATTTTTTCTATTTTAGAAAATGTTTAATGTGGTTTTTTGGCATAAAGTGAATAAGGATTACCTACTATGATTAAGAAATGGGATATATGATTTTATCATCAAATAGTTTTTCAATTTATTTTTTTAATAACTTATAACATGGTTGGTTTAATTTTCATTTGAGTTTTTCTAACTAGTATAACATCGTATTCTAGAATTATTATACACACACAAATCCTAGGACTTATTCAGTGAATGTCTCCATGAATCAATCATGTTTATATCAAATTATCTCTTAAAATATTGATGGTTTTCGGATTATGGGTTGAATATAAGTTTCTAGAAAATATCACAAATATCCTATCATCATTCATTAAGTAAAAATATTTTAGTTTGGATGGTAGTGGTTTTAACTATAATTTAGGTGGTTTAATTAGAGAGGTTAATTTCCTAGGTTCACTTACCTCATCCATTTATAGTTCTCTTATGATAGATAAAACTATAGATTCAACTTTTGAGAATAATCCATAAAATATATTAATGAATTAATAATGTAATTGATCCTTAAGTTCTTATATACGGGTCTTGACTTATTCAAAAAAATTTCCACTAATTTTTTCAAATCTAAATTTGTTACATAAAATCTATATATATTTTAATGTAATAGTATCCTCATATAAATTAGTTATAATTAAAATTTGTAATTTTTAAGATTTCTTATTCCACTTAGAGGTATTTCATTGAATCAAAAATTTTGGAGTGGAGTATGTTATCACTAAATTATATTTTCATCATATATTCATGGATGGTTATCATTATTTTAATAGTATACAAGAATGGTCTACCCAGGGTTATTGGTGAGTGGAAATATTATTTCTTCTCTCACATGATAAGAACATAAAATTATATTTAGATGATATGGTTTTGTAGTCTCACTATTTAATCTTCTTGGACTCCAGCTGAGAAGGAAGTAAAATGATTTCCAAGATTGAATAACAATATTGTGGGTTTGAGATATCCAATTTGAAAATATGAAAGTAAATATCTAGGCATAACCTTTATTGAATCTTCCAAATCACATAATAAATCTATGATGGAAATTGATCTAATATTTTAAGGAATATATAATTATCTCAGGTCTTGGAATTTTATGATTAGTTAAGGCGTAATCATTATAGATGAATTCATCTCAAGGATTACTCTTTCACTTCCTTGAAATTTTATTTTCTTGGTTCATAGCCCCTTAAGAAATTTAACACATTTTGGTAATTTTTTTAAGTGCCTCCAAAAATGGTATATTAATGTCAATTTTTTTGAATATTTACATAATTATTCTTTAATATATTTTTTATGAGTTTTCCTTTATTGAGTACTATTGGTGGTAAAGATAAAAAATATTTTCTTTATATTTTTCTAATTTTTAAGTAAATATTTTTTTTTCATAACATGTTTTTGAAGTTGTGATTTTTCTTTTTCATTGGTTTTATTGATTTATTTTGGTTCAGTCCCAAAGTTAGTATTACTTTTATCACCACTCCAAGTTTTTATCACCCCATATTTTTTTATGGATTAGCTATTTTTAATAAGATAGATTATTATGAATCTTGTTCATTAATTCAAATAAACTATATAATGAGTTTTTTAGTTTGTTTCATTCATTTATCAATTAATCAATTTTTTATGTCTATTTATGAATGATTTTGAGATTGATAAATCATTTATGTTTTAACATTGATAATCCTTTATCATAAGGATGGTGGTTAGTAGGTTTGTTGATATTCTTTATTTATGTTTTATCAAACTAACTTGAGATGTCACTTAAATTAACACGTGACCTAGCATGCCCCTGGACTGAAGGGTGTTTTTGATCTCTATGGGTTGGAAACTAGTTCATGAAAATACAAAAACATGACATTATGAATGATTTATCCCATATATTAGAGATAAAGGAAAAAATATTCCCTCAAAAATCCATCATGAACCATCCGTAGCTTACCAAAAACATAATCAGAAAAGAAGTATAATAAATTGGTTAAATAATCTACCAATTTATAGAATAATAATCTCTAATCTTTACTCCAAATAACTCACACCAAATAGCCCCAATACTATCCTCCATAACTCCACGTATATATTGTAACAACCTTAAAGTAAATAAATAATGAACATGAGTTGATGATTTGGAATATACAATAATATATCCAGACAAAATATAATAAAAGACTAACCTATGAGTGACCTATCAAGTCACACCACTTATCCCATCACCGATCATTCCCCAAGTGCTATCAAGATATAAAATGGACCCAGAAACTGGAATATATAACATACACATGAGCATAACCATTCTCAAAAATCCATCACCCACCTTTATTCATTCCTTAATTTTAATCATAAATCCTATTTAATCTAGTTTCAAATACATTTAAAAAACATGGTTTCCAAACATAAGTTCATGAATAATCATTACAAAATCCATGAATATAAAATAAACATTTCATTTTTATTTTTGTTAAATAAATAAAATCAATATAAATACATTTCCTCCAACAAATTTTTTTATCCAAACACCCACATTACACCAAATTTAAAAACCCACCTTTGAAGTATTTAATCCAAAATGGGTTTCCAAAAACATTTAAAACCATTTAAATGGAACAAACCAACCATTTAATAAACAAACAAATAAATTATTCTTTATACCAGGCCTAACCAAGGACAAATAAAATTTTATACTATAGACAACGCAAAATTAAGAACTACAACCAAAGTGATGAAATTAAGGTGTGTTAAAAAATACAACCATACGGGATCACAATCAATTGATAAGGGAACCCCTATACAAATTACTAAAAAATGATACATGTCATTGGAAACATCCTACTTTTTATAGTGTGACAATCAAAGACTTTTCCAAAATCATTAGACCAACATCATGTATACATTTCATCCTATGAAAATTCAAGACACCTAGTCATACCCATAATATCTTCACCAGTGTAATCCCCTAGTCTAATAAAACAAAATAACTAGGGGTCATTGACTAGGGTGTAAACTAACTGGTGTTGAAAAAAATATGGACTCCAACTAGGTTACTTGGTTTCCCATGACAAATCAAAAGTGGAGGCCAGAATTTAGCTGATCAAAGATCATCAAAAGCATTATATAACATAAGAAAAAAGACCTCACCTCACCAAAAACACTTTCATAAGAAAATGTTTTGATCACAAATCCATCATATCACATATAATATTTGGAATTCTCATAGAGTCACAATCTATATCAAGTAAAATAAAATGTAGCTTAAGAGGATTTCTCACTCACTCTCTCACACACAAAAACACCATTTCTAAAAAAACATTCAATGTTCCTGATATTCTATCCCAAAAACAGACCTATAAAGATGATTATTTTCTAGTTGTTTGAAATTTGGATTCAAATTTATCTTTAAAATTAACATGTTAAAATCCTATTCCCATGAAATTATTTTAAAATTATTTATCCAACATTTGGAAACCCTTCAAAGAAAAAAAATCAAATTTTCACTGAAAACAACCCAAAGTGTCAAAACCTCAATTTTCAATTTAATTCTTGTTCTAAATAGGGATAAATCATTTTTACACATCAAATTCTATTTTAAACAATTCTTGAAACAAATTATCAATACTTGGAATCTCATTATCCACGTGAAATTCCAATAAAATCATTGAGAAATACCGTGAAGATAAAAAACCTTCTATAACCTCTGTATCGATTCATAAATTCCATTTGGGAAATTTCTCAATCACATATTGTGCATGGTTTATTAAAAACAATTAATTTAACATTTAAAATATGAAAACCATTTTCTGTCTTTAAAAAAAGTTGAAATATGTTTTCCTTCTTATAAATCAAATAAAGCTAGGAAATACCATAATTAGATAATTTTAAAGATAATTTATAAGTAAATATATCAATACATATAAAATTAAAATATAGGGAATGGAAAACCTAACTCAAATCAATGATGGATGGTCCAAATATTTAAATACTGGTTAAAAAATACCCGAAAGAGGGATTACACACCCTAAAAGAAGTAAATTCACAAAAATCATGTCAAAATAAAACCCTACGGTTTTTCCAAAATGTAGCACAATGATAGGGGGAAGAAAAAACAATATAAGAGGTACACGATAGGGGAGAGGAGTCTATAATTTGGTGTTCTGATCCTAAATCTTGAGGAAATCTCATATATTTACCAATGGGAGAGGATAATTGAAGGTGGTGAGGTTCTCCATCAAGGGGGACATGACTGGGGGTGTGGTGAACATAAAGGGAGGATAATAGGGAGTTTTAGGCTTTTTATTTTGGAAATTAAACATCATAAATTCTAAAAAAATAAAATTTTGGATAAAATGAATCATTTGGTCATGCTATTTAGTAAACAGTGTTCCAATAATGCTTATAAATCACCCATAGAAATTACCTAGTTTATACCATAGAGACACATAATGTGACTTACCCCATTCTAGAACACTCTCATGTGGGTGAAACTGGTTGTTTATGAGACCGCCAGAATGCATTCTAATATTCCAAAAGCTACCAACTAGCATTAGGGATGTGATAAGTATAATGGGGAAAATATAAAACCTTGTTATATAGTTAGAAAATTGTGGAACAAACTAATACCTGTAATAATAATATAAACATCAGAGTTCATAAAAAATTTAAATAATAAAACATAGCAAAATACCAAAAATCAAATCCAATAGAATAATCCAAAAAATAATAAAGATATAATGTAATGAAATTATGGAATGTATCAAAATTTTATGATAGATGTAATTTAAAATAAAAGACTAGAATTTTAAACAAAAGGCTCAAAATTTCTTGGTCTCAAACCTATGCTTGTTCTACTTCAAAACATCATCTCATCTATCAAGAAAACAATCCACAACTAGGTCTTTTCCCTTGTAAATATTTTCATCCATATAATCTACTTGAGCACTAAACGACATCACAAGTATAGAGTGATTATAACTCAGTAGGATGACAACACTCTGCCTATGCCTAACTTGAATAATAATAAATTTACAAAACAATACAATAAATATGTGTATTAATTAATAAAACATTTAAATTAATATCACATCAAACTGATTCACCTCCATGTCAGAATATCTCAGAGCATGTATTGTGACCAGACCAACAATATCCTTATAACTAAGGTATAAATTAGACGAATCTATGTCAAACATGTTATATAATAATTTCATTATTTAATTACAATCGATCCCTGTATATAAGCATTTTTTCATGTGTCACTAGGCATATCCCACTGTATAATAATTTCAGCATGTATAAATGGGAATATCCCAATATAATCAATTCATCACATATCCCTAGGTCAATCCTTATATATAAACATTTCAGTATGAGTCATTAGACCAAGACCTCTATATAATAATTTCAACATGTGTCACTAGGTCAACACTATATACAATAATTACAACATTTAATCGCAACACAGGTCATAACAATAAAGATTTCAGAATATCACATCATTTGGCCCGATGGTTAATTATGTAAACATTTATATATCATTCAATTAAAAATTTCATATTTCAATTGGTTATAACTAATAACATGAATGTTATGTTAATAAAATATCCAAGCCAAGGTGAGTCTATATCATGAAATCACCCATAATCCATGACATGATAAACACACTTTAATCCAATAAACAATTCATTTATATACAAGGGTTTTCTCACCAAAACAGAAGCCACAAGACATATAAAAGATTGGATCCAAGAGAACACCAAGGAATAATCTCATTCATTATTTTAATTTATTCATTACACGATATGTTGGCTTAATTTTCAATATTGCACATACTCGATAATTTTCAAGCCATAGGGTTAAGGTTTAGACCCCTGCTGTTAATTGACAATCAAACAATGATTCTGACTACAAACAACCATGTGGAAAAAGGTAATGTTTATCAAAAGAAGTTTCCTAGATAAAAATTGATCAAGATAAAAACAAATAACACACTCGGTCAAGAGATTACATCATGGCAGTAAGAGAACAATAGAAGAGAAGATGGGACCAAGGAAGAACCACTAATCCGGGGATCAATTTCACAAAAATGATCTCCATAGATAATAGAGGAACTCCTAATATTTCTAGAAGGTTCCCTAGGGTCCATATGAGAAATTTTTACTCGAGTTAGAAATAATATTCAAACACAAGGGACACTTTAAAACTGCAGCTCGTGGAATTACACAGTATTTAATATAGGTCCATGTTTTGTAATTTGTTTTAGGGTGATACACCAAAACCCCCCTCACCTCAGGTAATTATTTATTATAATAGAAAATTAAATTACATGTAATATAATTACATGACGTTTAATAGATTCATGTCATGAATCATCTCACAACCTATAACCATCCATGACATGTTCCTAGAAACAATTACATGGCATGTATTTCATTTACACAATGTGTAAATATTTTACAAACATATTTTCATCTAATTTTAATTAAAAAAACATAAAGTCCATTTAACGCTTCATAAATTACTATGAACCCATGGTAACGATTGACCCATTTATACCTAGACTCCATTACATAAAATAGAAACCCCTAAAGGATTTCCACATAGATCCTCTCAATTTTTCTCTAGTTTCCTCACAACATAAGAATGCGTTTATTGAAAAAATATACTTCCATAGACATTAATACATTTTACTAGACAATGGATCTCCCTCTCTAAACAACAAATGTTCACTACGTGTCAAATGAAAACAAGAATAAAAGGGGGACATACCTAGAAAATATGGGATCTTATAACCTCCCCATCATATAATAGCTTATACCTAAGCTACTCTATGCATTATTTTGGGGTCTCGGTGAACAAGTTTGGACATTGTTCTTGAATATCAGACTCCCTCTCCCAGGTATACTCCAAAACTCACCCATGATTCCATTTAACTTAAAACAATGGTATAGTACAACCTTATAGATACATTTCACTATGGTCTATAATCTGTATTGGATTCTCCTAAATGGACACATCAATACGAATATCAATATATGCTATGTTAATCACATGAGAAGGGTCTGAACAACATCTTCAAATACACCAAACAGGGGACACATCATTCATGGAACTATAGTACTATTTAATGGACAAAATATATTCCATTGGATTGACCATATCTACTATAACAAAATAGCTCATCAAACATGGGTGCTAGATTCCCCTATTTCCTAATATGACTTTTCCCCAACCAGTCAACACTCGAAGAAAAACACGATGATGAACCAAAAACACTAGAAGTAATCATAGATTGTTAGTATATGATAGTTTCTTAATTTTCATGGTCACCAACCACTATCTTATCAACTAAATCTACTATGATGTCTCTTTCAAGATACTAGGACCATCTACTGATGACTCACATACCTCCAAGAAACAAATAGGTGAAAGAAATGACCTAACATAAAATGACTTATAAGGTGCCATCAGGATGGATTACTGGAAGATATTATTATATTAAAACTCCATGAGTCCCATATGATGCACCCAAAAACCACCAAAATAAAAAAAATCAGGCTTGTAACATATCCTCCAGAACATGAATAGTCAACTCAGATTTACTTTCGTTCTGAAGATGATAGGCCATACTCAAAAAAATATAAAATCCAATAGTCATCTAAAGACCCTTCTATAAATGCAATGTGAAATGAGTATCTTAGTTTTAATTGATACTCCTTGGAAAACCATGCAACCAAAATAACTCACCCATGCAAAGACTACCCAGATCATCAATTTTGATGGTTTCCTTAATAGTAAAAAAGTTTAATACCTTCAACAATTGATACAAAATCACCTATACATCATTATTCATGTAGGGTTTCATGGGTAATACCATCAGAAAATCCAAAGTGACATAATTAAATTTCCACTTGGTAATAGTAAAAGGATACAAAATCCCAGTTGGACTCTTATGATCAGCTTTCACTTGCTAAAAATTCAAACATGTTATTATAAATCCTTCTACATACATATTCATTCCTAACCAATATTATTGTATATGGATAGAACGATACATATTTTTCAAAAAAATATGTTCCACCCATTTTCAATCATGAAAATCTCTCATCAACTCCTCACAAATGCCCATAATAACCCATACACGTCCACAAAAAAAGAAGATAATTTACTCTACCAAGACACTATCCTAATGGTGTGTTGCCACTATATAATATTTCTCTCATAACTAATACATTCAGATTAGATAACTTATTTGTATTAATATGGTAAAAAAATCGATATAAAAAATGTGGAAGCTAGGGATACACATCCCAGACACTCCTGAACATCTAGTTGTATGTGTGCAAAGACGGCCATCACCCACAACTCATCATAAGAATCTCATACATCCTCTTAATAAGTATTTTGTCTCAATGTATCAGAATTGAAATTTACCATTCAATATGTATAATAAAAATTTATGTCAAAATAATGTAGATAATCAACCCACTAACTCTATTGAATATTTATGTCTCACTGAGAAAATATATACCTGAGGCTCTTATGGCCAATATACACCAAAAAAACTCTCACCGATGAGATTATGTATCTAGAATATTACATCATACACCTATTCTTCTAACTCCAAATCATGAGTAGGGTAATTCCTATCATGTAGTTATAGATATCTAGATCCATAATAAACCACTCGATCCCCCTGTATTTGAACAAATATAAGCCCATATATGGATGTGTCATAGTATATGATATATTTTTTACTTGGAATAGGTAAAGTGAGTTTAGGTGATGAGGTCAGCCTACCTTTCAACTTCAGAAAATCCCTCTTAGGATAATATTACCAATAAAACTTCACACATTTTTTTCTCAACCATGATATCGGTACTTCCGTAAAGAATAATTCCTAGAAAAAGAACTGATAATAACCTAAAAAACCAAGAATGTTTTGAACCACGATGAATTTCTTAGGATATTCCCAAGTTACAATGAGTAAACAATTATCAATTTATACTGACACATCAGCCTCTATGAATACATGACCAAAGAATATCAAATTATAAATCCTCAAATTTTATTTGGTTAGATTTTATTAAAGCCAATTCTCTCTGAGAGTTTAGTGGCGGGTTTTTAAGGCGGTTTATTAAACCACCACTATTTTTTTTTGAAGTAATTTAGGAGTGGTTTCTAAAAAACCCCTTCCAAAACATTAAATATTTTTATACCCACAACCCTTTCCCCATCCCCTAACTCCCCTAACATCCCAACCCCCCCCCCCCCTCCCCCAATGCCAAACCCCCACCCATGCAACTCCCTGAATCCCTACCAGTCCCCGTCGCCACCCATCACCGCCCCTTGTCGTCCCTTGAAATCCATTGCCACACCTCGTCACGCCTCACCATCCCTCATTATGCCTCAATGAGCCTCACCATCCGTCACCGTCTCTTACCACCGCGGTTATATATCTAAAACATTTTATAAAGGGTTTAAGAGAAAAAAATACATATCATTGTAATACATGGTATTATATCTTAGGTAATTCAATTTATGAATGATGTGAACTAATGGTTAATACCTTATATTTTAAATTCAGATATATCAGGAAGCCAGTTTGTGTTAGATGATATTCCAAGAACTATATATATTATATGTAAATTGAGTTGGCTTCTCTATTATCATGAGGTCTAATTATTGGGTATGCAGTTGGCTTCCCTGTTAACATGAGTTTACTTTCTAAATTCCATTTTTATGAAATTATGAATATTTTGGATATACCAATGGTTTCAAAAAATATTTCTTGGTGTATTGAGGTTGGTTTAAATGGGTTTTCACAGGAAAACCATGTTTTCATTTTTTAAATGGAATGTTTTATTATAATCATATTCATGTGAAATAACTTATTTCATTTTGAAAAGGTGATCATGTTTGGAAATGGGTTTTGACCCGATTATGATTTTTAATGTGTTAAAACAAGGTTTTAAATAGAATTTGATTTGGAATTGAGGTGTTGTCCTCTAAATTATTTAGAAAAGGTTGTTTTAATGTATTTTAAAATTGGTATTTTAAATGTGTACATGGTTTAGAACTTCTAAAATGTCTTTTTGTCTTATTTTAAATGGTCTGATGGATGTGGATATCCATATTTATTTGTTTTGAATTTAGAAGAGAAAGAACCATTTTGAAGTGTAGCTTTGAAACATTTTTAAAAAAAATGGTTGATTTTTTTGGACCTATTAAAACATTTCAAGTTGCGTTCATGTGATTTTTGAGGGAAAAGAAGGTCATTGGCCATGATTTTTTTTTTGAAATAAGAGAATGATTGTGTAAGGGTGACATTGAAATGTTTTAAATGCTTTGGTTATTTATATAATTTTCTATATTGTGTTTGGTAATTATTTTATGAAAATTAAAATGTTTTTTTCATTAACTAAAATGTTTTGGTGTCAAAAAACTATTTAGATCATTTACTTTAAATTGTTTATGTGGAAGGAAACCCTTGATTCCCCTTTCTCAATTACCACTTGTATGGGTTTGTGATAAATATTTGGTGCTTGTTACTCCCCACACATGGGAATTTGATATTCATGTATTGAGTGTATGTTATGTATGTATGTGGTACTATATCATTGGGTGTTAGGGTTGAGTGTAGTTATGTTTATTCCTCTTGTTTTAAACTTGTCTCATTTTCACTATGCCTCAGTTTCACTATTAGTCATGGGAAGCAAGAAACTAATTGTATGACCTAACTTACTTATCTAGTTGGTTCATATTCCACTAGTTTAAAACAATTAATTATAGGACCACGGTTTAGGTGGGGGTTTTCATCATGAGGATTGTTTGGGAAACTTGGTTTTAAATTATATATATATCATAAACTGATAGATAGATAGGTTCGGTGGTTATTCCCATATACGATTAACAACTTATCACATTAGTATTCCCAGGGTAGATCCGAAGACACATTAAATTATATGGATACTTAGTGATTTAGGGGAGTTTTATGTAGTCATATATTATATCATTTCCATTGATTTATTTATTATGGAATATTTCTTGTTTATATTGTATTATAAGGTCACTTAATGATTTAGAGGAATTTTAACTAGTTCTATATTATATCATTTCCCTTAGTTTCTTCATTATGTAATCTTTCTTGTTTATATTGTATTATATGGTTACTTTGTGATTTAGGGGAGTTTTATCTAGTGCTATATTTTATAATTTCCCCTAATTTCTTCATTATGAAATCTTTCTTGTTTATATTGTATTTTTATATTCCTTACATAATTGTTTTTCTTAGCCATACATGAAATTTATAGTTTTTGTGTTACCTTTACATATGTACCTTTTTACCCTTAAGAATGATTTTTAATCTTGGGTTTACCCTTAAGTAAGCTCTACTTTAATTTACACAAGTGTTTCTTACATTTACACAAGTTATTCATACCTTTAGACAAGTGTTGATTACCTTTAGACAACTGTTTCCTACCTCTACATAAGTGCTAATCTACCCTTAAGCAGTATGAAAAAAAATTAAGTTAACCTAGTGTATAGAACTATCTACCTTTAAATAGTGTATGGAATTTATGGTTTTCCTTTATGCATGCTTTTGAAAAACCTTACTACCCTTATGTAACTTCTTAGTGCCTTTATACAGCTTTTCTAGTTACCTTTAAATGACTAGTTTAAGTAAAATCTTACCATTACACAACATTACAAGCTTCCCTAATGTAATTATTATAATTTGTTCTTACCCTTACATAGAATTATAATTTACATATATAAAATATGGGTAAAATTCATCTTATCTTTATGCGAGCTTTATATTTTAAAGGTTACCTTTACGAAAATTATAACAATTATGAGGTACCATTATACAGCCTGTGAAAAAATTATTTTACCCTACATGGGATATATAGGTATAAAATTTCCCTATTATATTTGAGTAGAATCTCTAATCTTTTTGAATGGTATAAAGCCTTTGTCCCTAGAAAACGATTCCAAGAACGAAATATATTGAGTATTTTTGAATTTGAGTGTGATACATTAAACACTAATATGTTTCTATTTGAATTTCTAAATTTTAGGTTTTAAATGTATGATGATGAATTAGGAAACACCAATGTGTAGAATATTCAAGGGATTTATAAAGAATGTTATCCATTTGTGTTTTTCTATAAAAAGAAGCTAAGGAAAGAAGTGGATAAAGAATAAGAAATACATTTAGAACTTTAGGGATTCATTATACTAATTTGTTGAGGCAGTTCTAGTTTCTAAATATTTTCTTGTTCTGTATCAATTAAAAAAGGGTTGAAGTTAACTATTATACACCAGTTTCTTCAACGACATATTCAAATAGCCCAAATAGTTTTACTATTTTTCATAAGTGTATGTATTTCTTATTTCACAGATAGTTATACGTACATTTAAATGGTAGTGTATGATTATTTAACATTTCTTATTTTTTTCAAATAGTATATATGAATCTCTTTTTCTATTTAGTAATAGTTTTTTGTTTTAATTTTTTCATAATGTGTTGGAACATTGTGATATATATGGATAAAAGCTAGATTACATTACTGAGAAACATAGCTCAATATGCTAAGGGTTCTGAGGATTTTTGTAGATTTTACTATTTCCAATCGACCTATTGATGGGAGAATAATATTTCTATGTCCAAAATGTAAATTTATAAGATGGATGAAGAGATATGTCCTTTATGAACACTTGATATTGAATCAATTCCATGATCATTATTTGTGTTATATTTGGTATAGAGAATCAAAATTTACTGAATGGTTGAGCACTAATGTCAATCCATAGAATGAGCTCCCAACTTCATCGACAATGGAAAATGACATGTAAAACCATATAAATTATGAATTCGGCATTTGAAGAAACCAACATCAAAATCAAAACATATGAGAATAACCAGTTGAGGGAGCTACATATAGAAACGTGAGAAGTGATTTTTTGACACTATAGGACAACCAGATCCAGATTTTAACATATCATTGTATTCTCCTCTAGATTTTATGGATAACATTGTAATAGAAAAAATTACTAAGCATAAAGATGTGTTTTGTGGTTTAGTTGATGATGGAAATCAAGTGCTGTATAGTGGATGTTTGAAATATTTAAAACATTGTTTTATACTGAATTGGTACATTATAAAATGCCTATATGGAATTACAAATAAGGTGATGTCCATGATATTGGAATTGTTTTGTGATGCATTTCTTAAAGAAAATATCCCTAATTCATTTTATGATATGAAAAAGGTTATTAACAAGCTTGTTCTGAATTATACAAAAATACATGTGTGTTCCAATGATTTTATGCTTTATTAGGGAGAGGATTCAAGAAGATAGAATTGAAAAAAAAATTATTCTTCTAGTTAGAAATCTATGATTGATGATGGAAGTTTGAATCAACATACTAATATGAAGATGAAGAAAATTAAGACACATGAAAAGGTTTTTCCTTACTTTCCTTTAAATCCTTGATTGCAATGATTATTCATGTCATCGAAAACCGCTGAACACATGAAGTGGCATTATGTAGACAATAACAATGATGGGTTATTGCGACATACAATAGATTCACAATCATGGAATACATTAGATTCATTACTTCTAGATTTATCATCTGATCTTAGGAATGTTTCATTGGGATTGGATGTTGATAGATTAAATCCATTTGGGACTTTGAGTAGCAGTTATAGAATTTGGATGGTTGTTTTGATCCCATACAATATACCTCTATTGATGTGTATGAAACATACATCATTTATCATTTTAATGATTATTATAGAGAAACAATGCCTGAAAATTATATTTATGTATACTTGAAGCCTTTAATTGAAGAATTACATGAGTTTTGAAGCAATGGTGTTGAGAGATACGATGCACCTTCTAGAACAATGTTCAAAATGAAAGCTAAACTAATGTTGACCATTAGTGAATTACCTAGACTTGGAAATTTATATGGTTGGAACACTTACATGGATTTGTATTTCCCTATTTATAACTTTCATTTTGATCCCGAATGGCTACCTGGTTGTAAAAAATGGGGCTTCTTGTGTAATCAAATATTTCTTTACGCATCTCATATATTTTAACTTAATAAGTAAACATTAATTGGTTTTATTGATCATATACCACCTCCAAAGTTTTTAAAAGGTTCTGAAATATTGTCACAACTTGGAAATGTTGAAACATAATTTGGGGAGGTGCATCATTTACATGATATATGGAAACAAGTTTTAAGTGCACCATCAATTGAAATAAAAATGAATCATTGGAAGAAAAAATTTTATTCTTTAAACTTATGTATTGGGAATTTAATTTGTTAAGGAATAATCTTGATGTGATGCATATTGAGAATAATGTTTATGAAAATTTTATCTTCACATTTTTTAATGCGTATGGAAAGTCAAAGGATCATATCAATGCTCGAAAATGATTACAATCAATGAACATAATGGGTGATCTCTGGCCAAATGAGAACATAAGGTATGCTCTAATAATTTTTTCGATGAAAAATATGTACAAATTAAATTCATTAAAATTTTTAAACATGTGAAGGTATGTGATGGTTATTAAAGTAACATATCAAGGTGTGTTTACTTAAAGCATTGTAGGCTACATGGATTCAAAAGCCATGAGTCCCATATTTTGATATAGTATTTACTTCCATTGACATTGTGTATATTATTACCTGAAAAGGTTAGTTCTATTATACTCAAATTATACTCATTTTTCAGAAAATTATGTGACAAAACACTACATCCATTTCAGCTTGAAAACCTTTAGGATATATTTTTATTGAAACTTTGCGCAATGGAGAAGATCTTTCCTCTGTCATTTTTTACTATCATGATGCATTTTACTGTACATTAGGTTGAGGAAACAAAATTAGGGGAACCCGTACATTATATATGGATGTATCTAATTGAGATGTACTCAATATATATGATTTTAGTTTTAGTAAACAATTATTTTCACTTCATTAAATAAATAATTATGTTTTTTATTATATTTCACAGATATCTTGGGAATTTGAAATCTTACATGAAAAATAAATCTTAGCCTAATGGATATATTTTTGAAGGCTATTTGGAAGAGGAGTGTATTACCTTTTGTTCGAGATACTTGGATAACATTGAGACAAGATTCAATCATGTTGGACATGTTTATGACTCATCGACTCAATCTAAAATACATGGGAAATCAAAAATATTTTATTCTATTGGACGATCAATTGGGAGGATCTCAAATGTTACATTGATAGAAATGAAATTTTTAAAGGAAAATAGATATTTGATACTAAATAGTAAAATTTCAGATCCATTTATTGAAGATTTTAGGATAAGGAAATAGAGGAATGAGAGGACTAACATGAAATGAGAAAGATATAACAAAATTTGTTAATAAATAGCATGCATAAAGGTTTGCACGATGTGTAAGCTCATAAATATTGAAATCAATAATGATATTAGGTTAACACATATATTTTGTAAATCTTATAATGAATATTATATTTTTCCAAGGATGAATACTGATACTTGAGCATAGTTGTCAAAATATTTGAATTTTCCTACTTGAGGTCCTTTAAAACAATATAGAATGTTCGATACTTACAATGTCAATGTATTTAGATTTCATAAATTCGATCGGAAAGAGGGCATAAAAAAAGAATAATGTCATGTTTAAATCTGATAATGTAAAATACTATGGAAATTTTACTGATATTATCAAATTAAACTACCGAGGAAATTTTTTATTTGTTTCATTCAAATGATATTTGGTGGATATTACCAGGGGTGCTGAAAGAGAATATTTGAAATTTACATTGTGTGCTTATCTCAATTGAGGGATGTTGGATACCATGAACTAAATGATCTGTATATCTCATCATCAAAATTGATAATGGTATATTATGTGAAAGATGTCATGGATGAAGGGTGGAGTGTAGTTGCTCACATAAAACAAAGAGACTTGTATGATATGGGTGATGAAGGGTAAGATTTGACCTCTTACATTGGATCCCATAAATAGTAAGAAGAGGAATTATTTTTCAATTGTGATATTGAAAATAGAAGTCTTGTAATAGTGGATGAAGTAGATGATGTAATGATGGCGAGGAAACTAACATGATTGAAGAATAAAATTATTGTATGTGTAGTTTTCCATTAATTTATCAACCACTTATGTCCTTTGGGAAGTCATTAATTATTATTGTTATGCATATTTTTTTGTTATTATTTTCCTTATATTATATTTTCTATTTTTTCTAGATTAAAATTTCAAAATATATTTTTTGAACATAATTTTATGTGATTAAATGAGAGTAATTCCAAGGAGGAATCATTATACTCACACTTTGGGGTCAAATAGTTTTTCTATAAGCTGATAGACTGTATTAATATTTTCATTAGTTTCAATATTTTTATACAATTTTATCTATTTAATATTAAAAATTATTGATTTGTCTTTTTTTAATGCTGTTGCAGAGTTTAGGCCATCGAGCATCCTGAATAGATGTGTGGTTGAATGTTCATAAAAAATCTAATGAGTGTTTTGTTAATGAGTCTTCCAAAGAAGTTGGTGTATGAATTAATTTTTCATCATAATAACATATTTTTAGTTTTTACTAGGTTAATATATATTTATACCAATTTGACTGTTATTTGATTTATAGGTAAAAATTAAATAACTTTGGAATGTCAATCCCACACAATCCTACTCAGTCTCCCAGGATGACCCAGATGGAAAAGTCCTTGAGAAGGAGCATCCTGGTCGAGTGCATAGGATGGGTTTGGGACCATTACCATATGAGGCCTTTGTCAAGAAAATGGGGATTTCAAGTGATGACTGGTGGTGAGAAAGTAAATCACAAAACTACAAAATCATTTAGTTCAAAAACATTTAATCATTTTATGTTTAAATATAAATATAAAACATTGTTTAATTTTCAATATAATTTTCTTACAGGTACCAGTAGTAGGATGTAGAGAGGGATATGGAGAGGGTGATGAACAGAGTTCGTCATCGGGAAATGAATTGGTGGAGAGGGTTTTTCATGTATTAGAAAATACAATGGGGGTATTTTTTATATTTTTCATATGTTTTAGATGATATCAGGACAATGTGTGTTGTATGTATGTGTTGTATAATCATGTGCTTATATGCTATGATTCAACTGGCTATGGAGATTGAGATTTATTTATGATCATATATGATGTTTGGTATCTTGTCTCTCTTTTACATATAGGTTGATCTGACTATTATATTATACTATTTCCAACTTGTTTTTCATGGTGCCTTACTAGCTAGGAACCATGTATTAGGTGGCCCTCTATGATTCACCGCATAGAATTTATAGCCAACTAAGAATGTATAGGTAAAAATGAACTGATATAATAGTAAAATTTTAAGAAAGGTGCATTCATCACTATCATGGTATTAAATTTAAGTTAATGTTTTTAAATTGTGTTTTTTTATTGTGATTATTATGGTAACAAATATATTTATAGTTTATTATTTATTTTAATATTTTCTTGATAATTATTGGTACTTTCAAACTAAATTTGTTTTTTTAGACTAAACTTATTTTATTAATAATTCATGACATAATATGTTTATTTATTTTATTTATATAAAATTACTTATTTTTATTTATAAATTATGATTAATGTGTGTTAATTAACAAACCTATAAATTCAAAATAACATATTAGAATTAAAGGTATTTCATTTACTAGATTATTATGAATATTTTGTTAATATTATTACATAATGTTGTTTAATTAGAAAAACATGTTTTAAGATCACTATATCCATATACATAAAATATATTTCCAAAAATTCTTTTCGACCAAGAATTATAATGATGATTTTTTAATGATAAAATTAAATATTTAAAAAAAGAAATGTCATAGCAGTACGATTTGGATTCTAAAGTTTCTTATTTCGTATCATGAGTTAATTTGAACCTATAGTCTAAAAACAAAGTTAAATCAAATTATGATGTCAATATGAATTTATTTGATTAAAGATAATGCTAGAATTAGAATAAATTATTTTTATTATGAAATTATGCTAAAATATATTAATTTTTGTTTATTATATTTTAATCATGATGTTTTAATTTTTTTACAACATGAATTTAATTTTATATGTGATTTATTATGAAAGAGAGGTTTGAAATTTAATTATAATGTATGTAAGTAAAGCATGATGTAATTCTATGGTAATTATGTGATGATTTAAAAAACAATATTTTGTGTTAAAAAATGTGATAAAAGTATTGTAATACTTTCAAAATATAAAAAATTTAATATAAATATTTTATGATTGTGCCCATGAAATGTTTAATTAAATTATGGTATAACAGAGTGTTGGATTGATATCAATTTCCTTGATGGTTATGTATTGGCATACCTTTTTAATGACATGTTTCTCTTAAACTACATGTTTGGTTATTATGGTTGTTGATTTATTATTACAAGGTAAGGCTATGTGAAATGAATTATAATTATATAATTATTTAGAAATTTAGTATAATTTTGATTTGATATCATTTTGTATATGTCATTAGTGAGGAGGAATGGATATCTTGTAGAAATATGTTCTTGTTGTAGGTTCTGAGGCTGTAGAACCTACAGCTTCTTTTTTGTTATTCATGATATTCAAGAAGTATAAACTACCTCTATATATAGATTTTTTTTCACGACTGTTTAAACCACCCCTTTATTATGGTATTTTATTAGGGAGGCGGTTAAAGCTGCCGCTAAAGATGATATTTTTTACATAGTGGTGGTTTTATCCGTATGTGTGGATGTTTTTTCAGTAAAAGGTTCTAAATTTAGCAGTTGTTTTAACCCATTATAGATTTCAGTTATTTTTTGATGAAAAAATCGCCGCTAAAACTAAAAAATGCTGTGAAATACACGTTATAAAACACTTTACAGAAAATGAAGCTAAATTAAAGGAACTGTCTTGTGTCAATTGCTGACGCCAATTTTCACGAATTTTTAAGAAACCATCACAAGACCCTCTAGCGGCAATTTAAACCACCACCAAATAAAACTACCACCACTATACGAGTATTTTCTCATAATGTCATGATGATTTGAAGATGTTTGGTATGATCGTCAAATTAATGGGAGTACAATATTATGTCATAAAAAACACCACAAACTAATCCAAAAAAGGATTAAAGAATCAGTTCATTAAGGCCATGAATACAGTTGGTGCATTGGCCAAACCAAACTACATCACAACAAACTCATACAAGCCATACCTACTCCTAAAAGAAGTATGAGGAATGCTCAATGGTATCACCCTCAAGTGAAGGTACCCAGATCTAAAATTGACATTAATGGATATCTTATTACCTCTTAAATAATAGAAGATATTTTTTATGCATGGGAGAGGATAATTGTCCCTGAACATCATCTGGTCCAGCCTTTGATAATCCACACATAAGTGAAAAGTCCCATCAGGATTCTTAGAGAGTATAAATAGAGAATACCAGGAGATATACTTGGCCATATGGAACCGTTAAATTATAGATCTAAAAACTATACTTTTAAATCTCAAAACTATAATAGTTCTATTCTATAAGGCATGATATAAAATGACTCTACTATTGACGCCAAATTGACTATAAAATCGATCAATTGTTTGGGCTGTAATCCATAGTACTCACCAGGAACAAAATATTGAAAATGGTCTAACACAGAGGAAAATAATCCTATGACATCCCAATATCATCTCGAGCAAGACCAACAATTTTATCCATGAGAAAATCCAATCTAAATTGATTCGGTTCTACATGAATAGCCTAAAGATCCCATTAACCCAAGTGATAACAACTACATACTTGAAAAGATAAATAGTATATATCCTCTAGTAATAGACGATATGATCCTAGTATAGAAATAACCACTCCATACTAAGAATAAAATTAAAACCTATCAATTCTATTTGGAATTGTTCCCAAAATAAATGTTGACCACCAATATTTAGAGAACATGATTTGAAATATTTGATATTCTCAGAATGAACTCCTAATAGTGTATTTATGGTTAAAACACTATCCAATATTTCCAAATCCAACCCCAAACCAATTTAAAGAAAATAAGACAAAAAAATGAGATGCTCTTGTATCAAAAAAAGAAAATTCAAGGGTAGGTGATTCAGGAATAGAACCTATTATAGTTGACATCATGTATCCACAATAGCTAGAGTAGTTTCCATAACATGAAGATGACCAACCACTATACCCTATGCTCTTCCTTGACTCCCTTAATAAATAAAATCTATATGGTACTTCCATTCATGCACTAGGGTAACACGTCCCCTTCCACATTCAGAATGTCCCTTGGAACTACTAGTACCAACCTGCTAAGTCATATCTAAGTCCTTCCTAGACTCTGGTACCTATCTTATTCCACTACCATTTCTTTACTATTTTATTACCCTACAAACCCTCTTTATGAGTCCCAATATTACACAATAATGACACTCCAATGTGGTTTATGGGAACTAAGGCTGTTTTTTGTCCATCTTTCCACAATGATAACACTACAACGAATGACATACCTAAGATGGATTTCTACTACCCTGAATGCTCTAACAGTTGTTTCTAGGAAAAACTATCATAACGACACTTCTTTCCAATGGAAGAAGATTTTATAGTTTTTTCTACATAATTTTTTTTCATGGATCGGGGCCACTCCCAGGTTCCCTATTGTGATAACTACCTGATTCATCATATATGAAAAATTGATCAGATAGAACATGTTTACCTAGGACCATATTTCATAGAGAATACCATCCTGAAAACATCTCACTCGGGATATCTCATTAGCTTCTAAGGATGGCATAAGGTGATGCAGGTCAGTGAAATGCTCAACATTGTCCAACACTGACATGAAATCCTTTTCTAGGAGCATGAAATCACAATCCTTCACACCCATCAACACATTGATATAGAAATGGATCAGGAACTTAATCTATAATTCCTTCCAGGATAACTCCTCCTACTACCATGCCTACTCGAGAATATCCCACCAATGCTTGGATTGTCTACAAATCATATACACCAGAAGAATAACCCTCCTATATATGGGTGTCTTGAGATTATTACATATCATCTAGATTGACTCGATCTAGAACTCAACTACATATGCTTCTCCCTCCATAATAAGCATAGGTAGGTGCTATAGATGAAAATATTTCATCAACCCAACCATCGACAAAATAGTAAAAATAATATCACTTTTCATGGATCTCATGACCCTCAAAAACGCGTTGCGAATATGAAAATCTATATAATCCTCAAGAACTATAGGCAGCTCTAGTTTAGCTATGGTAGGAGTGTGTGGATTTCCACTCCCCTGATGCTCAACTCGATAATGAAGAGTCATTTTCTCTACAAGAAAAACACAATCCTTAGAACATTGGCTATAATAACAAGGTCACCGTAAATTTTTTTAAATAAATAGAGAATCACTGACTTCTGTTGTAACACCATAAGCTTCCACGGTACGTTTCCCTTTGAATAACACAACAGCTTGCATTGTATGCAACTTTGAGATTCTAACACACCGTGACCAATCAAACTAGCGGTTATGAATAGTAATACACACTTTTTGAAAATTTATAAATTTTCCCATTCAAAATGTACTACATTTTTGGATTTTGAATATCAAAATTATCCTAGTGTAAAATTTTGGTATTTTTCTGAAAACTTTCAATTTTTGATGAATAGTGAAAAACACTAAGTCATAGATTAAAACTGAATTTTTATTTAAAAAATTATTTATTTTATTTAAACTTATTTTAGGTCAAAATAGATACATAATACCTATATAAGTTCAATGTAATTCATTGGAGTCAGTTTACAATAAATTTAGATATATAAAAATGTTATTGAACTTTTCACGGTCTTTTACCCATCTCCTAGGAGAATTTGCAAATTTACATAAAACTTAATTTTACCATGTCTATGAGTGGAATTTGAAAACTCCAAGCGACACGGTTAATATCAAGGAGTAAAATGTGGTTTAATAATATAAAAATAATTTTTGGTGAATAGTACCTTTTTACTTTTATTTACCACGTTTAAATGTACATCAGGTAATTAAGGGTGAAAATGATATTATTATTACCCTAAAACATTTCCTAATTCTATTGGATAAGTATAATTCGACAAAAAACAACCTTAGGAATAAAATATTAACCTATTTGGTCCACTTGGATTATATTAGGACATTTATTATTATTTAATTCAATGAAGAGCTAAAAGAGTTATAATCAAAGTTTAATAACTAAAACATTTTTAATATAAGGTTATACATAATATAAATTAGATTATATAAATTCATTAGAAAGATTAAAATATTTCCTACATAATGGTTTTTTATTTATAATTTTTATATATTAATTAATTTAATTTAATTTTGACCCAATGATTATGTAGTAATTAAATTATTAGTGAAATATTAAAATAATTGATATTATAAATACCCAAATGAATATAATTTGATACTTTTAATGAATTAAATGAATTTTATTGGTTACTATAACATGTTAGGGTTGATTAAATGAATTACTTTTGAAGTAATAATGTTGTTATGAATTTAGCAAAAACAAAATACCAAATAGTGTCAAAATTGACATAAAAGAGTTTTTTTTAAAATATATTTTATTATTAATTGATATTCAATTACTAAAAATCTACGGATCTGCCAGGAGAATTATATAAGGATATGTGTTTTATTAATGGACAACATGGGGGGTCTTTTTTAAGTATATTGTAATTTTATTAACTATATAATATAAAAATACAAAGAGACATGGTAAATGTCAAACTATTTAACTAAGAGTTAAATAAAAAAGATATAGTTAATATAGTGACCCAAAACTATCTAAAACCTATTGGTTGAGTGGTATTAGAACTATCCCCACCTTAACCGATAAATAATCCACTTTGGAGCCATTAGAAACCGAATATGAATTTATTATAAAATAATATTTCTATCTTTTCCAAAGGTGCCCCTCACCCCTCTTATAAAAGTGCACTCCCCCTTCTCTCAAATTCATAACTTCAAATCCTTTTGGTTCAGCCAAAACCTGCCAAAATATTCTCCCAACTTCCCTCAATTCAACCTAGAGGCCTTAGTTTGACCAGAAATCCAACCTAAGGAGCCCTTTTGATCAAATTGAAAGGAAAAAACCCGAAGAAGAGGTAATGTTTTCACCACCCTTTTCAAGTTCCTTTCTCCTTCCACTTTTTCTTTCTTTGTTATTTACATTATAAAATAATAACTCCAGTATATTATATGTACTGTGATGTTATTATAAATATAGTACGACCATATTCAGTATTCTTTCCATCCTTTGAATGACATGTCACTATATGTGCGTACGTATGGCTTACAGTCTCCACGTCGTGGTGTAATTGTTATTAAAAACATTATTATCTGGATGTGTATGATAATGATGTGTAATTGAAGTAAATAATAAATATAACATTATAATGATTATTTATATATGATATACCATTCAATTATATACGATTTTAATATCCAAATAATGATATTGTCGCTCGTGCGTACGTACGGACTACCGTCTCCACAAACGCGATGAGATTCATTCCCCATCGTATCGATTCAATACTAATTCTCATTTGATGATTCAAAGTAATGTTAAAGGACTTGATATCATTATGGATATTAATAAGATTATACATATCTATAACAAACACGATTTACGTAGAAAATCATATAAAGGAAAATGAATCAGTTAACACCCAAAATGACGATAATACTAAAATATTATTAACAAATCAAAATTAAAAGATCATATATGATATCATATTTGTAACAGCCCAAGATTTTATAAAAAATATTCTTTTTAATTTTATTAATGTCTTGTGTTGTACGCTACACCAAAAGGAGCTTGCACAACACGCATCCTTGACTTGCCTTGCATTACACGCAATCGCGACCTTCCTCGATAGCGTGTGTAATACGCAATACCGAGTTTCACTAAACAACGATATGCTATTAAAATATTATTAAAACTAGCCGTTATGAATAGTAATAACCACTTTTTAAAACTCTGTAAATCTTATTTTTCAAAATGAACTTCATTTTTGGATTCGGAGTATCGAATTTAGCCTAAGGTGAAATTTTGGTACATTTCGGATAACTTTCATATTCTGATGAATAGTGAAAATTACTAAATTTTAATTAAAAACAACTTTTTTAATCGAAATAATTAATATTGATAAATTATTAATTTGAGTGGTTTTAAAGTATATTTAGAATATATTTTTACAATTTAATACAATGTTGTTCATTGGATGTAATTTCACATTTAAACTAGACATAAACAAGTGTCAATCTTTTGATAGATATTGTTTCTTAAAAACACGCTATTTCTTTTAACAGCGGGATTTAATTATAAAATTAATTAATGAAACTTTTTTGTTATGAATTTGGTAAAATAGACTTCATTTTTGAATTCGGAATATGAAATATAGCTTGGGATGAAATTTTGGCATTGTTATGAAAAACATCAATTTTTGATGAATAGTGAAACTACTAAGTGGTAGGTTAAAAACTGAATTTTGCATAAAACTTAATTTTACCGCTTCTGTGAATGGAATTTCGAAAATCCGAGAGACACGGTTAATATCAAGGACTAAAATGTGGTTCAATGAGATGAAAATAATTTTTTGGTGAATAGTAACTTTTTACTTTTTTTTACCGCGGTTAATAGTAAATAGGGTAACTAAGGGTAAATATGATATTACTATTACCCTAACACATGTCCTAATTCTATTGGACAAGTGTAATTCGACCAAAAACAAACTTAGGAATAAAATATGACCATTTAGGCCCACTTGGATTAGATTAGGACATTTATTATTAATTTATTTAAAGAAAGGTTAAAATAGTTAAAATCAAAGTTTAATAAGTAAATCATTTTTAATATGGGGTTATACATAAGATAAATTCGATTGTAAATATTCATTAGAAAGCTAAAAAGATTTCCTACATGATGGTATTTTATTTGTAATTTTTAGACATCAAATAATTTAATTTATTTATGACACAACGATGATGCAGTAATTATCTTATTAATGAAATATTGACATAATTGATGTTATAAATACCAAAATAAATGTAATTTGAGATTTTTTATGAATTACAATAATTTTCTAGGTTACTATGATATATTAATGTTGATTTAATCAACTTGGTTCGAACATTTAATTCTGTTATGACTTTCACAAAAATCATATATCAAATAGTGTCAAAATTGACACAAAATAGTTTTTAAATCAAATATTATATTATTAATTGTTATTGTATTCCTAAAAATCTAAGGTTCGGCCAAATGACTTAGATAAGGATATATATATTAATAATAATCAATTTGGGGTTCGTTTGGCATGTTATAGTAAGTTTATTAACCATATAGTGAAAGAAAACAAAAAGACATGGTAAAAGTTAAATTATTTAACTTAGAGTTAAATTTAATTGATAAGGTCAAAATAATATCCTAAACTTGTCTAAATTCTATTGGTTGATAGGATTTCGACCCATCCCCACTTTAGCTTTGAAATAAGACCCTTTGGAACCATTATAAACCGATTTTGACTTTAATATAAAATAATATTTTGAGATATTCCTAAGTTGCCCCTCTCCTCCCTTATAAAAGGACACCTCCTCCCCCTCCTCCTCACACCAATTTGAGCACTCAAGCTCGGCCAACCCCTGCCATTTTCCCTTCTCCACTTCCCTAGAATAATCCTAGAGGTCCTGGTCTTCTCCAAAGACCAATCTTAGTTCCTTAAGTGGAGGATTCAAAAAGGCGTTCCAAAGAAGAGGAGCTTCGGACACGAACAAAGCAAATCGGACCTAAGGTAAGGGAAATATCACAATCTCATTTTTATCCGAGATTGTTTATTCGTAAGTATTTACTGGGGTGTATTTTATCATCCACATCCATGTTCCCTCAATATGTAATATTGTTTCCATCCACTTGAAATAGTTTAAATCCAATTTTACCCTTAGGTGAGTTTTTAGTAAAGAATATGAAAGGAATCTTTTGTCGTTTTTCCGTACGAGGTACTTTTTGACTTTTCTGACAAAAGTACGAAGAATGTTTTTTTTAACTTATACGGCATGAATGGATTTTTAAAACATTACTTCAAAGAAGCTTCCTTTACAAGTTTTCAAGTTTATTTTTAATCAACTTCTTTTATTTTAAAGTTGTATGACATGTTATGAAAGGAAAAATGTTTTTGAAGAAGAAAGGATATTTTCCTCAAGAATTCAATTCAACTGTTTTATCAAAATTATTTTCCATCTAAGATAATAAAGGGTTCTGTTTCTATCCATATTTTTACATTGGTTTGACTATGTTGTGATGGAATTATGTTTATGAATTCCTTTATCATATATGAATTGATTTATGATGTCATGATGTTTCAAGAATCCCATTTTTGTTATATGTGTTATGCGATGATGTATGTTTTATGATTATGTGGCACACATAAGAAAGGATTCATTATAAGATGGGTGGGACCTATATCTCCCTCCAATGCATTGGGTAATGATTTTATATCTCATGAGATAGACATGGCTGGAACGGAAGGTTATTTCGGTTCAGTGATACAGGACTGAAACGAGGAGTGAACTCGGTTCAGAAAGGGACTTTGTCCACTAAGATAGTCTTGGCAATGAGTCATGGCTAACAAGAAATGATTTTCCATGATTATGTGTGCATGCCACAAAGATTCAAGTTTTATGTTATGATTATGGGGATCTCATTTTCAATTCTATGATTTATTCCATGTTAAGATATTATGATCTCTTTTGCAGGTTTTGATTTTCAAAAAGATATGATATGATTTTTATTTCCTTTATTTGCCCTTGCTGAGCATTTGAGCTCACCCTTTCATGTTTTCTTTTCCCCAGGATATAAAGAAAGGTTTTAGGTTAAAAAAAAAGGAAGATCTTTATGGGAGATGTTGAAGATCTTTCACCCCGATTAGAAGATTTTATTCCGAGTTTCCAAAGACACTAAACTATTACGATCCTTGTGTGTGTGTTTTTGTTATGTACTAAGTATTCCGCAAAAGTAATGTAATGTCCATGTACGTCAAGATACGGGTCTCTACAGTTGGTATCAGAGGAAAGGTTTAGTCAACCTTTGGAAACTAGGATGCGAGAACTTTAGTGAGATCCCTAGAGATATTTCTAAGGTATGTCTAGGGATGTCTCTAAGGTTAAGTATACGTATAGGTTATAGTCCTAGAATTGCGCTAACGATCTTCGAATTTAACCTAAGATGTTAGATATTGAGGGTACTAACCCTTTATTATGTTGTTTTCCCTAGCATGATTTTTGTCTCTCATACTATTCTTTTGGGGTTTTAGACAATGGCTGGAACCCGAAGGAACCGTGTTAATGCGGAATGTGATGGGCAATGCAATGATTGTCCCCCTGAGCAACCAAACGATATGGGAGCCGGAATGCAAAATCTTGTAGCCATGCTCACACAACTTTCTCAAGCTATGAATCATGCAGGACTTCCAAACGAGCAAAGGAAGGAGCAACATTCTGTTGAATCCTTCATGAGGCAGCGTCCACCTTCTTTCAGTGGGTCTACTGATCCATTAGTTGCTGAACAATGGATTAGTACTACTGAAAAGATATTTTCAGTTCTTCAATGTTCTGAACATGATAAAGTCATCCTAGCAGTGTATCGTTTGGAAGGAGATGCTGATCAATGGTGGAATCTTATTAAGAATACGAGGCAAAGGGATGAAATTGAGTCTATGGAATGGGACGAGTTCAAGAACTTATTTTTCAATAAGTACTTCCCTCGTATTCTTCGAACAAAGATGGAGAAAGAGTTTCTTGAACTGAAGCAAAGGGACGATGAATCTGTTGGTACCTATGAAGCAAATTTTACAAGACTTGCAAGGTATGCTTCTGGTATTATCATCCAACCTGAAAGTAAAGTTGATCGATTTTTCAGTGGCTTAAAACCAAGTCTTCGAAGGGCATTAGCTATAAGAGACTTCAGTAGCTATGAAGAAATTGTGCGTTGTGCTATCAAGGTAGAAATGGAAGTTGGTGTTACATATCCATCTCATGGTTTTGACAAGAAACGAAAGATGGAGTTCAAGGAGAAATCTCAGAATAATGGTGAAAAGAAGATAAATGTTTCCTTATGCACAAAGTGTGGAAAGAAGCATGGTGGAGATTGTCTAAAAGGGACTAGAAAATGTTTTAAGTGTGGAAAAGAAGGTCATCGAGCAGCTGAGTGTCGAAGTAATGGAAAAAGGGTTTCTAATGATAAAGCAAACACTGCAGAGAACGCACCGCCAACACTTCAATGCTTCAAGTGCAAGGAAATGGGGCATTATGCTAATAATTGCCCTAATCCAAGGGTTAGTGATGATCAAAATGAGCAACCACTGAAGGCAAAGGACAAAGGGAAATCACATGCGATCACTATTGGCAATGTTGAATATGACAACGATGTGGTGGAATGATTAAGTGTTTATGTAATGGGATTCCAAAATAATGTTGTATCATTGAGTATTGCAATATTTATTGATGTGGTATTCAAAGTGATTGAGATATTTTTTGGAAATAAGATGATATGCGCATAATGAAGACGATAAAATGAAATGTTTAATAGTATTCATGAGCTCATGATTGATATAAGGACTAAGTGATATCATGGTTTGAGTATATACAATTTTGAGGATTTTGGTATGTGGAAAGTGTTAACTTTTAACTGCACTCATGTTTTCACTAAGGTATTCAAGAGAATAGACGATTAAGGACATTGAATGTTTGGAATGTGACCAACAAGACATATCTTATGATATGTGGGGATCAACGACAGTATTAAATCTCTGGTAATCGTTGTCACTATATTATGAGAGTGGACTGCAGTATTATGTATAAGCCTAAAGATTAGACTGGATTATGTTGTACATAAGTTATTATTGATTAAGGATAGAAGTTCTCTCGATATTACTGATGGGATGTTATAGTAATATAGTTTTAGAAAAAGGACAACCTGCAGGACGGGCGACAGCCCATCGCTTCGGACAAGGCTGTGGGAATCGAACCCACAACCAAAGTGCGACTGGCCTTTATCGCCTACCACTGGCCTACAGGAAGTCCCTGTTTAGTAGAAACTAGTTTTATTATATTAAGCAGTATGATATATGAAGTATAAGTCCATTTTAGGAACTATATATGATTAATCTCACTATAGATCAACTTATGTATATAATTTTTGCTAACCTTTTGTTTGAGACAGATGGAATGACCCGTCATTCTATCACATGATCTGCTAACACTTCACGAATAACAAATTCAACTTCATTTATTTAAGAGATGAAGTGGAAATTGTTTTAGGCACGAACAATAGTGAGATTGTACCAAAATAAAGAAAGTAATTATTCCAATTCAAATTTTCAACTTTAGGGAAATGATCTTGAAAACCAAAAATGTTGTCCTAGTGATCTTATACCTGATGAATCGGATGGTACCTTAGATCGTCACAAATTTATGGATTTGTGATTATTGGATTTTCCATAGCCATGTTCTCTACCACTCTCCATCAGAACATGATGGTTAGATTTCTCTTCCCTATCCATATTTTCACCTATGTGGAAACCCAATGATTAGTTTATTTGGGTAACCGTTACGTTTCATACTTTTGTTTTTAAAGATTGGTTTTGATATTCCTTTTTACGATGTGGGTTTCTATTAAAGAAACTTTCAAATAGTAAACCATTTATAACCCCGACGAATTTTGAGGGCGAAATTCATTTTAAGGGGGGTAGAATGTAACAGCCCAAGATTTTATAAAAAATATTCTTTTTAATTTTATTAATGTCTTGTGTTGTACGCTACACCAAAAGGAGCTTGCACAACACGCATCCTTGACTTGCCTTGCATTACACGCAATCGCGACCTTCCTCGATAGCGTGTGTAATACGCAATACCGAGTTTCACTAAACAACGATATGCTATTAAAATATTATTAAAACTAGCCGTTATGAATAGTAATAACCACTTTTTAAAACTCTGTAAATCTTATTTTTCAAAATGAACTTCATTTTTGGATTCGGAGTATCGAATTTAGCCTAAGGTGAAATTTTGGTACATTTCGGATGACTTTCATATTCTGATGAATAGTGAAAATTACTAAATTTTAATTAAAAACAACTTTTTTAATCGAAATAATTAATATTGATAAATTATTAATTTGAGTGGTTTTAAAGTATATTTAGAATATGTTTTTACAATTTAATACAATGTTGTTCATTGGATGTAATTTCACATTTAAACTAGACATAAACAAGTGTCAATCTTTTGATAGATATTGTTTCTTAAAAACACGCTATTTCTTTTAACAGCGGGATTTAATTATAAAATTAATTAATGAAACTTTTATGTTATGAATTTGGTAAAATAGACTTCATTTTTGAATTCGGAATATGAAATATAGCTTGGGATGAAATTTTGGCATTGTTCTGAAAAACATCAATTTTTGATGAATAGTGAAACTACTAAGTGGTAGGTTAAAAACTGAATTTTGCATAAAACTTAATTTTACCGCTTCTGTGAATGGAATTTCGAAAATCCGAGAGACACGGTTAATATCAAGGACTAAAATGTGGTTCAATGAGATGAAAATAATTTTTTGGTGAATAGTAACTTTTTACTTTTTTTTACCGCGGTTAATAGTAAATAGGGTAACTAAGGGTAAATATGATATTACTATTACCCTAACACATGTCCTAATTCTATTGGACAAATGTAATTCGACCAAAAACAAACTTAGGAATAAAATATGACCATTTAGGCCCACTTGGATTAGATTAGGACATTTATTATTAATTTATTTAAAGAAAGGTTAAAATAGTTAAAATCAAAGTTTAATAAGTAAATCATTTTTAATATGGGGTTATACATAAGATAAATTCGATTGTAAATATTCATTAGAAAGCTAAAAAGATTTCCTACATGATGGTATTTTATTTGTAATTTTTAGACATCAAATAATTTATTTTATTTATGACACAACGATGATGCAGTAATTATCTTATTAATGAAATATTGACATAATTGATGTTATAAATACCAAAATAAATGTAATTTGAGATTTTTTATGAATTACAATAATTTTCTAGGTTACTATGATATATTAATGTTGATTTAATCAACTTGGTTCGAACATTTAATTCTGTTATGACTTTCACAAAAATCATATATCAAATAGTGTCAAAATTGACACAAAATAGTTTTTAAATCAAATATTATATTATTAATTGTTATTGTATTCCTAAAAATCTAAGGTTCGGCCAAATGACTTAGATAAGGATATATATATTAATAATAATCAATTTGGGGTTCGTTTGGCATGTTATAGTAAGTTTATTAACCATATAGTGAAAGAAAACAAAAAGACATGGTAAAAGTTAAATTATTTAACTTAGAGTTAAATTTAATTGATAAGGTCAAAATAATATCCTAAACTTGTCTAAATTCTATTGGTTGATAGGATTTCGACCCATCCCCACTTTAGCTTTAAAATAAGACCCTTTGGAACCATTATAAACCGATTTTGACTTTAATATAAAATAATATTTTGAGATATTCCTAAGTTGCCCCTCTCCTCCCTTATAAAAGGACACCTCCTCCCCCTCCTCCTCACACCAATTTGAGCACTCAAGCTCGGCCAACCCCTGCCATTTTCCCTTCTCCACTTCCCTAGAATAATCCTAGAGGTCCTGGTCTTCTCCAAAGACCAATCTTAGTTCCTTAAGTGGAGGATTCAAAAAGGCGTTCCAAAGAAGAGGAGCTTCGGACACGAACAAAGCAAATCGGACCTAAGGTAAGGGAAATATCACAATCTCATTTTTATCCGAGATTGTTTATTCGTAAGTATTTACTGGGGTGTATTTTATCATCCACATCCATGTTCCCTCAATATGTAATATTGTTTCCATCCACTTGAAATAGTTTAAATCCAATTTTACCCTTAGGTGAGTTTTTAGTAAAGAATATGAAAGGAATCTTTTGTCGTTTTTCCGTACGAGGTACTTTTTGACTTTTCCGACAAAAGTACGAAGAATGTTTTTTTTAACTTATACGGCATGAATGGATTTTTAAAACATTACTTCAAAGAAGATTCCTTTACAAGTTTTCAAGTTTATTTTTAATCAACTTCTTTTATTTTAAAGTTGTATGACATGTTATGAAAGGAAAAATGTTTTTGAAGAAGAAAGGATATTTTCCTCAAGAATTCAATTCAACTGTTTTATCAAAATTATTTTCCATCTAAGATAATAAAGGGTTCTGTTTCTATCCATATTTTTACATTGGTTTGACTATGTTGTGATGGAATTATGTTTATGAATTCCTTTATCATATATGAATTGATTTATGATGTCATGATGTTTCAAGAATCCCATTTTTGTTATATGTGTTATGCGATGATGTATGTTTTATGATTATGTGGCACACATAAGAAAGGATTCATTATAATATGGGTGGGACCTATATCTCCCTCCAATGCATTGGGTAATGATTTTATATCTCATGAGATAGACATGGCTGGAACGGAAGGTTATTTCGGTTCAGTGATACAGGACTGAAACGAGGAGTGAACTCGGTTCAGAAAGGGACTTTGTCCACTAAGATAGTCTTGGCAATGAGTCATGGCTAACAAGAAATGATTTTCCATGATTATGTGTGCATGCCACAAAGATTCAAGATTTATGTTATGATTATGGGGATCTCATTTTCAATTCTATGATTTATTCCATGTTAAGATATTATGATCTCTTTTGCAGGTTTTGATTTTCAAAAAGATATGATATGATTTTTATTTCCTTTATTTGCCCTTGCTGAGCATTTGAGCTCACCCTTTCATGTTTTCTTTTCCCCAGGATATAAAGAAAGGTTTTAGGTTAAAAAAAAAGGAAGATCTTTATGGGAGATGTTGAAGATCTTTCACCCCGATTAGAAGATTTTATTCCGAGTTTCCAAAGACACTAAACTATTACGATCCTTGTGTGTGTGTTTTTGTTATGTACTAAGTATTCCGCAAAAGTAATGTAATGTCCATGTACGTCAAGATACGGGTCTCTACAATATTTATGTATATGATTCTTGTATATTTTAATAACAATGATTTAACTATTATACAGGAGGTTAACCTACCCTCAAACAAGGAAAAGTACAAGGTAAGGGTTTATTTAACAATCTCTTCATTATCTGAGATTGTTTATACATAATTATATACTGGGACCTCTTTATCATCCACATCCATGTTTCTTAAAAATGTATTTAAAATAATTTTTTATATTTTACAGACTATGATTTAAAGCCATTTATACCCTTTTTTTACTTTTTATAAGATGTTTATAAAAGAATATTTTCGTCTTTTTCCAAACAAGGTCCTTTTTAACCTTTTCAAATGAATTAAGGTAAGAATGCCTTTTTTTAACCTATACCGCGGGTGCGGCTATTTTGTGCCATTATAAAATCATCGAAGCTTCCCTAAAAAGCTTATAAGAATATTTTAAAATTAATAATTTTAATTATGTGTCTTTTAAATGATTTCAAAAAAGAGACATTTCTCTCAAATAGTTTTGATTTCATCTATATCAACATCCTTTGATGGATTTTAAGCTTATTTGAAGTTGATTTATTATGATACAAAACTTCCATGTAGTATTGATGTTTTTGTGATATGTTTTACTATGGATGTTTTATTTTTATACCATTCACGGTTTATAGAGAAATTATTGACATTTCTTATGCTAGTTTTAATACTAATGTTCATGTTATGTTTAAACATGTTCATTAGAGGAATGCATTGGACTTAATAATTGAAGGGTGGAGCCCTCTATAGCTCCTCGATGCATCAGTAGGTCTCATGAGACAAACTAGTTTCTTGGCACAAGGTCTTGACAAAATATTATTTTTAGTCTTGGAACAAGGCCTTAACTATGTGGTTATGATAGTCTGGCATTATGCATTCCATCGTTATGAAAGTGGTTATTGATATTGCATGTGATTATTCGACTAGTAGAATATCCATGTGAATAAGTAAATGGAATTATTTCATTTTATTTTTTCCATGTTATTCTGAATTTCAAGTTTAAAAAGCTTATGTTATAGTTATACATTGCCTTAAATGTTTATGCTTACTTATTAGAGTTTCCGCTATATTTTTATCCTTACTGAGCATTTGAGCTCACCCCTTTCTGTGTTTTATTTTTCCAAAGATGTGGAGAAGTATTTTACGAATGACCTGCAGGGATAGTATGAGGGGATATAAGTGTGGTCTACAAATACAAGATGTTTTTGTAGTTTTTCACTTTATGTTTTAATATAAACGTTATGAATATATCTAGTGTTTCCAAGGGTACTAAACTAATCAGTCTTTTGAGACATGATCTTTTGTGATCATTCCAATATTACGTAATAATGCACCAACTCTGGGTAACTGGGGTCGGGGTGTTACAGTTTGTATTAGAGAAGTTTAGTACAGTCCTTGGAAGCAATATTTAGAAAAACTATGATTAGAGCACATATCCCTAAGATAAACTTTGAGGATTAGTATAGAAGAACTTCCTAGAATTTTGGTATTGTAGAGATTTTGTGACTTTTTCGAGAAATACATCCTTGTCTAGATACGAGCAGGTAGAGGCAGCTCTCGCATAGGTGTACCTAAGGGTAAAACCCGAAAACACCACTTGGAGCTAGACTTGAACGGGAACTGGTGAACGACAATGGGCCTTGCTACACTCTTGGTTATAACACACCCGAGGGATATGCATAGGATAATTCTCATTTTCTTTACAAACCAATATGAAGGGTTTATGAGTATATACTTCCTCAAAGAAAACATTTTTATGATTATGGATTATATACATAAACTGTTCAATTTATGTTAAGTGTTTTACATGTTTGGATTTATGTATTGTGATTCATAAACTAATCTAGTTTATGCCATTGTTTAGAAATGGCACCTAATGGAAGGAATGGAAACCGTATCAATGCATTCACTCCATGTATGTATTTCCCTCCTGTTCAAGATAATTATAGTGGAGTAGGTGATACAAGTGGTTCTGATCATCTAATCACCATACTGAGACAACTCACTCAGGTTATGAATAATAACCTTACCAGTATGAAGCACCCTGATCCGCAGTGTGGAGGATCAATGTTAGACTGCTTCTTGAGGAAAAAACCACCAACATTAAATGGGGGTACAAATCCACTAGTAGCTGAGAAATGGATAAATTATTTAGAGAAAATATTCCACGCCTTGGGGAGTAGCGAAAGGGAAAAAGTTTTCATGGAAGTTTATGATCTCACTAGAGATGCTGATCAATGGTGGATATTGATTCAAAATACTAAAGAAGATGATGAAGTATCAAATATGGAATGGAGGGAGTTTAAACATATTTTATTAGAAAAATACTTTCCTCAGGACCATAGAGCGGATATGGAAAGACAATTTCTGAGTCTGAGGCAAAAGGAGAACGAGAATGTTGCAAAGTATGAGTCTAACTTTACAAGGTTAGAAAGGCATACTGAAGATTATATGAGTAACCCAAGGAGTAATATTGATTGTTTCTTTGATGGGTTAAAACCATTTCTCCATCGAGCATTAGTCTCAAAATCCTTCTCGTCATACGATGATATTGTCTCATAAGCTATCAAGACAGAAAAATAATTCTCTAAGTATTATGACATTAAATCAAAGCAATAGAAGAAGAGATCTACTGATCGCTCTAGAAATGGAAATAAGGGGAAGAAGGGAAAAGTTGAATATATATCCTGTAGTAAATGTGGTAAGAAACTCCCTGGTACTTTCTTGAAGGGAATAAGAGTCTGTTACAAGTGTGGTGAAAAAGGCCACCAAGCTCGTGATTGCAAGGGGTAGAAAGAAGCTACCAGTGTTAAATGCTACAATTGTAGGGAGATGAGACATTATGCAAATTAATTTCCTAAGCGTTAGGGGAACTTACCTCAGAAATGACCAAGGGATCAAGGCCAAGCTTATACTATCACTATTGCTGAGGTAGAAGCTCCAAAAGACGTGGTGGCATGTAATTTAATGGTTTCCTCAAGTTTAGCCAATGATTTATTTGATTTTGGATCATCGCATTGTTTTCATATCTTCCCAGTTTTCTAAGAAAATTAGATATTTCCAATTTGATTTAGCAAGGGAGTTTTCAGTTAAAACTCCTAATGAAAATATCATCGCAACAAATGTTCCAATTAGAGCATATAAATGTTCTTTATCTTCTGATCTCATAATCATACCTATGATTGAGTTTGATATAATCCTCGGTATGGATTGGAATTCAGACCATGATGAATAGATTTATTATAAGAAGAAGGAGGTTACGGTTTTTGATGATGGTGATAAGGAACACCTTATCTTTAGAACAGAAACGTCACCACTAAATTCTTATCTAGATCCACCCCTAGTAGCTCAAATAAATTCAATTATTGGGGAGGAAGAGAATGAAATGACTATGGGTGAGGAAAGGAATGTTCAAATAGAGGATGTACCTATTGTGAGAAAATATGTTGATGTGTTTCCAGAAGATTTACCTGGACATCCTCCAAAATGAGAAATTGAGATTTCCATTGATTTAATTTCTGGATCAATGCCCATATCGAAGACCCCTTATAAAATGACCACTGTGGAATTAGTAGAACTAAGTAAACAACTAGAGGAATTGAGTAATAAGGGGTTTATTCACCCTAGTGTTTCTCCATGGGGAGCCCCTATCCTTTTTGTTAAGATGGAAGATGGATCTATGAGGTTATGTATCGACTACATGGAGATCAATGCTATAACAACAACGAACAAGTATCCCGTACCTCGCATTGATGATTTATTTGACCAACTTCATGGAGCTCAATATTTTTCAAAGATTGACTTTCGATCTGGATGCCATCAGTTGTGTGTGAAGAAGGAAGACATTCTGAAAACAGCATTTCGAACCAGGTATGGGCATTACGAGTTTATAGTAATGCCTTTTGGGTTGACTAATGAACCCTCTATTTTCATGGATATAATGAATAGGGTTTTCAAGGAATATCTTGATGAATTAGTTTTGGTATTTATTGATGATATCTTGGTATACTCAAAAAGCTACAAAGATCATGAAAATCACTTGCGCATTATCCTGAAGAATCTGAGAAGACATGAATTATGTGGGAAGTTTAGCAAGTGTGAATTCTACCTTCAGTAGATTTCTTTTCTTGGCCATATTGTCTCTAAGGATGGAATATATGTTGATCCTTCAAAGACAAGAGCAATCCAAGAATGGCCAGCACCGATGAGTATAACTGAGGTAGGCAGTTTTATTGGTTTAGCTGGTTATTATCAAAGTTTCATCCAGAATTTTTCCCGATTGGATAACCCATTAAAGAAGCTCACACGTAAAGGGGTTAAATTTGATTGGAAAAAAGAGTGATAAGAATGTTTCAAAGAACTAAATAGAATATTAGTCAATTCTCCAATATTGACTCTACCATTGGGGAATGATGGGTTTGTTATTTATATTGATGCTTCAAAAAAGGACTTGGTTGTGTCCTTATACAGAATGATAGGGTTATTTCCTATGCATCACGATAGCTAAAAATTCATGAGAAAAACTATCCTGCTCATGATCTTGAGTTAGCTGCTATAATCGTTTCTTTGAAGATATGGAGACACTATCTATATGGTGAAAAATGTGATATTTATACGAATCACAAGAGTTTGAAGTATATTTTCTCACAGAAAGAACTCAACATGCGGCAAAGGATATGGCTTGAACTACTCAAGGATTATGATTTCACTATACACTACCACCCATGGAAGGAAAATAAGGTGGTAGATGATTTGAGTAGAAAATATCATGGAGTTTGGAACAATATGAGAGTTGAAAAGGATCATATATACATGGATCTAGTAAATATGGATATGCGAATAACCATGGAAGGTGAAACATCAATACTTTCTCAAATGGTTCCCAAACAATCTTTACTAGAAAGGATAAAGAGTTCGTAGACCGATGATGAAGAGTTTCAAAAGATGATTAAAGCTGTGAATGATGGGAGATTGAGTGACTTTGCGTATGAAGATGGAATTTTGAAATTTTTGAAGAGACATTGTGTTCCCAATATACCTGATCTAAAATGGGAATTTTTGGATGATACTCATAGTTCCAGCTTCTCTTTACACCCTGGGAGCACAAAAATATATAGAGATTTGAAGGAATATTTTTGGTTGGACAACATAAATAGGGAGATTTCTGATTTTGTGTCAAGATGTATGGTTTTTCAACAAGTGAAAGCTGGAAGGCAACATCCCGGAGGAGTCATAACACCTCTTCCCATACCGAAGTGGAAATGGGATAATATCACGATGGAATTTGTCATGGGACTACCAAAGACTTCTAGAAGGAATGATGCAATATGGTTCATTGTTGATCATCTTACCATTTCAGCGCATTTTCATTCTATAAGAGAATATCTACAACTTGAACGTCTAGAAAGACTATATATTAATGAAGTTGTGAGACTTCATGGAGTACCCCTATCGATTGTTTCTGATTGTGATCCCGTTTTACTTCAAGATTCTGGAAAAGTCTTTAGAAATACCTGGATACTGAACTTCATTTGAGCACTACTGACCACCCCCAAACTGATGGACAATTAGAACAGACTATTCAAACCTTAGAAGACATGTTGATATCTTTCTCACTTGACTTTTATGGTATGTGGGATCAATATTTACATTTGGTATAATTTTTCGATAACAATAGCTTCTATTCAAGTATTCAGATGGCACCATATGAAGCATTATACAGAAAGAGATGTCGCACACCAACCTGTTGGGATGATGTTGGTTAAAGAAAACTTGTAGTCCCAAAACTAGTGGAGGAAACGATGGAAAAGGTGAAGGTAATCCAAAACCACATCAAAGAATCTCAATGTAGGTAGAAGTGCAATGCTGAAAACTGAAGACAGGATTTGGAATTTCAGGTAAGAAATCATGTTTTCTTGAAGGTATCTCCATGGAAAGGAGTTATAAGTTTCGACAACAAAGGTAAATTGAGTCCCAGGTATATAGAACCTTTCTAGATTCTTGAACGAATTGGGGCTGTAGCTTATCGGTTGGCAATGCCGCCATGTCTCTCCAAAATTCACGATGTGTTCCACATATCACTGTTGAGAAAATAAATGTCTAACCTAATGCATGTACTCACTTATGAGGAAGTAGAACTGGAACCCAATCTGTCTTATTGGGAAGAGCCCTTCCGGATTCTTGATACAAGAGAATAAGTGCTGAGAAATCGGATGACTCATCTGTTAAAATTTCTATGGAGAAACCATAAGATGGAAGAGGCAACGTGGGAACCCGATGAACTTATGATGAAGAACCACCCGAGTCTATTCATGTGGTGGTATTCTAGAAATTTCTTGGATGAAATTATTTTAATGATGAGATAATGTAACCCCCCAAGATTCCACGGTACGTTTCCCTTTGAATAATGCAATAGCTTGCACTGTACGCAACTTCGAGATTCTAACACACTGTAACCAATCAAACTAGCCGTTATGAATAGTAATACCAACTTTTTGAAATTTAATAAATTTTATCTTTCAAAATGGACTTCATTTTTTGATTCAGAATATCAAAATTATCCTAGGGTAAAAATTTGGTATTTTTCTGAAAACATTAAATTTTTGATGAATAGTGAAAAACACTAAGTCATAATTTAATACCGAATTTTTATTTAAATAATTATTTATTTTATTTACATTTATTTTAGGTCAAAATAGATACATAATACTTATATAAGTTCAATTTAATTCAATAGAGTCAATTTATAATAATTTTAGATATATAAAAATTTTATTGAACTTTTAACCGTCTTTTACCCATCTCTTAGGAGAATTTGAAAATTAAAATAAAACTTAATTTTACCTCTTCTATGTGTGGAATTTAGAAAATACGAGAGACACGGTTAATATCAAGGAGTAAAATTTGGTTCAATAAGTTAAAAATATTTTTTGGTGAAAAGATACTTTTTACTTTTATTTACCACAGTTAAATGTAAATAGGGTAATTAAGGGTAAAGTGATATTATTATTACCCTAAAACATGACCTAAGTCTATTTTCTAAGTATAATTAGACCAAATAAACAATAGGAATAAAATATTAACCTCTTTGGTCCACTTGGATTAGATTAGGACATTTATTATTATTTAATTCAAAGAAGAGTTAAAAGAGTTAAAATCAATATTTAATAACTAAAACATTTTTAATATAGGGTTATAAATAATATAAATTAGATTATAAATATTCAATAGAGAGATAAAAATATTTCCTACATAATGGTATTTTATTTATAATTTTTAGACTTTAAATAATATAATTTAATTATGACATAATGATGATGCAGTAATTACCTAATTAGTGAAATATTAAAATAATTGATATTATAAATACCAAAATAAATATAATTTCATACTTTTAATGAATTAAACGAATTTTTTAGGTTAATATGAAATGTTAGGGTTGATTAAATGAATTAGGTTCGAAGTAAAAATGCTTTTATGAATTTAGAAAAAACAAAATACCAAGTAGTGTCAAAATTGAAATAAAAAGAGTTTTAAAAACAATATTATATTATTAATTGATATTAAATTCCAAAAAATCTAATGTTTGTCCAAGAAACTTATATAATGATAGGTGTATCATTAATGGACCACTTGGGGGGTCTTTTGGAAGTATATAGTAATTTTATTAACTATATAATATAAAAATAAAAAGAGACATGGTCAATGTGAAACTATTTAACTAAGAGTTAAATCAAAACGATTTAGTTTATATAGTGACCCAACCTGTCTAAAACCTATTGGTTGACTGGTGTTCGACCTATCCCTACCTGAAACTTTAAATAATCCCCTTTTTAGCCATTATAAACTGAATATGAATTTATTATAAAAAAATATTTCTAGCTTTTCCAAAGGTTCCCCTCACCCCTCTTATAAAAGGGCACACCCCCTTCTCTCAAATTCATACCTTCAAAGCCTTTTTGTCCAGCCAACCCCTGCCCCAATATTCTCTCAACTTCCCTAAATTCAACCTAGAGGCCTTAGTTTGATCAAAAATATTACCTATGGATCCCTTTTGATCAAATCAAAAGGAAAACCCCGAAGAAGAGGCAATGTTTTCACCACCCTCTTTCAAGTTCTTTTCTTCTTCCACGTTTTCTTTCTTTGTTATTTACATTATTAAATAATAACTCCAGTATTTTCAATATACTGTGATGTTATTATAAATATTTTACAACCATATTCATTATTCTATCCATCCTTTGAATGATGTGACACCATACGTGTGTACGTACGACTTACCGTCTCCACGTCGTGGTGTAATTGTTATTCAAAATATTATTATTTGGATGGGTATGATAATGATGTTTAATTGAATTAAATAATAAATTTAAAATTATAATGATTCTTTATATATGATATACCATCGAATTATATACAATTTTAATATCAAATGAATGATATTTTCGCTCGTGCCTACGTACGGATTACCCTCTCCACGAACGCGAGGAGATTCATTCCCCATCGTATTCATTCAAGACTAATTATCATTTGATGATTACAAGTAATTTTTAAGGACATGATATCATTATGGATATGAATAATATACAACCTATCCATAAAAAACTCTGCTTATGTAACAAATCATATAAAGGAAAATGAATTAGTTAACACCCGAAACGACGATAATACTAAAATATTATTAACAAAGCAATATTAAAAGATCATATATGATATCATATTTATGTATATGATTCTTGTATAATATAATAAAAATGATTTAAATATTTTACATGATCTTAACCTACCCTCAACCAAGGAAAAGTACAAGGCAAGGGTTTATTTTATAATCTCTTCATTATCCGAGGTTGTTTATACGTAATTATCTACTAGGACCTCTTTATCATCAACATCCATGTTTCTTGAAAATGTATTTCAAATCATTATTAATATTTTATAGACTATGGTTTAAATTTATTTATACCCTCATTTAACTTTTTATAAGATGTGTTTAAAGGAATATTTCTGTCATTTTCCAAAAAAGGTTCTTTTTAACCTTTTCGACAGAATTAGGGTAAGAATGTCTTTTTTTAACTTATATGGCACGTGAGGCTATTTTCCGCCATTATAAAATCATTGAATCTTCCCTTAAAATCTTATAAGAATATCTTCAAAGTAAATGTTTTAATTATGTGGATTTTTAATGATTTCAAAAAAATAGATATTTCTCTCAAATAGTTTTGATTTCATCTATATCAACAACCGTTGATGGATTTTAAGCTTATTTGAAGTTGATTTACTATGATACAAAACTTCCATATAGTATTGAAGGTTTTGTGATATGTTTGACTATGAATGTGTTATTTTTATACCATTCATGGTTTATGTAGAAATTATTTACATATCATATGCTAGTTTTAATATGAATGTTTGTGTTATGTTTAAACCTGTTCATATGAGGACTGCATTGGACTTAATAAGTGACGGGTGGAGCCTGCTATAGCTCCTTGATTCATCGGTAGGTCTCATGAGACATGCTAGTGTCTTGTCACAAGGCCTTGACAAAATCCTATTTTTAGTCTTGGCATAAGGCATTGAATATGTGGTTATGATAGTTTGGAATTATGCATTCCATCAAAATGAAAGTGGTTATTGATGTTGCATGTGATTATTCGACTAGTAGAATATCCACGTGAATAAGTAAATGGAATTATTTCATTTTATTTTTTCTATGTTATTCTGATGTTAAAGTTTAAAAGGATTTTTTTTCGTTATACATTTCCATAAATGTTTATGCTTATTTGTGAATGTTTCTGCTATATTGTTATCCTTACTGAGAATCTGAGCTCACCCCTTTCTATGTTTTATTTTTCCCAGGATGTGAATAAGTACTTTATGAATGACCTGTAGGGATAGTATGAGGGGATATGAGTGTGGTCTATGGAGACAAGATGTTGTTGTAGTTTTTCACGTTATGATGTAATGTAAACTTTATGAATGTATCTAGTGTTTCCAAAGTTACTAAACTAATCGGTCTTTCGAGACTTGATCTTTTGTGATCATGCCAATATTATGTAAGAATGCACTAACTCTATGTAACTGGGGTCGGGGCGTTACATCTATTATCTCTAATCAAGGATTAAAAGTTTTTTATCATGACATAAAAATTCATTTAATTAATTTCCCTATTATAATTGATTTTTAATACAAAGGTTCAAAAGGTAAGTATATATCACACATAAATAAATATGTCCCTATATTGAAACATTCATGTCAAAATATATCCATGTGTACTTATTATGATAAGCGAGTACTAATCCCATGATATATCGTGTGTTGATTATAAATATCAAGAACCTATACCATCATAAAACAATAACATCACACAACATCTGAATCACTCATGGTAAAATAGAATCAAATGTAACAAGCACACAATATAAATAAAAATCCGCCCCTGGGAACTCAATCATCCCCCATACACAGGTTAGCTACTCCTATGCACATGATCATTACCATGTATTGAAACATCATAGTTTTTTTTCAACACTTGCCAAAATTAAAGTAAAATAAATGAAACATGGTACATTATAATACCACTTTGTAATGTCCCCTGATTCTACACTCTCTCATGTGGTTGAAACAGTTTAGTTATGAGTCCTCAAGCATTCCTCCTCAAATTCCAGAGGCTACTGACTAGTAGCCGAGGTGTGAAAAGTATAGTGGGGAGACTATACCCCCTAGTTATAGATTTAAAACACAATAGAACAAACTAATAGCATTCCTAAAAATATAAATATCAGAGTGAAAAAACAATTGAAACAACAAAATACAATGGAATCTCAACAATTAAAGCTAAACTAATAATCCAATTAATAATAAAGGAATAATGTAATGATTTTCTAGAAATTAAATAAATTTCATGTTATAAGTACTAAAAAATAAAAGATTACAAGACTCAACAAAACAATCCAAAGTCCCCAGTCCGGAACCCCATGTCGATCCCATCTCTAAACTCCAGCCCATCCAGTAATAAACAATCAACAGAAAGGTCCTTTTCTCTTATACAAACCTTTATCCATATAATCTACTCATGTACCAAATGGAGGCCGGAATATGGTGTTATTATAACTAAGTATGTCAATGCCACCATGTTTAAGAATACATAGTCTCATAATTAGTTTATCCAATAATAAAATAAACAAGTCCATTAATTAATTAATAGTTAAATTAATTCCACATCAGCCTTGTTTGGATCCATACTAAAGTATACAAGATAATCTCTTATGAACATTACAACCATAATATTATAAACAAGGTATAAATTACATAAATCTAGTTCAAACCCACTATATATGCATTTCAACATTTAATTAGGGATGAGCTAGGTATATCATAATTTCAGCATGTATCACTTGGCATAGCCAGATGTATAAGTATTTTAGTATGTATCATTGGGTTTAGCCCACTATATAAGCATTTCAGCATGTATTGCTATACCAATCCCACTATATAATCATTTCCACATGATTCACTCGTCCAAGCCTATTAAATATGAATTTTAGCATGAGTCACTAGGTTTGCGCCCTATATAATCATTATATCATTTAATCACAATAGAATTCATAGCAATAAGGATGTCAAAATATCACATCATATGGATTAATGGATAATTATGGAAAATTCCATTTTCATTTAATTAATAATTTCATATTTTAATAGGACATACCCAATAACATGCCAATTATCTCAATAAATAAGCCAATATATGGTGAATATATATCATGAAATCACCCACAATCCATTCTAGGATAGACACACATTAATAAATTAAAATATTAATTATTTTATATAGGTTCTCTCACTCAAATGGAATCCTCAAGCTAGGTCAATGACCGATTTGATTCAATATGAATAAAATGAATGGTTTATTTCATTTTTTAATTTATTTGATATATGATATGTTGGCGCAATTTGCAATATTACACAGACCTGAAAATTATAAATCCATAAAGTTAAGGTTTATACCCCCTACCTTTAACCGATGATAAAATAATACTTCCAATTGAAAATAGAAATAATATAGAAGGTGAAGTTTATTGAAAGAAGAGTACTAGATAAAAAAATCAAGATCAAAACCAAAAATCTACATAGTCAAGAGATTACATTTCCACAGTTAAAGAACGATGGAAGAGAAGAGGGAACCAATGGAAAACCAGTTTCTTGGAGATAAATTGCATAAACAAGACGTCCACAATTAAGATAAACACTCCAAATATTCTTGTAAGGTGGCCTAGGATTGAGAGGAGAACATTGTGTGTGAGTTAAAAATAAAATTCAACCACATGGAACACTTTAAAACTGTAGGTCTGGGAATTACATAGTGTGTAATATTGTCAAACATTGTGTAATTATTTTTAGTTAGATTGTTCAAAAAACTAGTCTCCTTAGAATATGATTTATTCCTATCAAACATTACTTTATGGGTAATTTATTCACACAATGTGTACCCTATTAATGTCATAAATTCGCACATGACCAATAACTATCAATGAAATATTACTAGATAAAATTACATGATGTTCATTAAATTTACACGATGTTTAAATGTTCAATAGGAGGTTTTCATCCATTTTGTCTTTTAAAAACATGAACCCCTTTAAGGATTATGAACATACCAAGAACCAATGGTAACACTTGACCCATAAATACGAGGTTTCCATTAATTTCAACAAGAAATCCATAATGGAACCTCGTATAGATCCTCTCTGGTTTTCTAATGCTTCCTCACAACCCAAGAATATGTTTATACATACAATATAATTATACAAATTTTATGTCATTTTTCAGAAAAAAACCTCTCTATAGATTAAAAATACACACTAAGGCTCAAATTAAGTAATAAATGAGGTATATACCTAAAAAAATATGGGATATTACACATAATGCCATGTATGCATCCCCATATTAAAGAGGATTCTATATAACAATGATGGTATGGTGTAATGTGGGAAGACTATACCCTCAGTAATTATATCCATAACAAGGTGATAATAACATAATATAATACAAATAAATATAACAATAGAAAAATAACTTGAATAAATATTATAACAGATTCTAGGCCAAATCATACAAATGTAATCAACATTCCCCTAATACAATAGTTCATCAAGTGTAATACTTTAATAAGAAATGACAATAAATAAAAGAACCACATATACAATCTGGAGTGTTTCATGATACTATTCCTATCTCCCAACTCTATTATCTTCAACAATCTATCACATAGACCTTTCCCTTCATCAGATCCCTAGTCATGAATTCTACTCGTTCACCTAGATACTTGAGAATGGTGGGAGTATAAACCAAAAAATACACCACCAATGCGTTCTTAGAAAATTTCACATGTAAATGGATGCATATGAATTGATGGAAAGTAAATTTACATATATGAATACAACTAATCATTCACTGAGTGATCATGCACTAAACAATATTCCATGAGCCTCGTACATACCTACTATGGCTCCCAGATGAATGGAATTACATAAAATAAATTGTAATCCTGTTTTGACTAGAACAGGACCTCAAAAGTATCTAAACTGCCATAAGGAATTTGATTTTTAGGACTTTCCATAAGTCCATAACATGCTATATATATCACAGGTCATGCCCCAAGGCAATCGTATCCTGAAACTACCTCTCTCTATCTCTCTATCAAGTTAGGACATATGGAATTTATGTCCATAAATATCCTTTAGTTAATCCCAAAGGCCATCGTATCCCTTACATGTGTCTCGATCCATCATTATAATTATCTCATGTCACACATTCTCCATGTATAAGGGACAACTAAGCCACGATGGTCCACCTATCAATAGATTATAGATGCAAAACTCTAAAGGCTATGAAATTAAATATTTTAAGGCATAACACGTATAGAAAACAATCAGAACATGAATGAATTATAGTATCCAATACACACACATATGAAGAAGGTATATAAACACACACTCATATTATCAAAACTCAAGAATGGATCTCTACAGAAAGAATGTATAACCAATAATGGAAAAAAATTAAAATTAATGGCCAAAAATGGCAAGGAATGACTACCTTTAGCATGATGAATCTTACTCCCAATGATCCCTCAAGAATGAATCCCATGTCACACCCATACACTAACATTCAATAGAAAAATGTCTATTCAAAAACCCCAGGACCTCTAAAATAGCGTTTATAGAAATGGATCAATCCAATAAATGTAATTCAAATCAATTTATTAGATATGATTTTTCATCAATAGTAGATCATGGATGAATCATTGAGGGGCCACCATAACTCAATATACAATGTCGATCCATCAATCGAGAATTAATTCTTCATTAGATATAGAAGAATATCCCAAGATCAATCCTACACAACTTATATCTATGATAAATTACAAATAAAAAGGAGAATTTAGATATTAAATGATAAATATAGCCTCAAATGATTCCTGAGATCAATCTAGAATTTAGGATTCCAAGAGGATAGGAAGGTGACACATAGAGGACCATGGAAAATATCACTAATGGTTTTTATTTTCATTAGAGTAATAATTAGGAGGGTATTATAAAATAATTGGATTAGCGAAAAAATGAAAACACCATTAATTAAGTTCATTTGTGTGCACCACCTATAGGTTGGTGTTATTGACATAATATTAGGAAATATTCCTTAGCTGTTAGATCTACGGTGTGTTATACTATAAATATACCCACTCACAACACCATCAGTATAAGGCCCCAGTCTTAAACCTTACTTAATCTTTAGTTATTACAAGATTACACATTGAGGATCTTTTCGGGTTTAGAGTTTTAGAGAATTAGATCATAAAACTTGCATTACATTCCACATATAAAAAAGTGGTTACATAAAAATATTATTCTTCATTCCCATCATTGGAAACACATTTAAAATAAAACATGGATTATTTCTTGACACATCCTTGACTCTATCATCTTATCATGTACCTTTCCCTTGACCTATGAAAAACATTTCAAAAACATGGGATGAGCATAAAAACTCAGTATGGGTTATAAAAAAAACATGGAAAGGAAACATGAGTTCATAGATACATAAGAATGAAATCATACTTTACCCATAAAACATAGGCACTTTAACATACCTCATAAAATCATGAATAAATCATATAAATCATAAGACATAAAGGTAACTTGAGGCATTCATAACATTCTTACGTAGGGAGTAACCCTCTTGGTTACGTTTGGAATACCCATCACAGTATATTCCCTAAAATCTCTTCGGAGAAACCTTAACGTTTCACTCCTTCGCGTTACCCAATGCATTGGAGAGCTATAACGGGCTCACCCGCCCTTAGTTTATCACGGAACCACCCGTCTTCATAATAATGCCCAAGTACCATAACATAATCATATCACATAAAACATGCATAAAGGAAACATAACATTTCCACATTTCAATCAAGAGATATCAATACAACACATTGATATAATAAAAACATTATGAAAACCATTTTCAATACCAAAGTAAAACATGGTATTTATTTTTCTTTTAAAAAAAGAAGGTATGGCTTGTAGAGGAAGCCGAAACTCAAATAACGGTTACGACGGCGGAGAAGTCGTTGTCGCCGCATACGTACAACAAAAACATTCCCTTTTGTTGTTTAGTAAACGCTTCGTATAAAAAAGATTCCTTTTGAATAAACGTAAAAGTCAAAGAGGTTTATACACCGTATAAAAGAAAGTTGCGTATAAAATAAAATATGTCTCAATGAAAGGAGATTGAGACGAAGTCCCATACCTCGTATCCGACTTGACCCGGCCGTTCTTTAATCTCCTGAATAATAAACTTGAGTTAATCTCTACTTGCTTAAGAACCTTTTTCAAGTTCATTATTCCTTTTATACCATGTTATGAACATCATGTAATCATTTAAGTTAATAATGTTCATTTTGTCGGTATTTGGTTCTTAAGTCAAAAATAGACTTCTTATACTTACATGTTGTTAATTTGGTCAAAGGTTCATTATATCCAGAATGGTATTCATGATGTAGATATCATATATGTCATGTATATCCAGTAAATACATTCATTTATAATCTTACATCACATTTAGAGGTATGAAATGAAATGCACCGTTCATGGAGACGGTAAGCCGTATGTACGCATGAACGCTACTTCCATTTCTATTTCATATTTTCTGGAATGGAATCATAATGATATAAGAGTATATTATAATTCCAGTATAATAACATATATAATATCATTAACTTTATCCTTTACACATCCCACATATGGTATTAACGAATCAAATCACTTTTAGGGGGCGATAGTCCGCACTTCCTAAAATGAAGATATCGTGTTTTACCCATAATGGAAACCATAAAGGTATGCCCAAAATGAAAAAACAGAAGCTTAAGGAAAATATAAACATATTATATATCATATATAAAAATAGTGATATCATAATGGCCACCTTTGAAGGTGTTTAATGAGTGTTGAACAATCATCGTTTCGGGAGGCAGAATTTCGCCATCCACGGAAACCGTATGTTCTTTAACCATTTGATGTAGTTGTGTGAGAGTGTAGCTCAAATATATCTTATAACAACATCCTAGTATATTGAAGATACTGGTGTTGTTACAAAAGAAGTAAATAAAAAGAGTTTTGGAGAAGAAAAATAAAACAAATGAACATGAGAGAATGAATTACCTTTAAAAGTGTAACTCCTTTTGAGTTGAGCCTAAAGGCTTCCTTTGAAAGGATTCTGCCCAAAGGGAATCCTCTAGGATGAGGAGAGGGATGTGGATAGAGTAAATGGGCAGGGGTTGTCCGAGCCAAAGGCTTGAAGAGTGTGTGAAATGAGGTAGAGGTGGGGGCCTTTTATAAGAGGAGAGTAGGGGCACTTTTGGAAAGTAAAGAAATATTACATTATTTGAAAATGTTTTTCGGTTTTAAAAGGTCCCACATTGATAGAATTCGTGGATAAGGTGATAAGGGTTCGAAATACATTCATCCAATTGGTTTTGGACATGTGTAGTCCATAGATTTTACATTATCTTTCTATTTTATTTAAATCGTCAAATAATGATGTCATCGCTGCATATTAGTATGTCAAATATAATTAAATTTATTCAATGTCTAAAAATTATAAAAAAAATACTATGATATAGGAAATCGTTCTAGCTTTCCAATGACTATTTATAATCAAAATTGGGACTTGTATAACCCCACTTACAAATTGTTTTCGCAAAACATATCATGTTTGTGTCATTTTCACTTTAACATTAAATAAAAAGTAATTTATGTCATTTCCCAACAAAAGTGGATCCATGGGGTCCCCAAGTTGACCCATGGCATGTCATGGTCGGCCATGACACAACCAATGAGGTTGGGACATGTGTCTAGGTCATTTCATTTTATTAAAGTATTATTTATACCTTAAACTACACTAATTACCATTAATCGCGATTAAGAACTTAATAAGTTACTATTCACCAAAAAATTATTATAATCTCATTGAACCACATTTTACTTCTTAATGACAACCATGTATGTCGGATTTTCAAAATTCAATACACATTAGTGGTAAACTGTCATTTAACTGAAAAATCAGTTTGCTTGATTACCACTTAGTGGTTTCACTATTCATCAAAAATTGAAGTTTTTCAGAAAATTACCAAAAGTTCACCCTAAGATATATTTGATATTCCGAATTCAAAAATGAAGTCCATTTTACAAAATTCAAATCATATAAGTCACATTAATTAATTCAATAATTAATTCCCGCTGCCAGAGCAAATAGCGTGTTTTTACAAAACAATAAGTATCAAAAGATTGACACCAGTTTAAGTCTAATTTCAAAGTGAAATTGATTACAATGACCAACATTGGATAAAATTGTAAAAATATATTCTAATTTCACTTCAAAACCAATTCAAAACATAATCTAATCATATAAATAAATTATATTAAAAATTAGTTTTGATGTAAAATGCAGTATTTTTCACTATTCCTTAAAAAATGAAGATTGTCAGAAAAATACCAAAAATTCACACAAGGTAAATTTTGATGTTCCAATCATAAAGAATAAGTTTATTTTGACAAACATAGTTTATAAAATTGTCAAAATATAGATTCAAAAATGGTTTTCCATCAAAAGGCAGTAAAACAATCTTTTAAGAATATTAGTGTATTCCATGCATAAGATTGTATTTATTTTTATTTTAAGCCTCTATAACACTATCTTAATTATTAAAAGACATAGATAAAAATATCTATTATTCATTACTTACTTGGGATGTTACATCCTTCCCCCCTTTAGAAAATTGCATCCCCGCAATTTATTTACTTATCGAATAAATGGGGGTACTTATCCCTCATTGCATTTTCAGATTCCCATGTTGCCTCTTCAATCATGTGGTTTTTCCATAAAACCTTTACCTGATGAATCACTTTATTCTGTAACACTTGCTCCCTGTGGTCAAGAATCTGGACCGGTTGTTCCTCATAAGATAGGTTCTCTTCCAGCTTAACTACCTCTGGACTCAAAACATGAGATGGATCTGGCATATACTTTCTCAACATCGAAACGTGAAAAACATTGTGTACCTGAGATAAACTTGGAGGTAAATCCACTCGGTATGCAACTGATCCAACTCTCTCCAGAATTTCGTATGGTCCAATGAACCTTGGACTCAACTTTCCTTTCTTACCAAATCTCATCACACTTTTCCAAGGAGAAACCTTGAGAAAAACATGATCACCTACCTCGAAAAATAGATCCTTCCTCCGGTTATCCGCATAACTCTTCTGCCTGCTCTGAGCTGTTCTCATGTGTTTCTGAATCAGCTGAACTTTTTCTGCCATCTCTTCTACCAATTCTGGTCCAATCAACTTTCTTTCACCCACTTCATCCCAGAAAGCTGGAGTTCGACACCGCTTCCCATATAATGCCTAAAATGGTGCCATCTGTATACTAGAATGAAAACTGTTATTATATGAAAACTCAACCAAAGAAAGATGTTGGTCCCAACTTCCTTGATAATCCATAGAACAAGCTCGTAGCATATCCTCCAATGTCTGAATTGTTCGTTCTGACTGCCCATCTGATTGAGGATGAAAAGCTGTACTAAAATTTAATTCAGTACCCAACGACTTCTGAAGGCCTTTCCAAAAGTTAGAAGTAAACCTGGGATCACGATCTGATACAATGGAGAGAGGAACTCCATGTAACCTGACTATCTCTTTAAGATACAAATGGGAAAGTTGATCAAGAGAGAAAGTATCTCGTATAGCAAGGAAATGAGCAGATTTGGTCAAGCGATCAACAATAACCCAGATTGCATTATTACCTCGAGATGTCTTTGGTAATCCAACAACAAAGTCCATGGATATATTCTCCCATTTCCACTCTGGCACTGGTAAAGGCTGAAGCATCCCTTTCGGTAACTGCCGCTCTGCTTTAACCTGCTGACAAGTCAAACACTTCACAGTAAAATCAGCAATATCTCTTTTCATTCCATCCCACCAGTAATACTCCCATAGATCTCTATACATCTTAGTACTGCCCGGATGAACTGAAAACGGAGAACTATGAGCTTCACATAACAACTCTCTCTTCAACTATGAATCATAAGGCACACACAATCTCTTCCCAAATCTCAAAATGCAATCATTATCAATGTTGAATTCAGGCAACTTACCTTTCTGAACCAGCTCTACCCTTTTCTACAACTCACTGTCTTGCTTCTGTGCTTGCTTGATTCTATCTGATAGAGAAGATCTCACTGACACCTGAAACAAAACAGAAGGACTTCCTGCACCAACAACTTCTATGCCAAAGTTCATCAAATCCTTAACCAAAGGATCACGTTCCAAATGCAACATTGTTAATGAAGCATTACTTTTTCGACTCAAAGCATCAGCCACTTTATTTTCTTTTCCCGGATGGTAATGAATTGTACAATCATAATCCTTGATTAATTCTAGCCATCTCCTTTGTCTCATGTTTAACTCTTTCTGAGTGAATATATACCTTAAACTTTTGTGATCGGTATATATTTCACACTTTACTCCATACAAAGGATGCCTCCAAATTTTTAAAGCAAAAACAATAGCAGCTAATTCCAAATCATGTGTAGGGTAATTTACCTCATGAGTTTTCAACTGTCGTGAAGCATAAGCAATTACCTGATCATTCTGCATTAGGACGCAACCAAGTCCTTTCAATGAAGCATCACTGTATATAACAAACTCACCATTCCTGGAAGGTAGTGCCAAAACTGGAGCATTCATCAATCTTCTTTTCAATTCCTGAAAACAATCATCACATTCTTTTGTCCTGATAAACTTAACACCCTTCCGAGTTAGCTTAGTCATTGGACTAGATAACCGTGAAAAATTTCTAACAAACCTTCGGTAATAGCCCGCCAAACCAAGGAAGCTACGAATCTCGGTTACATTTGTGGGTCTTGGCCATTCTTCCACAACTTTTGTTTTTGTAGGATCAACAGTTATTCCATCTTTAGAAACAATGTGACCAAGGAAAGAAATTTGTTGCAACCAAAACTCACACTTGATGAATTTCCCATACAGTTTCTTTTCTTTTAAGGTTTGCAAGATAACCCTTAAATGTCTTTCATGCTCCTCTTTACTTTTAGAAAACACCAAAATATCATCAATGAAAACCACCACAAACTTATCCAAGAACTCATGGAAAATTCTATTCATTAAGTCCATGAATACAGCAGGTGCATTGGTTAGCCCAAAAGGCATTACTACAAATTCATAATGGCCATATCTCGTACGGAACGCGGTCTTCGGAATATCTGCCTCCTTAACCTTCATCTGATGGTACCCTGATCTCAAGTCAATCTTTGAAAAAAACTGAGCTCCCTGGAGCTGATACAACTTCATTTGATGGCCCGACATCTGCTGAAGTAGTTGCAAAGGATTTCACCACCCCTTTCTGCTTGTAGTCTAACTGCTTCCCATCACTCAAGCTCCTTGTCGGACACTCGTTTGCATAGTGACCCATCTCATTTCACTTATAACATTTCACTAACTGTAAATCAAATTTGTTCTTACCTTCACCTTGATCCTTTTCAGTGCAATCACGAGCCTTATGTCCCATCTTACCACATCGGTAGCACTTCCCAGAATTCAGAAGACATTCCCCAGCATGCCTTTTTCCACATTTATCACAAACTGGAAACTTAGTTTTCTTACCATCAGACTTTTTTGAAGAATTCTTACCTTTCTCCTACCACCTCGGTCTCTTCTTTTGCTGGTTGTTATAGAAAACTTGCTCATCGGCAAACTCCATTTCCACCTTCTCAGCACATCGAACAAGCTTTTCATAACTTTTAAACTCACGAGAAGCTAATGCCCTTCGATATTTTGGCTTTAATCCTGAGTAAAAACGATTGATTTTACTATCAAGGTCTCGGATACAATTTGGAGCATACCTTGCCAATCGAGTGAACCTTTCTTCATAGGTAGCCACTGAGTCTTCCTCTTGCCTCAATTCCAAGAATTGCTTTTCCATCCTAAGTCGAACAGCCTTAGGAAAATACTTCTCAAGAAACATACCTTTGAATTCATCCTAGTCAAGAGCATCAATCTCATCAGCATCCCTGATATTTTTAACCATAGACCACCACTGATCTGCTTCACCCTCCAAACGGTAAATAGCAAGACTAACCTTTTGATTGTCTGAACACCCCATGACATAACAAATCTTCTCCAGTGCTTTAATCCACCCTTTAGCTAGCACAGGGTCAGATGATCCTCTGAATGATGGGGGATGTTGCCTCATGAAATGTTCCACCACTGACATGTTCCTCTGCGGTTGATCTGGCTGATCTCATGCATGGATACCACCGCCATTTATCGCTTGAGTCAACTGCGCCATTACTGCAACAAACTGTTCAGTTCCAATTCCGACCATTTCTGGATGCTGATTCGGAAGGTTATTTCCTTCTGTATGCCTTCCTAGCACTGCTTCCCTGTTTCCTCTGCGGAAAACCATTCTGAACAAACATGTCTTAGATGAAGAAACATGGTAATCTTTAAATGCTATATCATTTCAAAAAAAAAATATTTTTGGATAATCATTTAATAGAATTCTAACTCCTAAATTTATCTAAACCGACCTCTGATACCAACTATAAGGCCCCAGCCTTAAACCTTACTTAATCTTGTGTTATTAAAAGATTTCACATTGAGGATCTTTTCGGGTTTAGAGTTTTAGAGAATTAGATCATAAAACTTGCATTACATTCCACATATAAAAAAGTGGTTACATAAAAATAGTATTCTTCATTCCCATCAATGGAAACACATTTAAAATAAAACATGGATTATTTCTTGACACATCCTTGACTCTATCATCTTATCATGTACCTTTCCCTTAACCTGTGAAAAACATTTCAAAAACTTGGGATGAGCATAAAAACTCAGTATGGGTTATAAAAAAAACATGGAAAGGAAACATGAGTTCATAGATACATAAGAATGAAATCATACTTTACCCATAAAACATAGGCACTTTAATATACCTCATAAAATCATGAATAAATCATATAAATCATAAGACATAAAGGTAACTTGAGGCATTCATAACATTCTTACGTAGGGAGTAACCCTCTTGGTTACGTTTGGAATACCCATCACAGTATATTCCCTAAAATCTCTTCGGATAAACCTTAACGTTTCACTCCTTCGCGTTACCCAATGCATTGGAGAGCTATAACGGGCTCACCCACCCTTAGTTTATCACGGAACCACCCGTCTTCATAATAATGCCGAAGTATCATAACATAATCATATCACATAAAACATGCATAAAGGAAACATAAAATTTCCACATTTCAATCACGAGATATCAATAAAACACATTGATATAATAAAAACATTATGAAAACCATTTTCAATACCAAAGTAAAACATTGTATTTATTTTTCTTTTAAAAAAAGAAGGTATGGCTTGTAGAGGAAGCCGAAACTCAAATAACGGTTACGACGGCGGAGAAGTCGTTGTCGCCGCATACGTACGACAAAAACATTCCCTTTTGTCGTTTAGTAAACGCTTCGTATAAAAAAGATTCCTTTTGAATAAACGTAAAAGTCAAAGGGGTTTATACACCGTATAAAAGAAAGTTGCGTATAAAATAAAATATGTCTCAACGAAAGGAGATTGAGATGAAGTCCCATACCTCGTATCCGACTTGACCCGACCGTTCTTTAATCTCCTGAATAATAAACTTGAGTTAATCTCTACTTGCTTAAGAACCTTTTTCAAGTTCATTATTCCTTTTATACCATGTTATGAACATCATGTAATCATTTAAGTTAATAATGTTCATTTTGTCGGTATTTGGTTCTTAAGTCAAAAATAGACTTCTTATACTTACATGTTGTTAATTTGGTCAAAGGTTCATTATATCCAGAATGGTATTCATGATTTAGATATCATATATGTCATGTATATCCAGTACATACATTCATTTATAATCTTACATCACATTTAGAGGTAAGAAATGAAATGCACCGTTCATGGAGACGGTAAGCCGTACGTACGCATGAACGCTACTTCCATTTCTATTTCATATTTTCTGGAATGGAATCATAATGATATAAGAGTATATTATAATTCCAGTATAATAACATATATAATATCATTAACTTTATCCTTTACACATCCCACATATGGTATTAACGAATCAAATCACTTTTAGGGGGCGGTAGTCCGCACTTCCTAAAATGAAGATATCGTGTTTTACCCATAATGGAAACCATAAAGGTATGCCCAAAATGAAAAAACAGAAGCTTAAGGAAAAAATAAACATATTATATATCATATATAAAAATAGTGACATCATAATGGCCACCTTTGAAGGTGTTTAATGAGTGTTGAACAATCATCGTTTCGGGAGGCAGAATTTCGCCATCCACGGAAACCGTATGTTCTTTAACCATTTGATGTAGTTGTGTGAGAGTGTAGCTCAAATATATCTTATAACAACATCCTAGTATATTGAAGATACTGGTGTTGTTACAAAAGAAGTAAATAAAAAGAGTTTTGGAGAAGAAAAATAAAACAAATGAACATGAGAGAATGAATTACCTTTAAAAGTGTAACTGCTTTTGAGTTGAGCCTAAAGGCTTCCTTTGAAAGGATTCTGCCCAAAGGGAATACTCTAGGATGAGGAGAGGGATGTGGAGAGAGTAAATGGGCTGGGGTTGTCCGAGCCAAAGGCTTGAAGAGTGTGTGAAATGAGGTAGAGGTGGGGGCCTTTTATAAGAGGAGAGGAGGGGCACTTTTGGAAAGTAAAGAAATATTACATTATTTGAAAATGTGTTTCGGTTTTAAAAGGTCCCACATTGATGTAATTCGTGGATAAGGTGATAAGGGTTCGAAATCCATTCATCCAATTGGTTTTGGACATGTGTAGTTCATAGATTTTACATTATCTTTCTATTTTATTTAAATCGTCAAATAATGATGTCATCGCTGCATCATTAGTATGTCATAAATAATTAAACTTATTTAAAGTCTAACAATTATAAAAAAAATACTATGATATAGGAAATCTTTTTAGATTTCCAATGACTATTTATAATCAAACTTTGGACTTGTATCACCCCACTTAAAAATTGTTTTCGCAAAACATATCATGTTTGTGTCATTTTCACTTTAACATTAAATAAAAGGTAATTTATGTCATTTCCCAACAATAGTGGATCCATGGGGTCCCCAAGTTGACCCATGGCATGTCATGGTCGGCCATGACACAACCAATGAGGTTGGGACATGTGTCTAGGTCATTTCATTTTATTAAAGTATTATTTATACCTTAAACTACACTAATTACCATTAATCGCGATTAAGAACTTAATAAGTTACTATTCACCAAAAAATTATTATAATCTCATTGAACCACATTTTACTTCTTAATGACAATCATGTATGTCGGATTTTCAAAATTCAATACACATTAGTGGTAAACTGTCATTTAACTGAAAAATCAGTTTGCTTGATTACCACTTAGTGGTTTCACTATTCATCAAAAATTGAAGTTTTTCAGAAAATTACCAAAAATTCACCCTAAGCTATATTTGATATTCCGAATTCAAAAATGAAGTCCATTTTACAAAATTCAAATCATATAAGTCACATTAATTAATTCAATAATTAATTCCCGCTGCCAGAGCAAATAGCGTGTTTTTACAAAACAATAAGTATCAAAAGATTGACACCAGTTTAAGTCTAATTTCAAAGTGAAATTGATTCCAATGACCACCATTGGATAAAATTGTAAAAATATATTCTAATTTCACTTCAAAACCAATTAAAAACATAATCTAATCATATAAATAAATTATATTAAAAAGTAGTTTTGATGTAAAATGCAGTATTTTTCACTATTCCTTAAAAAATGAACATTGTCAGAAAAATACAAAAAATTCACACAAGGTAAATTTTGATGTTCCAATCATAAAGAATAAGTTTATTTTGACAAACATAGTTTATAAAATTGTCAAAATATAGATTCAAAAATGGTTTGCCATCAAAAGGCAGTAAAACAATCTTTTAAGAATATTAGTGTATTCCATGCATAAGATTGTATTTATTTTTATTTTAAGCCTCTATAACACTATCTTAATTATTAAAAGACATAGATAAAAATATCTATTATTCATTACTTACTTGGGATGTTACAATCAGCTAGCCGATAGAACCACACTAGCTATCCGGTAAACTTAATTTATCCGTTACACAACCCAAAATTCCTCATTCATAATATAAATAATCTTTATACCCTTATAACACATTATACACTATCCAAAAGGATAAAATGGATCAAGGTACACCATAATTAAAAAAATTAACCTTGAAAATGAGGATGTTTCAGTTGAACCTCTCTCATGACTTCCCATCCACAAGATGAGTCTCTAGTGGTCCAGATTAAGAAACTCAGGCCACTATGCACTAACTTAAGCCTCATTACCCAAGTATCCTCTAGAATCCATCGTTTCTACAAAATATCCTTGACGAGTGGAACTATATTTCCTAAAAACACCATTTCTATCTTCTCTAAGATCTACACAGGGTGCTCCACAAACAATGAATCAAGCTCCAACTTAATGTTATCATAGTTGATCACAGGTGTAGGATTAATAATGTTCCTCTTGAGCTAAGAGACATGAAATAAATCATATATAACCCATTATCATGTAGAATGGACTAAATGGTAAGACATTATAGTGTCATGATTAGTGATCTCGAATATTCTAACAAATCTCAAAACTAGCTTCCCCTACCTCTATAAATGTGTATGACCTATTCACAGAGTCACGTAAAAGTAAACACAATCTATAATATAGAACTCCTGGGGTCACATACACTTTCTTTCATATAGATGTTTTCTACTTTAAGAGGCGAATAAATTATTATGGAGAATATACACTCTCTTATAGGTCTCTTGCACCATACATGACCCAACAACTACCTCTTCACCAACCTCATACAAATACAGTAGTGAGTGACACAGTCATTAATAAAGAACATAAAAAAGTTCCATATGGATAATATAATTGAATCTATTTTTGAACATAAATTAAATCAAGGATAATTGATCATAGTAATCTCAATAAAATTATATAATTACTTATAAAAACACATCCTATAAAATCAGTATTTTTCTCTCAGACAGTTTGTTTATTTGCGGATGATAGACTACACTCATTCTCATCTTGGTACCCAAAGCCTTATATAATCCATAAGAAAACTACTACATGAAACATATGTCTCTATATGCTGTTAAGATCAATGGAGATCTATTAAGGTTTAAAATATCCAACACATAATGCTTCCCCAACCCATAAACTAGAAGGGTTTTAAAAATCAGCAAAAACTGATCCACATTCCTTAACTTATCAACTAGTAACCAATCAATATCAAAACTATTTAGGGTCCTCAGTAACTCTATAAGATCCTGATTTTTCTCTTAATGTTTGAATACTTTAGTTTTTAGATTTAATCTTTATTTGATCCTTATAATTGGGCACAAATGATTTATTAATGGTTCGGGATCATCTGAGGATTGTTGAAGCCTAGAGCTCCAGATACTAGTGAATAAGTATGAGGTGCATGGTTGGCACATGGTCAATAGTAACTATGAGAATAAATAATGAAAACCATATATATATATATATATATATATATTTGATGGTTTGAAATCCCATTTTAGGGATGTATCACACCATTTTCAGTCTTCAATTTGGAACCTGAAGAGACATCATGTATGTATGTACGAATAAGTGAAATGACCCAATAGACACTCCATATACTAGGACCCCTTATTAAAATTGGTAACTTGACCTAGAAATGACCTTAGTAGTGGGAATATGGATGTGACTCTTGTGATTATTTATAGCATAATATGTCACTCGGACCTAGCTTTAGGTGTAAGAAGAGGGATGTGACTTTCTTATAGGAAGGCTTGTACCTTTATTATTTTTATATCTGCGGTTTTTGTTATAAAATAATATATGAGGCACGTGTTATTGGTATTTTTAGAGATATATAAGATTTAATTCCTTTAGTTAGGAACCAAGAGGGTGGCTATGACCATTCTCTAGAGGTGGTGGGCCATGAGACACCAATGTTACCATCATTATTGCCACATGTGACACCTCCTACTATTCCTAATGTCAGCAATGATGCCTAGTTTTGAGATAGATTCTCGAAAATTATGAATACTATGCAAGGAGATATATAACCTACCTATTTTATCGAATATTTTTTGCAAGTGTTTTAGCAGCAGTATCTGTCTACTTTTTGGGGGATGGTGGTCTACATTCTAATGAGTTATGTCTTGAGAACATTTTTTATATCTTTGAGCATCTGGGGACACCTCCAGAAAGGAGGGTCAACCCATTGATGTATATACTTAATGGATCCACTAAATCTTTTTAGGATATATGTAAACCATAACATCAACACTGATAAATTATATAGATAGATTTCCAATCTAGATCATATGACTAATATTACTCGAAAACATTGAGGGTTGATCTAGCTAGATATTTTACACACCTAGAGATGGGTATTGTGTCTATGATGGATTATTAAGATCACCTAATAGAGCTTATAATAATCTCTCATATCTATACCAGCACGAATCCATAAAAACTAGATTCTTTGAGGATGGGATTAGTCATCCTATTATTTTTAAGGTGATGTTTTCCATTCTACTACCATATTTAAGATAGTAAACCATTCCCTAATTATTGAGCAGAACCTGATGGAAGACAGGGGTATGAATCAGATTGGTTCATCTTCTCGGCCAAGTGGGTAAATTTCTCATTGCAGGAAGAATCATTTCAATACCTCTAATGATGGTAATAATAGTCAAATTATATGTAATTTAAGTTTTATAGTCTATCATAAGTGTAGAAACTAGGGTCTTATGAAGCCCTAGTATGAGAGAGACCTAGTTGACTACCAATCCAATGCCAGAGTGGTCCATTTATAATGGTTTTATTGATTTTTACCTCATATATCAAGTGGTATTGAATCTACACTGACTCTTAGTCATGGACCTAGATAAACACCTCTACTTTAGTCACGATTCTAGAGCCCTATCAGCTGATCAAACCAATAGGGTAGTCATAGCTGAGGGATTAAAAATAATTTTGGTAGTTCCATTAGAGTGGTCTTTCTCATGGTAGTTATGATGTATCATAGGGTTGTGTAATGGGAAACATATATGTAGTACAATTGATACCCAAGGATCAAATTTTAGCACCATATATGATTTAATGTATCATTTTAGTAGAATTAACCTTGGTATCTATTTTATTTGAAACATGCACTTCCCGCTCTTTTATTTCAATGAATATCATACAAATCCTTGGGTATTAGATTTAGTATATCTCTATAGTGATAGAACATAAAAATCTATTAGTTGTGTATTCATATGGTATAAAAAATTTAAGGATTTTCCTCTTGATTGTAGTGGCTATTGTTTCTTATGGGATTTCTTTTTCCATGAGATAAAGGGATTTGACATCATTCTTATTATGGTTTTGTTGGTTCCCTATCATGACCATGCTTATTTTTATCATTATAGGGTTTCTTTAACATCACATAAGGGTGGTAATTATATTCAAAAAGGTAATTGGGATGTTTTTTAAGTATAGATAGAATTGATCATCGTAGTCTTGGTGGAGTGATAGCCCATATTTATAGGATTTTTATAGATAATCAAGGAACACATTAAGCTAATTTTCCTATTATTTTGGATTTTTGGGCTTATTAAATAGAAAATGTTCTTGACTAACTCTAATGAGATAGGTATATTATATTATTTATCTAGTTCCAGGAGAATCAACAGTATCTATTCCCCATTATATAACAGATACTATCGAGTATACGGATATCAAGAGGAATATAAAGGACTTGAAATATAAGTGTTTTATAGAGCTCAGTACTTCAAATTAGGGTTTACCTATACTTTTTTTTCCAAGAAGAAAAATGGTACCCTCAAGATTTTTATGGATTTCCATTGATTGAACTAGCTTCAAATTAAGAATTTGTATCCACTACCTCATATAGACACACTCTTTGACTAGTATTGAGGAGGAAAGTTTTCTATAAGATTAATTTGACTTCTAGATACCATCAGGTATGAGTTAGAACATATAAAATAAATTTTAAAACATTTTATAATAGGTATGGTCTTTATGATTATTTGGTTATACTATTTAGTTCACTAATGCGCCAACTGTTTTCATGGATATGATCAATCATGTTTTCCACCCATAAATGAATTCATTTGTGGTGGTATTCATGGATTTAATCTTGGTGTATTCTCATACTAAACTTGAACATGAAAAATAACTTGATATCATGATGAATATATTGAGATAGAATCATATATTTTCTAAGATCACTAAATACTACTTTTTGATCGATAAGGTTCACTTATTGGTGGAAATTATCCCAGATACATGGGAATATATTGAACTAAATAGGTTGAGAGTGTTAGTTACCTTGGATAATTACAAGAATGTTTTTGACATAAAGAGTTTTTTGGGACTGGATGGACACTATAGACACTTTATAAAGTATTATTAGGTCTTACAACACCACTCATATGACTAACAAAGAAGGGTGTGAATTTCATATGGTCTGAAGCATCAGAGAAATCCTTTCTAGATCTGAAATGGAGACTGACTTCAACACCAATATGGATTATTCTAGAGCTGAGAAAGAGCTATATTGTTCATTGCGGTTCATTGACCATTTGTCTAAGAGAAGTTATAATACAAGGAGACTCATTCCTAGAATACGGTTCCCACTAGTTAAGGACACATGAGAGGAATTACCAAACACATGATCTCGAGATGGCATCTATATTTCACACCATAAATTGTTGGATGAGTTATTTTCATGGAAAATAGTTTCGTAATGTTTACTTACCAAAGGAACCCCAAGTACATATTTTCACAACATCACCTAGATCTCAGCTAGAGGAGGTGGATTTAATATCTTCTTTTATTCGATTTTGAGCATGCCTATATGTCTAGGAAGGGTAATATTTTTACTGATACTCTGAGCCAAAGGACTCATACATAGTCAGTTTATGAGGACAATGGTATGTGTCAGTTGATGGACCTATTTTATAATATGCATAGAAAGGTATATGAGAACAATGAATAGACTATACTTACATCTTTATATGTGAACACTTTACTTGGGTAGATAGTGATGATATGACAACTTTTCAACATTGAGGGATTAGTACTAAGGGAGATTGTTTCAAGTGAGGACCCACTACCAGGCAGGATCATTGATGATGACGAGATACTACACATTCATGAATGCATATTGGTTCTTATAATAATATGTAATGAGTATATGTATAATTATCATGCCCCTAATTGGGTAGTACATCCAGATGTTACCAAGATGTATCATGGCTTACTCCACTAGTATTGGTGTCTAATGATGGAAAGGTAGATAATAGGTTTTTGCTCGATGTAAAAACTATCAATAGGTGAAGGAAGAACACTAACAAACAAAATGACTTTTACGGCCATTGTAGATCCCAGAGTGGAAATGGAATGAAATCACCATGGATATTTTGACTTTTTTATGCGATCCCCTCAAGGAAGTGATGCGACATTGGTGATCATATATAGTTTAACGACGGAATCTCAATTTTTACCTATAAAGGATTCCTATTTAGTGGATTATGTTAGCAGGATATATGTCTAAGAGATTATATTTCCTCATGTTATTCTCCATTCTATCATATCAGACTAGGATTCTCAGTTTACAGCATTGTTCTGGAATGGTTTGCAGAAGGATCCCAATACAAAGGTGATTTAGTACATATATTGTCCCCCTTATATTGATTTGAAATTCGATTTTTTAAAATAGATATTGGGGGACATTCATAGAGCACACATCGTTGATTTTGGAGGTTCTTGTGAAAAGTGAATTCCACTAACTAATTTATCTTACAACAATAGATTCAGTTGGAAATATAGATGGACCATTATAAGGCCTTATATAGTAGGACATGTCATTCTCCCCTGTGTTAGTTAGAGGTAAGAGAGCCATAACTACTGGGACCTTGTAAAATTTAGGAAAAATCAGAGCATGTACATCTTATTTAGAATAATATGGTTATAGTTCAATCTAAGAACATGTATTAAACCAATCATCATTGAAGACCTCGATATTTAGAGGTCAGAGATTAGTTATTCTGGAGAGTTTCACCAAGGCTTGGGTGTAAGTGAGTTCAGAGATAGGGTAAGATATCACCTCATTACGTCGAGCCTTTAATGATATTGGAGAGTGTCAGGTTAGTACCCTATTAGATAAAACTTCTTCATAGGAACTGTGATATGTATGAATTATTATATATATATATTATCTTTTAAATTACTATTCAGACCCATAACATGTTTTAGATCATAATGATTTTGAATTTGGATCCAATTATTCCCATGAGAAGTATCATATATGGACCATCCACCATAACATGAATGCTCTCTGAGGATGTTAAGTTATTTTAGTTATAGTTTTATGTAAGCAAAAACACATATAGGATGATACATGGGTGTTATAGGTTGATATATATCTTCCTAGTGGTCATATCATTTCATAGATGATGTTTTACCACCCCCAGAATGGTTACCTAGGGAAAAGTTGTTTAAGGAGGGGAGACTCTATTATCCAAGTTGTTCCCTTGAGGCAAGAACCCTTTAATTTTACATTTTATTTCTTTTTATAACCTTAAACATAGTATAAAATAATTTATGAGGGTTTCATGAGTGTTTGAGTTTTTTTTATAAGTTTGGAGCCCCAAAATTTTAAGAATTAGTATGAAGTACACAGTTGGTGCACATTTTGTAGTCAACCTTTTACTCAACCATGAACCCAATATATAGAGAGAGAACTATTTTAAAAATAATGAAATGGAGGAAGACACCCATGTGAAAAAATTCATACCTTTAGAATATTTGAAACACATAGTTAGTTCATGGTTTGTCTAACTGTTCCCATAAGTATATAATGGGGTGGCTCCCATGGATATTTCTGGAACACGGTTTCCACACAGGTTGGCTAATCATGTGTCCAAAATGTACACCCGATTATTGTTGGGTGAAAATTAATTTCACGACCATTATTATTAACTATCAACCTCATTTCTCCCCATTCCATGAATATCAATCCCACCGTGAGAGAAACCTCATATGACTACACCTGGGGATTAATGATTCTCCCTCATCTGGACTCCGATCGAACCTTAATTAATCTTTTCAGATTCTTCATTGTAAGATATTAAATCTAATTATTTATTTTATTTCTTTTATATCTCCATCAATTGTGTGATATTAGAGAAGGCACTTTCCCTTTTTTTATGTTTTTTTAATCTATTTAGTTGATTTATTTCAATCTACACTAAATCATAAGTCGATACTAGATGAGTGTTCATATAAAACAATAAGGTTTTTGGTCTACACCTTTTCCCTAAAAGTCAGGTCATTTAATAATTATTATCTTTTGTGACCCATGTTGGAACTTCCATATTTTCCCTATAATTTGAGTATTGACATAAATTAATTATTAAACATGAATTTGATGCTCTTTTAGTACCTCACCTTGGTGGGAGGTTTTCAACCCCAACCTGAAACATATCCATGGTGGGGTTTTCCATCTACCCCCTAACTAAAACCACCCCTTTAGATTTTTGATATTGTCACTTGTTAGTGTAATCCTTTTTAAATTAATTGAGATATTGAAGGGTTGATTAACTCTTGGGAATAATCAGTAAGTGAATAATGTGGTGTAAATGTTGACATTGTAAAGAGACAGATGAAATATAGTCTTATACCTCTTTTTATGGATGGTTAGACTTTTTCATGGACACTAAAATTTCTTCTTGACATATTTATTACTTGTTGATATTGTACATCAATATATGGAACCAAAAATTGGTAATTCAGTATGGAACATACCATTATTATTAGTATAGAAAATACATTGAGTAAGAGTATGGCACAGAAAAGGGGGATCATGGTATGGAATCTACAACCACTATAGATATATCTTCGAATATTAGGATTCCATGTCCATGAGCCCCAAAGTTCCTAGACCATGAATGTATACACTATTCTATGCTCACATTGGATGAGTTCCTGGGTCTCGATGAGGACTCCTTGGTATTTTCCTCATGTCATAGCCCATGTAGGTCTAACACTCTTTTGTATGTAGAACATGATGACTCTAGTAGTTACTTTAATATCTAACATTTATATAATGAAACTCACTATTTATAGCATGGTCATAATTTTATCTTTTGTTCATGGTCATGATTATATATGTCTTTCATTTTATAATAATAACTTTTATACATGCACAAAATTGTATTTTTATACACATGATGAACATTTTATGTACACCATTGTAGGTTTCATACAATGTTTATCGCATAACCTATTTGGGCTACTATTTGGTAGCTTGAAAAAATTCATGGATGTAGGTAGGGAAAATGGAATATGCTCAATTAGGAATTCTTGATTTTTGCATAGTGTGGGTGTTTATGTTCATATGACCGATCCTTGGATCATGATTCTTATATATTGGTTTTATAATTTTTTTATACATGTATTGTATTAGATTGTTTTTTTCATGTATTCCAATATATTTTGTAGTTGTTGTATAGCATCATGATGTTATCATCATCATCATTATATATATATATATATATTCGACTCTAACTTTTTCTTCAGTGTTTTTGTTATATTGATATATTCCACATCCGTTTTTAATGATTTATTATGTTTAAACTAGTATTATTCATTATACCACTTTGATACACTATGCCCATGAGGGTATAATCTCCCCACCATACCATCTTAGACCCTTGCTATTTGTTAACAGCCTCTAGTGTGTGTGGAGTAAAACATGAGGAAATGTAGCCAACCATATTTGGTAAATTATGAGTGAATCGAGTCCCAGACATCACAAACATCATCATGAAGTACATTATCATGTCATCTCACTTCCATGTACACATTGAAAGTGTACAAAGAAAACCACTGGGATGTTGATGCTTAACCATTATACTCTGGTATGTAAGGCAACATGAAACAAAACTGACAATGTCCTTTTTCATACATGGCATCCAAAACTGACGTTGGATGTTATATTACATATTTGTTAAACATAGATGCACTTCCCACATAAAATCATGAGAGTGTCTCATTTTCTCCTCCCTATAGGAGGAAAGCACCAATAACCTTCCATGATCATAGATCACATAGTTATTATCTAAGGACCACCATGGAATTGAACCACCACCACCTAATTATCCAACATCACTAGAGAATCAAGATCAAACATCTGGTCATTATTAACCTGGTCTACTAATTATGATTTGATAACCAATGATTCATATATAATTACTCAGTGATCTTATGATGCATCCACTAGACACTCATCCCTAAAACTCATTATATTCCACCCTTCAACAAAGTCCACTCTCCAAGATCATGTGTCTCCATTGATTTCCTACTAAGAGATTCTACAATAATATTTACCTTACATTGGGAATATTCCATATAAAATTCAAACATATATAGATACACCACCCAATACCTCTACATCCTATTGATATCCCACTGAGAAAAGATGAATTTCAGACTCTTATGATCTATTTAGATAAAAAAACATCTCATAAAATAGATAGTAGTTCAAGAACATTAGGGAATATACCACAACTAGAGAATCTAATTCATGTGTTGGTTAGTTCAGCTAATGGGGGCGAAGTTGGTGGGACCCAAAAGTAACCACATGATATACCTATAACAAGATAGAACCCATCCACAAAAATGAGGCACAAAAATTCATTGTGTATCCAATCCCAGACTTGGGAAGAACCAAAAATGGTGTTGCATTAAATATCTTCTTCAAATCTCGGAAGACCTCCTCATACTGAAAAAACCATTCAATCTTCTTCTCCTTTTAGGTTAGTTCTATAATCGGTACTTCCAAAAAGAAGTCATAGATGAAGTGTTGATAGTACCCAAAAACACAATGAAACTTTTGATATCAAACATATTCCTAGGATATGACCAAGAAATCATGATCTCTGCCATCAATAGGTCCATAAAAATATGGGCCTAAAAAATGAATTGCCTAAGGAAACACACCTCCTGAATCTAGAAGTGACGCTTTCAAAATTTTGTCATAATGTTGATGTTACGAAAGTTTACTGAATACAATATTAAGGTACCTAGATTTCATGTCTGAAGAATTCGAATATATTAAAATATAATCTATAGAACATGATGATATAGTCAGTATATGGGGGGAAAAGGATCTTTATGAGGTCCATGGACACCATTAAATAATTTTTCAACCCAAAACACATAAAAATTTACTCATATAGTCCATATCTACTCATAAACACTATCATGGGACACATATACGATAGATAGTTGATAGTATCAAAAATGAATATTAATCATGGAGAACCTCAAGGATCATTATGAATAATAAAACATATCATCAATTGTGGGTAAAGGATACCTATAACTAACTATTATATGATTTAGCTTTATACAGTCCACAAAAAGTCATTGAATACCCTCTCCTTCTTGGAAAACAACATGGGAGAAACCCAAGAAGATAGTATTGGTTGGATAATGAAATTTTCCTCAAAGTAATCTAATTTTTCCTTCAACCCCCTCAACTTGGTTGGTTATATATGATTAATATGAAAAGTTCAAGGGGATACTAATTATTTCTATGAAAAATCCAAGCCTACTACTTACACCATGACCAATCCAACCTTAATCATGTATAATCCCTTCCAACCTTCTTCAAGATCCCACTCAATGGTAAAAACATATCACTCTTATATGTGTAGTGAAGAAAAAACATCTTCGGTGACAGCTGATATGTGTTCGATAACTGATTAACTAGTCCATTCCAAATATCACATTGAAATTGGTAATATCTATGACTATGAAGTTCCATTAATGTGAATAAGTGAACATAACTATGGTACATTCAGGTCATTTTTGGACATATCCTACTATTTTTCTTAAAGGGGTGTCAAGAGAGACCATCTTAGAAGATGATTTTACTAGTAATTCATGAAAAACAAAAACATGTGTAGATATGAATGAATATGATTCCCAATTGTCAAAAAACGTAGTAGATAACATAGAGGTAATAAATACCACACTATTAACTATATTAGTTCTATCTGCCTTGGTTTCTGGAACCTCATACACTATATCAATACTAGATATCTCTGAAGAATGACTCTCCTAATTCAATAATACTTGTGGTGTCTGCGTTAGCTACTGCAGACCTCGGCTAGATCCCCAAGTCACAATTATATTTTACTGTGAACCTCTGTTAGAAGCTGATCACAATTCCCTCATATATAACTATTTAAGAGGTCGCATCATTCCACATCTATGATACCTAAATGAGGTCTTGGAAAAAAATTCCAATAATTACCACTATATCCATAGTTGAAACCTTGGGGACCTACTTCTCCCATATAGGAGGCTGAGGAAACTCTAATCTACTATAATTCTTTAACATTTTCATTCTTCATGTGATCATCCATTATTTTATTGTTATCCAAAGAGGCTCCCACCGTAACATCATGAATTATATCCATTAATCCACAAAGTCTAGAAGGAGACCGAAAACACTCTCATCTTCTTTACTGATCACAATGTTCCATTCCATATAAAGAATGAGTACTTATTTCACCAGGACAAGGTTCCTAACTTAATTTCTATGCAATGAAAAAATGGATAGAATCAATCTTTCGAGCCTTATACGTCTTATTCCTAGAAAAATGTTGATAGCAACACTATAAATCTATTAAGAAATATATCTATGAAAAAAATAACATTGTCCCATACTAAAGCTTTACAAACAAAAGTTATTAGTCTAGCTTCAGTAGATCAGGAAATAACTCCTCAATGAATAGCTCCTTGAAGGCCTTTTATGTATGACCCTCATGACTTCCTACCTGACCCATGATGCCCCACCACCACTTGGTAGGTTTCTATCACATGAAGAGAACTATTATCAACTTTCTTTCATCAAGAATCTGCATCTATTCAAAAAATTTCTCAATGATGTCAGTCCAGTACTTACCATCTTGAGGACCACTAGTTATTTGGAATGCTAGAGGATAATAGAGAAAAATTTCTTAGGCATAATCCACCAACATCCTCAATTCCCCTAATACCCTAGAAAGTAAAATTTTCATGACTATTGTCTAGGGTGGGTTTAACGCCTGAACCAACATATCATGTATGAGAGAACACTATGGTGCATCCTCCTACATTGCTTGTGGTGGAATTGTTGGGTCATACCTAGAAAGTGGAACATGTAATCTCCAAGTAATTAATTTTCTAAAATCCCAAATTGGTTTTTAGAAAATCTATAACAACATTATTATAAGAATAATATAAACAATTTTAAGGAATATATAAAATATTTCCCATTGGAAGATATATCCTATAGGATTTCCATAGACAAGGTTTTACCTTCCTAGTTTTAACCAAGAACCAATACTAGTTCATATTACCTTCATGATATTCATAATAATAAAAATAAAAAATAGAAAAGAATTATTAAATTAAACTACCTAATGTTAAATATATATATCATAATAATGGATAACACAAATATATCACTAAAAACTAGCATAATTTAAGAAAGTTAATTAAATAACTAATATTCATAAATCAACATCTATATATACGGAATGTGAAACTACATTCCCACACATGATGCATGAATGAACCCAAATCCCATAAAAATTTAACAACTATATAATCACTGGTAACTAATAGGGTTTTTACAAATTATCTGACCAACATCATTGAAACTACCTACCCAATTTCAAAATGAACTATATTCATTCTACCATAACCCTAGGAAAAAAATAAAGGATTGAAACTCAATAATTTGATACCATTTTTTAATTCCCTAACTTGAATTACCCATCTCTAGTTGAAGAGACACATAACCTCAAGCAAACAACCCCATATGCAAGAGTTTTCTGACCAGTAGTGAGTTTTTTAGTAACATGGGGAGACTATACTTGGGAAAATAAAATCCATAACTAGGTGATAATAAAATTATATAATCTAAATAAATAACACAGCATAATAATAAAAAGAAAAAATTATATAATAGATGTTAGGACAATTCATACAAATGTAATAAATGGACCCCCAATGTGGAAGGTCATCAAGGAAAAAATACAAATAGAAATTATAATAAATAAATGTACAATAGAAATACTCAAGGGTGTATCCCAGTACCATACCAACTCACATATCAGCACACCTCAGTATCCTTTAATTGGGCCATTTCCCCTCACTGGATCTGTAGTGATGAAGTTTGCACAGAAAACATGATTTATATTCTAGGTGTGATTATATACCCAATATGACACCACCAATGCATAATTGATAGAAGTGAACATGTATATAGATGTTTCTAACATGATGGAAAATATATTAAAAAATAAAAAAAAACCAATCATCTACCAACTGATCATTCACTAACCAAGCTTCCATAATTATTAACCATACCTGTTTCAACTCCATGCCCGAAGGAAGTACCTAAGAGTAGTGATAATAATTGGATAACCACAAGGATACCCTTTGAGCCTATGAATATACATAAGGATAGTGAGTCACATGTTAGGAAAAATGGTCATCACACTACATCTTTATCATTGTTCAATCCATAAGGCCCTCGAATCTAAACATTTTCTCTATCTCGAGTCCACCCACATGATATTCATATACCTCCACTACATCGTGTTAGGCAACAACATCATCAAACCTCTTCCCTGTTTTTGGGCCCATCATCGTATATCATAAATTATCCCCCTATAAGGGCCAAATAATCCACAATAGTGAACCTATCATTATATACATGAAGAAAACCTCCAAAGGCAATGGAATTACTTATTATAGGGCATAAAATGTATAATAAAAGTAAAAAAATATTGGAAGAAAATATATAATTCACACACACATATGTATAAGGCCAATACACACATAAAAATGTGATCAAAAATCAAAAATGGAAATCCAAACTATGCATGTATAACCAACCATGGGAAAAATTTCAAATAATAGCCCATAATTTTAAAGTATTCCTATTTTTTTGTGTTGAATAAATAACCCTAGTATCTACCAAGAATGACACATGTATCACACCCTCACACCAATGATCACTAGAAAAATTTCCATTCCAAAAACATAGTCCATCTTAGGTTATATTTCTAAAAATGGATAGATCTAAGAGTTAGAATTCACATCAACTTATTTGAAAGGATTCATTATTAACGGTACATCTAGGATCGACCTAGGAGTGGCCACCCAAACTCAAGATCCAAAATTGATATATCAATTAAGCATGAATTCTCTATTATATATAGAAAAGGATACACATAACTCTCCAACATGAATTATATCTATGATCAGTTCCAATTAATAAGTATAATTTACCCAATAAAGGATGTATCCAACCTTAAATGATTTCTAGGAATGATCTAAACATCACAATTCCAAGAGTAATGGAAGAAAATGGCTATATAAAAATGGGATATATATCGAAGGGATTCTATTAAAATTAGGATTGGAATTATGATTGTATTATATAAATAATTAGATTAGTCCAAAAATAAAAAATAACCATTAATGGTGGGTTTTTCTGGATTCCATTCACCATTCTATGGGTCTCACTGTCAAACTAGTGTTCTAGTAGAATTGTAGGCATTGTGCGTTGACCAATTCATGGATGGTGTCTTCCCACCAGTATGAAGGTGGGTTTATTAGAAAAGTAGATCCAGTGCTAGAACCACTGACTAGCTGGTTGGCCCCCAAAGACTGGCTAGTGGCCTTGTTTCATCCACAATGTATCCCTCAGGCCTATATTCTTAATAAAAATCACCCAAATAATATTTTTATACCTGATACATAACCCAAAAGGAGAAAACAAAACTAGATACATCATAGCTTAAAAAAATAAATTTACCTAGAAAATAAGGACATCACTATGACGAAGCTACAAGAACTAGAAAAACATACCACAAGGTTACACCTAAGACCCTATATGGTTTGACTAACACTAAGAAAACCATTATAGACTGATCTTTTAAATCTTAGACTAAAAATCATGGTTTCCTCATTGTATTTCCTAACCATGTGCAACCTATGTGACACCCGAAAATTTCCCCAAATTCAAATTTCTACTCTAAAAATTTAAAAAACATAAATTAGATAAAATTAAAATAATATAATATAGAATAAACATCTTATTGACAAGAAAGGTGTCATAATTCTCCTAACCATGAAACCATATTACCATTTAATTTCATTATTCAATGTATAAGTAATAAAGAACAAAAATACACATCATATATATTGATGGTTTGAGGGTTAATGAAAAATCAAAAGACTCTATGAATAAATATTCATAAAATAAGATTCATCTTCAAAATATATATCTAAATATTAAAACCAAAACAATTTAATCATGAATTATCGAAATTTTTACATTTATATAAGATACTCTAAGAGGATAGAGACCCATCCTAGGTCTCCCCACCGTTTAAAAAAAGAACTAAAATAGTGATGTAATGGATAACCACCAAAAAAAGAGGAGAACACTGCAAACTAATCCACAATTCCACATAACAACAAAGGATACCACAAGATTTAACCAACTTAAAATATCCATCAAGATAGAACCTTAAAAAAATTAAACACCATACCAAGATCAATATAAATTCATAATGTACAACTACTAAAACATAAAGACCCAACAACATCCAAATCAAATAAAAATTAAATAAATTCCTCAACAAGGAATAACATAGTTCTAACCTTGTCACACAAAACCATATAGATGGTAACATGGGGAAAATCATAGAGAACTACCAAATGGATATTTATAAAATAAAATTATATCCTAGCCGCACCCCCAACTAATTGAAAAAAATTTACTACTCCACATTATCCTAGGAACAAACACATGGTGCCCCTGTAACGACCCAATGTTTTTTCAATGGAAATTTCCTTCTCATAAGTATGTCATAAAATCACATGAAAACACAACATAATGAAATACTATGTGCTAAGTGAAATTTAAAAAGAAGTTAGTCACTTTTGTGTTTGGAATTTTGAAAATATGGCATACACAGTGGTAATGAGTAAGTTATTTGGAGTCCGATAAGGAAAACTTAATTTTTGGTGAATAGTAACCTACCCTAATGAGTAGTAACATACCCTAATGAATAGTGATATACCCTAATGGATAGTAACCTCACCTATGGTGGTATAAAATAATATCCAAGTTGGAAGTATGAAATACCTATATTTTAGAATAAGTTAATGAATGTTTGAAAATTGGTTTTAATAAAAAATTAATATTTTAATTAAATATTAAAATAATCATATTTAGATAATTATTTTTGAAAAATGTACTTCATTTTTGGATTCTAAATGTCGAGAAATGGTTAGGGTGTATTTTTGGGATAGTTTTAAAATACTTGAATTTTTAATGAATAGTAGAATCTGATAATTGACAATAAATGCTAAATAATGGATTAATTGAGTCATCGATGATGTTATGATGATGTAATACCACTTGGTTTGGGATAACATTATAAAATTACTATTATTGGTCTTATAATAATAACTATTCGTTGTCTTGGGAAGAAATAATAAATTAATGGTTATAATATTACGAAATCCCTCCTCTCATCCACTATAAAAACCCCCTTCACTCCCTCTTCACTTCACTCCTCTCAAGCCTTGTTCCATTCCATTATTCTTCCCAAATATCTCCCCAAGGTGCTCCCCCACGTCCAAAAGCTCTCAGATTCATCCAAATACCAAAACCACTCCCCTTATGAGGTTCTCAATCGAGGAAGTCTCAAGAGGTAAATTCCTCTTTCCAATTCCTTCATTTCTTTTAAGTTCACTTTCTTTTTATTTCTTTCCTCACCTCCCTTCACCATAATAGCGTGATAAATCCAGTAACATACATGTACTGGAATAATTTCATGATAATGGTATATTTCATTATCTTCTCTCCTTTCCCCACCCTTTTATTTGAAATAAATGAAAGAACCATTTGAGATGTGCTAATTTTGCACATTCAAGGACAACGATTTATCAATTTCTATTATTATATTTAATTCTGTTGATGAAACAATTTGTGTTATGGTTAAACCAGATTATTATATATTTAATATATCCTATTTTTTCTGTAATCCTTTCATACAAATGGAATTAAGTTAAAAAGAAAAACAGATTCTTTGTAATCAAATCCACCGATTGACCAAAAACGATTATCACTAAGGTTATATATATAATAATTTGACTTCACTATAAGTAACCTAATTAAAATTAAAACCATGTAATATACTGGATATTAACTAAAGAATTTAACTTTAAATCTTGACAACCACTTTCATCTTTCATATAATCCAAACATAAAAAAAAGTGAAACGATCTTTTAAAGCCAAGTAAACAAACGAGCCCGAACAATGAAATTGAACCTTGTACCTAATAAAAAAAGGAATTTAATGAAATAAAAAGTGTTATAATAAATAAATTTAATATATAAGAGGTTATATAATTATTAATTAATAATCCTAATTTGTTTATTCAGGTCATTAATAACATGTGGAGAACACCAATGAATTTAAGGTAAGGGATCCTCCTCTTTTAACTCCAATGAAGATTGTTTTCTATGCTATGACTTTTTGTGTAATACCAAGTGATGAGGTATGATAATAAACCTTCTCCATACATCCATAATGTTTAAAAACTGACGATAAACCCCTTATATCTTTCATCAAGCCTTCTTATTTACACCTGATACCATGCTGATAAACCATAATGGATTCTACCCGATTTTCCTTTATTCCTTCGGGTTGCTCTATCTTTCTTCTTACAAAAATATAGTTGTATTTAATTTTTATGTAGAACATAAAAATTATGTTTATATTCTCAAAAATCATGTTCTAAGATCCATCCCTCATTCTCTTTCGGGGATATACATTCTTTTATGCGAATCTCCCCTCGATACTTCCCAATAAGCACACTCGTTTTAAAGGAACTTCCCGAACATTTACCCAATTTCAAGTTCACTATATCTTATGTTTTAAGACACCATTGTATTTGTAAATTCAGTATTTTTATTCTGAAAACCTTCATAATTCAATTCTGGTTTTATATAAAATAATTTATTCTTTACTATTTAAAAATCTCTACAGTGTTTTCCTTAAAACTACAAAAATTGTTTTAATGATAATGTCTCTCAACTACATTTCTTATGTGATGTCACTTATATTTGTTACCACCTACCATTTTATATGCCTATATTACCTAATTAACGTCCATGTATGTTCTAATCCTTTTCTTTCATGTAGACTTTCATGATACGTCCATTGGTTATGATTTATGTCCTGGTTATGGTACCCAATTCTCTCCATGGGTACCCTTATGTTTATGAACAATTGATTATGTATGATTGCTCATGTGAAAAGAATGTTTATGTTGCAAGAATATTTAGGTGGAAAGAATATTCATGAAAATGTTGAGATGTGTGTGCCCAGATAGCACTCCAATGCATTGGTTAAGGTTATGTCTCATGAGATGAGATGTGAAACAGGATTGGCTATTAGCCTTGAACCGTACTGAAATTGAAAACGGAATTGGAGGTTAGCCTTGACCCGTACTAAAGAAATGATTTATCATTTTTACACATTTATATGATTCCATGTCTATATGATCCCATTATTATATGATATTATTTCATATGTTCCATGTTTTGGGTATCAATATGTCATGCCTCCTAACTCATGTGCTTAAGATATTTCCTTATGTTCGTTCCCTTACTAGGCTTTTCGACTCATCCCTTTGTTCATGTGTTCCCCAGGGTACCCTATTCAGATGTAAGGGCTCAAAGGAAGTTAGGTAATCATTATAGAAATTAAAAAAAGAAGTTTTTTAGCCCTATGTTTTATATTATATGTACCTAGTCTTCCAAGACACTAGACTTAATGACCCTTGGCTTGTACACTGATGATTAATTATGTATAAAATCAAGAAATGTTATATATAAAAATATTGGGTCACTATAGTTGGTATCAGTGGATGGTCTAGTTATTTTTGGAGATTAGAAATAGAGCACCTTAGTGAGAACCTTAAGGATGATACTATGTATAAGAAAATAGTCCTAAATTTTGGTGAGTATAGAGTAAATGGTTTATCAAGAAAATACATCCCAGTCTAGATATGAGCAGGTAGTGGAAGCTCTAGCACAGATGTAAATAGGGGTAAAACACGAAAACACTACTTTAAGCTAGACTCGAACGGGAACTAGTGCACAATAACGAGCCTTAGTGCACTCTTGGTTACGACACTCCTGGGGGATATGATTTGCACTACTAGAATGTGGGTTTTTCCCACAATTACATACCAACGGTTTCATGAAACCATTGGTAAAGGATGGTTTAGGGAATCTTTTACCAAAGGTTCCTTATAACGTTGTTATAGGTGTGATTGAGGGAGATTTTACCCACGGTTCTAATGAACCATTGGTATAGATGTAGTTTAGGGGAGTTTTACAAACTGTTCAATGAGAACTATTGGTATAGGTGTGGTTCGAGGAAGATTTTACCAACGGTTCTAAGGAACCGTTGGTATAGGTTTGGCCTGAATATATATACCAACGGTTTAAAAAAAACCATTGGGCAAACTTTCCCCCAAATTACAATCGGCCCGTCCTCTCCCCCATTCGCGATACAGAACCCTAAACGAGAGCAGGCGATCTTGGAGCTCTTTCAGTGGGAGAAGTTTTGCGATCTTGGAGCTCCTTAGGCTTCCCCTTCCTCTATCCCATCCAAGGTGTTGAATCTCCTTCCGAATCATATCATACCCATCCTAAATTAGGTATTTTCATAACTGGTACCTTATTTTTATTGAAATTTATCTAATATTTTAGTTTTTAGTTATGATTTTGATGTGTATATGTTTTTGTTTCTGTTTTTCTTAACCTATATGTGATGAGCTTGTATCGTCATTAAGATGTGTCCAATGGTTCTTTGATCATTGTTTTGTGAAGAATGAATGGTTTTGGACCAGCATTAGAAGTTGCCTCCAATGAGACCATTTAAGTATAAGGGGAAACAATATTATGATCTACAAGGGGGGTGATTGAGTTGGTAGAGACCAAACATAGTTTGTTCCTGGTGGTCAAGAACCATAAATAGAGTGTTCCAATTAGGTGGTCATCATTAAAGATGTAGGTATGATTTCCAGGTCCTATTTCATGAAGTTGAATATGGGTTGTTATAATGGTTTTGGATTGTTTGAGGTACTCTTAGTGTATTGTAAACCCTCATTTGTTCCATATTCATTAAAATCGATTTAATATCATTTTTTTCACATACACCATTATATACTCTCATACTATATTTAGAGTTTATTTTTATTCTTATGGTGTTAAATATTTTAGTAAATCTCCATACTAGCTTCTTTTATGTGTTCTAGGGGTTTAGACTGATAACAGGGGGCTGCATAACTATTGTGGGGGTATTCTTTTCATATAAATATACCTATACTATGTCATCAAATAAATCAACTAGTTATATTCCTTACAGATTTTTATCAAATGATTCTGAAGGAGGGTTGTGTAATCATATGGGGATAGAAAAAATTTAGTTTTTTTTATTGAGTGGGAATTTTAGGTGGGAAGTTGATATGTGGACCACCTAGTTTATGTGATTGTTCATACTTTTATAGAATAGATTAAAGATATTATGTTGGAGGATAACAAGGTTGTTAGGATTTTTCTTTTTCTTTTTTATGAGGTGGTTGTGAGGATACCCCCTTGACATGATGTTGAGATTGGGATAGACCAAAATCCTGGTGCTTCTCTAATTTCAATATCTCTTAGTCTGTTGTATCCAATATTGACACACAAAATTATTTTTATAAATCAAATTTTATTGAATTGTAATCATTAATATGCCACAGCTTCAATAAATAAAAAATAATTTCATAAACTATATTGTCATTTCATCTATAAATATAATGATTAAAGAGACATTATATGGATGGAAAATCATATTCATGAGATCTATGAAGAAAATTAATAGTGTTTATCAACCTAAAAGTCATGGAAAAAAATAATAAAAACCATATATACACCTAAACTCAATCATGGGAATGATTCTTTATATGACCCACTACTAATGGTATTTTTTTAAGGATATAATCCATAGAAAGCAACAAAATTTCCTGTAACAGATCAATTTTTCCTAATATTTGTTATAGAGATCTTCTTCATCTCTATTAACTAATTAATATTCATTTAGTACAAAAAATCCAAAAAATTACCATCTTATATCTATGAAAATATAATTTTTACCACCTTATAGACATGTGTAATGTATGATAATTATATTTCCCTAAAACATTTCATAATACATTTTATATACTCATAGGGACCATCCACTCTAAGAACCTACCAAGATTTCAATCCACCCTCATAAGTATTTCCTCATCAAACTCTAGGTGTAAAATTTCCACACCTATCACTACCCTTGTTGACAGCCCGCCCACCCCACCCCCGGACACCCGCCCACCACCTTGGATAGCCCGTGCCCCCATGGACAAGCCCCCACCCTTGTTGACAAGCCCGCCCACACCCACCCTCGGACACCCGCCCACCACCCCTTGGACACCCCCATCCCCTCGGACGCCCCCACCCCCTGGGAAAGCCCCCACCCCCACTCCTTAGAAAGCCCCCCCACCCCCTTGACACCCTCGACCCCACTGGACAGCACCGCCACCCCCGTGGATAGCCCGACCACCCCCCGTGGATAGCCCGCCCACCCCCTGGATAGGCCGCCCACCCCCCGGGACACTCTAGATCCCCTGGACAACCCCCCACCCCCATGGGCAGGCCCTCCCACCCCTGGATTGTAGAGACCCGTAGTTTGACGTACATGGAAATTACATCACTTTTGCGGAATACTTAATACATAACTAAAATAGACACACAAAGATCATAATAGTTTAATTTATTTGAAAACTCAGAATATAAACATCTAATCATGTTGAAAGATCTTCAACATGCTCCATAATGATCTTCCCCTTTTAGTTTCCTTACCTAAAACATTTCTTTATTTCCTGGGGAAAATAAAACATAAAAAGGGTGAGCTCAAATGCTCATTAAGGGCAAATCATATAGAACATAAAACAATCCCATAATCATTTGAAAGAAAAAACATGAACATGAAATCTAACCTTAAAACCACAAGCAAAGACATAAATCTTAGAAGTAAGTGAAGGCATTTATCATAAAGGAACATCAATCATGATAAAATAGCATGGGAATAAAACATGTAATTATGGCAACCATTCAGCACTTGTTATGATTTCCATAGTAGCCAAGGCATTTGTGCCAATACCATCTTAGTGGACAAAGTCCCTTTCTGAATCGAGTTCACTCCTCAATCCAGTCCTGTATCACTAAACTGGATTAACTTACCGTTTCAGCCATGTCTATCTCATGAGATATATAATCTTTACCCAATGAATTAGAGGGAGATATAGGTCCCACCCATCTCATATTTAAATCATTCTTTCATGCATGTGCCACAATATAAACATAAATTACTCATCATAACCCAAGAATAAAATGGGTTTCATAAACATCATTCCATCATAACATAATACATACAAAACAAATTGGATATCATTTCATCATAAGATAAGTGAAACCATGTAAATCATAGAGACAAGATACTTGAAACATACACATATGAAATAATGTCATCTTATATGAAAAATGGTTTTGATAAAACACTTGAAATAAATTCTTGAGGAAAGTATCCTTTTTTCTTCAAAATCATTTTCTTTTCACAAAATGTCCTGGAATTTTTTAAAAAGGATTATGTTGAAAATTTTCATGAAATATTTTAGAGGATGCTTCATGAAAATAACGCTTTATAAAATTATAAAAATCCTTTCATGCCGTATAAAATAAAAAAACATTCTTCTCGTACTTTTGGTGGAAAAGTCAAAAAGTACCTCGTAGGGTAAATAAAAGAAAGATTCCTTTCATACCATGGGGTAAAAGTAAAAATGGGTAAAAAGGACTTTAAACATATATGAATACACTTTTATAAAACATGGACATGGATGATAGCAATAACCCCAGTAAATACTTACGAATAAGAAATCTCGGATAAAAATGAGATTTGCTAAATTATCCCTTACCTTAGGTCCGATATTCTTTGTATGGATCTGAACCTCCTGTATATTGATTTAAATAATTTCATTGACTTATTAAATAATCATATTCATTGTTATTATATCATATATGTTTCACTTATGACATTATATTACCCATTCTTTTGTAAATTCCATGTTAAAGCAGCGTTTGGGTAAAATCATTTCATTTATCGTATGTGTTTCGACTTGTCATTCTTGATATTATTACTTATATCCTAATTTACATAATTCCAGAATGTAAAAAATGATTAATATATAATATATATTCATCATATACAAATATATTATATATCGATAAAAGGAATGAAATACATCGTTCATGGAGACGGTAGTCCGTACGTATGCATGAATGCTGTTTTCGTTTCCTTATTGAATTGAATGGAATTAAGTAGATGAAATATATATATATATATATATATATATGTGTGTGTGTGTGTGTGTGTGTGTGTGTGTGTGTGTGTGTATACATAAATAAAGTAGCTTCATTATGTCATATATTTCATTATTATTCATTATATATACATTATAATCATTCATGAATGGTTAATCATGGAAAATGAATCTAATCGCATTTGTAGAGACGGTAGTCCATACTACGCACGAGCGATGATATCATTCCCATGATCGTGGAATTGTATTCAAGTGTATGTATAATATTACAGAATCAATATCACTTTACAATAACCATATATAGTTATTTATTTACACCATTATACCCATCCATGTAAGGTGGTGGCGGAAAATAGATTACACCATGGCGTGGAGGGGAGGGGAGGGGAGGGGCAGGGGGCTGCTGGAGGAAAAGGGTGGGCAGGGGGGATGGGAGGGATGGGTCTGGCCAGGTTGGAGGGGAGGGCAGGTAAGGTGAGGGGAGGGGAGGGTAGGGGAGGGGGGCGCCAGGGGGAAAAGGTTGGGCAGGGGGGAGGGGGTTGCTGGGGGGAAAGGGTGGGAAGGGGGGAGGGGAGGGGAGGAGAAGGGGCTGGGCAGGTTTGAGGGGAGGGTAGAGAAGGGGAGGGGAGGGGAGAGGAGGGGAGGGGAGAGGAGGATGATGGCAGGAGGGTGGGGTGCTGGGGGAAGAGGTTGGGCAGGGGGAGGGAGGGGAGGGTCTGCTGGGGGACAAGGATGGGCAAGGGGGAGGGGAGGGGAGGGGCATGGGGCTGCTGGAGGAAATGGGTGGGATGGTGGGGGGAGGGGAGGGGAGGGGTAGGGGCTAGGCAGGTTGGAGGGGAGGGTAGGGAAGGGGAGGGGAGGGGAGGGGAGGGGAGGGGCTGGGTGATAGCAGGAGGGGGGGGGGGCTGCTGGGGAAAATGGATGGGTAGTGGGGAGGGGAGGAGAGGGGCAGGGGATGGGTAGGTTGGTATGTTTTAAAATGTATTACATCATGTTTTTAATAACATTTTCCACTGTTGTTGTCAATGTTTTTATGTTTTCCACTTTTTATAGCTAGATGCTCTCCCTGATCATTTAATTCACCCAATGTACTACTGTTTTTCATGTTTTCCAGGTCGATTACTTCTCATGATGTAATACTATTTTTTCATTGACAAATTTTGTTGATACTATTGGTGGAATAAATGGGCTATGTAAAATCAACCAGCCTTCAATCTTACCAGCCATCACAGGTAGAGGATAACCTATATTTTCACATGTTGATCATATCCAGTCGAAAAATTAGATACATGTTGATTTATCATATGTTTCCATCATTCATTACACAGGTTGTGTTGAGAGAAACATGGAAATGTTTTGGACTTTATATGTTATACTTGATGGAAGAGCTGGGCAGGGAAGGACGGGAGGGGGAGATCTGGGCAGGGGGTAGGGGCTACTATGGGAAGGGTCTGGGAAGGGAGGGGGAAGAGGTTAGACAGGGGGGAGTGCTGGTGGAAGGGGATGCGCAGGTGGGGGGGGGGGGCTGAGGTGGGAGGGGGAGGTGCTGCATGTTTCATTGATTTTGTTTCCTTTTATTATTTTAAATGTATGTTACTTTAGGATTACTATTTCAATTTTTTTGAGAATAAATTTTGAAATCCTGTTCCAATATAATTTATTCTTCTTATTGTTGCTTAGCTGTGCAGATGCGTGGTGGAAAATTATTCAGGGAAATCAAAAGTTTGGTTATTATGAATTTCAATGTGTCTTTTGTGATGGGTCTTCTCTTAAAGAAAAGGACAGGTCTCTTCTGCTGGGATTTATGATATGAAGTAAGCACAAAATGGTTATTGTTGAAGTGGAATCTCATTTGGGCCAACTTGTGAGTTTTAAAAACAGTATAAAAATTCTCCTTGGTTGGAAACTAATATTTTTATAAGGTGCATAATATTGATCATTCATGATGTCCTCTTCAAACAGACATTTAGGGAGGGTGTCTTCATTGTGTATGCATTTGGTTCTCAAGGTACTATCGCTAATAATTGTATCATTTATCATGAATAATGGTCCTTTACATTTATGAATAACTCCAATGTATTATTAGATATATTTCCATTTCTATACATATTTTCTAGCCTTCTAATGGAATTAGGCACACTTATTGCAAATGTCTTATAAAACTCAACACTTACTATAAGAAGATAAAAAAATAATGGTTTATAATATTTTGATGCAGACCATGCAGTCAGAGTTCTCAAAGTTAGTGCTTATGAAGTGCTACCAAGAGTTAAGGAAATCATGTCCCTCCCTAAATGGTACCTTCTTGGATATTTCATTTGATGCTTTTTGCATGATCACTATGTCATTGATGACAGAGATAGGTTGTACTCTGAAATTGATCCTGAACAATGTAAATTAATTTCAATGCATTCATGCTTAGATGTTATGCTAAATTGATGGTTCTGGTGTATCAAGAGAGGGATTCAAAAGTTGTTAGGTTGTTTGGATATCTGTAAACTAGATAAACAAATCTGATTTTGGGTTCTATAACATATTATTACAATTGATATTGCACATTATGTAACTATCATTCCTAAAATTCCTAGCATTAGTTCACACACAGTCAGTATTTCTATAACTTTTATTCCTTATAGACTGTTACTCATTATGTAACTTTTTTTCCTCAATATCATTAACTTTTATTCCTCCATTATGTATTTGTAAGTTTTTTCAAAAAGAAATAATTTTAAGTGAATACAACAACTAAAAATATGAAAAACTGACCAAAGGAATTCTAATTCTGTTGAAAATTTAGGAAAAATATACATGGGTCATATATGACGAGTACGAGTCAACCCCTCCACAATCTGAGGCACGGTGTGGCCGGTATCACTCGAAGTGTCTCACTTTTTTTTTGAAATGGACAGGATTTTAAGTGAAAACAACAACCAGCATACGAAAAACTAACCAAATGCATTCAGATTCTTTTGATACATTAGGACAAGTTTCCATGGGTCATTTGTGATGTGTACGAGTCAACCCCTCCTCAATCTGAGGGCCGGTGTGGCCTGTACCACTCAAAGTGTCTTTCTTTTGTTTAAAATTGATGTGCTTTTAAGTAAAATAAATGACATACGGAAAACTGACCAAACACATTCGGATTGTGTAGATACATTAGGAAAATGATCCATCGGTCATTTTTGAAGTGTACAAGTCAACCATACCTCAATACGAGGCGCGGTGTGGCCGGAACCACTCAAAGTGTCTCACTTTTCTCTGAAATGGACAACATTTTAAGTCAAAACAACAACTGACATACGGAAAATAAACCAAACGCATTAGGATTATGTTGATACTTTAGGACAAGTATCCATGGGTCATTTGTGACATGTACGAGTCAAACCCGCCTCAATCTGAGGCACGGTGTGGCTGGTACCCCTCAAACCGTCTCACTTTTATTTGAAATGGACATGATTTTAAGTGAAAACAACAACCGGCATACGGAAAACCAACCAAATGCATTTGGATTCTATTGATACTTTAGGAAAAGTTTCCATGGGTCATTTTTGACATTTACGAGTCAACCTCGTTTCAATCTGAGGGCCGGTGTGGCTGGTACCACTCAAAGTGTCTTTCTTTTGTTTAAAATGGATGTGCTTTTAAGTAAAATTAACGACATATGGAAACCGACCAAATGCATTCGGATTGTGTTGATACTTTAGGAAAATGATCCATGGGTCATTTTTGACGTGTACGAGTAAACCCCGCTTCAATCTGAGGCGCGGTGTGGCCGGCACCACTAAAAGTGTCACACTTTTCTTTGAAATGGACAACAGTTTAAGTAAAAACATCAACTGACATACGGAAAATGGACCAAACCCATTCAGATTCTTTTGATACATTAGGAAAAGTATCCATGGGTCATTTGTGACATGTAGGAGTCAACCCCGCCTCAATATAAGGCATGGTGTGGCCGATACCACTCAAACTGTCTCACTTTTATTTGAAATGGATAGGGTTTTATGTGAAAACAACTACTGGCATACGGAAAACTAACCAAATGCATTTGGATTTTGTTGAAACCTTAGGAAAAAGATCCATGGGTCATATGTGACATGTACGAGTCAACCCCTCCTCAATCCGAGGTGCTGTGTGGATGACACCGCTCAAAGTCTCTCTTTTGTTTCAAAAGGACAATATTTTAAGGAATACAACTGAAATTTACACTCATCAACGATAGTCGCAATCTCTTTTTCATGAGTTGGGTAGTTTCACTCATGGGGTCATAAGTGACGAGACTCATACAAAAATACCTTTTCACCATATATTATAAATAATACAAGTTCAATGCAAAATTCACCACAAATCATTACATACCCAAATCTAGGATCAGAAAAAAAAATGGGATATGAGCCAATTTCAAACTCTTATTCAACTATAATAGGTATTTATCATACTATTCTACCTATTAGAATTTTATGGGGAGGTGGGGGGCTGTGCTAGTTGGGGGGTTGGGCAGGGGTGAGGTGAATTACTTCCGGATGATTGTTGTCATATGAATATTGAAATAGGGAATTGTTGTACATGACATGGTTGGAAGAGTTTGATGGTTTTATGTGTTTTTGTGCTATTTTAGGTGTTTTTATACTATTTTAATTCTGTATGTGGTTTTTGTGATATTTTTTACACAGGTGTATAGTGGAGGGGCTACTGGAGGGGGGCTGTTGTGCAGCAGTTATAGAAAAACTCAATACCAATGGTTTTAAAACGTTGGTATAAGAGTGCTAGAATTCTGGAAAAACACTATACCAACAGTTCTAAACCGTTGGTATAGGTGTTCTGTAATTCTGAAAAAAAAAACAATACCATCGGTTCTAAACCATTGGTATAGGTGTTCTGGAAAATCAGATTACCAACGATTGAAAACCGTTGGTATAATAATTCTCAAGAAATACCGTACCAACAGTTATAAACCATTGGTATATATTGGGAGAAATTAAAAAAAACAATACAACAACTGTTTATATCAAATTGTTGGTATAAGGATTTCCTCACGACTTACTACCCAAAAGTTTGGAAATCCATTGGTATAGGCAATACCAACGGTTTTCCAGCCTATACCAATGGTTTAGAATCATTGGTATAACCTTCTTTTCTTGTAGTGTTGGTAGATTCACGAGCTTAGTACAAACCGTGATTAAGGGACAAAAAGAATCCCATAAGAATATAAGTTATGAAATAGATCGAGGATAACCTAGATATAAACCTAAGGAATCACAAGTTAGGATGTACTTCATCTATATAAGTTCATACATTTATGTTCAATGTTTCTTTTTATGTTTAATAGCTACATATTCAAGACCTCTAATTATATGCTCTTTTTCTTAGTTAATGGCGGGAAATATAAGAACACATTCCAACACCCAATGTGATAGGCAATGTGATGATTGCCCTAATGATATGCCAGATGTGTAATGCCCCGACCCTAGATAACCAGAGTCGGTGCATTATTACATAACATTGGTATGATCACAAGAAAGATCAAGTCTCTAAAGACCGATTAGTTTAGTAGCCTTGGAAACACTAGATATATTCATAAAGTTTACATCACATCAATAAGTGAAAAACTACAACAACATATTGTCTTCATATCCCCTCGTACTATCCCTGAAAGTCATTCATAAAATACTTCTTCACATCCTGGGAAAAATAAAGCATTGAAAGGGGTGAGCTCAGATGCTCAGTAAGGATAACAATATAGCGGAAACATTCATAAATAAACATAAAAATTTAAGGCAATGTATAACTAAAACAAAAGCCTTTTAAACATGAACTTCAGCATAATATGGCAAGAATAAAATAAAAAAATGCCACATACTTATTCACATGGATATTGTACTAGTCGAATAATCACATGAAAATATTAATAACCACTTTCATAATGACAGAATGCATAATACCAGACTATCATAACCACGTATCCAAGGCCTCGTGCCAAGACTACAAATAATATTTTGTGAAGGCCTCATGCCAAGACACTAGTTTGTCTCATGAGAACTACCAATGCATCTAGGAGCTATAGCGGGCTCCACCCGTCACTTACTAAGTCCAATGCATTCCTCATATGAAAAGTTTGAAACATAACATAAATATTCATATTAAAACTAGCATACGAAATGTCAATACTTATCCACAAACCATGAATGGTATAAAATTGCACTTCCACAGTCAAACATAACTAATTAGATATAATATGGGAGATTTTATTGTATTATATTAACAGAAATCGAGAATAATGAAGGATATTGACATAGATGAAAATAATCATCAAAACTATTTGGGAGAAATATCCCCCTTTTCTTGAAATCATTTAAAAGTCACACTATTTGTCAAGAAGCCATTTAAAAATAGATTTTTGAATAAAAGTGTCTCATACCACTTTGAATCTTTTAAAAGGAGTTTTAATTTTAAAACTTTAATGTCAATATAAATAAATCCTTAAAACCATATTTAAAACATGGACATTAATGAGAAAGATTTAGAAGAATAAGTCATTAAAACATTTAAAAATGGTATTTTAGTTAGCCTTTCTAACCAAAAGAGAGACACTTGAATACAAATAATTGAGGTAGTAAAAACTTTGTAATATCATGAGAATAAAGGGATTCATGATACACTATGTTCAAGTACATTATATACACCACATAAAAGTGATTTGGTGTATAACAACAAAGAAGTCTCAATGGAATGTAAATTCAGATGAAATCTCTCTTAAAGGCCGTATCCTTAGGTTAAGGATAAATCAACGACATAATTATGTGTGAAAAATATAAATACACTAAATATGATTGGATATTCTGTGTAAAACAATCAAAGGACATTCACACATATTCTTGTAAAAACGACACCAATGAATTGGATGTTTATCTCAACAAATCGAGATTGAGTAAAAATTACTCTTATCAAGTTCATACCGATGACCTGATAATTTATCAATGAAGTGATTATGTGTATCAAAGGTATATCCACAGAAAGGGTAGTGGAATTTATGACATAATCAAATGAATAGTTATTCTACACATAATCTTGGAGTAAAATAATCATTGAAGTATGCATAAAGCCGAATGAGTGGAAATTGAAATTTCAAATTCCCTTATTGATTTGGTAACATAAAAAACATACACCCATGAAATAAGGATCATAAAATGATGATGTAAATATACATGAATTAAATTATATTACACAATGAATACAAACATGGGCAGTACACACACCACATGTAAAAAATAAGTGGTCAACAATGGATGTCTCACGGAATTAAAAGTGTGATAAGAAACCCCTTACTTTGTGATTTTTCCTTGGTCGATGGTAGGTTAAACTCCTGTATAATGGTGAAATAATTGTTATTAAATTATAAAAGAATCATATATATTAATATGATATCATATATGATCTTTTAACATTTCTTTGTTAATAATATTTTAGAATTATCATTGTTTCGGGTGTTAACTTACTCGTTTTATTTTATATGTTTTGTTACGTAAGACATGTTTGTCATAGATAGGTTTTATCTTATTCATATCCAGAATGATATCAAGTACATAAAAATTATTTTGAAATCATCAAATGATAATTATACTTGAATGGATACGATGGAGAATGAATCTTATCGCGTTCGTGGAGACGGTAGTCCGTACGTACGCACGAGCAACAATATCATTATTTTGATATTAAAATAATATATAAATGGATGGTATATCATATATTCAGAATCATTATCATGTTATATTTATTATTTACATGAATTACACATAATTATTATACCCATCCAAATAATAATTTATTGAATAACAATTACACCACGACGTGGAGACGGTATGTCGTACGTACGCACGTATGGTGACATGTCATTCAAAGGATTGATAGAATACTGAATATGGTTGTAACATATTTATAATAATTTTACGGTATATAGGATATACTGTATTAATTATTTTAGAATAGAAATAACAAAGAAAGAAGAAGTTGAAGAAGAAAGGAACTTGAAAGAGGGTGGTGAAAACATTACCTCTTCTTCGGGTTCTTCCTCTTGATTTGATCAAAAGGGCTCCTTAGGTTGGCTTTCTGATCAAACTATGGAATCTAGGTTGTAGTGAGGGAAGTTTAGAGAGTATTTGGGTAGGGTTTGTATGAGCCAAAAGGCTTTGACTGTGTGAATTAGTGAGAAGGGGGAGTGCCCTTTTATAAGATGGGTGAGGGGCACCTTTGGAAAAGCAAAAAATATTATTTTATAATAAATTTATATTCGGTTTCTAGTGGCTCAAAAGTGGATTATTTAAAGGTTAAGGTGGAGATGGGTCGAAAACCACTCAACCAATAGAATTTAGACAGGTTTGGTTCATTATATTAACCTTATTGTTAAGTATTAACTCTTAGTTAACTAGTTTCACTTTTACAATGTCTCTTTGTATTTTTATATTATATGGTTAATAAACATACTATATAAATACAAGAGACCCCCAAGTGGTCCATTAATTATACACCTATCATGATACAAGTCTCTTGTCCGAAAACTAGATTTTTAGGAATTGACTATCAATTAATAATATAATATTTGTTTTAAAAACTATTTTATGTCAATTTTGACACTATTGGGTATTTTGTTTTCGATAAATTCATAACAGCATTATTACATCGAAAACAATTTAATTAATCAATAATAATATGTCATATTAACCTAGAAAATTAGTGTAATTAATAAAAAGTCTCAAATTACATATATTTTGATATTTATAATATCAATTATTTTAATATTTCATTAATTAGGTAATTACTACATCACTATTGTGTCATAAATAACTTAAATTATTTAATGTCTAAAAATTATAAATAAAATAACATTATGTAGGAAATCTTTTTATATTTCAAATTAATATTTAAAATCGAATATATCTTATGTATAACCCTATATTAAAAATGTTTTAGTAAATAAACATTGATTTTATCTCTTTTAACTCTTCTTTGAATTAAATAATAATAAATGTCCTAATCTAATACAACTGGACCTAAATGATAATATTTTACTCCTAAGGTTGTTTTTGGTCGAGATACACTTGTCCAATAGAATTAGGACATGTGTTAGAGTAATATTAATATCATTTTAACCCTTAATTTTCTATTTACTTTTAACCATGGTAAATAAAATTAAAAAGTTACTATTCACCAAATATTATATTCATCTCATTGAACCACATTGTACTCCTTGATATTAACCGTGTCTCTCAGATTTTCGAAATTCCACTCACAGAAGCGGTAAAATTAATTTTTATGAAAAATTCAGTTTTTTAACTACCACTAAGTGGTTTCACTATTTATCAAAAAATGAAAGTTTCCAGAAAAATACCAAAAATTAGGCCTAAGATATATTTGATATTATGAATTAAAAAATGATTTCTATTTTACCAAATTAAAAACATATCATTTTCATTAATTAATTTAAAAATTAATTCCAGTCGTCAAAAGAAATAGCGTGTTTTTTAGAGATAATAACTATCAAAAGATTGACACTTGTTTATGTCTGGTTTAAATGTGAAATTACATCCAAAGACCAACATTGTATTAAATGGTAAAAATATATTCTAAATATACTTTAAAACAAATCAAATTAATAATTTATCACTATTAATTATTTCTATTAAAAAAGTTGTTTTTAATTAAAATTTAGTAATTTTCACTATTCATCAAAATATGAAAGTTATTCGAAAAGTACCAAAATTTCACCCTAAGCTAATTTCGATATTATGAATACAAAAATGAAGTCCATTTCTAAAGATAAAATTTATAAAATTTCAAAAAGTAGGTAGTATTATTCATAACGGCTAGTTTGATTGGTTGTGGTGTGTTAGAATCTCGAAGTTGTGTATAATGTACACCATTGCATTATTCAAAGGGAAACGTACCGTGGAATCTTGGGGTGTCACATTCTCCCCTCCTTCAATAAATTGAATCCCCGTAAATTTTTTTTAAATTGGGCTTGAGAATATAATGGAATGTCCCACATCGGAAAAAGAGTCACTAAAACTGTCACTTTAAAAGAAAGTAAGAGAGGTATAAAGGTCACCCAAGATAACCCATACTAGGATTCCATATAGGAAAACATGGATATGGACGATAAACTAAGTGTTAAGTTCTGATGGAGAGGGATAAAAAAAATGATCTGGAGAAAGTTAACAATAAGAAAATCAGAAACTTGTGTTGGGAAAAACGGTCATTAGTCTCCCAGTAGGAAAAGTAAACGGACACCATTTTTGTTTTAAGTTAAATTACATAAGGAAGAAAAATTGATTTATGATATTGACTAAGAACATAAAGAGATATACTAACTTTTTAAGTAGTGTTTCATTCTTTAATAAATTTTTACCACTAACTCATTTTTTTTTTGAAAAATGAGTATTCAAGAAGACTTGGTCACAATGGAAGAGCTAGAATATACTTCTATAGAAATACATGATCCACGTAGGATAAACTATATATTTACCTTGTCTTTAGAGATTAATAAAAACCAAAATGGTTAGTATAATATCTTATAATCCCCCAAATGGATATTCCACTAGAGAAAAAAAAACATTAATCTTAATTTCTAAAATTAAACCATCAATACCCCAAAGTTAAATAAATATCATTCAATAATCAATTGTCTTTAAAATCATTCAGTATAATACAAACTAATATTGAAACCCAAAACTTATAAAAATGTAGTCTTCTACGTTAAATTTTATCTCCAAATGACATTAATTACTCTTAAGGTCACATACTTAAAAGTAATTAACCTAATCATTTCCATAAATAACCCAAATCACTATAAATCCATAATAAAAACATAGATAAAAATCCACCATTACTCCTCAAATGAAATCCCATACTATTCTATTTTCCTTGGGCATATAGTGTTCACAACAAAGTGAACGACTTCCAAAATAACATTTATCACTTAATCACCAAATCATTTTCCAATACTAAGGGTATTAATTTGATAAGACATAAGATCCCTAATCAAATTATTATTGATCAATAAAATCATTTAACTAAAAATAATAGTCACACTAAACAGGGACTTCACGTAGTCCAGTGGTAGGCGATAAATCCCAATCACACTTTGGTTGTGGGTTTGATTCCCACAGCTTTGTCCGATGTGACGGGTTTTCACACGGTCTGTGTGTTGTCCTTTTTCAAAAACTATATTTTATAACATTACCAAGATGAGATAAATTCCTCATAATAACCATAACATAATTTAACCACAAATATTATCTCATACCTTGCATATTCATCCCAAATTATAATAACTTATAATTTCCTCAAACCCAACGATCATATAAAACCAAATGGTTATTTATAACTATATCCACAAGAGAAAAGATAATTCTTCCTCAAATATCATTCTCACATGGAAAACTGTAGGGTTAAAAATAAAAGAGAAAACTATTCCAAAGTAAACCCATCAACAAGGAGAACTAATACTTTTTAAACATTTATCCAACCATTTATTCCCACATAGCTTCTTCTTTGACCAAGAAAATATCCTATAGAATAGGGCATTCACTCAGGTAATGGCCAGGTCCCCTACATTTACGGAAAATGATTATAAATGGATTTTTGGGACCATTTTTATCTTCTTCCATAGTACTCTTCATTTTTCTTCGGCAATTCTTCACTTTATGTTCTTCCATCCCGCACGTAAATCATTTCTTTGTCCCATTGAGACACTTTCATGGGTGTCTCCTTCCACATTTCCTGCATAATGGAAATTGAGGATTCCTTTCTACATGGTCTCCCCTGCTAGAGATCTTATCATTTATCACCTTTCTCTTCTTTTTTGAGTCCTAGTATTGGTTAATATATATATTCTTGATCATATTTTTGGAAAATTGATTTGGCATAAAGACGATATCTTTTACGCCTATCAACGGGGAATTTTGTTGCTCATTGCGACCACCATTCCCACCTTGTACATCATTCTCAAAGTCACTATGACTTCCTTGGAATCCAGCCATTGACTAAAACCAAAAAGCATTGTTTGAGTAACAGTAGTCATAAAATCATTTATAGATTAACAGGTCACCATATTCTCAATTTGAAACACATTAGGATTAACCAAGGTCATTTACTCTCATCTTATATATATAATACTTCAAATAGGTTTGTAAATAAAATGTAAATTATCCTAAGCATATCCCTCAGGAGTGTCGTAACAAAGAGTGCAGCAAAGCCCATTGTCGTGCACCAGTTCCTGTTCGAGTCTAGCTCAAAGCGGGTTTTTCGGGTTTTACCCCTAGGTACATCTGTGCCAGAGCCGCCTCTACCTGCTCGTATCCAGACATGGATGTATTGCTCAGAAAACACACAAAATCTCTACAATACAAAAATTCTAGGAAGTTCTTCTATACTATTGCTCAAAGTTCATCTTAGGTCTACGTGCCCTAATCAGATTTTATCTAAATATAGCTTCTAAGGATTGTAATAAACTTCCTTTGATACCAACTGTAATGCCCCGACCCTAGATACCCATAGTCGGTGCATTATTACATAACATTGGAATGATCACAAAAAGATCCAATCTCAAAAGACTGAGTAGTTTAGTAGCCTTGGAAACACTAGATATATTCATAATGTTTAGATCATATCAATAAGTGAAAAAACTACAACAACATATTGTCTTCATATCCCCTCATACTATCCCTGCAGGTCATTCATAAAATACTTATTCACATCCTGAGAAAAATAAAACATTGAAAGGGGTGAGTTCAGATACTCAGTGAGGATAACAATATAGAGGAAAATTTCATAAATAAATATAAAATTTAAGGCAATGTATAACTAAAACAAAACCTTTTAAACTTCAACATCAGTATAATATGGAAAGGATAAAATGAAATAATTCCATTTACTTATTCACATGGATATTCTACTAGTCGAATAATCAACTGGAAATATTAATAACCACTTTCATAATGACAGAATGCATAATGCCAGACTATCATAACCACAAATCCAAGGCCTCGTGCCAAGACTACAAATACGATTTTGTCAAGGCCTTGTGCCAAGACACTAGTTTGTCTCATGAGAGCTACCAATGCATCAAGGAGCTATAGCGGGCTCCACCCATCACTTACTATGTCCAATTCATTCCTCATATGAAAAGTTTGAAACATAACATAAACATTTGTATTAAAACTAGAATACGAAATGTCAATACTTATACACAAACCATGAATGGTATAGAAATAGAACATCCATAGTCAAACATAACTCATTAGATACAATATGGAAGATTTTATTGTATCATATTAACCTCAATCGAGAATAATGAAAGATATTGACATAGAGGAAAATAATCATCAAAACTATTTGAGAGAAATATCCCCCTTTTCTTGAAATCATTTAAAAGTCACACTATTTTTGAATAAGCCATTTAAAAATAGATTTTTGAATCAAAGTGTCCCGTACCACTTTGAAACTTTTAAAAGGAGTTTTAATTTTAAAACATTAATTTCCATATAAATAAATCCGTAAAACCATTTTTAAAACATGGACATTAATTAGAGTGATTCAGAAGAATAAGTCTTTAAAACATTTAAAAATTGTATTTTAGTTAGAGTTTCTAACCAAAAGAGAGACACTTCAATACAGATAATTGAGGTAGTCAAAACTTTTTAATATCATGAGAATAAAGGGATTCATCATATAATATGTCAAAGTACATTATATACACCACATAAAAGTGATTTGGTGTATAAAAACAAAGAAGTCTCAATGGAATGTAAATTGAGATGAAATCTCTCTTAAAGGTTGTATCATTATGTTAAGGATAAATCAATGACATTAATATGTGTGACAAATATAAATACACTAAATATGATTGGATATTCAGTGTAAAATAGTCAAAGGACATTCACACATATTCTTCTAAAAACAACACCAATGAATTGGATGTTTATCTCATCAAATCAAGATTGAGTAAAAATTACTCGTATCAAGTTCATACCGATGACCTGATAATTTATCAATGAAGTGATTATGTGTATCAAAATTATATCCACAGAAAGGGGAGTGGAATTTATGACATAATCAAATGAATAGTTATTCTACACATAATCTTGGAGTAAAATAATCAATGATGTATGTGTAAATCCAAATGAGTGGAAATTGAAATTTCAAATTCCCTTATTGATTTAGTAACATGAAAAACATACACCCATGAAAGGAGGATCATAAAATGATGATGTAAATATACATGAATTAAAGTGTATTACACAATGAATACAAACATGGGCAGTACACACACCACATGTAATAAATAAGTGGGGAGCAATGGAAGTCTCACGGAATTAAAAGTGAGATAAGAAACCCCTTACTTTTTAGTTTTTCATTGGTCGACGGTAGGTTAACCTCCTGTATAATGGTGAAATAATTGTTATTAAATTATAAAAGATTCATATATATTAAGATGATATCATATATGATCTTTTAACATTGCTTTGTTAATAATATTTTAGAATTATCGTTGTTTCGAGTGTTAACTTACTCGTTTTCTTTTATTTGATTTGTTATGTAAGTCATGTTTGTCATAGATAGGTTGTATCTTATTCATATCCAGAATGATATCAAGTCCTTAATTTTTAAATCATCAAATGATAATTATACTTGACTGGATACGATGGAGAATGAATATCATCGCGTTCGTGGAGACGGTAGTCCGTACATACGCACGAGCGACAATATCATTCTATTGATATTAAAATAATATATTATTTGATGTTATATCATATATAAAGAATAATTAGCATGCTATATTTATTATTTACATGAATTACACATCATTATTATACCCATCCAAATAATAATTTATTGAATAACAATTACACCACGACGTGGAGACGGTAAGCCGTACGTACGCACGTATGATGAAATGTCATTCAAAGGATGGAAAAAATACTGAATACGGTTGTACCATATTTATAATAATATTACATTATATAGTAGATACTGTATTTTTTATTTTAGAATAGAAATAACAATGAAAGAAGAAGTTGAAGAAGAAAGGAACTTGGAAGAGGGTGGTGAAACCTTTACCTCTTCTTCGGGTTCTTCCTTTTGATTTGATCAAAAGGGCTCCTTAGGTTGGCTTTCTGATCAAACTAAGGACTCTAGGATGTAGTGAGGGAAGTTGAGAGAGTATTTGGTCAGGGTTTGGATGAGCCAAAAGACTTTGAATGTTTGAATTAGTGATAAGGGGGAGTTCCCTTTTAGAAGAGGGGTGAGGGGCACCTTTGGAAAAGCTAAAAATATTATTTTATAATAAATTCATATTCGGTTTATAATGGATCCAAAGTGGATTATTTAAAGTTTAAGGTGGATATGGGTCGAAAAATACTCAACCAATAGAATTTAGACAGATTTGGGTCATTATATTAACCTTATCTTTAAGTATTAACTCTTTGTTAATTAGTTTCACTTTTACAATGTCTCTTTGTATTTTTATATTATATGGTTAATAAACTTACTATATACATCCAAACGACCCCAAGTGGTCCATTAATGATACACCTATCATGATATAAGTCTCTTGGCCGAACCATATATTTTTAAGAATTGAATATAAATTAATAATATAATATTTTTTTAAAAACACTTTTATGTCAATTTTGACACTATTGGGTATTTTGTTTTTGATAAATTCATAACAGCATTATTACTTCAAAAAAAATTATATAATAAATCCTAATATGTCATATTAACCGAGAAAATTAGTGTAATTCATAAAAAGTCTCAAATTACATTTATTTTGACATTTATAATATCAATTATTTTAATATTTTATTAATTAGTTAATTACTGCAGCACCATTGTGTCATAAATAACTTAAATTATTTAATGTCTAAAAATTATAAATAAAATAACATTATGTAGGAAATCATTTTATATTTCTAATTAATATTTAAAATCGAATATATCTAATGTATAACCCTATATTAAAAATGTTTTAGTGAATAAAAATTGATTTTAACTCTATTAACTCTTCTTTGAATTAAATAATAATAAATGTCCCAATCTAATACAAGTGGACCTAAATGATAATATTTTACTCCTAAGGTTGTTTTTGGTCGAGATACATTTGTCCAATAGAATTAGGACATGTGTTAGAGTAATATTAATATCATTTTAACCCTTAATTACTATATTTACTTTTAACAGTGGTAAATAAAATTAAAAAGTTACTATTCACCAAAAATTATTTTCATCTCATTGAACCGCATTTTACTCCTTGATATTAACCATGTCTCTCGGATTTTCAAAATTCTACTCACAGAAGCGGTAAAATTAATTTTTATGAAAAATTCAGTTTTTTAACTACCATTTAGTGGTTTCACTATTCATCAAAAAATGAAAGTTTCCAGAAAAATACAAAAAATTAGGCCAAATCTATATTTGATATTATGAATTAAAAAATGATATCTATTTTACCAAATTCAAAACACATCGGTTGTATTAATTAATTTAAAAATTAATTTCAGTCGTCAAAATAAATAGCGTGTTTTTTAGAAATAATAACTATCAAAAGATTGACACTTGTTTATGTCTGGTTTAAATGTGAAATTACATCAAATGACCAACATTTTATTAAATGGTAAAAATATATTCGAAAAATACATTAAAACAAATCAAATTAATAATTTATTACTATTAATTATTTCGATTAAAAAAGTTGTTTATAATTAAAATTTAGTAATTTTCACTATTAATCAAAATATGAATGTTATCCGAAAAGTACCAAAACTTCACCCTAAGCTAATTTCGATATTATGAATCCAAAAATGAAGTCCATTTCGAAAGATAAAATTTATAAAATTTCAAAAATTAGGTATTACTATTCATAACGGCTAGTTTGATTGGTTGTGGTGTGTTAGAATCTCGAAGTTGCGTACAATGCACGCCATTGCATTATTCAAAGGGAAACGTACCGTGGATGCTTGGGGTGTTACATTCTCCCATCCTTCAATAAATTGCATCCTCACAATTTTTTTTAAAATTGGGCTTGAGAATATAATGGAAAGTCCCACATTAGAAAAAGAGTTACTAAAACTATCACTTTAAAAGAAAGGAAGAGAGGTATAAAGGTCACCCAAGATAACCCATACTAGGACCCCATGTAGGAAAACATGGACATGGACGACAAACTAAGTGTTAAGTTCTGATGGAGAGGGATAGAAAACATGATCTGGAGAAAGTTAACAATAATAAATTCACAAACTTGTGTTGGGGAAAACAGTCATTAGTCTCCCATTAGGAAAAGTAAACGGACAACATTTTTTGTTTTAAGTTACATTACATAAGGATGAGGAATTCATTTATGATATTGTCTATGAACATAAAGAGATATACATAATTTTTAAGTACGGTTTCATTATTTAATAAATTTTTACCACTAACTCGATTTTTTTGAACAATGAGTATTCAAGAAGACTTGGTCACAATGGAAGAGATAGAATAAACTTCTATAGAAATACATGATCCATGTAGGAAAAACTATATATTTACCTTGTATTTAGATATTATTCAAAAACAAAATGGTTATTATAATATCTTATGATCTCCCAAACGAATATTCCACTAGAGAAAAAAAACACTAATCTTAATTTCTAAAATTAAACCATCAATAACCCAAAGTTAAATAAATACCATTCAATAATCAATTCTCTTTAAAATCCTTCAATATAATCCAAACTAATATTGAAACCCAAAACATATAAAAATGTAGTCTTCCACGTTAAATTTTATCTCCAAATGACATTAATTACTCTTAAGGTCACATACTTAAATGTAATTAACCTAATCATTTCCATAAATAACCCAAATCACTATAAATCCACAATAAAAGCATAGATAAAAATCCACCATTACTCCTCAAATGAAATCCTATACTATTCTATTTTCCTTGGGCATATAGTGTTCACAACAAAGTGAACAACTTCCAAAATAACATTTATCACTTAATCACAAAATCATTTTCCTATACTAGGGGTATTCATTTGATAAGACATAAGATCCCAAATCAAATTATTATTGATCAATAAAATCATTTAACTAAAAATAATAGTCACACTGACCAGGGACTTCACATAGTCCAGTGGTAGGTGATAAATCCCAATCGCACTTTGGTTGTGGGTTCGATTCCCACAGCTTTGTCCGATGCGACGGGTTGTCACACTGTCTGCGTGTTGTCCTTTTTTAAAAACTATATTTTATAACATTACCAAAATGAGATAAATTTTTCAAAATAACCATAACATAATTTAACCACAAATCTTATATCATACCTTTCATTTTCATCCCAAATTATAATAACTTATAATTTCCTCAAACCCAACGATCATATAAAACCAAATGGTTATTTATAACTATATCCATAAGAGAAAAGATAATTCTTCCTCAAATATCATTCTCACATGGAAAACAGCAGGGTTAAAAATAAAAGAGAAAATTATTCCAAAGTAAACCCATCAACAAGGAGCACTAATACTTTTTAAACATTTCTCCAACCATTTATTCCCATATAGCTTCTTCTTTGACCAAGAAAATATCCTATATAATAGGGCATTCACTCGGCTAATGGCCAGGTCCCCTATATTTACGGAAAATGACTGTAAATGGATTCTTGGGACCATTTTTATCTTCTTCCATAGTACTCTTCATTTTTCTTCAGAAATTCTTCACTTTATGTTCTTCCTTCCCGCATGTAAATCATTTCATTGTCCCATTGAGACACTTTCCTGGGAGTCTCCTTCCACATTTCCTGCATGATGGAAATTGAGGATTCCTTTCTCCACGGTCTCCCCTGTTGGAGCTCTTATCATTCATCACCTTTCTCTTCTTTGTCGAGTCCGAGAATTTGTTAATATATATATTGTTGATCATATTTTTGGAAAATTGATTTTCCATAAAGACGATATCTTTTACGCCTATCAACAATGCATTTTTTTGCTCATTTCCACCATTGTCCCCACCTTGTACATCATTCTCAAAGTCACTATGACTTCCTTGGAATCCAGCCATTGACTAAAACCAGAAAGTATTGTGTGAGTAACAGTAGTCATAAAATCATTTAGAGATTAACATGTCACCATATTATCAATTTGAAACACATTATGATTAACCAAGGTCATTTACATTCATCTTATATATATATAATACTTCAAATCGGTTTTTAAAGAAAATTTAAATTATCCTAAGCATATCCCTCGGGAGTGTCATAACCAAGAGTGCATCAAGGCCCGTTGTCGTGCACTAGTTCCCATTCAAGTCTAGCTCAAAGAGGTGTTTTTGGGTTTTACCCCTACGTACATCTGTTCCAGAGCCGCCTCTACCTGCTCGTATCCAGACATGGATGTATTGCTCAGAAAAATCACAAAATCTCAACGATACCAAAATTCTAGGAAGTTCTTCTATACTATTCCTCAATGTTCATCATAGGACTACGTGCTCTAATCAGATTTTATCTAAATCTAGCTTCCAAGTTTTGTACTAAAATTCCACTGATACCAACTGTAATGCCCTGACCCTAGATACCCAGATTCGGTTCATTAATACATAACAATGGCATGATCACAAGAAAGATCAAGTCTCGAAAGACCGATTAGTTTTGTAGCCTTGGAAACACTAGATATATTCATAATGTTTACACCACATCAATAAGTGAAAAACTACAACAACATATTGTCTTCATATACCTTCATACTATCCCTGTAGGTCATTCATAAAATACTTCTTCAGATCCTGGGAAAAATAAAACATTGAAAGGGGTGAGCTCAGATGCTCAATAAGGATAACAATATAGCGGAAACTTTCATAAATAAACATAAAATTTAAGGCAATGTATAACTAAAACAAAAGCCTTTTAAACTTGAACTTCAGCATAATATGGAAAGGATAAAATGAAATAATGTAATTTACTTATTCACATGGATATTCTACTAGTCGAATAATCACATGAAAATATTAATAACCACTTTCATAATGATGGAATGCATAATGCCAGACTATCATAAACACGTATCCAATGCCTCGTTCCAAGACTACAAATAAGATTTTGTCAAGGCCTCATGCCAAGACACTAGTTTGTCTCATGATACCTACCGATACATCGAGGAGCTATAGCGGGGTCCACCCGTCACTTACTAAGTCCAATGCATTCCTCATATGAAAAGTTTGAAACATAACATAAACATTCGTAATAAAACTAGCATATGAAATGTCAATACTTATCCACAAACCATGAATGGTATATAAATAGCATATCCACAGTCAAACATAACTCATTCAATACAACATGGGAGATTGTATTGTATCATATTAACCTCAATCGAGAATAATGAAGGATATTGACATAGATGAAAATAATCATCAAAACTATTTGAGAGAAATATCCCCCTTTTCTTGAAATCATTTAAAAGTCACACTATTTGTCAAGAAGCCATTTAAAAATAGATTTTTGAATCAAAGTGTCCCATACCACTTTGAAACTTTTAAAATGAGTTTTAATTTTAAAACTTTAATGTCCATATAAATAAATCCTTAAAACCATTTTTAAAACATGGACATTAATGAGAAAGATTTAGAAGAATAAGTCTTTAAAACATTTAAAAATGGTATTTTAGTTAGATTTTATAACCAAAAGAGAGACACTTGAATAAAAATAATTGAGGTAGTCAAAAATTTATAATATCATGAGAATAAAGGGATTCATGATATACTATGTCAAAGTACATTATATACAACACATAAAAGTGATTTGGTGTATAACAACAAATAAGTCTCAATGGAATGTAAATTGAGATGAAATCTCTCTTAATGGTCATATCCTTAGGTTAAGGATAAATCAATGACATAATTATGTGTGAAAAATATAAATACACTAAATATGATTGGATATTCAGTGTAAAACAATCAAAGGACATTCACACATATTCTTGTAAAAACAACACAAATGAATTGGATGTTTATCTCAACCAATCGAGATTGAGTAAAAATTACTATTATCAAGTTCAAACCTATGACTTGATAATTTATAATAATATTATAGTATATAGGAGATACTGGATTAATTATTTTAGAATAGAAATAACAATGAAAGAAGAAGTTGGAGAAGAAAGGAACATGAAAGAGGGTGGTGAAAACATTACCTCTTCTTCGGGTTCTTCCTTTTGATTTGATCAAAATGGATTCTTAGGTTAGTTTTCTGATCAAAATAAGGCCTCTAGGTTGTAGTGAGGTAAGTTGAGAGAGTATTTGGGCAGGTTTTGGCCGAGACAAAAGGATTTGAATGTGTGAATTAGTGAGATGGGGCAGTGCCCTTTTATAAGAGGGGTGAGGGGCACCTTTGGAAGAGCTAAAAATATTATTTTATAATAAATTCATATTCGGTTTATAATGGCTCAAAAGTGGATTTTTTAGAGGTTAAGGTGGGTAGGGGTCAAAAACCACTCAACCAATATTATTTAGACAGGTTTGGGTCATTATATTAACTTTATCTTTAAGTATGAACTCTTAGTTAATTAGTTTCACTTTTAAAATGTTTCTTTGTATTTTTATGTTATATGGTTAATAAACATACTATATACATCCAAAAGACCCCCCAAGTGGTCCATTAATGATACACCTATCATGATATATGTCTCTTGGCCGAACCTTAGATTTTTAGGATTTGAATATAAATTAACAATATAATATTTGTTTTAAAAACTCTTTTATGTCAATTTTGACACTATTGGGTATTTTGTTTTTGATAAATTCATAACATCATTATTAATTCAAAAACAATTTATATATTCAATCATAAGATGTTAGATTAACCAATAAAAGTAGTGTAATTCATAAAAAGGCTCAAATTACATTTATTTTGATATTTATAATATCAATTATTTTAATATTTCATTAATTAGGTAATTACTACATCACCATTGTGTCATAAATAAATTAAATTATTTAATGTCTAAAATTATAAATAAAATAAAATTATGTAGAAATTTTTTTACCTTTCTAATAAAAATTTATAATTGAATATATCTTATGTATAACCCTATATTAAAAATGTTTTAGTAAATAAACTTTGATTTTAACTCTTTTAACTCTTCTTTGAATTAAATAATAATAAATGTCCAAATCTAATACAAGTGGACCTAAATGATAATATTATACTCCTAAGGTTGTTTTTGGTCGAGATACACTTGTCCAATACAATTAGGTCATGTGTTAGATTAATATTAATATCATTTTTACCCTTAATTACTCTATTTACTTTTAAACGTGGTAAATAAAAGTAAAAAGTTACTATTCACCAAAAATTATTTTCATCTCATTGAACCACATTTTACTCCTTGATATTAAAATTTTCTCTCTGATTTTCAAAATTCCACTCACATAAGTGGTAAAATTAAATTGTATGAAAAATTCAATTTTTTAACTACCACTTAGTGGTTTCACTATTAATCAAAAAATGAATGTTTCCAGAAAAATACTAAAAATTAGGCCTAAGCTATATTTGATATTATGAATTAAAAAATGATGTCTATTTTACCAAATTAAAAACATATAATTTGCATTAATTAATTTAAAAATTTATTCCAGTCATCAAAACAAATAGCGTGGTTTTTAGAGATAATAACTATCAAAAGATTGACACTTGTTTATGTCTGGTTTAAATGTGAAATTACATCCAATGATCAACATTGTATTAAATGGTAAAAATATATTCTAAATATACTTTAAAACCACTCAAATTAATAATTTATCACAATTAATTATTTCGATTAAAAAAGTTGTTTTTAATTAAAATTTAGTAATTTTCACTATTCATCAAAATATCAAAGTTATCCAAAAAGTACCAAAAATTCACCCTAAGATAATTTCGATATTACGAATCCAAAAATGAAGTCCATTTCGAAAGATAATATTTATAAAATTTCAAAAAGTAGGTATTACTATTCATAACGGCTAGTTTGATTGGTTGTGGTGTGTTAGAATCTCGAAGTTGCGTACAATGCACGACATTGCATTATTCAAAGGAAAACGTACCGTGGATGCTTGGGGTGTTACAAGATTTGATGGAAGTAGGTGCTGAAAAATTCATGGTAGTACTTTCTCAGCTAGCTCGAGTAATGAATAATAACTTGAATCGGGTGGAACGTCCTCCTCCTCCAAGGAAAGTGAATGTTGTTGTAGAATCCTTTATGCGGAAAAGGCATCCCATGTTTAGCAGGTCTTCTGATCCCCTCCCCGCAGAACAATGGATTAACTCCATTGAAAATATTTTCTCTATCCTCCAGTACTTGGATTAAGAGAAACTTGTACTAGAAGTCTATCATTTTGATGGGGAAGCTAATTAGTGGTGGACACAGATCAGAAATACAGATTCCCAAGAGGAAAGTGATTCCATAGATTGGGAGGAATTCAAGTGGATGTTTTTCAACAAATATTTTCCTCAAATCCTCAATATCAAGATGGAAAGAGAGTTCCTTAGACTCAATCAGACGGAAGATGATTCCATTAGGGCATATGAAGCAAACATTACAAGGCTTTCAAGGTACGCCATTGACTTTGTCATGAACACCGGAAGCAAGGTGGATCACTTCTTCAGCAGACTAAAGCAGAGTCTACCAAAAGTGTTGGTGATTTGAGACTTCGACAACTTTGAGGAGAATTTCCATTGTGACCTCAAGGTTAAAATTAATATTGGAGACTCTTAGGGGTATAATGGTCCTAGTGACAAGAAGTGAAAAATGTAGAACAACATGGGTGGTTCATCAAACAAATCCCATGATGGAAAGAAGCCTCACTTTTCCCTTTGCAAAAATTGTAGGAAGAAGCATCTTGGTTACTGTCTCATGGGAGCCAATAATTTCTACAAATTCGGAAAGTATGGTCATCTGGACAAGAACTGCTGAATGGATATGAAAAATCCCACTAATGTTGATGAAGAAAAGAAGGATCAGATCGACACTCAGCATGCAGTGTTATGTTATAACTGCATGGATCTTGGGCATTAAGCGAACAATTTCCCTAAGTCGAGGGTTGTCAGAGGCAATCATCAAATACCTCCAAGGTAACAAGGAAGGTATAATACTATCTCTACTGCCGAGGTGGAGCCGAAAAACGATGTGGTGACAGGTACACTTGTTTTTCATTAAAGAATAGCCAACGTACTATTTGATTCTGGTTCTACGCATTCATTCATATCTTTCAAGTTTAATAGAACTATTTAAACACCACCTCAAAATTTGGAGGAAATTTATTTGTGAGAACAGAGAATGGGGAAATTATTGAATCCATGGTTTATAACTCCTCCTCAGTTAATGATTTTGGAATAAACATCCCAGAAAATCTTGTCATACTTCCATTAGTGCAGTTCGACGCTATCTTGGGCATGGATTGGTTATCTTTGTATAAGACCAACATCCATTTTTAGGAATGGGAGATCACGTTTCACATCCCGAAGCATCCTCCGATTCTTTACAAGTGTAAGGAAGAAGATGAGTCTCATTTAGAATCTTTGTCTCAAGTTTGGATACTGCTTCCTTGTGAGAAATCATATCTAGCTCAACTGATTGAGACAAAGGATAGAATCATTCTTGAAGACATGCCCATCTTGAGGGATTACACTAATGTATTCCCTGAAGAGTTTTATGGTCTTCCTCCTGACCGAGAGTTTGAGTTCTCAATTCAACTTTTCCCCAGATCTATGCCAATCTTAAATACACCATATAGAATGGCCACCACAGAGATAGAAGAGCTGAAAAATTAGTTATAGGAGAATATTGAGAAGGGTTTTATACGCCAGAGTGCTTCACCGTGGGGTGATCCAGTCATCTTCTTCAAGAAGAAGGATGGATCAATGAGACTCTTCATTGATTATTGTGAGCTCAAAAAAATCACTATAAAGAAGAACTATCCCCTTCCATGGATAGATGACTTGTTTGCTCAGCTTTGTGTTGCCGGTTATTTCTCTAAGTAGGACCTTCGGTCGGGATATCACCAACTAAAGGTGAGGAAGGAATATATTCCCAAGGATGCCTTTTGAACAAAGTATGGACACTATGAGTTCATAGTGATGCCCTTAAGACTCACTAATTCTCTAGAAAATTTTCATGGATTTAATGAATAGAGTCTTTAGAGATTACCTCGACAAATTTGTGGTAGTCTTTATTGATGATATTATGATATACTCCAAGAGAAAGGAGAAACATGAGGAGCATTTGGAAACTATGTTAAAGACTTTGTGAAGTGATAAGTTGTATGCAAAGTATAGTAAATGTGATTTCTAGATGGAGGAAGTATCATTCTTGGGGAATGTTATCACCAGGAAAGGGATATCTGTGAACCCTTCCAAGATGAAGGCAATTGAAGAGTGGCCAAGGCCAACTTCTGTAACGGAGATCTGCATCTTTTTAGATCTAGATGGGTATTATCGACAATTTGTGAAGAACTTTTCACGATTGTCAAACCTAATGTCCAAGATGACATAGAAGGGAGTAAATTTCATCTGGATAGAAGAATTTGAAGACTCTTTAAAGGAGTTGAAAAAGAGGCTTATCACTGCACCGATACTCACACTACCTTCAAGTGGAGAACTCATTGTGTTGTATAGTGATTCTTCTATGAAAGTATTAGGTTGTGTGCTAATGAAAAATGATAATGTGATAGGCTATGTTTCAAGGTAGCTGAAAATCCATGAGCAACACTATCCCACACATGATCTGGAGTTAAAAACTATGATCTTTTCATTGAAAATCTAGTGGCATTATCTTTATGGGGAAAAATGTGAGATATATACTGACCACAAGTGTCTCAAATATATATTCACACAGAAAGAGCATGATATGCACCAGCAAAGATGGGTAGAGCTCTTCAAGGATTATGACTGCCCAATCCACTACCATCCCGGTAAGGCAAACAAGGTGACATATGCTCTAAGTAGAAAGGATCATGCATCTTTATCAATGATGAGAATTGAAAAGGATCCGATCTTCTTAGATTTACAAAGGATGGACATGGGAATCATTAAGGGTGGAACACAATCAATCCTTTCTCAAATGATTTCTCCACCATCCATCATGGAAAAAAATAAAGGATGCTCAAAGAAAGGATGTGGAAATTTAGAAAAGGGTGGAAGCTGTTAAAAATGGGAAATCCTCTGATTTCAAAATTGATGAGGAAGGAGTTGTAAGATTTGGGACATGATTATGTGTACCATCTGATCTAGAGATATAGAAGGAGCAATTGAATGATGCACATTTCTCAACCTTCTCTATCCACCAGGGGAGCATAAAGATGTATCGAGATTTTCGAGAAAACGTTTGGTGGGACAATATGAAAAGTGAGATTTCTGAATATACATCAAAGTGCCTCGTTTATTAGCAAGAGAAGGAAGAGAGACAAAAGTTTATGAGAATAATGCAGCCACTACCCATACCAGCATGGATGTGGGAGAACATTATCATGGACTTTTTCACTGGACTTCTAAAGACATCTAGAGTAAATAATTCTATATCGGTTATTTTGGATCATCATACAAAGATAGATCACTTTATAGCGGTTTGAGAGGACTTATCATAGGATCAACAAGCATGGATTTATAACAAAGAAGTGGTAAGGATGCATAGAGAAACACTATCTATTGTATTTTATCATGATCTGAGATTTACCTTGAAGTTCTGGAAAAGTCTCCAGCATGCTCTTAGCACTGAAATGAACTTCAGTATGGCCTATCATCCTCAAACTGATGACCAATCTGAGCGAACTATTAAGACATTGGAAGACATGTTTGGAGCTTGTTCAATATAATTCAAAGGAGTATGAGACCAACATCTTCCAATGGTTGAATTCTCCTACAACAATAGTTTCCACTTGAGCATCTGAATGGAACCATATGAAGCCCTTTATGGGAAAAGGTGCAGAACACCAACATGTTGGGATGAAGTTGGTGAGCATAAGCTGCTAGGACCTGAAATGGTTGAAGAAATGGTGGTGAAGTTGAAAACCATTCAGAAGCATATTAGGGAAGCCCAAATTCGATAGAAGAGTTATGTAGATAACCATCAATGAGACCTTGAGTTCAAAGTTGGAGACATGGAAATTCTACGTATATCCCCATGGAATAAGGTCATGAGGTTTGGTAAGAAAGGGAAGTTAAGTCCCAGGTACATTGGACCCTTCAAGATCCTTGATCGAGTCGGAGCTATGGCCTATCGACTAGAACATCCACCTGCCATGTCGAATGTAAAATATTTCTTTCATGTATCCCTCTTATGGAAGTATATACCAGACCCTTCACATGTACTCTCTTCAGAGGTGGTACAGTTGGAGGATGATCTCTCTTACATGGACCAGCCAATAAAGATCTTGGATCATAGAAACAAAGTTCTACGCAACAAGACTACTCATATGGTCAAGGTATTATAGAGAAACCATAAGTACGAAGAAGAAACATGGGAACTGGAGAAAGCAATGAAGGAAAAGTTCCCACACATGTTTTTGGCATAGAATGTAAAATGAAATTTCAACGGAGAAATTTCATATGGGGGGAAGAATATAACGACCCAATGGTTTTTCAATGGAAATTTCCTTCTCATAAGTATGTCATAAAATCACATGAAAACACAACATAATGAACTAATAAGTGCTATGTGACCTTTAAACATAAGTTCGTCACTTATGTGTTTGGAATTTCAAAAATCCAGTATACATAGTTGTAATGAGTAAGTTATTTGGAGTCCGATAATGAAAACTTATTTTTAGTGAATAATAACCTACCTTAATGAATAGTAACATACCTTTATGAATAGTGATATACAATAATGGATAGTAACCTCACATATGGGGGTATGAAATAAAATTCAAGTTAGAAGTACGATATAAATATATTTTAGAATAAGTTAATGAATGTTTTAAAACTTGTTTTAATAATAAATTATTATTTTAATTAAATATTAAAATAATAATATTTATAAAATTATTTTCGAAAAATGGACTTTATTTTTGGATTCTAGATGTCGAAAAATGGTTAGGGTGAATTTTTGGGATTTTTCTGAAATACATGAATTTATGATGAATAGTAGAATCCGATAATTCATAATAAATGCTAAATAATGGTTTAATTGGGTCATCGATGATGTTCTGTGTAATGGCCCGGACCTCTCTGGTCCATTACTTTGTAAACTTTGATGTGGTCAAACACGACGCGTGTTATAATAATATTTTTTGAAATTAATAATTGATATGGGAGGCGTGAAAATATTTGGTGTTAATTAGATTAAATGGTTTTAATTTAATCATTGTGAAATAAAAGAAATAAAATTGAATGTATTTAATTCAATGAGGGGAGGTTCATGGTTTCTTTTTGATTTATTTAAATTTTAATAAATAATAAATTATGTGTGTAATGGCTATATAATGAGGTTCATGTAATAAATTATAAAGGAATAAAATGCATGGGGTGCATGGGCGTGACCTTGTACAGGAGGCATTGTGCGGTTATCCACAATTAAAGTCGGAATTGTGTAAATAACATTAAAAGGGTATTATTATATAATAATTTTTTATAATAATAATAACATGAAGTGGCACATGGAAGGGGTTCCCAACCCATGCGTAAATATCATGTGATGGGAGAGAGGGAGTAATTATAAGATAATAATGGGCGTCAATAATAATAATAATAATAAATTATAATTATGGAGACCCGTTGATGAAATTGAAAGAGGATTTATTACTATTATATTAAATAATAATGGTAATGGTGGCTTTTAGTGTGTGATTAATTAAATGGAATGGTATTAATTTAATATGGGAATAACCATGATAAACTAATATAATGGGATTAAATTAGAACATTAATGATGGATATTATTAATATTAATTTTATTAATAACAACATTGAAGTGATAATGGAGTAAATTCAAAGGGAGGTGCCACTTTTTGGGCAGTGGGAGAAGAAATCGTGAATGGAAGAGTTAGATTGGAGAGAGAAAGAGTTAAAGAAAAGAAATTAGATTTTAAACTAATAAAAAAATAAAAGAAGAAGATAGAATCAAATGAATTGGTGAGGCGCACCAAATTGGAGAGGATTTTGTACATGAATCTTAAAAGATATTGGAGAGAGATATTTTCAATGAAATGATATAATAATGATAATATAACAATATTATGATTAATTATGGTTGTCAAAACCATAATTCGTCCGTAACTTCTTTAGATGATATCGGATTGAAGAACCATCAGCGGCAGCGTAAACCTGAAATTATGGCAGTCATTTTAAGGCCAATGATGAATATCATTTTATGACTCATGTATCAGGTCAATAAAACACCTATTATTAATTGATGTTATTATTATCATTAAACGCATGGAAACCACATGACGTGTCGTTTTTTGACCCGTAAAATAGCGTAATAGTTGTACAGTCATGTCGTGTATTCATTAATACATGTTGGTACCATTTTACCTTTTCAGTGCCTATATAAGAGAGGATCACATGTTATTTATAGACCCCTCTTCTACTCCGCACAACGACGCTCCTTGATGACCCATAATCCTTACCCTTATATTTTTCATCCGGACTCCGATCGTCAATCTGTCGGTGGCAGCATGATCATGTCGATGAGGCGAACATCGTGCACCTCATTCCTTTCCCTCTTCTCCAAATTCCTCTTCGAAGTTTCCTACTGAGGATATTACAGATATTTAAAGGGAATGATGCTCTTCCACGAACGTCATCTTAAGGTTTTCTTCTACCCCATTCTCATTCCTTCATCGATCTCCTCTTTCTATTCCTCCTTGCCATGCTATGAAAAGTGAAACCTTAATCCTTAATGGATTCTCTCTTGGTTGTTAGCGCGATTGTGACGCATCGTCCATGGGAGGACGTAGTCATCGAGTGAAGTGATCGAAATCCTCCTGGTGGTTGTTATCACAAAAGGACATCAAAACCTGTTCAAGTAGGGATCTTACCTTCGCCTATCTCTCTTTTGTGCATCATATGGGGTGGGTATCCTCTTATTTCGTGAGATACGATTGAACCAGTAAATAAAGATAATAACTGGTTAAAGAATGGATTTGGGGAAATATTTTTTATATTGTTGTTTTATTTCCATCAATGATTATCCTTTGATTATATTTTGAATTGAATAGGCTTATGCCTAATGAAAATCATGGTCGTTGGGGGCCTTTTCTTGAAAAATTAAATGTTTCCATGTTTTCATGGATTGTTTCATGGATGTAATTTCATAGAATGTAGAAATTGGTTAATCATGTAAATTTGTCTGATTAAATGAATACCTGGAACGCTTGTATGACCACCCTAGTTAAACTAAATGAAAGAATGAATTTGTGGGTGCTGGTTGGGGATTAATTATGTGAAGGGGTATTTCATGGGTTGTTTTAGAACGGGAGAGCAGTGGGGTTGCGTTTGGCTTGGTTGTGTGGTGGCGTGCATGATATGGTTGTGATGGGAAGAGGAGCTATGGTAAATGGTATCAAAGGGATGATGATGTGGTAAGGGTATTGTTTCCAATGTGTTTGTGGTTATTGTGGTTGGCATTTGGGATACAGGGATGGGTTGTGCATATGAATAAAAGAGGAAGAGGTAACTAATGAATTGTGGGGCATGGTAGTTGATTAAATATGCAAAATCAATGGAATTGATTGGATGATAAAAGAAAATGGTTTTCTGTTTCTTGTGTTTTCCCTAACTTTATTTTAGGTTGTCAGAGATATGTTTTACAAACGATTGATCAGGTTTGGTTGTTGTTAATTGCTCGGTAGTTAAAGAACTGATAAACTAAAACTGTTGAAACATGAAAAGATTATTGGGGTTTGGGGCTGTTTATTTTGTGCATACATTCGAGGTAGAAGTGATGTGGTATGTGCTCAGATATTTTGTGTATAAGCCATAGGATGGGCGGAGTGGTTGATATAATTATATAAATGTGAACGTTTTATGTTTCTTTATGCACCCCACCTATGTTGAGCACTACGTTCCAAACACCCGTTGGACGGGGGGTGAGATTCTCAAACATCTAAAGGATGGCTAGTTACTGTTCTTCCATGTGCTCCCTCATCCAGGTTCTATAGCCCAAGATAATTTGGGCTGGTTGTGACAGATGTTTCCCAAGAGTCTTCGGGAGGATATGTGGTTATGGCTGAGGATTGAGTGTCGGTGGGATACTATGAGCTTCGCATGGCCAGGTTGCGGCACTATATCGAGCTTAGTATGGCTAGGTTGCGGCATTAACTTAGGAAGAGGGGGAATCACTAGAGTGTTAGACCTAAGGTCTTGAGCAGTATTCAGTGGGAAGGTGGTTTGGGGTACGCATACATTGATAATATTACTATACAATTCTATAGACTTGCGATATTTGGTGAGTGTGGCTTCTAATGGTGGGTGGATATATTCCTTGAAAGGCTTTGGTTCCTTTTGTTTTCTCACAAGGAATTAGAATGTCTCCCCACATGTGCACGAGAGATTTCGGTTTTCCTACTGAGTATACTTTTATGCTCACCCTACGTTTACTTTTAGGTTTTCAGGAGGACTTCAGGGACCGTGTGGGACCTTGCTAGTTGGGCGTTAGAGTTTTGCTAGTTTCAGTTTCTGTATTCTATTTTTTGGTATCATACTTTGGATATTTTCTTGTACTTGTACTTTTGTTTCAATATTGTATAAAACATGTGTATGGGTTTGGTTTTTGGTTTATTTTCATTTACTTGTTCCTTTTTCTTTTGGTGTTTGACTCATTCTATTTCCCAATTTTAAATAATTAAAAGGGTAATTCCCCCCATATTTTTGAAAGCTCATACCCTTGGTTCTAGTCGCCACTTCAGGGCCTACTGGGGGCGGGACTCGGGGGTCATTATCTCCCTTTCACCATTGGCAACTCAGAAAGGGAATCTTTTGTGGGAGGGGGTCGTGACAGAATGGTATCAAAGGTGATGGTTGAGAGATAGGATGGATTCTAGAGTTAGGAACAATGAGGATTTCATGGGATGGTAGGGAAACAGTGTTGGCTGATCTTGGTGCGTGACTTAGGCAAGAGAAGACCAGTTATAACACAGGATTTTAGCCCCCCCCCCCCCCGTGATCCGATGCAAGGACTCTGAGCTTACCGAACGACCAAGTAAGACTACATGGATTGTAGGGTAGAGACCCTAGGAAAGGTACATGAATCATCATGATTTTTTCTTTACTTTATTTGGGTGTTCTGGAAAAAAATAGAAATAAAATGATAAATTGAAACCTTGAGAAAACTTCTTTGCCAGTTGGGCTTAGGCATTCCTTGTTTACCAAACAGTTATGCCACCTAGACGTCAATAGAAAGGCAGAGGAGTGGGACGTAGACAGTTGCACGCATTAAAAGCTACAACCCAAGCAAGGCCAGAGATCGAGAGAGATGTTTTCATTTTTACTTAAATTCTATCGTTTATGTTCTTTTTAAATTCAAGAGCATCACACTCCTTTGTTGAAACTCATTCTCGCCCATGCTTTAGGCCTGGACCTTATTTTTCATGAGTCTATAATGCTAAGATGTTTCCCTATTTTCTTTAAATGTGTGTGAAGAGTCCTAACATGTGGTGAGAGGTGGACCTGATCCTGAATAAAGACGCATTAATATGGATGCGATTAAACCCATGCGGTCGAGTCAGTGCCACCCAAAGTGGATAATATCATGACATGGGAGAAGGAATTCCCCAATCCATGTGTTGGGGAAGTGTGTTTCTTGTTTTTTGTACTGTTGGGGGCAATGTGTGTATGAGAAATCCTAAATTATAGGGATGGGAGGACCTGATCCCTAATCAAGATGCATTAATGTGGATGCGATTTAACCAGTGTGGGAGAGTCAGTGCCGCCTAAAGCAGATAATATCTTGACATGGGGGAAAGAATTCCCTGACTCATATAATTAGGATAGTAGTCGGATTCATGTTATGACGAGATCCTTGAGAGGTATCTTGCGGGGTGGTTGTTCAGACCTTTCCCCTTTTTATGGGTTGGTTTTTAATTCTCGAGGAAGAGAATGTTTGGAGAGGTATCTGATGTAATGGCCTAGAACTCTCCAGTACATTAATTTGTAAAAATTTTATGTGGTCAAACACGATGTTTGTTATAATAATAATTTTTTATAATAAAAATTGATAAGGGTGGCGTGAAAATATTTAGTGCTTATTAGATTAAATGGTTTTAATTTAATCATTGTGAAATAAAAGAAATAAAATTGAATGTATTTAATTCAATGAGGGGGGGTGCATGGTTTCTTTTTTATTTATTTAAATTTTAATAAATAATAAATTATGTGTGTAATGGGAATATAATGAGGCGCAGGTAATAAATTATAGAGTAATTAAGTGCATGGGGCTCATGGGTGTGACCTTGTACAGAAGGCATTGTGCGGTTCTCCACAATTAAAGTTGGAATTGTGTAAAAAACATTAAAAGGGTATTATTTTATAACAATTTTTTATAATAATAATAACATGAAGAGGCGCATGGAAGGGGTTCCCAACCCGTGCGTAAATATCATGTGATGGGAGAGAGGGAGTAATTATAAGATAATAATGGGTGTCAATAATAATAATAATTATTAATGATAATGATGGAGACCCATTGATGAAATTGAAAGCGGATTTATAACTATTATATTAAATAATAATGTTAATAGTGGATTTTAGTGTGTGATTAATTAAATGGAATGATCTTAATTTAAAATAAGAATAACCATGATAAACTAATTTAATGGGATTAAATTAGAACATTAATGATGGATGTTATTAATATTAATTTTATTAATAATAACATTGAAGTGATATTGGGGTGAAGGCAAGGGGAGGTGCCACTTTTAGTGGAGTGGGAGAAGAAATTATGAATGGAAGAGTTATATTGGAGAGAAAAAGAGTTAATGGAAACAAATTAGATTTTAAGCTAATAAAAAAAAGAAAAGAAGATAGAATCTCATGAATTGGTGTGGCGCACCAAATTGGAGAGGATTTTTTGCATGAATCTTAAATGAGATTGGAAAGAGAAATTTTCAATGAAATGAAATAATAATGATAATATAATAATATTATTATTAATCATGGTTTTCAAAACAATAATTCATCTGTAAATTCTTCAGATGATATCGGATTGACGAACAATCAGCGACAGCATAACCCTGAAATTATGGCGGTAATTTTAAGAGCAATGATGAATTCCTTTTTATGACTCATATCTTGGGTCAATAAAACACCTATTATTAATTGAATTTATTATTATCATTAAACTCATGGAAACTGCGTGACGGGTCATTTGTTGATCAGTCAAACAACGTAACAGTTGTACGGTCACGTTATGTTTTCATTAATACACACAACGTACCATTTTACCATTTCATTGCCTATATAAGAGAGAGTCACATGTTATTTACTGAACCCTCTTCTTCTCCACACGGCAACACTCTCGGATGACCCATAAACCTTCCTCTTATATTCTTCATCCAGACTCCGATCATCGATCTGTCGGTGGCTGTGGGATCATGTCGACGAAGCGAACATCGTGCACCTCGTTCCTTTCACTCTTCTTAGACTTCCTCATCGTAGTTTCCTACCGAGGAGATTTTCTAATATTTGACGGGAATGAAGCTCTTCAAAGAACGTCATCTTAATGGTAGGTTCTACCATGTTCTTATTCCTTCCTCAATCTCCTCTTTCTATTCCTCATTTCTATGCTATAAAATGTGACATCTTAAACCTTAATGGAGTCTCTGTTGGTTGTTAGTGTGGTTGTGCCGCAACGTCCATGGGAGGACTTATTCGTCGAGAGGAGTGATCGAAATCCTCGTGGTGGTTTTTCTCACAGAAGGACATAAAAACCTGTTCAAGTAGGGATATTTACTTTATCTCTCTCTCTTTTTTGCATCATGCGGGGTGGGTATCCTCTTGTTTTTGTGAGATACAGTTGAAATAGTAAATAAAAATAATAATTGGTTAAAGAATGGGTTTGGGGAAATTTTGTTGATATTGTTGTTTTATTTCTATTAATGCTTATCCTTTGATTATGTTGTGAATTGAATAGGATTATGCCTACTGAAAATCACGGTCATTGGGGGGCTTTACTTGCGCAATTAAATGTTGCCCTGTTTTTTTGCATTGTTTTATGGATGGAATTTCATAGAATGTGGAAATTGGTTAATCATGTAAATTTGGATGATTAAATAAATACCTAGAACCCTTGTACGATCACCCCAGTTAAACTAAATGAATGAATGAATATGTGGGTGTTGGATGGGGTTTAATTATGAGAAGGGGTGTTTCGTGGGTTTTTGTTGAACGGGTGAGCAGTGGGGCTGCGGTTGGCTTGGTTGTGGGTTGGCATGAATGATATAGTTGTGATGGGCAGCAGAGCTATGGTAAATGGTATCAAAGAGATGATGATGTTTTAATGTTATTTTTTCCAATGTTTTTGTGGTTATGGTGGTTGGCAGCAGGGCTATAGGGATGGCTTGTGAACATGAATAAAAGCGGAAGAGTTAACTAATGAATTGAGGGGCATGGTAGTTGATTAAATATATAAAACCAATGGAATTGATTGGATGATAAAACAAAATGGTTTTGTGTCGCTTTTATTTTCCATAACATTATTTATGGTTGGAAGGGATATGTTTTGAGAACGATTGATCTGGTTTGGTTGTTTTTAGTTGCTCAGTAGTTAAGGAAATGATAAACTAAAACTGTTGAAACATGAAAAGCTTAATGGGGTTTGGGTCTATTTATTTTCTGAATAATTTTGAGGTAGCAGTGTTGAGGCATGTGCTCAGATCTTTTGTGTATAAGCTTTAGGATGGTCTGATTGGTTGATATAATTATATAAATCTATACGTTTTATGTTTCTTTATGCATGCCACCCATGTTAGGCACTACGTGCCGAACACCCGTGGGATGAGGGGTGATATTATCAAACATCTAAAGGATGGATGGTTACTGTTCTTCCCTATGATCCCTCTTCCAGGTTCTATTGCCCAAGATCCTTAGAACAAGTTGTGACAGATGTTTCCCAAGAGTCTTTGGGATGAGGATGTGATATGTTCCCAGGTGTCTTCGGGATTAGATATGATGGGATTCCCAAGTGTCTTCAGGATGATATGTGGTTATGGCTGAAGATTGAGTGCCGACGGGATACAATGAGCTTCGTATTGCCTCGTTGCGGCACTAGCTCGAGCTTCGTATGGCCAGGTTGTGGCACTGGCTCAGGAAGAGGGGGAAGCATCAGAGTGTTAGGTGTGAGGGCTTGAGTAGTATTTAGTGGGAAGGTGGTACGATGTACCCATACGTTGATAATATTACTATACTACTCTATTGACTTGCGATATTTGGTGGGCGTGGATTCTAAGGTTGGGTGGATAGATTCCTTGCTAGGATTTGGTTCCTTCTATTTTCTCATGGTGAATTAGGATGTCTCCCCACCTATGCACGAGAGCTTTAGGTTTTCCTACTGAGTATACTTGTATGCTCACTATTCGTTTACTTTCAGGTTTTTAGGAGGACTTCATAGACCGTGCGGGACCTTTCTAGTTGGGTGTTGGAGTTTTGCTGGTTGCAGTTTTTTGTTTTTTTTTGTATCGTACTTTTGAGATTTTCTTGTACTTGTACTTTGGTTTCAGTATTGTATAAAACATGCATATGGGTTTGGTTTTGGGTTTATTTTCATTTACTTGTTCCTTTTTCTTTTGGGGTTTGACTCATCCTATTTCCCAATATTAAATAATAAAAAGGGTAATTCCCCCCATATTTTTGAAAACTCATACCCTTGGTGCTAGTCGCCACTCCAGGGCCTACTGGGGGCGGGACTGAGGGGTCATTATCTCCCTTTCACCATTTCCAGCTCAGGAGTGGCATCTCTGATGGGAGGGGGTGTGAAATTCTGCTAATGTAAGCCCACATGGTTCGGGATCACATGATAAAATCACTATTATTGGTCATGTAATACTTACTATTACTTGTCTTCAGAAGAAATGATAAATTAATTATTATAATATTACGAAATCCCTCTTCTCCTCCACTATAAAACCCCCTTCACTCTCTCTTCTCCTCACTCCTCTCAAGCCTTGTGCCTTCCCATTATTTTGTCCAAATTTCTCCCCAAGTTCCTCCCCCACGTCCAAAACCTCTCAGCCTCCTCAAAATACCAAAACCTCTCCCATTAAGAGGTTCTCAAAGGAGGAAGTCTCAAGAGGTAGATTCCTCTTTCCAATTCCATCATTTCTTTTAAGTTCACTTTCTTTTTGTTTCATTCCTCACCTCCCTTCACAATAATAGTGTGATAAATTCCATAATATACATGTACTAGAATGATTTCATTCTAATGGTATATTTCATAATCTTCCTTACTTTTCCAAACCTTTTATTTGAAAGAAATGAAAGAACCGTTTGAGATGTGCTAATTTAGCACATTCAAGGACAACAGTTTATCAATTTATATTATTATCTTTAATTCTGGTCATGAAACCAATTTTTTTATGGTTGAACCAGATTATTATATATGTAATATATCCTTTTTGTGGTTCTGTAATCCTTTTGTACAAATGTAATTAAGTTATAAAGAAAATCACATTCTTTGTAATCAAATCCACCGATTAACAAAAATGGTTCTCACTAAGGTTATATATATAATAATTTGACTTCACTCTAAGTAACCTAATTAAAAATAAAACCATGTAATCTCTTATATATTAAATAAATAATATAACATCAATTATGGACAACAACTTTCTACTTTCATATAATCCAAACATGAAAATAAGTGAACCGATATTTTAAAGCCTAGTAAACAAACGAGCCCGAATAATGAAATTGAACATTGTAACTAATCAAAAAGGCTTTGAATGAACTAAAAAGGGTTATAATAAATAAATTGAATATAGAAGAGGTTTTGGAATTATTAATTAACAAGCCCAATTTTTTTATTCAGGTCGTTAATAACAAGTGGATAACACCAACTGATTTAAGGTAAGGGATCCTCCCCTTTTCACTCGTAATCAAGATTGTTTTCTATGCTATGCCTTTTTGTGTAATACCAAGTGATGGGGTATGTTTATACACCTTCCCCATACTTCCCTAATGTTTTTATGTTATTAGAAACCCCTTATCTCTCTCATAAAGCCTTCTTAGTTACACCTGATACCATGTCGACAAACAATAATGGATTCTACCCTATCTTCCTTTATTCCTCTAGGATGCTCTATCTTTCTTCTTGCAAAAATATAGCTGTCTTTTTTTTAATTAGAACTTCAATATTCTGTTTATATGCTCCAAAAACATGTTATAATATCCATACCTCATTCTATTTTGAGGATATTCTGGGTTTTAAGTGAATCTATCCTCGATACTTCCCAATAAGCACACTCGTTTTAATAGAACTTCCCGAACTTTTACCCAATTTGAAGTGCACTCTATTTTCTATTTTAAGAAACCATTGTCTTTGTAAATTCAGTATTTTTATTCTGAAAACCTTCTTAGTTCAATTCTGGTTTTATATAAAAGAATTTATTCTTTACTATTTTAAAATCTTTATAGTGTTTTCCTTAAAACCTCAAAAAATTGTTTTAATGCTAATGTCTCTCAAATACATTTCACATGTGATGTCAGTTCTATTAGTTACCAACTACAATGTTAAATTCCTATATTACGTTATGAAACTCCATTTATGTTTTTGTCCTTTTCTTTCATGGAAACTTTCATGGTACATCCACTTGTTATGATTTATGTCATGGTTGTGGTACCCAATTCTCTCCATGGGTACCCTTATGTTAATGAACAGTTGATTATGTATGAATCCTCATGTGGAAGGAATGTTTATGAGGTCAGAATATTTATGTGTCAAGAATATTCATGAAAATTTTGAGATGGGTGCGCCCAGATAGCCCTTCAATGCATTGGGTAAGGTTAAGTTTCATGAGATGCGATGTGAAATGAGATTGACGGTTAGCCTTGACCCGTACTGAAATGGGAAACATGATTGGCGGTTATCCTTGACCCGTACTAAAGAAATGTTTTATGATACTTCCATATTTATATGATTCCGTTTCTATGTGTTCCCATGATTATATGATATTATTTCATATGTTCCATGTTTTGGATATCAATATGTCATGCCTCTTAACTCATGTGCTTAAGATGTTTCCTTATGTTATTTCCTTTACTGGGATTTTCAGCTCATCCCTTTGTTAATGTGTTCCCCAGGGTAACCTATGCAGATATAATGGCTCAAAGGAAGTTAGAATCTCATTATGGAGATTAAATAAAGAAGTATTTTTTTAGCCCCATGTTTTATATTATATGTACCTAGTCTTCCAAGACACTAGACTTAACGATCCTTGGCTTGTACTATGATGATTAATTATGATTAAAATCATGAACAGTTATATGTAAAAGGCTTGGGTCTCTATAACCCCCATGATTAATACATCAAAAAAACAACAGCATAAATATTAAAAAAAATATAGCACTGTAAAATTATTCACCAAAGGAACAAAAAAGATGCATTAACATTCCAATTCACCCATTGCTCACCTAATACAAAAAAAAGGAACACTCAAAGCACAAAACAATCGAATTCATATCAAGCAAATAAGGCTTTAAACTCACCGGGTACATGTCCTCAAAATAAACCATCATAAAATTTTTAAACATACCCCTAGACGATTCGAGAATATATACCATCATAAATTTATCCAAAAAATAAGCATTTTCAATATAGTCTAATAAAAACATGATCCAATAGATAAATCACTACCCAATATAAAAATTCCCAAGAATACAATTGGACAACACTATCATGGATGACTATAACATATACTACTAAGAGGAGGAATAAATCATGTAAATTTAATCAATACCTTTTCAAGATTCATATTTTATAGAAAATAAAACATTACCCAAAATTGGGTATGACACCCAAGCCGTAATTACCTAATTTGAGATGAAGACACCATATGAACTCTTGCACACCTTATTATAAGAAAGAGGATATGGGCTATAAGTAAGGGCTCAAGAGGCATCATGGGAAAACTATATCCTCAATAGTAGATGAATATTAGAGTATGCATGAAATAGAAGAAGAAATAATTAGAGTAAATAGAAGTACCAAAATAAAGAGGTAATATCAATTTATACTATTAAAATACATCCTACAATAACTAGTAAAAGATTTATAGAGATTCCCACATGCATTAGATAAAAAATAAAAAGTAAAAATAAATAAAGTGGCCTCTAAATATATGATCCTAGAGTATATAATGACATCACTTTGACCAACCTACTCATCTTTCTCTTCAAACCTAAGGAGGGCTCTTTCCCCCTTCAAAATCTCTAGTCATAAAATCTACACCCACATAGACACTGATATTACCGTGCATGTTGTGAGTATGAAACAAATAAAATCCCAACAAAACATACTTAACATATTTAAAATAGTCATATAAAAGTGTATGTGATGATTTAAGATAAATTCATAAGTGTATAAAATGACCCATCGAGTCATCATGTACTAACTGAGCTTCCATGAACCCCAACCCTACTTGATTGGGATCAATTTCAGAAGAAAAATTATATCAAAAACCTAGTGGTGCAAAAATCACATGGGATTATCTTTTCACTCAAGTTATAAACCCTATAGGAATTCAGAACCATCCCTTCATACTTAGGGAGGTTGTTCCAAGGACACAAACCAATCCCTACATACATAGGGAGTTCACAATCATTTCACACATAATCATCCATGAAGACATAATGTATATAATCACAATCACACTGACCCATCCCCATGGACTATAGGAAGGTAGAAAATTCACATGAACGCATCCCAACAAACTCTAGGGTGGTCACAAAAATTACACTAAGCAGTCCCCATAGTCTTTGGAAGGGTCATATCAATCATCCAGTACAAACATCAATGTACAAAAAGTCACAAGAGAAAGGGAAACATCAAAAAACTATAACACAACCTGATGCCCCACTTGTGATGTCCATTATCATCAGAACATGACCCAACAATCTCACTCATGAACGTCCCCACATCACATGCCTAGATAATCCATATCACCTATGACTATCCTATACCACCATATGAACCCAATCATCAACATACCACATCATTAAAACTATATATAAACCCAAAAAACACATTATACACCAAAAAATGAAGTAGAAAATTGTACCTCTATATTTGGTAAAAGGATATAATTCACTGGTTTCAAGGTACACAACCTAGGTAATTTCGTACATGAACCCTACATCGTAAATCTCAACCATTCTATGAGAAATTAATCCCAAAAAATCATTGGAATCATATTTACCTAAGAAGAAATCCATAACCACATATCCAATATAAGAATTATGCTTTTTAGTTTGATGGTTAATAACACATACCCTCCCTATGAGATTCCAACCATATTGATATAGACCTCTGCCACTAACCATAAAAAAATAATAGGCTTAACATGGATCCAGATGCATCATCAATAAAATTTAGGAATAAAATTTTATACAAATTTAATATCATGTTAAGAACTTTCTATCTCGAGAATGATAGTACCTTATCCCCAAAAATCACCATCTAATTCAACTGAAGTTCACATGTTTTGATAAATCAACACTAAAATCATCATGTTAGGGTTTTATAGAGTGGAAACTAAAATCAAGAAAGAATATAGTGATCTTGGGAATGCATGAGGTTAGACTTACCAAAAGCATTCCATCATAACGAATTCACCTGAAATGCACAGGAAAAGGGAATGATGGAGTTCGAATCAACAATGAGGGTGCCCCATTGTCACCTGGTTTTCATGGGTATTAGGAGAGAAGAAATGGGGGGAAATAATAGGGTTCTAAGTAATGTTATAGCATTACCCATAAATACCACCTAGAAACTATTCACAACATGAAACCATATTTGACATTATACATGTATTGAGGTAGAAAACATTGGTGTTCTTCCAACATGGTTCACAATGTGAACCCTAGTGACACACCATGAACGTTCTCTACTATAGTTCCCTATCTATAGCCTTGGGTTTTCTTCAAAATCATGACCCTTGAACCTCCTATGACACATCTAATGACTTATACAAGACAAGATACACCTGTTATGAATATTTTAAAACATAACTCACCTCAAAATTTGAGGGGAGTTATAAAATCATCCTATAAAAGATTTTAATCATTGAGATGTGTCTCTAGGGTTGTCCAATAAAATATATAGCCATAAGGCCTAAACATATGACTCTCACTCTCAAGTCTCATCCCTGAGGATTCCATGCAATCACAATGCTTGAGTGAGATGTGTAACCTTATCTCATATACCTATCTTTTCTTAGGTCTATAACAAACATTGGCCTCTCTAAAAGGTTAACCTACCTCCAATTCAACATTATCATTAATTATCACATGAATAGGGTCCCTCTCGTACCCCAACACCGCAACACAAAATTTCATTGATTACTAAAATATTATTTCCTCAAAAAACCCTACCACTGTGGTTTGAATCATGATTTACCATATGAATCATGCCATTAATGATGGACCAAAAATTGAATTATGTCATAAATCATTGTTCACCCCAAGAGCCATGTCACAAATAATGTTTCAACCCTTGATCTATCTTACAATAGCACTACGTCCAAATGAAATCATGTCAAATGGCCTATGCCATGCTCTACTAGTCAATGTCACCAACTCACACCTGATCCCCTCTGATCAATACATACTCATGGTTATTTATAATTAACCAAAACATACTTATTACTTACACACACTTACTATTATAAATTTATTCTACCCATGCCTAAGGATCACCTTAACGCCACTCCCATCAAGCACTAAGGAATTTCCACCACCCTCGATTCATAAGAAAAACCTAACCACTATTAGTAATACAGATATACTCATGGGAACCCCAAAACATTCTCGACCAGGATCACGAGTTCATTCCAACTACTGTAAAACATCATAGTCAATAATGCACTATTAACTGATGGTCATTTCCTTAAAACCTTATAGATACATAGCCTCACATATCAATTATACCCTGATGCCTATGTCTTATAATTTAAAGATTATTAACTTACAATATGGTGGCATTTTAGTAGGTGTTAAAAATGAACATTAACCCACCATCCACTAGAATCACTAATATCTTTACCCACCATTATTACATCAACAATCATTGCACATTTTCTGGAGATCAAACATCTTACCTTACTATATTCCAAACAAATGACAAGCACCGACCTCCTTGTAAAACTGGAATCTACACAAATTGATGTTGATATCCACCATTTTTTACATAGGTTTTTACCATCCACAAGAATAAATCCACTATAGGATAACCCACATCACCTATCTATTAAATCCCATCTCATCAGTTTTAGTATTTTATAAGGGTTTATGCTATATATTCTATTCCCATGAAACCCTACAATATAACCTAAGGTGTTTGTTATGCATATTAAAGTGATAATAAATCAAAAGACCTTTATTTATTTGGAAAATACTCAATCATAATTACAATACAACAATACAGACCAACCAATAAGTGACAATAACACAATTCATAATTCCAAATAGAACTACTAAAACAGTCTCCAACTACTAACACACATATTCCAAGGACCCAAAAAACTAAATCATGCTTCATACACCAAGATCCCAACATGACTAATAATTTTTTGATCCTACCTTAGCTAAGAACTTACCCTTAACACATCATTAAATGATGGTATTCTTCCACACAGAGGGCCATAATTCTAGTATGAACCACTTCCATAATACTTTCCCTTACATAAATCCAAATTTCTCAACTATGTATTATCAATGTTTACCACTAATTTCTCACACACCTCCATAAACCTAGAACATGTTCTATAGATACCAAAAGACACACAACTAATTTCCTCAACATGAACACACTATATAGATATCTAATGATCCATGATATATCCACTCCATGGGATGTTCACTATAGAACTACCCACCATAGGCACTTTTAACCACACCCAACGCTTCAAAACAAGAACCCATTAGAAATTTATTATAATTCCAAAATAACATTATGGCCATTCTTCAATGACTCTTATGAAGACCCATGTTTCCTTGAATGTTGAAACCCATGACCTAAAGGAATTTCATCTTACTTCTCCAAGCACACAATCTTTTATCATGTCTTAATACCCCCATGTCTTGGATGGTTTTAACCACAATAAAGAAAAAGAAGCAACCTATCATCACTCTAAGGATCGAATTTGGTTTCTAATACAAAAAAAGCTAAAACATACACTTAACCTATACCTTTGATACCAAAATTCTTTTCATGAAGTACTCATGTAGCTTATACTCTATATAACTGAGACATCACCCGATTAGGCTAGATTATCAGTCCCATACTAATCGATCATATCCACTGAATGTCTTTAGAACCTAGGTCATGTATTACCACACACTTGGGACCATAAACCTCCAAATCACTTTCCTCTTAAAGTAAGAAGAATTACCTACACACATTACTTCTACAACCCATGATTCCCTACTATCACACTAACCGATATAGAACTGATATCTATGTAATGAAATCATTTTTTCTGAACTACTATTATCCTAAATATAAAATATAAATACACATATTAATCATTTAAAGTGACACCTCAAAAAACCCATGTATCCAATGCATTTTTTACTCAAAACAACTCACCAAAATCACAACCACTAGAGTGTTTACATCTAGCTCAAAATAACACACAACAACCTACCTTAAAAAACACCCTCTACTCACTCTAGAGAGATGCACATATACATCAAAATCAAAATCACAATACAAACTACCCCTTTTGAGGGTCCATCCATAACTACACTCTATAAAAAACTAACTAACCATCTCTGATCCAAACCCCTAAATGGTAGATGATCACCAAACTACACAACCTTCATAATGAATCCCTCTTATACCAATATACACATTAAAAAAACAAGAAATATACTAATAAGTTCTCATATATACACAATAAAACCATGTTTAAAAGTTTCAAATAATCCTCACTAAATTAAATACACGGTAGACCAATCCATTTTTACCCTTTTAAAATTTATTTTTAACCCAAATATTCAATTAAAAAATTAGGATAATGAAATTCCAAACATTTAAATACAAGTCTCACTTTATTTTAGAAAATTGATAAAAAATAACCTTTTTCATTTCAAAAAAATCTATGAAAACTAAGACTCGACACAATTCCATTCCAAAAAAGGCCAAATACTATTAAATAAATTTCAATTACATTTTAAAATAATACATTAAAATATTTCCATAATCACATGGAATTTAGAGAACCATTTAGAAACATAAAAACACATGACTAATCATTTAACACCTTTTATTCAAATTGGATTTCCCTTTTTAAAAACTCATCGAAAGATAAATAAATAAAGTAAATGATTAGGGGAAACACATAAAATAAACATAACACATACACAACGATCAAGTAAATACCTTCAATACCAACACATTCTTAAATTCAAATATACATCACAAAATCACAACATTTTGAGGTCAAATTAATTAAATATCACTAATAATTTATTGGGTAAAACATTGAATATATTATTTTTTTAATTTATTTAATTTAAAAATATATCTATAAGTTGTAACCATGTTTATGTAATTTGAAAATACCTAACTATACATGGTGCATGAATAATTTAACTCTAACTAATCAGTCCAATAGATAAAATTTCAAAAATCATAAATATGAAAATCATGATGGATGGAATATGTCAAGTGTAAAATTAAAAAGAAAGAACAAAAATCCCATACATAGTAACTGAGTATATCCATCATACATGGGTTAGATACTACTAGTATAAATATATATAACATGTCCCTCAAACACCTTATCTCTTAAATACTAATCTCCAAATACAAATTCAATGATAAAGGTCCTATAATACCACATTATGACACCCTAAATTGAATCACCTAGTCTGATCTGAGGGTCCCACATGACTTCATGAATGCCTCCCCATACGAAAGAGGATACTAAATTGTGAAAGGGGGCAAAGAGACATTATGGGTTGACTATTACCTACAATATAGATGAAAATTAGACTACACATATAATAATGGATAAAATAACCATATTAAACATTAGAACTAAAAAGATGAAGGAGTATCAAATTCATTATTGAAACATACTAAAACCAATGGAATATAATATCATGTATCCAATTAAAAGAGATATCCCCATATATACAAGATATATATTTAATATGAAAAAGGAAAAATACATAAAGAGGCATCTATATGGATGGTCCTGGAGTATGTTACTACATCCCCTCAACTAAACAGATCCTCCAAAACCATTTCCCTAAAAAATCACTTTATCTCATTTGAATCCCTAATCATAATATTTTTACATGTAATGAGATACCCAAATAAGATTTTAGTATAAACCCTTTATAATACAACCAATATATCCTTAACATAAGGGTAGTATTCATCTACAACTATATGTGATTATGGAAAATTAATACATAAATAAACACAAAACCTGTATGGTTAGCATATGATAACCAAGGTTCCACAAACCCTAAGACTATTGGATTTAGCAAATTACTAAAATGAATAGTCTGTAAAAACCGTGTATCACATAAATCAAATGGTAAATACCACATCACTCAGGTCATGGAATCATCAAGCACCTTGACCCACTCATACATACTCAAGGTGGTCTTTCCAAGCACATCAACCCATCCCTACAAATATAGTGAGGATGGAATCATGTCACACTGACCCATCCCTATATAATCTTTGAATGTAATCAAAATAACCTTGAACCATATTTCAGATTTTCGGGAGTTCATAAAAATCACACAGAACCATCCCCAAATACTATAGGGAGGTTACAACAATCACACCGACCCATCCACACAGACTCTAGGGAAGTCACGACAACCAATAATAACCAAAGTCACATAAACAAGGGATACATCACACAACCATTAACCACCCTGATGCCTCAATCAAGATGACCATAATCATTAGAACATGAACCAACTATGTAACTCATGTTCATCTTCACATTATGCTTCAAGTAAAGATATATCACTCGTGACTAGATCATACCATCATTTGAACCCAAGAATCAACATAACCCATCATTCTAGCATTATATAAATAAAAATTGTGATTTTAAAGCTAAAAATCCATTGAATAATAAAACTAATCTATACATAGTAAAATTATCACATTCACCATTTTATAGATTCAAAACCAAGGGGATTCACTACCTAAAACCTGATTTCACTTATCTGGGACATACTAACCTCAACTGAGCCTAAATAAATAATTCCAAGCCAATTTACCAGACCTGAAGACCCTAATTGAATTCTCAGTACACGTCTTGTGTTTTTCATTTTGAAGAAAAACTAAATGTACCCCAATCTAAGGGACCAAATACATCGATATTGATCTCACCTACTATATTTAACACAAACTAGAGATATCACAAGGCTATACACACACCCACTTGAAAATAATAGATTTTAGTTCTATATAACTGTCATAGCTTGGTAATAAATTCCAAATTAGATGATAAAATATCCTAATATCTAATAACCTACATATGACTTGGGACCAATGTAACATTTCCAAGAAATCATCCCTAAAATTGTTACATTAGGGTTTAGAGAGGGGAACCCATAAGATGAAGAAATTAGAGATCTAGGGAATATGTGATGATAGAAATACTAAGGGGATTTTATCACGAACGGAAACACATGAATTACCCATGAATAGAGAAGGATGGAGATCAAATCTCTGCAGAGGGATCTCTAACGTCACCAAGTTTGTGTGGGAGTTAGGGGAGAAGGAATGGGAGAAAAAAGGGGGTTCCAGGTAAAATTATGAATTTTACCCTCCAAAAGAAAATCTAAAAGAAGTAATTTATGGGACGAAAACTTTTTTAACACGTTGTAAGTATCACGGAAACACCCTTGAGAGTTCTTCACATATGTTCTATAGTGAATAACCTAGTTTCACACTATGAAAAAGCTCTGATGCTTTTCCCCTTCTATAGTATTAGTAGTTCTTCCAAAACTCGATCCCTGAACCACCTTCAACCTCTCTAACAACTCAATATAAGAAAGAAACACCCATTTTGGGTAATTATAACCAATAACACACATAAAAATTCAAAGGGAAGTATTCCAAAAAAGTTTCCCAAAAAAATCCAATAGCTCGAAGATTATTTAAGGGACAAAAATCAAATACCCAATTCTCCCCCTAAAAGAATTTTTTTTTGAAAATCATTCCATTATGAATCCATTAAAACATAATAAGGAGTCCCGAAAAATAATTTCATTGAAAATATATATTTTAAAGATAGGGAAATATTTTAAATACCCCCAATATCATTCAAAAAGTGACACAAATTTTAAAAAAAATCAAAACCCAAATTTCCATAATTCAAGACATTTAAAAAAAATACACTTTTATTTTAAAACACATATCCAATTTTTAAACATTTAAAAACAATTCACTAATTAATTTCTATTAATTGGAAATGACCACTTTCAAGAATGATCCTTAAGAGGTTCATAATCCCTTTCACCTAAATAATTTAACTAATTAAAAAAACAGTTTCCAAACTTCATAAAAAACAATCTAATTTTATAACCACATCATTCCCTAACACATTACCTAAAAACTTGTTCCATTATATAATAAATCCCAAATTATTATTTTGAATTAACAAACAACTGGATATGAAATCCTCATATTAACACCCAAAACCAATTTTCATAACAATCATACAAAAAAGAGGCACAACACAAGTTTGAACTATATGTTAAAATATCACAAAACCCCCTTAAATTCACACCTGTCATGGGTTGTCACTCAAAGGTGACATGTGTAGCAAGAAAAAATGGGATTGTAAACCATTATTGAATAAAAAATATGGTTTGATGGAACATGCTCTAGTAAAAACAATAATTCCTAAGATGTTTTATTATTGATAATTTTTTCACTTCCTCATTTATCTAGATGTGAAAGGTAACCTCATGCGACTAACCCATTTTCAATTTTCATCCCAAAATTCAAATGAACCCGCATGGAAAATCATCTAATGTTAATGATGATAAAAACCTTCAAAATTTATGACCAAAATGCAGTCATGAATTCAAAATTAATATCCCACTTCCCATGGAAACTCATGATTCATGTAATACAAGATCAAGCTAGACTCTCCATGAACTTAACAACCAAGTTCCAATCAATAATTATAACTAAATTACACTATGAAACACCATAATGATAATAGTTTTACTAATAAATCTTAGATACTACCAAATAACATAGTCTATGATACTATTTTAAATGAGCCATTCATGGTTTCCACCTAAACCGGAATACGATCTTGTATGGTAATAGCCTGAATGAAATTCCTCACCCCAAGATCTAGACATTTATTTCTAGGAATAAAAGAACTATTAAGCATGTATTTATACAAAAATTTCGTTAATTTAATTTTTTTTATCCTCACAAATACCAAAAATTATGTTTCTATGGAAGCTAATTTATTTTAATTTTAGAATATTAACTACTTGAAAAATTATTTTTATATTGGAAGAATATTCAGTCATAAAAACCATGGATGATTATTTTTCTTCTTTAGGAATAAGTATTATGGACATTGTTTTTTATATAGTTTGCAAACACTATTTATACCATACATTTTAAGTGGAATGAATGGGATTTATACACTATATTTGGATTAAAAATAGGGATTAGAAACCCTACGATTAGAAGAAATCCTATATTTGGAGAAAACAATCATGGTTAATCATCCATTATTTTGTAACATACCATACACAATATACCACTATTTTGGAGTTTATCATTACACTAAAAAACCTATTTTTGAGTTGGTAAAATATTGTTTTTTGAATTATGGATTATATCCATTTTTTCAGAAACATTCTTATCAGAATAAAATATCATGTTAAAGATATTTAAATTTGGATTCAAAGGAGAATATTAAAATTATTATATCTTTCCTATTTCTATGGTATATTATGAATTTCTTAGGAGATTTTGAATTAAAATATTTTTTATTTATCATGTGATATTTCTGGAATTATTTTACTAAATTAATTCAATCGTCATAATAACTACCTAGATGTTCATGTTATAAATACATATATGTTATTATTATGAATTCATATATGTGTTTTCCAAAATAATAATGTGTCATTTATTTAGAGAAACACATTGGATATATACTTGTTTTGATCCTTGTTTATATGTTTGAATGTTGTTTCTTATGATATATAATTGTTAATATGATATTTTGGTTTTAAATAGAACTTATCACAGAAATAGATTAAATACTTATATATTTGATCATGTACATGATATTTTCTCAACTGTTATCTAAAGAAATAATATTTTATGTTTAATTTTATTTTTATGCTTCAATGTTTTTATTGTAGATTATATAAAACTATTTTTTACGACTAAAAATGTGTTTCGAAGCTATATCAACATATACATTATATTTTATTATTTGTATAAGGGTATTGGATACTCATACTCAGTCATAGGTAGAGTGTCAGATTCTCATGCTAAATTGTTGATAGTTTAGTTCTTTGTTAAAGAACTAGAAGGTGCTGTAAAATCCTTTTTTTAAGGTTTCAACTTTCTAATCCTAGTTGAAAATGTCCTAGGGAAAAGGACTTTCTAGTGAAAATCACCAATCATGTGGAAAGATCTTTAGTGGAGTGGACTCATGGATAATTTTTCAATGAACCACTATACATCACTACGTTCTTTTCTTCTTTAATTTAAAGATTATTACTTGTCTTTATAAGAGAAGGAAAAAATATCTTTAATCTTAAGAGGGAAGATTAGTTTCTATAAACTTTTTAATGGAACAAAATTCATCCCCACAGTGTCTTTATCTTTTCAATTTCAACCCAAAAATTATTATCCAAGGTTGTGATCAATTTCATTATTTATATCTTTGAAAGCATTGTTGTTTCATTCTAATAACATCAACATGAATCAATGGAAAGGATCCTTTGGATATTTTTATAAATCCTTGTAATATTTTGTATTTTCTATATAATAAAATTAATTGGTATCAATTTTTTTTGGTTAAGTGCTTATATTTAGTTTTATTTGAAATTTAGAGTTAAATATCCAGATGCAGATGATTCTTAATGACTAATCTTAGAAAATGTATGTCAATGATCCATGCACCTCATTTTAATGTTAATAATTATGGATGCTCAAAAGCACACATGATTATTTAATTAAAAAACATAGAATAAGAGTTAATTTAAATGTAGTAAATCCTTATGAAATTCCAAAAGGTGATACGGAAAAATGGAATAATGATAAAGATAAATATTATGATATTAATTTGAGAGAACTGAATTATATTTTTTATTGATTAGAAACTGATGAATTAAATAGAGTTTCTAAATGTATTACTACATATTAAATTTGGTAGAGTATTATTGTTACTTATGTGGGAACTAATAATGTTTGAAAAATAATGTACAATATTGAAAAAATTGAATTTTGATACACTCAGGATGCATTAATATGAGAGAATCACTTAGTTGAATGGAAGAATGAAATAATTTGTCAATGATGTTTCTGAATTGAAAGAATCAATTAAATAATCAGATAACTATTAAAAATTTCTTACCATTTTAACCTTTATATGGAATGTAATATCTACTACTATTCCCTAATCTACAATAGTTAAATATTTGACAATAAAAGAACTGATTGGTCCCTTTATAATGTCTCAATAAGAGATGTAGTATAAGGTTAAAAATAATATTTCTATAAGGAAATATGATGCTACAATTGAAAATACTATATAAGAATCATCTGATTCAAGTAATCTGGATTCAAATAAATAATAATCATATCTTGCTAAAATATTTGAAAAAATTTATATCTAAATGAAGAAAAGGAGTAAAGGAGATAGATACTATGCATGTAAGGAGGAAGGTCGCATAACGTTTAACTATCTACAAATTAAACCTCAAAGGAAATTTAATTATAAATGAAAATAGAATAAAGTCAAGAAACCCAACTGGATTTATACTTCTGATTCAAGTGTTGAATTTTCTACAAATTATGTATTTGTGAATGAAAACATAATGATAAAAATATTTCTTATGGCTAATGTTTATGAGGTACACAATACTAACTCTTAAAATTATGATTCAATTTTTTATGATGAACTTGATAAATATTGTTTTATAAGTTAATAAAAAAATTTAATTTTTGAAGGAGTATAGAAAACTTATAAAATATTATGATAACATTTTTACTATCGAATAATGTTTTAAAAACTATATTTCAGATTTACGATCTAAATGTTCTTGTGTTATGTATGAAAATAAAATTAAGGATATATTAGAAGAAGATAAAAATTTCATTCAAGGTTATAGAATTATTATTAAAGGAGAAAAATATTTATATCAAATTATGGGTATAAATAATGTTAATAATAAAAGTAAATTTAGAATTAATAGTAATGGAGAAAAACACAAATTATATAGATATCATTTTGTTCCTAGTTCAAAAAGAAAAGTATATACACTTCTAAATGTTTTCACTAACTAATAAATGAACATTATAAATATGATTTCTATTTTATAAAACCTTATTTTTGTGGTATAATGTATGTTTATTATTTTAAATAGTTATCCAACATTAATTATATAGTTTCTAGTCAAAACAAATATATTTGTCAACTAAAGTCTTTAGTTTCTTACACTGTCAGACCCAAAAGCATATAGGTACAAAACATACCCTTTATTTTATATACTTGAGGTATGTATCACTAGAATTCATTTTAATATCATTTAGTGGATTCTATAAAATTATAGATAGTTATTTTCAATAAAAAATTTATATAGTTGGAGCTGTTAATCCAGGATGTATCACATTTCCATCATTATATTTGATTTAAATGTATTAAATATTTTATATAGGGGGATAGAAACTTTTTGTTATCATTATTTTCAAACCTTTTAAACTCTTCTTAGAATTTTATTTTTTGAACAAATGAATATATTACTTTTTCTCATTTGTATTTTACATACGTCATAAAATATAATATAATTTAATATTATAATATGAAATAAATTCCATGTATTCAAATGTCTCTAAACATTGTTTCATATGTATTTCACTTAAAAAATATTTGAATGAATTATAATTTAGTGTAGAAAGTATTACTATACTATATTGAGTTAAAATAACATAAATAAAGATATTTTTCTTTTAATGAAAAACTATATTCTTAATTTATTCCATCTTTTTATAAAAATTTATTTTGAAATTTGTTTTTCATATATATTCTATTAATTTATTTATCATTTTCATTCAAAATAGTTTTCTTATGATTAACTATAATTTCAAACATAAAATATGAAATGATTAATCTATTCTTTTGGAATGTGCATAAAAAATGTGGCCTAGAATTTTTCATAATGTAATCCTTCTTCTGACACTTTAAAATGAAAAAATATTCTTCTAAAAAACTATTAACCATTTTTTCATCCTCATTAGAAGTTACAAACATAAAATCTTCTAAATAATCCAGTCCAAGTGGCATTAAGAGTCCTAGATCTTTAGTCGGAAAGATATTTTTTTCTCAAAAGAAAAAATGAGGTAATTCCTTTTTCTAATATGTCTGGAGAAATGTCAGTTTCCTTTATTATGGATTTATTATAAAAATAATCAAGAAAATATATTTAAATCCATGGTTTAAAAGAACTAGAAGTTAGATCTTCTAAAATATTTGAAGATAGAATAATTTCTATTGAGTTTGTGTCCATGTTTAATATTTATAATGAATAATTAATACAGTTTCATGAAGATCTAAAAAGGTCTAGAAAAATATATTAAGAGTGGGAAAAATATTCTTTTTCAAATACAGTATCTGATACGCTTCAAAGAAAGAATAAAATTTTTGGCAAAAAATCAACTTCTAAAGAATAATTATATGTATTTAAATTAGGGATGATAATTCAAATGAAGATAATCATATGAGAATCTATTAATATGTCAAATAATTATGAGATGAAATAGTTGTAGTTAAAATAATCTCATAGTATTTGATGGTTCAAAGAGCTAAATATTTTCAAAGGAGAACATAATAACTATTAATAGTTTTATCTGTTGAGAGTAAAAATTTCCAATGTTTTTAGAGTATATATGAACCATTTAAACAATTAAAAAATTCCAATTTTTTTTACCTTGATTGTTTTTCCATAGTCAAATATAATTTTTTTTTGTAACTTCTGATTGTTTTTCCTATTTCAATTAGTTTATATATTGTTTATAAATTTCTTGCCTATGTTAAAAATGAATTAAATTATTTATTATTTTCATTTTGATTCCATGAATGTGGAATTAAATTTATTGATAAATTTATAAAAAATTATAGTAAAATTAAATAAGAAAGATATAAATAATAAGAAAACTTGGTGGAATAAATATGATAATTATATATGAGATACATTTCATTATAAAAATATTTTCATTATGGAGGAAACATATGCTTAAAATTTATTTATTCTCATATTTGTAAAATTTCTTTTCTTATTATTTATATATTAATATTTGTTTATTGGGTTTTTATCATTAAAAAGGGGCTATTTTTGAGAATTTTTAGATTAAACAATTTGGTTATTTTGTTTTATTTTAATTATCAAAAACTCCCAAATTTATATTGTAATGACCTAAAGTTTTTCAATGGAAATTCCCTTCTTATATTTATGTTATAAAATAACATGAAAACACAACAAAATGAACTACTTTGTGATAAGTGACCTTTAAACATAAGTTTGTAACTTCTATGTTTGGAATTTCGAAAATCCAACATACACGGTTGTGTTCAAGGTGATTTTTGGAGTCTAATGAAACAAAAATAATTTTTGGTGAATAGTGACCTACCCTTATGAATAGTAACATACCCTAATGAATATTAATATGAACCTTATGAATAGTAAATCATCCAACATAAGAGTAACATTACCTATGAATAATAAAATAAAATTTAGACATCTTAGAAAGTGACAATTTGACCTTAGTAAACGTTTTGGTATTTTATAAGTCATAAATAATTAATTATAATTAATTAATTAATTTAAAATAAAATTTATTTACCTAAAATTTATTCATAAATTATTTAATCAATGTCTTATAGTTTTTATATAATTTTATAAGACCCTATGTAATTTTTGAAAGCACTATAAAATCAGTTTTAATCTAAAAAACAGTTTTTTATGTAAATTATGATTATAATTAAATATTAAGTTAATAATATTAAGAAAATTATTTTTGAAAAATGGACTTTCTTTTTAGATTATACACATCGAAAAATGGTTGGGGTAAATTTTTGTGATTTTTCTGAGATACATGAATTTTTTATGAATAGTGAGATATTGTAATTTACAAAATAAACTAAATAAGCTAATTATAGGGTCATGTTTGATGTTATGCTGATGTAAGCCCAAATGGTTCAGGATTACACTATAAATTACTATTCTTTGTCTGTAAATACTCACTATTCCTTGTCTTGTGGGGAAATAATAAACTAATGAATTTTATATTAAGGAAACCCCTCTCCCCTCCACTATAAAAGCCACCCTTCACACCCTCATTTCCTCAAAGCTCTCAAGCTCCAAGAATTCTATAAAATCTTCCCAAACACCTTAACTAGCCCCTCCCCCACGAACAAGATCTGATGGTCTCATAAAAATACCATTCTTAGGCCTTTATGGAGGTTCTCAAGAGATGGATTCAAGAGGTAATTTCCCTCCCCCTTCTCCTTTAATTTCCTTTCAAGTTCAAGTTCATTTATTGATCTCTCCCCACCTATCTTCATCCAAATTGTATTGTAAATCCCATATTATACATATAATGTAATTGTATTATTCTAATGGTATAATATTTCAGCCAACCCGGTTTCCCTCTTCCTTTTATTTTATTAAATAGAACGTTGTTCGTGAGGTGTTAATTTATCACCTTCAAGAACGACATGATTTATTCTCCCATTTCTACCTTCAGATCTGGTCCTGAAACGATTTTTATGGTTGAACCAAAATATAGTATGTTTATTATGTTCTATTTAAAGTTCTTTAAATAAACTATGTCCATATTACTATGTGATAAGTTAAAACAAGTTTGTTGTGATAAAAAAACCGCCCAAATTGACCCAAATAACCACCATTTAATTCTTATCTAATGATTCAAACACATGGATATAATATAATTCATTATAAAATAATTCCAGATCCTGTAATATCATTAATTAAATGTAATATAATTTCTTTATGTTTACTCATTTTCTACCAAAACATCAATTTAAGAATACAGGTGAACCACCCAAGAAAAACCATAAAAACGAACATCCCCGAACAATGTTTTTAAACTCTATAGGTCATCCAAAGGAAGATAATAAGACATAATGAAACCAGAATTAAACCTATAAATGTAAACATTGTTCTGAATTTATAATTAATGAATATATTTCCATTATACATGACATTAAAGATAAGGAAGCATTTGGGTACAAGGTAAGGGGAAATCTCGAACCCAATTTTCTCCCTTCGGGTTCTCCCGATTTCACTCCATTTTTCATATGGTTACTACCTAATGATCAATAGCTCACCATTGTCATTACTTATTTGGGATATACATGGTTGTCGCTGGTTTTTATGTCCAACAAAAATTTTTCCAAAAGAACTCTTCTTTTAAGAAGACCCCTTTTACTTCTCCCCCATTGTGGACGATTCTTGTAACATGTATATTATTCCCTCTTTCTTTTGGGAAACCAAATCCTATTAATGTTTTTTTTATGAGATGAAATCCATTCCTTTTCTTGGGTTTGTTATGTACATTTTTTATATGTGTTCTATTTGGAAAGCATGATGATGATAATGTTATGATGTGACGGGTGTGCCCAAAATTATATAGCCCAATATGAATGTTTCAATGTGACGGGTGTGGCTAGAATTATACAGTGCTCCAATGCACTGCGTAAAGTGATGAGTCTCACGAGTAAATGTGAAATGATGTGTGAACAAGATTCTAGCTTGGATCACAAGTATGTGTGGTAGTTAACCACTAAGACATGATGTTTCATTTTTATGCATTTCCACATTTCAAGTCTTTTATTTATGCTCCTCTCATGTTCATGATCTTTTGCCTATGTTATGATTATTCTCATCCCATGATATATACTGTTCATGTATATCCTCTTATGGGTATTTTATCTCACCCCTTTTTATGTATATCCTCAGGTGGATACATGTACAAATGAGAGTACAAGTTCCAATAAGAAGCTAGAGAATAAGAAATTAAATAAATGTTTATGCTAGATGTTGTATTTGTTATGTGTGGTCCTAGTTTTCCAAAGAAACTAAGACTTTTTATTCTCTTTGTGTAATACTATGATGCTGTTTATCTTTGAAATGATGTAATAGTAAGGTAAAAAAATGCTGGGTCACTATAGTTGGTATAAGAGGTAAGGTTTAGTTAATTTGGGAATTAGGATTGGTGAACCCTAGAGAAAACCTCTAGTATGAGACTAAGTAAAAATATGCACATAAGAATATTTACCTAGGGATCCCATATGTTCTGTTTTTGGGTATAATTTTTAAATTAATTAGTTATTCATGACTTGTTTACTTATGTTTTGTTCTAACCTTTTCTATTTTAGAAAATGGTGGGAACTAGGAGACATCAGGCCAACAACTCATGTGAGGGACAATGCAACGATTGCCCAAACGACATCCCTAATGATTTGGGTGGTGGAGTTCAAAAACTCGTGGTGAATCTTACCCAATTATCTTAGGTTATGAATAATAACCATAATAATGGGGAACACCCTCCTTCACCAATTAGGGAGCAACTGGTTATTGAATGTTTTATGCGGCAACGACCAACAGTGTTTTGTGGATCTTCTGATCCACAAGTTATAGAACAGTGGATCAACTCCATAGAGAAGATCTTTTTAGTGCTTCACTATTCAGTGATGGAGAAGGTGACTCTATCCATTTATCATCTAGATATAGAATTTGATAAATGGTTGGATTTGATTAAGAACACCAAGCCAAGGGAGGAAATTGAAGAGATGGAATGGGAAGACTTTAAGATAATGTTTCTTAATAAGTATTTCCCACGAACTCTTCACACGAAGATGGAGAAAGAATTCATAGATCTCAAGCAAAAAGAAGGAGAATATTTCACAACCTATGAAGTGAATTTCAAAAGGCTCGCAAGGTATGCTTTGTGTTTTGTTATCAAAAATGATAGAAAAATTGATAGATTCATTAGTGGATTAAAAGAACACCTTCTAAAGGCTCTTGCAATTCGAGACATTGGGAGTTATGAAGAAGTTTTTCGGTGTGCTCTAAAAGTGGAGATGGTGTTTGGAGAATGGTACCATGGCTATGGTGATATGAAATGAAATATGGAGTTTCAATCTGGTGGATATAATGATAAAGGTGGGAAGAAACCTCAACGACCCACATGCCAAAAATGTGGGAAGTTGCACCTTGGGAACTGCCTCAAAGGGATGGGGAAATGCTTCAAGTGTGGGAAAGAAGGACACAATGCTCAAGAGTGTTTAAAAGAAACAAAAAGGAAGTATAATGCAGTCGAGGAAAGGAGATAACCACTCATGGTTCAATGCTACAACTATAAGGAGCTAGGGAACTATGCCAACCAGTGCACTAAACCTCGAGTTCTCGAGGGTAATCAATGTCAGCAACCACCAAAGACAAAGGAACAAGGGAAGGATTATGCCACCACTACTATGGAGGTGGAGCATGATAATGAAGTCATACAAGTTACACTTCCTATTCACTCAAGAATGGAAAAAGTCTTATTTGATTCTAGTTCTACACATTCCTTTATATCTTGCAAGTTTTCTAGAACTATAGAATCGATGCCCCGAAACCTGGAAGTAGAGATATATGTAAAAACACCAAGTGGTTCAATCATTGAAACCTAAGTGTTTTACTCTTCTCTTATTGGCGTATGTGGGGAGATTCTTCCAAAAAAAATTTTAATACATCCCTTGGTGGAATTTGACGCTATAATGGGAATGGATTGGCTCTCATTATATAGAGCACATATCAACTATCTGAAAAAAGAAATGTCTTTTCATATTTCGAACCATCCCATGCTCCTCTAAAAATGAAAGGAAGATCATGAATCTCCTTTGAAAAATCCTTCAATGGTGTGGATTTTGATTCCTTATGAAGATACATACCTCTCCCAAATAGTTGAGTCGAAGGAAAGTTCCAACCTTGAGAAAATTCCCATCGTGAGGGAATACGACGATGTATTTCTCGAAGAGTTACCCGGAATTCCCCCGGATTGTGAGGTAGAGTTCTCAATTGAACTCATACCTGGAGCTACTCCTATCTCGAAGTGTCCCTATAGGATGGATCCTATCTAACTGGAGGAGTTAAAGAAGCAGCTGCAAGGGCATCTGGACAAAGGTTTCATATGCCCTAGTGCATCACCTTGGGGTGTGCCAGTGCTCTTTGTGAAGAAGAAGGATGGAACCATGCAGTGGTGTATCGATTATAGAGAACTCAATAAGATCACTATAAATAACAAGTATCCTCTACCAAGGATTGATGATGTGTTCGACCAGTTAAGAGGAACTAAATAAATCTCAAAGGTGGATCTTCGTTCTAGATATCATCAGGTAAAGGTGAAGAAGGATGATATTCAGAAGACTACCTTCCATACAAAGTATGGGAACTATGAGTTTTTGGTGATGCCCTTTGGACTTAATAATTCCACTTCATTATTCATGGATTTGATAAATAGAGTTTTTAGACATTGCCTCGAAAAATTTGTGGTAGTTTTTATCGATGATATTCTCATCAACTCCAAGAGCAAGGAGGAACATCAAGAACATCTAAGACTTGTGTTGGCGAAATTGAGAAAGGGGAATTTGTACGCCAAGTTCAGCAAGTGTGACTTTTGGATGAATCAAGTCATGTTCTTGGGACATGTGATCACAAGTGAGGGAATTTATTTGGATCCTTCAAAGACAAAGGCGATTGAGGAATGGCCCAAGCCCTCTAGTGTCACAGATATCAGTAGTTTTCTGGGATTAGCTGGGTACTGCTGATGTTTTGTGAGAAACTTCTCACGATTGTCAAGCCCACTAACTAAGTGAACAAGGAAAGGGGTAATGTATTTCTGGACGGAATAATGTGAGGGAAGCTTCAAGGATCTGAAAAGATGGCTGATCACTACACCTGTACTCACACTACTAAAAAGTGGATAATGTTTTGTGATATACAGTGATGCTTCAAAGAAAGTCTTGGGTTGTGTACTCCTGAAAAATGATAATGTGATAGCCTATGCCTCACGACTTTTGAAGATCCATGAGCATAACTATCAGACACATGATCTAGAGCTAGTAGCCATGATTTTTGTATTGAAAATTTGGTGGCACTACTTTTACGGTGAGAAGTGTCACATATACACTGACCATAAGAGCCTAAAGTAAATATTCACACAAAAGGATCTCAACATGTGTCAAAGGAGATTCTTAGAGCTAATCAAGGATTACGATTTCTCTATTCACTATCATACATGAAAGGGAAACAAGGTAGCTGATTCTCTAAGTAGAAAATAACCTACTACTCTATCCATGTTTCGGTTTGAGAAAGACCCTATCTTCATGGATATGCAAAGAATAGAATTGGAAATCATAATGGCAGGGGATACATCCTACCTTGCCCAAATGATTGTGCAACCATCCATCTAGGAGATGATTAAGGAAGCACAAACGGATTATGTGGAGATACAAAAGAGGGTGAATGCAGAAACAGAAGGGAAGTTGCAAGAGTTCCATATTGACGATGATGGTGTGATTCGGTTTGGAACGTGGCTTTGTGTGACTTCGTCACCTGAGATAAAAAAGGAGCTCTTAGACAATGCACATAGCTGAACTTTCTCTATCCATCCTAGGAGTACCAAGATGTACCGGAATCTCCGAGAACACTTCTGGTGGGATAACATGAATAAAGATATTTCTGAATATATATCAAGGTTCTTGGTATGTCAGCAAGTTAAAGCTGACCGACAAAAGTCCAAGGGTATGATGCAGCCATTGCCTATACCAATATGGAAATGAGAAAATGTTATTATCGACTTTGTCATGGGTCTCCCAAAGACATCAATGGTAAATAATGTGATATGTGTTGTGGTTGACCAACTCACCAAGAATTCCCATTTTATCGCTATTTGGGAAGGCCTCGCACTTGAACAACTTCCAAAGATATATGTGAAGGAAGTAGTGATGCTGCACGGTGTTCCACTCTCAATTGTCTCTGACCGTGATCCAAGATTCACATCTAAATTCTAGAGGAGCCTTCACCATTATTTGAGTACTGAATTAAATTTCAGCATGGCCTATCACCCCAAACTGATGGCTAGTCTGAAAGGACTATTCAGATGCTTGAAGATATGCTAAGACCCTTCTCTCTAGAATTCAATGGTGGATGGGATCATCATCTACCATTGGTTGAGTTCTAATACAACAATAGCTACCACTCGAGTATTTAGAAGACTCCGTATGAAGCTCTTTATGGGAAGCAGCATATAAATCCAACCTGTTGGGATGAAGTTGGAGAAAGAAAGCTACTTGGACCCGATCTTGTTCAAGAGATGACAGAGAAGGTTCAAGTCATCCAGAAACACATCAAAGCTGCTAAAATTCAGCAAAAGAGCTATGCCGAAAACCATCGAAGGGACTTGGAGTTCGATATTGGATATAAATACTTCATTTGAATATCTCCACGGAAGAGAGTCATGCGATTCAGGAAGAAAGGGAATCTAAGCCCAATGTATATTGGAACCTTTGAGATCTTTGACCGCATAGGAGTCGTGACCTATCTTCTTGCACTTCCACTAAATATGTCTCAAGTTCATGATGTGTTTCACATATCACTACTGAGAAAGTACATACCAGACCCCTCACATGTAATAAACTCAGAGGTGGTGCAGTTGGAAGATGATCTCTCCAATGAGGAGAAGCCAGTAAAGATTCAGGATCTGAGAGATAAGGTTCTATGCAACAAGAAAGCCCATCTTGTAAAAGTTTTGTGGAGGAACCATAAGTTTGAAGAAGCAACTTAAGAACCGGAAGAGGCAATTAAGGAGAAGTACCCTCACCTGTTTGTGTAGAGTGAAATTTCTGGGGCCAAATTTCTTAAGGGGGGAAGACTGTAACGACCCAATGTTTTTCAATGGAAATTCCCTTCTAATATTTATGTTATAAAATAACATGAAAACACAAAAAAATTAACTAATAAGTGATAAGTGACCTTTAAACATAATTTTGTCACTTCTATGTTTGGAATTTCAAAAATCCGACATATACGGTTGTGTTCAAGATGATTTTTGAAGTCTAATGAATCAAAAATATTTTTTGGTGAATAGTGACCTACCCTTATGAATAATAAAATAACCTTATGAATATTAATATGACCCTTATGAATATTAAATCATCCAACATAAGAGTTAAATTACCTATGAATAATAATATAAAATTTAGACATCTTAGAAAGTGACAATTTGACCTTATTAAACGTTTTGGTATATTGTAAGTCATAAATAATTAATTGTAATTAATTAATTTAAAAGAAACTTAATTTCCCAAAAATGTATTCATAAATTATTTAATCAATGTCTTAATGTTTTTAGATAATTTTATAAGACCCTATGTATGTTTTGAAAGCACTATAAAATCAGTTTTAATCTTAAAAACTTTTATTATGTAAATTATGATTTTAAATAAATATTAAATTAATAATATTTAGAAAATTATTTTTGAAAAATGGACTTCATTTTTGGATTCTACATGTCAAAAAATTGTTGGTGTAAATTCTTGAGATTTTTCTAAGATACATGAGTTTTTGATGAATAGTGAGATACCGTAATTTACAAAATAAGCTAAGTAAGCTAATTATAGGGTCATGTGTGATGTTCGGCTGATATAAGACCACTTGTTCGGGATTACATTATAAAATTACTATTCTTGGTCGTTCAAGACTCACTATTCATTTTATTGTGGGGAAATAATAAACTAATGAATTTTATATTAAAGAAACCCCTCTCCCCTCCACTATAAAAGCCACCCTTCACAACCTCATTCCCTCACACCTCTCAAGCTCCAAGACTTCTCTAAAATCTTCCCAAACACCTTCACTAGCCCCTACCCCACGTCCAAGATCTGATGGTCTCATCAAAAGACCATGCTTAGGCCCTTAAGGTGGCTCTCAAGAGAAGGATTCAAGAGGTAATTTCCCTCCCCCTTCTCATTTAATTTCCTTTCAAGTTCAAGTTCATTTCTTGATCTCTACCCACCTATATTAATCCAAATTGTATTGTTACCCCAGTATTATAAATATAATGTAATTTTATGATTCGAATGAGATATTATATCATCCAACCCCCTTTCCCTCTTCCTTTTATTTTATTAAAGAGAACGTTGTTTGTGAGGTGTTAATTTATCACCTTCAAGAATGACATGCTTTCTTCTTCCATTTCTACCTTCATATATGGTCATGAAACCATTTTTATGGTTGATCCAGAATATTTTATGTGTATTAAGTTCTATTTAATGTTCTGTAAATAACCTATGGCCATATTACTATGTGATAAGTTAAAACAAGTTCGTTGTGATCCAAAGACCGCCCAAATTGACCCAAATAACCATCATTTAATTCTTATCTAATGATTCAACCACATGGATCTAATAAAATTCATTATAAAATCATTCAATATCAAGTAATATCATTAATGAAATGTAATATCATTTTTGTATGTTTACTCATGTTCTAACCAAACTTCAATTTAAGAATACAAGTGAACCACCCAAGAAAACCAAAAAAACGAACATCACCAAACAATGCTTTTAAACTCTATAAGTCATCCAAAGGAACATAATATGACATAATGAAACCAGAATGAACCCTATAAATGTAAACATGGTACTGGATTTATAATTAATTAATATAATGTCAATATACAAGACATTAAATAGAAGAAAGTATTCGGGTACAAGGTAAGGGGAAATCTCGAACCCAATTTTCTTCCTTCGTTCTCCCTCTTTCACTGCATTTTTGAAATGGTTACTCCTTAAAGATCATTTTTTCATCATTGTATTTACTTATATGGGATACTCATGGTTTTTAGTGGCTTTTATTTCCAACAAAATGTTTTCCAAAAGAACTCTTCTTTTAAGAATAACCCTTTTACTTCTCACCCAAAGTGGGCGATTCTTGTAACATGTATGTTATTACCTCTTTCTTTTGGGAACCCAAAGCTTATTAATGTGTTATTATGTGATGAAACCCATTCCTTTCCATGGGATAGTTATGTAAATTTTTTATATGTGTTCTATGTGGAAATAATGATGATGATAATGTAATGATGGGACGGGTACACCCAGAATTATATAGCGCAATATGAATGTTTCAATGTGACGGGTGCGCCCGGAATTATACAGCGCTCCAATGCATTGGGTAAAGTGATGAATCTCATGAGTAAATTAAAAATGATGTGTGAACAAGATTCTAGCTTGGTTTACAAGTATGTGCGGTAGTTAACCACTAAGACATGATGTTTCATTTTTATGCATTGCAACATTTCAAGTCTTTTATTTATGCTCCTCTCATGTTCATGAGTTTTGCCTATGTTATGATTATGCTCACCCCATGATATATATTTTTCCTATCTATCCTCTTACTGGAATTCTAGCTCACCCCTTTTTATATATATCCTCATATGGCAACATGTACAAAGGAGAGGACAAGTGCCAACAAGAAGCTAGAGAAGAATAAATTAAATAAATTTTTATGCAAGATGTTTTATTTGTTATGTGTGGTCCTAGTTTCTCCAAGTAACTAATCCTTTGGATCCTCTTTGTGTAATACTATTATGTTTTTTATCTTTGAAATTATGTAATAGTAATGTATAAAAAGGCCGGGTCACTATATATATTCCTAATGAGGTTACATAAATGGAATTTCTAGACATTAATTACTAGAATAATTATGTTTATTTTGGAAGTATGTTAAGTATTTAGTTAGTTAGAGGATATTTCATTTCACTATGAATAAGTATTCTGATTGGTGTTTTTAAATTGTTTGGAAATACTATTCATACCTTATAGTTTAAGAAAAAAATATGGATTATAACCATATGTTTGGAATAAAAGTATTGATCAGAAACCCGAGTTTTAGAAGTAACCCTCCGTTTGAAGAATAAAAATATGAATCATCATCCCTACCATTGTAATCAACCATATATTTTCAACCATAATTTTGTTTTTTGTCAATATGTAGACAAACCCTATGTTTTTTTGGTCAAATTCAGAGTTTTGAATTATGGATTGTTTCCATGTTTTCTGAAACAGTCTTATAAGAATTACATATTTTTTTAAGGATTTTTAAAGACTAATTCAATTGATTATATTCAGTATATTACATAGTTATTATTTATAAGGTATGTTATTATTTTCATTGAATGTTTAGTCTTTAAATATTGATGATTCTTCATGCAATATTTCTCAAGATGCTTGACATAAATAAATTCAATCATCATGATAAATACAGAAATATTCATATTATAAAGTCACATGTGTTCTTCTAATAATGGAATAATTTTTACTTCAAAAATAATAATGTGTCATTAAATTTAGAGATACAATTTAGAGACGTAATTTTTTTGATCCTTGTATATTTTTTAAACTATTTTATTGTTTATAAATATCTTTGCTAAAACATTAATGGAGTTTAAAAAAACAATTATCATAGGATCACTTTGGCAATATACATGTTTGATCATCAAGATGATAATTTATATACTACTACATAAATAAATTATATTTGATGTTATAGAATATTTTCCTACTGCTGGGTTTTATTGAAGATCATATTAAATTAGTTGTTTCTACTCCAAATATGTGCCAAACATATTTCTAAATCAAAATTTTAATCTATTATCTATTTAAGAGTGTTGGTTTCTCATAAAAAGTCGTTGGTGGTGTGTCATTTTATTGTACTAATATTTGGATATTTCAGTTCCTTATAAATGAAATATAAGGCCTTTTAATGTTCTTTTTGTAATGTGTTAACTACATAACCTCAATTGTAGAAGTCCATGGGAAAGGAATTTCTATGGAAAATTACCAAGCTCATGGAAAGAGTGTTGGTGGAGTGGATGAGGGAGTATTTGTGCCTTAAAAATTATAAATTTTTATGTTATTTTCTCCTCAAATTTTCCACTTATTACTCAACTTTAATAGTGAAGGAAAGAATCTCTTTAATCTCAATAGGTATGTTTACTTTCCATCATATTTTTAAAGGAATAGAATTCTCCCCCATATTGTGTCTTCGCCTTTGATGTGTTGACCCATGAAGAGCACCTCACTAGGAACTATATTACACATAAATCAATTTTAGAGAAAATAATAATGTTCACTACAAATCTGACATGAAAAATCCATAACTTGGAAGTCCAATCAAAAAATAAATATATAGGAAAGAATCATAAGAAACATTTTAAACAATCTATCTATTTAAAGAAAACTAATCCCTTGACTCATCTCTAACTCCATCACACACAAAATCCCATTTCTAAAACTCTATAACTATATATATAATACAATAACCTTAAATTAAATAAATAAAGAATAAGGTTTTCTAATTTGGAATTAACAATAATAAATAAAAACAAAAAATAAAAAACTACTAAAAATTATGTGACCCCTAAAGTCATACCGACTAATTCCATTATCGAGCACACCTCAAGGGAAATAAATATCAAAAAAGAAACCTGACACCATAATATATAATATAGGTTTTAATAAAAAAATTCTCATTTTGGAACCACCCACCATACCACATGCCAAATTTTAATCATAAATCTATTTTAATTTAGTTTGAGAAGTAAGTTCATGAAAAATTTATATAAAATCTGTAGCCATTTAATAAAAATTTATTTTTTATTTTAATTAAATAAAAACAATAATTTTTAATACATTTACCATCCCAATAAATTTTATTCAGGATCCCACACTGAAACCATTTTAACAATCCATAGTCAAATCCTTTAATCCAAAAAAAATTTCCAAACATATTAGAAACTATTTTATAGAAAAGAACCATTTATGAAAATAACATAGAAATTATTTTTGATGTAATTCCTAAAAAAGATTGAATGAAATATGAAAAAAATAGTAACCAATAAATATGTAAATTATAACCAAAGCATTGTAATGAAGGTACCTTATAAAATTCATGCATGTGGGATCACAATCAAGTAATAAGGGAATAGACAATATAAATCACCATGAAAAGGATACATGTTATGGGAAATATCATGAGTTATTTAGTGAGACAATCCGTTACTTTTTTAAAATCATTTGAAAAACTTCTGACATATATTACATCCTAATAAGAAATCAAATATGCCTAGCTAACCACAAAAGCCTCACTATGGAACTCCCTTAGATTAAAAAACCAAATAGATGGGTGACAATAGCTAGGGTGTGAACTAACCATTGTGAAATAAGTCAAGGTTTAATACTAAGTTAATTGTTTTCTGTAGACCAATCTAAAGTGTAGTTGAGTGTTCTTCCAACCAGATAGAATCATAACACATATGAAATCATATCTCACCTTACCTCCAACTCTCTTAAAATAAATAACCCATATCGCACATCAATCACGTCAAAAACAAATCAGACTTTCCATTTGATCCAAAATCCATATCAATAAAAATAAAATGTGTTTTGGAAGTATTTTAGACTCATGAACACACCATTTCTAAAAACAAATAAATTATTCAAACAAGCCTTAATTAATGCAGACCAGGAAAGATGATTCTTTTCAATTCATTTGAAATTCTACTTCAAATTACTCTTTAAAATCAACACATTGAAATATGTTTTCAAATATGGTAATGTAAAATTATTTATCAAACCATTTGAATAACCATAAAATAAATAATCCTCTTTTAGATTGAAGCCCCCAAAAGGGTTGAAATATCATTTTTTTCAATTCCCTTCATGTCCTAAACAACGCCAAATGATTTCTAGACACCAAATTTCATTTAGAAAAATTATTTGTGAAAAACATGAATACATGGGATGTTAATATACACAGAAAAATTCATAGAAAAAACATTGATAAATTAAAATAAAGTTTAATTTTTTTTAAATACAAAAAATAATTCATAAGATCATATTAGGAAATTTTTCAAACACATTGAATTTTATTGTTATTAAAAAAATGAATCAATAATTAAAATATTAAAAATTCCACAAAAACCATGATAAAATATAATTTTGTTCTTATAAATCCAATATACCAATTAAATACTATCATTAAAAAATTAATCTTGGAATTTAGAACCCAATATATCAATAGTTCTTAAATTTAAATACAGGGAGTTAGAAAACCTACATTAAATAAATAGAAAATAGATTAAATATTTGAATTGGACTGAAAAATAACTCAAGGAGGGATAAAACCCAGAATATGTAATACAATAAAAAAATAGGGTAAAATTGAAACCATAGGGTCTCACCAAAATGAAATGTAGTTATGGGGGAATAAGAAACCAATAGTAGAGGAATAAGAGAGAGAACCTTGGAGTTCTAATCCCGAATCATGAATAAATCACATCAATTTTCTAATGGGAGAGGAGATTCAAATGAGGGGAGTCTCACCATTGAAGGATAATTGTTTGGTGGTTTAGTGAGATTAAAGGGGAGAAGAATTTGACCTTTTAGGATTTTAATATTGGGGATGAAATTTCATAATTTCCCAAAAATTAAAATTTTGGGCAACCCACATTGTTTAGAAACAAGGTTTAGGGAATTTTGAACCAACCATATAGAGGATAATAGAACCTATAATACATGATACAAAATTACATGTATAACCCCATATGGTTTGATTAAATATTTTACCATTCCAATAGACACTTTCAAATTACAGACACAGCTACACAATTTCCGCACTATTACTCATAACTGTGTAAAAAATGTGTGACACACAAAAGTATCAAAAAATTAAAACTTATAGAAATAAAATTTAAGAAAAACATAAATTAATAATAAATAATATTAATTAATAATAAATAAACTCCATAGTGACATAGTTTTTGTCACCTAAGTTCTTTTCGAATGGTGGTGATTGGTGATATTGTTATTTGAAAAGTTATAGATATTATCTATACTAGTTCCCATGAAATGCATGGGAGTTATCCCTTAATAATTGTTTGGGTAACTGGAAGGATGTTTGTTGATAATAAGTCATACAACACTTATTATTCTACACTTCTACATATTAATCTATGAAATGACTTGAAAAAGAACAAAAAACAAAAATCTTAATAGGTGTTGGTTACACCTTGTATCAATTTAAAGTCATTTTCCTTATCATAGTGGAGTGTTGTTAAAGATAATATTAAAATGGGGTTTTATAAGATCTCCCTAAATGGACACATTAGGTAATAGGACCACTTACTCAAAATATATAAGGGTTCAAAGCTATATTCTCTATGAGACTCTTGGATTTGACTAATTAATTAGTTACTAATTTTTCGCCAAATGAAACATCTAGTAAAAAATTATCATTTTCTAGTAATCCATGATAAAAAAAATATTTAAATTTATGTTCATAAATATCATGGAAGTTATGGCTTTCATATTTTTTTTAAATATCTCATAGTACTCATAGACTGATTCCCTAATAACTTTTTTGATTTCATAGATATATTTTTATAGTGCAGTGATATTTGTGGTAGAGAATAATATTTGAATAAAAATCCTATTAACATAATTTAAATAATTAAATTCCCATATCTTGATGTTTCAAACCAATCTTTGGATACTTATTCTAATGATAAATGTAAGATACTCTACATTACTTTCCCTTCGACTTATCCATTTGTATTCAAAGTTAAATACACTATGATGAACTCCTTGATGATTTTTTTATATCTTATCTTGTTAGTCCATGGAGCATGGGATCAAGTTAGATTAGTATTTTTTTTATGTTTTGAATTATCTTTTAAGTTAGGTTAGACTATTATTTTAACATACAATGTGTGGTGCACATATGCATCCCGAGATGTAATCATTTTTATTTTCCCTGGATTCACTCTCAAATTATCAGTGAACATAATATGTTTTACTTGGACCTATAAGTGCTATGTCCTTAAATTAAAATTTAATTTTCCAAATGATTATTTATCCTCTTTGTCTAATAATTAGGGTCCTATAAACATATAGATCAATATTTAACATGTGATTAGTATGAAGTCTGATCTTGCAATGTCTTGTTGTTAAGTGTAAAGAAATTGGCACCTCTTGCCCCAAAAATGGTGGATACTATTCTAGGACGCTCATCCAGAATCAAAGAGATCATGTGTATTTTGTAAATCAGATTAATAATGTTGAATAGTGGGGAACTTATATTGTATCCAGATAAATGGGTTATAATTCCATGGTATCACAATTAAAAAATGATAAGAACATGGATATGGGTTTAAATCGAGTATTATCAATAAATAATTGAATGTGTGTGTAAATGTAAAAAAGAAGTCAAAGATTGAATCTAACCCAAAATATTAATTGGACTTTGTTATTGATTGAAAGGAATTATCGATCCCCACAGGCTTCAAACTAGTTATTGAGAATCTATGAAATCATTTGGTAATGTTTTTACAGTGATAATAAAAATAAACATCACTAAAAAAAACTATAAAAATCATCCATAAAAAATTATATATAAAAATAACCATATAATAATTTAAGAGTTACATCTACATCTATTTACCAAAATGAACAAAAAGAAAAGTGATCAATAAAAGAGATAAAAATAATCTCTACATAACGCAAGGTTTGAACACCCACCATGTCATCTCCAACACCTATCCTAAAAATAATCCATTAGAATGAGAATACACCACCACTATAAGAGGCCCTTTTTACATATGTTAGACAAAATAAGTTCTATATACATCTATTGGGTGTATATTGTGAGTGAGTGTTGGGATATTTTTTAAAAAAAATTTAATATGTGAGAGAAAAAAGGGTAAAGGATTTTGAATAAAAAGAGGAACATGGGATGATATTTGAAAAAAGGATATATTTTTATTATCTTTGATAGAGGTGTGGTGTAAAAACCTCTATATATATGGGTGATTAGTGAAATGGAGAAGTATAAGGAGGGTAGATAGGATGTACCCACCTATGGGTAACTGGGAAGGGGTTACCGTGTTTTTGGTAGCTTGTGCAAAGAGATGATGAAGATGATGGCATGTAGAGGATTAAGAAAGAAGGAATTAATGATGGAAAATAATGAAATCTTGGATGATAACTATGTATGTAAAGTCTTCTTGGTTTTATATATCAGGAGGCATGTCTCAGTTGAAATTATTGGAGGTATGATGAAATGTTACATACATGGCTGTGTAAAAAATTCCTTTGGGTGCGTGAAAAAACATCTCCAGGTGTTGAGAAAAAATTCTTCATGTGTTGTAAAATTCCTTGAGGTGATGTGTAAAATTTCTGTAGGTAAAACAATCCTTTGAGAAAATGTTCTGGTGATTTTCAACTTCTACGATTTAACATCAGGATCCTCCCTAATAACGGATATTAGAGGAGGTTCCTGGTTGTGAGATGAGAAGATCAAGGTTCAAGATATAGTGATGGAGTCACATTAAGGTGTTCATAAGAGATATATAAATATGATACCAGTAATAGGTGAGATGAATCATGTCAATGCCGACATGGATTATCTGATGAAGATAGAGATCCAACTAAGGTGAATTTGATGTTATGGATTTGACCATGACATATTCGATGACGATGGATCCAACAATCTCAATTAAGAATAAAATGGATTATTCAAATTTTCAATCAAGTTAATTAATTATGGGATATTTTGATTTTAAAAGTTTCAATATGAGATGGAAAACATGGATAAAGTAGTTTAAATAAATAAATATATGGGATTAGATATGAAAAAATGTATTTTTATTATCTTTAACAGGGGTCTGGTGAACATGCTTATATGTATATGGTTACATGATGAAGAGAAATGGTATAAAGAGTTTAGACAATATGTTGTTTCATAGGGATAACTGGGAAGGTCTTACAATATTTGATGTAGCTCAAATAAATAGATGCATAAGATCATGGTGTATCGATAACAGAGAAAAAATGATTCGACAATGGAGAGTGTTGACATCTATGATAGAGAGCCATGTATGAAAAGTCTTCTTGGTTGTGGAGATCAAGTAGCATGTCCCTGTTTTGATTATTGTAAGTACAATGAAATTGATTTTATATGGTAGTTTGAAAAATTCTTTTGGATGAAAAAAAACTTCTCTAAGTGTTAAGAGAAAAATCCTTTAGGTGTGTTGTAAAATTTTTTCAGTTGATGTGTAATCTTTTATTTGGAAAATATCCTCTGGTTAATGTTTTGTATTTTATAACTACCTCCTCTATAACATTCGGCTCTAACCCAATAGAGATCTCTCATGCCCAGTCAGATTATATCATGTTTTACATGCCTAATCATTGTAAAGAAAATGAAGATTTCAGTTTTAAAATAAATAAAATAGTTTGATTTTAAAATTTTCATAATATGTACAAGCAAATTAAAGAAAAAAGGAGTAATTGGATATTAGGAAAATAATATGCACAAGAACCATGTCCAACCCCTATGTTGTTATGGCCAGTGGGGACTTAGGATCCTTGTACTATCTATGATTGTACCATGGATGCAAAGGCTTTTTACCTTGCTCAATCCATCTACAAACAGCATCATCACCAAAAGTTTAGATAGTATTGTAACATAATCTATCTAGGTAGGGTAGTGGATGCCAAGATTAATTTTCATATTAAGCCTTCTTAGATACCCATGACTCGCATGTACTGTATCCTATTTTTGTTATACCACACTAATCGTGTTTTATCACAAGCCAAACACCACATTCCAAATCACAGCACTTCCAACCATAGCCATATGAGAAATCTATTTCACAACTATTTTATACAAACCAAATCACCTTTAAACTATACATTTAAAAAAAATCAGTACCATTCAAATTATAAGAAATAACAATTAAATTTTCAAATAATGGAATAAGATGAAACCACCTATCATTCTCTATGAAACCACCATGAACCAGTTGAAAACCTCTAGATAAGGGGATAAGAGGTCATATAGAATCATAAACCAAAAACATCAAAAAAAATTACCTAAATTATTTTTAGAGAAACTATAGTACTTCCCACCAATCGAGTAAGATTAAACTAATGAAATAAGAGAGTATAAAACTAAGAGTATTAAAAAGAACAATTACATTAAGTTTCATGGAAGAATCAAAGCCAAAATCCACCCGAAACATTATCCTAGGGGAGATGGAGGAAGAGTAATGTAGAACCTATGGTTGTAGGAGTCATTAGTGGGTTAAAATAAATACATAAAGGGTTAAATTTGGGAGGGGTAGTTTAAAAAATTTAGTATTTTTAAAATTTGAGCAGACCATGTGGTTTTCTAAACCATGCACTAAATGTGAGGTTGGATCTATCTCCTATGGGAGAGGTCTCGTGGTTTCAAAAACTGTCGACATTACCATAAAGGCATAGTGGTTCCTCTACCATATCTCACATGGTTTTTTGGGTTTTGGTGAATGGTTTCCCCTAACCTTGCGCTAATCTCTATCTTTCCAAAAAAACCTTATTTCAAATGGAAAGACCTGAAAAATACATAGATTGAATGAAAGTCTAAAAATGAATGATAAATACCTAAAAATGGAACCATGGGTGTGATAGTAAATCTTGTGATGGATTAGAGATTGATCCTATTCAATGGTTCCCTATATAATGTTATCATGGTTCTTATTAATGAATCAACCCTCTAATACTATTCAGTGGAAGACAATTGTCATGTATGTACTACATTGAGTTTCTTATGAAGAATAGTTCAAATTCAACAATGACCACTGTTGATTGAAACTCCTTCCTATATTCATAGAAGATAATATTGAGTAGTCACTCGATCAAACAATGAAAAATACAATTCTAATTACAAAGAAATATCCCATTCAAGAGATATTGATCCTAATAAAACAATGAAGAATCTCAGTTTTCCATACACATTATAGTGATACACAAAACATCACTAAAAATAAATCAAGATCTATTATATATAACCCTAATTGTTTGGAGGGATAATGAGAAGAGTAGATAGAGAAAAAACTGAATAATTTAAATTGATTTACTCTGACCATATTAAATATAAAACAATATATTTTTGAATTGAGAATAAATCATTATAAGAATGAAGTTATATATATTTAACTCAATCCTCCTCACGGATATACCTTTATTGGATCAAAAAGAAATAAGAGAATTATCCCTTTATCATAGTGACAAAAAACATGAACATCTTTCTTCAAAAAAGAGCTAAATGAATAGAATAAATAAAAATATCCAAACTCCCCTATAGTGTGTTCCCCTCAACATGTCTATGGGATTCATGTAGAAGCTTTAGAATTCAATTCTTCCTTCCAATAGAATTAATAATTTAGTACTATTAATGGGTCACATTATTTCCTTTTAGAAACAATTATGGAATTTCAGTGATTTTTTTCTAACAAATTCAGAGTTTTGATGCCTAAGAATACGTTGGTCATTTTTGAGGCATGGTATATAGAATTTTAAGAGAAACATAATCTAGGGCCATCCTTACTTGTATGGAGTCTTGGTAAATAGGAAATCCCATAGTGGATCCTAGTTTATCTTGGCTCTTTTGTAAATAACTAATATAGATTTGGATGAAGGTATTCCATATGTTCTTCCACTATAGATCATTGATGCTGGTGAATACATCATCCATTGAGAGAAAATGTAAGGTTTTAATGTTTATAGTGGGGTTTTCTACGGTGTTTTAGTTTATTTTGATGTAGAATAATTTTTATCCACTCATTGTAACTCCTAAAAACTAACAATAAAATACATATTATTTAACCCTTAAAAGGGAATTTCATATGGTATTTACTCACACTAGTCCCATGTTTAAGAACCCGTGAAAGAAACGTTTAGTGCTTTTTTGGGTAAATGGTTTCCCACAAGAATATCAAGAAACAAATGACTCATATAATCTGGTTACAAATTTGGAATGAACTATTTGAAATGTTTTTATAAGAAAAATGAAATGATTTTCTTTTGTAGCTGACCACTATAATCACAAGAACTGAATGATGCAAAGAAAATAACAATAGTGAAAACCAAGATATAACATGATTCAGATCAACCTAATCCTACGTGACAGGAGGAAACACCACCCATGCCAGTTATTTTATTACTAAGAAAAATATATCAATAGATACCGACTCAAAATGTAATGAAGATAACCATAGAAACTATCTGAGGAGATTATCCATGTGAACTAGTTGATGGTGGTGAAACCCATTACATAGAGTCAGCACAATCCAATCTTAGATTGACTCACACACACACCCAACAAATAAACAGTTACAATCATGATTGAAAAGATAAATTTATTATTTTTCTATGAATTATATATCTATATCTAGATAATATGAATGGAAATTAGGATTTGAAACCCCTTCTAGTGCATAGTAGTCCTAATCCCACATTGAAGTTGTTCTCCCTAAAATACCCACCAGAACGATACTATAGTTCTTGTTAATGAAATAAAAAATATGGAGGGGAGTATAGAAGGTCGGGAAACCCATGTTACCCTATTCTTCTCTAAGACCCTCTTTGTATAGAAAGGAAATCCCTCTATAAGTGCTTTCAAGATAAAAATCCATATAAAAGCTAAAAACTGAAAACCATAAATGCTTCAATTTTCTTGAATCAAAGAGAAGCATAGAAATATTAGTGTGTCAATTGAGCATCAGGTGGTGCTATTAGAACTGTGGGATGAAATCAACATGGAAGTCTAGGATGGCTGTTTCAATTTTCTTATCATAAGGAAGCCCACCAGATGGGGAAAGTGGCAAGGTCCCATTGGTGCATAAGAAGTGATCCTGATCTAGGACAAGGAAAAAACACAACCGGGAGAAGAGACTACTATTGGATCATCCACGATATATTGTCTGGAAACAATAGCACCACATTATAAGGAAAAAATATATATATAAGAGAAAAAATAGTCACCACATGAATAGTGAAAATGAAAATATAAACAAAATAGTCCCATATAATTAGATGGTATAAAATCAATAATGGAAAAAATAAAACAAATTAAAATAAATATTTTATGTGGATCATAAATATAAATAATATATACCATGAAAATAAATTATTTTAAGCATGGTTTTCTCACAACCTATGTCATAGAATTGGGACCAAGTTCATTAGTTTAAGAAAATTCATGAACTTATACTATGGTCCGATCTTATCCAAACTATCAGATAGATTACACCGCATGGGTATCTTAGTGACACTCATTATCCCAGATTCAATAATATCCCAAATTAAATCATGTTTAACATTAATTTTCTTTGAACTACAATGGAATTCATTATTCTTAGGCAAGTGAAATGTATATTGGCTATCACAGTGAACTACTATGCTATCAGAAGATAAACATAACTCATAAATCATACATGTCAACTATATAGAATCCTTAATCGATACTGTGAAGGATATATACTCCACCTCAGTATTGGAGAGGGTATCCAATAATTTCATGTTTTAATTTCCTGATACTAGCCCTCCATATGAAAGGAATACAAAACCAACGAGTGATTTTCAAGTGTTAAAAAGTACAACATAATATTAATTAACAAGGAAAATAACGCCTTCACTAAAAATATCATTTAATCTATATTGAATAAAAAATTTAGAAGACAAAGAGATATACCTAAGGATCCACTTCAAAGAATTCATGTGAGGCTTACCATGTTTCCCCATAAACATTCTTAAATTACACTCACAAAACACTATATCTGGTCTAGATAAGACCATAACACACATAAGAATTCCTACCAAATTAGCATATAGATTCTTATTTATGGAGGAAGCCTCGTCAAATAATTTTGGGTTCTATTACAAAGAAAATTAACAAGTTTTTCCTAAAATTATTTTCACTGGTTTAATGTGCTCACATATATATCATTTCAATTTATACTTGACATTGGAAACTGAGACACGGTAAAGGTTTGAGCCATCCTATCTCTAATTATGTCCATACTAGAGACATTTTTATCATGTCCTAAGTATTTCATTTTGAAGATAAAGTTCATTTTCCTATTTATAAAATTTATAATTTTTATATTTTTACTGATTAAAATCATTTCATAAACATAGAATAATAAGTAAATTGGTTCATGTCTAACAGATTTAAATTATACAAATGCATCAAAAATACTTAATAAAAAATAGTTTTCATTAATAAAAGAGTAAAATATTTAATACCATTTCTTATAAGACTATGTAATCTAATATAAATACTTTATAAGGATGAAAACTTGATTAGTTTTGAACAGATTTGAAAATCCATCAGAAGGAGTAATATAAATTGTTTCATAAATGGTACCATGAAAAAAAATACTTTTGTATCCAATAATTCAATATGAAAATAAAAATTGGAAGAAAAATAAATAATAATTCTTATAGATAATTTTTTAACAACTAGGGATGATATCTTACTATAATCAATACCTTTTATTAAAGGAATCCTTAAACAACCATCCAATATTTAAACATGTTCTTAGTTTCTCCAACATTGTTCTCCTTCTTCTTATATATCCAATTAGACACTATGATGTTTTGGTTATTAGGTTTGGATAAAACAACACAGGTGTTATTTTTAGGTAGGGAATAAATAACTACATATATAAAATCTAATCATTTAGTGTGTTCTTTGTACATAATATATTTCTTTTAAGATGTTTGTTTTTCCTTAAATAATTCTTGATAAACACTAAAATCAAAGGTAGAAATATAGGACTGAAAATCACAGGATGGATGCATAATCATTCATCTCAATCTATCTTAGAAAAATTGATAATCAATAAGATTATATTTTTCTTCTATTTTAGGTTCTGAATCTAAATCATAACCAGATTCACGAATAAGGGGAAAATCAGTCCAGGATTAAGACTGGTATTTAGATTCAAAAGGAATTTCGACACCTATAGGTATAGGATATATAGAGGACTCTCCATAATTAACTTAATATTTTTTATATTCTATTTTATTAACATACTATAGACCTTTCACATGAAAGACTATATATCGGATAACTATATAATTTTTATAAACATTTTTTTCTATCCACAGATGAAACCCCATAACACCTTCTAGATAACCCATGAATATACACTTCACATCCCTAGTATATATCTTATCATTTCCCGTATAAGCATAAGAAATGGATCCAAATATCATTAGGTGTGATAAAATAGGGTAAGAACCTCTCCATATCTCATCTGGTGATTAAAAAGAAGTAGCAGATGATGTGAATCGATTAATCGTGTAGACTAATATAGAGGAATCCTGAGATAAAAATAAAATGGGAGTTTATAATGGTATATCATGCACCAAACACTTTCTAGGGTAGAAATATTTATTATTTATATTAATTCATTCTATTGTGTTGTTTCCATAATAGTTTTTTGTCTTTTAATTATCTCATATCCACATAATTCTATGAATTAAATTGAAAAATACTCTAAAACATTATCAGTTTTTAAGGATTTGAGTTTCTTATTAGATTCACATTCTACCCCAACATTCCATTTACATAATGTATGAAAGTAATCTGACTCTTTCTATAGTATATATATCCAAACTTCTATAGATTAATCATTAATAAAGGATATGAAGTACAAAACTCCCCCATGGGGGTTAATCCTAGAAGGACCCCAAAGATCAGAGTAGGCAAACTCACTGGGTTCTCTAGCCTTAATCACTGACCTACCAAAACCAACTTTTTGTATTTTACACGTATGCAATTTTTATATAATGTAAGATTGCTGGAGGTGACATAACTCAAAATCACATGTTTTCAATTATTTTAAATACCTTTAGACCTAAAATTACTTAACCCTATTTTTTGAATGGTTGTTTGGTCTAATTCTATGTCAAAAGAGGCGTTCAAATAAATTCTGTAAAATATACAATCTAACACATAGATACCATTATAAAGGTTTCATTTCCTAATATTAATGGATAATTGGGAAATATTGGGACTCCTAGAGTCTTACCTAATGTTATATCATGTATGATCATGGAAACCAATGTATATGTGGATTCTTTTATGTTTGGGTACCAACCTAAACTCCTCAAAAATTTTAACAATTCTATCATGAATATCCAATAAAAAGGATCCTATTACCATAATATGATAGTTCTTGTTATTCCCAATAAATACCTATACATATTCAATTTCCCATAACATAGTGAGTTACTTCATCCTAGGACACATTTATAATACACACTCCAAATAAATGATCCATTCATCAAAGATGGAAACATTAGAAACATATAGAAAAATAGTAGTTGTAAAATCCTACTCAACTAATAATTCATGTTCATTATTGGTGTCTTTATAGGGACATTTCTTATTAGGGAATTTTGTCTTCATATGAAAATGTTTCTTACATTAATAATGCTTAATTACTTTGGTCTTGGATTTAAATCATTGCATGTTGGGTTGACCTATTTCCTTCCTCCTAACCATGGATTTACATCTACTCCTAATTTTTAGACCTTCTATCTCATCCATAATACTGCTCTTCCTTTTAAGTTCTTTGGGGAGAAAAGTATATTTAACTTATTCAGGAGTTAGATTTTCTTTTCCACACATCATATAATCTTTATCATAAGTAATAATATCATCTAATGAGGTTAACAATAGTGTGGTTAAATCTTCATCATCAAATTTAATGAATATTTTTTCTGAATTTAACATTATTTTATTAACTTCAACAATATGGGAACTAACATTAGATATAGGATTCATTTGGAATGTATATAATAAATTTTTTTATAATATAATAGCAAGAGATTTGTTTAGATAAAGATATTCAAATTTAGATCATATACACATAACAGACAACACATATGAAACCTCTCTTACAAATTTATCTACTAAAGATAAAATAATTAAACTACAGGCATTCCTAAGGATCTGTTCAAGTAAAAATACATAGGTGATAATTGTTTCTCCATCTAGGGAAAGGGTTGTCACTTTATTTTTTAGTGCCCGAAAGGGCGTCAATTAATTCATTATGATCTAGAAGGGAATCCATTTTAATATTCCATAGGATAAAATCAATTTCACCGTAAAATTTATAAATATTAAAATTTTTATATCCCATTATCTAAATTTTAGTGGGATATGATTCCATTTTTTGCGGTAAATGGTTTTCCCCAAGAATATCTAGGAACCACTGACTTGTATAATCAGGTTTCAAATTTAGTATGAATAGTTTGAAAAATTTATTACAAGAAAAATGAAATGATTTTCTTAAGAAGTGAACCAATATAATCTATAGAACAAAAATAACGCAATAGAAGGAACATAGTGAACATTAAGATATAATTTTCTTAGATTAAGTGTGATCCAACATGCATGATGAGAACACCACATTGGGAAGTGAATTTAGTAATAAGAAAAATCATGCAGAAGATACATAATAAAAATTGAAAGAAGATAACTTGAGAAACTATTTAAGGAGGCTAGACTTATTGAACTAGGAAGTGAAATTAAAACCCATCATATATTTTTGACACTCTCCACTCATAGGAGATCACACACACACACACACACACACACACACCGAAGAAGGATATAGTTTCAATGCCGATAGAAAAAATAAGTTGCTTACGGAGACAAGAAAAATAAATTGAAACCAAGTTACATTGAATGAAAATGAGGATCTAAAACCCCTTATAGTGCACAGTTATCTTAAACCCAAGTTTAAGCTTTTATACACCGAATCATTACTTTAATGGTACTATGGCTTCAAGAAACTGCATGAAAAAGATGAAGGGGAATGAGGACAGATGAAAATCCTTATTTCAATATTCTTCATTAATATACTCTTCATATAGAATATTAATATCTTTCAATGAGATCTAAAGATGAAAATATAGATGAAATCCAAAAACCCCAATAAAAGAAATGTGTTTATTATATCAGATCAGAGAGAAATTGAGTAATAATGGAATATCAATAGATACCAAAATGGTGTAGTCAAAACAATGGGATGAAAGCCATGCAAATGGCCAAGATGGAAAGGGTGGTTTTTCCAGCAAAAGGCAGCCAAGCTGGCGGGGCATGTTGAATCATACAACTGGTACAAAGGAAGTGACCTAGATCTAGGATGAGGTAAAAAACACATCCTGCAGTGGAAAAAACTATTGGATCAGCCAAGATCAACAGTGCCAATACATGATCGTTGGATAGTAAAGAAAACATGTAAACGTGAGACAATAGGTCCCATGTGAACATTAACCAGGAAAATATAAAGAAAATGATCCTATATAATCAAATGTTATAAAATTAGTAATAGAAAATATAAAATGAAATAAAATGAAACCTTTTATGTAGAGCATGAAAACAAAAAAAACTATTATATTTTTTTGAAATATTATTTCCAAAACATTTATTTAAATCATATATTTTATCTTTTAAAATTTCATTCTAAATCACAATCCCTTAAATTTTAATTTCAATTTACCTTTCATTTTCTTTTAGAATACATAGTCAATAATTTATTAATGCAATCATAGAATCAAAAAAAATATGTCATTGATTCTCAATCAACCTGGGCACCAACAAATGATCCATTTAGAAAAGGTTTTATGATCCTTTCATGATTACTAAACTGAAATGATTCTATATAATTATACCAATCCATGACATGTCAAATAATAAATATAGTGATAATAATTATAGTCACACAATATTGCAATAAAAAATAGTAAATACATAGAACAAGACAATCGAACAACAAACAAAATGACTATAAGTCCCCTTACTTAATTAGGTATCCATTTATATCTCTATTCTTATACTGACAACTATAAACTCCATGATCACCTATCTCATCTTGAATTCTCACAAATTCATTTTCCATTTAACTCAGATAAAATTTCTATTATTAATATAAATTCATGAATACTCACCATGTAGTGATATAAAGTTGAAATAATTATAAATTGGATACAAACCCATCATTACACAAACTTTTTCCCCACATGATAAAATTATATAATATATATAACGACCCAAAGTTTCATTAATGGAAATCCATCTTGATCTAATTAAATTTATATTTATGTTTATATAAAATGTCAACTTCTTTGGTTTTATGTTAAGAATTTTGATCATTGCTAATATAGCTGTTGAACAGTGATCACATGATTAGTATAAATATAGGGCTTTAACAAATCCAATTTACTCAGAAAAAAGAAGCGATGGCCTCATATAGTAGAATTTCTCTATACGAATCCTATTTATCGGAGCTCGAAAAAGAGGTGGAATCCTGGGGCTTCCCTCTTGACCAAGCCCAAGCTGAGCTTCATCATGTCAAGCTCTAATGATACTGTCTACAGGAAAAGTGGAAGTTGATAGAGATTACCACTCGAGCAATGTTATCTGAGCCACCCCAAGAGTCTGTCACCATCACACACCTTACCCATAGGTCTTATGCGGTTGTTTTAAGGGGTTATGTAACAAATCGCTAGTACTATGTTCATGTATATTATTTTTGTATATAATAATGAATATACCTCCTTGAAATTTTTGATACATTGTAAATAATTTTTAAAGAACAAATAGTGTTTTTAGTTATTATTTAATTAAGAAATAAATTTTATTAAATTAATGTATTTTTGAATTAAATAATATTTTAATAAAATATTATTATTATTAAATTAATTTTTATTAAATATAAATGATCTTATAATTTTATTATTGCAATTATAATTTTTATTAAGGTTTGAAAGCCATTTCTGTCAAAACCCGTGAATTTTCGATAAATGTTGGTTTTTATTTTAATAGTGAAAATTAACATATTTAGAAAATTATTTAGATGAAATAAATGATATTTCTGGAATCAGGATGTCGAAATTATCCAATGGTGAATTTTTCATAATTTTCTGAGACAGTCAAATTTTTGGGTAAAAATTAAATACCGTTTAAATATATATTGTGTTTTATGACATCATAATGACCCAATAGTGATGTAATAAAATACTATAAGCTTTATGTTCTACCAATATATATTTTACAATTAAAATAATGTGATTTTGGGTTTTTTTTACTTACTTTTCAAAGCATTAATGAACCCCTCAAGACTTATTAAACACCTTGTCTTTTTAAATTAATTTCCTTGGGAGTATGACTCACCTCCACATAAGAAACCCTATTATATTAAAAAGTTCGGACTTTTGCCTTATAAAATATTTTTTTCTTCTTCCCTTTTCCAAAAACCATTGGCAAAAACCATGGGATGGTTTGTGGTTTGGATTAATTTAATGTATGGGGACCCAAACCTAAATAATAAAGAATCCCCTCACCATTCCTATATAAACCCACACAAGCTCCCACTTCCTCCTCACTCAAAGCCTCTGGAGTTTGTCCAAAAACTTCCCTACTCTCTATAGAATCTTCCCAATGTGCCCCAAGCTCCCAATAAGCCTCTCAAAAGCCTCTCTCTAGCCTTTGGAATCACACTTCCAAGTAAGGGTTTTTTCTTCCTTTCTCATTTTTGTCCAATTTTCTTTAAGTTGTTTTTCCCTTTTAATTTCAATTATGAATGATGGGGTATGGTTTCGCACCTCCCTCATACTTCCCTCTTTATGTTTTAAGGATGGGATACCCCTTTCTCTCTCATTTAATTCCTCCCATGTACACCCGTTACTATGCCGAAATTCCGAAAGGAACTTCTCTATACTCTTTTACATTCAAGCAATACTTTTGTATCATGAATCTAAATTCCAGTACAATTTTTGGGACATGTATCCATATTACCTCCTTACTTTCCATTACATGTAAATATGATGAGGAACCCCTTACTCTCTCATCAATCATTTTTATGAATTCTTATGTCACGCCAAAATGCTGCCGAAATTGCACCGTTTTTCTAAGCCAATGCCATTGTGTAGTGGATACCATGCCCATTTCTCCATCAAGGGTATTCACCTTTATGCACATTTACTTATTGATTACAAAGTTTCATATATGAATTCCACATTCCTTTATCGTGGAATAAATGATTATGTTTTCTGAATCCATGTTTTATGATCCATGTGGCACAGTTATGCATGAAATGGAATGTTTAAGAAGGGTGTGCCCTTATAGCACTCCAATGCATTGGGTAAAGTATAGTATCATGATACATCATGTTCAATGAGTGTTGAATCATGCTAATTAAAGATCAATGAGGGTTTACTCTTGCTTTATGTGCAATGAGGATTTAATCATGATCCATGTGCAATGATCCTTGGCTCATGCTAATTCCATGTTAAGTGTTACTGCCACATTTCCATGTTATGATTATCATGATTTATCATGCCTTTATGTTCATGTTTCTCTTATTCTCTATTGATATTACTATTGTCTAACATGTATTATACTCCTAATGTTGTTCCATTTGTATTCCCTTACCGGGCTTTGTAGCTCACCCTTTTCTTATGCATTCCCTCAGGTTATCCCATGCAATGCTAAGTACGAGGGAATATAGTGGTCATGTAAAGGAAGTTTTCAATAAGGATATTGAATTTCATGTTTTAAGTTTTTATGTAATGATCCTAAGCCCCAAAGACACTAAACCTATCGATCTTCTTTGTTGTATCAGGTGATGTTTTATGTAATAAATCATGTTTAAGTTGTAATAAAAACCAAGGTTGTCATAGTTGGTATCAGATGATAAGTTTAGTTATTTTTGGGATTAGGAAACCCTTTTAATGCCTTAGATACAAGACTAAGTATAATAAAAACATCCCTATGTTTTGGTAAGGACTGAGTAAGTGGTTTATCAAACTAATACATCCCTGTCTGGATACGAGCAGGTAGAGGTGGCTCTGGCACAGATGTATACTATCTGTAAAACCCAAAAACACCGCTTTGATCTAGACTCGAATGGAAACTAGTGCACGAAAACTGGCCTTGTTGCACTCTTGGTTACGACACTCCCGAGGGATATGTTTTGATAAATTCACAAGCTTAGTATGAACCCTTATTAAGGGAATTTAAAAAAATTCACCTAAGAATATATGTTAGGAAGTATATCCTGAAAAGCCTAGATTTATGCCTATAGACTCAAGAGTTAAGGAAATAAAAGGTTATTTATAAGTCATCAAATTTTGTCTTTGGATTACCCTTTATGTGTTACCCCTAACTTTCCTTTTATTCAAGCCAATGGACGGTAATAGGAGGACTCGGGCTAACAACCATTGTGAAGATCAGGGTGATGACTGTACTAATGAGATGCCCAATCCAATGGGACCGGGAATCACGAACTTTGTCATGCTTCTCTCTCTGCTAAATCAAGTTTTGAAAAGAAACATGGTTCAAGAGGAACGTTCAACCCCCCTATAAAAGAACAAGTCGCTATCGAGAGCTTCATGAGACAAAGGCCTCCTACTTTTGGTGGATCATCTGATCCCACGATCGCTGAACAATGGATCAACTCAATTGAAAAGATCTTCTCCATCCATCAATGTTATGAACAAGAGAAGGTTCTCCTGGAGGCTTATCGTATAGAGGGTGAAGCCGATCAATTGTGGAAGTTAATCAAAAATACGAAGCCTGAGGAGGAGATCGAGGCATTGGAATGGAAGGATTTTCGGAAGATGTTTTTCGATAAACATTATCCACGCACCCTCCGGCTTAAGACGGAAAGGGACATCCTTTCCCTCAAGAAAAAAGATGAAGAATCTGTTGGAGCGTATGAGGAAAACTTCTCAAGGATTACATGATACGCTTCCAGCTTTTTCGTTACCCCCGAATGCAAGGTTGACCGCTTCTTTGGTGGGCTAAAGCCTATCTTGCGGAAAGCATTAGTGATTCGTGACTTCGACAGCTATGAGGAAATTGTCCGATGTGCCCTCAAGGTCGAAATGGAGATCATGGAATCACAGGGGTATCATGGGGACAAGAAGCAGAAGGTGGACTTCAATGTTTGTGGTCCGATGGATAAATCCAACGGTGCTAAGAAGATACATCACCACACTTTCCAAAAGTGCGGTAAGAAGAACCCTGGAAATTGCCTTAAGGGGACGAGGAAATGCTTCAGGTGTTGAAGGGAAGGGAACCTAGCTGTTAACTGTCGGCGAGAAAGACCCGCAACTGTGAAAGAGGAGATGAACGCTCCGTTTGAACCTCAACGCATTGTTCAATGCTACAAATGCAAAGAACAGGGGAATTTTTCAAATCAGTGCCCTATTCAAGGGTTTTCAGAGGCAACCAACAACCTCCAAGGCAGCAAGGAAGATCTTTTTCCATCACTTATGCCGAAGTGAACCTTGACAATGAAGTAGTGATAGGTACGCTAGTTATTCATTCAAGAATAGCTAACTTAACTTTTGATTCAGGTTCTATACATTCTTTAATATCTCGAAATATTAGTAGAACAATCCCAGCACAACCACAAATCATGGAAGTGAAGATGTTGGTGAATATGAAAAATGGGGAAAACATTACATCCCATGAATGTAAGTATTCCCCTGTTATAATCTGTGGATTTAATTTCCCAGAGAACCTCTTCATACTCCCTCTAGTGGAATTTTATGCAAATCTTGGCATGGATTGTCTTTACTTATATAGAGCCAACATAAATTTTCGGGAGAGGGAAATCACACTCCATATGGAGAATCGACCCCCGATTCTTTAAAAGTGTAAGGAAGAAGATGAATCTCCTTTAGCTCCATCATCTCAAGCATGGATATTAATTTCTTATGAGCACGTGTATCTAGCTCAGATGATTGATTCTAAGGAAGAAACCATCCTTGAACAAGTGCCTATTGTGAGGGACTTCACTGAAGTGTTTACTAAGGAACTGCCAAGCCTTCCTCCTAGAAGAGATGTTGAATTCTCAATTGAACTTATACCCAGGGCATTACCAATATCCAAGACTCCATATAGAATGACTGTTGTAGAGCTTGAAAAGCTGAAGAAACAACTATAGGAGAATCTGGATAAAGGGTTTATACACCCACGTGCTTCACCATGGGGTGCACCAGTCCTCTTCATTAAGAAGAAGGATGGGTCAATGCGGCTTTGCATAGATTATCATGAACTTAACAAAATCACGATAAAGAACAAGTATCCTCTCCCACAAATTGATGAATTGTTCGATCAGCTATGTGGAGCACAATACTTCTCCAAGGTGGACTTGCGGCTGGGATATTATCAAGTAGGGGTGAAGAAGGAAGATATCCCCAAGACTGCTTTTCACACAAGATATGGGCACTATGAAATCATATTAATGCATTTCGGACTCACTAATGCTCTAGAAATCTCCATGGACTTGATGAATAGAGTCTTTAGAGATTACCTTGACAAACTTGTGGTAGTCTTTATAGATGACATTCTAATATACTCCAAAACCAAGGAGGATCATGAGGAGCATTTAAGAACTGTACTGAAGACTTTGTGCAAGGAGAAGCTCTATGCAAAGTAAAGAAAGTGTGAGTTATGGTTGAAGGAAGTCTCATTATTGGGACATATCATCACAAGAAATGGGATATTTGTGGATCCCTCCAAAACAAATGCAATTGATGGATGACCGAGGCCAACATCAGTAACGGATATTCGTAGCTTCTTGAGGTTAGCTGGATATTATCGAAGATTTGTGAGAAATTTCTGAATATTGTCCAACCCTCTTACCATGCTAACTCGAAAGGGAGTAAAGTTATCTAGGAGTGATGAATGTGAAGAAAGCTTCAAGGAGTTGAAAAGGAGGCTTATCACTGTGCCCATGCTCACTTTACCCATAAGTGGTGAACTTTTTGTTGTTATTTATGCTTCAAATAAGGGATTAGGCTATGTTCTTATGCATAATGATAAAGTTATATCCTATGCCTCAAGGCAGTTGAAAATCCATGAGTGAAACTATCCAATGCATGATTTGGAGTTGGCGGTGGTGATCTTTTCCTTGAAAATTTGGCGGCATTATCTCTATGGAGAGAAATATGAGATATATACTGACCACAAGAGTCTTTAATATATATTCACATAGAAAGAGCTTAATATGCGCCAGAGAAGATGGAGAGAGCTCATCAAGGATTATGACTATTCAATCCATTACCACCCTGGGAAAGCGAAAAAGTTGGTAGATTCCCTATGTAGAAAGGATCCAGTGATTCTATCAATGATGAGAATTGAGAAGGATCCAATATTCTTAGACTTGATGAATATGGACATGGGAATCATAGAGAAGGGAACATTATCAATCATTTTACAAATGATTGCTCAACCATGTCTTTTTTAAAGGTTAAAGGTTGCTCAAAAGGATGATGTGGGATTTCAAGAAAAAGTGGAAGTTATCGAAAAAGGTAAATCCTCGGAGTTTAATGTTAATGAAGAAGGAATTGTGCAGTTTGGGAAAAGGCTATTTCTTCTTTCAAGTCCGGAGCTGAAGAAGGAACTTTTGGATGATGCACACAGTTTAAATTTCTCTATTCACCTAGGGCGCACAATGATGTATCGAGATCTCTGAGAAAACTTTTGGTGGGATAATATGAAGAAGGAGATCAATGAATATACATAAAAGTGCCTAGTGTGTTAGCAAGTGAAGGCAGAGAGACAAAAGTCTAAGGGGATGATGCAACCATTGCCCATACCAGAATTAAAATGAGAGAATATCACCATGGATTTTGTCACCGGACTTCCAAGGACATCCAATGGCAACAATGCAATCTGGGTTGTTGTGGATCGTCTTACAAAGACTGCACACTTCATTTCTATTCGGGAGGATTTCTCATTGGATCAACTGGCACAGATATATATCAGGTAAGTAGTAAGGTTGCATGGAGTACCACTATCTATTGTGTCTAATTGAGATCCAAGATTCACCTCTAAGTTTTGGAAGAGTCTTCAATATGCTCTGAATACTGAACTGAACTTCAGTACGACCTATCATCATCAAAATAATGGCCAATCCGAGTGGACTATCCAAACACTTGAGGATATGTTGAGAGTGTTCTTAATAGACTTTAAAGGAGGATGAGATCAACATCTTCCTCTAGTTGAGTTCTCTTATAATAACAGTTTCCACTCGAGTATCCAAATGGAACCATACAAATCCCATTATGGGAAAAGGTGTAGAACACAGGTGTGTTTGGAAGAGGTCGGTGAATGTAAGCTGCTTGGGCCGGAAATGGTTGAGGAAATAGTGGAGAAGGTGAAAACCATTCAACAGCATATCAAGACAGCCCTGACTCGACAGAAGAGTTATGCAGATAATGGTCGACGGGACCTTGAGTTTAAATCTGGAGACATGCTTTTTCTAAGAATATATCCATGGAAGACGGTCATGAGGTTTGTAAAGAAAGGGAAGTTATGTCCAAGGTACATTGGCCCCTTTGAGATTCTTGATCGTGTTGGGGTTGTAGCCTATCGACTAGTACTTCCACCTACTATGGCCAAAGTACATGACGTCTTTCATGTATCCCTCTTAAGGAAGTACATACCGGACCCTTCACATGTACTCTCTTCTGAGGTGGTACAATTGGAAGATATCTTTCTTATGAGGAGCAACCAGTGAAGATCTTAGATTGTAGAGAAAAAGTTCTACAAAATAAGACAATGCCCCTCGTCAAGGTGTTGTGGAGAAACCACATGTTTGAATAAGCTACTTGGGAATCAGAGGAAATGATGAAGCTAAGTTACCCACATCTGTTTTAGTGTGGGAAAAGGAAAATTTCGAGGGAGAAATTTCTTAAGGGGGGAATATTGTAACGACCCAAAGATTCATTCATGGAAATCTCTATTTATATAATTAAATGTCTCTTTATGTTTATATAAAATTTCAACTTCTCTGGTTTTATGTTATGAATTTTTATCATTTCTAATATAGATGTTGAATAGTGATCACATGATCAGTATAAATATAGGGCTTTAACAAATCCAATTTACTCAGACAAAAGAAGCGATGGCCTTATCCAGAAGAATTGCTCCATACGAAGCCCATTTGTCAGATCTCGGAAAATATGTGGCATCCTTGGGCTTCACTCTTGACCAAGCCCAAGACGAGGTTCATCAAGTCAATCTTGAATGGGGCCGTCTATGAGAAAAGTAGAAGTTGATAGATATTACCACTCGAGCAATGTTATCTGAGCCACCTCAAGAGTCTATCACCATCGCACACCATAACTTTAGGTATTATGCGGCTATTTTAAGGGGCTGTGTAACAAATCTCTAGTACTATATTCATGTATATTATTTTTGTATATAATAATGAATATACCTCATCATTTTTGATACATTGTAAATAATTTTTAAAGTACAAATAGTGTTTTTTAGTTATTATTTAATTAAGAAATCTATTTTATTAAAATAATGTATTTTTGAAATTAATAATATTTTAATAAAATATTATTATTATTAAATTAATTTTTATTAAATATAAATGATCTTATAATTTTATGAATGGAATTATAATTTTTATTAAGGTTTGAAAGCCACTTCTGTCAAAACCCGAGAATTTTCGATAAATGTCGGTTTTTATTTTAAAAGTTAAAATTAACATATATAGAAAATTATTTAGACGAAATAAATGTTATTTCTGGAATTAGGACGTCGAAATTATCCAATGGTGAATTTTTCATAATTTTCTGAGACAGTCAAATTTTTGGGAAAAAATTAAATACCGTTTAAATATATAATGTGTTTTATGACATCATAATGACCCAATAGTGATGTAATAAAATAATATAAGCTTTATGTTCGGCCAATATATGTTTTACCATTAAAATGATGTGATTTTGGGTTTGTTTGACTTACTTTTCAAAGCATTAATGGACCCCTCAGGACTTATTAAACACTTTGTCTTTTTAAATTAATTTCCATGGGAGTATGACTCACCTCCACATAAGCAACCCTGTTATTTTTGGATTTTCGGACTTTGGACTTATAAAATATTTTTTTCCTCTTCCCTTTTCCAAAATCCATGGGCAAAAACCATGGGATGGTTTGTGGTTTGGATTAATTTAATGTATGGGGACCCAAACCTAAATAATAACGAATTCCCTCACCTTTCCTATATAAACCCACCCAAGATCTAACTTCCTCCACAATCAAAGCCTTTGGAGTTCGTCCAACCTCTTCCCTACTCTTTCTAGAATCCTTCCAAGGTGCCCCAAGCTCCCATGAATCCTCTCACAATCCTCTCTCTAGCCTTCGGAAGAACACTTCCAAGTAAGGGTTTTTTCTTCCTTTCTCATTTTTGTCCATCTTTCTTTAAGTTGTTTTACCTTTTAATTTCAATTATGAATGTTGGGGTATGATTTTGCACATCCCTCATAATTCCCTATTTATGTTTGAATGATGTGAGACCCCATTCTCCCTCATTAAACGCCTCCCATGTACACCCGTTACTATGCCGAAATTCCGAAAGGAACTTCTCTCTCCTCTTTTACATTCAAGTAATACTTTTGTATCATGAATCTAAATTCCATTACAATTATTTGTACATGTATCCATATGACCTCCTTACTGTCCATTACATGTAAATCTGATGGGGAACCCCTTTCTCTCTCATCAAGAATTTTTATGAATTCTTATGTCATGCTGTAATGCTGCCGAAATCACAGCATTTTTCTAAGCCAATGCCATTGTGTAGTGCATACTATACCCATTTCTACATCAAGGGTATTCACCTTTATGAACATTTACTTATTTATTACAACGTTTCATGTATTAATTCCACATTCCTTTATCGTGGAATAAATGATTATGTTTTATGAATCCATGTTTTATGATCCATGTGGCACACTTATGCATGAAATGAATTCTTTAAGAAGGGTGCGCCCTTAAAGACCACCAATCCATTGGGTAAAGTATAGTATCATGATACGTCATGTGCAATGAGCGTTGACACATGCTAATTCAATTGAAACAAGGGTTTACTCATGCTTTATGTGCAATAAGGATTTACTCATGCTCCATGTGCAATGAGCCTTGGCTTATGCTAATTCCATGTTAAGTGTTGTTGCCACATTTCCATGTTATGATTATCATGCTTTATGATTTCTTTACATTCTTGTTTCTCTTATTCTCTGTTGATATTCCTACTCTATAACATGTATTGTACTCCTCATGTTATTCCATATGTATTCCCTTACTGGGATTTGTAGCTAACCCTTTTCTTATACATGTCCTCAGGTTATCCCATGCAATGCTAAGTACGAGGGAATATAGTGGTCATGTAAATGAAGTTTTCAACAAAGATGTTGTATTTCATGTTTTATGTTTTTATGTAATGATCCTAAGCCCCAAATACACTAAACCTCTCGATCTTCTTTGTTGTATCAAGTGATGTTTTATGTAATAAATCATGTTTAAGTTGTAATAAAAACCAGGGTTGTCATAATATATATAACTCTATAAACATCAATTTAATCTAATTTCACCAAAATAAAAAGAATAAATCCCGTCTCAACTTAAAAATATCCAAAGGATGAGTAATGAGGTGAGTTATTATTCTTTTTTTGCCTTATATCAACCACATGAAAATTTCCAATACTTTAGGGTTATTTAATTATTGTTTTCTTAAAACACTTACTCAGAACCATAGGACAATCATTATAAAATAAAAGGTAAATAAAGGATATAAAATTGAAGAAAAAAAGGAAGATCATGTATCAAATTTGTGTAAACAATCAATCCCAAACAACATTGATCACAAAATAAGTAGAAGAGAAAGAGGGGTGAGAAGGAACAACCTCCCCCTAGCATGTTTCTATTTGAAAAAATAATCTTAATGAGTGGATAGAGGATATCTGTTAATTAATTAATTGAAAACCCTCTATTTTCTTCCATAGTTTTCGTCAAATCAATGACACAATTTTCTCTATATTTTTTATATACACCATTTCATTTAAATTATGACCATTTAGGTATCCAATTCTCATATCTACTATTAAGATATCAATATTGTACCCAAATAGACCCCCAATAATAATTTACAAAATTTTAATCAATTAATCACCCAATAGTTCTTCCCACCATAAGGACTCACTACTGACACCCAATATCTTCTAATAATAATCCACAATATATAATCTACCTAAAAAATCCAGTATAAATAGTAAAGACATTAAAACTATAAAATTCTATATTTTACAACTCATTCATTTCCAAAAATTATATTACCTTGTGAATCTACTACAAAGATCATATAGAAAACCATGGTACATATTTTGATCATGGATTTTCATTCCCTTGGTCGAAAACACATATTAAAATAGATAGTTCACTCCCATTAAATTTTTCAACAATAAGGGAATATATTAAAAATATATATGTTGAATTTTTTAGAAGTCCACCAAATAATTTTAAGCATAAAAAACTATCTTTAGTTACGAAATATCCCTTGGTTCCGACGGGTTTTCTATCAAAACTATAAAATCAGAAATGTTTGGACTCACTAGTCATTTTCCTAAAAAAATCATATTTTAAAAAATATTTTTCAACAACATTTCATGATATTTTCTCTTACCATTATCAAATAAAAAAACACCCAAACCCTTAGTCACATCGATCATTTCTTGAAAACTATTATTTAAAATGTTTTTACACAAGCTGTGTAATTTCAAAAAACCTCTTTCCTAAAATAAGTTTTTTAATCATAATCTATATTTTTTTTAATTCATTTGTTCCATTATCCATCTAATGTTTAACCAAATTACAAAATAGTTTTACACATACCTTGTTTCATCCAAAAATGTTTGTTTTTGAAAATAAATTCATACTAAATACTGAAACCATGATATTGTTATGGATGAATAATAATTGGTAAAAAGAAACCAATTCTTATCCATATTAATTAATTATAACCTAATATTTTATTTGAGAAAACATCAATTATGTTTTTATTATCTTTTAATTAATCTTGGATCGTATCAAGTGAGTATATTAATATATACTATTTTTTGGTATGTGTGGAATTCCATTAGCATTCCACTACTATGATGAATGAACAATGAAAAAATGTATACCCATTATACCCTACGACACATCTTATGTCTAGAAAATTCCATTTTGTAATTTCAATATCTAAATTTCCCAATCATACCTAGAATTTAAATTCTAAACATAGGATATCCCCTGAAAAAATGAGTTTTAAATAACTACTTGTTAGATGGACATGATCATTGTCCACCTCCAATGTTTAGACATCCTATATATAACTTTTATTAACTATTTTCATAAACTGATGTTAGGATTTGATAACCTTTTTTATCCTCTATAACTCAATATACTTAAATTGTGTTGTAACCAAATCATAATGTGACGTAAGGCGCTCCACCCCATTCATAAAAGACTGCCTTTTGGAGATGATAGATTAATCCAACTATGGAGAGACTCTTCCCTCAAAATAATCCAGTACCATTAATTTCTGAATATACCAAAAAATTTACAAAACCCATTAGTGAATCAAAACCTATGCAAACTAATCTAGGTTCCAAAAGTGGTATCCGATAGTCCATTATATTATTATAAAACTATATACAAGATACATCCATATAATAATTTTTTACAAAAATCTAAAAAATAATAAATAGAAAAATTATTAACCAGACAAAAAAACAATATTATAAATGAAATTAATTGTATTTCCCAATGACACAACACTAATATGATCATCCATTGAATCATCATCCTCTATAACAAAATCCATTTAGATCCATAACTCAAGCTCGATTGTAATACTTAAACCTGCTATGAATCATGAAATTTTACTCAAGTACATGAAAAACCATTTCATTAATGTATTTAGGGAGTGTTTCTAATAACATGGGAGGATTTTCCTACCAACTTTAACTCATTTATTATAAGTGATCAAGGGAATGCATGTGAAATTCTATAGTGAGTGAGACTAAATCCACCAAAAAATATAACCAATCTCTACTAATCTAATACCATAATACCTATAAGTTATCATGTCATAGAAGACATGTATACCCTGATGACAAATAATGGTACTAGGAAACATAAATTAAGACCAGCCACCCTATGACTAAATACATTCATTCCCTTGTATCCGAATTAGTTATACCACATAACCACTATCATCTCATCAAACTCTATTAGTAATAGGAATCCTCACACATCCAAAATGACTCAATTAACATAGTCCCACTTGAATCATTTTTCATATCAAGACATATAAAATAATTAATACTCAAAATATAATAGAAAATAAAAATTTCATTAAGAAAAATAATAATGGATAATCAAATATGGCACATCCAATAATAAAAATCATTAAAGATTAATGAAAAAATGGTATTCAATGGCGTCCCAAAGTGATAAATAACAATTAAAAATTCATATGATAAAATGAAAAATGAAAAACTAATAGGTCATATCCACATTAAACAATAGAGATTCCATCTCTCACAATATATCCCATATGATCTCACAAATGATTACTATAATTACTTGCAAGACTACCCAAGTGAATATTTTCCTCTGTGCCATATAACACACATTATCATAGGGAATAAATCCAACTTATTGATCATCTAGAACCATAGATACATCTAAATTTCATGTGTAAAATCCAATAATAAAAAAAATCAATATCTAGAATGTCCCATTTTTATAGTCATAATCTATGTGGATACCTTGAGAATGAAAATTTTCACTATATAAATAATCCAATGAATTATCCTAAGCATCTATCATAATATTTCCTAAACCTCCTTTGTTATCTTTTTGTATCTAGAAACCCACAGTTTAGAGCATATATATTGATATTATATATATCAATTGGTAAAATATATTAATTCAAACAACCTCACAAGAAAATATAAATAATTCTCTTTAATATCATATTGATCACTCAGGTTTTCCTAGATATTTACACTCCATAAGTATCATATCATGCAAAAAAGGGTTCATCATATAAGTATCACTCTCTTAAATGTCTTGTTCATAGTTACTCTACCACACACCGATAAAATATAAATATACAATTGAGAGAAAAACTCTCATACTTTACCAAAATCCAAATACCTATCATGGAGTATCACTACACTGATACCACCTTCGAGAAACCCCGAATTAACTGTGAATCATCTAAACAATTGAACTATAAGCCCTTACTAAATCTTAATTTATAAAATAAAATATTGGTATTATATCTCGAAACATGACCTTAGTTATTAATAAGAAAAATATTTTCACTACCCAAGAATATAGAAATTGTTTTCTATAAGTTTTATAGGTTACACTCTCACTTGTCACTCAGTCCAAAAAAGGTATCTCACACCATCCTAATTTCACCCAATATCCTATTCTAAACTAGAGTTTCATCAACCATCAATGTATCTACAATTTCCCGCATCATATTTCTAAATAGATAGAAACCTATGATTCATAAACCGTATATGAATCCCAATGTTTACCTCTTAAGGTACCATGAGTATACAACCTTTGGGATTCCCACTACATATATAAGAATAATATAACCTACCCATCACCTAGGGAAAATATTATTAATAATCATCAAATAATATCTTTAATGATCATGTAACATCAAAATTTATACTACTAATCCAATAATCTGAGAGAGCACATGGTCACAAATTCCTTAAAAAAAGATCATCTCTTAAATGAGTTAAATTAATTAAAACGATTTATCAAAATATTCTATAATTGAGTTAAAATTAAAATAAAAATAGAATCCTTATTATTTAAACCATGAAAATTAAATCACATTCCATGTTTAATCACCCAAGTACCATGTCCAAAAACCATTGAAAATATTTTTTAGAAAAAACATTAGCTTTTTTCTCTAATATCCTTTAAAAATATTTTATTTAGATCACCCTTTTCATTTGAAATAATATTTCAATTAATTATCCATTACAATTTAATTTTAGAGGTTAAATAATTTTCTATTATAAAATTGATTCAAATATCAATTCATTCTTTTATTCAATCCATAAGATGAGTAACTAAATCTCATTCAACAAGAGTTCCACCAAATAGACCGTTTAGAAAATTATATAAAATCCTTTGGTAACTATTAAGCATACATAAGTAGGTTTAATTATTTGGATTAATAAAATATCATATAATCATTCTCTTCATAATAATTATAATTAAACAATTATAATATAACCATAAAGAAAGGAGTAACAGGTCATGTGCTCAAAATAATCAGTGAGTGAAAACCCCTAACAATAAATATGTATCCAATTTTTTCTTCATAATAATTCTATCCATAGATGGCTCCAAGGATCATTTTTATTATCCTGAATTTATAAATGTCCATAAAGACATTATCATAGAAATTTTTTATATAATCTATATTAATGTTGGACTACTCACTAAGTGACACTATAATATTGAATCCATAATCTATACAGTGTTAAAACTATAAGATATGTAGTTGTTCCTCATATGAGAAAAATAAATAATTAATAAAACCTTATTAATAATAATTTTATCCAAATTCCAAAACTCAGAATATAGTACAAGAAAAATCACTTATAACCATAGTTTATGACCATGGATATAGACCTTCTAATGATGGGGATAATTTAGAGCCATGGTCAAGAATCCCATGGAGGATATTTCCGTTGGAATAGACTCCATGAATATAGACAGATCGATATGGGGTTTTCCATGTTCCATATATACCCACAGATGACCTAACCATGGAAATGATATTATCTAAAAAATATCACTACGGTATTTTGATCCCTAGTCTCATGAATTATACAAAAAAAACATTTACAACATTTTTTCACACTAAATATATATATATATGTATATATATATATATCTATGTGTGTATACATATGTAGTAATTTAGAAATATCTTTTATTATTATTATTTAATTTAATAGTATTATTATTTACTGAGTTATTTATCTATTTCAATAGTCCTAGATAACAATTGATATATTCCCCTCCAACACACTCCACATCCATAGTCGATCATTCACCATAGTGATATCCTCCCCATACACAAACTATATCCACTATTGCTCTTAAATATGGCTACAGGATATGGGGTGGCGGTATGGACATAGTCAAATTTGACTATGGGTATATAGTGAATTGGTGGAGAATATATCCACATTTAACAAGGATTATGTATATATACTCTTTCCTATGCCCTTCACACATAAACATAAGTTACCATCAAAGACACAGGTAAACTTATATCCATGGTAATGATTAACTATGGCTATAGGTCTATGGTTATGGCCATTTTTCTAGTAGTGATAATAACTCGACATGTAACTTATCAACATTAAAATGAAGAGTAACATTGTGAATTATTACTCTTTTAGAATCCTTCAGTCACCACATGAAAAAAACAATCATTTAGTTTAATTTAATCATCATCTAATGAAATCAAATACTTAAATACGTATTCAAATTATCATAAAATCCATGGGGAAAATGGGGGATATAAAATATATGGGGGGGAAAAGGATCCATCATTAAATTGGTATATAAATCCAGACTGAACCATCTAGATGACCTGAGTAAGAAATATAAGAACATGGGAGGGATGGAATGATTTCCATTGTTCATCTATCTGAACAAGTTACCCAAATGGTTTCTTATTTTTAAAACCCCAAAATTTCTATTTTCCCCCATTTTAAAAAATAGATTGGGTAATAATGGGTTATAAATACAAGAACACCAGGTTCATGGTGTCCAAACCACTGGGACACCCCCTGGTTACTCCATTAGGTACTTAGTGACATTATATAGGGTAGTCAGTGGCTACTACATCCACCTCTTTAAATTATATTTTTTTGTACCATAACTCATAAAATTTCACTTCAGGTATTTTATACCAATAGAAATCCATTTAAATCCCTCTATTTATATATTAATAATACATCCATATTCTATTCCCACCAATCCAAATACCAAAAATTAATATCATACATTCTTTAGTTCCAATAGAGTTTGATTTTGTTTTTATATCACTAAAACATATCTAAAATAATATTTTAGAATTCATAATCGATTCTAAGATACATCTCATCAATTTATTTTTAAAGACACTTTATTTGATGAATAAATTGATTTATGACTATAAAACAATTGTTATTATGTTCATAAATATTCATAAAATTATCAAATTTTTATTCATAATTTAGGAATAAACATCATTTTAATGTTGGGGGTAAATGAGTATGTACCACATTAGATGAAAATTCAACAAAAATAAAATGATTCATAGTATATTTTTGAAAATTTCATAATAGAAATTTCATTTGTAACATTATAATCTCAATATTATATACTTTTAGAATAATGTACATTTAAATGTGTTTTTTAAATAGTTAGTGAGCTTGGGAAATAAATATATTATCTTAATTCTTGTAACGACTTATAATTCATTGATATAAAACACGATGAGTTGTAAAATGATAATAGAAATTATCATGCAATAATTTTTTCACTATAAAATATATAAACACCTATTTTTATTGAGTATTATAAAAATTTAAATTTACCTAATATATATTCCAGTGATATTTCAAGATGTTTTGACTTAAAACATAATAATATCAATTACTAGACATATTTTAACTAAGTAATTAATAGTTTAGTATTGTATGTAATGTTACCTAATTATATAACAATGGATGTAATCAGTGTTTTCACACTGTTTATACAAATTTGTATGAAAATTTAAACCCATTTTAGATTGAAAACAATATATATTAATTATAAGAACATTTTTTTTAATTTTATGATTATATTTCCCAAATAATCTTCAATTTAGTGATTCATTTTTGGATTCATTTGGATAATGAAGACAAAGATAGAAGACTCAAACATTATCCATGAATTCATTCTATCTAGATGTGCATTTGTATTGATTTATATCATTGTTTAATTATATTTTACGTGGCATTTTTCTCTATTTTTTAGTTAATTCTTTTACTTTTTCTTCAATTGTCACCATATTTATTCAAATTAATTTGTAAAAAAACTCAACTAGAATGCCCCATTGTTAAAGATAAACTTTATAAAGAATGTATCACATATTTTTCAAAGAAATTATGATAAAATTAAGTCAAAATTGAATAGATTAATGTATGATGATGGAAACTCAAATCAATTATTGTCATATAGTAAATCATTAAGTGTTATAATGTTTGGTCATCATGATAGAAATAGTTTATTTTTTCACCGAAATGAAATGAGTTCATACAAGAACATAGATATGGGATACCTAATAGCTCTATTTTAGATCCTTTCATTTAATAACATAATAAACCAAAAAAATATTTTAACACCCCAAAACTTTATTTTAAAATAATAAGACTCGATAGATCTCTTAAAATGTAAGAACAGGCTTTATGAAAATTTATATATATTATAAAAATAATATTATAGCATATCTATTTAATTAGAGGGTATAAAAATGAATAACACATTATAAAATAAATTTATAATGGTAATGCTAAATACTAAATTATTTATTAATTATGAAGAAGTAATAAATCATTTTTAGTCAAGTCATTTTAGGATTAAAAATGCATTTTCTGAAAAATGCTTTTATTGCATTTTGTGTTTGAAAATTATTATCAATTTCAGACACTAATATAATTTTTATTGATATAATTTAACTAATTTTTAAATCTACATATAAAAATTATATTGGGATGAAATTTGGAGATTTTTATGAAATGACTGATATTTTTAGTGAATAATAAACAAAACTGATTTTCCAACCACTCTCATTTCTTTTCATTAAATCACGTAATTTAAAATCGCATTATATTTTTGGATTTTTTCATAAAGTGACACATTATATTTTTTATTTATAATAATCTAATTAATTACATTGTATTTATAAATCTTCATGTTCCTCATGTAAGTAAATTTCTATGCCTAAACATAGTTTTTTTTCTAAAAAATATTTTTATTGTATTTTACAAATTTATATTAAATTTGATTTATCCCACTTATAGAGATTGAATATTAAAAATTGATACCATATTTTTAATTATGAGGGTAAATGTTTTCAGATAGGACCCTTAAATTTTTAGTCATTATAAATAGTAACTCGGGTTAATATTTGTCACATCGATAAGGGTAAAATTTGTAAAACAAGGTTAAAACTATGACATAAGGTCTTAAAATCAACCAATAACTTTCATTTATTTAATTTTATGGGATAAATTATAAAATATACTCTTAATTTTTTAATATATTTTATTTTGGTTCCATTTTCCTTTGATAATGAAATTTAAATTTATTTAGTAAAGAAAACTCTAAAATGTGAGTTTCTTACTATAAAATTTATTTTATAGATTTACATAGGGATAATAATATGATATAACAGAATATAAAATTTTATTTTCATCTTTATTAATTTATATTTTTTTAATTTATATTTAATTTTACGTAATGGAATAATTACATTAAATATTTATATAGTGCTGACATAGTGCGTGCATAAAGAGTAGAAAAATCAAAGTAAATGATCTTCAAAAAACATAAAAAGTTACCTTTTTGGATGACTTATGGGTTCACATGACTTTAATGGTTAATAATAATTTATAATTTTTTTAAAATTTTTTAGAATCAAATTTATTTTTCCCTTCATGTCCCTAAAGTCAAATTGAATGAATAGTGTCAAAAATGACATTAATGATAATTTATAAAAAATTAATAATTTATTAAATAATATAAAAATCATAAAATGTTTTAAATAGAAAAATTAGGATTATAAATGGTGTAAAAGTTTATACCTTGTCCATTTATGAAAACATTTTTATCATATATGTAAAATTATATCCCTTTAAGATTGAAAAGTTTTTTACTATGGTTTAGTATTAAATTGGTTAAAATTGGGTTTAGACAACAATATATGGTTTAAAATGAAAAAATAACCTATATAAATTTCATGGGATGATGATAGTTTAACCATATATTATTTTTATTCAAAATCATGTCTATTTTAAATTATTATACTTGAGAAATATATTAATTGTATTTAAAAAAATTAAGTATTTCCATGTGTGTGCTTTCCCTAAATTATAAAATGACACCCCTCCTTTATCATATTTACACCAATTTGAGCCATATATCTCAAAAAAATCCTAAATAATTATCATCAAAAGTTAACTACGAAAAATTGTGTGTTCTTTTTTCATAAAATACCATTCCTAGTATCCTTAATAAGGGATCTAATGGAGGCCAACTAAAGAAAATGTAATAATCATACATGACATCATTTAAATTAATTATTATTATACCTATTACTAAATAGTTGTATAGAATATAAAATAATAAATTATAAAACCTCAATATAATAAAATATTATTATGATTATTTAACAACCACCATTCCCTCTATATTTCAATAAATGGGAAGTGAAAATATCGTTCATGCGTATGTGTGGACTACCACCTCCACGTAACTATACAAATCATTTTAAATTAAAAATTTTAATATATGGTTATTAATATGGGTTGAAATTTCATATGAGTTATTTGTAAAATAATTATTATTTTATAATTATAATATCATATCTACCTTATTTCCTTCAATTTTTTTAATAAATGATAATGGCACTCATGTATTTGTGTAGAATACCCCCTCCATGAAGAAACACAATTTTTTTTCACTTCCATTTTACTTTGATTGTAATAATGATATATGTAAGGAATATATATGTTATTTATGATATTATTATGGTTAATTAGTGATATAATAATATTTATATTTCTTTTATTCTTCTTGTTGGAAAATTAAAATAGCATTCATCCATACGTATGACCTATTGTATCCATGAATGATGTAAATCATTTTTCTATATATTTATTTTAGGGATATATATATATAATGAATATAAATTATATTTATATCATTATAAAAATTATAAACATTATGTAACCATGATAAAAGTTCAAGTACCAAAATTTTCGAACTCAAACTCTCATGGATAATGAAATAGTTAACAGGTTCAAATGAAAATTATAGTAAGTAATTATAACTAAATAGGTGTTGAAATATTATAAGTGGATCATATATGATATTATAAGGAGTTATATTATTTTTTATAGTATTATAATTAATTTAAATTTATTATACAAGAGGTTAGGGTGCTTTTTAAGAAAGTAGAACTTGAGGTAATGGATTTTCATCTCACTTCTATTTTTTTGAGACACATTATACATTAACCACATGTTTATTTTATGTGCTTTATATAATTATAAAGAATTTATTTTATATTTATTATCATGAAATTTTTTGGATTTATATATACAGATATTTTTATCTCTTCTATATGGGTTTTATTCGAATGTTACCAAAGTTGTATGGATTTTATGTTACAATATAATTGTTTACCATGATTTTTTATTATTAAGATTTTAATGATGAAATTTCCTGATATACTACTAAATAATATTCTGAATTTTCTTATACTATTGTTATTAATGAAATTATCATGAAATAATATCATTTTCCTTAGGTAATTAAGATGATTGAGAATTTTTTATGAGAAATAAACCTTATTTTCTCTTTGGTCGAGAATATTTTTCTTCTATGTCCATGTTTTCTTCAAAATATATTCAAGAATGTATTTAATTTTTATCCAATTTGTTTTTAAATTATTTTTTACACATTTTTTACAATTTATATATTTTAGTTAATATAATATTCTTGTTATTTACCAAATGAGGTATTTTTCACACTACTATAAATGTGAAATAAATAATTGTTTTAACATACATGGCCTAAACAGAATTCACAGCAGTCATGGTGACTCAAAGATTTGTATATTATTTTACAATATTTCATGAATGATATTTTATCCATAATATTTTTTATGTATTTATATTTTATATATTTTATTCAAAATTTAATAGGGTATTTTATTTAAGATATATTTCAACTGATATTTTAGATTAATTTTCAATTACGATAAAATCCTTTAATGATACTTATGATATACTAGTTATATTTTTAAAATATATAATCATTATTATTTATCTTGATGTTTTATGATTATAATGAAGAGATTTTTGTGAAGATTGTTTTTTTCCATAGCATATGCTATGTTGAAATTTTGAAATATATATGAAATTCATTTCCTATGAGTTATTAAATATAATTAATATTTTATGATCCTATAGAACACATAATAAAGTATTATGATTATGTGATGTGTGTAAATAGAATTATATATCCTTATAATTCTTTGGGTAAATATCGATAGATCATGAGATCATAAGAATGGAATGGGGAGTGAACCTACTTCAGTAATTGACTATATCAACTATGATATTCTTGAGAATAAACATTGATTAACGGTAGAATGGTATGGGGAGAAAAACCAATCCAATATCATATTCTTGGAAATAATCCTTATATAAATAATAGTATTCTATACTTAGGTATATTGGAATAACTTATGGATTATTCCAATATTGTTCTCCCATGTATTATGTGTTTTGATTCCTTTATGATTAATGTATTATTAATTTACAACCCTTATGCCATGATTCCAGATTATGATATATGATATGATTTTTATGGATTCTAAAAGGTAAAAATCATGTTCTCATATAATTATTATCATTTTATTCCAAAGTGATCATTTTGTCTCCCATGTTTACCCTTATCGTGCATCTGAGATCACCCTCTCTTATCCTTCAATTTTCTCAAGTTATAAAGAAAGTTTTAAATAGGGTATATCTAAGAAGTGTACTATATGGGAAGATATGTTTGGAATATATTGGATAACATTCATAAAATAATAATATTTTTTTATCTTTTCTCCAAAGACATTAACCCTTTATGGTCATTTTTCGTGTATTTGTAAAATATATTGATTATTAATATATTAAGATATAATATATATTTAAAAAAATGGGTCAGAAAAATTGGTTTTAGAGGAGTTTTTAGTCAATCATTGGAGATTATGATGAGAAAATTTTAGTGAAAACCCAATGTGTATCTCTAATTATAGGATATTATCCCAATTTCTGGTAAGGTAAATATTTGTGGTTTTACTAGAAATACATATATTTTGGAAACTATAAGTGGACATTGTTTTGAAAAAAATGTATCTAGTGGTAATAACCCCTAAAACTTTTAGTTGAGTATCTATCAATAATAAATTTTACTACCTGGTGAGTATTCCCTCATTGTGAACCAGTTTTGACACTCATAGGGTATATTCTTAGGATTATTCATAATTTTTTTACTCCATTATGAATGATTTGAAATGATTATGACCATGATTGACCTAGGATAAACCTAAGGTTTCAAGTATTGAAAATACGATTTCATGATTTAGATGTACTATGAATGTTTTTTCATGATTTATTACTATGATTACTGTTTCTTATACTATTAATTTTATTTTTATTCAATGGTTGGAACTTAGAAGAATCGTGTTAATTATGAATATAATAGACACTAGAATGATTGTACTCTTCAAAATCAAAATGAAATGGGTGTAGGAAGGTGAAATCATTTGATTAGTCAAAATAATCTATCTGATGATAAGATAATAAATCTTAACATCGGTGAGTTTATTAAGAAACATAATAAGAGAAAAATGGAGTTTCAAGAAGAACATGGAGGGAGATTATTAATTTTCATACATGTCATGTGTGTGGGAAGAAGTACCTAGAGAAATGTCTTAGAGGAATCATAAGATGTTTTATATATTGAATATAAAGTCAATATAGAAAGTAATTAATGAAGAAAAATAAAGAGTTTGATGGAGGTAAAAAGAAATATTAATACATTCCTAATATTGAGTTATTAATGTCTATTTAGGATAAATATTTGATTAAAATGAATGAATTAAATAAGACATTATTGGTAACCTTAAAATTGGTTAGTGATGTGATGAAAAAGTAATTTAGGTAGTATTTGAAGAAGTTCATTTCATATTTGTAATTAAAAAACATATTCAAAAGTCTATAATTGTATTTTAAGAATAATATTTGGGTTAATTTATGGAAACATAAATCTTTTCAAGAGTTTTTTGGTGATTTAGGATATTAGTATGTTTGAAGAGAATATTTGATCAAGGTATTCAAAATATGGGTATGTGACATTACAAGCTACATTTTATTATGTAAGGATAAATGTTAATGTTGATATTAAAAAATTATATTTTCAAGTATTTCACATTTTTAGGTTTTCAATTTGTTTAGATGTATTTTGGAGGAGTCTTAAGGTTAACTATTCATGGAATAGATTATGTTGAATTCATGGTATTATTGTTGAGATTTTAGAGATTATTTTATCATATTGGATAACCTGGGATAAATATTTCCTCTTTGGTAAATATATAGAGATATAAGGAATAAATTGTACATATTTTATGGATTTTATGTCATGTAAAAAATTTAAATTTTAGTTCATCAGGAATAAAAATTAATCATCTTTAAATTTCACTTCTTGGAATAATAGATGAGGTGGAAATTCTATAATTCCTAGTTAATGTATAAAATTATTAAAATATATCAAGTAAATGTATTTACTTTTGTTATAAATCTTAATAGTAAAATAATAACTCAAATCTATGAGAGGGATATTGAAATAAAATTTTATCCTTTTACGTTCATTTTATATTAATTGATGGTATTTTCACCCCTCAATGTCTTATGTTTTTTTGGTCATTAAAATTCTCATTACCAAGTTCTCTAACATTCTCTATTAGTTATTAAATGTTATTCTTCTCCTTAATGTATATATTTAATCATTCCACTAATTTTATCCTTATATTGGAACCCAATTATGTGTTATTTAGAGTTACCATTGTGTTTTTACACTCCCCCATTTAAAAGAATGTTTTATTATACCTCTATAAACTGTGGGTTTTCAAAAAAAAATATTTTTAAATATTGTACCATTGATGATAGAGATAAACTTTTGAGGGAAAATTTTATTTAATGGGGTAGAATGTGACACCCAAAAAAAATTTGTTAAAAATAATAAGAAGATAAATATCTTTCAAAAAACTTAGCACTAAGGTTTAAGTGAATTGTAATATACTATAAAAATATTATTATAACCTATCTATTTAATAGGAGGGTCTGAATATGAGTAAAAATATTATGAAATAAATTTAAAATTTTAGTATTCAATTCTAAATTGATAATTAAATATTGGTAAAAAAGTACTTATTTTAAATAACGTCATTTTATGATTCAAAAACTCATTTTATCAAAAAAAGATTTTTATTGGATTTGGTGAGAGAAAATCCAAAATAATATTAGAGAATTTTAGAAATTTTAATTTTGAAAATGAGCATAATTTTTAAAATCAACATATCAAAATTAACATAGCGTGAAATTTTGGATTTTTTTAAATGATTCATTTTTCATTTTGTATTAAAAACACTATTATTTAAAATTATCTCATTTATTTTCATTAAATAAATTAATTGAAAAGTAGCATTATATTTTATAATTGTACTAATGTGACGTATTTTTCTTTTTTTATATAATAATATAATTATTTCCATTTGAATCATTAATATTCATGATTCTGATATGAGTTAAATTTTATGTTTAAATAACATTTTTACAAAAAATGCATTTCATTACATGTTTCACTTTTATATTAGAATTTATTTCCTACATTTATAGAGATTTATTCTTAAAATATGGATACTATATTTGGAATCATGATTTACAAACTATTTAAACAGTTTTGTTTTATTATTGGTAATTTTGAATAGTAACCATAGTTATGATTTTTCACATTAGTAAGGGTAAAATGAGTAAACAGGGTCAAAAACATGATATAAATGGTGACACAATCTGGTATATATTTTTTAATTTATTTTAATGGTATGATTACCTAAAATTCTTATATAATGGTGACACAATGCTTGTGTAATTAGTAGAAAAATAAAAATTAATTATTTACAAAAAAATATAATGTAATATTTTTCAATGAATTATGGTTTCAAGAAAATTTTATGTTTAATATAAATGTATGATTTTTGGTTAAATGGATTTTATTTTAAGTCCTTTTTTTATTTGGATGTCCTTAAAGAAAAATTAAATGAATACTGAAAAAATGATATTAAAGATATTTTATGAAAAATAAAATTTTGATAAATTATTTAAAACTAATAAAAACATTTAAAGAGGAAAAAATAGGATTATGCATGAAATAAAATACAAAATTATTCATTTATGAGCCAGTTTTTACCTTATATTTAAAATTATAACCCTTAATGATATATAAAATTGTTTCTGTGGTTATGGTTAGAATTGGATAATAAAGTTGTTAAACCAAAATATAAGGTCTAAAATGACACAAAACCCTATATAAATTTCATTGGATGTTGATATTTATAAAATAGACTCTTCTTAATATAATTAATTTCTATTTTGAATCATTATAATTGAGAAGGTCAATAATTATATAAATCTTTTAAGTAATTCCAAGTGTGTGTTCTTTCACTCCATTATAAAATGAAACCCAAAATTAATCTTGTTTACACAACTATGATCAACTTTAGATTAAGAAAAACCTACTCAATACTCTTATTGAAATTCCTATACAAAAATTATTTGTTTTTTATTCTTTAAATTCCATTCCAATGAACCTAAATAATGGATCTAATGGAGGATTACCTAAGAAGCTGTAATCATCTTACACAATCAATTCTGAATTATTTCTTCTTCTACATGTTAAATATAATTTGAGTTCATCATAAAATAATTAAAAAATTATAAAAAATATACAAAAGTTTATTACTATTTGGTAAATACCATTATTCACATTCCTTTCTATCAAATGGAAAAGTATCACTTATGCTTACTTGGGTACTACTGCCACCACATAGCGATGCAAATCATTTTCCATCACCATTTTTCATGAATGGTGTTTATGATGATTTTAAATTTTATATATATAATATTTATGAAATTATTATTATTATTTAATTATAAAATCATATCTACCTTCTTACCTTCCAATCTATTGGGAAATGATAACATCGCTCGTGCATTTGTATCGACTACTACCCCCACGAAGCGATGTCATTTTTTTATTTTTATTATACTTATATGGTATTATATAAATATTTTATATTATTATATTTTATTTATTAAATAATTATAGGGTTTTAATGATAAAATAATATTTATCATTATTTCATTCTTCTCGTTATAAAATTAAAACAACGTTCATGCATATATATAGCCTACAATATCCATGAATTGTGTAAATAATTTCATATATCTAATTTTTAGGGATGAATATAATTTATTTATATATGTATATATGTATTTAACAAATATATGTCATAATTAAATCATTATTAACATTCTATAGATTATGGAACTATGTTCAAATTTTAAGGACTAGAATCGCCGAACTAAAACTCTGAAGAACAATTAAATAGATAACACCCAAAAAATAATAATTTTTATATAGAATTATTTATAAATTAATGTTGAAATGTTATACTTGTATCCTATATGATATTATACGTATCTATATTATTCTATTAGATAATTATAATAAAATTATAATATATTTTTTTATAGCACTTTTGAAGCAATTCACACTTGAGGTAATAAATTTTTGTCTCACTTGTATTCTAATCCGACACATACCATATTCACAACTGGTTTCTTTTATGCGGTGTATATAATGTCCAGGAATGTCTTTTTTGATGATTATAATGAAACTTATGGGGACTTACATATCCATATGATGCAGTTTTTATTTTAAATTAAACAAAGTGGTGAGGGTTTTATGTTCTAATCTCATTGTTTATCAAAACCATTTATGATTATATTTATGATGATGAAAATTGATGATATAAATCTGAATAATATCTTGAATTTTCTTAACCTCTAGTTATTCAAGTAATATTATTTTAATAATATAATTTACATTTTAGTTTTACTTAAAATCATTGAAAAAATATTTTTATGAAAAATATACATTATTTCCTCTTTGGCCGGGAATATTTTTCTTCAATGTCCATGTTTTATTTTAAAAAAATTGATTTTTTTAAAATTATATTATGTTTTTTTAACTTTATTTTTACCCATTTTTGAATTTGTTTAAAATATTTTAATAGAATATTATAGTCATTCACTGAATGATGTACTTTTGACTCTTTATAAAAAATGTGAATGGTATATTTGGATTAACATATATGAAATGAACAAAATTTGTTTCAATAATTTCCACTGAATGATGTGAAGATTAATTAAAATTTTATCATTGGTTCTTTTCAAATAAAATTTCTTCCATAATTTTTTAATTTTTTTTAGATTTTAAAGAAGTTATTATATAATGAAAGGGGTATTTTCCTCAAGAAATATTCTAAGTGGTCTTATAAATGAATATTTGTTAATAAAAATATCATTTGATATTACTTATGATTTAGTAGAAATATTATCCAAAAATATCATCCTTATTTTTTAAAATGTTTTATAATGATGATGATGATATTTTTATGAAATCCATTTATTTTCCACATCTTCTGATTTGATGAACTATTTAAATGTTTATGAAACCCATTTATTCCATGGGTTATGATATATGATAAATGTTTTATGACATTAGGATAAAAATATGAATTTATAATGATTATGTAATAGGTGTGACTGAATTTATTTATACCTCCAATTCATTGAGTAATGATAGATATCTCATGAGACAATAATGTCATGAATGGATAGTGAATCTATTTTAATAAGGGACCTTTTCCACTATGATATTATTTGGATTAAACAGTGACTAAAAATGTGATGGAATCAGAAGTAAACCTAATAAAATAATATTTTCTTGGAAATGATACATGACTATAGAAATTATTTTATATACTTATGTGTATTCCATTGAATTATTCATTATTCCAGTGTTATACATTAATGGATCTTGTTTTTAATTACATTATATTTTGTCTCTTATGAATTTCCCAGACTTTTTTCCTGATTCAAGATTATGATTTATGGTATTTTGGGTATGGATTTTCAAATGTTAAGCTCATATTATGATACCAATAAGCACATGTTTTTCTTAACTGAACATTGATATCTCCCCTGTTTTCCCTTAATTAACATATAAGCTCACCCTTTTTTATATTTCCTTTTCCAAGGTTATGAAGAATAGTTTTATGTTTGATATTTATATGAATATTATCACGTGGTAAGATCATTGTAGAGATATTGAAGATCCTATAAGAAATATGAATATTGTTTATCAAGTCTAATAATAAAATAAAACTCTATGTTACTCAATCATCTATTTTTAAAATATATTGAATATTATTATATTTTGATATAATATCAATATATGAAAATAATGGATCCTTATAGGAAATAATTAGAAGTTGAACTCAAAAATAATAAGGAGATATTTTTTTAATATAGACCGTATTGATTGAAATCTGTAATATTTAATTTCAAAAACAATTTCATGTTTATAAAATGTTGATAATTATCTTTCGAAAATAATAATATTTTTATTCATTTCATATAAATCCTGAATGTATATAAATAAACTTAAGTGTTATCTAATTTGAAATATTTGTAGTAGGTGCCTTTAAAAAATATTGTGGATTATATTCTTTTTAAATTAGTGGACACATTTTTGTATAATTTACCTGAAATAATGTTTGAAGATAGATAATAGTGACATCATCAAAAACAATTAATTTAGGGATAATATGGAAAGTGGGATAACATTATAGAATTAAATTTTAATGGAAAGTGTATAGTTATGTCATTAAAATTCAAGTGGTTCAATAGTCACAAGGGTATAATGAAAAGATTCGTTATAGTTAACTTATGTCAAATCATCTCGTTTGACCAATATTGATGTGTGATAATAACATTATACATGAATTTTATATTAACAAGTGAAAATGATATATTATGTGGATGATTGAGTCATTGATGGGTGATTTGTTCTTGTCCACGTAACATTGAGAAACTTTTATGGTTTAGGTAATAATGTTAAAGAAGTGTATTATGATGGTAATTATGAATATTATTCAGTAAATAAAATACCATGATGTGGTGAAAGTCTCCAAATCATGGTTAGTTTCATTTTGGGATATTTTATACCACATTATCGTGCACTTATGGAATGACATATCATATCATTATATTTAACCAAGCCTCTCGAGATTATTAAAATATTCTATTGGGTATTTAGAATTTATTGATTTTGAAAAGATTTTAAAAATCAAATAATCAATGATGTGGATGAAAAATAAAATTTATATTTCATAATGATTAAAAAATTAAATATCTAACGTATTCATACATTAAATTATTGATGCCTTTAATATTGATATTCTTTAAACTCATTTGTGAAACATCAATTTAAGTCATCCCATGTTATCGAGATCATCTTTAAAAAAGGTACATGAAGAAGGACATCTTATAGTAGGTCTCAATATACTCTTCTAATTTTATCTTACCTTCATTAAAATTACACATCAGAATAAAATATTTTTTAATGATCAAGTCATTTTTTCTATATTAAACCAAATTTTAGCTCACATTCTTTCATTATGATGGAATCCTCCATTGATAAATTAATATTGAGTGTCTCACCCAACATATATTCCATGGAGTATAAAACCATGTCACAATAAGTAGTTAGTTTTCTTCTACATTCCTGAAATAACTACACCTTAAAGATTCCCATTTAATAAGCTTTAATGTCTGGAATATACTTATATCTACCTTCTTCTCTTCCTTTATCAATTTTCTCCATTGGGACTCCCTCCACGATTACTTATTTCATCTTAGTGATAGGATAGTTACTACCCATTACCTTTTTCATCAGATATAACCCTACGCCTGGGGAAATGTCAAGTAACTTAGAACCCCAATATTTCTTTAGTGATCTAGTGAAAATTTTCATTAGTAGCTTTGATTATCCCTTACTGTTTCTAACTTTATTTCATTTATTAACTGGATAACATCCCAAATCAAATATACCATTTTAAAAATTTTAACCTACTCTAAAATGATTTGTATTAATATATTCCAAATCACTTTCAGAGTTCGCCAATAGAGTATCGTATACCCCTTGTAACTACTCAATAGGTTCATTAATCCCCTTTTCATGAACATGAACTATCTTCATAGGTTACAATTTCTAAACATTTTCTTTATTCCTTTTTTTTGACTTTTGGATTTCCCATCCATTTTAATCTTCATTAAAAATGTCATATTTACATAACATCTCAAAATTTTTGGTCCCCTTGAAATCTAAATCATTCACTTGCAAATCATTTTAAAAAATATAATATGGTGTTCTCTTCATTTCATCACTATCTTTAATAGTAGAAAATCCATCTTTCCATTTATCCATTAGTACAAGAAGACTCTCATCAAAAAATTGAACATAGTTGGTTGATACCTAGAAGACCCCATCATGAGAATCAAGAAACATTTTTATTTACATTATACTACCAATACTTCAATAAATAATCTTCCCAAAATGGTTTGGAGAGTTATACCACAACATAGTATCAAGTGATGGTCTTCATAAAAATAATAAATATTTTTTAAATATTTTGTGGGTATGAAGGGGAAACACTGAATCAACATGATTTTAGTCTCCATAAAAAGTGGTTTTGATATAATTTACTGTCTAATATTGTGATATCTCATGTTCAATATATGAATTTTATATTTATTTATGAAATACCTATTTAAATATTCACAAATTTAATTTTTTTTATATTATTTTACTATTAAATATTAATTAATTAATTTAATAAATTTATTCTTATAAATTACAATAACAAGAATTACATTCTAGATAATATAAAATGAGATTTATTTTTCTGCCACGATAATGGTAAATTTTTATAGAGTTATGTTATTTATTATATAGGTTATGGATAATTTAAATATATTAGGTGTTATAATTATGAGGTAATTACAATCTCTCTTGATTATTAAACCATGGGATGTTGGTCATTGGGTTGGATTCCTTATTGGTCTGGGAGTTTGTACTTCATTTTGAAAAGTGTTGGTTGGTTACCTTTTACAGCATGCTTACACTTTTAGGTATTTTTATTAAATATAATCCTATAAAATTACATGAAATAGTTTATATAACTTATTTATGTGATGTATTTTAATAGGTAAAATTGGATTCTATTTTTGTGGTTAGTAAAAGAAAATATGAGTTGTGTAAATTGGAAAAAATTAATTTGTTTTGAATATATTAAATTGGTGGGAGGAATAAGGATTCCAAAACCATATAGTAGAAACATTAATACCTATAAGTATTGCATGAAATTTAAATATTGAATAAGATGTAATTCTTTCATATGATATAAATTTTATATGTATTAGAACTGTGAGACCAAAAAACCCTTTAATATTAAGTGTGAGATTTCTTATAATGAAAACACGTATTAAGACCATAATTATATAATGAGTAGGGTCATTCAAAAATTGGGTGACCATAGATTATCCTTGTAATGTATGATGGATATGAGTGGTGTAAATAGTATGAGGTTCCAACATTCAATTATAGGCTTTGGGAAATACTTAGCTGGGTGAACCTAACAAGATTAGGTACAGATGTAAATAGAGCTTTCATCATTCATTTGATGAATTGGAAAATGAGGTGACCCAAACATATATACATGAATCTTAAATTATTATAAATGAATAATAATTTCATATTATAATTAAACACACATAATAACATAAATGAATAGTGTCCTTAGAGATTAGATAATTAATAATCCAATTGTATAATGTCATTATCATCTCCCATAAAAGTTTTTTTACAAGATATCCTTTATAAAAATCATACTTAATAATCTTCTTCATTACCCAAGGAAAGGAATCATATTAAAGGGTGAAATCAAATGCTCAGTGACGATAAAAACAAAGATACCAATCAAATATAATAAGTGATAATAAGATAATCATGTGTGTATAAAAACATAATAAAATTTCATGAACATAAAATATGATGATCATACCTGAATAAATAAGGATGATAATCATAAATAAAGTATTTGAGCACAAAATAATACTTTATTCATCGTAACATGAATACAATGTAAAGAATATGAATGTGGATCAAACATAAGTAAACATTTTATTACATAGTGGATTGGGAATCATGTTCCTACCACCCATAATTATATCATAAAATATTTAACATTACCCATTAAATTGGAGGTATATATAATTCCTAGCCCACATGTCAGATAATAAAAACCATACATAAGTGTGTGAGGATAAAATGAAAAAATTCATATTTCAAACATCACTATATTAATAAGTGGAAAATATTTGATTCCACGAAAAATCCCATAGATCATTTCATCATCCATATTTATAAATAATATAGATGGTATCCTAAGAAAATATTCATAGTGAAATAGAAGTATAATTAGAAAATTATGACATAGATGAAAAACACATTTTTAAGATCCTTGGATAAGTCCCCTTAAAAATAAAAAGTTATACCATTTTTTAAAATCCCTATGAATTAATATTATTCAAAAAATACTAATAAAAATTGGAAGGTTGATTCATAGAGATGAATTTCTATAGTAGTGTAAGAATGTGCTTACACGAAAAACATTAAAAATTGATTATTTTCAAACATATATCAGGAAAAGATCCATGTGAAAAAATATAAAAAATTATATTAATATTTCTTAATTAAATTTAAAATATTAGATAATGATAATAATCAATGTTTTATTCCCAGATATGTATATAAATAAAAGTATAAAATGAATACGGATATAGAGGATTAATACTCCCAACTGAAAAGAAGAGGTTCGGTCAGTTTTAACTACATGATTCACATCAAGTGAATTATTTACCATGGGAAATGGAATTGAAAAAGTACATGTAAAAAAAGAATAATAGTATGATAAAAAAATATTTGGGGGGTTTTATATATAATTTTTACACAAATTTTTCCCATATGGATGTTCATTTATAAAAACTTCAATTTTAAAATTTGATTAGAAAGAAACCCTTACATTTAGACCCTTATTCTACAAATTTGACTTTAAATTATGTATAATAAATACCATAATATTAATTAATTATTTAATAACCTTACTCAGACTTATTATCATTTATAATATTCAATAATATTCATTAATTACATATTAATTATATAGTTGTAGTTTATTTTCATCAATAAATGTTAGTAATTTTTTGTTTGATATGAGATTCACAATGGCGATGTCAATCCCAGTTATTTTGATAAAAGTTAATAATTCATAGATTATTGAAGGTACTATAATGGATTTTACATAATGATCTATAATGTATTATGTTGATACTATGAGAGGTTTAATTATGATTCACAATGTGAAACTTTTTAATGATATTATTTTGTTAATTTTTTAAAACCAAAAGGTAGTATACTAAAAATGAGATCTATACTACTATTACTCTTCAAAAACTATAAAAAAATATATTTAATAACTAATGTCTAATATTCCCTGAAATTATGTTTTCATATTCATCCATGATAAAAATTTATTTCATTTTTTATGTAGGTTGTTAAACAGACCCAAACAAGACCATGTTATCTATGAATAAGTATGGTTGTGAAAGTGATTGTATTGTTATAATATCATTTTAGTACAAGTATAATGGTATTATTTTGATTTAATTAAGTTGATGAATTATATTTTATTAGAAATGGGTAAATAATATTTAGAATAAAAGGTTATGAAGATGATACTACTCATGTTGAGTGCTTGATATTCCCTTGAGGCCCTCTTAGAAATAGAAGATTAGGGGAATCTTATTGTGACCGGGGGATGAAAAACATGTATGAGAGATATAATAAAGGATAAATTTATATTGATTGAATAATAATTATAATAAGTATACTAGTTTTGAGTGGGTGGAAGTGAGCTCTTTTATAGTTGAAAATGAGGGATATTTCATTTGAAACATGAGTCATGTAGATTATAAGAATTGAATCACATGGGAATTAAAATATTTAGACAAAACAATCTGGGTGAGACATATGGGTATGAATTCCAAACATAACAAATTTCATAAATGAGGGTTTTATATCATTTTAAGTGTCAAAATTTTCAGCCACTTGAATTTACTCATTTCTACCCTCGTTAACCTTTTTCAAATTCTTATAATGGTAATTATTTTATACTAAAAATATAATATGGCCAATGTTACCAAATTTCCATGTGTTGAATTAAAATCAGACTCATTTAATATAATTCAATTTTAAATATTAAAAAATCAACTTTTAAATTAAAACAGAAGACACAAGAAAATTGTTTTTGTAGAAAAATGTGTTTTTATACATTATTTGGGTTTTTACTTATTTAAATTAAATTACATATATTTTTTTTGATATATTTATTTACATGTATAAATTCCATATTAGAGTCACCATTTAAAATTGATCAATTTAATTTATTAATATAAATATTGTACAATGTTTTTTAAAAATAATTTCTTTAAAATATATAACATTTATATTAAATTATCTTCACCAATTACAATTAAAATTAATTATTTATATTCTAAAATTTTAATTTTATCAATCTTTTGATATTAAAATATTTCAATGAATTTTATAAATAAATAAATTGTACTTTAACTCTAATAATATTTAACACATTTTTTAAGTAACTATTTTAATGAAATATTATATGTTTGTTTCATTCATCATAATTTTTGAATTATAATATGTTTAATATTCAAAAAATACTAGAATACATATTGGATTATTATATGTAAAATGATTATATTCCCTACGACCATATTTCCAATGACCATATGTCCAAAAAACATATGGCCGATGACCATATATATTAGTCATATTTTATACCAAAATATATCCATACATTTCTAAGGTCGTTCGTACTATTTATTTACTTATCTCCATACATTCCTATTGTACTTATAATGAATATCCTACTTTCAATAGTATTAATTAGTTTTATGATTTTCATGGAAAACCATTAAGATTAATATAAAAAGATCATGGTATTTTTATATACTTGTGAATTTATTCTACTTTCACTTTACTTAATGTTATTGTTCTTGCATTTCCATAATGAATTAATGTTTTTAATTTTTTATTATAATACAAATCCTGGTTTATTTTAGCTTAGTTTTTCATTTGAAGTAATGTATTTGATATAATATTTATATAAAGGAAAATATATTTTAAAATCATGGGTTGTTAAATTTTATCCCCTTAAAAAATGTCATCCTTGAAGATTATTACTCTAATGGAAATAGATGAGGATACCTTTACCTTATTTCCACTTATAGTTCACCTATGTATTACTACTATCATAAAATGTTGTTTATGAAAACAATTTGTTTAAAAAATTCTATTATAGTGTATGTAAAATAAGATTAAAATACACATCATTATTTAGATTCATCTAAGCATGAAATATTCATTTTCATTCCAAATATTCAAAATAGAAACAATTCATACTATATTTTAATGAAAAATACACAAATCATCAATTTTTACATTTTGAACACTTATATAATTACAAAATTTCTAAAGTATACATTTTTTATCATATTCCCTTTGAAATCAATGTAATTATTTTTATAACATTGATACATAATATGGGATCTCCATTGTGTTACAAAACCCAAGAAGGTATCCAAAGTGATTCCAACTTTTGTTATATAACATTCCATAGTAGAAGCAATGAACATCCTTTACAACTTATCAATTAGTTTTCAAAATACATTAATTGGAAACTATAATAAACATTGTTGTAATTTCTGAAAAACATTTCATCCTTATGGTTTAATGTTTCACCATCATGTACAATCCTATCCCTCTTATTTATTACTCAAATATCCACAATATATTGAGAATACTGGGTAACAAATTGTAAAACTCATTCATATTATACATTATAAAAAAGTATTGAAACATTTTTTTATAGTGATTATAGAATAATGTATATATCCAAATCAATCCTCAATGGAGACCCCAAACTATCCAACTTAGTAATGTAAATGATAGAATATTTTTGAACGTGATACAATGTCAAAAATTAGAGATTTTATGCCTATGAAACATAAAAGGTTATAACAATGAATTAAAATGAACCCGAGAAATCAATGTACAAAAACCTAGAATAAAACCTCACTTAAGTCAAACACTAAATTTACAACAACTAGAGAACTCAAAAAAATAATTTCCAAAAGTTAATGATTGAATGAAATGAAGTAAAAGGAACAACATAACTATTTCATATGGTTCATAAAAGAGTCTTAGTCTATGGGGAGAATGTAATAAACTCTTTAATTAAGAATCAAAAAATGATTACAATCATAAATTAGTCATACAATCAAACATGATTTTACACTAAATATCATATAGTTAAACTGGTAAATCCAATATCCAATGCATTCCAATATTTTTTTGGATAAGCACAACTAGATCTAATCACCATTGCAATGCCTCTACTCAGTCAAAAACTCCCACATCCTGAACTATATCTTCCACTACAAAGTTATTGATTTTTAAAACACTAGAAAAATTATATTTCATATTATTGTAAAATATTCTTATATAATACTTTTTTCCAAAAAATATGAGAGAAAAAATATTATATATATTTCATGGGGAAAACCATAGACAATTCCTATGAATCTTTTCACACCATTCATCGGACACTAAGGGGTAACATATTATTTCCCATCATCTAGTTATTTACCGTCTATATGTCTCGTTTCTGGAAACACAAACAATAGTTATTCCAATCGACCACATACATCTACTATTAGAATTAAAAATAATGGAATAAATTTTTTCAGCAGATCTAGATAATTATTTTCAAATGGATTGAGATGAACAAAATCCCACTTGAGAATAATTTTCAGGATTCACCAATAAGTCCTCTCTTAGTATCCAAAAACGTTCTTCCAATACGTAACCATCCTTGTAGTTACATGGATACCCAACCATGATATTGATTATCCTATCCCAAACAAGGTGAAACGCCACCTAAAAACTTTTTGGAATATGGACTTTGTAAACATATCATTCAGATTCCATAATCCATAAGTATTTCATATCTTTATCCTCCAAAAAATTTCAAATGAAGTGATAACTAAAATATTGTTCTTTTTACTTGAATGAAACAACATATTGTTGGCCATGTAGAATCAATCTTCAGAATCAAGGAACAAATATCCAACTGCATACCTCCATTTGAGATCTTTTAATAGCCCCTTCATCTAGATCAATTTGTTCCCAAGTTCCTTTAGGGGAATATAATCTCATTCAGTTATATAATGTGAAACTACCAGTTGAATATATGACATAAAACTTATAAACATCCCTCTAAATGTAAACATGTATCCCCTGATTTTCTTCAATGTTTTAGAATATTCTACAATTATTGATTATATAAACCCTTATAATAGTTCACTAGTTCAAAACAAAATCTATAATATTCCCCAAACCCATTAAATACTTGAGGATCCTATTTACTATATCCCTATGATATGTATGATACTTTCCATAAGTATATCAATAACTTCTACTACATGTGTAATTTATTGTCGAGTATAAACATTGAATACATTATGATTCCAACTGTTGATGAAAATTAAAAAACATTCCATGTACTCTACCATTTCCACCATTCATGGTGCCTTCTATGTGGTCAACCTGAAAAGTCAGTCCAAGGGTGTAGAAACCAGCATTAACACTTTCATTATGGAGAATTCCACCCCCTTTTGAATGTATTCAGACTGACTCAAGAATGAATTTCTAGAATTTATGTCACTTATTATATGAATCCCTAAGATTTATTTAGCATGACCAAGATACACAATCTTGAAAGACCTAGAAAATTAATATTTCAAGTCATCGATTCTTTCAATTTACACCACCACAAAATTAGAATATTTTTATTAAGCCAAAGAAGAGGAAAGAGAAAGAAAGAAAATGGAGGGAGAGAGAGAGGACACATAATACTGCAAAGGGTTTAAATAATTAAGACCAAGGGAATCCCCTCAAACAATGTAAACCCCCTCAATAGAAATAAACCCAATAATATAAAATAATATAAAACATATATATTGGGTATCCAATAATTTGTGGAAATAAGAAAATTTATGACCCTAACTATAGACATGGAAAACATCATTATGAGCTCTCATTAGACATATGAACTTACGAATGAGATAAACGATAGACCAAGGTGTAGCCTAAGGCCGAACTAAGGAGTTTTGGATGGAAAAAGAATCTAATTCTACCACTACAAGGTAAATATTAGCCTCTTGACATATATCGATATAGGAAAGAAGAGAAAGGGGTTTTAATTTAATAAAATCCCACTAGAAAAAAAACAGAGAACACTACGGTGACATAGCCTTGAGCGACTTGAACCACACTGCCTCCACACATGAAGAATGAGATACAGGAACCATCTAAATTCAGTTTAGGGCCTTCTTCATGGGAGGAACATTAAAGAAAACTACCAGGTTTACCTCTACTACTCGGTTTATGTGATTACATCCTAACCAAGACCGAGCCTAGGTATGGAGTGTTCAACTAGTAAGAAAGCAGTTGTGCAATCTCCACAAAGATATATCTTTATCTGAAAACAAGATCAGTGTTAGAAAATATGGATCCATCATGGGATGCATTTTTTACCATAAGAAAAACATTCCAATAGCTAGAAATGATAATAAGTAACTAGATCTTCAACTCATTCCTTTAGACACCCTACACCTAAAGCAAGAAATAGGGAAAGGTCATCCCTGATAATTTTTCGAGTGATCTAAAAAGTACATAGGGATTTTAGAATAGTACTTGTCTAGTCGCCCTTGAAAAAAATATAAAACAAGGACTCTTCTCAATGGTTTATAAAATATAATAATCTTTACAAAAGAAAAATTCCCATGCACTTTATGTTATCATCAGTGGGGAGAACATAGTTTTTGACATACCAGGTGAAGAATTTGTATCTTCTTGGAATCTATGGGTGCCATAAGATCTCCCACCAAGAATCCAAATCATATGGATATAAAGTCAATATCAGATACTCCTTAGTTGAGAAATATCCTATTGAAGAAAACGTAAACACAAATTGATTCTTCTTGAATTTTAGTTCAATGTGGTCTAATGTGTCACACTAATCAGAATCCAAAACATCCAGAATGAAATTTGGAATCATGCTAGCATGTTTGAAGTTCATACGCAAAGTTGTAAGACATGTAAAAACATTATTTGTGTCTTCCTAGTTATTAAACGAAAAATATATATCACCCATTTAAACAAGCCACTGAGAGTGGGACCAGATATAAAAGAAAAATCGTTAGAGGATGAGATATAAGAAGGGAGGGTGGAATTCAGACAAGCCCATGTCTATCATATATTTCATTCCATGAATATACCACAAAGTGAACCTTTCACAATTACCTCCCATGACATGTTTACATGAAACCCTTTAATAGAGTTAGAGATGTTTATGAAATTAATTGCTCCCTCCCTCAAATGTCTATCCATCCTAATCCAAGAGATCAAATGATGTATAAAATCTAAATAAGGATCCAAAATGAAAGTATCCAGGGTATATTCAAGGCTCTAAATGACACCATTTTATACCTTAAGATTCAACATTTCATGCGTGGGAGTAGATGTTAAAACATTTTCAACCAAAGTGATCATTACTCAAAAGGAAAGGATGGGGTTTTCTAATCCAAAATCCAGCCTGTTATACTACCAACCTAATTGTTGAAGTGTCAGATTCAAGGACACGAAGCAGTTATTAGAGATCCAAGATTGTTCATTCGAAAGTTACTTTTGAGAATCCCCAATCAATCTTTTAAGAGATGAACATGCATTTATGAACAAGAAGAGGAAATATTCAAACTAAAATTGGCTTGATTTATAACCTGGCCACCACATTAATAGTAGTAACCAATGATCTTGTTGATGTTATTAATAGACTTCTTGTTAGAATTATCAAATATGATATTTTCATACAAAAATGAGAGATGATAGATCCACAATAAACTATACTTGTTTCAGTATGGAATGACTTCTACTTGTGATTTAATCTTGTTGATAAGGTTCTCAAGGTAGTTTTGGGTGAAGATGAAAATATTTGAGGAGAGAGGTTTTCCCTAATAGAGACCTCAGGTAGTGTCAATGAAACCAAATCTTCTACCTAGGAAGTATATGGAGATCTATTGTGAAAAAAATCATCTAAAAATGATATCCATATCCCAGGTTTAAAACCACATGAAGTGAACAAATTAATAATAACGATCCATTCAACATGATCAAATTCTTTATCCATATTGAGTTTGATGGCCATATTATATCCTTGGGTCTGTATGTAATATGAGTGATATTTTCTTATGCAAGTCTAATTTCCCCATGGATAGCTCCCCCATCGAAAAACCCATTAAACTCTTTTGATATCAATCTCAGAAAATACTCTGAGGGCTTCTTATTGATCATGTATGATTTTTATTTATATAAGAAATTTCAGAAGATAATTTTGTGATAATGTTGGATCAAGAGGGGATCATTGATTTTTTGTATAAGAACCAATTTTTTATCATAGAAAATATGTAGCATGTATCATTTTTTGTAGAATTTTTTAATCACTACCACCAAATATTTCATTAAAATATCCCATGAGCCCCTATAGTTAAAACCTATTAACTTATCATGTCCTAGTGAAATATATTATTTGAAAGTATAAACTACCTAGAAAACCTCCATATCATCAGTAGTGTCTTTGAAGAGATTGTTATCATGATCAGAAACACATGTCAAAATGGAATCATAAATCTCCTCATGGTTTGGTAAATTGGTGCGTCAACATGGATTGGGACTTGAAAGAAAGGATTTAAAAAGGTTCTCTTCCATACCTACAACTGCCTATTGGTAATTTTTAGTAAGATAAATTAGTGAGAGGAATATTAGGATTGATGAGGCACTACTTATCTTTGATATAAGTATGATAAAACCCCATGTTGTGGTTGCCTTCCTGCAACCAATGAACCCTAGATTTTTTTGCGAGCCTCACATTCGATCCACAGAAGGTTCTTAGTATAGATGTTCTTTTGGTTTTCTAAATTGTTAAAAATGTTTTCATTCTCCGGATTCTCCAAGATTTCTTCAAGTTGGCCAATCTTTGAACTAAGATCCAACAAATCCTAGTGTGGGGTAGGAAAATTTTGATGCCATTATTTTAGATCATACTTGTTCCATCTTGGAATATTATGAATGTCCACCCTAGGAATCCCATAGGTTTTCCTTCTCTACGAATCAAGAATAATTGGATGATACTCTGGTTTGGACAACCACTGATGGGTGAAATGAAAGTGATCATCTTCTTCATTATGGGAATTTAGAGAAACACAAAAAGGATAGTGACTGGAAAGGCTTCGAGGAAAATAAATGACACATGACTATGGATATGATAAGATCACCTGAATATTATAGAGTCGCCAATCAAGCCTACAATTGGTGTGACTAACCCATCATTTATTATTGAACCAGGTATACGAATCCAGTATGTATTCAAGGTCTGAAAGACCATTCTGATCTAGGAAAGTTGGGACATCCCAAATGGCCTGATGAGGGAAGACACTGCCACATTTTTGCTCCATTGGATCATGAATAATATTAAAATCGCCAACAATAAACTATGAACCATTTCCTGGATTAACATTTCTCAAATCCTAGCATGTAGAATGTATCTATTTTTCATCCTAACTAGAATAAGCCACTGAAAGTATCAATAAATTACCTCTTGAGGTGATTTTAATGGCCAAAAACTATGTAGTTTCTAACAAAAGAGCCACCTTGATGCTAGACTTTCAAAATAGAAAAATATGGGTGTTTTGATAATTAGCATGAAAGAAATTGCATAACTTTAACCTACAAGTAAAAAAAATCATCAAAACATTTTTTTTAGCAATAGAACAATCGTCATAGAGGCATTACCTAAATGATGTTCTGAGGAAATAAAGTATAATTCAACTAGAGCATAAAGGCCATGAGAATTATATATGATGAATGAAATTAGTGGAATAGATATCGATTATAACTAGCCCCAGGTGGAGAGGAATTGATGGAAAGTAGAGCGATACTATTCATAGAACAATGACGTCTTGACTTGGTGCATAGGCCTTGGGTGATTTGAATCCAATAGGTACAATACGATGTCTGAATGGTGTGATGGAATCTGACTTTATAAATTTTTCTAGAAAGGATGGTTGAGGGGTGTTCTGAAGGAAGGACTGGAGGTGACCCCTTGGGGGTGTGAGGGAAAATATGGAGGCACCCGAAGAAAATTCTCAGCAACTATCAAAGATGGGCCACATGCCTTTACGAGAGGAGGAGGATCCTGCAGAGGGTCCCCTAAATCCACCATGTTAAATGATTGGAGCTATGATTCTTCCTCTAAAGAGGAATCTGAGATTCTTAACACCATGAAATCACCCTTAGAGATTACAACTAAAGGAACTCAATGAATCTAGGAAATCTGGGACCTATGGATCATGATGTGGAGAATGGTGAAGGATATTTTATTTTAAAGAGGTAGAGAGTGAAATATTAATGAGGAAACCAATCTTGTTGACCAAAGATACATTCCGAGATCTTGATTCCATCTATGAAGGATTAATATTTAGAGGAGGTCTGCTGATGTAAAATCAATGAGATGAAGAATTTTATTTCCTTGTGGCATGTGCAATGTGTTATACTGAAGAGAAATTTACCATTTCATTGTTTCCTTTACAAAAAAAACAATAAACATTTCATCAACATTGAGATGTAGAATGATGAAACACCAATCACTATACACCTTAAAACTAAGTCAATCATCATAATTGCATTGAATAAAATTCCATTCATAAATACGTAAATTTACTTTCTAGTTACACTACCTAGGATCTTTCTTCATTGAACTTCCATTCATCAATCAAGAAATTTAACTTCTAGTTCCACTACCTTGGTTGTTGCTTCATTGAATAAAGGTTCTACTTGAACTTTTAAATGAGATTTGAGTTTTGTTTCTTCACAAAACCTAATTATTTCACCATATAAATTTACTCATCTAAATCCCCATAAAGAAAAGAGATCTAGAAATCTGACTTTAGATTTAGTCCTTCCACTATAACCATAATACTCTACATGAATTCCTTCTATTACAACCATAATAAGTGTCATATGAATGTGTGTGTGTTTAAAAAATAGAGAAAAGATCCTAAAAAATGCACAACGTCAGTTTATTGAAACCCATTCACTAATAGACATTCTGTATACCTCCATCAATCATGTTCTTCATCCTTCAACAGATAAAACCACTTACTTTGAAGAAATTTATTCCCGACAAGCCCTTATGTTAGCTCCCATATTCTAAACACTTGTAAAGAATCAATCATCATCATACATTTCTAACTACCACTAATTTGATTCCTTTATACTTTTATCCTCTTCTAAGATGATAGGTTCTCTACTGTATGTGATAATAAAATAATGAAGATCACTTCAATAATTTACAGTTGGAGCCTAATGTGTGCTGACCTTTTCAACAACCACTATAGCACAGATCCTTCCAGGACTACTGCTTTAAAAAATTCACCTTTTAGAGATATTCCATATAATTATATATTCCTAGGGATCTCAAATAGTTCCAAACATTGAAATACCATAAAAACATAACCTAAATTAAAAATATCTTCTAAATTTTCTAGTGTTTCTAGAATTTTGATACACCATGAATTCATAGAACATATGTAACCATTGGACACCCATTCAATTGAACCTCATCTTCTAATTATACAATAATAAATCAGAAGCCTCTACGTGGTAGTAATATTTCTATAATATCTCTATATTAAAAATGATATTTTAAATTATGAAAACTTTATAAGAGTTTTTATCCCAATGTAATTTTTTATCTCCATACCCTATAAAGTAATATGATCACGACCTAACATCTAGATTTTACCTCACCTTGGCATCAACATGGATGTAAGAGAGTTAATCAGTGACATTGATATGGGTTATTTCCCTCATCCTTCTAGACCAATGAACTTTATATTTGTTCCTTCCCAAATGAAGTGGGACTCCTATTTATCATGTAGACTACCCAATTCATTTATTCCACCAAAAACTCCTTAAAAGACCTTGTGGGAATTATAATTCTCATTTACTTTTCATCTAACAACTAATTAATCATCTCTATAAATCTATTATGTTTCTGGGTACCTAGTATGGAATTCTCAAACCATATCCCCTTTCACCAATAGAACTTCCAAAAAACTCTTCTTATATACTCCCCAATATTTTTAGACCTCAAATACATCACGTTTCATATTTTATTGTTTTCCACTATGGATCCCAATCAAAGGAAGCTCCTAAATACCTCAACTCTATCATTAGGAAAGAAAATCACTCATTCCATGTTACATCATCACTTAATGTGTCACAGTATAACATCCCAATATGATAATGAACCCAAGTTATACCTCATAAATCCATATTAACCAACTCTAATGTTTTGTCATTTGGTGTCTTACCACCCATTTGAAATTACATCTTCCACAACCTTATACCAATAAAATATTCACATCCACTGTACTAGGCTTTTGATCTTCATAATTCATTTATCATCTAGGATATTTTTCCCTTCCTAACTTTAGTGACCAAAATGGTCATTCCATCAAATTGATGAAGTTTTTTTTCAGCTTGTATTAGACACTATGACAATGTTCTAGGGTAAAAGGATTCATCCCTAACTCGTTTTCCCACCACCATGAAACCATGCGTAATCCCTCTTACATTATCCCTAAATAAAGTTTATAAACCCACATCTTTTAGACATCATATTGAGATTATGTTTTCCTTAACCCTAGTATGTTCTGAAATCTTTTATGTTGAAAGTAGGTTCCCTAGACCCAACTTTTTTTGTACTTTAATTACCAATACATGTATTAATTTGTTATAATACATGTTTTTATTTTTCCATAACAGTGTAGATACTTCTGCATCAACTTTGTTTTCGGAAATGTCCTTAGATTTCCTATCACATCAAAGGGTTATAGTAGATACCAGGTTATAATAAGAACCCTGAGATTCCATGACAGTAATCTAAATGTAATGTCCTATATTCTGGATACATCATTCTGATGGTTCATAGATGATGTGTGACCATCAGGTGTTGGGGGCTCATAAGCATTGGGACTTCATCTCATGAAGTTCACACTTGATGATCTCTAGTAGTTGAGATCATGAGGACAGACCCTCATAATAGGAACAATACATGTTTCTGGTGTCCTTGGTTATTCCTATCTATGGACATGTGTAATGGTCTTTAGACTTGAGATCATTGTTAGTGGATGTCATTTAATTACATACATTTGATGCTAGGCGAAAACCATGGCGACAATGTCATGGAGAGATAGTTTGTATCGGGTACATCATTAATGGCATGGCATTTATTGAATGATCGAGAAAGGATTTGTCACTTCCATGTTTAGGTAGAGATATCTCGGTCCTGGTTGATTAAGATGGTTAAACCGTCATTAAATCAGTAGCAATGGTAGTGGAAGGTAAGACCATCCGGAAAATTAAACAAATAAAATAATGTAAGATAAAGGATGATGACACTAGTGTTCATTCTGCTTTATTGAGAAATTGATGACAAGGAGATTATATAACATGGATCGTGTTCGTATGAAGGCAGTCATTGCTTTGACGTTTCCTTATCTCTATATGCGCTTTGATGGGTTTCTAGTCCCCAACCTCGGTCGGTGGATATTATTCACTACTATTGAGTTAAGGGCCTAGAGGGTCACACACAATAGTGCTTTAAGAATATACCCTTTTCTAGGAATAGGAATATAGAACTTGGTGGGCCTTGCTAAAGGGTTTGAGTATTATCCAAGTTCTATGGATCACCAAATAATAAATGAATTCATTAATTATTCAAGTTGAGAATAATTCGTTGAATTTATTTATAACATGTATTTACAAGTTATATAGTAAATACAAGTATTAATATTATTCGAATAGTTTTTAATATCATAGGTTCGTTTAATATTAATAGGAGGTGTGAGTCGAGTTAAAGACTCATGTTTATCATGAAATATATTTATATATATATTATGAGTAAGTGATAAATTATAAATATTATTTATGGAATTATTTTATTTGTCAAAAATAATTATTTATAACACTTATATAGAAGACGTTTATTACATGGGGGCTAGAAATCCAAACCGCTTGTTTTAAAAATTTTGTATATAAGTTAGAGAGAGGCTCTCCCATGTAACTATTCATGTGTTGGATTTGGGAGCATCTATGTCCTCTTGGAATTTAGAGAGAGAGTCTCTCAAGCGAAGGAAGATCTTTAAGTTCATACATCTCATACTGTAGGATCTTGCCTTGTGGTGATCATCGCCATGCTGAATTGAGCGTTGAAGATCCGCGCTAGCACCCGGATCTCGAAAAATGGTGCACGAGAATATTCGAGAGGAGTGTGTGGATGATCTAGAGGGCTTCGACGTCGTAGTCTTCAAGAAACGATCACGAGTGACCTACAGTGGACTTGCACATGATATAACTGAACTAGGTACATGTTCAATTTATTGGTGCTCTGTTTAAATCTTGCATGATCCTTGGATCGAACCGGGACAAGATCATCGGAGTTGACAGTGTTATGTCACTCTGGTGATGCCGAAAAGTTTAAATTCCTAGCCCACTGGCTTCCGCTGCGCCGTCACAGAACCTAATAGTTGTATCACATGGAGTGTAAGGTTTTTATAAGACAAAATAATTAAGATGCATTAAATTTAAGTGTGGGGTGTGAAAACGGTTCATTCAGATCTGGTCATGTGTCGTTTTGTTTCCAAATGATCAAGCTACGATCATTTAAAAATATAATCGGATTGATGTTGTAGTTTTTTTATTCATCTGATGTAAATATCAATCATTACTGAGACAAAATTAAATATAATATTTTATTAATATAAAAAAATATTTTATTTGAAAATATTTTCCAATGTGAAGGGAGACCAAGACCCCATTTTGGGGTCCTATTCCTTTTATTTTAAAAAAACAAAGGAAAGACCAAGACCATTGTGTCTTTATTTTATTTTGTTGGAGTATTTTTTCAATAGAAAAAAGAAAATTTAATTATAAAAAAAAGGAATTGGGAATGATTTTTTATTATGTCTAAAGACAAATTAAAAATAATAAGAAGACAAAAAATAGGGTCTTCCCTTTCATGCGGTGCACAAGAGGCCACACGCCCCTAAGGGGCGATGCCCTAAGAAGAGGTGCCGCCACCCTCCCCAACTGACCTCCTCACCTCTCACCGGACATCCGCCCCGCGCTGCCCTCCTCCTTGAGCCGCGCCAGACAGCCACCCCAAGAGCCGCCCAGAACCACGCTACCCCACTCGGACCGAGCCCCACATGTCCATCGTGTCACGTTACTCTTACCCAAGACTAGTCACACCACCTTGGACCCAGCCCCACCGGACCATTACGTCGCGACGCTACCATCCCGTCCTGGTCGTGCCGCATTGGACCGAGCCCCTCCAGACTGTTGTGTTGTGTCGCTCACCCCCCGATCGTCCCTCCTTCTCATGCAGGACGAGCCTCACATCGTCCGCCACCTGTTCCGGCCACACCGGACCTAGCTGTCACTAGATCAGGCCATGTCGGAAGGGGTTGTCGCCCCACCGGCTGGCCAGAGCAGCGGGCTGCCGGCTATGCGGCCGACCGGAATGTTGTGCCTACTCTTCCTACTACCTTCAATCCTGTCTAGTAGATGCTACCCCGTAGATGTCGCTGGACATGGACATCACACCGCAGTCATGCCCCCGTCACTCCGTGGTCACGCCGCAGTCACACCGTTGTCTCGCCGCGGTTATACCGAGATTTGGACAAACTCCAGGATGACACCCCATGACGTTTCGTAGCCCTTTCGGACTCCTCCTCGACTAGAGGTAACCCCGTATTAAATTTTTTTTAATTAATTTAGTTTTAAGTTAAATAAATTAGAATTAATTTTGGGGTTTAAATTTATTTTAATCCGGAATATTTATTAAATTTAAGATTAAAATTAAATTTATGGTTTAGTTTAATTTTAGAATTAAAATTAAATTAAATAAATGGAACTAAAAAATAAATTATTTGAATTTAATAAAATTAAATTAATTTATTAGAACACCCTCACACTATTTCAATTTATTTCAATTTAATTTTATAGCGCATATTTTACCTCGACTGGTCTTGAGCTGGCGAGTGACCCATGAATGTCTGGATTTATTTATTTAATTATGTATTCGATGTGTGTGATGATTGTAATATTTAATTAGATAAATGAAGGTTTGTGAATCTTATTTTAATTCTAATATGTATAAGGGATTGCACATCCATTACACTAGTTTTATTTTGTACCCCAGACCCCCTCGCCTGCGTTCAATTATATTTGTAATTATATGGTGATGATCTGAGATGCAGATTATGTCATGTCGAGGTGGTAGTCCAGACATGAGTAGAGTGCTCTGCACTGGGGCCAGAAGCGATGTGAGTCACGTTTCGACTCAGGTATGGATACCCTTGGATGATGATTGATCAGTTATGGATCGATCATTATTGAATTCTCAAGACCAGTCAGATTGCATGATTTAATTTATGCATAGTTTATTATAATATGTGTTTTCATGATTATTGTGTGATCACATAGAATTGTAAACAAGATAAAATGCATAAAGATGTGATGAATTATATTCTATTTCATGTTCAATTGTGAGACAGACAACCCAGTTTGAACTTAATAAATAGAAAAGGATTATATTCGTCAATAAATGTTAAAAATACCTCACAGATATATTATGTCCAGTAAATGCCTTTCATTTCTCACATCTAAACAAAACTGGCCATTTGGGGTGCCTGTCAGCCATAGTTGAGAGTGCCTCTTACTACCAGGTCCTTTTCATGCGAGAACTGGGTTGACTTAACTAGTGTGAGTAGTCAAGGACTAGCCTTAGCTAACCTGCTATTACTTTAGAGGCAAGAGGTTGAGGGTATCATGTTTTGATTCCAAAATCTAGGACATTACTCAACCACACAAGGAACCGCAAGCCAAGTGGTTGGCCAGCATAGATCCTACCTTGAAACCCTCCAAGTAGTGGCGTATCCATAGCTTGTAGACTATGAGGGAGGTTTCGAGGATCGTTTCTAGTAGAATAATCAAGCGTTAGAGTATTTAGAATCTAATAGTGAGGGCTATTAATGTTCTCTAAAATAGTGGGAGACATTAAAATAATATAATAATCACAAATTTCAAAAGGTAATCAAGAAAAAGTACTAACTGGTACATTTTTGTCTATTCTAGATTCAAAATGGAAATCACCAACACCACAAGTACATTATCACTATGATCGATTTTTGATGAAGAAAATTTCTTGAATGTCAATAACTTCCAGGATTGGTACAGGCGATTATGCATATTACTACACCCATAAAAGAAGTTATATGTGCTGGAATCCCAAATTCCTAATGAGCCTCGTCTGGGAGAAAGAATGATGGAAAACAATAAATGGAGAAATCATGTATATGATGTGATTGATGTACAATGCATCATGTTTTCATCCATGCACAACCAATTTCAAAAATTGCATCAGGATGAGGACGCCTACAAGATGCTTTCACATATCCAAGAACTATATTAGGAGAGGGCTAGGAAAAAAAGGTATGAGATCTCAAGTGCGCTTTAAAAGTGTTGGCTAGCAGAAGGGCATCAAGCCAGTCCTCACGTACTCAAGATGATTAGGCATATTGAGAGTCTTGAAGCACTTGGGTTCAAACTAAACCAAGAACTAGCAGTGGATCTCATTATTTCCTCTTTACCATCGAGCTTCTTGACTTTTTTTCAATTATAATATGAATGATATGACAAAGTCACTTTCGAACCTTTTCACTTCAGTTCTCCAAGTTGATAAGGATATGAAAAATACCAATTCATCTATCCTTATGGTGAACAAGAAAAACAAGGGCAAGGCAAAGGGCACTAAGTCCAAGTCAAGTCCTTAGACACCAATGTATAGTCCAGCAAAGAATCTAAAGATTCAGAGGAAAATTATTGAGCAAGAAGCTGTCTGCATTGGATTTGGCAAGAAAGTCCACTGGAAGAATAATTGAAGAGCTGGGAAGAAGAAGCAAGCTGATACTTCTACTTCAGGAATTTTTTTCACGGAATGCAATCTATCATTATATACAAGTTGGGTATTGGATACAACATGTGTCTCACACATTTGTATTCATATACAAGAACCAAGTAGGTTCAAGAAGATTCAAAAGGTCAAGTGGATCTCTGAGCTGAAAATGGTGCAAGTATGGTAGCCTTTGTAGTGGGAGACTATCTTTTAACCTTGCCAAATAGTTTGGTTCTAGTTTAAAACAATTTCTATTATGAACTTAATGTTACCAGAAACATTATCTCTATGTAAAGTTTAGACGCTATGGGTTTTTATTTCATGTTTCCAAATAAATGTTGTCTCTTTTATAGGGATAACATATGTTATGGTGTAGAACATATTAACAATGGTTTATATATGCTGGAACTAGAGAACTCAGTAATGGTAATCAATTACAAAAACATCTAACGTGACTCCAATATCCCACAATTATGTAACATCAGGATTGGTCATCTAAACAAGAATTGATTACGAATATTGCATCAAGAAGGGTATCTATACTCGGTACAGTTAGAACCCTTAGATGTATGACAAGCTTGTTTACAAAGAAACATGACCATAGAACCTTTCTCAGGAAGGGGAGAAGGAGACAATGCAGTGCTGGAATTAATACATACTGATGTATGTGGTACATTTTTAGTAGATTCAAGGGGTGTATTTCTATACTTGATTAATTTTTCTGATGACTATAGTAGGTATGTCTATATCTACTTAATGCGGTATAAGTCAAATTACTTTCAGATATTTAAGGAATACCAAAATGAAGTAGAAAACCAACATGGTAAGAAGATAAAAGCACTTTGTTCAAACCGAGGTGGAGAATATCTTAACCAAGCATTCATTGATCACTCAAAGGAGTGTGGGATAGTATCCCAACTCACTTATCCTTATACACCACAATGGAATGGTGTTAGTGGAAGGAGGAATATGTACTTGATTGACATGGTCAAATTAATGATGAGTCAGGGAGCTCTTCTATTATCCTTTTTGGGATACGCTTTGCAGACAACAACATATACCCTTAACTGAGTACCAACTAAAGCTATAGATGGGGTTCCATATCAGTTATCATATGAAAATAAACCCAAACTGACACACATACATGTATGGGGGTGCAATGGATTTTTCAAGAATTTATCAAGTGAAAAATTAGCATCTAGAACCATTAAGTGCATCTTTAAAGGTTATCCTAAGGAAACTAGAGGATACTACCTATATAACCCTTTAGATATAAAATTCATTGTGGAATGATACGCCACATTTCTAGAAAGGGAACACATTTCTATTGGAAATAGTGGGAGATATATTGACTTCGATGAAGTTAATTCTCCAGATGCACAAGAGTTGGTAGAGGAACAATCTCCATAAGAAAAAGTGGAAGAAGATGTTGTTCCTGAGACACAGATACTACGTAGGTCTATGTGAGAGGTTACAAAACTAGAGAATTATGGTTTTCTTATCACCAAGTCAGGTGACACATTATTCCTTGAGGATGATGAACCTCTAACCTACATGGAAGTAGTAAAAGTTAAAGAAGATATTAAATGGAAAGATGCCATGAATTTTGAGATGGAGACCATGTACCAAAAACAAGTTTGGATTTTGGAGGACCCTCCAGCTGATGTAAATCCCATTGGATGCAAATGGGTATTTAAGAAGAAGCTGGACATGGATGGTGAGGTTAACACCATTAAATCCGGAATGGTTGTAAAGGGTTTCCGACAATGTCATGGTATTGACTATGATGAAACCTTCTCACTAGTAGCAATTCTTAAATCCATCTGAATATTTCTTGCAATAGAAGCATTTCATGATTATGATATTTGGAAAATTGATGGCAAAACTTTGTTTCTAAATGGGAAGTTGGTTGAAGATGTCTATATGACTCAACCCGAATTATTTGTTAAGTCAAATAATGCCAATAAATTATGAATGCTGTAGAGATCCATTTATGGATTGAAGAAGGATTCAAGATCATGGAATGTTCTTTTTGATGAGGCCATAAGAGATTTTGGATTTTTTGAAAATGAAAACGAGCCTTATGTTTATAAAAAGGCTGAAGGAAATTTCATCATTTTCCATGTATTATATGTTAATGACATATTAATTATGGGAAATCAGGTACAAGTCTTATAGTCAGTTAAGACATGGTTAAATGAATGCATCTCCATAAAAGACATAGGTGAAGCAGCCTACATTCTAGGGATAAAGATCTATCGAGATAGATCTCAAAGGATTCTTGAGCTAAGTCAAAGTACAAATATTGACAAGGTACTCAAAAGGTATAGTATGGAACAATCCAAGTGAGGATTGTTACCTATGTCACATGGTGTAAATCTCTCCAAGAAAATGTGTCCAAAAACACATAAGGAGATTGAAAGAATGAGTAGAGTCCCTTATGCTTTGGTAGTGGGTTCTATCATGTATTCCTTGCTATGTACTAGTTTTTATGTCACCTTTTCTGTAAGCATGGTGGTTAGATATCAATCCAATCCTAGAAAGCTGCATTGGACAGCTGTTAAAATCGTCCTAAAGTACATGAGGCGTACTAAGTATATGTTCTTGGTGTATAGAGGAGATGAGGAACTAGTTGTGAGGGGATACACTGATGCTAGTTTCTGGACAGATCATGATGATGTGAAATCGCAATTAGGCTACAACCTTTTTCTTAATGGTGGTGTTGTGAGATGGAGAAGCTCAAAGAAACTTTTGGTTTCTATTTCTACAGCAGAGTCCAAATATATTGCAGCTTTCGACTCAACAAAGGAAGAAGTCTGGATACACAGCTTTATCGCAGACATTAGTGTTGTACCTAGTAGTGTAGACCCTATTCTAGTATATTGTGATAATAATACTGAAGTGGTGCTTGCCAAGGAGTCGAGGTCTCACCAGAGGACAAATAATATTCTTCAAAATTTTCATCTCTTGAGGGATTTTACTCAAAAATGTGAAGTGAAAGTTAGCAGAGTAGCCATAGAGGACAATGTGGCAGACCCCCTGACTAAATCCATTTCTCAGCAGAAGCATGTTTCACATGTGTGAACTTGAAGATTGAAACCTGTAAGCAATTGGATCTAGTGAAAGTGGGAGTGTTTAAAGCGGGTTCCCCAGACCCAACTTGTTTTGTACTTTGATTACTGCTACATGTATTCAATTTTTTATAATACATCTGTTTATCATTCTATAATAGTGTAGATACTTTGGCGTCCACTTTGATTATGGAAATTTCCTTAGATTACATGTCACATCAAAGGGTTATAGTATATCCCAGGCTATAATGAGAACCCAAAGATTCCATGACAGTAATCTTAACGTAATGTCCTACGGTCCAGTTACATTATTTTGATTGGACACAGATGATGTGTGACTGTTTCCACTGGATTTGGGGATGACCTATTTTGTTTAATGTTCAAACATTCCAATCGATTTCTAAAGGGTTCGTTAGTAGACCCGGAAACATCCAATTATTCTATATCTATTTTGACCTACTTTCCAGAGGTAGGTTCTCATTAGTTGTGGACTGATGAGGCTTAAGAATTTGCATTGGTCCAGAGGATGAGAGGTCGAGCTCATCACGCCTTTTTGGGGGGAATTATTGTTTACTCCAGGACTCTCTTTATAGATTTGAGTTATGTTTGTGAATCGTTATTAAATTACCAAGTATGAAAATGAGCATTCCTTTAGATATGACAATCAATGATTAATATGTATTAGATTTAGATAATCTTTTATATGTATTTGAGGTTCTTCATTGATAGAGAATCATCTGTATTTGTTAGAGATTCTTAGCCAATTGTATCTTTCAATACATTATATAGAGATCTCTTGGTCATTATGAAAACCATACTGGTTTTAAATCCACTCAGTGGGGCACTTGAGGTTTATTGTCGTTCAAGGACATGGATTATTTCAGGGTTGGGATCATACCCGCAAATGGGCTACCTATATATCCTTGTTTAAAAAAGGAATCAGAACACACGTAGTTAGAGTAAAGAATAATGAGGTTAATGCATGATTGATGGCCCAAAGGAAGATGTCATAATTAATTTTATGCTCTAAGCCCATGAGAGTCGTTCTCGGTGTGAGAAAATAGAGGTATCAGTAAAACCTGATGATTGTACCATGAAAGATGCAATCATAAAAAATGATGTGAAGCTTATGTATGTATGACTGCTCGGATAGATTAATACTGGGATTTACTTAAGGGAAGAAACCCAGTAACAAGGTCCATAAAGGTATATGTGATTTTTGGAGATTTGGATACTTAATTTAGGACTTCATCTTGAGAAGGATTCCAAAATTAGAAGGGACTTATGATTGGGTTTTATTCATGAGAAGGAAGCCCAGATCAAAATAAATTGAGACTTGGGGCTTACTCCTAAGAAGGAGTCCCAGATTAAGAGGATTTCAAATTTTGGGGCTTACTCCTAAGGAGGATGCCCAGGTTAGGGAACTTGGACTGGGGATTACTCATGAAAAGGAGGCCCATATTAAATATCTTCTCATCTTAAAGGATGAGGTTGAATGAATGAAATGTCTCACCTTAGTGACATAAAGATATGTAAATCACTTAGATTTTGAGAGATGTTCCCCAGAATTCCTTCCATATAAGGAAGACAACAATGGATCTATGCCAAAAATGGATTTGAATAGGATTTTGAAGGCTAAATCTTGAAGACAAGAGGTGGATTTAAAGAAAAGAGTTGAATAAGCAGGTGGGGAACCCAAAAAGAGGTAGGCGCGCAAGTCCTGTTGGGGCATGCAAGTACTGGTTGTGCAAGTATACTTGCACGCCACATGGGTACTTGCGCGATGGATAACCCATAGGGTAATACTTGGGTGAGACTTGTCTCAAGCCCTTAGTATTATCCCTAAATGCATCCAAAAGTGTGGCATGCAAGTTATGTTGAAGGTATAAGGTGGCGCGCAAGTGTCTTAATTTTCCTTAAGGGTTAGACACTTAGGCGCGCAAGTGTTGAAGAATTTAAACACTTAAGCCTTGTTCCCCCTCTTTAGATCTTCCATTCTAGGTAATAAATTACCTTAAAAGTGTTGGGAAGACTTCAAGAAGAGACTAGGGCACCGAGAGCTCAAATCTGACTTTTGGAATGTTTCGTCCCTTAAATGGGGGGCCCACAAGGGGTATTTATAGGCTAATGAAGACCTTGGGTGAAAATCAAATAGGGTGCGCAAGTCACCTGTGCACCCAATATGTGGCACGCAAGTATACTTGGATGACCATGATAGAACTTGCACGTCCCATGCTCAAACGAATCCTTGTTCATCCCTTTGTCAATTTTTGATGTTTCTTCAAACGATGAATCTATTTGTGCTAAGGTATTCCCCTTTCTCAGTCGTTAGACTCTATGATGGAAAGGAGCATCAACAAAAGTCCCCCCCCCCCTCAGAGTTGGATCTGAAAAGGGGAAGGAGGATTTGACCCTAAGGTAAAGGAGAAAACCCAAGGAAGGGTGGTGTGCAAGTTTCTAGCGCGGACGTGGAGGCACGCAGGTGAGAGCCGCGCTAGGTGCGGCGCGCTGGGTGCATATTTTTCATTTAAATATGCACCCCATTCTCGCACAAAGCACCCGATTTTGAATGCTTCTGAGCTCTCTCTATGCAAGTTTCTCTCATCGCGCAAGTTTTCTGATTTCTTGCGGTTTCATTGCTTCTGTTCATGTCGCGCTTCTGCAGAGGTTGTTTGACATGCACGATGATACCTACGCGCCAAAAATTTCATGACACAATTACACTTGTGTGCCGATATGGGACTTTCACACCTTAATGCATCAGCCATTTTTTCACTTTTCTTCACAAATTTTATGAAAAAACACCTTACTTAAGAGTTAATCATTTGACCTTTGTGCAGATTAAATGGCTCCTAGAAGAATTGGAATGGCTGATGAACTGGCTAGCAAGTGAATTGATGGTAAGATGAACATTATTGGCCTTGATTACTATGATATATGTGACAAAAATCTCCTAGATTTGGCCAAGTACTTACAAAAGTATCATCTTAATTTTCCACAGAGTGTCTACTTGCCTCTGTATGGGCATGGTCATTTGCAAGAAGTGACCATTCCAGAGGAAAAGAATTATCTTCTGCATTCTTTGTTTTAGAGTTACACCTATTTTTCTTCAGCAAATATCTCAATTGGAGGATCATTTGTTAATACTGGAACAATGGAGAAAGCCTACATAATGCATCATAGGCCTTGTGCCCCAGATCTGAAACCTCACAAGCCTAAGCTTCAACCACATTGTTATCCTTCAATCTTATGAAATTATCATATGGATCAATCTAAAGGCTATGAGAAGAGTTGGGACATCCATCCTCGAAGAGGTGTGAAGCCAAATTGGATGTGGGAATATTGGTTGTGACAATCTTGTGTAGATTTTGTTGAGGATTTGAAAGGATATGCAATATATGAAGCCGTTTGGGCTGGGCAGACATATGTCTACATGAATGATGACCTTGTGCCGGAGCTAATCAGCCGCTGGAGTCCAGAAACCAATTCTTTCCATCTGAATCATGGAGAAGTAGGCATAAGTTTGTGGGATGTCTACAAGATCTTGGGGGCTCCAATTTTGGGCAATATGTATGTTGAATTCATCCCCACCAAGGATACTTGGAATGCTTCGGAGAAGACTCCAGGTTTGGATCGAGAGTTATTGAAAGTTCTCCACAAGCTCAAGAACTCAAAGACATCGAAAACTCATTCTAGAAATGATATTCATCCAGAGGATTGGATGGATAGGTTTCTTACCAAGAAGGAGGTGAAGGGTCCCACCTGTACTCATCCTACTACCTTCCCCAAAACAGAGAAGAGGGGTGCTTCTGGCATATTCTGACGAACTCTACAAGCAGGAGAATTTGAGAAGTGGGGTTACAAATTGGATCATAAAATCCCAAAAAAGACACATATGGCAGGCTTCTTAAACTTGTGGATTAGTGTTTATCTTCTTCCAGTCAGGGATTTGAAGGGAGGCATCAGGCCAGGGACCTTTGTTGTGGCAGCCAAGTTGACTGAGAAGAAAATGGTTGGGTTAGCCACCCCCATTTTGGCGAAGATTCATAGGAGCGTAATCCATGTCTTTATGGGTAAGTCTTCTTTGAGAATAGTGGGACCATTAAATGTTTTTTGGGGATGGATCACCACCCATTTTAGGACCTATGCTGTACAGAATGGAGTACAGATTCCTAGAAGTTTTTATCAGGCCTTCAGTGCATGCATTTTCTGGGGTTTCTCTGTTAGCTCTCAACATCATTGATATGAAGGTGAGGCTGAGCATGTTAAAGTAATTCAATTTATTTCCTTATGGAAATCTGCCAATCGAGAGGTTTGTTGATGATGGATCAACCATCCTGGAATTGTGGTCATACGTGCTGTCTTTCAGAGATGGTGTACTAGCCACCAGGATTGACGGAGAGATTATATGTGAGACCTATGCTCCATTCTGATTTGCACGCCAATTCAAGTGTCTACAGCAGACTGTTGTATCCCCTATTGTGCATATCAGGTCAGAACAACATCCGATGGTGGCCCGACAACTATGGGTGCTAACATCTATGGAGAACACTGGGGCACTATTTGATCTACCTGTTTCTAAAGCAGCGAGTAACATGACTAAATGGTATGCTGAGAACTGGATAGCATCATACCCTGAAGGGGTACTGAATCATCCAGTTTATTAGGTGGGGAAAAAGAAAAGAACTGTAGAGAAAGAAACCCTTCATCTGGAATGTGACTCTTCCCCACATGGATATCATTCACCAGGTTCCTCACCTAGGGCTGACTCGCCGGATTCCCAAGATGGGGATGATGAGGTACAACATGTGGCAAAGCGGACTTGTTCCAGAAATAATCCTCCTGTCAGAATCAAGAGGCCAACTCTATCAACTCCTAGTGAGTTACTTCATTGGGGAAATTTAATCACCATTACTTTATAAAGCAACAAGTCTTATTTTTATATCTTTTATCTGTAGTTGCGGGAGATGGGAAGATGCTGAAGTCTATGATTGTAGGACCCTCCTCGTAGCCTTCTGTTACACACGCTGAAAATCTACGACCATAGGCTGTCCAGACATGGCAGAGTTTATATTACGATGAGAAAACTACCTGGAAAGATCTGTGTGAGGGGCTACACATCCCTAGAATAGGGAATCTTCGGGCCTCCACCAATATCCGTTTTGAGGATAACCCCGATGAAGTGCGGGCTTACATCAGAGTGATGGAGATGCTCATATATTCTACCGATGATTCCATTCATGTCACCAAGCGGGTGAAGGAAATGATAGATCGTGGCACCACTGAGGGGACTAGTGCTTCCGAAGATGAGGAGTAGCACAATTATGTGGCTCCTGAAGATGTAAGTGTATTTCCTTATATGATTTGTAACTTGGCTCCAGTTAAAGGTGTTTTACTCAAGTAAATTACTTTCTTCATCCTGCAGCTTGCAAAGAAAGAAACATCTATGGTTCCTTCACCATAGTATATCTCTTGTGGTACTTCCATCAGGGCTAATGAATCTCCTCGTGATTCGGGAGAGGTATCTCCAGGCCAGAAGGTCATGGAGGAGGAGTTAGACATGGAATTTAATTCTCCAATTCCTGTATTTGGAGATGATGATGTCATTACTCCCAAAAAGTCGAAGAAACAATGACATCGAAGGAAGAAGTCCACAGATCAATGCTTCATCAGTAGAGGAAAGTCCTTTAGATAGTCATGAGTCTGAATCCATGAAAAGATTGTTCATAATTTTTGGGATTGTAGGGGCTTCTTCAATTTCCCCTTTAAGGGAGAGGACCGACCCTCCTCTGAGAATGACGGAGGGTGCTGGTGAACAGTCGCCAATTCATGCTAACTTGGATGCTCTTGAAGTAGAGCCAGCGTCTGTTCCTAGTATCGCTCCTGCTGTTGCTGCAAGGAGAGAAGAGCCTACTTTTTTTATATTAACAATGCTTCATAAGATGTTGAATGAAAACATCAACTGAATTTCATTCTATGATATTTTAGGTTCAACCCCTGCACTAGAGAATTTGGCGGACAATGAAACTGATGCCATAATTTTATCTGAAGATGTTGTCCCGGGTCAGAGGCCGCAGGATGAGGGTCACCAAGAAGACACATCGAATGATCTCACTGGTGAGACTAACAAGGAATCTGAGATATCATTGGATGAAGTGATGAAACTTGGCGCACATTTTGAAGTCTTTTTAGATCATGTTAAATTACCATGTAATTTAGAAGATTTTGGACGTGAGTGTTATCCTTAGTCCTGTTGAAATAACTTATTATTACATATCTGACCATGATTGGTTAAAATGTGAAGTTCCATCCAAGCAAGCCACTGAACTGTTAATTCCTGAAGGGGGTATGGACAACCCTACTATTGTAGAGACACTATCTCAAGTTGAACTGAACTCGGTAGAGCTTCCTCAAACACATCCTGAAAATCCTGTTGACCCTAGGAAAAACAGGGAGGAGCCTTCTCATTCTATTAATATACTATTAAGAAAGAGATAAAAATATTTGTGGCTACACTTAATTTGCAAGACAACTTAATCAACCTTTTTTATCCTTTGAAACTAACCAAAACATTCAATTGAATATGCATGGCCATAAATTTAAATGGCTAGATCTGGAGGTGAAGCCTCAGCCTCCACCCAAATGGGATTAGAAAGTGAAGTAAAAAGGGTCAGGGGGAAAGAGCAGAACATGAAATTTCTTTAAGTGCATTAATTCTAGATTATATTACCCCCTATGACAGTGATGCCGAATCAGACCCAGAGGTACAAAAGGCGCACTAATTTTCACGATGCAAGGCATGGCAGAACATATGAAATATCATATCTGAAGTACCTCTTGAAGATATGTCATCAAAGATCCCCTGACTATCATCCCTGATTGCTATGTTGGGACTTGGAGGTTTTGAATATCATGAGATCCATGCCACGGTGAAATAAGTAATCTTAATAAGGGAGCAGGAGCAGAGGTACTATCAAGACCTGACCATAGTAAGGCTGTCAGCCAATATTAGTGAATTTGAGGCTGCGATGTCCCGAGCTGAGGATGATCATGCTACCAAGTAGAGAGAGATGAAGAATAAGATCAAGGAGAATGTTGTCCAGCAGAAGAACCTTCAGCAACAGTTAGATGATGTTACTGGGGAACATGACCAGCTTAACAATTCATTGGAATAAGTTCAACCAAATGGTATTAAATCCATCACTGAAGCCAATAAATCACTCCATCAAGCTGAAAAGAGTGAAGTTGGTCGAGTGCATGAACTTCAAGTCAGTGCTGATGATGTTCAGGATGCCGTAAATCAAATGAAGACTTATATTGAAAGTATCTTGTAATCCCTGGAAAAAGAGAAGAGACTCCAATCTGTGGATGTCCTTCTAAATTTTGTGCATCAAATTAAAATCACTTTCATCTTCAATCATTTGTGCTTGCATTATTTTGTTACCTGATTAAATTTTTACCTAATCCAACAGGCATAGTAATCATAGTTTTATTTTTTCAAGGATTATTATAAATTACCCTATAAACATTGAATCTTTTGATTTCTCAATATTAACTAATTCATAAAAAATGTATGTATAGTGAGTTGGGACTTGACTTTTTTTCAGAGATCCAATATCTTTTGTTGGCAGTTTAAAGTCATGCACATCGAACAGAAAAAGGATAATGTTTAGGGTTGAAATAGATTTGACCGAATAAATAGTAGATTGAATCAATTCTTTGAAAATTTATCTGGAAACATATTACCATGTTCAAGTATGGGGAAAAAATTTAAACTATGACTTAAGAAATTTTGAATCTCAGTAATGATATGGAAAAATGGCTAAAAAGGCATTAGAATAAGTACTTCCTAAGAGTGAAGTTACCATAATTTAACAAGCCCGTTAGGGGGTTGAATTATGCAGGGCCACCTAAGGGCATTGGATGCTTTGACAAATAATATCATCTTTTGGATGATAGGTCTATTATGAAGACTACTTATGCAAGGACGCCTAAGGGAACGTGCTTCATAGTCAAGCAAAATAACTCTCCGAAAGTTTTCATTTCTATTGCTAAAAAGAAAGAGAATGTTTATGGAGATTCAAATTTTCCAAAACATAGAGTCTTCTGTATGGAGATAGGTACTTGAATATAGAGTGGATATTTCCAATCATGATTGTCAAAGAATTGGATGAATGTCACTCCAGTGAAGGTTTTCCCTAAACATAGGGAAGGGAAATATAAACCATTGACTTAAATACTTTTAGATCATGAAAAAGAGAATGAGACAAATATGTTAAGGATGACTATTTTTTCAGATCCCTACATATTGTAATTAAGACAAATAAAGAAAATAGAATTTTTCTTCCCAAGAATGAAGTTACCATTAATTAACAAGCCTGTTAGGGGGTTGAATTATGCAGGGCCACCTAAGGGCATTGGCTGTAAAGTCAAATAATAGAATCATTCGGTTGATAGGCCCATTATGTAGACTACTTATGCAAGACCGCCTAAGGGCACGTGCTGTATAGTCAAACAAAAGAATTCCCGAGTATCAAATATTTTGTTACCAGATGTCAAGAAAAGGGTTATGGAGATCTGGAAGTATTTATGGTTAGGAGTATGACACATCAAAATGGCCATTGTTCAATGCATTTAGAGATACACATATCAATGATAACCATAATCATGTTGTGGTTGGGTCCTGAATTGAGATGTTGGACTTCACTACATATCTCATTATAATAAGAATCAATCCAAATGTTGTTCTTGAAATACAGTTTAACGTCATGTGGTACGAGAGTATATGATATCTTAGTTTAGGTTCATAGAGATCGGACCATAATAATGAATAAACAATTTGTGTTTTATAAAGCTGATGTGAATGAAAAACAGGGCTTTCATACCACATTCATGTTTTCAAAAGGGGACTTTTCAGCCAGGGGACTGAAAGTGAAATTTGGGGTTAGCCCCAAAGAATTGGGGCTCGATTCGAGGGATGATCGAACATTCTTATGTATCCCATAAGGATGGGAATCAATCCACACGTAGTTCTTGAAATACCCTTTGTACATATTTGGTTCGTACAAGTGAAGGGTGAAAGGGGACTTTAGTGCAATGATGGTTTGACCCAAAAAATTAAGGTTCGGGCATTTCCATGTATGCACGTAGTCTTTGGAATATAACATGATTGGAGATTAATGTAAATAATGATCCCCTCTTAGGTGAGGGTGTCAATGAATATTGTAGTTTATTATTGCACATGAAAAAAGTGCAAATAGTTTAAAGTAATATAGCAAGGAAAATGGTGAAACAATGTAAAAAATATTGGTTCTGGGGGAGGTTTCAAAAGTCAACATTGTATGAGACTGAGGTGAACTGATGTGAAGAGATTTTTTTTGGGCTTAGACCTCGGAAGGTTTCCTATGTACTCACCCTAGAAGGCAAGGATCAAAGTCCACATAGTTCAATTAAAGAATGAATTGGTGATCAAGTTGTTCTTGAGGACAACGACCTAAAAAATGGTTTTGGGACTTACGCATGGTTAGCGGCTCATAGAGTGTTTTATGATTGATGTTTACTCTAAGCTCGTGTGAGTCATACTCAGTGTGGAGAAACAAGAGGTAAAAATAACCATACCGATGAACAGTTTAATTTCATGTAGGACATAAGGGACAAGACACAGTTTAACATCATATTGGATGAAAGAGGGGCCATGAAGTTTAAACTCTTGAAGCAAGGACTATGGGGGTTTGTGCAGTTTAAAGTATAGTTGTTAGGACTAAATAGGGGGTTGTATAGTTTAACGACATATATCTAGAACAAAAGAGAAGATTTTGCAGTTTAATGTCTTGTAGTAAGGACTTTGGGGACTATGCAGTTTAATGTCATGCAGTAAGGACAACACAGTTTAACATCATGTTGGACAGTGGAGTGTTGTACAGTTTAGCATCATGTATCTAGGACGTATTTGGGACTTTTTCACAGTTTACCTTCATTTAGGATGAAGAGTTTCATAGTTTAAAAATGTATAGAAAGGGCGATGGTTATGCAGTTTAACGTCTTGCTGGACGTAACGGACTTCTGTACAATTTAGCATCATTTAGCTAGGACGTAACAGTTTAACGTCATGTTGGATGAGAAGGTATTTGTGATACACAAAATACTTCTTCAAGAATCTTTCATTGGTTGGAGTTGTGATGAGTTCTCCATCTATTAAGATTAAAGAATAAACTCCATTGGAGTAGACCTTATGTATTGAGTAAGTTCCTTCCAATTTTGGCTCAAGCTTGGGAGGTTTCTTTCCCGGTATCATTGGAGTTCAGAGAACCAATACCAATTCTACCTGAATGAATGAATGAAGATGAACTTTTTTGTTGAAAGATCGTGGTATTCAATTCTGATAGACTTCTAAGTGATGCAGAGTGCACAATCTTTTCTCATATAATCGTTCCAATTCATTCAATATCTTTTGAGATTGTTCATCTGTAGATGACTGATGACAAATGGATACACTAAGTGATGGTAGTTGAGCTTCAATGGGAATTACTGATTCTATTCCATATACCAATGAATGTTGAGTTTACCGCATTGCAGTGCGGGTGGTGGTTTGATAAGTCCATAAAGAATGAAAGAATTTATCTGGTCATGATTTATTTTCTTTATCCACCATCTTTTGCATTATGTTTGAAAGGGTCTCATTGAAGGATTATATATGGCCAGTGGCTGCTTCATGAAACTGAGATGAATGGTTGGATTTGATGTTGTATTCTTGATAAAACTTCTTTACCTCGAATGAACAGAAGTTGGTTCCATTGTCCATCAATATGGTATGATGGACACCAAATCTAGTAATCATGTTAGACTTGATGAATCTAATAGTTATTTTATAACTAACTTCATTGAGAGGTATTACGTCTGCCCATATGGAAAAGAAGTCAGTAGCAGTAAGAATATACTTAAAATGCTTGGTTATAGCTGAAGGGTAAGGTCCCACTACATCCATTCCCCGTGTGGAAAATGGCCATGAGTATTTAGCTATATGAATAAACTCTGGGGGTTGATGAATAATGTTGGAACATTCTTGGCACAAATGACACTTCTTCATGAAATCAAAACAATCTTGTATCATTGAAGGCAAAAAGTATCCAAGCCATAGAATTTTATCAGACAGTCTATGTCCAGACTGGTGGGCACCACAGACTCCTGCATGAACTTCTTTCATGACATCCATTTTCTCTTCACCATCAACACATCTGAAGAGAACTTCATCAAAACCAATTTTGTAGATAATTTTTTCTAGGTGATTAAGGTATCATAATGAGTAAAATTGACCACAAGTCGCCAGATTTTTTCTTTCTCAGCTTAATCAGGAGGAAGTGTTCCATTTTAGAGGTATTCCCTTATAGGTGTCACCCATCATGTAGTATGAACATATGGTTCAAAAATGGGACTAATTTCATTGATTTCCTTTGTTCTGGTTTGAACATAAGGTGAAATTGTATGACTGTGGGAAATACTAATAATAGTTTCATCCCGATTTGGATCTGCCAGAGCTGTGGCAATATTAGCTAGTGCATCAGCTTGGGTATTTTGTGATCGCGGGACATTATAAAATGTCGGTTCTGAAGGATATTCCACCATTAACTCTCTGACGTAATCATAAAAAGGGATTAACTCTTATTTTCTGATGGCATAATCCCCATTTACTTGTTTGATTATTGGTCTGAATAACCTTTCACCTTTAAATTTTTCACTTGTACTTGAAGTGCCAACTCTAATCCTGTGATGAGAGCTTGATATTCTGATTCATTGTTTATACCACCTTCCCCCAATAGGAAGGAATACGGTAGAACTTCCTTTTTCACATAAATGAGCACAATTCCTAACCCAATTTTTTTGAATTTAGGATCTTCTATTTTCTTCCCTGTTGGAATTCTGGAAGCCCCATCAAAGTAAATTTATCAGGTTTGAACATTATCATGAATAGAAAATACTTCCTCGTCCGGGATTTCAATACCTAAAGATGTATCTTCTACTAAAGGGTGTTCAACAAGGAAATCAGCTAGATCAAGGCCCTTTATTGCCTTTTGAGACACATACTGGATATCAAATTGCTGCAAAATAACTGCCCACCTTTCCAGATGTCCTGTAATCATTGGACGAATAAAGGTGAATTTGAGTGGGTTATTGTGAGATACCAATTGGACCTCATGATTTGCAAGCAGTGTCTCAATTTCTGAACTGCAAATATTTATGCTAGGCAGCACTTTTCCATACATTAATATCAGGTTTCTTCTTCAAGCATAGTCATAATGAGATAGTAAAGGTTGTTTTCATTACCAGCATCATTATTTTGTGTAAGGAAGGCACCCAATGATCGCTCTAAAGCTGTCACATAAATAATAAGTGGTCTTCCTTCAATAGGCGGAATTAATACTGGTGGACTAAAGATATATTTCTTCAGAATATTTAATTCTTTTTGACATTCTTCAGTCCACTGGTATGTGACTCCCTTCTTCATCAATTTGGTGAAGGGTAAACTTTTGCCTACCAAATTGGAGATGAAACGCCAAATATAGGCCATGTTTCCTTCAAGTCCTCTCAATTACTTCCAATCTTGAGGAGGTGACATACCAAGGATTGACTTTTTCTTCTCAGGATCGACTTCTATACCACGATGGCATAAAAAAATCTGAGAAATTTTCTTAAGGTTACCCCAAAAGCACATTTTAAGGGGTTCATCTTCAAGTTGTGTTGTCGAAGTTTGTGGAATATGTTTTCCAAATCCGCCAAGTGATTAGAACGTTGTCTGGATTTAACAACCAAATCATCCACATAACATTCAACAAACTTCCCTAAAAAGGGTTTGAAGATACGATGCATGGCACACTGATATGTTGCGCCTTCATTCTTCAGGCCAAAGGGCATTACCCGATAGCAAAACACACCATGAGGAGCTCTGATGGCTGTAGATTCTTCATCTTCTAGAGCCATTCAGATTTGATTATACCTAGAATATCCATCCATGAAGGAAATTTCTTCATAGCCAGCTGTTGCATCAATTATGATTTCTATGATCGGAATAGGAAAATCATCTTTGGGAAAATGCTGATAAAGATATCTGAAATAAATTCAAACTCTAATTTGCCAATTCTTATTTTTCACAGGGACAATATTATCCAGCCACTTGGGATATTGAACTTTTCTGATTAAGTTATCTTTGATAAGTTTATCCACTTTAGCTTCAATTTTGGAAGCATAAGTTGGGTGTGTTCTTCTTGTGGCTTGCTGGAATCCTCGATGTTCTTCTGCAAAACCCAAACGATGAGTAGGAACATCGGGATCAAGCCCTGACATTTTTGTGTAATTCCAAGAAAATATATCTCGATTTTGCTTCAAAAATGAAATATAAATTTATTTCTCTTCATGAGTCATGGATGCCCTAATTAAAGTGGGGTGTGGATCTTCTTTTTTAACCAGATTTATTTCTCTGAGTTCATCCACAGTGGTAGAGATACCCTCTTCAAAAGCTGAAGGAGCATCTCTGAGATCTTCCCCTTCTTCTTCAACACGTGTTATTTCTTCTATTTCTACTTTCATAGTAGATGATGAAGCAAAATTTCCATGATCAAGAGAGATGTTAAAATTTGAACATCTTGAAGAAGAGGCTTCCATTTATGACTCTATTGATGATGAAGGGTCTTGCTTGGGTAATAAAGAGGAGATGATGGATTGAGAATCAACATCATCGTCCATCTCTGACATTGTTATAACTTCTTCTGGCCTGGTTGGCAAAGTATAGACTTTCTTGATTTCAACCGATGAAATGAAGACATCTCCATTTGAGCTTTCATCATTGCTTGGTGAATCACCAATTTCTGTCATGTTGTCTAGATTGACTGTCGTAATTGACATTATGGATGTTTCTATAAGAGTATTTGGATTTGGGTCTATCCTGTAAATTTGACTTATAGGAAACACATAATATGTACTCACATGTATGAATGGGTTTAGTAGAATCCTTTCAGAACCATATGGAGTATTAACTTTGGTAACCTCCCTTTTTGTGGATTTCTCCTTACCCTCCATGTGATAGAATTCCGCCTCAATGTATTGAGATTCACAGGTTTTGAATGGGGCTTTATCACCAAACAATTTCCCAATTTTTTTATTGAAACAATATTTGAGACATTGATGGTATGATGAAGGGATAACCGCATGTTGATGTAGCCAAGGTCTTCCAAGCAAAATGTTGAAAGATGTGTCATGACGAACAACCATCAAATCTGAATTGGATATAGGATCTCTAAACTGTGTTCTGAGTGTGATCTCACCCAGAGGTTCTTGTTCATTTTTATCATATCCTTGCAACATCAAAGTGGAAGGAGATAAATCAGATTCAGTGAGGCCCAATCGACGAAGTGTACGAATGGGGATGAGGTTGACTCCTGAAACATTATCAATGAAATGTCTTCGGATGTCTACATCATTGATCTTGCCAGATAAAAACAAAGGTATAATATGTCCATGCACACCATCATATTCATCTTCATCTATGAAATATATCACTGCATGGAATTCTGCAGGATTATTCTCTACAAGGTAGACTTCAGCCTGAGCAATTTTAGTTTCAAATTCTTGAGGACTTAACAAAGCATCGATGAGTTCCTCTAGAAGATCCTTTGATATATTTATAGAATCCAGAATCGATAAATTAGCTGGTACTTGAGACAAATGTTTCAAGACATCATACTTTTGGTCCAAAGGTCTGCGTTTCCCAACAGGAACATGTGGTTTCATGGGTACCTTAGAAGTTGATGCTTTGGAAGTAGATGCTTCTTGTATCAGGGGAAGATTTAGAAATACTCCTAGATTTAGAAGTTTATGCTTTTTAAGTAGCTTTCTAAAGGGATCAGCCACTAGTTTCTACTGCATACACAGTTCTAGTAGGGGTAGAATTGAAATAATGGTTTCTGGAAAATCTACATCTTCCTCTGTATCCCTGAACTCTGGAACTCCCTCTAAATCCTCTGTTTGATACAGGGAACTCAGTTTCATCACAATCGAAATTGTGACTAGCATAAGGATCTGTTAAGTGAATCATGTTAACAGAAACAAAGATCAACTCTTCATCTCATGAAGACTCTGCCTGATTATCTAATTTAGGCTCTTTCGTTTGGTGGGAAGGTGGTCGTGACTTTGAATTAGATGGCATAAAATCTTCCAGAGTCAAAGATAACATAGGCTTTGACACGATCTAATATTCTTCTGACTACTATTCTTTCTTTGAATTATTCCATTTCATTGAAGATTTTCCCTATGATGAAGGGGTTTTTTATTCTAGAATTAATAGCAAAAGACACAATTGGTTTCTTCAATTATGTTCGTAAAATGACATGAGTTCGGTTGATCATTTTTCTGACCATCAAATCATCATATTTCTGCACATTGTTTCTTTTGACTTCTTGAAACTCACCTTCTTCCTATGGATATGTAGCAGTAACACATGATTGTTGAGTTGAAGAACATTTTAATTTGACTTTTCCTGAGTCCACCATTTTTTGCAGGAGGTCTTTGAAGACAAAACACTCCTGAATGGGATGACCCAACATCTGATAAAATGGGATATAGTGGGTAAGGTCTTCATATCCTTCCTTGTTCAACCTTTTGGGCCTTGGAAAATATACCAAATTATTTTCCCAATAACATGTTCATTTCGTAAATAATTAATTTTTCTCTTTAACTTCTCAAATTGTTTCCATCTTTGATATCTTTGATCATCTTGAAGAAATGGCCTCTATTGTTGATGCTCAAGAGGTGGAGCCCTCCAATAAGATGATGTTTTTGAAGTAGATGCAGGTACAGGTTCATGTTTAAGCACAACTGTAGAAGTCTCTGCTCTACCCATTCTCCTTTGGGGAGCTGATGGAATTACACGAGTTTTATCCTTAGTCTTTGTAAGAGATCCTTCAATTTGCTGAGCGATTGAATTAAGGTATTGAAACCCTCCTGTGTATTTCACAGGGATCAATGGTGTGCATAATTCATTATGTAAATTTTCCACACAGATTGGAAAAAATTCTTCTTGAGGGAGTGCTAAGATTAGGGAATATGTTATTCCCTTCCTGCGAGCAATGAAATCTGAAACCCTTTAATTCTCCCTTTTCTTACAATTTGTAAGATCAAAATACAATTGTCTTTGGAAACGTTGATCTGAATTGAAGAAGTAATCTTTTGCGGAGATCTTCTCATCCGTTAATTGACCGGGATTGTAAGATTGTATACCAGACAAAAGTAGGTCCTTGTAATGACTGTACGAAACACCTGATCTTAACTGTATCTTGTTGCTGAGGGGTTCCTATCATAGGATCATAATGAAAAACAAAATGTATTAAGTGTTTATCTAGGTCTCCTGAACCATTAAAGATTGGGAATGTGGTTCTAGAAAAATTTTATGGGGGAGGAATTGCATCAAACCGTTCTGGGTAAGCTATTTTTCTGGTTGAATTTGTGCACGTTATCCCTCTAAAACATCCAACTGATCTGTTAATGACTCAATGGTAGTCATTAAATTTTGAGAAACATCTGGTTGAGCTTGGACCTGAGTAGGTACAATAACTGGAACTTGGACATGTGTGGTGGCTGGTAATGCAACTGATGGTAGCACCATCGATTGTTGTTGCACATGACCCATAGGATTAGACATGTGAGGGTGTACTGGTAAGGAAGGATATTCCTGATCAATCTCAGAAACCACCACAAATTCCCTTGGCTGACTCACTCTAACACGCTTCGGAGGAAGACTACCTTGAACTAGTTCTGCATTCAACATTGTTAACTCCTTCATTTATTCCTCTTGTTGTGAGAACCATTGCTCAAGTGAGAGTGATTAGCCTTGTCCAGAGGAAGGGTATTTAACCTGATTCTTTCATATCCCCTTTTTAGACAACTTTCGGGGAGAATGAAGTTTGTTATTTGAAGGAATACCTTGATTCTGGGTAAGCCTTTGATTTGATGTACGGACACCTTCTTCATTTGCCTCTGCATGCACAACCTCTTGAGCAGGAACATCATCACATGATCCCTCTGAGTGAGCCTCAAGTTCTGGAGGATTAGTAACAACGACATTGATGAATTTTATTGATGTATAACACATTGCATTTATTCTATCGGAATTTCTACGATATTGTCTTCTTCCATGTCTCTGATGAGACACTGCCTTGTGTTTAGTTGATCCCTTAGGTAATTCTTGACGAACTGTAATTTGGTGGGATTATCCTGATAATTCAGCTCTTCATTCCACTTGTGGCTTCTTCCCTAATGGAGAGAAGACTGACTTTCTCTGAGGAAGATATAGAGGATTTGAAAAAGTCTCCAGTCCGGTGGACTGGGGTTGTTCCTTCTTTTTCTGGTCAACTCCTCGAATCCTATTTGTTGATTCTAAGGGTTGGGTTAAAAGATTCCCCAGTCTGGCAAGCTGGGGTGCTTCTTGAGCGGCTACATTTGAGACTTTCTTAAAACCTCTCCTGATATTACGAACTTTAGTCTGGAAATTGTATGGATGCATCAACCTACATCCACTCAAATCACCGGGCTCAAATGAACGCCGGAAGATTTCTGACACTTCTGTCACCTGATGATGTGCTTGCTCTAAATGAGAAGCTTGTTCGATATTCTCATTTTCCTAATGCAAAAGTAATTTGACAACTTTTTCTTTGTATGCCTGAATTTGGGAACAATTAGTTGAGTTCTGTTTTGAGCAAGCCTTTGATTACAAACAAAGCCAATTGGTTGTGGCTGTCCATGGGAAATAACATTGCATGAGACCATTTTTTGTGGGATTTGTTGAATGGAGAGTATTGTAAAATGTAGTGCTCCATGAACACCCCATCCCCTGATATGAATATGAGATGGGGCATTATCAATTAACTGATGCAGTGTTTTTAGTGCACCAAGGCATGAACGCTGAAGGGCCCTATACTTCTTTTCAGCCTTCAGATATTAAGAAACTGAGAGATAGGCCAAATCTATTTGGCATTGTAACCCTTCTATTTTCTTTACATGATTTTCATATTCATCATAAGATAATATTTTCTTTTTCAATTGACAATGATTTTTCCACATGCTGAGACGAATATCATGAATACAGTCTTCCATCAACATATTTGGAATGTTATAATGAGAGTTAGCCAAAGGCCAAAATATGAATGGAACATCATCTTTCGCCAATTGTTTTCTCATATTTAGCACTTCCTCTTTATCATTCAATGAATATTATTCTACCTGATTAGACCAGAGCTGGTGCTTCCTTGTTGCTTAATCAGATTCAACAAGATGGGTAGAGAATTCACTTATCAAACTAGAAGATGAATGACATAGAGGTGGTTTAGAGAATGACCTACACCTCGGGCTATCTTCTTATTGAGAATGTATTTCACCTGGTAGTGGTAAAGCATCAGATATGACTGGATTCACATTTTCATGTGCCTCAAGATAAGAGGGATTTCTCGTCACTACATTGTCCATTGGATAATTTTACAGGCCATATGAATTACTACTGCAGAGAGTAATTTCGCAGCTAAATTCATCATCATGGGGAGGACCATCATGGTGGGTTATAGCAAAAGATGAAACCTTTTTCTCCTTGATCTTCTGGCCAAACAGAGGGTTATTGTGTCTCTCATCTAAAGATGATATTTTGAGATCTACTGAACTGTCATGAAGCAAGCCTTCATAAAGAAGTGTCTGATGAAGACCTTTGGAATTAATGTTCCCACTATTGGGAAATGAGAGAGTAGAATCTGGAGTTTCAACAGATAATTGTCTGAGGGCTTCATGAACTCCAACATCGAGCAAGGCTTATTATAGATCATCTCTTGTTTTATTGACTGTGCTGAATGGGTATTTTTTGTAACGCCCCAAGCTTGATGAACATGAATAATACTATATTTTGGAGGTTCACCCTATACTCTCTTGTTTTAAGAAGTTTTACTTACAGTGCGAGTAAATGAATTCAAATTGAGTTCTTGGTAATCAAAAGAAATAGAGAAGGTCTTGTATTCATTAAAATATTACATTACAACAGATAAATCCTTACAAGGAAACGAGAGATCACCACTATCCTAAAATACCCACCAATAACCCTATTATGATTACTGGGAGACCTCTCAAAACAATGAGAACACCAAGTAAACGATAGGGGTCTTTGGAATCCATCAAAACAAACATAAGAATGGCCGAAGACACCACATCCGCGCTGAGAACTAAAGGAATGACTTGAACCATCTTCTCCTTCATCTTTTACTTTGAGTTTAAGACACCCTGAAACTAGGTTTTATATGGCACCAAGATGACTGTTATCTTGAGTAACCTTGGGAAACCCAACGGCTATAATTATAGCCATTATCCAGATGAAGTTTTTTTAGAGAACAATTAAGTACTTGTTGACGTGTTAAAATTTATCAAATATATTTAGTAATAATTGATAAGCGATGTGTTTTATATATGTAATTGATATATATATATATATATAGTTTTGGATTATTATCATTATAAATTATGATTAATTTATTTTGTTATAAAATTATTAATAAAACTAATACTATTATAAATTTATAATATGACATTATTTAGAGGAATACATTATTCAAACGAATGAAAAAATCATGTGGGTTTCGTACACTTTCAAAAAATGATATATATATATATACATATTTACAAATATAAAAAGTATAATTATTGTTAGCTTTTTATAAAATTATTAACAATATGTAGTTAACCATTTATAAAATTAGCTTATGGTTTTCTTTATAATTTAGTATTAAGTAAAAAAATAATACTATATATTTATGTTTTATCAAAATAAATAAATCTAATAAAATTGTTGTTTTAATTTTGACATTCTACGTATATAGAAATAAACATATTAATAAAAAACACATTTTCTTTTGTTTCAAATTAATCTGAATGTTATTTAATAAATCAAAATTATATTATGATTTATGAAATTATAAATATGTATTTTATTATAAATGTATATACTTATATATAATTGGTCTCATTTTTTTATATATAAAATATATATGTTTACTTTTAATTTTAAATTAAGATTCATTTATTTATTTTGTCATAAATGTTAAAACCTACTTTTCTAAAGTATTGATTAAATAAAACCAACCTTTGACCTTGTATTAATGGTATAAAAATGATAATTATATAATAATAATGTTAACAATATTAAAAAAGATTAGTTTGAAAAAAAACCAAGAGGGGAATCCTGTGGGGGGGGGGGTAACACCGACCTCGGGAGAGAAACAAAAAAATAATATAATAAAAATAAAATAAACAAACCCCCAATGCGGGGTTTTCGATCTGTGAAAGGTAGGAGAGGGACCGCTTCGGACTGGGTGTTGCGTCGTGCTTTGGCAGGCCGAGGGAGGGGGAGTCTGGCCTTCGGCTACAACACTACAGGGTTTTAGCAGGTCCGTAAGGCCACACCGCGCCCCGGTTCAGGCCGCGTGAGGCATTGCGTTTCAGTGCAGGCCAAAGTCATGCAGGACAGTGACGTCGTGCCACATCCGGGGTATTGTGTGGGTCGAGCGGAGTCGAGGCTGAGTGATCGTTTTCCCACATGTTCCTTCATCTTCTTCCCCCATTTTCTTTGCCTAGGCTGACAATGGACCCATCCACATTCTTGTTCTTCCACGAAGTTGGCACCGACCATTCATTGAAGAGCCTTGGATCTCATTCTTCCTTCTTTAAATTAACCTTTGTTTTAATAGTTTATATAAACCATCGAGGCGTTTGAAGAACCCCTGGTTCATGGCACTCCTTCAGCAATCCTCCACAACTCCTTCGGATAATTTCCAGCATCTCCCAATCCTTCTTCCTCCTCTGTTTAATGTAAGGGGTCTTTTCTTTTTGTTGTTATTATACAAAACTGATTATACCTTTTTGTATATAAACGGATATATATATATATATATTTATGTGCATTTCCAATCCAAACTATTTCATGATTTCAAATATCAACTTTTGTGTTCAAGAGTTTATAATGTTGTAAGGGTTGTTTTTTATTCTATCCTCTTCTCTTTATACGAAACCCCATATATATATATATATATATATATATAAGTATGGTTACAGGTTATGTATATTATTATACACACGTATATTTTCACATATTATCAAGATCTATAAGGGTTTTAGTTTCCTTTAGGTGCTAATTTATGAAACCACGTATAAACATATGTATATATGTCGTAGATACATTTTTTATGTATATATATACATATATATATATAAATGTATATGCACTTTTGTGAAATAGGATATCATGTTGTGTTGATAATTTACAAAACCCATTTTTTATAGAAACATGTATATACAGTTTGCATATATAAATATATGTATATACAATACGTGTAATTGGGTGTTTAAGTATTTATGTATATATTTCCATTTCCAAATTTATTTCTAATATTTCCAAATTTTCACTGTCGTATGCTAAAAAATTATATAAGTATAAAAGTTATTTTGAATCCACTTTTAACATGTAGGTCCTTCATGTAAAATTTGTATAATAATATATAACTATGTACTTGTATATATATATCTATGTATTTTAATAAAAATCATTTATGGTTTCTGAGAGATGAATTCCTATATTTAAATAATACTTTAGATGTGAATCAGGTTTTGGGTTTAATTATAATAATGTTACAGTATTAAACCATAGTTTTTATATAATTAAGTACATACGGTCACATAAATAATAAACCCTGTATGGTTTTGGTTTCCAATCAAATAAATAATAAATGGTTGGAGGATTTCAGATTTTAAGGAATTTAAGGGACCATAATTAATTTATATGAAAACCCCTTTATACACATTATTTATATACGGTTATTTATAAATTTATTTAAAATTTAATTTCCAAAACCTTATTTAAAAGTATAATTATTAGGACTTAGTTGATGTTTTGACACGTGTAAGGTTTAGATGTTTTCCAAGCCTATATGTGTTTTAGTATATACCAATGATCTTGCATAATTTAAAGAATTTATTATAACATGTTCCCTCTATATAATTTATTTTTTAAAAGAATGTTCTTCGGCCTATTTAAAAGTAAAGGACTAATAAAAAATATTACTGGTTTGTGTCATCAGTGAACATTGATTTTTTTATGATAATCCTGCTGTAGTGATTATTAGTGGATAATTTAGTTATGGTTAAATTGCAAGTTTAAAAATCATGTTTATCACAATAATTAATGTAAAGTATTTTCTTTAAGTGTATCATTTTAGTCTATGCATGTCACGACCTAATCTGATGCATCCATTGTGTATAATCCTTTTCACGTGTATTTAAATAATGGCCAAACCACCAGCAGTTTATCAGTATATTTGAAAGATAATGCATATGACCCCTTGGAAGTTTTTTTTTCTTATTAATTGATTGGTGTGTGCGTCACTGATGTATAACACATTGTTTTATGCATGTACCACTTTTCATCAAGCAAGTATTTCCTTAGTAGTTTCCATATCTTATGTTGTGTGTTATATCTAGAATGATGAGCACCAAAGATTAATTAATGGACCGAATAGCCCAGTATTTGGTATGGTATGGGACACCCCAAATAACATCACTTTAAATTTGGGTATCCAAAGCGGTATTTGATGCCTTTGATACCTAGCACTTAAGACTTATGAAAAACGTATTGGACTGCTGGGTTGGGGTCTAGTTAAAAGGAAGCCCTCTAGGTTGGGGATTGGTTAAAGTAATCCCTCCATGTTGGGGACTGGTTAGAGTAAGCCCTCCAGGTTAGGGACTGGTAAAAGTAAGCCCTCCGGGTTGGATATCGATAAAAGTAAGCTCTACGATGCATCAAAAGATCTCATGAGACAGTTTATGTGGGTATCTACCCATAGGTCATGGAATGAAGCCCTTGACTTATATACATGAGTCCAGAATTGTGCATTTCCTCACTATGTTCTAATTTATGTAACCAACCATGGGATATTACGACTAGTAGGATATCCCTGGTTCAGAGCCTTATTGTCTGCACAGAATGAATTAATGGAATGACATAATACGTCACAGTGGTTTTTGACTTGATCCAATTAACAACAGCTTTATGTTATTACAAATGAAAAGGTATAAATATGGCCAACATGATATGTGCACCAGTTATGTTCAATTTTACAGCATTTTAGCTTATGTCTTATGCACTCAGAACTACCATGCTTGAAGTATTAATTACCCTGCATATTGTTAATGGTCATGTTCTAAACAAACATTTATTTTTTTCCCTAATTGAAATTTTGTACTCTGATCATGGTTAGACGTTATGTTATTAGTTTTCTTCACTGTAAGATATTTAGTTTTCCAATGTATAAGTATTATTTTCACGTGTGATTTTTCTTTTGAGTAAGGAAATATTATTTTCATGTTGTTTTTAAAACCCCTTAGCGATCATACTTTGATCACCCGACGTTTTTGATTAAAATGTTTTTCTGATATGAGTTTTTACTAAAGAACTTTTTCAGAAGAAACTGGTTTCCCAGAACCTGAACCTCACGAGCCTCATATTAAGGGGATATGATGTATCATTTGTGAATATTTGTAATGAAATTCTGGTAGATCATGCCTCATAGGCACCCAAGGATTGGGGGCCTTAAAGTTGGTATCATAGGATAAGTTCAAATAACACTGGAAAACCATATATTTTAAAAATATGACTGAGCACCACTAAGTAATTATATTGTAAATTGTAGATGGTTGGTCAAGAAAATTTTTTGTCTCTACCTGATGAGTTAGTAGAGGATATTTTGATCAGAACATGCACAGTGGATTATCCATCTTTCCCCCACCTGCGAGGATCCTGTCAACACCTTCTTGACTTGTCAAACAGTCCTGAGATCCTTCGTTCATGTCGGGGGAATGACCATGTTTTCCATCTCATTCCCACTGCTCAACTCCCCTTTTATAGGTGAGGGGGGGGGGGGTACTAAGAAGGCCTTTTCAGTGTTTTACTCTGGTGCAAAACTTTTCTGCCAGAGCATGCTTCCTTATAGCTGCCCAAGATGGCCAGCTCAGCACAACCTATATGTTACAAATATGAAACCTTATTCTATTCAATCTCATCACCCCCCTTGAATATCTCAAGAATGATGTGGTCCGGTGGGTCATCATGTAATTTGTCCATTCAGACATTTCCGAGATTTTTACCGCACGAGCCTCCCTATGGAAGCATGTGTGTAGAATACATGAGCAGATGTTCAAGACATACTGCTCAAGGTGCATCTGGGCTAGTGAAATGGAGGAACTATGTACCAACATGGGTATTTTGTTGACTGAACCAAATCTTCCATTTTGGTGATGTTGACCGCCTGAGTTTTTTTTCCTTTTCCAGTTATTGAGTTGAATTGCGAGGACGCAATTCTATTAAAGGGGTAATAATGTAACGCCCCAAGCTTGATGAACGTGAATAATACTATATTTTGGTGCTTCACCCTGTACTCCCTTGTTTAAATATGTTTTACATATAGTGCGAGTAAATGAATTCAAATTGAGTGCTTGGTAAAAAAACGAATAGAGAAGGTCTTGTATTCATTAGAATATTACATTACAACAGATAAATCCTTACAATGAAACGATAGATCCACAATAACCTAAAATACCCACCAACAACCATATTATGATTACTAGGAGACCGCTCAAAACAACAAGAACCCCGGGTAAACGATAGGGGTCTTTGGCATCCATAAAAACAAACATAAGAGTGGTCGAAGCCACCATAGCCGCACTGAGCACCAAAGGAATGACTTGAACCATCTTCTCCTTCTTATTTTACCTTGAGTTTAAGACACCACGAAACCAGGTTTTATATAGAACCAATATGACCGTTATCTTGAGTAACCGTTGGAAACCCAATGACTATAATTATAGTAATTGGCCAGATGATTTTTTTAGAGAACAATTAAGTACTTGTCGACGTGTTCAAATCTATTAAATATTTTTAGTAATAATTGAGAAGTGATGTATTTTATATATGTAATTGTTTTATATATATATATAGTTTTGGATTATTATCATCATAAATTATGATTAATTTAATTTGTTATAAAATTATTAATAAAACTAATAATATTATAAATTTATAATATGACATTATTTAGAGGAATACATTATGCAAAAGAATGAAAATATTTTGTGGGTTTCATACACTTTCAAAAAATGATATATATATATATATATATATATACATATTTATAAATATAAAAATTATAATTATTGTTATCTTTTAATAAAATAACTAATAATATGTATTTAACCATTTATAAAATTAGTTTATGGTTTGCTTTATAATTTAGTATTAAGTAAAATAATAATAATACATATTTATGTTTTATCAAAATAAATAAATCTAATAAAATTGTTGTTTTAATTTTGACATTCTACATATATAGAAATAAACTTATTAATAATAAACACATTTTCTTTTATTTCAAATTAATCCGAATGTCATTTAATAAATCAAAATTATATTATGATTTATGAAATTATAAATATGTCTTTTATTATAAATATATATACATATATATCATTGGTCTCATTTATATATATATATAATATATATGTTTATTTATAAGTTTATATTAAGATTCATTTATTTATATTGTCATAAATGTTAAACCCTACTTTTCTAAAGTATTGATTAAATAAAACCAACCTTTGACCTTTTATTAATGTTATAATAATGATAATAATATAATAATAATGTTAACAATATTAAAATAGATTAGTTTGAAAAACAACAAAGAGGGGAATCCCATGGGGGGGGGGGGGTAGCGCCGACCTGGAAAGAGAAACAAAAAAAATAATTTAATAAAAATAAAATAAACAAACTCCCATGAGGGGTATGCGATCCGTGAAAGGTGGGAGAGGGACCGCTTCAGACCGGGTGTTGCGTCCCGCTTCAGCAGGCCGCGAGAGGGGGAGTCCGGCCTTCAGCTTCAACGCTGCAGGGTTTCATCAGGTCCACAAGGCCACACTGCACTCCAGTTCAGGCAATGTGAGGTGTCATGTTTCGGTGCAGGCCGAAGACATGTAGGATGGTGATGTTGCTCCATAGCCGGGGTAACGCATGGGTCGAGCGGAGTCGAGGCCGAGCGATCGTTTTCTCCCGTGTTCCATCATCTTATTCTCCCATTTTCTTTGCCTAGGCCGACAATGGAACCATCATCGTTCTTGTTTTTCCATGAATTTGGCACCGGCCATTCATTTCATAGCCTCGGATCTCATCATCCCTTCTTTAAATTAACCATTGTTTTAACAGATTATATAAACCAGGGCATTTGAAGAACCCCTGCTTCTTCACACTCCTTCATCAATCCCCCATAAGTCCTTCAGATAATTTTCAGCATCTCTCGAGCCATCTTCCTCCTCTATTTAATGTAAGGGGTCTTTCTTTTTATTGTTATTATACAAAACCAATTATACAGTTTTATAGATAAATGGATATATATATATATATATTTATTTATTTATGTGCATTTCCAATTCAAACTATTTCATGATTTCAAATATCGACGTTTGCGTTCAAGAGTTTATAATGTTTTCAGGGTTGTTTTCCTTTCTATTCTCTTCTCTTCCAATGAAAACCGGTATATATATATATATATATATGTATATAAGGTTACAGGTTATGTATATAATTATACACACGTATGTTTTTAGATATTATCAAGATCTTTAAGGGCTTTAGTTTCTTTTAGGTGCTAATTTATGAAACACCATATACACATATGTATATATGCTATAGATACATTTTTTATGTATATATATACATATATATATATATATATATATAAATGTATATGCACTTTTGTGAAATAGGAGATCATGTTGTGTTGATAATTTACAAAACCCTTTATTTTTATAGCAACATGTATATACGGTTTGCATATATAAATACATATATATAAAATACGTGTAATTCGGTGTTTAAGTATTTATGTATATATTTCCATTTCCAAATTTATTTCTATGATTTCCAAATATTTCAGTGTCGTATGCTAAGAAAGTTATATACGTATAAAAGTTATTTTGAATCCACTTTTAACATACAGGTCCTTCAAGTAAAATTTGTATAATTATATATAACTATGTACTTGTATATATATATCTATGTAATTAAATACAAATCATTTATGGTTTTTGAGAGATGAATTCCTATATTTAAATAATACTTTAGATGCGAATCAGGTTTTGATTTTATTTTTAATTATGTTATAGTATTAAACCATGGTTTTTATATAATTATGTATATATGGTCACATAAATAATAAACCCTGTATGGTTTTGGTTTTCAATCAAATAAATAATCAACAGTTGGATGATTTCAGATTTTAAGTAATTTAATGGACATTGATTAATTTATATGAAAACCACAATATACACTTTGTGTATATACGGTTATGTATAAATGTATTTATAATTTAATTTCCAATACCTTATTTACAAGTATAATAATTAGGACTTAGTTGATGTATTGACACATGTAAGGTTTAAATGTTTTCCCAGCCTATATATGTTTTAGTATATACCAATGAACTTGATTTATTAAGAGAAGTTACTCTAACATGTATCCTCAATATAATTTTTATTTTAAAAGAATGTGCTTCGGTCCGTTTAAAAGTAAACGACTAAGAAAAAAAATTACGGGTTTGTGTCATCAGTGACCATTCATTATTTTATGATAATACTGCTACAGTGATTATTAGTGGTTAATTTAGTTATGGTTAAATTTCAAGTTTCAAAATCATGTTTATCGCAATAATTAATGTCAAGTATTTTCTTTAAGTGCATCATTTTAATCTATACATGTCACGGCCCAATCTGATGCATCCATTGTGTATAGTCCTTTTCACATGTATTTAAATAATGGCCAAACCACCAGCACTTTATCAGCATATTTGAAAGATAATGCATATGACCCCTTGGAAGTATTTTCCTTATGAATTGATTGGTGTGTGCATCACTGATATATAACACATTGTTTTATGCTTTTACCGCTTGTTGTCAAGAAATTATTTCCTTAGTAGTTTCCAAACCTTATCTTGTGTGTTATATCTGGAATGATGAGCACCAAATATTAATTAATGAACAAAATAGCCCATTATTTGGAGTGGAATGGGACACCCCAAATAACATCACTTTAAATTTGGGTATACAAAGCGGTATGTGATGCCTTGGATACCTAGCCCTTAAGACTTATGAGAAACGTATTAGACTACCAGGTTAGGGTATGGTTAAAAGAAATCCCTCTAGGTTGAGGACTAGTTAAAGTAAGGCCTCCAGGTTAGGGACTAGTTAATGTATGCCCTCTAGGTTGGGGATTGTTAAAAGTAAGCCATCCGGGTTGGAGAATGGTAAAAGTAAGCTCCAAGATGCATAGAAAGATCTCATGAGACAGTTTATGTGGGTATCTAGCCTTAGGTCATGGAACGAAGCCCTTGACTTATAGACATGAGTCCAGAATTGTGTGTTTCCTCGCTATTTTTAAATTTTAGTGACCAACCATGAGATATTCCAACTAGTTGGGTATCCCTAGTTTAGAGCCTTATTGTATGCTCAGAATGAATTAATGGAATGACATAATACGTCGCAATCGTTTTTGACTTGATACAATTAACAACTGATTTATGTTATTACATATGAAAAGGTATAGATATGGCCAACATGATATGTGCACCAGTTATGTTCAATGTTACAACATTTTAGCTTATGTATTGTGCACTCAGAACTTCCTTTCTAGTAGTATTCATTACCCTGCATATTTTTAATGGTCATGTTCTATTCAAACATTTATTTTTTCCCTAATTGAAACCGCGTACTCTAATCATGGCTAGACGTTATGTTATTAGTTTTCTTCACTGAAAGATATTTATTATTCCAATGTATAAGTTTTATTTTCACGTCTTCTATTTCTTTTCAGTAAAGAAATATTATTTTCAAGTTTTTTTTCAAACCCCTTACTATGCATACTTTGCTCACCCTACGTTTTTGTTTAAAAAAATTCTGGTATGAGTTTTTACTAAAGATGTTTTTCAGAAAAAGCTAGTTTCCCAGAACCTGAACCTCATGAGCCTCTGTATTAAGGGGACATGATGTGTCATTTGTGAATGTTTGTAATGAAATTCTGGTACATCATGTCTCATAAGGCACCCAGGGATCGGGTTCCTTAAATATTTCTTAGATGCCTTCTTACTCACTTTGGGAACCACTTTTTTGATGAAACTGGTTATTATGGGCAGGTGTATGTGCCTGCCCAAGAGAAATAGTCAGGTTAGTTTGATTATATCAATTCATATCTGGTGTATGTTCCTGACTTGATTGTCCGTATGACATTGGGGAGTATCCCCCACAACCCTCTTGGACTGGAACAGAGGTGTGTATTTGTTTCTGAGTGATATGTTGATGTGTCACTCCACTGGTAGGGACATATTTGAATTTCTTTCCCTGTGACGTTGCTGAAGTTGTTATAATATTCTGACAGGCATCCAGAAAATGATCAGGGATTTGCTTCTGCTCTTTCTCCATTATTATAATGTTCTTGGTGACTTTAACTACCGGAATGGGAAGATACGTTCATTCCGTGCATAGAGTAGGTGTGTGTTCTCATCCTGTCCTCCTTTTCCTGTCAGTGAATTCTGACAGTACTCGTGTGTGGGGGGAGAGAGTTGAGTCTTCTCCAAATTTGTCGTCGATGCTTTCCGACTGACTCCTTTGGATGCTACTAAATGAGACTGTTGGCAGGCTTGATGAATATTGACAGGTGTATGTGCCTTCTCTGTATTCCTCATCAAGTATGGTTGACTATTATCCTTCAATACTGGTAGAAGAGACTACTGACATAATTGTTGATTGTAAACAATTGTATGTTCCTGTTTATCAGTTTCCACCATATCAGATTGGAGACCTTCTTTAGTTGTAGTCAGACGATCCTGATGAGTTATAAATAGGTGTATATGCCTTCCTATAATACTCCGCCAGAATTGCCTGGTGTGATTGGCGTGTTTTTTCCAGACGAGTCTGCTGGGAAGTAACATCAGGATGGACGGATGTATGTGTCCGCTTGATTCTTTCCATCAAGTTGGCATGATGGACTTCTCCAGAGGGGGAAGAAGTATGAACCTTCTCCCTGTTGACCAGATTTCACCTCTGGCGGTTCTTCTTATGTGCTCAAGTCTGAGGGACCTGAGATGAACCCCAAAAGGCGATACCCTCATCATGTTGAGGGCACACTGCCGCATGAGTCTGGCGGTGATTGTTGATGGGAGTCCTCGGGATGGACTCATGTCTCCTTAAATTAAGGCCTTGAGTGACCTTTTCATTCACCTCATTATTATATGAGAGGGTCTGGTGATTGTGTTTTGGGGATAACGTCCCAAAACAGTTAGAAACAGTGGTTGGCATCACCTGCTTCTTGATCGCTGGTCATCGCTGTCAGGATAACCAGGGTGAATTATTGACTTATAGGGCTTTTCAAGTGGCCTCCAGAGTCGTAATGGTATCGTGTTGACGGTATTCCTTAACCAGTGCATTTGATACCCAGCATTGAAGACACTACGTAGGTGATGTCGTCCTCAGAGTGGACGAAGATCCTACAAGATTAGGGCAGATGCATTCGTAGTTGTGAACTTTAGAGAAGCCATTTCTGAAACGTAGAGAGATCTTGGAAACGAGTACTTGTTTGATATGAAAGACATAATCAAGATAAGTTCGACCACTACATCTTTTGGATGAGCACATATGTTATTTATTGTTTTTTTCCCTCTCATTGAGTTTTAAATAGGGTCCTAACAAATATGTAAAACATCATTTTAACTTGGTTATGGATTCACATCGAGTTCACCATTTTTGGTTTCCTCTAGATTTGGGGATGACCTCATTTGTTTAAGGTTCAAACCTTCCAATCAGTTTCTAACAGGTTTTTTCATAGAACCGGAAACATCCAATGATTCTATATCCATTTGGACCTAATTTCCAAAGGTAGGTGCTCATTAGTTGTGGACTGATGAGGCTTAAGAATTTGCATTGGTCGAGAGGATGAGAGGTCAGACTCATCACACCTTTTGGGGGGAATTATTGTCTACTCTGGGACTCTATTTATAGATTTGAGTTATGTTAGTGAATCCTTATTAAATTACAAAGTATGAAAATGAGCATTCCATTAGATCTAAGAATCAATGATTGATATGTATGAGATTTAGAGAATCTTTTATATGTATTTGTGGTTCTCAATTGATAGAGAATCATCTGTATTTGTAATATATTCTTAGTCAATGGTATCCTTCAATACAATATATAGAGGTCTCTTGGTCAATATGAAAACTATACTAGTTTTAAATCCACTTAGTGGGGCACTTGAAGTTTATTGTCATTCAGAAGGACATGGATTATTTCAGGGTTGGGATCGTACCTGCAGATGGGCTACCTACGTATCCTTGTTTAGAAAAGGAATCAGAACCCACGTAGTTTGAGTAAAGAAGTATGAGGTTTATGCATGACTGATTTCCCAAATGAAGATGTCATATTTAATTTTATGCTTTAAGCTCACGTGAGTCATTCCCAGTGTGAGAAACAAGAGGTATCAGTAAAACCTGACAATTGTGCCAAGAAAGATGCAATAATAAGGAATGTTGTGAGGCTTATGTATGTATGACTGCCTAGATAGATTATGATTGGGATTTAATTTAGAAAAGAATCCCAGGAATAAGGTCTATGAAGGTATATGTGCTTTATAGAGATTTGGATACTTAATTTAGGACTTAATCCAGAGAAGGATGCCCAAATTAGAAGGGACTTATATTGGGTTTTATTCTTGAGAAGAAAGCCCAGATCAAAAGATATTGAGTCTTGGGGCTTACTCCCGAGAAGGAGGCCCATATTAAGAGGATTTGAGATTTTTGGGCGTACTCCTAAGAGGATGCCCAGGTTAGGGATCTTGGACTGGGGCTTACTCCTAAAAAGGAGGCCCAGATTAAAGATATTCTCATCTTAAAGGATGAGGGTGAATGAAATCTCTCACCTTAGTGACATAAAGATATTCAAATCACTTAGATTTTGAGATATGATCCAAATAACCTTTCAGATAAGGAAGTGAACAAAGGAACCATTCAAAAAATAGCTTCTAAGAAGTATTTGAAGGATAAATCTTAAAGAGAAGAGGTGGATTTGAGGAAAAGAGTTGAATAAGTAGAAGGGGCACCCAAAAAGAGGTAGGCGCACAAGTCCTGTTGGGGCGTGCAAGTACTGGTCGTGCAAGTATACTTGGGCGAAACATGGGTACTTAGGAGACGGTTAACCCATAGGGTAATACTTGGGTGAGAGTTGGCTCAAGACCTTAGTTTTTTCCCTAATGGCTTCCAAAAGTGTGGCGTGCATGTTTTGTTGAAGGGATAAGGTGGTGCTCAAGTGTCATCAATTTCTTTAAGGGATAGACACTTAGGCACACAAGTGTTATTGAATTTCAACACTTAAGCCTTGTTTCCCCTCTTTAGATCTTCCATTCTAGGTAAGAAATTACCTTAGAAGTGTTCAGAAGACTTCAAGAAGAGACTAGGGCACTGAGAGCTCAAATCCGACTTTTGGAATTTATCATCCCTAAAATGGGGGGCCCGCAAGGGGTATTTATAGGCTACTAAAGACCTTGGGAGAAAATCAAATAGGGAGCGCAAGTCACCTGAACACCCAATATGTGGTGCGCATGTATACTTGCGCGACCATGATAGAACTTGCACGACCCATGATCAAACAAATCCTTGTTCACGCCTTTGTCAATTTTTGATGTTTCTTCAAAGGTTGAATCTCTTTGTGAGATGTTATTCCCCTTTTTCAGTCATTAGACTCTGTGATGGAAAGGAGGGTCAATAGTGACCATCAGGTGTTGGGGGATCATAAGCATTGAGACTTCATCTCATGAAGTTCACACTTGATGATCTCTAGTAGTTGAGATCATGAGGACAGACCCACCCAATAAGAACACCACATGTTTTAGGTGTCATTGGTCATTCCTATCTATGGACATGTGTAATGGTCTATAGGCTTGAGATCATTGTTAGTGGATTTCATTTAATTACGTACATTTTATGCAAGGTGAAAACCATAGAGACAAAGTCATGGAGAGGTAGTTTGTATCGGGAATGTCATTAATGGAATGGAATTGATTGAATGATCGAGAAAGGATTTGTATCTTTTGAGTTTAGGAAGAGATATCTTGGGCCTGGTTGATTTGGATGGTGGCACCTTCATTAAATCCATGGCCATGGTAGTGGAAGGTAAGATCGTTCAGACAAATCAACAAATAAAATAAAGAAATATAAAGGATGATAACACTAGTGTCTATTCTGCTTTATTTAGATATCTATTATAAAGAGATTATATTACACGGAATGTGTTCATATGAAGGAAGTCAATACTTTGACTTTGCCTTATCTCTATAGGGGTCTCTATGGGTTATTATACCCCGCTCTTGTTCGGTGGATATTATTCACTACTACTGAGGTAAGGGCATAGAGGTTCACACACAATAGCTCTTTGAGAATCTTACCTATTCTGGGAATAGGAATATTGAACTTGGTGGGCCCCACAAAAGGGTCCTAGTACTATCCAAGTTCTTTGGATCACCAAATAATAAATGAATTCATTAATTATTCAAGTTGATAATAATTCGTTGAATTTATTTAAAACATGTATTTACATATTATATAGTAAATACAAGTATTACTATTATTCGAATGGATTTTAATATCATAGGTTCGTTTAATATTAACAGGGGGTGTGAGTTGAGTTAAAGACTCATGTTTATCATGTAATATATTTATATATATATTACTAGTAAGTGATAAATTATAAATATTATTTATTGCATAATTTTATTTGTCATAAATATTTATTTATAACACATATATAGCAGATGTTCATTATACAAGGGTTGGGAATCCATACCATGTGTTTTGAACATTCCCTATATAAGTTAGATAGAGGCTCTCCCATGGAACTATTCATCTGTTAGATTTGAGAGATTCCCTCTCATCCTGGAATCTAGAGAGAGAGTATCTTAAGTGAAGGAATATCTTCAAGTTCATCCATCTCGGATTAAAGGATCCTTCCTTGCTGTGATCGTCGCTGCACTGAAGTGAGAATTGAAGATCTGTGCTAGCACCCGGATCTCGATGAATGGCACACGAGTAGATTCGATAGGCGTGTGTGGACGATCAAGAGGGCTTTGACATTAGAGTCTTCAAGAAATTATTTCCAGCGACCTACGATGGATTTTCACATGAAAGAACTGAACTAGGTACATGTTCAATTTATTTGTTCTCTGTTTAAATCTTGCGTGATCCTCAGACTGAACCAGGACAAGATCACTAGAGTTGAAAGGGTTATGTCACTCCGGTGATGCAAAAAAATTTAAATTCTCAGACCACCATCTTCTGATTCACCGTCCCGGTACCTAAAATTGTCAACTCCACTAAAATTTTATTTTGATTCTGGATTGATACATCAACCTTTCCTAAAATATGAAGAGCTTTATAAACCAAAAGAGTCCCCCTATTGAAAATTTCATAATTATAACACCCCATAATCCCTCTCTTGAATTTTGAGTGGAAATAAACTCCATATTCAATTGGTCAAGACAAAGTGAATGTGCAACACTGAACAATAAAAATCTTGTGTTTTTCAACACAGGATTCATAGATACACTGCGAGAAGAATATATTCAATAGTTTACTCCTTGTTCATTGAAATATTTATTTATAAGTCCTTTATTTCCAAATATCAAACACATGGGACCATCTTACACTAATTTTTATTTGGATTCATATTCCATTTCCCATCATATGACCTTGTATTATTTTGAAAAACAACCTTCCTCTCATTCTGCAGGTGTTTAAAAATTATATCTTGATCCCCTTCTAATGAAATCCCCCAATTAGGATCAGATTCATAATTTCTAAAAACTCAATTTTAGAAAAGTTTCATTAGTTACATCCCACAATAACAATCAAATACCAATATTTCTCAAGTGATGTGACTAAAAAAACATCCCATTATGGGTGGCCAATGTTCTCCATAACCAATTTCAAATAACCTCTAATCATATTGATGTGATCAATTGTGGTTTTAAGTTTTGATATTTACATTCAAAATACCATTGGTAATTAGAAGAATTTTTTCATTGCTAATGGCTTCCCATACCTATCAATAAGAATTTTCATAATATCTGAAGAAGTTTTTAATTCATGGATGTTGTAATCCATGTTTTAGGATAGTGAAATCTGGAAAAATATAAGTGCTTTCTATTCTATCCTTTCCTATTCTTATTTTTTAATCAGTTTTTTCTTAGTACCTATCAATATCCTTTTATTATAGAAACCCCTCTATATACATATTCTAGGATCAAAAATCCTTCTTAGAAAAATTCTCTACTCAGAACATGCACTAATCTAATTTTATAACTTTTAGAGACAATAAACTCCCACTAAATTAAAAAACACAGAATAGGTATTAAGAACTACATACTGAATCCTCTAACATTGAAAAGGGAATAATGATGCTACTAAACTGAACATTTGATTCGCCTTCCAAAGGTTATATTCCTGAAATGAACTACAACTAAATCTATGATACCACATGTTGCTTCTCATGAAACAATGAAACTCGTAGAAGTTACATATCTAGAACATAAAAGGCCAAAACAAAGTACCAAAATGAACATGAAAACTAATTTCTATAAAATAAAGAATAAAAACATACCTAATTTACCACACTTAATCAATTACCTCAGAAAAACTCAAAAAATAACCTTGAAATAAAACAATTTAAAAAAATTATGAAAAAAACATAATTATTTTACATTGTTCATATCTGACTCCAAATCCATGATGGGGATGGTGAAAACAATTTTATTATGAATTAAAATAACATTATAATGATTGAAAAACCATAAAATCATATGTTATGTCACCCTAATAAAATATTAGAGTTCATCTAGTGAAAATAATTTACAAAACATTCTAATCTTTATAGGGATAAGTCTAAACATATAAAATATATAAAATCATCCCTCTTCCCATTAAATGACTCCACTACCTCAATTCCATTTTTTGGTATACAATGTTTTCTTCAAAAAAGTGTAGTAACATATTCTTAGGTAATACCATTCAATATTCTTCTATAATCGAATATATACAAAACCCCTAGAGAAATAATCATATATATCCTTAATGAGAAAAAAAACACATGCAATTATATTGCATATTTGAATGACCTATATTAAAATCATTAGGGGTATCTTCTTATTTCCCATCATCAGATATAGACACTTTTGGTCATCCTATATCTAGAAACTTAAACATGGGTAATGCCACTTTTATTTCTACATAAAATATAAAATGTTAGGATAATAGATTCACTCCGTCTGTAATATATATAAAATTGATATAAAATTGTTTCTAAATGAATAGATCCTAACAAATATTATTAAAATATATCATAATGCTTATGATATAGCCATATCCTACACAAATATATGGCTTTTCAAGTGGTGTTATAAAATTAAAATACTACAAATAAGGATATTCCGAAAAAATGTGAATTTTCAACAAGTATTTTGTGCCATATTACACACTCATATAGTTTAATATGATTTATCAAAAAAAAGTACATGATTTCTATTGGCATTAAGGAATATCTCTATCAAGTTGAAATTCATATACCAAGGATAATGGGTGATAAAACTTATGCACTCGCACCATGGGAATTTCAAGAATGAATAGTTATAAATCCCCAAAAGTTTATAGTTCTCCCAAATGATCATTGGTATCTTGACATGAATGATAATATGATTTTTCATTCGAGTAAAGGATTAATGGGGATCAAATTATTTAATTGAGTGGGGAAATGGGATAATGTGAAATTATGTGACTGAATTCAAAATAAAAGATCTAAGCATGGCTATATATCCTATGGTAACAAGACTAAATAAAAATTTAGTTATGTATATAATCATTTATGACTGTGAAACTGATGTAAATTCAATGGAAATTAATGTCTCTAGGTATATGGTAAGAATATGGGATAAAATAGACAATTAAAAGAGCATTTCCCATCAATAATTTCAAAGACTATTTTCCATAAAAAATTACAATGAATCAAAATAATTAGAATCTTATTTAAATATAAAGCACCCTCTTTCATGTAATAATTTTTTTGAGTGAGAACAATTTCAAGATACTAATGGAAATTTTAAATTTTTAACCACCTCAAAGAAGATGATTTAACAGTCACACTACTTATACCTTCTCTCAAAAGGGGTTCAAATTGTTTCTCATTGTAAATTTGACTCTCATGAAAAATATTCCTTAAAAATTTGATACAAAGTCCTTGAAACTTGGTAATATTTTACATAATCTCTAGCTTGGGAAGAAATTCGGGAAAAAAATTATTACTCATATTTTGAATCTTGGATCCAAAATAGTTATAATTTCCATTAACAATGTGTATTGTATCCAACACTTAACAAATACATAATTCATATTTTGAATCATTATTTTGAAAAATAATACTCATTATGTAAATTATTATCAAAAAATACTTAATATTAATGAAAATATAGTGATAAGAAAACTGTAAAAATAATATTCAAAATAACATGGACTGTTAAATATTTCTCTGATTTGGTAAATTATAACCCAAAATGAAATAAAAATTTAGATAATATCTCCCTAAATTAATCATAGTGGATAAATCAAAATACTCTAAAATCTTTGTTGGTATCAGAAAAGGTTTATACATGAAGAGAGAGGTGGTGAAATATTTCATTATAAGTATAATATAATCCATCACAAAAAATAATGATTAGTAATTATTCATAACAGTACTCTCCTTTCCTCATGAATGATATGAATCAAGAAATAAATAATGGAGGGAAACAAGATATTTTAATTGGTTCTCCATAACTATGTTAATCCAAGTATAATGCAAAGAAAATGTGCCAGAAAACATGAAAAACTATATATAATTTTTTTATACGGTTGGAGTATTTTTACTGACCATCCTATTTCAAAAACCATTGGAAAAAAATATCACTACTAACTAACATTCATGGAACACACTACACCTACAAATTTTGCTAATTTTACCTTTTCTAATAGATAATAAGATAAGACCAATGATGTTGTCTTAATAATACCAACCATAATAGGATTGAAGAATGAAAAAATATTCCATAAAGAAGTGTCACGGCTGACACAAGACGAGGATCAAGCCACAACTACCGCAAGCCCACCTCCATAGGTCAGGGGTGGTGACATGTTCAGAAGTAATAACTAACTCGGGGAGGATTTTTCCTCAATACATCTATACACATACACAACCATCCCAATGAAAAAGTGTAGAGGGGAAGAATGAAAAGATGCAAGGGAGCTATAAAGTGAACCAAACATGAATGAACTTCTAGAATGTAAAAATTTAAAGTATTGTAAATTGAAAATTAATGAGAAAAAATACACACCCAACCTAAAAAGTGTCCCAAACTAATAGAAAACCTGAAAAGTAAATATCTGAATGAGATCCCAACTCCAAAATCCCAAGCTACGACCAACATATATGGTCTAAGAACACATTATCCCCAAGGCCATTTGTAGTCATGGTCACCCTATTTTTCATCTGCATATGACACGATACATGAATGAAAATCCCAACAATGGGTGAATATAAACATACCTAGTAGGAAACCTCAAAATATAATGGGGGGTTAGTAAGAGATACAATAGAAGGGAAAGATGGTAGATTGAATAAGGTACAGTGAAAGTTTACAACTCAACCCCAAAAAAGAGTGAAAGTAAGATCATATAAGAAAAAGGGGATAAACATAGGGAGTAGATGAACTACCCATTGAGACTCAACCAACAATAGTAGGAGAGTTGACTCATCCAACCAAAAGAAGCTAAACACTGAAATTAGGTGGCATACTATGCTTGTATTCACCTCTCATAGAAAGAGTGTAACCAAATCCAAGGTGTAGATATAGGAGGATACACATATATATATATATGATGTGTCAAAAATAAATCCAAATGATATAGTGAGGGTATCCCCATCTCATAGATCAGACCAAGAAGAAGAGTATCCAACATTTCCAAAAGTCCATCAATAATGCCCAGCATCCCATTCGTCTTCCAAGAAGTTATAGTACAATTCAAACCATGCCCCATCACTATGCCGCACAATTTAGGGGTAAAACATGATGTAGAGGAACCATGCCATAGTACAACAGGTTGGTTCCAATCAAATGTTGTCAATGACCCACTACTTAGTGATATTGGACGGTATCACTCAGAAGACATCGAGGACCCACTACCCAGACCAGTTGGAGCATACTACTCAGAAGATGTTGAGGACCCATTGCCTAGCCCAGCCAGAGGGTACAACTAAGAAGACATCGAGGATCCACTACCTCACCCAGCTAGAGGCTACCACTCAAAAGTCGTCACTGGCGATCCTAGATAATCACTGCTATCATCGAGCATTCTCTTAGTAAGAACAGTGTCAAGAACATTCCACGTAATTTCTTTAAATCCATAACTGAGGGAACTATCACATTATACTTGAAAAAGCACTCAGTTTAGGCTATTCATGGGACAAAATACGAGTTCAAAAAAAGGATATATATATGTTCTATGTTTCCTCATAAGGACTCAAGGGGTACACAATGTGCGAAGGAACCCAAACGGTGTGTGGTCCCACTACACAACCCGACCATTTCTATGGAAGAAACATCACTCCATCCCACATATTAGTACACACCATGTAGGTGGACTACACAGTATTTCTAGGATAATAGGGATCGGGGCATGTCCTACTCTCTGTGTCCTTGCACTTGAGTATACGACATGATAATCCACATGGGGTACCACCGATGTGATTTGACCATGTGTGTGTACTTGGAACATGGCCTGTGACAAGCATTGTGATCCATCACATGAATCACTCAAATGGATAAGGTGGTACACTGCGTGTTGGTGATGTACATTTCATTCCATCCTTATGGGATTCCAAAACCCTAGCCACTTTCACTGAAAGGTAATATGTCATGGGTTCATCCTTTAACATGGTGTGTAGTCAGGTTGTCGATACAAATTCCAAATCTCTAAATATGTGTCCCATGAATTGAATATGGCAATCACTTCTCATATTTTGTGGTATCTTTGACCTAAAAATGTGGATATAGCTGAAGAACGTGGATCCTGACCACCATTAACTGGGAATTGGTTTTTGTCATCATCCAGGGTTTTTCTGCTCATTCTGTGTGGCACCACACCACTATTCATCCGTTCATGACCTTTATTCACAAAATTGTTCATCCTATCCTTGGAATGATCCAAGATCAAAACTCCATTTTTCAAACTTTTTGGTTTCATTAATCTTCCATGAATCTGGGTGTTTGATCAAGCTTGTTACATCATGGAAAAGTTGAACCAGGACCATGGGGATCCAACTAATGAAAAATGTGAGGAAGATTGGGGAGAAAGGAACAAATCCAAAGGTTTAAGGATTGATTCCCATAATTCTTGGCCAATTGATCAAGAATGAAAAAATATGGGTTAGTTGAACAATTAAAAATAATTTAAATCCAATACTCAAGAACAAGGAAAGGCTGTAAAAAAAGGTAAATATTGAAGAAGAATAATCAATCTACTTGACTATTTAATAAAAGTGCATAAAAATTAAAAATGATGAGATTGAGTGCTTCATAGGTTATGAATAGATCTATGATGAAGAATATGGCCACCAAAGATTTTATATAATACATTGCATTTACTTGATCCTGATCTACTCTGATATGAAGTTTTGTCATCATATAATGTGATATGTCGACGGAGGAGAGAGGAGAGCTCTTGAATTCTACCAAGGATTTGGTTACTATCAATGGAGAATTAATCCTAGTGATATTCTTATATATTTTATCTATTTTTCTAAAAATAATTAATTAATTAATTCATATAACATACTGCTAACAACTGAGGAATCAAAAAAACCCAGGATGACTCATTTTAGTTCATGCCTACGGTAAACAAGACTTTTTAGACTCAACTGTGGTCTCATGTTTCTGACCCAAACATATGTTTGAGAGTTATCCCATTTTCCTTAAGAATATGTGTGCACACAGCATAAAAATATTTAATATCTTTATAAAATTAATTATTGGAACACCAGGTCTCAGAATCACACAAAGTCTTAGAGAGTAGCTATGAAAATATATTTAGAAATATTTCAATGTCTTACATAGAAAAACTAGATCTATACATATTTCCCTCATTAAATATTTTCATCGCTGGGAAGAAAAAATATCAAAACAACTCACGATTATGAGCCCACAACAGGCTCCACTACTCTCAGGATCTCTCCTGCACAATCCCAAACATCCACAACATGAGAAACAAGGGGATGGTATGTCCATAGAGCATATTCTCCTACCAATCCCCGATTTCCAATGGTTCTTTGCAAAGGTGGAACTGTCCTTAATGAAAAATAACTCCACTTGATTACGTTCATAAGGTCAAGGATATATCTCCTTAGTTATGATAGGTGGAATAAATCTTGTACACACTCTAGGAGTGGGAGTAGGGTGAGGAGGTAAGAAACCTCACTAACCCACTGCATAATCTTGAATGGTATGATGAACCTTGGGTATATATTTTCTCCTTGTATGAAACTCTATAATACTCATCATTGGGGTAATTTTTAGAAAACGTGGTCTCCATAATTAAACTCCAATGGCCTATGATGATGATCTACATAAGATTTATGTCTTCTCTGGGTCATCCTCATCTTCTAATGGATGACCTATACATTCTCCATCATCACATGCACTATCCCTGGCCCCATAAGAGATGTCCCACCAATATATTTCCATCAAAAGGGTGTCCTTTTGGGTCTTCCTTATAGGGACTAAAATGGTGACATGTCGATGGTAGAGTGGTATATGTTATTTTACACAAACTCTATCAAGGGTAGGTGATCCTACCATGTTTTAATGAAGTCTAACACGTAATCCCTCAATATATCCTCTAACACTTAGATATTATGCTAAGTCATCCCATCAGTATAGGGATGAAAGGATGTAATCATCCTTATCTAGGTGTTTAACACCACCTTTTTGCATCTCCACAATAGCAACATAAACTCTATATCATGGTTAGAGATAATTATTTAGTTCACCCCATTGAGGTGAAGGACCTCACGTACATACAACCACTCCAAACTCTCCACTGAACTCTTATCCCTAATAGAAAAGAATTGTGACGACTTCGTGAGTCAGTAAACTATCACCCAGATGGAATCATGGCTATATTTGTGTGCATAAGACCTATGATGGTGTCCATGGATATTTCATCCCACTTCCACTCAAGTATCTCAAGAGGGTGTGACAATCACACCAAAACATGGTGCTCAAACATAACCTGCGAACAGGCGAGGAATTTAGAGATGAATGAATATAAGATTCATCTCAATATGGACCACCACAACTGCTGATTAAGGACTTTAAACATATTCCCCACACTGCGATTTTTGGAATTCTTGCATCTTCTCCACCCCTAACATGAATGAAACCACTATTCATCCCTAGAAGAAGATGATGTGATTCCTTCATTTAGAATTTTCATCTGGTGAGTTTCATTTGCATATCTGATCACGTAAGACCTCATAGTTGATGTATCCTAGGTAGAACTCTCCCACATGCTCGAGAAGTGAAGATAATTGACTAAGGAAATGTTTTACTCTCCTTCTCCACCAAGCTCAACTATAGGGAACCCAATAGCTCCAAAGCCTCCTTCACCAAGCGAGCATGGGACTTCCTACTAAGGGAATTTAATATAACATTTTACTTCTCTAGAGTATATACTTTATCAATGTCATAGAGATATTCGAACTCAAATAAACATTTTTTTTCTCAGGTTCAGGTCCCATTGAGTGAAGATGTAGTTGAGACTATGGTGGTCTTAGTAAACCATGAAGCACTTTCCCAAAATGTAGTGCTTCTACAACCTAAAGGTGATGAATACCACTGATATATCTAGGTCATGAGTTTTGTAGTTATTATATTGGGGTCTCAAATACCTTGACTTGTTTGTGATGAATGTATATAGTTGAATCAACACATAACCAACTCCAGATACTAAGGCATCTCAATACACAACAAAGTCCATGACATTCTATGGTAGTCCCAACACTGGAGCACTCATCATCCTCTACCTATAATCCTCAAAGGCCCTCTAACACTTCTCATACTAGGTAAATGATTACCCTTTCTATGATTGTTTAGTCTAAGGGGATTTTATACTAGATAATTCTACCACAATCGTCAAATAGTTCCCTAGAAAATCATGGAAGCTCCCCAACTATAACACGTTCTTGGGTGGATTCCAAGAAAGCACTTCCTCAATATTCGGTGGATACATGGAGAGACCATGCTCACAATTAACATTCCCTAGAAAGTGAACTCATGAATGTAGATCGAGAACATTGAGATATTTCCATAAATATGGCGCTCTTAAAGAAAATCGTGGATCATCATCATGTGATTAGTATGAAGAGTAGATGAGTATGTAGTCGATGAATAAAAAACAAAATGGTCCATGTATGGATAGAAAACCTGGTCCATCAAATCCATAAATATTGAGGGCACATTCATTACACCAAAGGGAATCACTAGAAACTCATGGTGTCAATGACATCATCATAACTCCATCATTGGAATATCAACCTCTCAATCCCTCAATAGGTGGTAGTCATAATTGAGATTAATCTTTGTGATCCATATCATGCCTCACAACTAGTCAAAGAGGTCATAAATCCTCAGAAAGGGGTACTTTTAATTTATCATTCCTTAGTTCATGTGATGATATTCCACACAAATATGTATGCTTCATTCCCCCTTTTACATGAACGACACCCGATCTTCTCAGTGGGACACACTAGGCCTGATGAAACCATTCTCTCGAAGGCCTTCTAACTACAAATGCAACTCCCAAAGCACTATAGGGGCTATCCTCTATGCCGTACAGGATATTATGGCTTACCCTGGATGTAATTCAATGAAAAAATCTATCTCATGACTCAGAGGTAGTCCTGAAACATCCTCGGGGAAGGAATCCAGGTAATTCTCCACAACTTAAGAAACCCAAATTTTTTAGGAGACTACTGCACCAAGTGATAAAATCAATAAATTATGGGTGTTGGACTATATCCTCCTACTCACAAAACCGAATTTCCTTACCACGAGATCACTTTAAAAAAGGCGAATCTCATTCCATCAGGGCGTAGGTATCTAAATTGTCTACGGGGACAGTCAATATGGGCCCATACCATGGATATCCAATCCATACCTAAGATAAAATCATAGGGTACCATTGTGACAACCCTTAGTTCTCATATGAACCTCCCTCCTCTAAGAAATAGATCACACTACCGATAGGTAAAATATACAGAAGTAGTGATCCCTATAGTAACCTCAAGATGAAACTACTATGATATCACCTCAACTATGAGATCCATATCTCTCACCAGATGTATAGAGATAAATTAATGATTGGATCCTTTGTCTACTAATAGTGAAGAAATAGTAGATAATACACAGATCATACCTTTTATCATATCATGTGTTGCCATATCATAAACCTCAAAAGCTTATAGTTGTTCATGGAGGAGACCTCCAACTCATTGATCAAGATGTGGTACACTTGTTGGTGGTGGGGGAAGGATATCATAATAGAATCCACCACCCTTAGCTCCTCCCACTCCACAACCATATCTACCTCTATAAGGAACAACGTGATCACACTGATGCCTCAACAGTGGTGGTCCATTAGATATCTTCTTAGGATTCTCTTCAGGAATAGTCAAGTAGTCTTTTGCCATGAGACCTCACTAATCATAAGTAAAGCACATCCACTCTCTGGAATTGCATGAATCTCTCTAATCCCTCTGGCCATGCGCCTGAGTTTGTTGACGAAAAGGTCTCATGTGTCAAGTTTGTGGTGCCTGGAGTTTGCTAGCTACTACAGACGACTCATTTTTGTGGTTCCCACTGCCATCTCCAGCTATCAGGAATCCCTTTAATATGAACCTCTCTTTCACAAGTTCTTACTCCATCACCACAACATAGGTGGAGATGAACAAAGGTACAATGCTGGCTTAGATCACCTTGTGGAGTCCCTTCTCAAACTTCCATTCTCAAAAGTAGTTATCCTAGATCATGTTAATAGATTAACGTGTAATGTATGTGAACCTCACTGCATACTCATACACTATAATCCCTCCCTAATTGAACTATAGAATCTCATATATCTAGACTGAGTGTATGAAAGAGGGGTAGTACTTCTCATGTAGCAACTGCTTGAAATTAGGTCATGATAGTGTCAACTTATTGTGAATCTATATAAAAAGGATCCACAAACACCCAAATAGTCCATAAAAGAGGCAAGATTCTAGTGAATCCTCCTAATTTCTTAGAGTTTGAAAAAGTGTAATGATATATACCTCTAAATCCTTCCAATCCTCTTCCACCTAAGGAACTTTCTTGTCATGGAACCACAGTGGACTCTCACGTTGGAACTCACGGTGTGTACTAAGCTTGTGCACGTCCTCAGCCTACTCTCCTAGAATAATATACTTCTTAGTAGGGGAGGTGTTTCTACCTTACCACATAAAGGAAGGGGATCATGGGTTGGACCTTGAACCGAGGTCTCATCACTCACATGACCATCATCACAAACCGAAGCTGGTATTATAGATGTCTATCATCTTGAATGCATCCTGAATGTTAGCAAGGAGTATTGTGGTATGATGAGAATATATATATATATATATATATATATATATATATATATAATAAATGTAATATGAATCAAGAATTATAGTCAAAAAATAAATCCTATATGATTCATATATCATTATCACTATAACAAATGTATCAGTGTGCCATGATGGAAAGAAAATAGTAAAGGTCTTGGTGAATGGATACATCAGTAACTGCACCATCATTGGACTCCCTGATATAAGAGCTACAATAGAGTCACTTTTACACTTTCACCCTAAACCAAACTAATTCATATTAAGGGGATATGTCTGAATAACATTCCAATGAATGATCTTTCTCTGATACTAATCTTTCACATCCATACCCAAGCTAGGGATCAAGAGGTAACTACCCTAAGTATGACTCCATTGGATCAGGGGTGGAAATAAGCATATAAAGAATAAATAACTTGGTGTGGACTTTTTTTAAATACCATTAGAAACTCAGAAATAAAACTCAATGAAAAAGTGGAGAGGGGAAGATGGAAAATATTGAGCATTGTTATAATGTAAACCAAACATGAAAGGACCTACAGATAGTACTAGAGTACGGTAGTGTAAACTAGAAATTAATGGGAAAAAATACATTTCCAAGAAGAAATTTGTCCCAACTGGATATAAAACTAGAAAATTAAATAGCTGAAGGAGAGTCCATCTATTGAATCCCAAGATAGGACCACCGTATGCGGTCTAGTCACCTAGTATCCATAAGATTCTAAATAGTCATGGTTTAACTTTCCATCATCTACATAAGATAATATGTGTGTGGGAAAATCAGAGGAAAAATTAAATAAAAAAATACTGTGTAGGACACCCTGACTGCTGAAGGGGGAGAAGTATGGGACATAATGGTAGAGAAATATGGTAGATAGAATAAGGTATAGCGAAAGAGTATAGATCAACCCAAAAAAAGAGTGAATGTAAGATCATCCAATAACATGGGGTAAATAATATCGGTATATGAATAACCCATTGAGCCTTAACCACCTAGAGTATGAGATTAGACTCATCAAACCATGGGAATAAAAATACTGAAAGCATGTTCCATACCCCACTCGTCTTTTATTCTCCTCGAATGAGAGTAACCAAATATATGGAATGGATATAGAAGGATATATATATATATATATCTGATTTGTAAAAATAAACATAAAATAGAGGGTAAGGGGATCCCTGTCTCATAGCTCATCCCAAGAAGAAGAGTATCCAACAGTTCCAAAAGTCTGTCAAAATGACCACCATCCAACGTGTCTTCCCATAAATAAACATACAATTCAAACCATGACTCTTCATTATGCCACATAGATTAGGGGTAATAATATCTTAGTAGAGTACCCATTACATAGTACAGTAAGAGGGTTTCACTCTAAAGGCATCAAGGACCCATTCCCACCTCTACTAGAGGGTACCACTCGGAAGATGTCGAGGAACCACTGCCAAAACCCAGCTAAAAGGTACCACTCAGAAGATGTTTAAGCACCCACTGACCATCCAAGTTAGAGGTAACCACTTAGATAATGTTGTGGAAGCACATCCCATCCCATCCCATCTAGAGGGTACCACATTGAATCCATCTCAAGTGATCATGCCTGATCAATGTTGTCCTCAAGTGTGTCCTTAGTAAGGGTCATTCCTGGAACATTCCACATCATATCTCGAAAGAAACAACCAAGTGAACCATCACTTTATCCATGTAACATCACTTAGGATAGACTTATCAAGGGCCAAAAATGCAAGTTCAAACAAATTAGATACATATGTTGAATTGTTTATCACATGGACTCAAGGGGTACATTGTGTTTGTGGGAACCCACACAACATGTGGCCCCACTACATAGCCTGGTCTTCTCCCTGGTAGCACTAATATAAATCCCATGTAGTAGTACATGCCATGTAGGTGTACTAAATGGTGTGTCCAGGATAACCGAGATCGGGCCACGTCCTACTCAACGTGTCCTTGTACTTGAGTACACGGCGTGCTGATCCACATGGGGTGTCGCTCATGTGATCTAACCATGTCTGTATACTTGGAATATGTAGTGTGCCTAGTTATGTGATCCATTACATGGATAACTCACATGGATATGGTATGAAATTATGTGGTGGATATGTACATGTTGTTCCATTCATATTGGATTCCAAAACCCTAGATTTCACTGCTCAGAGGATACACGTTGTGTGTTGATCATTGAACACGACGTGTAGTTATATTTTGCCAAAAATCCTAAATCTCACGATCCATTTAAAATTAATTGAATCTGGTAATATTTATTTATATTATCTAATATATATCACAAACAATGATGAATCTAGCTGAAGAACATAGATCTCAGATGCTGTTAACCAAGAATAAACTCCAATCATCATTGACAGCATCACCGCTCGTTCTACATACCAATTCACCTCTGTTCATCCAATTATCGTTCTTTATTCACTAAATCAATAATACATGCCTCAATATGATACCAGATCTATTCTCCTTTCATCAATCCATTATTATTTTCATCGATCATCAGCAAATCTAGGGGTCTAATTGATCTTGGTACCTCCCAGCAAAGTCGTACTCAAACAATAGGGATCTAAATGGTGAAGAGCACAAACAAGACTAGAGAGAAAGGAAAAAAAAATAGAATGTTTAAGGATATATTCCAAGAACTCTTTGAAAATAAATTAATAATGGGTAATCTGGGTTTTGATAAACAATTCAAAATTATTGAAATCCAGTACTCGGGAACATGCTAAGGCTATAAACAAGGGCACAGATCGAAGAATAACAATCATTCTAATCAACTATTTAATAAATGTGTGCTAAAACACCAATTGAAATGTACTAACAAAATATCAAATCAATATATGATGAATAATGAGTTTTCAAACAATTTGTGATAATTCATGGTGTTTTTTTGTATCCTAATCTGCTCGGATATAGAGTTCCATCATTGTCTGATATGATTTGTCGATAAAAGAGGGTGGAGAGCTCTAGAATTTTCCCAGTGGTTGTGTCACTATACCTAGAAAATTTATCTTGTAGATATTATTATAGATTTTATCCACTGAATTTAAAAAAATCATCAACAAAATAACTAATTAATTATTTCACTTAACATGGATCCAAAAGTGAACACACTGATTTTAGGTTGCACCTTGGGTAAACACTATATATTGGACTCAACTGTGATATCATATTTCAGATCTGAACAACCAATAAAGTGTATCATGATTTTTTTTAAAAAAATAAATGCACAATATAAAATATTTTTAATATTTTTATAAAATTATTTTCAGGCACATCAGGTGTCGGAATCGCATGTCATGTCAGCGTGTAGCTTATGAAAAATATATAGAGATATATCAAAGTATAACAAGAAAAAATGGATATATGTAAGAAGACTCTTAGAATAGTCTCCTCCTCGTCCTCCTCCTATATGTCTCCAGTATAGGTATAACATTCCTTACCTTAATTTTATAGTGATTCTAGAAACCCTATCTCTTATATGTATCCTTTATTACATCTCCATGTATTTTTTTGTAATATCTTTCAATGTCAATATTCAATCATATGGTTAGGATTAACTATCTGTTTTCCTAAAACTAAGAGATAATTTTAGGTGTACCACACATATTAATGTGGTCATTACTAATCAATAAAGGGGATTCAACCCCTTAAGACTTAGGCATATCCTTTAATCATTAATTCCAACTGTACCTAGTTAAACATCCTCGCCATGGTGTAGTACCCTTTGATTTGGATTATTTTCTCTTGGATTAATTTATACTATATTATGGTATCCCTTATGTTGAATGGATATTGTAAAAATAACTTATAAATAAAAACAACTTAGATATTTTATTTTCATTATCTTTGGATCTCTAAATGACTCTCTTAATATCCCTTTATCCTCAACTTGGTTGTGGTGTGGTCCTTTCCTCCGTGGTGCAGATCTATCTAAAATGGTATAGCCAAATAAATCTGTCTATAAGTACTTTATGATGTGGAAAGTTTCCTCATGGAATAAATACCTGGGAAAAAAACAAACAAAAAATACACGAAACTTAATCATATCTTTCACCATTCCTTCACCAAAACATTATAGTCTCATATTTGGAAGAGCCACCAAAATTCACCATAGACATTTTGCAACATGGAAAATACTTCAATGGAACAATCCAATATTTACCAAGAAGTGGTAAAGTATGTAACCTTATATAATTTATGAGTAACATTTTTAAGTTCCCCTCATGTTATAACATGGGGGTTTATAGTGTGGTGTTCTTCATGAAGACATTACTCCTTATATATTCTTCCAAACATAGTTTTCCCTCATCATAACATTATAATTTCCATTTACGTAATTAAAATTATAATAAATATATAGATTTTAAAAAACACAAAGAAAACAAATTCCTTTTTTCTAACAATCTCCCCCTTTGTGTTTGTTTAATATTTTAAAACAGATTAGACTTCCTTACATGGAAAAATTAAAAAAACTGATTAGATCCAACTAGTTCCACTACCTAAACTGTTTTCCATAATGGATAATATAAATGATTTACCAATCTCTATTTCTAGGACCACATGCGTTAATATTTAAATTTTGAATAATTTTTTAATGAGAACGTCCCGAAGAAAAAACTTCATTAGTCGTAATGCACTTCAAAATTAAATTGTTTACCCTAATTAAGCATTCAAGAAAACAGCCACATCCCAGAATAACATTGATATTTCTTTATTAATAGTAAGGAACAATTCATTTGATTTCTTCTCCCACTATAAACATAAAATAGTTATTCCACATTTCCAATGAATTCATAGGTAACTTTTCTAAAATTTAATAATAAAGAGTTGGATATTCAACCAATTAAAATAAGATAGAGTTACTATAAATTTTAACCAAATTAATTCCAATGGGGGAGTGGGGATCCATAGTATAAAAAATATTATTGTAGGAAGTTAGTTAGAATATATAATTCAATTTATGTCTTTTAAAAAAGTAATTAGGTCGTAATTTGTTCAAAATAGCTTTTATATGATCGTGTATAGACACATAATCTGACACCACCTGTCTTTCATATAATTCCACCTTGATAAAATGAGGCTTTATCTAGATGTGATTTGTACTCTAATAATTGATGATGTTATTTATAAAATTACTAATACTCGGATTTTCATACATTATAGAATTTAATGATTTCACATATACTAAGATATCTTTAAGATGTTGTCTCAAATAAATAAATTGACTGAATGATTTTAATATAATCAGCTTTGATGGTAATCAATGAAGATAATTATGGATTCATAAAAATCGAAGAAATATATGAAACACTAATATGAAAAATCACCAAATTAGGTTGAGTTTCAGTAATCATTTGATCCTAAGAAATCTCCATCTTGGAATCCCCATAACACCTATTGTGTGCTACTATGAAAAAATAATTCACAAATCCTATGTATGATTGAAATAACGATGTATCATCTTTACATCTATCATCAAAATATCAATATGTTATATTTTTTCAAGAGATTATTGGAATGAAAAAAATATATATTAGGCTATAAAACTTTGAGATACAATACTCCAAATAATCTTTTAGCACTCCATCACATTGACCTTATCTCTATCCTCATCCATTGATAAATTTATTCAGGTCTCCTGCAAACAATTCATTTTCCTTAAATCCTTTATTTGGAACCTTTGAGAAAAATCCTTTTCAAAATTATTTTGATAAATAAATGTACCATTTTTTTATTGGATCACTGAAAATTAAGGAAAAAAAATAAATCCATTAATCATAGAATTCCCAAATAAACCACACCTAAATATAGAAATCTACATATATTATGTGTCATACAAGACATAAAAAATTATCTAATCTCTATATATGATAAAAAAATATCATTTTATCATTTAATTTTGTGACGTATAAGATGTGAACAACTCAACCTATTGATAATCCAAGAATCGTTAGATATTTATCATATTGGGAGTATTAAGCTCTCAATGAATTCTTTCATCCATTCATTTCCTTATTCAACCAGAAATATTTTTTTATCTTCATCTATAAGAAACCTATCTTTTTGTTAAATGTATACTTCCTCCTCTAGAACTCCATCTAGGAAAACTACTTTATGTCTATTTTATAGAATTTTAATCCTTTTTGCATCAGCATAGATAATAATAACCATAGGATATCAAAATGATCCACAAGTGAAAATTTATTATCTATATCAACACCCTCGATTTGGGAATACCCCTTATACACTATCCATGATTTTTTGATAATTTTTCTTTTTTATTTTTCTTATTCTAGAATACCCACTTGGGTTTGATGAAGTTACTTCCTTTCGATCTTGGACAACATCCCATGTTTTCTTTTTATCTAACTATTAAAACTGATCTTGCATATCGTTGACCCAATTTAAATAATTAAAATCAAATTAAAAATAAATTAAACTCTACTTATGATATAAGAGAGTTTTTATTCTAAGAATTCATCCTTCATCTTTGAATCATTCATTTCTGGTCTTCGTTACTATTTTCATTACTAATTTTAGATATGATTTTCACTCTATGTGTATCTATTGAACAAATAAGATTTTATTCATTCTTTGTATATTATTTATAATTTTTTATGTCATCATGTGCTCCCAATTAACTCTTCACTGTAGTATCACATTCGTCCCCCAATCCATTTTTATAGTGTTATAAAATCTAATTTCTAGTTTACAAACTCTACTAATTCTCAATAACAATTATATCTTGGATATCCAATGTTTTCACAAGAAACTTTTTTATTTAACTTATAAACAAAACTTTTGGATGAATAACACATAAATGTACTTAAATCTCCATGAGCCTCAATATTTTGGTTCTTCCCTTTTTTGATAATAAGAAATTTATATTCAAGCACTGGAATGTACTTTAATATTGTCCTATTCCCAAACCATATCTCATATGGGGTCTTCCATTCATTTAGGAATAACCAACCCCTATTAGAGATATAAAATAATGCAACCATTTCTTCCTTCCAAAAATGCTATAGTAGACTCTTATCAATGATACTTTTTAGGCCATTTTGTTGAAACTATGGTTCCACCTCTCAGTGACTCTATTTTGTTGAGGTTTACTCCCCAAGGATACTTGATTCCTTATCCGAAGATTCTTGAGATAATATTAATCCTATTAATTTATGAAGTATATACCATTATCTGTCTGTAACATTTAAATTTTCATCACAAAAGTCTTCTCCACTAACCCCTAATAATTATTAACATGTTTACATATGTTATATTTGGGATTAACGAACATAAACCATTCCATACCTCTATAAGCATCAATAAAAATGAAATCAATTTTCATACATCCCTGCCCTTGGTTGTTATGGATCCACACACATCCATAAGCATTAGATTGAGTAACATTGTTTATTTATCCATCATTGACATGAAGGTATTTTAAATAATATATTTTTTTTGAATTTATCTCATATATTAGTGAAATCACATGAAATATTAGGGATATCTTGAGAACATTAATTTTTCACCAAGACCTCTAAGGATTTTAGCTCAAATGATGAAGACATTTACATATATATTGATTTTCCTCCTATATGGAAAAATAAAATCTACCTTCTTCACCCATGAGGGAAATATTTCCATGGTGCACATTACATTCAAAATAATTACTCCACCCATCCCTTTAAGGGTGAATGTACTCTTATTGAACATTAACACATGACTCAACTCAGATAATTGACTCAAACTTTTTTTGGATATAACCTTCAACTAGTAAGACATCCTCATGCCTTATATATCTTCCTCCAATTATTTATTTCATGGAGAGAATTATCTTCAACCCCTCATTGTTTTCAATTATAATAACACCAACATTTTCATATTTTATTCTTGAGATAATATTTTTATTTATGAACAAATGAGAATTACATATTCTATTTTGAATCCATGTGTTGTCTCTATCTATCAATATCAATGAAATTGAATTGATTTTTTCTTTTCATATATTTTCCCTTATTTGATAGTGTTTTATAATTTTTTTTCTTTAGTGGTGAAAGAAGTAGTTATATCTATAAATCCTTTATTTCTTCCCCATATATCAAAATATAAAAATTATTATGTGTTTCCATCCTTCTTGATGATGTTTATAGCTACAAATTTTTATATTTGGGTCTCATTTTATATATTATGTTACACAATTGATAGTAAATCCATTTAATTATGTTTATCACCTATACAACAAAATAAATTCCATCAAATACATATTTTGTATACGAAAATTTTCTAATCTATTTTATTTCTCCCAAGATATTTAGTGAATTTTAAAAATAAAACACACATATTTTATTGTCCCAAAATTCCAAAATAATAACACTAAATTAATGATTCATTATCATGTGTCTTGATTTATCCCATTATGAAATTTTGGGCCTTCTTTCTGTTTACCAAATCAATCTTCTTCTGTTATGTGGTTTCTTGTAGATTTAAATAAACCAAAATTTTATTTCACTTCTGATCAAGACCCTCAATGGATTTTACATTATCATTTAACCTCTGAATTTATATAAAAATAATATCTTTTTATTAGACTTCCAAAAAGATTACTTAGATTCTTAATTGGTAGGGGCACTCTGACATCTCAGTGAAAAACATGACGTAAGAAGTATTTTTGATTTATCAAACATTACACACAAAATCATCACTTAAAAATTTATTTCCTCGTTTATTTTGATGCTTTAATTCAAATTATTTATCAATACATATATGTTCTGGGATTCACATTCAATTTTGAGAATAAGATCAACTTCCTTCACCAAGGTTAAAAAATTTCTAAATTTATGTCTTCTAATATCTTCTTTAAATTTGGTCTTCTCACTTTCATGAAGATGCATATTAAGATTGGAGTCCCACAAAACTCTCTTATCATTAATAATTTTATCCCTCCTAACATTGATTTCATCTTGTTTATCTTTTAAATAAGCTTCAAGGTCATATTGTCCCTAAATTTCCAAATCATCATCATTATTACCTTACACTTTTTTATTGTATACAACATCCACCAGAACATATTCATTGAGTAGTCTATAATCATTAAACTCATATAATTCTATTTCTTCAAAGATATCATATTTTTTTTGAAATTATGTTCTTCCTATTAAAAAATTAAATCCATATATTCCATTTCATATTCATATCATTAAATTATTTCATTATGGGTTCTTCATCCTCTACATTATCCTAAAATGTCTTATGACACATAGAATCAAGATTCCAAAATTTTCCACCTATAATAAATGAATGTGGTTGATTGAAGTTGAATTTCCCCTTTCATATTTTAATATTAATGGATAGTAAAGACATTACATCTTAAATTACTTCCTCTTAAGGATCATACTTCAATGAATGTTTATTTATATCATTAAATGATACCTCATAATAATTTTCCTTTGACACCAAATAATTTTAATTGTTTCTCACAAAATCTCCAAGAGGAGTGATATGGTGGATTCATAATGTTACCTTATTTTGTTCTTTGTCTTTAAATATTGAGAATTGCGGATTAAACCCACGAGGTAAGATTCTCATGATACCTTAATCATTTATGATCTCTCTATATACCTGTATATCTTACACTAGAATGTTCACCCAATATAAGAATGCATTTACTATCTCATTAATGATAATTATTATATCCTCAAAATTCTTTATCAACACTTAAAACTTTTCTTCCTTATCTTCTTATTCAACATTATAGTCATTGAGAAGTTTCTCCCACATAAAATGATATTTGTTTTTGTTTTTAACAAAATAATCTTTGTATAGATATGGTAGGCTAATCCTACTCTAAGAGAATTAATTTACATTATGTCAACATCCAATTCCCTACGAGATTTATTTTAAATAGATTTTAACTCTATAATGGGTGTGATTCCATGCATAGATACCATGTACAAATAAATCCCAAATGAAACAAATTGTGTTGAATTATATTTCTTTATAGTTGGAAATAAATTCTATCAAATAAAGGTATTATCTTATGATTAAAAACTACTTCAATTAATTATTATAGGGAGAAAAAATTATCATGACCATTTATATCAGATATAAACTAGGATTCAAAAAGAAGGGTGACACAATGAGGGGTGGTGTGGGGATGAATCACGATACAATAATTGTAAAATAATCCCTCACCAATGATATTATTTCATAATGATTATAAAAACCTATATATTACCCTTGTTAATGATATTATGTGACACAACTATAAAATACAGACCACAAATATTTTTGTTGGTTCACCCTAATGAGGATAATACATGGAGAAGGAAAGGGAAATGTTCCAATAAAACAAAAAACATAAAATCTCACTTATATTTTATAAGTTCATCATAGGTGCACTAACAGTCATGGTTTAAAAACTATATAATAAATAAGGATTAATACTCTATAAAATTTTAGGAATACATTGATCCCCCAAATATTTTTTCATTGAACTTTTCAAATAGAAAATAAGATAACACTATCAGTGATGTAATAATTATCTTGACCGTATTTGAATGGAAAAAATTCAAATAATTTCTAGATAGAATTATCATAGAATACCCTCCTCCTCCGGATTATTTATATAAAAGGTCATAAAATAATCTCATAACTTTTCTAGTGATTTTGGAAATCCTCTCTCTTATGAATATCCTTTATAACTTTTCAATGAATTTTTTTTGTATATTAAGGAATCAACACTTATTAAAATATATATGATTAGTTTTTTCCTTTATAAACCTCTAAGATGATTCTATTTGTACCAAATATGTTAATGTGGTCATTAATTACCAATAGTCATGATTCAACCTATTGAAACTTTTGAATCTTATTTAATTTTTAATTCCAACTACATTGGAAAAAATAGACTAACAATGATGTGGTTTTCTTTACTGTAGATTAGTGTGTCTTTGCATTAGTAATTGTGTGGAATAGTTTTCTTTCTATGACACGATGTTCATTAAAATACCAGATCCAATAAATTTCTTTTGATCTTCTATTTTAATTATCACAAGATATTAGCAAAATTATCTCAATATATCCAATCCATAATCTTGATACATTGTCGTCCTTTATGGTGTGGACCTCTTAAAAATTGCAGAGATGTAGAAATAAATCTATAATTCCATTGTGGCATGAAATATTTACCCATAATGTACGCACCATGACACAAAAACCCAAAATACCTATAAAATGATCCTTTGTGGTAAAATACCTTCACCATAGTTTGAAGGTCCCCAATTTAGCATAGTTACTAGAAAATTCTTCTTGCAATTTTTACGAGGCCAACCCTTCCATGGAAAAAACGTGTATTTTCAATGAAGTGGGAATGTTTTTAGGATTACGTATATTATGAGGAATGTTAAAAAGTTCTTCTCATAGTGCAACCTAAGGGATAATGGTGTATTATATTTCATGAATACATAACTGCATCCAACTGATAACAAACTTTTTGATGCTTCTGAAAAAATTATGAATTTCCATTTATTTACTTCCAAGCAACCTTAACATACAATTTTCAATAGAAACAAAAAAAATAAACACAAAGGGATATTTATTTAAATAATATGATAAATTTTTTAATATTTTACCAAATATTCTATATTTTGAAAATAATTATAATGATATTTTCATTACTAAAATCCTAAAAACACTTACTCAAACAAGATTTCACAGGGAAACATTGCAATAATTGACTTCCCATGTGACTAATATTCAAGAATAAAATTTATTTAATGTAATTATAATTGGTATGTTATCTAGAATAAAATTAAACTCATCTCATTTTTGTTAACAAAAAACACATTTATACTCAACTTTTATAACATGTTTAATCACTAAAATAACATCATGAACAATTAAATTTATAACGTGTGCACAATATCACAAATTAAAAATTTTTCCTCTAACAATTAACTACATACATCATGTATATAAATATTTTTAGATATTGATTTCAACATCATTATTTGAATCATTATCTACTAAATTTTTAAATAACATATTTTATATTATCTTTTCCATAAAACACAATAAAATTAAATGAGAAATTTAAACACTTTGATAATGATTTGGTATGAGAAAAAACTAAAACAAATCATTGAAAAATCCAATTATAATATATAACATGTATATTGAGAACAATAAATTAAATATTTTCATTACATTAATTCAACGAAAGTAGTATTTAATAGAAAATTTTTAATCATTTATAATTTTTTTATATTTTTCTTTTATGTTGATTAAAATACACACAAACAATTTTAATCATGTTACATGATATCCTTTCCCACTAATCATCCCATGGTCAAGAATAATATTTAACCCTTCATCCTATGTAATTGAAAAAGTCACACATGCATAAGTATCCAATGTGGTAATTTCTATCTCATATTATCATAAGAAAAATACCATTTTTAATAGTAGGTAATACTATTTATTGACCTCCTTAGAAACTGGGGTGAAAATAAATTGTTTATTTCTAAATTTTAATGATTTTATGTTTTAGTAATGTCACCAAATTTATATTTAATTGGTTCATGAATAAACTTATATTCATAGCCAATATTTTTTAAATGATTGAAATTTAAATTTCTTAAACTGTTTGAAGATAAATTTCCTGGAAATGTAACCTAACAGTGGGTGTTTTCTACATCCTTTTCATAATAAAATTTCAACATCCACTCTTACATCTCCCTAATCATAATACATGTCACCTCTACCGTTATCATTTATTGGTGATGAAATGTTTTTACATCTATCCATTTTTATAGTAATATTTTCCTCAATTTCCATTTACATATAATCTTCATTTGGGAAGGGAGAAAGCATTCATGCACTTCTCAAATTTAATTTCACAGTTTACAAACATGAAACATACTATTAGAATACATATTATTACCAATGAAAATATTTAGACTAAAAAGAAAAAATAAGATGAAAGACAAATCAATAATAAAAGTTTTTGGAAATAAAATTTAAATTTTGAAAAATAAAAATTACCAATATAATATATATGTATATTTTTATTTATTTAATTAATACATTGATTTATAAAATTTCACTTTTTATTTTAAAACAATGATTATTATACTTGAACACTAATTTAAAATTTTATTCTTTGAAATAAATTTATCATAAAATTTATTATTGAAAAAATAATAATCAATTTATTAATACCACTATTGATTTTCCATATAGATTATCCAACTAGAACCAAATTGATAATCATGTTATAAATTATATATTAACATTAATTTACATTGATATGGAATAAGAAGTGAATAAACTTTTTAATTTAAGTGATGCAAAAAAATATTGAATTAAATCACTATATATTAATTAATCATAAATATAATTATTAATATAGGGAACTCTATAGGATCTGTAATGGTTTTTTTCATGAAATCAGAAGTCAAGAAGGCATAAAACAAATCACATCCAATGAAAACTATAAATGATATATTTCTACAACTGAGTAGAATAAATGAATTTCAATATAATAATAAAATAAAAAAACATTGAATCATATTGAATAATATAGAAAAAACCATATCAATTTAGAGTGATAAATCATTAAAGGGTGAAGCACTAGAAGAGACAGTAATGGATATAGAGTATACTATAGTATTTATGATGGGAAATAAATGGGATAGTTATTGGTTTCAAGAAATTTGAGTGAGATTGGTGTTTTGAGAGACAAAAAATAGAATGCGGGATATAATACCCATAAAGACATGATTGCATAGAGGTAGAGCCATGAGTACGGCTCAGAGGTAGAGCAGTGGAAGAAGCTCAAGAGTAGAACATTATAGATATATGGGATATCAAAGGAAAAAACTAGTTTCGTAGTATTTTGAATGGATGGAGAAGAAATCAAGATATCATTAGTATAGGTAAGTTATTAGGGGATAGGGGCGTAATGGAGGAGGAATGAAATGTGGGTTTTTGGGTTCGGGGGAGAGAGGGGAACATAATAAAATTCTGGGGTGGGTGACGTTAAGGGTTTGATTAATTTTTTGTCTATTATTATTATTGTCTTCAATATGACTCCTAAGAATATATAATTTTTATATTAAAAAAATTATTATATCAAAATATTAAATACTTTATCTTACATCTGAACTACTCTATTAATGTTACATTTCATGATTTTATTATATATTTCCCTTTAAATAAACTATCTATGTTTGATAGCATTTGATACATGAAACATCAAATTAAAATGAAAAAATTCAATTTCAAAATTCCATAACATAAAAATATAAAATGAAATTAATTATAAAATAACTAAATGAAATATAGTAAGTAAATTTATGAAAGGAATTAATGTAAATATAAATAAAAGTATTACATAGTTGAAATTCTCATCATCAGTATTTTTCTTGAAGATCATACCACCAATTAAATCTATATAAATAATACAAAATGTTATATATATATATAAAAACATTATAATGAAATTAAATAATATGATGAATTATTTTAGAGATGTATGGAAGGGTATACAGTGGAATATATTATGATATATATATGTGTTAAATATATGCCCTATTGGATATATTATCATAAGATACGCTTGTAAAAATAGGTAAATTAAATTTATGTAATTTTTAGTAACAAAATTAAAAATTATATAACTCACATACATTAAATAATTTTAAAATGAAATAAAAATATTAATTAAAAATCATTATTATAAAAATATGTATTGTTATTATTTACATATTGTTGTTATTTTCATTATTTTCTAAGAAGGATTTGACATGTTTAAAAAATTCGAATAAATATTATAATAATAATGGAATATTAAAATTTAAGGGATAGAGGATACATAATTTTAATGGGATGTGATTAAAATCACTTAATGTTAAAAAGGAATATTTTAAATGATTTATTTTTTCTAAGGGTTGTGTATTTTTATCTTAAAAAATAATATGATCCCTTTTAAATGATAATTCTAAAAAAATGTAATATTTCAATAAACAATAAATATATTCACACTAATTTAATAAATAAATTATATGAAATAAGTTTAATAATACTTAGATTTTTGAATATTTTTTAAATAACAATTTATATTTATTTTTTATATTTATTTTATATTAAATTTCTCAGTTTAGGAAACTAAATTAGATTAAATGGACTATAAATTTATAATCATCATTTCAAAATATGGTTAGAGGTTTAATTTCATTTTTTTTGGAAATAATAATCTACCAAGATAAAATTAAGTTACAATGGTAAAGGTAATATGTGGTAAAAGGGTTAAATTTATGAAAAAAGTCATAACACATTTGTAAATTATTTTAAAAAAAATTTTTATTAGGAGGTGAAAACCAAATATTTTTTAAACATTGGATCCAGTTTCTAGGTAAAATCAAAATCTTACACCATAGGGAATGAGTATTTGTATAAATTCTACTCAAAACTCAACTGTAAAAGCATCCATCCTCTACCCATCCTAAATAAATTTTATCCTTTGGTTATCTCTTTAATATCAACCCATTTCCCCTCACTTAATTCCTTAGTGCATGTTTTGTAACAAATAATTCTAATAAATTGGCCTCAATCCATCATTTTGAAGGAAACCATTTGAGAAGGCATGGATTCATAAAAGTAGATAAAACAATATCATGGATGTCATATGAATGATTATTAATCGGTAGTGATCACTTATGATTTAAATCTCACTTTCACTACCAAACCTTAGTGAGAGAGAAACAATTGTTGATTCGTTCACTGATCGATTTACATAAGAAGAGTTAGTTATTTTACGACTAATATAAAATATCAATAAGTATTCCAATACAAGAACCAATCCCCAAATCCATTATTTGATCAATATTTTTTGAAATTATTTTTAATTATCTCAAATTAATTAAAACCAAACCTACCTTTAATTTCACTAATTAGGAGAAAACCAATTTTCACCCCTCCTTATAGACAACCAATTTTCTCATCTAGACTAAATTATAATATATTTTATTTAAAATATTTTTCCAAACAATGAATGTTGTTTCGAAGAAATTATTTTTTTATGGATGTCATGTCAAATTCATAACTATTATTTTCATGACCTAATCAAACAATGACAATTTTTTTATTTTGACCCAGAAATTGAAACAACATTTATATCTAAACTCAGAGAAATAAGAATGATTTATAATATAAAATAATTTATTGAAAACATTTTCGGAACAATACCAACTCTAGTTACCTAGATCCAATGGTTATTTTATTACAGTAGGACGAAATTCATAGATAAATGGATTTACCTATTATGTAGTCTCAAAAGTATGGATATATAATTAAACATTATATTACATTTAAAAATGAATATATTTTATCTAAAAACATGAAAAAAATCCACCACATTAAAAATATGTGTGTCACATGTAGTAATATACATGGATTCCATGGGTAATGGAAAACAAAAAGTTTTGAGATCAGATTCCTCATAAGAGGTAGCGTAAAATGTACTCTTTGATAAAATAATCATAGAAAACATAATATGGTAAGAATTAATAATAAAATAACATACATATGAGGGGAAAATGATCATAATATATATATGGATAATATAATAATTATAATAAATAAATCACATGGATGACAATAACTGATCTCATAGTGATGGAATGCATAATGATGACAATAACATACCTCTAGATCCTCTTTCAAAGAAAACATAAATAAGTTGGTAATAGACACAAAAAATACCCAACTAGATTATCTTATAAGACCTACTAATTCATCAACGGGTTATATAATCGTGGCCCCTCTCATTACATCACAACTCCAACAAATCCATCATATGAAGATAATGTAAGAAAATGCATCTCATAATGTTCACTAAGGAACCACACACATAATCATGGATATGTAATAAATAATTTTCTATATAGAAATAATGGATATATAGAATATCAATATTTCCATATTCAATAGAATAATATGGTTGTCTTGGTGAATTTATAATAATAATATTAGAAACTATAAGATATTCATAATGTAATAGAAAGTACCCATATTAGAAAAATGATAATGAAACAATTATGTATGGTACCTTCATGTTGCATTGATGTAAATATGAAATATTTATTGAATAAAATATTTCTAAATGGTAGGATACCAAATAAATTATATAACCCCCCATTTAAAATTATGAGAATGCCTCACATATATTTGATAAGCATTAGGTTTACGAAATTTACTTACTAAATGCTTTCTATGTCAGAAAGAATTAACAGAAATTAAACTTGTACTTAATATGAGTTTAATATAATTTGTAAATGATAGAAGTTCCACCAAATACATATCTATCATCCTTCCTTTGAGAAATATTGCATCTTATAAATAATACATCCATAATTCCATGAATACATGATACAGGTATGAGTTTCTAAATGTAATTACATTACTGTAAGAATATTTAAGAATTATAATGGATTATAAAGGTGTTACAATGAGAGGGAATATAAATATATTATTTATAGTACAATTAGTAGTTTATAATAATTAACTATAATATCATTTTATATTAAAATGAATATAAATTGGAAAGTATTACAAAAAAAATAAGGGGAAGCAGCTATTAACCCGTACCATGTAATGTAACATCTTAAAGTATGAAAAGAACAGCATAGAACTTTTCAAATTACATAAAGAGAATATTGGGAAGGAAATCAGTTGATAACTGTGGTGACTAATTTTGGATCTAAGAGGACTAAGTGGATGGGTTGGTATTAATAACAAATTAGGGAGGGAAGTTTATTAATTTCTAAACACAGGTCTTTGACATTTAGGTTGTAGAAAATGAGAAACCAATATAATACCAATGGTATTATATCATGGTTTTTGAAATTTAATATATATTTTTGAAAATTTTGAAATTTAACACCAAAATCCATTATTTCATATTTTTTTGGTTACATAAATAGTTATTTTCCATAAAATATAGCTTCTAAAATTAAATTATCCATTTTTGATTTTGGAAATGTATTTATAAGTTTGTAAAATAATTTTAATTCATTAAAATAATTTATATTAATAAAATATTTTTTTATTGATCATGGATTTACTTATATTAGTTTTCATATCATTTTTTATCTTGATTATTTCATAATAATTATCTTATATACGCACCATATTTTACTATAAATTGAAAAATTTCGTGGTTTTAGAAAATTATGAAAAATTCATTTTTGGGTAATTTTGATGTAAAAATTCTAAATTTAAAATCTTTTTTATGAAACTAATTATTTATATATTGGAATTTTAATTTTTAAATAAAAATATTATATTTTATAATCAAATGTTTACCACTAAAAACATAAAAACACTTTCTAATATCAAATCTTATTTTTATTCAAATAAATGCTTTTAATTATATTACTCTTAACTAATTTATTATATTTTTATCATGACATTTTATTCAGTTTATAGTACACTTGCATGAATAATGGTTACATTACTATTACAATGGTATAATTCCTAGTATCCATATTCTAATGGATAGATTTTAATGGTTATATTATCCATTATAGATACACTTGATTTTATTGCACCAAAAATATTAATAACCTTATCTTAGATCTTATAACTTGTCTATTCCATTTAATATTATTTTCTTCAAAATAGTGATGTATCTTAGATACTTTTCAATCTTTTAGAGTGGGATCCTGTTGGTTATAAGATTATAAAACCACCCTATATTGTTAATTATTCTATGTTACTTGTGTTAGCTATTATTGTGAATATAATGTTATTATCTTTTATTGAAATTACTATGTGTTATACCAACATGATAAAATAATAAAAATATTAATTTTGTTATAATTTTTGTGATTAGTTGTTATTTACTACAGTTGAATATTGGTTCTTATAATTTCATGAGCATAATCAAGTTAAAATTTATGTTTTAATTGTGAATATAATACCACGGATAGAAATACTAACTTAAATCTTAGAGTTATTTTTAAACCTTATTTCATTAATGGAAATAATCATGTTATTATTAAGTCTTTCAAGTTGATTTTCTACATAGAATTAATTTAATTTATTTGATTCAAATGTTTCATTGTCTTCCATGAGATGATCCTAGCATGATAATAAATAAATTATCTATAATTTTTGTTACATTTAAGACTTGAGGATTAGTTGAAAAATAAGTTATGTGGATAGAATTTACATTCTCCCTTGAAAGAGAAACTAATTAATGTCTCTAAAACCTAAATTATGGACAATTCAATGATGGATATGATTTTTAGAGGATATTTATATAAAGTTTCTTTTTATCCTTAAGGATAGAAAATAAGAGAATTGGGATTTATATCATTCGATATTAATTGGAAAAAACTCTCTTTGAGTTTTAAGATAGATTCAAGAAACTATGTTCAATATATCCACACTAAGGAATTGTGAAATATTACTTTATGGTTTTATCCTTTTAAGTTATTTTTGATAGTGATATATTTTTTTGGAAGAATACCTTAGAATATCCTTTATTGATAAGTCACTAACTGAATAAAGAGTATTTATTTAGATGATAAATCAATATTTTGAAAAACAATTCATAAAATTTATTGTTAAAAGTAGAATAAGTGAGTTAATATATACCAAATAAATTTTACATGAGTCTAAACATAAATTAATAACCACTTTGTTTAGGTAGATAAATCTTAATAAATCAATTTATCAACAGATACTAGTGAAGGAATACGGTATTCAATCTTCTCATAATCATTATACTATCTGATGTGATAAAATTCAAAAATAAAAAAGGTGTACAACTACATATCAATAAATGAAATTTTAAGATCCAATCAAAGGATGGAGATATAATTTCATATCTCTATATGGGTTATGAAATTGAAAAATTCAAACCATAAAACCATTATAAAACAAATATCATCAACATTAAAAATTACAAAAACAAATTAAATTACCATTTAATCAATAAAAATTCCATCCAAAAACATTTTAGAAAAAGAAAAACAATTAATGGACTCCAATTAGTTAAAAAACACTTTTACAGAACCATACAGATTTAGGAATGTAGGATTTCAAAATAATGATAAAAAAATAAAAACGTTTTTTATGAATACTTTTAGACTTGATGAGAAAAAATCCTGGGAAAAAACTAACACAACCCATTGATAATACAAATAATAATGTAAGAATTTTAACAACAATGAGTGGTAAGTACATTCAGTATGATCCCTGACCAAAACTACAATAAACTAGGGAAACTAATGGGGGAAGATTAAGTTAAATACAAGAAAAAAATAAGAAATAAAGAACACCATCACAAAATTAAATTAAGGAAAAATAAGGCATTACAAAGTTAATTCCCTATATAATGTTATAGTTAAAAAATATTCACAAGGAAGAAATAAAAAAATAAATTCCAGTTAACTTTTAAAAGGATAAAATCTATATACTATTTCTAGATACCCAATCATATTCTAAACTATTCTATGTTCTTTAAAGAAATTTTCACTAAAAAATTGAATTCAAGTGAATAATAGAGTTAATTTTGGGAAAATGTTTCAATATTGGAAATACCATAGCATTCAACCAAATTTAATTATCATTGGAAATTTTAAATTCCTTATATAATAGAATCTATAACTCTCATAAAAACGTTATATTATCTTGGATCTTTTATTAATGTGATGAAATTTGATTTCATTTATTTTTTATATATGAGAGAGAATAATCCTTCAATAATGGTTGTATGTATCCAATAAATACAATATATAAATGGTAGGAGTTCTTTAAGATGAACAGGTAAGAGTGTACAATTTTGTATTTCTAAAAACAGTTATGTGTATTGAATGAAAAAACAAGATACCAGCCCATTCTTACAAAATTATTGGAAGACCCTTAAAAAAACAAAGATAAACACAAATTTCCACTAAGGTACTATAATAATAGTGTTTTGAGAAAACAAAAATCATTTTATTCTATGAAATATAAACAAGAAGAATACTCACATATTATACTATCACATTATAAAGAATCTAATACATGCTGAGAAACTATTTTTTTAGAATTAAATATTTAATTTTATAACAAAATGTGATTCGAATTTTACAAATTAAATTTGGTAAAAAATGACATTTTAATTTTATTAAAATTTTTTGGAGAATCATAAAAATTATATATATACATATATATGAATATAATGATATTGTAAACTCAAATTCAATGTATTTGATTTACTAAATATATCATTTTTCTACATTATTGTTTTACCAAATCCTTGGAAAATTAGTCAGTATAACCCATTATTCTCTTAAGATGGATATTTATGATACTTCCTATAAATCCCTACCTTTTTACTATAAAATAAGAAAATAAATGTTCCACTTGTTCTCAGTGAACCTATCCTTATTCTAGAGGATTATGACTAACATTGGGGGTCTAAGTTGTTACAAAGGGGATATTATACCCTATTATGAGAGTCAAGAAACAATTAAATAATGTAACTAAGAACACCCACAATAATAAAAATCAAATTAAAAAAATAGATAAAAAACCATTTTATAATAATTTTAAATATTGATTCTTATAGGTTCACCTCCCAATTGATCTACCATTGGGAAAAAAAATATATAAAATAATTTAAAATAATAAAATACGGGAGGCTCTACTAATATCTATAAGTCTCATCACATCCCAGTCTCTAAACTCCATCCATGACATCCCAATCGATCCTGAAACATAAGGAATCTTCCCTACATGATCCTATGAAAAATGATCTGTTCTTGGTTTACCAAGTGCCATCAGAACCTGAGTAGGGTGGGTGTTAAAATTTATAGGGAACCACCAACGTAGACCCTAATATAAAAAATATATTTAGTGTATGAAAATGTGATATGCATTAAATAAATAAATGATAACTATACAAGAATAATATATTATCAATGTTGAACCTCAGGTTCTTTTGTGACACACCATATCGACTATAATTGCTTCAATTGGCACTAGATGTCTCTAATCATGTCACATAATATAACATGTTTCAAGTAAATTCCAACCCAAAATATCATCATGAGAAAATATAGTCACCCATGATGTCTAATGTCAGATCCATATTATCTCATGTATACATATCAATTATTATTAGGGGTTCTAGGTGGGTGGGGGGAGTCTAACCCACCAAATTATACCATTAATATAATTCATTTATTATTGTATTTACTGACTATATCTTAAAACAAATCCTAATGATTTCATATTATATTAGGTTTCATCACCAAATATTTGGAATCATCATATGAATCACATATCATATCCAGTATAACAACAATGTCCTAGGAACAATCCGAGACATCTCAGGTGTCGTCAAGTAAAACTACCATATCCTAGAAAATAGTAATCATTTTATATAACATTAGGTGAAATCACTAGATCCTAGGAAACAACTTCTGAATCTACCATATCATTCAGTGTCATCACCAGATCCCATTAATACCCAAGGAATCTCATATATCATCATGTGTCATCATAAAATCCTAGGAAGCACCCAACATTTATCTTATAGTATCAGCTGTAACCACAAGATCTTAAGAAGCAACCTCGTAATCCCATATCGCATCAGGTACAATGAATTGATCCTAGAAGATTCATTAGGGGTTTAAAACCATCAGTTGAAATGAATAGGTCATTTGAAACCCCCTATGAATATTATATATCACTAGGTGAAATAATTGGATCCTAGGAAACACTCTAAGAATCTCATATTATTAGGTGTAATGACCATGTTCTAGCAATATCCTAGGAATATAAACTAATTTATCTAGAACCCAACATCCACCCAGTAATATATCATATAACTATAGACATAAGTGAAAAACACACATTTATCCAACCACACATCACTAAGTTTGGAATCCCAGTGCACAATCTAGTCAATCATCATCAACTCTTGAGTTAGGATGTTTAACTTGAAATTGATGATACATGTTCTCCCATAATTACCCTATCAAGGTTTAACATAACATTAGGGAAACCAAAAGATCCCCTAGGCCAAACCATAATCAAGAAACCCTACATGGTTTCCTTTATCACATTCTGATACCAAATTCCTTTCCAATCACACAGTGGGAATAATTTTCCTAAAAAGTTATGATAATCATATTATTGATTCATAGGAAAAGACTCACTAACTTTGCTCTGAGGAGATGGTATATTACCCATCTAACATTCTAATTATCCTAGGATAATCTTATCACTCCCATCAATCATAAACATACCTAGGGTATATTTATCAAGGTACTCATATATTATTGGGGGAGGAAAAATCTACCCACACTCTAATAAACCAGATCAAATGATATAAGGCATGTCTATATATTTTCACCTAATACCCCATAGTTCTAAGATTATACTTATATTTGACCACAACTAGTCCATCAATTATCCATACTCATGGGGATAATGGAACTTTTCTCAAAGCCCTTTTTGTTTATCTATTTCATTTTATCTATACCCCTCCCAGTCCATGTATCTAATTTCAAACTTTTATAATAAATCCATTGACCATCAATATGTATCGAGTCATGCTAATGCACAAGATTCCATCATTTTCATGGTGTATTTTCTTTTTTTAGAGAATAATTAAACAAATTATTTTATTTTACAATGATATAAAATAACTTTTATATTTTTAGATCACATGACACATGCAATATATAAAAATAATAAACCATATAGGAATTCTCATTATCCACACACCTAGTAGTTTCATTTAATTAATCCAATATATTCTCAACCAATATTGTCCACAGTCATATCATCTTCTGAGGGATATTCCATTCCACAACACACAATTAATTAATTATTAAAATTTACAGTTAATTTTACAATTTAATCCATTTATCCTTAATTTTGTTAAACACTTCATGAAATATGTATTTTCTAAAACCTTTAGAAACTTGGTATAACAAAATCCCAACTTTAACCTAGACCTAATATAAACAAAATCCCCAAATTTACATTCCCGATTAAATTTTAAATTTCATCTATTTTATGAATAACCAAAAGTAATTTCACTAGGTGATATAACATTAATGAATCTTTGTTCGACAATATGAATCCATAATCATGGGATGTCCTCTAGCCATAACAAGAAAACCACCCATCATATCTGGATGATTCCACCACAATATTATGGAATAGTCAATGAAAACCTATGTAATAAAATCCAAAATTAAAATTCAAAAAAGGTAAAATAGAATTTAATGAAGAGATGGGATGAAAATACATCAAGATTTCATGAAATCACATAAAAAAACCACCCCAGTACATGGGGGATTGAAGGAGAAGCATAGGGAAGAGATCACATGGTTTAGATTCATGTTAGATGAATAATGGTAGGGTACATATTTTAAAACATGACTAGAAAAAAATTTAGATTTGTTAGTATTAAGGTATGTTTCATGGTAACCTCATAGTTTTCATAATCATAAACCCACCATAAAACCCACACAATCTATGGTTCCAAACCTTTCACATTTTGGATGTATGGTTTAATAAATGATGCACCAACCATGTTGTTGGTACTATCAAACACACACCCCTTTCACATAGTGTGGAGAAACTATTTACCAAACCATGCACCAACAATTCATCTTCATATTTAATAAATAACAATAGTTTTATGATTCCCTTTTCAAAAATGAACATGAAATTTACTAACTCCCCTAGGAAAAACCACCTCACATGGCTTCCCCTCTTCGTTTCCATTACTTTTTAGAAACCATGAAGAAATAGAGAATCCCCTTTCTATTTTTCAACTTCATCCTGAAGAACCTGTGATCCACATGAGAACCCAATACACCTCTAAGACCTCAATCCATATACAAAAACATATTATTGAGGTTCTCAAACTCTTGGAATTATTATTTGAATCCTGATTCTCAGAAGTTACCCTATTTCAAAAATGAAAAAGTAAAATTCCGTCAAAAGTTTTTACCCCATAATGAGATGGGAAATTATAAAATAATTGAAAAAAACACTTATAATCCATGATAAATATCATTATTATTTAAATTTTTAAAATGATCAAATTATGTTGTCAATTCTTCACTAACGTTCCATGTTCTGCCTCAGAATTCCGAATGAGATTATGTTGCACAATTATAAAAACATAAACACTATTTATATAAAAGAATGAGCAACTAACTCATGCATGATGAATATTGGTATGTTTCTCAACTGAACATATATATCCCAAGACTGTAAGGTTTCATAAATCAATTTATTTTTAGGTTTATGGTGTTTACCACCATATTCCTCTTCTCATATGGGTGTATTCAATGTTATGTTTCTCCCTAACCAATAGAATGATTACTTAAACACATTCTTAGTTTTCTAATGACCCACTTGCTGTGGTTTCTTTCTCACTACACCCAATATCACATTAGAAACCATTTTATCCTAAAATATATAATTTTTAACAAAACATTTTGGTTGTTTATGTTGACATCTTATCACAACACCTGACCCTGATGCCCAACTCCAAGAGGCATTAAAATATCATCCAAGTAACCACGCCGAATCATAAATTTGACACTTGGAGTAAATCCATGGTAGGTTCCATGACTAATCAAATATGCATTCAACTCCACTCAAGGGAGCAGACACATCTCTGATCCAAATCATCCTCATATAACACCCAAATCCATATAGATATCAATTCCAACACATATAAGCTATCCAATATCACATCAAAACCCATACCAACATGAAGATCATACATCCTTTAAAAATTATTTTCTTCCCATAACAATATTATTCTTATCATCACCCTAATGAATCCAAACAGTAGTCTCCATTAACCATGAATTATACATTACCACACATAATGACTATATATGTATTTCACACTCATAATTGAGTGCCAACATGGAACATCAATCACTACCTTTTCCTGTATCACCATGAATTTCATTCTCAACATCCTTTGAATTTCATCAATAATGAGGGTGACACAATATAACCAAAAATGGTGTGCTCCACACTCTATGAATTCCCTTATACTACTCCTTATGTGTAATTCATGACAGATGCCAATATCACATGTTAGTTTCTCATCATTAGCCACCCTCACCCATCTTATCAACCCTTGTTGAGTGACAAACTCAGGATGACCATACCATGATACCCAGATCCATATCTAGGGTCACATATCACTATAAAGGGATAAACATCATTTTCATCAACACCCTTTGGAAGCTATTCCCACTATCATTCCATCAAAACAATTAGCCCTCTACTCGCACATGGATTCTCATAGATTCACAACTCAAATGTTCACATTGTGTAACCATTATACATGACCTAGATCACATCCAAACCCAATGATTTCACACCCCTATACCACCCGATTGCATAATTTTACTCATGATCCTATGAGTTACTGACCATACATCCTAGGCTCTAATTGCTAATCCACTGAACATTCCCTAATTCATGTCAATCTCATATAAAAAAATCATCTCACACATGACAAGGTCAATTGCATGATCCCCCACCATCCAGGTGTTTTTCAAAAACCACAATAATATACCAATGATCCAAACACCTTAAAACCAATCTTCTAGGGCCATAATCTATTATATCATCGGTAGCCACTTTTGAAATAAACATGGTTAGGTATCTAACTTACTAGGATTTTGAAATATGACTTTGATACCAAAGGAATGCTATGTTATCTTATCAGAAAAACATAATTCACATCACTAACCTATACCCAGATGACCATTTCATATATTCACATTAGAACTGTATTAAAAAAAGAAACAAAAATTCTTTTAGGTTTATAATTTCTAAGGAATCATGGTTCCTATATCCCTTACATGGTAGAACATATTGTGCATCAATCACATAATCCAAAGAATCACCCATGCTTCTTGTCTCTATAGAACTCATAGGCCTAGGATAACCACTCTATCATTTTACCCTAATATGTCGTAAAAAATATTTTAAAAAAATATGGTGGATTTTTAATTTATCATAGTACATGGATCACTAATATCTTATGCCACATCAAAAATCACTTGTCTCTCCCAACTAACCCAAAAAGTTTGTCTCTCATATTTCATGGATTATAGCGAACATCCCTACTCTTGTATCAAATATAATAAGGAAAGTCACATGTTAGGATTACCACAATAGGGTTCTTATCTACACATACCAAGCGTCACATTATAATTCACCAGCCCAATATATGTTGTTAATCCTCACAAAGTATCCATATAATTTACTACCCTTTGAGGACTATGATCTCATCCACACACCCACACACACACACACACAAACATATATATATATATATAATTAAATTTTCTTACAATGACTAATATCGAATAAAAACATATGCATATGGCTTATTAAGGTATAATGAAACTAATAATCTAAAAGGGAACAACCATAAATACTTTTTTTGACACATTACATAACTGAAAAAAAATTATTTCAGAAATAGGGTCAAGGAATACTTTTCCCATATTGAGATACTAAGAGTCACTATACATCCCTTACATGGAGGGTATATATAGACATTTTCAACAAGTATCCCTCCATAAGATCCATATGACTTTTCATAAAATAATATATATTCTGGTTTGGATGTGTAGAGTTCCACTAATAAGTTATATAGGTTGTAGGTTATGGGTGTTGTGGAAGTGTCCTTTAATATAATTTTCGACATGAATTTTAGATACAATTTAGCTAAAATAAATTATTAAAATTATTAAAATGTCATGTCCAATGAAAAATATAGACTAAATTAATAGATTAAAACATTATAACTATAATAGGAGGATATTCACATATAATTTATAATTAAATTATGGTAATATATAAAGATACATTATCTTGTTATTTATCTTTCGTTGATGATATGATTGAATGGTTCTCATAATACAATCATTGAACTATATGACCCATGTGAATGATCCATCTAGTGGTGATCCAAAACTGAAATGAAATATCTGATCATCATCATCAAATCATTAGGATCAATCAAAGCCAGTCCTGGTCACCTGCATCATTCAAGGTTGATCACAGTAGTATTATTCTTGAAAGGAGATTGAAATCTTGGTGGTCTCTTGAGGGAAAGATAGAGGATTAAGAGAGAGATCATTATAAAACACCATATCACACTCTAGGGATTGACATATTTTCCCTCTATCTATTGTGCACATAGAAAAATAATAATTTATGAAATAGGTATAACATGATATTTATTAAGTAAGGTTTACGGTTACAAAATTAGACAAAATACCCTAACCATCATTAATATTCTTAGTTTACCCAATTCCCATTAATAATAATAATATTATTATTAATCTCTTGACATTTGAAAAACATTAATAACGTAAATAAATATCATTTAAAACATTTCTAATCGGACCATTAATATCTGTCCACTTTCCCTTATTGACATTTATCAATTATAGAATATTATAAATTTAATAAATTAATGTTACTAATTTATTTGATGATATATATAATAAATATTAAATTCAGCAGAACTTGAAAATAAATATTTTTTTTATTTAACTCACTTATTCTTCAGAATTAACTATGATTAACTTATAGGAAAAAATCTAGTTAAATAAATACCATTTATTTTAACTTTGTAAATTCATTACTTGAATTTATCTAAGAGTAAAGATACACTATGTTTGTGACCTTAGAGTCCCCTTTCATAGTAGATTATTTCATAACCTCTCATAGTCTAAGGATTACGTATAGAAACATGTTAGGACTCCCATAGAGAAATAAGATAAGATAACAACCACATCCAACATTCTATTAATTTTTACTGTATTATATCATTATTTTATCATGATTTCTATAATCTAGAAGGTTTAATATTGGTTCCATCATCCTTTTTTCTCAATGTCTCTTTCTTTGAATTTCCAGAAATGAACATCCCTACTAAATACTATGGCTATGGATTTATGTAAGAAGTTACATCCTTATCAAAGGGCCAGAGACATCAACCTTTCATCGTGGTATATATGGTATAAATCATTCATATCATTATCAACTAATTCTATATCACTTGTGATACACCCAACATATCCTACCTCATTATAAGCATATGTCATATTTTTAAATTCATTTATAAATGAATGTGAGTCTTGATATCCATTAATTATTACCTTAAATTCTAAGGACCAATACACACATCCACAGATAGGAACATCCGATAACTTAGATAAAATTGGATTTCCTATTAATTAGTCTATTCAAATAACCTCATATCATGGATATTTACAAAGGTTAACACACTGAGAAATTATCTCAATGTCTTATGAGTCTCTTACCCTTGATCCCAAATATCATATGTGTCCCAATATGTAATATCATATAGTAATATAATAAGATTTAATAATAATATCATAGCACCTATTGGTTATCATCATAACTTGAACTTGTTATCATCTTTCAGTGAGGTATATATTCTAAAGACCTTATTATATATAAATTTCATGAAGAGTACCTAAAAAAATATTATATAAAAATAATTAATAACAAAAACGTTCATAATGTACTAAACAAGTTAGTTTTGGGAAACCAAATATGACAAGCTCCCACATGCACTATATCTAATTGAAAACTCCATCCATTCCACCAACTCTAACACATTACACCTACCTATGATAAGATAAATATGTGGTCAAGTTGTCTTCCATGATTTACTCTTTGGATATTCGACTCAGAACAACTTCACATAATTGATAAAAATCCTTCATGAGATGAAACCACTGAAGTATGTTCTTTTCCATTGGCATGGACTTGGATCCTTGGAGAGAGCTACAGATAAAGCTTTACAGTACTAAAATTTGATAGAGTATTTAAAAATAAGATCCACGACATGTTCTTAGACAAAGTTGAAAATCTGAAATTCTTCCTCAGATATATCAGGATCCTCAATATACTTTGATTCCACTATAGAATTAGTGAAAATAGTCTATTTAGAGATCTTATAGTTTACAAGTACTTAATTGAAACCAAAGATATATCTATAATGTGACCTCATATCATTCTGACTTGTGTAAATGTTTTCATCTATATGACCCATGATGACAAGTTCTTCATATCCTCCTTACATGAGGAACATATCCTTAATTTTCCTCAGATACTTAACGATAGAATTAACAACAGTCCAATGATATTCACCTAGATGTTCTTGATATATTACTACCACAATCAAATCATATTCAACCTCAAGACATTTACATAGCATGGAATACCTTATGAACCTGATCACAGAAGAATATGATATCTTAATCATTCTCTCTCTATCGTCTTATGTTTTAGGACACATTTTCCTAGAAGGTTCTCCATCATGTGACACTAAAACCTATCCCATACTTCATTATTAAAAACTGAACCTCATTATTATCTGGTCAATGTATTTTACTTAACATAGTCTAAGAAGCCTCTTGGATCTATCACACATGATTTTATCCCTAGAATGTCAATTTCTTCACATAAGTCCTTTATAGAGAATAAATTTATCAACTATGCCTTAACCTATTTTTATACTAGTACTTCATTTCCAATTAGTAATATTTCATCAAAATTATATTGTTATGAAAACAACTATACCCACAATAAACCATTTGTAAAAACATGGATCATATTAATTATTAATGAAACCAAATTCATTTATGGATTTATGGAATCAGATGTTCATTAAATGGATGATTTATTTAATCTATAAATGGATCTTTCAAAATATCATAACATTTTGGTATTTCCTATAATCCTAAGACCTTCCGGCTATGTCATATACACATATTTTTTATGCTTCCCCTTAAGAAAAGTAGTTTTGAAAAACAAAATCCAAATATCATAGTCATGGTAAACTGATATGTAAAGAAAAAATTTATCAACATAAATATGGTAACTTATGAAAATGTTTCATCATATAAAATTATAAGACTTTTTATAAAACCTTTTTCCACTAAAAATTCATTATAGGTATTTACATTACCTTTCATGTCTAGTTTTCTATTTAATAACCATTCAAAACCAACATGATTTACATCAATGGGTGGATTGATTAGAAGACAAACATGGTTCTAATATATGGTATCCATATTACAATTCATGGCTTCTTGGAATCATGTAGCTTTTGGGTTCTCTACTGAATCATTGCATGAGGGATGATAATCATTTTCAACCACTATTAAGTTACCATTAACAATGACTAGAAAACTATATCTCTATGATTGTATTATATATTTTGTGATCCTACACTACACTTGTCTTTTGGGAACAAATTATTCCATGGGAACTATATAATCAGGTCCTATACGAACTCTTATGTGTCTTGAGCATAAAAATACTCAAAGATAATCATTCTCCCACTATCCTCCTTGAGGTTATGCCCCCATTCAAGAAATATGACCTATCCTATGATAATGACCTTATTTTCTAACGGTTCTTATAGGTAGGATAATAATTGTTTTATTAGGATACCCTATAAAGGTACACTTACCACATCAGGGTTCCTATTTATTTCTGGAGATAGCCATAAAACACCTCATCACCCATTACATTAACATGTGAAAAAACAGGTTTCTTTCCACTGCATAACTTAAAGGGAATGACTTTTTCCACTTTTTTTGTTACTCATAATCGTATGTAAGACAATGTATAAAATGAATATCACTAAAAGGATAATAAAAGTATAACATGACTCATCATCAAATTAACCATGTACAACAAGGCATGGCTCCTCCATTCACTAACACGATTCCACTATGGTGTATAAGGTAGTGTGGGTTGAAATAAAATCATATAATCCAATACAAATTCTATAAAATATTGTTTATGATATTAACCAACTTTATACAATTAAATATTAATAATCTTACTACCATGTTGATTCTCAAAATCATTCATTAAGTCTTCGAATTAATCAATGTATTTTGACTTATATCTCATCAATTAGATATAACCATACCTGATTAAGTTAGTGGTAAAATTAATAATGTATGAGATTCCACCTGTATATCCACACAAAAAGGGATGTATACATTTATTTCTACCAAACCTATAATCTTCATGGACCTTTCAACTTGGCCACAAAATTATGTTTTAGTCATATTACCTTATAAATAAGAATGACATCTTTCAAGTGGTTTATGCTCAAAATAATCTAACTAATGTTATTGATATATATATTTCAAATGTATCTTTTTTCTTCAACCAATATGTTTATTATATAACTAGTTATTATATGTATCACATGTTTTTGTTTCATTATTAATTTCCAATATTTGGTATTTTTAGTTCAATACATAAGGACTGTTGTTCCTTTGTTACGTAGAATAACATATGAAATATTTATAAAATTTCCATCCGTTTTTAACAAATATAAAAATGAATGAAACCATATCTAAACAAGAAATGGAAATCATGTCCTTGGTAACACAAGAATACTAAAATAGTTCATTAAAACAAAGATCAATCATGTCTACAATGTGAGATGATAGACTTTAATGGTAGAGTAGCCAGCCTCAGTCCCTTGCTAGGCCATAGATCCACCTCAACTCTGGTAATATTAAAAAATAAAATTTCTTCCAATACATGGAAAAAAATTAGGTCACTCTTTGTAGTATATAATTACAAACATATATATATATATATATCGAAATATTTCATTCAATAAAAAATTCACCTGAATTTTACACTTACTTCTTTGGATTTGTTCAATTCTACTTGCTATGGCCCTAATTTTTAGATAATAAAAATACCACATACAATTAATTTCATTTAATATTGATCCACTTATTATTAGAAAGATGATGGTCTAGAAACTTTGACTTATAATGGGTCTTTAACACATTTTTTAATTTTTTTATTTTCTTATTTTCACTAAGGCTAATATGGTTTCAACGCCTCTTGGATTTTTCAATTAGGTGAATAAGTATAAGTAGTTATAATGGTGTCTTTTAACTATTTATTACATTATAATTTATAGTAAAACTAGAGAAGTTCTTTAAAAGTGATGATTGAATGTGGTCTTTTCAAATATCATTAGGGATCTTAAAACCAAAAATGTCTAGGAGCTCAATATAGATAACAATCATTACTATATGTAGAACATATAGAATAGAATATCTATGATTCAATGCGAATAGAACCTTCAAGATATCATATCAATATAATGATTCCTTTTCTTCAAAAAGTTCTTGAAGGTGAGATATTATGATATATGCATCCATATACTCATATTTCCAGATAATCACTTTGTATATGAAGGATAACATGAAACATCAGACATACTTTGTGGTAGCCAAATTCTTCAAATAAATGGAAACTTCATTATCATTATCCTATTTAGAAATGAACTCACGATGTGGGGTTTACAACACATACAATTTCTATTCATAGTGTAGTATAATACAAATTAGCCTATACTATTCCAAGAAATTTACACTAGTTAAAAGGTTATCCATATCCATTATGGATCATGGTGATATTTTTGTAGTCAGTTGATTTTATATTTTTAAAAAGTAAGAGAATATAATTAGTACTCCTATAAATATAAAAAACGATTAATAAATTTATATTTACTTAAATGTAATGGACCGGACCCCTCCGGTCCATTCCTTTGTTGAAATCGATGTGGTCAACACGACGTGCGTTATAATGATAATTTTAATACTGATGATAATAATAATGATGATGACATAAATTGTGTGATTAATTAAACTAAAAAGAATAATCATGATAAAATGATTTAATTGGTGTTATTATTATTAATGATGTGAAGTGGGAAGGTGTGTGATCCATTAGACATTGATAAATGAAACATGCAGTTTTTTTTATTAATTGAGTAATTGTTGAAATTAAATTTGAATAATAATTATGGATGTTGTGTTATTAATATTATTCATTATATTAATAAAAATGAGATATTGATAAAATTATTCATGGTATTTATTGCAAAAAATTAAATGAACATTCAAGTGGAAGCATGGTGGTGCGTTTGAAAATTAATAGTGAGTTCGTTATATTGGGTTTATGAAATTGAATGGTTTTTATTTAATAAATGTGGTTTCAATTTAATCAGTGTGAAATAAAAATAAATAGAATTAAAATAATTAAATTGATGGATGTTACGCGACATTGACATGGCATGGTTGGATTCAGATATCCAACAGGGTGGTTTAACGTGGTCAATGCGACGAGCGTAAATATTTTTGTTTTTAAAAACAATAACGTCGGTGAGTTAATAAAATAAGTTGATGAAATGTTATTGTTATTGAAGAACAATAAATAACAATGATGGCGTAAAACTATATGTGAGAGGTTAATAAAATTAAATGTATTAAAATGGGGTTGAATATGTATTTTATATTAATTTTGTTTTGTCATTTAATTCAATTAAATGAAATGTTTTTGAGTCGCATGGAATGGTTGTGCATAGGTTCTCCCAAAATTGAATTATGAAATTAATAACATTGATCGTATAATAAATGTAATAATACAATTAAAAGGAAAATGGTTTTATTTAATAAATTATAATAAATTTACGAGGAGGAGCCATTTTGTTGTGGGCGTGATGAATATTTTGGTAGGAATGAGATTGGAGAGAGAATATTAACAATATATTAATAATGATATGAAATAAAAGGAAAGGCACACCAAATTGGAGAGAGAGTGTGAGAATTAAAAGAGAAGTAATAAAAGAAAAGAAAAAGAAATCAATGAAGGAGAAAAGGAGAAAGACGCACCAAATTGGAGAGAGAGGGTTAGGTGGATTTAGGTATTTGAAATAAATCAATTAAAAATAATAATATAATAATCATGTTAATGTTTTTGTAGGTAAAACACTTTTTCGACCATAACTTATTCGTGTGACATCGGTTTCACGAACCGTCTGCGGTAGTGTGACCCTGACATCAAGACAGAAATTATGAGTCCCATATTGGAGGACTTTTTTGGGGTTTCGGATTGGGTACCTGAAGCGGTCGGAAAATAATAGATTTAATATTATTATTAAATCTTTGGCTCGTCATAACTTCCATGTGCGATGTCCGATTGGCTTCTCATCAGTGGCGATGTGATCCAATAATAAATACGGTCAATTCAGTCTAATGTTTAATATTAAATTATGGTTCGTGTCTCAGGTCCACGAGACACCCAATAAAAATAATATTGTTATTATTACGGGATCTTGTATCCAACGTATCTCCCTCATATGGTATCGGATTGACGATCCGTCAGCGACAGCATAACCCTGAAATTATTACGGTCATTTTAAGGCCAGTAATGAAAAAACTTTTATGACTCATGCCTCGGGTCAACGAAACACCAAGTATTAATAGAATTATCATTATTATTAAAACACGTGGAAACCGCGTGACGTGTCGTGTGTTGACTAGTCAAAACGCTTAACGGGTGTACGGTCACACCGTGTATTCATTAATACACGCTGAATATTGTTTACCTATTCGTTGCCTATATAAGAAAGGGTCACGGATTATTTCCAGACCAATCGCTTCTTTTTCGCACGACGACGCTCTTGGACGATCGAGAAGTATTCCTCCTCTAACTTCTTTGTCCGAGCTTCGAATTACGATCCGTCAGTGGCCACAGGATCGTAGCGATGAGACGATGCTTCTAAGCCCGGACTTGTCACCTTTCCTTCCGGACTTCCTTCTCCAGCTTCCATCCTAGGAGGTGTTTGTCGGGTTTGGCGAAGGTGGAGGACACCGAAGGACGTCGTCGGAAGCGACGTGATCGGGACCTTTTGAGGTAGGGGTTTACCTTCGTCTCTCTTTTTGGTGCAACATGCGGGGTGGGATATTTTTCTTTTGTTCCATGGGATGCAGTTGAACTTTAAATAAATATAATAACCGGATAAAGAAGGGTTTGGGGTTTTGTGCTGTTTCTATTGCCTTCCAGTTTCTTTATCTTCTGATTGTGATTTTGGATTGAAAGGCCTTTGCCTACTGAAAATCAAGGTCGTTGGTGGCCTTTGCGTGCGCAATTGATATCTGAATTGTTTGTGGTTGGTTTTCTTAAAACATGGAAAATGGATAAGCACATAAAGACTAGCTGATTAAATGAGAATGAAAACCTTGTGTGATCACCCCGATTGAACAAAGTTGGAATAATGAACATGTTGGTGGTTTGGTTGTTTTGTGGAAAATGCCTTTATTTATGAAAAGTGTTTTGATTATGAAAAGTGTTTTGAAGTAAAAGGTGTTTTCAAATGCGGAAATGTTTTGTGTGTGGAAAGGGTTTTATGTGTGGAACTTTGAAATAAATGAATGATGGAATGTTGTATGGTTGTGATAACCTCTTGTAAATGAAATGGCATGTGGTTGCTTGCGTTTTACATAACCTTGGTTGTGGATGGAAGGGATATGTTTGTGAAAGGTTTTGTCTGGATGTTAGTTGCCCAGTAGTAATAATTTTGTTAAACCATTGCATGAAACATGAAAACCTAAATGGGGTTGGGGGATGATTGTTTGGTTGTTGATGCATGCTTCGTGGTAGCAGTGCCGAGGCACATGCTCAGTTTCTCTTTTTAAGAAGCCATAGGTTGGGCTGTGTGTTTGGTATATGTATATATATATAATTGTATCTTTGTGTTTTTTCGCACCACACCCATGTCAAGCACCTAGTGCCGAACACTCCCATTTTATGGGAGAGGGTTTTCCCCCTTAGTTACTAGCTCCTTCCTGCTCCTTCTTCCATAGGCTATGATGGCTTGAGGTGACCTTACACCAAAGACTCTTCGGGTAGGTCTCGGAGGCTGTGATGGCTTGAGGCGACCTTTAGCCCAAGACTCTTCGGGCAGACTTACCATTCCCAATAACCTTCGGGATGAGGCCCAGGTGTCTGCGAGCGGGTTAGTGGTTGTGGCCCAGGTGTGTGCGGGCGAGATGCGTGGTTGTGAGGCCCAGGTGTGTGCGGGCGGGATGTGTGGTTTGGCCCAGGTGTGTGCGGGCGGAAAGAGTGTGGTAGTGTCAGGACGTTTTCCGTTAGGAAGAGAATCATCAAATTAAGTGGGAAATGGTGCGGGGTACCCAATACTTTTGTTCTATATATATACTAAACTTGTTTGTGTTACTTGGTGAGTGTGACCAGTGAGGCTGGGTGGATAGTTTTTCCTTGTTAGTTTCTGGTTCTTCTGTTTTCTCACGGGACCTTAGGGTGTCTCCCCACTTGTGCACGAGATCTTTAGGTTTCCCTACTGAGTATACTTGTATGCTCACACTACGTTTACTTTCAGGTTTCCAGGAGGACTACCAGGGCCGTGCGGGACCCTACTAGTCAGGCAGTGGGAGTTGTGTAGTTGTTGTTTTCTTGTTTTCCTTTTGGTACTGTACTCACTTGTACATTTGAGATTCCTTGTACTTGTACCTTGTTATAAAAATTGTTTAAACATGCATGTGGGCTTGTTTTGGGTTTATTTATGTACACTTGTTCTTTTCCCTTTTTGGTGGTTGACATGTCCTATTTCCCGATCCAAAATAATAAAAAGGGTAATGCCTCCCATATTTGTGAAAACTCATACCCTTGGTGCTAGTCGCCAACCCGGGGCCTACTGGAGGCGGGACTCGGGGGTCATTATCTTCCTTTCACCATTGCCAACTCAGGAGGGCATCTTTGGTGGGAGGGGGTCATGACAGAATGGTATCAGAGGTCATGGTTGAGAGATAGGATGGAGTCTGGAGTTAGGCACAGCGAGGATTGCATGGGATGGTAGGGCAACAATGTTCGTTAATCTTGGTGCGTGACATAGGCCAGGGAAGACCGGCTAGGACACGAGATTTTAGGGCCCCCCGTGATCCGATGCAAGGACTCTGAGCCTACCGAACGACCAAGTGAGACTATATTGATTGCAGGGTAGAGACCCTAGGGAAGGTACATGCATCATCATGTTTGTGTTTTACTTGATTTGGGTGTTCTGGGAAAGAAATTGAAATAAAATGATAATTAATACTTTGAGTTTTTCCTTACTACTTGGGCTTAGGCGATCCTTATTGACAGTACAGCTATGGCACCTGGACGACGTTCCCAGGTGGCTCAGGCGGCCGAGGCCCAGCAGGTTCAGGCAATCGATCATCTGAGGATCGATCGAGAGGAGGAAGACAGCCAGTGGCAGAAGACCCTCCGTTCTTTCCAGCGTCAGACTCTCAAGAAGTACGAGGGAAGTACTTCGGACCTGGAGACGGAGGGGTGGCTTGAAGAGCTAGGGATCTCTTTTACCTTGATCTGTGCTCCGAAGGAGTACTAGGTCCCCCTAGCGGTCAGTCAGCTGAGAGGCGTGGCGCGCCAATGGTGGATGCTCTACCTCGGGGAGAGGAAGGAGGCAAAGATTCCATGGGCTGACTTCGAAAAGGAGTTCCGAGAGGAATTCCTTTCTTCTTTGATCAAGGCGGAAAAGCGTCAGGAGTTGCTCTCCCTTCAGCAGGGGAGTATGACTATTCGAGAGTTGGGGATTAAGTTCAAGAATCTCCTACGCTTTGCTCCGGAACTCTTTCCGGATGAAGAGTCTCGGGCGAGACGTTTGGAAGAGGCGCTTCGTCCTTCGCTCCAGTATGCTGTGACCCCCTTCACCCTTCCGACATACTTAGCCGTACAGAAGAAGGCGGAAGTTGTAGAAAGGATGCACTCGCAGGGAGGTGCACCAAGTGAGGGGATCCAGCCTAGTTCGTCGAAGGGGAAGGCAGTCAGCAGTAGGTCTCCTACGACGGGACCTTCCAGTTTCAGGCCAGTAGGGAGCAGGCCCCAGCAGTTCCAGTTCAGATCTTCAGGTCCTCGTCCCTTTTTCACGAGCCCAGGACCAAAGTGTTTTTCTTGTGGAGGTTTCGGGCACATTCAGAGTCGGTGCCTGACCCATGCTCAGTACGGTGGAGATGGACAGGTTCAACGCCCTCCTCAGCAGCACCAGTCACCGACAAGACCCTTCCAGCAGCAACAGGCTCCAGTCCCTTTGATGGGAGATGGAGCAGGTGGTGGGCAGCCACAAGGAGTTATTCAAGGATTCCAATCGGGACGTGGTCGAGGAGGCGGACGTCAACAGAGAGGCAGAGGAGCTCAGCGAGGATAGTTGCATGCATCAGAGGCAGCATCTCTAGAAGGACCAGGGATCGATAGAGATGTGTTTGGGTTTTCTTGAATGATCTCCTTTATGTTTTTTTGGGAGCATTACACTCCATTGTTGGAACTCTTTTGCTCATTCTCTGGGTCTGGACCTTGTTTTTGTGAGTTTTAATGCTATGTTGTCTCCCGCTTTTCTTTAAATGTACGTGAAGAGACCTGTCATGTGGGGAGGGGAAGACCTAATCCCTAATCGATACGCATTAATGTGGATGCGATTTAACCTGTGCAGGCGAGTAAGTGCCGCCTAAAGCGGATAATATCTCAACATGGGAGAAGGAATTCCTCAAGCCATGTGTCCGGGTAGTGTGTGGGTTATACGTTGTTGGGTGCAGTGTAAGTTGGAGAAAAACCTAATATATGGAAGTGGGAAGGCCCAGTCCTTAATCGAGACGCATTAATGCAGATGCGATTAAACCCGGCAGGCGAGTTAGTGCCCCCTAAAGCGGATAATATCTCGACATAGGAGAGGGAATTCCTAACTCACATAATTAGGGTTGTCGGTTGTTTCTTGTTATGACAAGAGCCCTAAGAGGTATCTTGCAGAGTGGTTGTTTGGATCCATTCTTTTCTTGGTTGGTTTTTAATTCTCGAGGAAGAGAATGTTTTAAGAGGTATCTGATGTAATGGACTGGACCCCTCCGGTCCATTCCTTTGTTGAAATCGATGTGTTCAACACGACGCGCATTATAATGATAATTTTAATACTGATGATAATAATAATGATGATGACATAAATTGTGTGATTAATTAAACTAAAAAGAATAATCATGATAAAATGATTTAATTGGTGTTATTATTATTAATGATGTGAAGTGGGAAGGTGTGTGATCCATTAGACGTTGATAAATGAAACATGCAGTTTTTTTATTAATTGAGTAATTGTTGAAATTAAATTTGAATAATAATTATGGCTATTGTGTTATTAATATTATTCATAATATTAATAATAATGAGAAATTGATAAAATGAGTCATGGTATTTATTGCAAAAAATTAAATGAAGATGCAAGTGGAAGCATGGTGGTGCGTTCAAAAATTAATGGTGAGTTCGTTATATTGGGTTTATGAAATTGAATGGTTTTTATTTAATAAATGTGGTTTCAATTTAATCAGTGTGAAATAAAAATAACTAGAATTAAAATAATTAAATTGATGGATGTTACGCGACATTGACATGGCATGGTTGGATTCAGATATCCAACAGGGTGGTTTAACGTGGTCAATGCGACGAGCGTAAATCTTTTTGTTATTAAAAACAATAACGTCGGTGAGTTAATAAAATAAGTTGATGAAATGTTATTGTTATTGAAGAACAATAAATAACAATGATGGCGTAAAACTATATGTGAGAGGTTAATAAAATTAAATGTATTAAAATGGGGTTGAATATGTATGTTATATTAATTTTGTTTTGTCATTTAATTCAATTAAATGAAATGGTTTTGAGTCGCATGGAATTGTTGTGCATAGGTTCTCCCAAAATTGAATTATGAAATTAATAACATTGATCGTATAATAAATGTAATAATACAATTAAAAGGAAAATGGTTTTATTTAATAAATTATAATAAATTTATGAGGAGGATCCATTTTGTTGTGGGCGTGATGAATATTTTGGTAGGAATGAGATTGGAGAGAGAATATTAACAATATATTAATAATGATATGAAATAAAAGGAAAGGCGCACCAAATTGGAGAGAGAGTGTGAGAATTAAAAGAGAAGTAATAAAAGAAAAGAAAAAGAAATCAATGAAGGAGAAAAGGAGAAAGGCGCACCAAATTGGAGAGAGAGGGTTGGGTGGATTTAGGTATTTGAAATAAATCAATTAAAAATAATAATATAATAATCATGTTAATGTTTTTGTAGGTAAAACACTTTTCCGACCATAACTTATTCGTGTGACCTCGGTTTCACGAAAAGTCTGCGGTAGTGTGACCCTGACATCAAGACATAAATTATGAGTCCCATATTGGAGGACTTTTTCGGGGTTTCGGATTGGGTACCCGAAGCGATCGGTAAATAATAGATTTAATATTATTATTAAATCTTTGGCTCGTCATAACTTCCATGTGCGACGTCCGATTGGCTTCTCATCAGTGGCGATGTGATCCAATAATAAATACGGTCAATTCAGTCTAATGTTTAATATTAAATTATGGTTCGTGTCTCGGGTCCACGAGACACCCAATAAAAATAATATTGTTATTATTACGGGATCTTGTATCCAACGTATCTCCCTCATATGGTATCGGATTGACGATCCGTCAGCGACAGCATAACCCTGAAATTATTACGGTCATTTTAAGACCAGTAATGAAAACCTTTTTATGGCTCGTGCCTCGGGTCAACGAAACACCAAGTATTAATAGAATTATCATTATTATTAAAACACGTGGAAACTGCGTGACGTGTCGTGTGTTGACTAGTCAAAACACTTAACGGGTGTACGGTCACACCGTGTATTCATTAATACACGCTGAATATTGTTTACCTATTCGTTGCCTATATAATAAAGGGTCGCGGATTATTTCCAGACCAATCGCTTCTTTGTCACACGACGACGCTCTTGGACGATCGAGAAGTATTCCTCCTCTAACTTCTTTGTCCGAGATCCGAATTACGATCCGTCAGCGGCCACAGGATCGTAGCGATGAGACGAAGCTTCTAAGCCTGGACTTGTCACCTTTCCTTCCGGACTTCCTTCTCCAGCTTCCATCCTAGGAGGCGTTTGTCGGGTTTGGCGAAGGCGGAGGACACCGAAGTACGTCGTCGGAAGCGACGTGATCGGGAACTTTTGAGGTAGGGGTTTACCTTCATCTCTCTTTTTGGTGCAACATGCGGGGTGGGATATTTTTCTTTTGTTCCATGGGATGCAGTTGAACTTTAAATAAAGATAATAACCGGATAAAGAAGGGTTTGGGGTTTTGTGCTGTTTCTATTGCCTTCCAGTTTCTTTATCTTCTGATTGTGATTTTGGATTGAAAGGCCTTTGCCTACTGAAAATCAAGGCCGTTGGTGGCCTTTGCGTGCGCAATTGATATCTGAATTGTTTGTGGTTGGTTTTGTTAAAACATGGAAAATGGATAAGCACGTAAAGACTGGCTGATTAAATGAGAATGAAAACCTTGTGTGATAACCCCGATTGAACAAAGTTGGAATAATGAACATGTTGGTGGTTTGGTTGTTTTGTGGAAAATGCCTTTATTTATGAAAAGTGTTTTGATTATGAAAAGTGTTTTGAAGTAAAAGGTGTTTTCAAATGCAGAAATTTTTTGTGTGTGGAAAGGGTTTTATGTGTGGAACTTTGAAATAAATGAATGATGGAATGTTGTATGGTTGTGATAATCTCTTGTAAATGAAATGGCATGTGGTTGCTTGTGTTTTACCTAACCTTGGTTGTGGATGGCAGGGATATGTTTGTGAAAGGTTTTGTCTGGATGTTAGTTGCCCAGTAGTAATAATTTTGTTAAACCATTGCATGAAACATGAAAACCTAAATGGGGTTGGGGGATGATTGTTTGGTTGTTGATGCATGCTTCGTGGTAGCAGTGCCAAGGCACATGCTCTGTTTCTATTTTTAAGAAGCCATAGGTTGGGCTGTGTGTTTGGTATATGTATATATATATATAATTGTATCTTTGTGTTTTGTCGCACCACACCCATGTCAAGCACCTAGTGCCGAACACTCCCATTTTATGGGAGAGGGTGTTCCCCCTTAGTTACTAGCTCCTTCCTGCTCCTTCTTCCATAGGCTATGATGGCTTGAGGTGACCTTACACCCAAGACTCTTCGGGTAGGTCTCGGAGGCTGTGATGGCTTGAGGCGACCTTTAGCCCAAGACTCTTCAGGAAGGCTTACCATTCTCAAGAACCTTCGGGATGAGGCCCAGGTGTCTGCGGGCGGGTTAGTGGTTGTGGCCCAGGTGTGTGCGGGCGAGATGCGTGGTTGTGAGGCCCAGGTGTGTGCGGGCGGGATGTGTGGTTTGGCCCAGGTGTGTGCGGGCGGGTAGAGTGTGGTAGCGTCAGGACGTTTTCCGTTAGGAAGAGCAGCATCTAATTAAGTGGGAAATGGTGCGAGGTACCCAATACTTTTGTTCTATATATATACTAAACTTGTTTGTGTTACTTGGTGAGTGTGACCAGTGAGGCTGGGTGGATAGTTTTTCCTTGTTAGTTTCTGGTTCTTCTGTTTTCTCACGGGACCTTAGGGTGTCTCCCCACTTGTGCACGAGATCTTTAGGTTTCCCTACTGAGTATACTTGTATGCTCACCCTACGTTTACTTTCAGGTTTCCAAGAGGACTACCAGGGCCGTGCGGGACCCTACTAGTCAGGCAGTGGGAGTTGTGCAGTTGTTGTTTTCTTGTTTTCCTTTTGGTACTGTACTCACTTGTACTTTTGAGCTTCCTTGTACTTGTACCTTGTTATAAAAATTGTTTAAACATGCATGTGGGCTTGTTTTGGGTTTATTTATGTACACTTGTTCTTTTCCCTTTTTGGTGGTTGACTTGTCCTATTTCCCGATCCAAAATAATAAAAAGGGTAATGCCTCCCATATTTGTGAAAACTCATACCCTTGGTGCTAGTCGCCAACCCGGGGCCTACTGGAGGCGGGACTCGGGGGTCATTATCTTCCTTTCACCATTGCCAGCTCAAGAGGGGCATCTTTGGTGGGAGGGGGTCGTGACATTAAATTTCATTGTTATACCACTATTTTTTAAACATAACATCCCTCACCATCAGATTCGTAATATTTTTTTAGTTAGATATTCTATTGGAATGGATCCACATTCCATTCTCATGACACATACATGTTCCTAAATAGTTATTTGAAGGGTTTTAGGTAGGAATAAATTTCCAACTACATTAAATAACTATTACTTAATCCATTGAGGGGACACCCAAATCCTAAAATCCACATTTAATTATTTCCTAAATAATTTCCTCTTAGTTTCACCAAATCCATATTGGGTAGTCTATATTTGATGTATATTATGTTATGTCACCCCAGACTATAAAGAATAAAACATTCATGATATCTAAAAGCACCCCAACTTGTGTAGGTCAATAACTCTTAACTATGTGTAAAATTTTAACATTATTATTGGAAGTCCATACCAACTTAATATTATTAGTTGAGGGATTTTAATTTCTAATGTGTAAAACCCATTTTATATCAATTTATTCATTTTTAATATTATGTGGATTTTACATAAGTGATTAATGATTTATAATAGAACATGTTATTCATTATATGGTTATATTTTATAATATATTTCATGATTTTTAATTAATTTATTCAATGATAATGAAACATCCAAAAAAATAAATATTTAACCTAGAAAATGATAGAAAAGATAATAATATAAGTGGAATGATCATGAGATTTTCTAATTACTAGTTTACCTAGTGCATGATTAATTGACCCAAGGTCTTAGGGGAAAACTCACCTAAAACTATAGCTTTTTGTGTTGTAGTATTCCACCATTTATCCAATTTTTCACCTAGATTTATTTCACATTAGTTCCTTGACTCGAACTACCTCTTATAGCTTGGGAGATCCATACTGACTTAATATTTTACTTACAAATAGGTGAGGGGACCTAATGGATTGTATAAAAGGGGGTGTATATAAAAGAAACCTTGGGAACATAGGACCTTACATAATAATGGGATGGGGATGACATAAAAATAGTAGTTTAATTTAATAAAAATAAATTAAAAGTAACTCAATCACAAACAAATGGTTTGACTAAGAACATGATCATCAATATAAATTATGATGAGCATACAATTTCAATCTTGTTTTCAATTACTTTTATTTTTTCACTAGGTAATATAATGTTCCATGAATTAATCCACTTCATTAAATTTAACTTAATTACATATGATAATAATTAACTCACCATCATTTGTTAATTTTATTTATAATTAATGAAGTACACTACCGTACATTGAGGTAACAATGTTTTCTTATCCAAATATCTAATAAAAAAATAGTTTTATTGTATATAATTATAAATCCTAATACATGGAATGTACTATATAATAAATGATACATGGAACACATGTGAATTTGTTTAATTATAAATATAATTTTTCTTCATAATAACCGGGAACACTTTCTAGAATTTACTAAATATCATTTACAAAATCACACAACATGTAATGACTTCTATCCATGTTTCCAACACAAGCCTTGGGTATAGCAATGCTTCACGCTGTGGATCTGTTCGAGGTACATAGTTTGTATCCCAACGTACAAGGTATGTGACCTCTGATTTTCATGGAATGTTTTTTCCTATGTCATGTAGTTGATATATGGCACACTAGGACACCTTGAGTGGTCTTCCTTGAGAAAATAGAGAATACTGGTCATGTATAGTAGGAACACATTGTGTAGTTCTTTGATCCTTGTTTTAGTTTTGTGGGATCTAAACACTGATATTTTGTATCTTAGATATGATATAATTTGGTATATTTGAATTTATCATGAGATACAACTATGAAAAAATGTACACAATGTATATTAAAAAAGTACATGAGTTTTTATATGTTTTTTGAATTTTTTTAAATAAGTAATGGTTATAAATATTTTGAAAACAATTATGGAAATGTGGCATCTACGATGACACATTTTAGTAAAACAATTACATTAAATATATTGTTTTGTATATTTTTATGAAATTTTTATGTATATTTTGATATATATATTTTGTTTATTTTGTTTTTTTATAATTATGTCCATTAATATTTGAAATTGAAAATATTATATTTTTATACAATTATTTTTTTGATGTGCAAGCTAGATTTTACTTATCAAATTTTTTATATTTATTTATTTTCAATTACTTCATAAATGTTGAGTCACTTTATGAAATGACATTTAGATATTACTTAAACTTTATAAGTTATATTATTTCAAAGTCACCTACACAAACCAAAATAATATATGAATTTGGTGGTTTCCAAAGCCTATGAAAAAAATGTTGAAATTCAATCTAAATGAAATTTGAAACACATACTGAACATATAAATAATAATTCCAAACAACTAAAATTTCAAAAACAAAATAATTAATGAAAATTAAATTTAGTGGCACAATATATTGTTGTTTTAGACCATTATATTTTTATTTTTATTTTTTATATAAAATCCATTATTTATAAATTATTTGTTGTATTTGTGAAATTGTTTTATTAATTTCAACTACTTTTAGATTTTTAGTCTATGTTTTATGTTTTATATCAATTATTTTTATAGTTTATATTTTATAAGATTTAATAGTTACCTACATATAAAATATAAATAAAATTTAAGTGAAATTTGAAATAGTTGATAAAAATAGAAAAAGGATTGATTGTATAACTAATTTCATCATTTTAATCAACATTAAATCATAGAGATAATAAAATAAATTTTTATTAAAATATTTCAAGTTAATATCACATGTATTCTGAGTCATTTTTTCAAATTTATTTTAGATTAAATTTAAATTTTAAAATTTATACTCATTAAAAGTAACATACATAAAACGTAATAATCTTTTAATTAGGTGTCTTTGAAATTCTATAAATTAGAAATAAAAAATAAAATCTACCTAATATTTAAAACACTAGTGAAAATATCAAATATAATTGAAAATGTAAAGAATTTTATAAAAACAATTATTGAAAATTATATTTAATGGAATAATAAAAAGTTTTTTTTCAAACTATACATTTAGGGGATGTTTTAAATTTCATTTAGAAGATATAAAAACATCCAAAAAATTCTATGCATATATTTTTTAATGTGTAAATATCATGTTTTTAATAAATAATATTTGTGTCATGTAAATTAATTTTGTTTGAAAATATTTATGAACTTATTTATAATTTTTATCAATTTTTAATTTTTATTATTTCTTTTTAGTTTTAATTAAATTAATCTTATAGTTTATAACATAAAATCTTTTAATATTACATACTTTAAATATAATTGGTTTTCCTATGTTTCATGTAGTTGACATTGAAATATTATAACAATAAAAATATAAGTAAAATGAAAATTAAAAGTAGAAAAAAATTTAATTAAAAAATTTTTGTTTCAAATCCTATAAGTCAACTAAAAAAATATTAATGAATGATTATAGTCACTATCTATGGTGAGGACTCATCCCATAATCTGCTATAAAAATTTGACCCCATATTGATATAATTGACCTCTATACTAGAGTGGATTATGATGTGATCTAGAGGGATGATCATCAGGTGATGGAGCCCCATATATCTGATACTCTTTCTCTGTATTGATGGGAGGAGGTGTTAGCTATATTTCATCATGCACACTCTATCCTTCTCCCACTGCGTGAGTAGAAGGAGTTTCCCAAATTTTCTGGGGGAACCATATAGAATGTGAAGCCTCATGAACAAAAGATGAATGCATGGGAAATAACCCCTTATAGAAGCTTGGATTAGCTATACATGTAGAAAACTGTTGATATCTGAAAAAAAAAAGATCCCATGCCTCCTAATGGACATCCCCAATCGTCTAATGGTGGACTTCTAGAGGGATTCCCTCTGCATGTGGAACATCGAGGCCTCACCGACAACATGACATAGACTACACCATCATAATAATGGATCCTCAGCATCAATTGATACTAGAGGTGGTTCTATAGAAGAAACCTCCACTCCAATAGTAGGAATGTTATCTCCATGTGGTGGATGATCAGAAATACTTCCATGAAAGACATGATATGCTTGAATTGTCCCCGACACAACAAAATGTATTTCAACAATGATAGATACCTACTCATCCTATATATTAGGCATGAGGATAATCTATTGTAGTCAAGTATGATATAAATTGATTCAAAATGAATTATAAAATAGTAAAATTAAAAATAATGATAATTTATTAAAATACTAGATCTTGAAGCCCTCTGCAATATGGAGAAATATACAATATAGACCATAGCCTATACGATGGAGCATACTTGATGATCTCTATTAGAGGGAATAAAATCACACACAAACACTCAATATTAAATGATGCTTGTATTTACCAGAGGTGATGATAATTAACATGTAATTGGTGAAACTTTTCATCCTACCTCATTGTCAGCTTCAAACAATGAAGTTAAAGTGACTTTCATGGTGGAAAAAAATAAACTAAACCCAACCAAATTTGCACATGAATCAATGAGGATGGTGCCACTCAACAATATGAAATTGAATGAGAGGAATTACAACCATCACACCATGAAGTATAACAGTGCATTATCCGTGGAAATGGTCTAATAAATCCTAATATGGAATCCATGTAATATTAAATTACATGTTAGATTTTTCAAACAAGTTCATTACTAAAAAGATTATGATATTATAAAATTTTTTAGTCAATGAAATACTATATATACATACGCTGGTGTGTAGTAAACTATCCAACATGGGATGGTATGCACAAAAATTAAGCCTCAGAGCCCTGATGAAATGGTGTTCTTGAATCCACCTGTAAAATTGAACATTGAAAGTGATAAAAAAATAAGAAATTAAATTCAATAACACCTAATAGTATCCAAAACCAATAGAGAGGGGTGATCAAACCAGCCTCTACATAGAGCATTATGCGACACATCAATATGATGCTCTTAACCAACAATAATAGCGGATAGGGAAGGGACGCACTCTCAATCCCAAATCTGAATAAGGATGAAACATCTCTAGAGATTAGTATGATCTGAGAAATATACTAAGCATAAGGCTCTGTATGTGTATTCCAAGCATGAATATCATTAGTAGTATCTCCCGACATAATCAGAATACACATGTAGGACCGGATTGATCATGTTTATATTTATACCATAGTAATCGATTCATAATTTACCTCTAATGATCCATAATATATATGCATAGGCCTGACACATGATTGTCTACTTATTAGTATCTGTAGGTAACTGTGATAAATTCAACTCCATAGATCTCTTGGATATGGACCCACCATCTATATAATTTCCACCCCAAAAAATTTGAGTCATATATATCATTGTACAAGTTCATTCTAGTCTCCAAGAGTGGGTCTTATAATTTTATCCCATGGATAGGAAGACTAAAAAGGATTTCCATATCCTCAAGGGTAATGACCTTCTCTCCCTCATGATAGTGGAATGTGTGTGTCTCTGGTATCTATCTCTTAGTGAGGGTAGTAAGTAGGATATTATTAAAGAATATAAAATCAGACACCACAATTCTATATAAGCCATCATGGTGTTGGTAAGTTATAATGGTGGCTGGATGTGGAATTTGATTATAATGTCATGCACTACACACCCTAGTCCATAGAACATCACAACCCTCTATCATGTCACATGAAACATGCTTGTACTACTTAGTGAGTTGTATACAATCCTCTATATTTATATAAAAAAATGATATAAGTCTTAATTGAAAAATGTTAATACAAATTTATGGTCAAATGTTTTTTGAATGGCAGAATATAATACATGACATGTCCAATAACATTATTTTATATTTTTTTCTTACCAATAGAAATGGTCATGTAATTAGGTTTTTCAAAGAATATTTGTAACGAAATTTTACATATTTTTTTATCTTAGAAAAGGTTTTTTGTAAGATATGGTTATATATATATATATATATTATTTTTTTATTCTTATTCTAAAAGTTTGTTAAAAAATAAGTCAAAGAATTTTATAGAAACTAAGGTAAAAATGATGTTAAAACACGAAATAAATTTTGTTATGCATGATAAAATGAAATTTATAATAATATTAATTGAAATGGTCAAGAATAATCCAATTAAATAACACATGAATTATGTATAACATACAAGAAATAACATGACATTTTTAAAGAGAACTAAGTTTGGATGAGATTATCTTGACTCCATAAGGGATGTAAAATCATGTTTTTTTATGTGGTATGTCAATGAAATATTCCAAAGGGTTGTAATGAAATCTTCATTGTATGGAGAGGCTTGTATTTAGAAGTAAAAATTATTTTGAAAATTCAAATGGTAATTACATCACATTGGAAGATGTTATTAATATACTAATTGAAAATAATCTTGATTTTAATTCACTTTCATTGTTAGACACATTCCATCCAAACTCCATTCAGTTGAAAACTTCCAAGGGATTAATTGTATGTTCTAAAAAATTATAGGGTTTTTAATGGTTTTTTTTTTCATTTAACATTATATGATCATAATTTTCAATTTATCATAGATAAATAAATTTATTTGAAGTTTTCTCATATTTTTACTCACATTCAATAATAATGTAAGAATTATTTTGTAATAAATTTTTACATAACGAAGTCAAAATGTTTTGTATAACCAAACACAACCTTATTTTAAGTTTAACTAATAATTTATATCTCAAATTGTGTTCGTTGTAATTTTTTTATGATTTATCAAATGATGGTATGTTTCATGATTACAAGAACACATGATTTATATATTATTTAGACATAGATATTTTGATTAATATTTCTGGTCACCTCACATTTACTTGTCATATTCCTTTTAATGATTATATGAATGGATTATTGTTATTTGATAGTAAAAGTAGTGAAAAATTTCATAAAATTTATTATAATGAAGGATCGTATATTGACACTAAATAATTAATAATATGAAAAGACCACTTTAGAGACAATATATCTTTTTTACTGATAGTATGAACTCAATATGAAAATGTTATGGAATAATTTCCTATTATGATCTTCTTGATGACATATGTGGCATCTCAAACGTTTCCCTTGTTCTTGATTCCAATCCATATAATTCCGAATCCTACTAGACCTTTGTCTCCCTCATTGAGTCAACCTTTTGATGTTAGCTATGAATATTGACTGGTCTTCAAGCATTGGGAAGTATTGAAACTTCCCAATAAGCATCCATGGTGAAGAATAAAAATAGAAATGGTGCCCACCTGGTACACTGGATCAACAGATGCTTCCCCTGATATTTTCAAAATCCATGCCTTATTATAGGAAATATTATTACCAAATGTTTTTTGTATCGCCTTTTGAACAAGGTCTATAAGAATAACATGGTAGGTACTAATAATCATGATGACAATATATGACCAAAATTTATCATTGAATAAAGTATGATTTCATGTCAGGTTTTGGTGAACAAAAGTATGAGTTTCCACAATCATATAAATTATCCAACATACAAATAAAATTTCCAAATCCTACCTCAAGAGGAGTCAATAATCATCCCTATATTTATCACATAGTGTGATGTATTTTGAATGACTTTATTATTTAATTATATATCTACAGTTCCTATCAATATGAAATATTTTTAGTATGTTTTCAATGAGTCTTTACATGAAAAATACCATAAAACATATAATGATTTTTCTGTCAAACTAAACCAATCCAATATAAATCTAAGAAACTCAGTTGCTTGTGTGATAACATTCTAATCGAATTCAAGAAAATGTGACATAACATTCGACCAAGATACGAATAGTGGTGGATTATTTATTGTGAGTAGGGTATATTTTAAAACTAATAAATTTATAAAAAATTCGTCCCCAACTTCTATTGATCCCTCTTAATTATCAATATTGTCTCTATCTATTCCATCACTTGAAAATTATTCATTACAATTCAGATTTATAAGTATATTTATGATGTTAGCTAGGTTTTCCTTTTCCACATTATTGGTAATAGCCTCAATTTTAGGGAATGGACCATATTAGACCGCTATTTTATGTTTATGTATTCTTAAAATTGGGTATTATTGTAATATATTATAAAACTCAACATATAACTCTATCATGGTACTATCTGATCACTAGGAACATAAATTTACTACTCGGACCCAATGGTCATCGGAAGCTAATAGATAGGCTCGATTCCCTAATGTAGAACTAAATTCCAAATGGCTATAGCCAAAATAATTTATCTCTAGATTAGGTTTTATATTTAAGAAGCCAAAAATTATTTCATTAAGTAAAACTAGGGTTACACAATCAACTACAATAACCATTATTGATGGTTTTATATTATAAGAATATCCTTTCTCAGTTTAAATATCCACCCAATAGAAGTAGACACATGAAAACATGACTCTAAACATGAAAAAAGTTTTTTGATCATGATTATGATAATGTCAATACAATTGATAGTGATGGTTGATTATACCACCTTTGTTATACTGAAATTTTAGAATGTCTTTTTATATACTAAAATATTCCATGAATATTTCATAGTACAATTTTTAATCTCTCCAAAAGGTATGTTCGGTTGTTTATAAATAAAATATAAACCATACAATGCATATCCCCTGAGAGTGTAAAAACCTGTGTGAAAAAGGCCCATTGTCATGTACCAGTTTCCGATCGGATCTAGCTTAATGCAGTGTTTTCAGGTTTTACCCCTAGGTACATCTATGCCAGATCCACATCCACTTGAAGTATCTAGATAAGGATTAAATTTCGTTGATAACCACATAAACATTTTGATACCAAAATTTTAGTAAAATTTCTTATATCCTAAAAGATGGCCTAATGTTTTTTAGTATAAATTTTGACATTACTAAATGTATGTTCAGTAGTGTATAAAGGGAATGTGACTCTTCGAAGAAAAATACATCAGGAGTAAAAGACGAGGCTTGCAATAAGGTGTGAATCATCTAAATCACAAGGGTAACAAATCATGTGACAAATTAACCCTCTTTTTCATCTAGTTGGTTATCTTTCATCATATGTTTATTCTATGTTAATCATAAGTTTATTAATAGATAATAAATAATTAATCATTCTTTAAAATGTTATTACTCATTAATTAATCATTACTTAATCAGTCTTTAATCACTAGTAAACCATTCATTAATCATCGGTAAATGAATACTTAATAAATCTATAATCATTAGAAAATCATTATTAAATAATTATTTAATCATTAGTTAATCATTATTTAATAATTATTTAATAATTATTTAATCATTCTTTAATCATTCTGTAATCATTAGTTAATAATTATTTAATCATGTTTTGATCATTATTTAATCAATCTTTAATGCTTATTTAATCATTTTTTAATCAGTAGATGATCATTAATTAGTCATTAGTCAAGCATTCTTTAATCATTAGTCAATCATTTTTCAATCACTAGTTAATCATTATTTAATAATTAGTTAATAATTCTTTAGTAAATCTTTAATCATTATTTTATAATTACTTAATAAATGGTTAATCATTATTTAATCAATTTTTAGAAATTAGTTAATCAATATATAATCATTAGTTAATCATTATTTAATCATTAGGCAATCATTAGTCAATCATTTGTCAATAATTTGTCAATCGTTTTTAATCATTGGTTAATCATTACTTATTCATTAGTTAATCATTATTTAATAATTATTTAATCATTAGTTAATTGATTTTAATCCATCATTAATTAATCCTTAATCATTAATTAATTATTATTTTATCATTTTTAATCAATATTTAATCAATATTTATTCTTTTTTTAATCATTAGTTGATCAGTAGTTAATCATTTTTTAATAACTCATTAATCAGTATTTAATGATTAGTTTATTATTCTTCAATCATGAGGCAATCATTGGTTAATCAACATTTAATAATTTTTTTATCATTCTTTAATCATTACTTTATCATTAGTAAATCATTAGTTAATCATTAATTAATAAATTACTAATCAATAGTTAATCATTCTTTTATCATTAGTTAATCCTTATTTAATAATTATTTAAAAATCCTTTAATCATTAGTTTATCATCCATTAATCATTAATTAATCATTCTTGAATCATCTGTTAATAATTCTTGAAGAATTATTTAATCATTACTTAATCATTCGTTCATCAGTAGTTAATCATTGGTTATTTTTTTAACAATTAGTTAATCGTTATTTAATCATTAATTAATCATTATTTAATAATTAGTTAATCCATAGTTAATATTTAATTATACACTGTTTAATAACTATTTAATCATTAGTTAATTTTCCATTAATTATTCATTAATACCAAGTTTATCATTATATATTCATTAGTTAATCATTCTCTAATCAATCTCTAATCATTAGTTAATCATAATTTAATCAAAATTTAATCATTAGTTATTCCTTATTTATTTATTCATTAATCATTAGTCAATGATTCTTTAATCATTAGTTAATCATTATTGAATCATTTTTAATCATTAGTTAATAACTTTTTTAAAGGTTGGGACCAAATCCTAATTTTATTAGTAAATAAATGACCAGTTTTGATTGGGTAGAGGTAGACTGATTACATAGCCCAATGTCCCAAGGATAAGTGGTCGGAATACTAGGCTTGAAACCCCATTTTTAGCCCAAAGGGCCCTTCAGTGAATAGTTCTACTACATTACCTAGACTGTTATAGTATCTTCTACAGTAATGTCATCTCTATAGTTTCACAACTACTACAATCCGCTCCTGCTATAGTACTATTATATTTCCTTGATACAGTGCTGCTACAGTACACCAGATTTTTTCCCTACCTGGATACGATGATCAATAGTTAATCAATAGTTAATCAATCATTAATTAGTTTTTATTAATTCATTAATAATTAGTTAATAATTTTTTATTCAATCTTTAAGCATTTTTTATTGATTATTTAATTATCAGTTAAACATTCTTCAATTTTTATTTAATCAATTATTAATAAATAGTTAATCACTCTTAAATCAATAGTAAATCAATATTTATTAATTATTAAATCATTCTTTAATCATTAGTTAATCATTATTTATCAATTTTCTAAAAATTAGTTAAACATTACTTAATCCTAAATTAATTATTCCTTATTAATTAGTTAATCATATAGCATTAATTATTTAATTATTAATAGTTAATCATTATCTAATATTTCCTTAATACTAAGTTATTCATTTCATAATCTATACATAGTCATTACTTATAATATGTATAATTTATAAACTATATATAACTTACAATAATAGAAAATAATTATCAAATCTAGATCAAATTAATAAAATCAACTAAATACATAAATAACATTAAAATAAATAATCAAAAACAATTCTAAATGAGGCTTCACAAAAACCAGCACTCTTTTTAGGCCACCAAAACCACCATGCACAAAAGAAGAACCACCAATATTCATTCAGAAAAAGGGGGATATTGGAACTTAGAGATGAAGGGATTTTAGAGTGGTGGTATGGGAGGTTTTATTTTATAGGAACTCCAGGGAAAGACTGTACCAGTTCTTCCCACTTTCACATTTATTTATGTGAAAGTCAACATATTGGAAACTGAAATTACCTATACATTAGGTTAATTGAAGAAGTGAGCATGCCTCATTTTCCATTTCATCGATCCACGTTGATGAGAGTCAAAGGAAGAATTGGCTGTTCCATCTGTTAATTTTCATTAGAGGCGGTAGGGCCTCTGCCACCATTCTGCAGTAATTTTCAAAAAAAATCCAACATAGACATTTTTTTCAAAAATCATATTAAAAAACATTATAGTACTCAATATTTACTTTGGTTTTTTCAGGGCAGAGCATTGGAAACCTCTATATTGAATGACTCACATTCTTCTGCATTTTTAATAATTGGATGATTACTGGTTATGTTTTCTATAATATAGAAATGATGTGATTAAATTGCTCAAATTTTAAAATTAATCGATATAAGTAAAATAAAATAAAAATAAATGAAATAAATCAATGAAAAGTAAATAATTATAAATTAAACATGTGACCCCTTGGGTACCACTTTTAGGATACGAGCATAGTGAATGTTCCCTTTGATGGAATGGATAACATGAATTTTAATCCTAATTTATGTGTAGTAATTTCCACACCCTGTCAAAAAATCATGCCCATTGAAAACCTTATATGACATGAATATATTAAATTTATAAAATAGAATAGAATGATCCTAAAATATAATTTATATTTAATTTAGGGTGAGATATATAATTACCTCAACTTGTAATTAAGCTTTCAGTGAAGATCTTGTGGAATAGATGTCATCACACCAAAATTGTACATCAAGATCCAAGTGTATAATCTTTCTATAGGTGATCCAAACACTCCCCAAAATCACTAAATTTCACCATAAAATAATTGGGTTATAGGATGCATGATCATAATCACTTGTGTTCTTAAAGATTGATCACAATAGTATTCTTCTCAAAGGAGGAAGAACTATTGATGGTCTCTCAATGGATTGAAGGAGGAGGAAGAGAGATAATGTTATAGATTTATGGATCTCTCTCTAGGGATTGAGACAATCTCTCTCTATCCAATTTGAACACTAAATAAATAATTTAAGAAGTTGTTATAATAAGATATTTATTATGGAAGGTTATGGTTGGAAAATCACACACATTCCCCTAACCATCTTTAATATTATTAGTTAACACCATGTCCAGTAATAATAATAATAATAATAATAATATTGTTATTATTATTTTTAAATTTGAAAATAATTATGAATATAAATTAATATCATATATACCATTTCTAATGAGACCATTAAGCTTTGTACACATTACCTCATCGATATTTACTCATTCTCAAATAATTACTATTGTATAAATAAATGTAATTGCATTATTTTATTTAAAATATAATAAATATTATTTTCTCTAAACTTGTTATTAAATATTTATTTTAATTTCACTCACTTATTATTTCAAATAACCTGTGATTAAATGAAGGAGATCAATCGAACCTAACAAATATCATTTATTTTAATTTTGTTAAATTCATTACTTGAATTTAATTTAGACTATAGATACAATAAATGTGTGACCCTCTAGGACTGTTTCTCAATAGAATTAGACATAACCTCAAATATTCCATAGTTAGAGTCTAACAACACAAAAAGTCTCCCATAGAGAAAGAAGTTAATGTCTCAATGACATCCAAACTTCAATGAATTCTTATGGTGTAATATAATGATTTTACCAAAATATCTATAGTCAAGAGTGTTTCATGCAAGTTCCAGTAACTTTTTTGCTCGTTATCTCTTTTCATGACTTTCTAAAAATGAACTTTTCATTTGAACACCATGTCTATAGTTTTATGCAAGAAGTTCCATTCTTATCAAAGGGAATGAGATATCAACTTCCTTCAAGGGATGAAAGGGATAAATCTATTCTCGTATACTTCATTAATGTTATATCATTCATGACACAATGAACATATCCAACCTCCTAGTAAGAATATATCATCATGGTTTTTCATCAATACATCAAATTGAATGAGTTAAGATATAGCTTAACTATATTATTAAAGTCTAAGGATCAATACATTCATCCTTAGATAAGAACATCCAATGAAAAAAAGAAATCTACATTTACTATTGATATGTATATTCTTATAACTTATTATCTTGGATATTACTAAAAGAGAACACCATGATAATGTGTTTCAATGTATTATGAGCCTCCAAACCTTAATATAATGTATCATCCAAGTCTTTCAATACAATATCATAATACCATAGAAAATGAATCAGGAATAATGTCATGGAACCACTAGGTTCTCAACATAATGGGGAAATGTTATGACCTTTATGTAGGATATATATTCTTAGGATACTATCAAATACAAATTTTATGTGGGGGATTATAAAATTTTGAAAGGAAAACATCATTTTTAATGAAAAAATGTAATAAAGTTCGAAACAAGTAGGTTCATGGGAAAAAATCCAATATAAGGAAAAAACATTATATGTATTTAATGAAACTATTAAAAAATGAACCCTCTATACATAGTGAAATTAATTTCTGGAAAGCTCATAAATTTCATGTGATTCATATATTTCAATAATAAATTATTTATACTGACCACTTTCTAATATGATGAGAGTGAAAAACACCACAAAAATCATAGATACCCATATAATACATGAATAAATATCTATATAATAGTATAAATAATCAAGAACAACTATCACATTTCCCTAGAAATGTAGACTTTACATTGAAAAGGTGTTTTTGAGACACCATTACATGGTCTTTCAAAACCTATGAAGCATTACTATGTCATATTTCTACTATGTCAAAAAATAGTTTGAAAAATAAAAAACCCTCAGATAAAACATTGTAACACTCCACCTCGGCTCACTCTAGAGTAATCGGACTAGAGTACCACATAACCTCAGGCACACCTCACTATTTTCCAGAGGCTATTTCCTTATAGTGGTATTATAATGTGTTACCATAGGGATACTATATCCACATATCAAAGTTATACTATAATGAAAATAAAAAATAATGTATCATACACAATAATAATAAACAGAATATGTAGAACATATGAAAAACAATCATGCAATAACAATACAAAATGAAAAGGTATACAAGAACATGTATGAACTAATCACCCAGTAAACTAGACAGACGTATAATATAAATAAATTAAAAAAATACTAAAAGCTTTACTACCATCCATGAGTATCATCAAATCATAGTCTCTATACATCATCTATGATATCGATCATGATTATGAAATCCTAGGACTCTTCCTAACTTAAACATGTGGAAAATGAGGTCTTATCTTGTACCCAAGTTCCATGGTCTCCTTAGAAGGGTATGAGTTGAGCTAAGTTAGTCCCGAACAATTTAATCCCAACCATATTATTAAATATAGTGTATGCATATTTGATATGCATATAATAAATAAACATAAATATTAATAGATAATTACCATTGATCCTATGGTTCTATAGTGAAACTCTAAATTGACCATATCTTCTTCTCCATGTGTTGAATGTCTCTGAGAACATAGGATACAAAGACAAGGGTTGTGTATACATCTGTTTATGATATCATCAAAAAAAATATGATCACTCAAGAGGAAATGTTTCACACCCAAATCATCTCATGTATGTATCACTTTTATAATCACTTGGGTAGTGCATCCCAACTAACAATATCTTTTATAAAATAATTTTATTATCAAGTGTACTCATTGTATCCTTCGATAATCCCTAAGAATCTTATATAATATCACCACATTAGAGGAAACATGGATGAAATATTATATAATATCATGTATAACCACCAGATAATATGAACCATCCAAGGTTTCTCATGTGTCATAAGGTATAACTATGGAACATCCTAAGAATCACATATATCATTATAAAAATTCCATGGATCTAATGAAACACTCTAGGTATCTCACATATCATTATTTTTCATTACTCAATGCTAGGAATACCCATGGAATACCAAATATCCTCATGTGTCATCAAAATATCATAGGAAACACCCTTGGAATCTCATATAGCATTAGTTAAAACCACTAATTCTTATGAAGCATAATGTGCATCTCATATAACATCAGGCTAAACCAAAAGATCCTAGGAAACAACCTAGGAATCCCATATCATTAGGTGCATGGAACATCTCATACGAAACCCTATAGGTGTCTCATATATCATCATGTGAAACAACAAAAAACTAGGGAAGAAACCCTTGGTATCTTATATTATTATTTTCAATAACCATATCATATGAGTATCCTATAAATGCTGAATCATATATATGTGGAATATAATTTACCTGGTAACATCTTATGTAACTATAATCATAAGGGATGACCATACATCAATTCTCACACATATATATTATGTTAGAATCTCACTATACAACCTAATTCATCACTATCAATTCCAAAGTTCAAAGTTTGCATCTAGAATCAATGATGCAGGTCCTCTGACACAAACCCTATCAAGGATTAAAATAACACTAGGGTACACAATAGATTCCCTAGCTCATACCATAATCTATAATCCCATCATTGTATCATGTATTTTATTATCATATCCTTGTACATTCCCATCACAAAAAGGGAATAACGTATTCCAACATTATCATAATAATTTTACGACCTTGTTTTCCTCCCAACAAAATTCACACTAGTGATACTATTGAGAGATGTCATAATGCTCATATCCCTTCCCATTAAATCCTAGATGGGTCCTCCCTTGACCAAATAATATGAATTTACCCATGGTATACCCCCTATGAACACACATACTAGTGGGTAAAGAACAATCTCGTAGCTCATTAATAAACATCTGAAAGGGTTATAAGATATCCCCCACTCTCACCATGGTATGCCCTGATTTATAAGGGGACACCAAAGGTTGACCATACCATGTTTTTCACTGCTCACTACTTAGGGAGGGATAATGGAAAATATATAAATGACCACTATTTTACTTTAAATATTTTAATTTATACCCCTTGTGTTCAATGTATCTTATATCACACTTTTATAATAAACCCCTAGTGGATGATGGTTGAGGTATCAAGCAATTGAATAAGGTTATATCATGTCTAATAGAAAATTTTCCATTTATAGGTTGTAATTAATCTATTAATTTTATTTTCAAGGGATGATTGTCACTATTAGGTGGAGAGGAAACATATCACATTCTACATATCAAAATACTAGACCACATGGTTATGTTCTGTGACCACCTACATCATAAAAAGTAATTGCCATTTGAAAATACATGTTATTACCTATCATTAACATACATGTTAATATCATATCCAAAGGTCTAAATCAATTCAAAACACCAAATTAATTAAATATAACAATTTAAAATGAATTTGAAAACTTAATCAAATTATTCATAATTCCTTAAAAACTCAATGAGAAGTATCTACCCATAGAAACCTCGTGAAATGGGGTGAGAGATACTATATAATTCCACTTGGACTTAATCCACATAAAACATTTAATTTACATAGTCAATTAAATTTTAAATTTCATCTAATTTAGTAAAATAACCTAAAATGATTAATCAGGTGGTGTACATTCATTGAATGAATAAGAGCCAACATGGATTTATCATTTGGTGACATCATTTATCCATTACAAGACAATTTCCCATCATATTAAGATAATTACACCATTATATGGTGGAATTGTCAACAAAATACCAATCTAGAACATCATAGATCAGGTGGATAATAGTGGGAAACTAGAATGGAAGGAAGAGAGGAAAATAAATCACTTTAAACCACCATGAAATTGCACCGTAACCCACCCAAAACCACATTGGATCAATCGATAAAGAGAGGGGGAGAGACCCTAGTTTTTCCCCATGTTATTGATGGAATGAGAGGAGGAATAACATAAAAATTTTATAGAGCAAATATTGTAAAACCACTATTTTTTAGAAATATGGGCAGCCACATGGTTACTAAAAACTTCTCCAAACCATGTCACAACCTTTAAAACCTTAATTTTAAATGTTTCACACCTCAAAAAGTCTGACTACAGAGTTTACCAGACTACATGCCAACCATGTGGTCAAATCTTCCTAACCTAAACAGATTTTTCAATGTTTGGATGAAACGTTCACCAAACCAAGCACCAACTATGTAGCTCCCTACATAATAAATTGTATTATATTCATAGTTCCCTATATAATCATTCATATTTCACTCATCAAATCCCCTTATAAAAACCACCTCACACAATTTTCATAATTATGTGTTAACTGTGCGGTAAATTAAAGCCCTCTTTCAAATTTATAACTTCATCCAAAAGAACTCGAGGTTCCCCTGAGAAGTTGAGACATATATCAGGCCTCAATCCATATCCAAAAATTATTCATTTAGATGACATACGTATCATAATTATGTTCTAAATCCTAATTCTAAAAATAACCTCAACTCTAGAGATTAAAAATACATATTTACCCTATATTTCATACCCTAAAATAACACAGTTCATTAATCTTCCAGGTACTCCTTACAACTATGTATGATAGAAACAAAATATTTACATGTCCATGTATCATTGTTTCCTATAATATAATTCAATTTAGATTGTTCAATTCACTATGTACATTTAAAATTTTCATGTTAATAAATTTTCTATTTAATTGATTATTTTCTTAGAATAACCATTGATAATTTTAATTTTATTTGTTACTAATTTGATAAATTTTTAAAAAATCGAGAAAAAATATTGAAAATTCGATTGAAAAGGACCTCGATGTTATGGAAAGTTTTGATTCAGATGTCCTTAAGAATGGACAATATCTATTAATGTGTTTTGTATGGGTTATAAAGGGATAATGATATTAATTTTATTTAGAACAAATGAAACAAATTATTAGATTAGTTTTCATATTAATGAAAGCATTAAAGGATGTAAATAGAGACCAAGAATTTATTTTTTTCAAATTGATTTGACCCTATGTACGCAGAGATAACACAACCTTGGAAAATATTTATAAAAAAGAACAAAAAAAGAAATATTGGATTATATGAAACAAATAAATTATAAGAGAAACTCTTTGAGGTGGCCCGAATAACTAAACCCAATAGTGATGATGAACTCTATCATGAGAATTTAGTATCATCCACTCCTAGAAAGACTCATAAACATAAAATCATCATAAAGGATATATTACATCCCTTATCAATGTTTCATATTTTAAAAAAAATTATTTGATAAAATTTTGTGTAATACAACTCAAAATATCGATATGTCTAGTTTATTTTGGATTTAGGAACATTACATAACAACTTGAAACATTAACACAATATCATTATCAAAAAACTCTTTAATATAACAAAAATTATCCATCATACACAACACTACATGTGATAACAATAAGGAATAGTAATGACTTGGTTATGATAACAATTGTGGTGGGATAAATGATCCCTCATAAAAATAACATCAATTGGATAGTAGGATAATGGTTAGAAACTAATGGTAAAACAAGAAATTGAAAATTAAATAACAAATCTCAAAGAAGGTGTACGAATTCAAAGGTGAGGAGAGAAATCCATTACATGGATTTGTGAATACAAAAAATTGAGAGAGGATTATTGGGATCTTGGGGAAGCCTTGGGAGGACTCCAGGGAGTAGAGGGAAGAGTGTGGATGAGATTCAAGGTGTTTGAGTTGGTTTATATAGGAAAGGAGGGGATATCTTTATTTTATTTCTCTTGGACACTACATAATAAAAACATTTAAACCCCAAACCATCCCTTGGTTTTCCCATTGTTTCTACTAAAGGGGATTGGTATATATTATACTATAAGGGAATAATTTTTCGATAATAAAATATTTCTCTTTCATATGTAGAGGTGAGTCACAGTTTCAAAGAAATGGTTTTAAAATCATAAAATATAATATATGTCTTGGAAGATTCATAGTGGATTTATAAAATAAACTAAATAAACCTAAAATAACATTATTTAAAAGGAAAAACATATATTGGGCTGATAATAGCTTTTATAGTATTTACTACATCACTATTAGGCCATTATGATGTCATTAGGCACACATTATATTTATATAGAATCTAATTTTTACTAAAAAAATAAATTGCATTAGTAAATTATGTAAAATTCGCCATGGGATAATTTTAAAATCCATATTCCAAAATAAATATGCATTTTATTCAAATAAGATTCTAAATATGGGTATTTTCACTTAAAAACCCAACATTTATTGAAAATGACAAGTTTTCGATAAATAACTATTTCTCAAACACTAACAAAAATTACATTTGACTTCACAATAAATTATGTAATAATTTATATTTTAAAAAATAATTTAATAATAATAATTTATTAAAATATTATTTATTTCTAAAATCCATTAACTCATCAAAATAGATTTCTTAATTAAATTTGAATATTAAAAAAAATTAGTATTTATTCTTTAAAAATCATTTACAAAGTAACAATAATTGTAAGAAAATATATTCATTATTCTATAAAAAATAATGTACATAATATTATTTCTAGGCCCTTGATACATATCCCTTTATTACACTAGTATATTCCCTAAGAGTATGGTGCGCGATAGTGGGGCTTTCATAGGGTTGTTCGGTGAACATGGTTTGGGCTGTGAACTCGATGATCATTATATTCTCTTAAAAGTAGTTTCTCACATGCTTAAGTTATTGGATCACTGTACAGGATTGGTCTAGGTAAAAGACTAGAAATTATATCTCTCTCAGAAGATCTAATAAATGGGCATTATAGGGTATAATCATGCTGGTTGAGGACATCACATCATTTGTCTATGCTAAAAGGATTTGTTAAAACCCTATATTTACAGTAGTTATGTGATCATTGTTCAATGGAAATATTATCAATTATAACGATTCATAATAGTGATTTAAATATAATTAAATATACTAAAACAAAATAAGTGCATATGTTTTCTATATCTATAAGACATTTAATTGAAGAAAAAATAATGTAAATTTTATTCATAAATGTTCTGGAAGTTACAACCTTCCCCCCATATGAAATTCCACCCTCAAAATTTCATTTTCCCACACTAAGAAATTTGAGGGTATCTTGGATTTATCACCTCCTCTGGTAATGCTGTTGCTTCTTCAAACTTCTGGTTTCATCACAAGACATTGACAAGGGGAATTGTCTTATTTTGTAGAAGTTTTTATCTACGATCTATGATTTCCTCCAGATGACCCTCATTGAAATGGACATTATACAATGGAACAACCTATGGATTTATTACATGTGATGCATTTGTTATGTAATTTATTAAGAAGGATACATGGAATACATCATGTATTTGAGAATATTTCAGTGGGGGTGCTAATCAATAGGATACTACATCTATGCGATGAAGTATCTCAAAATGGCCAATGAACATTGGACTAATATTTCCATTATTCCAAAATATAATCATTCTTTTCCATGGAGATATGCTGAGGAATACAATTTCTATAATATAAAACTCTAGGTCATGTCTAAGATTTTCATCATAGCTCTTTTGTCGACACTGAGTCGCTTTGATGTTTTTTGGATGGTCCTAAACACTTACACAATTTCTTTAACCATTTTTGGACCAAGATGTTTTCCTTCCTCAAATTCATCCCAACATGTTAGTGTTCCATACCACTTCCCATAAAGGTATTCATAGGAGGGGGGTATTGAGATACTTGAGTGGAAACTGTTGTTCTACTTTGATTTCCATTGATAATGACATCAATATGTCTTCAAGTGTTTAGATAGTCTGTTAAGATGGGCCATCAATTTGAGGGTGATAAGATGTACTAATGTTCATATCAGTGTTTAGAGCATTCTTATGTCTTTACCGTAATATAGAGGTGGATATTAGATCTTGATCAGAAACAATTGATAATAGTACTCCATACAGCCTTACCAACTCTTTGATTTATATATGTTCTAGTAGATCCAGTGAGAAATCCTATCAAATAATGATAATTTCTACAGTCTTTGTAAGCCAATCCACAATAACCCAAATAGAATTATTTCCTATGGATTCATTTGGAAGCCTTTTGACATAGTCCATACTAATGTGTTTTTCATTTTCATGTTTGTATGGGTAGTGGTTTCATCACCCCCTTAGACTTCTTCCATTAATCCTTCAGTTTTTGACATACCAAAAAAATTGATTTATATTCCATGATCTCTTTCTGCATGTTATCCCACCAATAGTTCTCTTGGAGGTCTTGATACATCACTATGTTTCTAGGGTGAATGGAGAAAGTCAAACTGTGTGCATCATCCAAAATTTCAATCTTTAAGTCAGGATTTGATAGAACACATTGTCTTGAACCAAATATCACAATTCCTTCTTCATTAACATTGAACTATGAGGATTCCACTTTCCTAATAGGTTCAAATTTCTTCTAAATTACCACATTATCTTTTTTATCATCAATTAACCGTTCCAAAAGATATGGTTGAGAAATAATTTCTAAAAGGATTGATTATGTTTATTTCATTCTGATTACCATGTACATATTTTTCAAGTCTATAAAGATAGGATCCTTCTCAATTATTATCAATGATTAAATTTCTGGGTCCTTTCTACTTAGAGCATCCACCACCTTTTTTAATTTCTCAGGATGGTAGTTGATTGAGTAGTCAGAATCCTTGATGAGCTCTAACCATCTTCATTGGAACATATCTATCTATTTTTATGTGAATATATATTTGAGACTTTTTTATCTATATATTTTCAAGCTTCTCTACAAAGAGATAATGCCGCACAATTTTCAATGAAAAGATCAAAACTGCCAACTCTAGATCATGCATGTGATAGTTTTTTTCATGGATTTTTAACTCCCATGAGACGTAGGAAATCACTTTGTCATTTTTCATCAACACAAATCTCAATATCTTCTTTGATTTATTAATTAAAATTATGAAAAGATCCCCACTTGTGGGTAATGTGATCAAAGGGTAAATGATACACCTCATTTTCAACTCCATGATGCATTCTTCACATTTAGCATTCCATGAAAATTTGACTTCCTTCAATGTTATATTGGTAATATGGTTTGACAATCATGAGAAATTTCTCACAAATCGGTTATGATATCTAGATAACCCAAAGAATATATAGGTATATATCATATATGTTGGCCTCTTCCATCTATCAATGTCTTTTTTCTTGGAAGGATCAATAGATATCCCATTACTTTTGATGATATTCCATAAGAATGAGACTTCCCTCATATATAACTCACTCTTACTGTACATTCCAAAGAGCTTATGTGTTTTCTCAGTCTTTAGCAAAGTACTCAGATGCTATTAATGATCCTCCTTGGTTTTAGAGTATTTTAAAATATCTTCTATAAATAATACACCAAATTTTTTATGATAATCTCAAACGATTATATTAAGTATCTTTATGAAGATTTATGGAGGATTAGTGAGTCCAAAAAGGATAACTGTGAACTAATAGTGCCCATACCTAGTACAACAATTAGTCATGGGGATATCTTCCTTGTTCAACGTTACATGATAATATCCCAACCACAGAGCCACCTTGAATAAGTATAGTGCTCCATGTAGTAGATCAAACAAGTCATCAATTCGTGGAAAATGATACTTGTTCTTTATCTTGATTTTTTTGAGCTCACAATAATCAATGCAAAGGCCTATTGACCCATCCTTCTTCTTGATTAAGAGGACTAGTGAAACCCATGGTGAAGTAATTTGGCATATAAAACCAATATCCAGATTCTCTTATACTTTTTTCTTCAGTTCCTCACATTCCACAACAGCCATCCCATACGGAGTCTTGGATATTTGTAATGACCTAGGTATAAGCGCGACCTAAAATTCGACCTCTATGTTATGTGGAACATGAATAAATTCCTCAAGAAATGAATCAGATTATTCCCTTATAATTGTTATGTCTTCAGGGATGATCCTTTCCATAGAATCAATAATTTTAGCTAGATACACTTTCTCATTAGGAAGTAACATCTATTCTTGAGATGATGTTTCTAAATAAGATTCATCCTCCTCCTTGAACTTGTATAGGAAGGGGAGTCCAATTATCTATTTGGAGGTGATTCCCTTCTCACAGAAATTTATTTTGTCTATATATAGAGAAAGTTAGTCCATTCCCAAAATTGTATAAAATTTCACCATGGGAAGTATGACAAAGTACTCCAGCTAGTTGAATCAAAAAATTTTGAGAGGGAAGGAGTTATATATATGGGATGAAATAATTTTAACATTTTTCATCTTCACCAACATCTCTACTTCCATGAGTTGTGGTGGTGTCTGAATAGTTATACTAAACTTTCAGGATATAATGGAATGCGTTGAATTGTGGATTACAACCATACAATTCACTTTTTGATTCTGGTTCTAAATTATCCAATATAAACATACATATGATTATTTTTAAACTATGAAACACATAAATGGGAATACAATATAATTGAAGGGACTACTCGTAAATGACTTTTCTCTTCTTAACCTATCAGTTTCTAGTCTTCAATCTATGTTATCCATGATCTAATTCATAAAAAATATTATTATGGGATTTTTTTCTCCCGTAATATGGGTTTTTCAGAAGTTTATAAATTTCCAAAATAATATCCCCCATGTGTGACACACTGGGTTCACTATAAGGCCTATTTTTGTGTACCGGGTAACCCCAAGTCAAGCCCTGAAAACCTTTTTAGAGGTGTTACTCGTTGGTCCATCTGTACTAGAACCACATAAAACTATATTATCTAGATAGAGTTTTATTTTATTGATAAACCAATTTCCCTATATTCAACAAAATTTAGGTATGTTCTCTTATACTTAGTCTTATCCCTATGGGTTTCACTAGGGTTTTCTACTCCAAATACGAAAAATAACTAATCCTTCCTTCTAATACCCACTATAACAATCGTGGTATCTATTTACTATTTAAAATTAATTTATTAAATAAAAGATAACATAATTTAACTCTGAAGATTTTGGGTTTAGGAATATTACATAACAACTGGAAAGTTGAAAAACAACATCTTTATTGAAAACATATTTAACATAACCAAAACCTTTCTCCACACTCAACACAGAAAGGGATAACCTGAGGGAATGAACAAGAATGGGGTGAGATATAAATACCAGTAAGGGAATAAACATGGCATAAAATGAGGATAATAATACATGTAAGACAAATAATATCAATGAGGCATAAAGTAACATGAATAATAAGACATGATTTAGCATGATAATCATAAATGGAAAATGTGGAAATAACTAAAAAACACTGCATTATAAACATTAGTCAAAGATAAACCACCAAGACGTCTTGGTGTAAAAAAGTACAATAAAGGAACAAGGTAATCCCCTTTCCCAAAATGACATTCTAGTATACTAAACATTACCCAATTCATTGGAGCAATATCAGGGCTCACCCTTCATAACCATTTAATTCTCATGCATAAGTGTTCCACATAGATCTTATAACATGGATTCATTAAACATCCGAATTTATTCCAGGATCAAGAAAATGTGGAATAAATATAAGGGAGTCCCCAATTAATATGTAATTTTTTCATAAATGTTAATACCCATTACATAGAAATGGGTATGGTATTCCCGACACAATTATTTTGGCATGGAAATCATGGTACAATTTTGGTAGCATACAGACGTCAAATAGAAATTTATTTAATGGTTTAATGAGAGATAAAGTGGACTCTAATAATTTGGAAATGAAATGGAATGTAATATAGACATGAAAATTAATTCATTAATATATTTTATTTTAAATAGAAGGTGTAACATAAGAAATAAACATGAAGAAATGAGAGAAAGGAACGAACCCTTACCAAATTTTGGCATGGTAATGGGTGTACATAAAGGTTTTTATGAGGGTTAAGTGAATGATAAAGAGACTCTGATACTTTATAAATCACGTGTTTTAGAAGGTTACAGGATATAAAATAACACAAAATTGGAAAATTGAAATTAAAATGGCATATCAGAAATCAAATGCTTGATCCAAAGAGGAGAGAGAGAAAATCCCTTACAAAATTTCGACATAGTAATCGCTTGGGTGTGGGACCAAATGAGGGGGGGTAAATGAATCCTCAAAAAATGAATTAAATTATACTGTATTAATGATTAAAAATTATTGAAAATACAGAAAATTGAAATTAAAATAACTAATCTCAAGGAAGGTTCTTGGATTTAATGGTGAGGAAGAAATCCCTTACTTGGATGTGTGGATCCAAAGGCTTTGGATAGGCATCTTAGGAGATAGGGGGAACCCTAGAAGGACAATAGGGAGTATAGGTAATAGTGTGTACAATATTCAAAGAGTTTTAATGAAGATAAATGGGATATTGGGTGTGTTTATATAGGAAAGGAGGGGGATTTCTTTATTATTTTGGTTTTGGACACTACATAATAAATTATCCTTAACCACAAACCATCCTATGGTTTTTCCTATGGTTTCATCCAAATGGGAGTGGGATAAATTATTTAATAAGTCCATGGTACAATTCTAATAAAATATTTCCCTTGATTATGTGGGGTTGTGTCAATATTTTAATGAAATGATTTTAAAATCCCAAAATATTATATAATTCATGGAAAATTTACTAAGGATTTATGAAATAAATCAAATAAACCAAAAATAAAAGTATTTTAATATAAAAACTATAGCTTTTAATATTTTACCTTGTATATTATTTATTAAATCACTATTGGTCCATTATTATTACATTAGAGACACGGTATATTTATATGGTATTTAATTTTTACCCAAAAATTCAACTACCTCAGAAAGTTATGAAAAAAATAACCATTGGATAATTTCTACATTTTGATTTCAAAAATCTTAAAAATATTATCAAAATAATTTTATAAATATTTAAATTTTAAATTTTAAAATAAAAACCATCATTTATTGAAAATTAAGAGTTTTTTACAAATAACAGTTTTTCGAACCCTAATAAAAATTACATTTGACATCATTAAAAATTATATAATCATTTATATTTTAAAAATTAATTTAATAAATTTATTTTATTAAAATATTATTTATCTCAAAAACTATTAGTTACTCCAAATAGTTTTCTTAATTGAATTCAAATATTAACCAAAAATACTATTTTTTATTTAAAATCATTTATAATGTTAAAATAATAATAATAAAATATTTTCATTATTCTATAAAAAATAATGTACATAATCATATTTATAGGGTATTAATACATATCCCTTTATTAGACCATCATATTTTATAAGATTATGGTGTGAAATTGTGGGGATTTAATCGGAACGTTTGATGAACATTGGTTGGGTAGTGAGCTGGATGAGCTTGAACTTCTCACATAAACAGTTTCCCTTTTGATTAAGTTGATGGTTCTCAGCATGGGTTGTTCTAGGAAAAAACCTAAAAATGATATCTGCCTTTGAAGCTCAGATAAATTGTTCTTTTAGGGTATAATCATTATAGTTATGTCCATAACATTCTTTCTTCCAAAAAAGATTTGTTCAAACCCTATATTTATACTAGTCATGTGACTACTTTTCAATGTCTATATTATCAATGGTAATGATACATAATAGTCATTTAAATACAACTAGATATAATAAAAAAATAATTCCACATGTTTTATATATCCATAATACATTTAATTAAATAAAAAATAGAGGGAATTTTGTTCAAAAATGTTTTGGCCGTTAAAGGACAAAATAAGAGAATACAAGAATTAAATCACTTACAATGCCAGATTTCATTGCCGAAATATAGTTACAACTAGAAGGATAAATCTGTAGCAATAAAGATTATGTGAGGATCATCTAGTTCTAGTTCTAGAATTATGTCTCCACTAAATATCCACTAGTAGAATGATCCAATTATAGGGATTTGTCACTTCATGCACTAAGAAGTAGCCAGTATGGGACACTAACTCATCTCCCCTTCCTGCCAAAGTCTCACATGAAACTAGTGGGTTCCTTTTGTTATTCATTAAATATTATTAGTGTGAGTGAGGAGATCAAACTGAATGTTGAATGCAGTATCCAACACACAATAATGATTCTGAGGTGAAGCGACCAGGGGTGGAGGTGGGGTTTATGGGATAGAGATTGGCCGATGAAATAAATAAAAGAGGTCATTTGAATAACATGAACAATGCAGCCGACAGTGAAACACATAGCCACGCTAATGGTCACGAGGAATAAATAAGGATTGAGACTAATTAAGTAAAGAAGAACATAATGATCAATCGTGGACTATTGGATAAAAAATTATCATGTCCTAAAATCCCCCTTTAATAATAATAAAGAAAAATATAAGTTTTTAATTAAACCAAAATTTAAGAATATAAATAAAATTAAAAAATATATAACATCCCATAAATATAACCTTTTAAATCCCTAATAAAATGTTCATAAAATTTGAATTATTATATATAAATATTTGTGAAATAATATCAAATATTCCCCTTGTAGTTTAAAAGGTTTTTATAGATGATTTTCTCCTAACTTATAACATTGAATTGAGAACAAATTCAGAATACTCAAATAATTCCTATAATTAGATATGGGTATGGTTTTATTTATACAATTAGTCAGAGTATTCCCAGTCTGTATCTTTATGACACACACTATCTAAATTCTAATTATATCACTAACAAAGGGAAGACTAAAATCTATATGATTCGATCACCATATCAAACAATGTTTTTAGAAAAATTTAAAACAGATTAACTATCATAGTGTACAACTAAATTAGTTGAAGGTAAATAAAATTAATTAATTGGTAATTTTAACTAAATTGATTAATTAATTAACTTAGTTAAATAAATATATTCATCCTTGGTGGTGGAAATGGAAACTAGTGACATTTCTAACAAATGGTACCACTGTAAGAAAAGAAAAAAAACAGTCCCTAAATTAAATTTTTTTATATTAGGAGTATAATAAGAATATATATAACCTAAAATTTCATCATATTAATTATTATTTTTACAAAATAAAATGCATAATTTAGAATAAATTGAATAATACATATGGATCCATTTCTGAGAGTGCCAACATAGTATCCCAAGATGTCTCATAAACCATCATAGAGTAAACATCACAAAAGAAATATTTTTTCTAGAACAAAATATTTCAAATATAAGACTCCAAATTTATTTTTAATAAGGAATCTTACTCATGAAATCTACCACAACTTCACTAACAAGAAACTGATTTAGGTACAACATGATGTGTAGACCTTGGGGTATGCTACCCAGTTTAATGTTCTTAATAAAGTAACATTTTGAAAACATTTTGAAATAATTATGTTAAAAAAATAAATGGTTTTATCCTTTATATTTATAATGATTTTAAATCATATAAGTACTTTTCTATTTCCAAAATCATTCATTTCAATAACATAATGCAGTTGGTATTTTACATGGAACACCAGTCTCATGTTTTTGCACATAGTAAACATGTCATAAACATATAAAAATTGGTAAATCATATCATTATTAAAATTCTGGAAATAAACTCAAGAATCAATTTTATTTATGTTAAAACCATTTTCAATCAAAAAATAATAAAAACATATATAACATTGAATTGAATATTGTTTAAAAATATATTATAAAATTGGTGAAATACAAAATTGACTCATTTTAAAATTATTTGAAAACAATTAAAGATTCCACATGTAAATTGTTTTAGATATATTTCAATGAAAAAAGTGAGTTTCTATATCTTACTTTTCTATATATAACTAATTTTTTTTTTGTTGAAAAAACAAGCATAATATGAATAGTTTAATGTTTAAAAACATGGGAAAAAATATCACCATAATTCACCCCTTTCATAGAATATATCCCTTGGTTACTAATCTGTATTTATGATTTATTTTAACAACCCCATTCTTATTTTCATTCTTTATAAAACCAACTTGTAACCAATTAACTTTCTATTTAAGTGTTAGGTCATGAAAAAGAATGTTATATTTTTAATAAGAGAATATATTGAATCAATTATGGTATCCAACAACTATCAGGATTAACTAGACTTTAAAACTTACTTAAAAATTTATGGTTCATAATTGTTCATGTATTGGAAAACATTAAAAACATATTGTAGAACCCCCAATCCCAACATCCTGGAGATGGTTATTTCCTTATTATGTTGGCATAAGACACATGGAATCACATCCATTTGTACATTATAGTTTTGTAGTCTTCATAAAATAGATACATACCTGAAATTCAAATTAAATTTTAAATCATAAAATCCCAAATAATTTTATTTGTGAATGGAATTTGAACCTTTAGAGTATCACTACATATCAATACAAAAACTCTTCTTAATATCCTTGGAAAAATAAAACAAAAGAAACGGGTGATCTCAGATCCCCAGTAAGAGTAAGCATACAGCGGAAGATATGAATAAATATGTCATAATCAAAATTTAAAGGTATGAAACTAAAACACATTTTATTTACTCAATAAAATCATCCTAATATGGAATGAATAAATTATATTCAAATAATTACATATAAATAATAACATTATAAGTAAACATAACCGTGGATATTCTAACTAATCGAATAATCACATGGGATATCAATAACTGAATTCAAAATGATGGAATGCGTAAAAATGGACATTTAATAAATAACATAGGGTCCTTATAGAAATACATATAATATCATTGATGTCTTGTTCTATGTCATCTACATAAATGGTAATTCGTGTTCCAAAATCCAATATAGTTTGTCTCATGTGACCTATTGATGAATCTTAGAGAAATATCATGTCATTCCCATTACTTATTAAGAATAAAAAATTTATTGTATGAAAAGGGTGATACATAATCAACAAAACATTCATATTGAAAAACAATAATACGAAATTTTAACAATTATCCCGATCAATAATCATAATCAGAAACCATCTAGAGTAATATGAATGGTATCAAACTTCTAAAATACGAGTCCAAATTATTCATAAACCATCCAAAGAAAGAATAAGTATGATATGAATATAACATATCCCTAGTGAATCCACATTACAAGGATGGTTTGATGTTGCTGATGGATAAAAATACTGTAACATATCCTCAAAGACATATTTCAGGAAAATAACATTTTCATTTCAAAATTATCCATTACAAAAAGTTCAAAAAAATTGAAAATAATTTTCATTGAAAATAAACTTCATTGATTGTAATATAATTTTTAAAAAAATTAGTGTCCATGATGGTAGAAAATTGTATTTATTCCATACGTGTTAAAAGAAATATTTTTTCACATTTTTTGTAAAAGGGAAACAAGCATTTTTTGAAGGTGACATGAAGATTCATTTCAAAACATTTTTTAAAACCTTATAATAGGTATTAATTTGTTTATTAAATAATTATTATATTTTTAAAAACATTTTATACAAAATTTTAATGGGAAATGTTTTTGTATATTAAAGGATTTATCCCTGAAGAGGGAAATAAAGTTTTATTTTCTTTAAAACAAATTTATAAAAAATTTAATTACAAAAGAGTGGAAAATGTAAACATTTCTTATAAAATATCATGAATATATGAGAAAAAAATTGATCAATATTAATATATAAATATCAAATAATTCTCTCAATGTATTTTTAAATAATAATAATCCTGAATAATGATGAGATTATAAAATAAACCCTTACCACTATGGTAACTTTAGTATCATAATCCCCATAAAATATACAAGTTCAAAATAAAAATTAAATACTATTATGATAAATTAATTCATGACCTAAACTACTACAAGGTAACTATAAACACAACACAAAATAAATAACTGGTGAACTTGGTGTATGACTCATGGAAGTAGAAGTGATATTAGAGACTCGTACATTGAGTCCATATCATAACATACATTATTTATCTTCCTAAATAATAAACTTATGTTAATTTTTTACTTGGTTAAGAAAAAATTTCATGTTTATTATACATTTTATTTTACTTATTATTTTGTTATATATGATTACATAATCAATTAACTTTACTTCATATGTTTTGAAGATATTTTGATTATTTTTAAAAAATAAAATTTTTTGGTTGACTTTGGTCAAAGAGATCAATATTTAAACACCTATAAAATAGTAATAATTACATAATAATCATATTTTTACTTCAATTATACTTTTAAAACTAATGATGAGATATGGTTATAAAAAATGAACTACATTACAAGCATGGAGATCGCATGTCATACGAATGCTTGAGTAACATATTCGTTTTTCAATAACCATTGTGGAAATAAGATAAGAAATATTTTATCATTATAGAATGATAATAATATCATATATACCATATTATGTATTTATATATATATATATATCATCCATGTGGTGTGGTGATGAAAATATATTCACATCACTTCATGAAAGTGGTAGTCCAGAGACACAAGAATGATGTTATCATAATTTAGTGTATAAAAGAAAATGATATATTATATTTTGAAAATTAAAAATATGTCATGCATTTTATATTTATGTTATTTTTATCTTATATATTCATTAAAAAATTCTTTTTTACCTTCAATTTAAAGTGTTATTGAAAGACGAATCATATCGCTTTGCGAGGAAGATGTTGGTCATGAACATGAGCAACGCTATCTTACCCCCTATATAATGGAAGGTAAAAAAAGAAATATATGAAATAAATGAATCTACAGGTATGATTATTATATAAATATTATAATTTTAGTTTATATCCATCATCATACACAACTGTCATTGGTTGTTATGGTGAAACGAATAATATCAGTTCTCATGATGGTAGTCCATAGTACACTTGAATGATGATTTTATAACCCATTATATGGAATTGGGGGTGGTTATAGTTAATTACATTAACATAAAAAAATTATTATATGTAATATACAGTGGTTATTATATTATCTTGTTTTAATAAGAATAGAATGAGGTGGAGGAAGAAATAATATTAAAATTCTCATTGAATAATGTTACTTGTTCTTCCGGTAACCTCCTTCAAAATACCTAAAAATATTTTCTATGATGGATTTATACCCAAAATAATGATTATAAGATAAGGTTATGGTTATTGTAATGTGATTTTGGTAATTATTTTTTTACAAAAAAATGATTATATGGTGTGAAGAATAGAGGTTAGGGGATGGCCTTTTATAATTGAATTGAGTGGAACACATGTAATATTTCTAAATAAAAAGTTATACACACATTTTCTTTAGGAAAGAGGGTCCAAATGATATTTTCCAGAAATATCAATGCACAACTAAGAGGAGGAGGTGTAAATTGATTGTATCTTTTTCTCATAAGTTTACCCTTTATGAAATAACTTAAGCCTCCTGTAAATACATTATTACCTTGATAAAAACAAATCCAAGATCACTACCATATGAACAAAATAATTTACATGGTTCACTAGTCAAAAAGATAGCTATGTCCTTGGTATGGTTTGGAAACAATCCAATACCACATAATAGAATAGTAAATAATTCTTTTGTGTGGAATATGAAAAGTATGTTATTCTATTACACTCATGTTGAACTATTTTCAATACAATAGTTAATGCTATTCAAGTAGAAGAAAAATATTTAGTACTATTTCTGTAATAGGAATGTTATAGTGTTTCTTGATTAACTTTCAAAAATAATATCTTCAAAATAATTCTTCCCTTTCTTACCCAGCAGAAGGAAAGAACTTATTTATGATGTTGTAATGAAACTCAATATAATTTCCTAATCTGATTCCCATGTCTGATTTCATAGTGTGATAAAATGAACCATCAGAATACAACTAAAATAATTCAAAAACACTTATATCTATTTTTGGAAATCCCATTCTGATTTTTTAATTTAGCCTGAAGACACTGAATAAGATATTTGATCTTCTCCTTTTTTATTTTTCTATCTAGTAAACTTATTTAAGAGAAGACTCTATCCAGAAACTTCTTCACCCTATAAAATTAAATATTCTCTCTATTCATCCAAAAATTACTTGTTTCTAGAAAGAATAAATTACTTTCTTCTTTTATATGTGAACCATTAATGGTTTGGGTGGGATTCTCAAACTATTTCCTGCTCAACCAAATTCAACACAATCTTTATTTATGTTAAAATTATGGATACACATTTGGATTTTTAAAAACATCTAAACACTTTTTGAATCGTCCTATGACATCATATTTTATCATAATTCTTAAAAATACATTATTCCTATTCCAATTTTTCATTATGATTAATTCATTACGATGGAAGAAATTAGTCACTCAAATTTTCATGAACAATTTGCAATCAAATAATAACTAAGGAAATATGAATATGTTTATATACATAAATTTATAGACAATATTCCCATTTCAATTTATTTTTTTGATAATGAAAACAGATTATTAAATAGATTTCTCTACACTGATTATGAAAAATGTAAAACATATGTATTCCTATTATGATTCTTGAAATAAACCGCCCATTCATATTACTTCAAACTTCTACAAACACTTCCTTGAAAATACTTTTGAAAAATATTATGCAATTCTCTAGTTATTATTTGCATTGACCGATGATCTTTCATCTAATTATACTTATTAGTGTTAGCTTATATCATATGGATCTGTTAATACTACAATATGATAGTTTGGGTTCTATCCAGTACGATGGATCTTGAACCAGTTGTTACAAGTAAAAGAATAGTTTATCTCATTATCCAAGGATAAACATATCCATGTTCTTCTTTATCTTGACCAACATGATAAGGAAAACAATGTTTCCATCTAAAAAACAATCAACATATCATCTTTATGGTAAATGATTGAATATATTCCTGATTGATCTCCAATTTTGTTCTTCTTATTGGTCAGCACTAATTTATATTTCTTTCTATATTAAGTGATTCCAAAAACATCCCAAAAAAACAATTCTACCTTCAATAAAAAAATTTCATCTGATATAAAAATGATACCAACAATATGAATCAGTGTTAGAATCCAATATGATGGATCAATGACACACTGTGTCTAATGGACTGGTTCTCAAATATTTGACTTTATTAATTTCTTTCCTTCTCTAAATATGATTCCCACACTTCTTTCTATGATTATTCTTTTCCCATGGCTTTTTGGTTACACTAAAAACTAACATATTCATAATTGGATAGTCCCATGATTTATTGAAATAAATTTGGAGTAAAAATTTAAATTTTTTTCTTTTAGATTCGTATATGTCATAAAATTGTCTTTTCTCCTAGATTATTACTACATATAATTTTTTTAATCACTCCATTATTCCTTGAATAGGGTGTTTACCCTCGGACAGTAGTATGGTATATATCTTAATTGATCGAATTTTATACCAATAACTAATAATTAGTATCAGATAAATTAAATATTAATTTATTCATGCAGGTCCGTTCAGACATATCTTTTGAATGGAGAACCATATTTAGATTGTTTCTCTTCCATTGATTCCAAAACATGGATTTTTTCTTAGATGTGGCATAAACTCGAGTTATGCATTGGGGCAGGCCCAAGCCCGGATTTCTTTTATTCCCATTCTTTTATTTATTTTCATTTTTTCCTTCCTTGGATTCTCACATATTAATATGTGGCTTAACTGTTTCTAGATCGAGAGAGAGAATAGAGGGAGTGGGTGAATGAGAAAGATAAATAGGGAGAGAAATGTATTTCTACAAAGCTCAGGATGCACAAGATTGTTGTGTGACAACCATTGACTGCAAAAATGGGAAAAGCTTCTACAGATTCCTCCCATAGATAGGCCTTTTATGTTTTTTGATATATACATGTAGTTTTCTGAATTTAATTTTTAAATCCACTTTTATGATATTTTATGGCCCCTTTTGTCTTGATAAACAAATTTTGGGGGTGAAAATGGGGATTTCAGGGAATTTTGAATGTAATATATTTCAGAAAAACTAATATACATGGAGTGTGGTGAAGGGAATACATATCATGTGTTGTATACTGTTAGGGTAATACTAACCATTCAACTTACACACCGTGTATGGGTTATATAATCTATGTATTGGTACTCCATTATATTGCTAAGTAGCTGGCCAGATTACATGTGTAGGGGTACATGGCCATGTATAGTACACATCCAGACCCCATGTAGGTTTCAGACCTTGTAGAAGTACACAACTGGGCCATGTACATGGACATTCTATTTGAGGGACATGGGAAGGTACCCTGTGTAGGGAACACACTGTATACCCACCTCACACAGTATGTACTTGGGAATTTACACACCTAGTTTTTTGGATGTACACTCCCATGCGGGGATTTTGGAATACACTCTGTGCGTTCTGGGAGACACACTATGTACTGCCCCTTTCTCAAACCTTTTTGGTGGTTTGATATCTTTTCTCCCAATGGTCTAAATATTACCAATGATTAGTCCATTTTTATTATCTTTTCACACGGAACACAATGATAATACCCGTGAGGTGTTTTGAGGACTCATTGCTATCATTTTAGTCAGTTCTTAATTGAGAGGTTCATCCTCTATTAATTGAATTCTACAATCTCCTAATAGAATCTTAAAGTGAGAGTTATAGGTTGGGTGTTTAGACTATCCTAGTTTAGACGGTGGTATGAGATGGGCTATGAGTTATCTCTCTAGGTTGATGACTTAATAGTTTTCCGTTGAGGATATATCCCTTGAAAATGTTCCCTTCTGGCCTAAGTGGTTATGAGTACAGTTATTTTTTAGGACCCCTTATTGGATTCTTCTATTTATGTATCAACCTAGAGGATCCCCTCTAGGATGCCTCTATCTTTTTTATTTACCAAGGATCCCATGGTGGATTCCTTTTCTTACATGATGATTTAGGGTGTCCTTTGTAGGTCCCTTTACTTATATATCATTCTGAGGATCCTATGAAAGATGCCTCTGCCTTCTGATATAGCTATAGAGGGTCCCCTATAGGATTCCTTCACCCTTGTATTGTTTCTAGGATCCTGTGTAGGACGAATCTATGTTTCTAGCAAATTGAGGATCCCATGTAGGATTCCCTCTCTTCCTTTTTTTCTAAAGATTTCATGTCAGATGCCTCCACATATGTAAGTACCTAAAAGATCACAGGTAGTATGCCTCTTAGTTTTTTACTTGAGGGACCCAGCAGTTCCCTCAATGTGTGAGTGACCTTGATCTAGTATGTTTGGTTTGGGTATAGATGGTAGTTGGTGTCACCTTAGAACCCGTGCCGAAATTGTAAGCCTGAGTGGATGTGGTTGTAGTTTTTTGTTTACGAATTAGGCCATCCTCACTCCTTGTTTATGATTTCACTTGTTTATTTATGATGTAGAGATGATATCCAGAGGTTTTTCTTTGTTAGTGGATGCTGAGCTTGAAAGGAGGAATCTTCCATTTTCTTTAGGATGCATGAAATTTTATTCTGGGATATGGCTTCTAAGACATGTTATATATGATATTTGGTTGTGTACCCAAATGTATTACCTGGTATTTGGGTATTGATACTATATAAATTTGATTATTAACATAATGTAATTTTTAGATGTTCTTCCTAGAATCTAGTCGTTGAGACTATTACTATGATATATGGGCATAGAGTCCCTAGAAATTATACTCATGGATGATTACACTCTGCTGAGTGATAAGGATGATTATTATCTCATCATCTCATTATTTAGGAGAGGATGATTATTCTCTCCTAAACTCAGGGATATTTGGGGATGATTACACTCTCATAGTCCTGTGTTATATAAATGATGATTATGAAATCCTCAACCTCTAGCTTATTGAAGATGACTACACTCTCCCTGAATTTCATAAGATGAGGATCTCCAAACATTATTTTGGAGATCATTATTATGTGGCCTTTTTTAGGGTGGTTGAGCATGGAATCTCACCTTAATGATTGACATTAACATTTGGATATTGAGGGGTGGGGAAGACGTCTCATTGGTGAGCTACCTGATAAATCACCTAAAAACCACACCATTAGGATTCATATGAGACACAATGTCCTAAACGCCTACGGATAGAGACATAAGGTTTAGAAATTGGAAATTTTTTACATTGAATTAGCAGTATGAGGACTAAATCAAGAACTATTGATTGGATTTTCATAGGTACTTACCCAAAATAAATTATTTCAGTGATTGGAGGAGTGTACAAATGAACCTAGGTGTCGGAAAAGTATCCCCATGTGGTAAAGTAGTTTTCTTGGAGATATTTATGGTGCTGGATAAAGCAGTTATATGCATATTGTGATATAGACCTAGATATCAACTTAATGAAACATGGCATGAGTGGCACACCTTCAAACTCAATTCCATTGCAATGGATTTCCAGGCGATTGGGATTATGATCCTAAGGATCAACTGCTAATTGGTTTTATGTTATTTACTCATATACTCATGAATATTCATATTTATGTATATATCTATATTCATGGGTCAATACACATATACATATATATATAGACACACGTAGTGGCACTTTCCTCGTTGAATGAGATTATGTACCTGATGTTTGACTGTGGTATCATGTTATTGTTTTTGTTTATCTATTCAGTTGAGTCATAGGTAGGATGGGTATACTACTATTGCATACACTTATGGTAGTATATTTTACAGGATCATATTTGGGGTGTCTATATGATATTATTTCTCACCCCTGCATGTGAAAATCAGAGTACTTGTAGACCTTATATATTATGTTTTAGGTTGATCACAATTTCATAGTGGATAGGGATTAATCATGTTGTTTTTCATTCGATCAGAACTGACCATTTGGTTCTTCTCGTCAGGCTGGTGTAGTTTGGCAGTGTCTGGAGATCGATTTTGTGGTCCATAATAGAATTTGTAGTATATACTTGTATGTTTGTTTTTGTTTCCTTTCTACTCCTATATCCGTATATTCAGCTTAATGGGGACTAGTTTCTAATATAGTCATAACTATTCAATATTTCATATAATTTCATTTATTATTACAACATGTTCTATTCCAGTTTAATTATTTCTTTTTCACTCCATTTTTTCTTATTGTGTATGATACGTAGTTATTTTCATTGTTTTCATACTCTGATAAAAGGTAATAGTCTCCGCACTATAAAACCATAGCCCCTCATTTCTAATTATCTACCAATTGCGTATGGTGATGTGCGCTTGAGGCCGCATAACCAACCAGATCAAGGCACTATTTAAGTGTCATACATGCCAAGATGTTTCAAAGTAGTATGAGAGTTGATATTATCCTGGTATTAACTATTTTTGATGTTTTCGAGAGTATTATTAAGAATGCATCATAAGCTATGATGGATTTAATACTAGTGCATCAAGAACCCTTGCTCCGGTTAGAAGTATCTGTTGCCCGGGTTATGGGATTTCTATTCTGAACTATGATGTTATAGTTGTATATGATTTTCTATTTTAGTGACAGACATGTTTTATGGATTTTATTATTTACAATAGATATTTGGATATTTTTAATTTGTAAAGTTTCTAGGGTTGGATTTTGAATCTTGGCTGAAAAAGGCAAGAGGGATCTCATGCAACAAATTTGGCAAGTAGAATTCAAATCATATAGGCATGCTTGTAAGTTATTTTTCCTTAATGAATGAGTCCTATAAATTTGGGCCTAAATACATATAAATACACACACAAACACACACATACATATATATACCATTCTAATTGAATGTTTTGTGGATCTACATTGAGACCTTGGTGTTGAGGCTGATGACTCAGTCCCCATTCACAAGAGGTACAATGACCCTAGTAAGTCAATATGGATTCTGATTCCCTTCTGTTGTGCCTCATGTAGGGTTCTTTTTTGTAGGTTTATGTTATCTAGTTTTATCACTAAGAAAAATGCCAATGGATACCAAGACCGTTTCTTTTGAACTAGACATCCAGGGGTAATACTGTATACAAATACATAGTGAGTGTCAGTTCAATATATTTTTTTTCATTGTTATCGTGACTCTAGTGAGAATGTTTTTCTAAGGATGATCACTGTGGACCATGCCCTTATAGGATGTGATTTCAGTTTTGAACCCCATAGGTCATTGTGATCTTTAACTTCTTTAGAGACGTTTCTTATTTTGGGATTGGTGGTTGGACGTTTTAACCCAGTTGTGAAACCTAATATGTAGGTCTATATTGGATACCGTGGGGCCGTCAAGTTCGGCTCAGACCCATGTAGGTCGATGTTCATTTTATTCATTGGAAAACAATGTTAGGGAGGTTAGCCCTTGATTTCAAATTCCTTTCTAGGTAGTGAGTTTGATTTTAGGATCATTTTGAGATTGAGGCAAAATATGTTCTCGAGATTTGGGCCATGTCCATTTTGATTCCCTATGATTTTGAAAAGAACCATAGGTGATTTGGTATCAAGAATGGATTTTATGGGAAAGAATATTTAGGTTCATGGCCCATTCAACCAGGGATTCCACTATTACTAATATTGTAAGATCTTGGGTAGAAACTCATGACAGGAACAACATCTGGTGATGGTTAGTCATGGAATAAATCATGTAATATGAATATATCATGAAATAGATGAGTATTTCATAGGGTGATTAAGGATTAATTAAACTAATGTACTGTGTAGCATGAATATTTTAGACTTGTAATGGACTACTCTCTGGAGTATGACTCCAATGGTAATGTTACAAATTTTTTGCACTAGGTGATGTTAAATAGTAAATAAGTTAGTGGCCGAGTTCGAGCCAATTTCCAATATTTCACAACTTGTCGTGGCCTTGATTGCCTGAACATTGTGGTAAAATGAAGAATGTCCCACTGTGGTAGAGGTGAAATCAGTAGTCAATTGGGTTACAGTAAGATGGTTGACCCATGGCTAAATATTAGTTAGGTATTGATAGGTTGTGAGTGTGGCTTGGAGGGAGTTATGCATTCCTTCTAGTAGAATATTAGTGTGCTACTGGTTAAAGGTGATCATGGAATATCTTGACATCATTTTGAGTACATAGAGAGAGTTTCAGTCCAATGATGAGCTCCTTTTATTTTCTTTTAATTTTTCTTCCATGGTTGTGGAATTAATCCTTTTGAGGTTATTCTTAAAGAGCAGTGTAAGGTAATCCATATGGTTGGGAGTACACCATTAGCCATCATAATTTGGTAACCCTTATTTTTTAGTTGAATTTTGTCATTTTCCTGGGTCTATTGGTCTCAGATTCAGTTTTGAGAAGATTACAAGTGTATTCCTATAGTGGGGATTACTAAATGGTAGCTAGTAAATGTATTTTGTGTAGGAGACAATTATAAATTCTAAGAGGCTGGTCACTAGATAATACAGATATCTTGTTGTGTAGATGCTTAGATTGAGGGCAAGACTAATAGTGTTACAACCATGTTTTATTAGGTATGAGAAGGTTTAAGGTGGGGATATTGAATGGAAACATGTTTTCCGAACTACTATTATGACCAGAAATTTGAATTTCTTTCTTTAATATTCTTTTATAGGGTAATATAATCTTTTTATCCTAGTAGATAACCTCGGATAATTTTTATGACCACTATATTGGTCTCTAAAAAGGGTTTTTACTCTCGTATCAGAGTTTGGTAGATATCCAAACCATTTTAATTTTAGAGAAATATTTGATAATTAATATTTAATAAATTAAATATTAATTTATTCCAACAGGTTTTTTTAGTCACATATTTTGAATATAGTTTTTTATTTGAGATTATGTATCTTTCATTGAGTCCGAAACTGGGAGTTTTCCAAGGTGAGGAATAAACATGAGTTGGGTGCCAGAGATAGGCTGTGTCCCTTTTCTTTTTATGTAATTTTCCTTTCCCGTGTTTTCATCCTTTTTTTGTATTTATTTTCATTCGTTTCCTTCTTTAGATTTACATGTATTCCTCTACAACATCCCATTTTCCTGATTTAGATAGAGAGGAGGGGGAGAGTGAGAAAGAGAAATAGGGAGGGAGAGAGATGTACCACAATAGAGCTCAGGTTGCAACATATTGTCACACAATAACTATGGACCAAAAAAATGGAGATGGTTCGATGGATTTCATCCAATGGTAGGCCATTTTTATGATTTATCATTAATCCCTATATTTGTTTTCAATTTTAAGTTTTAATCACCATTTATACATTTATATGTCCCCATGTGGCTTGATATGCTGATTTTGTGGTGAAAATATGGGTTTCGGGTCATTTAGAATGTTTCCTGTTTAGGAAAACCCATCTACAAGACGTGTGGTTCAGGGAACACACACGATGTGTTATTTCCATTTAGGGAAGAAAAAAATTTGAATTTACACACTATTTATGGGTTATACACTCCATGTACTATTACTCATCCATGTAGATGTGTACACAGCTAGGCTACCTGTGTAGAGGTACATGGCCATGTAGAGTATATTGAAAGACACCATGTAGAAGATCATGGCCCAGAAAAATATATGGAAATACTGTTTTAGAATCCCTAGAAGGTAACCCTTATATGGTACATATTGTGCACCCACCTTACATACTATGTACATGGGCATTTTTACACATAGTATGGTGGAAGTACATGCCCATGTGGGGATTTGAGAGTACATGCCATGTGCTCATGGAGGCATGACGTCTGTTGCCCATTTTCAACTAGTTAGGGGGTTTTCATTTATTTTTTCCCAATAGTCGGAATTTGAACCATGATTATTCCTTTCTAGGCATCTTTTCACATAGACCGCAATAGTATGAACCGTGAGGCATTTCGAAGAATCATTGGTTTAATTTCAGGATATTTATAATTGAGAGGTTCTTCATCCAATAATTGAATTCAGTTGTCACCTAAGTGATAATTTAGGGGATAATGATAGGTTGGGTGTTCAGACAAACCTAGATGAGAAATATACTAATATGTTCTATGATCTATCTCTCATGTCTTATTTATTCATAGTTTTCTTTTTAGGACATCTCCCTTGTGCGATATTCCATTCTATCCAAAGTGAATGTGAGACTAGTTGTTTCTGACCATCCCATGTAGGATTCCTCTATTTATGTTTCGACCTAGAGGATCCCCTACAAGATGCCTTTATCTTCTTCCAATAACTAGGACCCCCTAAGGGTTTCTCTTTCTTAAATTATGAATTAGGTATTCCCTTGTAGGATCTCATTAACAATATACATTTCTTAGGATATCACGTAGGATTCCTCTGCCTTCTTCTATATTTATAGATGGTCCCCTATAGGACACCATCGATTTTTTTTATTATGAGGATCCTGTATAGGATGACATAGCCTTGCATTCTATTTGGGGATCCCATTTAGTATTCCACCTTATCCCTTGTTAGCTAATGATTCCAAGTTGGATTCCTTCACTTATGTATATACCTCGAGGATGACAACTAGGATGCCTCTCATTGTATGACTTAATGGTGCTAGTGGGTTCCCTTTTGGGTGACCGACCATATAATTGTTCATCAGGTTTGGGTAGATATGGTAGCGAGTGTCACCATAGAACCGATTCCGATCATGTAAGATTGAGGGGATGTAGTTGCATTGATGGGTTTATGCATTCTTCCAACCTCACACCTGATTTTTACTTTCACATGTTTATTTATAATGCATAAATGTTTACTAGAGTTTCTTCCTCATTGGTGTTTGTTGATTATAAAGCGAGGCTTCTTCCATTCAATTTGGGATGCTCAAAAGTTCCTCATAGGATACAGATTTTGACCCATGTTATTTATGATATTTGGTTGTATACCTAGATGTACTACATGGGATCTAACAATCAAGCCTGTATATATTTTATTATTACCTTTTTGAGATTTCCATAGGTGATTCCTAGAATTTTTCTATTGATCCTACTACTATGATATAATAGAATATCATCCCTATAAATGATACTCGTGGATTACAAGTCTCTCCCAAATGAAGGGGTTATTTACGCTCTCCTTGTCTCATGATTTATTTGAGGATGATTATGCTCTCCTCAACCCAAGGATAGTGGAGGATGATTATACTCTCCTAGAATTAGGGTCTATAGAGGATGATTATGCTCTCCTAAACCTATGGCTTATAGAGGATGAATATGATCACTCTAATTTTTCATACTATCCGGATATCTAGACATTCTTTCTAAGATAGGGATTTTGGGACATTTTTTGTTTAAGGATGCTTGATCATGGCATCTCAAACCTATGATTAACATTAACATTTTGATCTTGAGGGGTGGTAATGATGTCTCATCGGTGAGCTCTCCTACTGATCGTCTAAGGGTTGTTCCCCTAGGTTTTATCTCAGTCACAATGCCAGGATGGCCTACGGACTGGGTCTTAGGGATCATAAATTGGACTATCTTTACATGGAATGAGATATATGATTACTATATTAGTGACCATTGACAGTATATCCAGACGTACTTCCTCTAAATCTATTATTTCATTAATTGGAGGTGAGTACGGGTGAACCCAAGTGTAGGAAGAGTATCACCTATGGGGACATAGCATTCAAAGAGATATTTCAAGCATTGGATGAAAAAGGTATATATGGATCTGGATTATGAACCTAGATATTGACTTAATGAAACATGAATTGAGTAACACAAAATCCAACTTAATCACCATTCACAAGATCTTCAAGGGATCAGTATTATGAACCCAAGGATTGACTACTAATTCGATTTATGTTATTTATTCACTTAATCATGAATATTTATATTTATGTATATAATTATTATTATGGGAAAATACATGTATAGATATATAGATAAGGAAATATGTTCAAGAACTTTCCCAGATGGCTAGGATTGTTGAACAAGGGTTCAACTGTGGTTTCATGTAATTGGTTTTATTTATGATTTCAGTTGATTCTCAGCTTGGCTGAGTATACTGATTTTTCATACACATATGGAATCATATTTTTTAGGTTCATTGTTGTGGTGGACATTTATGATTATTTAAAACCCATTTATGTGCACCTTGGAGTACCTGTATACATTATGTCTCCTTTTCAGGTTGATCACAGTTGCGCGGTGGATAGGGCTGAATCCCACAGTTTTATATTTGAGTGAAGCTTCTATTTTGGTTATTCTAGTTGGGCTGGTTCAATTCAATATTGTCTAGGGACCAGATAAGTGCCCTATCTCAGAGTTAGTAGTAGATACCTGTAATTTTATTTCAGTTTCTTATGTACTATATTTTCTTTATGGTCATCCCAGAGGGTGACTAGTACAGTATGTACGGAATAAATGCTTGGGATTTTTTATAATTTCATTTATTATTACAGCATGTTATATTTCATTTTATTTATTTATTACATGATATATTTATTTATAGTTATGTTTGATACTTACCTATTTATATTGTTTTCTTACTCTGATATGAGGTCATAGTATGCCCACTATAACACCCTATCCCTCACTACTAGTTAGAAACCTCTAGTATACAAGGAGGTTCCCTTTAGGCCTGGAAACTAAGCAGCTCAAGGAACCATTTTAGTGGAATTCAGGATGGGATGTTGTAATACCATCACATTCTGATCAACCTTCTAATCTAACTAATATTTTGATGTCTGGCGTTCTCATTCTAATGGGCCAAGACCATAAAGCTTCAACTTTAACAACTTCCTTTTTTGACAACGTTCATCTAGAATCATGAATTCATTAATGACTTTTAATATTTTGATGATTACATTAAGCATCATCTGACATTAATTCTATCGTTTTAAAAATTCCTATTACTCCAATAAAATTTTCATTTCCATCCATTCCTAAATATGATTGAAGCACTAACCCTTTCTTTCAAAAATCTTAAAACAGTGTTTTAAGGAAGATTATGATTTTTTCAATTAAAAAATTGAAAAGAATTGTCTAATTTTTATTAGATACAAGATGAATCTAAAGAAACAAACCATTATTATCTTTCTATCATTCCATAATCTTGGTGACTCTAATGACCCTTTTCTTTCAAAAAAATAATATCATTATAATGGACTTTCTTAAGATTTTTCAGTCCGATTTTTTGAATATATTGGTTAGTCTGATTGTGATCTTTTAAAGATAATTGATTAATTTTCTTTGACAAAAAAGACAACACACTTGTAAAAAAATATTCTTATATATTCAAAATACCTTTTCCAAAAAACATGGTCCCAATTGTATCCCCCTTTATATTTTATGTTCAGCCAAGATTAATGAATCACTGAAAATTTTAACCTCAAATTATAGATTACTTATCAAAAATTTCAAGACTACATTTGTTAAATTGTTTTAAGAAATGAGGATTATTGACAGTAGATCCATGTTATCCAAAAGAATTGATTAAGAAAAATCCTTATCTTTTCTTCAAGGATTTCTCCTTCTTCCACTTATTCCCTAAATTTCCTAAAAAATAACATTTCCTATATCCTCTCTAATTAACTATTAGAGTATTTCAGAAATTTAAATATTGATATCACATCATACCAATTACTTTTCCATTATACATGATTCCTTAAAAGGTTAATCACATATACAATGGGTAGATTTATAATAAAATTATCCCCCTTGACAACAGTATCCAATGACAAAAAGAGAAAGGCGGCAAAAACACATACCTAAACCTTGATGAAAAATAGGTTGGACACCCATGGTCAACCTAAATTTATAATAACCTTCATTTGGTAAAGGTTTTTTGATAATGTAACCAACTTATTATGATGTTGAAACATACATTATCTTAAATTCATTCTTCCCCACATTCACTTTAATAAAGTGGAACTTGATGTTAATATATTTTTAAACAAGAATGTTTTACCAAATTTATAGTATGGTTATGGGATCTCTGACTATCACAACACAATATCAAGGGTAAAATAACTTCAATAAGTAATTATTCTAACTAATTCTTCATCCACATAAGTTGGGAAGAATCTTGAGTGGAAGAAACATACTTATCTTCATCTGTAATAAGATTTAATGAATTTTGATTCGTTTTTTTTTTCAACTGACGAAAATTTACCGTAGAAATAAATCTCTTCAAGATGTGGATCTTTGATCATCCAAATTTTCCACCCAATCAGAATCAGAATACCTAAAATAATAATTACATTATGAGCAATCATACCTTATTCCAAAAAAAATTCTGCCCTTATATATCTAATATTTATTTTTTAACCATGTAAATGTGATTCTTTATGAGAAATCTAAAATATTTCACATAAGGTAACAACATAAAATATTTCATGCCACCAGGTAGTCAAAAACAAAAAACATTATATCAAATTTCAAAACTATTTATGACCAACCACTTTGCCTTCACCATCATTAGAAAACTTAATTCCAACTAAAATTCGTGCAAAAATTTGTTTTCAATTTTCCAAGTTGAACCTCGTAAGAAGTTCCTTAGTATACTTTTCTTGATAACAGAAAAAGTTTTTCTTATTTTAAAAAATATGTAATGCATGAAATTATTTCACTTCCCCCATCATATACATCTCAAATAGTTTTTTATCTCATTAGAAAATCATTCAAAAGTTATTTCATAATTTACAATAAATATAATTTCTTAAACAAAAACAATTATGATGAGGGAAAATTCATGAATTTTATTGATGTGAATATTTATATCAAATCATCCTTTATAGATTTAATCTTCCCCAAAAAAGTATCAAAGTTGGAATACCATGCTCTTGGAGATTGTTTTATCCCATATAAGACTATATTTTCCTTACACAAATAACTTTCATCTTTCCCAAAAACAAATCCACATGGTTTTTCATTGTAAACTTCCTCATCAAGTTCCCCAGTCTGAAATGTAGACCTGAAATCCATTGGAAAAATTTTGTAAATTCATTGTGAAACAATATAATAAAATATAAAAATTATTTGTAATCATTATATCAGAGTAAATGCCTCATCGAAATAAATACCCTCAATCTATGAGTAACATCTTCATAGTAATCATTCATTTTTTTCTTATCACATCACCTTCTACAATAAACTTGTTCTAGAAATATCATTTTGTTCTAATAACACTATTTTATCCAACTGGGGTATGAGTTACCAAGTAACATTGATTTCTATTTGATCTATATTATCATTCCTAACCTAAACTAATTACATATGCTCTAAATATTTATTCACATCATTAAGAACAACTTTTCGATACAAATAAGCATGTGTAATAGCTTTTTATGTTATTCGTATTTGAACTATATGATGTTGATAGCCAATAATGTAATGAGATTCCACTTTCTTTCACAGTATGGGATGAAATTTTCTAGTTTATTCCTCATTCATTGAAATATATGAGTTTGTTTTTTCTAATTGATTAGGATTACTATTTTAAATATCCTTATCATGAATGTTAATAAAAATTCTGTTATCTGGATCATCTTTCTTAGCAGCCAAAGTCAGTTTATATTCCTCATCATTTTCAATGACAATTACATTTATAGAATAAACTATTCAAACAATATATTTATTAAAACACCTATGCCCTCTTCCTTTTGGTGAATAGAAAAGAAAAAGTACAACTTAACCTCTTTTATAAATCATTACATGTTTTCCATCTTTCTTCTTTATGATTCATGGACTCCCAAAAACTCTAATGTGTTTTAAACATGGTGTTTTATAAAAAAAATTCTTACAAAGTCATATCTAAACTTTTCCTATAGAAACATAGGTTCTATATAAACATAGTAGTAATCCTAGATTTCCTACAAAATTAATGAGAAATACCATGTTCAAATGACATAGTTATCCCCATTTCCATCAATCTTCTATTCTTTATTTCAGCAACCCCATTTTTTTGTTGAGTGTATGATGAATTGTACTCATGCAAAATTAATTTTTTCACAAGATAAATTTAAAATTATTCAATTTTTTACTCACCGTCATTATCAGTTCTCAACATCTTCACTGAATATTAACTTTCCTTCTCAGCTTTCCTCATTAAAATTTTAAACATTTTCAGATCATCTAACTTATGTTTCATATACATAACACAAATAATGTGAGCAAAATCATCAGTGAATGTTATGAATTACTTATATCAATTAGTATATTTTATCTCATTGAACCAAATATGTTGGAAAGGATAAGTTCTAGGGATTTCTTTGAAAACATGTAATCTTTATTATTTACATAATATGTAGTATTTCCATTTTAAATAATAGTGCAACACTAATTTATTATTCTGTACATATTAAGAATAACCCATAAACTATCTCATGTGGATTAGTTTCTCATTTTTCTATGAAACATGTTTCCTACCCTATTATGCCAGAATTTATTTCCTTTTAACATGCCCCTATAACAAGAGTTTTGTATTTCACCAACATGAAATAACTTTCCTTTTGTATGATTTCCTCTTGTAACTATCCTTACATCTTGAAAAATCTTCACAAAAAAACCCATATTTTTTTAAAATAACTTTTTTTCAATCATCATAGTTTTGTGAAACACTTTTCATGTTATGTTTTATCACATCAACATATAAATCTCTATTGGAACAAAATTTTTCATTACCAATGATGGCTGATCCAACACCATTGATTCTTAGTGATTTATCATTTCAAATATCACTATTCCTTCTTTAATTTCTTTTACATTCATCTATAATTTTATGTCTCCTAACATTTGAGAAAAAAACCCATAATCCATAATCCAAGGAAATTCCCCTTTTGTTGCTTTGAGAGTAGTTTCAACAACATATGTTTTTTCTTTCCCTCTATATTTCTTAACGTCCAGGTTCTAAGAAGTGGTAAACAAATTTTGTTATGCCAGTAACAAAACACGACATCATTTTTCAATGTTTCCATGTGTCTCACTCCTTTAAAAAATAGTATTTAGGGGATGGAACCTATTTTCAATTTTCCCACCAACCTTCTCAAGTTTCATAAGAGCATCTTTTTGAGGCTTCTTCCTTTGATGGTATTGAGTTACCCTCAAAATATTCCTTGTTTTATATGTGGAACATTAATAACGTTGTTAGTTAAACCAAATCATTTTTTTCTGTGTGTCTGAATCCACCACAATGCATGTGGTATCCATAGAAAGAATATTTGAATATGAAACTTCCATACTCACCAATGTTATGAATGTGTTTCTCTGCAAACATCTTATCAAAATATTATTAACCACCAATATTTTATTTTCAAACAGAATCTTATTTTTTAGTTTAGTTTTATTTTACGCTTTATCAAAACAAGAAGTAATAGAAACATTTTTGAATTATAGTTTTTAGAAACCTATAACTTCAAAACATTTATAGTTTTGGACACAACATAACCATCCATGGTTTCTTTTATTCATAAACATTTCCAACATTCCTCTTCTAAGAAAAAATCCCATATTTCTTCTCAACCTTTGAAGGAAAGTATTGTTGATTTTCCTCCAGTTTTCCATTATAATTACATTCACAATCATTAGGAATATATTTTTTGAAAATTGTACCTCTATGTTTAGTCTTAAAATGTATTTGTTGTACATATTCCAACTCTTCTTATTTTTCTTTTAATTTAACTTTCAGTTGTTTATTATGACTATTTTCATTCACAATCGATCTTTTCAATTCATAAATATTTTACAATATCTTGAAATTATCATCAGGAAAACATTCTTTTTTTATGATCATTCACTTCTCAAATTCCTAATTTTTACTCCTAGCATCCAATAATTCTCAGGAATTATTTCAATTTTTCTTTAATATCAAATTCTAATTGAGTTTATTCAACATAAGAACTGTTTCTTCAAAATTACTCATTGTTCCTTATTGTAATAAAATAATTTTCACCAACATTCACAGCAGATTTTTCAGATTCATCTTCACTATATTATTATTCATTATTTTTATATAAGAAAATTCCCTATTTGGATTTGGAGAAATTTTAATCATTCCATTTGGGAAATTATTTTTTCTTATCACCATATGTCTTCCCATAATTTCTTGTCCTTTGTTATTCATCATCAATATCCTCCACTTTCTTTCTTTGAGGATAATTAGCTAAAAATTGTCCAATAGCTACACATTCAAAAATAGTTAGGGGATGTTTCCCTTTTTATTTACATATACCTATTCTTCCATTTTTATAATTACAATATTAAATTTCATCATGAATTTTACATACCCCATTTTATGACTATGAGTTTGCAACATCTTCTTCATTCAGAACCTTAATAACCTTTTTTTAGTGGTATATTTGAATTTCATTTCTCTGTTAGCTTATTTTCCTCTATTACATTCAATCTACTCATTTCATAAGTATTGAGAGTACTATGAATATAATATAGAGATAGATTTTCTGGATCTCTATCTTGTAATGAGGATAATTTTTCATCTATCTATTTGGGGTGAATTCTTTAAATCATTTAATAAACTATAGAATACTCATTTTTTCACTGAGACAACTTATAATGATGATGATTCCATTAACCCTAGAAAATAATTCCCTATGATATTATGACTAACCCATTTTTAGATCTTCATACTTCAGCCTCCATATTTATAATTTTTTCTTCTTCACTTCTTTTTATTTTCTTTGTATATGTTTTCAACATGTCCCAATTACTTTTTGTGGTGGAGACACCCTTCACTCTTAAAAACAGACATTTATCAAATAATGATAGTAGATAATATTTATATCTTCTATTATTATCAATAATATTTATATCAATAGAGATAAGATGAAATTTATCGTCAATAGAATGAAATCCATCTGTTCGAGCATGAACAAAAACATAGCCCATATAGATTAGATAAGAAAGATTTATAACTTTCTAGATATGATATTTCATACCATTAAAGACTAGAATACCATTAATATTGACAAAATTTAAATTCTCTATCAATTTATCTTAAAAAATTCATAAAATATCAAATGAAGTAAAGCATCATATATGATACCAATGGAGATTTCCCAACAAGTTGAATGCCCCATTGAGAGGGGGGGAGGATGTGAATTTGTGGTATATTTCTCTTTTTAAGATTTTTTTTATAAAAAAACCTTTAAATAATCTTAAATATTTGTTACCTTTTTAAAAACAAAACCAACCACATAACCATAGGTAAACAAGAATGTACAGGGTTCACTACTCAAGAAGAGTAGCTATGACATTGGTATGGTTTGTAAATAACCTAATACTGAACTATGAACTATAAAAATAATTCTTTTGTGTAGAATAAAATGAGTATAATATTTCCATACACTCATGTATCACTGTGTTCAATACAACTGTGTGATTAATGTAGCACAAAATTATGTAATACAATGTATCCAACATTCATGTTACAGTGCTACATGATTAAGTTTAAAAAATAAGATATTAAAAACAAGTATTTAGTTCCTTACCAAAATGCAGGAAAGAACATCTCCAGGACATTGTAATGAAACTCAAACCATTTTCCCATCTATATTCCCAAGTCTGGTTGTTCTGTGAAATAAAATGATCTGTAAAAATATGAATAAAACAATTCTGAACCACTTATGTCTGAGTCTGTAAACCCATCATGATTTCTCAGTTCGATCATGAAATTATGAATATTATCGTGTATCTTCTCCTTTCTTCTTATTATATCCTGTAAACTTATTCAAGAAAATATAAAATCAGGAAACAACTTTTCCCTATAAATTCGGTGTTTCTATATCTTCTTTTTAAACATTACTTGTTTCAGGAAAATACAAAGTACTTCCTCCTTTTAAGGTGACCCATAAATGGTTGGGGAGGGGATTCTCAAAATCTTTCTCAGTCAACTCAATTCCATGAAACATTTATTTACCTTCAATTAAGGATACATATTTTCCTTCTCTATTGATTCTAATTTATTATCAAATATTCTCAAATATTTTTATAACTTCATATCTCTTCATACGTATTAACAAACTTCATCCTGATTCTGGTTTGAAATTATGATTTCTTCATTATGATGGATGCAATTGGTCACTCTGATTTTCTTAACCCATTTTCGAACTAATCAGAACTAAATACATATAATTATGTCTCTGTAAACCAATTGAAATACTATCTAACCATTCCGATTTCTATATTATAATAAATAAAATACATTCTTCAATACATTTCATTACACCAAATGTAAAAAATATAAAACACATGTCTTCCCACAATGATTCTTGAAATTAACTTCCCATTCATAGTTAATCAATCCACATCAACGAATTATTCTATAATATTTTTGAAAAAATTTAGGAAATTATCCTTTAATTATTTTTGTCGACTAATGATCCTACATTTGATGATATTTATCTGTTTCATCTTGTGTCAAATGGATCACTATCTACTTCACTCTAATTGTTAGGAGTCATTTCAAGTCCGATGGCTCTTGAAATAATTTTTCCAATGAAAATGATAGTTTATCTCATTCCCAAAAGTTAAATATATCTGAGTTATTCTTTTTTTGACCCACATGATATGGAATACAAATTTTCCATCCATAAAACAATCAATAACCCATCTTGATGAGAAATTCTTAACTACATTGTTGATCGATATATGATTTCCTTCCTCATATTGATTATCACTAACTTATCATCTTTTTTGTATGTAGTGATTCCAACATCTCATACACAATAAAAATATACCTTCATTGAAAAATATTCATTAGATATACCAAAGATACCAACTATTTTAATCGGTTTCAGAATCCATTTTTATGGATCAATAGAACACTGCATCTGATGGATCAGTTTCATCAGCTTGAACTTTTGTAACTTCTATCCTTCTATGAATAAAATTCACACAAATTATTCCTCTAAATATTTTTTTCAATGGATTTTTAGACTGACTGAAAACCATCATCTTCATGAATTTAAATTCCTATCATCCTTCGCATCCAATTAATATTTCTACATCTGGTGTTCTCATTCGATTTAATAGAGTCTAGAAAGCTTCAACTTTAGAATCATTATTATTCTAAAATCCTCATATAAAATCATGAGTTTTAATTCATTAAATACCAGATTTAACATTGATAGATATTAATTATTATGTTTTATAACTTCATATTTCTCCAGAAATATTTTCTTCCAAACCATGACTAAATATAATTGGAAGCACTCCCCCTTTCTTTCTATATTTGAGTACCACATGTTTTAAAACAACATATCATTTTTTCGAATTAAAAAATAGCAAAGAATCATCGTATTTTCATCAGTTATAGGAAGAATCCAAAGTAGCACCTCATTTTGATATTTCATTATTTCTGGACTCAAGGTGAGTCCAATAACACCTTAATTTTAGAAAAAAAAGTCTTCTTATTCTGACGGACCTTCTTATGATTTGTATGGAAACGTCCTTTTATTTATTTTTTTGAAAGGAAAAGGCTAAAAATCCTATACCAATACAGTTAAGGGGGCCTAAAATAGTGCAACCCAAGAGCGTTAGCCCGAAAAAAATGAAAACCCTTAGAGGGAAAGGAACCAATACTAGAAATAAATACAATCCTATCCTCCAAATACACTTTAGAATCAAGGAAGTTAGTAACAACATTAACCTCATCCCAGGTATGATGAATGAACATCTAATTATTCATAAGACACTTACACCTTCGAATGGAGTAATAGATAGACCACATAATGGGATCTTGATCTGAAAGAGATATATAAATTTTCAATGAATCTGTTTCAACCTCCCTGATTGAAATATTCTGATGATCTCAAAGAGACAATCGAGTGAACATAGTGAGGGCCTATGTTTGAAGAGAGTCATCGTTGCCGAAGGAAGATGAAAAATCCACCACAACAGATCCATTACTATGATTTGTGTCCTTAATTTACTAAATATGATATATAGATTTATTTTCATGTTTTATAGGGAATTGATTTATTTTTTATGACAACAAAAAATAACACACTTGTAAAAAAACCTCATCCAACTTCCAAAAGCCTTGGCCAACCAACATGGTCCGAACAAAAAATTGGTGTATTATAGATCCTTATAATTAAAGATCATAAATATGAGAATAAAATAAATGTTTTTCATTTTTTATTTCATTTTAACCCAAATCTTCTTTGTTTAACCCCTTGTAAATAAAGTTTTACCTTAATAGTGGTAAATAATTTTAAATGTTTTTACTATTCCTTCAGCTAAAAAATTAACTTGAACTTATTAGATAATATAAATTATTATTATTAATAATATGGAATCCATTTTTAAAAATTCCTTTTATATAAGATTCCTAAATTTAATTACAAATTAATTCTACAGAGGCAATGAGGAAGTGGGTTTTCAAAATAATACATTCAAAAGTTTACAAATTTTTTATATCAAAATTCCTTTTAAAAAGGCTTCCAATAAATTAAATTAGCTTAATATATATAATTTTACTTATTATTATTCATGAAAAATATAATATATAATTGTTATTTATTAATAATTTCAACAATAATGAAAGTTTCAATTAATTTTTTTAGTTTTAACGAATCAACAAAAAATGGAACTTTTCATAAAAAACCCAAAAACTCACATTTAGGAAATTTTGGCATGTATTTATTAAAAATAAATTTTATTTTTTAAAATAAATATTTATTGATGTGGTAAAATTTAGATATAAATTTTGTGCACAAAGCATGACTATAATGTATTATATAAAAAATATAGTTAAAAAAACAAACATTTTTATTTTAAATGGATCAAATATTATCTCAAATCAATAGATATAAATTTTATTTATTTTATACATGTTTAAACCATATACGTTTCATAATTTTTTTAGTACTATTCTTAATTTTCAATTTAATGGATAGGTTATTATGGTAATGTTTAAATAATAATATATTAATAGAGTGTCACATTACTTTCAAATGTGGTGTTTCCTTCATTGTAATTCGTTAAAGAGATTAAATTTATTATAAAAATAAATAAATCATAAAGTCTCAAGTTTTTATATTACATTACATTCATGGTGTTAACTTTCATAAACACTATCAAATATGATGTTAATATTTTAATAGCTCGGGTTGCAACATTCTATCCCCCTTAAAGAAATTATGTCATCAAAATTTAATCTTGATCACGGTAATCAAGGGTTTTTTATTTTAAAAATAAAATTATTAAATTCCAACTTCATGAGAAGGGTAAATAAAACAACATATTTATACGATAGAAGGTAAATGAAAAGTTCATATGAAATAACACATAATTAGGTTTCCATGTATGAGAACATAGGTGTGAAATGAAATTGTGGATATGGAAGAGAATACTAACACCCAAGGATTAATAGAGAGTGATAGAGATCATTTATCACAACATATTGGATGATCTGGAGATGTATTATGATCAAAAAATCATAAAAAAGTAATGTGTTATGGTACCATTGGATTCATTAGAAAAGAAGGCACTAGGATATCATTTTTTGTAATATAGGAGGGAATCCCCTCCTTATTTTATTATAAATCAAAGAACCATTTTTTATTGAAGAGAAAATAATCACCTAACCATGAAGTCCCAAAGAAATCAAATACCTAATAAATATGAGCACATAGTACTCTATAACTCATTGCTCCTTCTCTGTTTCCATATATCCCACCCAATGGTTACACCGCTCACCCATCCATTTACCATCGAGAGATCCTGCTATTTTCCAATGACAACCTCATGGATTACTCAATATAGCTAGCCAATCTACCAAACATTCTTTATTATAGAAGATAATACTATGTACATTATGAACTTCCAATCAGGATCTCTTTACCCTTCTACTACCATTCATTTCCAATAACTCCCCAACCTCAAGTTCCATTGTTTTCTATCACCAATAAGCTCAGATATCGCCATATTTTGTACACCGAGCGATCCCAAAGTTAATTACAAAAACCATGAAATTACAATTGACCATCATAAAATCGACCCCCAATAATAAAAAAATCCCCTCCATTCATCATCCCCCCCCCGACAAACACTCCACGTGATTTTTAATTCCCTTAATTAGAGACCGATAGGATGTTAACCCTTATTTTGAGCAGTACAGTGTCACAAGGAATTACTTTACCATATACAATGGGATTTTAATACAATATATTATATTGATATATTAATATAAGAACAATTTAATCCTTTGGATTATTTTTTATCAATTCCCGCTTCATCACTTTCTCCATGAAATGAATATCAAATAGGAATTTTTATGTCTGATGCACTAAAATTAAGAATTAACAAATCATTAGCTCAATTAGAGAATAAATATTCCTTCCTCCAATATATTAATATTTTCAGAGACCAAAATTGTTATAAAAATATATCCTATAACATATAAAGTCCAATAAAATCCATTCCATATATAGTTAACCTAAAGACATGTCCAAAATAATTTTTTCCATCTTAAATGTCCTAAATTGTTAATCGTAGTTCAATAAATCAACATTATATTCCACAAACAATATATAGTGGATATTAATGTCACATTAAAAATATTGTAATACCTAAATAACTATAATATATTATAGAAAACATGCATTCATCCAAATATAAAACCTTGTATTGTCGAATATATTCCACAAATCAATACTTCTAGTAAACTCAAATAAAGATGATATAAACCATGAATATCTTAACCAAATTCATTGAAACCACCACAATACCATAAACATGTCAATATTATCTCAAAATAAGGGAAATATTAAGGTTTATCCTCCCTCAATCATGTGTTATCCAAGAGTTACAACTTTTCACTAAATCACTTTTCTTTTTAACCAGTACCATTTAACATATTATCTCAAATAATTTAAGAATTTTTTCTGCAAAAAAATCAACATACATATGTTAATTTTTACAACTATAATATCATTGTTTAAAATACTCATATAACAAAATTACTGAATCAATAAAAATTCAAATTCATCAATCCACTTCAGATGTTTTAATTTCATAAGATTTAACTTGACCCCTTAACTAATTTTGAGGTATATTTCCTTAACACTTGGGGAATTCATATATGTATCACCCAATATACTTATACTGGAATCATTTCACATTGGTAGATTCTTTCTTTCATCTAAAATCATGACCATGGTGGATTTTTTAGTCACAATTGAATTAAACTCATTTTTCTTTTAATCATATACAAAGGTGATTTCTTCCCTAAATATCACATGTTGGGAAATATTTATTTACCTTTTCACCTTTATCCATTTTTATCCCTTGTCCTATTTTCTATTACATCGCTTAAAATACATAATACTTCTACAATTCATTATCTATATTTATAGATCATGATAATATGCTTTTTTATGATGAGAATGTTTGGGAGACTACTTCCCTTCAATGGAATAACATAATCCCACCAATGAAATAGTCAAAAATGATTTTTGGATTATGTATGCAGTATGCAATATTCATTGGTAACCTTGTAAGTTTGGATTCATACTTTGAATAACTTTTCTCTTATTTTTGTCTTAGACTCATGAACTATCATTCCATATTTGTTCATTTCTCATGATGAAAGTAGTTTTCCAAGAAGACTACCGTGAAATCATTTCATTATATTTTTGTTATTTCATCTTCATCCTTAGTATTTTTAATCAATTACACCCACTGATCGGTATCTCCTAATAGATAATAAAATTTTAAGACATATTTATCGCTTTCACTACTTCCAGAGTGAGAAATATTTCATTTATGTAACTTATCTATTACTTAGATAAATATGTATTTCTATTCAAATTTAATATTGAAGGTTTATTATAATGAACCGAAATTTTGAATAATATTTGATTCCTTAATTTGCGGGTTATTTCATTTTATACTCCACAAAACTATATCCATTAATTAATGAAGTGAGTATAATTAAATGAGACCATTGGGTTTCGACTGTTATATGACTGTTGGTCAATATGACCTTTGGAAACTAAACTCTGTACATTACAATTATTGTTTATAAATACAAGTGATCTTGGTTAATAGATAAAGAATATTCGATGGCCTTATCCAGTAGACTTGGGCCATACGAAGCCCATCTGTCAGAGCTTGGGAAGGAGGTAGCATCTCTGGGCTTTGCTCTGGACCATGCCCAAGTTAGCTTCAACATGTTAGGCTTGAACGAAGTCACCCAAGGGAGAAGTTCAAGCTGATAGAAATTACCACTTGGGAAATGTTTTCTGAGCTGCCCAAAGATTTTATCATCATAGCACACCTTACACTTAGGTCCTATGCAGGTTTTATAAGGGGATATATAACGAGAACATATATAATTTTTGGAATCCCTTGGTATAAATGAAATTGTTATTTCTTATTACTGTAAAATTTTCAATTTTCAAAAGTCCAGATAAATATGGGATGAATATTATTGATGATTTTGGAAAAGGGTAAATTAAAATATTTATGTAAACTTTAAATAATTAATAATTTGAAATGATTTTCAGAAAATGGTTTTCTACAATTATGACTAGTAAGAAATTTAGAGTCTAATAAGATAAACATAATTTTTAGCGAATAGTATTGTATAAATAGTAATATACCACTATGAACAGTAATGAATAGTAATGAATAGTAAATAATCCAAAAAAAAGAAACATTACCCATGAATGTATAAATTTAATTTAGACATCTTAAAAGTGAAAAATGGTCATAATATAAGTATTGTTATTTTTGTATGCCATAAATATTTTAATTAAAATTTTATAATTTATTTAATAATTTGAAATAGAAATTTATTTTCAAAAAATGTAATCATAAATTGTTATTTTATTTTCTTATGGTTATGCAATAATTTTATGGGACCTTGATTAATTTTTTCAAGGTGTTAAAAAATAATTTATAGTTTTAGAGTTGTTTTTTGGAATAAATAATGATTTTATTTAAAAATTAAATTAAATATATTATGAAAATTATAAAACTGAGTTCATTTTTGAATTCAGAGCATTGATATTAGGTTAGGGTGAATTTATGAGTTTATTATAAAATGTTTTGTTTTCTAGTGAATAGTGAAAATATAGTTTTGAGTCTCGGGTTTTTAATGACATCATTAATGATGTAATAATGATGTAATCATTATGGTCGACATGTGAATTGTAATATATGCTATGAGGTGTCCCAAGTGGCTAATACCATGGGTAGGCCCATGGTTTTGCAAATACCACCGACTAGGTGTCCCTTGAAAATAAATTAAATATTCCCTCACGTTTCCTATAAATTCTAAGCCATTCCTTCATTCATTTCAAAAAAAATTACTCGTCAACGAATTTATTGTCTTCTTACCTCCCATGGAGTCCTCTCTAGGTTCCCTTAAGCCTCCCAAGGTCCCAATCATCAATATTTTGAAGTTACTCTTCAAGGTAATGGAACCTTCCACCCTCTTTTTTTAGTCTTGATTTCCATTAAGTTATGTATTATAGTTTCCATTTCTTATGTGGGGGAATGTTCTTATATGTTCTTATTACTTTCTATTTCATGTCCAAGAGATGAGATACCCCTTATTCTCTTATAAATTTATTGTTTGAATTTTTATGTGAAAGTCATTAGGCTGTCGAATTTTCATAAAATAAATCGCATCTTCTCATTTCTGTAAAGATTCATTTTCATTTGGTATTTCATTCAAATATCCATACCATGATCTTATTTCATTTTATTCTACACCCATACTGTGTTATGGGTTTTTTATGATTGGGTGACTCTTGTCCGCTCTATTTTCAATTTTTTCTAAAACCATGTTATATAGCCGTTATGCTACAAAATATTCTTCTAAAAATATCTCTCTTTTTCTCAATAAATTCTCCTGTGTATTTCATGTGAATAACCAGATGTATTTTTATTTCAAAGGGTATTCATCAATACATAAAATTGATCTATTTTATTTGGTAATTTCTATATATATAACCCTCACTCCATTTCTATGGGTTATAAATGACATAACGATCTAGGTTTTAAGAACTTTTAAAATGTCATGATTTTGAATTGAAACCCATTACTTTTACTCTCTATCGGTTATTTATGAAAATTTTGATTATATGAATACTTCTTGTTATTTTTGTGAGTAACGAGTATGTGATTTATCAAGAAAATATATCCTTGTCTGGATATGAGAAGGTTGAGGCGGATCTAGCATAGATGTACCTAGGAGTGATAACTCTGACAATGAGTTTTGAGCTTGACCTGGGTTATCCTGGAACACGACAATGGGCCTTTCTGCACTCTTAGTTATGAAACTCTTGGGGGATATGTTTGGTTAATCATAAGCTTTTTATGAATCATTATAAATGATTTATATGGAAATGTAATTGTTTAAATCATGAACTTTTATGACATAAAATCAATTATTGTTATAAGATTCATAAATGAAATAATCTTCACACTAAGGTTTTATTGGTTTAGAAAATGGTGGGAAATTGAAAGAACCATGCCAATGGTGATCGCAATGGACCATGCACTGACGACGCTTTGATAGAAGCCAGGATGGAAACATTCATGCGAATGATGAACCAACTTACTCAAGTTATAGGAAATATCATGAATCAACCTGAGAGACTGATTTCACCATGAAGGGAACAAATTTTTGTTGAATCCTCTATGCTTCAATGACCACCATCCTTTAGTGGATCTACCGAAACATTGATTGTTGACCAATGGATCAGCTCTATAAAGAAGATCTTTTCTGTTCTGCACTGTTCTAAACATAATAAGGTTACATTGGATATTTATCACTTAGAGGGAGAAGCTGATATTTGGTGGGAACTAATTAAAAACACAAGTCCATTAGTGGAAGTTGAAGCTATGTAGTGGGAAGAGTTTAAAGGGATATTCTTCAACAAGTATTTCTGTCGATCACTAAGAACAAGATTGGAGAAGTTGTTTCTCAAGGTGAAGTAGAAGGAGAATGAATCTGTGGGAAGCTACGAGATGAACTTCACAATTCTTTCACATTACACCTCTATCATTTTCATAGATCCAAATGGTATGGTTGATAGATTCTTCGGTTGACTGATACCTCATTTGTGGAAGAATCTAGACAACCGAGATTATGATATCTATGAAGAGATCACGTGAAGTACAATGAAAGTCGAACTAGAGTTTGGTGAGACCCAATGGTCTCATAAATCCAATGACAAGAAAATATTTATCAATCCATGATTAGGAAGGAGATTCGATCAGGGAAGAGGAATAAATCAAGTTCAACGTCCCACTTTTAAAAAATGTGGGAAGAAGCATTCCAGGAAATGCCTGCTCGGGAGCGGGAAGGGCTACAAGTGTGGTAGATATGGCCACATTGCATGGAATTGTCATAGAGTAGTGAAGTCACTACTTCCCAACACTAAAGAAAAAGGGAAGATGGTGCATGCCCTACCTAATGTCCAATTCTATAAGTGTAGACAATATGGGCTCTTTTGCAATCATTGTCCGAATCAGAGGGTAGGTGAGGGGAATCACCATCAGCATCAACAATGGACAAGGGAACATGGTCATACTTTTTCAATCACTACGGCCAAAGTTATAGCACCAAATGATGTGGTGGAAGGTACTCTTGATGTTCTCTCAAAGCTAGTAAGTACATTGTTTGATTCTGGTTGTATGCATTCCTTTATTTAATCCAAGTTTGCAATGAATTTAGAATCAACCCCAGATTTTCTAAAAGTGGAGTTATTAGTTAAGACACCTAGTGGGATTATCCAAGAATCTTCAGTGTTTAGAAACTCTAGTATTTACTTTAGCGATCAAAATCTTATCACAAATATAGTAGTCATTCCTATGTTGGAATTAAACATTATACTACGGATGGACTGGCTCTCCATGTATAATACTAAGTTCAAATGAAGAAGCAAGGGAATATTAGTAGAATTGAAAGAAAAACCTACTGTTATCTTCCAAGGATAGATATTTAAACCTAATCTTTTCCTAGAAGAACCTCCTATATCCTTCCTTATTGCGTTGATCGGTGAAGAAGAAGAAGTAAATGAAATTTTGAGGATAGGAAATGTCCCCATCATCTAAGAATACATTGAAATCTATCCTGGGGAGTTACCTGGACCTCTGCCAAAATGATAGGTAGAGTTCTCCATTGAACTAGTACCTGGATACCATTAGATATCAAAGACCTCGTATAGGATGGAAAATTTGGAGATAGAGGAGTTAAAGAAACATCTACAATATCTTTTGGAGAAGGGTTTTAACCGACCGAGTGTGTCTCCTTTGGAGCACCATTTCTCTTTGTGAAGAAGAAGGATGGATTGATGTAGATATGCATTGATTATAGAGAAATGAATGGGATCATAGTGAAGAACAAATAACCTATTCTAATAATTGATGACTTATTTTACCAACTTCTTGGGGTTCAATTCTTATCTAAGATTGATCTTTGATATATTTATCATAAATTGAGGATGAAAAAAGAAGATATTCTGAAAAATGTATTCTGATCAAGATATGGGCATTATGAGTTTGTTGTTATGCCCTTTGGACTGAAAAATTCACCTGTTATTTTTATGGATTAGATTAATAGAGTCTTTATGGACTACCTTGATAACATTGAGGTAGCTTTTATTGATGATATTCTTATATATTCCAAAAGTATGGAGGAGCATGAGTATCATAAAAGGGTCATTTTAAAAAAATCAACAGAAGGAGAGTCTTTTTTGGAAGTTTATCAAACCTGAATTATGGTTGTAATAAGTTGCTTTCTTCGGGCACATTTTAACCGATGAAGGAATCAAAGTAGACCCTGCAAAGAACAAAGTTGTAGAGGAGTGGCCTCAGCCTAAAAAAACAACAACTGAGAATCATAGTTTCCATGTATTAGTAGGATATTATAGAAGGTTTCTGAAAAAAAATTCACGACTTTCCAATCCATTAACCTAGTTAACTCAAAAAGGGGTCAAGTTCATCTACACAAATGAGTGTGAGGAAAGTTTCCAAGATATGAAGAAGACATTGGTTACTACACCCTTGTTAACTCTACCCTAATGTGTAGAATGATTTGTTATTTTTAGCGGTGTATATCTGAAAGGTCGTGGTTTCATCCTCATGAAAAATGAAAAAGTCATTTCTTATGCATCTCGACAGTTGAGGACTCACGAGCAGAACTATCCTAAAGATGATTTGGAGCTGGTTGCGATCGTATTTTCCCTGAAGATATGAAGGAACTATCTTTGTGGGGATAAATGGGATATATTCACAGATCATCAATGTCTAAAGTATATTTTCACACAAAAGGAATTTAACATGAGACAAAGGATATTTTTTGAAATTCTAAAGGACTATGATTTTTCTATTTATGATCACCCCATAAGAGAAACCCAATTCACTAATGCATTAAGTATGAAATACCTTGTTGATATTTCCATGATGAGGATTCAAAGAGATCATTTGACCAATGACCAAATAAAGTTGTACATGGGAATTATAAGGGAAGGGACATCATCAACCCAACACAAAATTATTTCTCAACCTTCATTAATAGATTATATCAACAAAGATCATTAAGAAGATCCTTTGTAACAGAAGAAGTTTGAGGTTGTGAAGTATGGGAAGTTTTCTAAGTTCAACATTGTTCAATAATGTGTACTAATATTTCGTACAAGACTATGAGTTCAATATATTCTGAAAATAAAAAAAGAACCGATGGATGAATCTCATAGCTCTACTTTCTCTATACATCCTGGAAGAAAAAAAATGTATAGGGACATTCTTGATCAATATTGGTGTGATAATATGAAAATAGAGATTGTTGAATACACTTCAAGGTTCCAGGTATGTCAGCATGTGAAGGTATAGAGACAACTTCCTAAAGGGGTATTGAAACCACTACCCATACCAGCAAGGAAGTGAGACGATATCCCTATGGTCTTAATCACTAGTCTCTTGAGAACTTCCAAAAAAACAATGTGATAAGGGTTATTTTGGATCGTCTTACCGAGACTACCCATTTTATCTATATTCGGGAATATTTCTCACTTGATCAACTTCCCATGATTTACGTGAAGTGGTAAGGCTGCATGGGCTTCCAATTTCTATCATATCCAATCATGATCCCAGGTTAACATCAAAATTCTAGAGAACTCTTCAACATGCTCTGAGAATTGAATTGAATTTCAGTATGACCTATCACCCCCAAACTGATGGAAAATTTGAAAAGAATATTCAGACACTCAAGAATATTCTAAGAATAGGCTCAATGGAATAGAATGGTGGATGTGATCAACATCTCCCTTCGGTTGAGTTCCCTTACAATAATAGCTTCCACTCGAGCATTCAAATGTCACTCTATTAAGATATATATGGTAAGCGATGTATAACTTCTACTTGTTAGCATGAAGCTGGTGAGAGAATTATTCTTGGTCCTGATCTTGTGCAAGAGATGATAGAAAAGGTCCATTCCATCCAGAAACACATTAAGGCTAGTTAGAGTCGGCAAACGGGATTTCCAAAAACCATCAAAGGGACTTAGAGTTTGATGTTGTTGAAAAGTTCTTTCTTTGAATTTCACCTTGTAAGAGATTCATGAGGTTTGGGAGGAATGGGAAGCTCAGCCGTTGGTACATTGGCCCCTATGAAATCCTTGATAGCATGGGAGTAGTGGCAAATTAGCTTGCATTTCCTCCAAATCTAGCACAAGGTCATGATGTCTTCCTCATACCCCTCTTGAGGAAGTACATACATGACCCTTCCCAAGTACTAAATTTAGAGGGGGGACAACTAGAACATGACGTCTCTTATGAGGAGTATCCGGTAGAGATCATGGATCATAGAGACAAGGTTCTACAAAAAAGACTACCAACCATGTTAAGGTGTGGCGGAGGAACCACAAATGTTAAGAAGCCACGTGGGAACCCTAGGAGTCTATATGGAATAAGTACCCTCACCTTTTCTATTTTTCAGGTACGTGTCAAAATTTTGGGAATGAAATTTCTTAAGGGGGAAGAATGTAATGACCTGAAGTATTGAATAATATATATTTCCTAAATTTGTGTGTTATTTCATTTTATACTCCACAAAACTATATCTTTTAATTAAATAAGTGAATATAATTAAATGAGACCATTGGTTTTTGACTTTTATATGACTATTGGAAAATATGACCATTGGAAACTAAAGTCTTTACATTTCAATTATTGTTTATAAATACAGGTGATCTTGGTTAATACCGAATGAAGAGTCGATGGCCTCATCCAATACACTCAGGCCATATGAAGCCAATCTGTCCGAGCTTAGGAAAAAGGTAGCATCTCTGGGCTTTTCTATGGACCAAGCCCAATCTGAGCTTCAACATGTGAAGATTGAATGAAATTACCAAAGGGGGAAGTTCAAGATGATTGAAATCACAACTCAAGTAATTTTTTTCGAGCCACCCCATGATTCTATAACCATAGCACATCTTACACTTAGGTTCTATGCAGGTGTTATAAGAGGCTATGTAACAAGACCATAGATACTTTCTTTAATCTCTTAGTATAAATAAAATTGTTATTTTTTATTATGGTATAATATGTGATTTTCAAATTTCGAGATAAATATGGGATGAACATTATTGATTATTTTGGAAAAGTTTATTTTAAAATATTTAAGTAAACATTAAATAATTAATAATGTGAAATAATTTTCATAAAATGGTCTTCTACAATTGTGACCAGTAAGAAATTTAGAGTCTAATAAGATCAACATAATTTTTGGTGAATAGTAAAGTATGAATAGAAAGATACCCTTATGAATAATAATGAATAGTAATAAATATTAAATCTGCCAAAAAAATAGAAACTTCACCCATGAATGTATAAATATAATTTAGACATCATAAAAGTGAAACAATTGTCATAATATCAGTATTTTTATTTCTGTATGACATAAATATTTTAATTACAATTTTATAATTAATTTAATAATTTAAAGTAAAAATTTATTTTCATAAAATGTAATCATAAATTGTTACCTTGTTTCCTTGTGGTAATATAATAATTTTGTGGGACCTTGATTATTTTTTCAAGGTGTTATAAAATAAGTTATAGTTTTAGAGTTGTTTTTTGGGAATAAATAAAGATTTTATTAAAAAAATAAATTAAAATTATTGAAAAATTTATTTTCATAAAATGGGTTTCATTTTTGAATTCAAATCATCTTTATTAGGTGAGGATGAATTAATGATATTTTTATAAAAGAATTTTGTTTTTCGTTGAATAGTGAAAATGCAGTTTTGAGTTTCAGGTGTTTAATTACATCATTAGTGATTTAATAATGATGTAATAATGATTTAATCACTCGGGTAGACTTTTTAATAGTAATATATTCTATGAGGTGTCCCAAGTGGACAATTACATTGGAAAATAGCATGGGCAAGACCATGGGTTTGAAAATACCACTGATGAGGTGTCCCATGGAAATTTATTAAATATATTCTCACTTTTCCAAAAATTAACAATCTAATCCCTCATTAATTTAATTAAAAAATCCTCCTCAATGAATTTCTAGTCTTTTAACCTCCCATGGAGTCCTACCATGGTTCCCTCAAGCCCCCCAAGGTCCCAACCTTCATGCTTTATAAGTTACTCTTCAAGGTAAGACAACCTTCCACCCCATTTTTTATTCATGATTTCATTGAAGTAATGTCTTCCAGTTTCCATATTCATATCTGGGGGTATGTTATTATATATATTTATTACTATCCATTTCATTTCCAAATTATTATATACCATTTCTTCTCTCATAAATTTATTTTTGGAATATTTAAGTGATGTCGTTAGGCTGCCGAAGTTTCATAAAATAAATCACATCTTCTCTTTTATTTTGAGTTTCATTTTATTATGGAATTTCTTTCAAATATCCATACCATGATATTATTTATTTTTGTTCTATTCCATACAGTATTTTGAGTTTTTTAGGAGTGGGTGAATCTTTTCCCCTCTTTTTCTACATTTTCTTTAACCGTGTTATATAGCCGTTATGCTGAAGAATATTCGTTTAAAAATATCTCTCTTTTTCTCAAGAAATTCTCTTGTATTATTTATGTAAATACCCAAATCTATTTTTATTTCCATGTGAATTAATCAATAAATAAAATTTATCTATTTGATTTTGAAATTTCCATACATATAACCCTCACCCCCTATCTATGGGTTATAAATGGCATGGAAATAAAGATTTTATGAACTTTTAAAACATCAGTATTTTGAAGTAAAACCCTTTACTTTTACTTTATATGGGTTATTTATTAAATGTTTGATTATGACCTATGTTGATCAAATGAATATAAATTCATATTAATGGTGCAACCTAATAGCGAACTAATGCATTTGGTAAAGAAAATAATCTCTAGAGATAATAGGTTTCATGATACCATGGTGAAAAACATTGGTAATATTTATGACACCTTAGGGATGACCCTTCGTGATATGTTCATGAATGTCTAAAGAAATTTTTTTGCCAAATATTCTTTTTATGGTTCAAGTTATTTTTATTATTAAATGCATCTACTTACATTTCTGATGTCTTTATGTTTTTTTATCATGTTCTTATTGATTTCACAAGTAAACTGATGCCCTTGTTTTTCTTACGGGGCCTTCTGGTCACCCTTTCCATTAATGGATGTCTCCAGATTATGAGATAAAATAATTGTACAAATAATGATCTTATTATGACACCCTATAAGTGTATTAGAATAGGTTTTTTTCATGTTTTATGTTTCTGATTTCCAAGACACCAAACTTTAAAGATCCTCTATTTGTAAAATGTAATGTAATGTTGTGTAATAAAATGGTAGCATTCCATATTAATATTTAGTAAGTTGTATATAATTCTTATAAAACATGAAATATTATCAAGATACTCCATACGAAAAGTTTTATTACTCTAAACCAGATTTATCTACCGCAATATAGTTATAATTTGTCTAATTCCAGCTATATCTCTAACTCCAGCTTCATTATCTTCTAAATGAGGGAAATCCCTACATTGATTATGTTCATTGATATGGGTCCCGTTTATTCTTATAGGATCCATTTCAAAGAAATATCATACAAAATATTAGATCATAACATTTTAAAAAATAACATATAATACAAAAACAAATAGTAAAACAATTTAGATAAATTGATAACTTTATTCATAGATAATCTCATAATCATAAACATGGTTTCTTTGGGGATATAATTATATTAAACCCCTTAATAATGGTTTGTAATGAAAATTTGTTTTATCCTAATAAAATCCCCCAGGAATGTCACACCCTGTCTACAGTAAGGTCTGTTAGCATGAATCGGGTGATGACCAGGTCAAGACCAATGCACCCTTTTGGGAGTATTACCCCAAGGTACATCTGTTCTAGAACCATGTCCACTTATAGTATCCATATAGTTATTTATTTTCTAGAAAAATTACATAATATATTCATTACCAAAAAATTAGTTTGTTCTTCAATAAATATCATCAAATTCTATCATATAATTTTGTTCCATAATCTATTTTTATTCTAAATCCATTTCCCATGATTCTACTAAACTTCTTATGATACCAACTATAGTACCCCAACCCTAGTATCCCCGATCCAGAGGTCACATTAATCAACTAGAATAAGATACATGGAATCACATCTTGAATAGAATAATAGTTTATTAGTTTTTGAAAACTAAATACATACTTTAAAATTAAATTGAATATAAAAAATATATATAAAAAATAATTTTCAGAAATAATTTCTTTATTCCCCTTAGTGTATCATTATTAATCAATCACAAAATACTTCATTGTATCTTGGAGAAAATAAAACATAAAAAAGGTGTGAGCTCAGATTCTCATTAAGGGTTAGAATACAAATGAAGATACAAAAAATAAATGAATAATAAATATATAAAGTTAAATATCTAAAATAAATTCAATTTTAATTTATAACTTGTAAATTAAATGGTAGGAATTAAAAATGATGAAATAAATTCACATATATAATCACATGAGCATGAAACCAAAACTTTAAGATTATAACTAACCAAATAATCACATGGAATATAAATAATTCAATTCATAATGATAGAATAAATAATTACAAACATCTAAAAGTTATCATTGAGGCCTTGTTCCAATAAATCTAATACCATCTAGGCCTTATGCCAATATATCTATATAAATGGTTAAGGCATTGGCCAAAACCCAATAAATTTTGTCTCATTAGACCTACCGATGCATGGAAGGACTATAGAAGAACCTACACATCCACTACATAGTCCAATACATTCAACATATAAAAGGGGTAAAACATAATCAACATAATCATTCATATTTAAAACAAACATATGAAATGTTAAATAATTACCCAAATCAATGAACATATCCATAATCCATCAAGAGTAATATAAATGGTATCAAACTGGTACTTCCCATGTCAAAACTAATCATAAACCATCCAATGAAAGAATATGTATGATAACAATATAACATATATCTAAAGGATAATATGTAGAATGAATGGTTAAGGTATTTGTTTAAAATAAATAGAATAAATGATCATTAGAAATTTTTTTGAGGAAAATAAACTTTTCATTTTTAAAATCACCTTTTCAAAAAAAGTTCTCAAAACATTTTGAAAATAATATTATTTTAAAATAGACTAGGACTATTGGAAAAATGTTTTAAAAAAATTAGTTTTCACGATAGAGTAAAATTACCATCATTCTATGCGCGTTAAAACAAATAATCATTTTTCATTTATGGTAAAAACCAAATAAGTATTATTTTGAAAACTATAGAAAGATTCCATTTTAATAAAATTTTAAAAATTAAAAAGTGAGAAAAATTTATTTATTAAATAATTTTTAAATTGTTAAACAAACATAATTTTTTATATAAAACAAGATTTGTTATCAAAAAGAATTTCTGAATGAAGAGGGAAATAAAGTCATATTTCTTTAAAAAAAATTATTCATTTTTATTACCAAAGTGTGTAAAATTAAAATATGTCTTGAAAAAGTTATTGAATAACCATATGATAATAAAATTAATATTTTTTAAGAGAGAAATATAAAATAATTCCCCAATGGGATACATAAATAAGAACAACTTCAATAATGATGATATTATGAAATAAACCCTTACCACTTTGGTAGCATTTTTATCAAAAGCCCCATGATAGAAATAAATTTAAATAAAAAATATAATACATTGAATATAAATTAATTAATGATATAATAAAAAAAGGGAAGTGTGTAGACTATTAAACCATAAATAAGTGGTGATATGGTGTGTGGCTCCTTGTAGTAGAAGTGAGACGAGAAACCCTAACAATGTGTCCCACTCGCCATGTAAGATATTTATATTTCTCAAAAATAATTTTTTAAAATTATTTACATACTTAAGAACCCTTTTATGTATTTTATTCCTTTTATTTTACTTATTACCATTTTATATATGATTACTTAATCAATTAAGTTCACATTGGATGATTTGATGATATTTGGCTTATATGTCAAAAATGAATTTGGTAGGTTGAAAATGGTCAAAATGGACATCATTTAAAAATATACTGAATAAAAATTTTAAAATAATTTTCATATTTAAACCTGAATTATAATTTTATAACCAATCTATAAATATGGTTATGAAAAACTAACTATGTTATAATCAAGGAGACGGTAGGTTGTACGTATGCAAGAGTATCGTCCCAATTGTTCAATGATCATTATAGAAAAGAGTTATATAGTATTTTATCCTTTATAAATTATCATAATAGCATATATAACATATTTTTTTAAAGATACATATATATATAATCTTTGTGGAGTGGTGATTAAAAAATATTCACATCACTTTGTGAAGGAGGTGGTTCACACATACATGAATTCCATTATCAATATTCTGTGTAAGAATGAAAATGATATATTATATTATCATAAGGTTAAATATTTCATGAATATAATAATTAATTAATTTATATAAAAAAAATTAATTAGCATTATACTTATTACCTTCTATGTAAAGCATTAGATAAAGGTGAAACACATCGCTTTGTGAGGTGGTACTCCGCCGTACACACGAGTGACATTATCATATTCTCTAGGGAATAGAAAGTAAAAAATTTATATATGATATAATAAAAATAGGTATATTTAAGTTATAAATATCATATATATATATATACTACATATACCACAAAATACCCATCCTTGAGATGTGTTATTGGAAAAACAATGGGCATAAATTAGCGAGGCGGTAGACCTCCGTACACACGAATGATGAATTCATAACCCATTCAATGGATGTGGGGATGGTTTTTCATATAAAAAATATCATAAAAAATATAATTAAATAAAATATTGTGATTTTGTTATATCAATTTGGATTAATAATAATTTAAGTAGGTACAGGAGGAAATAAAATAAAAATGCAAGATGAAGAATGTTACTTATTTTTCAGGTAACATCATTAAGTTTAGAAAAATTCCTTCCTAGGTTGGATTTATTCCAATAATAAGTATTCATGGACGATTCTATGGATTTTGGAAACTTATTTGGGTTGGTATTTTCTGAATAAGAGGGTTTTCATGTGTGAATAAGTGAGGATATGGATGGCCTTTATAATTGAGGAAATTGGTACCCATATAATATTTGGAAATAAAAATATGTACGAATGTTTTTCATATGTTTAATGGGTAAAAAAATAGGGTATTAAAAATCCTTATACATTATTTATTTGGAATATTTTCATAAAATCGATTTTACACAATTTTTAGGTCATTTGAAGCATTATATGAATTTTTTATCCCCTGGTAAATCTATTTTAACCTTTATTGTGATAAATTTTTTTTTAATTTTTAATATTCATTAAGTTTAAAATATAATTTGAACTTTTAGATAATATAAATTATGATTATTATAAACATGGAATAAATTATCCTAAATTCTATTCAATGGTGTAGAAAATTTTAATTTTAAATTATTCTAGTAGACAGGATGAGAAAGGTGGGTTTTAATGAAAAAATGTTCAAATGTTTATGAAGTTTTTATATAAAAATTCAATATTAAATTTTTTACAATAACCTATATTTTATTAATAGATATATTATTTAACAAAATAAACTTTAAAACTAATTTAATATATAATTTATCTTTATAATTTAATTAAATTAAAACAAAAGTTTCAATTAAAATTTAATAATATTCACTTTTTATGAAAAAAAGATACTTTTCAAAAAAATTCCAACAATTCACCCTAAGATAATTATGAAATTTATTTTTTATTTTTTTTTATTTTTTAAATTAATTTTTTAAAATTTGTAAAATTTACTTATAAATTATTTGTGGAAAACGTGACAAAACCTCCTTTAAAAAACCTTTTAGAATTCATTCCTTTTTTATTTTGAAAAGTTGTAATTTTATCTATATTATATTATGTATCCATTTTATTTTTTTTATTCATATGTAAACCCTATAATTTTCATAATTTAGTTAGTATTATTCATTCCCAACAATTTAACATCAAATTTATAATTGTAATGTTTAAATGATAATATTTTAATATCGTGTTGTGTTTAATTCAAACCTAGTGTTTTATGTTTGCAAGACATAGAAGGGATTGAGTATATTTAAATATAAATATATCATAAAGAATCATGATTTAATGTTACATTACATTTTTTTTGTCTCATACACACTATCTAACATGTTGTTCATATTTTAAAATTTCAAGGAGTTACTCATATGCAGCCATATTAGCATGGATGAACTGAGCATGGGGTTAGATAATAATCCTTGTATGGTCATGAGTCAACTGGTATTACCTAAGGTAAACCTCCTAGGTTTTGGTTCAGAACTAGAATAAGAAACCAATTAATCCTTTCCTTGTTAAGGTGGAATAAGAGGGTCATGTTTGGGTAATCATTAGAATCTTAACTCATAACTGACATCCACACCCAATATTTGGGGTTTTCTAGTTTCACCTGACACAACTGTCTTCCCTTTGGGGTGACATGACTCATGAAAGACTACATTATGGCTGATGATTTAATTTTTATATCATGGTTTTTTTTATAAAACTCGTATCAATTTACCTCTTCAGTATAACAAAAAAATATACACTTGACATCCCCAAGTCCCAATTTATTATTAGTTGGATGTGCATAAGTTATAGATCCAAAAAACCCTAAGGTCAGAAATACAATGTGTATTTACTATATATAGTTATTTACGTGTTTTAAAATCATTTGACAAAGATGGGAAATGAATAATTATTTATAATGTGGTAGTGGTAACCTAACCCAAAAAGGACTTTAGAAGCCATGAATAAGACAAAATATATTTAACCCTTTTTCTAAGATTATACTATTCATTATATCTATAGACCCATTCTACTGTGGTGTTTCCATAATATTTCCATACCTTTGTATGGTATTAGAGTTATATAACTCAACATATTCTGTGTAAAAATTCTCTAAAACACTATCAGTTCCTAATTACTTTATCTTATCACCATACATATTTTATAAATTATTTTTCGTATTCATAAATGCCTAAAATGTTTTAAATTTGTGTTTTAGTATGTAAATATAAACCTTGTGGAAGTAATTATCTATAATCCTGAGAACGTAATTGCCTCATATATGATAGGAAGTCCCATTGTGACACTAAAGGTCTGAGTGGATACATTCAAGAGGGATTCTAACGTTGAATGACGACATAAAAAAAGTTAACCACTTAGACCTACTGTACACATAATACTCATAGAAGGGTAGGACACTAGGGTTTTCATCATCCAAGAGGCCTTTCATTCTAATATTGTTAGGATCATTGGGATTAATGTTTCATAGTCTTTTATGTTAAAGGGAGGTATTTTATAACTCTAGTAGAGGATAAAAATTAAACTATTTCATGCAATCCTAACTTTCTATAATGCAATGACTATTTGAGAGAGTTCCTTTCATCATAATAAGGGATCCACAAAAATTATTAGACAACAAAATTGACCTAAAGGTATAACCCCTTCGGTCTAGAATATGTAAGGGAATGAGGTTTTATTTTTAGGTTTGGTTACCCATCTATCCTCCATCAAAGTATTAACTAGTCCATCATGAAGATACAAAGACATAGATCCTACACCCATAAAGTGTCAACTCTTAGTATTATCCTAGTAGACATCACATGATTCACTCTACATTAATTCTGTGAAATAATTCTCTTTGAACACATATAAATGAAAATCCTGAATCCATGATCTATTCCTCAAATGTAGGATGATCAAAAATATTCAACATAACATTTGTGTCATAAAATTTTTATACTAATAATGAATGATCATTATTATTTTCAAAATAGAGATTATTTTTATTAGGGAAGTTTATTTTAATATGTCCATGTCTATTTCAATGGAGGCACATAAAAATCCATTTTCATGGACTCATTATTCTCATATTTACACAATTAATTTCTAGATTGACTTTTATCTCTCCACTTTTTTCCCTCTCGACATATCCATATGTTCACTCAAGCCTCTAAAATTCAAACCCTCAACCCCTCTCTTAATATTTCCTTTCCGTTGATGTTTTTTGGTAAAAAATGTATAATTAGCTCCTTCCATTGTTATATAATCTCTACTATACATCATTTAGTCCTTTACATAAGTGTAAGACTCATCTTATGATGCTAAAATAATTAAAGTCGGATCCTCATCACCTAGTTCAATATCTATGTCAGTAATATCTAATCTGATTTGAATTAAATCATTAAGATGAGTCCTGATTACAGTTCTATGACACATCGTGACGTTATAATCTCCCATTTTTTTGTATAATCGTATAACTCAAGAAATATTCAAATACAAGGTTTATAATTTAGATTATATACTATAATAAATGACTCAAAGGCTACTTCTCTATGATTATTATCACATATAAGGAACAATATAAGACTATGATATTTCTGAAGAGCATCATCAGGGATAAAAAAAAAGTTGAAGCAGTCGATCCATTAGGGGATATAGTGGTAACATGCTTCTAAGATCCACTAAGAGAATCTTTCATTACCTTTTTATCCAATAGGGTATTTATCTATATTCTCCCTAGGTTAAAATCATTTTCCACACCAAAATATTTTATTTAAAATAACATAGGCCACATTATAACATTAATGATATATCTAATCCCAATTTTCAAGGGAATCATTGATGTGGTTTTCCTTAAGACAAGATAAGATCTACTAATTAGTTCTGTATGGGATATAAGGTGATTAATGAAAATGTTTTACTTATAAATCACAAAATAGATTGCAAGATGAACGCTATTATTAAAGAATGTTTGAAAAGTAATAAAAGGAGACCAAGAATTTATGTTCTTCAATTAGAATTGATCTTACATGCATAGTGATAACACCAACCCAGGAAATATTTAATAATAATGGAACTTAGAAATAAATACATACTCTTATACAAGAATTAAATTACAAGAGAAACAACTTGGGGAGTTGGAACAAGCTAAAACTAGTGGTAGAGATGAAGTCCATCACAATAAATTAGTAACATCCACTCCTGGATGGACTCCAAAATGAACAGATTCAAAAAGTATACAACAATAGAATATAATAATTAAATCAATTATAGTTCAAAATTTTATTACTAAAATAACTTTACAAATTGGAAGATAAATCTTTCGAAACCATGATTTTGTGTGGATCATTCAGTTCTTGCTCAAAGATGAGGTCTCTATCCAATCTGTACAAGATGAATGTTCTATTTATTGATATTTGGCACTTCACTCAGTAGTGAATATCTAGTAGGGTTCGTGGTTTAAGATATTATTATTTATATAAAATATCATAAGAAACAAAAGGTTTTCTTTCATCGATATTTAGACAGAATCAGTGTGAATGTGGTAATCGAACCAAATGAAAAAGTTGTTTGAATAATAAAAACAAAAAAAACTAGAAGTAAATTATATAGGCATTCTAATTGTTTCAAGGAATAAATAAGTATCGAGACCAAACAATTGAAGAAACACATTATGATTAATTGAGGATCATTGAATAAAAAACGATCAATGGTCCTAAAACAACCATCAAATAATAAAGAAGGAAAATACTTGATTCCCAATTAAACAATAAAATTAAAACTACAAATAAAATTACACAAACAAATATAATATTACTTAAATAGACCCCATTAATGTCATAAAAAATGTATATAAATTTTTAATTTCAATATCACCGTGCTATTGATAATATAACAATTGTGTTGATCTTTTAAAAATGTCATTTCCTAGTTGAATGGGTAATTTTTATTAGACATATGATTTTAAAAAATAAGATTGAGGTTGAAAATATAAAATTGAAATTATCATTGTATTACCTTACAAAAATTGTGAGAAACAAGATAGATCATTTTTCAGAGAAGCAAAATTCTAGAGAATATTCAACAATTATTTTAGAATGATTTATTTTTGAAGAACCCATGGTTTGGATTGATTATCTTATGGTATATGTTTTCAAATACCTATTCACAAGTTTTTTTTGTTAGGATTCTACTTGGTTATAATGATCATAGCCTATATGATTTATTCACTTCTACAAATAAGGCTTCTAACAGTGCTATAACAGGGACATTTCTGTGCAAAAATTGTAGTGACACCCAAAGAACCCTTTAAATCTGTAGTCATTTATTAGTACTATAAAATCCCTGATAAAGGATTATTTAGTTTTAATAGGTGGGGTTATTTTATCTGGACTAGTTTTTTATAGGTAAACTACCCCCTTATGAGTCCTTTTCCTTGCATTGATAAATAATTTAATTATCATTTCTATTACTACTACTGATAATGGGGAATACTACTACAGTGTACTGTTAAACTTTAACCACACTATAGTAGTAAAAATAGGGAGAAATAACAAATAAATTACATAATTTAATTAAAACTAAATTTACAACAATGATAAAAGAATAAGACACTATATTATAGACATTTTAGACATTTTTTTTATAATTACACGAGTATATACAATTTATCACATACATTCAAAAGAATCAATGTTCTAATGTCTTTGGCCCTTGACCCCCAGTCATGTTATTAGTTTTTGAAAAACTGACCCCATCTTGATCCAAATTATTCAACTGTATGAGAAAAAAATTCTTATGTGTGTAAAACTATAAATAAATAAATAAAACAAAAAGTTAAAATTTTAAACTAAAAATATATACTTTAAGTCATAGCAGATACACCAAATATCATATTAAAGTGGGGTTTAGTCCTACACATCACACCATTACTTATTGCTATAAAAAGTCACTTTAATTAAATTGTCTCAAACCTTTGGTGATAAAAAAATAACTATGGATGTGAATCAATTCAAGGGAACCTCTTTTTTGAGAACAATACTTCATCTGTCATATAATTTCTTGTTCATCTTGAATCATCATCACTATGAAAATTAACTAAATAAGTATAAGATCAAAATTAAAATTAAATTAAGTAAGTAATAGGAAATAAAATAATGATAAAAAATTCTTGTAATGCCCCAACCCCAGTTACCCAGAGTCGGTGCATTATTTTAATAAATTGGCATGATTACAAGGAATCAAGTCCCAAACGACCGATCGATTTAGTAGCCTTGGAAATTAGATTACATACATGAATGTTACAGTGCACTTTATAACATACAAAACAACTTAAATAATCCTTTATGAACATCATTATTCCCTTGGCTTAACCCTGCATATCAACCACAATACACTTCATCGCATCACGGGAAAAATAAAACATAGAAAGGGGTGAGCTAAAATGCTCAGTAAGGGTAATCAATACAGTGAAAACATTCAATAATAAACATAAAAATCGAAGGAAATGTATAAAACTAAAACAAAAGCCTTTTCAGCATAAAATTCATCATAATATGGAAAATATAAATCAAAATAATGCCATTTACTTACTCACATGGATATTCTAATAGTCGAATAATCACATGTAATAATACTAACCACTTTCATAACAAGGGAATACATAATTCTGAACTTTAATTTCTCTGTCAAGGCCTCGTGCCAAAACCTAAGGGATAACTATAACTGGAACCCAACCCGAAGGGCCTCTGTAACCGGACTCCATCCCAGAGAACCTCTGTAATCGGACTCCAACCCGGAGTGCCTCTAATAACCAGACACCAACACGGAGTGCCTCTAATAATCGGAAACTAACCTGAAGGGTCTGCTGTAACTGAACCCCAACCCGGAGGGCTTAAATTTACCGGTCCCCAACCCGGAACGTACTATTCCAATACATTAATCATAAGAAGAGGATGGAATATAACATAAACATTCATATTAAAACTAGCATATGAAAAGCCAAAACATTAATCATAAACCATTAATGGCATAAAAATAACTCATCCATAGTCTAACATATCACAAAAACCTTAAATACAATATGTAATATTTGTATCATAATAATTCAACTTCAAACAAGTGTAAAAGTTATCAAAGGATGTTGGTTGAGATGAAATCAATACTATTTGAGAGAAAAATCTCTTATTTTGAAATCATTTAAAAGTCACATAAATATAAAAGAAACCATTTACTTTGAAAAAACTTTTATAAGATTTTAATAGAAGTTTCAAAGATTTTATAATAGCGGAAAATAGCCGCACCCACCATATAAGTTAAAAAAAGACATTCTTACCTTAATTCTGTCAAAAAGGTTAAAACGGAACTTGTTTGGAAAACATTGGAAATATTCCTTTATAGACTTCTTATAAAAATTCCAAGAAGGGTATAAATGACTTTAACCTATATTCTGTAAAATATTATGAATGTTTTGAAATACATTTTTAAGAAACATGGATGTGGATGATAAAGAGGTCCCAGTAGATAATTACGTATAAACAACCTCGGATAATGAAGAGATTTTGAAATAAACTCTTACCAATTTGGTAACTTACGAAACATACATCCCATGAAATAGGAATAATAAAATGAATATGTAAATAAACATAAATTAAATTTTATTACACAAAGAATATAATTATTGGTAGTACATACACCACACAAAATGTAATAGTGGTAATATGGCATGAATCTCACGAGAATAAGGAGTGAGATGAAAACCCCATACCTTGTACTTTTCCTTTGTGGAGGGCAGGGTAATCTACTGTATAATGTTTAAATGATTTTTATTAAATTATACAAGAATAATATACATTAAAATGATATCATATATTATCTTCTAACATTTATTTGTTAATAATATCTTAGTATTATCATCGTTTCGGGTGTTAACTTACTCATTTTAATTTATATGTTTTTTTACATAAGTCGTGTTTGTTATGGATAGGTTGTATCTTATACATATACACAATGATATCAAGTCCTTAAACATTATTATTAATCATAAAATGAGAATTACACTTGAATGGATATGATGGGAAATGAATCTCATCGTGTTCGTGGAGACGGTAGTCCGTACGTACGCTTGAACGCTACTTCCATTTCATAATTCATTTTAGAATGAATCAAAACAAAATAATACATAGGTATATTATTATTCCATTATAATATAATATCTTATATGTGTTACTTAAGTTCATTAATACCATCCTTTATATGTTCCCTGTGTGGTATAAACGAGTCATATCATTTTGAGGGGGCGGTAGTCCGCACTTCCTCAAATGAAATTATCGTATATATATAAAACATGAAATTAATAATGGTATTCTATAAATTGGAATTACAGAAACTTATATATAAAATAAATATAATTAACATCATATTTTATTATAGTGACATCATAATGGCCCCCATGAGAGGCGGTAGGAGATAATTGAACAATCATCGTTTCGTGAGGAATTTGGTTTCCATTCACAGAAACATAATGTTCTTCACCCATTAGATGGAGGTGTATGTAAGTGTAGTTAGAATACTTATCATAAAAATATCCTAGTATATTTTGGATACTGGTTTTGTTACAAAAGAAAATAATAAGAAGAGTTTAGGGGTTGGAGAAGTAAAATAAAAGAAAAGAAGTTAAGAGAAATTGTTACCTTTAATTTGGGTAACTCCCTTTGGTTTGAACCAAAAAGGACTCTTTAAGTGCCTTATGCCTAAGGTGAGGCTTCTAGGAAGAGAAGAGGGATATAGGGCGCTTAATTGGTCAGAGTTTGTACTATCCAAAAGGCTTGAAAGGTATGAGAAATTTGATAGAAGTGGGATCCTTTTATAAGGGGGAGGAGGGGATCTTTAGAAAAAAATTAAAGTAATAATTTATAATAAGTTAATATTCAGTTTCTAATGGATAAAAAGTGGATTATTCAAAGTATAAGGTCTTTAGGGGTCTAAATCCACTTAACTAATATGTTTTAGATAGGTTTTTGTCACTTTATTAACCTTATATTTTAGTTTTAACCCTTAGTTACTTAGTTTGACATTTACCATGTCTCTTTGTATTTTTATATTATATGGTTAATAAACTTTCTATAAACATACAAGAGACCCCCAAGAGTTCCATTAATGATACACCTATCATGATATAAGTCCGTTGGCCAAACCCTATGTTTTTAGGAATATAATATCAATTAATCATATAATATTTGTTTTAAATATTAATTTATGTCAAATTTAACACTATTTGTATTTTGTTTTTGTGAAAGTCATCACAACTTTATTACTTTAAAAAAGATACATTGAATCTGACCTAACATGTCATAGTCACCTATAAAATTCGTTTATTTCATAAAAACTTTGAAATTATATTTATTTTAATATTTATATTACCATTTATTTGATTCTTTCATTAATAAGGTAATTACTGCATCATCATTGTGTCATAAATAAATTTAATTATTTAATGTCTAAAAATTATAATTAAAATAAAATTATATAGGAAATATTTTTATCTTTATAATGAATATTTATAATCGAATTTATCTTATGTATAACCATATATTAAAAATGTTTTAGTTATTAAACATTGATTTTAACTCTATTAACTCTTCTTTGAATTAAATGATAATAAATGTTCTAATCTAATCCAAGTGGACCTAAAGGGTCATATTTTACTCCTAAGGTTTTTTTTTATTTAAAACCTTATCCAATATAATTAGTACATGTGTTAGGGTAAAAATAATATCATTTTTACCCTTAATTACTCTATTTAGTTTTTACCGTGGTAAATAAAAGCAAAAAAGTTACTATTCACCAAAAATTATTTTTATCTTATTGAACCCAATTTTACTCCCTGATATAAACTGTTTCTCTTGTATTTTCAAAATTCCACTCACAGAAGTGGTAAAATTATGTTTTATGTGAATTTACAAATTCTCCTAGGAGGTGGATAAAAGACAGTGAAAAGGTTCAATAAAATTTTTATATATCTAAAATTCTTAGAAACTGACTCCAATGAATTATATTGAATTTATATAGGTATTTTTTATCTATTTGGACCTAAAATAAATTTAAATAATAAAAATAATTATTCAAATAAAAATCCGGTTTTAAACAGTAACTCGGTGTTTTTCACTATTCATCAAAAATTGAAAGTTTTCCAAAAAATACAAAAAATTTACCCAAAGATAATTTTAATATTCTGAATTCAATAATGAAGTCTATTTTTTCAAATTCAAAACATAGAAGTTTTAATTATTAATTTAAAATTAATTCCCACTGTTAAAACAAAAAGCATGTTTTTAAGAAACAATAACTATCAAATGATTGACACTTGTTTATGTTCGGTTTAAATGTGAAATTATGTCTGATTACCAACATAGGATTAAATGGTAAAAATATATTCTAAATATAATTTAAAACCACTAAAATTAATAATTTATCACAATTAATTATTTCGATTAAATAAGTTGTTTTTAATTAAAATTTAGTAATTTTCACTATTCATCAAAATATGAAAGTTATCCGAAAAGTACCAAAATTTCACCCTAGGATAATTTTGATATTATGAATCCAAAAATGAAGTCCATTTTGAGAGATAAAATTTATAAAATTTCAAAAAGTGGGTATTACTATTCATAATGACTACTTTGATTGGTCGTGGTGTGTGTTAGAACTCGATGTTGCGTACATCACACACTACTGTATTTTTCAAAGAGAAGCATACCGTGGAATCATGGGGTGTTATATTCTCCCCTCCTTCAATAAACTGTGTTCTCACAATTTATACTCTATATTGGAAACTTGGGGTTGACATTTCAAAATATCTTAGTTGAAATCCCATATCGAAAAATGGATTAATGAGGCCTCTATTGAAAATAAAGAGTGGTAAGTATGAAGGTTACCGAAAATAACACATACTAGGGTTCCATGTAGAAAAATATGGATATGGAATAGAAATCTAACCATCAATATCTGATAGATAGTGGTAGAGAACATGGCTATGAAAAGGCCAACAATCCCAAAGCCATAAATTTGTGATGATCTAAGGTACTATCTAGGACAACATTTTTGTTCTATGTTACTTTTCATAATGTTGAGGAATTTATTTATGAGATTGGATAATATCATAAGGATATGTACTTAATTTATAATAAGAGTTTTATCCCTTAACAAATTACTACCACAAACTCATCTTTCACCTCAAAACATAATACAACTAAAAAATAATCTATTTTTCCTAATCGTATAGGGTTCCAAATATAATGAATTTATAATTCACATATCAGACCTTTTAAAAAAAGAAACTAAATTATACCATCCAAGAACTTCACATAGTCCAGTGGTAGGCGATAAATCCCAATTGCACTATGGTTGTGTGTTCGATTCCCGCAGCTTTGTCTGACGCGACGGGTCGTCACACGGTCTGCATGTTTGTCCTTTTATAAAAATCCAAAAAATAACCTTTCAAACATAATCCCTTCCAACATTTAGACTTATCCAAAATACTTCTGTAAACTATCAGTCCAAAATTTATATGAAAGGTAAACATAATGTAGATCCATTTTACCACTTAATAGCATATCAATACCTTCATCATGTATTATTTTAAAACACTGAAACATTCTGAATTACCATAAAACCTTATTGATTACATTCATTCTCCCTTATTCCTTATAGAATACAAGATATACATCATCCATCCAAAAATGTTGTAAACTACAATAATGATGGAATATACAAATCTTTAATCAGTTTCAAGGCAGTCAAGAATATCCAATATAATTTACCCAAATCAACCATATCTTATTCCAAAATCAGTACATAAATATTACGACCATATTAAGGTTTCTCTTTCCTTCAAACATGTAATTTACAAAAAAAATTAACTCGCTGAACAGTCAAAAATCTCAAATCCTCAATGAAATAGTACTATAGTACAATCCTTATTTATTTCCAATACATCATTGATACAACACTACAATGAAATAATTACAAAATAAAAACAAAATAACACTAGTCATTCCTCTTCATCTGTGGTAGTATCATAACTTGATTATTATCCAATAACATTATTTGGGCATAGTCTGATGACTGGGATAATGGTTCTCGTAGTGTCCAAACTCCTTGCAGGTGAAGCATTGTACATTTGAAACCTTTTTCTTACCCTTGTAGTTGCGTACTTGGTGTCCTTTTTCTCTACACTTATAACATACTCCCATTCCATTCAAGCATTTTCCAAGGTGATTCTTTCTACAGTTATCACATATGGGAAAATCCTACTTTACCTTATTCCCTTTATGTGTCCTTCTCTCTACCATCATTTCCTTCTTTGGCTTCCCTTCAAAGCCATAGGACTCCGAGAATTCTTTACTTATCATATCAACACATGATACTATTTCTTCATATGATGATAATACGTGGGAGACTCACTACTGGAAATAATATATTTACCAACGGTTGAGAAATGTTGGGAAAGGTTGGAAAACCGTTGGTATAACATATACCAACGGTTCTGCCAACCGTAGGTAAGTAAGCCGTTGGGAAAAACATTTCCCAACGGTTTACAGCAAACCGTTGGCATAGGGTGGAGATAGGTTACTCTATCCCAACGGTTCTTCAAAACCGTTGGGAAAAAAGTTTGCCAACGGTTTAAAACCGTTGGCACAGGGGCTTAAAATTATCATGTTTTTCCCAACGGTTTGGTAAACCGTTGGCAAAAACCCCACATCTACTCTTTCCCAACGGTTCTAAACCGTTGGGAAAAGTGTTTTAACAACGGTTTGATGAACCGTTGGTAAAACTAATCTACAATTTCTATGCCAACGGTTTTGAACCGTTGGCATAGCCTCTGCTGGGCAAATCACCCAGCAGCTCCCCAATTTGCCCAGCAGCTCCCAACCAGGTCTCCAATTTTGACCAGCACCACATATGGTTTTGTAGGTTCCCTCTCATTTTTCAATCCAATTATTGTACCTACAATAAACTAACACATACATATATAATTATTGTACCTGCAGTAACCAACTAACACTTACATATAGAGAACAAATTCATACACGTTTAACATACAATGGTAGAACTATACACATCCATAATTAAATTAGAATTGATAACGTAATTATAAACATACATAATTCATTTAAATTTCAATTTAAAATGTAGATGACAATTATATGTGGAATCTGGAAGTCAATTCATAATTTGATCTGTTTTTTGTATACCATATATTTTTACCTAAAGTAATGTCCGTTTTAAACATAATACATACACCTGGAGTGCTACCGTCCACAACGTGCCTCATATTGAGGCGGGGTTGACTCATACACGTCACATATGACCCATGGATCGTTGTGCTAATGTATCGACACAATCCGAATGCGTTTGGTCGGTTTTCCGTATGCCAGTTGATGTTTTTCAATTAAAATGACGTACTTTTGAAACAAAAGGCAGACACTTTGAGTGGTTTCGGCCACACCGTGCCTCGGATTGAGGGGGTTTTGACTCGTACATGTCACATATGACCTATGGATCGTTCTCTTAAAGTTTCAATGGAAACCGAATGCGTTTGGTCAGTTTTATGTATGTACTTAAATTGTTGTCCATTTTAAGCAAAAGAGACACAGTTGGAGCGGTGTCGGCCACACCGCTCCTCAGATTGAGGCGAGATTGACTCGTACACGTCACATACGACCCGTGGATCCTTTTCCTAAAGTATGGACACAATCCGAATGCATTTGCTCCGTTTTCCGTATGTCACTTGATGCTTTTCACTTAAAATGATGTCCCTTTGAAACAAAAGACAGACACTTTGAGTGGTGTCGGCCACACCACGTCTCCAATTGAGGCGGGGTTGATTCGTACACGTCACATATGACCCATGGATCGTTCTCCTAAAGTTTCAACGGAAACCGAATCCGTTTCGTCGGTTTTCCATATGTACTTAAAATGGTGTCCGTTTTAAACAAAAAGAGAGCCACTTAGACTGATCTCGGCCACACCATGACTTGGATTCATCCCGGGTCAGCTCGTACATGTCACATATGACCCATGGATCGTTGGGATAAATTATCAACAAATTCGGAATGCGTTTGGTCGGTTTTCCGTATGCCAGTTGTTCTTTTCACTTATAATCCTGTCCATTTTAAACAAAAGAGACACAGTTAGAACGGTGTCGGCCACACCGCTCCTCGGATTGAGATGGTATTGACTCGTACACGTCACATATGACCCATGGATCCTTGTGATAAAGTATCGACACAGTCCGAATGCCTTTGGTCGGTTTTTCGTATGTCACATGATGATTTTCACTTAAAATGACGTCTTTTTGAAACAAAAGACCGACACTTTGAGTGGTGTCGGCCACACCGCATCTCCGATTGTGGCGGGGTTGATTCGTACACGTCACATATGACCCATGGATCGTTCTCCTAAAGTTTCAACGGAAACCGAATCCGTTTGGTCGTTTTTCTGTATGTACTTAAAATGGTGTCCATTTTAAACAAAAGAGAGCCATTTAGACTTATCCCGACCACACCACGACTCGGATTCATCCCGGGTTGGCTCGTACACGTCACATATGACCCATGGATTGTTGAGATAAATTATCAACAGATTCGGAATGTGTTTGGTCGGTTTTCCGTGTTCCAGTTGATGCTTTTCACTTAAAATGACGTCCTTTTGACTTGAAACCACCGTGCAACATTCTAATTATTATTCGTGACGTGTACGCGCAGACGACACGTCAATCGGATGTGCGGTTTGCGCGGTACGGCTCAATATTCGTGTTTTAAGTGATGCGCGCGCTTCATAAATGCGCGTGAGGGGGGTCCAAATGGGCCGAACGATGTCGGAATGGCCTGAAATCAGACGAAAAATACGGGTGAGTGATTTCTGAAGTGGTCGAGTAGACGGCACGTCAATCGGATGTGCCCTGTGCCCGCGGTGACCGAGAACGCAGTTCGGGTGTCATAAACGGCCAGAACGGGCGTCCAATGGTCAAATTCATAGCGGACTACCTCGGACTGAGCTGAAACCACCGTGGAACATTCTAATTATTATTTGTGACGTGTACGCGCAGACGGCACGTCAATCGGACGTGCGGTTTGCGCGGTACGGCTCAATATTCGTGTTTTAAGTGATGTGCGCGCTTCGGAAACGCGCATGAGGGGGGTCCAAACGGGCCGAACGATGTCAGAATGGCCTGAAATCAGACGACAAATACGAGTGAGTGATTTCTGAAGTGGTCGAGCAGACGGCACATCAATCGGACGTGCCGTGTGCCCGCGGTGACAGACAACGCAGTTCTGGTGTCATAAACGGCCAGAACGGGCGTCCAACGGTCAAATTCATAGAGGACGGCCTCGGATTGAGCTGAAACCACCGTGGAACATTCTAATTATTATTCTTGACGTGTACGTGCAGACGGCACGTTAATCGGACGTGCGGTGTGCGCGGTACGGCTCAATATTCGTGTTTTAAGTGATGCGCGCGCTTCGTAAACGCGCGTGAGGGGGGTCCAAACGGTCCGAACGATGTCGGAATGGCCTGAAATCAGACGAAAAATACGGGTGACTGATTTTTGAAGTGTTCGAGTAGACGGCACGTCAATCGGACGTGCCGTGTGCCCGCGGTGACCGACAACGCAGTTCTGGTGTCATAAACGGCCAGAACAGGCGTCCAACGGTCAAATTCATAGAGGACGGCCTCAGATTGAGCTGAAACCACCGTGGAACATTCTAATTATTATTCTTGACGTGTACGCGTAGATGGCACCTCAATCGGACGTGCGGTTTGCGCGGTACGGCTCAATATTCGTGTTTTAAGTGATGTGCGCGCTTCGTAAACGCGCGTGAGGGGGGCCAAAACGGGCCGAACGATGTCAGAATGGCCTGAAATCAGAAGACAAATACGGGTGAGTGATTTATGAAGTGTTCGAGTAGACGGCACGTCAATCGGACGTGTCGTGTGCCCGCGGTGACCGACAACGCAGTTCTGGTGTCATAAACGGCCAGAACGGGCGTCCAATGGTCAAATTCATAGCGGACGACATCAGATTGAGCTGAAACCACCGTGGAACATTCTAATTATTATTCGTGACGTGTACGCGCAGACGGAACGTCAATCGGACGTGCGATTTGCGTGGTACGGCTCAATATTCTTGTTTTAAGTGATGCGCGCTCTTCGTAAACGCGCGTGAGGGGGGTCCAAACGGGCCGAACGATGTCGGAATGGCCTGAAATCAGACGACAAATACAGGTGAGTGATTTCTTAAGTGGTCGAGCAGAAGGCACGTCAATCGGACGTGTCGTGTGCCCGCGGTGACAGACAACGCAGTTCTGGTGTCATAAACGGCCAGAACGGGCGTCCAACGGTCAAATTCATAGAGGACGGCCTCAGATTGAGCTGAAACCACCGTGGAACATTCTAATTATTATTCGTGACGTGTACGCGCAGACGACACGTTAATCGGGCGTGCGGTGTGCGCGGTACGGCTCAATATTCGTGTTTTAAGTGATGTGCGCGCTTCGTAAACGCGCGTGAGGGGGGTCCAAATGGGCCGAACGATGTCGGAATGGCCTGAAATCAGACGAAAAATACGGGTGACTGATTTCGAAAGTGGTCGAGTAGACGGCACGTCAATCGGATGTGTCGTGTGCCTGCGGTGACCGACAACGCAGTTCTGGTGTCATAAACGGCCAGAACAGGCGTCCAATGGTCAAATTCATAGCGGACGGCCTCAGATTGAGCTGAAACCACCGTGGAACATTCTAATTATTATTCGTGACGTGTACGCGTAGACGACACCTCAATCGGACGTGCGGTTTGCGCGGTACGGCTCAATATTCGCGTTTTAAGTGATGCGCGCGCTTCGTAAACGCGCGTGAGGGGGGTCCAAACGGGCCGAACTATGTCGGAATGTCCTGAAATCAGAAGACAAATACGGGTGAGTGATTTCTGAAGTGTTCGAGTAGACGGCACGTCAATCGGACATGCCGTGTGCCCGCGGTGACCGACAACGCAGTTCTGGTGTCATAAACGGCCAGAACGGGCGTCCAACGGTCAAATTCATAGCGGACGGCCTCGGATTGAGCTGAAACCACCGTGGAACATTCTAATTATTATTCGTGACGTGTACGCACAGACGGAACGTTAATCGGACGTGCGGTGTGCGCGGTACGGCTCAATATTCGTGTTTTAAGTGATGTGCGCGCTTCGTAAACGCGCGTGAGGGGGGTCCAAATGGGCCGAACGATGTCGGAATGGCCTGAAATCAGACGACAAATACGGGTGACTGATTTCTGAAGTGGTCGAGTAGAGGGCACGTCAATCGGACGTGCCGTGTGCCCGCGGTGACCGACAACGCAGTTCTGGTGTCATAAACGGCCAGAACAGGCGTCCAACGGTCAAATTCATAGCGGACGGCCTCAGATTGAGCTGAAACCACCGTGGAACATTCTAATTATTATTCGTGACGTGTACGCGTAGACGGCACCTCAATCGGACGTGCGGTTTGCGCGGTACGGCTCAATATTCGTGTTTTAAGTGATGCGCGCGCTTTGTAAACGCGCGTGAGGGGGGTCCAAATGGGCCGAACGATGTCGGAATGGCCTGAAATCAGAAGACAAATACAGTTGAGTGATTTCTGAAGTGTTCGAGTAGACGGCACGTCAATCGGACGTGTCGTGTGCCCGCGGTGACCGACAACGCAGTTCTGGTGTCATAAACGGCCAGAACGGGCGTCCAACAGTCAAATTCATAGCGGACGACCTCGGATTGAGCTGAAACCACCGTGGAACATTCTAATTATTATTCGTGACGTGTACGCGTAGACGGAACGTCAATTGGACATGCGATTTGCGCGGTACGGCTCAATATTCGTGTTTTAAGTGATACGCGCGCTTCGTAAACGCGCGTGAGGGGGGTCCAAACAGGCCGAACGATGTCGGAATGGCCTGAAATCAGACGACAAATACGGGTGAGTGATTTCTGAAGTGGTCGAGTAGACGGCATGTCAATCGGACGTGCCCTGTGCCCGCGGTGACCGACAACGCAGTTCGGGTGTCATAAACGGCCAGAACGGGCGTCCAACGGTCAAATTCATAGCGGACGGCCTCGGATTGAGCTGAAACCACCTTGGAACATTCTAATTATTATTTGTGACGTGTACGCGTAGACGGCATGTCAATCGGACGTGCGGTGTGCGCGGTACGGCTCAATATTCGTGTTTTGAGTGATGCGCACGCTTCGTAAACGCGCGTGAGGGGGGTCCAAACGGGCCGAACGATGTCGGAATGTCCTGAAATCAGACGACAAATACTGATGAGTGATTTCTGAAGTGGTCGAGCAGACGGCACGTCAATCGGACGTGCCATGTGCCCGCAGTGACCGACAACGCAGTTCGGGTGTCATAAACGGCCAGAACGGGCGTCCAACGGTCAAATTCATAGAGGACGGCCTCGGATTGAGATGAAACCACCTTGGAACATTTTAATTATTATTTGTGACGTGTACGCGCAGACGGCACGTCAATCGGACGTGCGGTTTGCGCGGTACGGCTCAATATTAGTGTTTTAAGTGATGCGCGCGCTTCGTAAACGCGCGTGAGGGGGGTCCAAACGGGCCGAACGATGTTGGAATGGCCTGAAATCAGACGACAAATATGGGTGAGTGATTTCTGAAGTGGTCGAGCAGACGGCACATCAATCGGACGTGCCCTGTGCCCGCGGTGACCGACAACGCAGTTCGGGTGTCATAAACGGCCAGAACGGGCGTCCAACTGTCAAATTCATAGCGGACGGCCTCGGATTGAGCTTAAACCACCGTGGAACATTCTAATTATTATTCGTGACGTGTACACGCAGACGACACGTTAATCGGACGTGCGGTGTGCGCGGTACGGCTCAATATTCGTGTTTTAAGTGATGTGCGCGCTTCGTAAACGCGCGTGAGGGGGGTCCAAACGGTCCGAACGATGTCGGAATGGCCTGAAATCAGACGAAAAATACGGGTGAGTGATTTCTGAAATGGTCGAGCAGACGGAACGTCAATCGGATGTGCCCTGTGCCCGCGGTGACCGACAACGCAGTTCTGGTGTCATAAACGGCCAGAACGGGCGTCCAACGGTCAAATTCATAGCGGACGGCCTCGGATTGATCTGAAACCACCGTGGAACATTATAATTATTATTCGTGACGTGTACGCGCAGACGGAACGTCAATCAGACGTGCGGTTTGCGCGGTACGACTCAATATTCGTGTTTTAAGTGATGCGCGCGCTTCGTAAACGCGCATGAGGGGGGTCCAAACCGTCCAAACGATGTCGGAATGGCATGAAATCAGACGACAAATACGGGTGAGTGATTTCTGAAGTGTTCGAGTAGACGGCACATCAATCGGACGTGCCGTCTGCCCGCGGTGACCGACAACGCATTTCTGGTGTCATAAACGGCCACAACGGGCGTCAAACAGTCAAATTCATAGCGGACGACCTCGGATTGAGCTTAAACCACCGTGAAACATTCTAATTATTATTCGTGATGTGTACGCGCAGACGGAACGTCAGTCGGACGTGCGGTTTGCGCGGTACGGCTCAATATTCGTGTTTTAAGTGATGCGCGCGCTTCGTAAACGCGCGTGAGGGGGGTCCAAACCGGCCAAACGATGTCAGAATGGCATGAAATCAGACGACAAATACGGGTGAATGATTTCTGAAGTGGTCGAGCAGACGGCACGTCAATCGGACGTGTCGTGTGCCCGCGGTGACCGACAACGCAGTTCTGGTGTCATAAACGGCCAGAACGGGCGTCCAACGGTCAAATTCATGGCGGACGGCCACAGATTGAGCTGAAACCACCGTGGAACATTCTAATTATTATTCGTGACGTGTACGCGCAGACGGCACGTCAATCGGACGTGCCGTGTGCCCGCGGTGACCGAAAACGCAGTTCAGGGGTTGTTCAGGGGTTGTTCAGGGGTTGTTCAGGGGTTGTTCAAGGTTTGTTCAGGGGGTTGTCCGGGGTCCAAGGGGGAGGGTGGGGGGGTTGTCCGGGGGCTTTCCGGGGGGCTATCCGGGGTCCAGGGTGGGGGTTGGGGGTTGTACGGGGGGCTGTCCAGGGGGCTGTCCGCGGGGCTGTCTGGGGGGTGTTTGCGGGGTGTTCGGGGTCCAAGGGGGAGGGGGGGTTGTCTAGGGTCCAAGAATGAGGGGGGTTGTCCAGGGAGTTCTCAAACACACAACCACTAAAAGATAACAACATCCATAAAAACTGGCAATATATAAAAATAACTCAACTCCAATACTATACTACGAGTCTAGATAAAACCAACAACTAGAATAGATTAAACATCAAATCTCAGTAATATAAGTCAAAAATGTAACGGATCAATATGTCACACATCAGCATCACCATCATCATCATCATCATCATCATCACCCTCGTCATCGTCCTCCTCATCGTCCTCACCCTCCACAGCGCCTTTCCTCCTCGCCTTCGCCCTCCTCCTCGCCCTCCTCATCTCCCTCCTCTTCCGCATCAGACTCCTCGCCATCATCATCTTCAAGCTGGACATCGGCCTGACCACCACTAGAACTGACACCTGGTGCCCCATATATAGAATGTATCGACGATATGTATTCATCAATCGCTGGGCTGGCCTCTGCTGGAAGTGTTGGACGTAGAACTTCAATAAATTTCATAAATGCACTGTTTGCCCTAGCAGACTGTTCTGCCATCTCTATGGCCCTTTTCTCAGCATGTTCTGCATGTTCCCTAACTTGCTGCAGCTCGGTGGCACTACAACTCGTACCTGAGGCAGGCCAATACCTCGTCGGGGCTATCCTAGGTCGGCAGCGTACTCTGCCAGAATGATCATCTCCCAACACCTGATGTAAGTGATCAGATGGCCCAAAATTGTCTGCTTCTTGGGCATCGAGGGCCTCTAAAGCATCCTGTTACAAATATAAATATATTATTAAGTTACGAAATAGATATTAAAATATAAAATCAACAGATTAAAACTTACAATCTGCTGCTGAGTCGCTTCGTTGACAGCACTTCCATCCTTTTTTCGTCTACTCGAGCAAAACAGTTTTGCTCGAGGCACACGTCCTTCAATATTTTGTACTTGCCTCTACAATGAAATTGAAAACAAAAGTTATATAAAAACTTTAGCAAATGATTAAATAATTGAGGAAACAAAAGAAAATGTATGTCGTAAAGAAAACTTATAAATAATTGTCATACCTGCTGCCTCTCATGATCCGACATCGTCGTGCGTCCTAGTGTATGCAGGTATTTTTTTGCATCAATGTTTTTTTTTATTTTTTCCAGATGATTCCTAAATAAAATTAGATAATGCAAAGGATAATATTAATGCAAAACTTGAAAGTTATTATTTAAATACCTCAAATGTAATTCATACCTTAAACTGGGTACTCGTCCAATTAGTAATCATCTGACGGTACTGCTCTATAGGACAATCATCCACGACTGGTACCGCCTCTAACTCAGTGCCAACTCTAGCACGCCAGCCAAAATACATCTCATGCTTGTAGGATCTCTAAAGCTCGCCTAAATCCTTTAGACGTTCCAGTCATGCACCCTCACCATCAGGAAAATTAAATCGAAGCTGAAATCAAAATATTAATTCATATAAATACAAAAAAAATTCATGGCATTAAATACAACATATTTTTTTACCCATATCTCTACCCAAGCTCTATCTTTGACCTCATGTGGCAAATGTCTCCACGACAGTGGGCTGACGGGAATGATGTCGGAGTATTTGGCAAGCGTCGCTAGAAAACTCCGACATTGCTGCCCTGTTTTCTCAACCATCTGATTGTATTCATTATATTCCACCATAACCTGTGTGCGATGGTTCCACACCGAACGCATGCGTGTACGCCCCTGCCCACGCCTCCTGTCAGTAGATGTATCTGTCATGAAAGAAAAACAAATATTTTATCAAAACATGTTATAATGAAAATAAATATTGCTATAAAAATTTGTTAGGGTTTTATAAATATACCTGCGCTAGTCTGATCAATGAGTGGCGCCGGATCCACAGAACCTGATGGAACACCCTCTGGTGGAACAGGAGTTGAAGACGATGGAATATAAAAGCTCGGAGAGACAGAAGTAGAAGGAAAAGAAGATGGAACAACTGTATGACCTGATGCTGACTGGGGAGTGGGAATCATCATGGGATGTGAAAATGATGGGGCACAAGATGCATAAGGTAGCGAAAACATGGGAGGCCTAAATACCCCGTGTGTCCCTAACGACACACCGGGATCAGAATGTGGGAAGGCTGAAATGTCAGTGGGAGGGGCAGGGTCTAGTCGGGCACGCGCAGCTCTACGTCCACCTCTGGTACGAACCCTCCTCGTACCACCGGCCTGAGTACTAGGAGCAGTACTAGGCTCCTCGTCGAATAACTGTCGACGTAATGGTGGATCCTACAAAAAAGTTTACAAAAAAAATTAATCACATGACATTATATATTCTGTAAATATATATATATATATATATATATATATATATATATATTTGAAATAAAGTACTCACTATAGGCACTAATGGTGGAATGCCCATATCCTCCATCCGACGATTGTTCTCCGCCATTTTTTTACTTCGTCTTTCTTCAATTGGCAGCATTTCCTGTAAAAAGAATTCATATAAGTCATTTTGTCATAAACAATTCAATAGGATTGAACTTTAATAGAAAATACATTTAAGTAAATGACAAAGGAAGAAAATAATCATGGTATCAACTACACATGTGAAAAAAAAATACTAATGTGTTATTGAAAAAATGTAAAACCAACAAGAACTTAATGTGTTATCACATCAGAGCATGCCTCATCCCATAACCATATTAGTAGGGTATCCTCATATGCGATTTACCTTTTTGAATTAATATGCACTTCCTCACCAGGTACCTGAGTAGATTTCATAGATATAATCATCTCACATCCTGTAAGGCTTCATTATGTATGATCATCCCACACCCCCTGGATAGCCCCCTGAACAGCCCCGCCCACCCCCGTGGACAGCCTTTCCCACCCTCGTGGACAGCCCCGCCCACCCCCATAGACAACCCACCCCCGTGGACACCCCCTACCCCCTAGACAGCCCAACCACCCCCGTGGACAGCCCACCCACCCCCCTCGACACCCCTTCTCCCTATGGACAGCCCCCCACCCCCTTGGATAGTCCGCCTACCCCCCTGGACACCCCTACCCCCTGTGGCCAGCCCACCCACCCCCCCCCCCCTGGACAGCCCGCCCACCCCTCCTTGACAGCCCGGCCACCCCCGTGGATAGCCTGTCCACCCTTGTGGACAGCCCGCCCACCCCCGTACCCCCCTAGACACCCCGTACCCCCCCCCCCCCCCCCCGGGATAGCCCCGCCCACCCTCCCAAACAACCCACACCCCCCTCCCCTGCAACCCCACCACCACCACCTAGACATACCAACCCCCCTGGACACCCCACACACCCATCCCCCACCAGGACACCCCACTCAGACCCCCAGGACAGCCCACACCCCCTGGACAGCCTCGCCCACCCCCGTGGACAGCCTTTCCCACCCCCGTGGACAGCCCCGCCCACCCCCGTGGACAACCCACCCACCCCCGTGCACGCCCCCTACCCCCTAGACAGACCAACCACCCCCGTGGACAGCCCACCCACCCCCCTCGACACCCCTTCTCCCTATGGACAGCCCCCCACCCCCTTGGATAGCCCGCCCACCCTCTGGACACCCCTACCCCCTGTTGCCAGCCCACCCACCCCCCCTGGACAGCCCGCCCACGCCTCCTTGACAGCCCGACCACCCCCGTGGACAGCCTGTCCACCCTTGTGGACAGCCCGCCCACCACCGTACCCCCCTGGATAGCCCCGCCCACCCTCCCAAACAGCCCACACCCCCCTCCCCTGCAACCCCACCACCACCACCTAGACATACCACCCCCGTGGACACCCCACACACCCCTCCCCCACCATGACACCCCACCCAGACCCCCAGGACAGCCCACACCCCCTAGACAGCATCGCCCACCCCGTGGATAGCCTTTCCCACCCCCATGGACACCCCCACCCACCCCCGTGGACACTCACCCACCCCCGTGGACAGCCCCTACCCCCACAATCGATTATCCAAAACATATCAAATTGGTTTGAACACAATCCATAATTCCCACAATCCATTATCCAAACATAGAAAAAATCTCACATGATGCTCGACCATTGGAAAATAATTAAAAATCACCAACACCTCCTTCCAAACATAGAATACAAAAAACATTAACAGAATACAAAAACATTAAAAAATCTCACAATCCATTATCAAATTGATTTCATGAGTAATATCAAATTGGTCTGATTTACATGTTTTGAACACTCTCCTTCCAAACATAGAATACAAAAACATTAAAAATCACCAACACCTGGATAATCAATTAAACTACCAACACCTGGAAAAAATCTATTCATTAAAAAAACTAAAACAATATGGTTGAGATCAAATTTCACCTATTCGTATGGGGTGTACCTGTTGGGATGGGGGTACTGGTGTTCGGATTCGCGAGAGCAGTGGAGTGAGATCGGGTTCGCGAGAGCAGCGGAGTGAATAGATTAGGGCTCTGTCCGAATGGGGAGAGGAGATCGCGGCCTGCAATTTGGGGGAAACCTTTGCCAACAGTTTTTATAAACCGTTGGCAAAGGCTGAGTTTTAGCAGCCTTTTCCCAACAGTTCCATTGAACCGTTGGGAAAGGTCTGAGTTTTAATCCTTTTCCCAACGGTTCCAGTGAACCGTTGGTAAAGGTCTCCTTTTCCCAACGGTTCCAGTGAATCGTTGGGGAAAGGTCTGCTGAAATTCTCTTTGCAAACGGTTTTCTTAAACCGTTGGCAAAGACTCACTATCCCAACGGTTTAAGTAAACCGTTGGTATACTGCCGTTGGGAAAAAGCTAAATTCCAGTAGTAACTATTTCCCTTTTAAATTCGGACTTTTGACCATGAAAGATATGATATTTCTTACCCTTTTGATCATGTGTATTGATGGAGTTCTCATTCCTTCTACAGGGTGTCATTTCTAAACAATGGCATACACTAGATTCGTTTATGAATAACAACACCTTATACCAAACTTGTAAAACAATTGAAATAAATTAAACAGTTTATGGATATAATCCATAATCATAAAAATTTCTTCTTTGAGAAAGTATATACTCATAAACCCTTCATAATGATTTGTAAAGGAAATGAGAATTATCTTAAGCATATCCCATGGAAGTGTCAAAAACCAAGAGTGCAGCAAGGCCTGTTGTCGTGCACCAGTTTCCGTTCGAGTCTAGCTCAAAGAGGTGTTTTTGGGTTTTACCCCTAGGTACATCTGTTCCAGAGCTTCCTGTACTTACTCGTATCTAGACACTGATGTATTGCTCATAAAACTCACAAAATCGTTTCAATATCAAAATTCTAGAAAGTTCTTCTCTACTAATCCTAAAAGTCTATCTTAGGGCAATGTGCTCTAATCAGAGGTTATCTAAATCTAGCTTCCAAGGTTATTTCTAAACTTCCTCTAATACCAACTATAACGTCAGGACCCTAGTTACCCAGAGTGAGTGCACTATATTAAAACATTGGCACAATTTCAAGGAATCAAGTCCTGAAGTACCGATTGGTTTAGCATCCTTGGAAAATAGATTACATACATGAATGTTACATTACAGTTTATCACATATAAAACAACATAAATAATCCTTTATGAACACCATTATTATGTTGGCTTAACCCTACATATCAACCACAATACACTTCATCACATTCTGTGAAAAATAAAACATAGAAAGGGGTGAGCTCAAACGCTCAGTAATGGTAAGCAATACAGCAGAAACTTTCAAAAATAAACATAAACATTTAAGGAAATGTATAAAAATAAAACAAAACCCTTTTCATAATAAAATTCATCATAATATGGCCAATATAAATCAAAATAATTCTATTTACTTACTCACATGGATATTCTACTAGTCGAATAATCACATGAAATATTACTAACCACTTTCATAACAAGGGAATGCATAATTCCGAACTTTAATTTTTGTGTCAAGGCCTCGTTCCAAGACCTAAGGGATAACTATAACCAGAACCCAACCTGGAGAGCCTCTGTAACCAGACTCCATCCTGGAGAGCCTCTGTAAACAGACTCCAACCCAGAGTGCCTCTAATAACCGGACACCAACCCAGAGTGCCTCTAATAACCGGACACCAACCCGGAGTGCCTCTAATAACCGGACACCAACCCAGAGGGTCTGATGTCACCAGACCCCAACCCAGACGGATTACTTTTATCAATCCTCAACCCGGAACATTCTAGTCCAACACATTCATCTTAAAAACTGGATGAAATATAACATAAACATTCGTATTAAAACTAGCATATGAAATTCCAAAACATTAATCATAAACCATTAATTTCATAAAAATAACTCATCCATAGTATAAAATATCACAAAAACCTTAAATATAATATGGATGATTTGTATCATAATAAATCAACTTCAAACAAGTGTAAAATTTATCAAAGGATGTTGACATAGATGAAATCAAAACAATTTGAGAGAAAAATCTCTTATTTTGATATCATTTAAAAGTCACATAATTATGAAAGAAAATATTTACTTTGAAAATATTTGTATAATATTTTAAGGGAAGTTTAAAAGATTTTATAATGGCAGAAAATAGCCGCACCCTCCGTATAAGTTAAAAAAAGACATTCTTAACTTAATTCTGTCAAAAAGGTTAAAAAGGACCTTGTTTGGAAAGCAACGGAAATATTCCCTTATAAACGTTTTATAAAAAATAAAAGAAGGTAATAAATTAAATTAACCCATATTCTGTAAAATAGTAATAATGTTTTGAAATACATTTTTAAGAAACATGGATGTGGATGATAAAGAGGTCCCATTAGATAGTTACGTATAAACAACCTTGGATAATGAAGAGATTCTGAAATAAACCCTTACCAATTTGGTAACATACGAAACATACACCCCATGAAAGAGGTATCATACAATGAATATGTAAATACACATAAATTAAATTTTATTACACAAAGAATACAATTATGGGCAGTACATACACCACACAAAAGTTAATAGTGGTAATATGGAATGAATCTCACGAGAATAAGGAGTGAGATGAAAACCCCTTACCTTGTACTTTTCTTTTGACTAGGGTAGGGTAATCTCCTGTATAATGGATAAATGATTGTTATTAAATTATAAAATAATAATATACACTAATATGATATCATATATGATCTTTTAACATTGCTTTGTTAATAATATCTTAGTGTTATCGTCGTTTCAGGTGTTAACTTACTCGTTTTATTTTATATGTTTTGTTACATAAGTCATGTTTGTTATAGATAGGTTGTATATTATACATATACATAATGATATCAATTCCTTAAACATTATTTTTAGTCATAAAACGATAATTAGACTTGAATGGATACAATGGGGAATGAATCTCATCGCGTTCGTGGAGACGGTAGTCCGTACGTACGCACGAACGCTACTTCCATTTAAATTTTCATTTTAAAAGGAATCAAAACCAAATAATACATAGGTATATTATTATTCTAGTATAATATAATATCTTATATGTGTAACTTATTTTCATTAATACCATCCTTTATATGTTCACTGTATGGTATAAATGAGTCATATCACTTTGAGGGGGGGTAGTCCACACTTCCTCAAATGAAATTATCGTATATATATACAACATGAACCGAATAATGGTATGATATAAAATGGAATTACATAAGCTTATATATAAGATAAATATAATTAATATCATATTTAATTATAGTTCCATCATAATGGCCACCATGAGAGGCGGTAGAAGATAATTGAACAATCATCGTCTCGTGAGGCATTTGGTTGTCATCCACAGAAACATTATGTTCTTCACCAATTAGATGGAGGTGTGTGTAAGTGTAGTTAGAATAAATCTCACAAAAATATCCTAGTTTATTTATGATACTGGTTTTGTAACAAAAGAAAATAATAAGAAGAGTTTAGGGGTTGGATAAGTAAAATAAAATAAAAGAAGCTAAGAGAAATTGTTACCTTTAATTTGGGTAACTCCATTTGGATTGAAAACAAAAGAACTATTGAAGTACCTTCTGCATAAAGTGAGGCTTCTATGAGGAGGAGAGGGATGTAGGGTTATTAATTGGGCAGAGGTTTGATGAGCCAAAAGGCTTTAAAGGTGTGACTAATTGGGTAGAAGTGGTGTCCTTTTATAATGGGGAGGAGGGGCTCTTTAGGAAAAACATAAAGTATTAATTTATAATAAATTCATATTTGGTTTCTAATGGCTCCAAAGTGTATTATGAAAATTCTAATGTAGGGTTGGGTATAAATATATTTAACCAATAGGTTTTAGATAGGTTTGGGTCACTTTATTAAACTTATATTTTAGTTTTAACCCTTAGTTACTTAGTTTAACATTTACCATGTCTCTTTGTATTTTTATATTATATGGTTAATAAACATACTATAAACATCCAAGAGACCCCCAAAGTGGTACATTAACAATACACCTATAATGATATATTTCCTTTGGAAGAACCATATATTTTTAGGAATATAATATCAATTAATCATATAATATTTGTTTTAAATATTAATTTATGTCAATTTTGACACTATTTGGTATTTTATTTTTGTGAAAGTCATCACAACTTGATTACTTCAAAAAAGATACATTTAATAATCCATAAGATGACATAGTTGCATAGAAAATTAGTCGATGTCATAAAAACATTGAAATTATATTTATTGTAACATTTATATTACCATTTATTTGAATCTTTCATTAATAAGGTAATTACTGCATCATCATTGTGTCATAAATAAATTAAATTATTTAATGTCTAAAAATTATAATTAAAATAACTTTATTTAGGAAATAGTTTTAGATTTTTAATGAATATTTATAATCGAATTTATCTTATATATAACCTTATATTAAAAATGTTTTAGTTATTAAACTTCGATTGAACTCTTTTTACTCTTCTTTGATTTAAATAATAATAAATGTCCTAATATAATCCAAGTGGACATAAAGGGTCATATTTTATTCCTAAGGTTGTTTTCGTTCAAATTAAACTTATCTAATAGAATTAGGACATGTGTTAGGGTAGTAATAATATCATTTTTACCCTTAATTACCCTATTTACTTTTTACCGTGGTAAATAAAAGTAAAAGATACTATTCACCAGAAATTATTTTTAACTTATTGAACCAAATTTTACACCTTGATATTAACCGTGTCTCTCAGATTTTAGAAATTCCACTCACAGAATAGGTAAAATTATGTTTTATGTGAATTTACAAATTCTCGGTAAAAGAAGGTGAAAAAGTTCAAAAAAAAATTATATATCTAAAATTATTATAAACTGACTCCAATTAATTACATTGATTTTATATAGGTATTATGTATCTATTTTGACCTAAAATAAATTTAAATAAAATAAATATTTATTTAAATAAAAATCCCATTTTAAACAGTAACTAAGTGTTTTTCACTATTCATCAAATATTGAAAGTTTTCAGAAAAATACCAAATGTTTACCCTAAGATAATTTTGATATTCCTAATTCAATAATGAAGTCTATTTTACCAAATTAAAAACGTAGATGTTTCATTTATTAATTTAAAATTAATTTCCACTGTTAAAACAAAAAGCATGTTTTTAAGAAACAATAACTATCAAAAGATTGAAACTTGTTTATGTCCGGTTTAAATGTGAAATTATGTCCAATGACCAAAATTGGATTAAATGGTAAAAATATATTCTAAATATAATTTAAAACCACTCATATTAATAATTTATTACTATTAATTATTTTGATTAAAAAACTGTTTTAATTAATATTTTGTAATTTTCACTATTCATCAAAATATGAAAGTTATCCGAAAAGTACCAAAATTTCACCCTAGGATAATTTCGATATTCTGAATCCAAAAATGAAATCAATTTTGAGAGATAAAATTTATAAAATTTCAAAAAGTGGATATTACTATTCATAACGGCAACTTTGATTGGTCGTGGTGTGTGTTAGAACTCGATGTTGCGTACAACACACGCTACTCTATTATTCAAAGTGATGTGTACCGTGGAAGCTTGGGGTGTTACAAATCTAATATTTTTATGCCCATTTTTCCGATGTGGTGTGTGTTTTAAACTAAAATGACACTTATGTATTGAAAACACACAATTCAAGTCCAACAGTCCATAATGTTTGTCATATTTATGTGAGCTTAATTTCTAAAACATCCCAAATAAATTATGGATCATATTCTTAATGTTTCAAAATAATTCAAGCATCTTTTATTGATTTTTTCTAGTGATGTGTGGTTTAAACTAAAATGACACCTTTATATTAAAAACACACTTTGAACCATATCGGTCACATTGTGTGTCAGATTTATATTCCGAAAATTCTAACATATATAAAATGAAATATGGATTGTTTCCATAAAGTATGAAAACAATTTGAGCTTTTTTGTTAATTTGTTCTATTTGATATGTATTTTAAACTAAAATGGAATGTTGGTATTGAAAATTCACACTTTAATTCATATCAACCACATCGTGTTTCAAATTTATTTTTACTCAATTCCTACACATCAAACATGAGTTATTGATTTTTTTCCCTAAATTTTATATACAATACATGATCATTTTATTTGTTATGTCGATGTGAAGCACAACATAATCTAAAATTACACAATTTTGTTGAAAATACCAACTTTGTGACATACCAACCACATCAGGTGTAATATTGATGTGAAATCATTTCCCACACATAAAAAAATAATTACTTATAATTTGACTAGAATTTTAAATTAATGTGGTCCTTTTTTATATATTTTGGCTAGTTTATGTGTTTTTGAATTAAAATGGCATTTTAATACTCAAAACACGCACTTTGAGTCCTAATGACCACATCATGTATCAGATTGATGTGTTTCCAAATCCAGTACATTAAAAATGAACTATGGATTTATTACCTAAAGATTATAAATAATTTGATATCAATTTATCAATTTGGATATGTGATGCATTTTAAAATAAATTGACACTTTTATATTGAAAACACATACTTCGAGTCATATCGATCACAACATTTATCATATTCTCATGTGGTCAATTACAACATGTGGAAAATTAATTATAAACATTTTTACTAATGTTTTAAAACAATCCTAGATCGTTTTCTAAATTTAGGTGATGCGACACATGTTATAAACTAAAAGGTACTTTTTTATTGAAAACATGCACTTCGATTCATACTAACCACATAGGTTGTGTTATTGATGTGTTGTAAATTCTTGCATATCAGAAATGAATTATCAATCATTTTTATAAAGTTCAAAACAATTAAATCTTATTCTATAGTTTTTGGCGGTTTGAAACACATTTTAAACTAAGATGACACTTTAATATTAAAAACACACACTTTGAGTCATATCGATCACATCATGTGTCAGATTGATGTGTGATCAATTCTTACTCATCACAAATGAATTATGGATTATTTTTTAAAATTTTGAAAATAACAAGGGCTCATTCTCTCAATTTTGGATTTTTGACACAAGCTTTAAAAAGGAAACCTTTTAATTTAAAACATGTAATTAGAGTTATATTGAGAGAATTGGGTTTCAAATTGAGGTGTGGTCTATCCTTACACATCACAAATGAATTTCTGTTCATTTTCCAAAATCATTAAAAAAATATGAGCTTGATTTCCAAGTTTTGGCAATTTTATGAATGTTATAAACTGAAATATAACTTTTTTATTTAAAAAAAATTCATTGAGTCATACTGACCACATCAAATTTTTGACTGATTTGCGGTCAATTCACACACATCAAAAGTAGATTACAGATTATTTTCTTAATGTTTGAAAGAAATCTAATGTTCTCAGTTTTAGTTATATGAAACACGTTGTAAACTAAAATTACACGTTCATATTAAAACCATGTACTTAAAGTCGCACCGATCACATCTGGTTCAATATTGATGTGCGATAAATTCGTACACATCACAAATGAATTATGGGTCATTTTCTAAATTTTTGAATATAATATGAGCTCATTATATTAGTTTTGGCTATGTGATTAATTTTAAACTAAAATGAAACTTTTATATTGAAAATACATTGTTAAATTTGTACTAACCATATTATGTGTCAGATTATCATGGTATTAATTCCTACATGTGAAATATGGATTATGGATCATTTTCTTAATTGTTTGAAAAAAAATCTCAACACGGTTTTTCTATTTTGGGGGTGTGACACACTTTTTAAAATAAAATGGAACTTTTATATTGAAAACATTCACTTAGTGTCATAAAGACCACATAGGGTGTAATATTTATGTGTGTCCATTTTCTATAAAGTAAAAATGTCTTATGTATTACATTTATATAGTATTAAAACAACAAAAATTTGTTTTCATGGTTTTGAGCTTGTGACCTATGTTTTGAACTAGTATATAAAGTTTTAAAAATAAGTATCACATAAAAATGGTATGAAAATTAACTACAATTTTATTCAATAATAATAAATTTAACTAAACAAGTATTAGGAAACCACCTATTCAAGTTGTCTACATATATTTTGAAACTATGTATTCTGCACATTTCTTTCTAAACAAATTGATTCCCTCCATTGTACTTATTAGTGAGAAATAGATAAAAAATATTATATAAACATTCCAATACTATTTTTTCAAATCCAAATCATATCTATGAGGTCATATTCTATACTAGATTAGAAAAATAACATGTGATCACCTAAATATGATGCCACAAAATGTTTTGAAACCATTTACTCTTCCAAATCATGTCTCTGAAAATTTACTTCTTCTTTTGAGTATGTAAATTGATGTAAATATTGGTATTACTGAAAAAATAATTACAAATAAATGATTATGAATTATTTTTAATTACATTGTAATTAAATTCATAAATTACATGGTTGGGGTGATAATTTTTTCCGTATATGATATCTTTCATAAATATTCAAACAAAATATGTACAACCATTATTGTTATCTTATTTCAAAACATACATAAAAATTTATTGAAATGATAAAATTATTTTTTAATATGTTATGCTAGATAAATATTTCTATATATACCTTAATCGATTTACATTTGAATAATTTTATATATTCATTAGGCTCAGTCACTAACCTCATACTATGGTTGGGCCTATATTTATCGATCACTCTATCAAAATAAAATTCTTGTTAAAACCAAAACTAAAACATATTATTTGATTATTATCTGTAATATGTTTATTTTAGTTTATTAAACATTAAACATTCACATCATCTGATGTTGGTTTGAGGAAAAGCCTTGTATTGGATCCAAAAAATAATCATGTGGGGTATCCCAATTGATTTCAATCACCATCCAACGCTTCCAAAAAAAACAAAAACAAATAATTAATAAATGGAAAATATATTTTATATGATTATATATAATATTTTTACCCCTAAATTATATGAATCGACTAGACTCTATCATCTATAATTTTATTCTCAAAGTTATATTATGTTTTTTATTATCAACTTCTTCTAACTCCCAATTAATTTATTCCATATAAATGACACATGGATTAATAAATCCAAATCTTGGTTCATAGGTTCTTCCCTTTGTATATTATTAATATAACTTCTTTTAAAAAATGTGAATAATTTATAACATTAATGAACTTAGTATATCATTATTTGGATAGATAGATTATGAAAATGTACCTCATTTATATATTCACAACTAACTCTCTCAACTATTGAAACATGATAATCACATTAACACTCTCGACACCAACCATGTCTATAATAAAATATCTAAATATTTCTTCTTCATAATGAATTTAGGACACATATCCATCTTTTAATGTGCATTATACATGAACTTGTAATTTTATTTATGTTGTATTGGGATGGGTGGGGAGAAGGTACTCCCGATAGGTGCTTTTGTTTTCATGGTCAATTCATTAGGTTGTCTTGCTCCGACTTATAGTTTCCCTAGAGTTTTATTTTTTATATAATATTATAACTCACAACAGACCTTTTTTCATCAAAATTTATTGGTTTTTAATTTGAATTTTTTTATTAACATTCCCTATGTATCTTCATTAGATTAAATTATCATGCTACGAATGTTCCAATAGCACCATTTATTGTTGTAATATCTAAATCATCATGTCGAATAAGAAACTTAGTGATCAGCTCTGCAGAAACATTAATACCCACTATCATATGATATTTTTTTAGTTTTTTATTATATACCATGTTTCCTAAGATATTATACACTGTACCCCTCACAAAAAATCAGTATATGCGTGTTGATAGATAGAAATCACACACAACTTCACCCTATAGAATTTTAGTAATATAAAGTTAGTATAAGTTATTTGATTCAAATTTTGGAGAAAGAGTAAGGGAAAAATTGACTTTATATATTATGGTAATTAGTTTAAGGGAATTACTAGCCTTAATGATAGTGTGGTTGTTTGGATCTTCATGTGTTGATATTTGTTCCACTTCCAGTTCACGTTGATCCTTTGGCATATATTGTTTCACTAAACCAGACTGAACAATAATATCTTTCAAAGAATGTATTTTCACCACTAATCCTTTCATCATCTGATATGTATCATCTTTGGTATTTTTATTATAAAATATGGTTAATGTGACACTCAAAAACCTGCACCTCTTATATGTCCATATTGTTTTGGATTCTTCAATGCTACTAAAAGAAGTTTTTCTTCATGAATGGTCTCCGCTGATTCTTGTATCTAAACAATATAAAAAAAATAAAAATAATAAGTTATTTTTATGTTATACTTTTAAAAATAACAACAAATTATTATTATGCCATTATTACACATGTTTTCTATACTTCTTCTGTGTTTTAATTAACTAGTTTAACCTCTTTATTTATACGGTTCACCTTTCATAGAATATGATGTGGGATGGAAATGTCTTTTGATTTTGATACTTAAATCTTTATATATAAAAAGGACTTTCATTTCATATCACCTATTAATTTTAGTATATAATCAAAATAAATCATATTTTTTTCATATCACATAAAAATTATAGTATAGATTTAAAATAAATGCCATTTTCTTCTCTAGTAAATATTAACCCATCCTTGCTTTGTGATAGGGGTAAATTATTTTTGATGCACATTGTCTATTTTCATCACTCATTTTATATTTCATAAACTAATAATTATGAATAATTTTGGATGAAATAAATAATTTCAAATAATATATTATCGACTAAAATACACTTTAAATTATTTCTCATCATGAATATTAGTGAAGGAATTCCATGTTTCCTAATTTATAATGCGTGAAAACAAAATTGTTTGGGGGAGCTTTACTTTCCCCTCTATATATCTGAGATGAATCTTGGTAAGAAGTGTCCAGAAGTCACTAGGGTATTTTCCAATAGACATTAAGACATATTTCATACGTAAATCATCCTAAATAATGAACTCTACTATGGATATTTAAAATTAAAACAATGTTTCATTATATAATGTTTTGGTAAAATAGAGAAAAGGATATCATAACATACCTAAATATATTCCCAAAGGGTTTCCTTCATTACAGACTAGATATATCACCACAAATATATATCAGGTGGAACATTCATTCTCATTCTGAACCCATCATAACTAATAAACATTGACTTTTTTTGTGTTAATAGGTTGGCCAAGTTGATTCCATCCGGCCTAAAATTTTATACCATTGATTCTTTCCTTTATAGTTTTTGTCAATATAGTGATTCTATATTGTTCTTGGTTTTTTCTTCAACATGTTTTTGGTCCACTGATAATTATGTGGTTTTAGTATAAACCACTTGTTCTTCTTCAATATTGGTGGCATCATCATCTGTATAATTAATTGTCTACATTTTTCATCAAAGATTAAATTTAGATTATATTAATATAATAATGAACACATAATATTATGTGGAAAATAATAGTATATTAAAAAATAATTTAACATTCTCCATTAATTCACATTCCTTTAATTAAAGGTTGGATAGATTTGGATCCTCTATCAAGAATCCAAATATAATCTTTTTAGTCCCCTATAACATACAAGACATTGTCTATATTAGAACCACCATGAAATTAATATGATCGCCCCTTAAATGGGTCAATCTTAATTAAAATTTCATTTAACCCTTTAATTTTTTAGTTTCCAGCATGAATGTTGACCAATTTCTGTTTGTTATATCTGAGAAAAAAATATCTAGACACCTTGTGATTCCATTATGAACAACTCATCCCTATAACCTTCCATAATGAAATTCACCTTCATTGAGACCATTTCATCGACATTCACTACACTCCTGTTGCTAAACCATTTTAAATTGAAAATATAAACATGACATGTTGTAAAATCCAAATCATATACCTATTACATGATACTGAAATATGAAATATTTATATAAATTATCTTTTATCCTTAGAACTAGATATGTGCATTTTTTCCACAAAAAGTATAACTCCACAATTTTGTGTCATACTCTTGTTATATTTTTATTATAAATATATTTTAATCCCATTATTTTAAAAACTAGTGTATGATATAACATTTTAATTCAGTACCCTAGCTCTCCATTAATGTATTTTGGAAAATGAATTTGGATTTGTAGATGAATCCTAATAAAAAAGACCTCTGAACCATCATATAAACTATTTAATATGTGTATTTTATATCCATCCAGTAGACCTTGATGGATTAAAATGTCTATGAATTTATTTGTGGGGTTCAACATATGGATAAATATAATCACTATTACATGAAATGTAAATGCGAGCTTCCTCCCACACTATGATGGTAATTGTAACAAAATATCTTTTGGAAAACCCTTCTCCCATATGGTGTCTGCTATGAAGAAAATTTGGGGGATTGATGTTACCAAAGTTTGATAGGTAATTGTAATTGAATTGAATAACTTACTCAATAATATATTCATCTTCCATAAAACCTATTGGATGAATTCAATTATAAACTATCCTTTCAGAATATTCATATACCTATCAATGGGATACATCCATCTACAAAGGATATGCCCACATGGTTGAACCTCTTTAATCATGTAAACCATCATGTGGACCATTATATCAAATAATTATGGTGAAAAAATACATATATAACTCATATAATATGACTATAAACTCATTATTCATGATTTTAAACTTCAGTAATTCTATACCATTACTGCATATGGATTCGACATAGAAGTAGTGTATGATTAATTTATGTCATACATTTATAGTCTGAATGAAGCATAAAGGGAAAAACATAAAATCTTACATAAAAACATGAAATTCATGTGATTTTAGACCCTGTAACATCAAATTAGACATTGAAAAAACATTATTTAAATTTTATGAGTACCCATTTGAAATATTTACACCATTAAGAAAAATGTAAAATTGCATTTTTCCTATCTGGATTGAGTGAAAGCTTCTGAATGAAGACAAGTCCTCCTTTTACCCTTCACCAGTGAAAACTCTCCCTCTATCCATATTTCAATCATTTCAAACCTATCCGTGATTCCATATTTTTTTCTCTAGGAAAATTTATTTAAGTGACAACAATACAATAAAATAAAAAAATTTCTATATGCATTCCATCAACCAAATTCATGACGTACGAAATATTCAAGTTATGAAATATAAAAAAATGATCTCTTTTTCAAATAGAATTTTGTTTGTTTTTTCTAAAATGGTTTATTAAAAATAGTGTTGTTTTATTTAAATGTATCTAATATTTAATATATTATTAGTGGAGACTGTGGTGTAAATTTTTTGTATTCACATAAAATGATATCATCCAAGATAGGTATTTATGTTGTTGAGGTGAAAAAATTGATGTCCCAAAAACACAATCTATGAGGAAGGTTTCAACTGAACTGAGTGTGTGTATTATTCACAAATGGTACACCACATGATTCCCTTAATTTTATATCCCATAAGATTACCATAAATTGGAAATTCATTTATCATCATGTACAACATGACCCTCAATCTGTATTCTTCACTTCTATGAGAATCAAACATTGTAACATCTATATCACACGTCAATTTCGAGTTTTTTTTCTCAATGGAAGTAAATGAAAACCAATATCATTACTAGGTTATATTTTTCTAGAAATAATAAGAGACAAAAAATATATAAGATTATGAAAAATACATTTGTACTATAATCCATTGACGAACCACTATTTCAAGAATTGTAGAGTAATCAATCATATATATATTTCACATATCTTATAATATCAAAAAATGAAATTAAATTTTCTTAAAATCACAAAAAAATACTTTCTATTAATAAAAATACGAAACATATATTTTAGCATTGATTTCATATCATGAAGATCCAAAAAATTCTGATTCCACCTAAAACAATGACACAAATTATCATTATCTATCTCCTATATCTAGTAGTAAAAACCTTCACAAGTAAATTCAAAATATTATATTAATTATTAATAAAATAAATAGAATATGTATGGTTAGGAGAGATTATAATAAATTTTACAAAATTATTACACAATCTTCAAATTCTGTATGTGTTCAAGAAAAATGTGTTTTAAATTAGATGTTTTATGTGTGACACTAAAACCATTCCAAATGATACAACATAGATCAAAATAAAAAAATATTAAGTACATGGATTAATCCAAATATATATTTTTATAAATAAGATGATGAAATTTATACATACCCACAGACCTCGAACCATGTCTAAAATTTTTCTTTTCCAACTAGATAAGAAAATGAATCTGAAAAATCAATTTCCCAACATCTATATTAACTAATGAAATATCCAAATGCTTTAAATCATAGGAGTCCTATGATAATAAAAACTGAAACAGAATACTATAAAATGCCTTTAAATCTCCCAAGGAATTGAATGGTTCATTATATAACTATTTACCGAAATGTTAGGTAAAAACCAATTGAATTGGAAAAATGGTTTTTTGCCATCAAATAATGGGAAACCCCCATACCCTTTCCACTCGATTGGAACATGACATAAAATTATAGTATAACATCATTAATTCTACACATCAAACTATATATAGTTATATGATCATATCTTGAATCCCTAAAATAAAACCCATGTTATACCCCATATAAGAAATACATTTAATAGGTCTCTCAATTCAGACAAACATTTGATAAAATCCGAGTGTTTACATTTTAAACAACATATTCATATTTTTAAATGTAAAAAATTAATTTTATGTTTATTTTCACAAAAAATTACCATTTTACAATTTAATCAAGTAATCACATTATAAACCAATTTTATAAAATCCATGAATATTTATATTCATTTTCTAAACCAATTCACTAAATCAAATACAAAGCTATTTTATTGATGCACCATAAAATAACAAAATTTAATTACCACCCTATTTTTGAATTACAAAACCCCAAAAATCTATAATTCCTTATAAAAATATTTAAATGAAATATAAAAACCCCATATTGAGTTTTGAATCTAAATAATTAAAATCTATAATTTTATAAAAGTGTAAATTCTACATACAAATAATACAAATAAAAAAATTAAAAAACATTATTCCTTTAATTAAAGTCACAATAATTCTCATGAATGTTTTAGAACAACCAAATAATAAACATATCACTGAAATGATAATTATAACATTCATTATGTGATGATAAATGATTATAAGTAAATAACATAATTTAACTCAAGAGGCTCTAATATTTGAATAATTAAAATAAGATTAAATAAAATAGAAATTAAATCAACTGGATTTATATTTTTCACACATTTATCTTACTAGCATGGATTATATAATAACCCATTCAAAAAACATTAGTGACAATGATGGTGGGGAGGTGGTTAGGATTGGAGAGGGGGAAGACCTACATCATCTGTATGTGTAGAAAGTTTATGATGGGGATAGGGTGGTTATGAGAGGGATTCTTTGTGATGGTGGGTGGTTGGCCCATGTTGAAGGCAATGATGGCGGAGAGTCGATCCATTAGAAAGCAAGAAATAAAGGGCACCAAAGATATTATAAGGTTTGGACCATGGATGCCTGAGAGAGGTGATCAATGACACTGATAACTGAGAGAGGATGAGAAATAATAACCTACCTTCAATTTAAGAGAGTTGATTCATCTGTGATAAAGTAGAAGGGAAAGGACGACATAGCTGAACATTTGTCAGAGATTATATGGCATGAGGGAAATCAATTTAATTAGTATTTTATTTTAAACAATAGGAAGGGTTTGATTAGTGCTTTCAAGAAACTGTGGATAAAGAGGGGTTCTACCAACACTACAATAATAAGTGTTGATATAATAACACTTTATCAGTGCTATAATTTTAAAGCTAATAAAGAAATATTTTTTCAATTAATTCTTAGTGGAGATAAAAAAAATAACTTTAATAGCATTAAAAATTAAAGATAAATACCGATGTGATTAATTTTATTAATATAATTAATTTAATAAAAATTATATAAATGTGTATAATTAGAAAATAAATAAATAAATATAAATGTATATAATTTTAAAAATATTAAATGAATTGTTAGTATGCAATTAAAAATGTAATTATAGAGGTATATTTATATTTATAATTATAAATAAATATATTTGTGGATATATTTATAAATATTTGTATAAAATTATAAATATATTTATAGAATTACATATATTTATATGATTATATATATATATATATGTATATGTATATATATTTATTTAATAAATAAATATAAATATAAATATAAATATAAATATAGTAAATATATTCATTATTGAAATATATTTATTACAATTTGATAATTTTTTAAATATATAATCAATTATTTATAATTATTTAAATACTTCTTAATAAAATTTATTTCTATTTATTTATAATTATAAATATATAATTTTATAAATATAGAAAATATTCATTTATAAATATATTTATTTATAAATATTCTTTAAAAATATATTTTTAACATTATTAATGAATATAAAATCTTAAATTCATGATTATAAAAAATGATTTAAATTAAATATTTAAAAATGAGTTGAATTTAAAATTATCAAAAATGGATAAGTTTAATTAATTATAATAATTATTAAAAAAAAGTAAAATATGGATATATATTGAAAGAAAGTTGAATAAATTTTTAAAATACTTAAAAATATAAATGAATATGTATAAATATATTTTAGAATATGATTAAATTTAAAAAAAAATATTTAAAACACACAAATAATACTAGCTGACATAATATTAAAAATAAATAAATAAATTTTACCAATTAAAAACATATTTTATTAAATATATTATTTTTATACATGAAATTATTAAATGAATATTAAAATTTTAATAAAATATATAAATATTAGGTGTGTGCATTTCTATATAAAATTTCATTAATTACATAAATATTTTTGAGTTTGGAATTAATGCATAAATATACCAAAGTTTGATATATTTTAAATCGAACAATGAAATTATATAATATGTAATGTTTATTATTGAAATAAATAATAATAAGAACGAATAAATTTAAAAAATGAATAATTATTCTTATTTATATAGATAATTTTATAAAAATCAAAATGAATATTTGTATATATGAAAAGGGAAATGAATAAATCTTAATTATATAAATTAAACTATATTAAAAACATTAAATGTTAATTAGAAAACATGTATAAATAAGTATAAAAAAACAGATAAAACAATTAAATATTGAACAATGGAAAATTGAAAATGAATAAATCAGAAATAATACTAAATATATCAATGAACAATTATGTATAATAAAAATTAAAAATGAATAAATTTCCAAAATATTAAATGAATAATTATTTAAATCCTAAAAATTAAAAAAATAAGTGCACACTTAAAATTATTAATGAATAAATTGTAATAAATTTAAGCATGCTAAAAATGAGTGAAATTTAATTATATATATATTTATTTATTTATTTAAATAAATAATATACCTTTTCTGATTAATAAAAAAATATTAAATATATAAAATATAATTTAAATAATTTAAATGATATTTATTAATATATATATCTATAAAAAATTTATTCATTATTTATTATTTATTATAATTCTTATTAATTATAAATACTATATTAACTATCTAATTATATATATAATTAATATTATACTTATTACTATATATATATATATTAAATTTAATAAATTTAAATATGAAAAATTAGGTGGTTGTCCCTATCCAACTCACGATGCCACATGAATTAACATTGAAATAAAACTGAGTTTATATTAATTATGTATATTAAAATTGAATTAAAATCATTAAATGTTAAAAAAATTAATATAAATTAATTAATGAAATTGTTATCAATAAAAATGAATTAATTTAATATATATATATATATTAATAATAAATATATTAATTATTTAAAATGAATGTTAAGTATTTTGTAAATTTATTCATTTTTATTAATTATAAATAATGTATTACTTATTTAAATATATATATATTAGTTTATTAAAATTTAATTAAATAATTTATATACTATTTATATATATACTCATATTAAATTTAATAAATTATATATATATATAATTAAATGATTAATATACTATTTATTAACATATGTCAATATATATTAATATAGATTTATATAAATACATATCATTATTAATATAATCAACAAATTTTTAGATATATCAATATATATTATTATATATTAATATTTAATATATCAATATATGTTTTTATATATTAATATTTAATATATCAAATATATATTTTTATGTATGAAATAAGAATTTAATTATAAAAATATGAATAAATATAAATGCATATTAAAAAAGAATAAATTTTAAAAATATAAATCTATTAAAAATTATTAATTAAATATATATTAATATTCAACATATTTGTATATATTTATATATATATATACTTATAAATGAAATAACAATTTAATTAAAAAATTTCTAATCATTGATAGGTCACAACTTGGAAGGGTGTACCAAGTCACACATAAGTTGGGCCAATGCCAGAGGGAGCCTATAGAGTGGAACATAGTGAGAATAGGGTGGGCTAAGGCCTATTAGGGCCCATTCAAGTAGGCATCAGACCATTTATGTGTGTTAAGAGTGTATGTGGGAGACTATCAACGCAGCAGGATTCTGGTGTGCTAGTGTTGCAGAATGATATAAAATGAAGCGGCTGACTGTCGGCAAGGTCAATGTGGGAATCACATGTGGGATCACATTAATTTTATCAGCAATATAAGCAAAGATGGTAAATATTCCCATTATTAGTGCTAGGAAATGGGACGATAAAAGGTACCCTTTATCATGGATTTAAGAAAAATTAATGATAATGGTGTTATTTTTCATCACATTTTTTAAAGATGACAAAGTGTAATTTTATTAGTTTTTTGTAGTGATTATAAATGTAAAACATTATATGTGTTTTTAACTAGCACAGATAAAATCTACCACTGAATAAAATCAAATTTATAGTAGTTGAATATCACCAGTTTAAATAATCAAAAGATTTATTTTCTCTAGAGAAACCACTTTTTTGAATTTGTAAAAAAATAGAGTGGGAAACCTGAATTGGAAATAGAAGAATACATGTGGGAAATATTGTGGTTGGAAATCATGATCATGTTGACATTAAATTTATATCAACATGAAAATGAAGGGAATGATGGTTAGCCTCACTACGGTGTCAGGTGAAAAGATCACATGACAACATTATGTTGCTTCAAATTTAAAAGAGTGTACTAAGGAGCATGTTATATGATAAAGAATAATGTATTCCATACAAAAATCCAACGTAAAATAAAATGAATAGATACTGTTCACTCTTTAAAATTAAGTATGTTGTATTTTAATTAAAACAAAATTCCATCTATCATATTCTATCTTGGAAAGTAAGGTTTGGAAATTGGTGACCTGGAAATTAGACCAAGTGAGACATCTATGAATGCATTGAGAGATTAATTGTTAAATATAATAGATACAGATGAAGAAGTTTGAGAAGTCGATAAATGTTGGAAGACATATTTTTTAGAAAATCCATTTTCATAGGAGGGTTTTATGGTGGTTAAAGATAATTTTGAATGATCAAAATGTTAGGAGTTCATGTTCCATGATTCCGCAATTAATTTAGGAAATGCATGAGTATGTAAGAAGTATTCTCTTACATGAATTATTACAATTTTTATTTTGAGTATTTCGAGAGAAATGTTTTATGAAGGAGTGTCTATCCATCACTATTTGAAAAAACAGAAGAGACGATGATTTTATAAACTTATAAAATTTTCAATACTGAGAATAATGTTTGAAATGCTAAAACATTTTATAGTTGACTGGCTATGAGTATTTATTCTACTAACTTACATTTCAATGAAATTAATTTGAGATAGTTTACATTAGGAATATAAAACAATAGTTTATTATTATTTTGGATCATTAAAGTACAATAAAATATGTATTTGTGGTGGTTCTAATAGCTAATGTGAAATAAATCATATTAAAAAATGTATAATATAGAATTGGATTCATTTAACCATCTCTATATTTATTTTATTTTAAAAATTTTCAGTGGTTTTATATAAACCGCTAGAAAATATTTTAAAAAAAACTTATTTTGAACCCGCTCTCTCTATCTCCTTCCCCTTTTCCCCACTCCTCCTCTCATGCTTTGCTTGAGGTCCCCTGACCCCCACCACTCCATTGTACTTCTCTTGATGGGGATCTTTGAAACCCTGGCCAACCTAGGTAAAACATCCATGACCCCAACCCCTCTTTCAATGATTGTCGTGAGGTCAACCCCCCCCCCCCCATTGACTACCATAATAACCCCGACCCTCCTTTCCCCCTTCTAGAGACTTTGGTGACCCCAACCACCCTTTCAGCCACCATAGTAAGTAAGAAACCCCTGATCCCTTTTATGGACCTCAGTGAACCCATTCCCCCTTCTAGTGAATGTTATGACCCTGATCCCACTTTATGATAACCGCTATAACCTTCACCTTCCTTTCTGGCTACCATAGTCTCCCTAAACCCTACTTGCATCCTTCATAACCCTAAACCCCCTTATAGTGACCACTATGTCCCCAACCCCCTGTCAGCTATGACTGTGACCCTGAAACCCAATTGATGACTACCATAAACCCCACCCTCATACTAAAGACCCATTTTACCACGAACCCCCTTATAGTGACTTTGATTACTCTAACTCACCACGATTCCTCACTAGAGACCCCCAAAGGGCTCTATTCCCATTTTTCTAGTGACTCGAACCCCCGAAATCATTTAAGATACGATTGGTTTATTTATTATAATGTTTTAAATTAAATTATACAATGGTATGCTTAATTGCCTGTTTTTCTGTTTTCAATGTTGGATTAAATCATTTTTATTAGGGGTGTCTGTGGTTCGGTTTGGGTCATTTTGGGTTTGGTTGGGTCAGTCATTTTAGGAAAAAATATAGTAAATAATAACCAAAAATGTAAAACTATTGATTAAATTAAAACTAAAATAATAATAATAAAATTAATATTGTTTGATAAATATAACATAAATATTATGTAAAAATATTGTTTTATAACATTAGATAACATAATTAAAACATTATATAACATACAAATAATGGTATATTTGTGTAATATAACATTATAATTTCATATTTAAAATGATATATAATGTAAATATAACATCATATAATGTTAATATAATTTTATATAATGTAAATATAATATAATATAATGAAAATTTAATGTAAATATAAAAAAATATAATGTAAATAAAATGTAAATACAATGTTTTATTTATGTTATATGACCTTATTATTTATTTTTAATTATTTTTATTTATTGGTACATAAATTTTATTATTTATTAAAAATTTATTATTATGTTTTATCAATTATTAGTTATTATTCCTAATTAATTTTAAATTAATAGTTTTTTATTATATTGTTATCAATTAGTATTAAATTTTATATATTATTTATTTTATATATACATATCGTTGGGTTAGTTGGGTTTGGTATAGTTATAATTTTGTTAACCCATGACCCGACTGAACCTGACCTCAACCTAATCCTACCCGACCATATGCCACATGTAACCTGACCCTAATTGACTAATCCCGATAGGGTTGTTTTGGGTCAGGCTTGATTTGGAAACACCTATTTTTTATATTGAATTTGTGTTATGTCAATTCAAGACCCTACTCTAGTCAATGATGAATTTGGATGATGTTTCATTTTCATTATACGTGTTTGACGAAATATTTATTTATTTATATTTGAATGTATGTGGAGAATAGTGAAAACCAAATACCTATGGATAAAAGTTGGGTTCATTTACCTCAAAAAAACACCTTGTTATGTCAAGGGTATGGAAGAATTTTTAGATTATGAAACTACAAACTGATCAGTGGATGGTCGAATAAAATTTTCATGTCCTCATTTTAAATTCAAGTGATGGTTGAATATAAATAAAGTATCTGATAATTTGGTATTGAAACAATTTCTTGATTGATATTAATTGTTTTTTGATATAGTGAATCAAATGTTATGGAATGTAAAAATAATGACAAAACTATCAATGATACACATGGTGTCCCACCATAGGTTAACACAATTTGAAATTTAATAAATGTGTCTTTTGGATTTATAGGATACAATGTACAATATTTTAAAAGATCAATAATACATTTATTTGATCTTGATAAGGTTAATCTTAAATAGAACATTGTTGAAAAAATGAATGATTTTATGAATTAGTTGAAGACAAACAACTAGAAAATTATGAAGGGAGTGAAATATATTTGACGTTGTCTTTGATACTTAATTTGTATCATATAAAGTGTCCTTGTGGAATACTGAAAAAGAAATGTTTGATATTTTATAGTTTCCTCATGATGAATTTAGTAAATCTAAGATCCCTTCTTCATTATATAAGATGAATAAAGTCATAAAAAATGGAATTTATTATACAAAGATACATGGACTCCTTAATTATTTCACTCTTCTCAAGTTTGAAGAGATTGATAAAGAAAAATTCATATGATGTCATACAAGAAGATATAATTCAATGAAAAATAGTGAGATTATAAATCAATGCCTCCCTAGGAAGAAACAAAATAATAAAAATATTGAAATGGTATTTTATAAATTTCCTCTAAAACCACACATGGACATATTATTTATGTATCATAAGACTGTATATGACATGAAGTGGCATGCTCATGATAGTAACGATGGATTTATGAGACATCAAAAAGATTCAACATCATGGAATATATTTGATTAATTATAACCAATTTTTTTATTCGGATCCTGGGAATGTACATTTGGGACTAACTTCTGATAGTTTTATCCTTTTTTGTAGTCTAAGTTCTTGTTTTAAAATTTCTATAGATGTTTTGATCCCCTATAATATACTTCCATGGATGTGTACGAATAAAACTTCTTTTATTATTTTGATTATTATTCATGTTAAGAAAATTCATAGAAATGACATTGATGTATACCATCATCCTCTAATAAAATAATTGTGGTAATTATTGGATTATGGAATGAAAAAATATGATTATTTAATAAAAATACTATTTAAAATTCATGTTTTATTAAGTTGGACACTTAGTGAGCTTCCAAGACTAGGAAATTTATCTGGTTGGAACAATCATAATAAGTTTCCTTTTCCAATTTTTAATTTTGCTTTTGAACCCCAACAATTGCCTCATAGAAAATGAAATGATTTATGTGTCATCATCAATTTCTTCATATTTCTCATAAATTTAGTTTTATCAAGAAAAAATTCAATAGAAATAGTGAATTCATAAATCCACTGCAGGTGTAATCCAGTTTAGGAAACATGAGAAAACTAATTAATGCCACTGAATAATTTGGAAAATATAATCAGTTTAAATAAGGGGTAAAAGGGTATTAGGTAAAGTATTCAAATAAGCTAGAATACAAAAATTGAAGAAAAATATTTTATTTCTCAAATAGTTTTATTTAGTGTTTAAATTAATACACCATATTCTTGACATAATTAATATTGAGAATATTTTTTGTGAAAATTAAATTTTTTCATTTCTTAAGAAGCTGGGTAAATAGAAGGATTTCCATAATGCTCATAATAATTTGGTGTTTGTGAATATAAAGTATGGTCTATGGGAAAATGACAATGAAATTTATAATTTATCTACATTTATAAGGAAGAATCATGAGAAATGTGTATTATTTTGAGCAATAAATAAGGAAAACGTTTTATATGTATATTAAAGTAACATATCATGTTACGTTGACTTATAATTTTGAATGATAAATGGTCATAAAATCCATGAATTAAATATTCTAATGGTGAATTTATTTCCAATGTAATTTCTTAATATGTTACCTAAAATATTAATTGTGGTTCTAGTTGAGTTTTTTATCTTATTGAGAGAGATTTGTTGAAAAGATATAAATTCATATGAGCTTTGTACAATTCATGAATGACTTAGTTTAACACTTTTTCACATTGATATTATATTTCCCCATTAAAAATTTGTAATCACGATAAATTTAATTGTTCATTTGTTTAAAGAATCTTATATTGGTAGACATATACACCATCAATGGATGTATCCAAATGATATGTATGTTGATATATTTTATTATTTTTATTGGAGAATTCAATTTTATCAATTAATTATGTAATTTTTTAATAAGTTTTTAATTTTTTTTCATTAAGTACATAGGTTATTTGAAATCACAAGTGACGAATAAGGATCATCCAGAAGGCTTTATTGTATAAGCCTACATGGAGGAAGTGAGATCGGCCTTTTTTTCTCGGTATTTGGATATTATTAAGACTAGATTCAATTATGTTGGATGTGTTGATGACATTTACACTAATTATTTTTCGGAAAACCAATCCTCAATACTTCCTATAATTGGATGACCAGTTGGAAAGAAGTAAAAATTTACACTGACTGAATTAGAGTTTCAATAAGCACATAGATATTTTCTACTCAATAGTATTATTATAGGACTTTTTATTTAATAATAGTGATTACAATCAAAGAGGTGACTAAGGGTTTGAGCTCAAAATGATTTGGAATTAAAAAAGCTGTTAATAAGGATATTATTGAATGGTTCACCCATCCTGTATGTATATACTCATATTCATATTATTGATCTATATTTATTTTGTCTATTTTAAAAGTAACACCTAATATTTTCTTCCTAGATAATGAATGTTTAAAATCATGATGAAATATAAGGTGATTAGAATATTTTGTTTGGAGGTCCACTAAAGAAGTCTAAGATATTAGATGTCTAAAATATCCACAACTTCAGGTTTCTTACAATTTATCTAAAATAATACATGAAAAATAAAAATAGTAGGGTATTTAAACATGAATAGGTGGGATAATACAGAATCTAGGATGGTATATTTGAATTAAACTGTCATGGGTTTTTATTTTTTATTATTCAAAATAATGTTGGTCAAAATTTATAGGGGTATAATGAGATATTTATTTCAATCACTTGATCCATACTATTGAGTGTGTAGATCATGATCAAATTATCGCGGATTCACAAGGATAGATGGTTTATTAGGTACATGATGAAATACATGATGGTTAGAGTGTTATTATAAACTTAAGGAAAGAAGATTATATAATATAGGTGATGAAGATCAATTGGTATTTTGTGACAAAGAACCTTATCAACCAAAAAAAATTGTACGGGTTTTCCCTGAAAAAATCTAAATAAAAAAACATCCAAGAGTTTGTGAAAATTAAGAACTCGTCACAATAAAGGTTGATAATAAAAAAGACAATTATTAATAATACAATTTAATGTATAAATTGGATGTGAAAATAATATAAAATTTCTCCTTGATAAGTGTTTCATACATATATACATTGTTCATGTTTTTCTTAATCTTTCAAAAAAATTTAGTTTTACATTTTATTATATTTAATAAATATAAAACATTTTAATTTTAAGAATGTCAAGAATAAAAAAATATCAAAATCCTATTTTGTTAGAATCTTAGAAAAACCACCACTCCCATGAGAATAATTGGTTCTGACAGATTTTATTATACCCAAGACTACTAGCGAGATAGCAGTTTACCCAGATTTTTATGGAAGCCTAATGTCCTATTCACCTTCGTTGGTGGAGTAGTTGGTCACCCATCAAACTAAGGTACATTGGTATTTTAAATTTAATTTTATGATTTTCATTATAAAAAACAATATATTTTATTAATTGTTTGATGGATTTTTTTATAGATGAAGATAAAAATTGAAGGGATATAATTATGAACATGAAAATTTTATAGGACATGATGGAATTGAAGATTATTATTACATTTAATAATTTTAGGGTTCCTTCCAAGGATGCTAATGAAATATATGGGAATATTATTCGGTATATGTATTAAGAGATGGTGAGATTTTCTATCAATTATAAATATTGAGTTATATTCCTAAATCTTGAAAAAAAATGATACTCAAGTAAAGTTAATATTAATCTAACATTACTTGATAAAACATTTAAAAGTCTTGATTAATTTTTTTTATATAATTATAATGTGTACTAATTTTATTTGTAGATATTTTTTCATTTTGGTGTTCCTGACTATGTTTCATGCCCATGAAATATAAAACATTTGGGAAAGAAATTCATTGATTTTAATTGGATATTATTGTATGAGTTTAGTAACATATCCCTGAGCTCAAGAAAGATATATGAGAAAGTTCATAAAAGAATTTCTCATAACCAATTGAATTTGTTTATCGATATTAATAGAGATGAATCTCATGAGGTAATTGAATATTTTATAATAACATAATATCATAAACATAGTGAAATTTTAATTATTATCAATGTTTCTATTTTTCATAGGAATTATCTAAAATAAATTTTATGAATTGTGAGAAACAAGTAATACCTCGTATCATTGGGGATTAGTTTTTTATAAAAAGAAAACATTTTGTTTGAATTTTATTAATTTTTATTATTATAATTTTATTATAATTCAATGTCACTTCTAACTTGTTTGTATTTTTTTGTAATAGACAATGAATTTGGTCACTCTGATGGCCGCACGTAGATATGGTTTAAGGTTTTTTGGAAATTTGACTTTATTTTGTATATACCCCTACCAGAGATCTTGGAGTATGTAAATTTCATTTCCATTTAATGAGTTTTCATTACTATAAAAACTTAGTAATGAAAACTATAATATAAAAACAAACATGAATTAATCCTAATTAAATTGATCCAGATAAAACTATCAAATGAAGACAATTTTGGGGCAGTTGATAAATCTAGCTGGCCCCAATTAATTTGGTTTAAGGGTTGTTTAATGAAACAACTTATTTTCCAATATTATTTTTTATAGTAATGAAATAAAAATAAAAAATATTGAAAATTTTATTAATTAGATAATATTATAATTCATAGAAATTTTTAAAAATCATCATTACAATTTTTTTATTAAAACATTAAAATTAAATATGTATGGGATGAAAACCCTTCACAATCATCATCAATTTTCTATAAAGATTTACTTGCAATATTTTAATGGAAATATAATCCTAGATTTGAATGGGGGATTGATTCTAGGACTAATACATAAGCTGTTTTTTGTAGGTTATCATCATCGGTTATTGCTACACCCATTTGGGGTTTGAGTAGTGTCGTTGATTGGGAATCACAAAGTGGAACTGAGAGGTGGAATGAAAACGTGTTATAATAATAATCATATAAGAAAAAATAGGATTAACAGAGATCATAAATGGTAAATTATTTAGTTTATATATTTCAGTGGATGACTAACATGATCCCAGAGAAAGTTTTAGCCTTTTATCTCATAATACCAAGGTTAATTGTAATGACCCAAACATTTTTCAATGGAATTTATCCCTCTTTATAGTAATGTCATATATTAAATAAAATGACTTATATAGGATTATAAAAACATTATAAATTAATAAGTAATAAAATTGGAAGTATTTCTAGAAGTTAAGGAACCAATACGGAATGAACAGTAACTTGACCTTAGGAATAGTAATATGACCCTTATGAATAGTAATCTGGAAAAATGTATAGTAACCTCACCCATGAAAGCATAAATAAAATATAATCATCTTATAAATTAATGTATGGTATAATTATATCATAGTCTAAATAAATAAATTTTTTAAGAATTATTAATTATGTGTTAGTATTTTTATAAGTCGTAAATATTTAAATATAATTTTATGATTAATTTAATAATTTAAAAGGAAATTTGTTTTCATAAAAAGTGTCAATAAATTAATATTTTTATGTATTAGGGTTTATATGTAATTTTATGAGACCTTAAGTAATTCTTAAAACACTTATAAAATCAGTTATAATTTTAAAATCTATATTTTTCATGTAAATGATTATTTTAATTAGAAGATAAATTAATCATATATAGAAAATTATTTTCATAAATGTAGTTAATTTTTGAATTCTACATTTTGAAAAATGGTTAGAGTGAATTTTTGGGATTTTTAAAAAATAGTAGATTCTTTTTTGAATTGTAAAATATGATAATTTACTGTATAAATACATTATAAATTAAATACACTATTTATTGAGTCATGGATGGTGAATGAAACATTAGTTAAAAATCACAGAATCAAATTAATTTATTTTGTCTCAAATATCAACACTGTATCTTTTCTTGAGAAAAAAATAAATGAATGAATTAAATAATGAGAACCCCACCCCCCCCCCCCCCCCCTCTACTATAAATACCAACCCTCAACCCTCTTCTCCTCACACCTCTCAAAATTTTAGTCTTTCCCAAATTCTACCCAAACCACTCTGCAATCACCTCTCCCATGTCCAAGTGATCTTGGTCTCATTAAAATAACAAAACCTTTTCCCTAAGGAGGTTCTCGGGGAGGATAAATCCAAGAGGTAAAATTCTCTTCCATTTTTTTACTCCTATCAATTCCATTTCATTCCTTCTATTCTCCTAATATTCTATCATCTAAATGGAATGATAACTATGATATGTCTAGTATAATGGAATTATATCATGTTAATGTAAGATCAATAATTAAAACCACCCTCTCCCTATTTTATTTTTAAAAATTAAATCATTGCATGTGATGTGTCAATTATCAGACATCATGAACGATGCACTTATATTTTCCATTAATATCCAAAAATATTTTAATAAAACAATTATAATGGTAGAAAAATATTTTAAAATTTATGTTACAAGCCTCTTTATGTTTTGTAACTAAATTATTTACATAATACTAAATGATAAAAAAATGAGTACATTGTGATTGAAAAACAACCAAAATTACCCTAAAATGATCATTATTAAATTTCATCTAATGATTAATTCTCATACCATAAAACCAAATTAATTATAAGATCATTATAACATATGTAATTACATTAATAACATATAATAAAGATTATGGATATTTATCCACATTTTACATGAACTTCCATTCTTGTATACAAGAAAACCAATCATGTAAATCCAGGAAACGAATGCTTTTGAACGATAAAATTAAAGGCTATAACTCATATAAAAGGAGATAAATGAACATAATAAAACCAAAATGAATCAAATTAAGGTTTAAAAGTTTCTTTATTTGTTAATTAATTAATCTAATGTGATTACACAAGACATTAATTTCTAAAAATCATTCATACATAACGTAAGTGGAATTCTCGAACCCAACTCTCTTTCATGGGTTTTCCACTCTTTTACCCCTTTCTTCCTATGTATATTACATAAATATAATATATTCATAATTATATTACCTTTTATGGGATATACTGTCACGACCCGACCCAACGGGGCTCGAGCCACGACTCCCCAAGCCCGCCTCCAATAGGCCAGGGGCTGGCGACCAGCGCCGAGTAGGCTATCACACACATGGGAGGCATTAGCCTAAGGTACCTGTACACACGCACCCACAAACACCTCTATGAAACAGTGCAGAGATAAGAAACTGGAAAGTAGATGCATGCATAAACTATCCCACAACCAGAGAGCAACAGCAAAAGTACAAGGGCAAAACAGGGCCCACCAAAAGAAAACTACAAAGCGCGTCCAACCTGCTCTGAAGAAGGGGAACACTGCCACAAACACCCGCCAGAAATCTCCCTCGGCACAGCTCCAGTAAACACCCCGGTCAATCGCTCACTAAGCTCCGCCTGCTCCGGGTCCTCCTAGGACTCCGTCAAAAGCCCTGTGGTCTGCAAAAGACAAAAACATGTGTGGGCAAAGCCCGTGCAGGGGTGAGTATAAACATACTCAGTAGGCACCCCAAAAACCCAAAACCCAAGGGAGCAACTGAAAGGCAAAAGTCCGCTCAACCCAGCCAGAGAGAACCCAGACGAGAGAGAAACTACATCTCGTTACCATCCTCGGCTAAACACAACTAGTCAGCTCAGCTCAGCTCAGGTGTATGCCCATACATACACCTTGAACAATCCAGATATACACAGCTCACGCCACAAAGCCACAAGAGGTACCGACCTCATCACCAGCAACTATCCACAACCAAGAGAGTACACCACACGAACACTGTCATGCCATATGAAACTCATCCGAGAGATACACTCCATCGGGTCCCAAAAAAACATCTCAGACGCTCACCCGAGAGACCATGCTCGTTAGATAACATCACTGAGGAAACATCGCTGAAACAACAAAACCACCAAACTCCTCGAATAGGGGATCGCCGCTAGGGGATACCAAGACCCACTCCTGTATACGTAGCTCACAGATAGGGGATCACTCCCAGGGTCCGCTGGGGGATACCACGACTCGATCTGGCATACGTAGTTCTCATAGATAGGGGATCACACCCAGGATCCGCTGGGGGATACCACAACCCGATCTGGCGCTCGACAGAAGCTCCACACTCAGATAGAGGATCATCGTCCATATAAAGATTGTCACGACGATACCAGAACCCTATCTGGTATAACTCGCGTTGTAGGGGATCGAACCGACGATGCCACAACCCTACCGAAACCACGCGCTGAGTAGGGGATCGCATAACCAACGATAATGTAACCCTACTATAAATCACATGCTGAGTAGGGGATCGTATACCCGATGATGCCACAACCCTACTGAGCATGTCCCACCGCGTAGGGGATCATATTTCTGATGATGCCACAAACCCTACGGGGTAACCTGCTAGATAGGGGATCACCGCCCATAAATAAGCGGTCACAGCGATACCAAGAACCCGATCTAGGTAAAGATGCTAGAGGATCCACTCCGGGCCCACCAGAGGGATACCACAACTCTAATAGTTTAAATATCCCATCGAGAGGATCACAAACTCATACGAAGGTTGTGATGCCACACGAACCCTCGTAGGAACGAACCAAGGGAGAACCCTCATCCACTGTTGGTCCAAACTTCGCTAACCCGAGCGACCCGCCACAACGCCACACTGTGCACCTCCTAGGCCAAAACTGAGGCCACCATCGCGTTCCACGTGAAAAAACAAGCAGGATAGGCTGTTTACTCGCCCGAAACGGAGCACCGGTGAAAAAGGCACTATTCACCGTAGCTAGCTCGTGCGGGGCCCACACTACGATACTGAAACTCATCGAGCAGACAGTACCACGACGATCCTCTCGAAAAAACAAGCGGAATCGTCTACTCGCTCGTCCAAAACGGACACCCGGTGAAAAAGGTACTATTCAATGAAGGCCAGCTCGGGTGGGGCCCACGCATGGATTCCGAAACTCATCGAACGGATCGCACCATTGCGATCCTCTCGAAAAAACACACAGGATCGACTATTCATCCGCCAAAATCGGACTCCTGATGCAAAAGCTGCGTTTCTCTGCAAACGCCAAAACCCGACCTCGTGGGGCCCGCACCCCGTTCTCAATCCTAACACCCGGAAACCATCTCAAAAAGTCCGTCGTACCATCAGGGTCTCAACGCCACTGATGGCACGTCAATCGGACGCTTCGGGTAGAAGTTACAACGGCTCGTAGTCGTAAAATAATAAAATAATATTATTTTATACAACGTTTCTAGCTCCCGGGTCACGATCCCGAACCTCTAAACCCTCAAAGTGAGTTCAAAAGGTCCGTCTCGACGCAAGGAGCACGTCGCCGCAAACGGCTCGCAAATCGGAGTTACGATTTGCGAGTTACGGGGGTTTAAAGAACCCCCGGAACATTCTGGCCGGACCACCGCAGGATCGCCGGAAAACACCGCGCCGCCGCCGGACTCGGCCGTGCCGGAGCCAGAAACCACCGCGTCGCCGCGGAACTCGCCAGAATCTGCCATGGCCGCCGCGGGTCTCGCCGGAAAACCGGGTTTTTCGCCGGAAAACATCCGGGAGCCACTGGGAGCACCCCGGTGCTCCAAATTCAGATCCGAAACATGTTTTGGAAAGCTCAGAACCCGAACTATACAACCCATATGAAAAATTTGAAGAAAAACAACACAAAAATGGGATCCGAGATTGTAAAACTCAAACTGCCTACCTCGCGGGCGAAAGGCCGACGTTCTGCCTCAGATCCGCGCTCCAGAGCTTCAGTTGCGCGCTCCTGGAACGTCCGCCGTCGAATTCCAAGCTCGTGAGAGCTTCGTTTGCTCGATTCGGCGGAGCGGCTGCAAAGAACGGCGAAGAACGCCGAGAGGAATGATAAAGGGGGGGGGGGGGGGCGCTGATATTTATATCAGCCGTCCGCCGGCGCCAAACCCGCCTCGGACCCGACGCCCGATGCGAACAAAAGTAAGGTCACCCCTAGGGTAAACGCATCGTTCTAAACGCAACGACGGACTCAGATTTTTCATCCGAGACTCCGTTCAGAAGTTATTTGAGCCGACGCTCGCACACTAACTTGCTACTTATTTAAGGAAACGCCCCTGGTGGTGTTTCTCACCGCAGGTCCGCGCCCGCAAAGTTTACACCCAGCCTAGGGTAAACGGCATGTTCCGGACACAACTGTGCCCTCAGATTCCCGTTCTGAGCTACCTTTTAGGAGATATCACACCCCCGCCACGTGCATAGTATAAAAATACTTAATATTTTTATAAAATTAATTTCGGGCACACCGGGCCTCGGAATCGCACGCCGTCTTCGCGCCTAGCTTTGGAATTATTCTTAGAAATATTCCAAAGTCTGACAGGGCCAAAAACCCGAGTACCTACATCCTCCCTCCCTTAGAACTTTTCGTCCCCGAAAATCCCTAAACACAAGGAAAGCGACTGGACTCTCAACTGGGTCTCACACACCAGCGAGCTCACCAACCAACACCCACACAGGGTCTTACCATTGCCCTGAACAAAACTCGAGCAAGAAACAAAAGGAAACAAGGCGTACCTCGATCAATCCGCGGTGCCTCTAGGTCGACTGCCTCTAGGGCATCAACTATCCTCGCCCTCGGTCACCTGCTCCCTGAGCTTGGCGTGGACCACCTGGGGGTGGGGGTGGTGGCAACTGGTACTTGCCTACCACCGCCTCCCGTTATACCAGCTCCGCCGCCACGTCCGCCGCCCTGCGGATCTCCTTGCTCGAGACGCTGCCTCTGTCAGGGAGGTCCATCGATCGGCTCCCTCTCAACAGCACGTCGAGTCGGACAATCTCTAGCAAGATGTCCCCAACCATCGCAAGCGTAACACCGCCTCTCCTGTGGCTGACCAAAACTGTTCTGCGATCCATGAGGCTCAGATCCTCCATCCTGGGGTCGCCTCCTGAAACGTCGGCCACGTCCAGACCCCTGAGTCTGTTGTCGGCTACCAGATGTCGATCCGACTGACAAAGTCTCAGCTCTCGCGTGCCCAGCACTAACAGGCAAGATCTGCTCAGCCAAAAAACTCTCCACCACCAACACGCGCTCCAGCACTCCAGCAAAGGTGGGCAGGCACAAGGAAACCACACCTGCTCGGATGTCCCTGCGTAAGCCTTGCTCGAAGGTCTGAGCCCTAAAGAATAGGTCTCGAACCATATCCAGGGAGTAGCGCGACAGGTCTATAAACCTCGCTGAGTACTCCGACACAGTCATGCTCTCTTGTCGAAGCTGAAAAAGCTCCTGGATCCGCACTGACCTCAGCGTCACCGGATAGAACTCCTCCCTAAAGAGTCGCTCAAACTCTACCCACGTGAGCCTCTCCTCGTCATGGGACTGCATCACCAAACTCCACCATCGCCCGACAGAACCATGCAGAAGGCTCGTCGCTAGGACCACCATCTGATCTGGAGGTTTCCTCACTAGGTGGAAAACTCGGGTGACTACCTCAAGCCAGTCATCAGCTGCCTGGGGGTCTGGATCACCCCGGAACCTCAGAGGTCACTGCCTCTGGAACTCGTGCAGTGCACTCAGCCTGCGTGCAACCTCGTCCTACACCGCCGACACAACCAGCTGCTCGACAGGTGGTGGCTCGACTGGAAGACCACCTGGAGGTGCAACCTCAGAACCTGCGCCCTACTCCACAGCCACTACACGGGGCGGGTCATCAGCACAATCCTTCTGCGGAACCCTTGCTGGCTATCGTCGTGGAGGCATCCTGAAATACATTCAAGATGCACTACAGTCAAAGAGTATATCTGGAGAGATGACTCAAGAAGAACAATGAAAAACCAAAAACCCAGTCCTATATGATGCATGTACCATTATGTCCCCGAGACCAGTGTACGAATGTCTCGAGTCGAAATGCAGGTTATCAGAGTCCTGGTGTATGGATACGTCGGCCGCCGCACCAACACTGGAGTCCCTGGCCTGAAAGCCGAACTCGAAACATCCTAACACTACCGCTATGCAACCCAAACCAAGCTCACAGCTAGACCAGCTACGCTCTGAGATCCCAAAGGTGGAACCTCATTTGATACCACTCTGTCACGACCCGACCCAACGGGGCTCGAGCCGCGACTCCCCAAGCCCGCCTCCAATAGGCTAGGGGCTGACGACCAGCGCCGAGTAGGCTATCACACACATGGGAGGCATTAGCCTAAGGTACCTGTACACACGCACCCACAAACACCTCTATGCAACAGTGCAGAGATAAGAAACTGGAAAGTAGATGCATGCATACACTATCCCACAACCAGAGAGCAACATCAAAAGTACAAGGGCAAAACAGGGCCCACCAAAAGAAAACTACAAAGCGCATCCAACCTGCTCTGAAGAAGGGGAACGCTGCCACAAACACCCGCCAGAAAGCTCCCTCGACACAGCTCCGGTAAACACCCCGGTCAACTCGCTCACTAAGCTCCGCCTGCTCCGGGTCCTCCTGGGACTCCGTCAAAAGCCCTGTGGTCTGCACAAGACACAAACATGTGCGGGAAAAGCCCATGCAGGGGTGAGTATAAACATACTCAGTAGGCACCCCAAAAACCCAAAACCCAAGGGAGCAACTGAAAGGCAACAGTCCGCTCAACCCAGCCAGAGAGAACCCAGACGAGAGAGAAACTCCATCTCGTGACCATCCTCGGCTAAACACAACTAGTCAGCTCAGCTCAGCTCAGGTGTATGCCCATACATACACCTTGAACAATCCAGATATACACAGCTCACGCCACAAAGCCACAAGAGGTACTGACATCATCACCAGCAACTATCCACAACCAAGAGAGTACACCACACGAACACTGTCATACCATATGAAACTCATCTGAGAGATACACTCCATCGGGTCCCAAACAAACATCTCAGACGCTCACCCGAGATACCACGCTCGTCAGATAACATCACTGAGGAAACATCGCTGAAACAACAAAACCACCAAACTCCTCGGATAGGGGATCGCCGCTAGGGGATACCAAGACCCACTCCAGTATACGTAGCTCACGGATAGGGGATCACTCCCAGGTTCCACTGGGGGATACCACGAATCGATCTGACATACGTAGTTCTCATAGATAGGGGATCACACCCAGGATCCGCTGGGGGATACCACAACCCGATCTGGCGCTCGACAGAAGCTCCACACTCAGATAGAGGATCATCTTCCATATAAAGATGGTCACGATGATAACGGAACCCTATCTGGTATAACTTGCGATGTAGGGGATCGAACCGACGATGCCGCAACCCTACCGAAACCACGCGCTGAGTAGGGGATCGCATAACCAACGATACCGTAGCCCTACTATAAATCACATGCCGAGTAGGGGATTGTATACCCGACGATGCCACAACCCTACTGATCACGGACCACCGCATAGGGGATCATATTTCCAATGATGCCACAAACCCTATGGGGTTAACCTGCTAGATAGGGGATCGCCGCCCGTAAATAAGCGGTCACAGTGATACCAAAAACCCGATCTAGGTAAAGATGCTAGAGGATCCACTCTGGGCCCACCGGAGGGATACCACAACTCTAGCAGTTTAAACATCTCATCAAGAGGATCACAAACCCATACGAAGGTTGTGATGCCACATGAACCCTCGTAGGAACGAACCAAGGGAGAACCCTCAACCACTGCTGGTCCAAACGTCGCTAACCCGAGCGACCCGCCACAACGCCACACTGCGCACCTCCTAGGCCAAAACCGAGGCCACCATCGCGTTCCACGCGGAAAAACACGCAGGATAGGCCGTTTACTCGCCCAAAACGGAGCACCGGTGAAAAAGGCACTATTCACCGTAGTTAGCTCGTGTGGGGCCCACACAACGATCCCAAAACTCATCGAGCGGACCGTACCACGACGATCCTCTCGAAAAAACAAGCGGAACCGACTACTCGCTCTTCCAAAACGGACACCCGGTGAAAAAGGTACTATTCACCGAAGGCCAGCTCGGGTGGGGCCCACGCCTAGATTCCGAAACTCATCGAACGGATCGCACCATTGCGATCCTCTCGGAAAAACACACAGGATCGACTATTCATCCGCCAAAATCGGACTCCTGGTGCAAAAGCTGCGTTTCTCCGCAAACGCCAAAACCTGGCCTCGTGGGGCCCGCACCCCGTTCTCAATCCTAACACCCGGAAACCATCTCAAAAAGTCCGTCGTACCATCAGGGTCTCAACGCCACTGACGGCACGTCAATCGGACGCTCCGGGTAGAAGTTACAACGGCCCGTAGTCGTAAAATAATAAAATAATATTATTTTATATGACGTTTCTAGCTCCCGGGCCATGATCCCGAACCATTAAATCCTCAAAGTGAGTTTAAAAGGTCTGTCTCGACGCAAGGAGCGCGTCGCCGCAAACGGCTCGCGAATCGGAGTTACGGTTTGCGAGTTACGGGGGTTTAAAGAACCCCCGGAACATTCTGGCCGGACCACCGCAGGGTCGCCGGAAAACACCGTGTCGCCGCCGGACTCTGCTGTGCCGGAGTCGGAAACCACCACTTCGCCGCCGCGGAACTCGCCGGAATCTGCCATGGCCGCCGCGGGTCTCGCCGGAAAACCGGGTTTTTCGCTGGAAAACTTCCGGGAGCCACTGGGAGCACCCCGGTGCTCCAAATTCAGATCCGAAACATGTTTTGGAAAGCTCGGAACCCGAACTATACAACCGATATGAAAATTTGAAGAAAAACAACACAAAAACGGGATCCAAGATTGTAAAACTCAAACCGCCTACCTCGCGGGCGAAACGCCGACGTTCTGCCTCAGATCCGCGCTCCAGAGCTTCCGTTGCGCGCTCCTGGAACGTCTGTCATCGAATTCCAAGCTCGTGGGCTCTTTGTTTGCTCGATTCGGCGAAGCGGCTGCAAAGAACGGCGAAGAACGCCGAGAGGAACGATAAAGGGGGGGGGGGCGCTGATATTTATATCAGCCGCCCGCCGGCGCCAAACCCGCCTCGGACCCGACGCCCGATGCGAACAAAAGTAAGGTCACCCCTAGGATAAATGCGCCATTCTAAACGCAAAGGCGGACTAATATTTTTCATCCGAGACTCCGTTCAGAAGTTATTTGAGCCGACGCTCGCACACTAACTTGCTACTTATTTACGGAAATGCCCCTGGTGGCGTTTCTCACCGCAGGTCCGCGCCCGCAAATTTTACACCCCGCCTAGGGTAAACGGCACGTTCCGGACGCAACCGTGCCCTCAGATTCCCGTTCTGATCAACCGTTTAGGAGATATCACACCCCCGAAACGTGCTTAGTATAAAAATACTTAATATTTTTATAAAATTAATTCCGGGAACACCGGGCCTCAGAATCGCACGCCGTCTTCGCGCCTAGCTCTGGAATTATTTTTAGAAATATTCCAAAGTCTGACAGGGCCAAAAACCCGAGTCGCTACATCTACATGTTTTTTACATTATTTTATGATAAACACAATGCTTTCTAGAAGAAATACTCTTTCAAAAAAACCAACCTCCTAATTCTTGAGAATTTTTCTTCTTCTGTCAAGATGGATGATTATTATGTCATTACCTCTTTACCTTGGAACCCAAAGTTTATTAATCTATGATTTATTAAATTATACCCATTCATTTTAATGGGTTATTTTATTTTCAATATTGATATATGTTTTATGTTCCATGCATGATATATGTTCCGTTTCATAGTTATAGTGCATCTGGAATTATATAGTGCAACGTAAAAGATATGATGTGATTGGTGCACCCGAAAGTATATATCTCTCCAATGGATTGGGTAATATTATTTACCTCATGAGAAAATGGAATTATGTGTTACCATGATTCTATATATGTTCACAACTATGTGTGGTAGTTGACCAATAAGACATGATGTTTCATTTTTATGGATTTCCACATTTGTTGACTTTTATTAGTGCTTCCTATCACGTTTATGATCCTATGCCCATTTTATGATGATAATAATTATTCTCACCCAATTTTATATTATTTCATGTTATTATCATTCCTCTTACTGGGATTTTATCTCCACCCCCTTTTTATGTATATCGTCACCTAATTACTTTTACTAAAGAGAATACAAAGACATACAATAAACTAGAGAAGAAGGAATTAAATAAATATTTATGGTATATTGTTTCAATGTTATGTATACTCTTAATTTTCCCTATAAAATAAACCATTAGATCATATTCATGTAATAATTTTATATTTTTTATCATTAAAATTATGTAATAGTAATTTTAGAAAAATTTGGGCCCAATAATTAGTATCAGAGGACAATCAGTTAATTTGAGAATAAGGATTAGAGAACAGTAGTGAAAACACATAGTTTGAGACTAAGTATAAGTAATAGCCCAATAATCAATTGTTTTAGGAATTGATAAACATAGGGACCCTACTAGATATGCCTTTATATTTAATTACACAAATGAATAAATTATTTATTCATGACCTATTGACTTTTGTTTTGTTCTAACCATTTCTATTTTAGAATATGGTGGGAAATAGGAGAATCTAGACCAAAATCCTGTGCAAGGGATAATGTGGTGATTTCATGAATGACATACCCAATTATTTGGGTCGTGGATGTCAAAATTTCATACTGATGGATACACATATGTCTTGTGTTGTGAACAATAGCCTGAATAATGCAGAACCTCTGCCTTCACTAAAGATGGATCAACTGGATATTGATTCTTTTATATAGAAATTAAAACCTATTTTTATTGTATCATTCGATCTACAAGTCATGGAATAGTGGGTCTACTCAATAGAGAAGATATTTTCTATTATTTTCTTTTCTGATATGGATAAGGTTAATATGTGTGTTTACTGTTGAGATGGAGAGGTCGATCGAGGGTGGGATTTGATTGAGAACAATACACCAAAGGATAAAATTGAAGGAATAGAGTGGGTGATATTTTAAGATAATGTTTCTTAAAATTTATTTCCCTGTAAAAATTTATAAAAATATGGATAGATAATTAACATAGATAAATAAAAAGAAATGAGAATTATTTATGGCATACAATAAAAATTTCACAAGGCTATCAAGGTACACTTCAGGTTTTGTTATCAATAATGATAGAAAAATTAATAGATTCCTTATTCTGTTAAGACTAAATCTTTAAAATTATCTAGAAATTAGAGTCTTTGGGGGTTATGAAGAATTTTTTCAATGTGATATTAAAGTGGAAATGGATTTTGGAGAATGGACCCAAGGTAATGGTGATAAGAAATTAAATATGGAGTTTCAAGTAGGAGGATATAATGGGAAAGGTGGAAAGAAAACTAAGCCACCCACATAACAAAAATGTGGGGAAACAAATCATGGTAACTACATAAAAGGGATGAGGAAATGCTTCATGTTTTGAAGAGTAGGCCACCTATCTCATGAATTTAGAAAATACAAGGGGAAGTCTGAAAATGTGGTGAAGGAAAGGAGAGAACCACCCATGTCCCATTGCTACAACTATAGGGAGAAAGGGAACTGTGTAAGCTAGTGGACTACACCTCAATTACTTAAGGGTAATCAGCATCGAAAACCACCAAATTCATATGTGAAATCTAAGGATTATTCTATTACTACTACTGAAGTGGAGTAAGAAAATGATGTTGTACAAGGTACCTTTTATATTTACTCAAGAATGAAAAATGTCTTATTTGATTATGGTTCAAAAAATTATTTTATATTCTATAATATTTATAGAACTATAGAGTTTAGGACCCAAAACATTTAATGACAGATATTTAAAAAAACACCATGTGGTACAATCATTGAAACTCAAGTGTTGGAATCCTCTCCTATTGGAATATATGGGAAGATTCTTCCAGTAAATATTGTAATTCTTCCCATAGTGGAATTCGAGGATATAATGGGGATGGATTGGATCTCTCAATATACAGAACACATCGAATGTTGGGAAAATGTAATATATTTTCATATTCCTATCTATCCCATTATCCTCTACAAATGCAATGCGGATCATGAATCACCTTTGGAAAATCCTTCAATTTATATCACAAAGAGTTACCTAGACATCTGTTATACAATGAGGTAGATTTCTCATTAGAACACATACGAAGAGCTATTCTTATCTCAAAGTGTCCATATAATACTGATCCTATCAAACTAGAGGATTCAAAAATGTAGTTCAATAAAATTTGGAAAAATGGTTCATACACCCTAGTTCATCACTTTAGGGAGTGCTATTGCTCTTTGTCCCGAAGAAGGATGCATAAATGTGGTTGTGTATTGGTTATTAGGAACTTAATAAGATCACTATAAAGAAAAAGTATCCTCTTCCAAGGATTGATGGATTCTTCGATTAACTATGAGGATATTAGTACTTCTCAAAGGTGTATATTTTTTCTGGATATCATCAGGTAAAGGTGAAGATGGAATATATTCAAAAGACAGCCTTCCATAAAATTTATTGACACTATGTGTTTTTGGTGATTCTCTTTAGACTTACAAATTATCATACAGTATTCATGAATTTCAGAAATAAGGTCTTTATATATTACCTACAAAACGTTTTGTAGTGTTTGTCGATGATGTTATCATCTACTCCAAGAGTAAAGAAGAACATGAAGAACATATATTTTTTTGGTGACATTAAGTAAATAGAAATTGTACACCTTGTTCAATAATTGTGACTTTTGGATGAAACAAGTCATATTATTGGGACATGTGATCATTAGTGATGGAATTTTTGTGGACCCTTAAAAAAGGCAATTGAGGAATAACCCAGACCCTCCAGTGTCATGGAAATCCATCGTTTTCTTGGATTACATGGGTACTACTGAAATTTTGTGAGAAATTTGTCTTGATTTTCAATCCTACTTACTATGTTAACAAGGAATGGGGTAAAGTATTTATGGACAGAATAATGTGAAGAAAGATTAAAGGATCTAAATAAATGGATGATCATTGTACCATTACTCACATAACCAAAAAGTTTAGAATGTTTAGTGATGTAAAGTGATGGTTCAATGCAACGACTGGGTTGTATACTCATAATACATTATAATGTGACAGCCTACGACTCCTGAAAGTTGAAGATATATGAGAATATCTACTCAACACATGATCTATAGTTAGCAGTAGTGATGTTTCCTTTAATATATTATGGCACTACCTCTATGGTGAGAAGTGATACCTATATACAAATCACAAGATAACAAAGTATATATTCAAACAAAAGGATCTCAACATGAGTCAAAGGATATGGTTAGATCTAATCAAAGAATATGATTTCACTATTCACCATCATCCTAGAAAGGAAAATAAGGTATATGATGCTCTTATCAGAAAAAAACCTTCTATTATATCCATGTTGTAGACAAAGAAAGACCATGTCCTCATAGATATGAAAAATATGTATTTTGAAATCATAAAGGAAGGGATTAAATCATACATTGAACAAAATATTTCCCAAACAACTATCTAAGATAATAATAAGGAGGAAAAATGGATGATCTAGAGTTACAAAATAATGTGAATAAAGAAAAAAAAGGGGAGCTTCAAGAAATCCATATCAATTATGATTGTGTTATTTGGATTGAAATGAGTCTCTATGTGCCTTCATCACCTTAGATAAAGAAATATCTACTGGGAAAATCATATAGATCAAATTTCTCTATCTCTATCAAGAGTTCTGAGATCTACCATGATCTCTGAGAACAATTATGCTGGGGAAAATTGAAAAAGGAGATTGCTAAGTATATCATAAGGTTCATGATATGTTAGAAAGTTAATGGTGAGCAACAAAATTCCAAAGGGATGATTAAACCATTTCCTATTCTCTTGTGGGAATGGTAGAATGTTACTATGGAAATTTTAATTGGTCTCCCAAAGACATCCAAAGAAAATAATGTGATATGGTTTGTGGTGGAATGAATCACTAAGACTACCCTCACTATCACTATTTTAAAAGATATCATGCTTGAAAAATTTGAATGAAATGGGGATACTATATGGGGTTCCAATCTGGATTATCTCTGATTGTGACCCCAAATTATCATCTAAATTCTAGAGGAGTCCTAAACATTATTTGTGTACTAAATTAGATTTTAGTATAGCCCATCATGCCCAAAATGATGGAAAATATGAAAAGAATATTCATACACTCAAAGATATGATAATATCTTACTCTATAGAATTCAAAGGTGCATGGGATTAGAATCTCCAATTGGTTGAGTTCTCATATAAGAAAAGCTCCCACTCGAGTATTCTGATGGCTATATATGATGCTCTTTATTGAAAGTGATGTAGAACTCAAACTTATTGGATTGAATTTGGAGAATAAGATCTACTTAGACCTGATATTATGCAGAAGATGATAGATAATGTTTAATCCATCCAATAACATATGAAATCTAATCAATTCTGGATAAATAGATATTCTGAAAACAGTCTATGGGACTTGGAGTTTGAAGATGGAGGTAAATTCTTCCATTTAATATCACCATGAAAGAGAGTCACATGATTTGGAAAGAATATGAAGTTATGGCCAAGGTAAATTAGCCCCTTTGAGATTCTAGATCGCATTGGATATGTGTCCTATCGCCTTGAAATTCCACTAATTATGGTTGAAGTTCATGATGTGTTCCACGTATCACTCCAATGGATGTACATACAAGATCCCTCGCATGTATTGACCATAGAGGTGGTACTTCTAGAAGATGATTTCTCTTATGAGGAGCACCTAGTAAATATTTTTGGATTAGAGAGATAATATTCTATGAAACATAACAACCCACCATGTCAATGTGTTTTGGAGGAACCATAAGTATGATGAATCAACTTGGGATCCGGAGGAGGCGATGAAAGAGAAATATCCTCATGTTTATGTAGAAAGAAATTTTAATGTGAAATTTCAAAAGGTAGAAAGAATTTAATGACCCAAAATTTTATCAATAAAATTTATCCCTTCATATAGTAATGTCATAAATCACATAAAATATTTTATAGACCATAATAAAAACATTATAAATGAAGAACTAATGAAACAAAAATTATTTCTAGAAAACAAGGAACTAATACTAATGAAATAGTAACATGAACTTAAGAATAGTAATATGACCCTTATGACTAGTAAACTGACCAAATGAATAGTAATATCCCTGTGACAACCGAGTCCCAGTGACAGCACATACACCCCCACCTTAACATGGCCGTCAGGTACTGGCCCACCAGGTACCACCAGTTCCCCCGCAGACATGTGGGGCCCACCCTAGGGTCCACCCACTTGCCCGAACGGGTCATCTGACTAATGATAGTCCCCATAGGCCAACACATGTCCTTTCTAGTGTGCTTTTTCCTCACTCACACACACCCTGGAAAACTTCCTAGAAGGTCACCCATCAAGATTACTACTTCAGGCCAAGAACGCTTAACTGTGGAGTTCTAATCAGACATGCTCCCGAAAAGGAAGGTGCACCTTGTTGACATGATTCATATCATTTAGCCATTTAACCCTTTATCATTTTGGGATGTTACAATCCCACATTAATGAATAAAAAAATTTAGGCATCTTATAAATTAACGAATGATATAATTATATCATAGTATATGTAAATAAATGTTTTGAAAATTATTAATTAAATTTTGGAATTTTTATAGGTCATAAATATTTAATTACAATTTTATAATAAATTAAACAATTAAAAGGAAAATTAATTTTTAGAAAATGTATCTATAAATTAATATGTTTATTTCTTATAGTTTTTAGGTAATTTTATGATACCACATATAATCTTTCAAAGTGTTTTAAAATCATTTATAATTTTAAAATTTGTATTTTCCATGTAAATTATGATGTTATTTGAAAATTAATTAATCATATTAAGAAAACTATTCTAATAAAATGGAGTTAATTTTATAATTATTCCCATCAAAAAATGGTTAGGGTAAATTTTTGGTGAATAGTAAAATATGATTATTTATGGTATAAATACATTATAAATTAAATACATTATTCATTGTGTAATGGATGATGTAAGCACCATTGGTTTAAAAACTAAAATGATCAAATTATTGCATTCAGTCTCAATAATAAACATTATTTCTTATCTTGATAAAAATAATAAACCAATGAATTAAATAAGAAGAAAACACACAATTCCTCCACTATAAAGATCACCCCTCACCCCCTCTTCTCATCTCACATGTCAAGCATTAATACTTACCCAAATTTCTACCTAAACCTCTCCCCAAGACCTACTATAATGTCCTGCAGATCTCAGTCTCATCAAAATAATGAAATCTTTTTCCTATGGAGGTTCTCAAGGAGGATAAATCCAAGAGGTAAAATCTTCTTCCATTTTCTTTTAATTACGTTTCCATTTCATTTGTTTTCTTCACCTACAGTCCTATTATCTTATCCAAATTGAATGATAACTCAAGTATAGTTTCTATACTAGAATTATATCATTTTAATAGAAGATCCATCACTAAACACCACTCATTCAATCTTTTTTTTTCAAAATGAAATCATCGCCTTTGATGTGTCAATTAACAGACATCGTGGATGATGTGCTTTAGTTTTTAATTAAATCTATCAATTATGAAAATAAAACCAGTATAATCATTGAAAAATATTTTAAAATGTTTGTTACAAACTCTTTATGTATTAGAAATAACATATTTACATAATATGAAATAATAAAACAAAATGATTTAATTGTGATTGAAAAAATTCAACAAATAACCTAAAACGATCATCATTAACATTTATGTAATAATTTATTATCATACCATTTAAAAAAATTCATTATAATATATTTCTATATTATATAATATAATTAATAAAATATAATAAAATTTCTGTATATTTATCCATAGTTTACAAGAACTTCCATTATTGTATACCAGCAAACCCATCCTGAAAACCATAGTAATAAAGGTTCCAAAACGATGAAGTTAAATGCAATAAGTTACCTAAAAGTCCATAAATGAAAAAAATAAAACCATAATGAATAAAATTCATGTATAAAAGGTAATTTAATTTACAATTAATGAATATAATATGATTATTCATGACATTAAAGTTAAGAAAACATTTAGGCCGAAGGTAAGGAAAATTATCAAACCCAACTCTCTTTATTAAAGTTTTCCCTCTATTACTCCATTTTTAGTATGTATATTCCATAAATATCATTTCTTTATCACAATATCACATTTTATGGGATATAATTTTTTTCTTCTTTAGTTTATGATAAACACAATGTTTTCTAAAAAATGCTTACTGAAAATAAACACACATTTTACTTCTTGAGATTGTTTCTTCTTCACTCAAGGTTGATGATTCTTACGTTATTACCTATTTCATTTGGGAACCCAAATTTTATGAATGTATTCTTTATAAAATAAAAAATAATAATTTACATGGGTTATTTTATGTCCAATATTGATATATGTTTTATGTGGAATGAATAATAATGTAAATGTTATGAAGTGATGGGTGCACCTTGAATTATATAGCGCAATGTAAATTATATGATATGAAAGATGCACTCAATATTATATAGAGCTTTAATGAATTGGGTAATGTGATTTATCTCATTAGATAAGTGAATTATTCATGAACATGATGCTATATTTGTTCATAAATATGTGTGGTAGTTGACCACTAAGACATGATGTTTTATTTTATTGCATTTCAACATTTCAATCCTTTTATTAATGCTTCTTTCCATGATTATGATCTTATGACTATATTATGATGATAATAATTATTCTCACCTAATGTTATATTATTTCATGTTCTTACATATCCTCTTACAGGGATTTTAGGTCACTAATGTTTGATGAATATCCCCAGGTAATTACTTGTACTAAGGAGAATGCGAAGACCTCTACGAAGCTAGAGAAGAATGAATTAAATAAATGTTTATTCTATATTTTGTAAATATTATGTATGATAATATTTTTTATAGGACACTAAACCTTTGGATCCTTTTATGTAATGCTTTTATGTTTTTTATCTTTAAAACTATGTAATAGTAACATATGAAAAAGTAGGGTTGCTATATAAATTCTAAATTTTATAGACCATTACCAATTTTCTGAAGGACACATGAAGCTCCCAAAAATAAAAATAAAACTATATTTTTTATATTGAAAACACACACTTTGAGTCATAACAACCACATTTCATTCCATATTGAAATTCAGTTGATTTCTATACATCAAAAATGAATTATATATTATAATCCTTATGTTTGAAAACAACTCGATCTCATTTTCTTCGTTTTGACTCCATAAATAGTTTGTAAAGGTAGAAAATCCTTCAAAAACATGTGTCAAGGGGCCAAAACCAGGAAAAAAAGACATATTTCCATGAAATTAGAGGGAAACAATAATGGATTTGTTTCTGTATGAACAAAATACACATCATGTTGAGTTATATTTTTCTTGGGTTGCGTGTAAACACGTTTTTCGTTTTTTAAAACATTTAGACATGAATGGAATGGTACTAGCCATATAAAATTATATAATATCGACACTAATTAATTTTAAAAACCTAGTTGAATTATTTTTGACATGTATACATAGAAAAAACAAAAAATTGGCCTGTAGTGTGGTTGAAATCACTCGGTAAACATTTTTAAAGGTGCCGATGACTTTTAAAATGTGTATCAGAGGCTAAAAACTATTAAAAGGATATTGGATTTCCATGAAATCATAAAAATATGACCTAGGATATTTTCTTCAAATGTACAAACCAATAACACATCATTCTATGTTATGGTTTCCCTAGGATGTCCATAAATTGGTTTTTAGTGTTTGAAAAGACATAGACGTGAATGTAATGATAAAACCCATAGAAAATGAACTCATATTGATATGAAATCATGAGACAATCACAATCTATTTATTTTCAATGTGTATGCAAAGAAAAAATATCAATACAATGTGATGTTTGGTCACAATGGCTTGGTAAACTATTTTTAAATGTGTCTAGGCCTTTATAAATTTGTCTCACGGTGTAAAGAATAGGAAAAAGATGTCAAATTGAAAAAAATAAGGAAACTACCGAAGATTGATCTTTGAAATGTAGAAACTCACATCACAACATTCCAAGTTACAATTTTCTCGAGATTCCCATAAACACATTTTAAGTGTTCTAAAACACTAAAACGTACATTTAACATTCAAAAGGAAATAAAGAAACATCATATTAATATTAAATCATTATAAAACAACATAGGATTTATTTTTTACATGTAATTAAATAAAACATGCCAATATGATGCATGGTGTAGTTTGAATGACTCAATAGTCAATTTATAATGGTACCAAATCCTTAAAAAATTTTGTATCAGGGGTCAAAACCAAGTAAATGTCATTATATTGACATGAAATAAGAGGAAATTAACAATAGATTTATTTTTTAAATATCGGAACTAATGAAATGTCATTATGAGTTACAGTTTTATAGGATGACTGTAAATGCATTTCTAGTGGATTAAGGCACATAAACATGTGTGTAGTGGTCAAACCCATTAAAGAAGTCCTCAAATTGTCAATAAATCATAGTAAAACCACCATTTAGATATTCACGACATGTATTCATCGAAATCATGTCAATATAATGTGTGGTGTGGTGAGAATGGAGAAGTAAATAGTTTATAAAATTACTGAAGCCTTTAAAATGAGTTTTTATGGGACAAAACCAAGCAAAAACCATCAAATTTCCTCGAAATCCTAAGAAAATGATCATAGAATTATTGTTAAAATTTTTGAACCAAAGGCATGTCATTTTGAGTTATTGATTTACTATGATTACTATAAATGCATTTTTAGTGTTTTAAAAAAATTAAAATGTGTGTGCAATGATAAAAAACAATAGAAAATGACCTGGAATTCATTTAAATTCATTGGAAAAATCACTTTGGAGATATTTTTGATGTTTACGCATAGAAAAAACATCAATCTAATATGTGGTTTGGTCAGAATGGCTTGGTGAATAGTTCTTAATAATGCTGAATCCATAAAAAAAGTGATTGGTGGTTCAAACCCAATAAAGTACCATTTTATTGAAATGAAATTATATGAAAATGACCATAGATGTTTTGTTGAAATATAGGAATTGAAGACACATAATTCAGTTTTATAGTTTTCCTGGGATTCCTCTAAATAGGTTTTTAGTGTTCTAAGACACATAACTATGCTTGTAATGGTAAAAACTACCGAAATTGACCTCAAATTGACATGAAATCATGGGAAAACCACCATTGATTTGTTTTTTAAGTGTGTGCATAGAAAAAACATAAATGCGATGTGTAGAGTGTTCAGAAGGGATTTGTAAATGGTTTTTAAAGGTATTGAATCATTTAAAAACATGTCTTTGAGGAAGAAACTATAAAAAATAATCAGAATGAAATAGAATCAGAGGAAAATGACTATATATTGATTTTTGAAATATATGGACTGATGACCTGTAATTCTGAGTTATGGTTATCCCTGGACACCTATATAGTTGTTTTTAGTGTTTCAAAACACATAAACGTGCATGTTACAGTAAAAACCATATAAAAAACTTATATTGACATGAAATAATTTAAAAACACAGTTGGGTTTTTTTGTGACCTTTATGTATAGAAAAAACATTATTCTGACATGCAGTGTGGTCAGAATGTATTGGTAGACATTTTTAAAATGTATCGAATCATTTAAAAATGTGCTTTAGGAGAAAAATAGAAGTAAACGACATTATGTTACCATGAAATCAAATTACAAGATTTTATATTGATATTTGAATTGCAGGAACTGATGAAATTTCATTCAAAGTTACATTTTTTTCGGGATGACTGTAAACGTATTTTCACTAATTTAAAACACTAAAACACTAGTGTAAAGTTTGAAAACCTTGAAAACAATCTCTTATTGACATGAAATCATGGGAAAACAAATGTTTTTGGTATTTGGGACTTTTAGACATAGATAACACATCAATATGACATGTGATTTGGTCAGAGAGGCTCAGTAAACATTTTTAAAGGTACCAAAGCCTTTAATAATTTTTGTCGGGTGGTCAAAACCAAGAAAAATCATTGAATTGACATGAAATCAGAGGAAAATAAACATATATTTATTTTTAAAATGATGGTACTGAAAACATGTCATTCTATGTTATAGTTTTCATAGGATGCCCTTAAATTGGATTTTTGGGTTTGAAAACACATAAGACTATGTGTAATGGTCAAAACCATAGAAAAAAACCATTTATTGATGTGAAATCATGTGAAATTTTTGGTTCAGTTATGTTTATGTGACCTCATAAAAAACAAATTAATATGATGTGTGTTGGGGTCGTAATGGATCGTTAAATGGTTTTTAAATGTACTTAAGCCTTTTAAAAATGTGTGTCAGGGGGTCAAATCAAATAAAGCATCATCGTATTCCTATGAAATTAGATAACACAATCACAAATTAATTTTTTTAAATGTAGGAACTAACAACATGAAATTTTGAGTTACTATTTTCCAAGGATGTCTGAAAACAAAATTTTATTGTTTTAAAACACTAAAATTGTCATTTAATGTTCAAAAATATACAAAATGACTAAAAATTGATATTAATTTATTAAAAACCCACCATTTAGTTATTTTTTACATGTAATCTTGACAAAACATCAATACGACATGTGGTGTGGTAAAAATGACCCGATAAATGGTTTTTGAAGGACTGATGCCTTTTAAAAACATGTGTCGGGGATCAAAACTAATAAAAAATATTTTTATTGAAATGAAATCAGGGGAAATCAATAGTATATTTATTTTTTATACTTATTAATTGACCGAATGTCATTTTAAATCATGATTTTCTCATGATACCTTTAAATGTGTTTTAGTGTTTCAAAACACTAAAACCAGTGTGTAATGGTATGAACCATAGAAAACGACTATAGATTGATGTGAAATCTGGGTAAAACCACATTTGAGTTATTTTTGAAATATATGTTGTGTTTTCATATCAAAGTATTTAATATATTTTTATTAAGTATATTTCAAGAAATCCATACGTCAAATTAAAAAATTAATTAAAAGGTTATATACTTATACGTTTTTAGTTTCAAGTGTTGAATCATATCTTAAAAAGGTTGGTTTATGTTTTCAATGTTTGGTTCATAAAATTCTATTTGTTTTATATTAAATTTAGACCATTTGATCAATAAAATAATAAATTTAATGTGAATCATTATTAATATTTTCTGTGTGTTTTCCCTTTCCCATTTCTTTTCATAAATGTTTCTTTTTTATTTTTGGTCATAGATGATGGTTGTAGGTAGATGGTTAACCATTAGTATCCATTACACTTTTCGTAAAGAATTCATTATGGTTCTTATTTTAAAGGGTATGTTTAAATTATTTCAATGTTTGTTCTATAAATATTATTTATTATGTTTTTTTAATTTATATCTATATTTTGTTACATTTGATGAGATGATGTTTTTAGTTTCTGTTGATGGGTTGATGTAGAGGCAAACAGATGTAGTGGAGGTCATGGGGTGGATGTGTATTTAGAATGGGTTATTATTGACCATATTTTATTTGTATATATTGATGATTGTGGTATGGGTTTACTGAGGTTATTATTTGACTTAGTTTATGGTGATTGAGGTTATGCTGACTGAGGTTACGATGATTATCGATGTATATATATATGACAGTGGATGTATCATGTATTATGTATGTATGATGGGTTTATTATGAATTTATGTGTTAGTTTATTACATATCAGTATTTTTATTTTTTTATTTTTTATAAAAAAAAATTTAAAATATTTATTAAAAATATTTAGAGGTGGTTTTTAAGAATAGATTCTAATTTTTTTTATGAAAATCATAATTAAAAGCAGTTAGTATTTACTACCACTAAACATAATGAATTCAATATATTTATTTTATATTATGTTCATAAAATCAATTTTTGCACAATTTTTTTAAAAAACTTTCACTAAATAAAATAAAAACCACCGCAAAATGTTTTCAAAATTACACAATTGAGAATTATCACTAAATAGAAAAAGACATCATGAAATGACAACCAACCATAAAATATGAGGCAGTTTGAGTAACTACCTCTAAACAATTATGTGGTGGTGTAAACTTCCATAAATTACATTATTTTGTCGCGAATCAAATTTTTTAGGAGGCTATGAAGGTTTTTAATTATAATTTTTAATGTGGAAAATTTGATAGGGTCAAGTTCCATGTATATATGATTATTTTGGGAAATGAATGAATATATAAGAATTAAGATCCGACGTTATTATTTTCTATCTTTTTTAGTATTTTGAGAGAAATTGACCGCACCTTTCATTAGGCATGAAAAATTAGTTTTTGTTCCCTTATAATTCGACTTACTATGAAGATAATAGTAGTCGGGTTGATCCCATAGAGGAAATTTAGAAGTGCGTACAATTCATGTGAATGAAAAAGTGAATACACAACATGTGAATGATTAGTAGATTGAATTTTGGTCTCCCTCATATTCATGGTTGTGTACTTGAGCTGGATGAACTCTGTCTCGGATAGGGTACACATCATGCATTCAAAGAGTACATGATGTGTATATGTCATTTTTTCTGGAATATACCAGATTTGGGACTTTGATTAGAAACTCATGAAAAAAACCATGAATACCGAAATAAATTATTTGAACTATAAGAAAATAGGTATCTAGTGAACGTGTGATTGAAAAATTAATAAAATGTATGAAAACGTATACACTAATTAGTAACATCAAACTCTCCCACACTTAGCCATTTTCATTCCCTCGTGATAAATCTCAACATCTAATCATAATAAATCCATACTATAATAAGGGATTCATTAAATTAAATACGTATATAAATATTTTAGTTAAAGTAGAGTATTTTATAAGATAGAAAATATTTTTCTATTTCAAAAATATTCATATCATGTTTCTTGTATAATTCAATTAAATACTGTCAACGGATTTTAGTTTCTTTTTTCAGTTTTTTATAAATATGAATTCTTCTTTGTGATTTACCTCATATTAAAAATGACACACTCATCACTCATGATCATTTAGTTTGAGTTATTCCTAATCGCAATAATATTCTCTAGATCTATATGCTTGAAAGTATTATAATTATTCACATAGAAATCAAATAAAAAATAATGATGTATTTCATTATGATTCATATATTTTTGGGGATAAGGTTAGGTTGGTAATGATGTGAAAAATAATATAATAGTATCAAAATTGGAGGATGAATTATTAAATAATAATTCATTATATTTAATAAAAATCATAATGAAAATGAATTCCTATCAAGATATATAAATGGTTAACATCAACATGATCTTCCATTTCCATAATAGGTTTGAAAACCATCAATATGTGTAATGACTGAATTTGTCAATATTTTTTATTTTTCAACAATTTTTTGTTTTTATTTTTATTTCAAAAGAGAAAACATTAGAATACAAGTAATTGTAGATTTGGAAACCTTCTATGAAAATTAAAAATGGACACTCTCCCCCACACTTAATTTCTCAATTTCTCACCAAAATATACAATAAATCACCAAGAAATCTTTTTAAATATAAAATTAATAACCATGTTGTATAATCAAATAATATGGGTAGGAAAGATAAATTAGCATAAAATGTGGATTTTAATCTTGGAATTTCATGGTTTTTATGGTTTTCATGGAGCTAAGACCTAGGGTGGGTCTCAAAGTAAAAAATGGATGAAAAAAATAATATGCCTCAGTCATTTTAATGTGATTTAAAATCATCACATTTTGAAGAGAAAAACATGAATGCCATAATAATCATCCACATCACATGAATCTCTCAACAATGCGAGTAAAAGGTAAAATATGGAAAAGGGATAATAATACCTCTAAAAAATGGGGATAATTATGGGTTAGTCAAGTGGTGACATGAATATCAATGATCTGTCTATTTAATGAAAATGGGAAAAAAATAAAAAAAATAAAAATATATCTGTAATGATTTTAAATACATTAAAATTAAAATTAGTATGTATCATTTAATATTCACATTTATATATTCATTATTTATAATTATAAATAATCAAAATATTTCCAAATTTTAACATATTTCATCTATTTAATGATTCATTCTAGATTAGTTTTAGGAAAAATACTAGTGTAGTCAAGTGATTCTACACACTCGTAATATCCAGATGGTCTTCCAACTGAAACACTATGGAATAGAAGGGGTTGTGGAATGAAATATCAGGACTAGTTCATGGTAGAGTAATGCAAGAAGTAATATAAATAATGTAATTGAAAATAAATTCCAAAATAGTACACAATGCATGGTGATGTAGAAAAATTGGAAGGAAGTTCAAGAGAGATTCCCATGAAGTTCCAGGGTACATATGACTATCAATTGTATGGAAGAAAGAATTCTACATACACACAAACAATAAAATTGAAAACGAACACTAAGAAAATATATATATATATATATATATATATAATGAAAATCCAAGTGTCAAAAACAATCATAATGTGGACTTCGAAGAGGCACTGTCTGTAACTAGGGTATCCTGTAGGGAGGGATCCGTGGTAGGGGAAGCAACATGTGTGGGTTCCTCATTCTGCTAGGTTGGATTGATTAGAATATCCCAAGATACATCAGTAGAAGTGTAAACTATGATCTAAAAAGATATGAGCACAAATTAATTGGCTAGATCACTGAACTAGGCATTTGGTATGGAGGAATGTGGATCCTATCGAGGAGCAAGTGCTAGGGAGAACTGAATTCCTAGGTTCTATAAAATGATGCCCAACATAGCTTATATCCAATTAGGGAGAGAATTTACTACAATATCGGCTGGGGGTTTGAGTGGAGGTGGGGATACGGATGGTCAACATGTAGTAATAGTGTAAGAGGATAAAACTAAAGAAGAAGTGGGGAGGGAGGATCAAAAATGTCTAGTTGTGGAGGGGCTGGAATTGGTGTAGCAACACTTCCAAGGGAAAGTGGGCCATCACCCACCACAGTGGTTATGGGGGATCCTTCACGAGGAAAACGGTATCTCCGCACCTCTCAAATATCATCATTTGAATAAGCATGATCAATTACATCTAATTGGGATAACCTAATCGGTCATTAGTAATATATGGATCAAACACCCCTAGATGGTGTGCCAGTAGGGTGGCATAAATTCTATCACTAAGGTTTCCTTGATGGCCTATGAACATGGTACAAATATAGGAGGTGGAAAAATAATGGAGGACAAGGAAATCCGGACAGAATACATAGGTATATAGATCCATGCTAATTCCAAACAAGAAACACTTTAGACGCCGAAAAATTGTCAAGTGCTAAAGGATGTATTGGTGCGACAAATAGAAGACATATTTTGACCTGGTGATCCATTCTGGGGGGCTTGGAAGGGCCACAAGTAAAATTATCAGGTGTGCATGAAAAAAATATCTCTTGCATGGAAAACCGCAGGTTCCGAGGAATTTTTTTTTTCGCATGCGCAAAAACATCTGTGCCATCGACCGCGAGTGCAAAAATTTGCACGCGGCCACCCCCCCCCCCCCCCCCCCCACATTGGAACATTTGCACTGCTGACACGGGCACACGATCATTCACATGGACCCGTTTCCAATCAGATCTGATTACCCCGAGTGCCTATAAATATAAGGTACCCCTTCAACTTCTAACGGATGAATAATCCAAACTATCACCTCTGCTCGAAATCCACCTCTCCAGCACACAAAATATGGCTTTCTGGTACTATATTATTCATGATAGGTCGCCCAGGGGTCTTCCATTGTATGAGACCACTCGGGCTGGACCCTCATCTAAATCCCTTCGAGTCTCGTCCCCTGCATGCAATCCCATCAAATTGCATGCAATCCCTTCCAATTACGCGCAACCATTTTTCTTTGTATGCAACCCCTTCCAATTACTCACAGCCCTTATTCCTGCGCAATCACTTCCAATTGCGTGAAACCCTTCTTCCTTACGCGAAATACCTTCCAATTCCGCTCAACCCTTATTCCTTGCATGAAATCCCTTTCAATTGTGTGCAACCCTTATTCCTTGCATTTAATCCCTTCCAATTGTGTGCAACCCTTATTCCTTGCACTCAATCTCTTCCAATTTCATGCAAAACCTTGGTTCCCCAATTTCCCACTGACCCGGTCATTTTCACGAAATTGTCTCAATTGTGTGCCAAATTGCGTGCAAATCTCCGCAATTGTATGCTATCCTCCGTGGCCCCTCACCCTGTCCTTTTCCACGCTATGGATCCATTTGCGTACAACCCATCCGCTTTGGGCATACACTTCTGCACATGTTCAATGTCCCTCTTCTGGAAAACATTTTCGGGTGCCTCTTAAGCCCTAAACATCTTTATTATACACCCTTTTATCATACGACCCTCTAGGATCAAATAAAGTAACTTCAAAGACCCTTGAGAAGTGTTTCACATTGCGTTTCTTGGCATCCTTCTTCTTCGCATAGGCACGCTAATGGATATTTCTTCTTCTCATAGCCACGCGAATGTGGACCCCCAATGGGATCACCTCTCGACACCCCCCACCATGGCATTACCGATGCCTTACTTCCCTCAAAGATGGATGGTATCATTTATGTAAGTCCTAGGTGTGCGAAGTGAACCCACCTCGTCCGAGCTGCAGGTCGTTAAACGGGAAAGCAACATAGTCCTCAGCACATGATGTTAAACTGTGACCATGCCCCATGCATGAGATGCGGGGTTCCCCCACCTTGGACATTCTACATGCCCACTGGAATCCAAATTAATGAGATCGTTCTGCACATGGAATGGGATCCTATTTATCAGATCAGCGTCTGTATGCGGGGAAATTGGTGACCACCTTGGTGTAAGCCACTAGCTTTCCTTGTAGGAGGTAGCATCCCTGCTCCTCCTCTCTCCCCAGTTGAAATTTCCCTCTCCCACGGGGATTTTTCACTATCTGGGCCTCTATCCGGGAGTAAGTACCAATCTTCCTCACCTCGGGCTTCTAACCAAATGTAATCCCTTGTTTCCACTTTGGGACACTAACCACGCGTAAGCCCCTATTCCACTTCCCACGGACGTAACTTTCACGACGTGATCATCAGGTCTTTTCTTTCTCTCGTTTCTCACACCGAGCATAACTCACAGGGGCTTAGAGAAAGCATTGACCATGACATCTTCTCTGGGCAGCCTAGAGTGTATGTCCCTCACACCCATCCCGAACTACATGGACATTGATCCTTGCCATGGTAAGGTACGTTGGAAGCCTCCATGAGGTTCATGCCCACTATCCATTGGTCTTTCCATCCCCCTTCATGTTGGTTCACCAACCCACCCGAACTACGAGGTCTTTGATCCATGCCAAGGCAAGGTATGTAAGAAGCCTCCCCGAGGTTCAATCCCACCATCAATTGGTCATTCCTACCCCCTTCACATCGGTTTTCCAACCCCTTCGTAACTATGAGGTCTTTTAACCATTCCATGGAGAGGTACATAGGAGTCCTCTTTGAGGTTCATTCCCAGCATCAATTGGACGTTCTGACCCCCTTCTCATCGGTTTCAAAACCCCACCTGAACAACGAGGTCTTTGACCCTTTCCAAGGCAAGGTACGTAGGAAGCCTACCGGAGGTTCAAGATCACCACCCATTGGTCCCAACCATCTTCACGTCGGTTCCCACTCCATTATAAACTACATGGGTTTTGATCCTCATCTCTTGGATAAGGCAGGACGACCCCCCTGAGGTTTGACCCCATCCAGCGGTATGTCATTGCGATGCTATCCAGCAGTAAGCCATTGCAACCCCATCTAGCAATAAGTAATTGTGACCCCATCCAACAGTAAGTCATTGTGACCCCATACAGAGGTAAGTCGTTGTGACCCCATCCAATGGTAATCCATCGCAATCCAATCCAGCGGTAAGACATTGTAACCCCATCCAGTGGTAAGGCGTTGTGACCCCATCCAGTAGTAAGCCGTTGTGACCCCATCCTGTGGTAAGCCATTGTGACTCCATCAAGCGTTAATCCCTTGTGTACCCCATTTTATGGTAAGCTGTTGTCAAGTGAACTAAAAATACATTGATTCACATCCATTGGGATATGTTGGAGGTCTCTTTGAAACCCAATCCCAACATTATCGTCGTCCTCGAGTCCACTCCATCTTTTTCTACACCCAATTTACATAACCATCCATCATCTATTTTGTTTCTTACCCGGGACACCACATCCCGGTGGGATCATGCCACCCCATTCCCCATTCACATCAACAATGATCGGGTAGCTAACCATGAGTTTTCCCCAAAATTGGTGTTCCCTCTGTGGGTCACACTCACCTGATCCACTCTTGTCAGTGTTCTGATCAGTCTGATCTGTCTCCGCTAGACATTAAACACGCGGCATACCCTGTGTTAAACATAGGAAGCTGATTAAAACCTCAGATACATGCCTATGGAAGAAAATTCCCCACATTCGATGTGGGATGCCTCAGGCTTCCGCACCCTCATGAAGACCTATAATAAGGGGAAGAAACCCAGACGTTCCATTGTCCATGTTTCCAAAAATTCCAGTGATTTCCAACATGACTACTCCCCTGACCAAACATTTATGCCCTGACCGGCCCCTTTGGATTGTCCCAACAGAAGAAGTGTAATTAACTGGTGTCCATGAAGATATGGCACTAGGAGGAGTTTCACAAACAATGTATTAAGTGTATAAGAGACACCCAAATTAGGTGACGAGTTTTGAGGAGGAATCAACGAAAGAATGAACTGACATCCCCTCATCCCATTTCGATCAAGGAGCAAATGTTCTTGAAAAAAGAACGGATGCTGCCTGCCTTTGGAAAGCGGGAATGCGGGGCCACAAACTGCACCACTATCCTCTAACAAGATGGACGCGCACTCCCCGATGAAAGCATCGCAAAAATAAATGGGGAACTCGAAGTGAAACTCTTCTCCTCAATATGAAGATTAGTAGCATTCATGAAATTAGTGGATTAGTATGTCACTGGATCCAGATATTCGGTGTGGGGTCCCACCGTGCAAATAGCGATCCTGGCATGAAACACACTAGAAGTTGAGGCAGTCGAAATGTTGGACATATCGATCTACGATGTTGTTAGCAGGGATCCCTCTTACCGGTCATGGAAGAAGGAATAGTGATGGGGAACTAAAGGTTGATTCCCTTTTTCTTTCAGCACTGATAAGTTACTCTCACTACATTCAGGAACCAAGCTGCTGCACCCGGAGCACGATCACCACCTGCCCACTGATGCAAGGGCAGGGGAAGTACCAGTGAGGCCGACCCGCACATTTCTGCATCTTTTTTGATGGTATCAACCTCCATGACTGATGGGCACCTCCACCCCATATCTCCCTCTGAGTTCATCCAGCAAAGGGTGATCAATGAACTCGTACACCGATCTGAGGAGGACGGTATTATCTCGACTTGGGATATGGCCCACTTGGATTTTGAGGCATTTGTGCCTCATCGTCAATGCTACCCCCAAGGGTTGTGGAAGGATCCAATGCTCCCCATTAAAACATATAACCATTTCGGGAGCCTCTCCCTAGAACATTATGACGACTCCATGCCCTACACCGATGAGGTAGGGGATATCCAGGTCAGCCCATCTAGGATTCCATTCCAGGGGAACCCAGTAAGGGCCCCCACCTAGCCACATCAGTGCCACCACTGACTCGTACTGACCGAGGAGTAGGTAAGTCATGTATTGCACCATCGGCTCCAGTCCGTCTGACCTGACGCCAGCGTCTGGCGCAAGATGAAGAGGACGTCGTCCAAGGTTGTTGACGTCAGTGGCTTCTGGGGCCCGAGCCACCACCGACTCATATCACCAGCTCCCTGTATACGCTGAACAGGGTAATTTTTACTCCCGAACAAGATCGAGGCCCCAACCACCCCAAGGGTAGGCTTGGTCGACTCTCTTCGTCATTGGCACAGGCAGTGGCCGCCACAGACTAACCCGTAAAGATTCCACCCAGTACAAAGGTCTGCCCCATACCTCTACCATGGAGAACGTTGTCCTTCCATGCTTCCAGGCTTGTCATGGAGGTCCACCCCATTCCACCTTCAATCCAAATGAGGATCCTCATGCAATGGTGACACTCAGTATGGAAGTCTCTCCTGTTCCCACTACACTAGATATGGAGCAATTTCTCCCACCACAGACCATTGGTATGGGGACGTTTCACATCTGGTCACTCTTCAACATGGGGACCCTTCCCATGTCCTCGTAGCAACTGGCGAAGAATATCCTCTCCCCAAGAAATCAGAGGATTGAAGGCCGGCTTCACTTCACCGGTGCCCAACATGGAGGTCCTACCCGTGTTCAGATCGACTAGTATGAGGACCCTCCTCATACTGATGTCACCAGGGGAAAATATCATGGAGGCCCCCCTTGCTCTTATCGGCTCCAAAAGAGGTCCTACCCACTCAAGCGCTACCCACAGATGTGCTCCCCATGTCCCCTTTGATATCGGTCCTGGTGCTCCTCGGACCCCGTCATACTCAGGTGGAAACCCTCTCCGCTTCTGCACCAGTGCAGCTGAAGGACCTCCTCATGCCAGAAATCTACCCTATCCCGAAGAGATATCTAGGGGTAGGAATTTGGGTTGTCTCCGACATAAGAAAAATTATGGGAATGTCCGAACAGAGATAAAACTAGTTTTCTTCTCAAACTCCGAAGAAGAATTGGACTTAGCGCGGGAACCCTCCCCTCACTCATCTGAGTTAAGGGCTGGGGCAAGAACGAGGTGCATAAGCCTAGTACTCTTATAATGCGAGGTCTATCGAATTCCAAACTCCCTCCATAGGTATATCACGTAGGATAAAAATTTGGCAACCCCGAAGGTTAGGTTCGTGAAATCACCACCGTCATCACCAAAAGAACTCTCTACCTTGAGTAGAGATCATAGAGAGCTATTATGGGGACCAATGGTGGGAGAGCAACAGTGCGACCTATCACCAAAATCCCTAGACCCTACACCATGAACTGTGGCTATCATCCCAACTTACCGCGATGTGGTGGCTAAGTCACTACACTCCTTGGAGGATACCCCGAGATGTTGTAGTTTGTCGGCTCACTCACCGTACTCTCCAATGGCCAGCCTATAGTCCCGGCGGTCTACCTCGGTAGCTCTACTAGTTCCTCAGATACCTCTGATTGAAAAGTGGATTAATGAAGGGCCAGAACCTGAATCTGATCCAAGGAGCTTATGGAATATCCTCGTAGCAGACCACTTCCCTGAGATGTTTTAGCCCATGGTCGTGCTGATTTTTTGCACACCAGAATCCCTCACCCTAGAGGAAGTTTATTTTTTCCATCAAACCATCTGGGCGACACACTTTTTTATTCATCATTAGCGCATGGTTTATCCTAGGAACCAAGAGCATTTTGGAGAAATTGGCAAGAAATGTTGTCTAGTTGATTTGGCCGCACTCCCTGTGGCCCAGCGCCCCGAGTCACCAAGCCATCGTAAGGCCCTCTAATAGTAATGCATTCAGAATTTCAAGTTACTCTGCATGATTATCAAGGAGGATTCACCCCATTTTCAAGTCTGTGGTAGGGGGTAGTATGCTTCCCTCCTCTTCAGTCTTATATGATGGCATTCCGACTAGCTAGGTGATATTGAGGACATTCCCCCATTAAGGGTCACAGTCAACATGGATGACATATTGGATGAATAGAATGAAGTGGAGAATCTTGATGGGGACTTACCCCCTGAGGGCATGCCACCACTACTGGATCCATCAAAAAGAGTTACTCGCCAGAAAAGGAATCTACTAGGTCTCCCTACGCCCAATGAGGCATCAATTCTCATCTGGAATTTTGGTAATGGTAAAGAGCACCTCAGAGATGCCAAACACTCTGATACCTCTAGTTGAAAAGTGGGGTAATGAAGGGACAAAACCTGAATCCGAGCCAAGGAGCTTATGGAATATCCTCATAGAAGACCACTTCCCTGAGATTTTTTAGCCCATGGTCGTGCCAATTTTTTGCACACCAGAATACCTCACCCTAGAGGAAGTTTTTTTCCGTCAAAAGCTATGGGAGACACACTTTTTTCTTCATTGTTAGCGCATGGTTTATCCTAGGATCTAAGAGAATTTTGAAGAAATTGGCGAGAAATGATGTCTAGTTGATTTGGCCGCACTTCCTGTGGCCCATCGCCCCGAGTCACCAGGCCGTCGTAAGGCCCTCTAATAGTAATGCATTCAGAATTTCAAGTTACTCTACAAGATTATCAAGGAGGCTTCACCCCATTTTCAAATCTGTGGTAGGGGGTAGTATGCTTCCCTCCTCTTCAGTCTTGTCTAATGGCATTCTGACTAGCTAGGTGATGTTGAGGACATTCCCCCATTAAGGGTCACAGTCAACCTGAACAACATATTGGACGAATAGAATGAAATGGAGCTTCTTGATGGGGACTTACCCCCTGAGGGCATGCCACCACTACTGGATCCATCGAAAAGAGTTACTTGCCAGAAAAGGAATCTACTAGGTCTCCCTACACCCAACGATGCATCAGTTCTCATCTGGAATTTTGGTAATGGTAAAGAGAACCTCAGAGATGCCAAACACTCTGACCTACCTACCTCAGTGCAGAAGATAGAGGAGGACCCTGAGAAGGCCGCATTGTGCCAGCACTTGCCAAATAGAAAATGGTTTTCAATGACCTCCTAGAAGAATACACTGTGGAATAATGTCCAAATTATGGTGATCTGCGACCAATACAGTAGGGGCAGGAACAAATTACCCTCAACGAGCTGCCACCAGGTGACCCTGAGCATCCTGCCCCAGAAGACATGGTTGATGTTAGAACATATGGCAAGGGGGTGCGGTATGTCTCGCCAAACCCTCCAAAACAGCATGAAAATCCAAGGGACCCAGTTCAAGTTCCCCCAGCTGCCCCGAGGGTCAGGCCACCAACCGCTCCACGAGGTGTTGGGCCTGCTTACCATGTTAAAGAACCCACCAATGCACTCGTGGTTATGGATCCCCGTCAAGACAGGGACCCTAACCCAGATGATCCAACGATGTACATCATTTATTGCCTTAAGGCATTGAAAGTGAGGCAGGTGGGACTCCCACCTGATGGTAAGCCCTATCTGGTGTGGGTAAATGATATTCTAGCACCCCCGGGTTTCCGAAATCCCACCTTATCTCCCTTCAATGGGACGGGTGAACCCCCGCAACATCTAGCCCAATTTATTTCAACATGTGGGCCCATGTTAGGGACTCCAGCACAGTAAGAGGCCACCATGCTCCAGTGTCTTGTACAGACATTGGAAGGGAGTACTTCTGTCTGTTATAGCCAAATCTGCATCGGGTCAATAATGGGATGGGAGGATCTTCGCAGGTAGTTTCTGTACCAGTTCAACTCCACCAAACAAAAGACAAGTATTATAGACCTCTTCAAGTGAAAACAGAGGCCTCATGAGTGTGTCGCAGACTTTATCGCCCAGTGGAATGGAATCAAATACTCCCTTGACATGCCACTGACTCAGGAGAAATTACTGACAATGTGTGTAGGGAACATCAATGCGGAACTGGTTCCCTCTCTGATCATCAATAAATATCCCAGGGGATTTCGGGACTTCTCTAATAAGGCTCAATGCCTAGAGGATGCCCTGCAATAGGCCAGCCATGCACATCTGTTTCCTCTTGTATGTCTCGCGATGGGGGCTGCCTGAATCGACCCCACCGTGGTGGCCCAAATAGAGGCCCCAAAATAGCTAGAATTATTACCAATGGAACTGCCTCCGCAACCTCGCAGAGGCCAGCCACCACAAGGATGACCTCCAACCCAGTAGTGGCCACCTCAAAATCGACAGGTTCCCCCACGCAACGCGCAACCACCACCCTAGTGGGATAATCATACTCCACCCCCTCTATAGACTCCTACAACACCTCGTCAGAATCAGGCTCCCTGGGACCCCTTTCTAGATTAAAAAACCAAACATATTCGTTCAATGAGAATCAGGTCTCCGACAATTTCTAAACAGCCTTGGAATAAGGGATTGTGCATTTTCCTGAGTGCAGAAGGCTATAAGAGGGGAATCTCACCGATCCCCCCAACTACATTCCTTATCACAAGATCCTGAGGTACACCGTCAAAAAGTGCTATGTGTTCAAAGGATGGATCCAAGACTAGGTCGACAATAATATAGTCATGTTGGGACAAGCCCTGGCGCAAGTGGAATGTGTCTTCATGAAGCCAGATAGCAGCAGTGTCAGCGAAGGTGAGTGGAAGTAGGTTTTTAACAGCGGGTCTCAGAAGTATGATGAATAGATGGCTCACAAAACAGTCTCATATGTACATGGTATCATTTGTGCATGCTAAAATCAGCCAGAGCCTTCAAAAGCCACAAATACTACTTCAGCATCATCATCTCAGTCGTCCTCTTCAAAGAAAAGAAATCATCGTCATCGAAAGGGAAAACAAAGTCCCCCGCCAATGCCATCATTGTCCCATACTCTCATATCTTCATAACCCCGGAGATGACGATTCCTCCTAGAATCCTCCCAGTAGTAGATCACTCTTCGACTGATAGTCTAGGGTACTCTTAGATTAACACTATGGAGTTAGTAAACCCTTACATGAGTCCTGACGATGGGGAGAACCAGGAGGATCTCCCCAACATCCTCAGCTAATGCCAACATCGGCAAAGCCACGCCCATATGGGTCATCGTGGCACATCAGTTGGCATGTCCAGCCAGTTCTTACACGCCACTGAGACCAGAAAGTATGCCCAGCATAGAGCTCATCATGTGTATCCTCCTCATCCCGTGTCATCAGGCTCGTCTCCCCCGCCGTTTGTGCTACTTGACCATGTAGAGGAACCTAGTCCTCGCTGTGCTCATCCACGCTCCACCCTAAACCGGTTCCATTTAGCTATCCCCAGTATTACAGGTACCCCACATGATTCGAATAGTGAGCAGTGGGACATTCCCAGCACCAGTCACCACCGATCCAGCAGGCAGAGGCCACCGTACCTTCTATTATAGAGCGACCTCTTACAAGCAGAAGTTCCTGCTAGGCATGGAAGTACGATGTTCTTAAGCATCATTCTAGAATTCCAGCAAGGATTTCCATCCTTGAGGTTCTCTACCTATCACCAGATATGCATGAGCCCCTTGTTGAGGCTTTAAGAAGCCCCCTTCAGTTTGAGATGAAAATAGCATCTGCAGAAGCCTTTCATGCTGAAGAGGTCGAGAATGTTGAATGCCATAACATCATTACATTCTTTGGAGAAGATGTAGGTTTTTTTGTATAGGGGCACATTCTCCCACTATACATCACTGGAAAATTCAATGGCCTGGAGGTCCATCGATGTCTTGTTGACATAGGTTCTGGGATTAACCTTATCCTTACATGGACACTGTGGAAGCTGGGATTATCCGAAGATGACTTGAATCCCTCTGACCTAAAAATCCAAGGATACGATAGGACAGAGCACACCCCAGTTGGAAAGATCTTTTTAAAGACCCAGTTCGGGGGCCTAGTTTCGAACACCAATTTTATGGTTGTCTCACAAGACACCGTGTACAATGCATTAATGGGCTGACCATGGCTTCACCTGCATGCGGTGGTTCCCTCCTTGTCTCACTTGTGCCTCAAGTACTCCCTCAATGGTTGAGTGGGCGTCCTCCAAGGTGACACATCTCATTTTTCCTCTTGTGAAGCCCGTTACATGGATTCCTACTATTACAAGAGAAAGGACAAGCAGTTTCATACTAATGAGGTTGAGCATTCCACGGTTGCAACTAACCCCTAGGCAGGTCTATATGATGCCTATGGCTTCCTGATTCCTCGATTGTAGGACACAAACCCCGATATGGGGAAACATTTTTTTGTCTCTCATACAAGGAGGAAACATATTCTCAAGCCTATGTTATTTTGTATGATCACCTCTTACTCCTATAGAAATCAAGCTCAGGTAATCCCAGAGCCCCCTACCCCCATAAGGTATCAGGATTTCTGCCCCCTAGCAACAACCATACATCAAACTTGCCTGTTTCACTGGGCTAGAATTAACTGGCTCAAGCCAATACACCATTATTTCTTTGATATTATCAAGCATGGCCCCTTGGGCCAAAGACCATATGGGATCGGGTCGACAACCTTCATTGCTATGGTTTCGGCAGAACCAGAATCTCCCGATGTAGTAACCACTGCTGCTCAGGCTGGTACCAGCCTCTCCATAGGGTATGTCGACTCAAAGAAGTCTCCTCCCGCTGGGGATCCCTCCTCTACAAGTGAAGAAGAGGATTTGGTGGATGATCCACCCTCATTTTAGGAGGGCATCTCAACCATGGTCGATGACCTTGTACAGGTGAACCTCGGTAGCAAGGCAGACCCAAGACCCATGTTGATTAGTGCCGTCATTCCCCTCGAGAAGAAAAAGAAATACATAGACTTTCGGAAATAACATCGCGGTGTATTTGCCTGGTGTTATGAAAAGATTCAAGGACTAGATCATTAGGTGTTGTCTACAGGATCTGTCTCCCTAAAAATCATAGCGGGTTCAAGAAAAATCCTAGAAAGATGCACACTTCTCATGATCACATGGTAGGGGTGGAAGTTTATAAGCTCATCAAGTCCAATTTCATCAAGGAGGTTAAGTACCCAAAATGGAATGCCATCATTGTGCCAGTCAAGAAGAAGAACGGACAAATCAGAGTCTACATCAACTTCTGGGATCTCAAATTTCTTTGTTCGAAGGATAATTTTCTCCTTCCTGTGACAAAGTTGTTTATTGATGCTACAGCTAGATTCCAAGACCTCTCCTTCATGGATGGGTACTTCGGGTACAACCAGATTTGAATGGCCCCCAAGGATGAGGAGTTCACAGCCTTCCGGGCATCTCAAGGAACTTTTTGTTACCAAGTCAATTCGTTCACCTTAAAGAATGCAGGTTCCACTTATAAGTGGTCCATGCATCGGATATTCAAGAAAATCCTTGAGACATTGGTGGAATGCTATGTTGATGATCAGGTGGTCAAATCTTGCCAGTGCGAGGACCACCTCAAGGACCTTGAGAAAGTGTTTGGATTCCCCCATTCTCTCCAACTAAAGATGAACCCATTGAAATGTGCCTTCAAGGTCATCTCTAGGAAGTTCTTCTGATTTTATGTTAGATATTGGGGTATCGAGATTTACCCTGAGAAGATCAAGGCCATCAACCAGATGTAACCCCTGAGCAATATTTGGGAGATTATATGTTTTCAAATCCACTTAGCCTATATATGCTGATTTATTGTGAATCTGGAGGGCAAGTGTAATCCCTTTTCTCATCTCATGAAGAAGGGAACCACCTATGAGTGGGACGAAGAGTGCCAGACTGCGTTCGAGGAAATCAAGTAGTATCTGCTCCAACCTCTGGTCTTAATTCCACCAGTCTCCAGAAATCTATTAGCCCTTTATCTGACCACCCTATAATGATATCTAAGTGCCCTTGTCGCCCAGTAAAACAATGAGGGGGTAGAGAACAACCTCTACTACATCAATCGTATGCTCCTCTATAAGGAGACCAGATACTCCCCCATCGAAAAGAGTTTCCTTGCACTAGTATTCACAGTACCGAAACTGCAAAATTACTTGTAGCACCACGAGGTATAACTGATGTCTCGAGTAGACCCATTAAAGTATATCTTGAACCACCCCTTGTTGATAGGACATCAATCTCGGTGGGCAGTGATTCTCCAGCAGTTCGATATCAAGTTTGTCTCTTAGAAGGCTATTAAGGGGAATAAATTGGCAGAATTCCTTGTTGATCATCCGTCTCCTGCTGACCAGTCCTTGGATATCGATTTCCCCGATGAGGCGATCCGCTTAGTAGACCAATCCATGCTGTTCTAGCAGATGCACTTCGATGATGCTTCCCGAAGCTCCACCGGTAGGAGGCTCAATGATCCCAGGATCAACAGGGTAGGCATGGGTATCGTCTTTATTACCCCAGCATAAGACATTCTTCCATACTACTTCTTATTATCCGAAGTCTGCACCAACATTGAGGTGGAGTATTAGGATCTCATCACTGGCCTTAAGTTGTCTCTCAATATTGATGTGCCCCATTTTCATGTGAAAGGGGATTCCTAACTAGTCATCAAGAAGATCAATGGTGACTGTGATGTCAGAAATCCGGAGCTCGTACCATTGTTGGAGCGCACTCTCCAGCTAATGGCCCAGTTCCCATCTCAGCCGGATGTTACTCATGTCCCTCGATATCAGAACGGTCAAGCTGATGCCCTGGCCAACATGGCTTCACAATGTGGAGAGCCCGAGCAGGATGACATGATTATCCACATGGCACATCAAAGATTCATTTCTCCTGTCTCCCTAGGTGATGATGACGGCCTGTAGGTGAACCATCCTCTCGCTAGAGTCTCCATGTCAGGACCCCCAGATGTAGTGGGTGAAGTGACCCCCAACTGGAGAGCACCATTTGTCGAGTATCTCTGAAATGGTTACTGCTTGGCTGATTGGGATGACCGCAAGCAAATCTGATGCCACGCGTTGCAGTTCACCCTCCAGGACGTCCCTGGACATGAGCCGATCCTATAAAAGCACAGATTTAATGGGGTTATCCTCTGTTTCATTTAAGGAGTCTATATTTATTAGGTCATTCAAGAGGTTCATGCTGGTTCTTGTGGGGCCCATCAAACCAGGCCAACTCTATCTCACTAGATCCAAATCTTGGGGTACTTTTGGCTCTACATGATCCATGACTGCATCGAGTTCACCAAGAGATTCTAGTTGCGCCAAATTCGTTCAAACTTTATGCATCGGTTTCCAGAGCCTCTCCAGTCCACCAAGTGCTCTTGGCCTTTTGCGGTGTGGGGACTGGATGTTGTGGGACCATAACCACCAGCGATAGCTCGCCAGTGTAGGATCATCCTGGCGGCTACAAATTTCTTCTCCAAGTGGGTGGAGGCAGTTCCACTCATGGAGGTAAAGGCTCGTTCCATCATTGACTTTAAGAGCACCAATATCATCTACCAGTTTGGAGTCATTCATGTCGTCCTCCCTAATAATGGCACCAAATTTTGAGCAGCTGAGTTGAATAAATTGTACACCAATTTCAACATCCATTCTAACCATACCTCCCACTACCATACACAAGAAAATGGGAATATCAAGGCGTTCAACAAGACCCTCTCTAACATTTTTCAGAAAGTGGTTGGTCAGCACATGAAGAGTTGGCTAGACAAGCTTCCCAACGCCCTATGGGATTATCAAACAATGACTCATAATACCACCCAGGTGACTCCATATTCCATGGTATATGGAACTGAGGACGTCCTGCCTACCGATATTCAGTTGACTTCATTGTGTACAACTTTCTATGATCAGCAAGCACCCAATAAAGTAGCTGAAGTCCATCTGGCCGATTTGGAAGCGCTTGACGAAAACAGGCTTTGTGCCCTGCACAATCTGGGAAGGCATTAGAATAAGATAGCTAGAGCCTTCAACAAGAGGGTTTTCCTTCACTCTTTCATGCAAGGTGATTTAGTCCTTACTTTGAGGACACAAATAATTCATGGATGGAAGCCATCAAAATTGGAACCCAAATGGGAAGGACCTTACATAATTCACCAGGTTTACCCCAAAGGTGCATACTCACTGGTGACCATGGATGGTGAGCATATAACTCCTCCCACCAATGCCAAATTTCTTAGGAAATACTATTCCTAAGCCAGCTAGTCCTGCATTACCCAAAACAGTCAGGTACTGCATGTCCCTAAACAGGTTCATCCCGCATGACATTAAACTGTTCATCATCCCGCACAACATTAAACTGTTCCTCATCCCACACGATGTTAAACTGTATGGATTTTCTAGAACTACGTATGGCTTGATTCCCATCCTCATGGGATACGTAGGAATGCTCAGACGCTCGGCCCTATGTCCGGACCCCAGACTCGTCTCTTTGACTAACCCCCTTGGGTATAGTTCTCTCAGAGGGACCTTTCATGGAATAGTTTAGGTTTCATTATCCCCACTCATGTCAAGATTATGATGGGTGCACCATGTGCCCCCTCCCCATTCTTATATCCCCCCACGTCCTCACTGCACGGCGTTAAACTACATGACCTTCATGAACATTGTATGGCTTGATTCCCATCCTCATGGGATACGTAAGAACGCCCGGACATTTTGTCTGTCAGTCCAGCCCCAAACTCTAGAGTCTCCCCTCGATTCAAGACATATGGTGTGGTGCAGGATATTGCATCAATTCACATTGAGATCATCATATCCTCGATGTGCTGTATAAATCCCCAGATATGGTTCCTTACCCCTACCTCCGTCCTCACTACAAGACGTTAAACTATAAAATGGACATGAAATTCTGTCTGTGGACCAGTCTCAGGCTCCTCAGCCTTTTTAGGCCCCTGTAATATGGTCACACTTAGGATTGTATGATGTGGTCAGGATTATGTCCTCATTCACGTCGGGTTACTCATCGTGTCGTACACATCCCTTGTTTAGATACCCTTCCCATATCCTCATCCTTACCGCCTGATGTTAATCTGCATGACATCCCCCAGAACTACATGTGGCTTGATTCCCACCCTCATGGGATATTTAGGAATTCCCAAACATTTCTTATGTTGGCCCAACCCCATCTCGTAGAGATATCCCTGTTATCTTGGCCACTTGGCCGACATTCTTCCATGAGGGGGATATATGGTGTGGTATAAGATTATGTACTCATTCATGTTGGGTTTGTAACACCCACACTATATACCTCTTTCTCCTGAGAGTTATCCATCTCTTTCTTCTATCATAATCTTTTAAAATTGGCTACTCTCATGTTGAGCACCTCAACCCTCTATGGTAGTTCGCTAATGTTCCCAATAGTACTCTGGTTTAGCACACAGAGTGTCAGATTCTAGGTTGACATGATTTCAACAATTTTTTCAGGCTTCTTGTTCCCCTTCATTTGGGATTCCATAATCTTTCACACCTGAAGGGACCCTCAAATGGCATGGATGCTTGGAATAAGTGCTCTCCTACCATTATGGGCTAACGCCCTCGAGGGTTTCAGAAAACAAATCGATACAAGTCCTGCGTTGTAAATATGGTCAGTGGTCGACGCTCATTTGTGGTTCCCATTTCAGGCCACATGATATGGATGATGTTTTTTGAACATGTCCACAGTTAACCTCTATCATCATTCCATCCCCTTTAACCCTTGAATGTTGGTTATAGGATTCACATTATTTTTCACCCCATCATGTCCAAATGGAATTTCGACACTCCTGGCACTATCCATCAGTGCCCATTTGAATGTTGGGAGGAAAAAGCCGTGATAAAGGAATCATTTGGGTCTCCGCACCATTTCCTTTTTGCGTGTGTTCCAGGTATTGCAAAAAACTCATTCCGACCTTTTTCCCCATATTGACCATGACTCAATTGGGCTTAGAGATTGGGTGGCGGTCCGCACTTTCATGAAAGGATTCCGCTTCTCCTTGGCCTGAGATCTCAGAGCATAAACTAAGATCTCTTTTAGAACTACGTTTGGCTGGATTCCCATCCTCATGGGATACATAGGAACTACCGAACATCTTGTCTTTGGGTCCAACTCAAGTTCCACCAATTGAATTCTTCTGTTATGTCTTCTAAGATCTGACTCTTATAGGGCCACGTGGCGTGGCGCATGTTGGATTATGCCCTAATTCACGTTGGGTTTACAATAGCTACACCTCATATGCCTCATTTCTAGGAGTTATCCCCCTTTTATTCCTATCCCACATGACATTAAATGGTATGTTGTTTCACACAACATTAAATTCCACCTTCAAGATCTACGTGTGGATTGATTCCCATCCGCATGGGATACATAGGAACACACAGACATCTCTTCTTCGGGTCCATCAAAACTTGGGAGAAGCCTCTCATGTCCCACATCCTCTTACCTTTTCTGGTCCCTCAGCCTGAGGTTTTATACTCAGAATCACCCATGGAATGATGTGGACCTCGTCCTCATTCACATCAGATGTGCTTTACCATAACGTGCATATTCTCTGTTGAACTTCATCTTTCATATATATGTCCAAGACATATGAATTTAAACTATTCTGTGTATTCCCACATGACTTTAAACTATTTCATCTATACTGCACAATGTTAAAATGCATGGTTGGTCCCATTACATGACCCTAAACTGTGAAATTATCATCTTGGCTGCACGATGAAAAACTAAACTGCACAGTGATATCCTCACTCGAGGGGGAATCATGTTTTGTATCGGTCACACACCATAACATTTTTCAACACCTCATAAGGCTTGATTATTGTGGTGAGGCCTGGAATTTCTCTCTTAGTTCCATCGCTTCACAAAAAACACAAATCCATCCTAAAGGACAAATAAGATCTATCAAATATCTCTTCTTTCGGTGCAAGGGCTTGTCCCACATGACCTTGTTATCTCTGGAACTGGTATCCTACCATCCCATCCAAAGAACTACGTACGACTTGATTCCCATCCTCATGGAACACGTAGATACACCCAAGCACTTTTCATCGAGCCCATCCTAACTTTTGTTTTGGGTCCCTCGACCTAAATCTTCCCCAAGGAACACATGGTGATCTGGACTCTGAATCCTCATTCACGTCGGGTTACATAATTACCTCACCATGTTTCTATTGTGTTCCCTACCATCTGGTATGAGGTCTATGACCATAAACTAAGACTAATTTCCGTACTTTTCACAAGATGTTAAATAGAACAACATATTCAAGAACTACATATAGCATCCCGCCTTTTTATCACATAAACTTTCATTACATTTTACAAAACCGAGGATCTTTAAGGGTTAGTGTCTTGGAAACCAGGAACTTAAAACATGAAAACATAAAACATTCTTATTAAACACTTGAAAGGCTTATCCTCATTTTCATCCTAGGTTCATTACTGCATCTCATAACCTGGGGACATACATCAAAAGAAAGGGTGAGCAGAAGGCCCAGTAAGGGAAACAAGAGAAATATTTTACATGTGAACTTGAGATACTTCAATAAGGTCATGAAAAGAACTTTAAGGCATTAGAAAGAAATCATGAGGAATATCATAATAAAAATAACATTTTTCATAACTTTAAGATGTGGCTGCAACATTTAATTTTGACAATCATTTCGTTTCACCAAGGTCCATCCCCAAGGTGTCATTAAAAATTACCAAGGTTATTCACCAAGGTATCAGTCTAAAAAGTCATCTCTAGAGATTAAGTCTTTACCCAATGCATTGGAGCGCTATCTGGGCGCACCCTTGACTTGTATTTATTACCATGTGAGCCACATATATCATCATCAATCATTTCATAAACAACCCATATAGCATAAAATAAATGGGTTTCATTTCATAATCATAACGTTTTAAAAACTGCATTAATGACATGATCATTATGTCACTTTAAACCCACGGAAACGGAAAGCGGGTTTCATGTATGTAAATCCCAGAATTTAAAATAGAACATTTTGATATATATGTAAATACCCCTATATAAATAAGAGCTTTCAGTATTCACATAATAACATAAAATAATTTTGAGAAAAAGCGAGGCATTTTGAGACGAAAATTCTGCAGCATAACGACTATGTTACAAGGTTTTAGAAAGCATTGAAAAGAGAAGGGACATGGGTCACCCACTCATAAATGATCCATAAAACAGTAGAGGGACAGAATATGAAGGATATATGAACATGTTAATGAAATTTGAAAGATGTACTATATGAAATGAAGAACATGAAAGGAAGACAAAAATAAGATTTCTCTTATGAAAATTCAGCAGCCTAACGGCGTCACTTAAACTTCAAAAAAATTGAATTGACGGGATCAAATAGGGTCTCTCATCAAATGAAAATAAAAGATCAGTATGATAGATATAGAGATCGTACCCCAAAAAAATAAAAAGGAACATGAAAGACTTGACATGAAAGTAGATCTTGAAAACGAGAAGGGTGAAAGAACCCCTTAAAAATTCGGCAGACTAATGACACCACATAAAACTTCAAAATACTGAATTGAAGAGATAAAATAGGGTCTCTCGTCATATGATCATAAAATATCAGTATGATAGATTTAGAGATCATACCACAACATAATAAAAAGTAACTTGAAAAACTTGACATGGAATTATAACTTTGAATAGGGAGAAAGGTGAAAGAACCACTTAAAAATTCGGCAGCCTAACAACGCAACTTAAAACTTCATAAAACGAAATAATGAGAGTAATAGGGGATCTATCATTATATGAACATGAAACGGGCAGTGAGAGGAGTATAAAAGAACATCCTTTAACATAAGAACATGGAGAATAAAAGAAATTACATAAAATAGATTTCTTGAAAAGAATGAGAGAGGTGGGATCCCTTACCTTAAAACGTAACTCTTAAAACTCAATGGTTTGGACCTTGAGGGCTTGGGGGCACCTTGGGAGGACTCCTTAGGAGGTAAGGAGACCATAAAATCGTTGGGGGAGAGTTGGGAGTTAAAACTAAAGGAAGAAAGGGTGGGTATTTATAGGGAAAGTGAGGGGACAAGGCATTAATGGCCAACGGACACCTCACAAGTGCTTTTCTCAAAACCATGTGCTCTCTCATGGAATTTACCATGGAGTTAGGCCACATGGGGCCCCCAATACAATAATTAATCACATTTGGCCGGAAAACCCTTAAAATATCTCATGAAATCATCATGACACAGTTATGATGTCATTAAACATATTGAAACCCTAAAATTGCATTTTTACTATTCACTGAAAAATTCATCTTTCTTAGAAAAATCCCAAAATTTCACCTTAACCAAATATAGATGCTCTAATTACATTTTTGAACTCCATTTTATAAAAGTAGTTTTCTAAATATTTTTAATTTAATTTTTAAATAAAAACACTATTCATCGAGAATTTATTTTTTCAGAAAAAACCCCAAAAAATTACCATAACATAATATCGATGCTCTGAGTTCAAAAATAAATTCCATTTTATAAAAATAATTTTCTAATTATTTTTAATTAAATTTTTAATTTAAAAACACTATTCACCCGAAAAAACTAATACTTGACTAATAATTTATGAAACTGTTATTTACCCATTTTATTGAATCTCATTACTTAATCAAGGTGTCTAAATTATATTAAAACTTTCTTTAAGTGAGATTACTAATTCATTTGGACACATTACTAATCCTAATCATAAAATCACTATTCATAATTTACTATTCACCAAAAATTAAGTTGATCTTATTAGACTCTAAATTTCGTACTGAACATAATTGTAGAAGACCATTTTTTGAAAATCATTACAAATTTTTATTTATTTAACGTTTACATAAACATTTTTAAAATATCCTTTCTCTAGAATTAATCAAAAATATGCATACTATATTTATCCGGACATTTAAAAATTCATAAACTTCATCATAAGAAGAAATCAAAATTTTTATTTAAAACAAAGGGTTACACAAGGAAGTTACGGTCTTTTACATAGCCCCTTATCACACCAGCATAGGACCTAAGTGTAAGGTTTGCTAAGGTGAGAGAATATGAGGGAGGCTCGGCCAACATCGCACGAGTAGTAATTTCTATCAGTTTGAACTTCTCGCAAAGGCAATTCCGTTCTAGCTTCACACGATGAAGTTCGGCTTGGGTTTGGTCCTGAGCAAATCCCAATGGTGCTACCTCCTTCCCATGTTCTGTTAGATGGGCTTCGATCGGTCTAAGACTACTGGGTGAGGCCATCGAATCTTCTTTCTATATTAATTAACCATTATTACTTGTATTTAGAGACAATAATCAAAACATTTAGTTCCCAGTGGTCATATTGACCAATGGTCATATAACAGTCAAAACCCAACATTCTCATTTTAATTATACCCATGTTATCAAATGAAACAGTTTTGTTGAGTATCAAAAATAAAATAACACACAAAATTAAGAAACAAGATTTATTCAAAATCTCGGGTCGTTACAATCTTCCCCCCTTAAAAAATTGTGTCCTTGCAATTTTTTGAAAATTGGGTTTTGAAATTTCATTGAATGTCCGACATCGGAAAAGGAGTTAGAAAAACTATTACTTTAAAAGAAAGGGAAGTAAAAGGGTTACCCGAGTTAACCCATACTAGGATTCCATTGAGGAAACAATGGATATGGAAGAAAAAACAAACGGTCATGTTCTGGGGGAGATTGATAGAAAAACATGATTAGAAGAAAGTTAACCCTAAGAAAATCCCAAACTTATGATGTGTATAAACGGTCTTTGATTACCTAGTAGGAAACGTAAACCAACAACGTTTTTGTTTTAGGTTCCTTTTCATAATTTTGAGGAATTCATTTACTACATAGAACAAAAACATAAGAAAATATACCTACATTCAAGTAGAGTATCATCCTTTAATAAGTCTTTACCAAAACGAATCTTTTCTCCAAGTGATGAGATTTCAAAAACACTTGGTCTCATCAAAACACAAGAATGATCTTCAAGAGAATCACATATTCCACAAAAGAAAAACTATCTATCTTTAAACATTACTCCCAAAAACAGAAAGGGTAAGATAAAACAACTCTTCAAAAAGAAATAATCCCATAAGAATGGAAACTAATTTTAAATCTTCAAAGTTCCATGGTACTACACAATGTTCATCATATACCATTCCATAAAAAACGGTCCTTAAAATTCCTCAAAATAATCCAAACTAAGATTGAAACCCAAATACAAGAAGGACTTGATAACATAGTCTTCCAAAATAAACTTCATTGTTCATCTCCAAACAACATCAACCACTCCTAACATCTTATAACAAAAGTAGCTAACCTAAACATATTTTACCCAAGATAGGTTAATCATTCCCATAAGTAACCTAAATTACTATAAGTCCACCTTAAATTCATCTATTCTTCAAAATATATGTCAACCTTACTCCTCAATGAAAATACCGTAGTAATCAATTTACCTCGATCATATAGGGTCCCCAAAATAGTGAACGTCTTCCAAAATAATAATCATCTTTTAATACCCTAATCATCTCTGTCATATTAATACGACAATCGTCGCATTTCCTATCACATTGGTTGTTGGGACATGTTCTTCCATTTCTCACCTTTAACTAAGAAGAGAATGTATAATTAGGGGCTTAAATACTTAGTCAATAATCATGAAAAGGAACTTAAAGCATATAAGGATAACTTGTAGAAGAAAATTATACCCAAAATTTTGATCCCCTAGGTCCCCATCTAGGTTATCCATGATCATATATTCTTATGTGAATCTTTATTTTATTTTATCTTTGTTCCTTCAACAATGGTTCATACTAAGCTTATGAATTTACCAAAGCATATCCCCTAAGAGTGTTGTAACCAAGAGTGCAGCAAGGCCCGTTTTCGTGTACCAGTTCCCGTTTGAGTCTAGCTCAAAGTGGTGTTTTTGGGTTTTACCACTATGTACATCTGTGCCAGAGCCACCTCTACCTGCTTGTATGCAGACAGGGATGCATTTGCTTGGCAACCCATTACTTAATACTCACCAAAATACCAGGAATATTCCCTATATATAAACATTTCTATAGGATTCTTCCTAAAGTTTTCATATCCTAATTTCCACAAATAACTAAACCATCCTTTGATACCAACTACAGCATCCCGCCTTTTTATCACATAAACTTTCATTACATTTTACAAAACTGAGGATCTTTAAGGATTAGTGTCTTGGAAACCTGGAACTTAAAAAATGAAAACATAAAACATTCTTCTTAAACACTTGAAAGGCTTATCCTCATGTTCATCCTAGGTTCATAACTACATCTCATAACCTGGGGACATACATCAAAAGAAAGGGTGAGAAGAAGGCCCAGTAAGGGAAACAAGAGAAACATTTTATATGTGAACTTGAGATACTTCAATAAGGTCATGAAAAGAACTTTAAGGCATGAGAAAGAAATCATGAGGCATATCATAATAAAAATAACATTTTTCATAACATTAATATGTGGCTGAAACATTTAATATTTACAATCATCTCATTTCTCCAAGGTCCATCCCCAAGGTGTCATTAAAAATTACCAAGGTTATTCACCAACGTATCAGTCTAAAAAGTCATCTCTAGAGATTAAGTCTTTACCCAATGCATTGGAGTGCTATCTAGGCGCACCCTTGACATATCTTTAGTATCATGTGATCCACATATATCATCATCAATAATTTCATAAACAACCCATATATCATAAAATAAATGTGTTTCATTCCATAATCATAACGTTTTAAAAACTGCTTTAATCACAAGACATTATGTCACTTTAAACCCACAGAAAGGGAAAGCGGGTTTCATGTATGTAAATCCAAGAATTTAAAATAGAACATTTTGATATATATTTTAATACCCCTATATAAATAAGAGCTTTGAGTATTCACATAATAACATAAAATAATTTTGAGAAAAAGAGAGGGGTATTTTGAGACGAAAATTCTGCAGCATAACGGCTATGTTACAAGGTTTTGGAAAACATTGAAAAGAGAGGGGACATGGGTCACCCACTCATAAATGATCCATAAACTAGTAGAAAGACAGAATATTAAGGATATATGAACATGGTAATGAAATTTGAAAGATTTACCATATGAAATAATGAACATGAAAGGAAGACAAAAATAAGATTTCTCTTATGAAAATTCGGCAGCCTAACGACGTCACTTAAACATCAAAAAAATGAATTGATGATATCAAATAGGGTCTCTCATCATATGAACAAAAAATATCAGTATGATAGATATAGATATCATACCTCAACATAATAAAAAGGAACTTGAAAGACTTGAATGAAAGTAGATCTTGAAAAAGAGAAGGGTGAAAGAACCCCTTAGAAATTCGGCAGCCTAACGACGCCACATAAAACTTTAAAATACTGAATTGGAGAGATCAAATAGGGTCTCTCATCATATGATCATAAAAGGTCAGTATGATAGATTTAGATATCATACCCCAACATGATACAAAGTAACTTTCAATACTTGACATGGAATTAGAACTTTGAAAAGGGAGAAAGGTGAAAGAACCACTTAAAAATTTGGCATCCTAACAGCGCCACTTAAAACTTCATAAAACGAAATAATGATAGTAATAGGGGATCTATAATTATATGAAAATTAAAAGGTCAGTAAGAGTAGTATAAAAGAAAATCATTTAACATAAGAACATGGAGCATAAAAGAAATTACATAAAAGAGACTTCTTGAAAAGAAAGAGAGAGGTCGGATCCCTTACCTTAAAACGTAACTCTTAAAACTCAAAGGTTTGGACATTGAGGGCTTGGGGGCACCTTGGGAGGACTCCTTGGGAGGTAAGGAGACCAGAACTTTGTTGGGGGAGAGTTGGGAGTGAAAACTAAAGGAGTAAAGGGTGGGTATTTATAGGGAAAGTGAGGGGACAAGGCATTAACGATCAAGGGACACCTCACAAGTGCTTTTCTCAAAACCATGTGCTCTCCCATGGAATTTATCATGGAGTTAGGCCACATAGGGCCCCCAATACAATAATGCATCACCTTTGGCCGGCCAACCCTTAAAAAATCTCATGAAATCATCATGACACAGTTATGATGTCATTAAATATACCGAAACTCTAAAATTGCATTTTTACTATTCACTGAAAAATTCATCTTTCTCAGAAAAATCCCAAAATTTCACCTTAACCAAATATCGATTCTCTAATTACATTTATGAACTCCATTTTATAAAAATAATTTTCTAAATATTTCTAATTTAATTTTTAAATAAAAACACTATTCATTGAGAATTCATTTTTTTCAGAAAAATCCCCAAAAATTACCATAACATAATATCGATGCTCTGAGTTCAAAAATAAATTCCATTTTATAAAAATAATTTTATAATTATTTTTAATTAATTTTTTAATTAAAAAACACTATTCACCTGAAAAAACTAATACTTGACTAATAATTTATGAAACCGTTATTTACCCATTTTATTGAATCTCATTACTTAATCAAGGTGTCTAAATTATATTAAAACTTTCTTTAAGTGAGATTACTAATTCATTTGGACACCTTACTAATCCTAATCATAAAATCACTATTCATATTTTACTATTCATCAAAAATTAAGTTGATCTTATTAGACTCTAAATTTCGTACTGAACATAATTGTAGAAGACCATTTTTTGAAAATCATTACACATTTTTATTTATTTAAGGTTTACATAAATTTTTTTAAAATATCATTTCTCTAAAATTCATCAAAAATATGCATACTATATTTATCCACACATTTGAAAATTCATAAACTTCATCATATGAAGAAATCAAAATTTTTATTTAAAACAAAGGGTTACACAAGGTAGTTACGATCTCCTTACATAGCCCCTTATCACACCAGCATAGGACCTAAGTGTAAGGTGTGCTAAGATGGGAGAATCTGAGGGAGGCTCGACCAACATCGCACGAGTAGTAATTTATATCAGTTTTAACTTCTCGCAAAAGCGATTCCATTTTAGCATCACATGATGAAGTTCGGATTAGGTTTGGTCCAGAGCAAAGCCCAATGGTGCTACCTCCTTCCCAAGTTCTGTTAGATGGGTTTCGATCGGTCCAATACTACTGGGTGAGGTCATCAAATCTTCTTTCTATATTAATTAACCAAGATTACTTGTATTTAGAGAAAATAATCAAAATGTTTAGTTCCCAGTGGTCATATTGACTAATGGTCATATAACAGTCCAAACCCAACGGTCTAATTTTAATTATACTCATGTTATCAAATGAAACAGTTTTGTTGAGTATCAAAAATAAAATAACACACAAAATTAAGAAACAAGATTTATTCAAAATTCCAGGTCGTTACACTACATGTGGCTTGATTCCCAGTCTGATGGGATATGTAGGAACGCCCAGACATCTCGTCTCTAGGTCCAGTCAGAGGAATCATAAGTCTCATTCCCCCTATTGTTTCAGTCCGTTGGCCTGAACTCTTTTGGGGAACCATGAAACTACAGCTCTACCCAAAACAAGTTCAAGAAGCCTCTTGACAATGTTGGGATGCGATGGCTTCCTCGCCAGAGAGGTCCTGTCTAGAAATAGGAATGATCCATGATCAAACTGATATGCCTTCCTAATGTGTTTCAATCACAGTGGTGTAATTTTAGGAGTGTTGGATTCCATTAGAACAGACCAACACTCCACCTTCCACACTTTTTGTTCCCTTTATTTAGACCCTCATCCTCTTTCACGTCTACAGGAATCCCCTATCAATATGGATGCTTGGCCTATGGCTCGCCTATTATCCTGGGCCAATGTTTTAGTAGAATAATGGATGACATTCTGAGTCATGACTCATCTTTCGAACATGGTCAGCAGTCGACCCTTATTTTTCATCCCCATTTTAGGCTAATACAATATGGATATTGTGTCTCGAATATGTTCATCAATTATCCTTTTTTTTTCAATCCATCCCCATAGTGTTCAAAATCTTGGGTATTTTGATCCACACTTTCCACTCCCTTATGTTCGGGATGATTTCAAATGCTCCTGGGGTTACCTCGCTCGTGCACTAGGGCACATTGGGAAGAAGATACGTCGATTGTTCTGAGGTCCTATTCCTCTAATTAGGCCTCTCCATTTTCTTCTCAAAAATCTAGATTGGTTATTTGAATCTTGGATGCCCGAATCTTGGGTTGCACTCCTACGTTCAAATGAAGTAATAGTACAAGAATCTGTTGTTTCTCACATCGTGTATGACCCACGTGAGCTTAGGAATGGATTGATATTTATTTCAGGATTGTGGTTGTTGCGTTAGAAAAATCCATATGGACTGAGGGACCTATGAGGGTTTTTATGGGTGTGGATCAGGGCTTTCGCGCACGTGAAAAGTGATTTGCGCGCCACTTCCTATATTTCAATGCATCTGCGGGTTTTGGTGCATGACGACTCTAGGAAGTTATGCGTCTCAGAGTTTCCCATGGAATATAAACATTGTGGTCCCTCTCCAATCCGATTCTGAGGGGGGGTATTTGTAGAAGCCAAAAAATGCTCAAGGGATGAATGAGGTTTTGGAACAACAAAGTGAAGACATATTTTGATCTGGTGATCCATTCTGAGGGGTCCGGAAGGGCTACGTGAAAAATTATATGGTATGTGTGTAAAAAATCTATCTCACAGGGAAAACTATGGGATCCAAGGATGTTTTCCACACATGCATAGAAAATTCTGTGCCACCAACCACATGTGAAAAAATTTGTGTGTGGCCTCCCCCGCATGTTGGAACATTCTCACTGCCAACATGGGCACACCATCGTTCACGCGGACCAGTTTCCACACGGATCTGACAACCCCAAGAAACTATAAATAGAAGGGTTCCCCTACAAATTCTGACTTCTGAAGAATCTGATTTGTCTCCTCTACACAAAATCCACCCCTCCTGCACGCAAAAGATGGATTTTAGGTACGGGATTTCTCACAATAGGTCTCCCAGGGGTCTTCCATTGCGCGATACCACTCGAGATTAACACTCGTCCAAATCCATTTTAGTTCTGTACCCTGTGCGCAATCCCTTCAAATTGCATGCAACCAATTTTCCTTTTTCACAACCCCTTACAATTGCGTGCAACCCTTATTTCTTGCATGCAATCCCTTACAATTGCACACAACCCTTATTCCTTGCGTGAAACCCCTTCCAATTGCATGCCTTCCTTATTCCTTGTGTGAAATCCCTTCCAATTGTGCGCAAAACCTCAATTCTCCAATTTCTCATTGACTCGGCCTTTTTCGCACAATTGTCTCAATTGCGCACCAAATTGCATGCAAACCTCCACAATTGTGTGCAATCATCCAGGGCCCCTCACCCCAGTCTTTTCCACGCTACTGATCCATTTGGGCACAACCTATCCTCTTTGGGAATAATCTTCCATGCCTATTCAATGTCCCTCTTTTGGACATCATTTTTGGGCGCCTCTTACTCCCTAAACATCTTTGTCACACACCCTTTTCTCATATGCCACCATAGGCTCATACGAAGTAACTTCAACGTCCCTTGGGCGGTGTTTCATATTATGTTTCTTAACCTCATGCTTCTTCGCATAGTCACGCTAATAGATATTGCTTCTTCGCATAGCCACGCTAACGTGGACCCCCAATGGGATCACCTCTCGACACCCACAACCATGGAATTTCCTATTCCTTCCTTACCTCAAGGGTAGGAAGGTATTAGTTATATAAGTCCTCGGGGTGTGGAGTGAACCACCCTCATCTGAGCTGAAGGATGTTAAACAGCCAAGCATCTTCATCCTCAGCACTTGACGTTAAACTATGACCACTCCCCGTGTGTTAGACGTGGGGTTCGCCCACCTTGGAAATTATGCATGACCACTGGTCTCCAAAGGAGTGAGATTGTTGCTCACATGGAATGGGGTCTTCTTTATCAGAGCGATGTCTATCTGCGGGGAAAGGGGAGACTACCTTGGTGTAAGCCCTTATCTTTCCTTGGAGGAGGTAGCATCCCTACTCCTCCTTTCTAATTGGGTTCCAAGTCCCTCCCCTCGTGGGATTTGTCACTATCGAGGCCTCCAACCTAGAGTAAGTCCCAATCAATATCACCTTGGGCTACTAACCAAGCATAAGCCCTTGTTTCCACTTTGGGCCGCTAACCGCATGTTAGCCCCTATTCCACTTCCCACAGACGCACCTTTTGCTATGTTATCGTTAGGTCTTTATTGTCTCCTATTTTTCTCACCGAGCATGACTCATGTGGGCTTAGAGAATTCATCGACAATTACATCCTCTCTGGGCAGCCTAAAGTGTAAGTCCCACACACCCATCCCAAACTACGTGGACTTTGGTACTTTCCAAAGTAAGGTACGTAGGCAGCCTCCCTGAGGTTCAAGGCCACCATCTATTGGTCATTTTGACCCCCTTCATGTCGATTCACCACCCCAGTCGAATTACGAGGGCTTTGATCCTTGCCAAGGAGAGGTACATATGAAGCCTCCCCGAGGTTCAATCCCATCATGAATTGGTCGTTCTGACCCCCTTCATGCTAGTTCTCCAACCCTCCCAATCTATGAGGTCTTTGATCCTTGGCAAGGTGAGGTACGTAGGAATCCTCCACGAGGTTCAAGTCCATTATCCATTGGTCAATGTAACACCCTTCACATTGGTTCACCAACCCCACCTGAACAATGAGGTCTTTGTTCCTTTCCAAGGCAAGGTACGTAGGAAGCCTCCCTGAGGTTAAAGCTTACCACCCATTGGTCCTGACCATCTTCACGTTAGTTCCCACTCAATTATGAACTATGTGGGTTTTGATCCTTATTTCCTGGATAAGGTAGGAAGCCTCCCGAAGGTTCTACCCCATCCAGAGGTAATCCATTGCGATCCTATACAGTGGTAAGTCGTTGCGACCCCATCCAGCTTTAAGCAGTTGTGACCCCATCCAGCGGTATGGAATTGTGATCCTATCTAGAGCTAAGTCGTTGTGACCCCATACAGTGGTAAGCTGTTGTGATCCTATGCAGTAGTTTTCCATTGTGACCCCATACAATGGTAAGATGTTGTGACCTCATCCAGTAGTAAGTCATTGTGACCCCATCTAGTGGAAAGCCATTGTGACCCCATTCTGCGGCAATCTTTTGTCAACCCCATTCGATGGTAAGTTGTTGTGAGGTGAAATTAGATTACGTTGATTCCCTGCCAAAGGGATACATAGGAGGGATCTTCGAGACTGAAGCTTAACATCACCATCATCCTCGATTCCACTCAATCTTATTCTACACCCACTTAACTTAACCATACATCATCCATTTTGGTTCTTACCCGGGTCACCGTATCCTGGTGGGATCATGCCACTCCATTCCCCATTCACTTCAACAACGATCAGGTAGCTAACCACGCGTTGGTCCCAACATCAGTCTTCACTCCAGGGTTGCACTGACCTGATCCACTCTTGTCAGTGTTCTCATCAGTCTGATCTATCTCTGCTAGACATTAATCCTGCAGCATACCATGTGTTAAACATAAAAAGTTTATGAAAACCTTAGATAAATGCCTATTGCATAAAATTCCCTGCATTTTATGTGGGATGACTTGGGCTCCCGTGCCCTCAAGAATCCCTATAATAAGGGGAAAAAACCCAGACGCCCCAGTGTCCCGGCGTCCATACATGCCAGTGATGTCCAATGTGACTACTCCCCTGATTAAAGGTTGCTGCCCTGACTGGACCCATTGGAATATCTCAATAGAAGCAATGTAATTAACTAGTGTCCATGAAGATATGGTACTTGAATAGTTTCACGAACAATGTCTTAAGTCTATAAGGGAGGCCCATATTTGGTGATATGTTTCGAGGAGGAATCCATGGAAGGAAGAACTAACATCCCATTTTCACATTTCGATCAAGGAGCAAATGTCCCTGAACAAGGAATGAATGCCTCCTGCCTTTGGAAAGTGGGAATGTGGGGCCACAAACAACACCGCCATCCTCCAAAAAAACGGATGCGCATACCCCAGCGAAAGAATTGGAAACAAACACATTTTTTAATATAGGGGTAAAATGATTCCACTAAAATAGTAGTGGATGAAGTCAAAAGTAAGGGAAGTGATGAGGGTGCACTTCTGTGAGGAGGGAGTGAACCAGACATTACGACCACCAAGATCCATCCACATAGAGATGAGGTCAGAGTTGTCAATATGGGAGAAGGATGAAAATGGGGGTGGGGTGGATAGATAGGGGTTGAAGCAGCACCCTTATATAAACTCTACTATAGTTAGTAAAAATACTCATCCACCCAACCCGAATCAGATCGGGGTTGTCGTATCACTGGGCATATCTCGATATAGAGGACCATCAAACTCAAAATTTGTAGAAAACTCAAAAAATAACTATATGAATATATGTGAATCAACCTGGATTTTTTCTATAATATGTGTGTTTCTGATCTCTTTCCTTATCACTAGAGGCTCTAGAACAATAATTTGAAGAAAGCATGTTCTCAGTTGGATGATATATCGTGAAAACCACTATAGCTATTCTGCCACATGATGAATCTCATCAATATTTTGTAGTTGTGTGCCTTGTATTGTCCAAATATAGGCTTTAGATGCGGTTTTGCACTAGTAATTAATGTAGATGGACCTGGTGAGGTGGATACTAGTAGAGGTGGAACAACATCTGTTATTGATGGATCCGAAGTAGTGGCAGCTGGGGAATATGTTGCAACTATGAATAATAGTGTTGCATTAGTGGTAGGATCTGCTGCACAGGATCCCAAGATAGATAAGGAATTATTTTCAGTGTCTACTGGATTGGAATCTTCTATTGAGGATGTGGATGATGGCAGATAAGGAGGCAAGGCCACTAAGGATAGTTGTTGGTGAGGCATCAGAACTTCTGAGGCATGGCCTCCTTGTGTCCCGTTCAGAAGCGATGTAGTTTGGGTCACTCCTCATTGGTAGTGATCATGGGATGCATCACTTTGTCTCAGTACTCATATTACATGATATTAAAAGAATGAAAATAAGTAAATAAAAAAATTAAAAAGGAAATAAACTGTGATAAATCATTAAAAAAATACACGATGTTTATATCAAGAGTACATTATTTTTAGTACACTTGGGTTGAAAACCCACATCCTCTGGATAAAAATACCAAGTGGGAATGTGTGTGAAAAAATAGTTGTACATGACATGTTTATGTGGTACATGACTTTTGTGAGAACATGGGGTTCCTGGCCAAGCATCACTGGGACATGACCTCTTCCAAGAGGGGTAGAAATATAAATGACATGGTCTGTACTGAACATACATGTTGTGTGTTGGAACATGGAATGTAGTCCATGAGGTCCCTAAAATGGTGAAAAGTCATCACATATCATGTACATGGTGTGTACTAGACATACACACTGTTTTATGGACATGGTTTTTTTGGTAGCGTAGTGGTCAGGAAACAAGTACATTAGAATCCGTGTAGTGGGTATTGGTACACTTCATGTAGTTACAAATTCAGAGAACAAAAAAATTGTCCATGTATATGACTTACATAGCACGTTTCTTCATTTTTTCCCCTGTATTATGGGTTTCATCTGAACACTTCAGTCGATCTATAAATCACCCAAAACCTTGTAAATCAATGAAATATCAAGCATAATATCACTTACATGGATTTTGGGCGAAAATGGAGTTGAAATTCCAACCTTAATCTCAAAAAAATGAGATCTGAATGGGAGGGGCATGAGAGGTGTACATCAGATTCCATAGGGGAAGAAAACAGGGAGTGTCATGAGAATACACCATTTTAGGGGTCTTGAGTTTTATATCCAAAACAAATGGCATGTGTGTGATAGTACACTATATTTATTTCATTATGAGTAAATATATATACATAGTATTATTAAAAATAGATGGTTATTACCATAGAGTATATATTAATCAGAATTTATAATTAAAAAATAAATATATATTTATAAACCAAAATTAATATATACATGTAGTGTATCAGATAAATACTCATTGTGATTTCTAAAATTTGAAAAAGATAACTACAACATCCATCCCGATGCTCGAGGTGCGACTCGAATAGGTAACTGAGATGATCTAAGTGCACGCCCACAACAAAATAGTGAAGGTTGTAGTACTAAACATTTTATTATCATTTAATCATTTAGGAATAGTTACACCAATACATGGTGAAAGGATGAATGAATGGTGTGTTTTTTTAATTATTTAATATTATGATAATATATGGTGATTTGATGAGTTTGAACCCAGGTCTTTTGAACTATGGGTTATGACTCTACCAATCAACCCACATCACCCTCAAGTGATTTTTTATTTTCAATAGAGTTTTAAATTATAAATTAAATCCTAACTGAAGACACATGACATAAATAGAAATACATGACCTATAGATTTATTTTTATGAAAAAGGATGGAACTGAACCAGCTAGATGGAATTGAACCCTAATTTTTGGACCTTGAGCTATGACCCTGCCAACCAATTCAGCCCCACCATCAGTTTTCTTTTCTTTTAAATAGTTTTACATAATTTTGAAAACATCAAAAATTCCTTTGAAGAAAAAAATGGGTTAAAAAGAACGAATCTATAACCAAAAGAAGGTGTAGAAAAATTCAAACTAGAAATGAATTGGACACCCTAAAGTGACCTTTCCATCAGTATAAGAATAATTCCCATTTATTAACATAATTAATGTTTAATTATATAAAAATTATTTTTATGTTACTCAATAAACATAAGCTTACACATCATGTATGATGATACACATGTTGTTTAACTTCTTTTTATTCACATTCAAACACTGGTAAAAATAACGTGAGGTGAATGATATGTGATGTATAAGTACACACCTTGTATTTATTAAAAACAAAAGGGAAAGATAGAGGATAGTTGATGGGTTACATCCCATAAAGATGTTTTTTTGTCTTTGGATCGACCTGAGGGTTGGTTACTTAGCCATAATAAGAGGAAGGTTGTGAATTCTGATGTGAGAAGCATCGCATATGTTCGGTACCTTCATATTTTAGTTGGTTATCTTGACCTTTAGGTAGTCTGGGTGGTGGATTTTAGTGTCCTTAATCTATTCCTAGTAGATTCAAAAGGTGAAATTGTTCCTTGGTGTGATCTTGAATATCCTCTACCTCCTTGTATTTCTAATTTGAAATACTAAAAAAATGAAAATAATCGCAGTAACCCTCAGGAGAAAGTAAGTAATCAAGTAAGGGTTTGGAAATAAACGTTTTATCAAATTATTTATTTCCATGATATTAAATTTACCCATATTTTGAGGATGAGTTTTGAAAATAATTTTCCTAAATTTTAAAAGAATCATAACTGATTATCGTATAAGAACATTGTTCCTAAGATGAAATAGAATTACAACACCTAGAATCAACCTCAATCAAGTTATACATGTTAAATATTTTCTCATAAAGTTCCTCTACTACAGTACCATGTCATCCTAACCTTTAGGTTTGGTTCAATTGGCATGTGGTACATGATTCCATAATTGATAATAAATAATTGGTATTATCTTAAGATGGTTCTGAAAGTGAAAAAAATGATTGGGGTGAAAGATGTACATCGGTGGTAGTCATATTGAAACCCATCATCCATACATGGATAATATTATTATGGATATGAGTGCATCAACACTTGATCATATAGATTAAAATAATATCCATGTTAATTTTACGAACTTCATGTTGAATAAAAAACAATAAGAATGTGGGGTTGAGCTTCCCAATAAAATAAAAAAGAAAAAAAAGAAAAATTCTAGGAAAACCAACTTTAGCTCAGCCTAATTATATTATTTTTTTCCCTGAAAACAGTGCCAAAATTTTGACAACCCACATCACGTGGCATAATAAATTATTTTTCCCTTTATAATCTGACTAATTGGGTAGCTAGTGGTAACCAAGTTCAATTACATGGAGAATACAAAGAAGTAATGACCAGAATGGGTCGATATGTTTGGGATGATAATGTAGACAAAAAAATAAAATTAAGAGAATAAAAACCTGAAATGATTTGTGAAAATTCAATGTACACAACATAATGGGTTGTACAATAAGTTAAATAATTGTGGGGAAGTTGCAACTTGATTAGGGCGAATTGAAATAGTAAATTTTTTGTATTAAAATTATTTATGATTTTTTTTTTCAATGTTTATTCAATTATATTACCTTATCTTGATACTATAAATGGTAATTATGTATTTAAACAACAACCCCTTGGTCAAATGATTGAATGTTCATAATAAACATCAAAACATTACCCCTAAAATAATTTTAACTAGGTTTCCCAATGGTCATGGGTGCATCTATTGTAACTCCTTTAGTTTTAAGTATTTGTGTCATTCTTGGTCTTATATAACACCACTAGTGAGTGTGAAATTAATTTCATTAAAGTGGTTATAAAATATAGTTTATATTTAAATGAAATAAATTAAACATTATTATTATAAAATAACTATCTTCTTATTACAACCCCCAAACAAGAAGAATCATCCACTTATGACCATTTTCATGGAGTGTGGGTTGTGAAAAAACTCCACACATGCTTTTGATATGAGAGAAGAAAAGGAAAAAGGATAAATTACACATAAAATAAAAAAACATGAGAAAAAAAATTTAGATTCAGGGGAGATTAAATGGAAGTGAAACAACACCTCCCCCTTGGATATATAACACTTAATTCAGAGGCCTTCATATCTATTTATAAGAAAATAGATTACATGGAGTGTACTCGAAATCATATTTCATGTACTTGGTTCAACCATCTATATACTTGTGTATCCACTTGTAGGTGTCCTTCCATGATACCCATTTAAATTGAAGCACTAGCGGTCAGTGGTTGGGAGTAAACAATATGTAGTGTTTCCATACATGGTGTGTAGACGGTCTATGAGCTACCAAATTCTTCTGGAATGGCATACATGACATGTGAAAAAGTATTAGATGTCATGTTAGTCTTTACAACCTACATATCCATGTACATGGGTTGGACGAATCCTATCCATGCAAGGGTACACGACGTGCTTGTATAAAGTACATGTCGTGTATATGTTAATTTTTTCTCTGGACATACCTGATTTTTGAATTTGACTGGAAACTCATAAAAATTACTATTAAGACTAAAATATTTCATTTTATCAAAATAATAATTTGTATCTAAAGAAATCATGTTTAAAAACTCAACATAATGTATGAAATGGTATACCAAAATTAAGCACATCAGAAGTTATGATGAAGGAGTGTCCATCGAAATCTATTTGAAGAAAAAAAAGGTCAAATAGTTTCCAATATTATAATTTTTTTAGTAAGGATAAAAAATATCCAAATTCTAGAAGGTTGCATCATTGAGAGTCAGAGTCTCATATGTAGTTAACTTAAGTTTTAGTGAATTTAATTAGAAATATTTTCCATTTTTAGTAGAAATTAAAATTTCATGTTTATGTTGGATCATGAAAATAAAAATGCACATAGCAGCAGTTTTAATATCTATCTCAAAGTAAATTTTTTTAAAAAAATTTATAATATTGTGGTGGTTTCATAAAACATGTGCTATATTTTTTTTAACATTTAGTGGAATTATTATTTAAATTACATCTAAATATTAAAAAAAATTACCCCCATACCCTTAATTTCATTCCCCTTCTTCCCTACCCTCTCCTCCCTCTCCCCTCAGTAACACCTGACCCCAACCCCTCTATCAGCTACATTAATGACCTTGAACCTCGTTGCTCCCTTCCAATGACCATTTTGAACCCAACCCCTATTGGCGACCGCTATGTCCCCAACACACCCTTCTCTCTACTATCGACTATCATAACCTAGACCCCCCCTTTTGGAGACCACTATGATGAATACCACCCCTTCTAGCGACCTCTATGACTATTACCCTTCCCCTCCCATCTATTTCCATGACCATGCCCCCCTTTCTAGCGACTGTTGTGAGCCCAACCCCCACTAGTGATCGTCATGACCCCAAACTGCCTGGTAGAAACCTCCATGAATCGATCTTTTATGACTACAGTTGTGACACTGAACTCATTTCCTACCACTTCCACGAACGAGATCCCTCCTATCAGCAACCACCATGGCCCCGAATCCCTACCAGCTACCGCAGATACCCCGACTCCCCTGCTCCCCGACGATGACTCTAAAAGAAATATCTTCCCATTTTTCTAGTGACTACAACCTATGACATCATTGAAAGTAGTTTTTTTTTTGAATTTTTATAAATTTTTTAATATAATTAACTATTGTTATGGGTAATTTAGTGTATATTCTATTTTTAATGTTGGATTGAATCATATTTATTAGAGTTTTCTATGGGTTGGGTTGATTCTGGTACTGGGGGATTTTGGACATGACCTAAGAAATATTTGATAGGTTGGGTTGGGTAATTACCATTTTTTCTATTGTGATCCAACCCGACCAGACACACGGTGTGTTGAATTGGGCTATGGTGGGTTATTTGGGTTAGGGAAAAATTACTATAAATAATAACAAAAAATGTAAAACATTTGACTAGATCAAAAATAAAATAATATCTAAAAATTAATTTTTTATGATATGTATAACGTAAATATAATGTGTATATATTGTTTTTGATATTTTAGAACATAAATAAAACATTAAATATCTTAAAAATGTATGGTATAATTATGTTATATAACATTATATTTTCATAAATATAATGTTATATAATATAAATATTATATTATATAATGTGAATATAATATTATATAATGTCAATATAATGATATATAATGTAAATATAACAGAAATATAATGTAAATATAATGTAAATATAATGTAGAAAGAAATGATATATTTATGTTATAAGAGATTATTATTTATTAATAATTATTATTAATTATTGGTAGTGAATATTTATTATTTATTATTAATAATTATTACTATAAATCAATTATTAGAATTTTTTACCAATTAATTGAAAATCACTAGTTATTTTTTATTAATTATTTATCAATCAATATTATTTTGTATTTATTATTTATTATATATGTATATATATATATGTTTGGGTTGGTATGATCGGGTTGGGATATAATTTTCCCAACCCATGACCTGAATCGACCCAACCTCGACCCGACCCAACCAAACCAGACCTGAACAAAACCTGTGTGTAACCTAACCCCACATGACCTATGTCGGTTGGGTTGGGTTGGGTTGTTTTTATTTTGGATACCCCTAGTTTTTATGTTGAATTTGTGGTATGTTAAATTAGGACCCTACTATGGTCAATGAAAAAGTTGGGTAATGTTTAAATTTGATTTTACTTGATTGATTAAACATTTATATCATTATATGTAATTATACGAGAAGAAGAATAGAAATCCAATTCATATTGATTATTTTTGGATTAATTTTCCACGATACACATAGTATTATGCAATGTGTTTGGAATAAATTTTAGATTATGCAAGTGCAAACCGATTAGTGGATGGGATAATAAAATGTTTATCCCCTGATTGTAAATTGAAGAAATGTTTGAATATAAAATATGTATATGATAATTTGATATTTAAATAGTTTCATTCCTATTATATATGTTTGATTAATGATGGTTCATTAAATTGTATTTAAATAAAGAAATAATGAAAATATTGTCAATGAAAAAAATTGTCCAAAAATAGAAGAATTCTGTTCAAAATTTGAAAAATTATGCATTTGGATATACCTGATTAAACATAAAATATATTAATAGATCAAAATATCATTTAGTTGATATTGATGAGGATAATATTTCTCATAACTTCAGTGAGGTAACAATGATTTTTTATTGTTGAGTACAATATAGAAAGAAATGTATGAAGGGTGTTCCAGGTATTTGAAGTTGTATTTATTACTTATATTGTATCATATTAGGTGTGTATTTGGAATTATTGATAAGGAAATTCCCATGATTTTGAGTTTTTTCATGATGAAATTATTGGAGCTAGGATGCCTACATCATTCTATGTGATAGATAATGTTATAAACAATAATGGAAATGACAATAAAATTATACTTTCATTCCCTAATGATGGAATAATTTATGATGGAGAAGACATCAATAAATAATAATGTAAAAGATGTCATACACATAGATGAAATTAAATGAAAAAAATGAGAGTAAAAATCAATTCAACTGTAGGAAGAAACAGAAGAAGAAAACTCATGCAAATGTATTGCATTACATTCCACTGAAACCCCACCTTCAAAATTATTCATGTCATCTAAGCCTACATTTGACATGATGTTTCATGCTTTGGATAGTAACAATGGATTTATAAGAATTATAAAATATTCAAAATCATTGAAGAAGTTTGATTCATTGCATCCAAAGTTTTCTTCAGATCCTTAGAATGTACATTTGGAATTGACCTCTCATGGAATTCCACATTTTGGTACTTTATGTACTAATTTTAGAATTTGGTCATATTTTTTGATACCCAATAATCTTCATCCATGTATGTGTAATAAGAATAATTCATTTATTGTTTTTATTATTATTCCTTGAAAGAAATTGCATGGAAATGACATCGATGTATACAATCAACCTCTAGTCCAAAAATTGAAACAATTATGGTATATTGGCATGGAAACATGTGATGCTATAATGAGAATAATATTCATAATGAATACTAATTTAATGTAGAAAATTAGTAAATTTATTTGACTCATAAATTTATCTTGTTGGAACACTCATATTGGTTTGCATTGTCCACTTTTTAATTTTAATTTGAAAATCAATGATTACATCATAGAAGAAAATTGTATTTTATTTATCATCATAGATTTATTAATAATTATTATAAATTCATGTATAACAAGATACTATTCAATGAAGATATTGAATTGAGGAATCCACCACATTGTGTAATCATGTTTAGAAATATTGTGATAATTAATGAATGACAGTAAAGAATTAGGAAAATGTAATCAGTTCAAAGATGAGGAAAATGGTATAAGGTACAATATCTGATGTATCCTGAACACAAAAAGTTGAAGAAAATGAGTATATTTTTTAACTTCCATTTTACGATTTTAATTTGATTTACCATAATCATGATTTAATGCCTATTAAGAAGAATGTAGGTGAAGTTATAATTTTTAAATTTCTTAACGAGACGGGTAAATCGAAGGATCACTTTAATGGTCATGAGGATTTGGATTTAATGAATATAAAGAATGGTTTTTCGGAAAATGATAATAGAAATCGTCCTTTTGTTATTTTTTCAATGAAAAATCATGATAAATATATATTTATTAGAATATTAAATGATGTAAATGTGCCAGATGGATATTCATGTAACATAGGTGTGTTGACTTAAATCATCAAATCTTACATGGATTGAGAAGTCCCAACTCACATATCTTAATAGAGAGGTTGTTTCCATTATCATTTCAGAATATGTTATGTAAAAAAGTAACAACAGTTCCCAATTAATTGGTATATTGATATTATTTTTATTTTCCATGGTGAATTAAAATTAATCAAACCATTAATTATTATTTTTAAATACGTTTCTTATTTTTTATCAGGTACTTATGTCATTTTTAAAGGGGTCAAATTTTACGCTAACTAAATTGTAGTTTCAAAAAATACATATATATGTTCTACTCAATAGACTTATTACATATGAGTTTATTGAAAAATTAAAATTAAAAACAAGGAGGGGACTACGAGGTTATGCATGTAATGAGTTGGAATTAGCAAAATCAGTTAATAATTATATTGACTAATGGTACTCCTATCATGTTAGTATATAAAAATATTCATATCATTGACCTCAAGTCATTATTTATATGTTAAAATTAACATATTATACATTTTTTCTATATAATTAATGTTGAAAGTATAGCTGAACTATCAAATTATTTGATGTTTTTGGATTGAGTTTCTCTAATAAGGTTAAGAGATTTGATGCTCACAATATTCATGGCTTCAGATTGTGTACAATTTCTCAAGATGAAGTCTTGAAAACTCAAAATAGTGGTGCATTTAGAGTTTACTAGGTGGTATTATATTGAAATATGAATGATATAATTGAATTAAACTATCATGAACATTTTTTAGTTTTCTTATGAAAATGAAGGTGGGTCAACATGGATTGGGGTATAATGAAGGATTTGTTACATTTTACATTTGTCAAATTATATCCCATGATCCATACCGATGAGCATGAAGAGCATGCTCAATTTATCATGGATTCACAAAAAAATGATGGTTTATTATGTGAATGATCAAATACATGAAGGATATAGTTTTTGTTTTACACTTAAAGCAGAGGGTCTTATATGATATGGTTGTAGAATATCAATTGGTTATTTATGATAGTGAACCCCATCAACCCCAAACATTGAAAAGATCTTTCTAAAAATATCAAAACAATTGAACCTGAAACAGAGGGTGAAAATGAAGTAGTCATCAAAATGGAGGTTAATAACAATGAGTAAAATGTTAAATATGATAATAGAATGTATGAATTGGTAATGAAAATATATTACAATTTCTCATTGATATGTTTTTTTACATATATACATTGTTCTGGTTTTTTTGTAATTTTTTTAGTTTGTAGTTTTTTATACATTTAATACATCTAAACCAATTTTATTAAGAGAATTACAATAATAATAAAATAATTCATGATCGTAGTGGATCAGCATGTCAGAGCATGCCACCACTATAGCTAGCTTGAGTTGGTCCAAGTTATTCGGTTGTACATGAGACTACTAGTGTGACATCCTAGGTAAATAAAGAAATATTACAATTTCATACATATTAAAATTTTTGAATTAAATATTAATTTTACATTAAATGGTAAACTATTTTCATTGGAATACCTGATATTCAACAAGTGGTTTTTTTGAAATCTTACGTTGCACACAACAATGAGTTATACTGAAAAATAATAATATAATATTACTATTTTAATTGGTAGTTAATAACTAACCATTATAATAGATGGAATGAATGGAACTAACTAAAATATTATTATAAATGTTTGTTAAATATTTTTACAATTATCCAATAAATTTTAGAGGCTTAAAATAATAAAGAATCCAATTTTAAGCATAAATACTCTAATATTCGCTAAGGGGTCGATTTACCACCGTTGGATGGAGAACCATTTTTAAATCTATTTTTTATCACTTTTATATGTTATATTTTACAAAATAAAATTCATTTTATAATTGAGACATAAAAATTAACTTTGGGTAAATTTTTGGTATTTTTCTGATAACATTCTTTTTTAATTGATTAGTGAAAAATATTTTATTTTAATTCAAAACTGCATTTTAGTATAATTTATTTATATGAATATATTATCATTTTAATTGGTTTTAAATATTAGTTAGATTAAATTTTTACCATTTAATCAAATTTTGATCATTGGAAGTAATTTCTCTTTAAAATTGGACATAAACAAGTGACAATCTTTTGATAGTTATTATTTCTTAATAACATTCTTTTTATTTAGACAATGGGAATTAATTTTGAATTATTTTCATAAACATATGTGTTTTGAATTTGGAAAAATGGATTACATATTTGGAATTAGGGGGTCCAAATTTTGTAAATAGGTAACTTTTATTTTTAGACATTATGAATATTAACATCGGTAAATATTGTATTTACCATGGTTAAATGGTAAATCTCGTAAATAAGGGTAAACATATATTATTATAATAATATTAATTTTTCATTTACACGTGTCCTAATCCTAGTATTGGATACATTTCTGACCATGGGCATCCTTGGGTCGATTTTGGGACCCCATGGAGCCACTTGGGAGTGATAATGACACTTTATATTAATTGTTTTAAAGTAAAGACAAAAATGACATAAACATATATATTTTAGTAAATAAATTTTTAAATGGGGATATATAAGTTATCTATTTGACTATAAATATTAATTTTAAATATAAAATCATTTCCTACTTCATGCTATTATTTTTATTATTTTTACACATCAAATAAATAAAATTATTTATGACACAATGATGATGTTGTGATTACCTTATTAATAAATGAATTAAATAATTGAGATTATAAAATTTATAAACAATACATAACCTGTCCAATTCTTTTTGGATGAATTTATATCAAACAAGAGTCTTCTTAGCTTCTAATTAAATATTATTTTGTCATTTAGAACCCAAAAATCATTATATAATAAAATAATATTTTCAAACATTCCTAAAGATCCCCTCTCTCCCTTATAAAAAGGCATCACCTCTACCCAATTACTCACACCTCTCAAGCCCCTTGTATCATCAAACCACCATCCAATTAGTTTTCCTACATCCCTATCTTCCTCCTAGAATCCTTCCATTAGGCATATGGTACTTCAATAAAGCTTTTTGGTTCAACCCAATTGGAGTTTCATAATTTAAAGGTAACGTCTTCTCTTAAGTTCTTTTGTTTCATTTTTCTTCTACAACCCCATAAAATATATTTATTTCATTATTTTATAACAAAAAAATATATTCAATATACTATGATGTTGTTATTATAATTGTTTTAACTACACTTACACACACATCCATCAAATGGGTAAAGAACATACAGTTTCTGTGGACGGTGAACTACTGCCTCACGAAAATATGATTGTTCAATCTTCTCTTACCTCCTCTTATGGTGGCCATTAAACTAGAATTGTATTTATATGTGATAAATATTTTCTTTATATTATTTCTATGCTTTTTTATTTTTCTTTTATAGAATACCTTTATTTTTTCTATAGTGGGTAAATACGATAATTTCATTTGAGAAAGTGCGGACTACCACCCCCTCAATGTGATATGACTTGTTAATTCCAAATGTGGAATGTATAAAGGATTGAGTTAATGAAATTATATATTATATTATACTGGAATTATAATATACCTATGTATCATTATTTTTGCATTCCATTAAATATGAAATATAAATTAAAGTAGCGTTCATCCGTATGTACGACCTACCGTCTCCACGAACGGTGCATTTCATTTATTATATCCAAATCTCATGTACTATTATAAATACATATATATACCAGATATATATTATATTTATGATATCTAGATCATGAATATTATTCTAGAGATAATGGACCTTGGACCACATGATCAACTTGTAATTATAAGTTCATTTTTTACTCATGTACCCAAATATTGAAAAAACCACCATTATTAACTTAAATGATTACATAATGTTTATAACATAGTAATAAGTGATATAAAAATAATAATAAGCTAGAAAAAGGTTCTTAAGAAAGAAAAAATTAACTTTAGTTTATTATTTAGGAGATTAAAGAATGATCAGGTCAAGTCGAACATGAGGTAAGGGACTTCATCTCAATCACCTTTCATTGAGGCATATTTTGATTTCTACATGATTTTATTATATATAGTGTATAAACCCCTTTGAATTTTAATTTAATTCAATGGGAATATTTTCTCTATGAAGTGTTTTACTAAATGACAAAAAAACGTTTCCTTTTAACGTATGAGGTGATAATGACTGTTCTGCCACTGAGAGCATTATTTGATACTTGGCTTCTTTAATAAGTCGTAATGTTTTTAAAAGGAAAATAAATACCATATAATCTTTTTGAGTATTTTTGTATTGAAAATGGGTTTGATAATGTATTTATTATGTCGATATATTTAAATTATATATTGTTATTGAAATGTCGAAGTGTTATCTTTCGTTTATGTTTGTTTTATGCATTGTGAATATGTTATAGTTCTTGTTAACTATTTACGTATAATGGTGGTTGCGTGATAAACCTACGGTAGGTGAGCCCAAGATAACTCTTCAATGTATTAGGTAACATGAGGGAGGTAAATGTTAAAGTTTCTTCTAATAGATTTATGGAATATACTATGATGGGTATTCATAATGTAACTCCCTACGTAGCTATGGAAGCTACAACGTAAGTATGTTATGGACACCACAAGTTACCATTAAGATTTATGTTTTCTATTTGTTATTCAAAAATTTTATGATTTAATGAGGTATGTTAAAAAGCTTATATTTTGATGGAATAATGTTTATTTTCTTTATTTTATTACCCTTACTGAGATTTTTATTCTCATCCCATGTTTTGAAATGTTTTTCACAGTACAAAAAGATGAATAGTGTCAAGGATGGGATCAAGGAAAAGTCATACTTTCTAAAACATGGAACAATACATGAGTCTTTTTTCAAGAGTTTTTATTTTATAAAAAAAATGGAAACTGATTATAAGTGTCTAATTTTTAATTTTTAAGATGTAATGCAACAGTTATGTCTTAATTATCTAAAACTCTAAACCTAAAAAGATCCTCAATTTGAATTATCCATTTAATTTAATATTATGTAAATTTTTAAGGCTAGGTCCTATAGTTGGTATTAAACATCAGTTTATAAACCTTTAAGAGTTAGAATATTGTTAAATTAAAGTAAATAAATTAATTTATGGTAAGATTGAAATGATATAGAATTTATAGATTATCATGTTTCTTCGCCTAATATATTTATGCGTTCAAAATGGTTTTCCATAGAGGTAACATAGTAGCTATGATGTGAAAACATTAGGAGTAAGAAAACCATCCAAATCAGTAACCTGAGATGGTCGAAATTGGAACTAAACAGTTTTTTGTAGTGATGGTACAGTTGAATCAGGCAATAAATGGTGGTGGTATCCATGTATGAGATCATCCAGATCAATCACAGTGGAAAATGTCAGTATTGGAGCATTTCATGAGGAAACATCCCCCATCATTCAAAGTATAATCAGATCATGTGCTAGTTTAAGGGTGGATTAAAGCACATGAGATGATTTTTGATGTCATTGGGTGTTTAGAACATCACAAGGTTAGTCTTGTTGTTTACAGTTTTGAAGGTGAAGCTGATCAGTGGTGGTTGATGGTGAAACATATCAGGGATAGTGAGGAGATTGATGATATTTATTAGGTTGAATTTAAAGGTATATTTTGTGAGAAATATTTTCCTAATGTGGTTCATCTTAGGATAGAAAAACAATTCCTATAATTGAGGCAGGAGGATGACTCATTGGCTTCTTATCAAGAAAAATACGCTCGAATGGAAAGGTATTTTCAAAATTTTATATGAGATCTTGATAGTAAAATATACCTTTTTTACTCACGATTAATGCCAAAGTATAGAAGGGATTTATCTTCTCATGATTTCAAAATTTATAAAAAACTTGTTTGATGTGTAGAGAAGGTGGAAATAGAATTTGTTGATGATCAGTTGTTCGTTGAAAAACGACAGAATAAGAGGCTGAGGTGGTAGAAAAAATGGAAGAACTCTTCAAAATAGTCTGATGGTAAGTAGCTTAAGTTTATAATTTGTGAACATTGTGGTAATACTCATGCTGGGTAATGTCTTTTGAATTCTGGTAAGTGCTACCAATGTGGTAAAAAGGGACATAAGGCTCGTAATTGCACTGAAAAAGATCAAGTTAATGGTACGACAAAAATGGCTTTGTAGTCTGTGAAATGTTTTAAGTGCAATGAAATTGGTCCTTATGAAAATGAGTGTCCAATAAAGAACTCATCTAAGGGAAATCAGTTGGACTAAAAGCATAAGGGGGTGGTGAAATCCTTTCCAACTACGTCAGCAGATGTGGGTCCATCAACTGAAGTAGTGTTAGGTACACTATTTTTTGTTCACATAATGCCAATGTGTTGTTTGAGTCAGGGTCTACACATTCATTCATTTCTAAGAAGTTTTCTACTAACATAGGAATTACATCTAAAGATATAAATCCTAAACTTAAGGTAAAAACACTGGGGGGAAATTTTGGAACAAAAAGAAATTATATGAACCTTCTTTTCCTTTTTTGCAGAGAGAATCTACCTCTAAACCTTATTGTTTGGCCTCTAGTAGAGTTTGATGTTATTTTTGGTATGGATTGTCTTTATGTTTATCATGCTATGATTTAATACATAGCTAAAGAGGTTTCTTTTCATAATTATTTTTAGTTTTTATAGAAAAATGAACCCTAACTTTTGATAACATATCAGGAAGCTGAGAAACTAGTAAAAGATGGAAATGAATGTTACCTTGCACATATTGTTGAAAACAGAAGAACTATTTAGATTAATGATGTGCCAGTGGTAAATGGGTATCTGGATGTTTTTACTATTGATTTTCATGGTATTATACCTGACTGAGAAGTTGAATTTACTATTTACTTTGTTCCTAATGCTAATCCAATTTCAAAACCCCCTTATCGAATTTCTCAAATTGAACTTTTAGAGTTAATGAAGAAATTTTAGGAGTTATTAGGTAAAGTTTTCATTTGGCCTAGCACGTCACCATGGGGTGATCCTGTCTTGATTGTTAAAAACAAAGATGGGTAAATGAGACTTTTCTTTGATTATACAGCATTGAATAACATCACTGTTATGAAAAAAGTATCATTTTCCTCATATCGATGATTTGTTTGATCAGCTCCAAGGAGCTCAGTATTTTTCGAAGAATGATTTGAGGTTAGGGTACCATATATTTAATGTAAAGGAAGAAGAAATTTCTAAGACCACGTTTCACACAAGATATAGCCATTATGAATTTGTATTTATGCCTTTTGGGTTAACCAATGCACCTGATGTATTCATGGATCTTATCAATATAATTTTCTATGAGTTCCAAGACAAGTTTGTGGTTTTGTTAATTGATGATATTTTGGTTTATTCCTAACGTAATGGGGAACATGAAAGTCATTTAAGGTTTTTATTTCAAAACTTAAAAGAAAATATACTATATGGGAAATTCAAAAATTTTGAGTTTTCGTTACATCAAATTTCATTCCTCGGTCACATTGTTTCAAAAAATGGCATAAAGGTAGATCCTAATAAAACAAAATTTGTTGAAAAATGGCCAAGACCCACAAATATAACTGATATACACAGTTTTATTGGTTTGGTAGGTTATTACTTGAGGTTTGTTGAAAATTGTGAATGGTTACCTGTCCCACTGAACATGTTAACTCGAAATGGTGTTAAGTTCATATAGACAAATGAATGTGATGATTTTTTTTCAGGAATTGAAAACAAGATTGGTGAATGCTCCTATTTTGGAACTGCCTTCCATAAATGGTGATTTTGTTATCTACAATGATGCTTCATTAAACGTATTCGGTTGTGCCTTAATGAAGAATGATTTGGGAATTTCTTATGCTTCATATCAGTTGATATCTCATGTGTTAAATTACCCTACACATTATTTAGAATTATGTACTACTGTTTTTGATTTAAAACTTTTGAGGCATCATTTGTATGGATTAATGTGTGAAATATATACTGATAAAAAAAATTGAAGTATATACTCACTCATAAGGAATTAAACATGAGGCAGAGGATATGGTTGGAATTAATCAAAGATTATGATTGCATGATCCATTATCATATAAGAAAGGAAAATAAAGTAGCTGATGCTTTGAGTCGAAAAAGTAATGCTTCATTAACCATTCAACGTTTGGAACTAGATACTTTGGTTTTTTATTTGATGAAATATGGCATAAAAGTTATTGGTGAATGAAATGTCTATATTTTGTTTCAGGTGTCAGTGAAATAATCTTGATCAGACAGTATTAAATAAGCGCAGAAAGAGGATAGAGAATTGTAGAAAAAGGTAGAGTTGGTTCACTAGGGTATGTTGCCTAATTTTAACATTGATAATGATTGTATTTTGATATTTGGGAAGAGATTATGTTTGCCTTGTGATTCATAGATGAAGAATTAGTTGTAATGTGAAGCTCATAGTTCTTCATTTTCAGTTCATCCCGGTAGTACTAAGATGTATATAGATCTTAAGGGGTATTACTTGTGGGATTGAATGAAAAGAGATATTGCTGAATTTACTGTGAAGTGTTTGACTTGTCAATAGGTTAAAGCAGAGTGGTAGTTACCGAAATAGATGATTTAGTCTTTACAAGTGCTAGAGTGTAAATGGGAAAATATATCCATGGACTTCATTGTGAGATTACCAAATACATATTGAGGTAATAATGCAATCTGGGTTATTATTGATCGATTGACTAAATCTACCCATTTTTATCTTATTTGTTAAATGTTGTATCTATATCAACATTTTCAGTTGTATATTAAAGAGATAATCAGGTTGCATGGAGTTACCATCTTCATTATATCTGATCATGATCCCAGGTTTACTTCTAACTTTTGGAAAGTCATTCAGAAGTCGTTGGGTATTGAATTAAATTTTAGTACAGATTTTCATCCTCAATCAGATGGGAAGTTAGAAAGAACAATTCAGACCTTGTAGGATATGTTACGTTCTTTCTCAATGTGTTACCAGGGATGTTGGGACCAACACATTTCATTGGATGAATTTTCTTATAATAATAGTTTTCATTCCAGTATACAGATGGATCCATTTGAGAGTTATATGGGAAGTGGTGTCGAACTCTAGATTTTTGGGATGAAGTAGGTGAAAGTAAAATGATGGGACCAGAATTTGTAGAAGATATGGAAAAAAATATGAGTTGATTCAGAAGAACCAGAGAATAACTCAGAGAATGTAGAAAAGTTATGTGGATAATAGGAGGAAGGATCTTTCTTTTGAGGTAGGTGATCTTGTCTTTCACAAAGTTTCTCTATGGAAAAGTGTGATGTGTTTTGGTAAGAAGGTAAATTTGAGTCTGAGGTTCATTGGACCTTATGAAATCCTAGAGAAAGTTGGATCAACTGAATTCAGAGTGGATTTACCTTCAAGTTTATCCTAGGTACACAATGTTTTTCATGTTTCATTATTGAGAAAGTATATTATGGATCCATATCATTTTTTGAGCCCAGAGGTTGTTTAGTTTGAAGAGAATATATCTTATGAGGAACAATATTTATAGATTCATGAATGAAGAGAGAAATTATGTCATAATAAGGTAATTAATTAGGTAATGGTTTTGAAGAAAAACCACATTTTTGAAGAGGCAACATGGTAATCTGAAAATGATTTAAGGGATAAATATCCCCACTTATTTGAAAAGTGAATAAAATTTCAAGGACTCAATTTCCAAAAGGGGGAAGGATGTAACATCCCAAGTAAATAATAAAATAGGATATTTGTATACTTATTAATATTTGTTAATTAAATATTAATTTTAATTTAAAGGGGATTATATGTTTTATGGCATGCCTGATATGAAACAATGGGTTTCTTTGAAATCATATATTGCACACAACATTGAGTTATACTGAAAAATAATAATATAATATTATTTTAAATGACAGTTAACACCTAGAAATTGTAATGGAGGTAATGGACATAACAAACTACAATATAATTATACATGTTTTTTAAATGTTTTTCCATTAATCCAATAAATTTTAGTGGCTTAAAATAAGAAAGAATCCAATTTTAAGCATAAATACTTTAATATTCTTTAAAGATTCGATTTACCACCTTTTAATGGAGAAAATTTTAAATATATTTTTTCCACTATTATATATTATGTTTGATAAAATAAAATTCTAATTTAGAATCGGTATATCAAGATTTAATTTGGGTAATCTTTTGGTAGTTTTCTCATAAAATTCATTTGTAATAAATAGTGAAAAAGATTGTATTTTAATTCAAAACTGCATTTTAATCATTTTTATTTATATAGATAGATTATATGTTTAATTGTTTTTAAAGTTTAATTAGATTATATTTTTACCATTTAATCCAATATTAATCATTGAAAGTAATTTCAATTTTAAACTGGGCATAAACAAGTGTCAATATTTTGATAGTTATTATTTCTTAAAATCACGTTTTTTGTTTTGACAACAGGAATTAATTTTAAATCAATTTCTTCCACTTATGTGTTTTTAATTTGGAAATATAGATTCTATATTTGGAATCTAGAGGTAAAAATTGTGTAAATAGGTAACTTTTTTCTTTAGTCATTATGAATATTTACATCGGAAAATATTTTATTTACCATGGTTAAATGGTAAATCTGGTAAATAAGGGTAATCAAATATTATTATAATAATATTAAAGTACACTAACATGTGTCATAATCCTATTATATGATACATTTACAACCATGGGCATCATTGGGTCGATTTTGGGACCCCATGGAGCCTCTAGGGAGTGATAATGACACTTTTTATTAATTATTTTAAAGTAAAGACAAAAAGGACATAAACATATATCTTTTTGTAAATCAATTTTTACATTGGTATATATAAGTTATATCTCTGATTATAAAGATTAAAATCAAAGATAAAAATATTTCCTACATCATGGTTTTTTTATAATTTGTATACATTTAATTAATAAAATTATTTATGACACAATGATGATGTAGTGATTAACATATTAATAAATGATTTAAATAAATGAGATTATAAAATTTAAAAACCATTCAAAACATATCAAATTAGTATTGGATGATTTTATTTTAAAAAGAGTGATATTATCTTCTAATTAAATAAGTTTTTACCTTTAGGATTCGAAAATCATTATATAATAAAATAATTGTTTCAAACATTTTTAAAGAGGTGCTCCTCCCCCTTATAAAAAGCCATTACCCCTAACCGATTACTCAAACATCTCAAGACCCTTGTATCATCCAAAATCTACCAAATTAAGCTCCCTATATCCCTATATTCCTTTTATTAGCCTTACTTTTGGCAGAAGGCACTTAAATAAAGAAGTTTGGTTCTAACCAAGGGAGTATCCTGATTTAAAAGTAACGTCTTCTCTTAAGTTATTTTGTTTTATTTTCCCTCTCCAAACCCATAACTCTATTTATTTATTTCTTTTATAAAAACACTAGTATCTTAAATATACTATTATTTTGTTATGATATGTATTCGAACTAAACTTACACACACCTCCATCTAATGGGTAGAGAACATACTGTTTCTGTGGACGACGAACTACTGCCACACGAAATGATGATTGTTCAATCTTCTCTTACCACCTCTTATGGTTGACATTAATATGGAAATAAATTTATATGTGATATATATTATATTTACAATGTTTATATTATAATTTATTTTTCATTTATATAATACCTATATGGTTTCTATAGTGGGTTAATACGATAATTTAATTTGAGGAAGTGCAGACTACCACCCCCTCAATGTGATATGACTCATTCATGCCATATGTGGAACATATAAAAGATAGAGTTAATGAAGTTATATATGATATTATAATGAAATTATAATATAAATATGTATCATTATGTTTTCATTCCATTTAATATTAAATAGAAATGAAAGTATCGTTCATGCGTATGTATGGCTTAACGTCTCCATGAACTGTGCATTTTATTTCTTATCTGAAAATGTTGTGTAATATTATAAAGACACACACACACAAATATATATATATAATGGATATATATTATATATATGATATCTAATTCATGAATATCATTATGTAGATAATGTACCTTTGACCACATGAACATCTTGTAATTATAAGAGGTTTATTTTTTGACTCAAGTACCTAAATATCGACAAAACAACCATTATTTACATAAATGATTACATAATGTTTATGACATGGTAATAAGTGATATAAAAATAATAATAAACTTTAAAAAGGTTCATAAGAAAGTATGAATTAACTTTAGTTTATTATTTAGAATATTAACGAAAAAACGGGTCAAGTTGGACATGAGGTAAGGGACTTCATCTCAATCACCTTTCTTTGAGGCATATTTAAATTTCAACCCGAATTTCTTTTATATTGTGTATAAACCCCTTTGAATTTTAATTTCATTCAAAGGGAATATTTTCTCTATGAAGCATTTTACTAAATGAAAAATGGAATTTTTATTTTGAAATTACGCAGTGACAATGAACATTCCGACACCGCGAGCATTATTTTATATTTGGCTTCCTTAACAAGTCATAATGTTTTTAAAAGGAAAATAAATACCATATACTCTTTTTATATATTTTTTTTATTGAAAATGGTTTTGATAATGGATTGACAGTTTCAATATATTTAAATGATATATTTTGATTGAATTGTGGAAGTTTAATCTTTCCTTTATGATTGTTTTATGTGTCATGATTATGTTATAGTTTTTGGTCATTGTTTACATTTATGGGTGATTCTCTGATAAACCTATAGTGGGTGAGCCCGAGATATCTTTCCAATAGATGGGGTAATGTGACAGAGGTAAACGTTAAATTTTCCCCTTAGATATTTAGGGAATATACTATGATGGGTATTCATAATGTAAATCCCTACGTAGCTTTGAAATCTACAACGTAAGTATATTATGGATGCCACAAGTTACCATTAAGATTTATGTTTTCTATGAGTTATTCATAAATATTATGATTTTATGAGGTATGTTAAAATGGTTATTTTTTGATGTACTAATGTTCCCTTTCTTTATTTTATAACCCTTACTGATCTTTTTATGCTCATTCCATGTTTTGAAATGTATTTTCACAGGACTTTAAGATGAATAGGGTCAAGGATGGGATCATGGAAAAGTAATGTTGTCTAAAACATGGAACTAGAGATGACCCTTATTTTAAGATTTTTTATTTTATGAATAAAACAGAAACTAAGTTGAAGTTTCTACTTTTTAATTTTAGAGATGTAATGTTATAGTTATGGCCTAATTCTCTAAAACTCTAAACCTGAAAAGATCCTCAATGCGAATTATCTATTTACTTCAAAATTATATAATTTTTTAAGGATGTTTCCTTATAACTAGTGAGCTATCCCTTTCCACAAATTTTGTTGGTATCCCACCATCTAATTCACTTCACGGAATAGAGATTTTTTTCACCCCTCTATCTAGCAGATGTTAATGAGTTACTATTACTGGTTTGTATATCATTGAACATAGAAGTAATATATTTTATTCATTTTTTAATGAATCTATTAAAAGGATAATTATCAAAATAGATGGGATATAAATATTTACTTGAAAAATGTATGAGGCCTAAAGGACTTCTTGATTATTATTCCATTTGATGAGTTTAAGGTTATTACTAGTGACAATGCTGCAATGTATAGGCAGATTCTTGGGATGCTTGCTTGTGAGATTGTGAGAGTTTCCATTAATTATAGATAATAGAGGCATATTACTAAATATTTGAAAAATGATGTCTTCGATACTCAAGTAAAGTTTATATTAATTTAATATACCTTGATAACAAATTTATATGACATGGGTAATTTTTTTAATATACTTATAAAGTGTTATGTTTTTTATTTCTAGATTTTTTTTCATTTTGATGTCCCTAGATCCATTTTATGACAATGGACTTAGAAAATATTTGAAAAGAAATAGATTGATTTTAAATGGATATTATGTCTTGAGTTTAATGACACATCTCTATTCTCACGAAAAATTTATTTGAATTATCTTCAATGCATTTTACATGAGAAATAGAAGATGTTTATCAATATTAATAGAGATGAATTCATGAGGAAATAATATTTTATAGTATCTTAATAAATAAAATTGTATTTTTTGTTAAGGTATTAATTTTTTGTTGGAATAACTTAAAAATATACCATGAACCATGATAAACAATACATTCCACATATCGGTAGGTTTTATATTATTTTTTAGAAAGAAATAATTTTGGTTTTTATTTTATTCACTTTTATTTATTTGATTTCATTTTAAGTAAATGCTTATTATATCTTGTTTATATTTTTAATAATGTATAATAAATCAGGTCACTCTATTGGTTGAGTGGAGATGTGGTTTAAAGTGAATATGAAACTCGATGAAAATTTTATAAATGAACATACCAAAGACATTGGAGTAAGTACATATCATTACTATTTCATGTTATTTCAATAATATAAAAACATAAGAATGAAAAATATATTATAATAATAGTCAAGACATAAACCAAAGTAAATGTGTTGGCTACATGGATCAATGATTCCAAAATATCATCGTTTGATACATCTAGCTAACCTGAATTTATTGGGGTTATTGATTTTTTGTTGTTAAAATATATTTTTCAATATTATGTTTTTATTTTAATGAAACAAAAATAAATACTAAGGGAAAATTAATAATTAGATAATACTATGATGTTTAGGTATTTTTAAAAGTCATTGTAAAATGTTTTCTATTAATAGGTTAAAATTAAGGAATTCTGGGACGTTAACCCTTCAAAAACATTATTGAATTCCCAAAATGATGTATTTAAAATGGTTTTTGGGAAGCAGTATCCCATACATGAATGGGGGATAGGTTCTAGGACTACTCTATTCACTGTTATTGGTTTAGCATCCCCATCAGTTACTACTACACCCAATGGGGGTTCAAGTGTTTTTTTATAGGGAATCACAAAGATAAATTGAAAGGGTGAAAGAAAAAATGTAAGAGCATGACTCTTATAGGTAACTAGAAGAGTAATGGCAGTCAACAATGGAAAATGATTCAGTTTATTTATTTCAACATATTATCGGCACATTCCCCAAGGAAATTTTCTTCCATATAAACCATACATCCAAGGTAAATTCTAAATTTCATAGGTCATTGACACATTTGGAAATAACACATAAAACTTCGATAAGTAAAAATAAAATGAAACTATTATATTGAAAAAAAACACTTTAATTCATACCGACCACAAATTGCACCATATTTAATTATGGTTGATTCCTACATGTCATAAATGAATTATAACTCATTTATTTAAGTTTGAAAATAGTTTGAGAGTATTTTCTCAGTTTTGAATCAGTAAATTGTTTCTAAAGGTACTAATGCATTTAAAAACATGTGTTAGGGGTCAAAACTAAGAAAAAATATGTCATAATTATATAAAATTAGTGGACAATGACTGTAGATTGATTTATGAAATACAGGAACTGATGAAACACCATTCCAAGTGATGGATTCATCTAGATGTCCAAAACATTTTTTTAGTATTTTAAAACACTAAAACATGTGTGTAAAGGTCCAAATAATAGAAATAATCTAATATTGATATGAAATCATGGGGAAACCACTTTTTAGTTATTTGTGACATGTATGGGTAAAAAACACATCTATCAAATTCACGGTGAGCTAATAATTCCTTAGTAATATTTTAAAGGTACTACAACCTATAAAATTATGTTTTTGAGGGTCAAAATAAGGAAAACAATGTCAGATTTATATAAAATTAGAGGAAAATTAGCATGGATTTATTTTTGAATTGTTGGAACAAATGGTACATCATTTCAATTTATGGTTTCCTCAATATCCTAGAAAACACGTTTTACTGATTTAAAACACTAAAATTTGTGTGTAATGGTACAAAAGATATAAAAATACCTCATATTGATTTAAAATCATGGTAAAACCATTATTAAATTATTTTTTAAGTTTATGCATAGAAAATACACTAATTAGACAAGTGGTGTTGTCGAAAAAGACTAGTGAATAGATTTTAAAGGTACTAAAGCCTTTAAAAACTTATTTTGAGGGGACAAAATTTTCAAAATATGTTCGATTTTCTTGAAATAAACATAAAATGAACCATATTTTTATTTCTAAAATTTAATAACTCACAAAACATCATTCTGAGTTACAAATTTCTTGGGATTCCCATAAATGAATTTGGAGTGTTTTGAAACACTAAAACGTTAGTATAGTTGTAAAAACCATATAAAAATACCACATAATGGGATGAAATCATTGGAAACAAGAATTGAGATATTTTTGACATACACACATAGAGAAACCATAAATTAGACATGTTGTGTGGTTGAAATGACTTGATAATTAGTTTTAAAGTTACTAAAACCTTTAAAAACGTGCATCAGGGGTGAAAACATGGAATAGGGAATAATATTTACATAAAATAAGAGGAAAAATATCTTATATTTTTTTCAAATTTAGGAACTGAATTAATTTCATTTCAATTTACAGTTTTCTCAGGATGCCTATAAACAATTTTTAGTGTTTTAAAACCACAACATGACCTGTAATGGAACCAAAAATATAAAAATAAATAAAATTGATTTTAAATCATGGGAAAACAACCTTTGAATTATTTTTTATGTGTATACATAGACAACACATCAATCTAACATGTGGTGTGGTCAGAATGACTCGGTAAATAAGTTTTAATGTCACTCAATCCTTTGAAAACATGTTTCGGGGGTGAAAATAAGAAAAAAATGTTGTATTACCATGAAGTAATATGAAAATTATCATATATTGATTTTTGAAATGATGAAACTATAAGGCCCCAGCCTTAAACCTTACTTAATATTGAATTAAATGAATAATTCACATTGAGGATCTTTTCAGGTTTAGATTTTTAGAGAATTAGAACATAACTATTACATCTCAAAAGATTATAAAGTAGACACTTCTACTAAGTTTCCATAATAAAAATAACTCTTAAAAAGAAACATGTCTAGTTCCATGTTTTATATAGCATGACATTCCCTTGATCCCATCCTTGACCTTATTCCACATTAAGTCCTGTGAAAAGCATTACAAAAAAACTTGGGGTGAGCATAAAAAGCTCAGTAAGGGATACACAAAGAATGAAAACTGTTAGTTTTTCAAACATCAAGTAAACCATGTATACTCTATCAAAGTAATACCTTCACCTTCATGAAGTAGTAAAAACTCTTCACTGAATAAAGTATCATTACTTACCTTTTTGTAACCAAAGGATTACCATAAAACCCATAAAAAGAACACATAACAAATATAAAGGTAACTTAGGACATAAACATACTTAAGTGGAATAACCATACGGTCGACTTCCACACATATCACTTAATAGAATAGCCATACGACCAATTTACATACATACTTAATGGAATAGCCATACGGCCGACTTCCATACCCAATGCATTGGAGGTTATAACGTAACCACCCGTCCTGGTATTCACGGCACCACCCTTCATATGGTTTATCACGTAACCACCCATCAGGTGTCCAAGTACCAATATAAAATCATAAAACATAAAACCAATATAAAGGAATGATAACATTTCCACATTTCAATCACAATATATCATAATAGAATCCTTTATCAAAACCATTTTCAATACCAAAATACATAAAAGAGTATATGGTATTTATTTTATTTTAAAAACATTACGGCTTGTTGAGGAAGCCAAAGACCAAATAATACTCACGGCGGCGGAAAAGGTCGTTGTCACCACGTACGTTAAAAAAACATTCCTTTTTGTCGTTTAGTAAAACACTTCATAGAAAAAGATTCCTTTTGTATAAAATTAAAATTCAAAGGGGTTTATACACTGTATAAAAGAAAGTTGTGTATAAAACAAAATATTCCTCAATGAAAGGAGATTGAGACGAAGTCCCTTACCTCGGGTCCGACTTGACTCGATCGTTCTTTAACGTCCTGAATAATAAACTTGAGTTAATTTCTACTTGATTAAGAACATTTTTAAAGTTCATTATTCATTTTATATCACTTATTCCCATGTTATAAACATTATCTAACCATTTAAGTTAATAATGTTTGTTTTGTCAATATTTGGTTCTTAAGTCGAAAGTGGACTTCTTACAATTACATGTTGTTCGTGTGGTCAAAGGTTCTTTATATCCAGAATGACATTCCTGATTTGGATATCATATATATCATATATATCCAGAATATACATGTATTTATAATATTACATAATCATTTAGAGGTAATAAATGAAATGCACCATTCATGGAGACGGTAAGCCATACGTACGCACGAATGCTACTTTCATTTCTTTGTCATATTAATGGAATTAAAACTAAATTAGAGGTACGTATATTTTAATTCCGGAATTATATTCATCATTTAGATATATCATTCATTATATATATCCATTATATACATGTACTTTTAATAGTACATTACATTTGGGGATAAGAAATGAAATGCACCGTTCATGGAGACGGTAAGCCGTACGTACGCATGAATGCTACTTTCATTTCTATCTCATAATTTAATGGAAAGAAATAATAATGATATAGAGGTATATTATAATTCCAGTATAAAATCATATATAATAACTTTAAATCCATCCTTTACATGTCCCACATATGGCATTAACGAATCACATCACTTTGAGGGGGCGGTAGTCCGCACTTCCTTAAATGAAGATATCGTGTTTACCCATAATAGAAACCATAAAGTTATGCCCAAAATGAAAAATACAGAAGCTTAAGGAAAACATAAACATATTATATATCATATATAAATATAGTTTCATCTTAATGGCCACCTTTGAAGGTTTTAAAAGAATTTTGAACAATCATTGTTTCGGGAGGCAGAAATTCGCCACCCATGGAAACAGTATGTTCTTTAACCATTAGATGTAGGTGTGTGTAAGTTTAGCTCAAATCCTTCTTATAACAACATCCTTGTATATTGAGGATACTATAGTTGTTACAAAAGAAAATAATAAAAAGAGTTTAGGGGGTTGGAGAAGAAAAATAAAACAAAAGGACTCAAAAGAAGACATTACCTTAAAATCGGATAACTCCCCTTGGTTTGAGCTCAAAGGCTTCCTTGGGAAGAATTCTTCCCAAAGTGAGGCTTTAAAGAGTAATAAACTAATGTGTAGAGCCAAAGTGGGCAGGTTTTGGCCGATCCAAAGGCTTTGGGAGTGTGGGTAAGGAGGTAGAGGTGGGGGCCTTTTATAAGAGGAGAGGAGGGCACTCTTGGAAAGTAAAGAAAATTCACTTTATTTTAAAATGGTATTCGGATTTAAGAGGTCCCGCATTGATTTATTTCGAGGATAAGGTGATAAGGGTTATAAATCCACTCATACAATAGGTTTTGGACATGTTTAGGTCTTATATATTACATTATCTTTCCATTTTATTTAAATCGTTAAATAATGAAGTCATCGCTGCATCATCATGATGTCATACATAATTTAATTTATATAATGTCTAAAAATTATAAAAAAAATACTATGAGGTAGGAAATCTCTTTATCTTTCCAATGAATATTTATAGTCAAATATCTGACTTGTATAACCCCATGTAAAAATTGTTTTAGTAAAACATCTCATGTGTGTGTCATTTTTACTTTAACATTAAATAAAAAGTTATTTATGTCATTTCTCAACCAAAGTGGCTCCATGGGGTCCCCAAGTTGACCCATGGCTTTTCTTGGTCGGCCATGACACATCAAATAAGGGTAGGACATGTGTCAAGGTATTTTCATTTTATTATAATATCATTTTTGCCTTAAATTGCACTAATTACCTCTAATCGCGATTAAAAACTTAATAAGTTACTATTCACGAAAAAATTATTTTTATCTCATTGAAACACATTTTAATTCTTAATGACAACCATGTATATCGGATTTTTTAAATTCTAAATACAGAAGTGGTAAAATTTCATTTAAACGAAAAATCAGTTTTTATAAGTACCACTTAGTGGTTTCACTATTCATCAAAAATTGAAGTTTTTCAGAAAAATACCAAAAATTCACCCTAAGATATATTTGATATTCCGAATTCAAAAATGAGGTCCATTTTACAAAATTCACAACATATAAGTTGCATTAATTAATTTAATAATTAATTCCCGCTGTCAGAGCAAATAGCGTGTTGTTATGAAACAATAAGTATCAAAAGATTGACACTAGTTTAAGTCCGATTTCAAAGTGAAATTAATTCCAACGACCACTATTGGATTTAATGGTAAAAATATTTTCTAATTTCACTTTAAAACCAATTAAAATGATAATCTAATCATATAAATAAATTAGATTAAAAAGAGGTTTTGAATTAAAATACAACATTTTATACTATTCATTAAAAAATGAACTTTATCAGAAAGATGCCAAAAATTTACACAAAGTAAATTTTGATGTCCCGATTCTAAAGAAGAGTTATATTTGGTCCAATAGAATTTATAAGATTGATCAAAACTATATTTAATGATGGTTCTCTGTCAAAAGGTGATAAGTGAACCCTTAGTGAAAATTAGGGTATAAATGCCTAAAATTGAATTCTTTCCGTATTTTAAGCCTTTATCTTTTATTGGATAAATGTAAACACATTTAAAAACATATATAATCATATTTTAGTTATTTCTATCCATTCTCGCCAGTACAACAGCTATGTGTTAACTAACATTTAAAATAATATTATTTTATTACTAGTGTGCAATGTAAGTTTTCAAAGAAACTCATCATTGCGTATCGAGTACGCTATCAAACGTAGAAACCCCTTTTAATTAAAATTAATTTTTAATTCGTAAATATTAATAAATATGAAAATTCTTTATTCTTTATTTACCTGGGATGTTACATCCTTCCCCCCTTTTGGAAATTGTGTCCACGTAATTTTATTCACTTATCAAAATAAGTGGGGGTATTTATCCCTCATAGCATTTTCAGATTCCCACGTTGCCTCTTCATCACATGGTTTTTCCACAAAACCTTTACCTGATGAATCACCTTATTCCATAACACATGCTCCCTATGGTCAAGAATCTGGACTGGTTGTTCTTCATAATATAGGTTCTCCTCCAACTGAACTACCTATGGACTCAAAACATGAGATGGATCTGGCATATACTTCCTCAACATCGAAACATGAAAAACATTGTGTACCTGAGATAAACTCGGAGGTAAAGCAACTCGGTAAGAAACTGATCCAACTTTCTCTACAATTTCATATGGTCCAATAAACCTTGGACTCAGCTTTCCTTTCTTACCAAATCTCATCACACTTTTCCAAGGAGAAACCTTGAGAAAAACATGATCACCTACCTTGAAAGATAGATCCTTCCTCCGGTTATCCGCATAACTCTTCTGCCTGCTCTGAGCTATTCTCATGTGCTTCTGAATCAACTGAAATTTTTCTGCCATCTCTTCTACCAATTCTGGTCCCATCAGCTTCCTTTCACCCACTTCATCCCAAAATTATGGAGTTCGACACTGCTTCCCATATAATGCCTCAAATGGTGCCATCTGTATACTAGAATGAAAGCTGTTATTATAGGAAAACTCAACCAATGAAAGATATTTGTCCCAACTTCCCTGATAATCCATCGAACAAGCTTGTAGCATATCCTCCAAGGTCTGAATTGTTCGTTCTGACTGCCCATCTGATTGAGGATGAAAAGCTATACTAAAATTTAATTCAGTACCCAACGACTTCTGAAGGCCTTTCCAAAAGTTAGAAGTAAACCTGGGATCACGGTCAGATACAATGGAGAGAGAAACTCCATGTAACCTGACTATCTCTTTTAGATACAAACGGGAAAGTTGATCTAAAGAAAAAGTATCTCATATAGCAAGGAAATGAGCAGATTTAGCCAAGCGATCAACAATAACTCAGATTGCATTATTACCTCGAGATGTCCTCGGTAATCCCACAACAAAGTCCATGGATATGTTTTCCCATTTCCACTCTGGAACTGGTAAAGGCTGAAGCATCCCTTTAGGTAACTGCCGCTCTACTTTAACCTGCTGACTAGTCAAACACTTTACAGTAAAATCAGCAATATCTCTTTTCATTCCATCCCACCAGTAATAATTCCGCAGATCTCTGTACATCTTAGTACTGCCAGGATGAACTGAAAACGGGGAACTATGAGCCTCACATAACAACTCATTCTGCAACTGTGAATCACAAGGCACAAATAATCTCTTCCCAAACCTCAAAACACAATCATTATCAGTGTTGAATTCAGGCAACTTACCTTTCTGAACCAGCTCTACCTTTTTCTGCAACTTGTTGTCTTGCATCTGTGCTTGCTTGATTTTGTCTGATAGAGAATATTTCACTGATAACTGAAAAAAAACAGAAGGACTTCCTGCACCAAAAACTTCTATGCCAAAGTTCATCAAATCAAAAACCAAAGGATCTCGTTCCAAACGTATCATGTTTAATGAAGCATTACTTTTTCGACTCAAAGCATCGGCCACTTTATTTTCTTTTCCTGGATGGTAGGGAATTGTACAATAATAATCCTTGATTAATTCTAGCCATATCCTCTATCTCATGTTCAATTCTTTCTGAGTGAATATATACTTTAAAATTTTGTGATCAGTATGTATTTCACACTTTACTCCATACAAATGATGCCTCCAAATTTTTAAAGCAAAGACAATAGCAGCTAATTCCAAATCACGTGTAGGGTAATTTACCTCATGAGTTTTCAACTGTCGTGAAGCATAAGCAATTACCTGATCATTCTGCAAAAGGACACAGCCAAGTCCCTTCAACGAAGCATCACTGTATATAACAAACTGACCATTCCTAGAAGGAAGTGCCAAAACTAGAGCATTCACCAATCTTCTTTTCAACTCCTGAAAACAATCATCACATTCTTTTGTCCATATGAACTTAACACCCTTACGAGTTAGCTTAGTCATTGGACTAGATAACCATGAAAAAATTTCAACAAACCTTCAGTAGTAACCTGTCAAACCAAGAAAACTACGGATCTCAGTTACATTTGTGGGTCTTGGCCATTCTTCAACAACTTTTTTTTTAGTAGGATCAACAGTTATGCCATCTTTTGAAACAATGTGACCCAGGAAAGAAATTTTTTGTAACCAAAACTAACACTTGCTGAATTTTCCATATAGTTTTTTTTCTTTTAAGGTTTTCAAGATAACCCTTAAATGACTTTCATGCTCCTCTTTACTTTTAGAAAACACCAAAATATCATCGATGAAAACAACCACAAACTTATCCAAGAACTCAGGGAAAATTCTATTCATAAGGTCCATGAATACAGCAGGTGCATTGGTTAACCTAAAAGGCATAACTACAAATTCATAATGGCCATATCTAGTACGAAACGCAGTATTCGGAACGTCTTCTTCTTTTACTTTCAACTGATGGTACCCCGACCTCAAGTCAATCTTCGAAAAATACTGATCTCCCAGGAGCTGATCAAACAAATCATAGATATGAGGCAATGGATACTTGTTCTTAACAGTAAAATTATTCAAGGCTCTATAATCAATGCAAAGTCTCATTGATCCATCTTTCTTTTTAACAAACAAGACAGGAGCACCCCATGGTGATGTGCTAGGTCGAATGAAACCTTTATCTAATAACTTCTGCAATTGTTTCTTTAACTCTAAAAGTTCAACTTGAGCCATTCGATAAGGGGGTTTTGAAATTGTCTTAGAATCAAGAACTAAGTCAACAGTAAATTCAACTTCACGATCATGAATAATACCAGGAAACTCATTAGGAAAAACATCAAGATACTCATTTACCACTGGCTAATCATTAATCTGAACAGTTCCTTTATTTTCAACAATATGTGCAAGGTAACATTCATTTCCATCTTTTACTAGTTTCTCAACTTCCTGATATGTTATCAAAATCAAGGGTTCATTCTTGTACACAAACTGAAAATCTTTCTGAAAAGAAACCATTTTAGCTCTGCAGTCAATCTTAGCATGATAAACAGAAAGCCAATCCATGCCCAAAATAACATCAAACTCTACTAGAGGCAAAACAATATGTTTTTCTGGTAGATTCTTTCCACACACAAGAATAGGAAGGTTCTTATAATTCCTTTTTGTCTCAACGTTCCCTCCGGGTGTTTTTACCATAAGTTCAGGGTTCATATCCTGAGATGGAATTTTCAATTTACTAGAAAACTTCTCAGAAATGAAAGAGTGTGTAGACCCTGAATCAAACAACACATTGGCATAATCTGAACAAACAAACAGTGTACCTGATACCACTTCATTCGATGGCCCAACATCTCCTGAAGCTGTTGCAAAGGATTTCACCACCCCTTTCTGCTTGTATTCTGGCTGCATTCCCCTAGTTGAGTTCTTGGTTGGACACTCATTTGCATAATGACCCATTTCATTACACTTAAAACATCTTACCATTGGCTTTTCATTTCCTGCTTGATCATCTTCCTTACAGTTATGAGCAATATGACCAGACTTACCACACCGAAAGCACTTACCAGACTTGGATAAACATTCTCCAGGATGCATTTTACCACACTTCTCACAGGATGGATATTTGGTTTTCTTACCTCCTTGCTTATTTGATGAATTCTTCCCCTTTGCCTGCCAACTAGACCTCTTATTCTGTTGTTTGTCATAGAACACCTGATCATCGGCAAACTCCATTTCCACCTTCTCCGCACATCGAACAAGTTTTTCATAACTTTTGAACTCATGAGAAGCTAAAACCCTTCAATACTTTGGCTTTAACCCTGAGTAAAAACGGTTTATTTTACTATCAAGATCTCGTATGAAGTTTGGAGCATACCTTGCCAATCGAGTGAACTTTGCTTCATAAGCAGCCAGTGAATCATCCTCCTGCCTCAGTTATAGGAACTGTTTTTCCATCCTAAGATGAACCACCTTAGGAAAATATTTCTCAAGAAACATACCTTTGAATTCTTCCCAGTGAAGATCCTAAATCTCATCACTATCCCTGATATTTTTCACCATCGACCACCACTGATCAGCTTCACCTTCAAAACGGTAAACATCAAGACTATCCTTTTGATGTTCTGAACACCCCATGACATAAAAAATCTTCTCCAGTGCTTTAATCCACCCTTCAGATTGCATAGGGTCAGATGATCCTCTGAATGATGGGGGACGTTGCCTCATGAAATGTTCCACCACTGACATGTTCCTCTACGGTTGATCTGGCTGATCTCGTGCATGGATACCACCACCATTTATAGCCTGAGTCAACTATGCCATCACTATAACAAACTGTTCAGTTCCGATTCTGACCATCTCAGGTTGCTGATTAAGAAGTTTGTCTTCCTCCTGATGTCGTCCCAACATAGCTGCTTTGTTTCCTCTGCAGAAAACCATTCTGAACATAGAAATATCTTAGGTGAAGCAACATGGTAATCTTTAAATGATATATCATTTCAATCATATTATAATTTAACACTTTTCTAACTCCTAAAGTTGTCTAAACCGACCTTTGATACCAACTATAAGGCCCCGGCCTTAAAACTTACTTAATATTGAATTAAATGAATAATTCACATTGAGGATCTTTTCAGGTTTAGAGTTTTAGAGAATTAGAACATAACTATTACATCTCAAAAGATTATAAAGTAGACACTTCTACTAAGTTTCCATAATACAAAAAACTATAAAAAAGAAACATGTCTAGTTCCATGTTTTATATAGCATGACATTCCCTTGATCCCATCCTTGACCTTATTCCACATTAAGTCCTGTGAAAAGCATTTCAAAAAAACTTGGGGTGAGCATAAAAAGCTCAGTAAGGGATACACAAAGAATGAAAACTGTTAGTTTTTCAAACATCAAGTAAACCATGTATACTCTATCAAAGTAATACCTTCACCTTCATGAAGTAGTAAAAACTCTTCACTGAATAAAGTATCATTACTTACATTTTTGTAACCAAAGGATTACCATAAAACCCCTAAAAAGAACACATAACATATATAAAGGTAACTTAGGACATAAACATACTTAAGTGGAATAACCATACGGTCGACTTCCACACATATCACTTAATGGAATAGCCATACGACCAATTTACATACATACTTAATGGAATAGCCATACGGCCGACTTCCATACCCAATGCATTGGAGGTTATAACGTAACCACCCGTCCTGGTATTCACGGCACCACTCGTCATATGGTTTATCACGTAACCACCCGTCAGGTGTCCAAGTACCAATATAAAATCATAAAACATAAAACCAATATAAAGGAATGATAACATTTCCACATTTCAATCACAATATATCATAATAGAATCCTTTATCAAAACCATTTTCAATAGAAAAATACATAAAAGAGTATATGGTATTTATTTTATTTTAAAAACATTACGGCTTGTTGAGGAAGCCAAAGACCAAATAATACTCACGGCAGCGGAAAAGGTCGTTGTCACCACGTACGTTAAAAAAACATTCCTTTTTGTCGTTTAGTAAAACACTTCATAGAAAAAGATTCCTTTTGTATAAAATTAAAATTCAAAGGGGTTTATACACTGTATAAAAGAAAGTTGTGTATAAAACGAAATATTCCTCAATGAAAGGAGATTGAGACGAAGTCCCTTACCTCGGGTCCGACTTGACTCGATCGTTCTTTAACGTCCTGAATAATAAACTTGAGTTAATTTCTACTTGATTAAGAACATTTTTAAAGTTCATTATTCATTTTATATCACTTATTCCCATGTTATAAACATTATGTAACCATTTAAGTTAATAATGTTTGTTTTGTCAATATTTGGTTCTTAAGTTGAAAGTGGACTTCTTACAATTACATATTGTTCGTGTGGTCAAAGGTTCTTTATATCCAGAATAACATTCCTGATTTGGATATCATATATATCATATATATCCAGCATATACATGTATTTATAATATTACATAATCATTTAGAGGTAAGAAATGAAATGCACCGTTCATGGAGACGGTAAGCCGTACGTACACACGAACGGTACTTTCATTTCTTTGTCATATTAATGGAATTAAAAATAATTGAGAGGTATGTATATTTTAATTCCAGAATTATATTCATCATTTAGATATATCATTCATTATATATATCCATTATATACATGTACTTTTAATAGTACATTACATTTGGGGATAAGAAATGAAATGCACCGTTCATGGAGACGGTAAGCCGTACGTACGCATGAACGCTACTTTCATTTCTATCTCATACTTTAATGAAAAGAAATAATAATGATATAGAGGTATATTATAATTCCAGTATAACATCATATATAATAACTTTAAATCCATCATTTACACATCCCACATATGGCAATAACGAATCACATCACTTTGAGGGGGCGGTAGTCCGCACTTCCTTAAATGAAGATATCGTGTTTACCCATAATGGAAACCATAAAGGTATGTCCAAAATGAAAAATACCAAAGCTTAAGGAAAACATAAACATATTATATATCATATATAAATATAGTGTCATCTTAATGGCCACCTTTGAAGGTGTTAAAATAATGTTGAGCAATCATCGTTTCGGGAGGCAGAAATTCGCCACCCACGGAAACATAATGTTCTTTAACCATTAGATGTAGGTGTGTGTAAGTGTAGCTCTAATACTTATTATAACAACATCCTAGTATATTGAGGATAATGTAGTTGTTACAAAAGAAAATAATAAAAATATTTTAGGGGGTTGGAGAAGCAAAATAAAACAAAAGGACTCAAAAGAATACATTACCTTAAAATCGGGTAACTCCCCTTGGTTTGAGCTCAAAGGCTTCCATGGAAAGACTTCTGCCCAAATTGAGGCTTCAAGGAGTAAGAGAGGGATTTGTAGAGACAAAAGGTGCAGGGTTTGGCCGAGCCAAAGGCTTTGGTAGTGTGGGTAAGGAGGTAGAGGTGGGGGCCTTTTATAAGAGGAGAGGAGGGGCACTCTTGGAAAGTAAAGAAAAGTAACTTTATTTTAAAATGGTATTCGGATTTAAGAGGTCCCACATTGATATATTTCGAGTATAAGGTGATAAGGGTTCTAAATACACTCATCCAATAGGTTTTGGACATGTGTAGGTCTTAGATATTACATTATCTTTCCATTTTATTTAAATCGTTAAATAATGAGGTCATCACTGCATCATCATGTTGTCATAAATAATTTAATTTATTTAATGTCTATAAATTATAAAAAAATACTATGATGTATTAAATATTTTTAGATTTCCAATGACTATTTATAGTCAAATATCTGACTTGTATAACCCCATGTAAAAATTTTTTTAGTAGAACATCTCATGTGTGTGTCATTTTTACTTTAACGTTAAATAAAAAGTTATTTATGTCATTTCCCAACCAAAGTGGCTCCATGGGGTCCCCAAGTTGACCCATGGATTTTCTTGGTCGGCCATGACACATCCAATAAGGGTAGGATATGTGTCAAGGTATTTTAATTTTATTATAATATCATTTTTGCCTTAAATTGCACTAATTACCTCTAATTGCGATTAAAAACTTAATAAGTTACTATCCACCAAAAAATTATTTTTATCTCATTGAACCACATTTTAATTCTTAATGACAACCATGTATGTAGGATTTTTGAAATTAAAAACACAGAAGTGGTAAAATTTCATTTAAACGAAAAAACAGTTTTTATAAGTACCACTTAGTGGTTTCACTATTCATCAAAAATTGAAGTTTTTCAGAAAAATACAAAACATTCACCCTAAGCTATATTTGATATTCTGAATTCAAAAATGAAGTCCATTTTACAAAATTCACAACATATAAGTTGCATTAATTAATTTAATAATTAATTCCCACTGTCAGAGAAAATAGCGTGTTTTTATGAAACAATAAGTATCAAAAGATTGACACTAGTTTAAGTCCGATTTCAAAGTGAAATTAATTAAAACGACCACTATTGGATTTAATGGTAAAAATATTTTCTAATTTCACTTTAAAACCAATTCAAATGATAATCTAATCATATAAATAAATTAGATTAAAAAGAGGTTTTGAATTAAAATACAACATTTTACACTATTCATTAAAAAATGAACTTTATCGGAAAGATACCAAAAATTTATACAAAGTAAATTTTGATGTCCCGATTCTAAAGAAGAGTTATATTTGGTCCAATATAATTTATAATATTGATCAAAACTATATTGAATGACGGTTCGCTGTCAAAAGGTAATAAGTGAACCCTTCGTGAAAATTAGGGTATAAATGCCTAAAATTGAATTCTTTCCGTATTTAAGCCTTTATATTTTATTGGATAAATGTGAAAACATTTAAAAACATATATAATCATATTTTATTTATTTATATCCATTCCCGCCAGTACAACGGCTACGTGTTAACTAACATTTAAAATAATATTATTTTATTACTAGTGTGCAACGTAAGTTTTCAAAGAAACTCATCGTTGCGTATCGAGTACGCTATCGAACGTAGAAACCCCTTTTAATTAAAATTAATTTTTAATTAGTAAATATTAATAAATACAAAAATTCTTTATTCTTTATTTACCTGGGATGTTACAGAAACGTACAAAATTTCATTCCAAGATATGGTTATCCCAAGATGACTGTAAATGAGTTTTTATTGTTTTGAAACACTAAAATCTGCATGTAATGGTCCAAACCATAGAAAAAAAATATCATATTGAAATTAAATCTTGTAAAAACCACCATTTAAGTATTTTTGATGTGGAAGTATATAAAACATGTCAATAGGATGTGCGGTGTGTTTGAAATGACTCCGTGAATAGTTGTTAATGGTACTAAAGCCTTTAAAAACGTGTGTGAGGGAGTTAAAACTAGGAAAATGCCATCAATTTAGATGAAATTATTGTAAAATGTCCATATATTTTATTGTTAAATATAGGATCTAATGAAACATATGAATGAGCTATAATTTTTTCTAGGATTCTAGTAAACATGTTTTATGTCTTTTAAAATTGATAAACTTGAGTGTAATAGTTAAATACATAGAAAACAACCTTATATTGGAGTGAAATCAAGGGTAAACCATTGTTGGGTTATTTTTGACATGTAAACAAAGACAATACATCAATTCAACAAGGATTGTGGTTGTAATGACTCGATTATCAATTTTTAATGGGAATAAAGCCTTTTAAAAGGTGGTTCATGGGGTGGAAACCTGGTAAACAATGTCAAATTTCCATGAGATCAAAGGAAAATAACTGTACATTTATTTTTAAAATTTATTAATTGACCTAATAGCATTCTAATTTATAGTTTTCCTGAGATACTTAAAAATTCATTTTCAGTGTTTTAAAGAAATAAAGCATGTTTGCAGCAGAAAAAAATTGAAAACAACCTCATATTGATGTGAAATAATGGATAAAACACCATTGAGTTATTTTTGACATATATACATAGAAAACAAATCAATTTTATGTGTGATGTGATCAGAATGATTTGGTGGACAATTTTAAATAGCACTAAATCCTTTAAAAATGTGTGTTGGGTGGGGGGTCAAAACCTAGGAAACTATGTCATATTAAAATAAAATCGTAGGAAAATGAATGTAGATTAATTTTTAAAATGTAGGAACTAATAAAACATCATTATATGTTATGGCTTTCCCAGGATTCCCATTAATGAATTTTTAGTGTTTTAAAACACATAAACATGCATGTTACAGTAAAATTCATAAAAAATGACTTCAGATTGATATGATATCAAGGAAAAAACACCATTAAGTTATTTTTGACATGTCCCTATAGAAAAAATACAATATGAAATGCAGTATGGTTATAATGACATGGTAATCATTTTTCAATGGTACTAAAGGTTTTAAAAAATGTGTTATGGGATCAAAACCATTCACATATCTTCGTATTTCCCTAACATAAGATTAAAATGACCATAGATTGATTTTTGAAATGTAGGAACTAACAACAAGTCATTATGAGTCAAAAATTTACTAGGATTATTATAAAAATATTTTTAGTGTTTAAAACACATAAGCATGTGTGTAATGGTCCATACCATAGAAAACAAGCATATACTGATTTGGAATTTTGGGAAAACCACATTTGAGTTATTTTTGACATGTACGTGTATACCAAATCTAAATTCTAAATGTGGTTTGGTCAGAATGTCATGGTAAATAGTTTTTTAAAAGTACTACAACCTTTAAAAACATATGTCGGGGGTAAAAACTGGACATATGATGTCAAATTTCCATTAAATCATAGTACAATAACCATATATTAATTTTTTAAATACAACAACTGAATATTTTCAATTCTAATTTAGAGTTTTTTCAGGATGGCTGTAAACATGTTTCTACGATTTAAAACACTAAAAAATTCATATAACGGTCAAAAGAAAAAAAAAAGTCCTCAAATTTATTTCAAATCATTGTAAACCCACAGTTGAGTTATGTTTGATGTGTAACTATAGTCAACACATCATCATGATGTCTGTTGTGGTCGAAATGACTCTATAATAAGTTTTTAATACTATCAATGCCTTTAAAAACATGTTTCTACGGGTAAAAACTATTAAAACAACATCATATTGAAAAGAAATCATTGTACAATGATAGTAGATTGATTTGTGAAATGCTAGAGATAACAGTGTATCATTTTGAGTTTTGTTTTTCCCGAAATGCCAATAAAATGTGTGTATTTTGTGTGTTTTAAAACTCATAAATGTGAGTGTTACAGTCAAAACCATATAAAATGACATCGTATTGATGTGTTATCTTGGTAAAAACACTTTTGAGTTATTATTTATGTGTTTTTGTATACAAAATGTTAATCAGATGTGTAGTGTGTTCATAATGACTTGTTAATTTTTTAAAGGTATTGAATCTTATAAAAATGTGTGTTGGGGGGTCATAACTAGGAAAACATTTTAATATTTACAAGAAATAAGAGTAAAATTACATAAGATTTATTTGTGAAAATTAGGAACCAATTGAACATCATTCCTAGTTATGGTTTTCCCGAGATACCCATAAACCCATTTTTATTATTTTCAACACTAAAATTTGCATGTAATAGTCAAAATCATAAATATTAACCTTATATTTTTATAAAGTCATGAGAAAACCATAGTTGAATTATTTCAGAAATATTTTACATTCTCTCATATTAAATTCTTCAAAACATTTTTATTATGTAAATTTAAATCACATCACATGTTGATTAAAAAATTAATTAGAATGTTATATACATTTCCATTTTCAGTTTCAAGTGTTGAATAATATCTTAAATAGGTATTTTTATGATTTTAATGTGTATTTCATGATATAGTTTGTGTTTTACATCAAAATTCCTTCTAATTTGTTAACAAAATATCAAATTTTATGTGAAACATTTTGAATATATTATGCCCCTGTTCCATTTTTAATTTATTTTCATAAATATTGTTATTGTTATTATAGGTGAAAGATGTCAAAAGTAGGTAGGAGGTTGACTGTTATGATCCAAAACATTATTCAAAAGTTATTCATTATGGTTCTTAGTTTCTATGATATGTTTTAATTTTTTTCAATGATTCTACTATAATTCTGATTTATTTTATTTTGTTTTAACTTCTATCATATTTTTTTATACAATTGATGAGATTATGTGTCGATTTCAATCGATGGCATTTGTGGAGGCTAAAAGATATTGGGGAGGTCATGGTGTTGATGTATATTGGGAATGAGATGTTATTTTATCTGTATAAATTTTTGGCTGAGGTACATCTTCTTGAGGTTATCAGTAGAAATAGGTTATGGTGATTGAGATTATGATGATCGAGTTTATGATAACTACACATGTATATATCTATGATTGTGGATATATTATTAATTATGTATGTATGATTGGTTTATTATTTATTTATGTTTTATTTTGTTACACGACATAGTTTTTATATTTATATTTTTTATTAAATATTAAAAAAAAACAATTATGGGAATTATTTATTGGTACTTTCAAAACATTGCTACTAAATAAATTAATTAAAATATTAATTAGTAGTGATTACAATTAAAAAATACTGAAAATAATTTCTACTCAATATTTCAGTTAAGAAAAAGTTCATCTTACCTACTTTATTTTTGGGTTTAAAAAAAACATTTTCAAAATAAATATAAAATAACCAGTAAATGAGTTAAAAAACACTTATAAAAAATGATTCTAAATGAAAATATCACAATGAAATGGATACCAACCATGGAATGCATCCCCGTTTTGGTTACCTCTACTAAAGGATTATGCAGTGGTTTAAACTACCACCCCTAGAATTAAAAACCACCACTAATGACTGACTTTTTGTAGTGTGAGAATAATCAAAATTTGTAACCAGGGGTAACCAGTAATAATTCATACTAGGAGACAGAATTAGCTTTAAAATAGTTAGATCTTATGTATTAATCTGTGTTATTTATTAGATATATAGGTAATGGGATATTAATCAGACATAATAAGGACTAAGAACCTACATTTGGACCATGATTTATAAAAACATATATTCCTTGAATTTATTTTCTTTATCATTTTATGGGGGTGAGGATGAATTATAATGTTAATGGGATAAATATTTTAACAAGTTTGAATGTATAATTTTAGAAGAAAACAAATTTTAAAGGATTACCATTTAATCAACCCCCATTATCAGTGGTCCATATATTTATTGGATGTTCAATTGGAATTAGAGAATTTTTTCCAACTACAATATCCTTAAAACATTATGATGGATTATCACAAATCCTTTAAAAACAAAAGTATTCATACATTTAATTAAAAAACTATCATGGATGAAAAAAATATACCCTATATTTTATCTCATAAACCTGAAGGTGATTAGTGAAACTATTATATGATTTCACCCATGGATAATGATTCCCCTACGTTGTTTTCTAAAAAAATAAATCTAGCGGTTCATTGAAAATATTTGAATTTTATATTAATTTCCTCATCTTACATGTTGTATATGAAAGAGATAGATCTCAAAACTACAAAAGATACCTAGAAAAAACATGAAATCATCATCAAGTGAAATGTAAATGTAAAGGAAGAAAATATTTGGATCTAATAAATAAAGTTTTAATATATCCGGATGTCTGAGGAAGAAACTAGAGATTATTATTTAAAAAAGTGAATTATGTATTCAATAGCATCTAAGGATTGAAATATATCCTGTAAGATTCAAAAATTATTAAAAAAGTATAAGGAACTTTCAATATGAGTTTTGTCTTATTGAATGTATATTATAATATAAATAACACTTATCTCTTAATGAACTACAAAACATACTTGTTGTGTATGTGATGTAGAAATCTCCAAAATTCACAAAAAAGGATGAAGGAATAAATGAAATTTGAATTTACGAGGAAGCTTAATATCCCAAAACTAGAAGATGAGTTAATAAGATGTATAGAATCAGAATATAAATAATATGATAATGATGTTCATAAGAGGATTTTATCCCTTATGTCTGAATTTCATGAAATATAGTGTTATGAACAACAGAAAAATCCCCCAGAAATGTTTTGGGTGTGGGGGTGTCAAACATTTCATAGTATTATGTCCATTTAAAAATGGTGTACAATATGATAATAATGATCCAAAATAAAACCCTGATATGAAAAATTGGGGTAGAAAATATAAAAATGTAAAATAATCCACTACAAGAAAAAAAGTTCATTAAAATTTGTTGAACAAATATGTAGTGAAAGGATGAATAGTATGACTCTACTAAAAATAGTCCATAAGAAGATGAAGTCCCAAAGAAGTTTATAACCATCGTTGATTACATTGAAAGAATGAAAGATACATAAATTAGAGAAGAATGTGAATTTGAATAAATTTATATAGACATGAGTCCGATATTGAAAAAAACATAAAGCAAATGAATGAGGATAAGGTAAATAAAAAGGAAGGATAAAATAATAATGATAGAATGGAATAATTTTACAAATAGGATAAAATAAAACATTGAGGAAATTAAAAACCTCATGTTGAAAGCTGCATAATAAGAAAACATCATGAGAGACTGTTATGAAAAATATTTTTCTAAGGAAGAAGAGCTTCATAAAACTCAATAAAGGTGTATCATGGATGAAATTACTTTGAAGAATATGCATGATAATTTTAACAAATATTTGGAACTAAAGGTTGAAAAATCACATCTTGATGAAAATATTCATCCAAAAATTCAGGTGAAATCTACTACAAATAAACATAAAAGTTCATCTGATTTTTTTGACAATACAGATTCAATAACTTGTAATCAGAGATAATGAATGTTAAGATTTTTTTAAAAAAAAATTACCCCCCATTACAAGGGAAATCAGACTTTTTAATATCTACTGAATCACAACAATATAATATTAGGGAAATAACATACTACTATATAAATTCAAGGTTTAATAAATTTTGTTAGAGTTTTGGTATATTCATACAAAATGTGTATTGATATCATCATAACATGTCACTCCCTAGGAGTATACATGAAATAAGGGGTTAGAAATAATAGATGAAAAGGAAGAAACATCATGAAGTTAATGGAATATAAAAAATTAAAGTCATCTGAAATTAAAAACCCATCAAAGTAAATTCAATTTGATTGTAAGGTGTATATATATGGAAGGTAAGACAAACCATGTCCCTATGATCATAATTATACTTCTAGGGAATATTACATGTGGCTATAAAGAAAACTAGTAAATAATAGATGAAATAAAAATATTATATGGTTTATATTACATTGAAAGATATTAAAAAAGGAAAATCATTGATACTTGATAATGGTTGTTCCTCACACATGATAAGTGTTGTGAACATAGTTTAAAAATTTGAGGAACATGAGGAAAGAACAATTTCATTTGGAAATCATAGTTACTTGAAAATAAGAGGAATGGGTATGTCAAAAATTGAACCTAATATGTTAATGTCAATGGATGTTCTGTTTGTTAACTGGCTTAAGAAAAACATATTGTGTGTTATCAAACTCTGTAGAGATGGAAAATTAGTTATATTTAGAAAATATTTATATATATACCTTTGTTTTATTTATGGAAAAGTTGTTACTATGGGAGAAAAAACTAGTGGTAATTTATTCTAGATTGGTGATCCATGTAACTCGGGTTAATTGGTTTTTTTAAGATGAAAACAAGCTATTGCATGGGAGGCATGAACATATTTTCTAAAAGGGTAGGAACATTATTTAAATGGAATAATCTAAAAGTGATCCTTCAATACATTACAGGAAAGATGATATTATATTGGAATCTTTACATAAAAAGATTATTGTTAGTGGAATTCATAATAAAGTTGAAAATTATTCCACAAAACACTTAATCTCAAACATTATATCCTATGTGGGATGATAATACCCCAATAAAAAAGTATGATTTATTCTGTAATACTTCTAATGATTATTTCACTCATATGACCAATGTAATGTTTACAAAACATCAATTGAAAGCTATAAAGATCGTAAAAACATCTAGAAGGGGAGTTTAAGGGCAGATGGTAATATATATTTCAATGTTGAGAAAATCAATGGAAATATTATAATAAAAACTCCTTCAAGTACTACCCAAAGAAACATTGAAGTAAAAGCTAGTATAATTCTCCCCATACACCTCCGAAAAATAGAGTTGTGAAAAGGAAAAAATATATGTTTTGTTGATATTGGAAGAATATTCCTCACTAAATAAAAACATTCAAAGTTCTATTGTGGAGAAACTATAACTACAATTGTAAATGTTCAAAACATATTCTTTCTAAAACTATAATATAAAAGGAATCTCTATGAGATATGGTTTAAAAATAATCCTAATATGAAATATTTTATGTTTTTTTGGATTCCTTTATTAGTGATGATAAAAAATATGTATTTATAATCCTTTTTTGGAAAATCAGAAGAAAGTATTTTCAGAGGATATTCACCCAATTGAAGAATTTATAGATAATGGAATAAATGGATATATAACTTAATTTATTCATTTGATTTAAAAGTAACTAAAAATAATTCTAACTTATGATTATAAGTTGAAGAAGATGTGGATGGTTTAAAGGAAGATATATTGATAAATTGTAGACATGTAGCTGAAAAGGAATTTGACTTCAATAATGACATTTTATATATATATTTATATCATTTTACTAATTATGATAATAATATTGGAAGAAAATAAAAAAAGGAAAGACTTTAATAAAAATATTGGACACAATAATATCATCAAATGTTTGGAAACTATAGTTCAGTTTAGATAGAAATTTTAGTTCTTAAATCAAAAAAAACTTATCAAATAGGTGGTATCAAAATCAATTTTAGAATAATTTTCACATAAAGAGTGGTTAAATGCGATGAATAAGAATTTGGATGATGTTGGAATAAATTAATCATGGGATCTTTGTTGAGTCAATATGGTTTTCCTGATGACTTTTCCATTCCTTCATACTTGGGGGAGATTATTAAGTCAATAAGGTTTCCTTATGACTTCATGATTCCTCTTATATTGAAAATCACAAACACCTTATATCAAGGAAAACCTAATTTTTACCCTTGTTTTACTCCCTTAAATAAAATTTCATTACCTAAGGAAATTTACCCATACCAAGATTTTATTGTTGATATCATAAATTTTATATGTATAAAACTCGGATTGAAACTAAAACCTCAGAATCCTATAATTAACTAGATATGAAGTATTCGGTTTTCAGATCCAAATTCTCAAAATTCTGCTTACGAACTTCTCTATGTTCTGATATCGAATTCTGATTATGAATTCTGGATATGAACTCTCGTGAAGTTCAACTCTGAATTCTGATTACGAAATCTCGTGAAGTTCAACTCCGAATTATGATTACGAACTCTCATGAAGTTTAACTTCGAATTATGATTACAAACTCTCATGAAGCTCAACTCTGAATTCTAGATACGAATGCTCATGAAGTTCAACTCTGAATTCTAGATACGAACTCTCATGAAGTTTGACTCTGAATTCGGTTTACGAACATCTCTGAGTTCTGACTCCGAGTTCTCTAAATTCAGACTCCGAACTCCTATGAGTTTTGACTCTGAATTCTCATGAACTCTGACTCCAAACTTTGTAAGTTCTGGTTTCGATTTCTGGTGAATCCGGATTCTGAATTTCCTTGAAATTCAGACTTTATAATTCTATAGAATTCAGGTTCCGAATTCCTACAAAAAAGAATTCGAATATCCTTGTATTTTAGACTCCGAATTCAATTTTTGGGTAGACTCCGAACATTCATTTATTTAAATTCCAAATATTAGTTTTATTTATTCTTACATTTGTTTAGATATAAAACAATGTCATTCTTTTAGTTACTCACTAACCATTGTTTGAGTGACACATGTATAGATCCCTCCTAAATTCAAGGAAGAATATGACCGTTGGAAGAGGGAGATAACCGTTGGAGTTGTGCCTATAAATGTATGCTCATTTGAAAGATCTCAATACACAGATGACAACATCTTTGACAACTATGCTTAAATACTGTTGAAGTGATATCTAGAGAGAGAGTCTCTTATTAACTCTTAGGCTTCGTGCAAAAAGTTTGAACGGCTTCTTCAATCTTTTCTTTGGGAAGATTTGATTAATGCACTCTGATCGTTGCTGTGTACAATCATGGGCTTCCGGGGATATGAAGACTGAGGTTCCGACTACCTAATAGTTGAGGGCTTGTGGAGATAGAAAAACATACTTAGATATTTGTATCAAGGGATTACCCTAGTGTGGGTAAGACAGATTTTCTTGAAAGTATAAATCAATGGAACTTTATCCAAGGTTTTTGGATACCTTCTCTTTATGTTAAAAGATTTAATACTTGTTACATGTTTTGTTTCATGTTTTCCATTTCATTTGTATTGTTGAGGAAAGTTTAACTTTCTTATAATTCCTCACACATATACTATGATTTAGTTAGATTCTATATCTTTAAGGTAGAATCTTAATTGTTGTAAATTTTTGTTATGTTTCATTTCCATAATCACTTTTCCAGATTCAAGCAAGTTTTTAGAACATAGAGGTCTTGTGAATTATCTTGTTTAACCTCGTAAAACATAACTATCTTTAAAAGTTCCAAAGGAATTTTTAAATGTACAATTCACCCCCCCCCCCCACTCTTGTATTTGAGCATCTCATGTTGACATATTTGATCCTACATTTGGTATTATAGAGTATATCCTACTCACATAACATCTCACAATCATTTCCCTTGACTAGAAGGAAAAAATATTATAGGAACTAAATTAGTGTTCCAAAATGAACTCAATGAAAATGGATAAATTTCATGGAATAATTATCGGTTACTGTTTTAGTGTTACTCACAAGCAGAAGGTGTTTATTATGAAGAAGAATTATTTTATATAGAAAGACATGAAATCACCATACTTTTTGTATCTATTGATTATCACTGAAATTAAATATATATTAGTTTGATGTAAAGATTAAATTATTGAATTGAAAAATTGAAGAAGAATTTTATGTTGAGAAACCTAATGGGTTGATACTTGATAATGATTGAACCATGGTGTGTAGACTGAAGAAATATTTACACATGTTAAAGAAGGAACATCATGTATGGTATTCTAAAATTTATAGTTTCCAGAATTAGATGAAAGTTTTTAAAGGAAAATATTATAGAAACTTATAAGTAAAATAAATGAGAATGAGTATAATGATTGTTGTTATTTATGTTCATGAGATGATTTTTTTAGTGATAAGGATAAATATTGTGAATAATTTATTGAAGTTATGGAAAAGTATTTTTTGATTTCAATTTGTTGAGAGTTGAATTTATTTCTATGAATATAAGTTCAATAAAAAGTATGAGATATCCTCCATACATTATAAAATTATTCCAAGGAATTGAAAAAGAAATTTTTTATGGAAAATGAAATGGAATTGATCAATCCCATTACCATTGGTTTCAAAATGAACAAAGCTAAGGATGTAGAAATTGTGAATCAAAAAGACAATAGGAAATTAATTAGAAGTTTTATTTTTATTTTTTATCAATGTTTGACCCTTTATAGGCTTTAACTCTATGTACAATATATAAATGATCTCTGATTTTTTTTTAAAGGTTGGTTCTGGTCAAAAGACCAGAACTTAGAGCTTTATTCAAAAAGAGAAAGTCACAAACAAGTTACAACAGACGGAAAGAGGGAAATTTTCTAGAGTCCTTAGTAAAAGTAGGGATTAACTCTGGCAGGAGTTCATTCATCCAAGTGATCTCATGAAAGACTCCCATGTTGGCAAGCCCATCCACGATCATATTAGCCTCCTGATAGGTATGCGTGGCAATAAAGTTGAGGTCGTTGAGAGTAGTGAGGAAATCCATCCATCTGGGGGTGAGAGGCCATGCCAGATAGACGTCACCCTTCCAGATGGCTTGCACAATGGTAGTGGAATAGCTCTCTATCCAGATATTCTTCCAGTTGAAGAGCTTTTCATAGGAGACAACATGAATGGTAGTAAGCATTTTGGCCTCCAGTGCAAAAGCAGTTCCGCAGCTTCCAAAGAAACATCCGAGGATCCAGTCCTGATGGTCTCTGAAAATTCCCCTGCATTCAAAAAGACCATGATTTCCCTTTGAAGCTCCGTCCACATTTACCTTAATCCAACCTGGAGAAGGTTCCTGCCATAAAACTTCAATAATGTATCGAGGTTTCGAGAAAATACATTTGACGCCAATTCGGTGAAGGGTTTCAAAATCTATGACAGAATTGTCACAACAATCCTTTTGGATCGTAGCCGCTTCCTTCATAGCCAGCAGAATCCTCATTTTTCCTGCATTAATATTAAAGGAATTATTGTTGAAAAAATAATCATTTCTACTATACCATAAAATATGCATAAGCTCCCCAACAACCGTAAGGAAGAGATTCTTGATTTGGGAAGATCATGGGAATTCCAACGTTCTTTTCAGTTGAGAGAGAATAAATGTATCTAAAAGCCATATACATCCAAAAAAGTCAAAAATGTAATGCCAAAGGGCCATAACAGTATCTCAAGATAGAAAAAGATGATTGATGTCCTCACAATGTTGGTTGCATAATCTACATTTAAGGCCGAGATTAAAGCCGTAGGATTGCAGGCAAACATTAGTTGGAATTTTTTGATGTGCAATATGCCACATAAGATTAAGTTGAGAAGTCTTAATCCAGGCTTTATTGAAGTTAGAAAGCCAATGAAAATTTTGGTCCTCATTAGATAATTGATGGCGATAAAACTTTTTAGAGTCTAACAGGCCATTGTGAGTAGGTTCCCAAACAAGAAGATCCTCATTGGAGGTGAAATAATAATTATCCATAGTCCCTTTGATATGATTCGGAAGTTGAGAATCAGGGGAATTGATCATCTCCCTAATAGAGCAATTTAAAGTATTAGGGAAAAAGTATTAGGAATATTGGAAATGAGAGGGTAGCCAGTCCAGTTATCAAACCCGAAATTTAAAAGAAGAATTTTTACTAACAATCCATCTAGAATTCTCCATGATAGAGTGAAAAGAATCTCTGAATTAATCACACATGATAAAATAAAAAAATAATCCTTTAGTGTTTTAACGGTAGATGGAATTAAGAAATTATATATCAAAGTAGTAATAAGTTGAACATACGTAGATTTTATGATGCTCATTGGATAAGATATTATAATTATATAATCTAAGAATTTGGGGAAACAATATTTTTAGGTGAAAGTTGTTTTCGATGAAATAATGGAAAATAAAGTTATGTAAATTTAAGTAAGAAAATAAGAAAAATATTCTACTTCCACCCATGGATGTACTCAAATGATGTGGAATAAGGTTATGTTGAAATAATTACAGGAAAATGTAAAAAATACATTAAAATTATTTTTTATAGTCCATGTTAAATTGATTTATCAAGGAATCTTGTGCAACACTCCATGCCCTTGAATATTGATAAAAATTTCATTTCATTAATGAAAAATTATATAATAGTGATATCAAGATGAAGTATATTTCAAAAAAACATAAAATTGTTGATATATTCACAAAAGATATTCCATGTAAAATATTTCAGTAATAATTCTACGACATCATGTTCAAGACCCACTACTCAATTAAGAAAGCTTTTTGAAAACTCTTATTTTTCATCATATTCTTTTTTCAAAGGGATAGAATAATTACACCACAACATTATAATTTATATTTTTTAAATATGAAGAATGTGTTATCATAAAAATGGGGAGTAAAAGTATTATAAGTTAAACTGTCACACGATGTTTGAGGAAAATCAAATCAATATCATAGACACAAAATTTATTATCCCTATTGGATGAAATTTACTCAAAAACATTACTTAATATGACATTTTTATGTTAGATTCCATCTCTATGGGTAATATTGGTGGTTTAATATAAATTTTATAGATATATTTAGTGATGTTGATGTTGAAAAAAACCCAATGTAAGAGATTATAGAACATAGGATTTATTTTTTTTATGTTATTTTATTTATTGTCAATTGATGATTGAATGATTCTATCCTTGGATGTATCTTATTGTGTTGGGGATTTACATTTATAAGATGAATTGATGAACATATAGTCATGCAATCAAGGGACACAATTGATGTTATGTTTATACATTTTTTTATTTTTTTAAAAAATTTGGTGGCCCACATGAGTTAGACAAGAAAGAATCCATAAGGAGAAATAGAATTATTTCCAATCATGATTATGTATAAAATGCACACAGATAAATATGCAGATAGAGGGAATTGTGGATACCCTTATTACTTTGTTAGGTATAGAAACCTTAGGTCACCACCAAGACTAAACAAATGTCAATAACCACCCTAAAGAGTGTGGTATATGAAAAGGTAGATCATATCCCCTAAGAAAATATGATGTGGGATAAAATAATAAGATACCATTTACTATTTTAAATTTAACATTATAGATTATATTAAAAATGAACTATTTTCCATCATATTCTTCCATACAAAGTATATTATGGATTTTTTCATATCAATGATTGAATTAGGTGAGTTTAGTTTATTCTTGAGATGAATATTATGGTAGTTGGGTTGTAATTTGATGAAGTTTGATGTGTTTTTTCTTCTTATTGATACCCTATATGAAATCACATGAATATATAACAGTGGAAATGATAACACGTGAATTTTTTCTAAATTAATATGGAGATATTGAATTTATTAATTTATAAATTATATGATAATGATATAACTAAATTTATCATTAAGTGGTATTTTATTTTTGAGTCGCTAGGTTTCTCCCATAAATTTTGGTATATCTAATAAAATTAATCAAATAAATATACGTAAAAAATTTAAAATTCATATAAAATAAATCCTAAATTATCAAGAATGTGGTTTTATATAATGAGAGTGAATAAAATAAAGTAATACACCAAAAATGTTATTTTTAGTTCATGTATTAATGTATTTTAGGTTATAAATTTATTAATTTTGTTTTTGAAATTAGTTCTAAGAAATGTCATAGATCCAGACGATCACTCTCCCTCTCCCACACATGAATTTTTGAATATTTAGGTACATGAGTTAGATAGTGAGATAGGTAATGTCAAAAAAAAAATAAACATAGAAAACATTTATTCCAAACAATCATATTGAAGGTTGAATTCCAATTTCATATTATAGAACATTTATTTAATTAAAACGCAAGGGTGATGCATAGAAAATTTAATAGGGATGGGAATAATATAATTGCAACACATTAACCACCTTTTTTAAAATAAAAAAACCAGAACTTTTCACATCGCAATTCCCCTTAAATTACATATTTGGCATGGATAAAATCACCAGCTCATGATAGTCCCAAGAGGATGAGAAAAATAATGAAATGAAAACCATAAAAAGTTTGGAGTATACCCATTGAAGGAACATGTTGTAGTGAAACACCTCACCTTAACCACTTACATATAGTTATAATCCATTTAGATTTGTATTAATAGGCATAAATGCAGCCACCAGATATATTCAATTCAATCCAATAATCCATTAGTTGTGTTCAGGTAAATCTCAAGGGTTCATGGAAGTATAGGGTTAAATAAGGTGATATTCATTAATGATTTAAAGTAGATCCAAAGTATATTTTCCTCATCATCCTAATTCATAGTGTGAAATATGGTGTCACATTGTGAAATATCATGCTTTCTCCCCTATTTGTGGGTTTTTATAAACTAGTTCATAGGGTATCCAAGGATATCTATGCCCACAAGATTCGTGATGTAAATATTATTTCACATATTGAAAGTCTTCCGTATTTCTATATATCACATGTTTTCTTCCAAGATACTCTCTGAATAATAGAATTATTTCTTGAACATCACATGATGTGAATTGGGTATTCTTAGCCTCTTTTTATAATCCTGTTAACTACTATTATAATTTCAAGATTTCTTAAATTATTCATACTTGTTAAACTATATGATTCGTGTTTACGAGAAGGAAACATTCACTAATTTGTATGAATTTTTTTTCTTTTGTTTTTCATTTTTGAGTGTCTATTTTCATTTTATGTGTTTTTGAAATCCGTTGATTTAAAATCAAATGAATTTTTATGTTTTCAACTTATGCCTATTGTGAGGAACTATTTAAAATTAACAAAATCAACATATACTAATGTTTAAATAATTATATTTTTAATTTTATTTTATTTTATAAAAATACCATTGATTTTTGAATAACATGAAACGAAGTAATATCTATTATTAAAACCACTTTCCTTAGAGGCTTAAAAACTGTTTTTTCTTAATCTTGAAAATTACATCATTTTTTTGAGTGAACAATTCTATGGTTGAATGAATTTTTTATTTATTCTTGTTATAAAATAATGGAATTGCAGGACCTGTATTGAAAATGATTGAGGAATTATTTTGATTGATAATAAATTCATACAATAAACATATTTTAAAACCTACCATAACATATGACTCTTTAATTAACCATAGAATCTATAAAAAAATATTTAGGTATCTACATTATAGGTTTTCAATCCCTAAATACGTAGATTTAGATATAAAGGCACGATCCTAGTTGAACTAAAGAGTAGGGAAAATGATGTTTTATGTGAATATATTGGGATACACATCAATTATATTAAATATTAAAATGAAAATATCCTCTAAAATTAGGAAAAGTAAGTTCATATAACTATTATATGTCCAATAAGTCCCCTCTATATCTAATTTTAAAAAAATTTGTAGAATTTATTTCAAAATAAAAAAAATTACTGAATGAATAAGAGGGAATAAATATTTATTACAACCAAAATTATTTATGTTTGTAAATTATTTAAGAATCAAAATGAGTTAGTAAGAAAAGATATTCCACATATAGTGATTGTATATACTATTTTTAGTGTAAACAGTTAATCATTGAATTGTATTCAACTATGGGAAAACCACCTTATTTGGCCTTATAATACTTAAACAACACCTCCTAACAACCCCTAACCACAAAAAAACCTAAGAATTATTCATGATTAACAAAATTACATTACATATTGTGTGGATATTAAAACCCTCATCATGACTATGATAACCCATACATGAGTTTGGAAATAGAAAATATTTTCATAAAATTAAACCATTTTGTTATCAAATAAATAAATCTAGAAAAAAAGATATAAATTATCATGGGAGGAAATAAAATTTTGAAATTAATTGAATGTAAATAATTTATGAAATTAAATAAATATAATAAAAAATTAATTATGATATTGAGTGACATGACTATTAAAAAAGTAACTTCTATTGGCTTATATTATTAACTATATGTAAGATCCTTATTCTTATTTGAGATATAAATCATGATTTTTCCATCTATTCATCATTAAATTTCATAACTATGGTCTAATATGGATTCTTGTTGGGGTCAAAGAGGTGTTTGAGAGTGTTTGGGGTTGGTTTGGAGCCTGAAACCCATGTTTTGGGTGAATAGAGGAGGCCACATTATTTGTGGAAACCATCCGGATTGGGGTGCACGACTGTTGTAACGACCCAATGTTTTTCAATGGAAATTAACTTCTTATATATATGTCATAAAATAACATTAAAACACAAAATAATTAACTACAAAGTGATAAGTAACCTTTAAACATAATTTTGTCACTCTTATGTTTGGAATTTTGAAAATCAGACATACACAGTTGTGTTCAAGATGATTTTTGGAGTCTAATGTATCAAAAATAATTTTTGGTGAATAGTAACGTACCCTTAGGAATAGTAACATACCCTTATGAATGGTAATATGACCCTTATGAATATAAAATCATCCAACATAAGAGTAACAATACCTATGAATAATAAAATAAAATTTAGATATCTTAGAAACTGACAATTTGACCTTAGAAAATGTTTTGGTATGTTGTAAGTCATAAATAATTAATTATAATTTATTAATTAATTGAAAATAATATTTATTTCCCTAAAATGTATTCATAAATTATTGAATCAATGTCTTATAGTATTTAGATAATTTTATATGACCCTACATAATTTTTGAAAGCACTATAAAATCAGTTTTAATCTTAAAAACTTTTTTTAAGTAAATTATGATTTTAATAAAATATTAAATAAGTAATATATAGAAAATTATTTTTGAAAAATGGAATTCATTTTTGGATTCTACACTTCAGAAAATGGTTTGGGTAAATTTTGGGTATTTTTCTGAGATACATGAGTGTTTTATGAAGAGTAAAATACCGTAATTTAAAAAATAAGCTAAATAAGCTAATTATAGGGTCATGTGTGATGTTTTGCTGATGTAATCCCACTTGGTTCGGGATTATATTATAAAATTACTATTCTTGGTCTTTCAAGACTCAATATTCCTTGTCTTTTGGAGAAATAATAAACTAATGAATTTTATATTAAGGAAACCCCTCTCCCCTCCACTATAAAAGCCACCCTTCACACCCTCATTTCCTCACACCTCTCAAGCTCTAAGCCTTCTCTAAACTCTGCCAAAACACCTTCTCTATCCCCTTCCCCATGTCCAAGAGCTTCTGGTCTCATCAAAATACCAAGCATATGCCCTTAAGGAGGTTCTGAAGAGAAGGATTCAAGAGGTAATTTCCTTCCCTCTTCTCCTTTAATTTCCTTTCAAGTTCAAGTTCATTTCTTGATCTCTCCCCACCTATATTCATAAAAATTGTATTTTAACTCTAGTATTATACTTATAATGTAATTGTAGGATTCTAATGGGATATTATATCATCCAACCCCCAACGTTGTTCGTGAGGTGTTAATTTGTCACCTTCAAGAACGACATGATTTCTTATTCCATTTTTACCTTCAGATCCGGTAATGTAACCATTTTTATGGTTGAACTAGAACATTTTATGTGTATTATGTTATATTTAAAGTTTTGGAAATAACATATGGACATATTACTAAGTGATAAGTTAAAACAAGTTCGTTGTGATCCAAAAACCGCCCAAATTGACCCAAATAACCATCATTTAATTCTTATCTAATGATTCATCCACATGGATCTAATATAAATCATTATAAGATCATTAAAACTTCTGAAATATAATTAATGACATGTAATATCATTTCTATATGTTTACTCGTGTTCTACCCAATCTTCAATTTAAGAATATAAGTGAACCACCCACGAAAAAAACCATAAAAACGAACATCCCCGAACAATGTTTTTAAACTCTATAAGTCATCAAAAAAACATAATATGACATAATGAAACCAGAATTAACCCTATTAATGTACACATTTTTCTGGATTTCTAATTAATGATTATAATGTCATTATACAGGACATTAAATAGAATGAATCATTTGGGTAAAAGGAAAGGGGAAATATCGAACCCAATTTTCTTCCTTCGGGTTCTCCCTCTTTCACTCCATTCTTGATATAGTTACTCCTTAAAGATCATTTTTTCATCAGTGTCTTTACATTTCTGGTATATACATGTTTATCAATGGTTTTTATGTCAAGAAAAATGTTTCCAAAAGATCTCTTCTTTTAAGAACACCCCTTTTACTTCTCACTCAAAGTGGACGGTTCTTGTAACATGTATGTTATTCCCTCTTTCTTTTGGGAACCCAAAGATTATGAAAGTATTATTATGTGATGAAACCCAATCCTTTATATGGGTTATTTATGTTCATTTTTTATATGTGTTATATGTGAAAATCCTGATAATGGTAATGTTATGATGTGACGGGTGCGCCTGGAATTATATAGCGCTCCAATTAATTGGGTAAAGTGATGAATCTCATGAGTAAATGTGAAATGATTTGTGAAAAAGACTCTAGCTTGGTTCATAAGTATTTGTGTTAGTTAACCACTTAGACATGATGTTTCATTTTTATGCATTGCCACATTTCAAGTCTTTTATTTATGCTCCTCACACGTTCATGATCTCTTGCCTATGTTATGATTATTATCATCCCATGATATATTGTTCCTATATATCCTCTTTCTAGGCTTCTAGCTCACCCCTTTTTATGTATATCCTCAGGTGGATATAGGTACTAATGAGAGTACAAGTGAAAATAAGAAGCTGGAGAAGAAGAAATTAAATAAATGTTTATGCTAGATGTTGTATTTGTTTTGTGTGGTCCAAGTTTTCCCAAGCCACTAACCCATTGGATCCTCTTTGTGTAATACTATTAGGTTGTTTATATTTGAAATGATGTAATAGTAATGTAAGAAAAGGTGGGGTCGCTATAGTTGGTATCAGAGGAAAGGTTTAGTTAATTTGGGAATTAGGATTAGTGAACCCTAGAGGAAACCTATAGCATGAGACTATGTACAAATATACACACATGAATATTTACATAGGGATCCCATATGTTATGTTTTTGGTATAAATTGTTTAAATGAATAAGTTATTCATGACTTGTTTAATTATGTTTTGTTCTAACCTTTTCTATTTTAGAATATGGTGAGAACCAGGATAAATCAGGCCAATGACTCATGCGAGGGTCAATGCAACGATTGCCCGAACGACATCCCCAATGATTTGGGAGGTGGAGTTCAAAAATTCATTGAGATGATTACCCAATTATCTCAGGTTATGAATAATAACCATAATAATGGGGAACGTCCTCCTTCACCAAAGAGAGAGAAACTGGCTATCGAATATTTTATGTGGCAACGATCACCGACATTTTGTGGATATTCTGATCCACTAGTTGCGGAACAGTGGGTCAACTCCATGGAGAAGATCATTATTTTCTTCTCTGTTCTAAGATGGAGAAGGTGACCCTAGCCGTTTATCGTCTAGATGGATAAGCTGATCAATGGTGGGCTTTGATTAAGAACACCAAGCCAAGGGAGGAAATTGAAGAGATGGAATGGGAAGACATTAAGATAATGTTTCTTAATAAGTATTTCCCATGAACACTTTTCACGAAGATGGAGAGAGAATTCATAGAGCCCAAACAAAAATAAGGAGAATCTGTCACAACCTATGAAGCGAATTTCACAAGGCTCTCAAGGTATTCTTTGGTTTTTGTTATCAATAATGATAGAAAAATTGATAGATTCTTTAGTGGATTAAAACCACACCTTTGAAAGGATTTTGAAATTCGAGACTTCAGGATTTATGAAGAAGTTGTTCGGTGTGCTATCAAAGTGGAGATGGAGTTTGGAGAATGGTCCAATGGCTATGGGGATACGAAATGAAAGATGTAATTTCAAACCGGTGGATCTAATGAAAAAGGTGGGAAGAAAAATAAATGACCCACATGCCAAAAAATGTTGTATGTTTCACAATGGGAACTGTCTCAAAGGGATGATAAAATGCTTCAAGTGTGGGAAAGAAGGACACCATGCTCAAGAGTGTCAAAAAGACACGAAATGGAATGAGAATGTAGCTGATGAAAGGAAAAAACAAGTCATGGTTCAATGGTACAACTGTAAGGTGCTACGACACTTGAAAACTAGTGCACTAAACCTCTAGTTCTCAAGGTCAATCAGCATCAACAGCCACCAAAACCAAAGGAACAAGGGAGGGCTTATGCCATCACTACTGCGGAGGTGTAGCATGATAATGAAGTCGTAGAAGGTACAATTCCTATTCACTCAAGAATGGAAAATGTCTTATTTTATTCTGGTTCTACATATTCCTTTATATCATTCATGTTTTCTAGAACTATAGAATCGAAGCCCCGAAACCTTGAAGTAGAGATATTTGTAAAAACACCAAGTGGTGAAATAATTGAATCCCAAGTGTTTGACTCTTCTCCTATTGGAGTATGTGGGAAGATTCATCCGGAAAATCTTGTAATACTTCCCTTGGTGGAATTCGATGCTATAATGGGAATGGACTGACTCTCGTTATATAGAGCGCATATAAATAGTCGGAAAAAAAATAACTTTTCATATTCAGAACCATCCCATGATCCGCTACAAATGAAAGGAAGATCATGAATCTCCTTTGAAAAATCCTTCAATGGTGTGGGTGTTGATTCCCTATGAATAATCATACCTCTCCCAAATGTTTGAGTCGAAGGAAAGTTCCAACCTTGATGAAATGCCCATCATGAGGTAATATGACGATGTATTTCTGGAAGAGTTGTCGGGAATTCCCCCAGATTCTGAGGTAGAGTTCTCAATTGAACTCATAACTGGAGCTACTCTTATCTCTAATTTCCCCTATAGGATGTCTCCTATTGAACTGGAGGAGTTAAAGAAGTAGTTGCAAGATCATTTGGACAAAGGGTTCATATGCCCTAGTGAATCACCTTGGGGTGCGCCAGTGCTCTTTATAAAGAAGAAGAATGGAACCATGCGGCTGTGTATCGATTTTCAGGAACTCAATAAGATCACCATAAAGAACAAGTATCCTCTCCCAAGGATTGATGACTTATTCGTCCAGTTAAGAGGAGATCAATACTTCTCAAAGGTGGATCTTCATTCTGGATATCATCAGGTATAGGTGAAGAAAGAAGATATTCAGAAGACTGTATTCCGTACAAGGTATGGGCACTATGTGTTTTTTGTGATGCCCTTTGGACTTACTAATTCCCCTGAAATCTTCATGGATTTGATGAATAGAGTCTTTAGACATTACCTCGACAAATTTTTGGGAGTTTTATCGATGATATTCTCATCTACTCCAAGAGCATGGAGGAACAGGAAGAACATCTACGACTTGTTTTGGCGACATTGAGAAAGGAGAAGTTGTATGCCAAGTTCAGCATGTGTGACTTTTGGATAAATCAAGTCATGTTCTTGGGACATGTGATCACAAGTGAGGGAATTTATGTGGATCCTTCAAAGAAAAAAGTAATCAAGGAATGGACCAGGCCCTCTGGTGTCATAGAAATCCGTAGTTTTCTTGGATTAGCTGGGTACTACCGACGTTTTGTGAGAAACTTCTCACGATTTTCAAGCCTGCTAAATAAGTTAACAAGGAAAGGGGTAAAGTATGTCTGGATGGAAGAATGTGAGGGAAGCTTCAAGGAGCTAAAGAGAAAGCTGATCACTGCACCTGTACTCACACTTCCGAAAAGTGGAGAATGTTTTGTGATATACAGTGATTCTTCAAAGAAAGGCTTGGGTTGTGTACTCATGAAAAATGATAATGTGAAGCCTACGCCTCACTACTGTTGAAGATCCATGAGCAGAACTACCTGACACATGATCTAGAGCTTGTAGCCGTGATTTTTTGTCTTGAAAATCTGGTGGCACTACCTTTATGGCGAGAAGTGTGACATATACTCCGACCACAAGAGCCTAAAGTATATATTCACCCAAAAGTAGATCAACATGCATCGAAGGATATGGTTAGAGCTAATCAAGGATTACGATTTCTCTATTCACTATCATCCTGGAAAGACGAACAAGGTAGCTATTGCTCTAAGTAGAAAATAACCTGCTACTCTATCCATGTTGTGGATTAAGAAAGACCATATCTTCATGGATATACAAAGAATGTATTTGGAAATCATAATGTCTGGGGATACATCCTACCTTTCCAAAATGATTGTGCAACCATCCATCCATGAGATGATTAAGGAAGCACAAAGGGATGATGTGAAGATACAAAAGAGGGTAAATGCAGTAAAGGAAGGGAAGCTGAAAGAGTTCCATATCGACGATGATGGTGTGATATGGTTTGGAATGTGGATTTGTGTGCCTTCATCACCCGGGATAAAGAAGGATCTATTGAATAATGCACATAGCTCAACTTTCTCTATCCATCCTGGGAGTACCAAGATGTATCATGATCTCAGAGAACACTTCTGTTGGGATAACATGAAGAAGGATATTGCGGAATATATATCAAGGTTCTTGGTATGTCAGCAAGTTAGAGCTGAGCGACAAAAGTCCAAAGGTATGATGCAACCATTGCCTATACCCATGTGGTAATGGGAAAATGTTACTATGGACTTTGCCACAGGTCTCCCAAAGAAGTAAAAGGGAAATAAAGCAATATGGGTTGTGGTTGACCGACTCACCAAGACTTCCCATTTTATCACTATTCAGGAAGACATCTCGCTTGAACAACTTTCAAATATATATGTGAAAGAAGTGGTGAAACTGCACGGTGTTCCACTCTCAATTGTCTCTGACCATGATCCAAGGTTCACACCAAAATTCTGTAGGATCCTTTAACATTCTTTGATTACTGAATTAAATTTTAGCACGACCTATCACCCCAAACCAATTTCCAATCCAAAAGGACTATTCAGACGCTTGAAGATATGCTAAGAGCCTTCTCTCTTGAATTCAAAGGTGGTTGGGATCAGCATCTCCCATTGGTTGAGTTCTCATTAAACAATAGCTTCCACTCAAGTATTCAGATGGCTCCATATGATGCTCTGTATGGAAAGCGATGTAGAACTCCAACCTGTTGGGATGAAGTTTGAGAAAGAAGGCTACTTGGACTCGATCTTGTTCAAGAGATGACAGAGAAGGTTCAAGTCATCTAAAAACACATCAAAGCTGCTCAAAGTCGGCAAATGAAGTATGCTGACAACTGTCGAAGGGACTTGGAGTTCGATGTTGGAGATAAAGTCTTCCTTCGAATATCTCGATGGAAGAGAGTCATGCGATTTGGGAAGAATGGAAAGCTAAGCCCAAGGTATATTAACCCCTTCGAGATCCTTGACCGCATAGGAGTCGTGGATTATCTTCTTGAACTTCCACTGAATATGGATCAAGTTCATGATGTGTTTCATGTATCACTACTGAGGAAGTACATACCAGACCCCTCACATGTACTAAACTCAGAGGTGGTGCAGCTGGAAGATGATCTCTCCTATGAGGAGCAGCCAGTAAAGATTCTGGATCGGAGAGATAAGGTTCTACGCAAACCCATCTTGTCAAAGTGTTTTGGAGGAACTGTAAGTTTGAGAGAGAAACTTGGGAACCCGAAGATGCAATGAAGGAGAAGTACCCTCACCTGTTTGGGTATAGTGAAATTTCAAGGGCAAAATTTCTTAAGGGGGGAAGAATGTAACAACCAAAAGTTTTTCAATGTAAATTCCCTTCTTATATTTATGTCATAAAATAAAATGAAAACACAAAATAATGAACTACTAAGTGATAAGTGACCTTTAAACATAAGTTTGTCACTCCTATGTTTGGAATTTTGAAAATCTAACATACACGATAGTGTTCAAGAAGATTTTTGGAGTTTAATGAAACAAAAATAATTTTTCTTGAATAACAACATACCCTTAGGAATAGTAACATACCCTTATGAATAGTAATATGACCCTTATGAATAGTAAATCATCCAAAATAAGAGTAACATTATCTATGAATAATAAAATAAAATTTAGACATCTTAGAAAGTGACAATTTGACCTTAGTAAACGTTTTGGTATTTTGTAATTCATAAATAATTAATTATAATTAATTAAATAATTTAAAAGAATATTTATTTCCCTAAAATGTATTCATAAATTTTTTAATAAATGTATTATATTTTTTAGATAATTTTATAAGACCCTACGTAATTTTTGAAAGCACTATAAAATCAGTTTTAATCTTAAAAACTGTTTTTAAGTAAATTATTATTTTAATTAAATATTAAATTAATAATATTTAGAAACTTAATTTTGAAAAATTTACTTCATTTTTTGATTATACACATCGAAAAATGGTTGGGGTAAATTTTTGGGATTTTTCTGAGATACTTGAATTTTTGATGAATAGTGAAATACTGTAATTTAAAAAATAAGCTAAATAAGCTAATTATAGGGTCATTTGTGATGTTCTACTGATGTAATCCCACTTGTTTCGGGATTTAATTGTAAAATTACTCTTCTTGGTCATTCATGACCCACTATTCCTTGTCTTGTGGGGAAATAATAAACTAATGAATTTTATATTAAGGAAACCTCTCTCCCCTCCACTATAAAATCCACCCTTCACACCCTCATTTCCTCACACATCTCAAGCTCCAAGACTTCTCTAAACTCAGCTCAAACACCTTCCCTAGTCCATCCCCCACATCCAAGAGCTTCTGGCCTCATCAAAAGACCATGCTTAGGCGCTTAATGAGGTTCTCAAGAGAAGGATTCAAGAGGTAATTTCCCTCCCTCTTCTCCTTTAATTTCCTTTCAAGTTCAAGTTCATTTCTTGATCTCTCCCCAACTATATTCATCCAAATTTTATTGTAACTCCATTATTATACTAATACTGTAATTTTATGATTCTAATGTGATATTATATCATCCAACCCCGTTTCCCTCTTCATTTTATTTTATTGAAGAGAACGTTGTTCGTGAGGTGTTAATTTATCACCTTCAAGAATGACATGCTTTCTTTTTCCATTTATACCTTAAGATCTTGTCATGAAACCATTTTTATGGTTGAACCAGAATATTTTATTTGTATTATGTTCTATTTAATGTTATGTAATTAACCTATGGCTATATTACTAAGTGATAATTTAAAACAAGTTCGTTGTGTTCCAAAAACAACCCAAATAGACCCAAATAACCATCATTTAATTCTTATCTAATGATTAATCCACATGGATCTAATATACTTCATTCTAAGATAATTAAAAAATATTTAATATCATTAATTACATGTAATATAATTTTTGTATGTTTTATTGTGTTCTACCCAAACATCAATTTAAGAATACAAGTGAACCACCCAAGAAAAACAATAAAAACGAACATCCTCGAACAATGTTTTTAAACTCTATAAGTCATAAAAAGGAACATAATATGACATAATGAAACCATAATGAACCCTATTAATTTACACTTGGTTATTTATTTCTAATTAATTAATATAATTTCATTATAAAGGACATTAGATAGACGGAATCATTTGGGTACAAGGTAATGGGAAATCTCAAACCCATTTTTCTTCCTTCAGGTTCTCCCTCTTTCACTCAATTTTTTATATGGTTACTCCTTAAAGATAATTTGTTCACCATTGTCTTTACCTTTCTGGGATATTAATGTTTTCACTATTTTTTATGTCAAACAAAATGTTTCCAAAAGAGCTCTTCTTTTAAGAACACCCCTTTTACTTCTCACTCAAAGTGGACGGTTCTTGTAACATGTATGTTATTCCCTCTTTTTTTGGGAACCCAAAGATTATGAATGTATTATTATGAGATGAAACCCACTCCTTTCCATGGGTTAGTTATGATCATTTTTTATATGTGTTCTATGTGGCAATCATTATAATGATAATGTTATGATGTGACGGGTGCGCCCAGAATTATATAGCGTAATATGAATGTTTGAATGTGACCGATGCTCCCGAAATTATATAGCGCTCTAATGCATTGGGTAAAGTGATGAATCTCATGAGTAAATGTGAAATGATGTGTGAACAATATTCTATCTTGGTTCACAAGTATGTGTTGTAGTTAACCACTAAGACTTGATGTTTCATTTTTATGCACTGCTACATTTCAAGTCATTTATTTATGCTCCACTCATGTTCATGATCTCTTGCCTATGTTATGATTATTCTCATCTCATGATATATTGTTCCTATCTGTCCTCTTAGTGGGATTCTATCTCACCCCTTTTGATTTAGATCCTCAGGTGGCTACATGTACTAAGGAGAGGACAAGTGCCAATAAGAAGCTAGAGAAGAAGAAATTAAATAAATGTTTATGCTAGATGTTGTATTTGTTATGTGTGGTCCTAGTTTTCCCAAGACACTAAGTCTTTGAATCCTCTTTGTTTAATAATATTATGTTGTTTATATTTTAAATGATGTAATAGTAATGTAAGAAAAGGTTGGGTCGCTATAACTTTGCAGATATGTCTGTAGTTGTAGCAGGATTTAAAGAGGCTTCTAAATGGTTACCACACAGTTAGTCAAATTGTGTGGGGTAAATGTGCATGGTGCCCTAGATATATAGTGAGTTGAGCATAATTCCAGCCTGGTTAGGCAAATCATAGCCAAAAATTGTGTGACCATGTTTTTTGGGTGAAATCAACAAATTTCCCATGAAAATTATTTAAGTTAAAATTCCTACTTAAACTACATTACACAATAGATCCCCATGGTTTTGGCTCCCCTTTTAATAATATTCATGTATTTCAGATCCCTTTTTCATCTGTTGTTCATTTTGACCGCCATTCGACTCCAAGGATCTGTAATGGTAATGCCTAAATTTATTTTTATCCATATATGATTCTTCTACATTTTTTTTATATTTGGATTTAGTCTCATATTCCCAAATATACCTTTTTCAATTATTCATATTTATACAAAACTAGGAGTAATTAGATCCTGATACTGGACGATCTATCTAGCACGAGCATATGGTAGGAGTTCTCATGCCTTTCTTCAAATTGTCAAGTTGGTTATATATGTTGGAGTTACGCACACCCATTTTGGTTGTTTCCTTGGTTTTTAAATCATTATTATTATTAACTATTATTTTTTAGGTTATCAATTAAATATTTCAATGAATTTTCAAGGTTTGTTTAACTGGATTAAGGCACACCCCTTGGGTGAGTGCCTGTTTCGACCACTTTATGGTAATATGGCCTATGATACATATGTGGTGTGCCATGAATCCATTTTTTGGGTTGTTTAAAATTTAATTTCCTATTAAAATGATTTTGAGATGTTATTATATGGTATTATAATTGAATAGGTTGTGAGATATATGAATTTACCCTTTGACCCATGTTATACCTATGCTTGGTAAATATTGATTGGACTGCTTAGTTCCAACTAAGAAACTTCCCCTGTGATTTCGGTTATTTTAATTTCTTGCAATGGATTATATTTCATGATTTTATTTTGATGTTAAATATTACCTTGTGATTAAATATTGATCTATTATTTGAGTTTGGTCCTAGTTGACACACCCTTAGTGGTAAAATAAATGTTAGATGCTTTTGTTGTTCACCTAAGTATGACTAATGAAATTGTTAAATGAATATGTTATGGTTGAATATTAAAATGAGTTGAGTGACTAATTTATTTTTTTGTAATTACATGGACAATATTATATTCCTTTTTTACCTTGGGTGCTTGAATGAACCTTGGATTATCTGAAATTACTTGGATGGGCTCAATGGGTTTATTAAATAATGATAAGCCATGAGTGAACCATGGATGACATGGACATGATCACGGAGGCTCTATAAATTCCAAATGAATCATGGATCCTTGTAGTTTTACATGGAAGTAATCAAGAGGTAGGGATTATTTCATTGGTGATACTTGGGTTCCCTCTTATACTCTTAAGGATGGGCTTACTGACATAGGTTATACCACATCTAGAGTGATACCAGATTTTCTTCTATAAGGTTTTCTAGGGACATGCTTGTAAGGAATTGGTGGATTTTCACCATGAGTGACCCTTTAATCCCAAATTAAGAAGTTCAAGGATGGGCTTGAAGTTATTTTTATAATAAATTTTTTATGATTCATCTACCAAGACAAAGCATAATATTTCTTTCGGTCATTGCCAATACTTGCCTATATGGACTTCTAAAGAATCTTTGGTACTTACTAATATATGGGGGATCACAGTGCTTAGAAAAGATCTTGATACTTATAAAATCAATGTAATATAATTTCTAATGCAATATATATATAATGTAACTGGAAAACATTGCTTTTAGGAAAATTTTATTTTGAGTATTTCTAAGCTCACTACTTTAACTATTTTACACTTCATGTTATATAAATACTACCTGACAGATTGGAATAGGCCATAGGTAGTTGCAAATTGTGATTTAGTCTTATGCCATATTTGGGTCATTATTTTGGACCAAAATAGATTATATGATTGGAGGTGTCGATAAGGGCACGCTCCCTCCTTCTATTACATGATATTCTCTTTAGGAGAAGTAGAGTGTGGGACCAAGCCTAGGCTTATGATGGTGCTGGAATACATTTGTTCTTTTGTACCTTTTTGGATCTTGTACTATATATTAAAGCCTTATGACTTAATTGTATATTTTCATAGAATCATGTGACTTGCATAATTTTATATATGATATGACATATGGCCGTTTTTATTAGTAGTCTTCTATTGTTTTCTTCTATTATATTATATAACTAATTTTGGTATTTGTTTCTTATATCTGATATGTTATAATTTTATAATGGGGGAATAGTCTCTACACTATCATTAATCAACCCTCACCGATAGTTTGTTGCCTCTGGTATTTTGGGAGATGCGATTGAGTCCATGTGGCCAACCGAGATGGGAGCACTGTTAGGTGGCACTCAGACCAGGGATGTTACAAAGTGGATTCAGATGAGTTTTGTTTTCAATTTTTCATTAATATATGGAACTGATAGAATGGTATAATAAATAAAAGGGATTTGGTAATAAGATGTTCCTTTGGAGTAGCTACCCTATATACAAGGAAAAGACAAACATTCTAGAATTTAGTTATAAATTGTGTATTTTGATTTGTTATAGTTGATTCGTTTTTATTGTTGGGTGACACACTTGTATTGTTCTATTATAATTGATATTATTATGGGTTTTATTATGTTGGAACCCAATGATAAGAGGGTATTACATCTCATACATCATATATTGTCTTTTTTGAAATCCCATGTCATGCATCCTTATCATGCCACATAAGATAATTAATGAATGCATGCTGTTGTGATATGTACTGTGATAGACATGCCTACTATATTGAAATTTGTGTTTGTGTGTGATATGGTTAGAAATCGATGGATTTCAGGATTTGGTCTCTTATGTTTATCGAACCTCCTAGATCGGAGTTTGGTGGATATTGTTTTGGCCTGACATTAAACTATGCTACTATGTTCTATAGTTGGATTCCATGCTATGATTCATGGGGATTATGGCCCCCCATGGGTCAGAATTAAGCATACCATTGGTTTCAATTTGATAAAACAGTGTGATAATCTTGAAATTAGTTCCAATTGTATTTTTAATGTGAATTCATCCTAAAATAAGAAATGAATGTGAAAAGTAAGTGAACCAGAATTGCCTTTAATAGAGAACTTGACCAGACCAGACCTAAGTTATGGCATCTCAATAGTGATTCCAGTTATTTTTTTCCTAGACCTGTCCCATGGGGTTGGTAGAGGGATGTGTGTTTAGAGGAAGGTTTTTAACCTGTCCTGTTTTTTCTACTCTTTTAAGCTGTGATTTTGTTTTGATCTATAACTAATGTGCGTGCTTGAACTTGATGAGTAATATAACCATGAGGACCTCTAGATATATGCTAGGTGGGTGGTGACATTCATACATAGAGTTGGTAAGATATGGGATACCAGTGTACCCTACAATGGTTTTAGTTTTCAAACCTTTTGTTATAACAGATGAAGGTGTTGATGCACAATTCCACAGAGGCTTTATGCAGTTCATAAACACCTTTCAAGGAGCACCACAACCTACCATATATTTGGATGAGCTAATGTAGGAGTTATAGTAGCATAATCCACCCATGTTTTCTAGGGATGGTGGACCAAAAGATGCAGTTTCATGGATAGAGTCAAATTCTTCGAACGTCAAGCACCCAGAGATGCCTCCTGAGAGGATGGTAAAGCTCTTGACTTATATGATGTGTAATTCAACCATGAGATGGTGGAATGTGAATACTCAGATAGAGAATCATCCGGATATGGATTGGGTCAATCTAAAGGTAGTTTTTATGAGTATTATTATCCTGATATGTTGAGTGATGATAAGGCCCAAGACTTTATGCATCTGGATAAGGACTACTCAGCCAATTTTACTGAGCTCTAGCGATTATCACCTATCCTAATGGGTGATGATTTATTGAAGGATATGAAGTTTGATTATGGTCTTAGATATAAAATATGATCTCAATTAAATATGTTTATATTGAGTTTTATATATGCTATATTAAATCAGAAACTGATCATAGAGGACAATATGAGTGAATTTTGAGGTGCGATCTAGGGCGGTTTGACACATATATTAGGTACTACCTTGAAAGTAAATAGGAAGTGTCAATTGTAGCTTCCAAAAAACAATGTGAGTAGTCAAAAAGATTCTTCTGGTATCCAAGTGAGATTCTACTAGTGTGGTCGGCTACGGAAACCATGCCACAATGTCTTCATGAACCATTTTAGTGCCAATTTTGTGGTAATATATTCCATTTATAGCACTTTTAGAGGAAGTTTCATCCATAATATAGTGAGAGAGGATATGAAACATCTCCATGTTCATGAGTGGGGTTTGTAAGTTCTCACCAATCAGGGAACTGGAATGCATCGGTCCATTCAGGCTGAAGTGGTGGTTGTGGTCGTGGTATCCAAACCAATGGTTTGTAGAGACATCAAGGTAGATCAACTCAAGGTAGCCTGGAAGTATCTCAAGGACATGGTATAATTCATACATATGAAGTGCAATAGATCCTATCGGTGTAGGATCCTATACCTTCTACATTCAAAGGTACTATTCTAATAGCCACTTTTTTAGCCTCTGCACTTTTTGATACTGGGGAATCACATAGTTTCATATTTGTACCCATTATGTAGAGCCTCGGTCTTTATTTCCTCACTTCTAATGACGCCATGATTATAGAAACCCCTTTATTAAATATAATGGTAGGTGTTCATCAATTCAAGGAGTGAACCCTAGGGGTTGGTGGGTGTCACTTATCATGGGATATATATATCCTAGAAATTATAGGTTTGGATGTCATTATCAGGATGGAATGGATAGTTTCTTTTTAGGCCTTTGTCGATTTATATCACTTCATGGTAAGTTTCACCTCACCAGAGGGAAGATAATTTTTACACCAAGGTGAATATGATGTCTAGGAAGGTCGAGATGGACTCGAGAATCATGGGTTAGAGGGATGATAGCCAAAATAGAAATTTTTATCTGGATGACCAGGGAATACCTCAGATGGATTTCACCCCATTTTATGATCATTTTAGGGATGTTTTACCTGACGGGTGTTTTTTCTACCTCCTTTAAGAGAGGTGGTTTTCCTTATCGATCTAGTTCTAGGAGTAGCACTGGTATCCATTCCTCCTTAGAGGATGGCTATGATTGAGTTTTAAAAGCTCAAGCGGTAGCTAGTGTACATGGAGGCTAAGAGTTTCATCTAAACCAATAATTCTTTGTGGGCTTCTCTTGTGAATATATGGAGGGTACAGTCAGGATTTGAATGTTTTATTGGATTTTGAACTAGTTGATGGTTAAAAACTAGTATCCACTACCATGAATAGATGATCTCTTCTATCATCTCAGTGGAGCTCAGGTTTCATCAAAGATCGATCTGAGATACGGTTATCACCAGGACTATGTTAGATCACCAGAAATACATCATAGAGGATTTTATGGCAATTATGTTCGATATAAGTTTCTTTTTATGTTTTTTGGTCTCATAGACTCACCCGTATTTTTCAGGGACATGATGAATGGAGTGTTCCATCCTTATCTCAACATGTTTGTCATGGTTTTTGTGGATGATATCGTGGTGTATTCTCATAATTGACATAAACATGACAAAAATCTTGAGATCCCATTGATTACACTAAGAAAATCAGTTATATGCTAGGCTCGCAAAGTAAAACTTTTAGATGTATTAGATTCACTTACTGGGTTACATCATATTAGAGACAATAGTATTTATGGAAACAGAGGGGGAGATAGTTTTACTATACTAGGAGCATCCCAAGAATGTTTTTGAGGTGAAGAGTCTCGTAGGGTTGGCTGATTACAACCAGTGGTTCAAATAGGACTTCTCACATTTAGTGGTTCCATTGATGGGCTTGAATAAAAAGGTTGTAATGTGTGTATGGATAGATTCTTGTGATATGTCCTTTTAAAAGCTGAAAGGGAAATTAGCATTAGTATTGATAATGATTCTTATAGAACTAAGAAAGAGTTACATTATGTATAGAGATGCAACAGGTATCGGGATAGGTGGAGTTCTTATGCAGGGGGATTGAGTCGTCACGTACAAGTCTCTATAGTTGAGGCCATATGAGAGGAATTTCTAGACACGTGAACTCAAGTTAATTGAGGTTGTTCAAGATTTAAGATATTAGTGACATTATATACTAAGAGAGTGTTTTTTGGTGTTCCTAGACCATAATTCATCAAGTATATATTTACCACAGTGGGATCTAAATCAGAGATAGTGATGGTGGTTTGTATACCATCAGCCTTTCAAATTAGATCTTTCCCATATGCCTGGGAAGTGAAATCTAGTGGTTGATAACATGAGTATGAGAACTCAGTTACAGGTAGTGTAGTAGGATAGATGTGATTGGGAACTTATGGAATTATTATATGATATATATTTGGAGGTGCATGATAGTTAGATAAAGAAGTTTCTCTCATATATAGATATTACCTATACCCTAGATGACAGAGTGAGGATGAAGTGGCTATTGGTTTCCGAAGGCCATGTTCTATGTGAGAGTGTGGAAGGTGAGGACTCTCCTCCTAGTAAGACCATATTTTAGGATGAGTTTCTGTGTTTACATGGTCATGTATGGGTTTCTACAGGCATGTGTGAGGGGCAGATGTGGGATGTCCATGCCTTTGTATAGGGATTGAATCCAGGTGTCATCAAGATTTATCAGAATTTACATCCCCATTATTGGTGTCCAGGTATTAAAAGAGATGTTGCGAGTTATGTCTTGAGGTGCTCTACCTGTCAGCAGTTGAAGACAGAACACCAGTGACCAACCGGTCTTCTACAATAGTTACCCATTCTTGAGTGGAAGTGGAAATATGTTGCAATAGATTTCATGATGGGTTTACCATGTTCTCATCGAGGAAATGACACTATTTTTGTTTTCATTGATATTCCTATGAAGGTTTCGCATTTCCTACCGACCAAGTAAAACATCAATGTTGACGATCATGTGATGTTGTACATCTGGGAGATAGTTCATTTTCAAATGGTTCTATATTCAATCATTTCTGATTGGGATGCCCGATTTTCTTCTCATTTATATAAAGATAAATATAAGGATCTAGGTACATAGATGATTCTAAGAACAACTTACCACCCATTGAAAAATGTTCAGTCTGAGTGCACAATTTTGGTGTATGAGGGCATGCTTGGGGTGGGCGTCCTTGATTTCAGAGGTTCTCGGGAGACAAACGTACCCCTAGAGGAGTTCTCCTATAATAATATATTTTCTTCTAATAATCATATGGATATATATAAGAATTTATATTGTAATCTATTCTAATCACCCCTATGTTGGTTATATGTAGGAGAGGAATCTATGATGGGAACTTGTCTTGTCCAGGAGAACATTGAACAGGTTCACTTGATTCAGAAGAAGATGGCTATTGTGTAATTTCATTTTAAATATTACACTGATCACCATATATTATATATGGAGTTCTAGGATGGGGATCAAGTTTTAATTTGTGTTTCACTAGGGTTGGGACATAAGAGGATCAGGAGATAGAGTACGATTTAAACGAGATATGTTAGACCGTTTGAGATTCTAGAGAGGGTCGGACTGGTTTCTTATTTGTTGTAGTTTCCTTAGAGGTACTGGACTATGCACGATGTCTTTCATGTTTCTTATTTACAGAATTTAAATCCACACCCTTCTATTTCCATTCATTTTTAGGAGGTTCAATTATAGTAAGATGCTTCTTCTGAGAAGCATCCTATTAAAATTATGGATCATAGCACAAAGATTCTTCGAGGAAAGTTTGTTCCATTATTACAGGTTCTCTTAAATCATGGTTGTGTGAAAAATGATACATGGGAGAGGGAGGATGATGTTTTACCATAGTTTCTAGAGTTGTTCTTAGAGACTTTTACAACACCCTTGTAAGGGGAATTCAAGGATGGATCTCTTTATGGGGTGAATTTTGTAAGAACTCGTTTCTTCTATGAGGTATGGATCATGATTTTTCTATCTATTACTAATTTACATGACTAAATATGGACTAATGTGGATGAAAATTGGGGTCATATGGGTATCTAGGGTGTTAGGGGTTGGTCCAGTGCCTGAAACCCATGTTTTGGATGAAAATATGGGACTGCACGGTTTGTGAAAACTGTGCGAATTGGGGCGCATGACCGTGTGGATAGGTTTGCAGATTTAGTAGAAATTATAGAGGAAAACTCATAATGACCACCTGATCATTCAAAACCAGCAGGGTAACCTTGCATGGTTTCATAGACTTCCAATGTGTTGAGCACAGTTTCAGCATGGTTTGGAAAACCATGCACAGAAACCGTGTGACCTAATTTGTTTGGGTAAAATTACTAAATCACCCATGAAATATTTTTAAGTTAAAATTACTTCTTCTCATACATTCCAGAATAGATATTCTTGGTTTTTTATCCCCTTTGAAGACTATTATTGGTTTTCATATCACTAATATATTTGATGTCCATTTCTATTGTTGTTCATCTTCTTCGAATCAATAATGGTAATTCTGTGATTCCTTGTTATCCATATTTGATTATTCTACTTATTGATTGATCTATTTGGATTTAGGTTCAAAAGTCATAATATCCTAGTCTTCATATGTTCATCAGATTTCTCCCATAATTGGTATAATCAAAGAATGATAGTAGACGATCTATCTATCATGAGCATAAGGTAGGTGGTATCATTCCTTTTGATAATGTTAAAGCTGGATATATATGCCGGAGTGATGGGAACCCATTTTTTTGGTTATCACCTTGGTTTTTAAATCAATAATGATATTACATATTATTATAAAGGTAATTAATTATGTTTTTTAATTCATATTTAATGTTATTTAACATGATTAAGGTCCACCCCTTAGGTGAGTACGTGTTTCAGCCACTTTATGTCCACTTGGACTTGAATACCTCTGTGGTATGCCTTGAGTCCCTATCGTGGGTTGTTTAAAATAGAATTACTTATTCATGTTATTGTAACATGTAGGTAGATGAAAATTTAATTGGATAGGGAGTGTGATAGATGAATTTCCTTTTTGACCCTTGTTGTGCATATACTTGGTAAATTAAGAATAGACTGGTTAGTTCCAAATAATAACCTACCCATGTGAGTTAGGTTATATTAATGATTTGTAATTATTTATATTGTGTTAGGGTATTTTGATGTTAAATGTTCCCATGTGAGTAATGATAGGCCTAGAATTTGAGGTTTCCCCTAGTGGAGACTCCCTTAGTGGTATAATGAATGTTAAATGCTTTGGGTGTTGACCATATCATGACTAATGAAATTGTTAAATGAATAAATTATGGTTGAATGGAAAATATAATTGAGTGAATCATGTATTTTGATGGAATTACAAGGATGTGATTTTATGTCTGTTTTACATTTTTAACTTGGGAGAACATTGGATTATCTTCAATTCCATAGATGGAATCAATGGGTTTATTAATTAAAGGATAAGTCGTAAGTGAACCATGAAATCAATGGATGGGATCACAAAAGCTCATTAAATGCTGAGTGAATCATTGATCATTAAAGGATGGAATGGATAGACTCAAGAGGCAGGGAATTTGTTATGGGTGATACTTGGGATCCCTATAGGAAAACCATGGATTGTCTTAGTGACATAGGGTATACCACACATAGAGAGATACCATATTTTCCTTTATGATGTTTTCCAGGGATGAGCTTGTAGGGTGTTGGTGAATTTGAACCTAGAATGGAACTTGAATTCGACAATATAAATTTAAATGATGGGATCATAGATATTTTTATACTAAATTGTGTATGACGTTCCTTCCAAGCCATAGTACAATCTGTTTTTTGGTCATTTCCTGTACATTCCAAGATGGACTTATGAGGCATCTTTAGTGCTTACTACAATATGTGGGATCATTGAGCATAGGTCGGATTTTGAGACATATACAATAAATGTAACATAATTGTTAGTTGATTATAAATGGAATGTAAATGGAATGATGTTCTTGTTGGACTTTATACTTTTGATTATTTACTGGAATACTAATTTCACTATTTTAGACTACCTATTATGTATATACTCAATGACATATTGGTATAAACCATGGGTGGTTACCGACTGGGATTTTGTCTCAAACCCTATTTGGGTCATTCATTGGGAAGAAAAAAAGTTATATTATTTCATGTGTCGATAAGGGAATGTTCTTTCCTTCAGGTATGTGATATATTATATTGCAGTTGGAGAGCGTTGGACTAGACCTTGGCTTTTGATTCTCCTGGAATAATTTTTTTCTTTTTTTACCCTTTGGGATCATGTACTATATATGACTTCCTTGTGATTTGTTTGTATGTTGTCTTAGAAACATGTGACACACATCATTTTGTATATGATATGTCACCTTGTCATTTTATTATTAGTCTTACACTATTTACTTTTGTTGTATATTATTATTGCTTCAACTACATATTTTTTATTTTTTATTCTTTGTTACACTCTTCTAATGGGGGAATAGTCTCCCCACTATCACACCTATTCCACCACTTCCATGAAATTTTTAAATATTTATTATATATTAGCTAAAATGAGATATTTTAGTTCTTTAGTAATATTTTGATAAAAATATGTTGGATTTATTCAGTTATCATAACTAGCATGTAAGGTTTTCCCATTTTTAAAATCATTTTGTTCTTGAGAATGGATTTCTATGCAAGGATAAACCATGAGTTTTTTCTAAATTATATATTTTCATAATTTTTTTTATTATATTCACATTAGTACGAGGATGTAACCCTCAACATAGAGGGTTAAAGCCCTTTTTGTTATTGGGGAAATATATAGGAGAAACTTTTTCTCATACTTGAGTCTTAATATCAATTATGAATATTTATTCTGTTACTGGATCCCATTATTAAATTTTGATATCTTTAATTGAATTTGATTGTATTTGGTTTATATTTCATTTAAATTTTCATCAATTGGTTTGATAAAATATTCTCATGCTCCACTAGATATTCCCTATATTGGATTGAAGGGGGAATGTTTTATGATGATGCATCGATAGATTGTTGAAATAGGTGTGGAATTAAGTTGTATGATCCTATATTTTTTTTGGATTTGGCTCAGACATGATTCCATGTATTCTTTTTTTCATGTTGATAGGGTTTTACTTTGTGGTGTGTTTGAATGAAAATTGAGAAACATAGAAGAAAGTGGGAATGTGGATGGTTGACACATAGTTAGGGAAAACTCTGTGCCCAAGTGTAAGAAACCATGCAACCCTATATAGTGGTGGTTCACATGACAAGCACATGGTTTTCAAAACCATGTTCACTAAAAATACAAACTATGTACCACATATATAATAGGAAAACATTTGGCACACGGTTAGGTCAAACCATGGGCCCCTACCCCGTAAATTGTTTATATCAATTTAATTTTCAAAACAATAATATTAAGATATTCACGAACCCCCTAACTAACCCCAGGTCGACCGCCTCTCTACTCAGGGTGGTATTTCTTGATTTTGGAGCTCTTAGAATGGATTTCATGCCTTCCCAACCTCCGTTTTAAATTATTCAAAGCCTGAATCAAAGATCTTCTCCTCTCCTAGGGAATAGACTAGGATCCAATATATGTCATTGTAAATCTCAATATTGGGGATTTTAATTGGGAAATCCTTCATCATCTAACTGAGGAAGGTGGTATAATTTCTAAATCCCATAGTCGTGATATGATTTCATATATGTAGGTTATAAATTTTCTATTTTTTTCAGCCATTGGAATCTCTAATTGAATTAATTAATTCCATAAAATAATTAATTTAGAAAATTGTGAAATTGTGAGAGTTATGGATTGTTGAAGAAGATAATTAATCATGAGATCTTATAATTTTTTATTGCATAATTAATTTTTAAAATTTATTATCATGTAATTGGGATGGTTGAATTGAGAAAATAAATTTTGAATAAGGATAATTTATAAGTTAATTAAAAATCAATGCATTGATTGGGAAATTTTGGATAAATAATTTTTGTGATAATTATCAAATTATTCAATTGTAATTAAGAATAATTAATTTTAGATTTAATTATTGGTTTTTTGAAACTGTGAAATGGTTAATTGATTGTTTAATTGATTAACAGAAACTCACATTGTTAATTAATTATAGAATTAATTAACAGACGTGGATTAATTATTTTTTGAATATGGTAATGAAATTAGTGGTGGTTAGTTTTGATTAGAGGATTTATGTTGTTAATCATGGTTGTGAAATGAGGTATTACACATGAAGATATAAGACAAGTAAATAATGTTATAATAAATAGTTGATTTTTGGGGTGTTAGACATGGAGATCTACAATAATGTTGTATATGGAAATCTGAGAAATGGGGTAGTAGATAGGGCATTCAACACCAATAATATTTCTATCTATATATTTGAGAATTGGGGTGCTAGACATTGTGATATAAACTTAATATATATTCACATGATTGAGAATTTGGGGCTAGACATGGAATAATATACCCATAATGTATGTGAAAGATTGAGAATTGGGGTTTCTAAACATGAAATTCTGTAACAATGATAAATATATATGATTGATAAATGGGTTACAATAAATGGTGTTCTATACCCAAAACATAGTTATTAGATTATGGTTCCAAGTGTTCGAAGTAATGAAAATAAAATAAAATGGATAATGAAATTGCATTTGCTGAAATAATTTGTGAACTGAATAAGTAACATGGTTCAGACCTGTTATATACTATAGTATGTATTGACAAATGAGTGTCCTCGAGAACCTGGTTATATATGTTCTTTACTAAATAATAAATGATAACATTATAACTTCTTACTTACTCATTTTAATTACTTATTTATAAAATTGTATAAAATATTTATTCACTGGATTTATTTTAGACACCATTGGTTGAAGCCTAATGAGTTTTACTCATACCATAATCTGGATATTTGATCAATACCCGAATATATTTCATTGGTGTAGGACTGGTTAAGGGAAAGGGACCAGTGTTAGATTGATGAATCGTGATAGATCAGGGTTTGGGGAACTAGATGTAGTTTAGGACCATTTTGGGAGTTGTTAATATCATTCATTTGATATTAATTTTATACACTTTTCATGTACATTATTATGGAATGTTTTCTACATTAGTTAGATATTGTATTTCCTGTATTGAATATCTTGATATATTGGTTGTGTTTCTGTTTATATATGCTTCCTATATTTCTTTTGTCCTTACACTAGTGTAATAATCTCATAAAATAGGGTATAATCTCTCCATGATGGATTTATCAAACCCTCACTTCTAGTTAGTAGCCTTTGGCATATGGGGAGGCACACCAAAAGTCATGTGACTAAATGACTTGGGGCACCGGTTTGTGGAACCTGGTTTTGGAAGTTATAGAGTGGTATCAAAGATGTATTTATTTTCTTCTTCTTTTGTCTTAATTTTTAAGAAAGGTAGATTTAATACTTGGAAGAGTTGGGGATTGGTTATGAGCTCATGCATGGACTTAGCTACCCCATTTACGGGGAAGAACAAAAGTACCCAGGGTGAAATTATTTTTATTAATGTTTTCTTTTATAGTTTAATAATATTTATCTTTTGGGAATGTACTTTTTGTGTGGTGTGATTATTGTGTGTGATATTTTTTGAGTCAAAATTGTGGCCCTGAATAGAACGAGGGTTGAATTTTCAAGAATCACTCTTAGCACCCATGATTATTTTGCGATCATGAATCATTTTATGCACACATAAGAAAATTTGTTTTGGGTAAGTTGTTAAACTTACACTATTTAATTGGCTTACGAAATTGAAAAATATTGTGAAAATAATGAAAGATGAGAATAAATGTGTGTCTAAATTCAAAGCTTGAACAAGGAAAATATATTTACCCTTGTTAAGTAGGACCTAGGTGTAGAATGGTTAAGGTTAGTGAGAGAGCCTCAGTTATGAACATGTGTACAGTATTGGAGAAACTTCTTGTTGTTTCTTGATGTGATTCCCTCTTATGTAGTAGTGATAAATATGTGTTATGATTTTTAAGATGTTTGTTTGGAATTGTAGGGTCTTGACTCCATGCTGATGCTTATTGAGAGGATGGCTGGAGGACATGGATATGGATGATGCTCAAGTGGTGGAACCCAAGGCACTGATAGTGATTGGTGGGGAAAAAGGAGAGATGTTTCATGATAGATTCACTTGCTTCATTAATTTAATTGGGATAGACCTAGGGTCGGTTGATAAGAACATGTCTAACCTGATGAGGGAGTTTCAGTTTCATCACCCTATGACTTATACTAGAGAGGGTGGACCTAAGGTAGCTATTTTTTGGTTTGAGACGATTGAGATGATACATGACTATTTTGAGACTCCTACTAAGAAAAGGGTCATGTTGGCTAATTAAATTCTATGAGGATCAGTGATGCACTAGTGGGACATTCATGTGTGAATTTGACAAACTGAGGGTATGTTATGGAAGGAATTTATGTATAAGTTCTTATATTACTTTTACATGGAGACATTGAGACAAGAGATAGAAACTAAGTTCCTGAGAATGGATTAGGAAAAAATGTCCATGAAGGAATATGTTGGTCACTAAAAATATACGAAGTTATTTGGAGGAAGATGAGACTAATTCAACAAAATGAATTCAGAATGGTTTGAAGTGTGGCAATACGTCCAAGGTTAATATCTTAAGAGTGAAAATATTTTCAGTGGTGGTGAATTAGTCACTCATATAGTAGGGGAACCTGAAATAGGATTATAGTGGAGGACATGTGGTTTCATCTAGTCGATGTGGATGTACGTCTTCTAAGATCAGGAAATGTCTTTATGAGCACATTATCCCGAGAAGTGTGAATCAATGTGTCCAGTCAGGGGGATTAGTTATTCAAGACCATACCCAAGTTCTTTTCCACTAGTGTGGTAGGACAGGACAGTTTCATAAACACTGTCCATGACCACTAGTGGACTTTCGATCCTGTCGAATGTTGGGACATCTATAAAGGTTATTCTGGAACCTGAAGAATAATGTTAGTGTTGGAGGAGATAGACAGAACCATGGTGTATGAAGGGTATCTCCTTCACTCTAACAGTCTTACAGTAGGTGTTTTATAGTACATGGCGGTAGAGGCAGTGGACATAGTGCTTCAAGTCAAGATCACCTATATGAGTAGAGTGGTACATCTCAAGGGATTTCTACGATATAAAAAATAATATGTTTATAATAGTTTCATGGGGTGAAGTCTTCACTTGTGGATAGGAGGCAGGGACCTTGACATTGAGATGTACTATTCTAGTAGCTTTTACTTTAGCTTTTTTATTTATTTGATACTGGTACCTATCATTCCTTCATATATACAAAACAAGTTAAATGTTTGATCTTGGAGGAGGTGTTTTTTGGCGGGATAATGAAAAGAGAAAGACCATTGGGAGTATGGTATTGAGACATCTGTTCGTGCAAGGGATGTTCTATGATAGTTGGATTGTATCGTTTTTTTTGGATATCTATATCCTGGGTATGTTTGGATTCGACCTAATTATGTGTGTAGGCTTTCTAGTCTCATACTGATTCCAAATAGATTGTAACCGAAGGAGACTGGCTTTTTTGTCTCCTAAGGGTAATCAGTAAGTTCACTATGGGGAGTGGGGTATCCTGATTGGATGAGAAAATCCAATTAATCATCAACTGATAGTGCTCACAACCAATTTTTCTAGTATTTTTCTATATTATATAGTTGTAATTCTTAATGTCATTCCACCACTGCTGGAATAATTTGAAGATGTTTTTTTACAAAGACATCATAGGGATGACACATGAGAGAGTTGTTCAATTAACTATTGATCTCATTACTATGGATGAGTTAGTTTATATTCCACAATACTGAATGGCACTGACATAGCTTCAAGAGATCAAGAATCATCTATAAGAGTTAGAGGATAAGGGGTTATTTTACTGAGTACATTGCCTTCAGGTTCACACATCTTGTTTTCAATGAAGGCATATGGGATTTTGTGCTTTTGTGTCAATTATCAAAAGTTTTACCAAGTTAATGTGAATAATTAAAATCTTATTCCATGTATTGATGATATATTTGACCAGTTTTTAGGGGATTTCAAGTTCTTGATGATCGACATGAGCTCTAGGTATCATCAATTGAGATTTTAGACATAAAATATAATGACAACAGCTTTTAGAAGTAGGTATGGACTATATTAGTTTGTTATAATTATATTTGGGTTGATGAACACACCCAAGAAGTTTATGGACTTAATGAAAATAATCTTATATCCATACATAGATTAGTTTGTGTTGGATTTTGTGGAAAAAATCTTGGTGTACTATGAGACCCATGAGGATCATGAACAATATCAGGACATCGTCTTGAGAAATATGAGAGAGCATCGGGTATCTTCTATGCTATCTAAATGTAAATATGGTATTGACCGGGTAAACTTATTAAGAACATAATCTTAATAGAAGATATGTTTTTAGACCCAGAGAAGGTTCATGTTGTGGTATCTTGGTAGAATCCCAAAACATTTTGGAAATCCATAGATATTTTGGGTTAGATAGATATTATCATAGATTCATCCAAGAATTTTCCAATTTTGTAGCACCAAATTTGTTCTTGACCAAAAAATTGATAAAGTTTGAGTAAAAAAATCTTCTTAGAATGCTTTCTAGGAGGTCTAGATGCATTTTACTTTGACACCAATCTTGATCCTACCTGAACCAGGTGAGGAGTGCACATGGTATTGTGACATGCCTAGGATCAGACTTAGAGTTGTTTTGATGAAAGGGGAAAGAGTCATGGTGTATGGGTATCAATAAGTGAGGACACATGGATAGAACTACCATATCCATGAACTTGAGCTTGAGGAAATGGTTTATGATCTAATGTGCTGGTTGAACTATCTATTTGGAAAAAAGTTTATTGTGTTTACTGATCACACTGGCTTAAAGTTTATGTTCTCACGGTGATATTTGAATCTTTTATAGGAGAGATGGGTTGATTATATGTAGCCTTTTTATTTTGAGCTAGCATATAAACCTGGGAAAGGACATTGTTTGGATGATACCTTGAGAAGGAAAACTCATACTCAGATGGTTTATAAGTCTAGTGATGAGTGGACGATGATGGATTTGCGGGATAAGATGCAATTTGTGGTTTAAGAAAGTAAAAATAAGATGAATCTAGTTTTGGTTTTAGTGGAGTCTACACTTCTAAGATGGATTAGATATTGGTAGTATAAGGACCATGAATGATTGAACTTCAGAGAAATCCCTTTATGTGGGGACTTACCTTCTTATTTGAGCATAAAATAATATTAGATCATCTATGACAGGGATTTGGTTGTTGTACCTATGATCATACCAGAGGATATAATGTGGGAATTTCATTCTTCGAAGTGAGAGGTACATCCTGGGGTTACCAAAATTTACAATGACCTATAACGAAATTTTTGGTAGCTGGGAATGAAATGTGATATATCCTAGTTTGTGACATGATAGTACACCTATCAATAGGTAAAGGTAGATAATAAAAGACCTGGTGGTTTGTGGAATCCATTTACCATTCTAGTATGTATGTGATATGATGTGATTAGAGATTTTGTTGTGGGTCTTCTAAATATTCCAAGTAAGAATGATTTTATTTGGGTTGTAACAGATTGACAGATAAATGTAGAACATTTATTAAATATTCAAGATACTTCATCAATGGGGAAACATGGAGATTTTTATGTTTGATAGATAGTCTATCTACCCGGGGAACCACATACTATATTTTTATATTGTGACATAAGTTCCACTTCCCACTTCTGTAAGGGATAATATAAATCCCATGGAACACATGTATTATTTAGTATTTCCTTCCACCCACATATATATGGGAAGCTATAGTGTACTGTTTATGTTCTTAAGGATATCCTCTGGGCATGTTTTCTCGACTTCGGTGGATCATGGGAGAAGAACATGGACTTAGTGAAGTTTGATTATAACAATATATTTTTGGAAACAATTAAAATGGAATTATATGAGGATTATTATGGTAGGAAATTAAGATCACTGTTATGATATATGGAGGTAGGTGAGTGAGATTTGTTGGGACTGAGTCTAGTACAGGATACTTCTGAGATAGTGAGGCTGATTAAAAAATGTATGGATACAACATAGAGTGGGTAGAAGTCGAATGATGCTAGATAGAGATGAACCCTTGAGAATACTATTGGTGATTGTGTATTCCTTAGGGTGTCACCTATGTTGGTTCACTATAGGATACAAATACATTGAATGTTGGGACATAGGTATATTGTAACTTTTGAGGTATTGGAGAGAATCGAGCTTGTCGTGCACCGATTGGATCCTTATCATAAATAAAACTCTATGCATGATTTTTCCATGTATCAAAACTATAGTGGTATCATTTTGAACCATACCATGTGATTTACATGGATAAGTTTGACCTTAAGATAGATGCGTCCTTTGAGGAGCATCCAATACATGTTTCAGATCACAATGAAAAAGTGTTGTGGGGAATGACCATACTGATTGTTCATGTATTTTTGAAAAATGGGAACCTACAAGAGGATGCATTGGAAAGGGAGGATGATATGTGGGATCAGTGGACTGATCTCTTTGGCTCGAAATATTCAGGATTCATGGGAGAACAGATCATGTATGAGCTATTATATGGTGGGTAGATTGTAAGATCTCAACCTTGTCTAGAGTTGACTTAGAATTTATTTATATTATACTCTTTTTTCTTCTTAATCACTTTTTGTTTGGGTTTTACTTTGGGGTGTGTTTGGGTTAAATTTAGAAAAATGGAAAAAGTGTGACTATTCATGGTCGAAACATGGTTTGGGGAAATTTTACACCCCATCCCAAGAAAATATGTTACCCAAGATAGTGGGGGATCACATAGTTTTCCAAACTGTTCACCCCAAAATAACAGGTGAATGGTTGGCCCATGATTAAGGAAAACTGTTCTCCCCTTCCCAAGATATAGTGTGTGTGAATTAAATTAGTAAAAAAATATTTTAATATTTCCCCTAACTCCATAATTAATTCAATGTCAACCCCACTTGACTTTCGGTTCCCTTTCATGATTTTGGGTCTCCCTTGATAGATTCCAAGACCTCTAGACATTAATTCCTCAAGATCCGAAGACCATATCAAAGAACTTATACTATCCTAGGTAATATATCTTGATCCAATCTATTTCTTTGTGCTTCTAAATTTTGGGGACTTCCTATGGGTAAAATTTAATCAATGAATCAAGGTTGGTGGTCTTATTTCCAAATCCCAAAGATTCGATTTGATTTCATATATGAAATTCATATGACTATTTACTTATAAGTTATAATGAATTCATTATACAACTACATACAATTGTTATTGATTGGATTTGTTTAATCACTGTTGGTAGTGTCCTACTGAGTTATACTCACACCCTGCTCGGGCTTCTATATCCATACCTAGATAGATTTAATATATTCGATACATATTAATGGAAAGGGCCCTATTTAATATGGATGAGTGAATATAGATCATGGTTGAGGGAATCGAATATGGTTCAGGACCCTCTTGGGATTTTTTAGTGTGTTTCATTTGATTTTCATTTTAGAAACTTGTCATGTACTTTAGCATGAAATGTTTCCTGGTTTAGTTAGATACCAAAATACATATATTTAATATCATGATAGATTGGTTTTTTATAGTTATATATGCTTCTTCTATTTTTTTATATTTTTTTGTATATTACTATTAAAAAATAGGGTATACTCTCCCCATGAATGATTTATCATACCCACACTGATAGTAGGAAGCCTCTACCATATCGGGAAGCACGCCTGAGGTCGTATGATTGAATAGCTTGGGGAAAAAGTATGTGGCTCCTGGGATAGGATGTTATAGAAGTGTATCTTTTTAGAGTTATCTAATGTTCCTTCACTCAAATTGGATTTTATTTAGTAATTTTGGGAGAGCACACAATTTAAATATAAGGAAATTGTCTAATATCTTCCAACACTAATAGGAAATATGGTCTATCAATAGTGATAATTTCTATTTCCAAACTAATATTCACTACCAACCCTTGGTGAATGAGATTCGATTGTAGATTCTCTCATTGATTACGTTAAAAATTAAGGAAAAATCAATTTAAGACTGATAATATAATAAATTTTAATCCAACCCATGAACCAATTACTAAATTCATCACATGAAAAATCAATTTTGATTTTAATTTTCCATATTTATATTAAATCAATTCAAAACAACCCCCATTTCATTTCACTATTTATAAAAAATGATTTTTACCCCTCCTTAAAGTCATCCTATTGTCCCAACTATACAATATTATAATCTTAGGTTATTTTAAATCATTTTTCACACATATGAAATATTTGAAGCATATATATTTTTCCCATATTTCAATATCATTCCACATTCCTATGTTACTTTTTCATGGATTGTGAATATTGACTCGTGTTTCCCCACTATTATGACTCATTTATTATGTCATTCCAAAAGATATATATTATGATTCATTATTTCTGATATATGTGTTATTGGGAATATATTCCTTTTCATATATTCATGTTTATTTATTAAATTAGCATATATAAATGTTCATTATATTATTTCTTATGATGTTTTATTAATATCTCATATGTTTTCCCTTGATTAGAATTTGAGATAAAAATATTGTATGTTTCCATTCAATAGGTAATGAAGAAGACTATTTTGTATGTGTCTAGAATAGTATCATGTGTGAAGATTACTTGTGGTAAATATTGAATATTTTTTAAAATAACTGGGTATATATTTAATATCTTAATAAACTAAACCAATAAGTTTTGGGGTTCTATTTATTGTCTAATAGAGTGAATGTTTAGGTGACATAATATACTATGTATATATGTTATGGTTGATCCATCTCTATTGGTATCATAGAATGATCTATTTAATAATGTTGATTAGGTTTTTAATAATAAGAGTTTTTAATTCCAAATCAATATTTATGGAACTAGGAGTGAGTACTATTGGTTGTAAAAAAATGATATAGGTTTAACAAAAATTATCATAAGTTTAAATGAATGTGTCATAAGTTAGGAAATTTTAGGCTTGATTTTCATTATCAAATGATTTTTTAATGTGAATATTATCATTTAATAGTCATGTTAACTAGTTTTTTTAATAATATCATAAGGGTGGTATCATGAAACTAGTGTGGTAAATCTATGATCAATATCGAGAATGTCTTATTTGAGCCTAGTTCAATGAATACCATTATATCATGAAATGTATCTATGAATTTTAATTTTTATCCAAAATATATAAATTTTTATTTATCAATTACAAATAATTTTGTTATGATCATTATATCCCAATTATATAAATATTCAGTGATAAAACTTATTAGTTTAGAATTATGATGAGAATACATATGGGTGAAATGTGTCCTATAAAAAACATAAAAAATTAAAAATATACCAATTGAAATGAGGTGATTATTTCCATATATATTAAACAACTATAAGTAGTAGAAAATAACTAAAGGATTGAAAATGACATGTTGATGTATAGTTCTTTAAGGAATAAAAATACCCTAGTTTAATATATTAATGCTCTCTCCATGAGCATGGTTATTTTGACTAGCACATCCTTTTACTAGGGAATTCTACAACTGAGTATATGTAGTTGAAACCTTAAAAAAGTTATTTATGAAGAATTATGGATCCATTGTAAAAAAAATTTATATCCATATACTTGTATGAGATGCTAGAATTCCACCATTACTGAGTATGTGTACAATAATTTTCAAGGAAAAAAATGAAATGATCATGGTGGATACTAATTCATCCTACAGTCATAGTAATAACTGACAGATGATGGATGATCTTTTATAAAAATCAACAATGAAAAAAAAAGTTAATCTTCAATATCACACAAGATTCCTTTTATCTATATATTATTAAAGAGAATAGTCAATAGATGTTGTTTTCCCCAATGTGTATCCCTGATAGTCAGTTCAATGAACTATAATAAAATATTGTTAATTTATACAATAGTTGCAGTACTATGAAAATGAAACAAAAATAGATAGAAAAATATTTTTCTCCAAAGATTATATCTTTACTTAACTAGGTACATCATCACATTCCCCTCTCATTTTTAAAAATGAATGAACTCTTGGTATTTAACATTAGTCTTGATTTACATTACGTTAAGGAGATATATAAAATATGCATGATAGAACGTGATTATTTGAATTGAACAATTGCTCGGAAAAAATTATAACTTTCCTTAAAAACACTAATCATTTAATATATTAAAGAATGTCCTTTTATAAAATAACTAAATTGATTTAAATTTATATATACTCTAGTTAAACCATTTTAAAAATCATTTAAATAATACATAATTAAAATCCCATAGAAAAATGAGTTAAACATATGGTTGTAGTGCATAGGGATAGTTATCAAAATTATAGGTGCCAATGTATGGATGATCCCAAAATTAGGTTGGATGTACAACATTTTAATAATGAAATCATTAGGTAGCTGACAAAATATGTTTCCCACTACTATGTTTCACAGCAAACATTGTGTTCTAGAAGTAGAAATCCTTGCAAATGTAGGGTTCTAGATCACAACATTCAGATAAAATTTAGAGTTATGAATATTTATTCTAGAGAAATTCTATATGTTTAGAATAATTAAGAAATTTAAATATTATCCTTATGAAAACTAAATAATAAATCCAAACAATAACTTAATGTAATTTCATTATTAAACCAAATATGGTTGTGTTTGAGAATCAAAATAAATAATAACTTAATGAACATTATAAGATCCACATATTCCCAAAAAATATCCCTCATTCGCGTGGTCACAAACTCCATAGAACAAAACACATATAAATTTTAAATAAACAAAATAATTTAGGAAATAAAAAATAAACAAAATTATCTAAAACTAATGGATAATAAAAATATCATATTTATCTAGATATCAGCTAGATAAGAATATGAATAATGTCTTAATATAGTTTGAGATTACCCATATCTCTCTAAATAGTAATTGTTATTATAATTTTCTACACATATGTGACCTCATTTTTTTAATAAGTGTTTTTATCATTATTTATCACCTTTTTGCAATATATAAAATATTATATGAAATAGATTAATACACTTATAATATAGTATAGGACCCTTAAATAATATTATGTTTAGCTAATAAATGTTTTTCTAAATTGGTTTAGATATAAATAAATGATAAATGTTAAATGGAGGAAAAATATGTCATAACATAGGAAATATTATTAAAAATTATTGATTAAAAAGATATTTTGGATCATGTTTTGGATTGACTAAGGTTTAGGATGGGGAAAAGTATAATACCTTTTTAATTGTAAAAGGGGTTAATATTTACACTATAAACACTGATCTTTTTCATTAATAGTAGATAATATTTTTGACAACCTAACTATTATCTTTGAATATTTTAAAATTATATCCCTTTTAAAGATAAATAAAATTGACAAACTGAACACTTTTAGCTCATCAAGATCTAATTTATAAACATTTTCTCATATGATCAACCCCAATTGATAGAAAAATTTTATTTTATGCACATAGAAATAACTTATGGAGATAAAATTTTGCTATATACATTTATATTATTCATGAAGTGTTTCAAATTTTATTTTTTAAACTGAAGTGTTTTTCATCTCCTCAAGAGGTTTTCTAGAACATTATAGGTCTTCATGTGTCATTAATTCTTATAATTTAATATGATTAATCCCTGATTCCATTTTAATAGAAACAAAATGGGAATCATATTAATAAAACATCTCATCATCATTAGATGTATTTTTAGGAGAATTTTAAAAGTTCATTACAGATTTAACCATTTAAAGTGATTGATGTTCTGGTTCATTACAACCATGAATGTCAATATTTTTTCTAGAAGACATATCTAAGGGTACTTTAACTAAAGAAATGAATTTTTACACTAATAGAACAGTTGGAGATGAAAAAAAATAAAAAACGTTCTTATATATTTCATTTATATCTTTATCATTAACATATTTGGAAAACCCATTATTAAAAAATCTTTTGAAACTGTGATATCATTGAATTTAAGGAAGACATCATAATGATTTAGAGATATTTACTATATTCAGATTCATTGAAATGGATTCATCATAGGTGTTTGAATTTTAAATTGAAAGAAAAATGGTTAAAAATGTTAAGAGAGCTTGGTAATGTGAAAGGGTTCATATTTGAGAGAATAAGAAAGAATGGTTTTATTATAATATTTCTCAGGAGACGTTTCAGTGTCCCGAGTGAAAATTATAGTGTAAACATTTCAGATTTTGTAATTGAAAAGAAATATTATCGAATGAAGTAATACATAAATAAAATTTTAATAACTCTTAATTAAATAGTTAATATAAAATTTAGAAAATAATTTTTAAATATAATAATCATAACGAATATAATGATTTGTAAAAAATTTCTAATTTTACATTGAACAAATATCACTTTCATTATATGAACGTTGTTGGAACCAGAAAACACATCCCCAAAATATTCTAAATGCTTCTATTCATGATCTAAGATCATATCCCATTTCACAAGCATTGATTTGGTAGGTTGTAGGTGTCGAAAGGAGTTATGGATTAGGAGTTATAGACATTTGAAGTTGGTCTAGAAAACTAGTTCACAGAGCCCATTCGCGAAGCTCCCTATGAGATCGTGGAGTAAGGGAACATGATTGGGGGCTAGTACTGATGAAATACTCTTTCTTTGAAAACCCATTGTAAATAGAGGAGGCAGGATGCTCTGCAAACTCCTTTGATGTTCGCGAACTTGCTGTGAAGCGAGGAGGCGGGATGCTCTGCGAACCCCTTTGACGTTCGCAAACCCGCCGCGAAGCGAGTAGGCGGGATGCTCTGTGAATCACTTTGATGTTTGTGACTCGCCGCGGAGCAATATATGTCTTCGCACCGAGTGAGATCTGCTTCATAGCACCTCTTGACTATAAATACCCAGCTCACCCCCTTCATAAAGATGGTTACGCCACCCCTTGGGCGGCCGATCGCTCCCATTTCACAGAGCTCCCGAGCTATGCGAGTCCATTCTCCATGAGCATCTTCCTTCTCAGAGCTGTTGTGCTGGTCCATGCTCCGTGAGCAGCTTCCTTACCAAAGCTGCTCTTCTATTCCAAGCTCCGAGAGTATATTTTATTGTGATGATGCTCCAAAATTCCATGCTCCATGAGAAGCTTCCAACTCGAAGCTGCTCCGCTAGTCTATGCTCCACGATCATCTTCTTTCATGAAGATGCTCTGAGATTCCATGCTCCGTGAGCAGCTTCCTTCGTGAAGATGCTCCGTGAGTCTATACTCTGTGAGCAACATCATTCGCAAAGCTACTCCGTGATTCTATCGCGAAGGTGCTTCGCGAGACCCCATGTTCCATGATCCCCTTTTCTCCATGAAGCTACTTTACGAGACCTATCCATTGAAATGCTCCAACATTTGCGCCCGCAGATCCATAACACAGGGGATTCACCCCCGCACCCCCACTCGGGGTCAGTGTCGAGCTGCGGTACTGGACCTCCCGGCTGGTCCCTTCTCTACTATCCCTGACCTACATGAAAAATTGAGAGTCGCATCACGAACTTTTCAATCCATGATGTCATCAATTTCCATTGCACCCTTATACACAACCCCCTTCCACCTATGGGATACCATGATTTTAGATACTCCTCCATGAACCTTGAAACACCTTGACTCATCATATTCCCCTTTGTCTATTTCCTATGTCGTGGGTTGATATTCCCGTCATCAATCCCCCCAAGTACCTTTAGTTGAACCATTCCTCAAGCAACTCATCTGAACTCTATCGCTTGTCTCATATACCAGGTTGAACCAGAAAGGGCTGCTCTGGCGTAAGTTCCAATACCAGTCATTTCTAGGCGCCTTATGCCTAAAAGTCATCTCTATATAAAATTATACTGTAGTACACCTTATGTTCCAAACATAGTATTCCTCTGGATGCAAACAATAGATGCCTTATATGCCAAGCATAAGATTCCAACAGTCCTATCTATATGACTTTAAACTGTAGTACACATTATGTTCCAAACGTAGGACGCCTCTTGATCCAAATAAGAGATGACTTATGTGCCAATAAAAAGGTTCCAAGAGTCCTATCTAGATGAATATAAACTCTAGTACACCCTATGTTCCAAACATTGGATGCCTCTAGATCCAAATAAGAGATGCCTTATGTGCCAAACATAAGATGCCAACAGTCATATCTACTTGACTATAAACTATAGTGCACCGTATATTACAAACATAGGATGCCTCTTGCTCCAAACAAGAGATGCATTATTCTCCAAGAATGATATGCCTAATAGTCCTATCTACATGACTATAAAATGTAGTGCACCCTATGTTCCAAACATAAGATTCCATTTCCTCCAAACACGATATTCCTTATGCTCTAAGCATAAGATGCCAACAGTCTAATCTATATGACATTAAACTCTAGTACACCTTATGTTCCAAACATAGGATACCTCTTGATCCATAAAAGATATGCCTTATGTTCCAAGCATAAGATGCCAACAGTCTTATCTTCATGACTATAAACTGTAATGCTCCCTATGTTGCAAACATAGGATTCCTCTTTCTCTAAAAAAGAGATGCCTTATGTGCCATGCATGAGATGGAAACAGTCATATCTATATGACTTGAAACTATAGTACACCCTATGTTCCAAACATAGGATTCCACTTACTTCAGACAAGAAATTCCTTATGATCCAAGCATGAGATGCCAACAGTCCTCTCTATATGATTACAAATTGTAGTACACCTTATGTGCCTAACATAGGACACCTAATGCTATAAATGAGAGTTGCCTTACGCTCCAACCATAAGATGACAATTGTCCTTTCTAAATGACTATAAATTATATCATGACCTATCATTAAATAATAGGAAGCCTCTTGTCCCAAATAAGAGATTCCTTATGTGACAAGCATTAGTTGCCTCATTCCATGATTGTAATGGAATAATTTCAAGAGCATTGGAATCCATTCAAACATTACATCACTCCACCTCACGCTTTGAATTTCCTTCATTTGGATCCTTATCCTCTTACATGTTTGAAGGGAACCCCTAACGGCCTAGACCCAAGTCTCATCGACTCACCAAATGTTCTGGGCCAATGCCCTAGAAGACTTAGGAAGATACTTGGTGTTAGGTCCTGTATTACGAACATGGTCAACAGTCGACCCTCATTTGTCTGTCCCCATTTCAGGCTAACGTGATATGGATGCTGTGTTCCAAACACGTTCAAGAGTTATCATCCATTATAATGCCACCCTCACCGCGTTCCAAATTTTGGGAATGTGATTCAAACTTTTCATCTCCCTTTGTTCGGATTGATTCCAGTACCATTGGCATTATACCTCTTTTTCACTTTCGCATAGGTAAAGGCCTCAACCCACCAGTGGGTTGGGATGCCCTCATTTCTAGAAAAGAGGAAGACATTACAGGAATCTTCCTCGCGTAAGCACCATCCATTATTCCCTCTCCATAGCAGCACACATGCAGCTTCCATTGGTAAGACCCATTCACCATTGTCGTTTCATAGTGGCACTCGTGTAGCCTCCACTACTACAAAAAGGGGAGAGGGAAGCGCTACCCCTTTATCAGTGCTAAAAAAAGTATTGATAAAGTGGGTAGTTATCAGCGCCAGAAAAAAGCACTTATAAAGGGGGGCCTTTATTAGTGCCTAAAAAAAGAGCTGATAAAGGCCCCCTTTATCAGCGCTTTTTTGAGCAATGAAAAAGGAACCCATTTATCAATGATTCTTTTAGTAGCGCTGATAAAGGGGGGATTTATCAGTGCTGAAAAAAATTATATTTAAAAAAAATCATGAAAATTAAATTATTGTTATATAAGTATATTTATTTGTATATAAATATAATATATATTTTTTAATATGTTTTATATACGTATAAATAGAATATTACATTTAATATATAATAAATTTAATGTAAATGGCTTTAAAATATTTTAAAAAATTATTATTAATTAATAATTTGATAATTATTATCGATTAAAAATCATTTAATAACAATTTAAAGACACAAAAAATCAAAACAATTAATAAAAGATCTAAAATAAGTTACAAATGTAACTCAAACTTCAAACAGCCATAAATTTTGACCAGGTGTCCGTTTGAGCTCTACAGCATATCAAATTGAAGTCTGCGATGAGCTCTATGCACTGGTGAATGAGGAAAAGCCTTTATCACATTTTTCTAGGCTAAAAAGGCCCATAAGGCATCCAAAACAGATTTTTTTATCAGGATACCCTGATTTGTTAACATTCAAACAAGTATAACTTCTGATCCGGATGTCCGTTAAGCCTGTACCACATATCATATCAAAGATTGTTTCATTTTCCTTGATTTGACTGGTTGTGGATTTCAAATGGGCTTCTAGATTATATGTTATGATCGGTTTAACATTCTATGGCTTTTCAAATACACATATATATGTATTTGTTCGAAAATATATGTGTGTTTTTGTGTGTTTGTGTCTGTGTGTGTGTCTGTGTGTTGTACATATATATGTATGTATGTATGTATTTATTTATTTAATTATAAACACACATACAAAACATTTTTCATAAATTTATTTGAAACTAACCATATAAGTATATATTAATATAAAAATACATATACGGATAAAAAATTATAACTAAAAATATATATATATAAATAAATATATATATATATATATATTAATATATGAATGAATATATATATATATATACTAATATATGAATAAATATATTTATATTAATATGAATCTATATCAATATACAAATAAATATAACTATATATAAATATATATAAAGATATATATCATAAAATAGAGAAAATAACCAAAAAGCTTAGTGATAAAGGTGCAGCCGCGAAAGGGGAGGTTACGGCTTCGAGTTTGGGTGGAGTAAAAGGTGGTTCATGCGTGTGAGGATGTGCGGGAAGGGAAACGCACGGGAGACCTCATAACACTGATAAAGGGGTGTTCAAGCGCTGATAAAAGCTCTCCCTGTGCATTATTTAATTTTTTTTATTTTTTTTTTATTTTTTTGACTTTTATCAGCACTTTATAAAAAGTGATGATAAAGGTCCCTTTTATCAGTGCTAAAAAAGGCACTGATAAAGGGTTCTTTTATCAGTGCTTTTTTTAGCCCTCATAAAAGTGGCCTTTATCAACGCTTTTCAGAGTGCTGATAAAAGGGACCCCCTTATATTAGCGCTGAGCTTTACAACGCTTTTTTAGTGCTGTTAAAGCCCGTTTTGAGTGATGATATAGTCCATTTTTGTAGTAGTGTTCCTTGCGTAAGCCCCATTCCCCGTTACTGCTTCATAGTTGAACATGGGAAGCTTTCTTGCATAAACCACTGCACCATTGTCACTCCATAGCGACACCCGGGAATCTTCCTTGCGTAAGCCCCTTCCACCATTGCCGCTTCATAGCGGCACCCGTGTAGCTTCCTTGGGTAAGACCCATCCGCCATTTCCACTCCATAGAGACACCCGGGTAGCTTCCATGCGTAATCACCATCCACTATTGCCACTCCATAGTGGCACTCTGGTAGTTTCCTTGCGTAAGCTCCATCCACCATTTTCTCTCCATAGCGGCACCCGAGCAAATTCTTTTCGTAAGCCCCATCTACCATTGTTGTTCCATAATGGAACATAGGCAGCTTCCTTGCGTAATATGGATTCACCATTTCCTCTCCATAGAGGAACTCGAGACGCTTCCTTGCATAAGCCCCATCCATCATTTACCCTCCACAACGGACCCTTGGAATCATTCGTTGCATAAGACACATTCACCACCCTTCATGGATGCACCTTTGCTTCGTGGTCATCATGCCTTTGCTTCCTCCTATTTCTCACACCGAGTGTGACTGACATTGGCTTAGAGTAAGCATCGACCATTACAACCTCCCTGGGCAACCTAGAGCATAAGCTCCACACCAACCAGAACTATGAGGTCATTGATCCTTGACAAGGAAAGGTACATAGGAAGCCTACCTGAGGTTCAATCCCACCACCCATTGGTCGCTTAGACACCCTTCACATCAGTTCGACAACCCTTTTGAACTATGTGGACTTTGATCCTTTCCAAGGAAAGATACGTAGGAATCATCCCAGAGGTTTAGGCCCACCACCAATTGGTCGCTCTGACAGCCTTCACGTCAGTTCTCCATCCCAACCTGAAATATGAGGAATTTGATCCTTTCCAATGTAAGGTACATAGGATGCCTCCCTGAGGTTCAAGACCACCACCCATTGGACGCTCCGACCCCCTTCACGTCTCTCCACCAAAACCAACATGAACTACAAGGACTTTGATCCTTGCCAAGGTAAGGTACGTAGGAAGCCTCATTGAGGTTCAAGCCCACCATCTGGTGGTCTCTCTGACCCCCTTAACATCGGTTTACCAAACCCAACATGAACTATATGGACTTAGTTCCTTTCAAAGGCAAAGTACGTTGGAAGCCTCCCTGAGGTTCAAGCCCACCACCAATTGGTCCTGACAAGCATCATGTCAGACCATCTATTCCATCCCGAACTACGTGGTCCTTGATCCTTGCTAAGGTATGGTATGTATGAAGCCTCGATGAGGTTCAACCACATAAAGTGGTAAGTCACTGTGACCCCATCCAGTGGTAAGCCGTTGGGATCCCATCCAGCGGTAATCCATTGTGAACCCATCCAGTGGTAAGCCATTGCGACCCCATCCATCTGTAAGCCATTGGGAACCTATCCAGCCGTAATCCTTTGTGACCTTATCCAGTGGTAAGCCGGTGTGACCTTATCCAGCAATAAGCCTTTGTGACCCCATCCAGTGGTACGCAGTTGTGACCCCATCCTGCGGTAATCCCTTGTGACCACGTCCAGTGGTAAGCCATTGTTGACCCATCCAGCGGTAATCCATTATGACCCTATCCAATGGTAAGTCGTTGTGACCTCATCCAGTGGTAAGCCATTGCGACCCCATCCAATGGTAAGCCGTTGTGACCCTATCTAGTGGTAAGCAGTTGTGACCTTATCCAGCAGTAAGCCATTGTGACCTAATCCAGCAGAAAGCCATTCCAACCCCATACAGCGGAATGTCGTTGTGGCCCCATCCAGTGGTAAGCCGTTGTGACCCCATCCAGCGGTAAGCTGTTGTGACCCTATCCAGCAGTAATCCGTTGTGACCTTATCCAGCGGTAAGCCATTTTGACCCTATCCAGTGGTAATCCATTATGAATCTATCCAGTGGTAATCCGTTTGTCAGGCGGAAGAAGCAAGAGGAGGTGATGGCAAGAGGGGGGGTAAATTGCCTTTTAAAAAATTAATTAAAAAATTAAAATCAAAGTGAAAAGAATGCAGCGGAAATAAAAGAGGCAAGACACAAAATTGATAACGGAGTTCGGCCTAAAACCCGGCCTACGTCTCCGCTCCCAACTCAACCGTTGAGAGATTCCTACCGCTTGCTTTTCAATGGGTTTAGCAAGAAACCCACTAGGCTTTGAGGCAGCACTAGGACCTATTATAGCTTGCTTTTGATGGTTGAGCAAGAACCCACTTGCTTTTAATGGTTTAGCAAGAACCCACTATCCTTCTTACAGGTGAAGGATAGCTCACCTATGTCTCAAGATATTTAAAGGAAAGCTTGACAACCTTTTCACACCTTAATGGTGATGTGAAACCCAAAAGAAGGAGGGGATGAGAAATAGAGTGGTTTGTAGACACAAACCCAAATTGAGCTCAAAATAGATAAACAAGAAAAACCGTAATGGGAGAAGCCTTGGGCGCCTTTGATTGATTGGAGATGTTGAAGGCCGCTTCCAAGCTTCTTTGATGGAGCTCCTTGGATGTGGAAGTTGTTGGAGCAAAGAGGGTTCCTTTGAGGAAGTACGCCGGAGGTACGCCAAAGATGGAAAATGTGTACGGTGGCTTTGTATATAATCCGGCTGGTGTCCGGGGCTTCCTTGGCCTTTATTTATAGGCAAGGAACCCTTTGGGAGTCTTCGGAGCCGTTGGAGAGGCTTAAAGAGCCGTTGGGAGCCAAGTGGGCCAGCCTGGTCAAACTACAACGGCTAGTTTGACTGGCTCCACCGGCTGGCCGGTACAGTCCCACCGGCTGGCCGGTACAGTCCCACCGGCTGGCCGGTGCTTGAGGAATTTGGGAGATTTCGAGTCTTGGCTCCACCGGCTGACCGGTGGATGGGCCACCGGTTGGCCGGTGGCTTGGCAGTAGCTGATTCGTCTTTTCCAGGCACCACCGGCTGACCGGTGCCAGAGCCACCGGCTGGCCGGTGGGCAGACAGTAGCTACCACTGTTTGACTGGATGCCACCGGCTGGCCGGTGGGCAGACAGTAGCTACCACTGTTTGACTGGATGCCACCGGCTGGCCGGTGGTCAAGCCACCGGCCGACTGGTGGAGCCTGGCAGTGGGCAATGCCTCTGCCAGGTCCACCGGCTGGCCAGTGCTATCACACCGGTTGGCCGGTGGACTGAATTTCAGTCCACTTGATGTGCTTCATGGCCCATTTCCTTGGCAATCTTTTGCCTATAAAACAAAAACACTTAAAACAATGTTAGATAAATAAGAAAGTGATTGTGATCATGAAAATTAAACCACGAGGGGATACGAGAGGTACAACAATCTCCCCCTATTTTGATGATCACAATCACCGAAACAATCAAAGTAAAATACTGAAATTAAAGACATTCTTAAAGGATAATTTGAAAATAAATCAAAGCATGATAGAAAAGATTCTCCCCTAATCAATCAAGAAATTTCTCCCCCTTTGTGATTGTCAAAATAGCGTGGGGCATAAAAATTTGATTGAGGGAAAATTGAAAATCAAGATCAATTGGAATTTTTGAAAATTGAATTGAAAAATTTGAAAAACAGTTTGAATTGAAAGTTTTGAATAAAATTTTGAAATGAGAATTTGAAATTGAAGAAATTTGAAATGAAAGTTTGAATTGAAAGTTTAAATTGAAAAATGAATTGAAAGTTTTGAAATTGAAATATTGAAAGTTTGAAAACAAATAAAGAAACTTTCTCCCCCTAAATAAAACAAAAAATCATCGGGGAAAGGGTTTTGGAACCGAAACTAATTTTGGCCCGGAGAGACTCGCCAAAAGATATTTTTCAATCCAAATTTGTTTCATGGCGGGTCTTCTCCTATAAAATTCGTCCGAAAAGTAAATAGATTTAGGCATACCATAACGGGCATTTTTGCAATCGCATTCATAAATTAGGTGCCCTGGTTTTTTACAATAATTGCAAAATTTAAAACTAGAGCTCCCCCTTACAAAAACAGTGGGTGCATGGGAGGAGGAAGCTATATTGGTGTAGCCAAGTCCATGTGTGGTTCTAGAAACACGTTGAGAACCAAGGAGTTTTGAAAGGTTTTGTTCTCCGTTGGTGAATTTATCAAGAGATTCCCTTAGATCTTTGATTGTTGATTCCAAGGAATCAACATTGGGAATGTTTTGTAATTTGAGGGACAACTCCTCCTTCTCTTTGAGAAGTTGTTCCTTTTCGGAAGAGAGTTTTTTGAAATTCTTTTTCAATGCAATGAATTTTGAAGAAAGCTCATGAAAACCATTTTCTAATTGGTCTCGCACATGTTGAAGTTCTTCATATGATAAATGATTAAAAGAATTTGAAGATGAGGACGAGGATGAGGAATCGGAAGAAGTTACCTCGTGAAATGCCATTAGGCATTTTGTACCTTGGTCGCTCGAGGAGGAGGAGGAGGAGGATGATGAGGAGGTGTCACTCCATGTCGCCTTGAGGACCTTTTTCTTTCCTTTTTCCTTAGCTCGTTTCTTGTTGAGTGGGCAATCGGGCTTGTAATGGCCCTTTTCGCCGCACCCGTAGCATTTTACCTTGGGCTTCGATTTTTCGTTGGGTTGAGCCTTGCGGGATTTCTTCTTCTTGTGCTTCTTCATGAATTTGTGCATTTGGCGGGCGAGATTCTCCATTTCCGAGTCGCCGCTTGAAGATGAAGAAGATGAGGAAGATGAGGAGGAGCTTACTTCTTTTTATACCTTGAGGGCAATGTTCTTTGGTGTCTTGATTGGTGTGCCCTCCTTTTGAGCTTGCCTCCTCAACGTGATCTCGTAGGTCATTAGGGATTCAATGAGCTCCTCGACCGGCATGTTTTTGACATCCTTAGCTTCTTGGATTGTCGTCACTTTAGGTGCCCATGAGCTCGGAAGGACCCATAGAATCTTCTTGACCATTGCTTCAGCTGAAACATCATCACCAAGAGATTTTCTACCATTGAAAACGTCAATGAAGCGTGTAAACATTTCATAAATAGACTCATTTGGATGCATTGAAAAAGATTCAAAGTCTTGTCTATACATATCTAATCTAGTATCTTTGACTTTATTAGTGCCTTCATGGGTCACTTCTAAAAGCTTCCAAATTTCATGTGAAGAAGAGCAAGTAGAAACATGATTAAATTCATTTCTATCTAACCCGAAATGAAGAGCATTCATGGCTTTGCCATCAAGCTCAAAATTCTTAATATCGGCGGGGGTCCATTTGGATTCGTCGGGGGAAGACAAAGAATAACCTTGCATGAAAATTTTGTAAATAGGATATCCTATGCTTCTTAAAAAAGTGGTCATGTGGGTTTTCCAATAATTATAGTCGGTCCCATCAAAAAATGGAGCACGACCCAAAGAATAGCCTTCGGGGGCGAAAGAGGTTGAAGCCATCAAAAAAAAGATCTTGAATTTGAAACCGGTTAGGGTATTATTCAAATACTCCCTCTGATACCAATTGTCAGGCGGAAGAAGCAAGAGGAGGTGATGGCAAGAGGGGGGGTGAATTGCCTTTTAAAAAATTAATTAACAAATTAAAATCAAAGTGAAAAGAATGCAGCGGAAATAAAAGAGGCAAGACACAAAATTGATAACGGAGTTCGGCCTAAAACCCGGCCTACGTCTCCGCTCCCAACTCAACCGTTGAGAGATTCCTACCGCTTGCTTTTCAACGGTTTTAGCAAGAAACCCACTAGGCTTTGAGGTAGCACTAGGACCTATTATAGCTTTCTTTTGATGGTTGAGCAAGAACCCACTTGCTTTTAATGGTTTAGCAAGAACCCACTATCCTTCTTACAGGTGAAGGATAGCTCACCTATGTCTCAAGCTATTTAAAGGAAAGCTTGACAACCTTTTCACACCTTAATGGTGATGTGAAACCCAAAAGAAGGAGGGGATGAGAAATAGAGTGGTTTGTAGACACAAACCCAAATTAAGCTCAAAATAGATAAACAAGAAAAACCATAATGGGAGAAGCCTTGGGCGCCTTTGATTGATTGGAGATGTTGAAGGATGCTTCCAAGCTTCTTTGATGGAGCTCCTTGGATGTGGAAGTTGTTGGAGCAAAGAGGGTTCCTTTGAGGAAGTCCGCCGGAGGTATGCCAAAGATGGAAAATGTGTACGGTGGCTTTGTATATAATCCGGCTGGTGTCCGGGGCTTCCTTGGCCTTTATTTATAGGCAAGGAACCCTTTGGGAGTCTTCGGAGCCATTGGAGAGGCTTAAAGAGCCGTTGGGAGCCAAGTGGGCCAGCCTGGTCAAACTGCAACGGCTAGTTTGACTGGCTCCACCGGCTGGCCGGTACAGTCCCACCGGCTGGCCGGTGCTTGAGGAATTTGGGATATTTCGAGTCTTGGCTCCACCGGCTGACCGGTGGATGGGCCACTGGTTGGCCGGTGGCTTGGCAGTAGCTGATTCTTCTTTTCCAGGCACCACCGGCTGACCGGTGCCAGAGCCACCGGCTGGCCGGTGGGCAGACAGTAGCTACCACTGTTTGACTGGATGCCACCGGCTGGCCGGTGGTCAAGCCACCGGCCGACCGGTGGAGCCTGGCAGTGGGCAATGCCTCTGCCAGGTCCACCGGCTGGCCGGTGCTATCACACCGGTTGGCCGGTGGACTGAATTTCAGTCCACTTGATGTGCTTCATGGCCCATTTCCTTGGAAATCTTTTGCCTATAAAACAAAAACACTTAAAACAATGTTAGATAAATAAGAAAGTGATTGTGATCATGAAAATTAAACCACGAGGGGATACGAGAGGTACAACACCGTTTTCAACCCCATTTGACGGTAAGTCGTTGTCAGGTGAATAATGTGGACTTTGATTCCCTGGCACAAGGATACGTAGGAGGTCTCTTGGAGACTCAATCCCAACACCACTATCATCCTCGAGTCTACTTCATCTCATTCTCCACCCACTTCACCTAACCATCCATCATTCATTTTGTTTCTTACCCAGGCTGCCATATCCCAGTGGGATCATGACACACCTCATTCAATTTAATAGAAATCGGGTAGTTAACTACACATTAGCCCACACATCAGTGATCCCTCCATGGGCTGCACTCTCCCTGATCTATCCTCAATGGTGTTCAGATCAACCATTATGGAGTTACATATCCCCTCCATGGGACACACCAGCTTGGATCCATCCTCATTAGGAATTCTTATCCATCCATATTCCAGGTGTTCCCTCCTTGGGATGTACCAATCTGATCTGTCTCTATGGGACATTCTGATCACTCTCATTCCTTTTCCATAAGACATTAAACTCACATCCTACCTCATGTTAAACATGAGATGCCTGAGGAAAACCTCGGAAGACATGCCTTTGGAATAACTGTCTCTGCAAGATGTCAAACTCTCGGCGTACCTTATGTTAAATTGGGAAATCCGAGGAAAACCTTAGAGACATGCCTCTGGCATGTGATACCCTGTGACTAATGTGGTATTCCTTGGTTTTTGAGCCCTTGATATGCCCTCTTATGAGGAAGAATACATATTCCCCAATGTCCACGCATCCATAGATTCCCTGACAAGCCAGATGTTGTCATCTACTCCGACCGAAGGATGCTACCATGTCAAGACCCAATGGAATGTCCTGACAGAAGTATTGTTATTAACTAGAATCCACAAAGATATGGCATCAGGAATGAGATTCACAAACCATGACTTAATATTTAAGGGATACTCGGACTAGGTGATGAGTTCCAAGGAGGAATCCATGGAAGGAAGAACTGATATCATATCGTCCTATTTAGATCAAAGAGAAAACATCCCTGAACAATGAACAGATGCCACCCACCTTTGGAAGTTGGGAATTCAGAGCGAAAAACAACCCCATCGACCTCGAATAGATGGACACACGCACCCCGACGAAAGCGTAAAAAACAATCTCTCTATACACAAAGTATTATAGTATCCCTATTAATAAAAGAGACATTCAAATTATAGACTATAAAAACATGTAAAATATTATTCATTGAATAACATGATATTAAATTAATGTAAAAACCTAATTAATCCTTTCCATAACAAAAAAATTAAACACCTTATAATTGTTTTTGAAATGGATCCCCTAGAAATAATAATACATATTATTTTTTTGAAAAATTTAAAAATATTTCACATTTTAATCATAAAATTTTTTAGATATTGTTATCAAAAAAATTTGAGGCATTAATTCATCACATATAATAATAGAGTGAGAAAAGTACTTAATAGATAAAGAATAAGGATTATAAAATGAAATGAAAAAATTATAAAATAATTAAACATTTGTATCCCTATATATAAATTAGTCCATGAATTACCACATTAAAATGTAAATGAATGAATTATGGGATTTTAAAATTTTTAGCTCAAATGATATTTCCTTTTTGATGATGAACTACTTCAGAGTCAATCAATATTTGTAAAAGAATTTATGATTTTTATTAGATGAAATCATTACTAATTTTTCTACCATCCACTTAATAATATAAAATTGATGTTTAGTTGTGAACATATATAAAATATCCAAAGATAGTTTCTTTTGGTACCCATATTATTTTGGGTCTGATGGTGTTATCAATTAAATACTTAGGTAAAAAATTTTATATTCTTGATAAGAAATAATAGATTTGGATTCACTTAATGATTTTCAATAATGAACATTCATTACACTACAAAATTGATTATTTTTTAAATAACATCCATTAGAATAATTTCCATTAATACTAGAATGATAACTATTAATAGTATACATGCTTCTCATTTTAAAACCAAGAAAAAAATAATTCCATCAGAATTTATGATTTTATTCATTACTAACAATACAACGATTCCTGTTATTTTTAGTATTATTTTTACCATGAATTTGATTTATATAATTATATCCCTTTATAAGAATTCATGATAGGTGTTTTAAATTATCAAATTCATCTAAAAATTACTTATTTATATTTTCATGAAATTAAGATGATATTTGGAAGGTTCAGTCATAAATATGAAATATTTTTTTCCAAACACTCTTTTTCAATTAAAAAATCATTATAAAATTTTACATGTAAACTATTATATATTATTTAATATTTGAATTTATGATTAAGAATGAAATAATTTTTATTATGGTCACTAAAAGAAATATTTTCATAATTATAATTTTTAAAGAATGATTATTGTACATCATTAGTGTGAGGCATATGACATATATTTACCTTTTTATTTTCAAGTTCAGTATCAGAGTTTATAGTATAATCATCACATAAATCCTCAAAATCAATCTAGGAAGTCTTTATGGATCAATTCCCTTTTCATTTATAAACCATTTTCCTTTGATATTTAAGAATTGGTTAATCAGGTCTCACATGACCTTTTTCTTACATTAATATCATCCAAATTATTTTTATTTGTTCAATTTTGATTTGTCATTTCTCCATTTATAAAACTTTTTAAATTCTCTACCATGATATTATAGAACATAAATAGATCATAATTGACTAGAATCATAAAATTAATCAATGAAAACATTAGGTGAAACATTTTTCATTTTGATAGAAGTAATATTTTCAACTTATTCTCGCATTTTAGCTTCATACATCATTATGGTGACAATTTATTCCATTATTGATAGATTTTTTATGACTAGATTATTTTATTTTATCAGGTATTATATTCCATTTTGAGGTTAACAGTCTTCGAAATTTTAATTCTTTGTCTTTTTATATAATTGGTTCTCTCAAGGCTGTAACAATAATTACTATTTCAATTAGTATTCCATTCATTTGAGTGATGATTTCACCATCACACAATATAAATGAATGAAATTATAATTTTGTAGTATTATACCTCTATTATATAATATTACCAGTCTCTTTATAGTAAGTAATAAATTTATACATATTCTCACTAATAGTAGTAAAATGAGAAACATGATTCAATTCATCAATTATTAATGCACAAATAATATCATTCATATCATGCAAATAAATAAAAAAATCAGTATCTTGAGAATTATTCCACTTCATTAGATCTTATTTAATAATTTTATAAGTATAGAATACTTTTTAAAAAACACTTATTGTAATATTCTTCATATAAAAAATTTGGTGTTCTTTATAACATCCATAATTACCACAAATAAAATAATGTGTATGTGTTGCTGACATACCATCTCTAAGATAAACCGTTGAAATTTATCATTCCTCATAAAATTAACTTATACATTTTTGATAAAACAAAATAAAACCACTTGATCCCTCCATTTATGTTAATTTTTTGTTCAATTTTAAAATGATGAAGATAGGGGTGAATTATGTTCTTTAAAAAATATAAGAAATTCAGAACATCCCACATAAATTTAAGAGAAACTTATCTTATCTAGTAATGATGAGTAAGAAGTGACAAATAAATAATGGATATAATAGGACAAGAAAATTTATAATGGATTAGTGTATATAAATACCTTATTCCACTCTATCAACACTATATCCATGAGATGAGTGATTTTCACTATCATGCCCTTTTATCAAGGTCATGTACAACAGAGTGAAGGTAGTTGAATAAATAAAAAACCCATTTATAATGGATTATGGTTCTTTTATATATAATCAAAACATCAAAATAATAGTATTAGAAGCACATAATTCAAATAAAAGAATGAGATGAGAAAGTAAAATACTAGTTTAGATCACACTTATAGTACAAACTTGAAGATGATTGAAGATCATCAATACAAAACATCAATAACAAAAAATAGACTTTAATATCACATAGGCTACCATTTTTATTGGAAAAAATACATAAAAACTAAATGGATGATAAAAATATATGTCTCCAAAGTGTATATCTGATATTCACTTCAACGAAATGAAAAAATATATTTAAAATAGAAAGATTAGTAATAGTAGTACAATGTTCAAAAAGAAAATTTTAAAAATATGTATGTCTCTAAAATATATCCCTTTAGAATACTGGATATTTTATCACATTACACTATCATTTTTTAATAATAATAAACTCTCTATATTTGAAAATAACTTTGGCTTTCTTCATGTCAAACTGATCCAAAAAATCATTCTGATATAAGATTATCATTTGAATTTTTTAATTCCTAGGATGAAACATAACTTCTCTTCTAAATTGGTAAGAATTAATTCATTCGATAAGTTCCTATGAATATATGTTTAAATATATTTAAATTTATATACAATCTGGTGAAACTATTTCAAAAATCACATAAATAATCCATAATTAAAATCTTATAGATTATCGGGTCGAACATAGGGTTGCAGTTCATATGGATAATATTTAAATGTAAAGTTGAAAATTTATGGACAATACAAAAAGTAGGGTTGATAAAAAATACTTTAATAATGAAAATGCTGGGTAGATGAAAAAATTATGTCTCCCAATATTAACATTTACTTCAAATTTAGGGTTGAAATAGCTATGGTCTTTGAAAAAGTAGGGTTCATGATCCTAATGTTCACCTAAAATAAAAGTTTCTTAAATGGTGATTCGATACTACCTAAATAATCCCATAATACATAAGAGAATTAAGAAATAGAATAATTGAATATAATACAATATAAACCAATAATTCACATATATTAATTTTATTAGTAAAACAAATGTGGGTGTTTGTGAGAATCAAAATCAATAAAAATTTAAACAAAATAATCATTGTAATAATTTCCTTCCGACAAATCCCATTTTAATCTCTTAAATTTAATTATATTTTATTTTTTTCATATATTTGATGTCTTTATATATATCCCCTATCAATTCTTTGGATATGGTTAACATATATCATTTACCAAATTAACCCTTGTTCATCTATTTTTTGACAGGATGAATATGAACTCCTAATAGAAATTACATCCATTATATGGGTCTTAATACCCAATCATCAGGGGTATTTAACTCAAATATTGAGTGATAATCTCAACATTGATGATATTCTTATTGTGTAGAAATATTTTGATATATTTTTAGAATAGTTTCTCGATCTTTCCCTAGATCATGTGGATGATTTTTAATAAAAATCATACATATTCTTATGACAATATCAAATAATCATTAAAGAATGAACCTAATTTAATTAATGTAATTGAATAATTACTTCCACAAGAATATGAATAATTGATTTATACACCCTAGTTCTTTAATATGGGGTGTAAAAGTCCTATTTTTTACAAATAAAGATAGATTAATGAATATATGCACTAATTACATGGAACTAAAATCATGACCAGGAACAAGTATCCTCTGCCCCTATTGGTGAATTGTTTGATAAAGTGTGAGGAGATCAATATTTATAAAAGATATACCATAGATATGAATATCATCAATTAATTGTTAAAATATATGATATACTAAATAAAATTTATTATTCAATATATTGACACAATGGAGTTTTACTGATTCATTTCAGATAAACAAATTCCCCTTCCAATCTTTAGGGATCCAATAGGTAGAGTCTTTAGATATTACATTGATCAATTTTTTAGTCAAAATAGATGATATTCTCATGTATTACAAAACCAAGGAGGGAAATGAAGAACATTGGAGGATTGTGACATATAACTTAATACTTGAAAAACTATATGAAAAATTAGAAAATATAATTTTTTCTGTATAACATATCATTAATGGGTCATATAATTACAATAGAGGGTTTATCTGTGGATAATTTAAAGAAAATGATGATTAAGAAATAACCCGGACCAACCATTATAACATAGATGTATTATTTTTTTATATTGAATATATATTATCGATTCAATGTGGAAAATTTCTCATGAATTTCAAATCCTCTTACAAATTTAACTTAGAAGAGAGTTGTGTTCCCCTGAAAAAATGAATGTGAAGATAATTTCAAGGATCATAAAATATGGAAGGTCACTACACTAATACTGACACTACTTTTTATTATAGAAGACATTATTATATATAGTGAATAATTATAAAAGGTATTTTGGTGAATTCTCTTTCAAATGACATGGTGGTAGTTTATTACTTATGTTAATGGTCCATGAAACAAATTACCCGATGCATGATTTGGAGATGGAATAGGTAATATTTTCTTTAGAGATATGAGGGTATTATCTATATGGTATTTTTTTGATATATATACTTACCACAAGATAATAAAGTATATAATTACATAGAATGAGTTAAACATGATACAAAAGTTATGGTTGGTGTTTATCAATGATTATTATTACACAGTACATTACCACTACAGGATGGTGAAAAAAAGTTCTCGATTTATTAAAAAGGAAGGATTATTACAACTTATCTGTGAGGAGGATTTAAAGAGACAGAATACTCATTTTTTTCTAATTATAGTCCTAGAAATCATAAAACAATCAGAAAAGTCCTATCTTTCCCATTCAATTATTTAACCATCCATCCATTTGAATATCAAGAATGTAAAGAAGGAGGATATGGACCTCCAATTGAACATAAAGAATATTCTATTGTTCATTATTGAAAATGATGTGATTATGATATTCATGACACTAATTTTTGTCACTTAAATACCAAAATTAATCTAGTAATTGTATGATGTAAATTTATCACCTTTATTTACGCATCCTGGACTCAAAATATGTAAAGAGATATAATGGAGAATTTTTTTGTGGAACTATATGAAGATAGATATTTTAGAGTGTATATATCAATTATTTGTATTCTTTTATGTTAGGTAATAATGAAAGAAGTCAATGAGTATGATGAAACCATTAACCATACATATATTGAAATTGGATCACATCACTAGGATTTCATCATAGGACCTCCCAAGACTTCTAAATGCTATATAAAAATTTGGGTTTCATTTAATCACCTTTGAAATTTAGCACAATTCAATGATATTAATTAAAAATTCTTACTTGATCAAAATTAAAACATATAATAAAATGATGTGTCAAGGATATATGAAGTTCCACTCTCAATTGTATTTGATCAAGATATATTGTTTAATATGATGTTTCAGATAGGTATTTATAAAACCTTTGATACAGAGATGGGATTTACTATTGTTTATCATCCTCAAAATGATGGGTTATATGAAAGGACAATTAAATCAATGGAATATATTTTTAGAGCCTAATATATGGATTTAAAATGATGCTTAAATCAAAACCTTACCTTGAAAGAGTTATTATATAATAACAGTTTTCATTCTAACATTCTAAAGGAACCATATGAGGATATGTATTGGAAGTGGCTTCGAAATAAAACATATTGGGATGATGTTGGATAGCATAAACATTAAAGACAATATATTTCTCAAAAATGATCCACAAGATTTAAAAAATTTAGTAACACATTAAAATTTCACAAAATGGATATAAGATCTACACAAATAGTCATTCGAAATATTTGTATTTCGTTGACAAAAACATGATATTTCATAAAGTATTACCATATAGTAGAGTTATGAGATTCAAGAAGAAGGTAATTTTTATCCCTAGATACATTATCCCCTTATAAATCCTTGATCTTGTTGGTGAAGTGGGGTATCTTATCACTTTTCATATCCACCGATTTCTCCAAAAGTGCAAAAACAATTCATGTATCAATATTTTGGTTGTACATAAATGATCCATCACATGTATTGTTCATTTATTTTATAAAATAATAAAATGATCTCTCTTATGAGGAACAACTAGTAGTAATCTAGGATTACAGATTTAAAGTAATACATAATAAGATCACTCACCTAGTTAACGTTTTTTTGGTGGAATCATAACTTTGAGGAAGAAACATGGTAACCCAATGATATAATGAGAAAAAAGTACCCGTAATTGTGTTAATAATATTAAAAAAATATTGAGTGTGATATTTTTTATGGTGTGTAAAATGTTACACACCACAATATTAGTATTTATTTAACTTTAAATAAATCATGTGTTTTTTATAAAATGTGATACATGCAATACCAAACTAAAATTAAAAATGCCTTATTTCATTATCGTAGAATATTACAATAAAAAATAAAATACATTACTATATAACTACACGTGACATAGTTTGTACAGTAATTAAAGTAATTAATCAATGTGTAAATAAAAAAAAATGATTAAATTCTCATCATCATGATCCTAAAGTAGATCATACCATGGATGTTAACTATAAAAATAATACAACATGTTAGAAATGTGATAAAAATATTAGAATAGAAATTATAAAATAGGATTAATGATTATATATATATATATATGATGTTGGAGGAGTCGTAGATGCATATATTTCTCAATACAAATGTTTACACCAAGGTAGAACCTATTTTTTTATTCAATAAGTTGTATGGGTGTTTGGGGATGTTTGTAGATTATTTTCATCTAATGAATTTTATTGTAAAGATTATGTATCCACTATTGAGGATGTCATGACCTATCCCAACAGGTACCCACCTGTGACTACCCCAATCCCACCTCTAATAGGATAGTGGATGGTGTCCAATGCGTAGTAGGAACATAACACACATGGGAGGCTTGAGGCTAATATGCATTTACCCACACAAATATATTCAATCAAATAAAAAGTTAAAATTTAAAAAACTAATAATCGTGCATGAATACATATAAAATCCACCATTAGAGTAAGAAACAATTAATTTAATGAAAATGGAAAAAAAATCCCATGATAAATAAACTAAAAAAAATCCCACCCTATAAAGTGGGTGAGGACCGATAATAGTGTAACCACAGAAACACACCTCAGTCTATCTAGATCACTAATCTTTGTTTCGACCTAGTCCCTCAAGGAATTTGTCAAATGGTTGATAATATTTATAAGACATGATACATGTGAGAAAATCCATTGTATGGGGAGTATAGCTATACCCAGAAAGACTCCCGGAAATAACTAATCATATGGAATAAATAATAATAGTCACATCATGATATGTATATTTAAAGGAATTTTATGATGAGAAAATCATTATATACTCAATGGAGATACACAATATCGAGTAATACCACAACCGTATTGTCGAACTAGGACTCATGATCAATGGATCCTCGTGAAACTCATCAGGGATAAAACACTACATGAGTTAGAATAACTGACGGTGTCTTATTGTAGATTTAGTTCTCATCGGGTCTCACCATATGAAGTACATGATAAAGGTATGAAGTGATTGATACATAGATACACATATCACCTAAGTCCATGGTGTATACCTATAACCCAATCTGAATTAACCAACTAAGTAGTGGATATAACCCCATGTAGTGTCGGTACGAAAGATACCAAGAACCCCACATAGGGAAATGATAATGAAAGAGGATATCACTTTGGGCACCATGGAGGTATTCCTAAAACTCTATCCAAGACATAAGTTCCTCCAAGAGGATCTCCATCCTATATATCGGATGTGAATCTAAACTAAACCATGATTTAAAGGATCAGGGGAACATAACCTAATTACACATTTACAAAATAAAGAGAAAAATGTATCCAAGACATCATTGGAGAAGTATATAATGTGTTCTGGTAGTAAATGACATGTCCCTTTGGCACTAGGTTCTACCCATGTATCATGGACCATGATCATGTCCATCTGTATGTTTGTGTACTCAGCATGTGTGACTTTTTGTACTCATGACAATGTCCATGTAAAGATGGATGTGTAAGTGTATGAATAGCCACATATATTTTCATTTAACTCCCTTTGGTATAAATTGAGCCACCATGAAAGGATAACATGACATGTTACAGATCTAAATAGAGTGTGATAATTAACTATACACAAAATCCCTAGAGCCAGACAAGGATCCCCACATGATGTGCCATTTTTGATTACACATCATATGCCCTGATATTTTCAAGAATCCAATATCTAGTTCAAACATCATCATCTTCTCTTATGACCTCCGATCTGGGTGAAAATATTTTCAGTAATCAGGTAACATGTTCAGATGAGCATTGTAATCATCAATCACTGAGTTCGATCCTCCGAATCCATTTATAAATAATCCACATGTTCCATCTGCCATAACATACCTAATATATGAATAATTATAATACCTAAATCCATTCTCAACTGATCATCCATCATCATATCTCAATGCCAACATCATACCATATCTGGATCTATGGTTTCAATTTGTAGCACCATGAAATGGGTTTGAAATGATTAATTACTAGGTATTAAACAAACCAAATGATAAAGGAATCACCTGAGATGAATAATGAATGGGGGAATAAATGAACAACTCAAAAATTTGAGCATAAAACTTCATCCACTATTTTTATTGTACTTTATTTGTTTCCATTATAATGAAAAATGAAGATATGATAATATAATCAAGAAATAAGTTACAAATCTGAGATAATGTATATCTGTTACCCACAATACAAATGATCCAAAAATCAATCCATTCAGTGATTGAATCACATTATTATCATGAATAAATCAATGGGGATAAATCCATATAAAACAATTTCCTACCTTGATATGGATCGATCACTGATAAAGAATAAATTGGTGTTGTTTTCGTTGGTGTGATCCTCAAAATTCGATCACACAATGATTCCTATTCCTAATCGGATTTGATTTCATCCCCCAAAACCTTCTCTAATGATCTCTCAATTCATATGGTTTTTTAAACCCTAATAATATGTCATAAACACATTTAAATTGAGAAATAATTAGTTCATTTGGTTACTTAATAAAATAAATAAATAAATTCATTTATTTTATAATTTATGACCATGACAACTTTTATCTGAATGGATGATGCCAAAAAAAATTTATGTTATTCCATGGTTAAATCCCATGATCTAATGTCAATAAATAATGGAAATTTTAAATTCGATCCTTAGTTTAGATGTTAATGTAGTCTTTCAGGAAAACTGAACATCTGTGATATTTAATATAATTAATGTATTTCAAAAATTAAATATGGGATCACCGGGCCTCGAAATATCATGATGTAAAATGATTAATTCCAAAAATATTCCATACATTATTTTAAAGTAATATATATACATATATATATATATATCCATGTCATTACATTCTCCCCACCATGGGGATTTATGTACTAAAATCCCAAAAGGAAAGGCTACACAAAGAGATTTGGGTAATGAGCACACATCTGGGTCTCTTGCTCCAAGGTACTCTCATAATGATTCTGGTGTAGCCACCATACATGATTTAACATATTCACTATCCCAGGAAAGATCCTATCAAACCAATCATCAATTTCAATTTGTTACTCACCAAATTTATAACCATCCTTGATTTATAGATCTTCTTAGTTGATAACATATGAGGAGTTGTTCACATGCCTCTTCAGTTGCAACACATGGATGATATTGTGTACCCATTTTGACTACAATGGTCGATATTAGATTTATTCCTCCATGCTATCTCCATTTAGTATCTTGAAAGCAACAATGCATCTTGGAGATATCATTCCACCCTAGAAAAACCTCCATAATCCACATCGTGGTGATACCTTCAGGAACACATGGTCTCCATCCCCAAATTCCATAGGACTCTAATTCTACTACGAATAGGACATTTAATGTCTCTATGAAGTCCACCACTCCTGTATGATCATCAAATTCTCTGTAGTGGATTGAACCAACTCTAAGACCATAAGTGCAGACTCTCATATATCGGTCCTTCCTTGGGGTGGCCAATAAGGTCACTTGTATGAGGCCTCAAATGGTTCCATACTATTGGTGGAATGATAGAAATTATTGTATCCAATTTACATAAATGGTATTTTATCCACCTAACTATTGTCAAAGTCTAAGATTCAAGCTCATAGAATGTCCTCCAAGACCTAAATGGTCCACTATGTCTAGACATCATTCTATGGGTGAAACGTTATACTTAGACACTACTGATCCCCAAAGGCCTTATACAATCCCTTCTATAACAAATATGTGAGTCAAGAATCACAATAATAAGATATATCTAAGTGAACTCCATGAAGCCATAATATCTCTTGCATGTAGTGAAATCCCATTCTCTCTACTGATCTCTCCTCTCAGATGGCTAGGATATGGGCTGGCATGGTGTGTCTATCTATGATCACCCAAATAAAATCACATCCCTAGTCATATATGGTAACCCCATCACAAATTCCATGGATATACCATCCCAATTTAAATCTATCACCTCGCAGTTTTGAGAGAAACGTGATTAAACCTAGTACCCATCCTTCACTTACAAACAACTAAGGCATCAATAGACAAAATCTGCAAATCCCTTCTTTATCTATATCCACTAAAACATGCATTGATGTTCATGATACACATTTTACACACATGGATGTACATATAATATAGATGTATGAAAATTCATCATAACATCATCTTTCAATGACCCTGGTACCGTTGTGCATCCTAGGAAAATAATGGAATGCTTCCCACCTTTGTACATTCTATCGGGATCATGTCTAGTGGATATCTGATAATGTATGAGCTCATAGTTGGTATCACCAATATGTACCTCCACAAATCAATATAAATGTGGATGGTTCAAAAAATACTTTGGAGGTAATAGTATCCATCCTCATCCAAAAAGTATAACTACAATGAGGCTAACTACTCTAATGAATTGCTCAGAAACTGTGAACATGATCTCATACTGGGGGCATCTGTTACTATGTTTCACATACCAAGAGTACAAAAAATCTGAAATTTATAATCCTAGAGGAACTATATCTATCTCATATATATCATGTTAAGATACTTCAATTAGAATATTTACATGACACTCTTATGGTCAGAATATATGATAAACTTCACTCCCATCAGGCCGTGTTTCCAAACCTTTATTTAGTTTGAATACTACAACTACAATCTCAATCTCATGGATTGTGTAGTTCTGATCATGTGTTCTTCACTAATATAAACCATTTGAGATCACCATATTAATATTACTTAGAAAAAACAAATACTAGCCCCTGATGCATCATAGAAGACAACATACATGAAAACTTCCATTGAAAATCTCATGAAGGAAGACACTTCAATCACTGCCTCAAATTTTTGAAAGAATACTAAAAAATATCTATCCAGAAAAATGGATTCCCCTTCTGAGTCAATGATTTAAAGGGATATTATATCATATTGAAAAATTATATTTATATCTAATAGTATCCTTCTAACACAATTAATCTCTACACCTCTATAACAAACTTGGGTGGCTCCTAAGATATCACTTCCTTGACCTTCCCCAGGTCCACCACTACTGCATACATTGAGATAACATGTCATAGAAAGTGTACCTACTGAATCCAGAACTAGGTCTTTGAAATATTTTGGAAAATATGGTGCTCTCTGGGTACATCTAAAACTATCCTTAAGTTCCTTTTAGGGTCCCTCATGGACTCTTTGAACACTAGGATATCATCAATGAAGACTACCAAAAACTGGTCAAGGAAAGGCTGAATTATTTGATTCACAAATCCCATGAATACTATTGGGGAATTCATCACACAAAAGATAACAACCAATTTTATAGAGTGACATAACGGTATCAAAAACCCATCTTTGGTATATCTTCATCCCATACATTCAATTGGTGATAGCATGATCTACGGTCAATCTTTGAGAACCATTGTGACCCTATGAAAAGATCAATGTGTCCATCAATCCTAGGTAGAAGATAATTCTTCATTATGATAACCCGGTTTATGTCAAAATAATTCACATACAAACTCAATATCTCATTCACATTCATGGTGAATATTAATGGACTTTCCTCAGGTGAAACAATGGGTCTGATAAGCCCCTTACTTTGAAAGTCCTCCATCTTTACCGTCATCCCATGAAGCTCTGTCAGAGAAATCATATTTTTTGAAACATACATCTTGGATATCCCAAGGATTTGATCAATTCATAAGTATAAATATCCATTAGGTTCTAATACTATCATGTTCTCTGAAAATATTTCATTGTACTCAGCCACCATTAATGGGAACTAAACTATCATAGTATACACTACACCAAGGGAATGGTAGCCAATTGATGTGTTGTCATCTGTACTCTCTTATGCATTAGTCCATCCTACTCTTCCTAGGTTTCCATTTCAACCACAATAGGAAAACCCACCACATTAATGTGGAAACACCACATCCTCCAAATGAAATTTCCCATTATGGAATGAACAACAGATAATTAGTCCATACATAATATGAAATCATAGGGTATCCTTTTTTAATTCAATGATATCCAACAAAAAAACTATCACCTATAAGACTCATTCACACCATTAGAAAAAGTGTGTGCTCACTGAGTCCCCTCTAGTAGGAGACTCCACGTGCAATGATTATGAAAAATGATCAACTAGAATCTATGTGCTTTTAAAGAGAGAAGTTTAATGAAAGGAATGAATCATACCCATGTTTATATTTACTCAATCCAATGTAGAAATGGAATAGATCATACCTCGTCTCAACTATAGGTCCTCTCAGTCACCAGTTGTGACCACCTGTAGCATCCCTTTCCCTAGTTCACTGGATCCCTAAGCCTGGTGGGTACCATATGGAGATGGTGGTGGTAAAAAATTTAAACATATACCACCTCAATCTTTTCTCCTTCCCTATATTCCTTATTTTCCAATCCTTTGACCTTCATGTTATTTCCACTACCTATTAGTAGGTGGTCCATCCTCCATATCTCTATCAATTATATGGTGGTTTAGACAATCCTGTGCAAGATGTAACCAACCAAAAAATAGTAGTAGATCCTCTCCCTTGGATGAATAAATCCATTTTATGATGTATGAAATGCATACCATCTGTCCTAGGATTTCATTCTGAAATGTATCCCACATCAGGGTCATTTTTTATATAATCATCTCCCTACTACTGAAGTCTCAAATACTATGTTCCCACAATTTCACTAACTATATCCTTCTACTCATTCAAGAAACTCATGATCACCAAAGAACACTCTAGAACCCCATCATAGGCAGGAATACAATGAGGCATCGCACTAGTTCAGATGACATTTTTTAGTCCTTTCATAGAGGTTTTAGCATAAATAATTGATCACATACAACAGCCATCGATAACTAAGAGAGGTTGGTCAACCATGATGAATACTCATCCACAATCATACTTCGTTACTGAAGATGTAGAACCTCATAGATTCACACAACCCTTAACATAGGTGTATAACACTACTCTCTAAAAATGTACTCAAACTATGGGAATTATATAGTTTACACATTATGAAAATAGGTTACTAAGCCCTACCATCATCCTATAGAGTCATGAATAAGGATTTTCCCCATGATCACCATACGTTTTGAAGGAGTCTTGAAAATACATGACACTCACATCACCACCTCATGCTAGTCCCCATCCGTTTGTGGGTCCTGATCACCCCTGATCACCATGGGTCACTATCACTAAAACTCATGATGAACTCTTAGCATATGCACCAAATATGTGGGTATATTCATAACCATCTTCTTCTCGATAGCTGTCCATAAGATTGGTTCTCCACTTGTTAGTAAAATCTTCTAAATAGGTCCCTATATCAAATCTGCATCACTTAGGGGATCATCCTCAAGATGATAATGCGGAATCGTAGATGGAAAATGTCACCAAGGAGTCCTAATGTTGACAAGATATTCCAAGGTCAATGAGTATAGTTTGAGATCTGACTAAATTATTTCATAAAAACCACAACCCATTCATATATGATGTATGTACCAATGGTTTCCCTACAACTATTTTCTACCTATATGGATTCAATAATTAAATTTTCTGAGTCCTAGTATATGGATACTCATCCACCACACCTACACTGGAGTCCCTCCCCAAACAGATTAACTCAAACCACTTATCATTTTTTAACTAAACTAATATCACAAACTCCAATCCTGATGTAGAACCAACTACACTAAAACCACTCTTTTAGAACCCATCCCAATGGCCCCCTTATTGCAACTACCCCATGGTTAACTCTAATAGGCCAGCGACCATCAACCAGTGTCGAGTAGGCATATCTCACACAAGTGAGTCCTTTTCCTAATTTAACTATACAGACACACACATCCCCAAGCCCATACATTGCTTAAATATAAAAAAACTAATAAAATTTCATGCATAAATCTAAAATCCCACCATTTGAGTGTGGTGATATGTACTTGAATGAAAATGGACCAAATACAATCCCACCATTTAGAAACTGTAAAAATTTATAACCTATAACATGGGTGAGGACTGATATCCATGTAAATATTGGAACACACCTCAGTATGTCTGGTTCACTAAGAACTTCCTAATCCTAGTACTTTGGGACTCCATAAAAAGGATGATCGTTTACACAAGACATGTCACCTGTAAGAAATGTACATGTTGGGGTGAGTATAAGAATACCCAATAGGACACCCTAAAATCACTAACCATATAACTTCAAGATTCATACTCATTTATCATAGGTATATTTCAATGAAATATATTATAAGAGAATACATATACAGTATAACTATACACAAAATATCATGTAAGATCACAAATGTGTTACCATCCTAAGATTCTTGCTTGAAGGTACCCCAAAAAACAACTAGGAGAACAAAATTGATGATTCAGATATCACGGATGTCATCCATCCCAGTTTTCATTCTCCCCATTTCTCACCATAAGAAGTACACGATGGTGGTAAGAAGATATAGATACACATATGATGATCACATCCAATTCCATGGGTTATAAAAAAAACCTACACTGGATTAACCGACTATGTATGGTATTGATGCCTATGTAGTGTTGGTCATGGAAATACCAAGAACCCCACCTCATGAAATTATGACAATAGAGGATCTCTATATAGGCCTTATAGAGGGATTCCCACAACTCTATCCAAGACTAATGTTCATGGGAGGGGATCACCATCCTATGCATAATAGGTGACTCAATTTTAAACCCTTGGGTAAATGTTCAAGGGAACATACCAAAACAAAACATTCCCAATCTAAAAAGTACAAGGGATCTAAGATACCTTTTAAGAATTACATGACGTGTTCTAGCAGTACACGGTGTGTCCCTTCAGAAATGGGTTATACCCATGTATCAGAACCCATTCCCAAGTTAGTGTCCATTTTTTTAGTGCAATGTGTGTGTGAGACCATGTACTCTTAATTAGGTCCATGTACAACATGTCATGTACATGTATGGATAGTCATGTTCATTTCCATGTACCTCCTCAGGTACACATTGAGTTTCTAGGAAAGAGTCACATTATGTGTTATCAAGTCAAAGGAATGTGATACTTAACACTACACAAAACCCTAGATCCACATTAGGGTTCCCACATGAAATGTAAATCTATATTACATGTCTTGTAACTCGGTATTTTATAGAATACAATATATAGTAAACAAATCTTCATCTTCTCCTATGGCCTTTGACCCGTCCATGAATCATGAAAATAATCAAGGAAAACATCTAGTTGAGTCTTTCCATAATTAATTATCTTGTTCTGGCCTTCAAATCCCTTTACAAATCATCCACACCTGTCATCCATCATCGTAGGATGAATATACAAAGAATATGTATCACTAAATGAAACCCTAATTGATCATATATCATATTAGATCAATGACGTGATTAAAATACATTTGGATCTATTGAATCAATTGGTTTCCCAAGTAAATGTGTTCACAATGATTGAATACAAAGTATTCATTGATCCACGGTCCAAAGGGAATATCCAAGATGAAAGAAGAACGAGGGAAGAAATAAACAACACACAAAAATGACGAGAAAACCTCAAATAATTTTCATTTTCTCTGTGATTCACTTCCACTAGAATGAAAAATGAGGATATAGAAATATAACAAACAAATAAATCCCCAATCCTGGATAATATCGATTTCATACCCATAATAAGCACGATTCATGAATTAATTCATTAGATTATTGATTCAAGTGCAGTATATGAATAAATAAATCAGGATAGATCAACATAAAATAACATCATACCATGATATGGATCAATCACTAATGAATAATGAATGAATATCATTTTCTTTGGTGATATCCACAAAATTCGATGGTGCAATAATCCTCAATCTGGATCTGATCTGACATTGCTTGCCAATAATTTCTCCAACAAAATCATAGTTCTTCTGGTTATGCTTCCAACATTGAGAATTATTCATAAGTGATTTCAAATAGTGAAACTAATTAGGTCATTATTTTACTTAATAAAATAAATAAATAAAGTGTTTGTTTTATTATTTACACTGAGGAATGCATGTAACCAAACACCCAACACTGCCAATGTTTATGTCACACATAGAGTAATGTCCATACTCTAAACATAATGAAGACCTCAAATTTTAGATCTAAGACTCCATTTAAAAGTAATTCCAAATTTTTTTAGTAAAATTATGAATTCACAATATTTAATATATTTCAAAAATTTATTATGAACTCACAAAACCCTAGAATATTACATCATCTCAACTCCAAACTCCAAAAATAATCCATAAAATATTATGAAGTAATATATGGAAAAAATAAGAGTAGATATAGAGGATAGGTGAACTCTTTGACCTGTTTAGAGGGGGGAATACTTTTTATAGATAGAACTGAAATCAAGATATCACCATCTCTGAGTTTGTGATGAGTATATACTAAATATGAAATTACAAAGTCACTAAATCCACTAAGAGTACATGGGGGTTCTTATTGGAATGATTAACACCCCAATAGTGATCTTGTGACTCATGAACTTGACCATTCAAACCTTTTTAGATAGATTCATGGTTGTCATCATCGATGAAATCCTAGTGTAATCAACATCAATGGATGATCATAAGAGAAATATGAGGATGGTGTGAAAAATACTTAGAGATAACCAAAATTAAAGGATGCTCTCAAAGTGTTAGTATTGTATTTTACAGGTCCACATCCAGGGAAATTGTATCTCAAAAGAGGGAGTTGTAGTGAACCCAATAATGTCTGATTAATTGCTATCTTGGGAGGCACCCAAGAGAGTGAATAAGGTACACTGATTCTTCAAGTTGGTAGGTTACGTTTGGATATTTATACATGATTTCTATTGGATTGTTACACCCTTGATTTATTTGACCACAAAGGGATGTCCCTTCTTATTTACAAAGAGGTTCTAGTTTGATTTTCCTGACCTTTTTCAAGGTTTGAAAGGTTCTCCCATTTTGAGACTATTACAGGAGGGTGTTAAGTACATAGTGTTCTGTGATGGCTCCAAAATTGGTATTTTATGTGTTTGATATAGAATTAGTCAGTGAACACCTATGGGTGATAGAAGTTGAGACCACAGGAGTAGAAATACATGAACCATGATATAGATTTGGTAAGGATGTAATTTTCCCTAAATATGTGGATACAATAACATATGAGTGATCATTTTATCATCTATTATAGACATAAAAGTATAAATTATATATTTTTAAATAAAGACAAAAATTTGAGATCTAGAATATTGCTAGAGTTTCTCTAATATTGTGACATAATGATATTATATACACCTAGGAAGGGAAACATAGTGTTGAGTTAACTCAATATAATATTTTGTTTGTAAATTTTTAGTGATGAATTAAAACTGATGGCCTCGTTTTAGATTTCTTTAATGGATGATAATGGTTTAAATTACCTCCATTTGATTATTTTCACCCCACCACATCTACAACATGTTTGGGAGGCTCAACATGGGGATAATGATTGTGAGACCTAGGGTATTTAGATATCAATTGCATGTTATACTAATACATTTTATAAATTTGGGGAGTGTTTCATCCTTTTTAGAGAATGGATAATTGTACTAGTAATGTTGGGTGAGGAGGTGTTGAGCAAGTTACATATCACCCCCTTAGCAGAACATCCATGTGTGGGGAATATATACAAAGAAATTCAATGTAACTTCAAGTGGAATTTATAAATAAGTTTATATAAATGTTTGTCTCTCTATGACTTAGTTGAATGAAGGTGAAGGATGAGTTATAGGTTCTAATGGGTTTAGATCAACCCCTTAAGGTTTTATAGAGAAAAGAGGATGACATCTATATAGTCTTTAGGAAGGGTCTCCCATGATCATATAGAGTACATGATTCCATATAGGTGATCCTAGAGATATTCACTATGTTGTCCCACTTCATAAATATTAAAGGAAAGATTTTAGTGGAGATGTCGGAACAAGGGTACATGAATAAGATAATATATCATCATATAGTTCCCTCAAAATATCATTTCAGAATGTGATGATCACATCACGTCATGTTTATAGGGAGGACTGTAGGTAGATTATGGGACTCAGTTGAGATTGACCATAGAGTTTCACCCCTATACTGAAGACCAGGTTGAGTGGACCATTTTGTTTTTGGAGGACATTCTATAGGCTTACATGTTGGATTTATTCCATAGTTGGAAGGACCCCTTATCTATGGTGGAGTTATCATACAATAATATATATCATTCCAATATCAGTATGGAAGAATTTGAGGCCTTTTATGGGAGATCATGTAGGTCACCACTATGCTACATTAACCTAGGGGATTCAACAATCATGGACAGTAGTTGGTGTGAGTGATAATAGAGAAGGTGTGAAACATCTGAGATTATATGAATACTACACAAACTCAATAAATTATTATACAGATGTATGAAAATGCCTTTTTAATTAAATGAGGGATACCATTTGTTACTGAAGGTGTTACCTCTGCAAATAATTTAGAGAACTGGATGGGGAAACTAGTTATATATGAGATTCATTCACCCTTTCTAGATACTGCACAAGGTTGGTGAGGTGGCATACCACATATCCATACTAAAATAGTTAGAATGGTAATTTGATGTATTCCATGTAATATAACTGAGAAGTTTTGTACATAACTCATCACAGGTTATTGAATGTGGACAGTTGGAAATCAAGGATAGATCTACCTATGTAGAGTATCTAGTGTAGATTGAGGATCTATATAAGAAGATATGATGTGGTTGAATGGTTTTTTAGTGTCTTCCAAGTTGTATAATGAGAATATTTAGGAGAGAACCTTGGAGAAGGAGAACCAGATGTGAGCCTAGTACACTCACCATTTTTAGAAGGCTCTTATCTTTTTGAGATGAAAATCCCAAGGTAAGGAATATTTAGTTTCTGAATGTTTCCCATGTAATGATTTGTAATATTTTAATAATATTTTTTATGTTTGGTGATAAATTAGAACATGATTCAAGGCTTAAGAGGGGAAAATTTTGACATAATAATAATATTAAATATATTAAATCAAGATATTTTTTTCTAAATTAATGGAATTATTCTTAGATAGAGTATTAGATTAAAAATGTTTATCCACTGTTAAATCCAGAATGCAGGTTTTACCATAGGTGTGACATAATAATTTTATGTATTAAGTATTTAAATTATGTATAGTTGTGGAAGGATTATTAATATAATAAATTAATAAATTATTTATTTATTTTATTATATTTACATGGACTAATATCTTTTATTTAAATTCACTTATAGAAAATTCCTATAGGTAGATATATACCCCTAGGTGTTGAAGGATGAGTGTTCATGGACGATCAACAATGGATAAAAATTTTGCGAATGGTGTGCCAACATAGCTCATGGATCTCATTAACGTCAATGTCATGAATCAATTCTACGTTAATGATCGATCCAAACCTAAGGTATGGAATTTCCTTTGTGTGAATATATCCCATTTTTACCCATGTTTAACATGAATTACATCATTAAGAAAAAAATATCTAGTTGATCATTGACTAATTATATATCGTTATCGTCTAAGAAATAAGAATTTGATATTTCATTAATTATTATTCTTCATTCATTGTTCTAAAATAAATATATTGATTCTAATTAGAAAAATTGATGCGGTACATTATTATCATTGTATTTTTTTAATCCCTCTAACCATTCATAATAAGTTCAACATCAATGTTTTTAAGGCGATTGTTTTGAATAATACCCAAAAATAAATCATTGAACAATCTATGTTTAGTGAAAATAATCAAAACTGAGGGTTCTGTTGTACCCCACACTCTTTGATTTTCATGATCACAATCACTTTCATATGTGTTTAACTTTGTTTTTAAGTGTTGTGGATGATAGGCAAAAGATTGCCAAAGGATTGGCCCAAGAATGGACAAGAAGTGGACTGAAATTCAGTCCACCGGCCAACCGGTGTGATAGCACCAGCCAGCCGGTGGAACTGGCAGAGGCATTGCCCACTGCCAGGTTCCACCGGTCGACCGGTGGCTCTGTCACCGGTCGACCTGTGGCATCCAGCTCAAATAGTGTTTGCTACTGTCTTGCCACCGGCCAGCCGGTGGCTCCTCCACCAGTCGACCGGTAGAGCCTGGACCAAGATTCTTCTCCTCTGCCAAGGCACCGGCCAGCCGGTGGCCCTGCACCGGCCAGCCGGTAGCCCAGTCAAACTAGCCGTTGGGTTTGACCAGTCAACCTTCTTTTGGCCTCCAACGGCTCCGAGGACTTCTCCAACGGCTCCGAAGGCCCCCAATGGGTTCCATGCCTATAAATAAAGGCCAAGGAAGCCCCGGACACCAATCGGATCATATACCAAGCGCCCGGACATATTGTTGCACATTTGGCGAACCTCCGACGCTCCACCTTCAAGGATCCTCAAGTGCTCCAATCCAATTCCCAATCCAAGGAGCACCTCAAGAAGCTTGGGAGAGCACGCTACATCAACTCCATCATCCAATTGGCGCCCAAGTCTTCCCAATTACGGTTTTTATTGTTTATTTTATTTTGAGCTTAAAATTGGGTTTGTGCCTACAAACCCCAAACTCTTTCTCATCCCCCTTTCTTTTGGGTTCTCACACCACCATTAAGGTGTGAAGAGGTTAGTCAAGCCTTTCCTTTTAAAAGGCTTGAGTTTTCGGTGAGCTAGCCTTCACCCGTTAAAAAGGCTAGTGGGTTCTTGCTATTCCATTGAAAGCAAGTGGGTTCTTGCTAAACCAATAAAAGCAAGCTGTAATAGGTCCTAGTGCTACCTCAAAGCCTAGTGGGTTTCTTGCTAAAACCATTGAAAAGCAAGCGGTAGGAATCTCTCAACGGTTGAGTTGGGAGCGGAGACGTAGGCCGGGTTTTTGGCCGAACTCCGTTATCAATTTCGTGTGTCTTGCCTTCTTTTTTTCCGCTGCACTTTCATACTTTGATTTTAAATTGTTAATCATTTTTTTTAAAGGCAATTCACCCCCCCCCCCTCTTGCCATCATTCCTTGCTTTCTTTCGACCTAACAGTTTCGACTGTGATATTGACAACATGGTGGTGGTTCACAATAGAAAATATAGTGTCATTAGGAGACCCCGCTTCATGGTTTGGTATGAAAATATGGTGCGGTAAAATGAGAATAAACTCTCCAGTGAATAGCATGGCTAAAAGCTGGTCACATGTGATGGTAAGGCTCAGTCAACTCATGTACACGAATCATGTGTGAGATTTGGGGTAAAAAAATAGTGTTGGTGGTGTGGGTGACTGTGTGATTATTTTGAAGAATTATGGAAAAATTACAACTACATAGAGTGTAGTATGAAGAACACCTGTCATGTGGGTCCCCAGTTATTATGACTAGATTTTCAGAGAAATAAATTTTGATGCACCATGTAACACATGCCTACAGACTGACTGTGTTCCCTTAGGGTACCCAATCATTGAAAAAACCAAGTACATGGGAATGTCCAGATACTGGGGCATAAGCAGGTACATGGGAAAGACCAATGTACAGGGGCATGGCACATTATTTCGGAAATTTAATGTACCCAGGCATGGCTTGGTATAATGGAAAACCCAAATTGCATAGGCATGGACCATAGTATACAGGCATGGGTTGAAGAACATATAGAAACCCAATGTAGGTAAGACATGATTTGTACTCCCAATTCACGTTGTCCACATTGCATAGGGTATTTTGAGTCTCTTATTCTATTTGGTGTGGAAAAATTTTATTAAAGTACATTCCCTCTGTCAATCCCCACAAGGGTAGGGTGAGGCATCATGTCATGAGTATAGGATGTAATCCCATATATGGGTTTAATATCTAATAGAGTTTAAGAATACATAAATATGTCCTAAGGTGGGATCCTCTATCATATATTCTTACATTGGTGGGGTTTTTAGAAATTATCCTGACTATCATACCCAAGCATTGATCCATTATATTATGGGTTATTCTAGATAGAGTTTGGTATACCCCATAGGCCTTGTGATAGATCCCCTATATATCTTTCATTATCTTTTATATTTTATTATATACTTATAATTTTTCGGGCCTGATGAGAACGAATAATCAGATGAGCATCATCAGTGTTATCAGCTTAATGGTGTGAGTTCTCTCGAATGAGTATTACCATGAAACCTTAAGAAGTAATTATTGGATAGATTTTCAATTATCATTATCTGAGACATAGTGTCTTCCATGAGTATATATGGGTTATTATTATATGTATCATATCACTACTATAAATCAAGGTTCATCCAGTACTAGGGATTTGATTGAACATACTAAAAGTGCTATTAAAGGGGGTCATTAATAGTTCTAAAAAAGCATTGTTAAAGTAGGTCCTTTATCTGCTATTATAAAGGAACACCAATAGGGCGACTTTATCATCACTTTTTTAGAAGTGCTAATAAAGACCCACCCATTAGAATGAAATTTTTACTAGTGTTGATAAAAGGAAGATTACAAAAAAATATAAATTTCATTAAAAATAGTATATTAAAATATTATTATATTTATATTGATATAAATATAATATATATATTTTAAAAATGTTTAAATAAGGATAAATATGCATTTACTCTTATTATATAAGATATTTAGTGAAAATTGGTTATAAATTAATTAAAAAATATTAATTAAAAATTTTATAATTATTATCGACTAATAATAATTTAAAAATAATATGAAGAAAGTTAAATAAAAAAATTAATAAAATAACTAAATTTGAGAATGAAAATCTAATGTCAAACATCTATAACATTTCATTAGGGTGTATGTTTGGGCTCTACCATATATCAAATCGAAGAATTTGATGAGATCTAGGCCTTAATGATCTAGGATAACCCATATAGACATATTTTGAGGCCAAAGGGCCCAAAAATTTCTCCTAAAATGAGTTTTTAGTCAGGATATATATTTTTTTTAACATTTTACGGAATTTCAACCTCATTCTAGAGGAAATGTTTTATGTTATTAGTGGGAAATAAATTAATTTCTAGACATTAAATTTATATTTATATTAGGGTTTTGAAATTTTATCATTTTTCATAATTTATTTTTATTTATAATTACATATATTCATATTTTATTATATTTATTAATAAATCACTTATATAAATATATATATATCAATATATTTATATAAAAATTTATTTTTAAATATTTAAAAAAATTATTTATTATTAAATTTTTAACACAAAAATCATTACATATCATTTAACATATAAAAATTCATTAATATGTATATATATTTCAACATAATTAATTTTTATATATAAGCATGTGTTTGTCAATAATTAAAAAATATATAAGTTTATGTATATTATATTTTTTGAAAACAAATAAATTTTATATAAGTGCAATTAAAAAAATATCTAACCATTTTATATATTATAAAAATATATATAATTTTTATATATACATATATGTGAATAATATATATATATATATATATATATATATAAATAGAAATATCATAATACAAACAAAAAAAAACATAGAATAGTGTTAAGTCCATTCCATCATCAAAGTAGAGGTGCAAAGTTTGAATACAGGTAGTATAAGAGAATGTGAAATTCAAAAAGAGCTCATAAATGAGTGGTGGGTTGAAAAGCATTGATGGGGGGAACTGTTAAACTGGTCTTAGAAGCGTAGATAATTTTGGGCTCATATTGGTCTAAAACAATTAAATTTTACCCCTTTAACAGCACTAAAAAATATTTTTCATGGAAGATCTCTAACAGTGCTAAAAATCCTTATTAAAAGGGTATGTTAACATCACTAAAAAATTTCGATTAACTGGGGCCTTTAATAGTGATTTTTTATTATTGTTAAAAGACCCATTTTACAATGTTTTTTTAGTTCTATTAATGTATACCCTTTATGATCACCTGTGTAGACTACACATTATAAGAACTATTAAAGGCTCTTTAATTTTGGTGTTAAAACCTATTAGGAAGTAGTTTATTATGATTTAAATTCTCTTGGGATGATGAGGTGCATACTATCTTGATGCTTTATATTTGGTTATTTTAGGGTGTCCTACTGGATGGTATAATATCCACCTCTAAATGGGATCTTCCCTCAGATGACATTTCTGATGTAAGTGACATGAATTTTTGGGGTGGCCTAAGTTGACTAAGAGAATATGGTATGCAATTGATCTAGAAAGTCCATGGGGCTTCCATTTGTTGAGTTTTATAGCTTTTCCCTCTTTCTATTAGGTTGGACTTCTTATAATATGTCAGTGGGATTATATTTAGACATTTATGCATTTTTTACTTGTTTTACTTTGATTGTGGGATATGAATATATACACACATTATGCAAGTAGATTTAATTTTATATTTCTTCATGGTGTTGGTGGATTAGAGATGTGTGTGTCTGTGTGTGTGTGTACACGTACCATAGTCTAAGCCCTCCCATGTGTGTGTTTTTTCTACATGACACTTATCAATATGCCTTGGCCTATTGGAGTGTGTCTTGGGGTGTCCCACGTAGTATATCACCAACCAAGAGGTCCCTAGTGGGTCGAGTCATGATAGTTATCATGAATATTTTTACATAAATGTATTAAAGACACCACCTCATCCATGATAGAGTAGAAGTTGATGGTGACCTAGATATTGTTGAATAAATGAAAATTAATAAGTTATTTTTGATTAAGAACTCAAAATGATGTTAACTGTATTTGATCCTATAATGATGGTTTATTTTTTCATGACTAATAAATTCAAAGAAAACTAATGAAATTTAAAATAAATCATAATGGAGGAAAGAAATTTGGGCGATGATGAAATAGTTTGAATAATAGTATAAATTTTAGAGAAGGAAATATAACTTATTAATAATGGAGAAACAAATAATGAGATAGGGGAACTGTATTTCCAATTATAAAAGACACATTCCTTCATTTATGAATAAGAAAAAAACAGGACTAAAAATGAATAGTTTTCCAAATATTTTCTAATAGTCAACTAGTGATTGGATTAATCCTACAGTATTTATACTAAAACACTCACTCATTCATGGAAGTGATGAAGTAAGTGATAACTATGTCCTATTTGGTATTTTAGATTTGTGTGATAATATAAATATTAGTTTATAATAAATAATTTATTTTTATTGAATTCAATCAAGGTAAAATTTCATTAATCCTCAATGTTTTGAAAGTGGAACTACTTAAAAATTAAGGTGAGAGAAAAAACAAGTATGGAATGAACAAACAATAAAAAAAATAATAAATAGCTCAATAATATTCCACAAAATAATTGATATGGATATCAAAATTGAAACAAAAATAATAAAGAGATTAATTATGAGAGAAGAAAGTAATGAAATATAGGAAGAAAAGGATGTAGAATATTCTATTTTGAGGAAGTACACTACCAACTCTAGGTCCATTTTCTTTTCTCTTTCCCTCTATTTCTATGATGTTGGGGACCAACAAGCTCTGATAAATCCTCCAAAACTCATGATGCCTATCTCACATCAATCTTATGACCTATATTATCATCATACCCATTTATGTTTCTAGGTTCTTTAATAATATACCATTCATGCACAACTCTTGTGCTCATTCTCGCTGACAATATACTCAGTGTTTCCTCCCCCATCTATCATGTGGTGTTCTAATCACTGCTTTCCATTTCTCTCACATGTCCTGATAATATATCCCTTACATATGTCGATACTCCCACATTCATTCTATTATATCTCCATGTCTATTAATACTTGATAGGTTACTAGGACCAATTCATTCTCCTTACCTTCTTCAGGAATCTTTGAAAATCTCACTTGAAATCATTATAACATAGACTCTCTTTAGAGTGAACCATTTCTTCCTAATTTCTAATTTTATAATTTTTTTTCTCTGTAGACTTTTAAATCCCTTTTAAAATTGATGATTTTTAATTTAAATTTACTTTATCTTGGCTTGAGATTCCACCCTTCTGTAGGAATTTCGAATGAAAAGGTGATCTTGACATGGCCCTCGATCATGATGCACTACCCTTCAATATCATCTGCCCACATTGTCACTTGATGTCACTCCCCATTTATACTATAAATAGTGAGCATAAATTGGGTTGAACTCATTATCTACATTAGCATAATTTTTTTTTCCTCATCAATGAATCTAAATTTATCTTTCCATCAACATTCATTACTTCCAATGTAGCTAAACCGAATAAGATATATTATCTTTTACAACACATACACACATTTATAGGATAGAAAATATATATTATTAATATACTAAACCCTCAATTACTATTTCATGTAGAATTTACAACCTCAACCAATTTACAAGATAATATATATATTTTTTATTTTATATGGAAATTTGATGAATCATCACTCTTTAAAAAATCCATGATCATGAAGCTGAAAAATTTATAATATTGAGGTCCCATAATCTATATAGAAAAAACCTTCACATGGAACCTTCATTGATCAAATGTTTCACCAACTTCTATTTCATCATCCACTCAAAACTGAACCTCTAAAATTCTAAATTAATCATCTTTTTTACAATAGAGTTCAAGTGAATTGATAAAATCATTTCCATTGATTTGAATTCAATCAGAATCTAATTTAATGTCTTAAACTACATTTTCCATATTTATACACAATCATTCATTGGATTAATCAAGGATTTTTAATAAGTTTTATCCAACTTTCATTTATTACTCAAATATTTGGGTAATATTTTTTTACTTACACTAATGAAAACTAGAAATTCATTTGACTCTGATGATGTTCTATATAAAATCCTTACTCTAATTTCCTTATATCTCATGGTTGATTGTGCTTTGTAGGCTCATGGTCACTTATCTCATAGAAGGTTTTTCTCCATCCTGTGATAGATGTAGTTGTGGTAGATTGGCCATGGTAAGGTGAGTCTTCCCTTTTATGGTCGCTTGTTGTCAAGAATAGTAGGATGAACTCTTCACTATCAGCTGGAATATTCTTGTGGTTTCTTGAAGGCTATCAGTAGCTTAAAGGTAACATAGTTCAATTTTTTACAATGGATGGAAGCCTTAAGATGTATGGTTAAAGAATTATGATCATGAACCATGTATTACGATCAAGGATGAAAACCCTATAGTGAACTTGAAAAGAATTAAGATCATGATAAACAATAATAAAATTCTCAATGCCATAATGGATCATGAAAATGATTAAGTTTTATGGAAATGAAAACTTAACCATTTATTAATATCCCTTAAAAAATCAAAAAATAATCATTACAATTAATATATATATATTATTAAACTGTGGGAATAAATTATATTAAATCAATAAATCCAAAAACATCTAAATAATTATGTTAAATTAAAATCATTAAAGAAGAACTAAATTTCATTTATAAAATATTTATTACCAAAATAGCATGAATCTTAAAATAATTTGTATTTAGAATCCAAACATCTCAATAATAAATTAAAACATTAATTAAAACTTAGATTCAAAATTATAAACCAAAAGAGTAATTATAATATATTTTGAGAAATTAATGAAAGAAAAAATAATAATTTAAACAACAAAAATTAACATTTTAAGAAATATATTCAAAGATTTAAATTTTTAAAAGAAAAAAATAAAAAAACCAGAATTCTAAAATATCATCCCATTTTTTATTTAAAAACTCATTTAATTACCAAATATGATATGGAAATGTTCATACATAAAATACCCAACAAATTGACCAACACATAAAATTTTTATTATCCCCAAGAAACCAACCCCTCGAAGTCTACAGATGAAAATAAATCCCAAAAGTGAAAAGGTGAAGGGGTAAAAGGTATATGTTTTTAACTAGATTCTCCCATCATGTACCCTATAAAGTAGGATAAGTTATTAATATCTTCAAAAAAGTGGTCTTCTCAAAACTTTTCTTGGGTGTTACATAAGTCATTGAAATTGTAAATTTTGAAACTGTTTAAAAAAGAAATAATTTTAATTTAACTAAATCATACAAACATATATTTACCAATAGGTGAAATTAAACAGATAAAATTGGTGAAAAAATTAATAAGAATACCCTAGGATGAGAAAAGATTAATAATTAGTGGAATAAATTTAACCAGAAAATATTAAAAAAATAAATAATGAAGATATTTCAATATGGATTAATATTTTCATTGCATATCTTATTAAAATTAAAATTTTAAAATTTTAAATCCTCATAAAAAACATAAAATCAATGTTTATTTTAAGTTTTAATCAAAATTTTTTACCAAAAAACCAATAGGGAATCAAGTGATGAACCTAACTAAATCCATGGGGAAGAAGAAACAAATAACCTTATAAAAATAGTAAAAAATATCCTATATAATAAAAATTTTATACCACATTGTAAGAGAATTAAATATTGAAAAATCAATTTTAAAATTAGGGATTTTATTATTTATGAATGTGAATATATTTAAAAAAAATTAAGACCCCTCCCCCACACTTGAAACCCATCATTTTCCACAATATTTATTCCTAAGATGGGAGAAATAATTATAATAGTTTAGCTCAAAATTAATTTACAATCAGAATATGAAAAACTATTTTTAGGGTTAAATGAATGTTAAAAACATTATTCTATAAATATATAACCCCTAAAAAAAATTTTAAAACCCCATGATTTTTCTTTGAAAATAGATGAATTAATTTGAAAAAACCCTAAGAACGTATCATTGTTATTTTGTAATTGTAGGTTCCCTAGACCCAACATGAATGGTACTTTTGTTTACGATATCATATATACAATGAATTATTCATGATGTATATTTTCCATTTTAGTGTTGATATGTATGAATCCATTATTTAAATGGTAATTTATGAAGAATATTTTTCATATCTAAAGTCTTTTGCAGATCCCAATATATAATTAGACCCTAAAGATATAAAAAATTAATCTTAAAATATATGTCATATGTTAAGAAATTTCATACTGAATGGTTAAAATTGATGTATTAAAATTTGGTGTAGGGTCTCATAATCATTAAGACATGTTCTGATTAATTTTTCACTTGGTGATCTCTAGTATATGAGGTCACTGAGCCTAAGACCTTAGAGTCATGTAATCTCCTAAGCCTATAGGCCATGAAATCTATGAGCCTATGGGCCCTTTAAGGGTTCCCCTTCATCCCTTGAAAGGGGGATTATAAAAAAATCAATAAAAATGAATGACTTTTGGCCATTCGGGTTGGATCTCTAGTATATGAGATCATGAGGATTGGGCAACCAATAAGAACACCAAATGTTTCATGTTTTATAGGATGTTTCTATCTACAAACAAGGGTATTGGAATCCTTAATCGATCTAATTATAAATTTTTTTCATTTTATTTCATTCATTGATTCAAGTTAAAAACCAAGGAATTTAATTCTGTGTGACCTAGCTTGTGTTGGGTTCATTATTGGTGGTATGAAATTGGTTACACGTGAAATTTAGAATTTCTCACTTCCAAGTTGAGGAAATGATATCTTAGATCTAGTAGGTTAGGATGGTAGTACCTTAATAAATCTTTGTAAAATATAGTGGAATGTATTTATATCTAGGTATATTAATACATAATGAAGAAATAATGGATGATTACACAAGATTTGCATCCGACTTTATAATATATTGTGATACCAAGAGATTATATTACATAGTGTGTGTTCATAGAAACGAATATAATTTATATAAATTATCCTTATCTCCATAGGGAACTTTATGGGTTTCTACAATACACTCTTAGTTTTTGAATAATATTGACAACTATAGGGTTAAGGGCCTATAGGGTCACGTACAATAGCATATTCAAGAGAATACCATATTCTGATGAATAGGTATACAAGAAAATTTGGCCCTCAGCTTGGGGTCTGAGAGTTTTCCATGTTCTAACAATCAAAAAAAAATTAAATTCTATATTACTTGAGTATATAATAAATGGGTTGAATTAATTTATTAAAATTTTTCACAATTTATTAAGTGAATGCGTAAAAAAATATTAGAAGAACAAATATTATTTTAATATCAAGGTTCATTTAATAATTTTTGGGAATTACGAGTCAATTTAATGACATGGTTTTTATCATACAATATATTTATTATATTTTATAAATATTTGATAAAAATATAAATGAAATTATAACATGGTTATTTCTTCATACTATTTCATTTAATATATGTTTTTTACGTGTTTTATTTTTAGAGGATCGGGAATCCTTTTCCGGTATTTGTGCCTCAAACTATATAAATATAATAGAGAGAATCAATCCATTACTATTCATTCCAATATAATTGAGACCCTATATACCCTCATGTATCCTAGATAGATAAATTCATCATCTAAGGGTGTGATAAAAAAATTCATTAGTATAATGAAAGGACTAGATAGAGGTGATCATCATGACATCCAAGGAATGGTTGCAGCTCCATAATAGCTTTTTTAATTTTATGATCAATGTATATTTGGATTCTTGATTCATGTGTGGATGATCTAGAGGGGTTAATATTAGGATACATTTAGAAAAAATCACCAGTAATGAGTGAAAGTCAATTTGGTGATTCATTCGAATGAGGTGCTCATTTATTTAAACTTTATTCTTTGAAATATTCAACCAAGATAATTCGGCATTTACTGGGTCCCATATCAATGGATTTCGTGAAGATTTATCCCTTTGGAAATAAATTTTTTAAATCCCCATCCCATAGGATTTCTCTAAGATCCCTAGTACATGAAATAGGAATTAGAGTGAATCACATTAATCTTATGAACTAGGAAAAACTAAATTTCTACAAATTTTGTAGAGGGTTTTATTTAAGTTTCAATGGATCAAACTACAAATCAATCCAATTTTGGATACCAAATCATGGTAATATAAAAATTTTAGTATGGATCTTTTGATATTTTATAGGTACTAAAATTCAAAGATCATATATTATAAATATTTTTCTTAATTTTATTTATTTCAATTTTTCATATCTAGTTCTAGTGATATTGATTTTTCTATCCTTGTTTCTCCCAAAATTTTTGTGATGAGAAAAAATTCCCAGTGGGCCTCTTCTATAAAAAATATACATTTTTCTAACATCCTATTGATTAGTGTTTTTGAATTCTAATGCGATAAATAAAAATTAATATTATTTATATGAATATAAAATTTTCTAAGTAGAAAATTATTTGGGCGACATAAAAACAATGATGGAATGGAAATCATTAAAAAAAATGGTGGAAATGAGACTAAATAGAAACTTTATTAAAAAATAAAATAAAAGGGAGAACTCTGTTGGATTCCCCAACACTCTACCGTGAGACTTATCTCATCTGATCACTTCCCTGTCATAGATTGACAACCCAAGCAAGATCATATATCGTTTACCTTACAAACTATCTGCTACACTACTCACTGGCCACTGTTATTTTCCCAAATCTTCCCTCTTCCTTGGATAGAAAACATCACCACCTTTGTTCCTTCTCTTCCATCGACTTCTATTCTGACAAAAATCTCACTCATAATTCATGAACACACCTCTTCAACACCCTCTTTGTCATATTCCCTTATCATTGGATGACTGATGCATCCCAAAACACCATTTCCTGGCTTAATCCCTACCACCATCACATTATTCAGGCGATGTGTTTCCTTCCTCGATCGAACCTGGAATTCACCTACTCCATCCCTGGTGCTTGATCTAGTCACTACTGCACCTACCATGTGACCCCCCTCTGGCGGTTACCCTAACCCAATCATTATTGGTCCCATCCATATGGGAACCCCCATATGAGGTACCCCTACCAAGTTCAACAGACTAGAAAGCTTTCAATGGGTATTATCTAACCTCACCCACACTACAATAGGTCTAGGGGGTCTACCTGACATAGAAAAAGTCAGGGTGGGTCTTTTTGTCAAATAACAACTTTGTACAAGCTCATCCCAACCCGAAACAGGCTTTCATGGGGTCAACCCAACCCACATTTTCCCTGTATTGGGTTTAGGGCCGTAGATAATATTTAATATAACCAAAATTTAATTTATTAATATTTTGGATAATGTTAATAATAGATTTATTATTTAATAAAATTTATTTTATATTGGTATAAAAGTAAATTAATAGATTTATTTAATTTTTGGAATAAAATTTGAAATAATATTGTGACTGAATGAAAGTAAATTAATTGAATATTAATAGTTCATTTAATTTATTAAATTCCAAACACTTTAAATTTATTTCAATTTTATTTTATTGTTCTTATAATTTCTACATTGACTAGTCTTGATTAGTGGCTGGCCATATATTTCTGTTTTATTTGTGTTATTATTTATTAAATTTTCTTGCGGTGTTTTTGATATTTAATTACATTTTTCAATAGTATGTGCATCATATTATTCATTTTAATTTTTAAAAGGTCCCACACATAAATAAAATCTTTACTGTATGTATTTCCCCCACAAGACCCACTTTCCTACATGTAAGTACATTTATTTTGATGATGAAGATTTAATACATGGACCACACCAAGATGAGGCAATAATTCATAAAAGATGCGGATGCACTATATCGAATGATATCTATGATACATGTTGAGATAAAACATAGGTATGATACCACTGGGTCATAGTTTATTAATTAACATTAAATGTTTCAACCAATGATAGATTCTCATAACCATTTAGGTAATTTTATTTCATTTATTCTTTTTATTTATTTTATGCATTTTCATGTCCATGGGAAACACATAAAATAAGAAATTGAAAAAATCATAAAGATGTGATGAAATTTATTCCTATTAATGTTTAGTTATGAGTGTGACACTATAGTATTAATAGATTTGGATCAGATTAATAGAAAATAATAAAATCTCTTAAATGAATATTAAGTTAAGAAAGGCTTTCATCGCTCAAATATTAAAAAAAAACTCGGTCTTTGAGGTGATTTTTATCCAAAGATGAGGTTTTCTAATAATATTGAAGAGTTATTATGAGAGTAATGGGTTTAAATAACTGAATTTGATAACAATTTATTATTTAAATCAAGATTTTTTCATATTTTTTGGAAATAATTGAGAAGATTATGTTTATGATTTTAGATGTTTAGACTTCACTCAATAGATCAAAGAGTTATTAGTTAATATGGTCAGATAGTCTAGATCCTACTATTAAATTTCTATGTAGTGGAATAGGAAAACCACATAGACTATGAGGATAGTTTTCAAGGATCCTTTCCATAATAATACTCAAGATATATATTATTTTGAGTCTAGAAGTGAGGGAAACTATAGTTTGATATAGTAGTTGGAGACATTTGATAAATAATTCAGATTGTTAATGAATAAAATAAAAATAAATATAAAGTACTAATATATTAGATTTTTTATAGAAAATAAGAATTAATACCATAAATATATTGTGATAATAATGGTAAAATAAAATTTTCGAAATTGAAATGTGCTTCCACATAGTATTACATGTGATTGAAAAAAGTACTAAGACATCAGAAACTTATAGTGTTGATGTCAAAAGTATCTTTTAAGACACCTTAAGATGGGATTTTGTAAAAATTATTACAAGAGACTCATTTATGACACATATTATGGTAATGTAATAATTCTATCATCAGTTTTTTATGTGATTTACAATTACAACATTAGGAGATATATGGCTCGACATGTTGTCTCATATCTGAGAAGCTTGTGAGGAGAATGATAAACAATATATGAATAAATTAATGTCTACATTAGATATGTGTAAATTTAAAGTTAAATCATGATATTTTAATACATCAAATTATTATCTCTTAAACATAAACATACCCCATTAATTTAATATTAAAAAATGAACTGCATGAAGAAGTTTCTTCATTAACTTTTATATAAGGTTAACCAAGATAAATAATAACTTAGAAAATTTATTAGTTATTATGGTGAACAAGTTAAAAAAATGTGGAATGTACAATAGAAATTCTAGAACCATAGGAACCATTACAACTTCAATCAAATAAATGATTAAATAAATTATCTAATCTATTACTTTCTTAACATGTTATGATATAAATATTTGAAATTTTGATTTTAATGAATTGAATCATTGAAAAAAGCAGTTCCTTATTCCTTAGGTATATTAATCATTGTCTGTGAAATTTATATCATGCTTCATGGTTATTAAATAAAATATCCTTGTACCACCCCATGTTTTTCTAAAAATAAATAGAAATTTATGGAACATTTTTTTAAATAGATATTTTTAATTATCCTTTAAAAAATAATGTTTCTACTTCTATGTTCTGAATTTCAAAAAATTGTCTTCTACTTTTGTGTTCAGTATGTTATTTGGAGTCTATTGGAATGAACTTGTTTTTTTGGTGAATAGTAACATACCCTTATGAATAGTAATATGAATAGTTGTATGACCCTATTGAATAGTAAATTGTATTTTTATTTTATTTTATTATGGCTTTAAGATAATTGCATCTAGGTTAATTTTTCATTTTGATATAGAAGTAGTTACAGAATTAGAATTGTTAATTTTTGAATAAAGTTTGTTTTTATTTAAAAATTATATTAATAATATTTGTAAAATTATTTTCAAAATATGGACTTCATTTTTGAAATTTAAATGTTGATAAATGGTTAGAGTGAAGTTTAGGAATTTTTCTGCAATAGTTGATTTTAGGGTGAATAGTAAAAAAATACAGTTTTTAGTTTCGGTATATTAATGAAATCATTAATGATATAATAATGATGTCATAAATCTGGTAGACTTGTTTATAGTAAAATAATATGTGAGGTGTCTTAAGTGGATTATACCATAGGCAAATATCATGGGTGAGCTCATGGTTTTGTAAATACCACTCATGAGGTGTCCCTTGTAAATTATTAAAATAATCCCTCACTTTTCCTATAAATACCAACTCTCCCTTCATTTAATTCATTAAAAATTCTCCCTCAATGAAGATCTGGCCTCTTTACCTTCATATTAGTCATCCCAAGGTTTCCTCAATCCCTCAAGGTCCCAACCTTCATGTTCTAAGGTTTACTCTACAAGGTAAGAAAATTCTCAATTTCATTCTTTTTTCTTTCAAATTATCTTTTATTTAATATAATTTTCATGTTTCCATACCATGTTCTTATTACCTTATTATTTTTTATCTTCTATATATTATGATTCATTTCTGGATGGGTTACCCTTGCCCCCTCTCTTTTTAATATTTTCTAAAACCATGTTGTGTAGCCGTTAGGCTGCCGAATGTTTGTAGGAGATTTCTCGCTTTTTCTTTTATTTTGAGTTCCTTCCTGATTCATTCTTCATATATCCTTCCCCAAGAGGAATGAAATCTCCAGAAATCTTGTATACTATGGATTTTATCATTTTTATGAAAAATTACTCATCATTATTCTTTTCCTCTCGCACTTATTAAAAGAATAAAATCATTGTCCTTTTGTGTCGAATTATCCACATCGTGGATGATGTGATTTCAATATCAATTAATTATTTCAAGTCTGGTCATGAAACAATTTATATGGTTGAACTAGGTTATAATATATGTTTTATGACTCACCCATGGTTCTGGAATTCTTAGGTACTCATGGTTCTAATTTATAATACAAAACGAAGTTGGTATTATCAAAGAACCACTAAAAGGATCTAAACGAACATCATTAATGTTATAACTTAAGAATCATCATCATGTTAGAATTAAAAATGATACATTGAATAATTTATGTTACTGGTTATATAAAAATACTACTCCATTCCAATTCTGGAGTTTCACTTCCAATCGACAAGACTGTCCACCATGAACCAATCATATAAATCATGGGAAGAATTCAACAAAAAACGTGCAAGGGGGGAAATACTAACAATTAAGGGTGAAAAGATGTTATTAAATGATCATATATGATGTTATAAACATGAACATGTTTCTGTAAAATATTAATAACACTCTTTTAACCATTATACAGGAGTTTTAAACAAGTTTGAAGTAAGACAACCCCGAGGTAAGATAATTCTTAACCCGATTTCAATTCTTTGGGTTAAACTTCTACTTCATTATTTATGTGCTATTTAAATTTTTTATGTGATTATTTCTGTTTATATTATGTTTTATTATGTGTATTTACAGTATATATACATACTCCATCCTCTCTATTAAGTCTCTCTTCAATTGTATGATATTCATATGGGGTTTTTCTTTAAAAATCCTCTTTTTCTATTCGGTTTTACGAAATTCCAAAGCAATGTTTTTATGGAATTATTCATGTTTTATAATTATGTTTTGGTTCTATGGAATTATTAATGATGAAGGGTGGGACCTATATCTCCCTCTAATTCATTGGGTATGAGTAAGATAGAGTTTGGTCATATGGTTACTCAAAGTGTAACTGTGATGGTTACACAAAGCAAGGTAATCGTGAGGGTTACAAATTATAAGGTAGCCAAGAATGGTTACAAGATTATGTAAGTAATGCCCCCAGATACCTTTATGATTATATTTACGTTATCATGTTTTGTGTGGATTTTGTGTAAATCTCATGTTTCAAAAATTAAGTATATATGGGTGACAAGCATGTCTTTTAAAAATGTTTTCATACGTTACAAGTATTCATGGACTAATGTGATCTTTCCTTCTTTTTCATCCCTTACAGAGCTTTTGTTGTCATCCCAAGTTTTTAAATGATTTTTCATTGGAAAATGGATGTGTAATACAAGGAAGGAAGACACTTTAAATATTGAAGAATTGTCAAGGAGTCTTGTTTTATGTTTTTATGTATTATAATTTGAAAAAAGGAAATTGTTTTTATGGTATACACTATGTAACAATATGTAATGTTATGAATGTTTTGTCCTAATTCTCTAAAGCTATATACTTGAAAATATACTCAATGTAAAAGGAAGTTTTTTCTTGACTAAATACATGGTTATGTATGTAAAAAGTTTGTGTCCTTATAGTTGGTATCAGAGGATGGTTAAGATAACTTTAGGGGTTAGTGTGATGTTAATAGAATATCATAAATGATTTTCACTCTATGTTTAATTTGTTATAGCATTTAAAGATTACCATGTTTATTTATCTAAGATATGTTTTTTTAGAATGGCTGTACACAGAAATTAATGGCTCAGCTAACGCAGGCAATAAATGGTGGTGGCATCCATGCAAGAGGACCAATAGAGGTACCACAACGAAACATGACAGTAGTGGAACATTTTATGAGACAACATCCTCATGCATTCAATGGATATTCTAACCGAGTAGCAGCTGATGTATGGATCAATGCCCTTGAAAAGATATTCGATGTTATGAGATGTTCAGAGAATCAAAAGGTAAGTCTTTCCATTTATCGTTTTGAAGGGGAAGCTGGTCAGTGGAGGTCAATGGTAAGAAATATTAGGGGTAGAGAGGATTTTTATGCCTTAGAGTGGGATGAATTTAAAAGCCTTTTCCTTGAAAAATATTTTCCTAAGGTGGTGTGACTTAGAATGGGGAAGCAATTCCTTGAATTGAAATAGGAGGAGGAAGATTCAGTGGCTATGTATGAAGCGAACTTCACTCGACTGGTGAGGTATGTAACAAATATTATTCTGGATCTTGATAGAAAAATCAACCGCTTTTACCCAAGACTGAAGCCAAGGTATCGAAGGGTGTTGGCCTCCCATGAATTCAAAAGTTTTGAGAAACTTGTTCGATATGCTGAGAGGGTAGAGATGGAGTTTGCTGATGATCATGTTCATTTTGGAAACAAAGAGAAGAAGAGGTCCAGTTGGCAAGAAATGGGTAAGAATCAACCAAAGAAATCTGATGGTAAGAAAATCCAATTTCTAGTTTGTGAAAAGTGTGGCAAGAAACACCCAGGGGAATGTCTTATCAAAACTAGGAAGTGTTTTAAAGGTGGTAAGTTTGGACATATGGCCCGAGATTGAAATTAAAATGATCCTAAGAATAATCCTGATAAGAAAACTGTAAATTGTTTTAAATGTGGTGAAATGGGTCACTATGCAAAAGTCTTCCCAAAGAGAGATCTGAATGATGCAAAGAAACCAGACTACAAGAAGAAAGGTTTAGTGATATCTTTTATGACTACGTCAGCAGATGTTGGGCCATCCAAAGAAGTTGTATCAGGTACTTTGTTTGTTCACTCATATTTTGCTAAATTTTTGTTTGATATGGGGTCTACAATTTCCTTCATCTATGAGAAATTTTTCGGTAAATTGGAAATATCCCCTCAACAAATGAGACCCGAATTAGTTCTTAAAACACCAGGGGGAAATTTTATAGCATAGAAGAATTATAAAAAACTTTCTATTGTGGTCTGTGGAAAGACATTACCTACAAACCTTATTGTTTTAACCTTAGTCGAGTTAGATGTTATTCTGGGGATGGACTGGCTTTCTAATTATCATGCAATGAATGACTGTAGAGCTAAAAAAGTTGTTTTTCAGAAATAGTATTATTTTTTATACAAGAATGAACCCATACAATTGATAACATTTTAGGAAGCTGAGAAATTATTGAAATATGGAAATGAATGTTATCTTGCTCAAATTGTTGAAAACAAGGGAACTATTCAAATTAATGATGTGATAGTGGTAAATGAATACCTTGATGTTTTTCATGATGAGTTAACTACTTTCATACCTGATCGATAATTCGAATTCATAATTGACTTAGTTCCTGATGCTAAGAAAATTTCAAAACCCCCATATTGTATGGCTCCAATAGAACTTCTAGAATTGAAAAATCAGTTGCAGGATTTTCTTGAGAAAGGATGCATTCGTCCTAGCACTTTACCATGGGGAGCCCCTATTTTGTTTGTTAAAAAGAAATATGGTTCCATGAGACCTTTCATTGATTTTAGATCTTTGAATAACATCAGTGTTAAAAACAAGTATCATTTGCCTCATATTGATGGCTTGTTTGATCCGCTCTAGGGAGCTCAGTACGTTTCAATGATTTACTTGAGATCTGGATACCATCAGCTAAAGGTGAAGGAGAATGACATCGCGAAAACAACCATTCATACTAGATATGGGCATTATGAATTTGTTGTTATGACATTTGGATTAACTAATGCACATGTTGTATTCATGAATATAATGAATAGAGTATTTCATGAGTTCTTGGATAAGTTTGGGGTGTTATTTATTGATGAAATTATGGTATTTTCTAAATATAAAGAGGAGAATTAAAAACAACTAAGGGTTGTTTTACAAACATTAAAAGAAAAGAAACTATATGGAAAATTCCGAAAGTGTGATTTTTGGTTGCAACATATTTCTTTTCTTGGGAACATTGTAAATAAGTATGGAATAACAGTTGATCCTGCCAAAACAAAAGTAGTTGATGAATGGAAAAGACCCACAAATGTTACAAGGATTTGTAGTTTTTTGGGCTTAGCAAGTTATTACCGATGGTTTGTTATGAACTTTTCATGGTTATCTAGCCTGATAACTAAGTTAAGACGGAAAGGGGTTAAATTTTTTTGGAATGAGGAATGTGATGTTTGTTTTCGGGAACTGAAGAAGAGATTGGTGAATGCTCCAGTTTTGGCCTTACCTTCCCAGAATGGTGAGTTTATTATCTACAATGATGCATCTTTGAAGGGACTTGGTTGTGTTCTGATGTATAATTACCAGGTAATTGCCTATGATTCGAGACAATGTAAACCTCATAAGCTAAATTATCCCACACATGATTTGGAATTGGCAGTGGCAGTTTTTTCTTTGAAAATTTGGAGGCATCATCTATACAGATCCAAATTCCAAATATATACTGACCATAAAAGTATAAATTATATATTCACTCAGAAGGAATTAATCATGATGAAAAAAATATTTCTAGAACTTAAAAAGGATTATGACTTCGCGATCAATTACCATCCTAGAAAAGCAAAAAAAGTAGAGGATGCCTTAAGTCGGAAACAACATGCATCATTAACCATGATAAGTTTGGAAAATGATCCCTAGGTTGATGATTTGATGAATTTTGGATTAGAAGTTGTTGGTGCAGGGAATAACTTTGTTTTGTTTCAGGTTTCAGTGCAGTCTTCATTGTCAGACAGAATTAATTAGGCGCAAAATGAAGATCTTGAGCTTTAGAATAAGGTAGAGTTGGTTAAAATGGGTAAGTTTCCAGAATTTAATCTTGATAAAGATTGTGTTTTATGATATGGAAAATGGTTGTGTCTACCTAGTGATTCTCAGTTGAAGAATTATTTGTTGTCTAAAACTCATAGTTCTCCATTTTCTTTTCATCCTTGTAGTACTAAGATGTATAGAGACCTTTGGGAGTATTATTGGTTGGATGGAATGAAAAGAGATATTTCTCATTTTACCATGAAATGTTTGACATGTCAATAGGTTAAAGCATAGAGGCACTTACCAAAGGGGATGCTTCGGCATTTTCCAGTTCCATAGTGGAAATGGGAGAATGTATCCATGGACTTTGTGGTGGGACTACCAATGACTTCTCAAGGTAACAATGTGATTTGGGTTATTTTTGATCAGCTTACAAAGTCTACACATTTTCTTTCTTTTCGAGATACAATGACTTTGGATCTACTTTCTCAATTGTACCTCAAAGAGATTTTCATGTTACATGGAGTTCCTCTTTCCATTGTGTCTGAACGAGATCCCAGGTTTACTTCTAACTTTTGGAAGGGACTTCAGAAGTCATTGGGCACAACATTAAATTTTAGTACAGATTTTCATCCTCAATCAGATGAGCAGTCATAACGAACGTTTCAACCCTTGGAGGATATGCTTCGAGCTTGTTCAATGGACTATCAAGGATGTTGGGATCATTATCTTTCATTATTTGAGTTTTCTTCTAATAACAGTTTTCATTCCAGTATTTAGATGGCACCTTTTGAGGCCTTGAATGGAAAGAGGTGTCGGATTCCTACGTTTTGAGATGAAATCAGTGAAAGAAATTTGATGGGTCCAGAATTAGTTGAAGAAGTGGCTGAGAAAGTGAGGATGATCCAGCAGCACATGGGGATAGCGCAGAGCAAGAAGAAAAGTTATGCAGATAACAGAAGTAAAGACTTCTCTTTCGAGGTAGGTGACCATGTTTTCTTTAAAGTCTCTCCTTGGAAAAGTGTGATGAATTTCTGTAAGAAAGGAAAGATAAGTCCAATATTCATCAGTCCTTTTGAAATCTTGGAGAAAGTTGGAACAGTTTCATTCTGTGTAGCTTTACCTCCGAGTTCGTTTCAGGTACACAACGTTTTTCATGTTTCGATGTTGAGAAAGTATGTGCCAGATTCATCACATGTCTTGATCCCAGAAGCAGTTCTACTGGAAGTGAACCTTTCTTATGAAGAGAAACCAGTTCAGATTCTTGATCGAAGAGAACTGGTATTGCGGAATAAGGTAATCCACCAGGTTACGGTTTTGTGGAGAAACCACATGGTTGAAGAAGCAACATGGGAGTCTGAAAATGCTATGAGGGAAAAATACCCTCTGTTGTTTAATAAGTAAATAAAATTGTGAGGATGGAATTTCAAGAAGGTGGGGATAATGTAACACCCCGTGTTTTTCTAAAAATAAATAGAAATTCATGGAACTTTGTTTTAAATAGATTTTTTAATTATCCTTTAAAACATAACTTTTCTACTTCTATGTTCTGAATTTCAAGAAACTGTCAGCTACTTTTGTGTTCAGTATGTTATTTGGAGTCTATTGGAACCTGTTTTTTTTTTGTGAATTGTAACATACCCTTATGAATAGTAATTTGAATAGAGATATGACCCTAATTAATAGTAAATTTTATTATTATTTTTTTTTATTAAGGCTTTAAGATAATATCATCTAGGTTAATTTTTCATTGTGATATAGAAGTTTTTACAGAATTAGAATTGTTAATTTTTGAATTAAGTATGATTTTATATAAAAAATAAATTAATTATATTTAGAAAATTATTTAAAAAAAATTGGACTTCATTTTTGAAATCTAAACGTCGATAAATGGATAGGGTGAATTTTGGGAATTTATCTGCAATAGTTGATTTTTCGGTGAATAGAAAAAAATACAGTTTTTAGTTTTGGTATATTAACGACATAATTAATGATATAATAATGATGTTATAAATCTGGTATACTTGTGTATAGTTAAATAGTATGTGAGGTGTCCTAGGTGTCTTATATCATGGGAAAATACCGTGGGAAATCCCATGGTTTTGTAAATACCACTCATGAGGTGTCCCGTGAAAATTATTAAAATAATCCCTCACTTTTCCTATAAATACCAACTCCTCCGTTCATTTAATTCATTATCAATTCTCCCTCAATGACGCTCTAGAATCCTTACCTGCATAGTAGTCCTCCCAAGGTTTCCTCAAGCCCTCATGTTCCCAACCTTTATGTTCTAAGGGTTACTCTAAAAGGTAAGAAAATTCCTAATTTATTTCTTTTTTACTTTCAAATTCTCATTTATGTGGTATAATTTTCAAGTTCCCATACCATGTTCTTATTTCCTTATTATTCATAATATTATCTATATTATGATTCATTTCCGGATGGGTGACCCTTTTCCCCACTCTTTTTAATATTTTCTAATACCATGTTGTGTAGCTGTTAGGCTGCCGAATGTTTGTAAGAGAATTCTCACTTTTTCTTTTATTTTGAGTTCCTTCCTTATTCATTATTCATATCTCCTTACCCAAGAGGCATGAAATCTCCATAAATCATGTATACTCTTGATTTTATCATGTTTATGAAAAATTACTCATCATTATTCTTCTCTTCTCCCACTTATTTAATGAATAAAAACATTGTCTGTTTGTGTCGAATTATCGTCATTGTGGACGATGTGATTTCAATTTCCATTAATTATTTCATGTCTGGTCATGAAACCATTTATATTGTTGAACCAGGTTATAATATATGTTTTATGACTCACCCATGGTTCTTTAATTATTTTTTACTCATGGTTCTAATTTATAAGACAAAACGAGGTTGTTATTATTAAAGAACAACTAAAAGGATCTAAACGAACGTCATTAATATTCTAACATATGAATCATCCTCAGGTAAGAATTAAAAATGATAAATGGAATAATTTATGTTACTGGTTATATTAAAATACTAATCCATTCAAATTCTGTATTTTCACTTCCAATCGACAAGAATGTCCACCATGAACCAATCATATAAATCATGTAAATAATTCAACCAAAAAAGTGTAAGGGAAAAAATACTAACAATTAAGGGTGAAAGGATGTTATGAAATGATCATATAAGATGTTATAAACATGAACCTATTTCTTTAGAATATTAATAACACTCTTTTAACCATTATATATGAGGTTTTAACAAGTTGCAAGTAAGACAAACCTGAGGTAAGTGAATTCTTAAACCGATTTCCATTCTTTCGGTTAACCTTCTACTTCATTATTTATGTTCTATTTAAATTGATTGTGTGATGAGTTCAATTTATATAATGTTTTATTATGTTTATTTACAGTATATATGCATACTCCATCCTCTATATTAAGTCTCTATTAAATTCTATGAAATTCATTAGGGGTTTTTCATTAAAAAGCATATTTTTCTATTCGGTTTTACGAAATTCAAAAGCAATGTTTTTATGGAATTATTCATGTTTTATGATTATGTTTTGGTTATAGGGAATTATTTATGATTAATGGTGGGACCTATATCTCCCTCCAATTCATTGGGTATGAGTAAGATGGAGGTCGGTTGTATGGTTACTCCAAGTATAACTGGGATGGTTACACAAAGTAAGGTAGCCGTGAGGGTTACAAATTATAAGGTAGCCATGAATGGTTACAAGATTATGTAAGTAATGCCCCAAGATACCTTTATGATTATATTTATGTTCTCATGTTTTGTGTGTATTTTGTGTAAATCTCATGTTACAAAAATTAATTATATATGGGTGACAAGCATGCCTTTTAAAAATGTTTTCATACATTATAAGTATTCATGGACTAATGTTCTCTTTCCTTTTTTTCATCCCTTAATGAGATTTTGTGGTCATCCCAATTTTTTAAATGATTTTTCACAGGTTAATGAATGTGTAATACAAGGAAACAAGACACTTTAAATGTTGAAGAATTGTCAAGGAGTCTTCTTTTAAGTTTTTATGTTTTATAATTTGAAAAAAAATTAACTGTTTTTATGGTATCCACTCTATAACAATGTGTAATGTTATGAATGTTTTGTCCTAATTATCTAAAGCTATAAACTTGAAATTATCCTCAATGTAAAAGGAAGTTCTTTCTTGACTAAATTCAAGATTATGTATGTAACAAGTTCGGGTTCTTATAGTTGGTATCAGAGGATGGTTTAGATAACTTTAGGTGTTAGGGTGATGTTAATAGAATACCATAAATGATTTTCACTCTATGTTTAATTTGTCATAGCATTTAAAGATTACCGTGTTGCTTCATCTAAGATATGTTTATTTATAATGGTTGTATGCAGAAGGTAATTTCTCAACTAACACAGGCAATAAATGGTGGTGGCATCCATGCAAGAGGACCAATAGAGGTACCACAATGGAACATGACAGTAGTGGAACATTTTATGAGACAACATCCTCCTGCATTCAATGGATCTTATAAACCAGTAGCAGCTGAAGGATGGATCAAATCCCTTGAAAAGATATTTGATGTTATGGGATGTTCATAAAATAAAAAAGGTAAGTCTTGCCATTTATAGTTTTGAAGGGGGGGCTAATCAGTGGTGGTCAATGGTAAGGAATATCAGGGGTAGAGATGATTTTGATGCCTTAGAGTGGGATGAATTTAAAAGACTTTTCCTTGAAAAATATTTTCCTAAGGTGGTGCGAATTAGAATGGTGAAGAAATTCATTGAATTGAAACGGAAGGAGGAAGATTAAGTGGCTTTGTATGAAGCGAATTTCACCCGACTGGTGAAGTATGCACCAAATATTATTCTGGATATTGATAGAAAAATCAACCGCTTTTTCTCAGGACTAAATCCAAGGTATCGAAGGGCGTTGGCCTCTAATGAATTCAAAAGTTTTGAGAAACTTGTATGATGTTCTTAGAGGGTAGAGATGGAGTTTGTTGATGATCATTTTCATTTTGGAAATAAAGAGAAGAAGATGTCATGTTGGCAAGTAATGGGTAAGAATCAACCAAAGAAATCAGATGGTAAGAAAATCTAATTTCCAGTTTGTAAAAAGTGTGGAATGAAACACCCAGGGGGATATCTTATCAAAAATGAGAAGTGTTATAAATGTGGTAATTTTGGACATATGACCTAAGATATAAATAAAAATGATCCTAAGAATAATCCTAATAAAAAAATTGTAGAGTGTTTTAAATGTGGTGAGATGGGTCACTATGCAAACGTCTACCCAAAGAGAGATCTGAATGATGAAAAGAATCCAAACTAAAAGAAGAAAGGTTTAGTGAGATCCTCTGCGACTACATCAGCAGATGTTGGGCCATGCAGTGAAGTTGTATTAGGTACTTTGTTTTTTAACTCATATTTTGATAAAGTTTTGTTTGATACAGGGTCTACACATTCCTTCATCTCTGAGAAATTATCTGGTAAATTTGAAACATCACCTCAACAAATGAGACCTGAATTTGTTGTTAAAACACCAGGGGGAAATGTTATAGAGAAATTGAATTATAAAAATATTTCTATGGTGGTCTATGGAAAGACTTTACCTGCAAACCTTTTTGTTTTAACCTTAGTCGAGTTTGATGTTATTTTGGGGATGGACAAGCTTTCTCATTATCATGCAAAGAATGACTGTAGAGATAAAGAAGTTTTTTTTTCAGAAAGAGTGATAGTTTGTATACAAGAATGAACCCATACAATTGATAACATATAAATATGCTTAGAAATTATTGAATTATGTAAATGAAAGTTATCTTGATCATATTGTTGAAAACAAGGTAACTATTCAAATTAATGATGTGCCAGTGTTAAATGATTACCTTGATGTTTTTTCTAATGAGTTACCTGGTTTCATACCTAATCGAGAAGTCAAATTCACAATTCACTTAGTTCCTGATGCTATGCTAATTTAAATACCCCCATATCGTATGGATCTAATAGAACTTCTAGAATTGAAAAATCAGTAGCAGGATTTTCTTGAAAAAGGATTCATTCTTCCTAGCACTTCACCATGCGGAGCCCCTGTTTTGTTTGTTAAAAAGAAAGATGGTTCTATGAGACTTTGCATTGATTTTATAGCATTGAATAACATCACTGTTAAAAACAGGTATCCTTTTCCTCATATTGATGACTTTTTTGATCAGCTATAGGGATCTCGGTACTTTTCAAATATTGACTTGAGATCTGGATACCATCAGCTAAAGGTGACGGAGGATGACAACCCGAAAACAGCCTTTCGTACTAGATATGGGCATTATGAATTTTTTGTTATGTCGTTTGGATTAACTAATGCACCTGATGTATTCACGAATCTTATGAATTGTGTATTTCATGAGTTCTTGGATAGGTTTATTGTTTTATTTATTGATTACATTCTATTATTTTCTAAAAATAAAGAGGATCATGAAAAAAATATAAGGGTTGATTTACAAACATTAAAATAAATGAAAGTATATGGAAACTTCAGAAAGTGTGATTTTTGGTTGCAACAGATTTATTTTATTGGGCACATTGTATATAAGGATGGAATAATAGTTGATCTTGACAAAAACTAAAGTAGTTGATGAATGGACAAGACCCACAAATGTAATAGAGATTTGTAGTTTTCTGGGCTTAGCAAGTTATTACCGACGGTTTGTTAATAACTTTGCATGGTTAACATGCCCGATAACTAAGTTAACATGGAAAGGGGTTAAATTTTTTTGGACAGAGGAATGTGATATTTGTTTTCAGGAACTGAAGAAGAGATTGGTGAATGCTCCAGTTTTGGTCTTACCTTCCCAGAATGGTGAGTTTGTTATCTACAGTGATGATTATTTGAAGGGACTTGGATGTGTTTTGATGCAGAATGACCAGGTAATTGCCTATGCTTTGAGACAACTTAAACCTCATGAGATATATTATCCCACACATGATTTATAATTGGCAGGTGTGGTTTTTTTCTTTGAAAATTTAGAGGCATCATCTATACGGAACCAAATGACAAATATATACAGACCATAAAAGTATAAAGTATATATTCACTCATAAGGAGTTAATCATGAGGCGGAGAAGATGGCTAGAAATGATAAGGGATTATGACTGCACGATCAATTACAATCATGGAAATGAAAACAAAATAGAAAATGTCTTAAGTCAGAAACATCATGAATCATTAACCATGCGATGTTTGGAACATGATCCCTTGATTAATGATTTGATGAATTTTGGATTAGAAGTTGTTGGTGAAGGGAATACCTCTGTTTTGTTTCATGTTTCAGTGTAGTCTTCATTTTCAGACAGAATTAAGAAGGTGCAAAAAGAATATCGTGAGCTACAGAAAATGGTAGAATTGGTTAAAACGGGTAAGTTGCCGGAATTTAATCTTGATATAGATTGTGTATTAAGATTTGGAAAAAGGTTGTGTCTGCCTAGTGATTCTTAGTTGAAGAATGATTTTTTGCGGAAAGCTCATAGTTTTCCATTTTATGTTCATCATGGCAGTACTAATATGTACAGAGACCTTTAGGAGTATTATTGGTGGGATGAAATGAAAAGATATATTGCTAATTTTACCATTAAATGTTTGATGTGTCAAAAGGTTAAAGTAGAATGACACTTACCAAAGGGGATGCTTCATCCTTTTCCAGTGCCAGAGTGGAAATGAGAGAATGTATCCCTAGACTTTGGGGTGGGAATACAAAATAATTCTCGAGGTAACAATGCGATTTGGGTTATTGTTGATCATTTAACAAAGTCTGCACATTTTCTTTCTATTCGAGATACAATGACTTTGGATCATCTTTCTCGATTGTACCTCATGGAGATTTCCATGTTACATAGAGTTACTCTTTCCATTGTGTCTGACCAAGATCCTAGGTTCACTTATAACTTTTGGATGGGACTTCCTAAGTCATTGGGCACAGAGTTAAATTTCAGTACAGATTTTCATCCTCAATCAGATGAGCAGTCAGAACTAACGATTCAAACCTTGGAGGATATGCATTGAGCTTTTTCAATAGACTATCAGGGAAGTTGGGATCAACATCTTTCATTAGTCAAGTTTTCTTATAATAACAGTTTTCATTCAAGTATTCAGATGGAAACTTTTGAGGCCTTGTATGGAAAGCGGTGTCAGACTCCTGCGTTTTTGGATGAAGTCTGTGAAAGAAAGTTGATGGGGCCAGAATTAGTTGAAGAAGTGGCTGAAAAAGTGAGGATGATTCAGCAGCACATGATGACAGCGTAGAGTAGGTAGACAAGTTATATAGATAACAGAAGGAAAGACTTCTTTTTAGAGGTAGGTGACCATGTTTTCCTTAAAGTCCCTCACTGGAAAAGTGTGATGTGTTTCGGTAAGAAAGGAAAGCTAAGTCCACGGTTCATCGGTCCTTTTGAAATCTTGGAGAAAGTTGGAATAGTTGCATAGTGTTGATCACGTGTTGTTTTCAACAATATATATTTAATGGGGATATTGTTTAGAACAATACTCTATCTCTTTAAGATGATTTTGATGTTCACAAATACCCTTTAATTATTTTCTAATGATTTTACTTTATTTATTTTTTAGGAATTATATATTTTATATATTCTCATTATTAGAAGAATATTCAAGTGTTTACACTATGTGGAACAATTGCGAAATTATTCGGGAATCAATTTAAAGTGTTCTGGAAACACTATTCATACCTTACGTTTGGAAAGCACAACGTACAGAAAGAAAGGAAAGCATAGCGTAAAGAAAGAATGGAACCCATCATTTACTCTTTACAGATTATCAGAAAAGTATGGTTGAACAACCATACATTATCAACAAAGTATGAAAGAAAAACCCTATATAAAGAAAAACACTACGTGAAGAACAATACTACATGAAGAAGAACCCTACGTTAGTAAGGAACCTATGTTTGGGATATTGTAAAAGAAACATTATCTAATCCTTTAATGTTCTGTTTGTTTCTAAAAAGTATGGTTAATCCACCTTACTTTTGTATACAGCCTTATGTTATTTGAAAAAGTATGGATCGTAAACCTTACGTTTGAAAGCTTAGAAAATAATGATATACGTCTAGATATGGAATAGAAAAGTATGGATGTTCAACCATATGTTTGTGGTCAACTTTACATTCATAATAAATCTTAAGTTTGAAGAATTCGACATCCACCCCACTTTTGATCTATGTTACATTTCAAAGAATGAAAGCTGTGCAACTCAACCTTACGTTTGGTGTCAGGAATTTGAAGTTGATATTTTTTTTCAATGGTCTGCAAGCGATTGATCAGGATAATTTTAAGCCGGACTAAATGCTGATTTTGAAGTGTGTCCTTGACAGATTCAGAACCGTTTGAAGGAGTGATTTGACCAGAGCTTTTCATGGAGAATATTATGGAGTTTTACGACTGCTCAGATTAATTCACAAGTTTGAATATTGCGAGTCAAAGGGCGATTTTTGTGTATCTGATTTTGCAGAGGAAGCACTTTATATATCTGTTCTAATTTTGAATTTCAAAAAACACAATATCATAACATAAATAAGTGTGGTAAAAAAAGTGTACAGAGATCGATATAGAGAATATTTGAAAGAAGAACACATAGCGATCAAGAAGGCAAGTGCAGATTCAATCATTGTATTCGAAAGAAAGATCTGCTGCACAGACAAAGCTATTTCTGAAGAGCGAAAACAGAGAAAAATCAAGATAGAAAGATCTACTGATTACGAAGAGTGACTACGCTCGGTTTTATTGAAGAAGAAGGAACAAAACAGAAGATTCATCTATTTTTCAATGACAATATTTTGTGAATCTGCTGCTTCTTAAGTTTCGATTATATTTTCTATATCTACTGTAACCTGATCAACTCATAACTGCTTTGACCTAAAGATCAATATTTCTGAAGATGATGATTCATCTGTTGTCAATTTCATTCTGTTGCAATTGTGAAGATCAACCGGAAAAGTTCTTTCTATACGAAAGCAATTTTTTTGAGTGACCAGCTTATTGTACTAAGCTGAGTAGGTTCGTGTTTGAACCAGAAGTATTTGTTTGCCTGAAAATTGTAAAGGTGTCAACTGACTATTTTTAGTTATTGGACGGTCTGTGGAAAAGAGGACCAGATAGTGAAAATCACTAGGCTTGTGGAGTAGAGAATATGTGGAGTGGACTAGGGGCCTTCTGTTCCCCGAACCACTATACATCCATGTGTCCCTGCTTTTACTTTTTCCGTTGTATGATCAAATTTGATAAATCATAGAAGACAGAACTCGATCAATCGAAGAGTTAACGAAAAAACTGAAAGAAACAATTCACCCCCTCTTGTGTATAATCTTTATATTCAAGATACAACAATTGGTATCAAAGGCAGAGCTTCTGATAGAGCCTGAGCAAGAGAGAAGAATTTAAAGATTATACAATAGAGAATCATGACTGATACAAGAGAAGGGATGTTAATGGTCAGAGCACCATATTTTAATGGAGACAATTATGGCTTCTGGAAATCACGCATGATAATATATCTAAAAAACCTCGGATATAAAGTCTATTCAAAGATTCTGACTCCTTATGAAATTCATGAAAATTATGAGACATGGGGTACTACTACAGAGGCAGAATATGATATGAATTCAAAGGCTATGAATGCAATTATTTGCAGTCTAGGACTAGATGAATTTAATAGAGAATCTTAGTTCCTAAAAACATATGAGATGTGGAAAACAATAGTTGTGGCGTATGAAGGAACAGATAATGTGAGAAAAATGAGATATGCTACTGCCAAATTGAAATTTGATAATTTCAGAATGTTAGAAGGTGAAAGAATTACCCAAATGAATGGGAGATTGAGAGAAATGTTCAATAATATAAAAGCTCTAGGAGATCCAATCAAGCAGGCTGATCAAGCATTAAAAGTACTGAGGGCACTTCCTACTCAATGGAATGGTATCTCTAATGCATTCAGACAATCAACACCTGTTAAATATCTCACCATGAGAGAGCTTATTGGTACACTGATGATGTACGATGCTGAAATGAAAGATGAGGCAAATGAACATAAAGTCTACATAAAAAGGATGATACTGCCTTGAAGGTAACTTCACAACAAAAGAATAGAAATATGAAAAAGAAAGAATTCAAAGCCAAATCAGAGAGCTTTGACTCATCAAACTTAGATTAAGAAATGGCATAACTAGCCATAAAATTCAGAAAATTCTACAGCAAGAAAAGAGGTTTCAAAAAATTCTTTAAGAAAGATGATAAGTAAGTAAGATGCTATGAATGCAAGAATATGGGACAAATCATACCAGATTTCCCACAATTGAAAGATGCAAAGAAGAAGAAATTCTCTAAAATAAATGACTATGAGAAGAAACACAAAAAATCTATGAAAGCCACTTGGAGTGTATCTGAAGACTCAAGTAGCTCTCCATAATCAAGCTCAAAGAAAGAAGAAGTTAATCTAAAAGAAAACATGTGTTTCATGGCAGAAATAGATGAGGTACAATCATATTACACCTCTGACCCAAATAATGAATCAAATTCTGAATCAAGCTATACAAATGAAAAACATGCAGCCTACTACAATAATCTTGAAGAAAGATATGACTCACTGTTTAAGAAACATAAGTCACTAAAGAACATACATAAGGTTGTTTCATTTGAAAGAGATACAATGCTGAAACAACATAAGGAATTAACTGATAAATACAATTCTATTAACACTAACTATATTAATTTTGAATCAAGAATAAAAACAGTATAGGATGAAGTAGAATCCTACAAATAGGCTACATTGGTTTTTATAAAAGGAGAGAATTCATTAAATGAATTTCATGGAAAAACTGTCCTTAAAAAGGAAATATTTGGAATTGGCAGTAAAGGAAAAAAACATAAACTATACAAAAATTATATTGTTCCTATCATTAAAAGGGTTAATTATAACTTTTGTGGGACAAAGGGGAATATAGCTAAACACTATTTCTTAAGACAACCTCAAATTTGTGGTATTAAGAAATCCTATGTTTCAAATGAATTTTATGATTCAGTAGATTTTAAAAGAACAAAGCAAATTTGGATACCAAGATCATTGCTAGATAACACCCCTGGACCCAACAGAATATGGGTACCAAAGCAATTTGTTTTAATGTCTTTTAAAGTAGCAGGCCACCAAATTAGAAAATATATATGATACATGGATAGTGGCTGCTCAAGGAATATGAGTGGGAACTCAAAAAACTGTATAACACTCACTCAAAACGAAGGAGGACTTTCCACATTTGGTAACAATGCCAAAGAAGAAATCATTGGCATTGGAACTGTTGGAGATCCAAAAAACAGTCTCAATCAACAAAGTACTTTATGTACAAGGATTAAAACATAACCTGATAAGTATATCTCAACTTTATGATGATGGATATACTTTTGATTTTACTAACAATTTCTATAATGTTTTTAAAGATAAACTGTTTAAATTTAAGGCACCAAGAACTGACAATGTCTATAATTTGGATTTAAATTCCTTGTGTAAACAAAAAGTAAATTTCTTGACTGCTAAAGTAAGTGAATCTTGGATCTGGTATAGGAGACTTGGAAATTTTAATATATATGTTTTACATAAGTTATCTACGAAACACTTATTTTCTGATTTTCTTAGTCTCAGATTTCAAAGTAACAGATTATGTGATGCATGCCAACTTGGCAAGAAACACAAATCATCATTCAAATCTGTTAACAAAGTTGCGACAAATAAACCTCTAGAACTTATCCATATGGATTTTTCTGGACCTTCAAGAGTAGCAAGCTTGGCTGGTAAATTATATGTTTATGTATTAGTGGATGAATATTCTAGATTTACTTGGATTTTCTTTTTGAAATTTATAAATGAGTATTTTAGTTTATTTGAAAGTTTCTGGAAATCTGTTCAAAATGAAATGGGTTTTTATATAATGTCATTGAGAAGCGATCATGGTGGAGAATTTGAAAATCAAGAATTTAATTCCTTTTGCTCAAACATGGGTATTAAACATACTTTCTCTGCACCAAGAACACCTCAACAAAATGGGATTGTAGAAAGAATAAATAGAATAATTCAAGAAATGGCTAGAACTATGTTAAATGAATATAGCCTATGTATATATTTTTTGGCAGAAGTTGTAAATAAAGATTGCTATATAATGAAAAGAGTTTTAATAAGACCTATTTTGAAAAAGGTACCCTATGAACTATGGAATAACAGAAAACCTAAAATAAATTACTTTAATGTTTTTGGATGAAAGGTTTACACATTAAACACCAAGGATAATATTGGTAAGTTTGATCCAAAATCTGATGAAGGAATTTTCTTGGATTATTCTGCTATGTCCAAAGCTTATAGAATTTTTAATAAAAAGTCAAGGATTGTTGAAAAATCAGTTAATGTGAAATTTTATGAATCTGATTCCTTTGAGAAAATGACAGATCAAATAGATAAACCTAACTCTAACAATAAAATGAGACTTGAGAGCTTAAGGAATGATTTTGAAAATGATATAAAAGAAATTCAGTCCAGTTCAGAGGAACATGATACTGAAGAACCTTTAACTGTATTGCCTAGAAAGTCTATAACCATAAAGAATCACCCTTTAGAAACTATGATAGGTGACTTAGAAACTGGTATTCAAACTAGAAGAAACTTAGGAAATCTAGTGGAATTCCTTGCCTTCCAATCCCAACTAGAACCCAAGACTATAGAAGAAGCTTTAGATGATGAAAGCTGGGTAATAGCAATGCAAGATGAATTAAACTAGTTCAAAAGAAATGAAGTTTGGAAATTAGTGGAAAGACCTCAGAATTATCCAGTAATAGGAACCCAGTGGGTCTTTAGAAATAAATAGGATGATCAAGGTATAATAACCAGAAATAATGCGAGATTAGTAGCTAAAGGATATAATCAAGAAGAAGAAATAGATTATGATTAAACTTTTTCATTTATAGCTAGGTTAGAAGCCATTAGAATCCTTTTAGCCAATGCATCTCATATGAATTTTAAATTATTTCAGATGGATGTTAAATCTTCCTTTTCAAATGGTTATTTAAAGGAGGAAGTTTATGTTGAGAAACCTCATGGTTTTGAAAACCCTCAAAAACCTAATTCTGTTTTTAAATATACTAAATCTCTTTATGGCCTTAAACAAGCACCTAGAGCTTGGTATGAAAGATTAAGTTCTTTTCTTTTGAAAAATGATTTTACTGTAGGATTGGCAGATCCAACACTCTTTATGAAAACTGTGAAAAATAATGTTTTATTGGTTTGAATTTATGTTGATGATGTAATTTTTGGATCAACTAATAAAACACTTTTTCATGAATTTTGAAAATTAATGCAAGTATAATTTGAAATGAGTATGATGGGAGAATTAGATTTCTTTTTGGGACTTCAAATATTTCAAAAATATTTTGGAAATGTTTTAAATCAAAGAAAATACATTGCGGATTTACTTAAGAAATTTGAACTTGAAAAAAACAAGACATTTACAACTCCTATGTGGACTAATATAAAAACTTGATTTGGATGAAACTGGGAAATCAGTTGACAACAAGTTATATAGAGGTATGATTGGTAGTTTGTAATATCTTACTGCTAACATGATAGATATAATGTAATCAGTAAGTCTTTATGCTAGATTTCAATAAAATCCCGAAGAATCTCATTTAACTAATGTTAAAAGAATTTTTAGATATTTAAAAGGAACTACTTTTTAATCTCTACTCTATCCTAAAAAATATGATTTTAATTTGATTTCATATTCAGATGCTGACTTTGGAAGTTGTATATTAGATAGATAATCGCATCAGGAACATGTCACTTTTTAGGAAATTCTTTAGGGTCATGGTCTAGTAAGAAACAACATTCAGTTTCCCTGTCAACAGCTGAGGAACAATATATATCTACTGGAAGTTGTTGTGCACAAGTGTTGTGGGTTAAAAACACTCTAATGGACTTTGGATTGAATTTTAATAATACACCTATTGTTGGTGATAATACAATTGCAATTAATATTTCAAAAAAATACTATTAATCATTCTAGAACTAAGCACATTGATATAAGACATCACTTTTAAAGAGACCATGTTATTAAAAAGGATATATTTTTAGAAGTTATAAATATAGAAATTCAATTAACAGATATTTTTACGAAACCACTTCCCACTGCAGGGTTTGATTTTATTAAGGGGGAGCTAGGTTTATTTAATTTTAAATATTTTTTTTATTTTATAAATATTATATATTTAATTTTATTTATTTTAATTTTATTTTATTAATTTTTTAAATATTAGTTGTTTTTAAAATAAATGTAATGATTAGTGATTACACAATAATCAAGGCTTTCAGGGCCCTTTCGAATTCGAAACCGTTTCATTTCTACATAACAAAAAACCATTTTGAACCTGAACATCGCATACTTTTGTACAAACCTGATCTTCAAATTTTCAAACCCTAAAATCTTCGATCCTTCAAAAATCTACTCAGTAATGGAAAAGTCCAAGCGAGTAGATGAGTCCGAGAGCAGTGACGCGAAGAAGAAAAAGTCAGTTGGGAGAAAAAAAATTCAAGGTAAAGTTATAGATCTGGAATGGCTATTCCAGACAATTTTGTTGTTGAAACAGGCTTTGTCTTTTCAAAACCTTGAGCAGACTTTCAATAGTGAAAAGTCTGAGTTTATGTATGAGGTAGAACTGCGTTATTTCTTCATAACAGTTCAATTCAGTCTAGGTGAGGATGATGACACTATGATTGCAAAAGATTGAGGACAGAGATTTCTCAATCTCATCTATTGAAATAAGACAAATCCTGAATTTCCAGCATGAAAGAGTATATCATTTTAATTTTAAAAACATTAAAGTTGATTTGCATAGGTACGAGGACATTATGTCCATTTTGTTTGAAACAACTACTATTAATATAATGATGGTAAAGGATTTAGAAGCGGATTAGAAGATCATTGTTAAATTTGTTCAGACTTGAATAGATCCCAGGATGTCTGAAATGGAAAAGATTTTGTACCCTGATATGTACATAATGTATCTTCTATTAAGTGACATCAAATTAAACTTCTCAAGGTACATGGTAAGGTACCTCAATTACTGCTACCAGATCAAGGCAAGAATGAACTTCTATCCTTTTGGAAGGTTCATTTCAAAATTGTTACTCAAGAAAGGATGGGTTAGACTTGTAGATGTGAGAACAGGGTGTCATCACAGTAATACCTTTAGTGTTGGGACACTATGGAAAATTGGTTACTTCTAGAGCACCATAAAAGGAAAAATCTTGCCAATGGGGGAAGAAGAGAAAGAAGAGGAGGTAGCTCCGACTCAACCTGAAAAAACTAAAGAAAAAAACCCTGAAACCAGAAAAACTACAACTGCAAAGAGACTTCGTTTTGAGATTGCAGAGGTTGAAGATGAAGGAAGTCAGGAAGGACTTCAAGTAACAAGGAAAAGAGCAGCAAGAGCTGAAGAGGAAACAATGGTTTCTCAACCACTATCTGTTAAATATATTTTGGGATATATTTTTCTGAGGGATGAGCCTAATATTGTTGAACCTCAAGAAGAGGTCTCTCAAGTTGCAATGTATGTTGAAATAGAGAGACCTGAAATTGCTATTGTTGAACCTGAAAGAGTTGAATTAGTGGATGAACTTCAAAATGAAAATCTAATTGAAGTGATGAAAGAGGGAGTGCCTGGAAGAGAAGTGGAAAGTCCTCAGGCTATTCAGGAAGACACTGTTGTTGAAAATATTGTTCAAGATGATATCATTATTGAAGAACATGCTGATGATTCATCATATGTTCACAGTGAAGTGTTTCAGGAAGATTTTTTTGTGGAAGATTCTAAGAAAGACTCCAAGGAAAAATCTGTAGACCAAGCTGAAAAGGGAGATGAAGAAACAGTTGCAGAATCTTTGCCCCTAGTGTTGATACATCACAGAACTGGAGAAGAAAATCAACCACTTGATTATTCTACTTCACCAAATGAACTAGTTGAATAAGTTTACAAGAAGTTACAAAGACTAGAAACTGAGAATGCTGATCTATGGAGAGCTTTGGAATTAGAAAAGTTGAAATTTCAGAGACTAAAATCCATCACAGTCTCAAGAAATGAAGTTAAGAATTTCAAAAAGGAAATGTTGACAGAAGTGGTCAAAATGAAACCAGAAATGGTTTTGAAATCAGATCTATCCGGTTTTAAAGATTATATGGAAACTCAATTTGAATCCATACGGTCCAGTGGAGCCAATGGTTCATGTACCTCACCTGACCTCATAAATACATTTCAGGCTATTACAACTGTAATGGGAAATATGAATGAGAGGTTGACTGATCTTCAATGTAACAGTGCTCCATTATCAGTTTTGCTAGACAATCAGAAATTTTTAGTAGATCAGCTGACATCCAGTGAGCCAGGAATCAGAACAATGTTAAATCAGATGTCAGAGAAGCTGTTAATGTTTATAGAAAAAGAAGAGAGAATGCATGAGTTTTTTAGAGTCAATTTAATCCAGGATATTCATATGACTAAGGAGAACAGAGAGATCATTATCAAACTTGGAGATGGGATGATGAAAAGACTAAGGGAACAACTTACAGAAATAAAGGATGTTGTTCAAAGAATATAGACCCTATCTTAACCCAAATATCCCTTGATTCCGTTATATCATTATTATTAACATACTTCTGTTTTTAATGAAAATTTGATTCATTGTCTATTAGTTTATTTATATTTTTTATTATCTAATTTTACATTTTTATGTTTAAATATGTCAGTATACCAGATTACCTTAAAGATAAATAGTTAATTATAACATTTACCTACAGTTCAATGCAACATTAAATGTGTTAAAATCCATGATTTATCATTATTTTTTATATCACAAAAGGGGGAGATATTTGGATAAACAAAACATTTTATTTTAAAATTTTAAACCCTTGTTTAAATGATTTCCTGTATATTTTAAATTTTTATTTAAAAAATGGTTTGGATTTATTTTGATTTATACTTATACAGCAAATTATTTTAATTTATTAAATGAATTTTTTTATAAAGGGGAAATTTTCTTTTAACTTTTATTCAGAGGGAGAAATTTGGATAAAACTAAAAACTTTTATTTTATTCTGTACATTTTTTTTAAGAAAAATAATTTTATTTTCATTAAAAATAAAGGGGAAATTTTTATTTTTAATACAATGATTGTTTATTGAAATGATTTTGTTAGAATTAAATATTGTTTTATCTTTTCAAAATTCTAAACTTTAAGTAACTAATTTTGAAAGTTAATTTCATTTAATTAGTCTTATTATTTTATGGGGTTTGTGATCATCAAAAAGGGGGGTATTTATGAGCATGTGTTGTTTTCAAAAATACATATTTAATGGTGATATTGTTGAGAACATTACTCTATCTCTTTATAATGATTTTTATGTTCACAAATACCCTTTAATTGTTTCTAATGATTTTACTTTATGTATTTTTCAAGAATTATATATTTTATATATTCTCATTCTTGGAAGAATATTCAAGTGTTTACACATCATGGAACAATTTCTAAACTATTCGAGAATCAATTTAAAGGGTTCTAGAAACACAATTCATACCTTACGTTTGGAAAGCATAGCATAAAGAAATAAAGGAACCCGTTGTTTACTCTTTACAAATTATCATAAAATTATTTTTAAAAAACCATACTTTATCATCAAAGTGTGAAAGAAAAAACCTACATAAATAAAAACCCTATGTGAAGAAGAATCCTATGTGAAGAAGAACCCTATGTTAGGAAGGAACCCTATGTTTGGGATATTGAAGAAGAAACATTACGTAAATATTTAATGTTTTTTTCTCAAAAGTATGGTTAATGAACTTTAATTTTGTAAACAACCTTACGTTATTTGAAAAAGTATGGACTGTAAACCTTACATTTGAAAGCTTAGAAAAATATGACATACATTTGGATATGGAAGAGAAAAGTATGGATGGTCAACCCTATGTTTGTGGTCAACTCTAAGTTCATCATCAACCTTACATTTGAGGAATGCGACATCAACCCTACGTTTGATCTATGTTACGTTTCAGAGAATGCATGCAGTGCAACTTAACCTTACGTTTGGTGTCAGGAATTTGAAGTTGATATTTTTGTCTAACGGTCTGCAAGCGAATGATCAGGCTAATTTTAAGCCAGACTAAATACTGATTTTGAAGTGTTTCCTTGACAGATTCAAATCCGTTTGAAAGAGTGATTCGACCGGAGCTTTTCATGGAGAATATTATGGAGTTTTAAAAATGCTTAGATTAATTCACAAGTTTGAAAATTGCGAGTCAAAATGGTGGTTTTTGTGGATCTGATTTTGCAGAGGAAGAGCTCTATATATCTGTTCTCATTTTGAATTTCAAAAAACACAATATCATAATAGAAATAAGTGTGATATAAAACTAATTGTACAAAGATAGATATAGCGAAGATTTGAAAGAAGAATACATAACGATCAAGAACACAAGTGCAGATTGAATATTTGTATTCGAAAGATAGATATGCTGCAGAGACAACATTATTTCGGAAGAGCGAAAACAAAGACAAATCAAGATACAATGATCTAATGATTACGAAGAGAGACTATTATCTATTTTATTGAAGAATAAGGAATACAACATAAGATTCATCTATTTTTCAACGACAAAATTTTGTGAATTTGTTGCTGCTTAAGTTGAAATTATATTTTCTATATCAACTGCAACCGGATCAACTCAGAACTACTTTGACCTGAAGATCAATATTTCTGAAGATGTCAATTCATCTTCTATCAATTTCTTTCTATTGCAATTGTGAAGATCAACCGGAAAAGTTCTTTCTAAAGGAAAACATTTTTTTTTGAGTGAACAGCTTCTCGTACTAAGCTGAGTAGGTTCGTGTTTGAACCAGAAGGATTTGTTTGCCTGAAAATTTTAAAGGTGTCAACTGCCTATTTTCAGTTATTAGACGGTCTGTGGAAAAGAGGACCAGATAGTGAAAATCACCAAGCTCGTTGAGTAGAGAATTGGTGGAGTGGATTAGGGGCCTTCTGTTCCCTGAACCACTATACATTCGTGTGTCCCTACTTTTACTTTTTCCACTTAATGATCAAATATGATAGAGCATAGAGGACAGAACTAGATCAATCAAAGAGTTAAAAAAATCTGAAAGACACAATTCACCCCCTCTTGTGTATAATCTGTATTTTCAAGATCCAAAAAATACTACATAGCTTTGCCACAAAGTTTTTTTCAGGTACACAATGTTTTTCATGTTTCGATGTTGAGAAAGTATGTTCCAGATTCATCACATGTCTTGATCCCAGAAGTAGTTCAGCTGGAAGAGAACCTTTCTTATGAAGAGAAACCGGTTCAGATTTGTTATCGACGAGAACTGGTATTGTGGAATAAAGTAATCCTATAGGTAAAGGTTTTGCGGAGAAACCACATGGTTGAAGAAGCAACATCGGAGTCTGAAAATGCTATGAGGGAAAAATACCCTCAGTTGTTTAATAAGTAAATAACATTGTGAGGATGGAATTTAAAGATGGTGGAGATAATGTAACACCCCATGTTTTTCTAAAAATAAATAGAAATTCATGGAACATTGTTTTAAATATATATTTTTAATTATCCTTTAACACATAACTTTTCTACTTCTATGTTCTGAATTTCAAGAAACTGTCCTCTACTTTTGTGTTCAGTATGTTATTTGGATTCTATTGAAACCAACTTGTTTTTTGGTGAATAGTAACATACCTTTATGAGTAGTATTATGAATAGTGATATGAACCTAATGAATAGTAAATTTTATTATTATTTTATTTTATTAAGGCTTTAAGATAATAGCATCTAGGTTAATTTTTCATTGTGATATAGAAGTAGTAACAGAATTAGAATTGTTAATTTTTGAATTAAGTATTCTTTTATTTAATAATTAAATTAATAATATATAGAAAATTATTTAAAAAAAGGACTTCATTTTTGAAATCTACATGTCGATAAATGGTTAGGGTGTAAAAAATAAGTTTTTAGTTTCTATATGTTAATGGCATCATTAATGATATAATAATGATGTCATAAATCTGGTGGACTTGTGTATAGTTAAATAATATGTGAGGTGTCCCAATTGGCTTATACCATGGGAAAATACCAGGTAAATCCCATGGTTTTGTAAATACCACTCATGAGGTGTCCGTTGAAAATTATTAAAATAATCCCTCACTTTTCCTATAAATACCAACTCTTCCCTTCATTTAATTAATTACCAATTCTCCCTCAAAGATGCTCAGGCCTCCTTACCTTCATAGGAGTCCTCACAAGGTTTCCTCAAGCCCCCAAGGTCCCAAACTTCATGTTCTAAGGGTTACTCTACAATGTAAGAAAATGATCAATTTCTTTCTTTTTTATTTCAAATTCTCTTTTATGTGGTATAATTTTCAAGTTTCCATACCATGTTTTTATTTCCTTATTATTCTTGATCTTCTATAAATTTTGATTCATGTCTAGATGGGTGACCCTTGTCCCCTATCTTTTTAATATTTTCTAAAACAATGTTGTGTAGCTGTTAAGCTGCCGAATGTTTGTAAGAGATTTCTCACTTTTTTTTATTTTGAGTTCCTTCCTTATTCTTTTTTCATATCTCCTTACCCAAGAGGCATGAAATCTCCCAAAATCATTTATACATGGGATTTTATCATCTTTTGGAAAAATTACTCATCATTATTCTTCTCCTCTCACACTTATTTAATGAATAAAAACATTGTCTGTTTGTGTCGAATTATCGTCATTATGGATGATGTGATTTCAATTTCCATTAATTATTTCAAGTATGGTCAAGCAACCATTTATATGGTTGAACCAGGTTATAATATATTTTTTATGACTCACCCATGGTTCTAGAATTCTTTTGTACTCATGGTTCTAATTAATAAGACAAAACGAGGTTGTTATTATCAATGAACCACTAAAGGGATCTAAACGAACATCATGAATGTTATAACTTATGAATCATCCTCATGTAAGAATTAAAAATGATAAATGGAATAATTTATGTTACTGGTTATATTAAAATACTACTCCCTTCAAATTCTAGAGTTTTACTTCCTATCGACAAGAATTTCCACCATGAACCAATCATATGAATCATGTAAAGAATTCAACCAAAAAAAGTGAAAGGGGGAAAATACTAACAATTAAGGGTGAAAAGATGTTATGAAATGATCATATAAGATGTTATAAACATGAAAATGTATCTGTCAAATATTAATAACAATCTTTTAACCATTATACAAGAGGTTTAAAAATATTGGAAGTAAGAAAAACCTGAGATGAGGGAATTCTAAACCCGATTTTCATTCTTTGGTTTAACCTTCTACTTCATTATTTATGTTCTATTTAAATTGTTTGTGTGATGAGTTCTGTTTATATTATGTTTTATTATCTGTATATACATTATATATACATACTCCATCAACTCTATTTTGTCTATCTTAATTGTATGATATTCATAAGGGGTTTTTCTTTAAAAATCCTCTTTTCTTATTCTGTTTTATGAAATTGCAAAGCAATTGTTTATAGAATTATTCATGTTTTATGATTATGTTTTGGTTCTTGGGTATTATTTATGATGAATTCTGGGACCTATATCTCACTCTAATTCATTGGGTATGAGTAAGATGGAGGTCGACCGTATGGTTACTCCAAGTGTATCTCCAATGGTTGCACAAAGTAAGGTAGTCGTGAGAGTTACAAATTATAAGGTAGCCAAGAATGATTAAAATATTATGTAAGTAATGACCCAAGATACCTTTATGATTATATTTATGTTCTAATGTTTTTTGTGGATTTTGTGTAAATATCATGTTACACAAATTAAATATATATGGGTGACAAACATGTCTTTTGAAAATGTTTTCATAGGTTATGAGTATTCATGGACTAATGTGTTATTTCCTTCTTTTTCATCCCTTAATGAGCATTCTTGCTCGTCCCAAGTTTTTAAATCATTTTTCACAGGTTAATGGATTTTTAATATAAGGAAGCAAGACTAATTAAATGTTGAAGAATTTTTAAGGAGTCTTGTTTTATTTTTTTATGTTTTATAATTTGAAAAAAATGAAACTGTTTTTATGGTATCCACTTTGTAACAAAGTGTAATGTTACGATTGTTTTGTACTAATTCTATAAAGCTCTAAACTTGAAAATGTCCTCAATGTAAAAGGAAGTTTTTTCTTGACTAAATTCAAGATTATGTATGTAACAAGTTCGGTTCCTTATAATCCCTATCACGTATGTTAGTTTAAATAAAATAGCCATGTTATTATGGAAATGTTATAATAAGTATGGTGTTTTCATCAAGTGTCAGATAAATGGTGGTTCAAAAGTTAGCACTAAGAAGCACACAACATCTAATTTCATTTTAAATGGTTCTAATATAAATTTTATTTACTATAACCAAAAAATTTATCTCATGTTTCTAATGGAGAAATTGAGAAATTATTCTAGTTTAGGAATGAATATTTTTTGTGGTGCTTAATACTCAAACAATAGATAAGTAATGTTTGAATCAATGGAAATAAGTGATGAATATAAAAATTAAGACGTATATAACCAATTGTGTAAAGATAATACATTTTACAAAAAAGTGTGTATTTTTCAAGGACATACCAATAATGGGTTTAGAATCATTTGATTTAAAGACCATAAATATTATTGAAAAACTTATATATTTAGTTTCGACAAAGAAACCAATAGAATTAAAGGTATGTCATAATGCTTTCGGAATTATTCCAGATAGAGAGAGATAACTATTCCAACATTAAGCTAGTGATAAATATTAATCATAATATGAATTTATTTTTTAATGAATTTTAATGTTAATTAGAAAATATTCTTGGTTATAAATGAAATATGTTGATTTGGTCTCATATTCTTGAGAATACATTTACCATGGAATAATTAATAAATATAATTTTTCATGGTGTAATCCTTAAACGCACATTTTCTTATCTGCATCGATGTTATGATGATATTAGAATGATCAATGATAGTATTAAAATTTAACATTGATCAATACAATATTGTGTGGAGTAATTTTTAACCACATATTTAAATATACCCATCATAGGAATGATGTATGTAAAAGTAGTACCAATGTTGTAACTTATAACCATTTTAGATAATTCCACTATTTCTCACGAAATGTATCACAAAAAAATATTTATCACATAACCATATTCCTACTATAATGAAAAATGGATATAATATGAGTCCGAATATTATATACATCCATTACTTCATAAGAACATGTGTTTAGATGAAAAGATTTTGTTATGATATAAACAACCTAGAGTCAATATAGACACAAAGTGCATATAAAGTAGTTCTAATAAATTTTTCTCTGGATATTACTTAAAATCATAAGATTGACATGAGACAATAATGTTATAGATTGAATTTATATAAAAGGGTGAACATATCTATTTAAGATAGTGGGAGAATTATTAACTAGGGTTTAGTCAATTACAAGGATGCAAAAATAGTTGGAATATGAACAAGCTCCATAAGATAATATGGAAAAAGATTGTTCTAGACACATGTTCTTCATATGAAGGTTAAAATAATGAAATTTATTTTATATTAACCAAGCCTAGGGATACATTATTCATTGAGAATAATAATTCCTACAAATAATAATTTTCTAAAAATTAGTTAATATAGACAAGATCAATTTAAATTCAATAATCAATTACATTTATCAATGAACATGGGGCATATTTTTCTAAATTATATGGTGAGAATTAAAGTGATACTATACATGGATGGTACAATCATGGTTAAATGCGAATATATTGGTTATACAATGTTTTTACTTAAATCAATTATAATTTAACATGTTACATCTACATTCTATGATCATTTTATGGAGCATTGGATGTAAAAACCACTAATCATGGTTTATGTCTATACAGTGCAAACAGAAATGGATAGTGACACCAGAGAATTTCAATAATGGGTGCATGTTTCTAAAATGTCATATAGTGTTAAAGTAAGTAACAATTTCATAAAAAATCATTTGGAATGAATCAACTCCATGTATCTACAATAGGTTATTTAAAGATACAATATATTTATGTAAAATATTTTTGGTAACATATGGAACAAAAATGTTGGTATTATGGTCAGTTAATACCATAATGAAAGATCCTCCCCCAAGATTGACTTAAAGTAGAAACCTATGTTCTAGGTAATGGGTTATACTAAGGTTTATCTAATGGTTTCATTGAACAAGTAAAAATATTTATACTGAAATGGTATTGAAAAAATAATATTTGGAATAGTTACATATCTCCATGTAGACATTTATGAGAAATATGAGGAGACTAATGTGGTGATTTGAAATCTATACACATCTATGATTGGATAATCACATATTCCATGATATATATAAGAAATTATATTTTCATCTTCTAGATTATGGTAGGAAAATATTAGTAGTATATGGAGAATTGCAAGGGAAATAGTCAAAATTATCAATGTGTACTTGAATATGTTAAAATGATATATACCAGATATAGGGAGAGGGGTTAATTGTTTAATGGGGACACAAACTAGTCAAGATTAATAGTTTTGATATTCAATAAATGAGATATATATTAGGGTTTTAAATAACATGAGAAGTCTTACTCATGAGGGGAGGTCACATATAGAAAAATAAAAATGAAGTGGAAATGTAGCAGTTCCACGACTAAATCTGCAAAATAATAAAAAATATGATCTTACTAAGTGGGAGATAACAAAGAGACATAGAATATTTGATATTCTACATATGGGAGTGTGAAATAGTGGGAGACCTAGGCCCAAATTGAATAGTACATTTTGATTACAATATCATGTATACCATGAGTTATACATGATGTATACATACCATTATAGTGTTGTTTTTTCATCCACGATTTAAATAGAATTTCCATAAAAAAAATTGTATCTAAATTTTATAGAAATTTACAAGCTATAATGAGAACCTTGAGATAATATGACATTAATGATAAAAGTAAGTCATATAGTATACATTTATCATACTATTTGGACATAATTGATGCCTTATTATCCTGTGTTGGGGCATCAAAACCATTGAGACTAATTCTCATGAAGTTCACACATGGTGATCTCTATTATGTGAGATCTTGAAGTAAGACTCCCCAAAAGTAACACTACATGTTTTGGGTGTAATTGAATGTTCCTATATACAAACAAGTGTATTTGTATCTATAATTAATATCATTTTCAATGTGTACCATTTTATTGCATACTTTTAGTCATGGTAGAAACCATGACATTGGAGTCATGGAGAGGTATCTTGTGTTAGGTGGATCATTGGTGGTATGAAATTGGATAAATAGTCAATATAGAATTTTTCACTTTTGAGTTGATGAAGTGATATCTCTGTCCTAGAGGATCACGATTTTAGTACCATCATAAATCATTGGCCAATGTATTAGAAGTTAAGTCAACCAAGTTGGATCAATATATAAAAAATAAATAATGTATGATGATAGATTTTGTGCATCATGCTTTAAGAGATATCATGAGACAAATAGATTATATTACATAGTGTGTGTTTATAGAAAAGGTTGTGGTATCCATGAAGTGTACTTATCTCCATAGGGGCCTTTATGGGTTCTTAGACTCTCCTCTTAGTCTATGAATAGTATTCAATTCTTTTAAGATAAGGTCCTAGAGGTTCACACACAATAGTGTATTCAATAGTTCTATATTATAGAAAATTTGTTCATTAGAAATGTTGGGCCCCACCATGCGGTCTAAGATATTTCCAAGTTTTATTGATCAAAAAAAAATAATTGAATTTATTATTATTCAAGTATAATTTAATTGGGCTGAATTAATTTATTAAGAGTTTCCCAATGTATTATGTTAGTACATGTAAAAAATATTATGCAAACAAATATTAATTTAATATTCAAGGTTCATTTAATATATATGGGGATTAAGAGTAGAGATAATTAATTGGTTTTTTCCATGTAATAAATTTATTATATATTACAAGTATCTGATAAAAATACAAATTAAATTATGATGTAGTAAGTTCATCATACCATGTATTTTTCTTCTTATTTAGTGGTTATTTTATTATAGGGGGTCAGGGAACCCTTTCAAGGTATTTAAGCATCCTAATATATAAACCTAAGGGAGAGACTAAATCCATGACTATTTATTCGAATATAATTGAGATCTTATCTCTACTATTACATCTTATACAGTTAAAGTTACCATCCAATAATTCAATCCAAGAATGCCTTAAGAGATTGAAGCGATGAGATTGAGGTGATTATCGTGGTGTAGAAGGAATATTCAGAGATCCACTCTAGAACCCAAAATTTCATGATCAACATAGAAGGAGATTCATAAAGCATGATTGGATGATCTATAAGGGTGTGAATTAAGATTATTCAACTAATTATCCCTAGTGATGAGCTTCATTCGAATTCCCCATTGATTCAAATTAAGTTCTAATTTATTTTATCATTTTTCTTTTAAGTATTCATGCAAGATCATCGGACATCTACTGAGCCCCAGATCGCTAGATATGATGAATTCTTATCGCATTATAGATGAAAACCTTTAAATCCTTATCCCATCACATTTCACTACGTTCTCTGATTCCCAATTTTTAAACCATTATTACATAGTAGAATAACATTTGAATAAAAAATTATTTTTTGGTTCATGATGAGTTTCATTTTTGTTTCAAATTTATTTGTAATGATATAGATTAAAGAAAGGTAAATTTGAAATAAAATATAAATATATTTAAAAGATAAGAAAATTAAACAAACGCATCCCTCTCCCACAAATAGTTAACAGTAATATTCAGTAATAAAATTGAATGATTAGTAGGAAGAGTATAAAATGAAAATAAAAAATATTTTAAAAAGTAGAATATTTCAACCAAGGCTATTAAGAATTTTTCCAATAAATTTCATTCAATGAAGTACAATAGTTGGTCTAATTTATATCCTATAGAATTAGACTACTTTAAAATAAGAAACCACTAGTTTAATTTGAAAATAAAATGTGACTAGTGTATGATTTTAGGGGAGTTTTATCCAATGTACTTCAAATAGAAACTCCTCATTCCATTGAAATATTAGGGAAATTATACTCCAAATAATCATATAAACTACAAAAATATCTTATTTACATAGTTATAAACTAATATTGTGATGCTATTGTGGCTCACAATATATAATCACTTAGGGATCAATCAACCATAAGTGAAAAATAAGTGATCATCCAAAATTTAAAATATAACATGTTGAAGATTTCACTATGTCCTAGATCATATGTAAAATAAATATACTAATATATATATATATAAGGTAATTTACTTTTAGAAAATAAAAATAAAATAGAAAAAATTTATATGGTTTGACTCTTACAAAGAACTGTGTTTGCAGTCTTCAGTTAGACCCAATAAAAGATCATCTTTATAGGAACAAGAAATCAACCAACACATTAGGCCAGACAACAATGTACTATTTAATTCTATGAAAATTAACCCATAATGGTTTATAATCCTCTCCCAATAACTCTCTAAACCATTAACTATTACTCAAAATATTATGGAGGGATTATTGAGAATGTGTTGATTTAACAATTTTATTAATATTTTTTATTATGTTTAAGTATAAAATACTCATATTTATGTAGCTAATGAAGTTACCTTATGTGAATTTAAGGATAATAATTAATTATTCTTTTATTTTGGAAGAATATTATCCATTATCAAAGGTTTTTTTATTTTATTTCTCAAACAAAAATAATTTGGGACTTGTTTTATAAGTAATCTATAAAACCTATTATTACCCAACTTTTTAACTCGAATGTATGATTTATATACCCTATTTTTTGAATAGAGGTATATATTAGAAACCATTTTCTTATAATAAATCCTACATATGAGTAATAAACATATGTTTCATTATCCCTACTATTGTAATCAACCATACAGTATCAATTATACATTTGGATTTTATAGTTATGATGACAAAACCAACGTTTGACTTGGTCAAATAAAATGATTTTAAATATAGATCATTTCCCTATTTTCTAAAATGGTATGATTGAAATTATAAATCACTTAAATTTTTTTCTATGATCAATCCAATTCCTTTTATTCAAAAGAATAAATCTTTCCAATTTTTAAGGGATATTATAACTTTTTTTTAATTTTTTGAATTAAAATATTCATGATTTATCATGTGATATTTATGGAATTATTTGACATGATGGAATTTTAACATACTGATAAATATAAATTTGTTCATCTTGAAAACATATAGATGTTATCCATCTGAAGACACAGATTAGAATTCGAAAATAAGAATGTGTTGTTTCCTATTGAGCTGCAATTACATACATATATGTTTTGATCCATGCCTATTTTCGTGACTACTATTATTGATGCTATATATATAGTTGTTAACATTTTTCTATAGTTCATAAATTAACTTATCAAAGATAAAAATTTGATAAAAAAAATTAATCATCTAACTTTTTTTTCTCCACTTCTTTCTAAATAAATTGTTTTTAACAGTTAAGAATATTTATTTTTTTATACTATTTTTTTATTAAAGATCTTATAAAATTTTCAGTTGCTGCAAAAAACTCTAGGGGGAATTTGGTACCAAATATATATCCTAATATATTATTATTTTAAGATTATTGGATGCTCTTACTCATTTCTTGGTAGGGTTTCTGATTCTTATACTATGTGGTGGATATTTCATTTCCTTATAAAAGAACAAGAAGTCCTTTCAAAATCCATGGCTATTAGGTGCTAACTACTTATACTTAGTTGCAAAGGTTCCTAGAAAAAAGACCTACTAGGGAAAATCACCATGCTTATGGAGAGGGAATTAGTAGGGTCGGGTAAGGTATATTTGTTCCATAAACCACTATACATTGTTGGGTACATTACATTATTTATTTTAACTGTTCACCCATCATTAAGAGAAGAAAAAATATCACTTCATTTCAATAGTGATGTTTATTTTATATCAGGTTTTTAAAGGAACAGAATTCACCCAATTTTGTGTACTAAAATTTTCCATTACCACCTAATAGGGATAATACCACTTAGTCATGATTTTACCAAAAAAATGTTTTAATCCTATAATTGAAAAATATGACTCATTGAAAGAACATAAAATTAAACTTTTGAATTATATAATCGTGATTTTTTTTCATTCCTTTTAAATTCAACCTTTTTCACAAGATTCCTCTAATTTAATCAAACTCCATTGATTAGAACACCCTTTATTCACCAATAGACAAAAAATCAATACTAAATTCATCCATATCTAGAAAGGAATATTTTCTAACTCTATATGAAAATGACATGATTTACCAATGATCATTCTATAAGGAGATATACATATAGGGGTTTTATAAGTGGCCTTGTACACCCATAGTGCCTTATCCAATTTATCATATAAATAATTCCTAGAGCTATAAATCATTTTCACCAAAAAAATATTTTTCTCACTATTAGATATATTAGCCTAAAGATTTTAATATGTTTGATAGGATATTCTATTTTTATGATTGCATCCACATTTATCAAAAAATACATGAACATATAATTCTCAAAGCATGTTCCATTTTCTATAATAAATTCCTTAGGCACTCGACACATAGCGAAGATATTATTTTTAATGAACATGAAAACACTAATAAAAATGTTTTTTTGGATGTGAGACTACCTAAAGCAATTTTTGGAATATTATTTACAACCACAAGAATATAGTCACTCCCATAAGATTATGGAAAGGCTATCATGATGTCTAATCCCCATACATAAAAAATTTCAAATTTTATAATTTATTTTTGGTAACTCTTGATTCTAAATCACATTGCTTATCATTTTACATATGTTACATCCTACAACAAGACTCTTAACATACTTGAATAGATTAGCCCAGTAAAAAAGAGACTACAAGAATTATGGGTATTTCCTCTCACCCCCATTGTTTCCACCACATAGTGAAGAGTGACAACTCCCAATTATGGGAAACAATTCCTCTTTAGGCACACATCTCTTTAGGATTCCATCAGTAGACCTTGTAAAAAAGGTTCATTCAAAATTATTATTTTCAATCAAAAATTAATTAATTAATTTAGTTATATACAAGTACATTATAAATAAATTATATACCCATTAATATGGAATTATCATAAAACTAAGTATATTGGTTTACCTAACAAGTTACCAATTGTTCAATTGGAAAATAAGTAATAATATATTTAGGTCTGTTAATTTGGGTAGTGGGAAACATATAAAAGGGGAAAACAACCAATGATTCATCAAATTTATGGTCCTTGATATCTATTCCAAACTCTTATAAATGAATATTATATAATATGAGCGTTGGTTTTATATTATTTCTTTAATAGAAGATATTTTAGTGATGAATTATATAAACATTTTATAAATTAATACCTTATGAGATACTGCCTAAATTATTTAGTGAAAAAATGAAATTTTATAATTCCTTTTTTATATTAGTGTAATTATTTTAGGAATAATTTAAAATGTAAATATCATATTAAATAACATGTAACCTTTTATCCTTACTATTACCTAAAACATATTACACTGGAACATCACTTGAATCATATATCACTTGAAAAGGTAATTTCTAGTCTGGACAATGATAATTTAAAGAACCCAAGACATATACTCTTGGTTCTTGTCCTAAAAACACATTTTTTTTAAAACATATTTGATAAAATGTGAGGTAAAAATATAATTATTTACAATATATTTATAAGTTAAACATAAAATATTATAATAATCAAAAAATAAAAAGAAAAATAGGTTTAGTTTATTTGATTATGACCTCCAATGCATTAACAAAAAAATGATCCACAATACTAATATTTACTTTTTTTATATATTCAAAATATATCAAAAATAATATCAATATGAAATTTCCATATAATTAAATTATTGTAATGAATTAATTGGGGAAAATTAAACAAAATAAAGTGGTGATCTTGAATGATTAATTAGAGAAAAAATCATCAACATGTCATCAATTTTTAGATCATAATATTTTGATAAAACATGATATGGGTGAGTTTTTTATTAAAAATAAAATAGAAAAATTATATTTTTTAAAATGATTTGTTAAAAGTAAATGTGTTCCCAAATGACTAAACATATAACATGGTAAAAGGGTATGAAATTAAGTGACAATAAAAATGATTCATGGAGTGTAATCATGGGTTTATGACATGGATATGTAATGTAAATGTAAAATATAACAAAACAAGGAAAATTCCATCAAAAATTATCAAATTAAAATTATAACATCATGGAAAAAATGATCACAATTCTTGTTTTGAAGAAACAATGAAAAAAATCATTATAATATGAACAAAAAATGTCCCTAAGTTGTATATTCTGAACAAACAAAATTCACATGCTCCATTTTGGGACCAAAATAATTCCCATGCAATATATTGTGAATAAAAAAATAATCACACCAAACATCCTTATCACTTGTGATATCAATAATTAATCAATTTGTTTTAAAAAAATATAGGACCCCACCCAAAAATTTTATATACTTATGAGTTCCACTTGAAATCAATCATTTATTATATTATAAAGAACCCATAGGAATGAAAATTGGTTTCATAACACTTAATGATGGTTTGAAAAACATTTTGTTCAAGCATGAAAATAGTTGATATATAAGATTCAATCACCCCAAATGAATATTTGATAAGAACACCTACAGGGTAATTCATTTTTAATAATTTCCAAGGAGGTCCATCCTTTAGATAGAAGGAATAAAATGTTAGTGGAATTATAAAAGTGTTTGTATAAAAAAAATTATCATTTCCTTAAAAGAAGAATTTAAAATCACTTTAAAAATATATTTTTTAAACATTGAAGATATTATTTTAAATAATTTAACAATTAAAATGTATCTCTCAATAATGGATCCCCAAAAAGGCACAATAATTTCAAAAAAGTTAACTGAAATCATTTTGAAAACATTTACTTTTAAGAAACAATATTCAATAAAGTATCCTTAAAAATATAATGGGTTTAAATTGTGAAGTGAAATATTTAGTAAAAAATACATTATATAAAATATAAAAATTGGCATATACTTGAAATTAAATAATGAATATCAAATGAAATTTTGAGTGTATGATAAAAAAATCATTATGATATGATAAAAAATATATCAAAATACCTTTGTTAAAAATCTACATCATCATAAGATGTAATAGATATTAATTTTAAAAATAGGATAAGATAAATAAAAAGGAATGAAGATATAACAATTAATAATGTTTCCAAATATAATGGAGAAATTTGGCCGGAATTGAAATAATGACATAGAGGAGAAACCATCAATAAAGTTGATGGGAATTTTTCGTAAAGATGATATAATATTTTAGAAAAAAATTAATAACTGAAAAATATTTGTATTTAAAAGTGATATTCCTATATATAATGGGATAAATTATAAAAAAAATTTAATCATAGTGTGGGATACAACAGTATTGAAAGAAATAAGTTCAAGAAGATTCATTTAAACACAAAAAATGGAGTTTAGTTAACAATGAATCTTATGACCTTTGTATCATTTGAATCAAAAATAAATTTAAATAATGATAATTATATAGATATAAAATATCCATAAATTATATGAATTTGGTAAAATAAATTAATTTTTCAGTAATCAAACCATATCAAATATGTCTTAGTGCATAATAAGAAACATGTCTTAGGAAACTAAAAATTATACACAAAACCAATAACATAATTCCAGACATACACAAATGTGCATGAATCGACATTATAAAAAATTACTATATTAATAACCAATTTCATAACCTTATTCATATATATAAACTTTAATAAATTTAATTTACAATTACTCTCTACATTTATATTAGTTAGTCAATATTTATTTTCAATATTGAGTGTGAGTAATCTTCATCGTTTCGAATTAGTTTAGTAATAGTTGTGTTTTTTGTCATTATCCTCCAAAATTCCATCATTAAAAGATCTTAAAAAGATATATAATTGATTTTTTTATTATTTTTTATAATTTTATTTTCTCAATTCATAAGTATTTTAGTTATTTTACATGATGATGTGGTCAGTGAGGAGCTTGTTTTGGTAATTTATAAAGTGTGAGTTTTGTTATACTAATTAATGAGATAAATGATTATATCACCATTACATAACCCAAAAAAATAATTAATTACATATCAATATAAAATATTTATTTTCTAAATCCATACTTCATATAAATTTATAGAATCATTCATATAGGTTTTTAAACTTACCCAAGAAGCACATGCTATAATCTATGTGTGAGTATTACTAGGGAAGGGATTATTTTAATATAATTTTATTACAACCAAACTATAATTAACTTACATATATGTTATTAAGGTGATGAATCTTAATTTATATGATTTATAAAAAGAAGCTAAATGAAAACTAAGTTTTTTTACTTATATAAAAATCAATTTTTATCTATGTATGTTTATTATAGCATATTAGTTTTACATTGATTTATTATTCCAAATATTACATATAGAATTAGAAATTTATATTTATAAAATATAAATATAAGGACCTGGCCTCAAATAATACATATTTTTGGATTAAATGGATAATTCAAATTGAAGATCTTTTTAGGTTTAGTGTTTTAGAGAATTAGGTCATAACATTTACATAACAACATGAATATTACATGTAGTCAATTCTACTCAGTATCCATTTTTTCATAAAATAAAAACTCTTGAAAAAAATGACTCATGTCTAGTTACATGTTTTAGACAGAAATACTTTTCCTTGATCCCATCCTTGACCATATTCATCTTTATGTCCTGTGAAAAACATTTCAAAACATGGGATGAGCGTAAAAAGCTCAATAAGGGTTATAAAATAAGAAATAAATCATTAGTCCATCAATGTATTCAAAACATAAACTCTTTTAATTACCTAATGAAAACATATGATTTATGAATAAGACATAGAAATCACAAATCATAAAAATACTTATGGCATTCACATCATACTTACATTGTAGCTATCACAGCCACATAGGGTGTTATGTTGGAATACCCATCACAGTATATTCCCTTAATCTCTTAGGAGAAACATTTACGTTTACCTCAGCCAAAGTACCTAATGCATTGGAGAGCTATCTTGGGCTAACCCAGCCTAGGATTTTCATGGAACCAGATGTATATGTAAATAATTCCCAAGAACCATAACATATTCATAACACACACAAAAACATAAAGGAAAGATAAAATTTCCACATTTCAATCACAATATATCATTAAAATATATTGACATAAAAAATACATTATAAAAACCATATTAAATACCAAAATATGTAAAAATAATATAGTATTTATTTTCCTTTAAAAAAACACTACAGCTTGTTAAGGAAGCCAAAGATCAAATAATACTCGCGGTGGCGGAAAAAGGTCATTGTCACTGCTTACGTTAAAAAACATTCATTTTTGTCATTTATTAAAAAACTTCATATAAAAATATTCCCTTGTAATGAAATGCAAAGTGAAATGGGTTTATACACCATATAAAACAAAGTCGTGTATAAAACAATATATGCCTCAATGAAAAGAGATAGTGACAAAATCTCTTACCTCATGTCTGACTTGACCCGTTCATTCTTTAATATCCTGAATAATAAAATAAAGATAATTTCAACTTTCATAAGAATATTTTTCAATTTTATTATTCATTTTATAGCAATTATTACCATGTTATAGAAATTATGTAATCATTTAAGTTAATAATGGTTGTTTTGTCGATATTTGGTACTTGAGTAAAAAATGAACACCTTATAATTACAAGTTGTCCATGTGGCCAGTAGTTCATTATCTTAAGAATAATATTCATGATTTAGATATCATATAAATCATATATATCCAGTATATATATGTATTTATAACAGTAAATAACATCTTGGAGATAAGAAATTGAATGCACCATTCATAGAGACGGTAATTCATACGTACGCATGAACGCTACTTTCATTTCTATTTCATAATTTAATAAAATTAAAACATAATGATACATAGGTATATTATAATTCCAGTATAATATCTTATATAATATCATTAACACTATCCATTATATGTCCCAAATATGGCATTAATGAGTCATATCACTTTGAGGGGGTGGTAGTATGCACTTCCTCAAAATGAAATTATAGTGTTCACCCATTATGGGAACCATAAAGGTAAGCTATAAATGTAAAATACAAAAGAATAAAGAAAAAATAAACATAATATATATCATTTATAAATACAGTTACATCTTAATGGAAACCATGATAGGTGGTATGAGATAATCGAACAATCATCATTTTGTGAGGCGTTAGTTTCCCATCCACAGAAACAGTATGTTCGTCACCCATTAGATGGAGGTGTGTGTAAGTGCAGTTCTAATACATGTAATAACAATATCCTAGTATATTTAGTACATTAGATTTATTATAAAATAAAATATTAAAAAGTGTTTAGGGGTTGGAGAAGTAAAATAAATGAAAAGAAGTTAAGAGGAACTGTTACCTTTAATTTGGGTAACTCCGTTTAGTTTGAACCAAAATGACTTCTTAGAGTGCCTTCTACCAAGGTAAGGCTTATAGGAGGAAAATATAGATCTTAGGAGTTTATTTGGACAAGTTTTGGATGAACCAAGGTGATTGAGAGGTGTGAGGAATGAGTAAGAAATGAGGGATTTTTATAAGGGGGAGGAGGGGTACTTTAAGAAAATGTTAAAATATTATTTTATTACATAATTATATTTGGTTTCTAATGGTAAAAAACTAAATAACGTCAAAGATAAGATGACTAATGGTCGAAATAAAATCATCCAATAAAAATTGGACAGGTTTTTTATGTTATTTTAACATTTATAATCTTATTTATTTAAATAATTTATTAATGAGATAAATATTATATCATTATTGTGTCATAAATAATTTAATTTATTTGATGTCTAAATATTATAAAAACTAACATGATATAGGAAATATTTATATTTTTTTTATTAATATTTATATTCAAAAAGATAATCTATATATCCCCATTTAAAAATTAATTTACTAAAAGATATTTTTTATGTCATTTTTGTCATTACTTTAAGTTAATTAATCTAAAGTGTCATTTTCACACATAAGTGGCTCCATGGGGTTCCATATTCTACCAAAATATGACCAGGGTCGTAAATGACTCAACAAATTATATTAGGACAAGTGTTAAGGTAATTTTTTATTATTATAATATTTCTTTTTACCTTAAATTACCCTATTTACCTTTAACCACGGCAAATAAAAGTCTAATCTTAATATTCACCAAAAATTATTTTATTCTTATTGAACCACATTTTACATAATAATAAGAACAATGTATGAAGGATTTTGAAAATTCAATTCACAGAAGCAGTAAAATTTCATTTAAATAAAAAATTCAGTTTTTTAACTATTACTAAGTGGTTGACTATTCATCAAAAATTAAAGTTTTTCAAAAAAATAACAAAAATTCAGCCTAAGCTGTATTTGATATTCAAAATTAAAAAATGATGTCTATTTTACCAAATTAAAAACATAAAATTTGAATTAATTAATTTAAAATTAATTCCCGTTGTCCAAAGAAATAGTGTGTTTTTAAGAAACAATAACTATCAAAAGATTGATACTTTTATGTGTCCAATTTCAAAGTGAAATTAATTACAATGACCAAAATTGGATAAAATGGGAAAAATTTATTCTAATTACACTTTAAAACCAATTAAAAAGATAATATAACCATATAAATATATTATATTAAAAAAAGTACTTTTAAATTAAAATACATTATTTTTCACTATTCGTTAAAAAATGAACTTTATCAGAAAAGTACCAAAAATTTCCCCAATGTTAATTTGGATATCCCAAATTTAAAGAAAAATTTTATTTTGTCAAATAGAATATATAAAAATGACGAAAAATATATTTAATGAGGGTTCTCCATCAAAAGGCTGTAAATCGACCTTTTACTAAATATTAGAGTGTTTATGCTTAAAATTAGATTCATTCATATTTTAATCCCATAACATTTATTGGATAAATGTAAAAAGAATTAACAAACATATTTAATTATATTGTATCTAGTTCTATTCATTCTCTTCAATACAATGGCTCGGTGTTAACTACTATTTAAAATAATAATAATATATTATTAATGTGCAACGTAAGATTTCAAAGAAACCCATTGTTTGGTATCAGGTAAGCCATTGAACATAGTGTCCCATATAAAGTAAAATAAATATTTAATTCACATATATTAATAAAATATTAAAATAGATTATTCTTTATTTACTTGGGATGTTACATCCTTCCCCCCCTTTTGGGAATTGTGTCCTTGCAATTTATTTTCACTTATCAAATAAATGGGGGGTACTTATGGAACATATAATTTTAATATTCCCACATTTCCTCTTCAACCATATGGTTTTTCCACAAAACCTTTACCTGGTAAATTACCTTATTCCAAAAGCATTTCTCTCTACGGTCAAGAATCTGGACTTATTGTATCTCATAAGAGAGATTCTCTTCCAACTAAAAAACCTATGGGCTCAAAACATGAGATTGATCTAGAATATACTTTCTCAACATTAAAACATGAAAAACATTATGTACCTAGGATAAACATGGAGGTAAAGCCTCTATATAAGCAACTGATCCATCTTTCTCCAGGATTTCATAAGTTCTAATGAACCTCCTCAGACTCAACATTCCCTTCTTACCAAAACGCATCACACTTTTCCATGGAGAAAATTTGAGAAAGACATGATCACTGACCTCAAAATATAGACCCTTACTCTGGTTATCTACATAACTTTTATGCCTCCTCTGAGCTGTTCTCATGTTCTTCTGAATCAACTGAACCTTTTATGCCATCTCTTCTACCAATTCTGTTCCCAACAGCTTCCTTTAACCTACTTCATCCCAAAATGATATAGTTCGAAAACGATTTCAATATAAAGCCTAAAATGGAGCCATATGTATACTGGAATGAAAATTGTTATTATAAGATAATTCAACCAAAGAAAGATGTTGTTCGCAACTTCCATGGTAATCCAGTGAACAATCATGTAGCATATCCTCCAAGGTATGAATTGTTTGTTCTGACTGCCCATCTGATTACGGATGAACAAATGTACTAAAATTTAATTCAATACCCAATGACTTATTAATGCCTTTCCAAAATTTAGAATTAAACCTGGGATTACGATCAGATACAATGGAGAGGGGCACTCCATGAAACCGGACTATCTCTTTAACATACTACCGAGCAAGTTGATATAGAGACAAAGTATCTCTAAATGGAAGGAATTGAGAAGATTTAGTCAACCGATCATCAATAACCCATATTGCATTATTAAATCATGATATATTTGGTAATCCCACAATGATGTACATGGATATATTTTTCCATTTACACTCTAGCACCGGTGAAGACTAAAGCATCCCTTTCGATAACTTCCACTCTACTTTAACTTGCTGAAATGTAAAACACTTCACAGTAAAATCTGCAATATCTCATTGCATTCCATCCCACCAGTAATACTCCCGAAGGTCTCTATACATTTTAGTACTACCAGGATGAACTGAAAACAGGGAACTATGAGCTTCACATAACAACTCATTCTTCAACTATGAAACACAAGGCACACATAATCTTTTTCTAAACCTCGAAACACAATCATTACCAATGTTAAAATCATGAAAATTTCCCTTCTGAACCAACTCTACTTTTTACTGTAACAAACAATCTTCTATCTGTGTTTTCTTTATTCTGTTTGATAGAGATGATTTCACTGACACCTACAACAAAAGATAAGATTTTCTTGCAACAACAACTTATATGCCAAATTTCATTAAATCAAAAACCATATGGTTTCGTTCCAAACGTATCATGGTTAATGAAACATTACTTTTTTGTCTCAAAGAATCACCCTCTTTATTTTCATTTCTTGGGTAGTAAAGGATCATGCAATCATAATCCTTGATTAATTCCAACCATCACTTCTATCTCATGTTCAATTCTTTTTGAGTGAATATATACTTCAAACTTTTATGGTCAGTATATATTTCACATTTTACTCCATAAAAATGATGCCTCCAAAATTTTAAAAGGAAAATCAACAACATCTAATTCCAAATCGTGTGTTGGGTTATTTAACTCGTGAGGTTTCAACTGACATGAAGCGTAAGCAATTACCTGATCATTCTGTATAAGGACACAACCAAGTCCTTTCAACAAAGCATCACTATAGATAAAAAACTCACAATTTCTGGAAGGCAGTGCCAAAACTAGATCATTTAACAATCTTCTTTTCAATTTCTGAAAACAATCATCACATTCTTTTGTCCAAAGGAACATAAAACCTTTTCGAGTTAACATAGTAATTGGACTAGATAAATGTGAAAAATTCTCAACAAACCACTGGTAAAAACCTGCTAAACCAAGAAAACTACATATCTCAGTGTTATTTGTGGGTCTTGGCCATTCTTTAACAACTTTTATTTTAGAAGGATCAAATGTTATGCCATTTTTTGAAACAATGTGACCTAGGAAAGAAATTTTATGTAACCAAAACTCACACTTGCTGAATATCCCAAATTTTTTTCTTTTAAGGTTTGCAATACAACACTTAAATGAATTTCATTTTCCTCTTTACTTTTGGAATACAAAAATATCATCAATGAACACAACAAAAAACTTATCCAAGAACTAACAGAAAATTCTATTCATAAGATCCATGAATACCACAAGTGCATTGGTTAAACCAAAAGGCATAACTACAAATTCATAATGGCCATATCTAGTACGAAATGTGGTATTTGGAATGTCGGCTACCTTTACTTTCAACTGATAGTGCCCCGAACTTAAATCACTCTTCGAAAAATTATGATCTCCCTAGAGCTGATCAAAAAAATCATTAATATGAGGCAAAGGATAATTTTTCTTAATAGTGATGTTATTTAATGCTCTATAATCAATGAAAAGCCTCATTGAACCATAATTATTTTTAAAAAATAAGACAACGGAACCCCATGGTGATGTGCTAGGTCAAATGAAAACATTATCTAATAACTGCTGCAATTGCTTCTTTAACTCTAAAAGTTAAATATGATCCATTCGATCAGGGGGTTTTGAAATTGGCCTAGCATCATGAATTAAGTCAACAGTAAATTCAAATTCCTGATCAGGTATAATACCAGGAAACTCATCAGAAAAAACAACAAGTTACTCATTTACCACTAGCACATCATTAATCTCAACACATCCTTTATTTTCAAAAATTTGAGAATTATAACATTCATTTCCATCTTTTACAATTTTCTCACCTTCCTAATATGTTATAAAAATAAAGGGTTCATTCTTGAAGAAAAATTGAAAATTATTCTGAAAAGAAAACTTTTTAGCTATGCAGTCAATCTTAGCATGATAATAAAAAACCCAATCCATACCTAAAATAACATCAAACTCTTCTAGAGGTAAAACAATAAGTTTTATAGGTAGATTCTTCCCACACAAAAGGGCATGAAGGTTATTATAATTTCTTTTTGTCTCAACATTTCCCCCCAATGTTTTTACCATAAGTTCAGGATTCATATCATGAAATGGAATTCCAAATTTACTAGAAAACTTCTCAGAAATGAAAGAATGTGTAGACCTTGAATCAAATACCACATTGGAATAATCTAAACAAACAAAAAGTGTACCTGATACTACTTCATTTAATGGCCCAACATCTACCGAAGTAGTTGTAGATGATTTCACTACCCCTTTGTGCTATTAGTCTTTCTGTTTTCCCTCAGTTGAGTTCTTCATTGGACACTCATTTTCATAATGACCCATTTCATTGCACTTAAAACATTTTACTGACTATAAATCGTTATTTTTCTTACCGTTAACTAGATCTTTATCAGTGAATTTTCCATCCTTATGTCCTATTTAACCAAATTGGTAGCACTTAACAAAAATCAAAAAACATTCCCCAGAATTAATTTTACCATAATTTTAAAAGACTTTAAACTTAATTTTCTTACCATCAGAATTTTTTGAAGAGTTCTTCTCTTTTTCCTGCAACCTCGACCTCTTATTCTGTTGTTTTTAAAAGAACACCTGATCATCGGCAAACTCCATTTCCACATTCTCTACACATTGAACATGATTTTCATAACTTGTGAACTCATGAGAAGCTAAATCCATTAGATACTTTGGATTTAATACTGAGTAAAAACGGTTCATTTTAATATCAAGATCTTGTATGAAATATGGAGCATACCTTGCCATTCGAATGAATTTTTCTTCATAAGTGGCCACTGAGTCATCATCCGGCCTCAATTCTAGGAATTGTTTTTTCCATTCTAAGACGAACCACCTTAGAAAATTATTTCTCAAGAAACATACATTTGAATTCATCCCAATAGAGAGAAACAATCTCCTCACTATCCCTGATATTTTTCACCATCGACCACCATTGATCAGCTTCACTTTCAAATCGGTAAACAACGAGACTGAACTTTTGATGTTTTGAACAACCCATGACATCGAAAATATTTTCAAGTGCTTTAATCCACCCTTCTGCTAGTACTGGGTCAGATGATCCTCTGAATGATGGGGGATGTTACCTCATGAAAGGCTCCACTACTGACATGTTCCTCTATGGTTGATCTGGCTGATCTTGTACATGGATACCACCAACATTTATAGCCTCAGTCAACTATTCCATCACTGCAAAACACTGTTCAGTTCCGATTCCGATCATCCCAAGTTGCTGATTTTGAAGGTTGTCTTCCTCCTGATGTCATCCCAACGTAGCTTCCCTGTTTCCTCTGCGGAAAACCATTCTGAACACATAAATATATTAGCCGAAGAAAAATGGTAATCTGTAAAATCTATACCATTTCAATCATAACAGCAGTTAAAAAAATAATTTATGGATATTAAATTAACTATATTCTAACTCCTAATGTTTTCTAAACCGACCTCTGATACCAACTATATGGAACTGGCCTTAAACATTATATATTCTTGAATTAAAGGGATAATTCACATTGAGGATATTTTCAGGTTTAGAGTTTTATAGAATATTATCATAACATTTACATAACTACATGAATATTACATTGTTTCAATTCTACCCAGTATCCATTTTTTCATAAAATAAAAACTCTTAAAAAAAGAGTCATATCTAGTTCAATGTTTTATAAATCCAGACTTTTCCTTGATCCCATATGTGACCCTGTTCATCTTTATTTCCTGTGAAAAACATTTCAAAACATGGGATGAACAAAAAAAGCTCAGTAAGGGTAATAAAATAAGAAATAAATCATTTGTGTATCAATACATACAAAACATAAACTCTTTTACTTACCTCATAAAAACATTAGGTTTATGAATAACACACAGTAATCACAAATCATAAAATTACTTTTGGCATTCATATCATACTTACATTATAGCTATCACAACTACATAGAGATTTTCGTTGGAATACCCATCATAGTATATTCCCTAAATCTCTTTGGAGAATCATTCACGTTTACCTCCATGACGTATCCCAATACATTGGAGATCTATATTGGGCCCACCCGACCTAGTATTATCACGAAACCACCTGCATATGTAAACAATGCCCAAGAACCATTACATATTCATAACACATAAAACAAACATAATTGAAAGATAACATTTCCACATTTCAATCACAATATATCATTAACATATATTGAAAAAAAAATCCATTATAAAAACCATTTTCAATACCAAAATATTCAAAAATTATATGGAATGTATTTTCCTTTTTTAAAAAAACACTACGGTTTGTTAATGAAGCCAAAGATCAAATAATACTCAAAGTGGTGGAAAAAGGTCATTGTCACCACTTACATTAAAAAACATTCCTTTTTGTTGTTTAGTAAAATGATTCGTATAAAAATATTCCCTTTGAATGAAATAAAAAGTCAAAGGGTCTTATACATCGTATAAAAGAAAGGCGTGTATGTGACGCCCCAACCCTAGTTACCCAGAGTCGGTGCATTATTACATAATATTGGCATGGTCATGAAATATCAAGTCTCGAAAGACCGATTAGTTTAGTAGCTATGGAAACACTAGATATATTCATAAGTCTTACATTACACCATAAAGTGAAAAAAAAACTAAACAACGTCTTTTCTTCATATCCCCTCATACTATCCTGGTAGTTCATTCATAAAATACTTCTTCACATCATGGGAAAAATAAAACATTGAAAGGGGCGTGCTCAGATGCTCAGTAAGGATAACAACATAGCAGAAACTTTCATACATAAACATAAACATTTACGGCAATGTATAACTAAAAAAAACCTTTTAATCTTGAACATCAATATAATATGGCAAAGGTAAAATGAAATAATGCCATTTACTTATTCAGATGGATATCATACTAGTTGAATAATAAGATGAAATATCAATAACCACATTCATAATAATGGAATGCATAATGCCAGACTATCATTATCACATAGTCAAGGCCTTGTGCCAAGACTAAAAATAAGTTTTTTTCAAGGCCTTGTGCCAAGAAACTAGTTTGTCTCATGAGACCTACCGATGCATCGAGGAGCTATAGCGGGCTCTACCCGTCACTTACTAAGTCCAATTCATTCCTCATATGAAAAGTTTTAAACATAACATAAACATTCGTATTGAAACTAGAATGCGAAATGTCAACAATTTATCCATAAACCATGAAAGGTATAAAAATAGAACATCCACAGCCAAACATATCACAAAACCTTTAATATAATATGGATGTTTTGTATCATAATAAATCTACATCAAATAAACTTAAAATCCATCAAAGGATGTTGAAATAGATGAAATCAAAACTATTTGAGAGAAATATCCCTTTTTTTAAATCATTTAAATGTCACATAATTATAAAAGGAAAAATTTACATTGAAAATATTCTTATAATCTTATAACTCAAGCTAAAAAAGTGCAATAATATAAAATAAATTATTTTCAGTGTTGCGTGAAATGAAAAATATCAAAAATATTTATTTAATTCAAAAAATAATAATTCCCAAATTGTGGGGTGTTACATTATAACCACCTTCAAATGAATTTCTCCAACTAAAATCATAAGAGTTATCGAAGGTTTAATACTTGAAAGACTCATTCATAGAAACCCACAAAGTACAAATTAATATTAAAACCTCCCTTAAAAATTAATGTTGTAACTATAAAAGTTAATCGATGTAACATATAACTAAGTTTCCTCATAGGAGGACATTGGTTGGGAGTGATGATTAGTAATGGAGGAAAAGATGAAATATTTATATCGAGTATTTTAGGTCATCAATCACAAAAATTGGAATTATCAATGAAAATTTCAGGGCCATAAAGTCAAAAATCTATGATGATTTATAAGGCTATCAGTTCAATAAAAAACAAGGTATTAGGACAACATAATTTCTTATCATTATCCCATCATTGAGTAATTATTTTTATTGAACAAGAATATGAGGAAATATAACTACCTTATGTTATTACCTTTCTTATGCACAATCCCAACCTTTGGTTATGCCTTTATAGATTTAGACATCATCTCTTACCATATGAAATGAATGATAATTATTTTTTATTCCTAAAGTAAAAACATATTATGAGATCCATGATTATTCAACCAATCTATCTTTAGCATCCCTCAACTCAAATTGGTTATCCAATAAAAATAAGTCCTTAATTGGTGAGATAGTACATTAATCTCAAAAACATTATTTTAAGATTGACTCAAACATTCCATAAATGGATAAACTTATAACCCTTCCAAAATATAATTCACCTTTTTTCTTAAATATTCTCTTATTTGATACCAAAAACATTTTTATTGGATACCTGGGTTAATCCTTTTATTAGTAGATTATTAAATGAGATTTTATTATTCCAAAATCCATGTATAGGGGTATACTCACATGAAAACACACTAAAGGATTAACAATAATATTATCATATATATGATTCATACAAAATCAAACATTAACTGCACAACTATATGGGGAAAGGATAAGTTTTACCCAAATTTTCATTATTCACTTCATCCACTATGATTTCAAATTCCTTAACATTGTCCATTTTCCTCAGAGGCTATTGTGTCTTATCATCCATATTTTCCCTTGGATTGGGGAATTGATTCACATAATCACCAAACTCCATGCACATGAAACACTGAGTGTCAGTGGTTCATTCTGTTGATATTTCTCTCCATTCATTTAATTAAATTTCCTCTTCTCATTTATTCTACATTAATTTTATCAATTTACAAGAATCCCACACTTGAAACACCATCTTGTTCCATTAATTCACTCTCCTAAGTTCACTTTCCCACAGTTTTGTAAATGATGATATTGAAACTTTTTCTTCTATCCATGGTTTTTAGATTCCCCTTTGAACTCCACTTCCCTTTACTTGTTTAAAAAATGAGATTGATATGTAACTCCAACCTATGCTTCAACATTGATTTCACAATGCACAATCTCTTCATTACTACTAAATTTACATGGGTACAACACCCTTCTAAGTATTTTCTTTAATTTACTAAAGAACTACTAAACATAAGTTTCGGGTTGGATGTATTGGATCGAAATGGATATGATATGGAACAAATACTAGAGGGGGGGTTCAATTTTATGTTTAAAAACATCTATTAAAAACATTATGTAAGGTCCTTAGTTTAATATGACACAAACTAAAACAATTCACAAAGCCACTTATAATAGCAGAAAAATGATCAGACTTACTCTTGGTCTGATGTTATGATACCACAGGTTATGAAACAATTGTATTCAGGTTGAATAAAATTATTAGAGTATATCAATTGTAAATGATTCTACCATATAGTGTATAGAATCAATAATTAAATGTATAAACAATAACTTAAACAAGTACAATTTAAATGAATACTAAAAGAACAAAGAAATAAATGTATTCTTTATATATTAAAAAACATATATATAATAGTAAATGGTATTACAATCATTTTATCCCAAACAGAAGGATATCCTTTCACATAGGGTAATAGGTATGTCTTACCAACTCCAGTATCCACTCATTATGATGATTGGTACATCTGCCTTTATATCCCACCAAGCCCTCCATTTTATAGGTAATCAACACCTCTGTCTTACAAACACCTGAATGCCTTCGATATGATGATTGATCACACCGTCTGCCAATCCATGACAATACTCAATTGTTAACACCTGGTCCGACTCACAAATCAAAACAATGTACTTATTGAAATACAAAAAACAAGAACGATCCATCCACGTTTTCTAATTTCAAGGATTTCTCATGAAGCAGGAGATAAGTCACATGGTCGCTCTCTAGAACATGGAAGGGGAAAATTTTGTTTTATATAGTTCAAATAAACTATTATTTATAGGACTCAAGATCCAACAGTCATATTTTCTCCAATAGACATACTTATTAGAAAATTTGGGGGGACTTGGACACCTAGAATTGAAACTTTCATATTGAAATAGAAAACACAATATCGTTTTGATTAGTTTACATCTAAATCCATGAAATCATTTTGGTTAAAACCATAGATATGTGAAAATAAAAACATGATTACGATTATTTCAAGACTTGGGTTTTGATAAAAGAATGAAATTATACATATGATAAAAGTATATCATGAGTACGACAAATATTGGTGATATGATGTTAAGTATGAGTAATATTGTCAGTATGTATATAATGCAAAGTACTGATATGATGCAAAGTGGGTACGTTGGTCAATGTTAGTATGATAAAAAAAGTGGTTATGATGGTCAATGTTAGTACGATAAATATATTTCATACGATGGTTAAAGTCAGTATGATAAAACAGTGAGTATGTGAACAGAATGGGTAAAAATAATAAAGCATATTCGAAGTAGATTATTTACATAAGAATTGAATATAATGAAATTTGTGATTTACAAAAAAGGCCTAAATGTAAAAATAATAATACTTTCGACTTAACAATCTTCCCTTTTATTAAAGAACACAAAACAATTTAAAACTATAAAGAAATACTTATCTCCCTCTAAGTTATAAAAACTCTTCTGAATAAAGAAATTAATATAACTAACTCCCCCTTACTTATTGAATGTATTTCATTTATATAGATTTACCTTGTTTTAGTTTGTTCTCTTATTTAATGTATTACATTTAAGTAAAACATTAGGTATTCACTCCTTAGGGAATTCCCCCTTTGTAAAACATATTTGAATGAGTATTTCTTCGAAGAAATTCATTTATAATAATGTCTTTGAAGACATATCGATAGAAGTATCGGCAGAATATGGAGACATAAATCTAATTGATGAAATAAATAATCGTACTAAGGTTTAAGAGAAGGATTAGTGCTTCACCTTGAAATTTTGAAGAACCGATGTGCGTTTGAAGAGGGGGGGGTTCCCTATTTATAGGAAAATTTGGGCCACCATTGGTCTTCTACAGTTGAGATTTGAAGATAAAGTATCTAATGGTAGTAAAAATTAATTTTTTGAGGTTTTTAAAAAAATAATTTAAAAAATGGGAAACAATAACATAAAATAAAAGTTATACAAAAATGAAAAGAGAATGTACGTATCGAAGATTTCATGTTTTTTTATTTAATACTATTATTAAAGTACAAACAAAATAAAATTCAGAAAATAAATAGTCAAAATAAGGAAGGTTAATACAATCAAATATCAAACTGATAATAAAGAAAGTGAATAATCTCAGTTGTCAACACCATAGATTGAGTTTTTTCAGACCAATTACTAATTCATTACTCTAGGTTGTCAAGCTGATAGAATGAGTTTTCTCAAACTGATTAGAAATAATGTCATTAATATATGCTGTCAAGATGATGAAAAAAGCATGAATACCTTAGGTATTCAAACCGATGGACAGTGTGTCAAGCCGATAGACAGAGTGTTAAGGCGATTGGTAGAGTGTCAAGCCGATTGACATAAAACAAATATGAAATAAACAATATAACAAAACAGAGAAGTTAAAATAATAATTTTTTGAAATAAGATAAGAAATAAATAAAAGTAAATAATTAAAATTTAAAATATGAAACAAAAATGAAGAGAAATAAAAAAAAGAACTGATAAAATATAATAATAAAAATCATGTTCTCACCTTATGAAGAGGATTAGTTTGTTGTAAGGACATTTTAAATATAGGAATTATATGTGAGTGATTATTCTATTGTAATCATTCCAAGATTTTGTTTAATATATTAAAATCTATTAGTAGGTACCGGTTTTGTAAAAATATCAGCATCTTGTTATAGCATTCCAATGAATTATAAAATGATATCTCCTTTGATTGTGTGATCCCATAGAATGTGATTCCTAATTTATATGGGTTTTTCATGGGAGTTATGTTCATTGTTTTTACTTAGAAAAATTGAACTTTTGTTATCGCAAAATATTTGAGTTTTAGTAAAACTCATGTTATAGTCTATGAGTGTGTGTTGTGTCCACAACACATTATCAAAACAACTTTTGGATACAATATATTCACATTTAATAGAGGAGAGTGAAACTGAATGTGTTTTTTGGATGAAAAATAAACTAAATTATCTCCTAATAAATGAAAAGTTCCAAAAGTACTCTTCTGATCCATTCTACAACCACCAATGTCAGTATCCAAAAAACATTTCAATTCCAAATCATTTTCAGAAAAATAAAAAAGGCCTAAATCCAAAGTTTATTTAAAATAGTGTAAAATTATTTTCCAACATTTAAATGGGATTGTTTATGATTTTATTGATATATATCACATAAGCCTACAAAGAACATTAATTCTGGAAGACTATTTATTAATTATAGTAAGCTTCCAATCATGCCTTCAAATTTTTTTAATTAAATATTTTCCATCTTCGTCAGGATCAATAGTGGATGAGTTTCCAATGAGAGTACTAACACTTTTACTATTTTCATATCCATACTTTTTGAGTAATTATTTGATATAGTTTTGTTGAGATATATATATAACTTCTAGTTTTTGGGAAATTTTAAATATGAGAAAGAATGTTAATTCACCCATCATACTCATTTCAATCTTATAATTCAATAGATTCTCAAATGAATCTATTAAATAATTTTGAGTTGATCTGAAGATGATGTCATCAACATAAATTTGAACAATCATATCATTTTTTCCTTTTTAATGAAAATTATTTATTCAGATATTCCTTTGATGTAATTTTTTTTGTAACCAAAATCATGTTAGCCTATCATACAAAGATCTGGGGGCTTATTTTAGACTATAAAGGGTCCTGGTAAGTTTTTAAACTAATTCAGGATGTTTTGTATCTTCAAAACTATGGGGTTGGTCTACATAGACTTCCTACTATACATATCCATTATGAAAATACACACTTAATATTCATTTGAAAGAGTTTGAAATTGAATAATGCTGCAAAGGATCGTATAATTCTAATAGATTTGATTCTAACTAATGGAGGATAGTTTTCATCTTTGTATATTCCTTCTTGATTATTATAGCCTTTAGTAGCTAGTCTAGATTTATTTCTAACAGTAACACCATTTTCATTGAATTTGTTTCGGAAACACCTTTTTACTCAAATAATTGACGTATCCTTAGGTTTTTCAACCAAGGTCAAGAATTTATTACTTTAAAATTCCTTTAGTACATATTTTATAGCCTTTATCCAATATTCATCACCTAAATCCTCACTTGGAGTTTCAGGTTAAAATTTAGATAGAAAAGAAAGATATTATATTTCCTTTATTAATTAATTTTTAGTCCTTACTGGTTTATTTACATCACCAATGATGTTGTCCCTGGGATGATTCCTAAGTAATAATTGATTTGGGTTATGTAAAACCTGCTCATTAGCATAAGGTAAAAAATCTTCAGGTAAATGTCTCAGAAACAATTTCTTGAGTATTTACAATATTTAAAGGATATTATTTCAATGTTTTATAGTTATTTTTGGAAAACACTTCATAACTAGAAGTTTGAGGTTGTTTGAAAACCAAAGGGTCAGATTTATCAAACATAACATGTATTATTTCTTAAATTACACAAGTTGTTTTATTGAAAACTGTAAAAGATTTAGAAGTAATGGAATAACCTAAAAATATTACTTCATCATAATTAGGTGAAAACTTATGTAAGTGATATTTTGTATTTAAAATAAATACTTTCCAAACAAATATTTTGATGTATGAAACTTTTGGTTTTTGGAATATATACAACTCATAAGTATTTCTATTAAGAAAAGGTCAAATTAAAACTCGATTTATAGTATAACAAGTAGTACAAATAGCTTCATCCCAAAAATGTTTCTCTATTGCGTATTCACTCAACATGGTTCTTGTTATCTCTTCTTGAATTCTATTTCTTCTTTCAACACCACCATTGGTAAAATATTTTTTGTTCAGAAATTTTGTGTGTAATACCTTTCTTACTAAAGAAAATTTCAATATTGGTATTTAAAAATTCACCACCATGATCACATTAGATATTTATTAATGGTTGGTTTTTCTCATTTCTAACTTTTGTAACAAAATTTTTAAATGAAAAAAGTTTTTTATTTTTTAGTGAGAAAATACACCCATTTAAATATATTATAGTCATCAAATAAAACAAATACATAATTCTTGCCTATAATACTTCCAGTTTTTGTGGGTCCAAAATGATCCATGTGAACTAACTATAATGCATTGGTAGTTGTGACCTCACTGATTGATTTAATTCTTGAATTATATTTTCTTCCATACCGACAAGGGTTACAAACATTAGAAGAATCGAATCTATGCTTAGGTAGATCTTTGAAAAGTCATTTATTAGAGAGTTTATATAATTTTTTCAAATTACAATGTCCTAGTATTCTATACCACAACCTTGATTGGACTTCCATTTCACTTATATAGGGTATGTCTTAGATTGTAATGTCTTCTAAGTTAAAAGTGCAAACATTCTCAAGCCTTTGGGCAGAGAGAATGACTTCATCCATTGAATTGTGGACTATACATTTATCATTCCTAAAATTCACATGGTAAAATTTATCACATAATTGACTTATGATAATGAGGTTGTTCTTAATACCATTATCAAATAAAACAATAGAAATCAAATTTTGACCATGTAAAACAATATTACATATACCAATAATATTTCCTTGAGAATTGGTTCTGAAGGTAAATTTTATACCATTCATCTTGATAACCATTTCAAATAATTTTATTTTACAATAAATATTCCAAGAACAACCAATATCCATATACAATGTATTTTTGTTGTTTCTTTTTTGGTTTTAGTGAAAAAAAATTAGTCTTTTGGAATCCAAAATTGTTTGGATCTGTAAATGTTAGAAGGAAAAATATTTGGAATCCACATTTCTTTGGAATAGTTTTCTTAGTTGAAACCCAAAGATTGTGATTTATTTAGAGAATATTTTTTATTCCAATGACCACCACTTTGACACTTAGTGCATAATGGGGCCTTTTTTGGAACAAAATAGTTATTTTTAAAAACTGGTTTTGAATGGGTGTAACCAATTCCTTGACTATTACTATGAATTCATATTTGAGAATACATCTTATCAAAATTCACTTTTTTGGATATTAAATTAGATAAAATTTTATTCGAATAATAGATCTTAGATATTATCCTAATGACCAAATTCTTATCCTCATTTTTATTTGTTTTAGAATTGATTTTTTCATCTAAAATAGTTTTCTCAGAAAATATATTTTCAAAATACTTCAAAAGTTTTTTCTTTTTAGAATTAACTTTCTCATGTTTTTTAGGAAAAATTTCAATCTCAAGAGTTTTAGAATCATGATCTTCAGAGTGTTCTGATACTTCTCTAGTTAAAATTTTAATCCTAATATTTTCTTTTTTATGTTTCCTAGAAACTTTACAATTTTCATTTTCTAAAAGTTTAAAATGTCTAGATACTTCGTCATAAGAAAATAATGAATATGTATTATATAATGATAATGTTTCCTCATCATAAAAATAATATTTATCAAGATAATTTTTATTGAATAATATATTAGTAATTGATTCAGAACTTTTCATCTTGTCTATAAAGAAATGATAAGATGTTTTGTAAAGAAGTCAAATATTCTTGTGATTTGAGATATCACTATCAGGAGAATATTTAGAATAATAACCTCTACTGGAACTCCAAGAATTATTTACATTCAATACTTTCTTTCCCTTGGATTTATAGAACCTATTATTATTATTATATAAATATCTTTTCATTCTATCCTTTTTTTTAGCATAAGACAATCATGGTTAAAATGTCATGCTCCTTTACAATCACAACATGTGACTTCAGAATCCTTTCTATCCTAGTTACCTTTATACGTATTTTTGTTTATATATTAAAAATAATTTATTCCACCAATTTTTTTCATTATTCTAGAAAGATTTTCAAGATCATTCTCTGACTGCTTTATATCACTGGAATCTGATAAGGCTTCAACCATTATCTTTCTAGACTATGTTTTAATATGTTATTGAGAAATGGAATGATTAGATGTTGTAATGAATGATACTCCACCATTAGTTTTAAACTTTATCTGAATCTATTCTAATTCTTCCTACATATTGAAATAAATTTCTCAAGAGATCATCAAGAGTAAGATTCGTAATATTTCAAGACTCATTAACTATGGTCCTTTTGGATTCCCATTCATTTGGCATAATTTCTATGAACTTATCGACTAAAACTTCAAGTTTTAAATTTTTCTCTCCCGTAGCATGAATGCTATTAGAAATTATCATAAATATTTATTGATCTTTAACTACAGTTCCACCATAAGGAAATTAAAATGCTTGCTACTCACATATTAGAACTGAAATTATTGTTTCAACAAATTTGGAAGTACCACAGTGTGTAATATCTAATTTATTCCATATGTTATTTGCAGCTACACCTGAAGAGATTTGACTATAAATATTTCATGTCATAGAACACAATAAGTAATTTTGTACCTTATAGTTTAACTAATATTCAGGTTTTTCTTGAGCTATAAAAGATTTGACTTCTTTCTCAGGAATCTTATAGTCATCAGGGATCAAAATGAAGTTATCTACACCATTATTTATAATAAAAGTCTTTGTATGATCTCTCTAGTAGTAAAAATAATTTTCGTTAAAGATAGGTTGAATTTAATGATTATGATTGCCTATTAAACCTAAATTTATCCTCACTTCTATCATAAGAAATCAAAATACTCTTTCCAGAATTACAAGTTAGTGAATCTAAAAGAAATATTAAAACAAAGAAGTGTAAAACCTACTGTGATACAAATTTTTGGATTGAAATAGTTATGAGATGGAAAAAATACAAGTGGGGTGAATTGTATGTTTAAAAATTTATATTAAAATCATTAAATAAGGTTATTAGTTTAAAATGGCATAAACTAAAACAATTCATAGATCCTTTTATAAAATAAAAAAATGATCAGACTCACTCTTGGTCCAATGTTATGATACCACAGGTTATGAATATATTATATTCTTGTTGAATACAAATATCAGAGTATATCATGTGTAAATTATTCTACGATATTGCAAATATAATCAATACTGAAAAGTATAAATAATAACTAAAACAATTACAATATAAAAGAATAAAAATAGAAAGAATAAATAAAAGGATTATCTTTCTATTAAAAAAAGTAGAGGAAAAGTTAATGGTATTATAATATTTTTATCCAAAATATAGAGGTATCATTTAACCTAGTATAATAGTTCTGTCTTACCAACATCGGTAATCCCTAGATACAATGATAAGTACATCTATCTTGATATCCTCACAAGCCCTAGATTTTATAGGTAATCAGCACCTCTGTCTTTAAAACAACTGAGATCCCTTGAAACAATGATCGGTCACAATGTCTGCCTATCCTTGGAAGACCTCAATCATTATCACCGGATCATATGCATAAATTAAAACAAAGAACTTATTGAAATAAAAAACTAAGAATTTTTTGTTAATGTTTTTTAATTTCATGGCATTCGCACGAAGCAGTTGATAAGTCACATAGTCTATCTCTAGAACATGGAAGGAGAAAATTTTGTTTTATCTGGTTCAAATGACCTCCTGTTTAAACTCCTCAGGTTCCAACAATCATACTTTCTCCAACTGTCAAATTTCTCCGGAAAATTCAAAGGGACATGGACACCTAGCATTGTAACAGCCATACTAAATTAGAAAAAACAACATCATTTTGATTAGTTTACAACTAACTCTCTAACATCATTTTGGATAAAACAATATATATATGAAAATGAAAACCTTACTATAATTATTACAAGACTTGGGTTTTGATAAAATAATGAAATAATGAATATGATAAAAGTGTAACATCAGTAATATTGATATTTCAAATTCAATGAAAAGTATGATTAATACTGTGGGTATGTATATAATTCAAAGTATTGATATGATACAGAGTGGGTACGATGGTCAATGTAATTAAAATAAATAGAGTGGGTACTATGGTCAATGTTTTTATGATAAAATATTGAGTATGATGAACAGATTGGATAAAAAATAAAATTTTACTCAAAGTAATGTATTTACTTAATAATTGAATATAAAGATATTTTTGATATCCAAAAAAGGACATAAAATTCAAAATAATACTTTTGACTTCATAATATGATAATACCAGAGACATACCTTGGAAGTCCTATAAAATTGGCCACATATATATCAACAAATTCTTCATCATTTTACTTCAATTCAGGGAACTTATTTTCCATCATCATGCGAAGAAAATGAGGAATGTACTTATTGAGGAATAATTTTTAGTACTCATCCAAATCCATTGATTCAATTCTATCTTGCCTCCTCATATTCTTGATTAAATTGCACAACTGTTCTGACTCACATTCGACCTGATAAATAGATAGAATGAAATTCTATAGATCCAAGCACTTGATAAAAGATAATATATTATATATAGTACCAATCCAATGTTCAGGAATAAGTAGATTAGATTACCATCTAAAATAAGTTGGATGATGCCTCATGAAGGACTCTACAGAATGTTGTTCCCTCCTCTTCTCATTTGGAATATCATCATGATTCATAGCTCGAGAAATCTGTTAGAGTATAACTATGATGTTTTGTATTCTACCCTTCATATAATTTGAATATCCAGTAGGACATCCATTGCATTGTATGTCATAATAACCATTAAAGTAGTTCCTTTAGGTTCTAGCCATTGACTAAAACCAAAAGTATAGATTATGAAATAGTTATCTTAATTAGGAACCACATAATCCTGAAAAGTCTCTTATATGATGTCTAAATTATTAAAACTTATTTAATTTATGACACCTTAGGTTTAACCTAGGTTCTTTATAGCCAAATTATATTTGATTCCTCCATGATGGTTCATGAAGATTTCATGATTTCCAAAATCATATCTCTAAGGAGTGTTAATCCATGTGTCCAGCAAGGCATGTTGTCATGTACCAGATTACCCTGAGTAAGGCTCAAAATATCCGGTTGGAGTTTTTCTCCAAGGTACATCTCTACCAGAGCCACATCAAACTATATAATCTATACATGGATGTATTTATAGGAATCCATGTGCTCTATACTTTACCAAAATTCCATGAATTTTTTCACAAACGTTAACTAATCCTTATAATAATCCATAGATACATCCCAAGACATATCCATATGAATATACTAATGGATATCACTAATGATTTCTCATCATAGTTTCCAACTTTTGACGAAACCCTTCCTTTAATACCAACTATGGTGAACAAGTATTAATATACATTGATATTACATCATTTTAGATAGATATTTAGTATATTACTAAAATAAATGCCTGAGGACCATAACAGTTTAGTGTCTTTGGAAAAATGTAAACAAAATATTCTACCTTGTTGAATGATCATTAAAATCTTCCATAAAGATATCCATCACTAGTAATTCTATGTAAAATCGTTATTTAGAACATGTTGAAGGAAACATAATAAAGGGGTGCGGTAAGAAACTCAGTAAACTGTAAATAAAAGAAAATTGTAAGAAAAAAATGAACGAAAGGGTATGAAACATAGTCAGGAAAATTTAAGATCATACCCTGAATATTAGATATCATTAGAAAGATTGGAATTTTATGACACATAGGTCATAAAATAATTAAGAGAATAAGTCATGAAAACATAACGTATAAATAAGACATAGAATATATGGAATTCCAAATTTTTATAACATTATGAACATCTATAAGTAGAAATGGGTTAGCTCATTATGTAAGGGTCATAAAATCAGGCCCCCTCATCAACTTTTTTATATGAAAACTAGGTTCATGAATAACATTATGAACATGTAATTAGGTAAACACATAACCTTATAGGCATTAAACTAGGTCCATGCATAACATTGTGAACATGTAATCAGGTTCATGAATAACATTGTGAACATGCAATCAGGTTCACGCAAAAACTTATGGATATGAAACCATGTCCATGCATAATATTGTCAACACATAATAAGGATAACTCATAAGAATTTAAATATGTAATCTGATTCACACATATACTTATGGACATTAAACTAGGTCCATGCATTACATTATGAACATGTAATCAGGTTCACACATAACATTTATAATCATGAGTCATCCATCATTACCCAATGCATTGGAGGTGGATATTGGTCCCGCACATATAATAATTAAATCATACATACATGTGCCAAAAAATTCATATACAATCATATCATAACCCATGTAATGAAATGGGTACTATAAAAATGTAAACATATCATAACATGTGAAAAAAGATAGAAGTTTCATAATAATTTCATCAAAAACATAACCCATGTAAGAGAAACTGATTTCCTAAAATTATAAAATGGGAATGAGAAATAAGTTTCATAAACAAATAACCCATGAAAATGAAAAGGGTTTCTTAAAGGACAAAACATTAAACATAACACATTCATAGAAAGAATACGAATGCATAATTTAGATCATTTCCTAAAATAGAATGAGTAACATCAACAAATTCTGTCATAAATAGAAAATAATTTGGATATATCTTTAGAAAACATTTCATGAGGAAAATTTTCTTTCCTTTTTAAAAAATACTTTTTGATAAAATAAAAACATTTGAAAAAAAAATTCTTATAAAACACCTTGAAAACATATAAATTCTAATTACAATAATTTTGAAAACCATTTACTAAAAAAATGAAAGAATATTGAAAGTGTTATGAAAAACATTTTCTTTGAAAATACATTGAAAACTTATAAATAAGGCCTGAAAACATTTTGAAATCAATTTTCCTTAACAAAATATAATAGAAGAATGAGAAATTTTTGAAAACAATTTTCATTGAATCATTATTTTAAAAAAAATCCTTAAAATGTATCCTTTAAAAAAGAAAAGGAATCTTTAAAGGAATGATGGTAGGTAAATCCATAAAAGTCATATGAGGTAAAAATAACATTCCTTTTCCATGGTAAAAAGGTTATAAAAATTCCTTATTTGTAATTTTGGAAGAATATTCCTTTGAATAGATTGGTAAACGAAAACATGACTAAAACTATATGTTAATTATTATAGGATAATGGTATAATATTCTTGTGAACCCTTTTTAGAAAACATAGATTTCTGTCGAAAGAGAGTTTAATGTCTGGATTTCATAAAAATAGTTTCTTTAATATCTTATGTACCAAAGAGTAGATAAAATGGAAAAAATACAAGAATATATCATGAATAATTAGAGGAGAAGAAAATTCATGAATGTTCATGAGATATAGTTTATAGGATTTCATCAAAGGGAGCATAAAAATAATCTAGAAAAGTGACGAGATTATTTCATTAAACTCATACCAATTGGTAAATAAGGATCATATTATCCATAAAAAAATGTAAACTAAATGAAGATTATAACATCATGAAAATAGATATATCTAATATATATCATTTAAAATGGATGTATATACCCCTCAAAAAGTATTTAGGTGTAAAAATAACAAAATCAGAAGGTCTAGGATGTAAAAAAACCTACACCTAGAAACATTATTAAAATTAAAAACAATATAAGAAGGGTTACAAGATTGTTTTAAGAATATGGGTGTACAAATCACCACATCCATCCACCTCAACCGATCCATGAAAAAACTCCAATGACACAAAGGACCATATAGAGAAGGCTGCATCAATAATTCTCTTAGAAAAATAATCAACAATGTTATTTTACTCATAATAAAAATGTGTCACAATAATGGATAATTGATCTACTATCCTATGACAATCAATCCATGATGGTAAAATCCACAATGGGACCTTTCTAGAATGGTTTATAATAATATCAACTGCAACAGATGAATTAGAATACATTAGAATATCAATCTAGCCATAATGAATGAATTTTCTCATAGATTTGATAATCTCCTATAATTCAGCTTCAATTTTATAATCATTCCCAATGAAATGATTAAAACATCCTTTAACGAAGCCCCAATGAGTATAGAAGATGCCACCAGAACTTGCGGGTCCTGGTGCACATGAAGCTACCCTATCATTAAATTGATATGTAAATACCCATAAATTTAGTTATAATATACACATATTACATTCATGGGAAGTACCATACAGCACAAAAAAAGTAATGGGTGTGGAATAAAGCATGTATATCAAAAAAATAAAAAGTTAGATGGAATCCCCTTACCTCGTGTCTTGAATGTCATCGTAATAATTAAAATTACATGTATAATAAATATAAATTTATTATACATATATCACAGAACCATATTCATACATTCAATACTATATTTGGTTTGATTATGTATTTTATATTATCCTCTTGTTAATAATTCTATGTTAAGGTTCCCGTTCAGGTAATATCGGCTTTGTTTTTTGTGTATATATTAATTTGTTATATCCTTGGTCCATATACTAATATCCTGATTTAAAAAATGTAAAACATGATTTAAATATTAATTATTTTAATTATCAGTGAATTATAATAATCCATAGAATATATAAGTATGAAACGTAATACACCATTCATGGAGTCGGTAAGTTGTACATACGCATGAACGCTATTTCCATTTAATTATTGTGTTGAAAAAATGATTGTAAGAGGAATATGTGTATATATATTTAAATATATCATTATTATATTAGATTTATGTTATCATTTATTTCATACATATTCATTAAACCCATATTTGAATTATTCCATCTAGTGTATGAATTAATCATATCGTGTTGAGGGGGTGGTAGTCCACACTCCCTCAAATAAAATTATCATATTAACAGAAATTTAAAGTCAAATTATGTGTGTGGTAAAAAGGAATAAATAAGTTTAATTAAATATTAAATCTAATATACAATATATATATATATATATATTCCATCATAATTTTCACCACTATAAGCTGTATAGGCAAAATAAACAATCATCATTCTGTGAGAGAATAGTTCACCGTACACATAAATAGTATGTTTGTTACAGATTAGATAGGTGTGTGTATGTGAAGGATGAAACCTTATTGTAAAAACAAACTATTATATTTAGGATAAAATATTTTTATACAATAATGGAATAAATATAGTGGAGTAGTGTAGAAAGAAAATAAAATAAATGAGCTTAAGAGAAAACATTTCCTCTTGATCGGGTAACTCCTACTAGATTGTGCCAAAAGGATTACTTGGATAGCTTTATTACTATGGGTTTATTGTAGAAGGAATTGATGTTTTTTATTTATTGTATTGGTAGGATCATAGATGAGCATAATTAGTTTGATATGTGTGAATAAGAGGGCAAGTTAGCGGCCACTTATAGGGATGGGAAAGGACACACTTGGCATTTTTTAAAACAAGATACATGAACACATATTTTTACCTAAAAAATGAAAAACAAAAACTAACCAAACTCAATAATATAAGGTTAATTTCCGAATAATGGACATAAAATGGGTTTTGGATAGGTTTCTAGGATGTTTTGGGTCTTAAATTTAAGGTTTAGTCTTTTTCAATGCTTAATTTTACCTTAACCGATGTAATTAAATTTAGTTACTTCAACAGATAATATTGTTAAAAAATTATTTTAAATCTATTAGACGTTATAAATTGTTATTATTAAAAATATAGAATCGATTTTTACAAATTAAAATCACAGGGTCAGTCAAATTAATTTATAATCAATTCCATTGATGGGACGACACTGCGGGGTTTTAAAGTAAAAGAATGATCAAATTTTTCTATGTTTTTATTTCCAATTTCAAGTAGAATTTGGTTACAATGACCAACATTGGATTAATTGAATAAATTATTATGTAATTAAACTTTTAATATATTTTAAAATATTATTTAAACTTATAAATAAATTTTTTGAAAAAGCATTTTTGAATTTAAATCTAGTATTTATAACTCTTCATTTAAAAATGAAACCTTACAGAAAAATACCAAATATTTATCATAACCTAATTTCTATGTTCCAATTAAACAGATTATTTTTAATATGACATGTTAAATCTAAAAAATTTCTAAAAATTTATTTAAAATGGGGTCTCTATTAAAATTTCATAAAATACCTTTATAAAAAATATAGGCTTTTAAGCATAAAATTGGGTTTGTTCTTAGCTTATGTCTATAAAATATATTGGATAAATGTAAAAAATATTCTACTGAATATATAAAATTCATAGTATATTAATATCACTCACTAATTGTAATTAACTTTATTTATTAAGATAAAACAACTTTGTGACAATAAAAATAAAAATAATTTCTTTTATATTTAATCAGGTTTCATATTAATTTCTAATTAATTGGTAAACTATGAATTCATATTATATTTATTTAAAACATAAATTCTCGTAAATTAGTAAATATTATTCATAATCACTAATTTTACGGCTAGGTTATATATTAATATTTAAAATAATAATGTTATAATTATATAGTATTTTTTGGTAAAAATCGTCCAAGCATGTTACACAAGATATCGAAGAAATTCATTTTTGTGTGTAATGAAAGATGATATCAGTGTTCCTTGTAGAGAAGGATAAAATTTATGCCGATTGTAGTGCACAATTTAATTGGTGTTTCTTATAATGTAAGCCAGACATATTTATTTAATATAAAAAAACTATTTTTAGTGTTACGTGAAATGAAAAAAAATCAATATTATAAAAGTAATTTGAAAAAAAAATTAAAAAAATCTATGGGTGTTACAACTTCCCTACTGAATGGAACATGGACTTCTTGAACACCTATGGAAAACTACTGGAATCCATGCCCCTTAAAAATCATAATGGCCACTCTAATGGGGCTCAAATCACAAGGAAATAATTTTATCGATAACCTTAACTTATTTCGACACCTCTTGATATGTTAGGAGTGTTAATGGTGTCACCACAATCCAGATCACAGAATGAAAGGACTCATATAGATTTCATTATCTTGACTCCTCATCTATTAAAGCATATGGAGCAATAGTTTGTAGATAGTTGAACCTAATACTATTATCCAAGACACTCTAACTCCCTTGATGATGTGAGAGGAGCTCTTGGATCTTAGATGCCCTTATCGTTGAGGAAAGGAACAGTTCATAAAATTCCCTCTAAATCCCAATCCATGACACTACCTCCTCCTTGTGGTAACCAATAAACAACTTCCAACACTAACATAAAACACCACACATCTGACTAACTTCCAACTGAACCCAAAACATAGATGGTGCTCGGATAAGACTGAAATTGATCTCAAGATAATTTATTTAGTGATATGTCTCCGAATCTAAGACACTACCCTTATAAATATCAAAAATATAACACAGAATGGTGTGAAATTCCCACTTTGATGACTCTTCCTCCGATATCATGTCAACCCTTCCACATTCAATGGGATCTTCCAGCTCATCCCCATTTTCACATGAAACTTGTGGGTAACGAACATGGGCCATTCCTAAAAACAAGGATATCATAAAATAACCTATATAATGGAATTTTATTTAAAAATATTTAATTTATTCAGTTTATTTCCCCAAAAAACCCAAATCAATCAAGAAAATAAGTCAGTATGATGCAGGTACCTCTCATAGGTCTCTACACCACAAACCGGTCCACCTCACTTGGTCATTAAATAAGCTCATATTCCATGCTTATGAACAGAGGGGATCCTATTATACAGTGTCCTAGCTAGTATCTTTTTCCTATTTCACACACTAAGGTCAACTAGGACAACTTTAATACCAACCCAAGCAATCCTCACTATTTCTAACTCAAAAATCCATCATATCTATCAACCATAAATGTTGATACCACTCTACAATGATCCCCTCCCACTAAATATGTTGTGATTAAGGGAGATAGAAAACAAATCCCAAGTCCCGCCTCCAGTAGGCCCCGTGTTAGTGACTAGCATTGAGTGTATAAAAGTCTCACAATATGAGATGAATTTCTTTCTGTAAATGAACATGATCGGGATACAGGGTAATAAAACCTAAAAAATCAATATAATATATAGAGGTAATACAAATAAAAATCCTATAATTCATGAATAAAATAACACAGATACATATAAATGTATCAAAAGTAAATATCTAAAAGACATGTCTACGATAGTAACTCAACATTAACACCTGTTGATCTAGTAATGTACAGCTCGATCCCTAAAGTCCTCATGGAAACCTGAAAATAGTTTATATATGAATAGAGAGAGTATAACAAGTATACATAATAGGGACATGACCATGTCCTTAAGAGCACATTTGAAATTTTCATGATAATGTTCTAGTGAACAAAAAAAATAACCAACAACACAAAAACAAGTTAACTATACAGACACATCCTCACTATAGCTCACTCATAAAGTCATGTATCCAATGTAATAATATAATATCGACATCATAAAAAGATAAGGTCCTAATTGCCTCTTATAGACATATTTTATATTCTCATTTTCCAACGTCTAATTTCATATCCTCCCATACCTTCCATATACATCACATCACATCATTCACTCACACACCTAGGCCACACATCACATCACATAACATCCCACCTGACAACCATTGGAAACATGTCAAATACCATAACATCAAATCTCACCAAGAATGTCATAAACCATTCCAGAGGGGCCCATACCATGACTACCCCAATCCTACCTCTGATAGGCCAGTTGTTGGAGACTATCTCAAAGTAGACAAATCCCATAAATGGAAGGCATTTTCCTCAGTACATGTACACACGCACATGATCTCCAAGATCTAAATGCTGAAAAGTAAAAACAATGAGTAAAAATGAATTAATACACTAAGATACCAAGAAAAAATTATGATAGTAGGAAACTAGAATGTAAATAGGGATAAATTACCAACCCACCAAGCAAAGATTCTACAAAGGTAAATACACATGTTCCAAAACTTGTCCACAAAAAACCCTACCTAAAGGGTTTTCTATAGGACAACATTTTGAAGCCATAAGAGCACACCTCATCTGTATGAACACTCTAAGAACCACCTAGTATTAGTCCATATAATACTCATTAATGAATCGATTATTCTTAAAACAAATGAAACTTGTGGAAAAATCCCATGTAGGTGTGAGTAAAACAATACATAGTAGGACACCTTGAAACTAGAAAGGAATAACACTAAGATATACAAGAAGTTCACCAGGGTGAAATAGAAGAAGTATACCACAAATATATATATGATGTACAACACAAATAAATACATAGTACACCACAATGGAATCTCACAATGTACATTTAGCTCACACAAGTATAAGTCTATAGTAAGACAATTATGATTATCAGACGTAGGGCACAGAACACCCAATATCGATAACAAACAAAGTTTCGATGACAGAGAGAATGAATATAACACGTGGTGTTTTGATAACTCACTGAGTGTCTATACCACATGGAGTGGTGTTAAAATCTAGAGTGTTGATAGGTCATACATCCCTAAATTTAAATAGTCATCATGTCAAAACCTGTTGTTGGATTCCGCTTGCAATGGACTTGTACCGGGAGAACGTACACCTAAATCCATTATGTCATAATCCAATTCACCTAGATAATCACTTAGATTATATCAAAATTACCTTCTCATCTCAAGGGTCTCAATTACACAAACATCTTGTCAAATGGAAAAATGGTTTGAATATTGCGGTGGTTTTTATAAAAAGGTCAGACTTGTAGCCGGGCTAGGTCCGATCAGACCCACTGGACCCGATGCGACCCACCGGCTGTCCCGACCAGGTTAGTCTAACCTAAACTGACTGTGTTCGGCTCACTGGTCCTGCTGGAGCACTCCCAGGGAATCCTGCCCATCAATCCACTAGAGTTTCCTGACTCCTCTTGTTCAACCTACCGCATGCAGGTCGGTTCGCTACGCCGCATGTGGTCCTCCCCGACTACATGTATTCATGCTAATGTGGTGTCACACCACACTCACATATTCATCCCATCATCCACCTACCTTGTAGCTTCTTCACTGATGCAAGGTCCATGTGACCCACCTACCATAGACGTGGCCCTTATGCCGCAGATGCGACCTGTCCTCACCGTGTCCCTTGGTCACCACCTATGGCACCAATCTGGCCAAGGGCTCCCATATGTTCCTTCCAAGACCATTTTCCAATGCTGCCTCACCGCCATGCCCTTTCACTCTTCCTAGAGTAACCCCACAGAGCTATATCATACTACTACCCACTGGCCGCCATGATGGTGGCCTGCCTGGACTGATCGTAGCCACTACTCCATGTGTCGTCCTACGCCATCACCATGCGCTGCCGTAATCTGTTACTTCATCCAAATTGTGTAGCACCTTCACGGTCGCACGTTTGCGGTGTCGTTAGTGTGTTAAATCCTTGGTTTCATGTTGTTTCTCCACAAATCGAATGCATAACTATCAACCACCCTTATAATCATGAAGAAAGAGAAGAATGTGATGAACATGGGAAAAAGATGAGGAGAAAAAAGAACCAGAAGGATGGATCATGGATTTTTTTTGTAACTACCTCAATTCATCCTTGTTAAAAGGATTAATGAAGAATGGTAAGGATAATCACAATGATCTACCACCTATAAACCTCACGGTTTAAAAATCACTCATGATTGATCAAACTTTGGATCAACATATTCAATGGTTGGTCCACATTCGTCATCAGATCTAATAAGGGGAATGTAAGTCGCAAAGAGATCAAATTCCCTCCCAGGAGATTGGATAGGTTGTTGAAAATGGGAGAATTTGAGTCGTCATTGTTCTTCGATCCAAGAACTGATCTACAATCCTTCTTTTCTGATTCTTGATCCACCAAATTTCATTAGAGAGAACTTCTTATCTTTTCTTCATAAGATATCAAGGATTATGATGATAACTCTGCATTACCTGAAAATATTCATTTATTAAAATATAACCTGAGAAAATTAGAGTCGTTTCATTTTCCCTACCTTAGGGATTTACATTCACAAAATCCAAAAAAAGGGCTTCTCAACAAAAAATTTAAGGTACTGAGCACGAATATGAACATCCCAGTCCCATGTTCTCTCCAAGAGAATCCCGTGGTTCCACAGAATGCCCACCGGAGGAATTGTCTACCTGAAAAGTATCCTCTCCAATCGATCCTCAATCTCCATAGTATACTCCAAAAAATTATCCCCATAATCAATGCCCATCTATACCCATTTGATGATGTGGGATTGATCATGAACACACCTCCACAGTTGCGACATGGGGAACAAATGATGTATGCAGTGCAACTGTGTGGGTAGAGATAAACAGTGCTCCACCTCAGCAACTCTACCCAAAATTTGAAATATTCCAATGTATCTTAAAGATAACTTGCTTCCCCGTCCAAATCAGTACAATCCCTATCATGGTGAGACCTAAAAGAACTAATAAATCCCTCCTCAAACATTAGAGGCCTTCATTTCCTATCATCATTTAAATTATTCCATCTTTGTGTCGTCCTCATCCACTATTGGATCATATGCTCCTTCTCAGTTCTATCCCACACCAACATTAGACCCAAGAGTTGTGACTCTCTTGGGTTAGTCCCTCAATGCGGTGACCTACATGGTCTCCTGTATATGGCCTCAATTGGTGCCATACTAATGGTGTATTGGTAGTAATTGTTGAATGAAAAATCCAATAGAGGTAGGTGATCCTCCCAACAATGTTCGAAGTCCAAGATGCAGACCTGCGACATATCCTCTAGAGCCTAAATGGTCCTCTCTATCCAACCATCCTTCTGAGGATGAAATTCCATGCTTAAGCATAACTGAGTCCTAAATGCCTCCTAAAATCCATTACACAATTGGGTTGTGAAACAATCATCACGATCTAAAAGGTTTGTTGTGGTACTCTGTGAAGTTTAATTATCTCATGCACATAAAGGTCTCCCAAGAATTCTTCTGAACTCTGATCATGAATCTCTATGAAGTGGGTTGACTCGATGAGTTGGTCAGATTTCACCCAGATGGTATCATGTGCCATGGACATGCGTGGTAGACCTATTATGAAAACCATTGATATCCCATCCCACTTCAACTCTGGAAAATCATCTGGTTGGGTCAAGCCTACTAGAACCTAGTTCTCTGCCTTCACTTGATGGCAAGTAAGGCATCAAGAAATGAACTTTACCACCACCTTATTCATCCCCAGCCACCAGAACTGACGTTAGAGGTCCTAATACTGTTGAAATAGTGGGGTCCATAGACCCATCTATGTCATACCTTTGATTACCATATCATGTGTATAGTTAGTTATACATGATGACATCTTACCATTATAATATAGATATTTCTGCATCCACTATATAATGGTAATCTCAAAAGTCTAATTGTCTTATAGAGAGTTTATAGCATATACCATGATATAATGAGAACCTTGAGATACCATGAAATTAATATTATGTATATGTTCTATGTTCTAGATACATCTTACTGACTAGACACAGTATATGTTTGACTATCAGGTGTTGGGGGCTCTTAGGCATTGAGACCTCTTCTAATGAAGTTCGTACATGGTGATCTGTAGTTGTGAGATCATGAAGATTACCCTATCAATTGGAACACCACATGTTGTGGGTGTCATTGGTCATTCCTATCTATGGAAATGTGTATTAGTCTCTTGACTTGAGACCATTACCAATACATATCACTTCATTACATACATTGATTAATGGAAAAAATCATGGTATTGAAATCGTGACGAGGTATCTTGTGTTGGGGTCATCGTTTGTGGTATGTCATTGGTTGAATAGTCAAGAAAGGATTTTTCACTTCTGAGTTTAAAATTTTGCATATCTCAGGCCTTGTTGATCATGATGGTGCTTCCTTTATATTTTTTTGGCTAAAGTAGTAAAAAGGTAAATCCATATGGATTGTTCAAAAAATAATAAAGCCAAAAAAATACAATGACACAAGTGTGAATCCATATTTATGATATATTTAATGAAAAACAAGTTATATTACACATTCAATGTTCGTAGGTTTCTATGAAAATCGTTATCTATTTATGGGATATGATGGGTTTCTAGACTCTTCTCTTGGTATGTGGATTTTATTCACTTCTATCGAGATAAGGTCCTAGAGGGTCACAAACAAGAGCGTATTCAAAAATCCACCCTATTTGGTTGAATAGGTATGTTGACATAGTGGGCCCCACCATGGGGTCCGAGTGTTGTCCAAGTTTTCGATCACCAAAATAATTAAATAAATAAATTAATATTCAGATTATGAATATTTGGAATGAATTAATTTAGTGTATTTATAAGTTTATTAAATATGAGAAAATATTAATCGAATGAATATTATTTTAATATCCATCGTTTGTTTAATATTAAGCGGGATGGTGAGCAGAGTTAAAAGGCTTAGTTTTTATCACATAATATATTTTTTATATATTAAAAGTATGTGAGAAAATAATAAATAATATTAACATAGTTTAGTTTGGAAAATTATTTATTTAGTGGATGTTGAAATAAATGGGGGTCGGGGAAACCTACTGGGTATTTATCAATACAACTATAAATAAAGGAGGAGGCTATATCTCTCACATGTGGAAATTCACTATTAATTCACTTTTATGGAATGAAAAATGAGAGCTTCTCTCTCCTCCTGCATCATAGAGAGAAAATCAGTTGATCCAAGAATCTCGGATCCAGATCTCTCTCAAGAATCGAAGGCATCTTGATGTGGTGATCATTAGGAAATTCAAATCATCTTTAGATCTCCGCGCGAATACACAAAATTCAACAATCGATGCTCTCACAGGTTTTTGAAGTGCATGTGGAAGATCTAGAGGGTTCTTGATTTGTATCCATCATGCAACGATTGCGATCAAAAAGTTGCAGTCGACTGCATCATCAGATCTCAATAGGTATGTATTATTTTTATGTTTTTATACTCTTTACAATTTATGTAAGGTCCTAGGACCTTTTCAGGGATTTGATCGTTAGCATTGACAAGTTCTATTGACCCGTTGATGAAAAAAGTTTAAATCCCCGACCTACCGACTTCCGTTGTGGGCTCTAGAACCTTTCAGTGCTATCATATGGATGACATATATTTTTTGATCCTAGAAAATTAAATCTTGATTACAATTAATTTGAGGTCTCAAAAACAGTCTTTTAGGTTCAAACTACCCGCTGATCAAATCTCGAATGGCTATGTTATAGACAATTTAAATTTTATAATTGGATAGAATTTGTGTTTTTATCACGGGTATTAAATTTTATTCATTCCAAAAGGCTGATAACATTTAGATTATTTATTGAATATGATTAAAATTATATTCAAAATTATAAATATTACAATTTAACAATTTGAATAAAAATTTCATTTTAAAATTAATATTTATTTTTTATTATGATAATTTAATAATAAAATATTATTGTTTTATTACAATAATTTTATTATTATTTTATTTAAAGGATAATTTAATATCTTTTTGTTTTTTTTTTTTTGAAAGAATGTGGAAGAAGACTTCAAATTAAGTAATAAAAAAATTGGAGGTGGACTTGACCTAAAAGAGGGAATCTCTTTTTATTAAAAAAAAGAAACAAGTACGAGGAGACTTATAGGGAAGAAGAAACAAAATAGGTGATTTTGCAGGGGGCGTGAGGACCCCCACGTCTTCCTTAGGAAGTCACACCAGGCGCGATGCTCCAGGAGGCCATCGCCCATACCAGGAGACTAGGCCCTCCGCCACCCTATGTCCCGAGCAGCCACCGCTGACCCCTCTCTTTTCCAAAATGTGCCGCCTGCCCCCGCTCTAGGTCACTGCCCGACCTCCAGATGCCCATCCTGTAACATGTCGCCTCCAGATCCTGGTTGACCCTTTCAAACATCCCCTAACCCCACCTACAGAACCCGAATTGCCTCCCAGCCCTACTCCAGGACACTGTTTGGCTTCTCCCTATGCCTCCCGACCCAAGGTACCAGCTCGTGACCCAGCAACTCACGTTAGCTACCAGGCCCCCAAACCATCCCGAGCACTAGACCGCTCGACCTGCAGCGAGTCCCACAGCTATCCCATTGTCAAGCCCAGAGCCACGTCATGTCGACCGCCACCCATCTTCCGCACCACCCACCTCCCACACACCTCCTAGACGCCAAAACAAGGCATTCGAACTGGACCCACTGTCCCTCCACCTCTCCTCGATCACGTCCCACCCAGTAGGATACCCCATCGTCGATGTCAGACCACCAACCCGCCTCCCGACTAGTGGCCAACAGCCACCGATGCCATGATGAAATGGCTCCCACACAACCTTCCTTACCTGACCGCCATCGAGCCAACACCACTTCCCTGTCTATGTTCTGAAACCCCGTACGTCATATCCTTCCTGCTAGATCCTTTCCACCCTCCACTCTCACCGTCCTCCTGGAAAGAGCCTATACGACCCACCGCTCTGTTGGTCGCTTCTCTTTCTCATGCGGCTGCCCACCTCGACTGTCGCCACCTCTGGATCGGGCACATGTGCTTCTCTTGTCATCGCGTCGTTGGTGTAGTTTCAGGAGGTACTATTTTTCAGGAATGATATTTTTATATAGATTAAAATTGGCCCTGAAGCTGTTCGGGTGGACCTGTCCAACCAGGAACAGGTCTGGATGAATCGGTTCGGCCCAATTTGACCCTTGCACGGCCTGGTACGACCTTGTTGGGTTTTTTCCCGACATGCACAGGTTGTGCAGTGATGTTTCGGGGACCAAACAATTAAATTAATCAAAAGTAATTAATTTAACAAATTTAATTTTTGTATCTAATTAAAATTAATTATATTAAAATTTGGGTAATATATTTAATGTCTAGCAGAAAATTAATTCTATTTTTTTATAAAATGAATTATTTTAAATTTATTTAAATTTGAATTTAAAATTAAATTAATTAGAGGAATGATAATTAATTAAATTATTTGAATTTATTAGTTCATTTAATTTAATTTATAACCCTCATACTTATTTAATGCATTTTAATTTTATCGTGCATTTTACCCGCCTGCTGGTCTAGAGCATCAAACCTTGTATTTCTGGATTTAATTATTTATTTAATTAATTATTTAACTATGTGTGGTGATTTTAATTAATTAAATTGGTGGTTTTTTGCATCATTCTACTTTTTCTGTTAAAATGTATAAGGGCACGCACACCCAATTTTACCCGATTTACATTTATCCCACTAGACCCCTCACTTGCGCGTGAATATCATTGTATTTTAGATGAAGATGGTGAATGAAGTAGACCCCACCATGATGTGTCATTTTTCACTATCCAAGAAGATGCAAGACGACATGTGGATCTTGCAAAAATGAGGCAGTATTCAAACATTTGACTTGAACCCCACCAAGACTAGGCAATACTTCAGAAGAGAAGTGAACATACAAGACATGGGAAAGCTACATTATGAGTCAAGCTTCGAATCATGTATGATTCACTTATGTCATTTAGAGGCTCAAGACCAATTGGGTAGTCCTTTACATTTACCCATTTATTTATTATTTTCTCCATTTTAGAACAAGAGGAAGATACATAAAATAATAAATAATAAAATACATAAAGAAACGGTGTATGTTTTTCTATTAATGTTTAGTTGTGAGTGAAACCACATAGATGGACATGATTAATAGAAATGGATTAAATTTATTGAGTGAAAAAAAACAAAACCCTCAATGTATTATTAATTCACAAAAACCTTCATTATTCATGTTTAAAGAAAACCGAGTGTTTGGGGTGCCGATCATGCCACAGTTAAGGGATCCTATTACTAATGGGGAGTTCTCATAAGAGTGGTGGGTTGAAATAACATAAATTGCAGTAAATAAATATCCATATCTAGATTTTGGTAAATTTAAAGTCAAACATTGAGTAAATGAAGTAATTATTTTTGAAGTTGGGACTTCACTCAACAGATCAAGGAACAATGAGTTAATACAATAGGCTAGTCAAAATCCTACTGTGGACCCTCGGAGTAGTGCTGTATCTATAGCTTGTAGACTATGAGGGTGGTTTAGGTATCCTTTCCACTAGAATAGTCAAATTATTGAGTATTCCAATTTTTGTACAGAATGTTCCTCGAATTCAAAAAAAATAGTGGAAAACATTTAATGACTAAATTAATTAGGAATGTCATATTCGGTAATCAATATAAAAAGTACTAATATTCTAAAGTTTATTTTTAGATAATGGAAATTAATACCCAAATAAAACAATGATAAATATATGACCAAGATAATGCCTAAACTAGAATGAATTTACAAAATGTATTATAGGTCCTCATGTATAATATTACTATATCTGAAATTCAAGGTGCTGGTATCCCAACATGTTAATCCACCTCAAGAAGTGTGGGTGTAAATGCTTACAGGAGCCTCAGGAATCAAGCATATGTTGGTTCCATCATAATTATATCATCAGTGTATGATATTATTTTCATTCCATACAATATAAAATGGATGATGTTACATATAATCTTATGTCCAAGAAGTTTCCAAGGAGAAAGCGAAGGAAGATTTGAATGTGATGATTGCACTCAGTTTGTGTAATGTGAAAGATAGTTTACAATCAATCATGGAATACCATTCTTATATCTTTTACTCCCGATAACTCTAGTTTGGTTTAAGGGTACCAAAAAATGGTATAGAGTAAGAACTTCATTACCATTAAGGTAACATTCACCAAGTAATAAAAATAATAAAGAAAGTGCCATCTTTTGTTCTTATGGAGAATATATTGAATGAAAAGGTGAAAAGGCTTATGGAAAGTTACGCCAAATTCACCTTTTTCATATCCTTCAATGAAATGTGGTAGTTTATTTAATAGGAGGTTATTTTAATCACATATTGAAATAAATTAATGGAAGTTAAAAACACAATGAACTAAAATACAAGAAGAAAGTACCCGCTTATCATTCAGATATATTAATCTATATAAATTAATGTTAATAACGTACTTCTTGGGTACTGAATACAATATTCCAATAACATATGTTTATTTAAAGAAAGTAACCAATTAAGTATAGGAACATTATAAGAAGTAAAATTTCTTCTCCAAGCAGTTCAAAAAGGGTGATTCCTAAATTAGTGGAGAGAAACACATAACTTCTAATTTCCAATTGATTGTTTCAAATTGAAAAAGTTGTTGAGTATAACCAAAAAAATTACCTCACATGACCTTTGGATAGAATAAGACATTATTCCATGTTTTGGAATTAATGTTTTTGTTGGTGTATCATACTCAAAAAATCGATCAAATATACTTGAATCAAAGGAAATACATGATGAATATAAAATCTACGACCTACCAAGTTGTGGAAATATGATTCTTTGTCATGTAAAACTGAAAGAGGACGTCATATATACACCTAATTTGGTATTTAGGCTCAGCACAACTAAACGCCTATGGTATTATTGACATCTTTAGCTTAGATAAAGAAACCTTTTGAAATAAAGGTATGCCACGAAGATTTCGGGGATAGTTCAACAAGAGAGTGCAAACTATTACAAATAAAAATAGAGGTAAAAATACTTCATAAGATTCAATTAAGTGATTACGGAATGTAATAGTAAAGTATATTCTTGGTCAGAATATATGAGCTGTTTCAGATCGGTGTGTGAAAGAATATCTTGAATATGCAATCGTCGATCATGATAATGTATCGTAGAGTAATTCCTAAACGCAGGTTACTATATACATCATGATATGAATGTTCATAAGGAGGATCGATGATGATTATTACATATTAACATTGATCAAATAAATATACTGTGGAGGAATTCCTAAACACACATTTTACACATCAAGGTTATGATGTATGTATTATCAATGTTACCACCTGCATAAACATTCATTATATTTCATGACATGCTTTAAATATAAAGGCAAAATCCCATAACTAATATTCTAACTAATAAAATATAAATTTATATCATACGAGTTATTGTATGATGAAAAATCCATTATATCATAGGACGTGTGTACATGCATATCACTTGTTAGGATTTAAAAAAACATGCATCTAGTTAAACACAGGGTGCTTTTATGTAAATATCCTAAACGTTTCTTAGGATATTACATAATCCCTTTAATAGAAAACATGGGGTCAAGTGATAGACTACATTTCTATATAAGGGTGCACATCTCTATTAGAGATAGTGGGAGCTGAATTGACTTTGACTTAGTCAATGCTCGAGATGTGCAAATGGTTGGCATAGGAACAAGTTCCATATATACATGTGGAAGAGGCATGTCCCAGGGGCACAAACAATGTAGGAAAGATGAAACCATAGTGATGGTTTTATATTCACTACAACCGGTGATATATTATTCATTGAGAATGATAAATCCTATAAGATAACAGTATATGGAAATTATCTAATATTGTTAGGACAATTAAAAAAATTCAATAATGGATTCTATATATCAAATTGAAAAGGGGCTTATAAATTGAATACTATGGTGATTATTCATATAAAATGATACAAGGATGGTTAAATCCTGGTACCAACAAGACTCGATTGGTTATAAAAAGTTGGTATGCATAAATCTAATTGAATTGTACCTGTCTTAGCTTAACTGTAAGATCATTAAATTGGTTATTGAATGTCATGATCATATTCATGTCAGGTGTATATTTGATGCAAATATAAAGGGATGATGACACCATCAAATGCCAATTAAGGTTTCAAGTTACTGAAATCTAGTTCTGGGTTAAATTAAGCAACAAGATCTCATAGGATTAATTTCAAATGAATCCTTAACTTTTGTCTACTAAATGTTAGTGGGAGCACCAATATTTTCCATGATAAATATGTTTGGAAACATATGGAAAATGGATCATGGTCTTACAGTTTGTTAAGACTCGAATAAAAGTAATACTCCAAATAATTGATTTAAATTGGAAACCTAAGTTATAGAGAATGGGATCTACTAAGGTAGATCTAATGGTTGTTTGGACTTAGTCAATCATATATAAAGTGAAATTATATTGAAAATACAAGTTAGAAAAATTCATGTTCATAATTGTTTTCAATGTCACGTGGAATAATATTATTAGGTTTACATGTTCAGAACATGGGAAGAGATTAAAGTTATTAATTGAGTTCCATACACATCAGTGATGGATCAATCACATATGCCATAATATGTACTAGAATTGATACTTCTAGAATGTACTTTATTGTTAGAATATATAAATGGTTTCTTGGAGCACTACAAGTGATGTAATAATAACTATCATCTTGTACATCGGTGAGTAAAAATGATATATATATGGTATATGAAGAATAAGGTATTCTAGTTTTTTTGGGAAACATACTAGTAATCCTTTTATCAATTTAAACTAGTATCATAGTTAGGCTAATGCAATGAGCGAGTCAAGGTCATAAAAGCTGGTGGTAGACATATCTATAAATACACAGTATGTTGCGGCTTCTAAGATAACTAAGAAGTGATTATCAATCGCAATGATTTCTTACAGTTCATGGATTCACACCTAGTTAGAAAAGTATTATCCTATTGTAAATTATGATATTCTTACTAGCAGAGTTGTCATGTTATGACAATGGTAAAAAGTGATATACTTAGGGATACCTTATCATGATAAGTTTTAATCAAGGAGATGAGGTCCCATACAACAGATATACCATATGGAGAAAATGTGGCAAGCCTAGTAGTTAAATCCATAACTCTACAAAAGCATCACCATTATCATGTGAGTAGCTGACATGAATGGTCAGCAAGTTAGATCCAGTGGAAGTGAGAGTATTTAAATAGTGGGTTCCTTAGACCCAAATTTTCCGAACCTTTGATTACCATATCATGTGTATAGTTAGTTACACATTATATAATCATACCATTATAGTGTAGATATTTATACATTCACTATATAATCGTTATTTTCAAATATTAATTATCATATAGAGTGGTTATAACAGATCCCAAACTATAATGAGAACCTCGAGATAACATGACATTAATATTAAATTTATGTTCTATGGTATAGATACATCTTAATGATAGCACACAGTAGATGTCTGACTATTAGGTTCTAAGGGATCATAAGCATTGAGGCTATTTCTTAAGAAGTTTGCATATAGTGATTTATAGTAGTGAGATCATCAGGAAAGACCCACCAATAAGAACACCACATGTTTTGGGTTTCATTGGTCATTCCTATCTACAGACATGTGTATTGTTCTCCTAAATTGATACCATTACCAATGTGTATCATTTGATTGTGTTCTTTAATGCAACAAAAAAACCATGGTATTGAAATTTTGGTGAGGTAGCTTGTGTTGGGTGTGTCGTTGGCGGTATGACATTAGTGGAATGAACATGAAAGGATTTGTCTCTTTCGAGTTTACAAAGTCATATATCTTATGACTGTTTTTTCAAGATGGTTCTTCCTTCATAAGTCTTTGGCCAAAGACGTTAAAAGGAAAATCTATCTGGATAGATCAAAAAATAATAAATAAATAAAATGACAATGACACAAGTGTGTGTCTTGATTTTGCATATAATTAATGAAAAATAGATTATAATATATAGTTAGCATTCATAGATTGGTTTTCATTGCTATGATAATACTTATCTCTTTAGGGGCTATGATGGGTATCTAGACTCCTCTCTTGGTATGTGGATTTATTCACTAATATCGAGATAATGGACTTGAAGGTCACACATAATAGATTATTCAAGAATCCACCCAATTCAGTTGAATATGTATATGAACATAGTGGCCCCCCATAGGGTCCGAGTGTTTTCTATGTTTTCGATCACCAAAATAATTAAATAAATCCATTAATATTCATGTTAGGAATATTTTGGATTGAATTTATTGAAAGTATTTACAATTTTTGAAAAAATGAGAAAATATTAATCGAACAAATATTATTTTAATATTCAAGGTTTGTTTAATATTAATCAGGATAATGAGTCGAGTTAAATGGGACAGTTTTTATGACATGATATATTTTATATATATTAAAAGTATGTGGTAAAATAATTAATAATATTGATGTAGTTTAGTTCATAAATATTATTTATTTATCAAATTTGGAAATAAACAGGGGTTGGGGAACCCTACCAGGTATTTATCAACTCCATTATAAATAAAGAAGGAGTCCCTCTCTCATGTGTTGCAATTAAATATTCAATCACTTTTATAGAATGAAAAATGAGATCCTCTCTCCTCCCACTTCCTAGAGAGAGAACCAGTTGATCCAAAAATCTCTAATCAAGATCAATCTGATTCATTGAATGCATCTCGATACAGTGATCATCGAGACATCAAACGCATCGCCATACCTCTATGCTAGCACCCAGAATTTGACAATTGACTGTCCCGTGGGGTTTTGAAGTGCGTTTGGACGATGTAGAGGGTTTTTGCTTTAGATCATTTGAGAAATGATCTACATCAATGAGTTTTAGTTGACTGTGGATTTAGATCTCAATAGATATTCATTATATTTATGTTTTTCTTCTCTTTAAAATTTATGTATGATCCTTGAAGCTTTCTGGGGCTCAGATCGTCAACGTTGACAAGTTATTTCGACCCATCGATGAAATTTTTTTAAATTTCTATCCCACCAGCTTCTATTGCAAGCTCGAGAACCTTTCAGATACATATTCTCCATAAAAAAATAAAATACCAAAAGGGATGTGCAAAAATCCATCAGAACCTCCAACCCCAATGCCACTAGTATAAAAGTGTGCTCTCGGAAAAGAACAATGGTCTCCCCACCTATAAAAAATCTATCAGGGGAATGACATGTGAACAACTGAGCACATGGGGTCTCGTAGTCAATATTCCCATGTTGTGCCTCCACAACTCTTTGTAAGTCTATAGGGTTGGAAATCATAAACTAGAGGTAAGAAGATCCATCTCCATCAAAAAAGGATATTTTTAATGTTATCGAATTCTTTGATACCTCACTCAGCAATTGTAAGATGGATATCCTTCTAAGAGAGTCTGCTTTAATTTTCCCAATCTGATGAGTATAGACAACTTAAATGTCAAATTCTTGGAGCAACTCAAGCCATCACTGCTATCTAAATTTCAGGTCCTTATGAGCAAGTATATACATAATACTCTTGTGGTTTTATTAGTTGATAAACCACTCAACAATCCGCTAGTGTCATCACATCTTCGAGATAAAGACTAATGATGTTAGCTCATGATCATGGGTATTGTAGTTCTTATCATGCTATCTCAATTGGGGATAAATATAGGTAATAAATTGTTTCACCTAAATCAAGAAAAAACCAATCCCAGTCGTAGATGCATCACACAACACTACATACTCAACAACCTGCTCTGATAGTCTCATGAATTGAGCTCTGGTCAACCTCTGCCTCAGCTCTTGATAGCAATGAAAGCACTTATCTATCCGTGCGAAGGGATAACCATTCCATGTCAAACCCATCAAGGGTTTTTCCACTCTAGAAAATTTAGGTACAGACCTTTTATAGTACCTTTACAAACCCAAGAAACATCGCCCCTCAGTAACACTATTGGGTGGCACCAAAGAAAGTAGCACCTTAGCCTTTTCTAGATCCACTGAAACTCCAGCCTATGATATGATGTGTCCTAGAATGTGGAACTACCAAATCAAGAAACGACACTTTGATATATTCCCATAATGTCGGTGCTCTTGGAATGTATCTTGGACCATACTCAAGTGTATCAAGTTCTTGTCCTCGATCGCCGAGTACACTAGGATGGCATCAATGAAGAACACTATGAACTAGTCTATGTAAGGCTGGAAGATCCTGTTCACATGTACCATGAACACTATTGAGGAATTATACTGGCAAAATATCATCACCAAGTACTCATTGTGGCTATATTGACATCTAAAGGCTGTCTTCGGTACATCTTCATCTCGTACACAAAGATGATGATAATCGTACCTAAGGTAAATCATTGAAACCCACATCACTCCCTTAAACTATTTGAAAAGGTCTTTGATACTTGGTAGTGGATACCTATTCTTCTCAATCACATGATTCGATCTCCAAAAGTCCACACATAACCTCAATCTCTCATCTGTCTTCTTACCAAACAAAACCGGGGCTGCACAGGGTGAAACACTAGGTCTTAATAATCCCTTACTCTATTGGTCCTCCAACTGTACCGTAAGATCATGAAGAACTGTGGGATCTATCTGACATGTAGGGTTTGATATCAATGCCATCACACGGTATAAATCAATTCTGATGTCATCCTTCATGAAGGGAGACAATCTAGGGATATCCTCGGGAAATACATCATCATACTCTACGACCATTTTTGGAAACGGGGAACTCCAATCATCCACTACAATGAGGGTGAGAGTAGCCAACAGATGAGTAATTAGATGCACCCTCCTATGAGTAAGTCTATCCTACTCTTCATATGTTTTGTTTTCACCAATAAAGGAAAACATGCTCGCATCACCATAGACACACTTCACTTTATGCCTAAAATAGTTAATCGGAACATGGATTGTGGATAATAAGTCCATACCAAGAATGATTTTGTAAGGACTCAATGCCACTACCAAGAGATTCCAACTAAATATCTCACCACCCAGAGTAAGTTCAATCTGTCGAAACATGCGTGTGATTTTTGAATCCCCTCACATAGGAGTCTCTAAACGTAAGGGTTTAGTCAATGGTTCAACCATAATCTTCGAGTCTTGAACATGGTTTATGGGAAGAAAATAATGACTTGAACATATATCTATCAAAACAACCACTAGTTTAGAAAAGACACAGATCATACCTCTAAAAATACATGGAGCACCAGGGTCATAAGACCCCATCACCTAAATCTGACCTTATCCATGTCCACCAGCTCCACGAGACCATGGGGGACCACCTAGGGGTGGTGGTGGTAATACGTCGAACCTTCGACAAACTCATGATGCACTACATACTCCTCTACCATATTCAGAAAAATATATACCACATTTATTATGCTTCATCCTCTGCCTTGGAGGCCATTAAAACATCTCCCGGTTTTTTGTTTGGTGGGTCAGGCAATGTCATGACATGTGTCCCAGACCACCGCCTGAGTAACACAACATATCGTTTAGCAGACTTGATCTACCCTGGGAGACCCTCAAAATTGATCATGTGTCCTGGGTTCATCCCATAGATTTATTTTCCTACTTGGGTCCCAGTGTCAGCTATTTTCAACCTACTATCGAATACTGAACTGCCAAGTGCTTGTTGATAGCTCCCACTGCTAGCATCTTCTCTACTAGAAAGATCTACACTAGTAGAAACTGCTGAATTACCATAAAATATGTTGGAATACTAAGGGATAACATGGATAACCAAATATCAAGAAGTATGCAATACTTTATGGTCAAATAATTTATGAATAGGTCCCTCACCATAACCAAGGATTACTGTGAATGATCAGTAAACCTCACCTAGTACTCAACCACAGATTGACTACACTATTATAGATGTCGGAGCTCTTGTATGCACACTGAGTGGAATTTATATAGGAAGAACTCTTATATGAGGATTTTCACAATGTCAGCCCAAGATATATTTTCCTCATCATTTGTCTGGGTCACTATGCTCCACCATCACCCAGTTGAGTCCTAATGAAGACTTGTGTCTAGGACTACAATTTGGTCGGCAAGAATCCTCAAAGGGTGAAAAAAAACAAGTAACTACCACCATCCAATCATCATCTATTTGGGGAAAGGATTTCCCCAAAACCTAGGATATCACAGCCTCTAGAACTCATGAAAAACACTCATCCTACATGAATTCACAATGGGTAGTGCTGGTTATAAATGCTGCTCAATGGGTGGTATATCTAGTAAACCACCCAGAGGTTCTCCATCCGGGGTAGGGAGTATCTTCGGTACAAGTCCTATACTGATGCCTCATTACTTGGAAGAACATCCTCATGATCGTGCAATAGAACCCTAGCTGGTTGTATGCCTGAAGGCATCCTAAAACAGATCAAGATGTACCATAGTCAATAGAGTATACCTAGTGAGCTGACTCAAGAAAGACATGAGGACACACCAAAATCCTAAGTGATTCATGTACTATTAATTTCCATGAAACCAGTGTTTTCCTCTACTGAGTTGAAAACTAAGTGTCCATAGCCATGGTGTATGGATATGTCAGACACTGCACCAACACTAGATTCCATGGACTGAAATATGAACTCAAAACACTTAACACTATCACCCCAAACCAACCTCACAGACTCTCGTTCCTTATATAGAACTGACCTACTATGATAAAACTCTATCACGAACCGTACTAGAGATTCACATTCCATGACTACCCCAATCCCACCTCTGATAGGCCAGGGGATAGTGACTAGAACGGAGTAGGCATATCCCACAAATGGGAGGCCATTTCTTAACTACCTGTACACACACAAACACACACAAGATCCAAGGCCAAAATGATGAAATGTAAAAACACTGAGTAGAAAATACATGAATGCACAAAGATACCAACTATAGAGTATGAATATAGGACACTGGAATGTAAATAAATCGAGAAAATAATCCCACCAAATTATGAGTCTACAATGAAAATACACATGTTCATGATACTCACCCACAGAAAACCGCACCTAAAGCGTTTTCTCTAGGAAAACTACTTGAGGTAATAGGAGAACACATCACATGTATGAAAACTGTAAGAAACACCTGGTCCTGTTCCACCTAGAACTCTCTCACTGTATCGATCATCTATACAAGACACAACATGTGTGTGAATTTTTTTTTCTTGGGTGAGTAAAACAATACTCAGTAGGAAACCCTAAAACAACAAAGGAATACCACAAAGAAATACATGAATTAAAAAAATAAATTAAAAAATTATACCAAAATTATGTACACGAAGTATAACACAAAAAACAATATACATAAAAATTGAAATACATGAAGTACAGTAAACTCACACAAGTATATGTCCATAGAACAAAAAGTAGGATTATCAGACGTAGTCCACAGATTCCCCAGTATCGGTAACACATAGTGTTGATAACACATAGAGTTTCGATAACACAAAGAGTGTCAATAACCCATGGAGTGTCGATAACACACGAAGTTTTGATATGTCAATGTATCCTCCCTAAGTCATGTATTCATCAAGTCACTACCAGCTGCATGATTTATCCCATAGCACACTTTTACCAGGAGAAACTACTCCTCTAGACAATATGTCATAAGCCAAAATCAACAATGAAAAACTTATTATATCTAAAAAGTACAATATCATCACAAGGGTCCCAAAATCACAAATAGATCATCAAATGAACCCATGACTTGAATGTGATGGCTGTTTTTATAAAATAGTCTTCCCTTGGTTTGTTTTGGTTTCAATTTGACCTACCAGACCCAGCCCGACCTGACTAGTCGGTCGAACCGACCTGTCCTAGTCGGGTCAGGTTTCGCCTGAATAGGTCTGGCCCACTAGGTGTGTCCTTTTTGTTGTGGCCTATTGGGCATGGCCAAGAGGGCACGACCTGTTGGGCTTATCATGCTGGGCTGCTGGAGAGGCCCATTTTTTCTGGTTTGGTCACCAATATGTGGGTTGGTTTGCTGCTCCGCATGAGCTTCATCCCAAACATGTTCCAAGAATATAACACGATGTCCCACTATGTTCATGATTTCAGAATACCATCAACCTACCACATAGCTTCCCCGCCACCACAGGTTCCACCTAGCATGCATGCCGCAGATGCAGCCCATCCTCTCTACATGCCACGGTCGCTGCCTGTGCAACTGCTCTGACTGTGGGTTCCCACATGGTCCCACCTAGGCAACATCCAACCGCCGCTGCTGACTGACCCGCCGAAATCCATATATCCATCCCTCACACACATCCTAGACCAGCACCATTGGGCCACATGCTGCGGCCTTGTTGATGGACCGAATGGATCCACTACACTGGGCACCGCCATGCACCACCACCCTTTAGCACCATATACCACTACCTTTTCCAAATTTCATCATGAATTTTCCATTTCACCTCCATGGTGTCATTGGGGTTTTAGATTCTTGGTATTGGGTTATTTCACCACAAATAGATGGTGCAATAATCACCCACTTATACAATCATGAAGAACATGAAAAATATGAAGAACGAGGAAAAAATGAGAAGCAAAAAATATCTTGAATGACGTATCAGGGCCTTTGCTCATTTTTCCCTTGATTAATCCTTTTTAGAAGTATTAATGATATATGATAATTATAATAACAAAAATCTATTACTCGTTTACTGTAAGAACCTGGATCTTCGTTCAGGTATGTTTTCCCTTTTTCTAGAGTTTTTAAGGAAAATAAATTTTCTGGAAATTTCAGAAGTGCACACCATGTACTTTCTGAGTAAATGCCGTGTACTCTTCCCCAGCTTGAAGCTGTGTGTTGTCCATGTCTGGGCCACACACACGGTGTGTAAGGCTGAGGTGGAGGCCGGTTAATTCAGACTACGGAAAATTGAAGTACACGTCGTGTACTCAAGAAGTACACGCTGTGTACGTTTTTTCATTAAACAGACTGGGGTCATGCCTAACCCCCAAAACTTTCTTCTTCTCCATATTTCTCCCATCCAAGAGCGACCGTATGGCCAGATCCTAAACGGGCTCCTGCCTCGCCATCCTTCCTCTGATTCGAGCACGGTCGATTGCGTTGGAATCACAGCGTGAGTTCTTCCTTCTGCCTTAACCTTGTTTCTTGATTCCTCCTCCTTTCCAAGTTATTGTGGGATAAACATTTTGTTCTTTTTCTCAGATATACATTGTTCTAAGATGAATCTATCATCTAGGTTCATGTATATCGATCTCCTCGGATCGAGGTAGGTGGTTTATACCTTTCTGTAGAAAGTTGATGAGTATTATGTGAAAATTCCACCAATACCCATGAACGGGGTATTACGTGTTTCCTATTTTGCCCCTGTTGTTTTCCTGCATTGCTTGTTTGCTTTATTAGAGGTTATTTTTTGTGAGTAGTGTAATTTTTTTGTGCTCAGGTTGCTTTTCCATGCTTGTTTCTCCTGTTGGGCGTTTTGCCAGTTGCCATACCTTGTTGTAGGATAGTGGAACTGTCTCTTTTTTTGTTACTGATGAGCCTTAGTTGTTATCCAAGTTGTTCTTGAGGTTTACTTGGATGATGCATGTGCGTTGAGCATGTTTCGTTATACTCAGGACTGTGAGAACCTAGAGTAGTAGACCAAAGGGAGAATTGACGGAAGGGCTTCTCCAGAGTGTCTTTTAATTACGATGTAAGACTATAGGGGGAATTGACGTTTAGTGCTTCCCCAGTGAGTCTTTAGATCCTTGATGTGGGCCAAAGGGTGAATTGACATTGAGTTCTTCCCCAGAGAGTCTTTAACACGATACGAGACTATAGGGAGAATTGACGATGAGTGCTTCCCCAGAGAGTCTACTTAATTACATAGCTGAACCAGAGGGGTGAGACTGTGTGTGCCTCCCAGAGGGTTACTTGTGCTATAGGTTGAACCATACGGGTTAGGCTGTGAGAGATACCCAGAGGGTTACCTATTTTCTTCTTGTTACTAGTTTCTTACTTGTGTACTTTACTTTTTAGAACTGTGGATTGTAGCTGCTTGTGCTTTCCTGTTTACTGATTCTTGTTTATTTACTGCCATGTATTCATTGACTACTAGGCACAAATATTTGGGTGATTTCCGACTGGGATTGTATCTCAAACCCTATTTGGGCCATGCTTTTAGGCCCAAGCAGACTATGTTGATGCAGGTATAAATAAGGGCAAGCGCCCTTCTACTTCAGGATCTTGACTTCATCAGGAGATGGGGAGCATGGGATAGAGTCGTGGCTCGCGATGCTGAGGAGATTACTTTTTTTTCTTTGGCACTTGGTTTCAGTTTTATCTCATCATGTTGTTGGGTTTGTTTTTTTCCTTAGATACTTGTACATGCTGCATCATTGTCATCATAGTTATATGTCTACATTGCTTCCGTTGTTTGGTTTCTGTTGTTATGCATGTTGTTTACTACTTTCGCTATTTATTGTTGTTTTCTTACCTTGTATACCTTATCGAATGAGGGCATAGTTTTCCCCACTGACTCACCAAGGCCCTCGCTACTAGTCGGAAGCCTCTGGCGTTCGGGGAAACGTGCTTGAGTTCATGTGGAGAACCGGGTACGGGGAACCAGTGGAGGGGCTCCGGACTTGGGTTGTTACAAAGTGGTATAAGAGGAGTTCTTTTCTCTTGCCTTACAGTTTGGAGACTTTATCCAGGGATAGGATGGATTTGGTACTTGGTATTAAGCTGTGCCCGGGAGTAGCTAACCCGTGTACAGGGAAAATCCATACTACCTCGTTAATTGCAGTTTTCTGTATTTGAGATTTTATAGTTGATCTGATTTCACCTAGAGTGATTCACATGACTTTTCTGGTTATTGTTTTGATATTTCGGTTCTATTTCTGTCGCAATCCAATGAGATGAGGGTATTCCATCTCATTCATCATATAGGGACTTGTTGAAATCACATGTCATGCATTCTTGCCATGCCATCTAGGGTGCATTAGCGATTGCATGCTATTGTGATAGACCTTGTGTAGATTATGCATTCTTTTGTGATAGTTGCTTGATAGATTCTCTTCTTCTATGTTAGAAAACTTTTGTTTTGTTATTTGTTTAAATTGAACACCAAAATTTGGTTCTTGAGTTGTTATGGTCCCTCACGGATCTAAATTTGGAATCTTTTCCCTCGTTTTAATGTTTCTGGAATTCTGCACAGTTTCTGAGATACTGCCCAGAAAAACCCAGAATACACAGCGTGTACTTTTTAAATACACACCGTGTAGTTTTCAGGCCATGTAACTGACCGTGTGAGCAGAACACGGTGTCGTGGGAGTAACTTCAGGAATACGCTGTGTACCATTGGTACACGCCGTGTGAGTTCGGAGCCGTGTACCCAGTCGTGTCACTAACAACACGGGCTGGGGTAGCTCAGGTAGAACACGCCATGTCCATAGAAAACACACTGTTTAGTCTTGTCCAGGTACCCGGCCGTGTCACGAACAACATGGGACGGCGTTACCTTCTTTTCCACAAGCCGTGTTTGTTCGGAACACGCCGTGTAGTCTTGCCCAGGTACCCGGCCGTGTCACGAACAACACGACACAATGTCGCCTTCTCTTATGCATGTCGTGCTTGTTCGGAGCACACCTTGTAAGGTCCAGTCGTGTGGATGGTCGTGTACTCAACAACACGGACCGCCGAAGCCTTGTGTAGTGCACGCCGTGTTTGTTTCGAACACGCCTTGTAGTATCGGGTTGAGTCGGACCGTGTGGGTTAGCCATGTAAAGAGACTTGGGTAGGGGAATGGTTTTCAAGTACACGCCATGTGTGGGGGTCAACACGCCATGTAGTTTGAAGTGTACACGACTTGTAGGGCAGGAGTACATGCCCATGTCAGTGGCTTCAGAAGACACTTCGTGTAGTTTTATACACGCCGTTTAGTCGTGTTTTGCAATCTTGTGTGTTTTTATTCCCCTTTTCCTATTTTGTACTCTTGTGTTCTTTGTCCTTATTTTCCTGATCTAAGGTGTGCTTTTGATCTTTCAGAGCTATGCCTCCGAGACTTCCTCCGGTCGTACGTCTGTCATCAGGCAGTGATCAGATGCCAGACCTGGCTAATCAGGGACTTCATGTTGATCCCCCAGCCGAGCCAGCCATGGCACCAGTTGTTGTACCAGTTGTGGGCGCTGATGCGCAGTTCAGGGAAGGTTTCATGACAATGATTCAGGCCTTCTAGGGAGCACCGCCTCTGCCTCATCTATGGCAGACTTGACACAGGTCTTTCAGTAGCAGCATCCTCCCACATTCTCGGGGGAGGGAGGACCTCAGGCTGCAGAGTCATGGATGGAAGCCATGCTGACTATCTTCGAACATCTGGAGACGCCTCCAGAGAGGCGGGTCAAGCTCTCCACCTACATGCTTCGAGACTCCACCAAGAGGTGGTGGGATGTGGTCTCACAGGCAGGTCAATAGTAGGCTATGACTTGGGAGGAGTTCCAGCGCGTGTTCTATGACTACTTCTACCCGGAGACTCTGAGAGCCGATCGAGCCCAGGAGTTCATGAGCTTAGAGCAGGGTACTCTATCTGTCATGGATTATTGCTCTCATTTCACTGGGTTGCAGCATTTTACACCCCTTCATGATGGTAGTGGGGTGTTCTTGGCGAGGAAGTTTGAGGATAGACTCAGACGGGAGATCTGCTCGTAAGTGAACATCTTCTAGTCGAATTCCATTACTTCCATCGTCAATGAGGCACTGATTGCGGAGCGCAATCTGAGAGACTCTGGGGCTGTGAGTCAGGGCGGTTATGCTTCCAGAGCCATATTTCCTCCAGATTACAGCAAGAAGCGTCACAGGGAGCCTACACGCAGTGATTCGAGGAAGCGAGACACATCATCAGGCAACCAGGTGACATGCTATCAGTGTGGCCGAACAGGGCACACGAGGCTGCAGTGCCAGAGAGACCCCATGGAGTGCCGATCTTGTGGCAATATGGGTCACCTCCAGCATTTTTGTCAGGTTTTCTCACCAGCAGCTGGTGACTGGGGTTCTTCCATGACTCCTCGTTTAGGAGCAGCCCCACCAATTTCTCACCAGTCGGGAAACTAGAGTTCCTCCGGCCGTTTAGGCCGAGGTGGAGGTCGAGGTCGTGGCAGTCAGCCACTAGTTCCTTAGCACCAGCAGGGAGGTTCAGCTCAGAGTGGTTATCAAGGGGTGTAGGGCCGCAGCACGGCCCAGTCTTTCACCGTGGATCAGACTTATCATGAGCAGGATCCCAGCCCTTCTACTGTTCGAGGTATGATTTTAGTAACCTCAGTTTTATCTTCATCCCTTTTCGATACTGGTGCTACACATAGCTTTATCTCTGTTGCTATTTTGGAGAGCCTTGGACTCTGCATCTTTTCTTCTGCCAACTCGTTGACACTAGACACACCTTTGGGAACAAGGACATCTAGTGTACGTCAGTGTAGAGAGTGCCCTCTCGAGGTTGCAGGGTATCACTTCTTATGGGATCTCTATGTCCTAGATATGACAGGATATTATTTCATTCTCGGCATGGACTGGTTGATTCCCTTCCAGGCACTCATTGACTGTTATCGCCGCAGATTAAGTTTCATTTCACCATAAGGCGAATCTTTCATTCATAGAGGTGAATGGGACGTTTGGGCGAGTCGGGCGGGACTCGAGCATCTTGGAATAGGAGGAGTGACAGCCCAGATTGCTAGCCTTTACCTGGATGATCAGGGGACTCCACGGTTGGAGTTTCCTCCAGTGGTGGATCGCTTCAGGGATGTATTTCCAGAAGACTTTTCGGGGTTTCCTCCGGAGCGTGAGGTAGACTTCTCTATTGAGCTCATGCCAGCAGCGACACCGGTGTCCATTCCTCCATATAGGATGGCCACATCTGAGTTGCAGGAGCTCAAGAAGTAGTTGGAGGAGCTACAGGATAAGGGTTTCATCCGACCCAGTACTTCTCCTTGGGGTTCTTCTGTTCTGTTTTCGAAGAAGGCAGACGGTACCCTTCGTCTTTGTGTGGATTATCGGAAGCTAAACCAGTTGACGGTCAAGAACTGATATCCATTGTCGAGGATTTATGACCTTTTCGATCAGCTTTGAGGAGCCCGGGTGTTCTTGAAGATCGACTTGAGGTCTGGTTATCATCATTTTCACGTTAGACCATCAGATATACCTCGGACAGCCTTCAGGAGCAGGTACGGTCTTTATGAGTATACAGTCATGCCTTTCGGAATCACAAACGCACCTGTAGTTTTCATGGAATTGATGAACCGAGTGTTCCATCCGTACTTGTAGTCCTTCGTCGTAGTCTTCGTGGACGATATCTTGGTGTACTCTCACACTCGATATGACCATGCCACACATCTTGAGATCGTTCTGAGTACACTAAGAGAGCATCAGATTTATGCTAAACTCTCGAAGTGCCACTTCTGGATGGATCAGATTCACTTCTTGGGTCACATCATCTTAGAGGTAGGAGTATCTATGGACCTAGAGAAAGTGAGAGCTATAGTTTCCTAGGGGCAGCCAAAGAACTTTTTTGAGGTACGGAGCTTCCAAGAGCTAGCTGGATACTACAGACGCTTCATTCGGGATCTTTCTCGTCTTGCAGCAACTTTGATAGGTTTGACCAAGAAGGAGGAGAAGTTATTATGGTCAGATTCTTGTGTGTCAGCCTTTCTGGAGCTGAAAAGGGAGGTTGACATCAGCATCGATACTAGTCTTGCCACAACCAGGCAAGAGCTACACTGTTTACTGTGATGCTTCAGGTATCGGGATGGGAGTTGTGCTTATGCAGGGAGATGGAGTCGTTGCGTATGGGTCTTGGAAGCTGAGGCCACATGAGAGGTACTACCCTACGCACGATCTGGAGTTGGCAGCTATTGTTTATGCCTTGCGCTGTTGGAGACACTATCTACTGGGAGAGCACTTTGTGGTCTTCACTGACCACAAGAGTGTCAAGTATATCTTCACTCAAGGTGATCTGAATCTGAGGCATCGCAGTTGGGTCGAGTATCTTCTGTCTTTTGATTTCAAGATTGCCTATACGCCGGGAAGGGCAATGCCGTGGCAGACGCGTTGAGCAAGAGAACTCAGATTCAGGCAGTTCAAGAGGCCAAAAGTGAGTGGCAGCTGATGGCTCTATTCTCTAAGATGCATCTGGAGGTGCACAACAGACGGGGACAGACCTTTTTATCTTCTGTAGTTGTTACCTACATGCTACTTGACAAGGTAAGAATGAGGCAGCTATCAGAATCGGAAGGCTTAGTCCTGCGGGATAGTGTGTCAGAAGGGGACCCTCTTCCTGGATGGACAGTGGGAGAGGATGAGATCTTGCGTTTCCAAGGACGCGTATGGGTGCCATCAGACATACGCGAGGAGCTGATATGGGATTTCCATTCCTCAGTTTGGGAAGTTCATCTTGGTGTCACCAAGATGTATCGAGATCTTCATCTCCAGTGCTAGTGTCCAAGTATGAAGAAGGATGTTGCTAGTTTTGTCATGAGATGTTCTACTTGTCAGCAGGTGAAAGCAGAGCATCAGCGACCAGTGGGGCTTTTACAGAAGTTACCCATTACGGAGTGGAAGTGGAACGATGTGGCGATGGACTTCGTAACCAGGTTGACGAGATCGCCTCGGGGAAACGATGTTGTTTGGGTCGTCGTCGATAGGCTTACGAAGGTTTCTCACTTGTTTCCAATCAAGGAGACCTTTAGTGTCTATGATCTGGGATGAATTTACATCAGAGAGATCGTTCATCTACATGGAGTTCTGCGCTCTATTGTTTCAGATAGAGATGCGAGCTTTACCTCTCGGTTCTGGAAGGGACTTCAGAAGGCCTTGGGTTCACAGGTACTTTTGAGTACAGATTACCATCGCCAGATTGATGTCCAGTCCGAGCGCACGATCTAGGTGCTTGAGGATATTCTCCGAGCATGCATCCTTTAATTTGGCAGTTCTTGGGAGAAGCATATCCCTCTAGTGGAGTTCTCCTAGAATAACATTTTTCATGCGACCATTCAGATGGAACCATACGAGGCTTTGTAAGGTAGGCCATGTGGATCACCCTTATGTTGGCAAGAGGTAGGAGAGGCAGCTTTACTGGGACCTCATCCTGTTCAGGAGACTTCAGAGTAGATAGAGCTGATTTGGAAGAGGATGGATACAGCGCAGTCTCGACAGAAGTCTTATGATGATCACTGGAAACTACCTCTCGAGTTCTAGGTCGGTGATTAGGTTTTCCTATGTGTCGCACCGAGGTTGGGACACAAAAGGATTTAGAGACAGGGCAATCTTTCACCACGGTACGTCGGGCCGTTTGAGGTCTTGGAGAGAGTGGGGTCGGTCGCCTATCGATTGCAGCTACCTCAGAGGTATCGGGCCATGCACGACGTCTTCCACGTCTCTTAGCTCCGACGTTACTTTTCAGACCTGTCTCATGTCTTTCAGCCTGAGGAAGTCAAGCTTGAAGCAGATGTGTCCTTTGAGGAGTATCCTATCCAGATTTTCGATCGTAGTACGAAGGTTCTCGGTGGGTGGTCTGTTCCTCTGGTATGAGTGCTATCACAGCACGGGCGAGTACAGGACGTGACTTGGGAGAGGGAGGCCGATGTACGATCGCAGTGGACGGAGCTGTTCGGGGTTTCTTCTTATCCACCTTGTTAGGAAAATTCGGGGACAAATTTCTTTAAGGGGGGATGTTTGTAAGAACCCAGATCTTCATTCAGGTATGTTTTCCCTTTTTCTAGAGTTTTTAAGGAAAATAAATTTTCTGGAAATTTCAAAAGTACAGGCTGTGTACTTTTTGAGTACACGCCGTGTAATCTTTCCTGGCTCGAAGCCGTGTGATGGCCGCGTCTGGTCCACACACACGGTGGGTAAGGCTGAAGTGGAGGGCGATTAATTCAGAGTATGGAAAATTTAAGTACACGTCGTGTACTCAAGAAGTACACGCCATGTACTTTCTTTTTTTTAATTAAATGGAACGGGGTCGCGCCTAACCCCCAAAACCTTCTTCTTCTCCAGATTATGCCCATCTGAGAGCGATCGTACTACCGGATCTTCAATGGGCTCCTGCCTTGCCATCCGTCCACCGATTCGAGCACGATCGATTGCGTTGGAATCATATTGGTGAGTTCTTCCTTCGGCCTTATCCTTGTTTCTTGATTCCACATCGTTTCCAAGTTATCGTGGGATGAATGTTTTTTGCGTTTTCTCAGATCTACGTTGTTCTAAGAGGAATCGGTCATCGAGGTTCACGTATATCGATCTCCTCGGATCAAGGTAGGTGGTTTGTGCCTTTCTGTAGAAAGTTGATGAGTATTATGTGAAAATTCCACCAATACCCGTGAACGGGGTATTGCGTGTTTCCTGTTTTTCCCCTACTGTTTTCCTACTTTTCTTGTTTGCTTTAGTAGATGTTATTTCTTGTGAGTAGAGTAATTGTTTTTGTGCTCAGGTTTCTTTTCCATGCTTGTTTCTCCTATTGGGAATTTTTCCAGTTTCCATACCTTGTTGTAGGATAGTGGAACTGTATCTTTTGTTGTTACTTTTGAGCCTTAGTTGTTAGCCAAGTAGTTCTTGAGGTTTACTTGGACGATGCACGTGCGCTGAGCATGATTAGTTATACTCAGGACTGTGAGATCCTAGAGTAGTAGACCAAAGGGAGAATTGACGGAAGGTCTTATCTAGAGTGTCTTTTAATTACGATGTGAGAATATAGGGGGATTTGACGTTGAGTGCTTCCCCAGAGTGTCAGTAGATCCTCGACGTGGGACAAAGGGGGAATTGACGTCGAGTGCTTCCCCAGAGAGCCTTTAGCACAATACGAGACTATAGGGGGAATTGAAAGTGAGTGATTCCCCAGAGATCCTGCTTAATTACATAGCTGAACCAGAGGGGTGAGACTGTGTGTGCCTCCCAGAGGGTTGCTAGTGCTATAGGTTGAACCATAGGGGTTAGGCTGTGAGAGCTATCCATAGGGTTACCTGTTTTCTTCTTGTTACTGGTTGCTTACTTGTGTACTTTACTTGTTAGAACTGTGGATTGTAGCTGCTTGTGCTTTCCTGTATACTGCTTCTTGTTTATTTATTACCATGTATTCATTGATTGTTAGGCACAAATCTTTGGCTGATTTCCTACTAGGATGGTAACTCACACCCTGTTTGACCCATTCTTTTGGGCCCAAGAAGACTATGTTGCTGTAGGTATAGATAAGGGCAAGCGCCCTTCTACTTCAGGATCTTGACTGCATCAGGAGCTGGGGAGCATGGGACCGATCCGTGGCTCGCGATTCTGAGGAGATTACTTTGTTTTTCATTTTCACATGGTTTCAGTTGTATTTCAGCATGTTGTTGTGTTTTTTTCCTTAGATACTTGTACCTGCTGCATCATTTTCATCATAGTTATATGTCTACATTGTTTCCGATGTTTGGTTTCTGTTGTTATTCATGTTGTTTACTACTTCCGCTATTTATTGTTGTTTTCTTACCTTGTATACCTTACCGAATGAGGGCATAGTTTCCCCACCGACTCACCAAGGCCCTCGCTACTAGTCCGCAGCCTCTGGCGTGCGGGGAAACGCACTTGAGGTCATGTGGAAAACCGGGTACGGGGCACCAGTGGAGGGGCTCCGGACTCGGGTCGTTACATTTACCCCACAATATAACCTTCATGTAGGAATGATGGAACTATAGATTAACCTTTTAATTGGATGTTCCTCATTAATTATGGGATCTATGAAGGATAAAGGAAACCAAAAAGAAATAAGTCGACCTACATGGATTTTGGATTGGTTTTTGATGAAGGGAGAAGCTGCATCATCATCATTCATCAATCCGTCGATCTTCAATCCAAGATCCAAACTATGATCCCCTGTTGCTGATTCTCGAACTTCTGACATTCTTTGGGGAGAACTCCTTATTTTCTTGTCTAAAGAATTACAAGGTTATAAAGATAACCCTAAATTCGATGAAAAAAATAATTTTAAAAAAATAAATACTTCTTTCATCATAATAAAATATTTTTATAAAATAGTTTATTACCAACATTTCCAAAAACTAACTTTTTCAACTGGTCTATTCCAGATGATGTTAGAACCCACCTAAGGAAAATTCATTGTTCGGAATGCAATGACACCCACATATTTATGAACCGGGCACCAGTTTATATGTTCTTAAAGATTATATAAAAACATCCTATACAATTTATTAAAAGCATAACATTTTTCAACGACTTCTTATGGGAACACTAGGGATAGAAATCTCACTCCATATAAGCGCCAGGTCATGAAATTTTACCAATTAATTTATAAATATAAAACCAAAGAAAATATGAGTCATTAAACTGAAGAAACCTAGTACCACACATCATAGCTCATCCCAATGATTCTAATAATATCCCAACAAAGCTCATCTGGATGACACCTGGGACCACACGTAACATCTCATCAAAAAACACATTGGCCACAAATAACATCAAATACCACCAACACACACGTGGGACACACATCACTACTAAATGAAGATCATGAGAGAGTAGTATACATCTATCTATATTACTACCATCCCTGATTTTTGGGAAAGCCCCTATAACCCAGAAACTCTAAGTGTTGGTAATGGTATCCAACTCAGGTGGGGAGAAAATAGCGTAACATAAACATACATGATATGGATATAGCACAAAATACAAAACATAAGGTTTCACATCAACTACCCTAGTTCACACCACATCCCCACAATGTACCATATGTTAACCATCATTACTGATTCCACCACTATATGGAACACACCACACAACAGCCACAAAATCCACACAACATTTTCCACATTCAGTTTATGAGTTCCACTAAATTTATTCATTATCATTTTCATTCCACATTACACTACACATTCAATTAATTCAATTAAATGTATTCCATTAATCACATGTATATTCCACCCATTATATTCAATTTATAACTTATGAATTTATTCATTTCATTCATCATAGTAATTTATTCCACTACTACCCAAGAAAAAAACACAACCACAACACACAACACTCACCACAACACCACACATCCACCATAATAATCAAATATCATCACCCAAGCCATCTAAAAAAAACCACACAATTCATATATCCTACACCATAATTTTCATGTAAACCAACCACTACGCCACAACCACTGTTCCACACCCACTACACCACATCATCTGTGCCCCAACACACAACTTCCCACATCACATTCATGCTAACCAACCATCACATATCTTCCACACATACTATTCAACCAAGAAGGCCAATAACATCACCACAAAACTACCTAATGACATATAAATCATCATAAAAATCACAACCAAATACCACATATACATATAATGTCTTCACAATTTTTAGGGATTTAATAACAATACTTTTTTATATTAGCATGAGTATTGTCACACGAACCAGATATCTAGGGGAAATGAATAATTAGAAAAATATAGGTTCTCTAAGAATTTTTTCATGGTGCGATCAAACAAAATAATATAAACCACCATAATATATATCAAGAAAAGAAAAATAAAGTCATCCAATAGCTTTTATTTTCATAATTTAGAATAAGAAAGCATAAAAACATCAATAACATATAAAAAATAGAAAATCATATAATAACTCCCCATAACATTCAAATTTATACCATCGAAATAATTTTTTGATTATGAGAAACCTTTATATCCATCCATATGTATTAAAAAGAATGAAATTATCCCACATATCATGTAAAAATCATGATAACAAGGATTACCTACCTCAATGAATATTTCATGTCTCATTACACACTACGGGGAGAAGAATAAACCACCCAAGAACCACCGCTACAAAATAAACCAGTGGGTCAACCTACACCATGCCTCTAGATCATCAAAACATATTACAAAAACATAACCCAAACCAAACCACACCACAATATTGAACTAAGAAGAATAAGGGAAAGGAAACATATGATTATATAGAATAGACCATAAATTGATGATTGGAATCCAAGGATCTAAGACAAGAAGATACAAATCAATCCCCATCAAAGGAATATCTAGAAGCCTCAATAGATAACTTTTGACTTCCTAGAATTAGAGAGGGATCATAGAGTTTGAGTAAAATCCTCATGAAACTCAAACATTAAATATACACTATGTAGGGAAACTATATGATATTTAATCCCCATTCACATCAAGTAATCATGGGGTTCAGTTACACTGAAAATTCACCAACTTTTATTATCTGACAACTAAAATCTATATGATGTGAACCTATCTTATACAATATTTGAAACAATTTTACACATTTTTTAAACATTACACCATGTTTCTTCCCTCTTCATCAAGTTTCTTAACATCTAACACCTCATGTCCCACTCTAGGCCCCCTCCAAAAAAACTCCAACACCCAAAACCTAAAAATTAATAGGCTAGGAAGACCTGGACTATTAAAAAAATATTTCTCAAGGAAAATGAAAAAAAAACAACTATGGAATCAAAAATCTTAACATGGAGATCAAGAACACTCACCTGAGGTCTCCCCATTATAAAGGCATTCACGAAAGTATTGGGACTTAGCGTCCTCCACCATCTCAAACTAAACTCTCTCATCAAAAGATGTGTTAAATTTCCTCAAATCCAAGAACACCTATCCACCAAATGCTTCTATTTCCTAGTTAATCTCATCAGATAAAATCATTATATACCACTCATCAACCAATTATTTCATAGTTTGGGTCATTAATTGTTTACTGAATGCATCAGTACCCACATTAACTTTCATAGGATTATAATAAATGTCAAAATGAAAATTATAAATATAATACACCAAAAAACTCCATTATAAATTCAAATACCTATGGTTAATAAAATATTTCAAGATTTATGATTAGAATATACTATAAAATACTCCCCAAAAAATATTGACACCATGTTTTGAATGAATTCTTATGGATGCTTACTCAAAATCATGGGTAGTGTAGTTATTCTCATAAGGGGAGAACTTTTGAGAGCCATAAGCTACAACTTGTTTCCTTATATCAAGACACTCCCCAATCCCATACTAGAAACATCATAGAAAACCTCATTACATAAACCCAGTTCTAAAAGAATTATAACATGTACTGATTTCAGTCTCACCTTCATCTCCACAGAATATCTCAAAAAACAATTATTCCACTAAAGCCTTAAGACCTCCGAGGTTAAAGCCTTCCTAGAGGAATCAATTTTGGGAAATTATTAAAAAAACCATATAGAGTAACCAACCAAACCCAAGAATCTCTGGATCTTAAAAACATTTCTGTGATGCTCCTAGGATATAACTACCTATACCTTTTTAGTAACTACTGGTATTACCCTCTTAGATATCACATTCCCTAGAAATATCTCATATCATATGAAAAACACACACATGGAAATCCTACCATACATAATATGTTATTTATAGTTTTGAATAATTATATTCCAAATCTTCCATATGATCCTCCTCTAACTTGAATGAAACCAAAATATCATCCATGAACATAGAAAAAATATACCACAAACTGATGAATGATCTAGTTCATCAAATTAATGAACTCGACATGAGAAATAGAGATACTTAATCGCATAACCATAAACTCGAAATGCCAATATCATATCTTAATAGTTGTATTAGGAATATAATTTTCTTAGAATCTAAATTAGTGATACCCTGAATAAATATAAATATCAAAATACCAATGAACCCCTCTTATATGATCAACATGATCATTAATCCTTGGAAAATGATATTTTTTCTTAACGGTAACCTGATTCAAATTACAATAATCAATAAAAAATACTATTTTATTATCTTACTTCATAGAAAAGGGGGAAGGTGAAGCCCATAGTGACACACTAGGAAAAAATAAATACTTTATCCTCTAGGTCCCAGAGTTGGACCTTATATTGCACCGACACATATGGTATCATAAAGTGTGATGATATAGAAATGGAAATCTTACCAGGGTGTATGTCAATAGAAAGCTCAACCTATATCTATAGAAAAAGAATTGAAAAATCATCTACAAATACTCAGGGAAATCAAAAAAATGAAAGAATAATACCACCCATAAAAGGATCAATATCATCAAGAAATATCACTAAAAAATAGCATGAGATTACCTCAACATATTGAATGAAATGCCCTTACCCTACCAATATAGAGTCCTACTCAAATTGGAAAACCTAAGTCACCCCATCAGAAGATAAGAACTAAAATTGATGTCGATATATTTATAACTAGGCCTTAAAATTTATCATCCATTCCATTCTAGTTTTCAATTTGAATATTTCAAGATCATGCACTATGAATTTCAACATCAAATCAAAGTTGGATATCATAACACAACCTACAAGACATCTGAAATATTATTCAAACCACGTTCATAAAGGCATTGAAATATCCAACATGAATGGAATAAGTTATTAATTAAAACCCAACACTTCCACTAAATTTTATGATATATAAAAATGAGTTCCACTCATATCAAACAAATCTTGAACCATAAAAGAAGAGATAAAAAACCATACCTCCAACGGTAGCTTGTCATACTTTAGATCCCTCTAGCACATAATCATGTACATATATTAATTCAATCATAGCCACATGAACATATCCATTTGATTGAGGATTAGACCAAACACCATTGGAATCAAATTCATGAACCTACAAACCATTGTGAAAAGTGGATCCCACCATACATCCCTAAGTTATCTTTTCATGCATTCATTGAAGATGACTAGATCATTCAAAAGATAATAATTCTTAAAAGCCTTCTTAGAGTTAATATTGATATAACCTCACCTTATAAACTGGTAGTAGACAATCTACACCTGACCTTTCGTTTCCCTGAGACTGATAATGAGGAAAACTGATGACTCATACACTTATTTTTCTTCCCTGAATGTACACCATTGATGACTACTAAACCTACTAAAACTCCACCGAAACCTATCTTCCATCTATTTCTACCTCAAATAAATCTTCCTTTTAATCTACATTCACAATGGTCGTATGTAACATTGGTTTCATCATCTACCAAATATCGAGCCTTAATTCCCACACAAACCTATGATCATTTAGGTACACATTAATGAAAAGATTTAGTTCTATATGTGATAACTCATAAAAATGGTTAGAGAGCTATATAGTGGTACACCCCTTTCTATGGTAAAAAAATCTGATGTATTTTTTAAATGAAATTTATCCAGATAACATATCTAGTTAAATAATTTCTTGATGTAATACTGGGTATGGTACTCATGAAATATAACATTCACAGTAGATTCCCACCATATCCTTCCATGTACCTTAAGCATATAAATGGAAAGACACACTTTAGAGTCTTAATGAGTATTCAATAATTTGAAGAAACTTTCAATATGATCAAGACACTTATTAGATTCATGGTGACCTTTTTCACCAAGAAATACAGGTGGATACTGCTTAGTAAAATCTAATCGTTGATCCACTATGCATCTAAGGTTCCTAACACCGTCTTGACGTAGAGTAGAAAGAGTGAAGATAACATTTTCTACAAAAATAGGGTCGACTAGAGGATTATACTAATGAAACTATCATGCATCATTCTATCTGGTATTTGGAAGAGATATTCTCGAAGTAAATGTCTATCAAAATATAAAACAAATCATTCATCATAAAATTACAAAATCATATGGAAAAATACTAATATTTATACCAATTCCTTAAAACCATAAGAATATATTGAAATCATTAAAAAAATTACTTAAAAAGTAATCATTCAACCCAAATAAACTTCCAAAAAAAATCATTTACAAAAAATTAAACACCAAGTCCCAAACCTGGTAAAATGTCTCTGACCACCCAGGGTAACTCAGTTTCAATCCCTAATGTGAGCTAGCTAGGCCCATTTTCCCAATGTACTATCTGAATTCTGATGCTCCTAACTCTTTTCTACCCATGAAATAGATCCAAACATAGGATGTGTTAATACAATTGAGCTTGAGAATCCCTTTGATTCCATATTTTAAAAAACCAACCTGGTCATAGAGAAAAGCCACCGGAACTAGCCTGTCACATGATATATGTAAAACATGAAAATAGAAATCCATCCTAAAAATAATAAAAACAAGACATAGACTACAGTATAAAGATTAAATAGATAAAATATCACAAAATACATAAAATACAATGAAAAAAAATCTAAACCAAAAAGTTTCTCAAGTCCCCATGTGACAAATTGTCCCATCCAGAACAACTTGAACCGAAAGCAGCATCAATAACATAAGCGATAATACTATAATACTCTCTTCCCATTACCTAAATATTATAATAAAAATTCAACAAATACCAAAGGCACAAGTTTGGTGTCATCACAATCCCTTTAGGATACCACCACAGTTTCAATACAGAGTCTAATTTGAAGAATGTTATGATTATAGATTATAAAAAAAATCACAAAGAATTTTTATTATTCCAAACCATTTAAAAATAATTTTAGACTTTACTAATTTGATTTTTATATAATAATTTCATATACTCAATCCTTAAAGTTGAATATTAGAATTAGTAAATAATATCCATGCTTTATGAAGTAAATAAGTAAAAACATATCTATGAAACAACCTATCACGTGTAGCTATGTGATACAACCTCATATAAAACCCCAATACCTTAAATACATAATAAATAAAATCATGAAAGAAATAAAAATAAATTAAAATGAACATCACCTATGGGATCTAACCTCTAAGACACTATGTGATAAACACTAAAAATCCCAAACAGAAATAACATTGGATCAAATTTATATCTAGTCATACTAGATGACATCAGAAAAGGTTGCATCCTAGTGGTGAAATACACACCATGTATTCATGTATTTTTCCCAACACAACCATGGATCTCAGTGTAAAATTTTCTAAATACATTTAAAAAATATGCTCATAGTTTTATAAAAAAAATTCAAATCCAATTAACTTCAATTTTTGAAAAATAATTTCCAAATTAATAAAATATGTTTTCAATGAAAACCCACTTTTGATAACATTTTATTTTCCATGAAATCATTTGAAACTATATATCACATCAAATAAATGAAAAAATAAATGTAATTTATCAAGAATAACTTATGATTTATCGAATTTACCTTATGAAAAGAATCACCTACCTCAAATTTATAGAAACCTAGATGATTTTTACAATAGTGACCAAAAACCCAGAGAACACCCTTCAACTGAAAAGTAACACCCAGAAACAAAAAATGATTATTAATGAACCGTATCCAACCACAAATTCAATGAAAAACAAAAAATATAACTAAAATAAAATAAGATCCAAAAGAATTATATATCCAGATATAATTAATCTAATAAAAATGATGATGAACTGGCGAATGAAGCGATCCTGACAGAAATGAGTCACCCAAAATCACCTAGGGAAAGTTCTTGACCAAGAGAGAGAGATGGAGGCCTTAGGTTGAATAAAAATAATAATCCAACTATGTTACATTCTTAAAATTTCTCCTCATGAAATTTACATGGTGTGTAATCCCATTAAACCTCTTATAATCCTTGACTCCCATATATATTGCAAAACCCATCACATTTTTTATTTAAAAAAATGTATTTTTCCATTAAATGATGTGATCATGTTACAACACATGTAAACCTTTCAATATTTATATCGAGTTCACTGGTTCTTTCTATTATCCATTAAACATCACGTACTCCCAATAAATTTCATGTAATTTCCCATCGAGTAACAAAAACTATAGGTTTTATGATAATAACTACAAAAAATATCTCACTACACAGTTATAGGTATCATCGTAGTTACTTCTCATCATTTCATAACAAAAAATGGAAAACCAAAACAAAGGTTAAAACATACATGATATAAAGGTAATGGGGCGTTATATGAAAAAACTCCCAAGAACCCAATGTTTAGGAGGCATCCAATTCTATAAGTAATAAATACACTACTCTATGTTATTAAAGTATCATATTATTACATTATTTTATAATAAAAAATAAATTATTCAATTCCATATGATAATATTGAATTTAAATTAATTTCTCAGGAAAATTAATGTTGATGTTATGGTTCATAATGATCTCAATTAAATTTACAAGTATAGTATCATTTTTATAATTATTATGTATTTTTTTGATGGGTATGGATTTATTTATATTCATCAAAATGGTTAGAAACGAATCTATCTATTATAAAAAAAATCATTTCATTATTATATTTGTTTTAATATCTTTTTAAAATTTTGTATTAGTTGGAACAATATGTATTAGAGTGTTTTTAGTGATGTTGTTAAAATTTTTAATTTTAATGTTCTATATATTTTTGTTTTCATTTTCATCAAGGTTATAATTTTGAAAAGGTTTTGGATCTTTTCCATAATCCTGGTGAGTTTTAAGACTAATCTTAGTTTAAATATCAATTATATTATCACTAGTATTAGTTTCAGTAGTTCATGGATGTTTATGATTTTCTATGGAAATCATTACTTTAACTAGTTATCCCATTTGTAACACACAAATTTTCATCCTAGAATTCAACATGACCATATATGAATCATAATAGGATTTCTATATATCCAATAAATCATTAAAATATTCCTTTTTATAACACATTATAATTAATATTTCATCTATTTTAGAAATTTTTTTAAGAAAACAATTCCATTAGGTGTTAGAAGAATCCCCACTTGGATGATTATGGGATTTTTTCCTGGGTTGTTTCAAAACGATTGTGGGATAGCAGGTCTAAAACTAAATGTTCTATTTATAAGAGATTTCAATGGTTTGTATACCCTTAGATGTTGTGAATTTGGTAAAATGGACCATCCTTAGGATTAGTTATATTCTTATACCCAAAAAATATTGGTATTCTTTAGGGGGCTAGGAAAGCATTTAATAATTAGGTTAGAAAGAATTGGAATGAAAAAACATACAATAATATTAGACTTTATCCTCTAGTGAGTTTTGTTTGATTTCATTATAATAACTTGTAATAGTTTCCTTATATTGGTGAATATTTTTGTTTTCTTTTTGGACTATGGGTTTTCTTCTTATACATTTAGGCTGTGAAATTAGTCCTAGGGTATTGAATTTTTTTAACTCTTAAGCAAATTTAAAAATAAAATGTCCTCTTGATGAAGTATTAACTAGCGTTTGGTGATATGGGGTGAGATTATTGAAAGAAGTATCCAGAAGAAACTATTGATTGAATTTTTGATTCTAACACTACCTAAGTTAACCCATAAATCAATCCCAAGCTCCATGGAAAACCTAGCCCTAATTATTTTAGAGTTCTGTGATATGAAACATAATGTTAGTGGTCATCATTGGTGGATATAATTTCAATAAATAATCACTAAAAACATATAATTCTATATCAAAAACATCTACATGTAACTCAGGGAACAATGTTTTGACATTTTCCTTAAAAGAGGGAAAACTCTTAGTTTCAGTTCCTCCTCACTCATATCTATATGCAGGTAGTTATTACACAAGACTAGATAAGTACGTAATTATGTCAAGAGAATTTTCATTAAGTAATTTAATATATGATAGAAACATTGAAAATTGGGACTACTTAACAACATAGTTGTGAGAAACAAGTTTTTCCCCAATTTAATATGGGTTAATTGATATAATAGGAACTTGAAACACCCTAATATTGAAAAATTATATCAATTAATTTATTGGTGCAGGTGGATATATATTATTATCTTAGTGATTATTAAAAATTTATCAGTTTTCATTCATTTTGATTTTTCATTTCAATTTGATATCACTAAACTGATTATAAATTTCTTGTAAAAATTGCTCCAAAATTTCACTAGTAGACTTAGATTATATAAAAAAATAGTGTTTAGATTTTTTAGAGCTTGTACACAAAAAAACCATTTTTTATTTTTAAAATTTATATATATAATATGATTTTTAATATCATATTTTATGATATATGTTTTAAATTGGAAAATTTTCTATATGAATTTTCTTCTTGTTAGTCGCAAGTTACTTCTTGGGAAATTATTCTTAAATTAGAAAAATATTTAACAAAATTTTGCATAAATAATTAATTATTTTCCTACTAAAAACATAGAACGAAGTGAATTAAAGTTAGTCCCACATGGAACTTTTATGTGTGTGTGAATATGAAATAATAAAAAACTCAATAAATTTAATCATATTTGTAATATAGTCATGAAATGAGAGAAATTATAAAATAGTTTGAAGTAATCTATATATTTTGGAGAAGAAAAAATAACTAAGAAATAAAAGAACAAGAAATAATAATATAAGAGAACTTTATTAGATGTATTAAAATAGGTTTTCCCTAATTTATGAAAAAGTAATATTAAACTATACTAATAAGAAAGTAGTAAGGAAGTTATTTTTGAATGTTAGAACTATTAGTGGATGAATCTAGTATAATTTATATAGAAGCAATCACTCATTCCTGAAAATGATGATGTTATTGATCACTCAGTTGAAATAGTTAATTGAACATAAGTCACTACTCTAAAAATTGATTTTTGAATGATTAAATAGATTTTAATGAATTTAATCAATGTTCAGTTTCATTGATCCTCAATTCTTAAAAAGAGTAACTATTTAAAAAATATTTAAAGGAGAAACATCTTATAAAGGAATAAAAAATACAACTAAAAAGGAAAATCAACTCAATAGTATTCCCCCAAATTGTTTTTTAATATCATATATGAAATATAAATTTTATATAAATTTATTAGTAGAGAAAAACAATTAGAAAAGGATGAAAATTAAGAGGAATCTTTTCTTTTGGAAAGATAATCTGCATGCTTCATCTTCTACCACCTATCTCTTCCCCTTTTGGTTCCTAGTAGTTGAGGTCCCAGCCAGATTTTATCAGCCATCCTGAATTACTGATTTTTTAGTTTAATTGATCTCTTAAATCCACTCCCTATCATTTCATTTAAAGTGTCATGGTTTTAGAATAAAAAATAATTCACGTACATCTCCAAAGATTTTTCTCAACAACAAAATCCTCAAACTCACCCCCTGCATATACCATATGGTGTGCCTCTCAATGATTTTCATTTCCCTCACATGAATTGAAGAAAGATCCCCTATATAATTCATCACCCCATAGGTGTTCGATTGCGTATCTATGTGTGATGACCCAAGAAATGTTGTCTGTCCCAATTCATCCCTCACTAATTCCATAGAAATATTTGATAACAACCTTAAAATTCCTCTCAATATTGATTTGAATTTTATAGTGCCCCATGGTTTCAATTAAATGTTTTCTAATTTTGTGGATCCAAATGATTTTAAATCCCTTTTCATATTAATGTGGAAGATTTTACCTAAACATGAGCCTAGCTTTTAAAGTTACCACTACCACAAAACTGGGTTTCAACAGTGCCGCCATTTATCAGTGCTAAAAATAGTGCTGATAATGGGGGAGGGCATTATCATTGCAAAAAAATGCTAATAAAGGGCACTTTTAACAGCGATAAAAAATTTCTTTTAAAATATTCCATTTATAAGCGCGTTTTTAGCAATTATAAAGGGGGCCCCATTATCAATATTTTTTTTAGTGATGATAAAGGGGCGACTATATAAACAATTTTTTGTAGCACTGATAAATTTAAAAAAACATGAAAAATAATATATTTTTATATAAGTATATTTATATTGATATGAATATAATATATGTTTTTTAGATATGTTTAAGATAAGAATAAATATACTATTACATTAAATATATAATAAATTTATTGAAAATGGATTTAAAATATTTCAAACAATATTCTTAATTAATAATTTGATAATTATAATTGATTAATAATCATTTAATAGCAATTTTAAGACACAAAAAATCAAAAAATAAATAATAAAAGATCTAAAATTAGTTGAAAATGCAACTCAAACTTCCAAAAGCCATAAAATTTGATCCGTGTGTTCGTTTGAGCTCTACAACATATCAAATCGAAGTTTTCAATGATATCTATATGATATTTAGACAAAAGAACCTCTTTTCATGTTTTTCGAGGCCCAAAAGTCCCATAAGGCCTCTAAAAATGAGTTTTTAGTCGGGATACCCCAATTTATTAACATTGAATCAAGTATAACTTCTGATCCAGATGTCCTCTAGGCCTTTACCACAAAACATATCAAATATTGTTTCATTTTATTCTATTTGACTGGTTATGTAGTTGAAATAGTCTTTTGTATTAGAAGATATGGTCCTTTTAACATTCTATGGATTTTCAGAAACACATATATATGTATTCATTCATAAATCTGTATATGTGTGTGTGTGTGTGTGTGTGTGTGTGTATCTGTGTGTTTGTTTGTGTGTGTGTGTTGTATATATGTATGTATGTATTTATCTATTTTTATAAACAAAAATAAAAAAATATATTTTAAAAATGTATTTAAAACTAATCTTATAAATATATATTAATATACAAATAAATATACGGATAAAAAATTATAAATAATATATATATATAAATATATATTTAGAAACGAATAAATATATATATATACAAATATACAAATAAATATATATGTATTAATATAACTGCATATATTTATATTAATATTAATCTATATTAATATAAGAATAAATATAACTATATATATATTAATGTATATATATATTAATAGACGAATAAATATATATGTATTAATATAACTAAATATATTTATATTAATATGAATCTATATTAATATACGAATAAATATAACTATATATATATTAATATATATTAATATATGAATAAATATATATGTCTTAATATCACTAAATATATTTATATTAATATGAATCGATATTAATATACGAATAAATATAACTATATATACATATATATAAATAGATATATAAATAAATGGTGAAAAAAACTAAATATATTAGTGGTAATGGTGCAGGCACGCAAGGGGGGAGGTCTCGTGTTCGAGTTCGGGTGGAATCAGGGGCGCACGGGCAAGTGAGGGATGCACAAACAAGTGCAGCGCGCCGAGAGTGGGAGGGTTCCACCTAGTGCTGATAAGGGGGGGTCATGCGATGTTAAAAGCTCTCCAAGAATCTTTTTAAGCTTTAAAAAAAATAACTTTTCACGGCACTAAAATAGTGATGATAAAAGGGGTCTTTTATCAGTGCTAAAAAAAGCGCAGATAAAGGCTATTTTTATCGGTGCTTTTTAGCATTGATAAAGTCGCGTTTTATGAAGGCTTTTTAGGGCTCATAAAAGGGTCCTTTATCAGCACTTTTCTAAGCGCTCAAAAAAGGGAACCCCCTTTATATTCACTTTGATTAACAATGCTTCTGTAGTGCTATTATTTCCCTTTTCTAGTGTTGATAAAGGCCATATTTTCATTAGTGTAGCATTCGGTAGACCATTTGAATGATTGGGTGACCGTGTCAATTTATATTTGTTGAGATATACTTTCCTTTCATATCATCATTCTATATTACCACTATGGCCCTCTCTCTACTCAGACCAACATTCTCAATCACATATTTTGTTGAGCTCTTTATCATCGTTAATTTCAAAAAATGTGTTTTCTTCAATGAATACAACTGATCATTACATCATCAATCATCGTAGTTGATGCAAATAAATAAACTCATATGGCCTTCCTTCAGCAACCCATGTGCTCCATTATAGTGGTTAACACATATTTTATTAATCTACTCAAACATTGACTATAGTTTCTGGGGGAATTTCCATCCCCGATCATCTCACATGATGACAAATCTTGTTAATGATTTTGTAGTAGAATTTCTTACAAAATATTTCTTACACCAATCTACAATCATGAAGATGCAACATTCAAGAGATCTAGATCCCATATTATTCATTAAATATACCTTCATAGGGAACTATAAAATTTTGAAATTATATTCAATTTTAATTCCATCATCCAGTCAACAGTAAACCTCCATAACTCATAACCATTCATGAGTTTGACAAGTGGATGTGGAAAAATAGATTAAATTTCTCTATTTTATTTGATGTCCACAAGAAATGGATTTAGAATGGTTGACTATATCATTAAAATTCACACAGAATATTTTATCATCCTCAACATTGAATTTATCTTCATTTTTCCTCAATATTAAATTATAACTCATCAATTAGGGTAGGATTCATATATTCATTGATAACTCAAGCATATCCTTTGATCTAATGAGGATTAATACCAGATCCTTTCAAGAAATTTTTTATGTTTAACGGTTGATTTCACATACAATATAATGGTTACTTTTATTATAGTAGTTTTATATCTATGGTGGTTCTAACATAGTTGTTGTACATTGGTTCTGGTTGGTTCAGTCTTCCATCTTATGGTTACTCATTGATAGAAATAGTTTTTTGAACACTTTAGTTTTGGTAGGTGGACACTTTTTCTATCTTAAAGGCATGTGGTTGATTGAATATCGCATGATCCAAAAATTTTCTAAGGTGGTAAGATTAGAGTACCTAATGAAATCATTATAATCTAAAGTCTTATGGACATGAAGACTTAGTTTTTTTTAAATTATTTGAAGACATCAAAAAAATGTATTCTACAAAATATATATATTATGAAATCTTGGGGCTTAATTATATTAAAAAAACCTTAAAACATAAAAATAACTATATTTCAATTAAACTCATTAAGAAACAAATGAAATTTCTTCCATTATATATTTATTAATATAAAATAGATCTACTTTGAACAAATAACTTTGAGAATCTGAAATTAGAAAAAATAAATACAAACATTAATTCCAAATAAGATTAAATAATATAAAAAAAATCAAAAATTATATGGGAAAATAATTCCAGAAAAAACAATCAATTAAACTCCAAAACATAATCATTCATAAATATATTCAAGGAATAATAATTTTCACACATGATAATCATTAATTAAATAACTCTTCAATATGATTACAATTCCACATTAAAAACTGAATGACTCACAATAATGATGAGGATAAATTCATCCACAAATGGACACATTGGGTGGCAGTGAGGATCAAAATTCACAATAAAATAGTCACCAGTAAAGGTTATGGTCACAAAATATTTTCATAGTTGGTCTTTAACCATAATGTTTTTTGGATCTGAATGATTTTTCTATAATTACACAAGACATAAACTTCATAACCAATGAAATTTTTCAATCAAATATTGGCATTAGAAAATTCTGAAACGTGAAGAGGATCCTTGAATGTTAAATTCAAAATTAATTAATTTGTATTAGATATAAAGAAAGGATACATGGTCTTATGATCATTCTTATATGAATTTATTGATCATATTGATAAATCGTTTCGAATTACCTTCATTGTACTTTTAGGATCCATGTATAGAATCCATCTATTAGTGATCTACACATGATCCTTTGATCATTGAGAGACACTGATAGAATTCTAGGTTATAGAACATTAAATATGTCATATTGTGTTTTTCATCTTGGTTGTTTTTAGTTCCTTTAGGATTAAAGGATTATCTCTTATTATTCTCATTTTTTTGATGGACACAGAAATATGAGTATGATAGAGAAGTGTGTTGTGTGCAACGATTCTCAATTCTTGATTAAACCTAAATAATAGACATAAAAACCTATTTATTGAGCTCCAATTCATGTAAAAATATTATTTAATTTTTAAATGAACCTTAAATAATATAATACACATATTATTACCCCATGAATGATAATGATAATATTAGTATTATTTATGTCTTGCACTAACTAACACAAATACCAATTTTATTTTACTAGCTTGTAAATTAATATTTACCACCAAACATGATCTTGATCATCTCAGAATCCTCAAAATTTATTGAGTACCAAAATAAATTTTTAATAAATATTTATTTATATATAAATATTATATTCTTAGTCTAATGAATAAAATATTTATTACATATTAAATAAATTAATTAGATATTTTTATTCACAAACTTGAAAATAAATATATATTATAATATTTTTGATCAATAAAATATGAATAAAATTATTCACTGGTATTTATTATAATATTTATTCCAATAATAAAATTCAAATATATTTTAATCAAGATAAAAAACACTTAATGTGCAACCCTCTAGGATTCATTCTTGTTGGAATTAGATAGACTTTAATAATTCCCAATAATTCTACTTATGAATTGTTCAAGAAACACAAGAGAAAGATATTAATTTAGTATAATTGAAAATTATATATGAGTAGTTTATATGTAATATATTCCCCCTTTTCACAACATCTCATCAAACAGGTTGAATATTTATTTCAACGACCTATATACTTGATAATTATTTTTTTACTATCATAAATAAACTCATTATTACACCATGTTCACGGAATTTAATATAAGGGTTATATTTTAATGAAATGTCTAATATAAATTCTATTTTATGGGTGGATGGGGAAATACTTCCAAGACTTATTCATTAATAGAAAATCACTCACAACTCAGCAAACACATCTAACTTCTCCATGAACTGTATCTTCAAGGATTATGAAATAAATCAATCTGTACGAGTCATTAAATTAATTAATAATAATATTGTAGTTCTATTGGTTTAAGGAATGAGATCTCTGAAATGTGGAGGGTTGAATTAGTGATCACCTTTATTTTTATATGAATGTTTCTTATCTTCTAAAGGAAACATTCTAAACCGAGTAAATCTTATTAGAGATACGGTTAACTAAAATATAAATCTAAACCTCACATTTAAAAATAAAGAGAGATAATCACATGACATTTATAAGGATTATTAAAAATACATACACCTTTCCACATTGGTAATTCCCCACAACATGGATTCCATTACTAAATTCTTTCTGGAATACAAATGCATAATAAGTAACTAATAAAACCACCATGTATTTATCCTCTAGACAACCCTAGTTATACCCCTAAAAATATGCACTTGTACCATAGTTTTTAATACCCCCAATTATCCTTTTTTTGTATCCACAAATGATAGACCCAGTTATACCCCCATCCGATAAGCCTATTCAGCAACTTGTTATAACCCAATGTTACAATATCTTTTCTTATACTTTTTTGATCTATTATAGAACATTTTTCACTTCGTCCACAATAAAAATAAACAATATAACATCTTTATAATATTACAGATCTTAAAAACCCCCTTAAAGAGTCCATTGGATGAGAAACATCCTCATAGTATTTTATAGAACTGGATGTTCTTAATCTGAACAATTTAAAAAATTTATAGGAATACTTCCCCAGAAAAATATTCCTACGTTCAACCTCTATTCGGTAACCTCTGTCTAATTGACTCCTTTCTATGGTCTACATCTAATTTTACTAATTGTGTTACAATGAGGCCTTATATGTTTATAGTACCTTCATCTGATGACCTCTTTTCAATTAAACAAGTATGCCTATGTGTGATACATACATTGACTGTGTACTAACTCAATTATAAATTCTCACATTTCCACCGTCTAAGGAAAAATGATCATAATATGATTGATATCCATATTTTAGATCAACATCAACCTAAATTAAAACATTATTAAAAAATCATCAGGTCAAAAAATCGTTACTGTGTCATATTTTGAGCATGTGAATAGTGTTTTAAGTATATTTTTACTTTTTGAAAACCCTTTATATAGGTGGACCTCTCATGAATTTGGTTGGGAACTATAATGTATTTCCCACATAACCAAATTCTGATTTTGAATATCCCAGTAATTTTAATTTTTTAATTCCTCTACAATCTTGAATAAAATAATTGAATTCTATTGAATCTTAATGAAACACCATCATATGAAATCATATTTGAATTTATTTAATTTTAATATTAAGGATCCTCTTTAGAAATTCTCATAATCATCAGAAAAAAAACATTGATTAGCCAGATTCAACTTTGATATATTTAAGGACATTACAATGCACTTGTAAACCTATTTACAATTTCCCTTTTCGAATTTTTTTCAATTAAAACATAATTTTTTATATGGTATATCCTTAATAACACTATTATGATGAACTAAAACATTCATCATCCAATAAACCTTCATATAGAATTCATTTATTAGAAAACCTCTAACTTTTAAGCTTAGTATACCTCCATCTAGTGTATCTTCATACATAAGCTCATTCTAATGATGGTTCATCCAGTCTTACTAATTTCTATCTCAATATTTATACAAACTTGTATGCATAAGGAATATTAATATTTATCCATCTAATAAACATTATAATTTTTTATAGGTTGGATCTTGCAAGTTTATATTCAATGATACTAAAACCATTTTAATTTTTTTATATTTCAATAGGGTGATCAATTCACAATTACATTGAATGATGTAATTAACAAGTTATCCCCCGTCCAATGTAATTTTTTAACTTTAATTTTATGTTTGATGTATGTTCACAACATTACATAGACTAATTAAAATATATCTATTTTAATTTTCTGATCATTCTGTATCAGATCATTGTAACTCAATATTTGAAAGAATTCAAATACATATATCAATCTTTTTATATCTGATTCATTAATCTTATTATCTTGAATCTCTATATAATATGAAATTAACCCTTGTTATATTCTATGAAACATATTATGAACATAGAAACTTTTATTATCCAAAAAAATATTCATAAATAACATCCACAATAGTTCATTTAATGTCTCTATATTATGATAATAATACCTAAAACATCATATAATTTTTTCTCAGAAACTATAGGATTTTAAATTCGAATAACATTGTATAAACATCAGAAAATAATATCTCTAAATTTTTTTTGAACATAAATCTTTATTTGATGGTGTTTTTCAGAAACTCTTATTATTATTTTATAATATAGGTTGAAAATTTATCACTCTATAAAAATTTGTAAAAACATTTATTAGATTGTGAAGTCATTATAATGTTTAATAACTTTGAGGAACAATATAACATCTTCTGATTTGATTATAAAACTTTATTTTATTCCTCCATAAGGAATGTTCCCAAAACGTCTTATTTCAGATTGGTTGTTAGGAAATTATTTTTTGGAATGTTTTTTTAAAATATCATTATTTATTAGTAACTTTCAAAACTAACACATATTGATATATTGAAAACAAATGCAACCAAAAATGGTTGGGTTGAAAAATATCCCCATTGTCTTTTTTATGAATACACATAAAAAACAAGAAATATCTTCATCTTCAATTTGTGTTCTCAACTATTTATCCCTATATTATTTTTACATATTCATTCTCACCCTTATTTTCTTATACCCATTATGGAAAATAAAATTAAAAGGATCCATGATGTGTACATATTTATTCATTTTAAACTCATTAACATTTAATTTAGGATAAAAGTATTATCACAATATTTTATTAACAATATACTTTAGTCAATCAACTATAATTCTACGTGGGAAAACCCAATATATAATACAATATTGAATAATCAATGTATTATATTCTATCCTTAATTATATTTTCATGTAATACTTTCCTCACGATCATTGTAAAAACTTTATATCAAGAGAAATCCCAAAAAATGTGTTAACATAAATCCCACACCCATATATAAAAACATATTAAATTTATTCATGTTTATAAACCCAGTTTTCCAACATCATAACATTCTTATCATTAAAACATTATTTTTAGAGAATGTGTAATACTCAAAAATCCGTTTTTCCCCTTTACTCCCCCTCAATGGTAGCATAATATTTCTCAACATGGTTGAAATAATACAATGATCTAAATTTTTCATGCTATAAAACTTTTATAACACTCAACCAACATCCTTACATCCACTACTTTAGTTCCTTGAATTTTAATATAGGTAAAAATATATATTTGGAATGAGGAGGAATAATAATAGTTTTTTATAATCCACATTCATATTGAGAATCGTATCTCATCCTCAACATTTTCTTCTTCTTCATGGATATTTAATTGGTATTTTCTTCTTTTTTTCATCCTTATGAAATTTCATAACATATTTATTCTCCACTATAGAATATTCATATGAATATGTCATGGTTTCTCTATATTTTTTTATATTTTTGTTACCATGTGTTTATAAAATATACTTCTTGTTTCATCATGGGCTAGTAAGATGTTTGTGAAATTATCTATAAAAAGATAATACTATTAACATATTTTGTAATTTTCCTAAATTTTTAAATTGAAATATTTTTAATAAATTTATAAACATTGTTCCAATCTTTAGAAAATTGTTTTGTCTTTTTTTCAGCAGTAAACAATTATGTTTCCTAAAAATATAGATCCATGGACATTTTATATGGCTAAATAAATAATCATTGTTTCTTTACATATTCAGATATGGTAACCTACTTAAATTTATTATCCTGATCAATATTTTCAACCTATTCAACTTTATAAAATTTAATATTTACCTCTTATGGGTATTATAAATGTTTACCTTTCTGAATTTTTTTATCTTCTAAAAATTACCTTCTTGAATTTTTTTACTCTTCTCAGCGTATCACCCCTTGATTCATATATTTTCCCTACTAGAGATATATTTTACCTGTAAGAATAATATTTTTTACCAAACAATTCCACAACACTAGTTGTGACCTTAGAATCATGATCTTTCAAACTAATAGTATTACTGTTAAGATGTTTTTATTTCCATATTTTTACAAACAATTGGAGACATTATTAAAAGAGACACATGATGAATTACAGTCATTCTTAACAAAATATGGTTCCTCATAAAACAATAAATTTGATACTCTAGTGTTAGTATAAGAGGATGTACATTTTGGTTGTTTAGGAAAATAAACAACATGCTTCTATACAACATTAATTAATAAAATTTATTAATTTTTTAAACTCATTAAACTTTATCAAATGATGATTACATTATTTAATATGGGTAGTCATTGCCCTGTTGAGATTCTAATCACCAACAAATTTTCATCTTAATATTTTAGATTCCATTACATCTCACTAACATTAATTTTCTGATCTCTAATCACACTTAGGTTTATCTATTACTTTTTGATTCACTCACTATTATCAAAAAAAATTCCTTATCTTATTTATTAAGAAAAATTATTTCCTTATTGAGTCGAATAATTTACTCAAGGGATTTTATTGAATTTTATTTTAGAATAAAAACAATTTATTTTATTGCATCACCATAATAATCTCTATCGGATAAAGAATTTTTTTTCTACCATTACCAAAGCATTTGACATGGTGATAAATTTCATCATTGGATAAAGAGAAATCCTTCTATCTTTTTTCACATTAAAATTTTAATTTTTTTTGTAATTAAATTTTTTCTTTTTTTCTTACACTTATTTTTTGGTGAATTCTTAAAATATTCTTCTAAATCAAAACCATAATATTTTTTCTTAATAAAATATATTATATTGTAAAATTTATATTACACTGTTAAAATTTCTAAGAGTTTCTACTTTTTTTCATTCCAATTTCCATTTTTTCATCTTTAGTTAACAAGATATATGATTTTGTTGAAATATTATACTTCATCATATGCCTCCGAATCAGAAGATTCTTCTTTATCTTTCATTTCTCTACGATTTTCATTTAATAAATCTTAAAAATTTATTTCATTCAAAGCCTATTTCTTAAATAATAAACATATCCTCATTTTATATGACACAATAATATTCTAATGTACATCCAATGATAAATATTATTTATCCTATAATACAGATACTTTAGAATCAATGTTATCTAGAAATATTCTCAACACTATCTTAATGATAGGAAAATCATCCAACATCTCACCAAAACCTCTGATATTGATAAAACTCTCATTAGATTTTGTAAAATAGTCACTAATACTTTCTCTCCCAACCATATTAATATCTTCATAATTTTTCCACCAAATTTTTATCTTATCTTCCCTAACATTAACATTTCATTTTAAAATTATCCAACATTTTATTAGTTGTTGGAAGCCCCATAATCTTGGTATAATCATTTTTTTAGACCCATCAACATTTCATTCTAATCATTTCCATCAACATTCCACCAACTCTTATCAGAAAAAATTACCAAAACATTATTAATAGGAGGAAATCCCAATGTTTCAACACCTCCAACTTTGAGGTCAATAGATATAAGATATTACAACAGCCTATTCAAACAACATTGATGGTTTCTTCCAACAAAATATGGAACATATCTATTATCCACTGATCCAAAATTATCCATTACCATAGATGAATATCACAGAGGATACCTACACTTTGATACCTATTGTTATTCAATTGGATATATGTCTGAGATCACTGGGGGGGTTAATCAATGATCTATTTTTTATTACAAGAAATGTTACTAAATATTTATAGAAATCTTCTAAACCTATGAAAAAAATTTATAGTTATGATCTACTATAATGTTAATCACATCCACACCATTTATATTCAAAAAATATAAGGAGATAGTGGCAAAAGATATTTATAAGGATTGATACAAATATGTAGTCATTTCTATATAGGTTATTCTACCCAATATGGATTTTTTTTGTAAACTTCATTCAGGAATATAATGTCACAAGTTACAATAGGTTATACCCCCAAATATTCATCCTCTAGGCTCCCCTAGTTATACCCATTTATATTCAACTATTTTTCTATAATTTTTTATAAACACCAACTATACTGTCACATATCCATTTAAGTCACAACTACTTATAATCCCATTCAATAATCCATTTTAGCAACATGCTATACCACCATGTTACAATCTCTTTCCTTCTATTTTTTGATCCATCGTAGGAATTTCTTCACTTCCTCCACAAGAAGGGTAGATTATCTTCCCATGTGTGCTATATTATAGATCCATAACAACCATTTTAATTTTATGTTTGAATTGAAACTTCCTCCTGATATTTATTTGACCTAGTTGTACTCAAACAGAAAATTTCCAAACATAGGAGAACATCCTCAGAAAAACTTTTCCTCTTTGGACTCCATTTAGTAACCTCAATTCTATGGACTATGTTAGAAGAACTTAATTAAATGAATAAATTCTACTTGTGTAAACTTCATACTTTGACTAAGTAGAAACTCAATTAGGAACTCTCACCTTCCCTTCATTCGATGGATCTCTGATCAAAGCTCCCCAATCTGATCGATCTCTGTCTAATAGGTTACTTCAATATAAACGAAATGGTGGTTGTAAGAACTTCCTATCAAAAATTCATAGTGTTTCCAATTTTTTATTCCAGAATAGTGTTTTATATACCTTTATTCATTTTCACCGCCTTTATATAGGTTCACCATTAATGAGTTTTATTAAGACCCAAATTCTATTTCCCTATCTTCAACATTCGAATTTCTAAAAACCCATTCATTTTTTCTTTTTTTAATAATTATATACTCTTATGGAAGATTATTTAATACTATTCAGGCTTCATGAAACTATATCATCTTCCATATTCTTTGAATTTCATTAATCTCAATATTAAGGACCATGTTTAGACATTCTCAAACATAGGTGGATAAAAAAAATTGATCGATCAACTTCAACATTAACATAATTAGGGACATTACAATGTGATTAAAAATATACTTATATTTTCTTGATATGATGATTGTATGTATGAAAATATTTTTTAGTTGTTCAATCCTTAATAACATTTGTATGGTGAACACACAAAAATTAATCCTTAGACGCACCTTCATATAGTATTTGTTATTTAGGAAACTTTTAACCACTAAGATTAGAATACTGCCCTATGGATGATTTTTAATTGAAAACTTTTTCTAATAATATATCTTATGATCACAATAAACTATATCTCAAACATTAAATACCATATTTTTAGGGAACCTGATTTTATTTATCTATATGATGGATATTAAAAAATATTCCTTGGATCTTCCATGTTTTTATTCAATGGTAATAAAACTATTTTGAATTTATTTAAATTTATTTCCAATTATTTATCTGAGTTTACATTGAACGATAATAATAAAAAGCTATCCTCTATCTACATTAATTTTTAATCTTCTACTATCTATCTTTTAAATATTTAAAACATTTCATCAACTGATCAAAACATCTCCATTTTCATTATCTGATCATTCCTCAAAAATTTGTAAATCAATATATATATATCCCAACTAAATGGATAATTTTTTCTAAAACCACTTAATCAATAATCTTAGCATGTGTCCCTATTTGATATTATCTTCTCGTCAATTATATTTCATGAAAAAAATTCTACAATCATAAACATTTACTATCTATAAAATATTCATAAAAAACATCAACAATGTTCCATATAGTGCCTCTTCATCTAGAAAATTATGTCTAAAACATAATAAATTTCATTGTCTAGAAATATTATGAATTATACTTCTAATAGATTTTTATAAACATTTTATATGAATATATGCAAGGAACGTTTTTCCAACACTAATTATCCTATCATGCTTTCTCATAAACTCATATTCTTATTTTATTGACCACCATGGAAATTTATCACTTTGTAAAAATGTGGGATATTTTTTGATTATAACATCATCCAAATTTTTAGTAACTTTATGTATAAAAATTCATATTATTTTCATAAGGAAAATTATTATATTCCACCATAATGAGAGATATTATGAATTCATTTTCTAGAGCATTTGTCTAGAAATCATTATCTAGAATGTTCTCCCAAAATATAAAATTTCTATATAATTTTTCACATCCAACATATTTTTTTATATAAAAAATGAAACCAAAAAATCTTAGAACTAATAAATATTAATCTCTAAGGACCATTACACATGCTTATGGATAAGAATGTTCGATTACAAATAAACATGAATAATTCTTCTAGCTGGGATTGTTCTCAAAATCTCCCATCATGAAGATTACCACATGCAAGCTTAATTATGAGTAATTTCACCTAATGTTCAAAAATATATGTATCCCTTCATAGTATGTCTTCCAACTGTAGAATAATATTTAACAATATCATCATTTCACTTAATGGAACTCATCATAATAGGGATAAAAAATAACCATATCAATGTAATAGATATTATAGGACATTGTAACATTAAAATAATGCATAATTATGAATAAATTGTAATAATATATTTTATTAATATTAAAATACATGACTATTATTGTAATCCAAAGTAAAAATATTTGGTTATAGATCACCAAATCTAACAGACTACATTTTGGATTAAATCAAACTACATAGGACTTTCACTCTGCTATAACTCACATGATGATCATGTTTATATCGAGTTAAGGATTTAGTTAAGGGGTTTTCCACATTGTTTTTCAAAGATATTCTACTCCCTCTTTCTATACCACTTTGAATTAAAATAACTAATGATGTGATACTTCAGATGTATTTGATTCTTCTATAAATGTGACCTTGATTATTTTGTGAGAGTCACTACTACAATATTTTCCCAATAGAGTGTGATAGGATCATTACTAATAGGTACCACATCAATATCATGGATGACGTTTCGTATCAAAATGTTTTATTTAGTTTCCTAATAAGCTAATGTATACTCAGAATCTATTATTTAATCCACAACCTTATATTTCTTTGTGCTCTTCCAGCAGAAAAAACCTCTAATAAATGCGAAGATATATCCCATATGTGATATCATATCATCATGATATATTTAGAAATTAGAATATATATATACTCTCATGAATAGTTTGACTTTTCATATATATACCAAGAATATATCCTTATTAAACATTATATACTTAAATATAGTCTTAATTTCCTTCCAATAACAATGAACTGGGTCATCTTGATATATTAAAATTACACTTAAGGTATAGGAAAAATCTTGCATAGTACATAAAATTTCATTAATTAATGAACCAATTAATGATGTTTATGGAATATATTCTATCCATTGTATTTCCACATGTGGTAGAGGATAAATTTTATTAGAAATATGAATGCCATGAGATATTGGAAACCATGAACTCTTGGATTGTTCCATAAAAAATCCATTCAGTATCTTGTCAATATATGTACCTTGACATAGATCGAGAAGACTCATGGATCTATCCTGATATATCATGATTTGAAGAATATATTTTGGTTTTCTTAAGTCAGCTAAGGAAAAATATTTGTTAAACTATGCCTTAAGAGACTGTAAAATTTGTATTTTTCTACCAATAATTATCATTTAATTAACATATACTATTATTAAAATGACTACACTCCAACAAAATATTTTATAGGGAAATGAAAACATTCATTATTTTGAAACCAAATTCCATTATTGCTTCATGAGACTAAATTTTCCCTGACATGAATAATTGATTCATTTCATAAAAGAATCATTATAATATGTTTACCATTCTCACATCCTTTGGAGTAACAAACACTTTAGTTTTCTTTCATATAGACATCTTCCTGAAGGTTCTTATTAAAGAAGATAGTATTGAAATCCATTATCCAAATCTTATAGTCAAGAAAATACGTAATGGAAATTAAAATTTGGATGGATTTTAGCATTAAATCTAGAGAAAAGGTTTTATCATAGTTTATTCCGTGATGTTGTGGGAACCCTTTGCATCTAATATTTCTTTATAAGTATTATATTGTCCATCCATGTATATTTTATTCTTGAATACCTATTTACAATCAATGAAATTTAAATCAACTAGAGGATCTATCAAAATCCATATTTAGTTTTGGTACATTGAATCCATTTCAAAATTCATGGCCTCTTCCACCTGGAAGCATTTGGGCCACTTATATATTCCTTATAGGTTAAAGAAATATTATTATCCACTAATAATGATTCACCATCCATAGTGACTTGAAAACCATTCAATTCTTGTTATCTAACCTATATTGTACTCCTACATAGTACTCTGTTATGTAGAACATAATTTTACATAGGTCTTTGTGGAATCAATTTTTTATACCAACTCTTATATATCATGAGAATTGATTTATCCGAATTCTATATTGATCCCACTATATCATTAATATATGTGGTCCCCATCATGAAATGTGAGACATCTTTTTACAACAATATTCTTATCTATATATTCACAATGGTAATATGATTTAGTTTCCTCAAGATACCCTATAATGCTTCACTGACTACTTCAAGTGGTTTTTTTCCAAAAAATGTCATTAACAGATGCCTCACAACCCATCAATCACATATGTGACAACATGGAATTATTGAAAAGAAAAATATAATATGGAATAATTATTTCTTATTTATTTGGAAAACATTAATTATGTATTCTGATTTTTGTGATGTGTTTATCTTAAATAATAATAGAATATTTAAATGACTGATCATTAATCTAACCATGTATAAAAAGTTGAGGTTCCTCCTTTCCCTTACACCACTACACTAAGGTTTATAAGGAAGCGTAAGTTGAGATAGAATCCAAAAATCCCTTGAATAAACAATGAAGTCTAGATTAATAATTTATTTGCAATTTTATTAGTGGATTTTCTTAGTGTTATTACCAAGATGGTTCTAAACTTCATTCTTGTATTCCATAATTCTCTCAAAGTAATTTTACCTATAACTAATCAATTAGACATATTCGCATCTATTAAAATATTCAGTAAAATTTATGAACAATGAGTTCCCATAACTTTCATCTTCATATAATGGTCTAAAAACATTGATATGAACTAATTCAATAAGTTATATATCCCTTAATACTTTTATCCTAAAATATTATATTTATATTATTCCTTGTAAACATGAATGAAATACACAAAATAGATTTTGTTCAAAATAATATAGACATCATTCTTTGTGTAATTTCTTAAAATAATTTTCTTTTCATGACCTAGATGGTGATTCCATAGTTTGTTGTGGTATGATTCATGGGAAGTAGTTTCATTATTTATTTGTAACACATGGTTCATGTAATCCAACGCATACAGACTGATATTTAAATGATTCCTATAATATGAAATAATATCTTTTTAAAAGAATAAAAATATTATTCAAAACATGAAAGTAAATCCATTAGTATAAATCATGGATGTAGAAAAAACTTTTTTTGTTACATATGGCACATAATAAAAACATTTTTAAACCAAGATCATTCCTATAAACAATGCAAGGTGGTAATACCCAATATATAAAACAATAAGTCTAGCACTGTGGGATGATAATAAATAAACATACCTTTATATAATCATTAAAAATAATTGGTTAATTTAATTAAATAAATATACTAACACCCTATTCTATATCTGTTACACAATTTCATGAAACAAATATATTTCACTCAATAAGAAATGTGCCAAAATGTCACCTTTCTTCTTTAATATGTTGTATTTTTTTCTAATGGATTTTCATGACACATGTGAGACAAAAATTATCTTCTTTCATTTCATTCCACCTGTAATTTATCTTCTTGGACGTGAATTAAGAATAATCTTTGGTCTTAGAGCTCTTCTTCTAGAATTTCCTTTTATTTACCATGAGGATGGAGGGATCTTCATGCATCATGACATTTTCAACATGGAAAAGAAATGTCAGAATGTATTGAAGATACCACTCAATATTTTTAAAATTATATTTAATAACAGTACATATAGCTCTAAGGGACTTATGTAAGAATTAGATCGGTGTGCAATTCATCTTGCATTTTAAACCCTAGAACCTCTATCCACTGAATGTAACCAATGAGTTGGACTATGTGTGCCCTAGATAGTGCACCCTCTCTAAGATTACTGTGAAATAGAACCTTGGATATGTAATTTTATTTATCTAGATCCATCCAAATATTGACCATGTAGATGATGGAGAATTATATAATCATCCATTCCATCATGAGAATTATTGAGTTCAGTTGATACAAATGAAATCATTAATAACTAAATATCGGCTATATCACTCATGTTTTTATTATGTACATCAAAATATAAATCACTCACCTTTATTGTAGGTTTATCATGACGGAAGGAGTATGGAATGTAAGTTATCCATTCATGGTGAAACACAACCCATAGATATATGGGCCATTCTTATAAGTTACTACAAATAAAGTGATGGTATTTCTACAATATTGATCACAAGGATAATTTGGATGAAAAACATGAAATTATTCTAAAATTAAAAAAAAATATTATTAGTACTTATCTTGATTAAAAATTATATGAGACCAAATAATAATTTAAATTTTATTCGAGTATCCCACTATTTTATCATGTATCAAGGACCCTCCATATTGAACTCATAATATCCTATCACTCAAAAAATCTAGTGGCAAGGTTCCATATTACCATTATTTATGATCCAGACTATGGTTATAAAAACCATAAAATAGTATTTATGTAGGTGGTATTGATAATTGAAAATCAGAAGCTCCTTGATACATTGAGTTTACTCCACAATGCTAAAATCCAAATACGCTTTTCCTCAAATCGTACCCCAAAATTTTTATTGAAAAAATTATAGTGGTAAAATTCAACATAGGTTTTTTTATTTCGATTTAAAAACATTATGAGAACTCCTCAATGAAAAAAATTTCCAGACTATGGGAATATAAACACATAGTTCTATGGTTGTATTCCAAATAATGTAATGGAATTGTTATTCCGACTTAATATTAATTTTGAGGGTTTTTTTATTATGCATAAATATTTTTTATTTTTATCTATTACATTTCTCATTATTTAGTGGATTTTAATTAAGTGATTATCCATGTTTTGATAATAAAATCACAGATAATCCATTTATTTTAATTACTACATTTCATATAAGTTTATTTAGTTATGTGATCATACTCTTTTATCCATAAAAAATATTGCAATAAACTAAAAAATAAAATAAATGAATGAACTAATCACGATCTTATCTAATTTATGATCTAATGATCAGAAAATAACTCAACCTTTGACCTAGGTGAAAACTCATTATGATGGTATTGGCACGAGTTGCAACATTCCCCCTATCATCTTATATGTCAACTAGGCTGGTATTTTCTGCATTCTATCTTGAACCACCTCAAACACCTTGTGATACTCTTTTAATTACATATTTTTATAAGTCACATGTATGTGAGGGGAACAAAATTATTGGTTTAGGGGAATTATATTAATTTCCATATATATGCATGTCCTACATAATAATGGTGGGAGGGACGACATAAAAGGAATCATTTTTAATTAATAATATATATTTCCATTAAAATGTAATAAATTAAATTAAATAAATGAACGTCATACAAAGGTTTGTTCAAAGATCATGAACAGTCATACACATGCAACAAATATGAAAAAGTACACTGGATAATATTCATTTCAATTAATTTTTTATTAATAATATGATTTCACATGTATTAATTAATTTTAGACATAGAAATTACATATTTAATTTTTAAATTATTTGGGATTATTACGAGTCTGCCAAAATTGACGGCACATGATTCCAAGGCCCGGAGAGCCCAGAACATATTTTTGAACTTTTTATGGTACGTTCAGTAAATGTGTGGGTGGGAAATTCTATCTTTTGAGCCTATGATCGGATTAATAATCTGAGGACACTATGGAATCCACAACACCGTGATTCTCTTACGGGAATCTTAACGTCAACCGACAAGGGTTGGACGAAAAAGTTAATTTTTGGACTTTTCAAAAAAATAATAAAATAACTCAACGAGTTATTTTATTTTATTCTTGTAATTGTTAAGAGAAAATGGTAGGACCACTAGGTTTTTAGACCATTAAATGGACGGTTACACATGGTTTTGTAACTGCACCATTGGGAGAATTAATAGGTTTAATAATTAAATTCATTAATGAACCTCATTAAATGTGCGGTGCGTTGATCTTATATTTCATCTATTTAAATGAATATTGGTCATGGGGTTTTGGAACTCAAGAGAGGAAACTCTTATGAAGTGTCACAACATCTTCCACTAACCTAGAATGAGGATTCGACAACCGTTGGAGAATTCGATGATGAGCTCCAAAGGACGTGAACCATCTCCTTCGTCCACAACACCTTCAGGCGTGGACACTCTTTCCACATCTGTAGTGACATCTAATGAGATCAATGTAGGGGGATTCAATGTTTTACTATGAAATGTAAATTCTTATATTTCTTCCCATGTTATAATTCTAACACGAAGAGCGAAGGCCGAACAAACAAGGCACAAACCCTCTGCCGTTCTTGGTTTGGTAGTGTTTCTTCATGGGAGACCGAGAGACAATGCGGAAAATCTAAACCGGGAGACAAAAAGTGATGGAAATAACCAGAGGGCCCATAGGTGCATTCGGTAGAGGAAATGAACATTCGGAGCTTCACCGGAGGCCTGTAGAAGCTTTGTTGGGGCAGTAAACCAGTGTCCAGAGAAGGTGGTGACCGACACCCACCGGCTGTGAATAAGAGGCAGCACCCTAAGGTGCCATGGTGGAAAAGGGCGGCTGGCCGACATCAGCCTTGTGGACAATGGTAGTGCACTGAGGTAGTTCACCACAGAGTAGAACCACAGCTCCAAGCCGTGGTGGATGGAAGGGGTGGTCGGCCATCATCGGCCGCGTTGGCACTGGGTTGTGCACCGCTACATCATGCCGTGGAGGAAGGTCGCAGCTTCGAACCATGGCGATGGGTGGACCCTCACCCAACAGGTCCCGCGGGTGACCAGTCTCAGGAGACCAACCAGGTGGTGCGGTGCCATCCAGAACTTCCACATTAAAAACCCGAATGGCTTTGCATTCAAGAAGGGAATAGGACCACCGTGCCCGGACAGTAGGTCGGGCGGGCTGCTCCCAACATGTGGATCAGGCCACAATAATGGACCAGTTGTCTATACTAACCCCAACTGAACCGGGCTGAGTTGGGTTGGTCTGACTTGGTTGGACCAGACCTAGACCCTTTTCGGCCAAGTTACGCTTAAATAGGGGTATCTAATAAAACAGTTGCTCATTTGATGAACCATTTGTAGTGATAGAACCCTTAGGAAGAGGTGGTCCTTTTAGATACACCATGAAATACTCAGAGAATGTAGGAGGTTGTATGGTTTGTATCGTACCAAAATCTGACCAAGTCCTTGGTACTAAAATTACTATAACTTATAGACCGGGCATCCGGTTGACATGCTGTTTGTTGCAATGGAAACCTTATGACATGGAAAATCACTGGGTTTCTTTGTTGTGGGACTTGATGCTAGTTTAAATATGATTGATGGCCTAAGAATCATATCCTCCCAGAGTAATGCATGATTGAATAGGAATTCAATGGCTGGCTGAGACGTGGAGATTGAATAATGATCATGTGTGGATCAGCACCGAGCGGTCCTATGTGGATCATCAATGAGCAATCCTGTGTAGATCAGCACCGAGAAATCCATTGTGGATTAGCAATGAGTGATCTTGTGCGTCAATAGTAAAGCCTCATGACAGAATAAGATGATCTATCTTTATGACTAAACATATGTACTTATATGCTTAAGTTAAAACTGATCTGAGTTGTCTTTTTCTTTTTGATTTTGGATTGATATCATGCATTGTGGGTTCTCTTTTGTGGAATTATAAGAGACATTTGGGGGGTCTCAGGGTCCCTACTGTGTATTTTTATACTCACCCCTGCACGGGCACCACCCTCACCTTGTTGTGTCTTGTGCAGAAGACGGGCAGGTTTGACTGAGTCTCGAGGAGCCAGGACATGACAGTGTACGGAGGTTACTGGTTAGCGTGGAGAGACACAATGACAAGTTGTACCTACCCTTCAGTTAGGATCCTCGGCAGATGACCTCAAGAATTGTTTTCCCCTTTTGTGGTACTTCCTTTTCAATTGGGCATGTATTATGGCCCCATTAATTCTGTACTTACTTTTTACATCACGTGGTGGTTTTTAGTAGTGGTTTCACCTTTCATCTTCTGTTGTTTTTTACTTGTGTGTAGTGTACCATGTCCTTGTGTGTACATGTTTTGAGGAAATACCTTCCCATTTTATGGAAATGCCTTTCCTGTGCTAGTTTCCAACCCCTAGCCTATGGTAGGTGTTCCTAGGGTTGTCCTGACACGGGCCCCAGGGGACGGGTCATGAAGAAGTGGTATCAGTAGTGTCAGTTATACCAGAAGAACATAGAGTCTATTTTTTCAATGGAACAATATAGTTAAGTGTCTTGAGTTTGGGGTTCAGTTCAGCGAGTCCAGTGTTGGTGCGGCAGCCGACTTATCCATACACCATGTCCTTGAAATCTAATTTCCAACCCAGTACATGAAAACACTGATTGTGTGTGTTTTGAAAATTTTGTGTTTATTTTTGATATCATTGATTCATCTCACCAGATATTACATGTTGTCCATGGAAAACCTATTCCTTTCAGGATGGTGCTGTGTACATAGCCAGCCAATATTACAGAGAGAGAACACAATGATAGCCCACTGAGCGATGATGTGTTGGTGCCAGTCCCACTTACGGTGATGACAAGTTCGGGTGGTGTAAACACTACACCACCACTAGTGGGGAATTAGTTTCCACCAACCCCACTAGCAGACCATGCACAACGACTGAGTGTGTTTAATAGGTTCTAGATATTATGGCCTCTAAGGTTTCAAGGAGAGACAAATCCCCAGTCAGCTGAGAACTGGCTAGAAGCTCTAGCATGGTATATTTACTTAGTTGAGATACCCATAGATCATATGGTGATCCTAGCTACTAGCCTCTTCTAGGGAAAAATAGGGAGATTGTTTTTTATAGCGCTCTACACACATGAGGAGGTGAAACTATCCTGGTTTGACTTCAAAACCCTCTTCATGGCAGAGTTCGTACCAGCGACATTACGCTTAGTGCGTATCTAGGAGTTACTGCACTTACCGTAGGGAAGCCGGACTATGGCCTAGTACTCTATGAGATTCACTAACCTCTTTGTATACTCCACTGACATGGTATGATACCCATTCGTCAAGGTATAGACCTTCGAGCTGGGTCTCTAGAGAGAGATTAGAGCATTGTTGATGTCTCTCAATATTCTGACATAGGTTGGAGTGGTCGATTCAGCATTGTTGGTGGAGAGATTCTTAGCTAAGAAAACACTGATGGTGAGATCCACCACTAGATGATAGTTAGTCGAGTCATCTGGAGTATGTAGTAATAAGATGAAATAGAGGTCGAAGTGGGTCAGACCATCTGGACGATGACCCCAGGACGCATGGTCAGAGGTGCGAAGCTCGTGAGGTAGAGGAGGTATTCTGGGGACTATAGTCTATTACTCTTGTAGAGGATAGAGACAAATGGCTTGTGATAGTCTGACTACCTGCGTGGAAGATCAACATATGATCAAGGGACTGCCGAGACATCGGTTGAGGTTTGACCGAGGAGGTCTGTAGGGTAACAAACGTGGAAGAGGAGTAGGTCTTGCCGCATTTTTGGGGATATGGTTTGAGGTACCACCACCACCACCCCCAGGTGGTCCACCCTGACCACAGGGAGCAGGTGGAAAGTGGCGAGCTCAACATGAAGTGGAATAGGCCTATAACCACATTGCTCCAGAGATGATTATTGGTAAAATATGTGTCTACTGCACCCTAGTTGCAGTACGTTTAGACACATGTTCTAGTCACTCTTTCAGTTCTATATAACTCATTCGGATCACAAAGATTCTGATGGATCTATTAGGACTATCATTATGATTAGAGTATCTTACGGGATAGGATTCGACAATTACACACTGCTGTCGGCAGTGTGAACTTACTCTAGGAGGTGAGAGCTTTAGTTGGGATCTTCTAGTAGCTGTATCGAGGAATCAAAATGTCATCTATGGTATGGAATGGTTATCCATGGTCCATGATCAGATAGAATATTTTAGGTACAAAGTGAAACAAGGATGGGACTAGGTTTTCCTTCATCGGTGAGAAGATAACCTTTGCAGTTCAGGATGGGTTTTTTCGGAGGATGGTGTAGCTGATCACTCATCAGCTAGCTAGCTTTACCCTTGGAGTAGGTGACGTGAGGAGTCTGATTTATCAATTAGTGGGGGGACATTTTTCTAATTCCTTTCCTGATGATGGTTCGGTACTACCTTCTCACAGAGAGGTAGACTTCTACATCAACCTTTACACTGAGACGACATCGATATCTACTCCAGCATATCAGATAACTCATGTAGATCTTTGTGAGTTGAGGGTACATATATAGTACTTATATGGTAAGGGGTTCATAAGTCCCAGTGTTTCTCCATGGGAAGCACTTATTTTGTTCCCCAAGAAGGCAAATAAGAGTTTTAGGATTTTCATGGACTATCAGTGCATGAACCAAGTGACCATGAAGAAAAAATTAACCACTTTTGTGGATTCATGTCCTCTTCGATCAGCTAAAGGGAGCTCAGTGGTTTTCAAAGATAGACCATGGATCAGGCTATCATCAGATTAGAGTACAAGATAAGGATGTACCGAAGGTATCCATCATATGCAGGTGTGGACAGTACGAGTTCATGGCGATTCCTTTTGGCGTGACCAATGCTCTATCAGTGTTCATGGGGCTAATGAATATAATCTTCCATCATTTCCTTGATTGCATCTTGGTGGCCTTCATTGATGACATCTTGGTGTACTTGGTGATGGAGGATGAAAATTCCACTCATCTACTAATAGTTCTGGATACACTCTGATAGAACCATCTTTATGATAAGCTCCCAAATTGCTAGTTCAATAAATACGAGGTCCACTTTTTGGGAAAGTTTATCTTTGAGGATGTAGTTTTGGTGGATCCATCATTGATAGAAGAAATAATTTCTTGGGAGCCACACAGTAGTGTTACCGAGGTGCAGAGCTTCCTAAGATAGGCTGGGTACTAACGAAGATCTGTGCCTGAGTTTTTCAGAGTAACAATAACCTTTTTAGCTTTGACAATGAAAGTTAAACCTTTCTTGTGTATAGATATATGCCAAAATTGTTACTAGGAATTGAGTCAGAGACAGATGAGTGCCCCCATCTAGAGACTACTATAAGAGGACATTGGGTATGGATTCTACCACGATGAATAATTGTCCAGACTGGGATGTGTCCTGATGCAGAAGCAAGTGGTGATCGCTTACGGCTCATGACAGTTGTGGAATAATGAGAAGAAATACACTACCCATGATCTGGAGTTAGCAGAAGTGTTATTTTCCTTGAATATGTGGTGTAACTACTTGATTGGTGAACAAATTATCGTCTACTCTAATCACAGGAGTCTCAGGTATATCTTCCCACAGAAGAAACTAAACCTGAGTTAAATGTGATGGTTGGAGTTCCTCCCGAACTATGACTTTTAGATAGTCTTCAATTAAAGGAAGGGGAACTTAGTATTAGACACACTCAGCAAGAGGTCTGGTCTACAGTTGCTGAGTGAGGCGACAGAGCAGCTATCCTTGTTACAGATATCCTTCGTGGATATAGATACAGTAGCTTACATCCAGTCTATAACTGTCACTCCCCCACTCTTTCGGTGATTGCAGGAGGCACAACTTGAGGATATTTACTATGAGGCCCAACGTGCTCAGATATCCTCAGGATAGTCTCCTAGATGATTTTTCTAAAGGTGGGAAGAATGTCATTTTCTTCAGAGGATCCACCATGGTACCAATGATTCTAAGAGAGAAGGTGTTGAGGGAGTTCCATACACACCCTTTGTAAGTACATCCTGGAGTGGTGAAGATGTACTAGGACTTCTGGAATCAGTACTGGTGGCCTAGGATGAAGAAATCTAGGGCATAGTTGGTATCATGATGCCTCACCTATCATCAAGTGAAGGATGAGCATAAGGTACCAGCAAGCTTAGCTCAACCACTTGAGGTTACAGAAGGGAAGTGGGATGGTGTCTCCATGAACATTGTGATAGGGGTACCACATACGTCCAGGGGCCACGACTTCATATGGGTGATCATTGACCGAGTCACCAATTCTACCCAATTCCAACCCATCTGAGAGCAGGGATCAGTAGAGGGCTTGGGATAACTCTACGTATAGAAGATTTTATGGTGTCATATGGTTCCATCGACAATCATATCATATCATGATTCCCGTTTTACATTCCTCTTATGGAAGGGATTATAGGAGACATTCGTGACACAACCACGCTTGAGAACCACCTTTCATCTTCAGACAAACGGTCAGATAAAGCGGACCGTACAGACACTCATGGGAATGCTTCGTGCTGGCGTCCTAGATTTATGTTTTAGCTAGGAGGTCCACCAACCATTAGTGGAGTTTGAATAAAATAATAGTTATCACCCCACCATTAGCCTGGATCCATTTGAGGCCATGTATTGGAAATAATTCAGATCACCTCTATACTAGACAGAACCATGGGAGTCAGCACTTAGGGCTCCAGATTTGGTATGGGCTACCACTGAGAAGGTGTAGATCATCCAAGTGCATATGAAGACCGCATAGAAATGATAGAATTATTATGCCGATATGAGACATATACCCTTGGAGTTTGAGGTGGGAAATCATGTCTTCATATGGGTCTCACCCCGACAAGGATTGCAGATATTTGGATGGAGAGGCAATCTATATTCAAGGTTCATCAGACCTTACTAGACCATCAACAGAGTAGTCGAGGGGGAGTACTGTCTAGCTCTTCCCTCATATATAAATCAGGTTCATAATATTTTCTATGTTTCGGTGCTAAAGAGGTACTTGCATGATCCATCACACATTATCAACTGAGGTGAGATGAACATCGAAGATGGGGAGAAATTTGTGGAGTTACTGGTGGAGATAAAGGATTGACAGGATTGGGTCCTTCATAAGCGGTCAATTCCTCTGGTATGAGTTCGGTGGAAGCAGGGGAACCTCCCGGAGAGTACATGGGATCGGGAGGCTCAAATATTTGCTAAGTACCTACATTTGTTTCCCTAGTATTGTTGTAGCATTTGGGGATGAAAATCACTAAGGTGGTGGGAATGTAAAGACCCTAATATTACGTATAATTTTTTTGAAATTATTTGGGATTATTAAGAGTCTGTGAAAGTTGACGGATGTGATTCCATGTCTTGGAGATCCCAGATAGATTTTTGAACTTTTTTAAGGTACATTCAGTAAATGTGTGGGCCGAGAATTCTATCTTTTGAACTGGTGCTCAGATTAAAAGTCTGAGGGAACTATTGAATATGCAGTGCTGGGATTCTCTTAAGGGAAGCTTAACATTGACCTTCAAGGTTCAGATGAAAAGGTCAATTTTTTGACCTTCCAAAAAAATAATAAAAATACTCAACGAGTTATTTTCTTTCTTTCTTGTATCTGTTGAGTGGTGGTGGTGGGACCGCAGGGTTGTTAGACCATTAAATGGCTGGATAAACTTGGTTGTGTAACCGCACAATTGGGAGAATTAATAGGTTCATTAAAACAATTAATTAATGAACCTCATTAATTGTGTGGTGTGTTGATCATCTATTTCATCTATTTAAACAAAGATCATGCATGGATTTTTGGCACTCTATATTGGAACCTCAGACAATGTGTCGCGACTTCTTCCACCAACCTAGAATGAGGCTTCGATGACTGTCGGAGGATTTGATGATGAGCGCCAAAGGACGTGAACCTTCTCCTTCATCCACAACACCCTCGGTCTTGGACACTAATTCCTTGTCCCCAACGGTTTCTAACGAGATCTAGGTAGGGTGGTTTAATTTTTTAATTAAGAATTGTAAATTCTTGTATCGCATCCCATGTTATAATGCTAACGCAAAGGGCACGAGCTGAATGAACAAGGCCTGAATCCTCCGTTGTTCTTGGTTTGGTTGTGTTTCTTCTTGGGTGACTGAGCTACAATGCGACAAGGAAAAACTAGGAGCCACGTAGTGATGTAAACATTTTGGGGGACCGTAACTATAGTTAATAGAGGAAACAGACCACTGGAGCATCAATGGAAGCCCACCGAAGCTTCATCAGTGCATCAGCGCTGATGACTGGAGAAGGGAGAGGTCGACACCCACCGGGCCTGAAGAAGAGGTGGCACCTAAAGGCACTGTGGTAGACAAGGTGGCTATCCGACTCCAGCCACATTGCTAATGAATGCGCGCCTTGGAGGAGGGCTGCAGTGGATGGACGGGGCAGCTGACCATCACCTGATGTGATGTCACCAGGCGGCGTGATGCAGCAGAAGGTCATGTGTCATGGAGGAAGGCTGTAGATTCGATCCATAGAAGAGGGCAGACCCATGCCCCATAGGTCCAACGGGTGACAGGTCTAAGTGGACTGGCTAGGTGGTACAGTGCCATTCAGCTCAGCCACCTTAAATGGACGAACAACTGAACCATACATGAAGGGGAGCAGACCCCTGCACTCAGACAACGGTCCAGGTGGTTCCATGTCCTATAGGGCCGCACCTAACTTGGTGTCCTAGGCCAAACTCATGTCCCTTCATTCTAGACCAAGAACACCTGAACCGGGTCAGACCAGACCCGAACCCTTTTCGGCCCAGTTACACATTCATGAGTGTATCTACCAAACTGAACATATGTTTGATGAACCATATGTAGCACGTGAACCATTAGGATGAGGTGTTCCTTTTGAGATAATACTTGAGAGAATCATATAATGTTGGATATTGTCTTGGTTTTATAATACCAGAATCAAACTGGGTCCTCGGAAATAAAATTCTTATAACATACAGACCGGGCGTCCGGTTGACACGCTGTATGTTGAAATGGAACCCTTATGACAAGGTGGATAGCATGGTTACATCTTAATGGGAATTAGTTCTATTTGAAATACAACTGATGGATTGATGAGAGGATCCTACAAGAATCATGCATGCTTTGTTCAACAATCCTGTGGCTGGCTGAGACGTGAAGAATGAATAGCGATATTGTGTGGATCAGCACCGAGCGATCCTATGTAGATCACCACTGAGAGATCCTATGTGGATGATCACCGAAAGATTCTATGTGGATCAGCATCAAGCAATCCTTTGTTGATCAGCACCAAGTGATCTTATGTGGATCAGCACTAAGCGATCCCATGTGGGTTTGTAGTAGAGACTCTTGACAGAATAAGATGATCTAGCTTTATGAATAAACATATATACTTCGGTGCTTATGTTAAACATAGTGTGATATATCATATTATTTGTGCTTTGTGATTTAGATAATTCTTTTTGGTTTTTCATTTGTGTAATTCTAAGAGACATTTGAGGGAATCATGGTCTCTACTAGGTATTTTTATACTCACCCCTGCACAGGATTCACCCGCACCTTGTTGTGTCTTGTGCAGACGACAGGAAGCATGGAGTGAGTCTTGAAAATCCATGACTTGACGGTGTACAAAGGTGGAAATTTGGTTTGGAGAGCCATAGTGATGAGTTGTACTTACCTTTCAGGCAGGATCCTCGACAGAGGACCTAAGGAGCTATTTTTTCATTTTTGTTGTACTTCCATTTCAGTTGGGCTTGTATTCTGGCCCATTTTTTAGTACTTACTTTTTACACTATATGGTGGTTTTTAGTTGTGGTACCATCTTTCTTCTTATATGGTGTCTTACTTGTGCATAGTGTACCTTGTCTGTGAGTATACAGGTTTTGAGTTAATGCCTTACCATTTTAGAAAATTTTCTTTCTGTTGTTAGTGGCCAACCCCTAGCCTATAAAATGTGGCCATGACGTACTCACTAAACGAGCCCTGGGGGGCGGGTCTTGATAATTAATTAATTAATTAATTAATTGAAGTTATATTTAATGATCATTTAATGAATCTTGGGGATACCAATCCTAAATGTATTCATGGAAAATAAATAACATAACCAATAATTATAGGTAATTATAATAAATAAATTAATCATTTTAAATTCATATAACCATTATTTCATTGTTAAACAAATCAACTTCTAATAAATTTAATAAGGTTTTAATTCTATAATTAATTGTTTAATGTATGTTGAATTCTGTTGTTTATTGGGAGACAATACTATGTGTACTTATGAGATACATTCTGTCTACCCCGATTTCCAGGTACCCTAGAGAAACTCCTGGGACATCAAAATCTACCATGGTCTGACTACATGATATTTAGAAACTAGCTAAATTTCATATACTTTTAATTCCATAAGTCGATGCAACTAGAAGAATGAATCGACGTGTTCTTTGGATGAGGGACTGCACAATGTGTACTAACCTGATACACGTCATATAGATCACTTTTCGTATATCCACATAACCCACAAAAGAACCCAACATGTATTTTAGATATAGTAATTAATTATGTACACACCTTTTAAACTGTATATAGGTCATTTTTCACATTAATGCTTCAGGTTTTCTATCTCACGCAGGGTAAAATCAATTATTTGACGATATAGTTTACAATAATGTCATTCTTAAATCGTGTATAATACGCTATATGTGTTCCAACTTCAGACAATGTAATCTAACAAACAATGTGATTGAATTTTATATTCTACTTGTAGTGTGTAATAAATTCCTCACATATAATTATCACTTGGCACACCGTGTATCCAACTACACATCTAGGTAATGTGCACTTTGGTACACCATGTTTACTTAAGCTACACATCAGGAAAAATAGTTTGACCAACTAGAATAATTGGAACTTCTAGATGGAATATATTCATGTTATTTATATGTTCTTAGTCCTTTTAGAAATTGAAACCCTGAACAACAATTATTTATATATTTAAAACATGTTAATTAAAATTTGATTACAGAATGGATAATCTGGAAATAAAAAAACTAACAACTATTGCACATAGATATCTATAATAAAATAATAATTTAAATTTTAAATGTGATAGTTATAATACCAATTTAACGGTTTTGAGAATATTGAAGCATCAATGTGTGTAAAACAATAGTTTCTTTTTGGGTCTTACAGATCAATATCTAATTTGGTAAGATATTAACATCATGAAAACTAAATGTTTCAATTGAATATTTATATTGGAAAATATCTGAACAATAGAGGATCATTTCACATTAAATTTATAATTAATATGTATTAAATCTCATGAGAGGACATATTGGTGTCTGATAATTCTTTGATGAAGGTGATGTATATCCTAAAAACCATTATCAGAAAACCTTTATAGTGATTGTGGGATCTAAGTGTAGATGTCGTTTAGAGGTGATCCATACATGTTAAATTGACCTCTGAGAACACTAATAAAATGTCAAGTGCAATAAAAAATGATATATATTATTTTATTATTTATATAGATCACTTCCATTTCCTTCATTCTTGAAGGATTACCACTTGTTCTTCCCATTATTAAAAGTGAGATAGAAACCATAATTTGGGAGATAAGTCAGTTGTATGGAAGGATTATAAATTTTCAATTGACCATACACAATAGACATTGAAGCCTATTTATTGAGCTATTATTTTGGAAAAAACATTGTTTAACTACACAATTACTCTAAAATAATTTAATAAACCCCATATTACCTCATTTCATATAATAATAATAATATTTTTATGCCTTGTGTTAACATGAGTAACAATAAATATATTTTTTCTAGAATATAAATTAATATTTCACATTAGATATGATCTTGTCCTTCTCAGATTGATCATCTGTTATTGAATATCTGAATAAATATTTACTTAATTTTTTTCATAAATATTATTTTTTTCATAGTTTGGAGATTAAATATTTATTAAATATCCAATAAATAAAATATATATTATTATTCACAATTTAGAAACAAATATTTTTTATAATATCTATGATTTATAAAACAAGAATAAAATTATTCCTAGGTCTTGAGAATAATATTTAGTCCAATAATTAAATTCAAAATTAACATAATCAAGTCCAACAGAAACACTTAGTATGTTACCCCCTAGAATTCATTCCAATTGTCATCCGGCACCCTTTACTAAAGTCCAATATTACTATTCTGCAATGGTTCAAAGTACCCAATAGAACAAACTTAATATAACAATGTCAAAAGACACATATGATTGATTGATATGTAGTATAATGCCTTTTTTCAATATCTTCATCAATAAGTTTTCAAATCTATTCATCAACATATATGATTGTAATTTATTTCTTTGATTACCTGAAAGAAACTCATCATTATAATTTGGTCATGGAATTTAATGAGACGGATCCATTTCAAATAAAGAGTCAGGATATCCTCTAATATATGGCTAGATGGGATAAATCCTTCCTCAAATTATTAATTAATATTGCCTCACTCATGAGGCACCCAATATATAAAACTTCTCCTGGAAATCTATCATCATGGATTATGAAATTCAACAAAATGTTTGATTCATATAATGTATTAATAAAATTCTTAATGACTAAAGACTATTACAAATGCTCGTAAAAAGGAAAATATGATGACACATAAACATAAGGAATTACAAAAAGTAAGTCAACACTCAAAATCTTCCATCTTAGAAATAACCATATGTGAACATCATGAGAAAATTTTTCATCTTCCTATGAGTACTGGCACATGACAGTCAACATTCTCTTTATCCAATCATACTATGTTATCTGCTTGTATAATTTTAATTAAGAATATCATTATGGAACATCAATTTTTCATTATAGTGGGGAACTGTTGAGACCTTATCAATGTGATTGATACTCTTGGACAATATTTCATTATAGTCTTGAAGTACATTGAAAAATATTTTATAATATGTTTTATTTATATTAAAATCACATAATATAAAGGCAATAAAAAGAAAAAAATAATGGATTCTATAACACCATCTCCAAAAATAGAAATATATGTATCTATTCCATTTGAGTCCTATTTATAAAATGTATAATATTATTCTGTATTTTTTTTAAACATAGGGTTTGATCTATAAAAAATGTATGAACATTCCATTAATGGAATTTCATTATTAACTATGTGTTGTCATTCATTGATTAGAAAAAAATTATTACTTATTTTTTATAAACTTAATCGATTACATGACAAAATTCCATATATTATACTAAGTTTCATCATTTTCTTATTTTTACATATTGATTTTGGAAAAAAAAATTTAATCCCTATATTGACTTAATTTTGGTACATATTTGAAAAAATATTTTTAAAAATTATGTTTTAATACATGAATAATTTTTCTTTGTCATTTTTATCATATTATATATGTAGCATAGACTAATTTATTATTTTATTAATTAATTATTTGGTTTTTATTTAATTTAATATAACTCAATTAATTTTTTATTTATAGGAATACAACACATACACGATAACATTGACAATGCACTCAATGGAAACACATAAGAGCAAGTCATGTGGTGAATGTTTTCATAAGATTCTTGTGGGTATTACACAAGATGTGCTAACATATCATGATTTTGAGGGTTAGAGAGCATTATAGAACCAACATTACCTTGTGTCACCACCCAATACTACAATATAATACAATGTGTCATATTTTGGGACATAATAATTCATCACCCACTAATGTTGTAATACAAATAAAATTAAGAGGTAATCATCAGAAAATAAATCATTATCATCTAGCACACATTATGAATTAAAGTAAATGAAAAGTGAACTGTGATGATATATTTGAGATGAAATTAAATCATTGTGGAAACATACTCCAAAGAAGCCCAGTGTGGAATTATGAAGAAAGGAATGTATAATCAATTACTCTAAATTATCTTAAGTCATAACACAACCCAAATTCATTAAGAAAACTATCTGAATATCATACATAACATCATGATACTCACCAAATAACGATTATATATTCCCTTTATAATAAGTCACCCCATAAACATAGTTTTAATTTCATAGAAACCAAATTCATCATCTCATGTACCCATGAACATAACATAAGTATGGTTTCATCATCATACACATGGTGAATTAAAAGATGTGTTGAGAATATTATATACTAGTTTTAGATTCCATCCCATTTATATTAGTAAAACAATAAAACTAAAATCATCATCATTAAATATGTTTAGTAAATTCATGAAATGGGACCACAACACATTAATGTGGCATGAACATGTCCTAAGAGGCAAGGGAAGTATCCCAATTCAGTTGGGAACATTTGAAGATGATACTAGAATTTTATGGGAAGAACAATACATGATTATGTGATTGAATATGTTGTCGTACATGTGTCTAGATCACATAAATGGATTAAAAAAAATTAAATTCTAGAATTTATTGATATGATAAGGGAATTAATCAACCCCTAATGGATCAATGGAACATGGGAAAAGTACAAGATTAAGTATAACTTGAGTGGAAAATTAAATGAAGTACAGTTGTAGGTTGAGAAACAAGGTTTAGGATAATGTGAGCTTGCATGAAGGACCATATAAAGATCAAATGATATTTTTCATCCACTCCACTTTATTTCATATTTGATTCACTCCACATTCATGTTGTACTATTATGTTTAATATAGGATTTATTATTAATCAAGTCTAACTTTTTATAATTAAATGATTTTAGTGTGTATGAGTATGGTTTCTAAACATAATTCATTTCCCATCGATAGAGAATAGACAAGCAATGTGACTGGATGAATCAACGATAGTGGAAGATTACACAAGTCAATATGAATATGTTCTCTATAACATGAGAATGAATAGTGATTGTGAGGTAAAAATGAGATTTGAAAATTTTTAGATCAAAAAAGAAAGACAATTTACTTCTTAGTGTGGGTAGTGTAGGGAGTTCCCCCCCTCGATTGTTCCATTGAAATCCACATCTAAGCGATATAAACACCATAGGTGAGTTAAAATGACTTGACTACTCGAGGACCCACAAGGAGTAGTTGTAAGACAAGTATGCCACCCTATTTCTACCTTCCTTACCCCAAGGGATGTTTACCAGCCCTAATTAGTAATACCTCGCAATATAATAGGTTTCATCCAACATCAATATAAAAAAACATATTCAAAATGGAACAAATAACATCAAAATTCAAAAAAATATGTAAAAACAATTGAATTTTATACAAAACATTCATGTGATAATAAAATATAAGCACAACACCACATAGGAGAATAACAATTGATCCCCATTTTTGAAATTAATTTGAATATGATGGACACAATATTTTTTGTTTCTCATCCTTATTTCTTGTACTCCACGATCAAATTCCACCACAATGAGGACTTCTATCATAAAAAACATGACCTATCATGAATCACCAAACATCTCATGTTTTTTTATTTGAATAAACAAAACTATTTTCAAATCCCCCAAGTACAGAACTAAAGCCTACTCAACCTACATAGAAAAACCACATATAAGAAGAATAGTTATAAAAAAGTGATGATAAAAATATTCAGAACGATTCTTGAAAACCAAATAGAATTGATAAGGAACATGTTTTCTTAATACTCATAATAATATAGAGTTACATGTATGAAAAAAAGACAAAGTAAGAAATATATTATAGACAACTCCAAATTCTCAAGGACGTATGGAAGGTCTCAGTCATCTCATCTCCCACCCATGAAGGTATAAAATTCAAAATAAATTAGTGTTGCTCAATGTATTAATAAGTATATTATCTATAAAGCTGATACCCAATTGTACGTTTTATATCATAGAAAACCCAAGGTGCTTGAGGAGTCACAAGCCTTGAAGAAATTGTTCCTTTAATCCTTATATTCCAAAACTTGTACTAGAATCTATTACAGTGAACCTACTCCTCCCCCAATATTGAACATTAGTTGAGGTAGTATCACATCATACTATTTACCTTTCTCTAATTTATATTTTAGAAACCCATTTTGGGCCCCCATCTTGTCTATGAAAATAATTCAACCAATGGAGTATTGACCCCTATTACCATAATTACCCAACTATGAGTATTCTCATGTAACCACTTTATAATAGTAGTTGATAACATGATTCTCACCAGTGGTTGAAAACTGTCAAGGGAGTATTGATCCAAGTGGACGACCCCCACCCTGCATGAGCTCTTAGACAAGGGAGTATCGAATTTATAGATAAAGGAATCATGCTATATTTTTGTGGGGGATATGACCATCAATTTTTTATGGGTTTTATATTCACAATAATTTAAATAAAAAACAACTAGAGGAGTGTCATCACCAATAACACTCTGCTGATCACACCCAGACATCGTTTTTTCTCAATGAATCTAAATTTGAAATCCATTAATTTCACCTTGTAAATGGACCCTGATGCATACATGGATCACTCCATTTCAATATACATATAAAAATATTCATTATATGGTATTTATTTAATAATTATAGTATTAGATGAAAAATATACATTTTATTATGACATGTATGAGATTACGAGACCTAGGGTTTAATGAATAATTCTGAATTATTTATCACATATTGGTCTTGATTATTTCATCTTAATTTCTAAATAAAAATTCCACATACAGATCATCAATATAATTTCATAATGATAAGTTACATCAAATAAATAATAATAATAACAACAATAATAATATTTTTATTATTATATATATAATAGAATTTGGGAAACAATTCACACAGGGTGACACCCTTTATCCAATTATCCCCCCATATTTCCTTTAATTAATGTATTCATTATTTTTATTTTTGGTATTTTATTTTTAAAATTATAGCTAGAGGAATTCACCCCCATGATAGATGAACACCTATTCATGGACACTATACATCCATTTAGGCTCTCAAACATTTCCAAGAGAACTATTTATGAAACCCTACTCACACACCACCATTCATGCCTTGCAAAAACTACTAAGTTCCACATTTCACTACCCCCTATTGATATCCTTCTTCTACATCCTTTAAAGGCTGGTGAACATACAAATTTCAAGATCAATAAATTACGAAGATGGAAATTAAATTTTAATAAATGATTTAAGAAGGATTGGTAATTTTTTATGGATATATTATAATTTCACATGAATCTATATTAATGATAATAATTATGAATATATTATATTTATTTTTCACAAATTAATTCCATTATAATCACTCAAATTAAATAGTATCATGTAAAATGAGAGTGCCTTGGTTTAATATTTAAGAATAAATTTAAATTTAACTTTTTATATGAGATATTAAATAAATCAACTTTAAAGTATTTTGATTTATTCAAACATAAAAACTACATAGTAGAGTATAAGTAAATCGATACCACAAAAAATTGAACACTCATTAGTTAATATTTCTTTTACATTCATGTTTATTATTGTTGGGGATATTGTTTAAGAATTCCATACCTCAATATAATTATTTCTAGTTCCACCATATTCTCTTCTACCACCCCTCTCAAGATAGTGTTTTTTGAAAAACCTTATATAGAGGGGTTTTTTCATTTAGTTAAATGGGGAGATATGGGTTTAATTATATTTTTAAAAATAAATAACTAAAAAAATTAATTATTTTATTTTACACTTTATGGTCTGAACTCGAAAACTCTATTGTGAACCTAATTTATAGATCTGCTATATGAAACCCCATCCCACAATGAATTGAGGCATCTGTTTCCCCATATGATTATCTATTTAAGAGATATACATTTTTTCTAAAATATACACACACGAACTAAAAATATTATATTTATAAATAATATTTTTTTTGATTCCACACTACTCTCACAATTCCATGTTGGCTCATCCTGAGGGTAAAAATCACACCTAAAAACATAAAAACCAATCAAATATTTTTTTAAAGTTCTTATGTGAGCGTAAATTTTCTATTTTACCATTTATGCAGCCGTGAACCCCAAAAAATAATACATGATGTATGCTTTTACGTGGATAATTCTAATTCAATATATCTTTCCCATGTTAAGACCTTTACATCCCTTGAAAACAAAATATTAGGAGCTCCCTATAGAATCTTACAAGACGATTCTGTATGTAGATCCCCGTAGAATTTATTTCATTCGTATTAGAGTTATGATCTATAAATGAATATCTATCTAGTAAGGAAAATTCCTATTTTATAAAAAAATATTATCTCAAACTCATCACAATGAAATCATTTTTAATATAAACACACATCCACATCAATCAAGGAAGTGAAGTGAAATTTGTATAGTTAGTGAAGACATGGTTAAATTAATGCTTCTATATAAATTACATTGGAAATAATGTTTATATACTCAGTATAATGATCCATCTAGGTAGAACTCAAAGGATAAATGTACTTGGTGAATATATATATATATATATTGACAAGGTAATCAAAATATATATCATGGATTAATCAAAGACAAGACTATTACTAGTGTCACTTGGTATTAGCCTCTCTAGGAAAATTTGTCTCTAAACAAGGGATGAGAATGAAAGAATGATTAAAAATCATTTTTCTTCACCATTGGGATCGACAATGTGATGAATGTTATGTACTAGGATTGATATTACATATACATTAATCATGGTTGGAAGATATCAACATTATCCTGGATAGCCACATTGGTATCTAGTAAAAAATATTCTAACATACATTTTAGGTACAATAGAAACGTTTCCAGTGTATAGGGTATATTAGTGGCTATTAGTGATGACATACACTAATGTAATCATCATGTAATTTCATGATTATCTTAAATTTAAATAAGTTGATGTATTTTTTCTAAATTTTTCTATAGTGATTTGGATAATATTGATGAATCCCATATTCCTCAAACAACATTATAGATATTTTAAAATGTTTTTTCAAATATGTTAAGGGATTTGTTTTGTAATATAAATCATTGGAATGATTTTTGGATTTATTTTCATTTAAATGGACCACTCATCACAACATTATGATAAAAAAATAAAGAAAACATGAATAAATATGGGAAATCAATAAGTGCATGAAAGAGATTCCACTTTTTTGGTACTAGGTAACAAGTGCACTTATAGGAAGTAGGATATGGTGAGGCTTTGTGTGGTCAACACATGGTAAATAAATTGGTAGAGGTTTTTCCTAAAGGAATATTATAACAAAATTTCATAACACACATGGTTAGTGCACAAAATGTGGAGCATTGGGGACACTCATGTTGGTGGAATGAAGAGGATTTATGTATGCAAATTATTTTTCATGGTTGATGTGTGGTGAATGGTGGGTCTCAGGGTTAGTTTATTCAAGTCACTAAAGAGTTATCTTTCCCCACATGGAGATTTATAATCAAAATTTAAGATATAGGAATGTGAATTGGTGAATCATATTGAAGTTATTATGATTCCAATTGAGGCATATATTCTTTAAGATACAATTGAGGCCTCAATTTTGATAAAAAAGGATGACTTCATCAAAATTAGGGAAACATAGATGGGGATTTAATGGAGACAATTTTAGATTATATAAACTTCTGTAAAGGATGTGTGACAAGATAAAATTGATTGTGTACCAAAAAATTTAATCAATAAAAACTGTTGAATAATATTGTATTCTATAATGTCAAAGGCATCATTTTAATTTGATTCATGGACCAGAACATCTTTGTGATCCATATAAAAATTATCTATGTTTTGTATTTAATTTTGAATTTATATTATTGGTGAATATGTTACAAAACGATAAATTTTTAACAAGTGTATATAAATTTGGGGAAAATATAATTCAGAAGTATTTTGACACCATGTTTCACCCCTCCCCTCTCTAGCTATCCCAGGGTCCAATAATTCATATAAAACCTGATGTTTTCTGGAGTTGAATATGTATTTTGAAGTTCAATATGGTAAATAAAAAATAATTTATAATGGGTTCCTTCTATAGAAAAGAAAATTTTTCAAATATGGAAAAACAGAATGAGATCACTTCTTCAATCTCTCAAGATAGAATTAAATTATACTACTATTCATATTATCAAGGTTAGGGATGTGATATGAAAATATAGGGATTGAAATTATAACAAAGTTATGGCTAAAAGTGTTAATGATAAAATTACATTAACTAGAGATATGTTAATATTGATTTATATGAAGGTGATTATTTTTAAAACTGTTAAGGTAATATAGGGAAATGTTTATACACTATATAAAATTTATAGAATAAGTGGGAGGAAAATATTAGGATATCAACAATATATTTTATGGTTTGAAAATGATTTTTTATGATAATGATGACAGTTTCATTAGCCTAATCACAATAGTTGATGGACCAATTTGAGGATTTAGAGAAATCATGGAGAATATTTATGTTGTAAAAAGGGATCTTAAAATAGTTTACACCTATATAAAATCATATATATATAGATTTGGAAGAGATATAATTGTTCATTCTTTCTCTAAATGATCTATTATGTATTTTGATGTCGAAAAAAAATTATATCAATCCAAAAGGGACTTCAAGACATATAATATATGAGATATAATAAAAATCCATATAATCTTTTTAAACCTTAAAAGGATACAGGGATTGGGAGGATAGAGACCACGAAACTCTATCTCATATTTTCACGAATTAAGTATATAAAAAGTTGATTTGAAGAAATGTTTCTACTGTCTTGATATTGACTTGGTATGTTGGGAAACATTACTACATTGTGCTTGAGAAAATATAATGATGATTAAAGTTAAGTGAAAGAAACATAGAAACCTCATAGAATATTATATTCTATAAAATCTTAAATAGAATTAACTTTATAAAAATGACTGTATTATGGGAATAATATTGCTTGAACGTAATAAGTTACTAAAGAATAATATTTAGATGAACCTAATAATGATTTCAAATCATGCCTATAAAATTCCTTAAATAATTCTATTAAAAAATAAGATTCCAAAAATGAAAAATATAAAGATCTATAAGGTGTTTTCAATCTAAAATTTGAACAAGAATGATCCCTTAATGAACCCATAATCATATAAAGAATAACAAAAAAATAAATTGATTTCAGAAACAATATATGGAATATATTTTTCAAATTAATGCAATGATCAATAAACTATGTAAGGAACTCAAAGATGAATCGATTAATTTTGGGGATCATAAGAATCAGTGAATATAAAACAAAATGTTGAAGAAAAAAAATGTTATTAATTAGAAAAATATGATCCTAAAAAATATATATAATAAGATTGAATTTCTATATTAAAAATAATATTCATTAATAATGAATATTAAAATAGTTGTTAAATTAATTTGGATAAATAAAAATGATCATTTAGTGAGATTATAAATTGCTAATATATTGGATAGAGTTAAATGATGATGATAAGGTAATGAGAATATTTTAAAAAATTTAATACATGTGTTCAGAGGTAAATTGGAAATTGATTGTGATGCTGAAACATTGAAAGAACATATTTTTATAAGAGATATTAGGGATGGAAAATGTTTAGTGATTATTCTAAAAAAACACAATCAATGTTTTTTTCAACCATATATGGATCCTATAAAAGTTTATTATATGTCTAAGTATAATCCTTAATCATCATAGGCTAATAAAAAATTAAATAGATTCTCAACGGTTGGGAACATGTGGTGTAATGATGGAGATAATATTTTTCCTATTTTGAAATGATAATTCTACAGTATTCCTGGATACTTTTTGTCTTAATTTGAAGAATAAAGGATCCATCTAAATGGTAAAATACATGTAACATTCCATGGATAATGAGATAAACAGCCACTAATACATTGAAAAATTCATTCTATGGATTTTATTATCAATTTTCTAACATTGTACTTAAATTTATTTCTTTATTGGAAAAGATAATATTTTTCCTACCACCAATGAAGTAAGAGAATAATGGATTAATATCAACATTGAAACATTATGTTAGAAAATTAATACTCTGTTTTACAATAATATGATGAGTATTACATTATTTTCAATGTTTATGATAAAGAATAGACAATATCATATACTTCAACTCAACTAGGTATCTCTAGGATGGAGAAGAATAATAATAAAAAGGATAATCTAGTGATACATTCTCTCAATGGAAAAATAATATTAAAAACTAGATTATTGATAGTGGATACTTGTTACACATGTATTGGATTTCTATACTCATAAAAGTTTATAATGGAAATTTAGTTTTAATGGTGCAATTTTTGAATGATATAGCTTAAAAATCAAAGGAAGTAGTAAAAATAGAATATAAGGGGGTGATTTTAAGAATATTGAATTTCTCTATGTGAATAGTCTATGACACAACTATTTAAGTATGAGTCAACTCTGTAACATTAGTATCAATGTTACATTTAACGATAAAGGATTATTCATTATAAGAAATCTATTAATTCTATTATGAGATGAAGAATAACTAATGATAATTTATACTAGGTTGGTAGTCATAAAAATAATTGTCTATATATAGTGGAAAATGAAATCAACTTGTGGCATTGAAGGATAAAACACAAAATCTAACATGGAATGTAAAATATATCCAAGCTATTTTTTTATATATTAAATTTGAATATATACTTTAAAAAACATGTGATGAATACATAGGGTTTAAGGATTTGAAATACATATATGCCAATGACTATGAAGACATTTAATATTCATGATCTGGTAAGTACTAATGTATGTGTTCTGAAGAATATATTTAGAATATATTGAGACAGGTATTTGATTATTTTCCTTAATGACTATATCATCATGGATTATTCCATGTTAATGTAAAACAAGGTGAAGTCACGGAATTCAAGAAAAGGTGTCTAAGAAGAGTAAACAATTATATTGGAGTGAAAAATAAAATTTTATTGTATTAAAATTTTATATAGTATACCACTATTTAGTTGGAAAACCATCTTCATAGACATGGAATAAACCATAAATTTTCATTTAGTAGGAATCCACAACAATTATAGCTATTGAATGAAGAAATAGGATGGTGAAAAATATATCCAAAACCCTACTCTTTGAAGGTGGTATTTATCCCCACTTTTGGAAAGAGGTCGTATAAGATATAGTGTATACTAAATATGGGGAATTGTTAAGACTTCGATAATAGAGTACCCTATAATAAATGGGGTAAAAAAGGAATCCATAATTGTAGTATTTTTATGTATGGGGAAGTAAATTTTACATCTAAAATAAATAAGTAAATCGGGGAATTTATGGTGATTCTATAGATGAATAAGTGTTTCAAGGATACCCAAAAAGAGTAAATCCTATAAATATTGTAACAAAGGGATAAGTAATTTTTTTGATAGAATATAAATTTAACTCATAAAATATAAATATGTCAATGAATCAAGAGAAGTAGGCATTGATGCATTCTATGAATATGAATAGGAAGAAAATGAAGTCAGTACCATTCCAAAAACTATACATAGATTTTTAAATACATATGAATCAGAGGATTATTTAGAACACGAAGTTATTGATAAAGAATAAAATTCTTCGTCTATGAGGAGAAACATGACAACATACGTTATCATATCCAGTAAAATAGGAGTTGGATCTACAAAAATATAGAAAATGGGAAGGATAAAAATAGATCATGTGGAATTTATGTCAATAGTGGATCCAACATTATTAGAAGAATGATCAAAATATTAATTAGGGGATAAAACATTGAATGAATAATTAAATTAGATTGAAAAAAATTGAACACTGGATATTGTAAAATTGATAAAACCTCATAATGTAATCTAAACTTAGTGGATCATTAAGAAACATTTCTATTAGAATGGGAATGTAAATATATATATGTTTTACTTTGTTTTTAAGGTTATTGAAAAAACATTGGTGCTAATTTTAATGAAATATTTCCCCCTATTGCATGAATGGAGTCAATATAAATATTTTTATGTATTGAAATGCAATGAGGATGTAAATATTCTTAGATAAAATCAAAAATTGAATTCTTAAATTGAATTCGTATAGACTAATTTTACAATGAATAATTGGAGGATTTTTTTATAGGAAACGATGTTGAAATGGTTTTAATAATGAAGAAGGATCTATGTTGTCTTAATAATGAACTATGAACATTGTACGACCAATGAGATTATTATTTGAAAAATATTCATTTCATAAATGGTGATATTGACCATATATCAATGTGGATTCATCCAAGGAAGACTAACCTAGTTTTCTTGTATATATATAAGATAACATCATTCGAGGAAGTATGTAGAAATTTACATAAGATTTTATATTCAAATTAAATTTGAATTTGAAACATAAATGAATAGTAAACTCATGAAATGTTTAGGGCTTTTCATGATCATTAGAATGGGATATACATTAGTATCTCAGAAAAATTATATGACATATTTATTGAAGAAATTTAAAATGAATGTCTACAAACCAATGATGAATCCTATTGGAGTTAGACCAATGCTTTGGAAGAATGTGGATGGAAAATATGTGTGTATCACTATATACATGTGTATTTTTTCATGATTATTATATTTCATTATGACACATCACAAAATTTTTATGCAACATGTTTGGTTTCATGTTTTCTAAGTAATTATTTGGAATATAATATTTTAGTAATTAAAGTAACCATGAGGTAAATCAAAGTTAGTCTCAATATTGGATAAAAAATTAATGATGGAATAAATTATGTGTTATCAATACTTTCTTATATGAATTGGGAAGGTGAAATTAGTGATTGAATGTCTATAAGTGGTGGTGAATTAATTATTAGTAGTAAATGTGTTTGATGTCTAATAATGAAATAGAAATCACTTAATTAATAATGGAATAAATCAAATATATCATAGTGAATAAGGAATGAACTCAAATTTAAGGGATTAAGAATTAATTAGATGATACTAGAGAAGAGGATACATAGACAATAGTGATATACTATGATAGAAAGAGTGTGATCTAACCCCCAAAACATGTAGTTTGACATTCTCATTCCAAAATTATTGATAATAAATATAAATCAATTAAAGAAATAGTGTAATGATGAATTATAAAAATAGAGAATGTTATAGCTAGAGAATAAGTGGTGGACATCATTACTAAGTTGTCGGACACACCAAAACTTGAGAAACATCGGTTGGTCCTTATTGTTTAATAGCCTCTCTCATATTGAGGTGGTTCATAATTTAATCCCTCTCTTAATTGTATATATTACTCTAATTTTTTAATAAGTAGGTTCTCTATATATTTTCATTTATGGTTGAAGAGGATAAAAATTATGTTCAATTTAAGGTTTCTTCATGTTGTTTTAATTATAAAATGACTCTCTTGTCCAGAGGGTGTTTATGGTTTTGAAATTCATGGGTAGATATGATCCATGAAGAAATATAGAAGAAAATGGTAGTAATAGTATGGGGAATGTCTTGATGCATTAATTCCTCTATTTCCTATTTTTATTCTAAATGGATTATAACTCATGATGAATTAGAGTAATTTAAGAGTTTTTTTTCATGGCCCATCCCCTGGGGCCTATGTCATAACACCCCCAAACCTGCCTTCCATAGGTTAGGGGTTGGAGACTAGCACCGAAAGGCATATTCCCTAAAAACTGAGATGGCATTTCCTTTTTAACGTATAAATTCACACAACTAAGAACAAAGTAGGATACAAGCACAAAGTAACCTATAATGTAAACAAGGTGTTTATAGAAAGTAAAGGGGGGTTGAATACAAGCCCAACTGAAAAGAAAAAGTAAAACTGGAATGTAAAAGTAAACTAAAAGTACAATTTTAACTGAAAATAGCTTTTGTGAACACTCACCAAGGATTCTACCAAAAGGGTAGGTACAGCTCTCAAACAGTCATCTCTACGGTACACCTCATCTAATTTCCACCTCTGATAAACCTCCAGTCTTGGTACTCTCGTCCTCATTCAGCACTATCCATCGTCTGCAATAGAAACAACAAGGTGCTGGCATAGCTCGTGCAGGGGTGAGTATAACGATACTCACTAGGGTCCCCGAGACCCTCAAAGGTCTCAAAAAATACAAAAAGGATAAATCACAAAGCATGAATAAAACTGAAACCCATACTTATGCATATTCCCATACATATACCTATGTTGTCGAGTATACCCATCTCAATCATGAGGAAACACAGGGCCCAACTCAAAGGCCAAAGCTCTAATGTTCCAAAAATGAAGGAATTCCATAAAAGTGAGTACCACAAAGGTAGTACCACATAGGTATCGTCACATAGAAAAATACCAAAAAGGCATCATAACATAGAAGTGTACCACAAAGATAAGTACATATATTACACCAGGAATAACTTAGGTATGGCAGTAATGATGTTTAGATATAACTACTAAATCATCTTACTATGTTGAGAGGCAGACCAACGTAAGATCATAAATCATCAGACCCATGTTGGATCCTTGTACAGCATACCCACATAGGATCCTAGAGTAGTCTCATATGGATTTCTAGAGGGGGTCCATGTGGGACCCTGAAACACAGACCCACATAGGATCCCAATGCATAGACCCACATATGAACCCTTTCTCATGTTACATCCAGCCACATGGTTCCTGCACTAAGCTCACTTGATTCCAGGAGGGTCAACTCCTCAAGCCATAGGTCGACACTCCAACTTCCATGAAGTCCCACGAAAAAGTATCCCAAAAAACCTCCACATAATTGGGGTTTCAATGCAATAGAAGGTGCATCAATCAGACGCTCAATCTGTATGTTATTGGCCTTTAAGTCATGAGGGCCCGGTTGGATTCGTGTTCGATCCAACCCAGTCGTAACCCAACTTTATCCAAAATTCTAGTCGGGTATGCCAAAAGGACTGTCTCAATCCAAGGGTTCTGGATCTGTAGACGGCTCGTTTAACGGATTCTTGTAGGTCAATTTATAGCCTAAAGAGTGAAAAGAGGTCAAAGCTGGTCCGGATCCGGTCCTACCCGGTCTGGGCCGGCCCGGCCCGGTTCGGGTTGACCTGGGTCTCGCCCTGGGTCCAACCCGGCCCGCTAGGTCCGACCTGGCCCGTTGGGTGTCATGCGCTGGGCAGTCCACACTAGGCCGCCCACAGCGAGGTGACCCCATGGTGGGGTCCTCCCTAGCCGCCACCCAAGGGGAGGCGCTCCCTGGGTACCCCGAACGACTATGTTGTTCGGGTTGCGTAGTCGACCGGCTGGCGCCATGTGGCGCCAGTAGCTAGAACGCAGGACCTCGGGTCCCGCTCAACTCCACAGACAGCCATCCCTCCTCAGCAACACTGTTGTGCGCTGCTCCACCACTGGTGGCTGGCAGGGAGACAGTCACCCTCCTTTGCCGCTGCGGCCTTGTGCTGCATCTCCTGCATGCCTGATAGTGTGGTTGCATACCTCCGACCCCTTCGCGTCACCGGCCATGCACTTGCCGCCGCCCTTGCTCCACCGCGGCCGATGGAAGCGACCCTCCTCCAGTGGTGCGGTCGCACCACCGATGTCATCGCGACCGACCGGAGTGCCGGCCACCACTCTCGAGCCCCACTGGTGCCCGTCGCCGGCACGGGTTGTCGGCAACGTTCCTCGGGGCACCAGGTGCACCCTAGTGGCCCGTTATTCTTTCTAAAGATTCATGCACTTGACTTGTAACATCACCATAGATTCAATACAATCATAAATTAAAAAGATTGCGGAGAGGTTGGGGAATGTTCGTTTTTCCTGCACCCTCCATGTTATAATGTTAGCAAACGACTTAATTGTTCTTAAATCAAGAAGATTGAAAATAACATGGTAAGGGATAGTCAAAAAAACATTCCCTATATCGATTGATTGTTGGTGCTGGTGAGGAGAGGAAAGGACAAATGTCGGTTCATCATCGTTGAAGAAGTTCCTCATTGGGGATCCTTCAACAGAGTTCTTCGTTAGGGAAAGTGTTCTTCGTTGGAGAGATTGTTTCTCCACAATTCTCCCAAGATCTCCTTTTCCAACAAATCCTCCAACCAAAAGGTGAAATGCCAAATTAATCAGTTTATGTTTATTAATTAAACTAATTGATTTGGCACATCAATGTGAGTGGAAACCAAGGGTTACCTCCCATTAAAGGGGGAGTTGAAGGGTCGGGTGGTCCCAACCATTGAATTCAAATAGGGAGTTCTCAAGCTCGGGTGGTCCCCACCACCAAAAATAAAATTGGGAGGATTAAATTCCATAAATAAAATAACGCTACTTTACTTTATTATCTCCCACAAAAAGAAAAAATCTAACTTTCACCCTCGACCTACTACGGTGAAGGTGAAAGTCTCTTTAAATGAATATCTGTGTTGCGAGTTCTACAGTGCCCTCAGATTTCAATTCCGATCACCAGTTCAAAAGTTACAAAAACCGACTCACACGTTTACTGAACATACTCGAAAAAAATATCAGAAATTCATTCCAGGCACACCATTCCTCATAATCACGTGCTAGCAATTTCCTTGGGTTCACAATATTCCCATATATTTTAAAAAAATTACTTGTAAAATCTGGGTCATTACATTCTATGCACCTTAGGGCTTTTCATCCCTGAAATCCACATCACAAAAACTAAAAAAAATTGTTGGTAGTAAGCATGAATCTTTGCATCCCGCTTCAATGTGCTCTCTTGAAGGTTCACATGCTGCCAGCATACACGCACCATTGGTATTGATCACCCATGAATGAATCTCTACTGTCGATCCTCAATCTCCACTGGAACCTCCGAAAATGTCACCCCATCATCGATGTCAAGATTTTCCTAGTCAATGATGTGTGAAGGTTCGTGCATGTATCTCCTCATATGGGATACGTGGAAAACGTCATGCACCCGATGCAATTTAGGAAGAAGAGCTAAGTGGTAAGCCACCTCTCCAACTTCACTTAGGACCCGAGAGGGTCCGATGAACCTCATAGATAACTTTCCGCCCTGAACTAATCTCTGCAAACTTCATCGGGGTGAGACCCGTAGAAAGAGGTGGTCACCATACTCAAACTCTAGAGGTCTATGTCTCTTGTTGGAATAAGGCTTATGCCTTCTCTGTGCAGTCTTCATCCGATCTTGGCTGATCTGCACCTTCTCCATGGTAGCTCGTACCATCTCTGGTCCCACGAGTGCTGACTCCCCTAGGTCAGTGAAACACAAAGGTGATCTGCAAGTTTGGCCATATAGAACCTCTAATGGTGCCATCCGAATGGTGGAGAGATAGCTGTTGTTGTATGAAAACTCCACCAAGGTCAAGTGATCCTCTTAACTACGATCGAAGTCAAGGACGCAAGCATGTAGCATGCCCTCGAGGGTATGAATGGTCTGCTCAGTCTGGCCATCCGTCTGAGGGTAGAAGGCGATGATCAAATGAAGTTGTGTCTTGAAAGCCTCCTGAAACCCCTTACATAACTGGGAAGTGAAACTTGCATCATGATCATAGAAAATCATCTAGGGTACTCCATTTTGCCTCACAATCTCCTACACATAGAGGCTTCACATTCTCTCTATTGAACCATGCTATATAATCAGTAGGAAGTGGGACGACATGGTGAGTCAGTCGATGATCAAACAGATAGATTCATGACCCTTGGATGTATGTGGATTTCCTATAAATAATTCCATATATATTCCATCCCACTTCTACTATGGGACCTCTAAAGGTTGAACTAATCCTGCTTGTACCTGATGCTTTTCCTTCACATGCTGACATGTGAGGCACTGAGTGACAAACTTTGCTACTTCTTTATTCATTACCAGCCAACAGTGCTGTCATCGGAGGTCCTGATACATCTTCACCACTCTTAGATGTACTGCTAGAGGGGATGCGTGGAACTCCCTCAACACTTCATCCCAAAGAAACACTGGTACCCTGGTACCTCCCCTGAAAAGAATGACGTGCTCCCCACCTTCAGAAAATCTATCAGGTGCCTGTCCTGTGGATATCTAAGCACATCGAGACTCACAGTAAGTGTTTCCATGCTACGCCTCCCATACTAATTGAAGGAGTGTGGGAGTGACTGTAAGAGACTGAAGAGAAGCTGCTCCATCTCGATCCACAAAGGATATCTTCCATACAGCTAGTTGATCCATCGCCTAACCTAGTAGCTGTATACCAGATCTCATGCTGAGTGCATATGATACATCCTTCTTCTTCCATTTATTATAGATTATCTTGAAGTAATAGTCCTGGAGGAACTCAATCCAGTTTCATTGCCTCAGGTTCATGTCCTTATAAAAGATGTTATACCTGAGACTCTAGTGATCAGTGTAGACCATAAAATTCTTTCCCATCAGGTAGTGTCTCCACATCATCAAAGAGAATACCACTGATGCTAACTAAAGGTCAGGGGTAGCGTAGTTATGCTCATGTTGTCTCAGCTGTCAAGAACTATATGCGATAACTTCTCACTCCTGCATCAGGAAACATCCAAGCCCTAGTCCCTGATTCATCACAGTAGACTACGTACCTAATGACCTCCTCCGTAATCCTCAAGAGTGGGACACTAGTTATCCTCTGCCTCTATTTTGGAAAACTCCATTGGCATCTCTCCAACCAAATGAAGGGTTGCCCCTTCTTCATCAATGATGATAAAGGTGCTACAAATCTAGATAAATATAGCACAAATCTCCGGTAGTATCTGATCAATCCCAGGAAACTACGTACCTCCATCACACTCTTAGGTGGATCCCAAGAAATCATCGCCTCAATCTTCACTGAATGCACTACAACTCAAGCCTCTAAGATTTCATTTCCCAGAAAGTGAACTTCTCAGATCTAGAACTGGCACTTCAATGTTTACTCAAGGTAATAATTTCATGGACCATTCAATGTATACTCATATTCTTAAAATATAAATCCTTCCTCAAGAATAATTCCATATATTTTTCCTTAAGTCTTCATTAGTCATGTTTGTATAAGGAGGTATGTGTTTATCGGTGATTCTATATAACCAATTTTATTAAAATGGAATACCACATGAAGTTGTGTGAAAGGAATGAATTTTCCACTTGGTTTCGAAAAAGGATGTCACTAATGCCAAATGACCACAAAGGATTCTTCATCACAACCGAAAACAAAATGTATCCACAAAGAAGGTTATACATGTTGGAAGTATAACAAATATAAGGTGATTCATGGATGAAAAATATCCTACCACAACACCATAAATGAAATGTATTTTCCTTGAGTAGGTCATCTGATCTACTTCCTGGATGTTGATTCTATTCATAAAGAAATTATTCTTCATAAAGGAGGGATTTTCTGTAGTTAGGGATGGATACATTATGGTGAATTATCATAGATTTTCATTGATATTTCCATCACTAATTTTAAATCAATTTTAATCCCCACATGTGTTATTAGTTCTTAAATATCATTGTAAGTAATTGTTTGGAAATTATTTCACATAAAAAAAATTGTTAGGAATGAATTTAATTAAATGAGTATGATAACCCTTATGATTTCCTTGAATGAACATTACATTATATTGACATGACTATTAAATTTTCTAAAATGACCCTTATGTAAATTTCATTTCTATAAGAATGACTCATATTATAATTATATTTATTTTAAAAAAAGAATTTGAATTTTTTTGAATTGATTATTATGGAAATTACATTTTCTACATAATTAATATTATATAAATTTCCCATTCAATGTAATAACTCTTATTATTTTCATAATTAATCCTATAGAAATTACATTTATAGTATAATAAATCTTTCTATTTCGTAAATGAATCTTAAGGAAATTATATTTTTAGTTGAATAACAGTTATGATTTCTAAAATAAATCGTATAAAATTTCCTAGGACTCATATTGAATTTAAAAAAACCCTTATTATTTTAGAACATTTCCATTTTTCTACACCTAAAAAATAACAACTCATATGAAATAAAATAACACAATAAAATCACCTCTTTGTGGGATATATATCCTTTTGCATATTTCTAGTGAATTTCACTAGTTAACATTATGATTTTAGCTTATCCATGTTTCCAAAAACCCACTCAAAACTAAAATAATCTAGAACACTACCAAAATACATCCAATGAACCTTCAATAATTATCTTCTCTTCTAATTCAAGATTGATAAAATATTTTGAAATTTCCTTGAACTACCATATAAAAAAAACTAACAATTGCATTATAAGAGATTTTTTTTGAACAAAAACCCCCTTTGGGTTTGTAGAAAATAAGAAAATAGATTTATAAATATTTCACATAAAATATTTCTGAATAACAAGAACTGATCACCAATAATATTTAATCCTCCTTCCTTTAAATTTTGTATCATTTATTCACAAAGCATTAATTTTAATACCACATGAGTAAATTAATTTGTGGGAAATTGGAGTTAAATGAAAATATCCTCATGAAAACATTACTCTGGTCGTCAATATAATTAAATTCATAAAAAATATCTTCCCTGTGATTAAATAGATAAACAAATTCCTCCTATTCAAAACACAATAATAGATTTTATCCCCCTCTTTGAATAAGAATAAATACTCAAATCCCACTAAATTTCACAACATGGTTAACTTATACAAATTGATTGAAGGACTAAATCTACTATATTTTGAAAAAATGATAATAGTGTATCTATGAAAGGAAAGTGATTGGGTGAGAAATCCAATAATTTAATTCAAGAGAGTCCCCAAACCGTGTAAGAAAGAGAAAATCCCATGGGGTTCCTTTGTCCAAATTAGTTATTTGTAGGGAGTTTTCTTGTCTCTATGAGCCAACAGATGCCATTCAAAATATGATCGTCTAGTGTTTTTTCATTATACCAATATCTTGATTTATATTCAAAAATTATAAATTCACAATCCCTTCCTCAAAATGTTACTTGATAAATTGATGATTTATCTCAATGTTCTTTTCAATTGAATGATGTATTGGTTTTTTGATATAATTAATAACACTTATCACATATATCAAAGATATGGTATTTCACATTAAATCTAACATCCTTCAGTTGTTGTTTCGTCCATTTTAAGTAGGTATATTCTTGAGTATCCTAAATGTATCACACCTTCATTTTCCTAAGGTAAATTCAATCACGATTCATAATAAAACAATAATTATATGATCATCTATGATATGATACTTCACCCATGGTCAACTTTCAATCATTTACTGAACCTACTCAATGTTCATTAGTGAATCAAAATAAATATTAATATCATAGTTTTTAATATTATAGGCCAATATACACTATGTTAATGATATACCATAATAATAATTTCACTAAAAGAATTTAAATTTCGTTTTTACTTATTTTGAAATGTGTGAACCAAAATATAGAAAACTAAATATCAAGTATTTTTATTATTAATTAATATAGTTTTACAATATTCTATTTATAATTCATTACATTGACATATTTTCTAGAAAAAAAACATAAAATTTTAATTTGTGTATCCAATTGGGAAATCATTATCTTGACATATTCTATTAAAAATATATTGAGAAGTTATTTTACATATTTTCATTTTTAAATTATTATACCAAACCATTATTGAGTAACTTATTATCCAAGAAAAAAAGGATAAACCAACAATAATGAACGTCTCAAGTTGACACCTAATTAATTAAGAAAATATATTTCATTGTGAGACATTTGATCACCCAATTTTTTTCATCCATATAAATAATAACTGAAAATCTTTAGTAATTTTATCCTTGACGTATATGTTGTGATTAAATCTTCTTCCTTGTGTTCAAATGTTTCAAATTTATTAATCAATCCTAAAATATAATTCTCTTAATAATTTATTTATTTCGTAAAAATAATTTTTCTACTAACACACATCACATTAATAACCATATACAAGAAAAAAAATTGATTTATCAATGAAACACTTCATACCAAAATTTATATATATAATTCTAATTTACTATCAATTATTTATACTATGAATAGTATATGAAATTAAACCAAAAATAAATTTCTAATAGCTTTAAATTGGTAAATTAGGGGAAATATATCATGAAAATAAATTTAATTAATGGGGGAATACCCCTTATACACAAGATATTCTTTATTCTGAATCAGTTGTCCATCTTCATTAAGATCATTCCAATTCGCCCACTTATTCCTGATGAAATTTTTTTATTAATAATTAATAAAATTTATTATTTGTGGTTATTTTCAATTTTTTCATGTTCTTCACCTGATGATTTTTCAAATTTTCATCTTCAGAAGATTTTTTAAAACTCTTAACAGTTACATGAGAAAGAAAATTCTTTTTTAATACTTTTTTCTTTATGTTTTCAGTAGACCTCTCTTGTTCACAACAAAATTATCATCACATATTTTATCCATACTTGTATCCCTCTTTATAGTTTTTAAGCCACTATATTTTCTTTATTTGTGAATTAATCTCTTGATTTGTCAATTTCCACATACTCCCCTCTTCAGTTCACCATATAACCCCTCACTATTCTGTAAAGGATTCATTTTTTCAAAAACCACTACATCATGAAATTTATTAAAATTCCCAAGAACATTCTTGTGAAATTCATATCCCTTTCCATTGGATGAATATCCAATTAAAATACATTATCCACCAAATAATTATAACATTAAATTAAACATTTTATTGAGAATATATCATTTAATTCTAAAGAATCCAAGGCACAATATTATATTATTCTTCCTACAATTCATCTTGTAGAGGGTTTAATTTTATTTATAAATATAAAAGACAATTGGTTTTATAAATTATAGTAAACAATACATATTTTCTAATATATATTGCATATATTTTCCTCAAGGATAATTATTTTGGCCATGTTACAGAAAATATAGTTCTTCCTCTCAATGAATATATTTTTTAGGAGTCCGTACTGATTAAAATTAGTATTTTATCTCATGTTTTAAAAAAAGTATCCATCCTTTTTTAAAAAATTTTGAACCAATTTCATACTATATATTCATAATTTTCATCCCAATCATTTTCTTAACAAATTTTTGATATCACATAATGCACTTGAAAACCATGGACTTATGAGTGATAAAAAATATTTATTCTATATTTGATAAATCATTGATAAAAATAATATATAATATCCTTCTATCAATTTAGTTTGGAGCTATAAGCTCACACGCTTCAATGTCAACCTACTATACCAATTTATCAACTTTTAGACTTTCATATTATAAGAATTTTGAATGCTTTCCCATTTTTATTACAAGTGTCACACGTTTCTACGATCTCATAAATTCTTAGGTAAATAACATGATACATTATTTTATGAAATATATACTAAGGAATTCTAGATTATTTTTTGGGTACATTTATTCCAAAATTTATTCTCTTCATTAGATAACAAAACATTTCTTCCTCTCCACCAATGATGTATTGGTTCCCCTATGAATTCTTCCCTTCATTAAAATAATGTAATGTCCCAGATCTGGAAGCCACACAACGGGTGCCTCGAACCCGGTTGGTCACATGACCTCAAGCGCATTTTCCCAAATGCTAGAGGCTTCCGACTAGTAGTGAAGGCCCAGGTCTGATAGTGGGGAAACTATGCCCTAATTTGTCAAAGTGTAGCGTATCGGAAAAGAAGTTTAACATACAACAGTGGATGCGATAATGAATATGAACTAGAAATGAACAACTGTAGTAAAAGATAACCAACAGTTATATAGATAATGATTCACCATGTCACTAATTCTATGAAAGCAGCCAAAATAGGATACCATGAAATACAGTACAAAACTACTCAATGTACAAGTACAACAAAACAAAACAAAACAGTGCAACTGGAACTCAGTAGCATTGTAAGCCTAATCTCGGTCACATGCTCTCTTACTCCACTGTAACAATCATGTACCTATATATGGACCCTTTCCCCTATCGACACCTGCAGCAATATAGTCTGTTTAGGCCAAAGACCTAACCCAAATAGATATAATAAGTTTATAATACACATATATATCTCAATAATTTCTTTACCAATGGAAAATAACTCTAAAATAATAATATCTAATTGATTTATATTTTTAATAAATAATTGATAGAAAATGAAATCATAATTCATTTTCATATTTTAGTTATAATAATTCCAACTATCCAAACGACTAAACTATAATAGTAATTTTAAAACAAGGAATCTCACAGTTTTATTGAACACCCAAATGCGTGCAATGAAAGCTACTGATGAATAAAAACTATTTAAATAAAATATTTCCTAAAAACTTTCAATTGTTACAAACATGTTAGGATTTCATAATTATCATGTTTCTAGTTGTAGCTAGCTCACATATAGGGAAAATCAACATTAATTGGGATGGGAATTTATATTATGGATTATGCATATTTCAGTTGTAATGACTTCACCATGGGGTTATTCACATGATTTTTGGAACTATTATTGTCCTAATATTACTATGTATTTTCACACCTGGACTCATATGACAACGATATATTGGATAAATCATCCTTATGTGCTATTGAGGAATAATAATCCATCCATATTCCATGAATTTTTATATTAATGTGTTCATTTTTTTATTCATGTTTAGTGCATTTATTTTTATATCCATAGAATTATGAAATTGTTTAATGCAGTTAATCTATAATTAATTTATTTATAAGATATTATCCATCAACAGAAATGATTTTTCCAATATATCATGATTTTTTCACATTAATTATGTCAATTTTTCCATGTGTGTGTTCTGTAACTGATGTTATATGAGTTGAGACGTTAATTATCAATAATTATATGGATGCAAAATTGTAATTTAAAAAGATAGTTCATCTATAAATTTGGAATTCTTATCTATATAATATATCTATAATTATGTACTTGTTACATTCTAATGTCATATGTATAGGTTTGGTCATAGTTAAATAATATTCCAATGCAAACCTATAAAGAGTAGTATTTTATAACATTAGATTGATTACCCTTCTAACTAGACAATTATATAAAAAAATGAATATAAATAGTTGGTTCATAAAAATGAAATGAAATGGTTATTGTCAAATAGTGATTCCAATAGAATCTTATTTTCCTCTATAACTTTAAATTGACACACTATATATCTGATCCCTGATATGAAATAGAGAAATTGATCTAGACACAATATTTTTTTGGGAAGTATGTTGTATATCTTGTTATTCATAAAAAATTTATACATTACCCAAACCTATCTGTAGGAGAAGGATGAATGTTGGGACTCTTATATAAGAAGGGGTGTACCTATCCTATTCTACTATTGACAATCCTATATTTTATTGAACTATATATGAGGTGTGAATTTGTCCATTTTACAATTATTTCACACTGATGTCCTTGAGTGATGTGCCAGAAGGGTGGTGATGGTCATGATATAGAAGTGGGGGGACTTGAGACATCATTATTACCTCTTGTACTGCCACTTAACACACCTCCTGATGTACCTAATCTTGGAAGTAATTCCCAACTTTAAGAGGGTTTTCTATAACTCATGTAGACCGCTAAGGGGGATCGAAAACTTTTCCTGATAATGGTAAAGTTGGAATAAAAATTTCATTATTTGTATCCTACCATGTTTTTCTAAGGTGTGGTACACCAATAATAATGTAATTTCTGGAGTCCATACTATTGACTTTTTAACTTCTTGAGACACATGCATAGAGGATAGTAAATAACATTATATATATTCCATGTGATTCGACCAAAATATCATGGAACATTATTAACCAACTATATCATCATAAGGATATGGTTTGAAGATCTTTATAGAAGTTATTATATGATTATTTCTATCTATATATGGTGAGGTCTAACAAAGATAAATAGATTATTCATTTAGTGAAGGTTTCTTTATCAGTTATGCACGAATCTTCAAGTTACACGAAGTTCCATCCATTCACACAAAACCTTCTTGGTGGCATTTTATCTTTGGATATGTGATGTGAATATTTTATTAGGTATAACGTCTAATAATAGGTGAATTTCATCCAGTTTACTACACTATCTGGGATAGTAAATTAGGTACTTATCATAGAGTGTAACCTACAAGAGTATGGAGTTGTGAACAATGGATGTTCACCACCCAGAACTGAGAGCACAGAGACCAGTAGAAAGAAGCGTTGCATCAATATTTCTCATAGGGGTAGTAATATCTAGAGTGTTATCTCTTCTAATGACCCGAAATTTTGAATAAATCTTATTTCCTGATTTTGTGTGTTATTTTATTTTTTATACTCAACAAAACGGTTTCATTTGATAACATTAGTATAATAAAAATGAGATCATTGGGTTTTGACTGTTATATGACCATTGGTCAATTTGACCACTGGAAACTAAATGTTTCGATTATTATCTCTAAATACAAGTAATCTTGGTTCATTAATATAGAAAGAAGATTTGATGGCCTCACCCAGTAGTCTTGGACCGATCGAAGCCCATCTAACAGAACTTGGGAAGAAGGTAGCACCACTGGGCTTTGCTCTAGACCAAACCCAAGCCGAACTTCATCGTGTAAAGCTAGAACGGAATTTCCTTCATGAGAAGTTCAAACTGATAGAAATTACTACTCGTGTGATGTTGGCCGAGCCTCCATTGGATTCTCTCACCTTAGCACACCTTACACTTAGGTCCTATGCTGGTGTGATAAGGGGCTATGTAAGGAGACCATAACTGCCATGTGTAATCCTTTGATTTAAATAAAAATTGTGATTTCTTCTTGTGATGAAGTTTGTAAATTTTCAAATATCCGGATAAATATAGTATGCATATTTTTGATGAGTTCTAGAAAACGAATATTTGAAAATATTTATGTAAACCTTAGATAACTAATTATGTGTAATTATTTTCAAAAAATGGTCTTCTACAATTATGTTCAGTACGAAATTTAGTGTCTAATAAGATCAACTTAATTGTTGATGAATAGTAAATTATGAATAGTGATTTTATGCTTAGGATTGGTAATGTGACCAAATGGATTAGTAATCTCACTTAAAAAAAGTATTAAAATAATCTAGGCACCTTGATTAAGTAATATGATTCAATAAAATAGGTAAATAACTGTTTCATTAATTATTAGTGAAGTATTAGTTTTTTTGCGTGAATAGTTTTTTTTAATTAAAAATTAAATTAAAAATATTTAGAAAATTATTTTTATAAAATGGATTTCATTTTTGAACTCCGAGCATCGATATTATGTTAAGGTAATTTTTGGGGATTTTTTTGAAAAAAATGAATTTTTAGTGAATAGTGTATTTATTTAAAAATTAAATTAAAAATATTTAGAAAATTAATTTTATAAAATGGATTTCAATTTTGAAATCAGAGCATTGATATTTGGTTAAGGTGAAATTTTGGGATTTTTCTGAGAAAGTTGAATTTTCAGTGAATGGTAAAAATACAGTTTTAGGGTTTCGGTATGTTTAATGACATCATAATTGTGTCATGATGATGTCATGAGATATTTTAAGGGTTGGCCGACCAAAAGTGATTCATTATTGTATGGGGGCCCCATGTGGACTAACTCCATGGGAAATACCATGGGAGAGCCCATGGTTTTGAGAAAACCACTTCTGAGGTGTCCCTTGGCCATTAATGCCTTGTCCCCTCACTTTCCCTATAAATATCAAGCCATCATCTCATCCATTCTACTCCCAACTCTACCCCAACGAATATATGGTCTCATACCTCCCAAAAAGTCCTCTCAAGGTGCCCCCAATCCCTCAAGGTCCCAACCATTGAGTTTTAAGTGTTACGTTTTAAGGTATGGGATCCTACCTCTCTCTTTCTTTCCAAATACTCTATTTTATGTCATTTCTTTTATGCTACATGTTCTTATGTTGTAGGATATTATTTTATATTACTCTTACTTCTATTTTAATTTTAATATGATGAGAGACCCCCTCTTTCTCTCTTCAATTAGTTTTAATAATGTTTAAGTGGCGCCATTAGGCTGCCAAATTTTTAAGGGATTCTTTCACCTTTCTCATTTTTCGAAGTTCTACTTTCATGTCTAGTCTTTCAAGTTCCATTTTATTATGTTGGGGTATTATATATATAACTATCATACTGATATTCTATGTTCATATGATGAGAGAACCTATTTTATCTCTTCAAATTCATTTTTTGTTGAAGTTTAAGTGGCACCGTTAGGCTGCCGAATTTTTAAGGGATTCTTTCACCTTTCTCATTTTTCAAAGTTCTACTTTCATGTCAAGTATTTCAAGTTCCTTTTTATTATGTTAGGGTATGATCTCTATATTTATCATACTGATATTTTATGTTCATATGATGAGAGACCCTATTTGATCTCATCAATTCATTTTTGTTGAAGTTTAAGTGGCGCCGTTAGGCTACCGAATTTTTAAGGGATTCTTTCACCTTTCTCATTTTTCGAATTTCTACTTTCATGTAAAGTCTTTCAAGTTCCTTTTTATTATGTTGGGGTATGATATATCTATCTATCATACTGGTCTTCTATGTTTATATGATGAGAGACCCTATTTTATCTCTTCAATTCATTTTGTTGAAGTTTAAGTGACGTCGTTAGGCTGCCGAGTTTTCATAAGAGAAATCTTATTTTTGTCTTCCCTCCATGTTTTTCATTTCATATGGTATGTCTTTTAAATCTCATTACCATGTTATTATATCCATTATATTATGTCCCTATACTTTTCTTTGGATCATTTATGAGTGGGTGACCTATGTCCCCTCTCTTTTCAATGTTTTCTAAAACCCCGAAGCATAGCCGTTATCCTGCAGAATTTCCGTCTCAAATGTCTCTCTCTTTTTCTCAAATTATTTTATTTTATTAATTGAATACTCAAATATCTTCCTTATAAATGGTTATTCACATATATACAAAAATTTTCTATTTTAAATTCTGGTATTTCATACATAAGACCTTCTTTCCTTTTCTGTGGGTTTAATGTGACATAAAGATCATGTCTCTAAAGCAGTTTTTAAAATGTTATGATTATGAAATGAAACCCATTTATTTTATGTTATATGGGTTGTTTATTAAATTATTTATGATGATATATGTGTCTCACATGATAATAAAGGCAAATTTAAGGGTGCGCCCTGATAGCGCTCCAATGCATTGGGTAAAGACTTAATCTCTAGATATGACCATTTTGACTGATACCTTGGTGAATAACCTTGGTAATTTTTAATGACACCTTGGGGATGGACCTTGGTGAAATGGAATTGTTTATCTATATTATATGTTTTAGCCACATCTTCATGTTATGAAGAACGTTATTTTTATTATGATATGCCTCATGATCTCTTTCTCGTGCCATAAAGTTATTTTTCATGAATTTTGATGTATCTCAAGTTCTCATGTAAAATGTTTCCCTTGTTTCCCTTAATGGGCCTTTTGCTCACCCTTTCCTTTTATATATGCTCCCAGGTTATGATATTTTGTAATGAACATAGGATGAACAAATTAATAAGCCTTTAAAGTGTTTAAGAAGAATGTTTTTTTTCTCATGTAATAAGTTCTTGGTTTCCAAGAAACTAAACCTTAAAGATCCTCAGTTTTGTATAATGTAATGAAAGTTTATGTGATAAAAAGGTGGGATACTATAGTTGGTATCAAAGGATGGTTTAGTTATTTGTGGAAATTAGGATATGAAAACTTTAGGAATAATCCTATAGAAAATTTTTAATATAGGAAATCTTCCTGGTATTTTGGTGAGTATTGAGTAAGGGGTTGCCAAGCAAATACATCCCTGTCTGGATACGAGCAGGTAGAGGTGGCTCTGGCACAGATGTACATAGGGGTAAAACCCAAAAACACCGCTTTGAGCTAGACTCAAATAGGAACAGGTACACGACAATGGGCCTTCCTGCACTCTTGGTTACGACACTCCTAGGGGATATGCTTTGGTAAATTCATAAGCTTAGTATGAACCATTACTAAAGGAATAAAGAAAAAATAAAATAAAGATTCACATAAGAATATATGATCATGGATAACCTAGTTTGGAACCTAGGGGATCACAAGTTAGGGTATAATTTTCTTCTACAAGTTATCCTTATATGCTTTATATTCCTTTTCATGATTATTGGATAAGTATTTAAGCCCCTAATTGTACTTTCTTTTCTTAGTTAATGGAGGGAAATGGAATAACATGTCCCAACAACCAATGTGATAGGAAATGTGACGATTGCCATATTAATATGACAGAGATGATTAGGGGATTAAAAGATGATTATTATTTTAGAAGACGTTCACTATTTTGGGAACCCTATTTGATCAGGGTAAATAGATTACTACAATATTTTCTTTGAGGAGTAAAGGTTGAATTATATTTTGAAGAATCTATGAATTTAAGGTGAACTTATAGTAATTTAGATTACTTATGGAAATGATTAACCTATCTTGGGGAAAATATGTTTAAGTTAGCTACTTTTTTTATAAGATATTAGGAGTGGTTGATGTTGTTTGGAGATGAATGATGAAGTTTATTTTGGAAGACTATGTTATCAAATCCTTCTTGTATTTGGGTTTCAATCTTAGTTTGGTTTATTTTAAGGAATTTTAAGGACAATTATTTATTGAATGGTCTATGATGAACTTTGGGTAGTACCATGGAATTTTTGAAGATTTAAATAAGTTTCCCTTCATATGGGATTCTTTCTTTTTGAAGAGTTGTTTTATCTTACCCTTTCTATTTTTAAGATAATAGAAGAAATAGATAGTTAATCTTTGGTGGATTATGTGATTCTCTAGAAGATGATTCATGTGTTTTGATGAGACCAAGTGTTTTGAATGCTCATCATTTTGAGAAAAGATTAGTTTTGGTAGAAACTTATTAAAGGATGAAACTATACTTAAAGGTAGGTATATTTCCTTAAGTTTTTGTTCTATGTAGTAAATGAATTTCTCAAAATTATGAAATGGAACGTAAAACAAAAACATTGTTGGTTTACGTTTCCTACAAGGTAATCAAAGGCCGTTTACACACATCATATGTTTGTGATTTTCTCGTGGTTAACTTTCTCCTAATCATGTTTTCTATCACTCTCCCTCAGAACTTGACCCTTTGTGTTCCCCTCCATGTCCATGTTTTCCTACATGGAATCCTAGTGTAGGTTAACTCGGGTGACCTTTGTACTTTGCTTTCTTTCTCTTAAAGTAATAGTTTTACTAACTCCTTTTCTGATGTGGGACTTTCAATGAAATTTCAAAAACCAATTTTAAAAAATTGCGAGGACGCAATTTCTTAAGGGGGGAAGATTGTAATGACCCAAAATTTTGAATAAATCTTGTTTCCTGATTTTGTGTGTTATTTTATTTTTTATACTCAACAGAACTATTTCATTTGATAACATGAGTATATTTAAAATGAGACTGTTGGGTTTTTACTGTTATATGACCATTGGTCAATATGACCACTGGAAACTAAATGTTTCGATTATTGTCTCTAAATACAAGTAATCTTGGTTAATTAATATAGAAAGAAGATTCGAGGGCCTCACCCAGTATTCTTGGACCGATCGAAGCCCATCTAACAGAACTTGGGAAGGAGGTAGCACCACTGGGCATTGCTCTAGACCAAACCCAAGCCGAACTTCATCATGTGAAGCTATAATGGAATCACCTTCGTGAGAAGTTCAAACTGATAAAAATTACTACTCATGCGATGTTGGCCGAGCCTCCCTCAGATTATTTCACCTTAGAACACCTTACACTTAGGTCCTATACTGGTGTGATAAGGGGCTATGTAAGGAGACCATAACTCCCTTGTGTAATCATTTGATTTAAATAAAAAATGTGATTTCTTCTTGTGATGAAGTTTGTAAATTATCAAACGCCCTGAGAAATATAGTATGCATATTTTTGATGAGTTCTAGAAAAGGAATATTTGAAAATATTTATGTAAACCTTAGATAACTAATTATGTGTAATGATTTACAAATAATGGTCTTCTATAATTATATTCAGTACGAAATTTAGAGTCTAATAAGATCAACTTAATTTTTGTTGAATAGTAAATTATGAATAGTGATTTTATGCTTAGGATTAGTAATGTGATCAAATGGATTAGTAATATCACTTAAAGAAAGTATTAATATAATCTAGGCACCTTGATTATGTAATGTGATTCAATAAAATAGGTAAATAACTGTTTCATTAATTATTATTCAAGCATTAGTTTTTTCAGGTGAATAGTGTTTTTTAATTAAAAATTAAATTAAAAATATTTAGAAAATTATTTTTATAAAATGGATTTAATTTTTGAACTTAGAGCATCGATATTATGTTAAGGTAATTTTTGGGGATTTTTCTGAAAAAAATGAATTTTCAGTGAATAGTGTATTTATTTAAAAATTAAATTAAAAATATTTAGAAAATTATTTTTATAAAATGGAGTTCATTTTTGAAATCGGAGCATTGATATTTGGTTAAGGTGAAATCTTGGGATTTTTCTGAGAAAGTTGAATTTTCAGTGAATAGTAAAAATACAGTTTTAGGGTTTCAGTATGTTTAATGAAATCATAACTGTGTCATGATGATGTCGTGATATATTTTAAGTTTTGGACAACCAAAGGTGATGAATTATTGTATGGGGGGACCACGTGGCCTAACTCCATGGGAAATACCACGGGGGAGCCCATGGTTTTGAGAAAACCACTTGTGAGGTGTCCCTTGGCCATTAATGCCTTGTCCCCTCACTTTCCCTATAAATACCAAGCCATCATCTCATCCATTCGACTCCCAACTCTCCCCCCAACAAATATCTGGTCTCATTACCTCCCAATGAGTCTTCCCAAGGTTCCCCCAAGCCCTCAAGGTCCCAACCTTTGAGTTTTAAGAGTTACATTTTAAGGTAAGGGATCCTACCTCTCTCTTTCTTTCCAAGTACTCTCTTTTATGTCATTTCTTTTATGCTCCATGTTCTTATGTTGGAAGATGTACTTTTATATTACTCTTACTTCCCTTTTCATTTTCATATGATGAGATTCCCCCTATTGCTCTCTTCAATTCTTTTTAAGAAAGTTTAAGTGGCGTCGTTAGGCTCCCAAATTTTTAAGGGATTCTTTTACCTTGCTCATTTTTCGAAGTTCTACTTCCATGTCAAGTCTTTCATGTTCCTTTTTATTTTTTTTGGGTATGATCTCTATATCTATTATACTGATATTCTATGTTCATATGATGAGAGAACCTATTTGATCTCGTCAAATTCATTTTTTGTTGATGTTTAAGTGGCGTCGTTAGGCTGCCGAATTTTTAAGGGATTCTTTCACATTTCTCATTTTTCAAAGTTCTACTTTCATGTCAAGTATTTCAAGTTCCTTTTTATTATGTTGGGGTATCATCTCTATATCTATCATACTGATATTTTATGTTCATATGATTAGAGACCCCATTTGATCTCGTCAAATCATTTTTGTTGAAGTTTAAGTGGCGTCGTTAGGCTGCCAAATATTTAAGGGATTCTTTCACCTTTCTCATTTTTCGAAGTTCTACTTTCATGTCAAGTCTTTCAAGTTACTTTTTATTATGTTGGGGTATGATCTCTATATCTATCATACTGATCTTCTATGTTCATATGATGAGATACCCTATTTGATCTCTTCAATTCATTTTGTTGAAGTTTAAGTGACGTCGTTAGGCTGCCGAGTTTTCCAAAGAGAAATCTTATTTTTTTTCTTCCCTCCATGTTTTTCATTTCATATGGTATGTCTTTAAAATCTCATTACCATGTTCTTATATCCATTATATTATGTCCCTATACTGTTTTTTGGATCATTTATGAGTGGGTGACCTATGTCCCCTCTCTTTTCAATGTTTTCTAAAACCCTGAAGCATAGCCGTTATGCTGTAGAATTTCCGTCTCAAATGTCTCTCTCTTTTTCTCAAATTATTTTATTTTATTAAGTGAATACTCAATGCTATTTCGTCTAAATTGGTATTCACATATATTCCAAAATGTTTTATTTTAAATTATGGTATTTACATACATAAGACCCGCTTTCCTTTTCTGTGGGTTTAAAGTGACATAAAGATCATGTCTTTAAAGAAGTTTTTAAAACATTATGATTATGAAATGAAACCCATTTATTTTATGCTATATGGGTTGTTTATGAAATGGTTTATGATGATATATGTGGCTCACATGATAATAAAGGAAAATTTAAGGGTGCACCCTGATAGCACTCCAATGCATTGGGTAAAGACTTAATCTCTAGAGACGACCATTTTGACTGATACCTTGGTGAATAACCTTGGTAATGTTTAATGACACCTTGGGGATGGACCTTGGTGAAACGAAATTGATTGTCTATATTAAATTTTGTATCCACATATTCATGTTATGAAACATGTTATTTTTATTATGATATGCCTCATGATCTCTTTCTCATGCCTTAAAGTTATTTTTCATGAATTTTGATGTATCTCAAGTTCTCATGAAAAATGTTTCCCTTGTTTCCCTTACTGGGCCTTTTGCTCACCCTTTCCTTTTATGTATGCTCCCAGGTTATGAGATGTTGTAATGAACATAGGATGAACAAATGAGGAAGCCTTTCAAGTGTTTAAGAAGAATGTTTTTTTCTCATGTAATAAGTTCCTAGTTTCCAAGACACTAAACCTTAAAGATCCTCAGTTTTGTATAATGTAATGAAAGTTTATGTGATAAAAAGTCGGGATGATATATCACTGGTTTCCATGTGTTATGGAATTATTTTAGTAGTCTAGGTGACATGAAGACATAGAATATTAAGGACACATTTGAGTTTTGGGATTATTGAAAGATTGGTAATATAATTTACTTTGGTGGAGATTTACCTCTACTGGATAGTGAGAGAAATTATACATTGACTCCATTTCCATGCATGTGGTCAACATCCCATCATTAGATAGGTATTTATAGTATTAGTGACTTATCATCATAGTGAACCTACCTAGGGTAGTCATGTGATATCATAGGGCCAAGAACAAGTCCAAATTTATTTAGTTTGATAAATCCCTAAGGATCATAGTGTCATACCATCTAAGATAAGATGTATCAAATTAGTATCCTATAATATATTTTCTAAATAATTTTATATAGGTTCTTCCCACTCCCTTGTATTTTATTCTATTTTAGAGGGACATAGGATCGTGATTTATTATTTTTTTCATAATGAAACTCGATACCAAAATAAGAATTCAACTAAAAAGTGGATGTCGGTGGAAGTAATCCACCCTATAGGCAGGAAGTTACCATTTATTATGGGACCTCTTCATCATTGAGATGAATGTATTTTAGATCATTTTTGAGAAATAATGCGATTTTCCTTATCAGACATATATGGATTTATACCACTATGTGGTATCATTTACATCACCATAAAGGGTACTTATATTCAGATTGGTGGGTGGGATGTGCATGGACGAAGATATGAACCTGAGACTCGTGGGCTAGGAAGAGTGGAATCCTATATTTCTTACTATTATATTGATGATCAGGGAAATTAATCAAGCTAAATTACCTCCTATAGTAGATGATTTTAGGGAAATCATCCCTGCAATATTTTTTGAACTACCTTCTTAGATATAAAAAGTTTTTACTGTCAATCTACTTATAGGATAATCATTGTTATCCATTCCTCCTTATATTATGTGAAATATTGAATTTAAGGATCTCAAGAGGAAGCATGAATACTTAGAATCTAAGAGTTTTACATGACCCTGTACATCCCCATGGGGTTCACCGATCCTTTTCACCAAGAAAGAAGATGGTAACTACTTGATCTATGTGAGAAAGCATTGGTTGAAGAATATTATAGTAAATAAGTGGTATCCACTATCACATATAGAAGGCCTCTTTAACCATCTTCAAGGGTAGAGGGTTTTCTCTAAGATCAATTTGAGATCGAGCTACCATCTACTTCATGTTAGACCATAAGATATATCACATATAAACTTGCATATTAGATATATCTTATATGAGTATTTGGTCATGATTTTTGGTCTTACATGTGAACTATCAGTATTCATGGATTTGATGAATATGTTTTTCCAAACATATATGGATTCATTTTTGGAACTCTTCCTGGATGAAATTTTTGTGTACTCACATAATCAACAAGAACATTACCAACATCTTGATATCATTTTGTGAAAACTATGATAGAACATGTTGTATGTGATGATCCAAAATTCCATCTTTTGGATTGATATGTTCCACTTCCTAGGTCATGTTATCTTCATGATAGGTGTATCATCTTATCAGTGAAGGTGAGAACCACAGTTACCTTAGAGAAGAAAACAAACATCTTTAAAATATAGAGATTATTGGGGTTGGATGGATATTACATGTTCTTTATAGATTATTTCTAACATCATATTTCACCACTAAAATTCATGAACTATAATTATTTCAGGTTTACATTGTTCGAAGAAAGTGTTAAATACTTTTAAAAGTTGAAAGGGACCTTGAATTAACACAAATATTGTTTTTCCTTTAGTCTGGTAGAGACTAAATAGTTTTTGTGATGCATTAGTTATCGGTCTAGGAAAGGTTTTTATATAGGTAGATCATGTCATGAAATATTTATCTCATTTGTTGAGGCATCATGATGATAATTACCCAACACACAATCTTTAGTTATCAATTGTGGTTCATGACTTGTCTTGTCGGAGGAATTTTTCCTAAGGATAGAATTTTTTGGTTTACAGAAACCACAAAATCCTCAAGTATATAATAACACTGGAATGACTTGAGACACAAATAATGAATATTGATAGAATGACTATAGTCCTTCAACATTAAACTATCACTTATTCCATGGAAGAGAGATGCTATTGTTAATTCTATAGGATGGAAAACTCATAGACTAATTTTTTGGGAGGACAGTATGGAATTATAGTAGATGGACTTGTGTTCTAAGATTAATTTGGAGGTGTAGGACAATCAAGGATAGCCATAACTATCATATTTTTCAGTGGCCACATCACTTTTGTATTGAGTAAAGTTGGGGAAGGTTTTAGATAAAAATGTATTGGTCTGATGATATAGTGTTTCAGGTAATGAACCACCGCATGGTTGGGTTGTGGATAAGAATAATATATTTCACATTTAAGAAGAACTATTCAATGTACAAATTAGGAGGGATATATGTTTGAGACATCATATTCCTTCATGGAGTTCCATTTTCCATCGTATTGGACTGATATGCTAATTTAATGTAAAAGTTCTGATAGGGGTTGTTGAGTAAAAGGATTTCATTGGTATTTTTGAGTAAAACTAGTAAACCTCAGTCTAACCACCAGTTTATGAATATGATACATGTGTTAGGGGGTATGAATATAGCATATTTCCTGAATTATGGAGGCTCATGTGAGAAACACTAACATCTTTATAATGTTTCTTCTAATAACATATTTTAGTAAACTATGAAGATAGATTATTATGAGGTCCTATATGGTAGATTGTTTCATTACCCATTATGCTAATCATAGGTAGGAGAGGCGGACCTAGTGAGACCTCATCTCATTCAGGTGACATTAGAGTAGGTACAACTTATATGGAAGTGTATGACTATAACTTAGTCTATAAAAATGTCTTTTGACAGTCTTCATGGGAAAAAGTAGACTTTGAGTTGGGGGATAAGGTTTTCTTACACAATTAACCTAGATTGGGATATATTTTTATTTGATTATAGGGTAATATTTCTCTTTGTTAAGGGGGTTACATTGAGTTTTTGGAGATATTTATACTTGTATCCTATTGATTGCGGTTAACTCAGTGCTAATGAACCATGGAAAATAGCTTCCATGTCTCTCTTCATATCCACTATTATTATGTCTCCTATCTAATTATTTGTCTTGATGAGGTTATGTTAAAGGTGGATGCATCTTTTCATGTGAAACCAAAATATATCATTGATTAGATCATGAATTCTCTCCTAGGAAGAATAGTTCATAAAGTTTGAGTACTATCGTAGTACGGAAAAATATAGTATGATACCATTCAACGAGAGGCTAGCGTAAATGCTCAGTGGATAGAGTTATTTTTAGATGATGCATTACCACTCCTTGAAGGGATACTTACGGATGAGTTGTTTTATGTTGGGGAGATTATAAGATCCATTTTGGGCTTATAAGGTGTGTATCTTAGAATTTTTAAATTAAATATATTTTTTTAGTCAATTTGAAGTTAAAAATGGTTTATGGAAGGGTTTTCGAGATTATGGGGCTTGTTTTGATCCCATAGTTCCAATTTATTCAAAAACTACCCGAGGTGAACTATTGTAAATGGTTAGTAGTAACCGTGTGGCCCAATTAGAGGAGGTTTGAGTTTAGTTTAACCATTATATATGTAAAGCCCCTACCCAAGTTACCCAGAGTTGGTCCATTATTACATTATATTGGCGTGATCATAAAAGATCAAGTCTCAAAATACCGATTAGTTTAGTAGCCTTGAAAACACTAGATAGATTCATAACGTTTACATTATATCATAAAGTGAAAAAATACAACAACATCTTGTCTCTATATACCACACTCACATCCCCTCATACTATCTATTCAGGTCATTCATAAAATACTTCTTCAAATCATGGGAAAAATAAAACATAGAAATGGGTGAGATCAGATGCTCAGTAAGGATAAAAATATAGCGGAAACTTTCATAAATAAGCATAAACATTTAAGGCAATGTATATCTAAAACCAAAGCATTTTAAACTTTAACTTCAACATAACATGGAAAAAATAAAATGAAATAATTCCATTTACTTATTCACATGGATATTCTACTAGTCGAATAATCACATGAAATATCAATAACCACTTTCATAATGATGGAATGCATAATGATAGACTATCACAACCACATAGTCAAGGCCTTCTGCCAAGACTAAAAATATGATTTTTTTCAAGGCCTTGTACCAAGACACTGGTTTGTCACAAGAGACCTACAGATGCATCTAGGAGCTATAGCGGGATCCACTCATCACTTATTAAGTCCAATGCATTCCTCATATGAACAGGTTTAAACATAACATAAAAAATCGTATTAAAACTAGCATACGAAATGTCAATACTTTCTACATAAACCATGAATGGTATTAAAATAACACATCCACAGTCAAACATATCACAAAACCTTCAATACTATATGGAAGATTTGTATCATAATAAATCAACTTCAAACAAGTTTAAAATCCATCAAAAGATGTTGACATAGATGAAATCAAAACTATTTGAGAGAAATATCTCTTTTTTAAAATCATTTAAAATACACATAATTAAAACATTTACTTTTTAAATATTCTTATAATATTCTAAGGTAAGAATAGATAAATTTATAATGGTGAAAAATAGCTGCACTCGCCGTATAAGTTAAAAAAAGACATTCTTACCTTAATTCTGTTGAAAAGGTAAAAAAGGACCTTATTTGGAAAACGACGGAAATATTATTTTATAAAAATCTTATAAAAAGTCAAAATAGGATATAAATGACTTTAACCCAAAGTTATTAAAATAGTAATAGTGATTTGAAATACATTTTTAAGAAACATGTATGTGGATGATAAAGAAGTCCCGGTAGATAATTACGTATAAACAACCTCAGATAATGAAGAGACTGTGAAATAAACCCTTACCTTGTAAATTTCCTTGGTCTTGGGTAGGTTAAACTCCTATATAATAGTTAAATCATTTTTATTAAATTATAAAAGAATCATATACATAAATATTATTTCATATATGATCTTTTAATATTGCTTTGTTAATAATATTTTAGTATTATCGTCGTTTCGGGTGTTAACTTATTCGTTTTCCTTTATATGCATTGTTACATAAGACATGTTTGTTATGGATAGGTTGTATCTTATTCATATTCAGAATGATATTATGTCCTTAAACAATACTTTTAATCATCAAATGATAATTAGTCTTGAATGGATACGATGGGAATGAATCTCATCGCGTTCGTGGAGACGGTAGTCCGTACGTACGCACGAGGGACAATATCATTGTTTTGATATTAAAATCATTTAAAATTGGATTGTATATCATATATAAAAAATCTTTAAAATGTTATATTTATTATTTACTTTAATTACACATCCTTATCATACTCATCCAAATAATATTTTTTTGAATAACAATTACACCACGACATGGTGATGGTAAGCCATACGTACGCATGTATGGTGACATGTCATTAAACGGATGGATAGAATACTGAATATGGGTGTACCATATTTATAATAAAACCACAGTATATAGAATATACTGGAGTTATTATTTTATAATGTAAAAAACAAATAAAGAAAAAATGGAATAAGAAAGGAACTTGAAAGAGGGTGGTGAAAACATTACATCTTTTTCGGGTTCTTCCTTTTGATTTGATCAAAATGGATCTTTAGGTTGTATTTATGATCAAACTAAGGCATCTAGGTTAAATTGAGGGAATTTGAGAGAATATATTTGGTCAGGGGTTGGCCTATCCAAAAGGATTTGAATGTATGAATTTGAGAGAAGGGGGAGTTCCCTTTTATAAGAGGGGTGAGGAGCACCTTTGGAAAGCTAGAAATATTATTTCATAATAAATTTATATTTGGTTTATAATGGCTCCAAAGTGGATTATTTATAGGTTAAGGTGGGTATAGGTCTAAAACCACTCAACCAATAGGTTTTAGACAGGTTTGGAACACTATATTAACTTTATCTTTTTGATTTAACTCTTCGTTAAATAGTTTGACATTTACCATGTCTATTTGTATTTTTATATTATATAGTTAATAAACATACTATATACTTCCAAGATACCCCCAAGTGGTCCATTAATGATACACCTATCATTATATAAGTCTCTTGGCTGAACCTTATATTTTTAAGAATTGAATATAAATTAATAATATAATATTTGTTTTAAAAACTCTTTTATGTCAATTTTGACACTATTTGGTATTTTGTTTTTTATAAATTAATAACAGCATTATTACTTAGATCCTAATTCATTTAGTCAACCCTAAAATGTCATAGTAACCTATAAAATTCGTGTAATTCATTAAAAGTCTAAAATAATATTTATTTTGGTATTTATAATATCAATTATTTTAATATTTCACTAATAAGGTAATTACTACATAGTCATTGTGTCATATTTAAATTACATTATTTAATGTCAAAAAATTATAAAAAAAATACAATTATGTAGGAAATAATTTTATATTTATAATTAATATTTATAATCGAATTTATATTATGTATAACACTATATTAAAAATGTTTTAGTTATTAAACATGGATTTTAACTCTTTTAACTCTTCTTTGAAGTAAATAATAATAATTTTCCTAATCTAATTTAAGTGGACCAAAGAGGTTTATATTTTATTTCAAATGTTGTTTTTAGTCGAATTATACTTATCCAATAGAATTATGACATGTGTTAGGGTAATGATAATATCATTTTACCCTTAATTACCCTATTTACATTTAACCGTGGTAAATAAAAGTAAAAAGTTACTATTCACCAAAAATTATTTTTATCTTATTGAACCACATTTTATTCATTGATATTAACTATGTTTCTAGGATTTTTGAAATTCCACTCACAGAAGTGGTAAAATTATGTTTTATGTGAATTTGAAAATTCTCTTAGGAGATGGGTAAAAGACAGTGAAAAGTTCAATAAAATTTTTATATATCTAAAATTATTATAAATTGACTCCAATGTATTACATTGAACTTATATAGTTATTATTTATATATTTTGACCTAAAATAAATTTAAATAAAATAAATAATTATTTAAAAACATTTGGTTTTAAACTATGACTTAGTGTTTTTCACTATTCATCAAAAATTGAATGTTTTTAGAAAAATACCAAAATTTTACCCATGTCTAATTTAGATATTCCGAATCAGAAAATGTTGCCCATTTTGAAAGATAAAATTTCTAAAATTTCAAGAAGTGGGTATTACTATTCATAATGTCTAGTTTGATTGGTCAGGGTGTGTTATAATCTCGAAGTTGCGTACAATGCAAGCTATTGCATTATTCAAAGGGAAGCATACCGTGGAAGCTTGGGGTGTTACATTCTCCCCTCCTTCAAATAATTTCATCATTGATATTTCTAAAATACTACTGCATGAAAGGACTCGGGTGGTTCTTCATCATAAGTTCCTTGGGTTACCACGTTGCCACTTCCATCTTATGGTTTCTCTATAGAACTCCTACGAGACAAGTCGTCCGGTTTCTCAGCACTTGTTCTCTTATATCAAGAATCCTGACGGGCTCTTCACAATAAGACTGATCGGGTTCTAGTTCTACTTCTTCATAAGTGTGTACATGCGTTGGGTCAGGTATATATTTTCTGAACAGTGATACGTGGAACACATCGTGAACTTTGGAGAGACTTGGCGACATTGCCAACCGGAAAGCTATAGCCCCAATTTGTTCTAGAATTTCAAATGGTACTATGTACCAGGGACTCAATTTACCTTTCTTTCTGAAACGTATAACTCCCTTCCATGGAGATACCTTCAAGAAAACATGATCTCTTACCTGAAATTCCAAATCCTTTCTTCTGTTGTCATCATATCTCTTCAGCCTACTTTGAGCTGTTTTGATGTGGTTTTGGATTACCTTTACCTTTTCCATCGTTTCCTCCACCAGTTCTGGTCCTATGAGTTTTCTTTTACCAACATCATCCCAACAGGTTGTTATGCGACATCTCTTTCTTTATAACGCTTCATATGGTGCCATCTGAATACCTGAATGGAAGCTATTGTTATAGGTAAATTCTACCAAAGGTAAATATTGATCCCACATACCCTGAATGTCAAGTGAGAAAGATCTCAACATGTCTTATAATGTTTGAATAGTTCGTTCTGATTTTACATCAGTTTTGTGGTGGTAAGAAGTGCTCAAAAAAAGTTCAGTAAGAAGGTCTTTCTGAATACTTTTCCATAATCTTGAAGTAAAACAAGGATCTCGATCAGAAACAATCGATAGGGGTACTCCATGGAGTCTCACAACTTCATTAATATATAGTCTTGCTAGATGTTCAAGTTCTATATCTTCTCTTATAGTAAGAAAATGTGCTGCATTGGTGAGACAATCAACAATGAACCATATTGCATCTTTCCTTCTAGGAGTCTTTGGTAGTCCCATGACAAAGTCCATCATGATATTATCCAATTTCCACTCTGGTATGGTAAGTGGTTGCATGACTCCTCCGGGTTGTTGCCTTCCAACTTTAACTTGTTGAAAAACCATACATCTTGACACAAAATGAGAAATCTCCCTCTTCATGTTGTCCCACCAAAAATGTTCCTTCAAATATATATACATTTTGGTGCTCTTAGGGTGCATAGAGAAGTTGGAACTGTGAGCATCGTCCAACAATTCCCTTTTTAGATCAGGTATATCGGTAACACAAACTCTCTTCCCAAATTTCAAAATACCATCTTCATATAAAACGTCACTCAACCTCCCATCATTCACAGCTTTAATATTCTTTTGAAACTCTTCATCATCGGTCCGAGAACTCTCTATCCTTTATAGTAAAGATGGTTTTGCAACCATTTGAAAAAGTATTGATGTTTTACCTTCCATGGTTATTCCCATATCCATCTTTACTAGATCCATGTATATAGGATCCTTGTCAATTCTCATCTTGTTCAAAACTATATAATATTTTCTACTCAAAGCATCTACCACCTTATTTGCCTTCCCCGGGTGTTAGTGTATAGTGACATCATAATCTTTAGTAGTTCAAGCCATCTCCTTTGCCTCATGTTGAGTTCTTTATGTGAGAAAATATACTTCAAACTCTTGTGATCAGTATAAATCTAAAAAAATTCACCATATAGATAGTGTCTTCATATCTTCAAAGCAATGATTACAACAGCTAACTCAATATCATGAGTAGGAAAGTTTTGCTCAAGAATTTTTAGCTGTCGTGATGCATAGGCAATAAACTTATCATTCTGCATAAGCACAGAACCAAGTCCTTTCTTTGAAGCATCACTATAAATAACAAACCCATAATTCCTTGATGGTAGAGTCAATATACGAGAATTAACTAATGGTCTATTCAGTTCTTAGAAACATTCTTCACACTCTTTTGTCCAAAAAAATTTAACCCCTTTACATGTGAGCTTCGTTAATGGGCTAGTCAATCAAGAAACATTCTGGACGAAAAATCGATAATAACCTGCTAAACCAATAAAACTGTATACCTCAGTTATACTCGTCAGTGCTTGCCATTCATGGATTGATCTTGTCTTATGAGGATCAACATAGATTCCATACTTGGAGACAATATGGCCAAGAAAATAAATCTCTTGAAGCCAGAATTCACACTTTCTAAACTTCCCATATAATTCATGTCTTATTAGAGTCTTCAGGATAATGCGCAAGTGATTTTCATTACCTTCGTAGCTTTTGGATTATACCAAGATATCATCAATAAATATGACTACAAATTCATCAAGATATTCCTTGAAAACTCTGTTCATTAGATCCATGAAAACAGAGGGTGAATTAGTCAGCCCAAAAGGCATTACTATAAACTCGTAATGCCTGTACCTGGTTCGAAATTATATTTTTGGAATGTCTTCCTTCTTCACACACAACTGATGATATCCATATTGAAGGTCAATCTTTGAAAAATATTGAGCTCCATGAAGTTGGTTGAATAAATCATAAATGCGAGGTATGGGATATTTGTTCCTTATTGTTATAGCATTGATCTCCCTATAGTCGATACATAACCTCATAGATCCATATTTTTTCTTAACAAAAAGTAAAGGGGATCCCCATGGAGAAACACTATGGAGAATAAATACCGTATTACTAAATTCCTCTAGTTGTTTCTTTAGTTCTACTAATTCCACAATGGCCATTCTATAAAGGGGTCTTTTATATGGGCCTTGATCCAGGAATTAAATCAATAGAAAACTCAATTTCTCGTTCTGGAGGATGTCAAGGTAAATCTTCTAGAAACACGTCAACATATTCTCTCACAATAGGTACATACTCTATTTTAACATTCCTTTCCTCACCCACAGTCATTTCATTCTATTCCTCCCCAATAATTTAATTTAGTTGAGCTACTGGGGGTGGATCTAGATAAGAATTAGGTGGTGACGATTCTTCTCTAAATATAAGGCGTTCCTTATCATCATAATCAAAAATCATAACCTTCTTCTTCTTAAAATAAATCTTCACATCATGGTCTGAAAGCCAATCTATACCGAGTATTATATCAAACTCAATCATAGGTATGATGATGAGATCAGTAGATAAAGAACATTTATATGCTCTAATGGGAATAGATTCACAAAACATTATTGCGATGATACTTCCCTTAAGTGTTTTAACTGACATATCCCTTGTTAAATCAAATTGGAAATATCTAATTTTCTTAGCAAACTGGGAAGATATGAAATAATGGAATGATCCAGAATCAAATAATGTATTGGCTAAACTTGAGGAAACCATTAAATTACCTTCCACCACGTCTTTCGGAGCTTCTACCTTAGCAGTAGTGATGGCATAAGCTTGGCCTTGATCCCTTGGCCTTTTCTGAGGTAAGTTCCCCTGACGCTTAGGACTATCAATTACATAATGTCCAATCTCCCTGCAATTAGAGCATTTAACATCGATAGCTTATTTCTTCCCCTTGCTATCACAAGCTTGGTGGCCTTTTTCTCCACACTTATAACAGACCCTCATTCCCTTCAAGAAAGTACCGGGGTGTTTCTTCACACATTTACCATAGGATGGATATTCAACTTTTCCCTTCTTCCCCTTATTTCCATTTCGAGAGTGATCTGCAGATCTCTTCTTCTCTTGCTTTGATTTAAATTAGTAAGACTTAGAGAATTATTTTTCTGTCTTGATAGCACATGAGAAAATATCTTCATAGGATGAGAAGTATTATGAGACTAATGATTTATGGAGAAATTTCTTTAACCCATCAAAGAAATGATCAGTCTTACTCCTTGGGTTATGTATATAATCTTCACCATGCCTTGCTATCCTTGTAAAGTTGGACTCATACTTTGCAACATTCTCGTCCTCCTTTTGCCTCAGACTCAGAAATTGTCTTTCTATATCCTCTCGATAGTCATGAGGAAAGTATTTTTCTAATAAAATATCTTTAAACTCCCTCCATTCCATATTTGATACTTCATCATCTTCCTTCATGTTTTGAATCAATGAACACCATTGATCAGCATCTCCAGTGAGGCGGTAAACTACCATGGAAACATTTTCCCTTTCGCTACTCCCCAAGGCGTAGAATATTTTCCCTAAAGAATTTATCTAGTGGTCAGGCATTAGTGTATTTGTACCCCCATTTAATGATTTTGGTTGTTTCCTCATGAAGTGATATAACATTGATACTTCATGTTGTGGATTAGGGTGCTCCATACGGGTAAGGTTAGTATTCATAACCTGAGTGAGTTGTCCCAGTATGGTGATTAGCTGATCAGCACCAATTGCATCCCCTACTCCACTATAATTATCTTGACCAGGAGGGAAATCCCTACATGGAGTGCGTGCATTGATATGGTTTCCATTCCTTCCACTATACACCATTTCTAAACAATGGAATACACTATATTAGTTTATGAATCACAATACATAAATCCAAACTTGTAAAAAACTTAACATAAATTGAACAGTTTATGAATATAATCCATAATCATAGAAAAAATCTTTGAGGAAATATATTCTCATAAAACCTTCATAATAGTTTGTAAAGAAAATGATAATTATCCTAAGAATATCCCCTGGGAGTGTCGTAACCAAGAGTACAGCAATGCCTGTTGTCGTGCACCAGTTCCCATTCAAGTCTAGCTCAAAGCGGTGTTTTCAGGTTTTACCCCTAGGTACACCTGTGCCAAAGCTGCCTCTACCTACTCATAACCAGACATGGATGTATTTCTCAGAAAACTCACAAAAGCTCTACATCACCAAAATTTAGGAATTTCTTCTATATTAATCCTCAAAGTCTATCTTAGGGCTATGTGCTCTAAACAGAGTTTATCAAAATCTGTCTTCCAAGGTTTGTACTAAACTTCCTCTAATACCAACTATAATGCCCCGACACCAGTTATCCAGAGTTGGTGCAATATTACATAATATTTGCATGATCACAAAATATCAAATCTCGAAAGACCGATTATTTTAGTAGCCTTGGAAACACTAGATACATTCATAACGTTTACATTACATCATAAAGTGAAAAACTACAACAACATATTGTCTCCATAGACCACACTCATATCCCTTCATACTATCCTTGCAGGTCATTCATAAAATACTTCTTCACATCCTGGGAAATGTAAGACACAGAAAGGGGTGAGCTCAGATGCTCAGTAAGGATAACAATATAGCAGAAACATTCATTAATAAACATAAACATTTAAGACAATGTATAACTAAAACAAAATCCTTTTAAACTTGAACTTCAGAATAACATGGAAAAAATAAAATGAAATAATTCCATTTACTTATTCACATGGATATTCTACTAGTCGAATAATCACATGCAATATCAATAACCACTTTCATAATGACAGAATGCATAATTCCAGACTATCATAACCACATAGTCAAGGCCTTGTGCCAAGACTACAAATAAGATTTTGTCAAGGCCTTGTGCCAAGACACTAGTTTGTATCATGAGACCTACCGATTCATCAAGGAGATATAGCGGGCTCCACCCGTCACTTATCAAGTTCAATGCATTCCTCATATGAACAGGTTTAAACATAACATAAACATTCATATTAAAACTAGCATACGAAATATAAATACATTCTCTACAAACTATAAATGGTATAAAAATAACACATCCACAGTCAAACATATCACAAAACCTTCAATACTATATGGAAGATTTTTATCATAATAATTCAATTTCAAACAAGTTTAAAATCCATCAAAGGATGTTGACATAGATGAAATCAAAACTAATTGAGAGAAATATCTCTTTTTTTGAAAATCATTTAAAAGCCACATAATTAAAAAAATTACATTGAAAATATTATTATAAGCTTGAAAGGGAAGCTTCAAAGATTTTATAATAGTGTAAAATAGCCACACCCGCCGTATAAGTTAAAAAAAGACATTCTTACCTTAATTCTATCGAAAAGGTTAAAAAGGACCTTGTTTGGAAAACGACGGAAAGATTCATTTATAAACATCTTATAAAAAGTAAAATGACGGTATAAATGACTTTAACCCGTAGTCTGTAAAATATTAAGAATGATTTGAAATGCATTTTTAAGAAACATGGATGTGGATGATAAAGAAGTCCCAGAAGATAATTACGTATAAACAACCTCGGATAATGAAGAGATTGTGAAATAATCCATTATCTTGTACTTTTCCTTGGTCGAGGGTAGGTTAACCTCCTTTATAATTGTTGAATAATTGTTAATAAATTATAAAAAAATCATATACATAAATATGATATCATATATGATCTGTTAATATTGCGTCGTTAATAATATTTTAGTATTATTGTCATTTCGGGTTTTAACTGATTCGTTTTCCATTATATGCTTTGTTGCGTAAGCTGTTTTTGTTATGGATAGTTTGTATCCTATTCATATCAAAAATTATATCAAGTCCTTAAACATTACTTTTAATCATCAAATGATAATTAGTCTTGAATGGATACAATGGGAATGAATCTCATCGCGTTCGTGGAGACGGTAGTTAGTACGCACGCACGAGCGACAATATCATTCTTTTGATATCAAAATCATTTACAATTGGATGGTATATCATATATAAAAAATCATTAAAATGTTATATTTATTATTTACTTCAATTACACATCATTATCATACTCATCCAAATAATAATGTTTTGAATAACAATTACCCCACGACATGGAGACGGTAATCCATACGTACGCATGTATGGTGACATGTCATTAAACGGATGGATAGAATATTGAATATGGGTGTACCATATTTATAATAAAATCATAGTATATAGAAGATACTAGAGTTATTATTTTATAATGGAAAAAACAAATAAAGAAAAAGTGTAAGAAGAAAGTAACTTGAAAGAGGGTGGTGAAAACATTACATCTTCTTCGGGTTCTTTCTTTTGATTTGATCAAAAGGGCTCCATAGGTTGTATTTATGATAAAAAAGTCCTCTATGTTAAAGTTAGGGAAGTTGATAGAATATATTTGGGAAGGTTTTGGCCGATCCAAAAGGATTTGAAGGTATGAATTTGAGATAAGGGCGAGTGCCCTTTTATAAGAGGGGTGAGGGGCACTTTTGGAAAAGGTAGAAATATTATTTTATAATAAATTAATATTCGGTTTCTAATGTATACAAAGTGGATTATTTAAATTTTAAGTTGGTGGTAGTTCAAAAAAAACTCAACCATTAGGTTTTAGACAGGTTTGGGTCACTATATTAACTTTATCTTTTTGATTTAACTCTTAGATAAATAGTTTGACATTTACGGTGTCTCTTTGTATTTTTATATTATATAATTAATAAACACACTATATACTTCCAAGGGACCTAAAAGTTGTCCATTAACGATACACCTATCATTATATAAGTCTCTTGGCCAAACCTTATATTTTTAGGAATTTAATATAAAATAATAATATAATATTAGTTTTAAAAACTCTTTTATGTCAATTTTGACACTATTTGGTATTTTGTTTTTGTTAAATTCATAACAGCATTATTACTTCTAACCAAATTAATTTAATCAACCCTAACATGTCATAGTAACCTATAAAATTCCTTTAATGCATTAAAAGTCTCAAATTATATTTATTTGTGTATTAATAATATCAATTATTTTAAAATTTCACTAATAAGGTAATTACAACATCATCATTGTGTCATAATTAAATTAACTTAATTAATGTCTAAAAATTATAAATAAAATACCATTATGTAGGAAATATTTTTATATTTCTAATAAATATTTATAATAGAATTTATATTATGTATAACCCTATATTAGAAATTTTTTATTTATTAAACTTTGATTTTAACTCTTTTAACTCTTCTTTGAATTAAATAATAATAAATGTCCTAATCTAATCCAAGTAGACCAAAGAGGTTCATATTTTATTCCTAAGGTTGTTTTTGGTAGAATTATATATATCCAATAGAATAAGGACATGTTTTAGGGTAATAATAATTTCATTTTTACCCTTAATTATCCTACTTACATTTAACCGTGGTAAATAAAAGTAAAAAGTTACTATTCACAAAAAATTATTTTTATCTTATTGAACAACATTTTACTCCTTTATATTAACCATTTCTCTCAGAATTTTGAAATTCCACTCACAGAAGCGGTAAAATTTAGTTTTATGTGAATTTGCAAATTCTCCTAGGAGATGGGTAAAAGACGGTGAAAAGTTCAATAAAATTTTTATATATCTAAAATTATTATAAACTAACTCCAATGAATTGAATTGAAAATATATAGGTATTATGTGTCTATTTTGACCAAAAATAAATTTAAATTAAATAAATAATTATTTAAATAAAAATTCGGTTTTAAAATATGACATAGTGTTTTCACTATTCATCAAAAATTGAAAGTTTTCAGAAAAATACCAAAATTTTACCATAAGCTAATTTTGATATTCTGAATCCAAAAATGAAGTCCATTTTGAAAGATAAAATTTATAAAATTTCAAAAAGTGGGTATTACTATTTGTTACAGCTAGTTTGACTGGTCACGGTGTGTTAGAATCTCGAAGTTGCGTACAATGCAAGCTATATCATTATTCAAAAGGAAACATACCATGGAAGCTTGAGGTGTTACAATATGAGTCTTCATGACTATGAAAGAATATATAGAGAAACCATTAAGGGGATCTACATGAGCTATTCATAGATTATAAAACTTCACTCATAGTATGCATGGATAGTTCCATTTAGGTAGAGACCCACCATGCCTGGTGCAACGTTTGGACAAACCTTGTAGAAAAAACTATGCACCCATTTAAAATTAGGTGAAATTGGGATCTCATTCATTCCACCTTAAATGAGAAAGCCATTATTTATCCTTTATTTCATGAACAACATCACCTTCTACATTAAGAACGCTTCCCTCCATCAAAGCATGGCCTTAAGATTTCTTTTTTTTTCAAGATTAGGATGTCTCAACATCAATCACATTGGACTCATACCAGTGATCTCTAGTATCATTTTGCATTAATTATTCATTTATATCAACATATGGAAAGCTCAATCCATGTGAGTTAATATACCCTATTTTGGTTCATCAATTTATTTATTTGATTTATCACATTTTATCCCATAGTAGAGGATGATAATAGAATAACAATCTACTATGAATCTATAGAATATGGTTTCCTGATTTTAACATAATATCTAGTTTTTGATATACTGTGTCATTAATTCAGAAGTTATATTTCCCAATCATATTCTTAAAAATGATTTTTTCATTAAATTTAAGGTAATCACCTATGTGGTATAACCTTTATACATTGATGAGGGTTGAGACCCCCGAGTAGAACCACCCCATTTGGTGTGTTTCTAAACTGTCTTAAACAAGCATGTGCTTTTAACAAATTTGGTGCACCTTTAGAGATGTGTTTTTTCCCAATAAAATATGGAGGTTCTTTTTAATTAAACTAGATGTATAAATAATTAAAATATATGGATTGATACCTTTATAGGAATTCAAACCATTTTCTATGAAATTGTACAACCTTCTTATGTTTGATTTTATCCTTTTAATGAAGTGTACATTAAGAATTAAATGTATTATTAAATGGGGTGGGTATATTGTGAACCATGACCATTTGTGAGGCCATCCCGAGGGTGATACAGGAGTTTTGGCTCAAAACATCCTAGATATCATCATTGTTATTATGGAATTAAAATGAATTATTAATTGAATTTGAATCAAATATGGGGTGATACAAGGGTTTATATATGAATTCCCTAGATAATAACACATAGATTGATGTATTTAATTTATGACATGAGTGATACTTGGTTTCGTTTTATGGAATGTCAAATATGGCTGAAAGGGTATTATATTATATCATTCCATGAGTAACACTTGGGTTCCATATGTCCCTATGAGATTTTTCCAATAAAGTACATATATTCCAATGTCTTTATACCTCTCCTAGAAAAATACATAGGTTACTATGATGAATTATGTGGATTGGCATATAGGGTGATGTGTTATTAGTACTGCCAGAGAGATACTAGGGTTCCTAAAATGTAACTCCATTGAGTGGATCGGGTTGAAAATAAATTAATTTATTAATTAATTTAATTGACATGTCTTCCTTATCATGGAACATACATGGATTTGGTAAGTGCTTCGCCAAAATGATTTTCTTTTCTAATCTCTTTAATCAAATGTAATGACAAGAGACATTTTCCTCCCTTATACTTATATGATCCATGTTGGATGACATCACTATGGGATGGTTCATAATACCTTCTTATAAATTAAAATAATAATTGTTTATCATTTAGAGATATTCTGTCTTAGGCTAACTTAGGTGGTATTAGATGGGTGGCTTGTTTGGTACTCCATTTGATATGTGATTAATGTATTTATTCAATGTTTATATTATTACCTATAAACTGACTCTTTATATTTTCATGGATATGATTACATTAGGAACCATTAGTGGTGGCCTGTTGAGTATATATCCCGCCATGTTTAGCCACTGATTGTAACTCGGACATACATCATGAATGCAGGAAGGGACAAGGGAAATATTCCTGTTATATATGCTTGATTTATCTATAAGGAGGGAGTATGATATTAGAGTACCAATCATATTCTCATGATGATATTGGAGATATATTTTGATCTTTTTTTATTTTTTTATAGTGTATTCTATATTCGCTCTCCTTTGTACCCTATGTATTTTGCTTTTGTATAAAATATAGACATAATGTCATTTTTATATATCATATTGGATATCAATATATCTATTTTTATAATACTGTGTATGAATTTGGTTATATATTCTTCTATGGATGATTTTTTATGGTTTTACTCACTATTATATATTGATCTACTTATTTCTCTATAATATTATATAGCTATGTTTCAATCTGATGTTGAGAGTATAATCTCCCCACCACCATCCTAGACCCTCACTATTAGTTGGAAAGCCTCCAGTATATAGGGAGGAATGATTGAGACCTTGTGGATAACTAGGTTTATTTACATATGACTATACTAATTCTTGGATGACACAATTTCTAACCAACTATAATAAAAAAACCATGTATCTCGAATACGTTATTTTGTATTTTAAAGGATAGAATGGTTTTCACCATTTCAAGATTAACTAAAATTCCCTATTCTAACATCACATATTCTATGAACATGACTTCACATATCAAAATTAATTTTTTTATAAATTTAAATTATTACAATGATTTTAGAGAGTTCATAAATCAATCCACTATTGATGATTATTATCTTCTTATGTTCATCAATAAACCCAAATTTCCATAATGAATACCAAAATGAAAGGGTCTATAAATCAATAAAATGTATAGTTCATAAGATCCATCAATACCATTAGAGTATTGGTTATGTCGAAAAAAATCACTAGATATTCATAATGACTACACATAGTTTTAAAAATAATTCATAGGAATTCCAAACTATTTTACCGCGAGTCAGTAAAATCCTAAAAATGGTCGATAATTGATATCAAATTTCCCCCTTTTTGCCATTAAAGTGGCCATAAATATAACAATATGTCTATTTATTTATAACTATCACCTAATTTAATTTTCTAAATTTTATAATCAAATGGATAATCCCAATTGATTTATTAAAAATGTGCATAAGAGTATTCTATGGAGAGAAACTAGGTTTCGTGAATACCTTGTACTACAAATCATCCAATTGAACCATTAACTCTTTTAATTTATCTATCGCCGCATATAATAAAGTAAATAAAATCAGATACATTATAAGAGAAATAAATTAGATCTTCCATTATGGGTTGTAAAGGTCACTCTATGACAATAATAATAAATATGGGCCTTGATGGAGGTCATTAATTCCATCCCATGTATATGATCAGATAGGTTCATATTAATAACAAGAAATTTCCCCAAAAATTAACCTTATAATTGATGAGAATGTAGCAGGTACATTAGAATCTGTTCTTCTTTTCTTCCCAATAGGTATAGATACTTCCATATTATATATAATAATATCATAGAGAAATTTCGTTAAATCTACCACATTAGAAAATATAAACCCATGAGAATCATGTGAATCATATAAATATATGTTCATAGATGATATAATAATAGTAGTACCTCATACCATCTTCAAACACGTGTCATACTCCATAGGTACTTTTTCTACTACATGAAACTATTTAGCTTCAAAATGGGTTTCAAGACTAATATCAGCCAAAATAATTGAACATCATTGACTCTACCACTGTGATGATCAAATTATACATCCACCCCATGAGATCAAGTCCTATCACCATATAAAAATCTAATAGAAATAAATATTCCCAATGAGATTATGAGGATATACCACATATGAGAGTGTTTTATGATCTATAAAATCTCTTAATGTGGACCGAACAACCAAAAGTACAACCGACCATGGGTTCCACTTTAAAATATGTACTAATATTATAAATAACTCTACACTAGTAGAAAATGTGATATCTTCATCGAAGTGGGGGAAACTATCTGGGTGGAATTTTTTGATCCACTGCTACTTCCAATTCAATTATTATATGATTTCATCTTCTATTCTGAAAATACAAGTTCAGTTTATTTTCCCATTGAATGGTCATTAACCATTCAAACCATAAATTTATAGTCTTTCTCTTCCATCATGTCTAAATCCAATACATTATCATAGGTGTAAATCTTCAATAGAATAATATTGGATTTGATATTGGGTTTCACATCCATCTCAATTCATCATGCTTTCAATTCATCAATTGAGAACATCATGAGGGGGAAGTGTACTATCACATAAACTGGTTTCTATGATCTATAATTATCTCATTACCATGATAATTTCAAATAAATTCCAAGTACTTTTATATATCTATCATATCTGTATAAAATTTGTTACTGATCCTTCCCGTAAAGTTAATATTCTCCCATTTCTCATTCCATTTGGATTAAAAAAAATAACTCCTACCACATCCAACTAGGACCATAAATAATGAATGTTGATCACTTCACATTAATTGATTCTAAAGTCTCAAATAATTAATGAATACTCCACATATATTCCCTCCAACACTCTTCCACAATGATATTTTTTCTTCCTCAAAATGCTAGAGAGTGATGGGGAAGAAATTCCCAAGTGTAGTCCTAACCTATACTCATATGAGAAACATCCAACCTATCCTAAAAATGAACATGTCATCATTATTGATCCATAAATTAGAATATTCTAAAAAAACATCTTGATTAATTTATGCTCCAAAAAAGGATTATCTCATAATAAATTATCCACCATTCTCTTTCAAACATTAATTGGAGGCCTATATAGGAAAAAATTATATATAAAAACTAATAGAGAAGAAAACTAGACCATTAAAATAGGTAAATGTAATTAATTTTAAAAAATAAACATATAGTTTTTATAAAAAGGTATGAAATATAAACAATATAAAAATGAGAATAAAATGAACAAAACATTTTCCATAATGATTGACTGAGATGAATATTTTATAGCCTTATATTTATGGCATAGAAAAACATTGGATAACTCATGTATTATATTAGAAAATAATACTATACATCCTTGAAAACCCTATAAAACATATGTTTTGGTACCTAATGTATTTTATAGACACCCATTCTTACCTATCTATTGAGTTTCAAAAATATTAACTTAGGCCTTCCTTAACATCCCCAAATAAAAATAAAATTGTATCGGAAGCCACTTTTTCATGAACCGACCCCTGATACCCCAGAACATGCTACCAAATTTGGTATGTGGTAAGGTATGAAGTGAATTACAAATACCCATGGGCTAGAAACATGTGCCTTGGAATTAGGTGCACGCCTTTGGAAATAACTTTCCTAATTAGACCACCAAGTGGGTCAAAATTGAGAACATTACATATACAGTCTATATCTGGGATAGTCATGGACTAAAGTGAATGAAATAATAATAATAATACTGGTAATAAAACTATTTAATAAAAAATATCCATAAATTATAATTGAAAATAAAATCCCATAGTAAAAAAGACACGATCATCTAAAACTGTACAAAAAAGGAGGAGGATGGGAAGACAATAAGGAGATATAACAAATGATCCCATATAAAAAAATACAAAAATGAACAAAAATATACTATTAAATATAATTGTATGGCACAAGGACTCATTCACATCATTTCACCACCACCGAACCTAATCACAATAAACCTAGATACTTTTTGCCTCTAAATAGAATATTTCATATACCTGAATCAATCAACAGAAGTTATAAATACACCAAAGGGTGTGAAAAAGGTTTGAGAATAAAAATGAAAAACGTATGTCACCAAGAATTCCATGATTATCCTTTGTTATAAAATCAAATAATTATGGTTTTAAAATTTACATATGAAAATAATCATCAAATATTGTTAAAGAAAATAAGTAGTATATTAATTTTTTTATAATTATTTATGTTGAAAAGGTAAAATCAATGTCAATGAGCATTAAAAAAATAGAATCGTGACATATACCCATGGGTAAATAAGGTAAAAAAATTAGTATCTAATTAATTTCATAAGGATAAAACATATTATATATAACCAAGTGCAGGACATGCTTTGGATTGTAACATCAATGCTTAGTGTGAGATAACACATATATATCATTATAGAATCATAACTAATTATGTAATCCATTCCGTGGGAGATATTATTTAGTTCTAAGAAGGTACTTTTCCAAGGTACCCTACCCATGTACGTGGGATTCCAATTAACAAAAATCAATTACTAAATTCATTTTAACAAACATGTAATGGGCATCATTAGTTTTATTTATAAAATAGTATTTCACAAACATTACTTCAAATATTAAAAGGGAATACATTAAATTAATATATCATATAAAAATCAGTTCTTGGTAATAGAATATAATACTTAATTATTTTAAACACCAGTTTAACCAAATAAAGAACACATCATTCCTAAAAATTAAGGTAGTTATGAAACAACATACCTTAAAATGATAAATCTTTTGGATGGTGGTTAGAATCCAAAAAAAATTGAAATAAATCCCCCACATCAAAAAATGATTCCAATTTTGGTGAATATAAATCATGTCTTTCCATGGACATTTGGAATGAATATTACTAGAAAGAATATGTGATTATTAAAACAGGATAATGGAATATCATGCATCAGGGATATCTTTACGAAATACCCATGTTCTTAAATTGAAATGGGAGGACAAATTAGAAGAGTGTGTCCATGACCATCACAGTTTGAACAAGGGATTCTCAATGACAAAAAATTATAAAATATAAAAAAAATCCATTTTGTATCCCATTTAATTAATTCATTAATAATTTAAATAATTTGGGTTAGAGAGTTCATTGTGCGACCTCTTATGTCATGGCACGACACACCAATAGAATTCCAGGCCGAAATCTAAAATACACTATCTAGATTGTACCATGGTGTTACCAAGATCATAACATCATAGAGACCCAATGAGGATAGGCCTATATGGCATGGATTTATACCATGAGATCCCTTTCATATAATGAAACATACATTTCATGGAGTGGCCTCTTCCCTCTCCTAAATTTTTGTAATGATATTGAATCTTACATATAATGGAAATCATATGAATGTGTCCCCAAAGTCTCTTATGTATGGTCATGGAGTGGCCTCCCCTTATGAAACTATGAACAACCATTTCAATAGTTTTTCACTAAATCTAGGGAATTTGAAAAGGGGTTCCCATACGTAATAATTCAATCAATGACTCTTACATATGGGTATTATCCATTTCTACCTATCCTAGACACCCATCATGTCATCAGGACTCTCAGATATGGAATGACTACCTCTCCCTGAGAAGATGTGGGAAAACGCATAAGAAAAAATAAATTTTTGTTATTTTGTGATTCCCCTAAGCCATGGTATAGTCCTCAAACACTCACAACACAAAAAATCACCCAAGCCTCTATGTTTTGAAGTTTTAAGTGGATATAATGTCACTCAAATTCAGAAAAATATGTTCACTTAATTCATTATGTCATGTTCTAAAATTCTACAAATCTACACCCCAAATATTAAAAACATCCTTAAAATACCAAACTCACCTAAAAAATAAATAAAAAATTAAAATAAATTTAAAATAAATTTAAAAAAAATCACAACCTAAAATAATACCATGGGTGTGAAATTTATCTGCTATAAAGCCTTCAGGATCTGCTGGAGTCAGTGGGATGAATGTATTTGGTTCCTTGTGGATGAGAATCATAGGGTCTTATATGAAATATAATATATATTTATCCCTATAGAATGTAAAAAAATTAAATAATAGGATAAACGAACATATTGTAAATCATATGATGTATACGGAGGAACTAAATGTGAATAAATAAGAAGAAGATAAATGAGGGAGAAATTTAGTATCATTCTGGGATTTTGACACAAAAATGAACAAGAATTTTAAATATGAATGTCTTAGTGGTGATGATTCACCATTAAATAGTCATGAGGAAAAAAGCTAACCTAACATGTAAATTCATGAAATTAATCCAAAATAATATATTCCTTAAAAACGTAAAAAAATGGAAGAAACTATGATTGAGAATAAAATTGGATAAAGAAAAATTAGACTAGTTAAGAGATATATTATGAATATAAAATAAATGAACACAATAAGGATGAATGTTCAAACCCCAAATATAATAAAAATATATTTGGAAAAATAAAAAAGAGAGAATAAGGATATGAAACCCAAATGGAGAACCTCTTAAGATATTTTAAGTGACTCTGACTCATATGGAAAAGAGAAAAATGATAGATCCAACATGAGTTTCATGAAAACACATCTGAGGTACTAAATAGTATTTCTAAATGACCTATTAATATTTTAAATATTTTTATCAAATGATAAAAATGATAAAAATATGAGAATTGAGGATCTATTCAAGTATTTTGACTTTATATATGAAACATTCAATGAAATTATGGATAAATATAGAATTCAATAAAAGAATAGTTATTTTTCTATATATTTTAACTTTGAATTGGTTATATAAAATTAAAATAATGATCAATTATTAAGGGACTAAAATAAACTCAAAATTTTAAATTAGGATTTAAAAATTATATACAAATATTAAAAAATGGTAAAGAAACCCTCACAAAGATTTTTTGTAAAAAAATCATAGGCAGGTATACTACTGAGATTGGTTACCAACTTTGAGAGAAGAATAATTATATGAAAACATTACTTCCAACCTAAAATTATTTTATCTCTATAAATAAATATTATTGTAATCGGCTTAATAATTTTTATATTTATAAAATTAATAATTTTATTATTGAAAATTATTTAAATAAATTTATATTCTAGATGTAACAATTTTAAACATTTCTCGACCCAAACTATTCTAGGTAGCAAAATCAATGTGTACATAATTTATCCCAGGGGAAATTAATAATGTGATCCAAAAAGAATCTATGTTATCTAGGTATTTGATGTTCTAGAAATATTAATGTATGATATTATTGATTTGAAAAACATATCAAAATGGATGGTGAGAATGTATCTTTTTATGTTAATAAAAAGGAAAGATCATTGTATTTTGAAATATTTATAACTCTAAATCTATCATTATTCCTAAAGTGTTTTTTTGATGATTTAAAATATAATATACTGACTTTTTATCAATTTTGTAATAGTGGTTATAGTATTAAATTTGATAATAATTAATGTGAAATTTTAAATTCTAATCATACATTGATATTTACTACTTTATAAATGGTAATGTTTATGCAATTAATTTAGATTATTTATTTTTTAAATTTTTTCTTATTTACCTGATTTTCATAATGAATCTTGTATTTGGAATATGATAATCTTACAAGGAAATATAATATCACATAGGAAGTTATCTAATATCGGTTTTTTCAAGGATCTACCTAAGTTAGAGTTTTCTAAAAACAAATTGAGAAATCTCTATCAAAAGGTAAACAAATAAAAAATATCATTCATGCAAAAAAATAGGTCACTACGACAAAATAACTAGAATGGTTTCATATTTATTTATTTGAACCATATAGTGTTTTTATTTTAGTAGGAAACCATTATTATTATGTTATAGATGATTATTATTCAATATGTACATGGGTGTTTTTCCTTGATCATAAAAGTGAAGCTCCATCATACTTTTATAAATATTATAAATCCAAAGAAAACCATATTAGACTGATCATAAAGTCCCTGATATGTGAAAAAGGCCAATAATATGAGAATCAATAATTTTAATCTTCATTCTCACAACATGTCTATAATAAAAATTTTATACACTAAGAGGACCTCAACAAAACAGTGTTTTTGATGAGAGAAATATGAATCTTCGAGAATGTTCCAAAACAATTCTATGTGAATATGAATATTTTTTCATTTATGGGTTAAGTATGTTCACATAGATATCTAAGTAGTTAATAATTTTATTATAAGACCTATCATGAAAAATACTCCATATTAATTATAGAATGGTAGAAAACAAAACGTAAATATATTTAGAGTTTTTGGTGGATATTTTTCATTCTTAACAGAAAAGTGAAACCAGAAAATATTTCACCCAAAAAAAATATGAAGGAATTTTAATTCATTATTCAACCACTAGTAATGATTATAGAGTCTAAAAATAAATATAAATTTTTGGATGAAACTAATCATGTCACTTTTTATGATATAGATCAAAATGAATGAAATCCGTGTTTATCAAATCCTAATGATGATATACCATATTTACATATAAATAATAACACTAAATCCTATGATCTTTCTATTTATTTACTCGATAAATCACTTGGTGGGGATCCTTAATATAATCCTGAACCTAAATAATAAGATGAAGTATCAATTACTTATATCCATATAATATTAAAAAAAGATAATGTCCACCCTTTTGATGTCATGGTTTGAAATTTGGATAGAGGAACTCAATGATGAGCCTCACTAACAATATAGGATGAACATCACGATTTCTTATCAGAGATTGAACATAATAACATCAAGAAAAAAATAAATTATTAAAATTGGGTAATATATTTGAAATATGAACTGAACTATATTGAACAGAATAATGTCTGAAAATTAATAAATTGACATTGAGATTGCCTAATGGTTGGAACTAAGTGGGTATATAAAAAAATGGTTGATTATTTTGTAATAATCATTATAATCAGATCTATATTAACTGAAAATATATATTTTTAAGAAAAAGGTATTGAATATAAAGAATCATTTCCCCCAGTTGCTACACGTGAGGCTATTAGAATATTTAATTCATATGTTATGTATTAATTTCAAAGTATATCAAATGGATGTCAATAGTGTATTCCAAAATGGATATATTATTGAGTAATAATATTTTAATAAACCCCACGGATTTCAAAACACAGATTATCAAAATGATGTTTTTATATTAAAAATCTACTTATACGGTTTAAAACAAGCTATTGGGGCTTGGTTTTATAGGCTAAACGATAATATTATTACAAATGATTTTACAAAAGGTGTTTCTAACCATTCATCATTTATTAAAATAATTTTAAATTTTTTTTTAGAACTAGAAATTTATGTTGATGATATGATATTTGAATTATCTAAAAACTCTTTGTGTATTGAATTTTGAGAATGATGAAAATTTATTTTTTAATGGGTTTAATGGGTGAGTTAAAATAATTTCTTGGAATTAAAATTAATAAAAAACATATTTTTTTTAAATCTATGATAATATATAATAGATATTTTTAAATGATTTGTCTAGGATTTCACCAAATGTAGTAATAGTCCCATGTGTATAAGATATAAATTAGATCATTAGAAAGTTTGGAAGCCAATATATCAAACTGATTATAGAGGTATGATTGGATGTTTATTATACCTAACTGCTAGATGACCAGATATTATATTTAGTGTGTTCATGTGTGCTTATTATCAAGAAAACACAAAACATTTTCGTTTAATTTTTTTTAATATTTTTAAATACCTTTAGAATACAACCAATTTTGGATTGTTTTTTTCTAAAAGAAATGAATTGAAATTATTTTATTATTTAGATTATTATTATGGTTCATTTATGTTAGATAGAAAGAGATCATCTATAACATGTCATATTTTGTTAATGTTTTTTATTTCCTTGTATATTATGAAATAGAATTGTTTCCATTATCAACAAATGAGAATGGGTACATAATTACATATAGTTGTTGTCTATAGATTCTGTAATTAAAATACACTTTATTAAATTATTGAGGTCAGTTTAGAAATGTACTAATAAATTGTGACAATAAAAGTTCTGTAAACATCTCTATTAATCCATTATATCATTTTGGGGGAAAATGATGATATAAGATAACTCTTTTTTAGCTATCATCTTCAAAAAGAATATATCACTATACAAGTCATTATAACATAACATAATATTGGGGAAAATAATATAAATTCTTGGAATAATGATATATTAAGCTATATTATACGCTAATTAGGTATAATTAATTTTTTTAATTTTCTATAATTAATTTAATATTTATTTTAATTTTTCTTCCAATATCAAAATTGATATATATATATATAATCTTATTTTATTGAGTATTATTTTTAATTATATTTTTTAAAAAATATCATATGGGAATAAATATATTAAATGAATATTATTATTTTTATCATGTTACTATACAAAAAAATCAGTAAATAATTGAAATTTCAAATTAAAGTCCAAACATCATATTCTTCTAAAACCAGAAAAAACTCAATTCAAACCCTCTTTCAAAAACCATTCCTCGAATCCCTAGTAATTATAGTCATGAATCAGAATTTGGTTGGCCGTAATGAAGACATAATTTAGAGAATAATCTCTTTAATCATCTAAGAGATTGAAATATTAGTGAGAAATATTTGGAATGATATTGAATATGCACCTCATTTCTATTGAAGTAGTACATGAAAGAGAAACTGATGTTGAGTGGTTCAAAACATTTCATTAATTTCTATAAAACACATTTTTGCATCAAATCTATATCATTAGGATATCATATTAAAATTAACCCTTTTATACATATAATATAAAATATTTTTATTGGAACATAGTTTGGGAATATAGAGATCACAAATATGTGATTAAAACTGTTATCAATATTAAAGGGTTTTCTTTTACTATAACCTTTTGGGATGATTGTCTATGAGTCCTACAAATTGAAAACATTGGACACTATTTGAACTTGTAATATATGAAGATACCCCATTTTGAGATAGGAAATGCATTGGAAGAGATAGTGGATGAATGAACCTACCACAGACTGAATGAAGCTACCACAAACTGAATGAATGTCTCCTGGTCTCGATGGTTTCAATAAAAAATTATTTCTACAACATTGGGATGTTATTCATCTAGATGTTTGTATGCTTGTGAAGTCTTTCTTTCTCAATGGATTCCTCCCTCATGTTCTGAATGTCCAATTTCTAATATTAATCCCCAAAGTGGATAATGCATCTGAAATTCATCAATTTCGGCTTATTGTGCTGATAAACACTCTATTCAAAATCATTTCCAAAATTCTTGCTAACAGACTTTCACCTATATGTAACAAATTTGTTTCTTGGAATTAGTTTGGCTTCATTAAGGGAAGTTCTATACAAGACTGTATCTGCCTCTCCTCTGAATGCACCAAAAGTCTTAATAAATTTACCAGAGGAGGAAATGTGGCTATCAAACTTGACATTAGGAAGGCTTTTGATACTATTGACTGGAAGTTTATTTTTAAGGTTTTAGAAGAATTTGGCTTCAATAATACCTTTATCAAAACAACAAAAACTTTGTTCAACTCTGCATCTTTGTACATCTTGGTCAATGGCACCCCCAGTGGATTATTTAAATACACAAAAGGGGTAAGACAAGGTGGCCCTCTCTCATAAATTTTATTTGTAATTGCCAAAGATTACCTCAGTAGGCTCCTCTCTCATTTGGTAAATCAAAACAAACATAAACCTATAAATGCAGCCAGAAATCGTAGACTCCCTACTCACCCCTTATATGCTGATGACATCATCTTGTTTCTTCAAGGGCACCAAAAAACAATATCCATGTTCTTAAACAGGACCTTACTCACTATGAGAATGTCTCAGGTCAGGCCATTTCTTGGCATAAATCGCACATTTGTTTTGGTAAAAACTACTCCATGCAAAGGAAAAACACTATTACCAATAATCTTGGTATTAAAGGAGGTTTCTTCCCCTTCACTTATTTGGGGGTACCTATTTTTGGGGGAAGATCCAAAACTATTTATTTTGCTAACATTGTGGATCAAATTATTAATCAACTCTCTAATTGGAAAGGAAAATCTCTCTCCATGGCTGGTAGAATCTACTTGGTCAAATTAGCCATTGTCTCCAAAATGGTCTACTCCCTTATGATTTATAAATAGCCTGTTGGTACTCTCAAAAGAATTAAAAACTATATTAATATCTTGATCTGGACAGGAAGTATCTTTCAGAAAAAACTTGTCACTATTCCCTGGGAAACCTATTGCAAACCTTTGGAAAAGGGGTGTATTGGAATTAAAAACCTAAAGTTGTTTAATGATTCTATTCAAGCTAAACTTACTTGGAGACTTTCCAATACGGAATCGAAGTCTATTGACTTTCTTAAAAGCAGATTCATTACCAAACATAGGATGGGGGACCTCAATTATATCTCTTCCTCAATATGGCCTTCAATTAGGTACACTTATCATAAGATCATGGAAAAATCTAGATGGATTGTGAGCGCTGAATCCAATATAAATTTTTGGCTTGACAATTGGACTGGTGTTCCTCTGACCTCGATGCTTACCCCCAATTCCACTCTGGTGGAAACTAGTCACACCATTAAAGATATTATCCATTCCCATAGGGATAACCTTCTGGACAATGTTTCTCAGATCATTGATAACTATCCTTTTATTAACTGTGATGATTTTCTTGTCTGGGAACCTGCTACGAATGGTATTCTTGACTCAAAAAATTCATATATGCACAAAATTCTTGGAACTGAATCCAGTGTTCAATGGATAAATTCTTTCAATAAGATGTGGATTAAGCCTTCTATACTAACTCTAATTTGGAGAATTTCTCATAGCAGATTTTCCACTGAGGTTTTCCTTCAATCTTTTGTTATCCAGTTATGCTCTAAATGTCACCTATGTAATCAACATAGGGAAGACACTAACCATCTATTTTTATCTTGTGCCACAGCTTCTGATCTTTGGAAATATATTTTTTACATTTTTAATTGCAGATGGCGTACCCCTGACACAATTTTCACCCTTATTATATGTTGTGTTCAGCACCAAGCCTCTCAGCAAATTAAGAACATTTTCCTAGCTGCTGATGATGATCTCTTACATGTGATCTGGTATGACATAAATTATATTCTACACAATAAATTCTCATTAAATCTTAATGCAGGGAAAGCATGGATCCTCATTACGTTTCATGAAGCTTCATCGATCCAAAAAGCTCACTGCAACAACTCGGTTGATGATTGGGATATTTTGCACAAGATTCGGGTTGATAGCATATATCGCCAACCTCTTCACACCTTTGAATTCTTCTGGTAACTGCCAATGCCGGATGGATCAAAGTTAACGTGGATGGTGCCTCAAATGGAAATCCTGGACCTGCCAGCTGTGGAGCCATTTTCAGAGATTCTGCTGGCATGTGTCATGGATGTTTCTTTAATAACTGCGGCATAACTTCGTCATTGGAGGCCGATATAATGAGAGTTAGTCATGCGGTCAAGTTTTCCATTCAAAATGGCTGGAGGAAACTATGGATTGAAATTGATTCTACCACCATTCTCCAGGACATCTGGAATAGCGTGACTCACCTTTCTTGGCCCTTGATTAATCTTTGGATGCAGTGCCTGGACTCTCTGCATGAAATCGACTACATTGCCATGCATACCTTTAGAGAGGCTAACACTGTTGCTGATGCCCTTTCCAAAAAGGGTGTTCATCAGACCATGACTTGGATGGACACCCTCCCCCCGGATTTACTTTAGCTATTTGATAAAGATTGTAAAAAATCCCTTCTTTCCATCTACTGTAATCCTTTTGACTCTTTTATTCAATAAAATGTGCTTTGGTATTTGACCGAGGCACCACTTTTTAAAAAAAACAAGCCTGAATAAATTTGAGCTCAGTATAGATTGGTGGTTGTTGGTGGTGTTCATTCAACAGAATATCTTCACTAGGAAGGGATATTTAAACTCTATAAGGAATAAGGTTTTTTTTTGTACTCAATATTTCATTGTGTTCAGATAAGATTACCTCATTATATGATAATACACAAGGAAGAGTTAATAATATAATATTAAAATGTCAATGCCCTTTCTTACCATATGTTTAATTTTAATTTATTCAAAGAGAAATGATTAGTACCTATAATAATTGGAATGATAATGTTTACAATTTGAATTTCATTGATTCAGACTACTTGTAAAACAATTTAGATCATTCAGAATATATAGAAAATGACGTGAAAATACAATATGGAGAGAATTTATGATAAATTAAATGTATTATCATATAAATATAATCCATGAGATATAATTGATTATGGTTTGGAACCCGGTGATAATTTTCATTATAATTATACGTCTTTTGAATAATCTGAAACCATTGTGGATATTATTGAGGAAGCTATAAGTGATTTCAAGGAGCTATTAGAAAGGAATCATATTCATGAAGTTATAGTTAAAGGAGAACCTATAAGAGAAGAAGTTCCTTCATCCTATGATTTTCTATAGTATTTTTGAGTTCCAGTTTAATTTTAAAAAGTGCCTAAAAAACCTATGTTGGTTGAATTAGTAAGATAATATCTACCTCTTATGGGGGATTAAGTTCCTATATCTATACTGTTTGACTATCTCTCATGGATTTTGAATGTTATATGGATATATATTCTATATTAATAGAGATTTCACCTATGTTTGAGATTGATGGAGATCCAATATTTTTATCCTTACCTTTTAGTAAATAAGAACCTCTCAATAAAACATTCTTTGATATGGGTGTATCTTCTCCTATTGATGTTAATGAAAGGAAGCATCGAAAGGATGATAAAATAAGGATTATAAGTTGTATAAGGATGGAAATTATGATAATGATGATGATACTATAAAACCATAAGGATCGTATCCTACAATTTTTTCCAAAGAAGAAAGATTCTCTGTTGTATAAAATATTTTTTTATTCGTATTCCAGAAATTTATATAAAACCCGACTCTTATGAGGATCTCTTAAAGCTTTTTACTACTCCTTATTCCCCAAAATAATTTCTTTAAAATGTTTTTCCAAAATAACACTTGTATCAATATTCTCCAAAAAAAAGAATTTATTTCCATGGAAGACTATAATAAAGAATATTAGACCTCTATTATAGATAAATATAGGCCCCATGGTGTTTTACCTTCTAACAAAGAATCTTGGATTAAGGTTGACGAGTTAATTTATCATTATTTTAATATAGATAATTTTTTATTTCCTAAAGATTATTTTTCTCATGTAGAATATTATCATACTTAATACCATGATTATCCATCTGAAAAATCTATAAATTATTATATAACTTCTTCATTGATAATGTCTATAGACTTCATACAATTCAAACAAGACTTTGTATAAGTTTTAAAACAATTTTTTTTATTTTTATTTGTTTAATAGGAATGATCGAGATGAGGAAATTGAATACACTATTGAATGTTTTATTGTGCACATTCATCCCATATTGTTACAAAATACAGACCATATGCACCAATATATTTTGTCTTATTTAAGAAAAATAAAATGTTATATAACTCATAGTGGACCCATTTAGTAAGATTTATCAGATATTCTAACTACCATAGATAGATGGTAAAATGTATTCATGAATAATTCATCCATTCCTTAAATATATACATCTTCACCATATAATACTCATTTTGTTTCTATTTATGAGGACTTGTTTCAATGATTTATTCATGAAGAAATTCAAAATATATTGGAAATGTGATAGAAATTAGAAACCAAGGGCAAAGGAACATTGTTGTTAATGGAAGAAAGAAACATGACATGATTAAAGTTGAATCCATTAATGCTTACAAAGATAATGGTAAAATAAACGGTATAATAAAGTATTATCATAGAATAATTTACTCTATATAAGATATCAAGACTCAGTGTTTTTCATTGGATATAAAATTAAAGATGTAACCCATTAAAGAAACATTCAAAGCAATTGGAGAAATGTTATTGGTGATGACACATCTCATAAAATAATTATTTTTAGTGAAAGATGAATTTTATAATGAATAATATACAAAATCAATTCATATATGATAATGGTGATTTCATTTAATTTGTTTAATACACTACAAGATGTGTGGATAACATCAGAAGGATATTATATCCATATAGAATATTGTTAGTGCATTTTTGCTAGCACCTCTTGATTTTCCTTTACCTAAAATTTCTAACTCTCCTTCCCAGAATCAAACATAGTTTAAATATTTTTTTCATTATATATTTTGAACCTATACCTCACAAAAACCTCTAATAGGACCTTCTTGTATCTCTCCTTCTCAAGACCAGGGTTGGATTTGAACAATTTCAAAATGAATCTATATTTCAAGACATCATGTAATTCCTCATTCTATTTAGTCCCACTCATACTCTTGTCATTTGAAATGGGATAGATGATCCTTATAAACATCTATATCTATAGGAAAACAATTATGATTATACTTAGAAAGGAATTATGTGTACTTTTTTAAAAATTAATGAAATATTAGCTTATTCTTAATTCTATGTCTATTATGATAATTATTTATGCTTTTCTATTTGGTGTATATTTAATCTTTTACATTTGTATGTAATCTTTTTTATAATTCCAAAGGGGGGGTAAATTATATGGGCTAAAAAATGTCATACATTACTGTATGATTAAATTGGAATTTTTAACAAATAAGGAATGATTAATTGAGATTTATAATTTCATTATACACCATATTATAATCATTATTAACTAAATCATAATCCTTTAAATTTTTATTTATGTTAGAAAATGTAATCAACAAAAAGGGGATGATTATTGTCATAGTCCAGTATTTCATTACATTAATTGTTATAAATCATTCTTAAGTAATTTCAAATCAAAATTTTTTGAATGTAAATTCAATTTATATAAATTAAATGAAATTTCACTAAATTAGGAAGCAACCATTGATTGAATTTAATAAACCACACAATATATGGGATTGGCCACACAAACACCTGATCTGGCATTAATAATTTATGGAAATATCTTGTGACCATAATGACTATGTTTTTTCACCAAGTATGGATTGAATACATGAAAAACTAGATTGGCTTCAAGGCATATCCAAGTGAATTAAATAAATTCCAATCAAACACACTGTTAGAAAATCATAGGTACCTATATCATAACCAAAGTATTATAAAAATAAAAATGTTAGTTGAATTGCCCACGAATGAAAATTAATCATCCAAGGTCAATAGTCTCATAATTGAGAATGAATTTTATCAACCACATGTACAAGGTAATTGAACATATGTACATGGATATCATATGTAATACAAAATCATCAAAAGTAGGCCAAAGTGATTGACCACACAACATATCGAAGAAATTTAGAAGTATGAAAGTGACCATGGATTCTAAAGTGGAGTCATTAAAATGACCATATCTAAAGGAATGTATTTTATTTTAATATTAATAAATATATTAATCCATCCACTTTTCTATTCAAAATTAAATATTGCTAAAATGTATTTTTTGAGTCTCAATTTCCTACCAAAATATGAGGTTCTTTGATGATGATTTATCTATGGTTAGTAATGGATAAATAATATTTTTAAAATATGACTGAAGATATGAAAAATGGGGAAATATACATGCATGACACAAAGAAGGATTTCAGTTTTCCATGATAAAAATGAAAAACATATTGTTCTTTCTTAAAACATCTACGACGCTATTCTCACATGATCTTTAAAAATATTTTAAGACAAAATATTAACTTCATCACACATTAATTTCAAATCGAACTATGACAACTAGAATAGAATAATCATCTAGAGAACAAATATGAAAACCTACTATAGTGCACCAATTTCCTTACATTCCCTTTCTCTATTTCCATTAATTCAAGATGTGTGTTATTTTTCCATTAATCTTAAGAACCAGCACCTTTACTGAATTGGAGATTTCCAGACACAAATACTCTCTTAGTTACTTATTATTTCTCCCATAAAGAACTATATAGGAGGATTTGTATCATGGACACCACCCATGTAGTCTTTATTTATTTATTTCTTCCACCTAGAACTATAGATGATTTTTTTGTATAAATCCTTTTATGATTTTGAGTAAAACCTAATATAGGTTGTGGATCAGTTTATTTATAATAAACTATATCAAAGTGGGTGATTTAAAATAATAAATTAATATATATCATCTTGAGATGAAACCTTTTGTTTATTACACCATATGTTTTATATTTTTATAAAAATTCTATTTCATTTATCTAAAATGTATGAAGACATTAATTTGAAATTTAAATTTAATTTATGTTTCATTTACTAAGATATAATATAGTAAAACTGTTTCCAAAGTAAAATGTGTTTTAAAACTAGTGTTACATGATTTTTGTTTGATCTTTTAAGAATATTTTTGAAATAATAAAATTATATTAGACTACGGTTTTAGTTAACTTTCCATATTTTAAAAATTATTAAATTTCTATTTTAAATCATTTTTAATTGATATTTTTATTATAAACTCAATTAAACCCCTCTTGAGTGTTTCACTTGGACCAATATTGATCTAGGGATTTATTTATGTTCATTTATGACTTATTTTATATCTGAATAAATAAATATACTTCAATATTGATTTATTCAATATCTCAAAAAATTAAAAATCATGGTTAAATATCAAAACTATACTTTTCTATTATTATTCATGATATTTAATTTCTAGAGATTTTCAAGTAAGGAATTTGGTTATCAGAAATAAGATAAAATCATAATTTTTATCACTGATATTTATTTACAAATAATTTATAATAGAATATGAAAGAAATAGTTTATATTTTTTAAATATATTGCTATGTATTGGTTTCAATATTCTTTATTCATTGAATCTCAAATTCACTACCACATCCATTTTCTCTCATCCTCCCCTCTAATGAATCAAGAACACCAACTAGTATCCATGGGAGGAAAGATATTGATATGGATTGGGGGTAGCATGATGTAGATTGGAGTGGCCAAATAAAGACATGAATGGTGGATTGTGATTGTGATGTCATTCATGGTTGGGGAAAGTAGCATTTGATTGTTTGGACAGTTGTTTTTTGTCCATTTATTTAGGGAAGGGTGGGATTAGTGGTGCATAGGTTGTATAGGGTAGGGTTGAATGCCCTTGTAAATAGAATCTGAGTTTCTTGTTATTTGGTCCAATCAATGTAATTGGATTTCACTATAATGGGTCAACCGATGTGAGGTGGGGTTTCTTGTCCTTGTTTTCCTAGGGGTGTATGTGATATTTTATTTTATTGTAACCTCCAAGAACTTCTAGGATGATGATGATGATGATTATTATTATTATTATTCTAAATTATTATTTCAATTTTATCTTCTCATTATGATATCATATCAATGATCCCTATATGAAATGAAAATCATGACACGGATATGAAAGACTTATGACTAATATGTGATATATAATTCCAACTAATAGCATGATCCCGATGTCACATCATGCAGTACATATTGTACATTTTATGGTGAAATTCATATTTTTATCTAATTTTATTTTTCATTTATATATATTTATATTAATCATTAATTTTTTTTCTAGATCAAATGGTGTGATTCTTACTACCATTCAAGACTATTTTGAAGGTGACATGGGTGTATTCCAAAATTAGATTTGTTGGGATGACAACGGGGTTAGGGCATGATCTTATGAGTGTAATTGGGACTAGAAATCCCTTGTATGTGTGTTTTTTTGGTACTAATCCCCCATATCATTTATAATGATAGTGTTAGTAATTACCCACAATCATAGGGCACAACCCTCTTTCTATTCAGTCACCACTGCCCTATCTATGATCTCATGAGGGGTATGGGTCTACTATGGATTGTACTCCTAAAATATTTTTGTATCATTTAGTGGGGAATAACACCCAACTACTATTTTATATATGTGACATGAGTTTTCTCATAGATGGGTAATTGTGGTAATAAGGATCGGTAATCCCATGGAAGACTTCTTTTCTGGTACAAGAAGTGATCCCTCCAATGGATTTCTAAAATAGAAAATAACTAATGATAAACTGTAAAGTGTGGAACACCCTTGATTGAAATGAATTTTTGAGGGAGGTGTGGGTTCACCTTTATAGATTTAGTTTCCTTTTTGAAATTAATACTAATCATATCTGATTCCAAGACACTTTTGAATTCCTAGTAACCTTAGGATTCTTTCGATATTTAGCATAGAATTGGTCTATCTTCTAAAAAGCATGGAATTTTTATTACAATGAGATTCTCTAGTTGTGTATGAGTTTTCGAAGCTCTTGGGTAGAATTTGAGATGACTAGGATCCTCCATGCATCATTGATACATTGTAGTTGTAGAGAATATATTATTATCTCTTCATTCACTATCGATCACTCTCAAGTATTATGAGTATTCATATGATGTGTTTATTTTCATTATGTTTTGATTCAAGGGTGTCATGATATGTTGGTTTATACTCAATAATTAACGGTCATTATACCCAAATGTTTGGTGTTTGTGCAACTGTTGAAAAGTTCGATGGTGTTTTTCTAGATGTAGATATATTATATCATTTCCATAGATGATTTCTAGAGGTTCTTAGTAATTCATTATAGAGAATGGAAGTTCATAATGGTGGTGGGAACTATTTTAGAAGGAGATCAATATTGGAGTACACATAGTGAGGAGGATCATTCTATGGTCCTATGTCCAACATATTCAGAGGTGTTTTTATTGTTCATTTTTATTGGTATTTGACTATGTGGTGTAGTGATGATATTTTGCTGTCACCTGATTGTATTATAAAATTTTCATTTTTATATATATTCTGTTAGTGTTTTACTTTACTTTTTTATTTGTAGATTTGTATTTGTCTCATTTTTATACATGATGAGGCCTCCCATATTTGTATATATTAATATTTAGAGTTATTCACCTACCCATGGCCTATTGATGGCTGGATATGGGTTGGAAAATTGACCCAATGTTCTCTTATGTGGAGCCCTAGTGGGTTGGTTCATGTAAGAGTAGTATCAAGGTGACTTTTTTCTTGGGATGGATTTTTGAGTTAATGTTCATGTGAGGAATTGTTTTGGAATTTAGGGTAGCATGGATAATAAGTTATTGAAATTTTTTATCATACTATAGAGGAAACAAATGTGTGGTGAATGACATATCCTTTTTAAAGGCATTGATAATCCAATATTTGATCCAGATATCTTATAAATCGATTTTAGATACATGTAAGTTGATTCATGCATCATATAGTGGACAACTGTGAACCTACATGTCATCATAATATTTTCTCACCAATAAATTCACCAACCCTTAGGGGAACACCTTATTAAATTATGGTTTCTACCCACTCATATCTATAATATACAAAGAAGTTGGTTTTTGATGATCTCTTTCCTATAGTTATTCCTATAAACACATATTAGTGAGTGATGATGTATTTTTTAAAGTATTATTATCCAATGTTATGTGTTAGAATATATCACCACAATTCATTGTTTTAATCTTCTTGTAGACTGGATGGAAGTTCCCCTAAGTTGGATGAGACTACCTATAGATCAAATTTTATGCATGTGTTTTATGATATAGGCCTAAAGTGACTAAGAGGAAAGTATGATACTCATGAGATAGGGTATTGTAAGGTGTTTGGGAAACACATTTCTATACATCTCATACATTTACATACTATATAATGATTATTTCACTAATATTCATATATGATGTGATGACCCATTAGTTGATGATGTTTTCAAAACCCCACTATAGAATAGCTCTACCATGTTTGGAGTTGATCTCTGGTCTAGGTTGATATTTATCCTTTAATGTTTTACCCACATGATGTAGTGTTATTATTCATGAGTATTAATTAAAGGCTGAAGGCCTCATATGCTTTTTCCTAGGAATTCATTACTATGTAACTATTTCTTATTTGTTTTTTGGGTGGAAACACTGGTTGAAGGGAATATTGAGTTGTGGTTGTGTTTTCACAATACAACACCTATGTTAATGACTCTGAAGTGATAATCCTTCCATGTGGAGAAAATTATTAATGGATATTCACCATAAATATGAGATAAGGGTTGTTTTAAAAATTAGAATCTAAGAGAAGTATTATGGACAAACCTCTAATATAAGGATATTATTGAGATCCATAGAATCCTTATTATAGGACTAGTTTTCTAGTAGGATGTGAATTGTTTAGAGTGTGGGTGGTTTACAAGAATTATATGATGGATAATTCATCAAGCATCCCCTTACATTCACCACTCATAGTTAGTTCCTAACTGGCATGAAGTAGTGATAGTCATATCTGTAAGAAGATGCATGAATTAGATGGTGATGATCAGATGTCAACTAATGTAGTTTGGTGTATAATTTATATCATTATTCCAAGGACCCTCAAACCATTTTTTGTAAAAAATAATTTTAATTTAAACATCATATTTCAATAAATAAACAATACTAATGTAATGTCTAGAAAAATCCATGTCATCTAGTGATTTTCCACTGATGTAAACCATTTTCCACTCACCCATTCTTGTGAAAAAATACCATTATTGATTAGATAATAATAAACAATATTTTTTTTGATTTGAAGTGTTTTTTGAGGTTCTTGGGGTGACTTATAATATTTCTGTTGTTTTATAAGTGATTTATCCTTAATATAGAAACTGTAATCCTTCATGATACTTATTTATATTAGAGAGGAGGTCTTGAAGTATCTATGTTTGTTTTTTTTGTGCCAATGTTGTTTTTTCATGGTGATATGAAATTGAGTATGAGAAGAGTTCCACACTATAGGTTCAGTGGTATCCCCATGGATATGGAATGCAGAGGACACGCTCATGATGTTTGAGAAAACTATCCATAAGTTAGTTAGCTTGGATTTAAGCACCATGTGTGTGGATTAGAATTCACATCCCATAAAGTTGGTAAGATGCATGAATTATTCTAAGGAGTATCTCATTATTATCCCGTAATGGGATACCATTTTTATAATATTATAAATTTATGGAGGATTTCAATAGGTGTTCGAGGGAATTCAATTATCTTACTATTTTTGTAAAATGTGTAAAGTGATATTTTATAGTGATGGATATGGATTCATAGATTTGTATTAGATCACATTAAATTATATCCAAATTGGTTGATAAAATATTTTTGGTAAGGGAAGTGTCATTATGGTTGTATCTTCTACCAGTGGACTCCATGTTTGGATCATAGAGGTGACACATGATCATTAAAATACACAATGGTTGAAAATTTATTGGTAAGGGTTGCGAAGCTCATGTTCAATTGATAGTGGTGGACCAACACTCTTCCTTGTGTGATAGGTCATCACATGATGAATTAATTGTCATATGGGGATAAATGTTTTCAAGAATTAAATCTAAAGGGTTTTCAAAAACATGGGGAGAACCTCACCCTCATCTCTAGGATAATAGTAGTTTCCTCTTCAATTTCATATAAAATATAATATTGCATATCCTGAGTAAATACCCTCTTACACAATGTATCCGTCATTGTATAATTTATAGTGGATTTTTTTGGGTACACCCATTAGATTGAAAATCTTGATATGGTGTGCATAAAGATATTATATTAGGAGGTTATTGATTTTAATCACTTGGGAAAGTTATATCATTGGGCCTACAACTATCAGAGTTGGGTCATCTAAATGTTCGAGACCATCTACTTTGGATTTTCGTGGATTTATACATTAAATTGGTAGTGGTATATTGAAGAGAAGTTGGTTATGAATGTTTTTTATGATATTCTCATTAGTATCTTCCATGAAAGATAACCAATTAAACTACATGGATATCTCTATGATGGTTTTGAAACATTTTGGATATTAGGATTTAGATGGCGGATTCCAACATATTATTTTATGGAGACTGTGAAATATTATCCACTTTGTTGAAACCAATTTTTGTGTATTGTATTTTTGGTCAAGATATATAAATTTTTTGAATAATAATCTTATATAAAAAGGTGATATGTTTTGAAAATATCATGGATTATTAGTATTTGATGTAGATGTGGAGTTATTTTCTTGGATGTTTAGAATTATATTTAAGAAAAAAAATTGTCTTAAGATTGAAGTCCCAAGGTGAATTTATAAAGATAAAAAAACTATCTATGATGATGATGATGAAATTTTTTTAATAAGGAGAATAAAAATGAGGGAAAAAATTGGATATTATGTTTGAAATTAATATTTTAAAAAGTAAATTTTTGGGAGTTAGAAAGAAATTTTTGACCTCCTTACCAATTCATCATCATACTACTCAAGCCTCCATAGGGGAATCCATACCGAGTTTAAAGGTGAATGTTGAGAGAATATGAAGAGAGGAAGGTACCATACATGGTTAAGTGTTGGATCATAATATTTTGTATCATAGGATACAATAAGAGGTGAGGTGGTGTTTATCCTCACACATCTGCTGATACATGGATGATCGAGGGAGTATACTGAAACCCAAGACGAATTCAATTATGTTATTAATAAGTTCCTTATAATATTAATGTGTGGCCAATAAAATAAATATGTGGTGTGGGATTCAGAAAACACACATTTTCTATTCATTTATGAATATATTTAAATATATGGGTTGAATTCTTTCCTTCTTTGTCTTTATTGATACTTCATTTTTTTTATATTTGATTAACTAGTGTAGGGGTCAAATAACTAATATCACACTCAATTTAGGTCATGTGAGTATAATCAATGATAATTAGGGGATATATTAGACATTTTAAAGTGATCTGATATTCTAAGGATTATATAAAATTATGATATTATCATGATATGTGATATATTAAGATTAATATCCTCTATAATATTGAATAAAAGGATTGATAGTGGGATTTTCATAGTAGGTAAACTGACTATGGGGTTCACATGATAGGTTGATTAGCTATGGGATTTATACACTAGCTAGAGAAACCATGGTATTCACATATTAGGAATAATTACTGCATAAATAATGGTAGGTAGACTGTCTACACTAACATAAATGGACCTCATAGGGGGACCAATGACCACACTGTAGGATGCTTAAACCATTACCAAAATGATCAACCAAATGGTAGATTTATCTAGATAAGATAATTTTATCAAAAGCGTGTTTTTTTATCCTCAAATATATTTATATCATGGCATGGTTTTTAATGATTACAACAACCAATAATTTTATAAAATGTCCTAGGGTTTGTTCTAGATGAGAAAGGGTAATGATGTATTATATTTTTAGTAGAACTAGACTCTATGATGTGATTCATATTTTGAACCATGGTGGATATGGATATAGAGTTATTTGGAAACCACATCACATTGACCATTATGTATGGTTCTAGTTATTTTTTCATAGTTGTGGTGTGGTTTATTAATTGTGGTGCGGAGGCTAGAAGGTTGAGTTTGGGCGGTTCTTCTAAATTTCGAACCCTTTCGATGTAGAGAGTTGTTGTGGAATAGTATCCCTATTTGGACCAGGAGGATGTTGAATAGTTATTTACATTTCATCATGGTTTTTATCATGGTTTATAGGATATAATTTTTGACAATATTATTCATTCTAAACATGGTTTTGACAAAGAACAACTATGGCATGGATGACTCCCTTACACTGTAGTCCATACTATTTTTGGACCCATTCTGTCATGTCCCTATATCCTACACTACGAGGCCTATTTTTTCTAGATTTCCTAAAATTTACTGTGATCCCTCATACCTAACCTTCTCTTACCATTTCCTCTCAATAGCTAGGTGACTCAAAGGAATATTCATGTGATCTTTCATCCCCCAACCAATTCATTTATCCATGATGTTGGAGGATCAACTCTTAGTGATTCTTAGTGATTTCCTCACCCATTATACTTGTTTTTACTCCCTTATCTTTGGTTAAATAACATATATACTCATTTATCTCCATTTAAATGATGGATATTATTCCCAAATATATTTTGGATGATTTTGGTTTGGTCCAATGATCTTTATCATGTGGAATCGATCATATTGGTGTGTATACATAAGTTATGCATTGATTCATGGAAAACACTAATGTCGATGTCAACATGCTTGAGGTAGGAATTAAATACAATGTAGGTCCTTGATCTTCATTTGTTTAAATGTTTTTGTGTGTGTACAAGAATAGAAATAGGTTCTTTGTGTGACATGACATGGTATCTTGTGGGTTGGTATGGAATGGATATCCATTATATGAACCGGTATGAAAGTTTTTTATTATGTATCTCCTGAAACTATTGACTATTGATTGACGCCTCATGATATTTGTGTGAATGTGATGATGACATTATTTCTATGTGGTTTATTTTATTTATGTTATATTTTTTTGTTATATTAATAGAACCAATGTTTCAACTGGACCCATCATGGCTTAGTGGACTTGGAGGAGAAGAATTTTTATATTATTAATAAGAAATAATGACAGGATTAAGTCAGATGATAGTGCATGATGTCCTTATTTGGCATAACCTAGGGTCATGATGGTATTTGGTGATATGGATTGAGAGGTAGAAGCGAATATGGGGAATAATATCCATATGTGGTTTAACTTGTGGATGTTGGCATATAGATGGGACTTTATGGCGTTATGTGTCCCAACCTATGGACCTGAGTATGTGCTACTACATAGTATCCATTTTTTTGGAACTTTGTAACAACCCATGACATTGTAATATTTTCCTTTTAGAATAAATTTATTATTGTTTATATGATTCTTTATACACAATACCATGTCAACCATACACTACATTCAAAATTTAGTTTAGCTGGAATTACACATAATATTAAGATTAGCTTTCTCTAAAAAGAATACAGAGGTTAGGTTGTAGTACATAAAAGACTAAGCTTTACCAAAATAAAACATTCAATTAATATTACTATCAATAGGATAGTTATTAATTAGTCACTGTAATGAAATTAATGAAATAACTAACTAATTTTTAAAATATTATTTTCATATATTTATATAATTATTTGTGTCATAAATTAATATAGAACCCAATTTAATATAATTGATGTGTTTTTATAAAAAAAACCTGTTTTATGTGCACCAAGGTGTTTTATATTAATAAATTAAATTAATCACTTAGATGGAATGATAATAATGAAATTTATATATCATGTATTAAATTATTGGTTTACATTAATCCAATAGGTTTTATAGGCAATAGATATTAATAAATCCAATTTTATGCATCAAAGATATATTATTCTAATGGCATTTATCCCACCTTTTAATGGAGTACCTATTTTAAAACAACATTTAGGAAATTTTATAAACCTTATACTTAAGAATAAACATATTTTTGGAAATTTTAATGTGAAAATTAGCTTAGGGATAATTTTTTGGTTTTTTCTTTGATGTTTTATTTTTTGTTGAATAGTGAAAAATAATGAATTTTATTGAAAACATGTTTTTCATAAAAATATTTTTTATGCATAAATTATATTTTAAATTGGATTTCAATTTTATGTAGATAATATTTTTAACAATTAATACAATTAAGTTAATTATAATCAAATTCACATTGAAATTGGATTAAAAATTTCAAAAAATTTGGAATATTTTTACATCAAAAACCAACATTACCACCCCATATACGGGATTAAATTTAAATAAAATTTTCAACTAGTGTGATAAAATTTGGAAAAATGTTTCCATATTTTGAATTATAATAATTTATAATGTATATTAGGTGAATTTTTTTTTACTAAAAATTTTAGAGAATGAATTTAAAAATAACTATGGGGATTAATGTTAAATTATACTAAACACGAGATAATGAATATTGATAGATCTGATTAGGTAGGTTGTCACTCCTAGAAATGGTGATTAGGGATCATATTTAGTAGTTTCTATTCCACATAAATCTAAGGCTATGATTTTTCTCTCCCACGGGGGATTTGAATCTTACAAGACCTATAGTGCTGGATCAATGTCTCAGAATCTCAATCACGAAGAGACTCATGAGGTTGATGAAGGTGTAGAAAAAATATATTTATTTCTATATAATGGATTGGTTATGATCTCCTTTCACTGGAAATAAATCACAAATCATGTTTAACAAGATATGATTGTGGTATCTTAAAACATTGAAATCAGTGATCATTCAATTATAACTCGACTTATTTTTCATTGGGGTTCCAATCTTTTGAAGATAGAGGACATATTCGAATGGATATTGATAATCTGTTGTTTCCCAAACTGGATGATTATATAATTGGTATGTGTATTCTATCATCTACCTTCTAATTCTATGGATTTGAATATGTGAGCATGGGGTGTTGGCTTAATCTCATTTAAGCCTGTATTTCTTCACATCTAGGAATGGGACCTGAATTATAACCCTCTAAAAGTAGATAACTCTTCTTCTCAACAATGGGTTAAGGTATTATGTCTTCACTAGGTTCTATAGAATCCATAAAAGTATTATGATATTTCTATGTCCTTTGGTGTTCAGATTATAATTTATAATGAAATGGAAGAAGAAATATTTATAAATTTTTTCCAATTCATGGTTGACATCCATCTAGGTTATGCCTTAGTGGATAGAGTGTTTATTTATAATGGTGAATATGAGTTTAAATTTAATATTTTCTATGTGACAGTTAGTATATTTTCCATGGACTTCAAGGCCATTGGGAATAATCATGCAAACTGGAGTAGATGTCTTATTTTTGAGTTTTTCTCTACTCATGAGCCTGATATTAGTTTGTTCTTTAAATGGAGTAAGAAATTAAAATCTAATATGTTTCAATTTATCCTGATCATGCCATGTCTAAATATATAGGTTGATAGATTTTTCAAAATATGATTCATATTTATTTTTAAAAGGTATCATATGTTTCTGAATAGTCTCAATATATAGAACATCTTTTAAACAACTCTCAGAAGAATAGATTATTTGTTTCTAATATTGGTATAATATTAATTGATGTAGTAGATTTGGATATTATTATTCTTAAAGGTAGATCTATAAAGGAATCACAGATTCATCCTGAGTTCAGCATCTAGTATGTTGTCACATATCATGGCCATCACCTTGGCTTCTAGAATAAACTATAGAATGATATTTTTGATTAGGAAATAAATTATCTTGATTACAACCAAGTGAAAGTTCTCTCTGATTTGGCCACATCCCCTCTTCCATGTGATGGAAATGGAAAATGTGTAGTGGGGGAATCAGTGAGGGGATTTCCCTATATGAGAAAGATATCAATGAGTCTATTACCCAACTTTTGGATGATGAGAATATTTTTTAAGAAAAAATTATTTCATCAAGAAATTGTAAAGGTATAAAAAAAATAAATTTCAATTCACCTAAAAAGACTAAATATAAGATAGATGTTGGGTAGGCATGCTCTTTGGATTTCAAGATAGTAGATGATATTGTAATAATATTAGATACCTCCGGTAAGGATGATATTTACTCAAATACCCATGATTCAATTTGGACATAGGAATTGGAAGAGTATAAGAAATATAATTTCATATATTTAGAGGATTATGAAGGATTTTATGTGGTATCCTATATAAATACTAGCTCTATTTCTCATCCAAATTTAGATAATGAAATTTAACCAAAAGTATTCGGTATTATCTGATGTTATTTCTATGGTTGTTTATAAATAAGATTTAGATCACACAAAGAAAATGTATGTAGAAATTTTAGTCATTTTTTGGAGTTCTTGAATCATTCATTGAGGATGCAGGTAAAGATAAAATAACATGTTATCCAAACGCGTTTTCACTAGATGACCTTCCAGGGGGTTAAATGAATTATAGAGACTGTCTATAAGATGTTTTCACCATTGAAATTTCTGATCCCATAAAGGGAAATACTACAAATTTCAGAATAATGATGATTAATTCCAAGGAACCACCTATTTCTATCATGTACGTGGAAGATATTCAGGTTGGTGGTGGCATGAAGGAGGTGCAGACTGCAACCGTGGGGAGGCTGACCACTGAGGATGAATGTCTACCTTTAATGGAGAATAAAATCCCAGGACAATGGAGGGGAAACAAGGCAAGGAAACCTGGATTAAGTCGAGGGGAGCAAACCGGTAAAGGAAGGGAGAAGTCTGGGGGAGGGAAGGAGAATTTGAGTGGAAATGCTGGCCGTTCCTTCAGCGATGTGGTTCATAATGGAAAGCATATTTTGACTCCAGCTGAGGGGCCTTTATCTGCTACACCAAGAAGATAACCAAGGGGAGATTACTCATGCCTTCCGCGGACGATGCAGACCAGATTTTCCTCTAAGTGGAATAGTGAGGTGACTGTAGCTTTTATGAAGGGTAGAGTGTTCAAAAGGATATCTCTGGAACAACCGCTTCATGATCATCTTAGGAGTCGGGTTCAAATTGAAAGCTACTGGAGATCACCAGAATGGTAATCGGCTATGACTACCGGAAGAGAGGAATCATGCATGGGATGCGGAGAAGAGTATGGTTATTATGATATTTAAGACTATGTTTTTTTTTCTCCCGACTTTTGTGATTCTATTTCTTTGAGTTTGTGGTTGTAAACTTTTGGGTACCGAGAACCCATAAACCGGCTTTGGAAAATGAAAAAAAGAATTGCAGGACTATCATGTAGGTGGATCTGTAATTTTCTATAGAAAATTGGCAGTGGAAATTTATGGACTCTTCTTATCAGGAGGTGCTGGAAAATGGGAAGACAAAAAATGTGGTGACTTTTAATGTAGTTGTTTATCTTTACAATAGAGTGAATACTGAAAGAGAATCTCCTACTATAATTGAATATCCAAATGGACCGGTAAAAAATCCAGGTAGAATAAAGAATATAAATTAGAAAAGGATGAACCTGAAGGTATTTGGCGACAAGACAAATCCTGGAAATGTGGTCATCATCCCAAAGGTCATGGTAGAGGATATGGTCAATGTGATTTTAGTACTAGAAAAAAAAATGTATTGGTAATAAAAAAATAGAAGATACTATAGAGTAAGTTTCAATCATAGGATGATATATTTCAATAATAATGAACTGACATTGAAACCCCCTTATAACAAAAAAAGAGTTTGAGAAATTATTATCCTATGGTATATTCCATAGATGTAGACAAATAGATAATAAGATATTATAAAAATATAATATATGATGTTATAAATATAATTATGGTCATAATATAAGTTTTCAAAATATTTTAATCTATTATAAATGAGATTAGAGACTGTAAAATTATAAGGAATCATAAGGTAATGGGATTCATCTCAGTTTTTATTACATTGAAACTTACTTTTATTTTTGTACCAATTTAGTTTAATGTGGTGTTTATACTTCAAATATTTCATTTAATATCATGATTCACTCATATTTCATTATATTTTATGTCCCCCTTTGAACTATCTTATCTAAGGGGTTTTTACTTGAACTTTACCAAGTGGTAAAAGTTATCATTACAATATAACATTCTTTTATGATTGTTAGCTTTATCATGAAACAATAAATTCATTATGATCATTTTAATTGTACATTACATTTATCGTAAAAATAAATATTCTCATTAAATAGATATTATTGTTTCCTAAAATATATATCACTTTTACATATATTTTTCACTTTCATAGTTATTTGATTAATTTAGGAAACATTGATAAATCTATATATCTTAATAAATATTGATATTTGATAATAAGGAATGTTGTTAATTAATTAAATTTATTATTAGATATATGATGAATGATTTTTAAATGAACTACATGGGTTTGGGACCAGTAAATGAAATACCCTCGATGCATCGATAGTCTCATGAGATGAAATCAGTTGGCCAAATGAGATGGATTTTTTCCTCGTATGTTTTAAAGAATCTTGAGGATATAACTTGACAGTAATGGTATCATGTGTCTAAGAAACACTAAATATTATAACTAAGAATTTTATTTAGTGACAATTTATTTATTATTATTATCCATTAAATTTTTACTTTGAAATTATCTATGGATGGGTTTCATTATGATATTATTGATTAAATAGCATATTTTTTATTTATCTACCATGACATACTAATTTTTCTTTATATAGCTATATATATATAGAATGTGTGGTATTTATTTACCTTCCCATAATGAATATTATAATTGATTCATTTTTTCTTCTCTTGTACTTACCGATAATGAGAATTTGAGATCACCCTAATTTTTTTCATTTCCCCATGATATGAAGATTAAATATTTGAATGATATTTATAATATGCAACTAATTTAATTTTATTAAGTATCATGTTTCATTTTCAATTTCCCAATTTAAAAATTGGCATAATGTATGTAATTTTATATTTTAAAATTTCTAAACTAATCTATTCTTTTTGGTTTGATTTCTCATAGTCAAGCTAATGGAATTATGTTTGGAAACAACTCCAGGCTTCTAGGATCAGGTCATTACAGTTAGTATCAAATGAAGCTTATTAGAACCTTGGAAATTATATTTATGGAAACAAAGATTAGGGAACATAACCCAATGGTGTACTTGGAGGATAATTATAAAATAACTTTCATGAATATTGGTAAGGGAGCGATTATGTGGGTCTTCATAGTAATTTATCCCTATTTGGATACTACAAGTTGACATGTTTCTCCCATATATGTAGCTAGGGGAAACAACTCCAAAAAGGAGTTTCATGTTTGACATTAGTATAACCTTGTACCTGAATACAAGCCTTACTATGCACCATGTTTTAAACTAAGAGAGGATATTATTAGGATAATTAACATTTTATTTAAAAATCATTTTGAATCATTTGAATGTAAAGATATACCCAAAGATACCATATTTATGATTTTGAGATCATCTATTCAAAAAAAATTCTATTTATGTAAACTGTTACAGAATATTTATTATTATAAAAATTTTATAATTTTATGAGCTAATATAGTATGTGATATTGTTTAGAAATGGAACCTGGAAGGAATATGTGTATCAATAATCATGGAAAATGTATAGTTTTCCATGCTGAGATTGTCAATATAGATTGTATTAGAACAAGGTATAAAATAGATATATAAGGGATGATTAATTAGGCTATGACCCACTACCTTTCTCAGATGGATAAACCTATTCCCAAAATAGTTTCTCTAATTTTGGATTGCTTTATGATATAGGGGCCCCCATAAACTATTGGGGATACTTATCTAATAGTATATAAGAAATGTGTTATGTATTTGGATGAAGATATTTAATGAATTGGGATGTGGTGAAAAGGAAAATGTTACACCTTTAGGGTCTTTTCCCATTAGTGATGTGGATAAATGGTGGCCATTGATCCTAAATACATGACATGAAGAGGAAATTATACCCCTGGTATTGAATGTTTTTAACAAGAAATTTTTTGACAAGTATTTCCCTCATGAGTAACAAAATGAGATGAAGAGAAGGTTCCATAGTATAAATAAATATTAGAAAGGCAATTTTTTAGATTATGAAACTAATTTCACTATTTTATAAAATCATGCTACATATCTATACGCACCACACAATTCATGATTCAACATTTATTTTATGGGTTTAAGCCAAGTCCCTAGAGGGAACTTGTGTCTCAAATAGTTTATTTATATGATGAAATAGTTTTATGTTCGATAAAGATAGTTAAAAATGTATAAATGTCTTATTGTTTCAAAGGGAATCAGGAGAAGAAGAGGATGAAAGAAAAAATAATAGATAATGGGAAGAAAGGGAATAACAATTTTCCAACATGTGATAATTGTGGAAACAATCACCTAAATAAATGAATGAAATGATTGGGATTTTTTATAAGTATGGAGAAAAGTGTTAGCAGAAAAAAGAATAAAAAGGGTATAAGGAAAAAAAATTTATTTCGTGTTAAAACTAAAAAGACAAGGGAAAAAATGACAACAAATCCCCAAAATATAAAGGGAATATTCCTCAAAATAAGATAAGGGATCAATATCAAACATATGTTATTAACACAACCAAATTGTAATTAAAAATGTTCTTTTATATTTGGATCAAGGAAATATGTTATAAAATTATTTTTTTGAAGATTTACTCATCATATAATTTTTAAAATATGTAAGGATTACACTGATGTACTATTTCGTTAAGTAGTTGAGATCAGAAAATGAATGGTACTAACAAAGGCGAATCATTAGAAAATTAAACTGTTTGGAAAACATATGGATGAGGGAAATGTAAGACTGAATATGTTCATTATTTTGAGATGATGATGTTGGATAAAGATAATATTTATATAGATAAGGTAAATTTGATACTATTAACTACCATGGGAATGATTCAAATGAAATGTATTGTGTAATGCTACGGAAGCCAATGGGCCAGGGATTTAAAAAAATTTCTTTGAAGGAATGACATAACTTGTCTTAGCCAACGATCCGAGCCCACGTAAGGTCCGAGGATCTCGCATAAATTGAAATGAGAAGAAAACTAAATTGAAAAATATATTATTTCATATATGAAGGTGTGCTCGACTACAACTCATCACTGGCGATCGTTGCTTGAAGGATCCATAGTAGGATCCCTCTAGATCGTCCACACACACTACAAAAATTTTCTAGAACATCGATCATTGAATTTCAGGTGCTAGCATAGTGATCCTTGGATGTCTTCAACGACCCATTGATCACTGCATCGAGATCCATTCGATGCTTCAGGAAGATCTTGATCCATGATCTTGGATCAACTACTTATCTCTTTAGGTAGTGGGAGGAGAGAGAGGCTATCATTTTTCATTCCAAGAAATGAATGAATAGTTCACATGGATAGATAGCCTCACCTCTATTTATAGTGGTGATCCAAAATACCCGATTGGGTTCCCCATCCCCTTTATTTCAACAACCACTAAATAAATAATAATGGTGAATTAAAACAACACAAAAAAAATTAATATTTTATCGCATACAGGTAATATATATATAATATTACGTGATAAAAACTGATCCATTTAACTTGAATCACTATCCCTCTTAATATTAAACGAACCTTGAATATTTAAATAATATTTGTTCAATTAATATTTCCCTGTATATACAAAAAATTTAAATACATTAAATAAATTCAGTTTTAAATATTCACTACTTGAATATTAATGAATTAATTTAATTATTTTAGTGATCTATAACTTGGACAATAGTTAGACCCCATGGTGGGGCCCACCATGTCCATATACCTATTAAACTAAATATGGAAGATTCTTGAGTACGCTATTGTGTGTGACCCTCTAGGACCTTATCTCGATAGTATTGAATAAAATCCACATACCAAGAGTAGAGTATAGTAACCCATCATGGCCGCTATAGAGATAGGGATTTTCATAGCTATGACCACCAACTCACGAACACAGACTGTGCACTATAATCTCTTTATCATTTAATATCTCATAAAGCTGGACGAAAACTTGTTTCATTATCCTTTTCTAGAATTATTATGTGTTGATCTATTCGGATGGAAGATCCTTTCGACTACTTTGTCCAAATACTTATGAAGGAAGCACCATCCTGATCAACCGTGTCTGAGATATACAACTTCCTAAACATTGAAGGGACAAATACATTCTTAACCATTCAACCAATGTCAAACCACCAACGACGCACCCAACACAAGATACCTCACCAAGATTTAAATACCATGGTTTTTCCTTGCATCAAATTATGCAATCAAATGATACACATTGGTAATAATCTCAATTCAGGAGTCCAATACAGACATCTTTAGATAAGAAGGACCAGTGACACCCAAAACATGTGGTGTTCCTATTAGAGGATCTTTCCTCAGGATATCAATATTAAAGATCACCATGTGCGAACTTCATGAGAATAAGTCTGAATGCTTATGATCCCCCAACACCTAATACTGAAACATATACTATTTTTAATCAGTAAGATGTATCTAGACTATAGAATATCTATTTATGATTTATGTCATTATATCTCAAGGATCTTATTATATCATGGGATATACTCTAACCTCTCGATATAAAAATTAATCTTAGACATTACCATCTCAATAGTGGATGAGGAAAAGTCTACGTGATAATGGTAAGATTATGTCCTGTATAACTAACTATATACATGATATGGTAATCAAATGTAAGACATAGTAGGGTCTAGGGCACCAACTATTTCAAAACTCCAACTTGCACTAGAGCCAACTTGCTAACCAAACTTTTTAGCTACTCAAATGATAAAGACCATGCTACTACTGAGTTATGGATTCAACTACTAGGCCTACCACATTTTTTATGCATGGCATATCTACTTTATGCAACCTCATCTCCTTGATTAAAACTTCTCAAGATAAGGTATCCACGAGTATATCACTTTTGTCCATTATCATAGATTGACAACATGGCTTTTAAGAATATCATAATTTACAATATGATAACACTTTTCTCACTTGGTGTGATTTCATGAATTGGAAATATTTTTTGCAATTCAGAACTACTTCTTAGCTACCTTAGAAGCTACAACGTACTCAGTATTTGTAGGTATGAATAACACATGATTTTATGAACTTGTTCCTATGCCATCCATCTGTGAATATCAAGAATTGACTAAACTAAATTCAATATTTCTCCCACTATCTCAAGTTGATATTTAATATTTGAGTAAATATTTTCTTTCTTTGGGATTTATATAATATCCTAATAAACCAGTAGGATAATTACCTTAGATGCACAACGTTTTTAACTTGATGCTAGTTTGTTTAAATCATTAAGAAATGATTTTCAAATTTAACACATGTCTTATGAAATAAATGATTTTCATCATATTATGACTTGTATGATATCCATTTGTCATTTTAGATGGAATTTTAATTTACAGGATTTCGTCGTTACTTGTAAAACATGTCTTGAAATATAATGGATGTTTCGGCAAGTTTCAAGATTTATACTTCATATATCATAACTTTGAAGTATAAAACATGTGTTTAGGAATTGATCCACGATACATTTTTTTGATCTATGCTGACATGTAAGAATTTATAATCAATCATCCTTATAAACATCAATAACGTCATGTAGATGAGGTAACACGCATTTTGGAATTACTCCATGCTACATTTTCATGATCGATGAATGTTTGGTCATGATATTCTTTAGCATGTCGATTGGAAGCAACTCATATCCTCTGACCATGCATATAATTTACTACTAAATTCCTTGATAACTAAATGGAATATTATAAATTTTATTTACCCTTATCTTTCCTTTGGAATAGTTTAGTCTCTCTTGTCGAACTAACCCTGAACGATTTGTGGCATACCGATATATCTAAAGGTTTCTTAGTCTAAACTAAATATTTCAATAAAACTAAAGTTGTAAATATTATCCAAGCCTAAATTCTATACAGGGTATATTTATGATTTCCACTTTTAGTTTAACTTGACAAAGATTCATCTTTCAACAACTGGATAACTATTACATTTTTATATTATTCATGTATTTCCATTGATTAACATATGTCTGAACTATTTTTTTAGTATGTTACACCACCAACAACATTCATTCCATAACATGGAATAATGTATCATTATGACCAAAAGGTCATGTGAGATATAGTTTTTGGTTATACTCAACTACTTGTCAAACTAAAACCATTCACTTGGAAATTAGAAGTTATGTGTTTCTCTTTGCTAACTTAGGAATCTCCCTATCTCAACAACTTGGAGATGTCACATTACATAATATAATGTTCTAATAGTTACTTGGTTACTGTATTTAAATTCACATTTAGTATTGGCATATTGTATTCAATACCAAAGAAGTATGTTTAAAACAATAATTGTTATTGATGAATATATGTGAATGAGAAGCAGGAACATGCATCTTGTATTGCATTTTTTAAATTCCATAAATTTACTTCATAATATGCGATGAAAACAACCACTTGTTAAATAACCAACAACTTTTCTTTAAAGGACATGATGAAGGGTTCTTGGACATAACTTTCCATATGCCTTTCTGCCTTGTCTTTCAGTATATTCTCCATAAGTACAAATGATGTTGTTGTATTTAATATTCTTATTACTTGGTGAATGTTACCTTAAATGTAATGAAGTGATTACTCTATACCATTTATTTATATCCTTTAATGAAACTAGAGTAATTGGGTGTAAATTTCATAATAATGGTATTCCATGAAAGATTATGAACTTCCTTTAACATTACACAAATTGAGTGAAATCATCACATTCAAATATTTCATAGCTTTCTCCTCGCAAATTTCATGGAGATGGGACTACATGTAATCATCATCCAAGTCATGACGTAGCGACTGAAAATAACATTAGACATTGATGATATCATTATGATAGAACCATCATTTGATTTATTCATGAGTATATTATAACAATTTTTACACTCTCACTTCCTTTGGTGGCTAAATTTGTCGGGACACTACCACTATGAATTTACGATATAGTAATATTATGCGTGAGCAGCTATACTACATTTTGAAAATTTCTGCTAGTTTATACATTAACTTTGTCCAATATTTTTCATAATTTTATTATGGTATTACTCTCCATTCTCTATAAATAAACATTAGAAGATTAGTTCTTCTTATAGGGATTACCAAATGTGACATTACAGATTAATTTAATCGTTAAATGTATCCTACTAATTTTATCAAATTCTAGGAACCCTAAGTACTAGAATCTGAATACAAGATCATTTATGTGTTCTAGTGGAAAGGATCTGTGAACCACCCTCATGGTCTACCATTTTTTGCTACACCACTACTCGAATGGTTTAAGGTAGGCTCTTTGCTGGACAACCGCTTTAACTCATGGTTCCTTGACCTGTTGAGCGAAATCCCATCTTCTAAAATCATTACTTTATTAACTACACTCTTACTTATAAAATTACATCAAGCTGGATATGGCTATTTCTTTGGTGCAATTTTAGTTAAGTCAAACCCCGCCATAATAATAACTTCCTGATAGTAAGAGGCACCCTCAGGTATGGCATGACAGGAACCCCAAACACCTAGTTTTGTTCAAACAATAATGGTGGAATGTCCTAACGACTTAATATAAATTTGAGGGTTTTGTGTTTTTTCCTCAACAAATGTAATCCATTTCTGTTAATATTTTCCACATATGTTGTCGCGCTCACAACCGAATATTAATATAAAAACACACATCGCTTCTTTGTTTATTTTGTTATTTATTACATTATGTATTTTCTGGATATTTTTTTAAAATGAAAATAATTATAAATAAGTTCATAATGGTATACAATTAACAGACTGGTCTTGAGTATTTAAGCGACCTATGAGTGTCGTACCTGAGTTGAAGATTGACTCATAATGCAACTTTCCCCTGTCTTGTATGTTTGCTTCTCTTGTGAAGTATCGCCTTCTCTTGGTGGGGTCCACATCACATCTTGCAGCACTACCTCGTCTGGGTGGGATCCACGTGTCCTATTGCACCATCTTGATCAATATACATCGCCTCATCTTGGTGGGGTCAATGTCGTTCATCGTCTTTGTCCGATGTAAAAAAATACTCACGTGCAGGTGAGGGGGACTAAGGTTATAAATGAACATTAAGTAAATTGGACACAAAATTCTTTTTACTTTTTAACCAAAAATAATGATGATGCACATACCATCATTTAATAAATTATAACCATTACACACAATTAATATAATTAATTAAAAAAAGAAAACATACACGGGTCAGTGCTCAGGACCAGTAGATGGGTAAAATAAAAAGGCATAATAAAAATAAATTTTCATTAAATTAATATGAGGGTTATTTAATTAAATTAAATGAATCAAATAATTAAAATAAAATAATTAATTATTGGTAAACTAATTAATTTAATTTTAATATCAAAATTAAATTAAATTAACCTAACTCAATTTAATAATCAAATAGAATTAATTTTCTTCAAGTATTGAAATTTATTTATTTTCCACCACAATTATTATAATAATTAATTTAATTTATTTCAGAAAATTAATCTAATTAACTCTATTTAATTTTTACTCGGGGTCTTCAATCCCAACTCTGACCCATCGAGGGTCATGCTGAACCCGCATAGACCCACAATGGTTTGGTAAAACCCTGTTATTGGCTTATCTAGGCCAGGAAGGTGCGCCCAGAACCAATCATTGTCGGGAAGATCTGCCATGTCTAGTTTCGAGACAAACCAGATCTTGTAAAAAACATACTAGAGTTACCTGTCCGTTCATGGATGACGGTGCACACCTGCATTCATCTATAACTGCGATAGAAGGGAGCACTGGTGGGATGTGCTAGCGGTGTTGCGGTCTAGCTTGAGCAGTGAGGTGGGCGGCGGATGCACCACACCGTTACGGGAGGCATGAGGCCAGTTCGGGATAACTGCTGCTGTTTGGTTAAAGGGAGGCTATAGGCTGCCTGGAGGCGGCACTGTGGCTGGAGGAGGAGGAAGGACGCTGTATGGGAGGTTGTCGAGACGGCTGGGAGGTGGGCTGAAGGATGTGCGGCGTAGCACACCGGGAGGTGGGCGGCCGGGAAGGCGGACAACTCGCGTCGTGCCGAGGAGGAAGCCCAGGGCAGCGGCTTGCTGCGTGTCTAGGAATCCGGCCAGTGCGGGCTAGGATGAGGCTGGGAAGGAGAGTCAGATGGCAGACTAGAGAATTGCTGGGAGATGAGTCGCGCGGGCCTAGGAGAGGAGGCAGGATGACAGTCCGGCGCCGGGTCGAGCCTGCAAGAAAGGCAGGGCATCCTCGGGGTGAGCTGGCAAGGAGGTGGGTTGCGACTTTGAACAGATGGCAACGACACCGGGGAAGCATAGGCTGGGTGGTGGTCAGCTCCTGGTGTGCCTTTCATGCTGAGGAAGGAAGGTCAGGGGTTCGCAGCGGACCCCTTTTCCGTTTTTTTTTTATTTTCTATTCTTAAAAAAACGTGTCACCCCACCATATCCAAGTTTTTTTCATTTCCCTTTTAAATTAAGGAAAGTCTCCCTCCTTTAAAAAATATGTCAAGTCCTCCTATATTTTAAATGTTGTGTGGAATTCTACACGTTTAAAATAAATTCCCAATGCTAAATGTTATCATTTTAATATAATAATAATAAATTTATTATAATTAAATAATAATTTATTATTACATTTTTATATTAATTAAATAAATGTTATTATTATTATGAAAATTATACATTTGGAAAATTATAATTTGAATATATATTCTTTTACATAGAATTTTAAAAACGAATTTAAATTTTTAAAACCTGAACTCAAACCGAAAAATCGATCCATATCAAAAATTCAATTGGCCATAACTTGGCCATTCGGTGGCAGATCAACATGTGGTTTGAACCATTGGGACCGAATTCATACCCTATACTTAATTTTATGAAAATTAAATTTATTTGGCTTAGGAAATCTACGTGATCCATTTGATACCACAAAAAGCTTTTGGGGAACGCTGCAGAAGTTGATAGGCTGGTGATTTTAAAATTATAATGGAAGTGACAAGTAAACTTATTATCTCCAACAATCTGAGCCACGTTTTGGTCTGAGGATCCCGTGTAAATTTTAATGAGCACAAAATTAAACAGAAAAACATACCATTTCAGATCTTAAGGAGCACTTGATTGAAACTCGTCGCTGTTGATTTTAGATTGAAGGATCTATAGCAGGGTCCCTCTAGATTTACCACACACGCTTCAAAAGTCCTTTGGAAAGACGATCATTGAATTCCAGGTTCATGCATGGTGATCCGACGATGTATTCAATGTCCCGATAATCACCACATCGAGATCCCTTTGATGCTTAAGGAAGATCTTGATCTATGCTTGTGGATTAACTGCTTCTCTCTTTATGTAGTAAGAGGAGAGAGATGCTCCATTTTTTATTCCATGAAATGAATGAATAGTTCACATTGACAGAGAGCCTCAACTCTATTTATAGCGATGTTGCAAAATACCCGGTTGGGTTCCACATCCCCTGTTTATTTCAACGTCCACCAAATAAATAATAACGACGAAAAAAACTGTCCCAAAACTATTTATTATTTTATCACATACCTATAATATATATATGATATATTACATGATAAAAACCGAGCTATTTATGTTTACTCTCTATCTCACATAATATTAAACAAACCATGAATATTTAAATATATGTGTTCGATTAATATTTTCTCATATTTACTAAACTAGAAATACTGTAAATAAATGAAATCTCTAATATCCATAACTTGAATATTAATGAATTTATTTAATTCTTTTAGTAACCGACAACTTTCACAGCACTCAGACCCCATGGTGGGACCCACCATGTCCATATACCTGTTCTGCTGAATAAGGAAGATTCTTGGATACACTATTGTGTGTGACCCTCTAGGCCCATATCTCAATTGAAGTGAATAAAATCCACAGACCAAGAGTGGAGTCTAGAAACCCATCATGGACCCTAAATAAATAAGAATTTTCATAACAATGACAATTAACCTACCAACACTAACTGTGTACTATAATCTCTTTGTCATTAAATATATCATAATGTAGGATGCACACTTGTGTCATTTTCCTTTTCTTGATTTATTATTTGTTGATCTATTCGGATTTATTTTCCTTTCGACTACTTTGGCCAAAGAGTTATGAAGGAAACACCATCCTGATCTACCAGGCCTTAGATATGCAAATTCTTAAACTTGGAAGCATCAAATCAATTCTGGACCATTCAACTAATGTCATACCACCAACAATGCACCTAACACAAGCTACCTCACCATGCTTTAAATACCATGGGTTTTCCTTGTATCAACGTACGCAATCAAATGATGCACATTGGTAATGGTCTCAAGTTAGGAGACAAATACACTTGTTTGTAGATGGTAACAACCAATGACATCCAAAACATGTGGTGTTCCTATTAGCGGGTATTTCCTCAAGGTCTCACTAATAGAGATCACCAAGTGCGATCTTCATGAGAAGAAGTCTCAATTCTTATGAGCCCCCAACAACTGATAGTCAAATATCTATTGTGTCCAGTCAGTAAGATGTATCTAGACAATAGAACATCTATTTAAGTTTAATGTCATTGTATCTCAAGGTTCTCATTATATTCTGGGATCTACTATAACCTCTTCATATGGAAATTAATCCTTGGTAATTACCATTTCATCAGTGGATGCAGAAAAGTCCACACTATAATTGTAAGATTACATCATGTATGACTAACTGTATATATGATATAGTAATCAAAATTATGACATAGTTGGTTCTAGGGAACCAAATATTTCAACATAGAAAGTGTTGTATCTTAATCTTTTGTAATGTCTAACCATTTATGAAATTGTTCAGTTGAATTTTTTATGGGGTTTTATGGATTGATGTTTTATATCACAATGTTCTTCATCTTGTTCTATGATATAAAGTAGAAATAGTTCAATCCTTAAAAAAAGGAAAATATTTTTCTTATGAAATAGAAACATATCATGTAAGTATATTTTATTACTTTCATATTGATTGGATGAATTCATAAAAATTAGAAAAATTGTCTTGAAAAAATGTATTATCAATTATGATAATATTTAATGATATCAATGACCTTTTCCACACCTTTAGTTTATAGCTTTGTTGTCATAAACTTTCTCATTAACATGTTCTCTATCACTCTCCATAAGAACTTGATTGTTATAATTTTCTTCCATCTCCACGCTGTCACTAATTTTCTCATATTCAAAAGCCTAGTTTTGTGGTGACCATCTAATTTTCTCTTCCCCTTTATTAATAATATTTTTATTAACCCTATTTATGAATTGAGTTTTTGAACAATAGTATTTTCAAATATAAATCCCTCAATTACTGAGATCATGTTTGAATTGAGATGCCAAAATTTATTTATGGTGGGGATAATTTAACACATCAAGAAATTATTATATTTTCATTTTAGAATAAATTTAATTTTGTTTATTAGATTATTTATATGAAATAGAACATTATGTTTATGATAAAGGTAGTAATGATTTTATCTAACATTATACACAATTGTTTTATAGATTTCTCAACATAGAACACTGATGTTAGGTTGCGGTACATGAATGGCCGAGTTTTACCAAACTAAAATATACTATTAATATTATTATTAATATGATAGTTATCAATAATCCATTTTAATGAAATGTATAAAAAGGATTATGTAAAATTTTAAAATATTATTTACAAATGTTTATATAATTACTTTTTATTAGAAATGAATATAGAACCCAGTGTTATATAATGGATGTGTTTTTATAAAAACAAATTATGCCTTCCATGGTGTTTTATTTTAATAAATTAAATTAATAACGGTTATTTAATGATATTAATGAAATTTATATGATATATATTCAATCAACATTTATTACATTAATCCACTATGTTTGATAGGAATAAGACAATAAAAAAAATCCAATTTAATGCATAAAATCTATATTCTTCTAAAGGCAGTTTTTCCTCTTTTTAATTGAGCACCTATTTCAAAAATAAAAAATTGAAATTTTATACATATTTAAAGTAAAAAAATATAATTTTTGAAATAAAAAAATAAAATTTATCTCATGGTGATGTTTTTATATTTCTATAATGTTTTATTTTTTGATGAATAATGAAAAATATTGAGTTTTAATTAAAAAATTATTTTTCATCTAAAAAAATTATTGGGATAAAATAGTTTTTTAAATTTTTATAATTTTTATTAGATAAATTGTACATAAATTAATCCAATATAGTTCATTAAAATTGGATGTAAAACCCTCTCAATCTTTTGATCATTTTTACTTTAAACCCCCACTTTCTCATCCAATCTATGACATTACATTTAATTTAATTTATGATAATTTTTTATTTTAATTTTTAAGTGTAACACCCCAAGATTTAATAGTACGTTATTTCTTCAATGTAATTTAATAACTTGAACTACACGCAACACCGGGTTCGAGCGCACCACAAGATTACCAAAATAGCAGTTCAAAAGAGGTTATGAATAGTATTAACGGAATATTGAACTATATACCATCCTTATAATTTTAGAATCTATATTAATAGTTTCCTAGAAATAATATAAGAACAAATTCATTTTTTTCAGATAAAAGAAGTATTTATTTCAAAAAATGCACTTTTACCGCCTTTTAACGATGAACCCTTTTTAAATCCAATATTTGAAACATTTATATTTTCTATTTGACAAAAAAAACTTCTTCTTTAGAATTGGGACATAAGAATTTATTTTCAATAATTTTTTGGTGTTTTTCTGATAACTTTCATATTTGGGTGAATAGTGAAAATAGTATATTTGAACTAAAAACAGCTTTTTTAATCAAAATAATTTATAGTGTTAAATTATAAATTTTAATGGTTTGGAAGTACAAATAGATTATATTTTTACCATTTAATCCAATGCTGGTCATTATAAGTAATTTTACTTTGAGATTGGACATAAACAAGTGTCAATCTTTTGATAGATATTGTTTCTTAAAAATACACCTTTTGGTTTTGACAAAGAGAATTAATTTTAAATTAATAAATGAAACTTCGATGTTTTGAATTTGGTAAAATGGACTTCATTTTTAGATTTTTAATATCGAATTTATCTTAGGGTTAATGTTTGGTATTTTTCTGGAAACATTCAATTTTTTGATGAATAGTTAAAACAATAAGTTATAGTTTAAAACCGAATTTTTATTTAAATAATTATTTATTTTATTCAAATTTATTTTAGGTCAAAATAGATACATAATACCTATATAATTTAAATGTAATTCATTGGAGTAAGTTTATAATAATTTTAGATATATAAAAATTTAATTGAAATGTTCACCGTCTTTTACCCATCTCCTAGGAGAATTTGCAAATTTTCATAAAACATAATTTTACCGCTTCTGTGAGTGGAATTTTGATAATCTAAGAGACACGATTAATATCAAGGAGTAAAATGTGGTTTAATGAGATAAAAATAATTTTTGGTGAATAGTAACTTTTTACTTTTATTTACCACGGTTAAAAGTAAATAGGGTAATTAAGGGTAAAAATGATATTAACATTACCATAACACATATCCTAATTTATTGGATATATATAATTCGACCAAAAAAACCTTTGGAATAAAATATGAACCTCTTTGGTCCACTTGGATTAGATTTGGACATTTATTATTATTTAGTTCAAAGGAGAGTTAAAAGAGAACAAATCAATGTTTAATAACTACAACATTTTTAATATAGTGTTAAACATAAGATAAATTCGGTTATAAATATTCATTATGAAGATAAAAATATTTCCTATATAATGGTATTTTATTTATAATTTTTAGACATTAAATAATATAATTTATTTATGACACAATGATGATGCAGTAATTACCTAATTAGTGAAATATTTAAATAATTGATATTATTAATACCGACATAAATATAATTTGAGACTTTTAAATAATTCCAGGAATTTTATAGGTTAATATGAAATGTTAGGGTTGATTAAATGATTTAGGTTCGATGTAATAACGCTGTTATGTATTTTGCAAAAACAAAATACCAAATAGTGTCAAAATTGACATAATAGAGTTTTTAAAAAAAATATTATATTATTAATTGATATTAAATTCTTTAAAATCTAAGTATCGGCCAAGAGACTTATATAATGATAGTTGTATCATTAATGATCCACTTGGGGTTTTCTTGGAAGTTTATTGTAAGTTTATTAATCATATAATATAAAAATACAAAGAGACATGGTAAATGTGAAACTAATTAACTAAGAGTTAAAACTAAAATATTAGGAAAATATAGTAACCCAAACCTATATAAACCCTATTGGTTGGGTGGTTTTCGACCTATCCCCACCTTAGCCTAGGAATAAGTCACTTTGGAGCCATTAGAAACTGAATATTAATTTTTTATAAAATAATATTTTTATCTTTTCCTAAGGTTCCCCTCACACCTCTTATAGAAGGGCACTCCCCCTTCTCTCAATTTAACACCTTCAAAGACTTTTTTCAAGGACAAACCCTACCCCAATATCCTCTCAGCTTCTCTAAATTCAACCTAGAGGCCTTAAAATAGATCATAAATCCAACCTAAGGATCCCTTTTGATCAAATCAAAAGGAAGAACCCGAAGAAGAGGTAATGTTTTCACCACCCTCTTTCAAGATCCTTTCTTCTTCCACTTCTTCTTTCTTTGTTATTTCCATTATAAAATAATAAAAACAGTATATTCTATATACTGTGATGTTATTATAAATATGGTACAACCATATTCAGTATTCTATCCATCCCTTGGATGACATGTCACCATATGTGCGTACGTACGGCTTACCGTCTCCACGTCATGGTGTAATTGTTATTCAATACATTATTATTTTGATGGGTATAATAATAATGTGTAATTAATGTATATAATAAATATAACATTATAATTATTCTATATATATGATACACCATCCAATTATATAATATTTTAATATCAAAAGAATTATATTGTCTCTCGTGCGTACGTATACGGACTACCGTCTCCACGAAGGCGATGAGATTAATTCCTCATCATATCAATTCATGACTAATTTTCATTTGATGATTAAAAATAATTTTTAAGTACTTGGTATAATTATGGATATGAATAAGATACACACCTATTGATAACAAACACGACTTACGTAAAAAAACATATAAAAGAAAATGGGTATGTGAACACCAGCAACGACGATAATACTAAAATATTATTAACAAAGCAATATTAAAAGAACATATATGATATCATATTTATGTATATGATTCTTGTATAATTTAATAAAAATGATTTAACCATTATACAGGAAGTTAACCTACCCTCGACCAAGGAAAATTAAAGGTAAGGGTTCATTTCACAATTTCTTCATTATCCGAGGTTGTTTATACGTAATTATATACTAGGACCTCTTTATCATCCACATCCATGTTTCTTAAAAATATATTTTAAAACATTTTTACTATTTAATAGACAATGGGTTAAATTCATTTATACCATTGTTTTACTTTTATAACATGTTTATAAAAGAATCTTTCCATCATTTTCCAAACAAGGTCATTTTTAACCTTTTCGACAGAATTAAGGTAAGAATGTATTTTTTTTAACTTATACGGTGGGTGTGACTATTTTCCGCCAATATAACATTGTCGAAGATTCCCTTACAAGATTATAAGAATAATTTGAAAGTAAATGTTTTATTTTATAATTACATTACTTTTAAATGATTTCAAAAAAATATATTTCTCTAAAAAAGGTTTTCATTTCATCTATGTCAACATACTTTGATGGATTTTAATCTTATTTGAAGTTGATTTATTACGATACAAAACTTACATATTGTATTGAAAGTTTTGTGATATGATTGACTATGGAAGTGTTATTTTTATACCATTCATGGTTTACAGAGAATGTATTGACATTTCGTATGCCGGTTTTAATATGAATGCTTATGTTATGTTTAAACCTGTTCATATGAGAAATGCATTGGACTTAGTAAGTGATGGGTGGATCCCTCTATAGCTCCTCGTTGCATCAGTAGGTCTCATGAGACAAAATAGTGTCTTATCATAAGACCTTGAAAAAATCTTATTTGTAGTCTTGGCACAAGGCCTTGACTATGTGGTTATGATAGTTTGGCATTATGCATTCCATTATTATGAAAGTGTTTATTGATATTGCATGTGATTATTAGACTACTAGAATATCCATGTGAATAATTTAATGGCATTATTTGATTTTATCGTTTCCATAAATTGCTGTAGATCAGGTTTAAAAGGCTTTTGTTTTAGTTATACATTGCCTTAAATGTTTATGCTTATTTATGAAAGTTTCCGCTATATTTTTATCCTTACTGAGAATCTGAGCTCACACCTTTCTATGTTTTATTTTTTTTCCTAGGATGTGAAGAAGTATTTTATGACTGACATGTAGGGATACTCTGAGGGGATATGAGTGTGGAATATGGAGACTATGTTGTTATAGTTTTCTATTTAACATTTAATGAAAGACTTATGAATGTATCTAGTGTTTCCAAGGCTACTAAACAAATCAGTCTTTCGACACTTGATCTTTTGTGATCATGCCAATGTTATGTAATAATGCACCTACTATAGGTAACTAGGGTCTGGGTGTTACAGTTAATATCAAAGGAAGTTTAGTACAAACCTTGAAAGATAGATTTAGATAAACTCTGATTAGAGCACATAGACCTAATATGGACATTGAGGATTAGTATAGAATAAATTTCTAGAATTTTGGTATTGTAGAGATTTTCTGAGTTTTCCGAGCAATACATACCTGTCTGGATATGAGCAGGTAGAGGTGGCTCTGTCACATATGTACCTAGGGTTAAAACTTGAAAACACCACTTTGAGCTAGACTCGAACGAGAACTAATGCACAACAATGGGCCTTGCTGCACTCTTGGTTACGACACTCCTAGGGGATATTCTTAGGATAATTATCATTTCCTTTACAAACTGTTATAAAGGATTTATGTGTATATACTTTCTCAATGAAAACATTTTTATGTTTAGGGATTATATCCATAAATTTTTCTATTTATGTTACGTTTTTTACAAGTTTGGATTTATGTATTGCGATTCATAAACTAATCTAGTGTATTCTATTGTATAGAAATGACGCCCAGTAGAAGGAATGTGAACTCCAGCAATACGTATGATCCAAAGAGTAAGAGGGATCATATTTTTCACGGTATTAAGAGAACATTTAGAAGGGAAATAGTCTTACATGTATTCTCAACATATGAAGAAATAGTATCATGTGTTAAGAAGATAAGTAAAGAATTTTCTAAGTCCTATGGCTTTGAAGGGAAGCAAGAGAAGAAAAGGATGGAAGAGAGAAAGATAGATAAAGGGAAGAGGGAAAAGAAGAATTTTCCCATATATGATAAATGGGGGAAGAAACACCCTGGAACTTACCTGAAGGGAATGAGAGTTTGTTATAAGTGTGAATAAAATGGACACCAAGTACGTGACTACAAGGGTAAGAAAAAAGTTTCAAATGTACAATGCTTCATCTGCAAGGAGTTGGGACACTACGTGAACCAATGTCCAAATCAACAGAGTATGCCCCAAAGGATGCTATTGGATAATAATAATGTTATGATACTTCCACAGATGAGGAGGAATGATTAAATTTCTTATGTTGTTATTAAATAATTATGTCATTTGAGTGATGTATCAACGATGTAATGGTAATAATAATTATGAAGTATATAAGGATTGTACATCAGTACTATTTCATAAAGGACTTGAGATTTGGTGGAACCAAGAAAAGTTACTCAATAGAGAGTTAAATTTTTGTAAAATATATGGTTGAGAGAAAGATAAAACATAATATGGTTTTGATAATGAGGTAATTATTTTGGAATAATACATGTCTGATTTGGATAAATTATATTGGATATTCTTGACCACCTTGAAACTGATTAATGATATGTATATTCTGTCATTGTCAGAGTTTACAACATTTTTGGATAGAAGAAGTATATCATGTATTCTATAAAGAATAAGGGAGCATGAATGTAATCAATAAGGTTTTATGGTAATTCAAGGTGTTACCATGTTTTAAAATAATACATGATGAAGGTGTTCACATGTTATTACATGGAAACAAGGAGATTCATTGTGTTTACCAACCTTAAAAGTTTTGGACTGTGAGTTTGGACAGAAGTATTTTGGATAAGTCTAGTTTGAGATTATTTTTGGATTTCCATAAAAAGAACAACACGGAGGTCGGGCAGCAACCAGTCGCGTCCAGCAAGGCCGTGAAACTTGAACACAAAACCGAAGGGCGACTAGGGTGTATCACCTACCACTATCCCACGTGATGTCCTGGATTGAATAATGTTTTTTTTAAAGGGTTTTTTTGATGAATTATAAATTCATTTTTTGGAACCCTATACAAATAAGATAAATAGAATATTTTTTTAAGTTCTATTCTCTTTTAGGGTAAAATATGAGTTTGTGGTAGAAATTAGTTAATGTATAGGACTCTGCTTGTCAAATATTTTTTTTCCTTCTCTTATTATATGAAGAAATTAATTCTTAAAATTTAGATAAGGGATATTAAAACCAAAAATGTTTTATCCTAATACCTTATATTTTTTTGAACCGGTGATATTTTAAATCATCATAGATTGATGACTTTGAGGCCCTCAATTCTACAATTGTTTGTGACTAATGACTTCAATCACTACCTATAAATATTTAAATGTTTCCTCCAATTACGTGTCTCTAATTTCCACCAATTTTATCCTAATCGAGATCATAATTTGGTGGTGAATTATTCATTCCCCTTTTCCTCTTATTAAGACTAAATTTTATTAACCCAATTTTTGATGTAGGTTTTCCCACAAATGTATTTTCTATTTTCAACCATTTATTTTAGAAGAACAATTTCAAATTGCGAGGATGAAATTTATTGAAGGAGGGAAGAATATAACACCCCAAGATTTCATAGTACGTTATTTCTTCTATATAATTTAATAACTACCACTATACGCAACACCAGGTTTGAGCGCACCACAAAATTACCAAACTAGCCGTACAAAAGCGGTTGTGAATAGTATTAACTGAATATTGAACTATATATAATCATTATAATTTTAGAATCTATATTATGAGTTTCTATGACATAATGTAAGAAAATTTTATTTTTCAGAGAAAAGAAGTATTTATTTCAAAAAATGCACTTTTACCACCTTTTAATGTTGAACCCTTTCTAAAACCAATATTTATAAATTTTATATATTCACTTTTACAAGATAAACTTATTCTTTAGAATCGGGACATAAAAATTTAGTTTTGATAAATTTTTGGTGTTTTTCTGATTACTATCATATTTGGGTGTATAGTAAAAAATAGTATATTTTAACTGAATTTTTTTTTTAATCAAAATAATTTATAGTGTTAAATTATACATTTCAATGGTTTGGAAGTATAAATATATTATATTTTTACAATTCAATCGAATGCTGGTCATTATAAGAAATTTCACTTTGAGATTGGATATAAACATGTGTCAATCTTTTGATAGATATTGTTTCTTAAAAACACGCCTTTTGGTTTTGACAACGGGAATTAATTTTAAATTAATAAATGAAACTTCTATGTTTTGAATTTGGTAAAATTGAAATCCTTTTTGGATTCGGAATATCTAAATTAGCATAGGGTGAATTTTTGGTATTTTTCTGAAAACATTCAATTTTTTATGAATCGTGAAAAACACTGAGTTATACTTTAAAACCGAATTTTTATGTAAATAATTATTTATTTTATTCAAATTTATTTTAGGTAAAAATAGATACATAATACCTATATAAGTTCAATGTAATTAAATGGAGTTAGTTTATAATGAGTTTAGATATATAAAAAGTTTATTGAACTTTTCACCGTCTTTAATCCATCTCCTATGAGAATTTGAAAATTCACATAAAACATAAATTTAACAATTTTGTGAGTGGAATTTTGAAAATAAGAGAGACATGGTTAATATAATGTGTAAAATGTGGTTTAATGAGATAAAAATTATTATTATTTCAATAGTAAATTTTAACTTTTATTTACCGCAGTTAAAAGTAAATAGGGTATTTAAGGGTAAAAATGAAATTATTATTACCATAACACATGTCCTAATTCTATTGGCTAAGTATAATTCGACCAAAAACAACCTTAGGAATAAAATATGAACCTATTTGGTCCACTTGGATTAGATTAGGACATTTATTATTATTTAATTCAAAGAAGAGTTAAAAGAGTTAAAATCAACGTTTAATAACTAAAACATTTTTAATATCAGGTTATAAAAAAGATAAATTCTATTATCAATTTTCATTAGAAAGCTAAAAATAGTTCCTACATAATTTTATTTTATTTATAATTTTTAGACATTAAATAATTAAATTTTTTATGACACAATGATGATGTAGTAATTACCTTATTAGTAAAATATTAAAATAATTCTTATTATAAATACCCAAATAAATATAATTTGAGACTTTTAATGAATTCCACGAATTTTATAGGTTAATATGACATTTTAGGGTTTCTTAAATGATTTTTTTTGAAGTAATAATTCTGTTAAGAATTTAGAAAAAACAAAATACCAAAGAGTGTCAAAATTGACATAAAAGAGTTTTTAAAACAAATATTATATTATTAATAGATATTAAATTACTAAAATTATAAGGTTAGTCCAAGGGACTTATATAATGACAATTGTATCATTAATGAACCACATGGTGTTCTCTTGGAAGTTTATAGTATGTTTATTAACCATATAATATAAAAATAAAAAGAGACATGGTTAATGTGAAACTAATTAACTAAGAGTTAAAACTAGAAGATAAGGTCAATATAGTGACCCAAACCTGTCTAAAAACTATTTGTTGGGTGGTTTTCGACCTATCCTCACATTAACCTAGAAATAAGTCACTTTGGAGCAATTAGAAACTGAATATGAATTTATTATATAATAATATTTCTAGTTTTTCCTAAGGTGCCCCTCACCCATCTTATAAAAGGGCACTCACCATTTTCCCAATTTCACAGCTTCAAAGCCTTTTGGCTCAGCCAACCCCTACCCAAATATCCTATAAGATTCTATAAATTCAACCTAGAGGCCTTATTTTGATCATATATACAACCTATGGAGCCCTTTTGATCAAATCAAAAGGAAGAACCCGAAGAAGAGGTAATGTTTTCACCACCCTCTTTCAAAATCATTTCTTCTTCCACTTATTCTTTTTTTGTTATTTCCATCATAAAATAATAACTCCAGTATATTCTATATAATGTTATGTTATTATAAATATTTTACAACCATATTCAGTATTCTATCCACCCCCTGGATGACATGTCACCATACGTGCGTACGTACAACTTACCGTCTCCATGTCGTGGTGTAATTGTTATTCAATACATTATTCTAGGGATGGGTATAATAGTAATGTGTAATTCATTTAAATAATAAATATAACATGATAATTATTCTTTATATATGGTACAACATCAAATTATATATTATTTTAATATCAAAAGAATGATATTGTCGCTCGTGCGTACGTACGGACTAATGTCTCCATGAACACGATGAGATTCATTCCCCATCGTATCCATTCAAGACTAATTTTAATTTGATGATTAAAAATATTGTTTAAGGACTTGATATAATTATGGATATGAATAAGATACAACCTATGGATAAAAAACATGGCTTATGTAACAAAACATATAAAAGAAAATGGGTAAGTGAACACCTAAAACGATGATAATTCTAAAATATTATTAACAAGGTAATATTAAAAGATCATATATGATATCATATTTATGTATATGAGTCTTGAATAATTTAATAACAATTATTGTAATATTATACATGTGTTTAACCTACCCTCGACCAAGGAAAATTACAAGGTAAGGGTATATTTCACAATCTCTTCATTATCTGAGGTTGTTTATACGTAATTATCTACTAGGACCTCTTTATCATCCACATCCATGTTTCTTAAAAATATATTTTAAATTTTTTTTACTATTTAATAGAATTTAGTTAAAGTCATTTATACCCTTGTTTGACTTTTATAAGTTTTTTATAAAGGAATATTTACGTCATTTTCCAAACAAGGTCCTTTTTATCCTTTTCGACAAAATTAAGGCAATAATGTCTTTTTTTAACTTATACAGTGGGTGAGACTATTTTACTTCGTTATAACATTGTAGAAGATTCACATACAATCTTATAAGAATATTTTTAAAGTAAATGTCTTATTTTATAATTATGTGACTTTTAAATGATTTTAAAAAAAGATATTTCTCTAAAAAGGTTTTGATTTCATCTATGTCAACATCCTTTGATGGATTTTAAGCTTATTTGAAGTTTATTTATTATGATAAAAAACTTCCATATTGTATTGAAGGTTTTGTGATTTGTTTGACTGTGGATGTGTTATTTTTATACCATTCATGGTTTATGGATAAAGTATTGAAATTTCATATTCTAGTTTTAATACGAATGTTTATGTTATGTTTAAACCTGTTCGTATAAGGAATGCATTGGACTTAGTAAGTGAAGGGTGGAGCCCACTATAGCTCCTCGATGCATCGGTAGGTCTCATAAGACAAACTAGTGTCTTGGAAATGGCCTTGAAAAAATCTTATTTGTAGTCTTGGCACAAGGCCTTGACTTTTTGGTTATGATAGTCTGGAATTATGCATTCCATTATTATGAAAGTGGTTATTGATATTGCATGTGATTATTCTACTAGTAGAATATCCATGTGAATATGTAAATCAAATTATTTGATTTTATCATTTCCATAAATTTCTGAAGTTCATGTTAAAAAGTCATTTGTTTTAGTTATACATTCTCTTAAATTTTTATGCTTATTTATGAAAGTTTCTACCATATTGTTATCCTTACTGAGCATCTGAGCTCACCCCTTTCTATGTTTTATTTTTTCCCAGGATGTGAAGAAGTATTTTACCACTGACCTACAAGGATAGTCTGAGGGGATATCAGTGTGGACTATGGAGACTATGTTTTTGTAGTTTTCCATTTTATCATGTAATGAAAGACTTTTGAATGTATCTAGTGTTTCCAAGGCTACTAAACTAATCGGTCTTTTGAGGCATGATCTTTTGTGATCATTAAAATGTTATGTAATAATGCACTGACTCTGGGTAATTGGGGTTGGGGCATTATGGTTGGTATCAGAGGAAGTTTAGTACAAACCTTGTAAGCTATATTTAGATAAACTCTGATTAGAGAACATTGACATATGATGTACATTGAGGATTAGTATAGAATAACTTTCTAAAATTTTGGTATTGTAGAGATTTTGTGAGTTTTCCGAGCAATAAATCCTTGTCTGGATAAAACCAGGTAGAGGCGTCTCTGGCACAAATGTACCTAGGGTTAAAACCTGAAAACACCGCATTGAGCTAGACTCGAACGGGAACTGGTGCACAAAAACGGGCCTTGATGCACTCTTGGTTAAGACACTCCTGGGGGATATGTTTAGCATAATTCTCATTTCCTTTACAAACCATTATGAAGGGTTTATGAGTATATACTTCCTAAAGAATTTTTTTTATGTTTATGGATTATATACATAAATTGGTCAATTTATGTTATGTGTTTTACAAGTTTGGATTTATGTATTTCGATTCAAAAACTAATCTAGTGTATGCCATTGTATAGAAATGGCGCCCAGTAGAAGGAATGTAAACTCCAGCAAAACGTATGATCCAAAGAGATAGAAGGATCATATCATTCATGGTATTAATCCAAAATTTAGAAGGGAAATACTTTCCCATGTATTCTCAACATATGAAGAAATAATATCATTTGTTAATAAGATAAATAAAGAATTATATGAGTCCTATGGATTTGAAGGGAAGCAAGAGAAGAAAAGAATGGAAGAGAGAAAGATAGATAAAGAGAAGAGGGAAAAGAAGAATTTTACCATATGTGATAAATCTGGGAAGAAACACCCTGGAACTTGCCTGAAGGGAATGTAAGTTTTTTATAAGTGTAGAGAAAAAGGACACCAAGTACGTGACTGCAAGGGTAAGAGAAAGGTTTCAAATGTACAATGCTTCATCTAAAAGTATTTGGGACACTACACGAACCAATGTCCAAATCACCATAGTATGCCCCAAATGATGCTATTGGATAATAATCAAGTTATGATACTAACAGGGATGAAGAGGAATGATTAGAGTTCTTATGTTGTTATTTAATAATTATTTCATTTGAGTGTTGTATCAACGATGTACTGGTTATAATAATTATGAAGTATATAAGGATCGTACTACAGTACTATTTCATTAAGGACTTGAGATTGTGTGGAACCAGGAAAAGTGACTCAATAGTAGGTTAAATTTTTGGAAAATATACGGTTGAGAGAAAGATAAACAAAAATATAGTTATGATAATGAGGTAGTGATTTTGGAATAATACATGTTTGATTTGGATAATATATATTGGATCTTCTTGACTACCTTGAAACTGATTAATGATTTGTATATTATGTCATTGTTGGAGTTTACATCATTTTTGTATGGAAGAAGTATATCTAGTATTCTATAAGGAATAAGGGAGCATGAATGTAATCAATAAGGTTTTATGGTAATTCAGGGTGTTACTATGTTTTAAAAGAATACATGATGAAGGTGTTCACATGTTATTACATGGATAAAAGGATCATCATTGTGTTTAACTCCCATAAATGTTTTGGACTATGAGTTTGGATAGAAGTATTTTGGATAAGTCTAGTTAGATATAATTTTTGGATTTCCATAATAAGGACAACCCAGAGATCGGGCTGCATCCCATCTCATCCAACAAGGCTGCGAGACTTGAACCCGCAACCCAAGGGCGAAAAGGGTGTATCCCCTACAACTGGCCCACATGATGTCCTGGATTGAATAATGTAGTTTTTTTAAAGGGTTTGGTTGATGAATTATAAATTCATTTTTTTGGAACCCTATATGAATAGGATAAATAGAATATTTTTTATGTTCTATTATCTTTTAGGGGGAAATATGAGTTTGTGGTAGAAATTAGATAAATGATGGAACTTTACTTGTCAGTATATATTTTTTCCTTCTATTATTCTATGAAGAAATTAATTCTTAGAATTTAGGTAAGGATCTTAAAACCAAAAATTTGTTATCATAATACATTATGTTTTGTTGAACCGATGATATTTTAAATCATCATAGATTGATGGCTTTGAGGCCCTCAATTCTACAATTGTTTGTGACTAATGACCTCAATCACTCCCTATAAATAATTACATTTTCCTCCAATTACGTGTCTATAATTTCCACCAATGTTCTCCTAATCGAGATCATAATTTTATGGTGACTTTTTCATTCCCCTTTTCCTCTTATTCAGACTAAATTTTATTTACCCAATTTTAGATGTCGGTTTTCCCACAAAGGTATTTTCTATTTTCAACCTTTTATTTTATAAGAACAATTTCAAATTGTGAGGATGGAATACATTAAAGGATGGAATAATGTACCACCCCTATATTTCATAGTACATTACTTATTCAAAGTAATTTAATAACTTACACTACACGCAACACCAGGTTCGAGCACACCACAAGATTACCAAACTAGCTGTTCAAAAGCATTTGTGAATAGTATTAACTGAATATTGAACTATATATAATCATTATAACTTTAGAATCTATATTATGACTTTCTTAGACATAATGTAAGAACAAATTCATTTTTTTCAGATAAAAGAAGTATTTATTTCAAAAAATGCACTTTTACCGCCTTTTAATGATGAACCCTTTTAAAATCCAATATTTGATACTTTTATATATTATATTTGACAAAATAAACTTTTTCTTTATAATAATGACATAAGAATTTAGTTTCAATAATTTTTTGGTGCTTTTCGGATAACTTTCATATTTTGGTGAATAGTGAAAAATAGTATATTTTAACTGAAAATAACTTTTTTAATAAAAATAATTTATAGTGTTAAATTATACATTGTAATGGTTTGGAAATATATATAGATTATATTTTTACCATTTAATCCATTTATGGTCATTATAAGTAATTTCACTTTGAGATTGGACATAAACAAGTGTCAATCTTTTGATAGATATTGTTTCATAAAAATACGCCGTTTGGTTTTGACAATGGGATTTAATTTTAAATTAATAAATGAAACTTATATGTTTTTAATTTGGTAAAATGGACTTCATTTTTTGGATTAGGAATATTGAAATTAGCTTAGGGTGAATTTTTGGTATTTTTCTGAAATCATTCAATTTTTGATGAATAGTGAAAAACACTAAGTTACAGTTTAAAAATGAATTTTTATTTAAATAATTATTTATTTTATTCAAATTTATTTTAGTTCAAAATAGATACATAATACCTATATAAGTTCAATGTAATTCATTTGAGTCAGTTTATAATAATTTTAGATATATAAAAAATTTATTGAACTTTTCACATTCTTTTACCCATCTCCTAGGAGAATTTTCAAATTCACATAAAATTTAATTTTACCGCTTCTATGAGTAGAATTTTGAAAATACGAGAGACACGGTTAATTTTAAAGAATAAAATGTGGTTTATGGAGATAAAAATAATTTTTGGTGGATATTAACTTTTTACTTTTATTTACCACGGTTAAAAGTAAATAGGGTAAGTAAGGGTAAAAATGAAATTATTATTACCTTAACACATGTCCTAATTATATTGGATAAGTATAATTCGACAAAAAACAACCTTAGTAATAAAATATGAATCTTTTTGGTCCACTCAGATTAGATTAGGATATTTATTATTATTTAATTCAAAGAAGAGTTAAAAGAGTTAAAATCAAATCATAATAACTAAAACTTTTTTAATATAGGGTTATACATAATCTAAATTCGATAATAAATATTCATTAGAAAGATAAAAATATTTTCCAGTTAATGGAATTTTATTTATAATTTTTAGACATTAAATAAGTTAATTTATTTATGACACAATGATGATGCAGTAATTACCATATTAGTGAAATATTAAAATAATTGATATTATAAATACATAAATAAATATAATTTGAGACTTTTATTGAATTCCAAGAATTTTATAGGTTAATATGACATGTTAGGGTGGATTAAATGATTTAGGTTCGAAGTAATAATGTTGTTATGAATTAAAAAAAAACAAAATACCAAACAGTGTCAAAATTTACATATAAAAGTTTTTTAAGAAAATATTATATTATTAATTGATATTCAATTCCTAAAAATATATGGTTCATCCAAGAGACTTATATAATGATAGGTGTATTATTAATCAACCACTTGGGGATCTCTTGGAAATTTATAGTAAGTTTATTAGCCATATAATATAAAAATACAAAGAGATATGGTAAATGTGAAACTAATTAACTAAGAGTTAAAACTAAAAGATAAGGTTAATATAGTGACCCAAACATGTCTAAAACCTATTTGTTGGGTGGTTTTCGACATATACCAACCATAAACTCGAATATGAATTTATTTTGAAATAATATTTATAGCTTTTTCTAAGGTTCTCCTCACCCCTCTTATAAAAGGGAACTCCCCCTTATCTCAATTTCAAACCTTCAAAGCCTTTTGGCTCGACCAACGACTTCCCAAATATCCTCTAAGCTTACCTAACGTCAACCTAGAGGCCTTATTTTGATCAGAAAGCCAACCTAAGGAGCCATTTTGATCAAATCCATAGGAAGAACCCGAAGAAGAGGTAATGTTTTCACCCCCCCTCTTTCAAGTTCCTTTCTTCTTTCACTTCTTCTTTATTTGTTATTTCCATTATAAAATAATAAATCCAGTATCTTATATATACTATGATATTATTATAAATATGGTACAACTATATTCTGTATTCTATCCATCCCTTGTATGACATGTCACCATACATGCGTACGTAAGGCTTACCGTCTCCACGCAGTGGTGTAATTGTTATTCAATACATTATTATTTGGATGGGTATAATAATAATGTGTAATTCATGTAAATAATAACTATAACCTGATAATTATTCTATAAATATGATACAACATCCAATTATATATTATTTTAATATCAAAAGAATGATATTGTCACTCGTTCGTACCTACGGACTACCGTCGCCACGAATTCAATGAGATTCATTCCCCATCGCATCCATTCAAGACTAATTTTCATTTGATGATTAAAAATAATTTTTAAGGACTTTATATCATTCTGGATATGAATATGATACAACCTATGGATAACAAAAACGACTTATTTATCAAAACATATAACATAAAACGAGTAAGTGAACACCCGAAACGACGATAATACTAAAATCTTACTAACAAAGCAATATTAAAAGATCATATATGATATCATATTTATGTATATGATTCTTTTATAATTTAATAATAGTGATTTAACTATTATAAATGAGGTTAACCTACCCTAGACCAAGGAAAAGTAAAAGGTAAGGGTTTATTTCACAATCTCTTAATTATCCGAGGTTGTTTATACGTAATTATCTACTGGGACCTCTTTATCATCCACATCCATGTTTCATGAAAATATATTTTAAAACATTTTAAATATTTAATAGATAATGGGTTAAAGTCATTTATACCCTTGATTGACTTTTAAAAGATGTTTATAAAGGAATATTTCTGTCGTTTTCCAAACAAGGTCCTTTTTAACATTTTCGACAAAATTAAGGTAAGAATGTCTTTTTTTAACTTATACGGTGGGTGCGACTATTTTACACCATTATAATATTGTCGAAGCTTCCCTTACAAGATTATAAAAATATTTTTAATGTAAATGTTTTCTTTTATAATTATGTGACTTTGAAATGATTTAAAGAAAGATATTTCTCTAAAAAAATGTTTTGATTTCATCAATGTCAACATCCTTTGATGGATTTTAAGCTTATTTGATGTTGATTTATTATGATACAAAACTTGCATATTTTATTGAAGTTTTTGTGATATGTTTGACTGTGGATGTGTTATTTTTATATCATTCATGGTTTATGGAGAAAGTATTGACATTTTGTATGCTAGTTTTAATACGAATGTTTATGTTATTTTAAACCTGTTCATGTGAGGAATACATTGGACTTAGTAAGTGACGGGTGGAGCCCTCTATAGATCCTAGATGAATTAGTAGGTCTCATGGGACAAAATAGTGTCTTGGTAAAAGGCCTTGAAAAAATCTTATTTGTAGTCTTGGCACAAGGCCTTGACTATGTGGTTATCGTAGTATGGCATTATGCATTCCATTATACTGAAAGTAGTTATTGATATTGCATGGGATTATTCAACTAGTAGAATATCCATGTGAATAAGTAAATGAAATTATTTGATTTTATCTTTTCCATACATTGTTGAAGTTCCTGTTTAAAAGGCTTTTGTTTTAGTTATACATTGACTTAAAAGTTTATGCTTATTTATGAATGTTTCCACTATATTATTATCCTTACTAAGCATCAAAGCTCACCCCTTTCTATGTTTTATTTTTTTCCTAGGATGTGAAGAAGTATTTTATGACAAACCAATAGGGATAGTCTAAGGGGATATGAGTGTGGACTATGGAGACTATGTTGTTGTACTTTTCTATTTTATCATGTAACGAAAGACTTAGGAATGTATCTAGTGTTTCCAAGGAAACTAAACTAATCGGTCTTTCAAGAGTTGATCTTTTGTGATCATGCCAATGTTATGTAATAATGCACTGACTCTGGGTAACTGGGGTCGGGAAGTTACATGAAAAGTGGATTCCATTTTTGGAATCATATTAATTTATAATTTCTAGTAATTTTTCAATAAATTACATAAATTTTTACTAAAAGAAATTAAAAATAATTACACTGAATAAGGTAAACATAAGCATTCAAAGGGACTAAACATTAAAAATAAGGGCCAAAATGAACTAGAAACATGTCAAAAACATAATTTATTGAAATATTTCGACGATATAATACATTTTATATAATTTTTTAAATTATTTTAAGAACATTATGTAAGGTATACCTATCAATAGTGTTTACCTTTTTATATTTATAAGAATGTCATTCCTACTACACTATAAAAAGGATCTCAACCCTTCGATGTATTAAAAGCAATAAATACATTTGTATCATAAAAAACCTAAAAAAATAAGCTCCAAAATTATCTCCAATATTTCTATAATCGTAAATTGTAATAGAATTAATCCCAATGAATTTTTATTGTACAAACCAAAAGGAGTTACCCGAATAGGAGGTATCATTCATCAGTGATCACATTTGTCTCAGTTTTTTGTCCACCCATTCAGTTAATATTATATATTTATTATATAATAACCTATGTGTCATAAATATAATAATATTTTTTTGCTGAGGTTATGACCTACACCTATACACACTACCCTCAAATAGGATATGCTTTCATCGTTCATGTGTACAATGAACAACCACCTCACGAACCGATGTAATTTTTTCTTCCATTAAAAATTTTCATGGTTGTAAATAATGATGTATTAATAGTTTTTATATGATATATATGATATTTAAAATGTATTTATGCTTCCAGAATTCATATATAACACGTACTTTTATGATTTTTATTTTTTGGAATATAATAACATTGTTTGTGGGTGTGTGGACTACCACCTCTTGAAAGTGATGCGATTCATTCCTTTTATACATGGGTATTTAATGATAAAGAATATTGTTCCAAAATTAAATAAATAATTTTATATATGAGGAATAATTTGTAATTGAACTATGTGGGTTGGGAACTCTTTAATTAAATCCATTTGATGCATTGGTAGTTTCATGATACAAAATTAATTGTCCAAATTCGATTGGTTTTTACCTATTATGTTTTAAAGTTTCCTAAGGATATATCTGAATAGTAATGGTATAATGTTCTTTGGAAACATGATGTCCAGTAACTAAGAATTTCATTTACAACTAATACAGTTATTATTATTTTCCATGAGATTTTTTTCTTTAACATTATCTATGAATATATTTCATTATTAGTTTATTGATATAATGACATGTGGTTAAGTTATATAATGTACCATATTGATTATTAAATAATAATATATTTTTATGTAATGTGTGCACAATAATTTACCTATTAGTGATTATTATGCCCATTTATTCAATATTTATCCCATTATACATATCCTTACTATGAATTTTATCTCCCCGCTATTTTTTCCCTCTCCCTATTATAAGAAGATGAAATTTTTGAATGATATTTTAAGGATGAAGGTCATTTAATTCTATTATGTATCATGTTTTATTTTATATTTCCCAATGTAATATGGTTATCATGTATGTAATATGGTTTTTTGGGAATTATAAACTAATCAGTCCTTCTAGATTTGATTCCTAGTAATCATGAAAATGTAATAAAGTGAGTAACTGGATCTCATATTATGAGGTAGGGAAATTAAACTATTCTACTTATCATGTTCCCATTAAAATTCAGATATTCTTCTTGTGTAGTGCTGAATCAGGTATGGTCAGAGTTTCTGATGGATTGGTTAACACATATAATCATGGTACGATATTGCTTTCATTCTTGATAATTTATTTTATTATCACGGAATTCACCTCTATATACATGTTCACTTATTTTGATGATGAATTAGTGGTGGACTAATGGGTTATAATAATTCCATACATGGGTATCATGATGTGTATGTAGATTTCATGACCACTGATCCTCAGAAGAAAAATTTCTCTATGATAGATTGTTGGAGTTGGAGTTTACAGCAGGGTGTACTATAGACTATTATTTCTGATTTTATTTACATTCCATTCCATTATACTAGGTTTAACCCATCACATTTGGGGTCTATGGAACAAGAAATTTTTTGGGTGGAATTATGTTTTGAGATATTTTTTACCTTACGATATACAAATTTAGAGTTTTTATTATATTTATCGAAAATGGATATGGTTATCAATGATAGAGTCTCCCCATTTCACACTTATACCCTCACCAAAATTTGGAAGCATCTTCTGTATATAGAGTCCCACATGAAGTCTTATAGAATCTACCCTTAGGAGTTTTTTGGGAAATATATGTTGGGGCATAACAAAAAATTTTCAAATGATGGGGTTCTTTTATTTATTTTCATTTGGGGTTCTTGTAGAAAGAGATAGGATGTGTGAAAATTGATTAGGGTAGTTTCCCTATTCTTAACTATCTCTTTTGTAATAGACTTCTTGGTTATTGGTGAGCGGGTTGCTGTTATAGTTTTAAGGATTTGGGTGTGTTCGCACATTATGGGTTGAAATATAGGATCACATTCAATATATATACCTATTGTGTGCTAAATATTAGTTATTTAATTAAATTTCTTTATTTGTGAAATTTTTTTAGTGATATATCAATGTTCTCTACTTTTATGATAAATTTATTTGGAATAAATTAGTTGAACATTTGTATTTTGTTCTATTTTTTATATATGATTGTTTCTTATGTGTAGATACATGGGTAGAAATATGATTCTTAGTACGTGTTTTTCATTATCTCTAAGTATATTCCTTCTTATAGAAGTACATTTTCCATGAAATTTCTAAAGTTTTTCTCAAAATCTAGTTTTTATTGGTGTTTTAATTTTTTCGACTTTTTGAAAATGTTTCCATGGATACGTGTTACGAGATCAACTATAGTAGTAGATTAGAGTGCACCAAAAAGGGATAATACCCATATTACTCCACCAAATATTTATGAAGGTTTAATGGATTATACTTCAGAAATATTTTTAGGGTTTCAAGTGGTGTGACCAATCTATCCAAGAGTTTTTTTAGATTCATCCCATTAATGAAATGGTCATAGATATTTCCATCGTTGATTATGTTTCGGATTTATAAATCCATTATCCCACTACATTCTAGTGAACAATAGGTCCCTAGGATGTTGAAGAATATTTTGAAATCATTGATGGAATATTCAAATTTGCAGATACTCTTGATGACCAGTGGATTATGTTGGATAAATTTATGTTTCAAGGACCCTTTAAGTGATGTTGGAGTATCAATAACAAGGATGGAAGATGTAAGGTCCCGACATAGACTTTGGTTATGTATTTTTTTCTTCCATGAGTTACTTCCTAGATATATGAAGCTATAATGAGCATATGAGTTTATATAGTCTTATTAGTGTATGATTTCAGTATCTTCGTATTTAACCTATTTCACAGAGTTTCTAAGTTTCAATCCTATCTTATCCAGGAATGAATCACTGATAGTGATGACATTTGAGATGGATCTTTGGTCGAATCTCATATGCCTAGTCTATAACCTTGAACTAATGACTTACCCTAATGTGTTGCACAAGGCTCTTAGTATTGAGAATGGGTTTAGGAGGGCTATATATCATATATTCATCTAATTCCTAGGGTAATGATGTGTAGACTAATAAGTGATATTGTTATTACTTATTCTAGTGGTGATAAAAAAGTCATATGAGGAGCTATAGTTGGATAGTGATAGTCAAATTTTGTGTGGTAGGTCTTCTTCAGTTCACTCTAATGTAGGAAGTAATTTCAAATGTTAAAACTATCAGTTGAGTGTAAATTACTATAAGGACTTACAATATCACTAGAAGAAGTGAAAAATATGTTTTAAGATAGTATATCTATAGTGTTTTATCTTGAATTAATCATAAAAGATGTATCATAGGGGTTCAATTCATACACAAGAATCAATCTAGAGACTATTTAGGATCCTTAGTAGGTGATTCAGACCCAATAACTTAATATGATGAATCTGTGGAGTTAGGAATATCATGAACAAGGAAATAGAACTATGAAAAAAATATTTTTTTCATTGAATCTGATTCCAAGAAATAGTGTCGAAGGACCACCAACCATCCAAGGTATATTATTGATCACCTCTTTGTTCTAACTCTATATTATATATGGTTACATCCCATTAATTTATATCCACCAATGTTGTTGATTGAATTGACATACTGATTAATGTTTCTACTGAGCTTCGTTATCTCAAAACACCCTTGGAAAATAAATTTTACTATCTCCATTGGTGACTATATTTTATAATAGTTGTAACCAGCTATATACATTTCTTTAACATCATGATATTAGACATCACTTATGGAATTTATTAGTTGACCGGTTATTATGATCATGTCGAATCTAACTATAGACATGTTCCTTTTTCTGTGTCTAGATGAGATATGCTTGTGTTAATTGTTGATTTGTATATTTGATATGGTAGGATGGGGAAAAACATCAGTCTAATTGCAGTTTTGATGGATAATGTACACAACTTGTCTCTTAAATAAAAATAAATAGTATTTCCCTCTACCATTCCTCCTGTGGTGGATCATCGTCAAGGTATTTTCTTATATGAATTCTACAGCCTTCCTTTAGAAATAGAAATTGAGACTGAGATTGAGATTGTGCCAAGATAATAATTTACATCAATTCATCATTATCATATGGAACATACTGGGTAGAGAGAGTTAAAGTATCCAATAGTGGTTTTGGGTTGAAATAATTTATCAGTCTGAGAACATCCCATTGTACTTCTCCGATGATATATGATAATAAGGTAGATGGTAGTGTATGCCTTTTTTGGGCCATGGGAAGATGAATATGGTAATGGTGTAGAATAATAACTATTTACACTAGATATATGATTTTCTTGATCAATTTTTGGGACCTTAGGGGTTCCTTAAGATCAAACATCATTCAGGATATCATCATATCTGGGCTGGAGAAGAGGATATTTAAATGAAAAACATTAGGTGTAGGCATAGACTATATGAGTATCTTCTCATTCCTTTTAGGTTTGAAATTGATTAATTGGTGTTTATTTATCTCATAAAAAATATTTAATATCCATATGTGGACACTTTAATTGATGTTCTCAAAGATGATATCTCAGTATACTCTAAGAAATTATATCTGCATAGTAGGTACATAGAAATTGTATTGAACACACTTTGAGTGCATCAACTTTATGAAAAAATGATGAACAATCATTTTTAACTTCTTGATGATCATTTTCAAAGAAATATTATTTAAATTGATGGTATCTTATAGGACTTAGAGAATTTAGAGGTTTTGATGTATTGGGAATGAACCATAAATGTGTTTTCAAATAGGTGTTTCCTTGGGCTTGTCAGGTACAATCGATACTTCATCCAAGAATTTTGTCATTTGGTATCACTAATTATAGATCTGTCCAAATGGGGTTGAAGTTATAGTGTTATGATCAATTTGAATAAGTCTTACTATAGATGAAATGGTTATGGATGATAGCCCCATTTCATATCCAAGAACTACATATCAAGTGTATTATAAAACATCATGTTTTGGATTAGTATCATTGCTGATTAACAGTGATTTGGTTTTCCCTTATAGGTCATGTATTATATGACCCTATTAGATGAAATACCCTATGAATAACTTATATTTATATGTTATTCTATAGCACTATATATTTTGTTGGTACTATCACTTAGGGGGGAAGATTTTCATGTACACAAACTACAAGAGCTTACAATATTTGTTCCCATAGTGGGATCTCAATTAAAGGAAAATAGATTGAGAGGAGTATATATAGACATTCAAATTGGAGATGAATAATACTATATGTTATCATAATTTAATTATAGATTCTATTAGAATTAAAATTCAAGAGATGAGGGAGGAATGCTTAGTGGGAGACAATTTGGTTCATAGGTGGTGCATAGACAATGAATATATGATCTACATTCATATAAGGTTATTTCTGATATCATCTTCATGGGAGTATTTGATTATAATATCTCATTATATGAAATGGATAGTGTATCTAGGGTCTATGATGATGTACCATGATATATGATGTCATTTTTTGTTCCACATATGAAAAGGGATGTCACAAGTTTTTCTCAGAAAACCTTTCTTACTATAGGGTAAATGTAGGTAATAATAATCATATTGTTTTTATTCATCCACTTTTGGTACCTATATGGAAGTGTTAGGATGTGACATTAGGCTTCGTTATGGGTTTCCCAAGACCCCAAGGGGTCATGATTTGGTTTGGTTGATTTTCAATCAGTGGATAAAAGTGGCTCATTTCCTATATATTTGAGAGAACCATTAAGTTGATGATTTTGGGGAAGTTTTATATATGGGAATGTGTATTAATGAATTAATATCCATAGATAATCATATCATATAGAGACACGGTCTTCATTTCTTGGTTTTAGTTTGGATTAATAAAATCTCTCAATACCGATCAATGAATAAGTAGGTCATATCATTAAAAAAATTATGTATAATCAGATAGGTTGATCCACATTTTAGAGAACATGTTATGGGAAACTATTCATGAATTTCGGGGATATTTTCACATTCAAATAGCCTTGGTTGAATTTTTATACACCAATAAATTCAAGGATTCAATACAGAGGTAACCTTTTGAGGCTTTTTTTATGGTTATTTGTGTTTCCCACCACTATATTAGCATGATTTGGGTGAGTAAAAGGTTTTGGAGATGAGGCTACTATAAGAGACTTTTGAGAGAGTGGAATTGATCCAAAATATGTTAGTCACTACTCAAAGTAGAAATTTATCAATTGCTACTTGGGGTAGGTGACCCTTTGAGTTCATTTTAGATGACTATGTTTTCTTACAGGGGAATCATTGACTTGGGAATTGATGGTTGTGGAAATAAGGGAATCTACCACCAAGATTCATTGGAACATGCAATATCATTGAACCTATTGAGATTAGGGCCAACCATTTTGATATTACTCTATGATACTGAGTCATGTATGATATGATTCATGTCTCTCAATTATGTAGGTACATGCCTAATCATATGAATGTGATCAATTATTAGCCCTGGATATAGAGCTTGATTAAATTTTTATGTTGTACCTATTGTGTATCATAGAACAAATAAATAATGTTTTATTATGTAAGATACTTCCGGGTCTAATAAAAAAATGGATAAATCCAAGAAGAGACTTGGGAATAGAGATCTTATGTATCAACTCAGAATCTCAAAATGTTCAAGATGGACTATTAGAAGAACTTAATAAGGATGAGAAGTCATTAGAGGGGTATAATTTCAACACACTCAGATTTTAACAAAGAGAGAATGGTTATTTCCAAAAGATAAAGGGGAATATTTTATTGTTTTTTAGCTAGAACCACATTTTACAATGTGGTTATTATTTTCAAATTGGGAGGATTTTAATATAGTTTTAAATGTGAATTTAAGTGTACTGGATGGTATTGATCATTTATGAGTTCAATTCATAGATTTGGCATTGATCATCGATTACGGTGTGGAGGATATAATGTAGATTTTGGGTAATCCTTCCAAATTTGAAACCATTGAACCATTGAAGTTGTTTGTGTTGTAGTATCATACTATGGTCCTAGAGGTTGCGACATAGTGATGGGAATTGATTCATTTTACTTTTCATAGTTTATAGGATATCTTTATTTACCATGACAAAGATTCAGACAAGTATTTGTCCCAGAAAAACTGTGATGTGCCAGAATTCCTTGTGTTATTGTCTTTATTGTTTTGGGACCTATCGTTACATAGATAGATCTGATGCATCATGATGATTTTTTAATATTTCATATAAAATAATGAGGTACCTCAAACCCATATTTCTCTCATCTTTTACTCTCAAACATTGGGTGGATCTTGGGAATCATCAAGAGATCTTATATCCACTAATCTCTTGAAATTATTTTTGTTATTGGAAGATCAAAGCGTGGCGATTCAAACTAAGTTTTTTATCATTATACATTGTTCTCATCCCTTATATTTTGGTGAATCACACATCTAATTTTATGACTCAATTTCCTTCGAGGATCCCATTCTCAAATATTTTTTATGTTGATTTATGGTTGGTTCCATGATCCCTCGCATACATGCATGGTCATATTGGTGGGTAAATATTAGTTGGGTATCGACTATTAGAAAACCCTGAAGTTGATATCAATATAATTTCATAGAAATTACATAAAATATTAGGCCTTAAACTTTATTTGGATTTATTGGTTTTTAAATGTACATTAGTATCCACAGGTTCCTTATGTGCCATGACTTGTTGGCATATTTTTGGAAATAACAAAAAGAATGATCATGTGATATTGTATTCCTATGTGTGCATGTGTAACAAATGAGACTAAATATTGTTGTGTTATGCCTCTAGAAATATATATTTAAAAAATATTATGACATTATTTCCATGTGATATATTTAGTATATTCTATATTATTTTTGTTCTATTCATGGTAAAAAAGTGAAATGGGAACCCGTTGTGGCTCAGTGGCCCTATAACGGAGAGTTTTATACATTTCATGTTAAACGGTGATGTGAAGAATTTTGATGGTGGGGAATTATATCCTTGTGTGGCATGAACTGGGGGAAATACGGTCTTAGTTTACCTATCCTAAGAAGTAGTAGTGAAGACATGTAATGATGACCTTATGTGGCTTGACAAGTGGCATTAGGTAATAGATGAGGAATGATAGAGTAATATTGATTCATGTGTAACATTTTTCCTATATTAATACAAAGTATCCTTGTTTATTCTTGTTCAGCTTAGAATGTTCCAATGGTTATTCATATATTCTTCCACCACATATTTTAAGAAGGTATAATCGGGGTTTATGAATGCTTGGTTAACACATGGAAGCTTGATATGGTGTTTTATTATTATGTGTGAATTTATTTTATTTTCAGGGAATAAACATCTATATAATTGTTCACCAATGTTAAGGATTCATTGGCAGTGTCCTACTAGGTTATAGTAACACCATGCATGATTATCTTTATGTTTTTGCAGATTTCATGACCGGGTATCCAGTGAAGGGAGAGGGCCTTAGGATGGGGAAATGAGAAGATAGAGGGTTGGAGTCACTTGTGATTTTAAGAAATACATAGGAGTATTTATATTTATTTCATTTTCATTGCATTCCTTGATACATTTTTTGAACCGCCACATTGGGGGTCTATTGTACATGACATTGTATGTTTGGGTGACATGTTTCTTTATAATATAGTTTACCTTATGTTATATTTATTTGATATATTTATTTTTTATATAGTGTATGTATATTATTAAGAAAGTTATTGTATACCCACTTTACCTTTTGACCCTAAATGGTACTTTTAATCCTTTTATATATAGGGAGGTGTGCATGAGGTCTTTTTAGATCTCCCCCCAGATGTTTTTCAGGTAATCCAGGTGGTGCATTATAATGATACTAGGAAACTATATGAATAATAATATATTAGAAGTCATTAATCTTAGTTATAAAATAGTGTCAAGAATTTTCAACTTCAATATATAAATAATGATAATAAGAAGTTATTTGAGTGATTCACTATATGATGAATATGGAATTATTATTTTGAGATGTTTGTTTATGATTCTTTCACTAGGTCTAGTGTTTCGTGTACACTTCCGCTTTCAACACACTCACACCTTTCAAATGTAGATAGATTTAATTGTGTTAATCATTTTTGTCGGATACTTCATCAAAATGGGATGAAGGTATTGCAGTTCCTACTTACATAGATTCCTCCTTGGATCTCTTCAACTAGTTTTTGTCTCCCTCATAGATTTAATTCATTCACATGAAACACATTATGGATGCAATATTGATGTGGAAACTAATTTGTGACACTTATTCTATCAAAAAATATAATAAACCTAGAGTTATAGGATGTAGTAACATTTGTAACAATGGAATTTTTTTTGATATTGTGCATGTTGGAAACCTACAAAGTCTTCCTCTTTTGGAGGGAATCTCATTTGTGAGGAATCTTAGTCTTAGAACCCAAGGAATATCATTTCAGTCACATTTTATGTTTCAAAAAATGTGTAATTCAACATAAAATCTTACCTTAGGAATCCCATGTTCATTTAATCGGGTAAAAATTTGGGATTAGGGAATTGGGTTAACATCTTGCAGGCATAATTTGGGATTATGTTTAATGTCTTTAGGTGAATTATTTGAAAAAGTTATTTCTTCATGTGGGTATAGGTTGGGTGAATGTTTAAAATCTTGCAAAGAAATGTTTAGTGTAGGTTTATCCTCTTTAGGGGATAGTTTAGGGTTGATTATGTTTGTACCCATGGGGGAATATTATCAAACATGGTATGTGTTGGTGGAGTGTGCTCCCCCCAAGGGGGGATATTTCACACATTGATTTGATGGAGTGTACACCCAAGGGGGAGTATTCATAACATAAGGATAGTGGGATGTTTCTCCCATAAGAGAACATTTCACAATCATATTTTTTAGTTTTGAACCATTGGGAGGTTTAATACACACCATGTTTAAGAGATAGACATCAAAAAACAAATAGATCAATGAAACCATTTATGGTCATCTGACACGACTGATCCAACCAGTTTAACGCCATGCAGTATGGATGACTATGTCTCAAAAGGAGTGTTAATGAGTGATAATGGGTGGCCTACCCATATTAGATTTTATTTTCTTAGGTCTCATCCCATGGTGGGGGAGGATGATGTAATCCCATGATGACCATATATGGATCATCTCCTATTCATCACACGGGGTAAGGAAAAATAGTAATGTTATATTCTAAGGATGTTGTTGTGATATTTAACATCATTTGATAAGGACATGGATGGGGATTACACCCTAAGGGATAAATTTTCAATGTTATAGGAATATTATGAAAATAGAATCTCTATAAAAAAGGTACACATTTTCCTTCATTGATGCTGCCATCAGTGGTTACACTTCCACTACACGTGAACACATGACTCGAGGTGGGTTTGGTGTAGACAATATTTTTTTTGAGTGGTAATTAAGAGGCCCAACATTAGGGTGTGTATTCATATGATCCAAATAAATTAGGGTACTGATTCTTAGGGAAAATGTTAAAGTTAGTTGTAGTATATGAAAAGATTCTAGGGGTGTGGTTCAAACATTTATTGACGATGATAAGGAAAGAAGCCACTCATGAAAGGGGATCTATTGAAATGTGGAACCAAAGAGAGGTTAATAGGTTGGTTTTTATGAAATCCTAAGGTTTATGAATTTTCGGGGATTCATTAAGGATAAGGTTAATTTTTAGGAATATGGTATCACAAAAGAACATTTATTTTGAAATAGAGTGACCTTTCCTTAGGATAATGTCTTGGTTAACATGGGGTTGGTTTCATAGAAGATAATTTACTTTTTAAACCCCAAGATACACAAAGAGATATGTTTTTAGGAAATGTTCATGGGCCTTCCTGAAAGGCATCTCTAACCTTGTTTGAGGTTCTAAAAAACCCATGGGAGGCTACTTTAAGAAATATGGATTTCTTTGGAATTCAAAATTCTCTCTAATTTGTGAATCTTTTGAATATTGAGAATATAGAGATTTATTAAAAAAGAGAAAGTTCTTCTTCTCCCTTAAATTTCAGACAAAGGGAGTATTTATAAGCATAGGGGGGAAAAGGCATTGTTTTTTTCAAAATATGAGGGAATTTGCAAAGTTTTCAGAACTTCTAGAATTACAAGGGTTCCATGAACCACTGTTACGCTACATGAAGGATACCATGAAAGCTACACATGGATAAGGTTTTATCAAAATAGATATACATGAAATTGATCTATACCACATAGAGGTTTCTCTTAATGATCTGTGCAATTGGGGATATTCTCGAATTGAATCCATTCAAAATTCATTTAAAATTCATTAAACAAACTCTTAAGTATATTTTTGGTCTGTATTTCTGGTAATGTTTTTCGAACCGACTCAACCTTCATCAAAATATTATTTTCCATGTATATTTCATCTTCATAAAATTCCCCCACCCCATTAATTGGATCTTATGTGGGAGAGGATGTTCAAATTATGATATAATATTACAGAAAATTTTGATTGGCGATCCCTATTCATGAAATAAGGTTTGATCATAAACCTATATATTGGGTTATGGGTTCCTTATAGAACCATGATATATTCAAAAAGATCGAATGATGCTCTCCTATTATCAAACTGAAGTCCTTTATGATCATTTTGTGATTCCAATCCTCACCACGCATGAATCCCACCTCTTCCAAGAACCCTGGTTCCATGAACAGAAATCCATGAATAAGATTCCAGGAACAGATATCAAAAAACACATCCTTCATACGAAAAACTCTGCAAAATAACCTAAGTGAACTAGGTTCAATAAAATTATAATGTCTTGATAAATATCCATCGATGGTGCTAATGATTTTTTGAATGATATTGGGATATGGCTATAAACCTCGTGTTTGGGGAGGTCTTCCCGAACAAATCTATCCCTCCGAGACCCACCATGATATTTATAGAGCCTCGAAAATAATAACCATTATGAAAGAAGATACTAATGTATAAATTTAGACTAAGGAATGAAATTTCCATCCAAAAGGTTTATTGGGATGATCCTTCCTACTAGTTCGAGAGCACTCCTAGGATGCACTAATGGCATAGAGCGATTGGAGGCCACATCATGAGTGACCTTGTTTATCTTACCCTGAAAACCCTATAGAATAATATGATCAATGTAAACGGGATAGAGTTGGTGGTGGAGGTGTATCCCCCCCAACATGTAATGATTCCCCATGTTAGCTGGAGGAACCCTATCAAGTGGTGGACAGTAGGCTTGGATCAAAACAAGGGAGGAAATTTCCAGGATGAGTGGGCTTGGTCATCCTGGTAATGCCATTACTTCCATGAGTTTGGGACAAAGTTTAATCAGTTAGGGCTTTAAGAGGCTTTAGGGTCTTTATAGGTCAATGCCTACCTTCACCTAAGAATTATGTTAGAGCTATTGAGTAAGTGGGAACCATGGACTAACACATTCCACCTGTGCTATGGGTAGTATGGGATTAGCTAGTGGAATCTCTACCATATTTGTAGGATCCCAATCCAAGGGGTTATGTTTGATGAATTCCCTCCTATAGATTATGTATTGGAAAACCATGAGTACAAAACAGCTATAGAAAGGGTATTTCTGCAATTTATGAAGATAATAATAGAACACAATCTGAGGATAAATAACATAACACTGAAAAAGTGGTTCAAATATTTATTGAATGAACTGATAAATTGGAAACTAGGGAGGTAATTATAATACCCTATTCCATTCTAATGTTGTAAGAAGCTCTCATACTGTAGGATTTTGGAGGTTGTATCATGGTAGTTATGGGGTTATAGAAAGTGAGGCTACCATAGTTATGATGGAAGGATTAATTTTTCTACTTATTTGTTGGGGGATTATATCAGTCCTGGATGGGCATATGGGGGTGTGGTCGGGCACATTTTTTAGGTCAGTGGTGTTGCCGATGGGGAAGCACATCGGCCGAGCGATGTTAGTGCTGGAAAATATGTATAAGGTGTTTATACACATCATCATGTGGAAGGGACCCCTATATGTGTGTGGGACATTCTATATACTATAGGGTTGGGTTTCTGTACACATAGTGGTATACGAGTATCTAAACCTAATCTCCCATCCCAATATTAACATCAGGCCATCGAGTCTAAAAATCACCAGTAATCTCTCCTACAACTTGGGATTAGTAGATGTGCTATAGAGGATCTGGTTGGAAGTCTACTTCATCATCAATCCATTCCCCCTTCCAATGTAGATGGTAAGTGATGATAGTATGGTGACCATCAACATATGTTCAAACAACATGGGTTTTCTAGTAGAAGTAATCATGGAGATAGTGGATTTCAAGGAGAATTATGAGTCGTACACCCCACAATGGGTTTTGAGGAATTTCTAATTCCCATAGTAGATCACCCCAAAGGTATACACTAGGGAAGATATTGAAAATTAATCCCTATTTTTCTAGAAAATATTGGGTATATTTGCGCATTAAGATGGTATGGGACAAAATGAGCTTCCATCACCCCTTTCTGCATTTGGACTCACCCATGATTACGTGATGATCTGGAAGAGTTCATACCTAGGGGACATGTTGAGGTAAAAACCCACTCATGCTAATTAAATAGGATCGCACAACCATGGGGTCAAAGAGGTGAGGTAGTTTGGACATGTCATGGGGGCAGGAATGTGAACCCTCTACAGTAGTCCTGAGGACAGCCGTCCATGGTTTGAGGAAGTGACTACACTGCCTCTATGTTATTATAAGAAACATTTTCTAAAAAAAAGAGTATTGTATAATACAAAAGTATGTCACCACTCCTCATGGTATATAGTATTGATTCAACATGGATGGAATATTCCTCATTGGGTTGGTTCCTCAACAGAATGTCTACCATGCCCCTTGAGCTATGACGGTAAAATATATGCTGAAGATGGTGGATTTTGTCCACTCATAAGGAACTGTGATTCCCTTAACCATTTGATTAAAGGTATTTATTAGCATGAAATCTTCTCTAGATCTCTTGGAATGATATTTTTATTCATATTCAAATAATAAAGAAGGTTTGTACGGGGAATCATAGGGATGTGATGGCTATCAGGACTCTACTGGGGATGGAGGTTCGAGATTTGATTAGATAAGTCCTCTAACTATGTACATCTTGGAGACTATGAAGCCAATTACATAAATTTTCAAATAATTTTCATTTTTTCATGAATTATAGAGGGTCAAGGAGTGGGAGGTACATGATGAACCTCCAAATTTGGGAATTGGAGCCTCATCCCTTGAGGGGTAAAAGTGTCCGACCTCTCCCTGATGTAGCATCCACAAGAGGAAAACAGAAAAATGACATGTCATCTACAACTATGGTGAGGACTAATGGGATAATTCCCTCTATAGAGGTATTTACCATGAATCTATCTGTTCTACTCAACACGTTGTACTATTATAGTAACCATTTTCTTATTTTACACTTTTCTTTTATTTTTCCATCTCATAAGTCCCTCTTGGATAACCATATTCATTAAATGGATGTTTAAACCATATTTGGAGAACATATAGGTCTAGTGATGCTTTTACATGGAAGTAGTATCCTTGAATTAGGATACACCTTTGATGAAGGTGGCTGAATATTTTGTATAAGATGATGCTATCATAGTAGTGACATATGAGGTGGATATTTTAGACGAGGCCTCGATGGAGGAGGAATACATCATTCCAAAAACTAATGTGATTCAGGAGTCAATGATGGTTACCTATATCTTAGATGTGTTGTTGATAGTGGCTGGTTGATTAGAGGCCTCAATAATGTTGGATGAGATCATTCCACCAATGGAGGTGGTCCCAGATGTTTTGATAGGATAGGCTACCTCGATGGTGATGCCAAAGGTAGCTGAGGAACCTACTATAGATGAGAGGTATCAAGAGGTCATGGTTTCTCTAGATATAAGGCTCATCCATCATAATTATATTTCTATAAATGATCCAGCCACTGATGTGTTGGAGGACTTCCCTCCATATGAACCTATGATTCTTGAGGAATTTTACAATTTTAGCTCAGACATCATCAAGGTTATTTGAGTCATCTATCTCAAGGTGTGGATGATCATGAATAATTTAACCACCTACACACCAATGCATGATCTTCCAAATTGGATGGGATATCTCTTGCATTGGTTAGTAAGCCTAGAGACTAAAGAGGTGGACTCTAGTATCCTCTATGTATTATCTCAAGACTTCCTTATCAATTTAGAACATGTTCAGTGGTAGGTGATTCTTGTCTCCTAGTGTTAGAATAAAGTTAGGGGATCTCAGGATCATCAGGTGGATGAAGAGGAGAACACTCACCTAGAAGGGAAGGTGAAAGGTCATGTAGAAATCCTTACTCCTCAACCAGATATCATTGTAAAAATGAGGAATCAGTTGAAAGTGGCCTTGTAAAAGTCATTGTATGAGGATTCTCGGGTGGTTTGGCTATAGGACATGTAGAATTTTGTGAGAATCATGGTAGAAGAGGTCTATCATGTCACTGTGGAAGAGGTATATGATTTGGTTGAGCAATAGTGGAACCTAAAAGCTGCTCAATAGATGCTAGATGAGCTCCCTGTCTCATTCAATAGGATCAATCTTTAGAGATACATTTTAATCATAAAATAATAGATATTAACTAATATTTGGATGAATTTCTTAAACATTAGTTGATTTGTTTTGAATTCCCCATGTTCATGAAAATGATATATTTTCACTACATCACTAAGCATATTAATAAGAAGAAATATTTCCCAAGACCATGTTAGTCAAGATATGTTTATGAAATAAGAAAAAAATTGAAGATTGTTCATTTATTTGTGTTCTAGATAGTGGTCATACAGTTGGGGCCTGAACATGTATTCTAACCATTGGGGGTTTCCATAATGAGAATGTTCTATCTGGAGTGTGATACTCTCTACCTAGCCGAATTTCATACAAAATTTGGGCTAGTCTATGAAGGGGGTTATTCCAAGGGTGTTGGATTACACCAAATTCAAGGGAGTGATGAGGAGTGTGAATCAAAATTCCAAGGCTCTATAGCACAAAGGGGGTGGCATAATGATTGAGTATAATTATTTACCCCATTTTAAAAATGATCCATTATTATTTTTCACGGGATGGGGACAAACAATTGATGGTCGACTGTTGCCATATTCAGAACATGGGACCTATCAAAAAATTTATCCTAAAGGCTTCTTGAGAACATTACCAACAAAATAGGTGAACCAGTGTGGCATGGAACCATGTCATCAATGGATTCCAATTCAGACATTTATAGTTGATTGTGATCCAATTCAAAGTAGATAAAAAGTATGGGGATGAACTAATGGAATTTAAAAATGGATTTCCACACTCTAGAATTTATACCACTATTGATTTGAGTACATTGAGTATATATATCGGTCTAAATAAATGTTAGACTTGTCTTCTAAGGTTATCATTGACTTTAATGGTAAGAAATGATCTTGGAACATGACAACTATATTAGGTGACCAACACCAAAGGGGGAAAGTGGATTCTCATGTGAGGTCCTACAATGCCATGTAGTTTTACATCATTAAATAAGGAATATAAACACATAGTTTAACATCATATGTTGAGGATTATAGATATATAGTTTAACACAATACATTGAGTATGATATACACATAATTTAATGTCATGTTATTATGATTTTCATTTAACAATTTAGTGTCTTATGGCTAGGACATGAGAAATGGAATGAATAATGCATGTCCAGCCAAGGTGAGAGGGGGAGTAAGTAGGAAACAGAATTGTGTAAATTTTAGGAGTGATCATGAGGAATATAGTGCTTAATATTTTACTATAAAATTTTTCTCTACTGAGGAGTTTGGTGAGCACAACCAAGTTTCTCATGGGGTTTATAGTGGGTCCTTGTTGAATTTTTACTTCTTCCTTTATATCCCCTTATTTTTCTCCCATGTCATGGGAGTGGCCTAGAAGGTGGAATCTAACTCATGATTGGAATTCCCTTATAGGGTTTCAACAAAACATACATTTTTTCTCCTAACTTTAGTAGTTTGAAGTTGTACTATTCAAAAAATGGTGTTTCAAAAGTTATAGGGACATTATTCTCATGTCGTGACTCCTAGTTTATGTTCATGGAGCATGGACCACGTTTCTAGAAATATATTAAGGTTTTAACACATTGATCAAAGAGAGAACTGTTTTTAAAAGGTTTTTTTGAAAATTAATGGTTCACAATTGATGGGAATAGAGTACCTAGGAGGCCTAGAACCAAGAATGAGTGTCTAGGGTAAGTCAAAAATAGTTTAATGTTGTGATTCTTGGTCTATGGATCCTAGTTTAATTTCATATAGTTATATCCATTTGAAAATATTTTATGTACCCAATTCCAGGACCATGGGTTGAGTTTCTTAAATGAATATGTGTGGTATTGAAGGATGGTTACCTAATGTTAAAGGATGATCCTCTAAAACCACATGATTAAACACGTAATATCTTTGAGACTAATTTTAGACAGTTTATGGTTGTTTTTCTTGGACCTATGATACTACTTTATGGTTGTAGAGTTTGGATAAATTTAAATTTTTTTAAGGTCATAATGCCTAAACCATAGGGGAAACGTACAAAAATGCTATAAATTGAACAAAATTGATGTGACATGATGTGAATTGAGGGATAAGGAGTCTTGGTTCCACATGAAAAATTTCTAATACAACTCTATCATAGTTTAAAAGAATTATTTTTGGACTTGGGATCCATGTTTAAGGTCATAGATATTGGTATATAGGTTAGAACCCGTGCTTCCCAACCATTCTAGTAAACAACACCCTTACCAAATCCTATTTCCACATGCTCTGTTCCTGACATGAGAAATAAAGAGTGGTATAGATTTCCCATTGTTTGAAGGGAAGAACACAATAAGAGGAAAAGTGATGGAAGGATCTTATGGAAGTGATTCAGACTTTTAGGACATGAATAATAAATAATGAATGATCAACAGGTGAGGAAACTATTTTTCTTATTCGAAACACTGGGTCTATAGTTGAGCTAGTAAAGGATGTGTTGAAAAATTATGGATTGACCATTGAATAAGAAGGAAACCCAGGATCTGATATATGTTACTAAGGATCCTTCATGGCATTAGCTGAGGAGGGTAAGTGAGCTAGTGTGACCAGGAACCATTTTCATTAGTGATCCCATTCAAATCATGAGGATTATGAATATCTAAATATAATAAAGAATGAGGATCCTCTCAAAGTAGTGGATTGAAGAGCTAGGCCACGGATGAGATATTTTGGGAATAACTACATTTCTAATGAGAATGTAAATCAAGACACACATAGTTCTTGATTGTGGAAAGGTAGGAGAACTATATGGAAGGGGTGTTATTCGCTCTAGTGGGTTACATGAATCATTTCATACCTGTTATATGGGGAATCCAATGTTCTTTTCATAGTGTAGGACAACAGTTTAATTTCTTTCACTAAGGTGGTTGGTTTTTTTCATCCCATACATCTTATATGTGGAATCCCATGTCTATACATTGAATGGATATTTTTTAACACCATGTTAAAGATTTTATTTTGGTTCAACATATATTTATCATTTCTTGCATCACAGTTTTATAAAGGATAAGGATATGGATTAACATCATGAATTTAAAATATTAGTCTATACAATTTAATGACACACTTCAAGAACTATTTTTGAATATGTTTAGGTCATTGTGCATAGATTAAAGAGTGTAGATGCTCAAATGGTGATTGTGTGGAATGGAAGAGTGATAAACTGATGTGGATTGAGACAAAAGACCGTATTCCAAAAAATAATCAAAAAACAATACCCAATATACCCTAGTTTAATTCAGGATGTTGAAGGAGGAAATATAATGTAATGAGTCAATGATGGAAGCAAGAAATTTTATAAGAGATCCAAGCATTACTATGTATACCAAGGGAATAGGAATCATGCTGCATGTAGTTTAGGAAAATGAAATGGTAAAAGAAAGAATATATAGTGGATATCCTCACAAGTGAGGATGAGATGGAAAATAGAAGGGGTAATTGACATAATGAAACATTAGGGGTGAAGAAAACAATGTCATGTTAGGTACATGTGGGAGGTAAATTCACAGAGTTTATCGCGATAATTATTGTACATAGAATCATAGTATATGGTCATAGAGCTTATACAGTGGGTGGGTATGTTGGGGTTTTGCAGGTGGTACCAAAGATATATTACCCAACTTGAAAGGATAAAAAGAGTATCAACATCACATAAAGAAATCATGAAGTTAGTTGCACAATTACTATGGTCATAAGTCTTGGACTAATTGAAGACCCCAAAAATATGATAGTGTTGTTTCTTAGCCTAGGATATTGCATCCAAACGTTCTTATGTATTCTATTATTTAGGTAAATCAATCCATAAATAATTATTATGCACAATGTAGTAGTAGTAAGTCACTAGTTGGGTGTTTTCCTCTCAAGTAAAGAAACTAAATCATCTCTTGTTTGTAATTTTGGTATCCTAGTTTTATATAGCATAATTCCACAGTATAGAATCATGTGATAATGATGTTGTTTTTGGTTCATCCAATATTTATCATATGAGGAATCCTGATTTAATTTTTTGTATGTTTATAGTTTAACATTATGTGTTGAGGATGTGTGTGGGGATTACATTTTGAGCTCCCCATTCTTCTACCTCATGTGAGGTCATGAGGGAATATCAACCAGAAAATGGATGATGGAGTATGATTGGGGGGTTTACACCTTGGTTGGGGGGCCAAGGGAATTTTGGAGTAATAGTTATATAAGTAAGGATAGATTTTTGGATTCATTTTGACCCGCGTAAGTGAGGTCTATGAACTACTTTTTATCCCATCAGACTGGGAATCGATCCCCATGTAGTTCTAGAAAATGGATATATGTTATAAGGCCAAGAATAATAATTATATGTGATATCCTATTTTACAAGGATAGGAAATATGTTCAATATTTTATTGAATTCTATTGAAGGATGAAGGCTACACATATTATGCTCATGAAGCTATGATCGGGGACAATTTGTAAAATAGATTACATTCATGATTCAAGGATAATGAAAGTGTTTTTTATGATATTTATATGGAATTAATGTTGTAAAAACTGACCTAAAATGAACAATATGCAAGATAATGTGCCACATAAATATATTGTAACAAATTAAACATCATTTATGGTTCTAATACTTAACCCATATGAGGGTATAAAGTGAAATATTTTGGTGATAATAACTCCCCCCTATGGAAGGTTTTATGAATAAATGGATTATAGGAAAAAAGTAAATTGGTATAGGTGAGACTATGTATCCACTAGGAATGGGATTCGAGCCAAAAAATGTGTTGGAAAATGGAATAATAGGAGACTGATACATAAAGTGGGGGGTTTCCATATTTGAAGAGAGCATTGAGAAATCCCATGGTTTCTATAGGGAATCTCATGTTTATGACATGGGTATGACCTCAATTTAACTTCATTTTCTAGGGATGTCATTTTTTCCATTCTATCAGACTTTATATGTGAGGAATCAATTGTTTATTACATTGGGTAATATTTTTATTTAACATCTAGTGATGTGGACATTATGATTTATAATTTAAATTCATACAACCCAGACAATGGTTGTCACTATTTTATGTTCATGGTGCTCAAACCAAGGGGGGTTACAAATAGTTTAATGTCATAACTCTTAGACCAAAGGGGATAATGTTAGTTTATGGTCATAGATCTCATCCACTATTTACTCCAATTTTAATTCACATAGTTTTGAAAATGACTCCTAGTTTATGGCCATAGAGTTTGGACCAATTTCAGATATTTTATGGTCATAATTTTTGGACCATATAAATAATGTGATATAATGATTGAGAAACGTGGAAATGGTTAGAGGGTTGATAAACTATCCATATACAATGATTAAAGATTATGATCCATTAGAATAGATCATATAGATAATGTAAGGTCTATCCCACTTGGGATCCTACATTTGATTATTTTTTCGATATCTTCAACATTATTAGAGAAAACACTATGTCACCCTAGAAGGAGAGAAGGAAAACCTTCTAATTGAACTCTCTAACTATCCTATTTTGGTGGCTCTCTATATTATGCAAGGCCTAAATCATGTTTTCCCAAAGGGATTCCATCTTATCTTGTTAGAATTATTAAATAATTTCTAGAAAATTCTCATTGTAAAAAGTAGTTTAGAGAGATGGAAAATGAACCTCAATGGGTAATAAATATTTAATTCCATATATTGGGGAGTATGGGGTCACATGGGTGGAATTTCAAGTCATCATCCAATATTCCCAAAGGCTATTAGGGTGCTTTTCGGGCCATCCCTTTTTGTTTTGGCTTACCTTTTTGTGCTAGGTGTTAGAGAGGTTCATGTTGAAAACCTCAAACTTCCCATTTTCTTATTCATGGTAGATAGAACTATGGTTAGAATGGATTTGGTACTTGGAACACAATATCCTTATCTCAGTATCATAGAGGATGGTTCTATACTATAAGATATAGTGTGAGGCATCCCAAAATGATGGATGTTGATGGAGTACAGAAACTATATCATAGTCTAGGATTCGACTTAATTTATGGGAATAAATTCTATAAATTTGTAAAATATGTATTTTTTGTTCAAAAATAACCTACACTATTGAGTTGTTTAAAGAGGGTATGGTCCCATAATCTCAAGTCCCCATACAAAAGAACTAAGAATACATGTTACCATGGAGAATAATTAGTGGTCCTTGAATGATGTTTTAATGGATCTAAAATGCATGAAACGTCGTAGTGAAATCAATATTGTCATGAAACATGGTATTCTATAAGTAACATGGTCTATGAATTTGGTGGGAGCGATTCTATCCCACTTGATGGTCACCAAAGGATTTGACATGGACTTTTTTTCATATCTGGAGGTATCTCATCTCCTTGGATACAAAAGTGGATAACATTGTCAAATCCATGTATATATAGGCTTTTCACAACTTTTATCCCAATCTAGAGGGTAAACTATGATTCATACCAATAGATTAACTCACTCTATGCTTGGTTTGGCCGAAAAATTCTTCACTAAAGACAGTTAATGAGAAAATACATCAAATCTTGAGTTTCCTCAATAATGGGTGGAATTAAGGGCCCCATAAAAGAATTACATTAAACTACAAGATTTAACTATTAGTTTAAATCATTTGAAGTGGAATGGGTGATGAACCTATAGGGTTCCACATGAATGAACGCATATTCTTATTCTGGCTCTATGAGGGATACATATAGGCTTGAAAAATAATCGGCTCTATTATTCTATTACATAGGAACAAGGGACACTGTTATCTTCTAAGGGAACATGGACATCGGCCTATATGTTCATTAAAATATGGGCATAAGTTATTCCATTCTTAAGAAATACTCACCCTAGATCTATTTTTTGACTAGATCAGAGTGTTCCTTAACATGTAAACAGGGGAATCAAATCTTCATAAAATATATAAGACACTTAATAATGTTACATAACTTTTCCTCATTTTTGGTGAAATCATCAAACAATAGGAATGCGTATGGTAAGACAGATTATGTTGGGTAATGAACATGACCCATACACCCACCATGTTGAGATTGGGGTCATTGATCCATCTACCTGCTTGAATCAGGAAGGCACCATCGAAATGCATCTTCCAACATAGTAAAACATGATCCATTGAAATAATATATTCATCTTGAAAATATAAATCAAAGGGAAATTATTTAGGAACGAGGTGCATGGTCACGATGTCCAAAGATTTAGGGACTTTAATATCCTTACATAAGAGAAACCTGAAATCGAATTTCCAGAGGATTATAACCTAGTCCACCAATCATCTTGTCGGTTTGAGGTGATTGAGGATACACATTATAGTTTCTACTCAGGACACCCATTGTAACTTACGGTGGTCCAAATAATGTCACAACTTATGTAATGAAAACAATACCATGGAGAAACTCTTCTAAACAGAGAGTATCTAGTCATTGTTTCATGGAGAATGAGATTGATATAGTAATCGTTGTTTTCTCCACCCTCATTTTTCATTGATAGAAGGGAAATAAAGGACTATTCCGGAGTCTCCACATAGAGGACCAAAGGCATTACAAGGATGGTAAGAATCATAACCCTAGTTTTTATAAGGTACTTCATAATATCCACAAAGTAAATCTGGAAATCATCATCGCATTGGTAAATATAATATTTTTCCATGATCCTCAAAATTCTTTACAACTTATTGAGGGACGTAAAATTAAAACATTAATATCCTAGGAAATTTAGAATATAATTATCCTTATTTAATTCTTAAAAATCATTTTAGTATATCATTTTATATTATTTAGACTAAATATAATGCGGTAAACCCTTACATTACAAGGGAACACTTATACATAATATCCATTATCCACAAAAAATAGTTAATATTAAATTAGGTTATCTCTCACTTAATTAAAAATATTCCCAATTTTCCTTTGATATCAAAATTTTTTTTATTCCCCTTAAATATAATGAAAAAATTATTAAAATTTTGGATGAGCATAAAAATCCTCATAGGGGAAAAACGTGGGATTATAGCATAGTATATGAGTTAGAAAGAATAAAATGATGACATATGCACATGATCCTATGTAAACATATAGAAACAAAACATATATAAAATAAAATAAAAATATCATTGAAACAAAGTAATGTTGCCAAAAAAATTAACATGACACAAACATGAATCAAGGAAAACTACCAAGTCAATAAAACATAGTATATAAAGTCCCCTAAGATATTAGGTTTACTCCCTAATCCTACACATGACATCTAATGAGACTAATACAATACCCAATTCATTAGAGTGATATATGGGGGCACCCATTATAATATTCTCATTCATATGTGTTCCACATAAAGAATCAAATATAAAGAATAATCATATAGATTACCCATGGAATGATATGGGTATTATAGTGTTTACTGGAGGCATGAGAAAAGGGTGTAAAAATGGTTTCAAATTAGTACATCACTAGTAAAAATTATCATAAAAAAATTATCCAAATAAGTTGGATGGTATCATAAGATATCATCCTTAAAGAAGCATAATATTTAACAAAGGATGTTGACATAGTAAAAAATAATTAAAATTATATTACTAAAAATTTATTTAGGAAAAAATTATTTTCACTATGAAAATTAATGTTGTTTGAAATAGAGTGATATTATAAAAGAGAATATTTTCATTGAATATTAACTTTTAAAATAGTAATATAATCTTGAAAAATATAAACATGTCATGACCTTGGGAAAATATGTTATTGCTCTATAAGTTAAAAAACACTTCCTCTATATTTTTTTCGAAAAAGTCACAAAGTAACTTGTTTAAAAAAATAAAATACATATCATTAATTTTTTAAAGTAAATTTGAACAAGAATTATAATTAAATTTAAAATAATAATAGAAAAAAATGGGGAGCAATATTAAAAATAAAATATTTTTAATTAAAAGGAAGTTTGACTGGAATCTTTAAAAATATAATTTTTTAAAAGAAAGACCCTCAAAAATATCATATAATGTATATGAGAATTAATAAAATTAATTAAAAATATGTATTCAATATAAATCCATATAAAACAAGAAAAAATTCCAAATAATATATTTTAAAGTCATTTAATAATTAATCATAGTATGACATAATTGAAGAAGTTTGTGTTTAACCCAAATATTAGTAATTGGGTTAAGATTTCCCATTCCACATTGATATCAATTGAATCATATACCATATAAAAGTAATAATTATATAACAGAACGTATAATACTATTAATATAATGGGATCCATGATATGATATACACCACACACAAGAAATGGTGTTGCTAAAGTCATATATATCACATAAGTTAAAGTGATATGAGAAACCCCTACCCCACCGTTATATTTAGTTTTTCCTAGTTAAACCTCTTGAATAATGGTTTAAGGAAGGTTATTAACTAATTTGAGAACTATATTAATATTTATAATACCTTTTGTGATGATATTTTAAGATCATATGACCCATTAATTAATAATATTTCATTATATTCATAGATTCAAGTGTGGTCTTTTCATGGTTTCATGAGTGATTCGTTTATGTATAATTATGGATGCCATTGTAAAATGGAATTAGAAACCCAAAACTATTATGAGATAGTAATGATTTAATTAAATTATTGTAAATGGTCTCACATATCATTTTTTTACTATATGAGGATGATTCATTGGATAAAAATTTGATGATAAATGTTTTGTTTTTTAGTAGTTTTTTCGAACATCACGAACTAGTTTTGTTTTATTCTATATTATAAGTATATACTAATTGTATAAGATTAAATAAGAAATAAAATACATATTTAAATATTATTTAAATAAAATTTTGGTTTTATGAACATCCATGAAGTTGGTAATGGAAAACGAAGAAAATCATTATTCACGGTGACAGTTAACCACCATAATTTGGACACCTGTTTCATTTATTTGAATAAGAGGAGATAAAAAAGGAAATTGATATGACATATTTTATTATAAAAATAAAATTAATGTATATATATATGATTATAAAGTTAACATACATAAATGGATGAAGTATTATCAGATAAAAGAGAATATTAAAAGAAATTAAGAGAGATACATTGAGAAATTATCTCTTGAATATCACCTTCATAAAGGATCCATTAGACCAAAGAATTGGTCTTTGTATGATACTGGAATCATATGTACATTTTTATAGTTTAGAAAATATGGGTTTAATGATATTTTATGAGATTCAAGTCTTATGAGGAGAAATTGGGTGGTAAGGGGTGGTATTTATTATTGAGGAGGTGTGGTTTATGTGATTAAATAATTATAATTTTATATTTAAAGGAAACCACATTAAGATGTAATTAATTTCCATGAATTTGGATGTCAATTAATGTTTTCATGTTTGGATAGGTTGAATAAATACATAAAATCCTTTTAATGTTTGTAATTTATTGTTATTTTAAGCCTTTTCCTTTTAACATTAACACGTTTCATTATTTTACAAATACCTTGGAAATCATTTATTAACCACGATAACCTTTTTATTCTTAATAATTAAAATTAAAATAACAGATAATTTTTAACCCATTACTCACAACATTTAATCAATTTTACCAAATTAAATTCAAATAATTATAAATATTAGATACAAAATTAATCCCACAAAGGTAACTGGAAAGCATGTTTTTAAAGTGGAAAAGTTTAAAAATATTGAAATGTTTTTATCTCCAATTTCAATGTAAAATTTATTAAAATAAAATAAATTGGATTTATTAACATAAAATTGAGGTAATTAAACATTAAAACCAATTTAATAGATAATTTAACTATATAAATAAATTATATAAATATTAGGTTTCAATTAAAATTCAGTATTCTTCACTATTCATCAAAAACTATTTTTTTGAAAAATAAGAAAATTTCATCCTAAGATAATATTTATATTATGATATTAAAAATGATTATTATTTTTTAAAATAAAATTTATAAATGTGAATAAACATATTTTTAATAGAGGTGATCCATTAAAAGGCGATTAAATTGAATTTTATAAAAAAAGGTTTGTTATGCATAAAATTGGATTTATTCTTATCTTAAGACTATGAATCATATTTGATGAATTTAAAAATAAATAATGGATATAAAAAATATAATATTCATTAATACCATTCATTAATAATTATTAAATTTATTCATTATGATAAAATACCATTGTGGGTATAAAAATAGATGCTCAATATCAACACATCCACTATATTAAATTGGTTTTATTTTCATTTATAATTAATTGGTAACCATGGAATTAATTATAAAACATTCCTAAAATGTATATTTTAATAATTTTGTTAATATCATTTAGTCCCCCCTATCCAACGACTAGTTAATAACTATCACATTAAAATGATAATATTTAGTAATTCGATTAAGCTTGAAGTGGGGTATATTGTATGCCATTTAACACAATATTTAATTTTAAAATAATAGAATATTACACTCTATCCCTCCCCATTTACCAAATTGTATCCTTAAAATTTGGAATTAGGATTGAAAAACTAGGATTTTTTATTTTCAAAAAATTTTTTTTGAAATCCCACACCGGAATAAGGGTCAATAAACCATCCATTTGAAAATAGATAAAGGAATGTACTGTAACACCCCGAGCTTCCACGATACGCCTCTCTTTCAATAATGCAATAGCTTGCATTGTACGCAAGTTCGAGTTCTAAAACACCGCGACTAATCAAAGTAGCCGTTATGAATAGTAATAACCACCTTTTAAAATTATAGAAATTTTTTATTTCAAAATGGACTTCTTTTTTGTATTCGTAATATCGAAATTAGCCTATGTTGAATTTTTGGTATTTTTCTGAGAACTTCTAATTTTTTATGAATAGTGAAAATTACTTAAAAACAACTTTTTTAATCAAAATAATTTATAGTGATAAATTATACTATTTAGTGGTTTTAAAGTATAATTAGAATATATTTTTACCATTTTATCCAATGGTGGTCATTATAATTAATTTAACAATGAAATTGGACATAAACAATTGCCAATCTTTTGATATAAATTGTTTCTTAAAAACACGCTATTTGTTGTGACAACGGGAATTAATTATAAAATTAATTAATGCAACTTATATGTTTGGAATTTTGTAAAATAGAAATCATTTTTTAATTCGGAATATCAATTATAGCTTAGGGTGAAATTTTGGCATTGTTCTGAAAAACTTCAATTTTTGATGAATAGTGAAACCACTAAGTGGTAGTTAAATAACTGATTTTTCGTTTAAATGAAATATTACCACTTCTGTGATTTGATTTTCAAAAATCTGACATACATGGTTGTCATTAATAAGTAAAATGTGGTTCAATGAGATTAAAATAATTTTTTGGTGAATAGTAACTTTTAAGTTCTTAATCGCGATTAGAGGTAATTAGTGTAGTTTAAGGTACAAATAATGTTATAATAATATGAGATGAGCATGAAACTTGTACTACTCCTATTGGATGAGTCATGGACGACCAAGACAACCCATGGGTCAACTTGGGGACCACATGGAGCCACTTTAGTTGGAAAATGACATTAATATATATTTATTTAATGTTAAAATTAAATTGACACAAACATGAGTTGTTTTACTAAAACAGTTTTTAAGTGGGGTTACACAAGTCCAAATTTTGATTATAAATATTCATTAGAAAGATAAAAAGATTTCCTACATCATAGTATTTTTTTATAATTTTTAGACATTAAATAAATTAAATTATATATGACATCATGATGATGCAGCGATGACCTCATTATTTAACGATTTAAATAAAATGGGAAGATAATACAAAATACAAGGCTTACACTTATCCAAAGCCAATTGGATGAGGATATTTCTAACCCTTATCACCTTATACTAGAATTATATATGTGTGGGACCTTTAGAATCCGAAAAGCATTGTGTAATAATGTAACATTTCAATCTTTCCAAAAGAGCCCCTCCTCTCCTCTTATAAAAGGCCCCCACCTCTCCCACCTCATTTACACTTTCAAGCCATTTGGTTAGGCCAAACTCTGCCCAAATACTCTCCCAACTTCTCTCCCTTCATCCTAGAAGCTTTACTTTAGTCATAAAGCCATCCTAAGGAGTCCTTTTGATCAAATCAAAAGGAAGAACCCGAAGAAGAGGTAACATTTTCATCACCCTCTTTCAAGTTTCTTTCTTCTTCCACTCCCTCTTTGTTTATTATTTCAATTCTAAAATTATAATTCCAGTATATTCTATATACTGTGATGTTATTATAAATATGGAACAACCATATTCAGTATTCTACCCATCATTTGAATGACATGTCACCATACGTGCGTACGTACGGCTTACCGTCTCCACGTCATGGTGTAATTGTTATTCAATATATTATTATTTAGATGGGTATAATAATGATATGTAATTCATGTAAATAATAAATATAACATGATAATGATTCTTTATATATGATATAATATCCAATTATATATTGTTTTAATATCAAAATAATGATATTGTCGCTCGTGCGTAGGTACGGACTACCGTCTCCACGAACGCGATGAGATTCATTCTCCGTCGTATCCATTCAAGTATAATTATCATTTGATGATTTAAAAATAATGTTTAAGGACATGATATCATTATGGATATGAATAAGATACAACCTATCCATGAAAAACACGACTTACGTAACAAAACATATAAAAGAAAACGAGTAAGTTAACACCCGAAACAACGATAAATCTAAGATATTGTTAACAAAGCAATGTTAAAAGATCATATATGATATCATATGAATGTATATGATTCTTGTATAATTTAATAACAATTATTTCCCCATTATACAGGAGGCTGACCTACCCCAACCAAGGAAAAGTACAAGGTAAGGGTTTACTTCACAACCTCTTCATTATCCAAGGTTGTTTATACATAATTATCTACTGGGACCTCGTTATCATCCACATCTATGTTTCTTAAAAATGTCTTTCAAAACATTTTTACTATTAAATGGAAAATGGGTTAAAGTCATTTATAACCTTATACATTTTTTAAAGGAATCTTACCGTCGTTTTCCAAACAATGTACTTTTTGACCTTTTTGACAAATTTAAGGTAAGAATGTTTTTTTTACTTATACGGAGGGTGCGGCTATTTTCCGCCATTATAACTTCGTCGAAGCTTCCCTAACAAGCTTATAAGAATATTTTCAAAGTAAATGTATTATTTTATAATTATGGGACTTTTAAATGATTTCAAAAAGGAGAGATATTTCTCTCAAATAGCTTTGATTTCATCCATGTCAACATCCTTTGATGGGTTTTAAGTTTAATTGAAATTGATTTATGATACAAAACTTCCATTGAACATTTTGTGAAATATTTGACTGTGGATGTGTTATTTTATACCATCCATAGTTTATGGAGAAATTGTTGACATTTCGTATGCTAGTTTTAATACGAATATTTATGTTATGTTTAAACCTATTCATATGAGGAATGTATTGGACTTAATATGTGACGGGTGGAGCCCGCTATAGCTCCTCGATGAATCGGTTGGTCTCATGAGACAACTAGATGTGGAATTGGCCGAGGCCCTTTCCCAATTTGATTTATGGTTTTGGCCGGGGCCTTAATCATTTTAGACGTATTGGCCGAGGCCTTGAAAATATTTTTCAGAATGTCTGGCATTATACATTCCCTCATTATGAAAGTGGTTATTGATATTTCATGTGATTATTCGTCTAGTAGAATATCCATGTGAGTAAGTAATGGCGTTATTTTATCTTACTTTTTCCATATTATGCTGAAGTTCAAGTTCAATAAGGCTGTTGTTTTAGTTATACATTGCCTTAAATTCTTATGTTTTCTTATAAAAGCTTCCGCAATATTGTTATCCTTACTGAGCATCTGAGTTCACCCCTTTCAATGTTTTAATATTTTCCAGGATGTGAAGAAGTGTATTATGACTGACTTGCAAGAATAGTCAGTAAGGATATGAGTGTGGACTATGAAGACCATGTTATTGTAGTTTGTTTACTTTTTGATGTAATGAAAGAATTATGAATGTATCTAGTGTTTCCAAGGCTACTAAACTAATCGGTCTTTCGAGACTTGATCTTTTGTGATCATTCCAATGTTACGAAGTAATGCACCGACTCTGGGTAGCTGGGGTCGGGGCGTTACAGTTGGTATCAGAGGCAGTTTAGTACTAACCTTGGAAGCTAGATGTAGATAAACTCTGATTAGAGCACATAGCCCAAAGATAGACCTTGAGGATTGGTAGAGAAGAATTTCCTTGAATTTTGGTATTATAGAGATGTTATGAGTTTTCCGAGCAATACATCCCTGTCTGGATACGAGCAGGTAGAGGCGGCTCTGGCACAGATGTACCTAGGGGTAAAACCCGAAAACACCGCTTTGAGCTAGACTCGAACGGGAACTGGTGCACGACAACGGGCCTTGCTGCACTCTTGGTTACGACACTCCCGGGGGATATTCTTAGGATAATTCTCATTTTCTTTACAAACCACTATGAAGGGTTATGAGTATATACTTCCTCAAAGGAAACATTTCTTTTTATGATTATGGATTATATCCATAAATAGTTCAATTTATGTAAAGTATTTTATAAATATGGAATTATGTATTTTATTTCATAAACTAATCTAGTTTATGACATTGTTTAGAAATGGCGCCTAGTGGAAGGAATGGAAATCGTATCAATGCACGCACTCCGTGTAGGGATTTCCCTCCTGCTCAAGATAATTATGGTGGAGCTAGTGATACAACTGGTGCTGATCAGCTTCTCACCGTACTGGGACAACTCACACAGGTTATGAATAATAACCTTACTCATATGGAGCACCCTGATCCGCAACGTGGAGGATCAATTCTAGACCGTTTCATGAGGAAACAACCACCAACCTTCAATGGGAGTACAAATCCTATAGTTGCTGAGCAATGGATAAATTCCTTAGAGAAAATATTCCATGCCTTGGGGAGTAGTGAAAGGGAGAAAGTTGTCATGGCAGTTTACCGCCTCACTGGAGATGCCGATCAGTGGTGGTTGCTGATTCAAAACACAAAGGAAGATGATGACGTATCGAATATGGAATGGAGGGAGTTCAAAGAGCTTTTCTTAGAAAAATACTTTCCTCGTGACCATCGAGCAGATATGGAAAGGCAATTTCTGAGTCTGAGGCAGAAGAAGGATGAGAATGTCGCAAAGTATGAGGCTAACTTTACAAGGTTAGCGAGGCATGCTTCCGATTATATACGTAACCCAAGAAGTAAGATTTATCGTTTCTTTGATGGGTTAAAACCATTTCTCCGTCGAGCTTTAGTATCACAAACCTTCTCATCATACGAAGATATTGTCTCGTGTGCTATCAAGACAGAAAAGGAATTCTCTAAGTCTTATGACAACAAAGTAAAGCAAGAGAAGAAGAGAACGGTGGAACAAGAGACAGATAAAGGGAAAAGGGGAAAGAAGGATTTTCCATTATGTGATAATTGTGGGAAGAATCACCCTGGTACTTGCCTAAAAGGAATGGGAGTTTGTTATAAATGTGGAGAAAAGGGTCACCAGGCTCGTGATTGCAAGGGAAAGAAAGAGGCTATCAAAGTTGAATGCTATAATTGTAGAGAAATGGGTCATTATGAAAATGAATGTCCTAAGCATCAGGGAAACTTACTCAGAAAAGGCCAAGGGATCAAGGACAATCTTATGCTGTTACTACAGTTGAAGCAGAATAACTAATGTATTGGTGCTTTTGGACTGATGGATTATATTTCGGTTATTAGAATAATGTGATATATATATATAAGGATTGTACTGCAGTACTTGTTGATTTCAGTAAGGTTTTAATATGATGAAGGTAATCATATTTTTAGTATGTGACAATAAGAGAAACTTTACTTTGTTTGGGGAATCTGATAAATTGATTTTGGAATTAAGAGACCTTTTAGAGAAAGTCTGGACAGAGGTATTTTGGATAACTATAAAGGTTGGAGTGGATTAAGTTGATCTTTGGATAGTATTGTTTAAGGTTAAAACATTTATGAAGATTATTTTTGGAATAGTATAGTACTATATTTTTAGGAAAAGGACAACCTGCAGGGTGGGGCATAACCCGTCGCGTCGGACAAAGCTGCAGGAATCGAACCCACAACCATAGTGCGACAAGCCTTTATTTCCTACCACTATCCTACAGGAAGTCCTTGGTTATTACAAAATAATTTTACTAATCTAAATTGTATGTGTTAACATTTGGAACCTTATACAATTAGGAAAAGTATAATATTTTTGGGTTCTATTATCTTTTTGAGTGAAAGGTGAGTTGAAGGTTGAAACTCTAATTGTCAGGAATAAATATATATATACCTATCTGTTATTCAATGAATAAATTAATTCTTAAACTTTAGTAAAGGGATATTAAAACAAAAAAATGCGTTATCCTAATACCTTATGTCTTGTTGAACTGATGATATTTTAAATCAACATAGATTGAAGGCTTTGAGGCCCTCAATTTGACAGTTGATTGTGATTGATGACCTCAATCACTCCCTACGAATATTTACGTTTTTCCTCCAATTATATGTCTCTAATTGACACCAATGTTCTCCTAATCAAGATCATAATTGGGTGGTGACTTTTTCATTTCCCTTTCCCTCTTATTAAGGATAAATTTTATTAACCTTATTTCCGATGTGGGTTTTCCACAGAGGTATTTTCTATTTTCAACCTTTTATTTTCAAAGAAAAATATAAAATTGCGAGGACTCAATTTATTGAAGGAGGGGAGAATGTAACACCCCGAGCTTCCACGATACGCCTCTCTTTCAATAATGCAATAGCTTGCATTGTACGCAAGTTCGAGTTCTAAAACACCGCGACTAATCAAAGTAGCCGTTATGAATAGTAATAACCACCTTTTAAAATTATAGAAATTTTATATTTCAAAATGGACTTCATTTTTGTATTCGTAATATCGAAATTATCCTATGTTGAATTTTTGGTATTTTTCTGAGAACTTCTAATTTTTTATGAATAGTGAAAATTACTTAAAAACAACTTTTTTAATCAAAATAATTTATAGTGATAAATTATACTATTTAGTGGTTTTAAAGTATAATTAGAATATATTTTTACCATTTTATCCAATGGTGGTCATTAGAATTAATTTAACAATGAAATTGGACATAAACAATTGCCAATCTTTTGATATAAATTGTTTCTTAAAAACACGCTATTTGTTGTGACAGCGGGAATTAATTATAAAATTAATTAATGCAACTTATATGTTTGGAATTTTGTAAAATAGACATCATTTTTGAATTCGGAATATCAATTATAGCTTAGGGTGAAATTTTGGCATTGTTCTGAAAAACTTCAATTTTTGATGAATAGTGAAACCACTAAGTGGTAGTTAAATAACTGATTTTTCGTTTAAATGAAATATTACCACTTCTGTGATTTGATTTTCAAAAATCCGACATACATGGTTTTCATTAAGAAGTAAAATGTGGTTCAATGATATTAAAATAATTTTTTGGTGAATAGTAACTTTTAAGTTCTTAATCGCGATTAGAGGTAATTAGTGTAGTTTAAGGTACAAATAATGTTATAATAATATGAGATGAGCATGAAACTTTTCCTACTCCTATTGGATGAGTCATGGCCAACCAAGACAACCTATGGGTCAACTTGGGGACCCCATGGAGCCACTTTAGTTAGAAAATGACATTAATATATATTTATTTAATGTTAAAATTAAATTGACACAAACATGAGTTGTATTACTAAAACACTTTTTAAGTGGGGTTACACAAGTCCACATTTTGATTATAAATATTCATTAGAAAGATAAAAATATTTCCTACATCATAGTATTTTTTTTATAATTTTTAGACATTAAATAAATTAAATTATTTATGACATCATGATGATGCAGCGATGACCTCATTATTTAACGATTTAAATAAAATGGGAAGATAATGCAAAATCCAAGGCTTACACTTGTCCAAAGCCAATTGGATGAGGATATTTAGAACCCTTATCACCTTAGCCTTGAATTATATAAGTGTGGGACCTTTAGAATCCGAAAATCATTGTGTAATAATGTAACATTTCAATCTTTCCAAAAGAGCCCCTCCTCTCCTCTTATAAAAGGCCCCCACCTCTCCCACCTCATTTACACTTTCAAGCCATTTGGTTCAGCCAACATCTGCCCAAATACTCTCCCAACTTCTCTCCCTTCATCCTAGAAGCTTTAATTTAGTCAGAAAGCCATCCTAAGGAGTCATTTTGATCAAATCAAAAGGAAGAACCCGAAGAAGAGGTAACATTTTCATCACCCTCTTTCAAGTTTCTTTCTTCTTCCACTCCCTCTTTGTTTATTATTTCAATTCTAAAATTATAACTCCAGTATCTTATATATAATGTGATGTTATTATAAATATGGAACAACCATATTCAGTATTCTACCCATCATTTGAATGACATGTCACCATACGTGCGTACGTACGGCTTACCGTCTCCACGTCGTGGTGTAATTGTTATTCAATATATTATTATTTAGATGGGTATAATAATGATATGTAATTCATGTAAATAATAAATATAACATGATAATGATTCTGTATATATGATATACTATCCAATTATATATTATTTTAATATCAAAATAATGATATTGTCGCTCGTGCGTACGTACGGACTATCGTCTCCACGAACGCGATGAGATTCATTCTCCATCGTATCCATTCAAGTATAATTATCATTTGATGATTTAAAAATAATGTTTAAGGAAATGAAATCATTCTGGATATGAATAAGATACAACCTATCCATGAAAAACACGACTTAAGTAACAAAACATATAAAAGAAAACGAGTAAGTTAACACCCGAAACAACGATAAATCTAAGATATTGTTAACAAAACAATGTTAAAAGATCATATATGATATCATATGAATGTATATGATTCTTGTATAATTTAATAACAATTATTTCCCCATTATACAGGAGGTTAACCTACCCCAACCAAGGAAAATTACAAGGTAAGGGTTTACTTCACAACCTCTTCATTATCCAAGGTTGTTTATACATAATTATCTACTGGGACCTCGTTATCATCCACATCCATGTTTCATAAAAATGTCTTTCAAAACATTTTTACTATTAAATGGAAAATGGGTTAAAGTCATTTATACCCTTATACATTTTTGAAAGGAATCTTACCGTCGTTTTCCAAACAATGTACTTTTTGACCTTTTTGTCAAATTTAAGGTAAGAATGTTTTTTTACTTATACGGCGGGTGCGGCTATTTTCCGCCATTATAACTTCGTCGAAGCTTCCCTAACAAGCTTATAAGAATATTTTCAAAGTAAATGTATTATTTTATAATTATGGGGCTTTTAAATGATTTCAAAACGGAGAGATATTTCTCTCAAATAGCTTTGATTTCATCCATGTCAACATCCTTTGATGGGTTTTAAGTTTAATTGAAATTGATTTATGATACAAAACTTCCATTGAACATTTTGTGAAATATTTGACTATGGATGTGTTATTTTATACCATCCATAGTTTATGGAGAAATTGTTGACATTTTGTATGCTAGTTTTAATACGAATATTTATGTTATGTTTAAACCTATTCATATGAGGAATGTATTGGACTTAATATGTGATGGGTGGAGCCCGCTATAGCTCCTCGATGCATCGGTAGGTCTCATGAGACAACTAGACGTTGAATTGGCCGAGGCCCTTTCCCAATTTGATTTATGGTTTTGGCCGAGGCCTTGACAAAATTTTTCAGAATGTCTGGCATTATACATTCCCTCATTATGAAAGTGGTTATTGATATTTCATGTGATTATTCGTCTAGTAGAATATCCATGTGAGTAAGTAATGGCATTATTTAATTTTACTTTTTCCATATTATGCTGAAGTTCAAGTTTAATAAGGCTGTTGTTTTAGTTATACATTGCCTTAAATGCTTATGTTTTCTTATAAAAGCTTCCGCAGTATTGTTATCCTTACTGAGCATCTGAGATCACCCCTTTCAATGTTTTAATATTTTCCAGGATGTGAAGAAGTGTATTATGACGGACTTGCAAGAATAGTCAGTGAGGATATGAGTGTGGACTATGAAGACCATGTTATTGTAGTTTGTTTACTTTTTGATGTAATGAAAGAATTATGAATGTATCTAGTGTTTCCAAGGCTACTAAACTAATCGGTCTTTCGAGACTTGATCTTTTGTGATCATGCCAATGTTACGAAGTAATGCACCGACTCTGGGTAGCTGGGGTCGGGACGTTACATGTACAAAGTTCTCCTGATATAACACGTACTAGGGTTCCATGTCGGAAAACATTGAAATGGGAGAGAAACATAACAATGTATTTCTGATGGAGGGTAATATAGAACATTTTTATGAGTAATTTAACAACCAAAAACCTTAAATATTTGATGGGTTAATAATCCATTGATTTATGAGTGTGAAAAAGTAATCAAATAACAATTTTTATGAAACATGTTTTATATATTTTAGAAAAAAATTACAATCTAGACTTAGAACATAATGAATTTTACAAAAATAACTCGAATAATTTCATCATTATATTCATCTAAATTTTATGTATTCATGATGATTTTTGAATACTGAGAAGCAACAATATCAACTTCTATGGATACAAAAAATCCACAGAAGTATATATATTTTTTCTTCATATCCGTTTGAATTAATAAAATCAAAAATCATTACTACAAGATATAATATTCCAAAAATAATTAACCTTTTCATGATTAAAAAGTAATTTAATATCTAAAATCAACATTAATACCCAATTTTAGCATATATTATTCCAAAATTATATTTCCTTAAAATTCATTAAAATATTATAGACTAAAAATTAGAAAAAATCAGAAAGATTTGATCACATATTATTCTAATATAAATTTAACATATAAAATATATATCAATCACTCCTAAATTCTGAATCCAAAATGTAATATCCTTAATCATATAATCTATAGTATATGATAATTATTTCAATAATTTACCCGAACCACAATAAATGAAAAAATATTACATTTCTCTAAAATATAATTCAACCTTTATTCCAAAAATAAATTTCAAAAATATTATTCTTACCTTAATTATATAGGATTACCAATATAGAGAACTTATTTAGAAATAAAATTGATCCCTTAATCAAGAAATCAATTTCCAATCCCATGGTTATCAATATGATAAATATATATTCCCAAAATTAACATATCCATTATTAGTTTGATGAAGAAAAACAATTTCATACTAACCAGGACATCACGTAGGATAGTGTTAGTAAATGTACCGTTGTCTCCCTTCAGTTTTGGGTTCAATTACTATGACCATTTCATATGTGGTAGGTTTTCACCCATCCTATTGAATGTCCAATTTATAAAACTATATTAATATAATCCTTATAAAATTTAATAAATTTCAGAGATATCCTCAAAATAATCATTAATATATTAAACAACTAAGGCTATAACATACCACTCATTTTCCAACCCAAAAAGTAATAACCCTTAATTTAATCAAATTCAAAGATCCTATAAATAATAAAGACTTACAATACCTTTAAAAATATACCCCAAAAAAATTGAATGGATTTTTTCTCAAATAAATGTTTTAATAACATAATATTTTGGGTTACATGTACATTAAACATTTATCAAAACTCAATAAATGTCTCCTAAATATATTCACATTTTCAACACTTTTCAACGGTATCAATTCTATCTATCATATGATTCCAAATTTATGAAAAAATATATTTTTAAAGATTACATCAGTGTTCCATGATTCTTACAGTATTTATAAAATAACACTAGATCATAAATTTGAATACTTAATACATTACCACATCCATCATTAAACATTCTTCTTAAAAAAATATTAAAGTTTCATCATCATATTCTTGAATACATCATTAATAAATTCAATGATATGAATTCTATCCTAATGATTCATCAATATCATCCAAAAAATATAGCATATATAGAACATAAGAAAATAAATCATACCATAAATCCAGACATCATTATTTCTTTAGTATCCCCTTTATCTTATGATATGATGAGAAACGTCCTAAAAATAAGTGGTCATATCCTTTTTGTAATTTCACTTTTCAAGGGATATGGTAAAGTTGTGACTTTGAAATAAAATGAACAATATATTGTGACCCATAAACTTTCTGGAGAAAATAAAAGGTATTAGATAATTCAAATAGTTTCTTATAGGTGTTTTTAATACTCCAAAAACTATTAAAACCAATTTAAAACGATGTTGCAATAATATGGATAATAATATCATATTTAAGGGATAAGAAGGTTGTGAATGATAATATTACATCCATACTAACAACAGATACTTATTTCTTATAAAATATCATCATTTAGAAATGAAATGAATAATTATATTTTAAAATGAAAATACTTATTTTAATGATAATATATATAGAAACTCAATAATACCGTAAACATCAAATCCTATATATATAAAATATAATTCCTTTCTAAATATATTCTATAAAAATATCAATAATCTCCAAGAAATTAGTCACTTAAAATAATAAAAGGGGTGTCTATTCATTCAAAATTATAATAAGTTTTATACATAATGATATTTATAACTCTCAAGGAACCATCATAATTTATATTGTTATCTAAACCATGCTCTGATACCAAATATAAGGAATCAGACTTAAACATTACATATCATAGTGAATTTCTATTATATTTAACATTATTACATTCCCTAGAATCATTTTGCTTTATATTTTTAGGGAATTAAGACTAACTCTTACATAATAATCCCTCACCTCATAGGTGGAAACCAATACACCATATCCATTTCATCCACCAAATGAAACTTCTTAAAATAAAAATTGTTATTCATCTCTTCATGAATAATCCTAAAAATTTTCCATCTTTCTCATCATTACCTATATTCCTCCATAAATCCAATAAAAATATTTTAAAATTTTAGATGAACATAATAATCCTTGTAAGGGAAAAACATGGTATTGAAGTATAGTATATGAGTTTGAAAGCACAAAATTATGACATATTAACATGGATCATGAGTGAGAATATATATGAATAACATATAGAACATGGAATCATATGAGCATGGTAACATAGGAAAGTGGCAGAGATATATAAAATGACACAAATATGTGTCAATGATAACTACCAAAACTATATAACATGGTTAACAGAGTACCCTGAGGGATTTTTTTTACTCCCTTATCGTATTCATAACGTCTCATGAGGCTAATACATTACCCAATGAATTGGTTCTCTAATTGGGTTCACCCATTATAAAATTCCGATGAATATTTTTACCATATAAAGAATCGAACAAAAGTAATAATCTAATGGATTACCCATGGAATGGAATGAAGATTGTAATAATTTCATGATTCAAGAATAAAGGGAATATAAAAATGTTATCAAAATAGTACTTCCACATTCAAACTGATCATAAACCATTTAATAAACTATGTAAGCTGGAATCATATGATATCAACCTTAATGAATCATAATATTTGAAAAAAGGATGTTTAAATTGACAAAATACTATAAATTTGATTATTGATTTTTTTTGGAAAATGCCCTTTTTTCTTATAGAATTTATAGATGTTTAAGACAATTATCAATTATGAAAGAGAAAATTTTATCTAAAATTGACCCTATAAAATTGTGATGTATGATTCAAAACATTAAGGCATCAGAATGGAAGAAAAACCCACTTGTGCTATCTGATATAAAAAAGAATTCCATCTGTATTATTCTTAAGAATGTATCAAAGATCCTTGTCTTGAAAATGAAGAAAATTACATTTAAAAAAATGAAAACTAAAATATGATTAAAAATTACTATAAATAATCATTATAGAATAGTAAAAGAATTGTTGTATACAATTTTAGAAAACACAAACATGGTAGAAAAAGGGAGTTTCTAGGGTAACATTAATAAAATAATTTTTTAAAAGAAATACCCCTATACATATAAAATAATTGATGTTATCATTAATAAAGTGAATATAATATATGCATTAACTATAAATACAATTAAAAAAGTATAAATAAAACATAATATATTAAGGAGTAATTTCACAAATAATCTTTGTATAAAATAATCATAGAAGTATAAGTTAATCCCAATGAATGGAAATTGGTAAATAATTCTGTGACCACTTTGTAATCAGATGAATTCTATACCCAACAAAAAAAATAATTATAAAATGAATCATTGAATACTGTGAATATAATGAGTTTCCTAACATGATATATACAAAAAAAATAAAAAGTTGTTACTCATACTTATATCTCACAGATGTAAAAGTGGGACAATAATCCAACCCCTCACACTTCCCATTAGTTTTTAATACTGTAACATCTAGTATAATAGTTTAATTAAAATTTTTAAGTCATTAAAGTTCTATATTAATATTTATAATATATTATTTGATTATTTTAAAAGATCATATGAACCATGCATTTATAATATTTCATTAATTTCTACGTTTAGAATGGTTTTATGATCGGTTCATTTGTGTGTAATTGTGAAATTTATTGTAAAACGGTTTTACTAATATAGAAGTGAATGAAATAGTATTATTTAACTTCCTAAATTATAAATAGTCCCATATAGAAATTTTATTTCATTTATAAGGATGATTTATTTGATAAAATTTTAATAAGAGATGTTCAGTTTATTTTGAGGTTTATCCAAATATCACAAACTAGTTCTGTTATATTTAATATTATAATCATATATTATTTCCAAAATATGAAATAGGTTATTATATACGTATCAAAATATTCATAACAAATATAAAACTTTTATGAAATTCCATGAAGGTGTTAATGTGAAGTGAACAAAATCATTATTTAGGGGAATGTTTAACTATTTTAATTTGGACAATGGTTAAATTTCATTTAATAAAAGGGGGACTATAAATGAAATTTATTTGGGGTATTCCAGTAAGCATTAAACTCATATATATATATATACATGATTTAGTATTTTTAATTTCTTATTTTATAAATGAGGTAGGGAGACAATATAAGAAGAACTTATATGTAACACCCGAGACTTTTATGTTATATAAATCGTCAAAGGAATCTTTTTCTACACAACACTTGCTTGGCTTGCTTTACACGCAATCGCGACCTTCCTCGATAGCTTGCGTCGTACGCAATACCGAGTTTCACTAAACAACAATATGCTATTAAAACTAGCCGTTATAACCACTTTTTGAAATTTTATAAATTTTATTTTTCAAAATGGACTTCATTTTTGGACTCAGAATATCGAAATTAGCCTAGGGTGAAATTTTGGTATTTTTCTGAAAACTTTCAATTTTTGATGAATAGTGAAACCACTAAGTGGTAGGTTAAAAACTGAATTTTGAATAAAACTTAATTTTACCGCTTCTGTGAATGGAATTTTGAAAATCCGACAGACACGGTTGATATCAGTAAGTAAAATGTGGTTCAATGAGATAAAAATAATTTTTTGGTGAATAGTAACTTTTTACTTTTTTTTACCACGGTTAATAGTAAATAGGGTAACTAAGGGTAAATATGATATTAATATTACCCTAACACATGTCCTAATTCTATTGGAAAAGTGTAATTCGACCAAAAACAAACTTAGGAATAAAATATGACCATTTAGGCCCACTTGGATTAGATTAGGACATTTATTATTAATTTATTTAAAGAAGGGTTAAAATAGTTAAAATCAAAGTTTAATAAGTAAATAATTTTTAATATGGGGTTATACATAAGATAAATTCAATAGTAAATATTCATTAGAAAGCTAAAAATATTTCCTACATGATGATATTTTATTTTTAATTTTTAGACATCAAATAATTTAATTTATTTATGACACAAAGATGATGCAGTAATTATCTTATTAATGAAATATTGACAAAATTGATAATATAAATACCAAAATAAATGTAATTTAAGACTTTTTATGAATTCCACTAATTTTGTAGGTTACTATGATATATTAATGTTGATTTAATCAACTTGGTTCGAACATATAATTCTGTTATGACTTTCACAAAAATCATATATCAAATAGTGTCAAAATTGACACAAAATAGTTTTTAAATCAAATATTATATTACTAATTGTTATTTTATTCCTAAAAATCTAAGTTTCGGCCAAATGACTTAGATAAGGATATATATATTAATAATAAACAATTTGGGGTTCGTTTGGCATGTTATAGTAAGTGTATTAACCATATAGTGAAAGAAAACAAAAAGACACGGTAAAAGTTAAATTAATTAACTTAGAGTTAAATCTAATTGATAAGGTTAAAATAATACCCTAAACTTGTCTAAATCCTATTGGTTGATAGGATTTCGACCCATCCCCACTTTAGCTTCGAAATAAGACCCTTTGGAACCATTATAAACCGATTTTGACTTTAATATAAAATAATATTTTGAGATATTCCTAAGGTGCCCCTCTCCTCCCTTATAAAAGGGCACCTCCTCCCCCTCCTCCTCACACCAATTTGAGCACTCAAGCTCGGCCAACCCCTGACATTTTCTCCTCTCCACTTCCCTAGAATAATCCTAGAGGTCCTGGTCTTCTCCAAAGACCAATCTTAGTTCCTTAAGTGGAGGATTCAAAGCAGCGTTCCAAAGAAGAGGTAATATCCATTACCGATCTTTTCAATTTCTTTATTCTTCAACTTCTTCTCCTTTAGTTGTTTCATGATAAAGTAATAACATCATTATTACTTACATACTGATATGTTATTATAAATATGAAACAACCCTAATTCACCTTCTATCCATCCTACGGAAAAAATGAAATCACCGCGCGTGCGTACGTACGGAATACCGTCTCCACGCCGTGGTGTAATCTATTTTCCACCATCACCTTACAAGGATGGGTATAATGGTGTAATGAGTAACTATATATGATTATTATGAAGTAATATTGATACTGAAATAATATATATATATACACTCCAATACAATTCCACGATCATAGGAACGATATCATCACTCGTGCGTACGTACGGAATACCGTCTCCACGATGTGATGCGACTCGTTCTACATGATATTCATTTCATAATGATTATATAAATGAATTGAATGAATGAATATGGTATATACTACACTAATACCATTCTGTAAATGAATTATCTATAACCTAAAGATAAGAATAAGAATTTATTCGACAAAACACGCATAAGAACAAAAAGTTATAAAGACCCGAGTAACAAGTAACAATGAAATATTACTAACAAGAAGCTAATAATATGACCATATATGATATCATATCAATATGTATGATTCTTGAATAAGTCAATAACATTATTTAAACCATTATACAGGAGCTTCGGACACGAACAAAGCAAATCGGACCTAAGGTAAGGGAAAATATCACAATCTCATTTTTATCCGAGATTGTTTATTCGTAAGTATTTACTGGGGTGTATTTTATCATCCACATCCATGTTCCCTCAATATGTAATATTTTTTCCATCCACTTGCACTAGATTAAATCCAATTTTACCCTTAGGTGAGTTTTTAGTAAAGAATATGAAAGGAATCTTTTTTCGTTTTTCCGTACGAGGTACTTTTTGACTTTTCTGACAAAAGTACGAAGAATGTTTTTTTTAACTTATACGGCATGAATGGATTTTTAAAAAATTACTTCAAAGAAGCTTCCTTTACAAGTTTTAAAGTTTATTTTTAATCAACTTCTTTTATTTTAAAGTTGTATGACATGTTATGAAAGGAAAAATGTTTTTGAAGAAGAAAGGATATTTTCCTCAAGAATGGAGTTCAAGTGTTTTATCAAAATTATTTTCCATCTAAGATAATAAAGGGTTCTGTTTTTATCCCTATTATTAAATTGATTTGTTCATGTTGTGATGGAACTATTTTTATGAATTCCTTTATCTTATATGAATTGATTTATGATGTCATGATGTTTCAAGAATCCCATTTTTGTTACATGTGTTATGCGATGATGTATGTTTTATGATTATGTGGCACACATAAGAAAGGATTCATTATAAGATGGGTGGGACCTATATCTCCCTCCAATGCATTGGGTAAAGATTTTATATCTCATGAGATAGACATGGCTGGAACGGAAGGTTATTTCGGTTCAGTGATACAGGACTGAAACGAGGAGTGAACTCGGTTCAGAAAGGGACTTTGTCCACTAAGATAGTCTTGGCAATGAGTCATGACTAACAAGAAATGATTTTCCATGATTATGTGTGCATGCCACAAAGTTTCAAGTCTTATGTTATGATTATGGGGATCTCATTTTCACTTTTATGATTTATTCCATGATAAGATATTATGATCTCTTTTGCAGGTTTTGATTTTCAAAAAGATATGATTTTTTTTTATTTTTTTTTATTTGCCCTTGCTGAGCATTTGAGCTCACCCTTTTATGTTTTCTTTTCCCCAGGTCAGGAAGATGGATATTAAGTAGAATATGGGAGACACTGTAGAATATTTATGAACCAGTTGTTTATGTTTCCCAGTTTCTAAAGACACTATACCTATACGGTCCTTTGTGGTTTTGTCATATGTTTTAATAAGTGTGCTTCAATTTTGAAGTATTAACAATGTATGTATAGTATGGGTCTCTATAGTTGGTATCAGAGGAAAGGTATAGTCAACCTTTGGAAACTAGGATGTGAAAGCCTTAGTAAGAACCCTAAGGATAAGTCTAAGCATAGAACACAATCTTAGAAATGGCCATGAATAACATAGGATAAGACCATAAGCATGAAAATTTTATTCTTGAATTATGTGGTTTTCCTATTATAATTAGTGTTGCTCACACTATTCTTCTTGGTTTTAGTCAATGGCTGGAACCCGAATGAACCGTGTTAATGCGGAATGCGATGGGCAATGCAATGATTGTCCCCCTGAGCAACCAAACGATATGGGAGCTGGAATGAAAAATCTTGTAGCCATGCTCACACAACTTTCTCAAGCTATGAATCATGCAGGATTTCCAAACGAGCAAAGGAGGGAGCAACATTCTGTTGAATCCTTCATGAGGCAGCGTCCACCTTCTTTCAGTGGGTCTACTGATCCATTAGTTGCTGAACAATGGATTAGTACTACTGAAAAGATATTTTCAGTTCTTCAATGTTCTGAACATGATAAAGTCATCCTAGCAGTGTATCGTTTGGAAGGAGATGCTGATCAATGGTGGAATCTTATTAAGAATATGAGGCAAAGGGATGAAATTGAGTCTATGGAATGGGACGAGTTCAAGAACTTATTTTTCAATAAGTACTTCCCTCGTATTCTCCGAACAAAGATGGAGAAAGAGTTCCTTGAACTGAAGCAAAGGGATGATGAATCTGTTAGTACCTATGAAGCAAATTTTACAAGACTTGCAAGGTACGCTTCTGGTATTATTATCCAACCTGAGAGTAAGATCGATCGATTCTTTAGTGGCTTAAAACCAAGTCTTCGAAGGGCGTTAGCCATAAGGGACTTCAATAGCTACGAGGAAATCGTTCGATGTGCTCTCAAAGTCGAGATGGAGATTGGAGTAACCCATCAGTCACATGGGTTTGATAAGAAGAGGAAGATGGAATTCAAAGGAAACTCTAAAGAGCACACTGAAAAGAAGATGAACTTTCCCTTATGCTCAAAGTGTGGAAAGAAACATGGAGGGAGTTGTCTTAAAGGGACAAGTAAATGTTTTAAATGTGGAAAGGAAGGTCATCGGGCATTTGAATGCCGTGATAATGGGAAGAAGATGTCTAATGACGCAAACAAAGGAAGGGATACACAGAATGAACCTACTACACTTCAATGTTTCAAGTGCAAGGAGATGGGGCATTATGCCAATCAATGCCCAAATCCAAGGGTTGATGATGATGGTCGACGTCAACAAACTCTTAAGGCTAAAGACAAAGGAAAGTCACATGCAATTTCTATCAGCGATGTGGAGTACGATAACGATGTGGTGAAAGGTACACTTACCATCCACTCTAAAGTAGCAAATGTTTTATTTGATTCTGGATCCACCCACTCTTTTATTTCTGAAGACTTTTCTAAGGGTATCACCGTATTACCTCAACAATTAGATGTTGAGTTAGCTGTGACAACACCTAATGGCACATCAATCGCATCAAAAGTTTATAATTCTTCTCCGATCGAAGTTTGTGGGAAAGTGCTTCCTGCAAATCTTGTGATCCTTCCTTTAGTGGAATTTGATGTGATTCTTGGCATGGATTGGCTTTCTCTACATGGAGATCATATCAATTGCCAAAGAAGGGAAGTCACATTTCATATTCCAGATCAATCTACGATCGTATACCAATGCAAGGATGAACATAACCTTCCAGTGGAAATTTCTTCCATCTTATGGGTATTGATTCCACTAAATGAAGGTTATTTATCTCAAATGGTTGGTGAGAAACTCACGATTAAGAATATGCCCATTGTACGGGAGTTTGATGATGTCTTTCCAGAGGAATTACCAGGTCTTCCACCAAATCGTGAAGTTGAGTTTTCAATAGAACTCGTACCGGGTGCTTTGCCTATTTCAAAGACACCTTATAGAATGGCCCCAATTGAGTTGCAGGAATTGAAGAAGCAACTCCAAGAGAATCTTGATAAGGGATTCATATGCCCTAGTGCGTCACCTTGGGGAGCACCTGTTCTATTTGTTAAGAAGAAAGATGGATCAATGAGACTCTGCATTGATTATCGAGAACTTAACAAGATCACTATCAAGAACAAATATCCTCTCCCACGCATTGATGACTTATTTGACCAACTACACGGAGCTCAATACTTTTCCAAGATTGATCTTCGTTCGGGGTATCATCAATTAAGGGTCAAAAGGGAGGATATACCAAAGACGGCTTTCCGTACAAGGTATGGACACTATGAATTTATAGTGATGCCATTTGGTCTTACTAATGCTCCTGCTATCTTCATGGATCTAATGAATAGAGTCTTTAGAGACTATCTTGATCAATTTGTGGTAGTCTTTATAGAAGATATTCTTGTCTATTCAAAGAGCAAGGAAGAGCATGAAGATCACTTGAGAATTATATTGAAGACCCTGAGAAAGGAGAAGCTTTATGCCAAATTTACCAAGTGTGAATTTTGGCTTCAAAAAGTTGCATTTTTGGGTCATATAATCTCAAAAGAGGGGATATCTGTGGATCCAGCAAAAACAGAAGTTATTGAAAGATGGTCAAGACCAACAACAGTAACTGAGATCCGAAGTTTTCTTGGTTTGGCTGGATATTATCGACGTTTTGTAAAAGATTTTTCACGATTATCTAATCCAATCACCAAGTTGACTCGGAAGGGAGTTAAGTTTGTCTGGACAGAGGAATGTGAAGAGAATTTCAAGGAGTTGAAAAGAAGGTTATCCAGTGCACCTGTGCTCACACTGCCTTGTAGTGGAGAAAGGTTTGTGATCTACAGTGATTCATCCAAGAAGGGATTGGGGTGTGTTCTTATGCAAAATGATATGGTGATAGCTTATGCCTCACGACAGTTGAAAATCCATGAGCAAAATTACCCAACACATGATTTGGAGTTAGCTGCGGTAATCTTTGCATTAAAGATTTGGAGGCATTACCTTTATGGTGAAAGGTGTGATATTTATACTGATCATAAAAGTTTAAAGTATATTTTCACACAAAAGGAGTTGAATATGCGTCAAAGAAGATGGTTGGAGATGATTAAGGATTATGACTGCTCAATCCATTACCACCCTGGGAAAGCAAACAAGGTGGCAGATGCATTAAGTCGACAAGACCATGCTAGTTTATCCATGATGAGGATCACAAAAGATCCAATATTTATGGATTTACAAAGGATGGATCTTGGATTTATAATGGAAGGGGAAAAATCGTATCTTTCTCAAATGAATGTTCAACCATCTATACATGTGAAGATTAAAGAGGCACAAAAAGAAGATGTCGAGTTACAAAAGAAGGTGAGAAATGTTCCTGAATTCAACCTTGATTGTGATGGGATAATAAAGTTCAGGAATCGGGTTTACGTTCCTCCCATCCCCGAATTAAAGAAAGAGCTGCTGGATGAGGCTCATAGTTCATCATTCTCTATTCATCCTGGAAGCACGAAGATGTATAGGGACCTGAAAGAGTACTTCTGGTGGGATGGCATGAAAAGAGATGTTGCTGAATATGTCTCTCGATGATTGGTTTGTCAACAAGTTAAAGATGAGAGACAGAAGTCTAAGGGGATGTTACAACCATTACCCATACCCGAATGGAAATGGGAAAACATCACTATGGACTTTGTCACAGGACTTCCTAAAACATCCAAAGGCAGTAATGCTATCTGGGTCATAGTTGATCGTCTTACAAAGTCTGCACACTTCATTCCTATTAGAGAGGATTTCTCTCTAGATCAGCTTGCCAGGATATATGTAAAGGAAGTGGTAAGATTGCATGGAGTACCACTTTCTATTATATCTGATCGGGATCCGAGATTTACCTCGAAGTTCTGGCGAAGTCTTCAGCATACTCTGGATACAGAGTTGAGTTTCAGCACTGCTTATCATCCCCAGACAGACGGTCAGTCTGAGAGAACAATTCAAACCCTAGAAGATATGTTGAGAGCTTGCTCTATGGATTTTAAAGGAGGTTGGGATCAACACCTACTTTTGGTGGAATTTTCTTATAATAATAGCTTTCACTCCAGTATTCAGATGGCTCCTTATGAAGCTCTCTATGGAAAGAAATGCAGGACTCCAACTTGCTGGGATGAAGTTGGGGAAAGAAAGCTATTAGGACCTGATCTCGTTGATGAAATGGCAGAAAAGGTCAGATATATTCAACAACACATAAGAGCAGCTCAGAGTCGACAGAAAAGTTATGCCGACAACCGAAGAAAAGACCTAGAGTTTGAAGTGGGTGATAAAGTGTTCTTACGAATATCTCCCTGGAAGAGGGTTATGAGATTTGGAAAGAAGGGGAAGTTGAGCCCTAGATATATCGGTCCTTTCGAAATACTGGATCGTGTTGGGAAGGTAGCTTACCGATTGGCGCTTCCACCGAATCTCTCTCAAGTTCACGATGTGTTCCATGTATCTCTCCTGAGAAAGTACATACCAGATCCTTCACATGTACTCAGCTCAGAAGTTGTACCGCTGGAGCAAGATCTTTCTTATGAAGAACAGCCGATAGAGATTCTGGATCGTAGCAAAAAAGTCCTACGAAACAAGACCACTCGCTTGGTGAAAGTTTTATGGAGGAACCACCAACTTGAAGAAGCTACATGGGAGCTTGAGGATATGATGAGGGAGAATTATCCTCATCTGTTTGTTACAAAGTGACGAATTTCGAGGGCGAAATTATTTTTAAGGGGGGTAGAATGTAACACCCGAGACTTTTATGTTATATAAATCGTCAAAGGAATCTTTTTCTACACAACACTTGCTTGTCTTGCTTTACACGCAATCGCGACCTTCCTCGATAGCTTGCGTCGTACGCAATACCGAGTTTCACTAAACAACAATATGCTATTAAAACTAGCCGTTATAACCACTTTTTGAAATTTTATAAATTTTATTTTTCAAAATGGACTTCATTTTTGGACTCAGAATATCGAAATTAGCCTAGGGTGAAATTTTGGTATTTTTCTGAAAACTTTCAATTTTTGATGAATAGTGAAACCACTAAGTGGTAGGTTAAAAACTGAATTTTGAATAAAACTTAATTTTACCGCTTCTGTGAATGGAATTTCGAAAATCCGACAGACACGGTTGATATCAGTAAGTAAAATGTGGTTCAATGAGATAAAAATAATTTTTTGGTGAATAGTAACTTTTTACTTTTTTTTACCACGGTTAATAGTAAATAGGGTAACTAAGGGTAAATATGATATTAATATTACCCTAACACATGTCCTAATTCTATTGGACAAGTGTAATTCGACCAAAAACAAACTTAGGAATAAAATATGACCATTTAGGCCCACTTGGATTAGATTAGGACATTTATTATTAATTTATTTAAAGAAGGGTTAAAATAGTTAAAATCAAAGTTTAATAAGTAAATAATTTTTAATATGGGGTTATACATAAGATAAATTCAATTGTAAATATTCATTAGAAAGATAAAAATATTTCCTACATGATGATATTTTATTTGTAATTTTTAGACATCAAATAATTTAATTTATTTATGACACAAAGATGATGCAGTAATTATCTTATTAATGAAATATTGACAAAATTGATAATATAAATACCAAAATAAATGTAATTTAAGACTTTTTATGAATTATACTAATTTTCTAGGTTACTATGATATATTAATGTTGATTTAATCAACTTTGTTCGAACATATAATTCTGTTATGACTTTCACAAAAATCATATATCAAATAGTGTCAAAATTGACACAAAATAGTTTTTAAATCAAATATTATATTACTAATTGTTATTTTATTCCTAAAAATCTAAGGTTCGGCCAAATGACTTAGATAAAGAAATATATATATTAATAATAAACAATTTGGGGTTCGTTTGGCATGTTATAGTAAGTGTATTAACCATATAGTGAAAGAAAACAAAAAGACACGGTAAAAGTTAAATTAATTAACTTAGAGTTAAATCTAATTGATAAGGTTAAAATAATACCCTAAACTTGTATAAATCCTATTGGTTGATAGGATTTCGACCCATCACCACTTTAGCTTCGAAATAAGACCCTTTGGAACCATTATAAACCGATTTTGACTTTAATATAAAATAATATTTTGAGATATTCCTAAGGTGCCCCTCTCCTCCCTTATAAAAGGGCACCTCCTCCCCCTCCTCCTCACACCAATTTGAGCACTCAAGCTCAGCCAACCCCTGCCATTTTCTCCTCTCCACTTCCCTAGAATAATCCTAGAGGTCCTGGTCTTCTCCAAAGACCAATCTTAGTTCCTTAAGTGGAGGATTCAAAGCAGCGTTCCAAAGAAGAGGTAATATCCATTACCGATCTTTTCAATTTCTTTCTTCTTCAACTTCTTCTCCTTTATTTGTTTCATGATAAAGTAATAACATCAGTATTACTTACATACTGATATGTTATTATAAATATGAAACAACCCTAATTCACCTTCTATCCATCCTACGGAAAAAATGAAATCACCGCGCGTGCGTACGTACGGAATACCGTCTCCACGCCGTGGTGTAATCTATTTTCCACCATCACCTTACAAGGATGGGTATAATGGTGTAATGAGTAACTATATATGATTATTATGAAGTAATATTGATACTGAAATAATATATATATATATACTCCAATACAATTCCACGATCATAGGAACGATATCATCACTCGTGCGTACGTACGGAATACCGTCTCCACGATGTGATGCGACTCGTTCTACATGATCTTCATTTCATAATGATTATATAAATGAATTGAATGAATGAATATGGTATATAATACACTAATACCATTCTGTAAATGAATTATCTATAACCTAAATATAAGAATAAGAATTTATTCGACAAAACACGCATAAGAACAAAAAGTTATAAAGACCCGAGTAACAAGTAACAATGAAATATTACTAACAAGAAGCTAATAATATGACCATATATGATATCATATCAATATGTATGATTCTGGAATAAGTCAATAACATTATTTAAACCATTATACAGGAGCTTCGGACATGAACAAAGCAAATCGGACCTAAGGTAAGGGAAAATATCACAATCTCATTTTTATCCGAGATTGTTTATTCGTAAGTATTTACTGGGGTGTATTTTATCATCCACATCCATGTTCCCTCAATATGTAATATTGTTTCCATCCACTTGCAATAGATTAAATCCAATTTTACCCTTAGGTGAGTTTTTAGTAAAGAATATGAAAGGAATCTTTTGTCGTTTTTCCGTACGAGGTACTTTTTGACTTTTCCGACAAAAGTACGAAGAATGTTTTTTTTAACTTATACGGCATGAATGGATTTTTAAAACATTACTTCAAAGAAGCTTCCTTTACAAGTTTTAAAGTTTATTTTTAATCAACTTCTTTTATTTTAAAGTTGTATGACATGTTATGAAAGGAAAAATGTTTTTGAAGAAGAAAGGATATTTTCCTCAAGAATGGAGTTCAAGTGTTTTATCAAAATTATTTTCCATCTAAGATAATAAAGGGTTCTGTTTTTATCCCTATTATTAAATTGATTTGTTCATGTTGTGATGGAACTATTTTTATGAATTCCTTTATCTTATAAGAATTGATTTATGATGTCATGATGTTTCAAGAATCCCATTTTTGTTACATGTGTTATGCGATGATGTATGTTTTATGATTATGTGGCACACATAAGAAAGGATTCATTATAAGATGGGTGGGACCTATATCTCCCTCCAATGCATTGGGTAAAGATTTTATATCTCATGATATAGACATGGATGGAACGGAAGGTTATTTCGGTTCAGTGATACAGGACTGAAACGAGGAGTGAACTCGGTTCAGAAAGGGACTTTGTCCACTAAGATAATATTGGCAATGAGTCATGACTAACAAGAAATGATTTTCCATGATTATGTGTGCATGCCAAAAAGTTTCAAGTCTTATGTTATGATTATGGGGATCTCATTTTCACTTTTATGATTTATTCCATGATAAGATATTATGATCTCTTTTGCAGGTTTTGATTTTCAAAAAGATATGATTTATTTTTATTTTTTTTATTTGCCCTTGCTGAGCATTTGAGCTCACCCTTTTATGTTTTCTTTTCCCCAGGTCAGGAAGATGGATATTAAGTAGAATATGGGAGACACTGTAGAAGATTTATGAACCAGTTGTTTATGTTTCCCAGTTTCTAAAGACACTATACCTATACGGTCCTTTGTGGTTTTGTCATATGTTGTAATAAGTGTGCTTCAATTTTGAAGTATTAACAATGTATGTAAAGTATGGGTCGTTATATTATAAGTGGGTAGAGAGTATATGATAGGGGTTTTCATGTATTTTAGAAGCATATAGGATTATGAAGATAAATGGGGTGGTGAGTAGTGGTATTTATATTTAATGATGGCTAGTTTTAAGATAACAAATAATGAAAATTTTATATATATAAAACAACACTTTGAGGTGGCATTAATTATTACGAACTTAGATGATAATTAATATTGTAATGGCTTGTTAGTATATAGAAAGACATAAAAAAAGAATTAAATGATGTAATTTTTAGGTATTTTAAGACATTACCTTTTAACTTTAAACTATTTCATTATTTTACTCATACCAAAAGAAATATTTCTTTTATTATTGTAAATGTTTTATGAATGAAAATGAAAATGAATATACAACATAATTTGGACCGTATGTTTCTAAATATGGAACGCATTTCACAAAATTCATTTCATATCATAGTCATAAGATGCAATGAGAAAGAGAATTTTTAATGTAACAAAGGACAAAAGTTTTAAATGTTTTATATCCAATTTCAATGTGAAATTAAATCCAATAACCTAAATTGGATTTTTCAATGTTTATTTTAACTAATTATACTTTAAAATCAAATTAAAATATAATTTAATTATATAAATTAATTATATAAAAATGGAATTTTCAATTTAAATTCAATATTTTTCACTATTCATCAATAAATGAAACTTGTTCATTAAATAAAAAAACCCTAATCTAATTTAGATACTCCTATTTAAAAAATAAATTTTATTTTTTCATGTATAATTTAAAATAGTTTCTAAATTTATTTTTAAAATAGGTTCACCATTAAAAAAAGTCAATAGTCTCTTTTTGAAAAATGTATATTTTTAAGCTTAAAATTTGATATATTCTAATCTTAATCCTATCAAACTTATTGGATAAATTGAAAATCATTTCATTGGATATAAAAAAATATAAATTTCATTAATATCTTTCACTAATAGTCATTAATTTATTTAATTCTGTTGAAATGTCATTGTGTGTGTGAAAATGTTTTTTAAATAAAAACACAACCCTTATATTCAATTGGTTTTAATTTTAACATCTAATTAATTAGTAAAAAATGAATTAATTTGATAATTATGTGTAAACTATATTTTCAAAATTTAGTTAATATAATTCATTCTCACTATTCTAATGACTAGTTTATAACCATCACTTTAAAATAAAAATATTTAGTCATTTGTTTATGCTCGATGTAGACTTAGTGTTTTTTTAAATCTCAAAATGTTACATTCTCCTCCCCCTTTAATAAATAGTGTCCTTCAATGAAAATTATTATAGTTTATATGATGAAAAAATAAATTGATCTCCAAAATTAAATAGTAATACCCAAAGATTAACATATATTATTAAAAAAATAAACATCATTAAAATTACTCAAAATATTATAGACTTAAATTTGAAACCCAAAAATTAGAAGGCTATTATCACCAAGTCTTACATGATAAATTTATAATTTAATAGAAATATTAATAACTCCAAAATTCTAATAAAAAAATGAATTATATTTAATTATAAAATAATAATGATATTCTAATTATTTCTTAATTAACTCGAATCACCATAAATACAAAATAAAATCCTATATTAAATTAAATCCCAATAAAACATTACTACTAAAATGACCATCAATAATTTTTTTACACTAATCATATAGGATTCCCAAAATAATGAACTTCCTTTGATATAAAATCGATCACCTAATCCCCAAATCAGTTTCAAATCCCATAGTTACCAAGATGTTAATCACATGTTACCAAAATGATCATATACTTTATCTGTTCGATATAGAAATAAAATTGCACACTAACAAAGAAATCATCTAGGCTAGTGGTAGGTGATATACCCTTGTCACCCTTAAGTTGTGGGTTCAATTACTACAACCATTCTGGTCATGATGGTTGTCACTCATCCTGCATGTTGTACTTTCTCTGAAAATATATTAATTTAATCCTTAAAAAATAATAAACATGTCATAATCATCCTAAAAAATAATACTTGATATATTAAACCGCAATGGTTATCCAATACGTCTCAATTTTTATCCCCAAAAAGTAATTATCCATAATTTCCTCAAATTCAAAGATCATATAAACTAAAAAGAATGATGATACTCATTAAACATCTGCCCATAAAAAGTGAATGCATTGCTCCTCAATTAATCTTTTTAATATCCTAAACATATTGTTTATATGTTTCTAATTTTTTTTATCAAAAAATAATAAATTTCATCAAAAAATTATCACCATTTTACCACTTTTCATTTGTATCGATTCTATTAAACATATGTTTCATAATTTTTGAAAGAAACAAAATATTGAAAAAAGAAAAGGCATTCCATGATTTCTGTAGTATTTTAAAAATTATAAAATATCATAAATTTGAATAATTAATAAATAATCACGTTCTTCATTCCACATACTTCATAAACTATTAATCATTCTATATCATCATATTATTTAATATTTTTTTCAAACATTCAATTATTTTAATTATATCCTTATGATTCATCAATATCATCATAATAATGTAGCGTACAAAGAACATATGAAAACAAATCATACAATAAATTTAAAAATCAAGATTTATTTACTATCCCCTTTATGTTATTAAACGATGGGAAACTTCCATAAAGTAAATGGTCATGTCTTTTTTAGAAATTCACTTTTTGATAGAGATGGTAATGTTGTGTCTTTGAAATGAAATTAACAAGATACCATGTCCTAAAAAAATATTTGGGGAAAATAAATGGTGTTGTATAATTCAAACAGTTTATTTTTGATAATTTGAATACTTTGAAAGCTACCAAAATAATTTCCACAAGCTTATAAAATAATATTAAAAATCAAATCACCCATATGGGATATGATGTTTATGAAATATCACATTACTTACATATAAATAACGATTCTAAATCTGTATAAAAGAACATCATTAAGACATGAAATTAATTATTTCATGTGAAAATGAAAATAGTACATTTAAGGATAATACCCATAGAATATTTATAATAATTTGACCATACAATCCATTATACGTAAATCAATTACCATTTAAAAAAATCTCTATAAATTATCATTAATAACAAATAAATTAATCACATTAAACAATAAATGGGGTGTCTAAGACATATATCTTATAATAATATTTAAACCTATAAACACTTTATTAATATTCATAAATATTAAGAAACCATCATAATCACTAATTTTATTTAAACCATTCTTTTATTATGACTATAAGGAGCTGGCATTAAACATTAATTATCCTAGAGAATTTTGAGTAGATTTAAAAATTATTTGATTCCAAAAAAAAATTCGGTTTATAGTTTTTGGGAATTTGGACTAACTCTTACATAGTAATCCCTTACATTTCAAGTGGAATCTTATACAAATTATCCATTTTTTAACAATTGATGATTTTTAAAATAAAACATGTTCTCTCTCTCTTATTATAAAAAAATATTCACAATTTTCCCTTGATGTCATCAATATTTCATTTCCCATTTAAATCTAGTGAAAACATTTCAAAACATTGGATGAGCATAAAAATTGTAGTTAGATAAAAAAGGGGATTGAAGCATAATATTGATTTATAATGCATAACAGAATAGAATATAGATAGGTACCATAAGTAAAAATTTAGAGGCATAACATATTGAATATGTAATCAAATGATCATGGAAATATAGTAATGTGGGAGTGATATATAACAAGACACAAACATGAGTCAAGGATAACTACCAAGGAAAGATAAAATTGTGGAAAAGTCCCTAGAGATTTTATATTTACTCCCTTATCCTATACAAAATAATCATGACACTTAGACATTACAAAATTCATTGGACAACTCTCTAGGTGCATATATTATAACATGATCATACACACGGGTGACCCATAAAGAATAAAACATAATGATTAATCATAAAGATTACCCATGTAATGAAATGGTTATTGTAATATTTTAATGAGACATGACCGAATATAATATACAAATTCAATAAAAATAGAACATCTCTGGTCAAACTTATCATAAACAATTTAATAAAATATGGGACATGGTATCATAAAATATCAACCTCAATAAATAATAAGGTTCCACAAATATGATGACATTGATGAAAATAATCTAAATTATATTAGTGAAAATGTATTTATGAAAATACACTTTTCACATTAGAAATTGAATATGTTTAAAATACCACACAATAAGAAAAGAGGAAATTTTCATTGACGATGAGCATGAAAAATTATAATGTAATCTTCAAAACATTAAGTCATCATGATGATAGGAAAATCTTTTCATGCTGAATAAGTTAAAATAAAATTCAATACACATTTTCTTAAGAAAAGTCTCAAATAACCCTATTTAGAAAATTAAAAAATATACATTTTAAAAAATTTAATGAAAAAAATGAGAAAAACATACATTAAACAATCATATGATAATAGTATAAATAATTTTCAAACAATTTTAGAATAAAAAAACATGTAATAAAAAGTGTGTTTTAAGGGAAACATTAAAAACATACTTTTTTAAAAGGAAATACTTTATAAATATTATACCATTAATCTAAGAATTGATAAAATAAAGAGAATACGTGCATTCACTATAAATACACATAAAAATATAAAAAAAACATTGGATATTTAAAATTAATTTCACAAATATGCTATGTGTGACATAATCTATGAAGTTAATGTTTAACCCAAAGAATAGAAATTGGGTTACAAATTCCCTTACCACATTCCATTCAGTCAAATCCTATGCCCCATAAAATTAACAATTATTAAATTCAACATTTAATACCATGAATATAATTTGATAAATGATATTATATACACTGCACAAAAGATATAATGATGAATAAGACATATTTCCCATCGATATAAAAGTGAGATGAGAAAACACTTCCCCACATTACCCATTAATTTTTAATATTTTAACAACTTTTATAATTCTTTAAATAAATTTATTAACTCATTAATAAACTATATTAATATTTACAATAATGTACGTGATGATTTTATAAGACCATATGACCCATTCATTATTAATTTTTCATTATTTTTAGGGTTTCAGGTTCCTTCATTTCATTATCTCATGATCTGTGCATTTTTGTATAATTATGAATGTTATTGTAACATGTGATTTAAAATATAGATGTGTAATAAAATAATATTAATTAAATTTCATAATTATAAATGTTCCCATATATTATTATTTTTCTTATATTGGTATTATTCATTTGATAAAATGTTAATGATAATTGTTTAGTTTATTTTTGGTAGTTTCTCAAAACATCATGAACATGTTCTGTTTTATTTAATATTATAAAAATATATAAGTTGTATAAATTAAATAGGTTTTCATATACCAATTAAAATATTATTTAACAAGAATAATAACTTTATCTCAGTCCATGAAGGTAGTAATTGATAGCAAACAAAATAATTATTCATAATGATGGATAACCTCTATATTTAGGATAACAATTTCATAACATTTAATAAGAGGATATTATGAATGAAATGGATATAAGATAATAAATTAGAATCATAAATCATATTTATACACGTGATTAAATAATTATCATCCCTTTATGAATTAAGGATGTGGGGAGAATGTAGTTGAAGAAATGAAATTAAGAGAGGTGCTTTCATAAAATTACCTCTTCAATATCACCTCCTCGAAGGATGTGGAAATTGTATTTGGATTATACCATAACCTCATGATCATAATGAGAATATATTTTAGAGTTTCTGATAGTGATTTTATTATTATCATGTTTTTTTAGGATAATTGGGGTGGTGAGTGTGGTATTTATAAGGGAGGATGGGTGGTTTTATGTTATTAAATAGTGATTGTTTTATATTTAAAGACAACCTCATTGAGGATTCATTATTTTCCATGAATTTGGGTGATATTTATGGTTGTAATGTTTTTATAGGGTTGGTAAATATCTCAAAAATCTACTGAAGTTTGTAATTTTTATATATTTTAAGCCTTTACCTTTTAACATTAACCCGTTCCATTATTTTACCTATACCGTGGTAAGTATTTTTTTTACAAGGGTGAATTTTTTATGCATAAATATGAAAATTACTATACCACCTGATTTTTAACTAGTTACCCCAAATATAAAATATATTTTACCAAATTAAATTTACATAATTTAAAAAATTATATTTTAAATAAATCCTACAGATGCAACAGGAAAAACAATTTTTTAAATTGATAAAGTTAAAAAGTATGAAATGTTATATATCCAATTTCAATGTCGAATTGATTAAAATGACCTATAATAGATAAATCAATGAATAATATAAATAATTACTCATTAATATCAATTACAAATATAATTTAAATATAAAAATAAATTATATAAAAATATAGTTCACTATTAAATTTTAGTATTTTTCTCAATTCATCAAAAAATGAAACTTCTCTGACAAATAAAAAAATTTCAACCTAATATAATTTTGAAAATGTTACTTCAAAAATTAATTCTATTTATTCAATTATTATTTATATAAGTGTATAAATTTAGTTTTAAAATAGTTGCACTATTAAAAGGTGGAAAATTTGACTTTTAGAATAACATAGATTATTAGGTTTAAAATTAGATCAATTATTATCTTATGCCTATCAAATTTATTAGAAGAATTTGAAAAAAATGTATAAAAAACATATAAATTTCATTAATATATTGAAAAAATATTTATTAATTTAATTTATTAAGGATAAAATTCCATTGTGGTAATAAAATAGTGTTTTTATAAAAACACGTAATTAATATTAATTTAGTTTTATTTTAATTTCTAATAAATTGGTATCCAATGAATTAATTTGAAAAACATCTAAAAACTATATTTTCATAATTTATTTGATCTAATTCATTCCATCCACTCCAATGGCTAGTTGATAACTATCACATTAAAATAAAAATATATAGTATTTTATTTATGCTCGATGTGGTGTATCTTTAGTATGACATTGAACATGGTTTTTTATTTTAAAATATCATGACGTTACAACTGCCATCCATATTTTCAATAAAAACCATATGTTGGGATAGTTTCTTTAGAGACCTATCCACACCCGAATATTTATCAACGGAGAAATTTGAATGATGGCCTTGACTTTCCTTATATCAACCTCAATACCTCTATATCTTGTGATCGATCTAATATGTTTTATAGAGGTAACCTATAATATGCACATCAAGGGTATCATCTTCAAATTTTTTGAGAAAAAGATTTCGAAAGCATTATTATGATCCTTGACATGGTCTTGGTGATTGAGTGATTTGAACATCAGATCAACCACACATCCATCCACCAATGTATATAAAATCATGTTAAAGAGATTTTACATGGGTAGCTAGTATGGGACTCCAACATTCTTAGAGGAAAAGGGAGTCACCTGATAGAATAAATTCCCTCAATGTTCCCTAAATAGGTGGACTCCACATCCTAGGGGGTAATTGAGATATGATTATAACAATAGTGTCCATCCATGAAAGAGAGGTTTTGAAGCCCAGCCATAACTTCAATCAACAGATCTATCACAAAAAGTTGAAATAATATTTTAGAGAATGGAGGTTGAGGTATCAGAAGTCGATGCAGACTCTGATCATCTAACTATTCTTCCAAATCAAGACAATGTTGGCTACCCAAATGGTGTAATATACTTCCATTAAAAAGTTTTTTTAATAATATTTTCATCATTATCCTTGAACATAGAAATGTGAGAGGGATTCATCTTTCCTACTTTCTATTTTAACATGAGATAACTAACTATAAGGCCAAGGCAATGAATGAAAGCTAATGGTATAGACTAAGAATCTCATCACACATCTAGGAGAATACATTTTAGTGATAGTTTAAGAATTCCACATATTGCTTCTTCCCTTTTGGGGGCATGGTTGAACTGATCATCATTGACCTTAGAGCTTCCTTGAAACCATGTATTTATTAGGTTAAATCATCTATAGTGGAGAAGATACAATCTTAAAATATAGTAGGGGATATTACAAATCCTCATCACCATCCGGGATTGGGGGCTAATTTTGAGTAATATGATCTTTTGGGATAGCTTGACCTTGTGGAGCTATAGTGTATAATCTAACTGATATAGACTCCCTGATTAGGGGTTCCCGTTCAGAGTAGACAGTGGAAGAATATGTTTTCTATCCCATTTTTTAATTTTCCATCCACTTAATCCAATATGGATACTGAATTAATAACAACTATTTTTTCATTTATCTAGCCAACCCTGTATTGTGAAAGGTGTGAGGATACCATTGATTAGTGGACATTGGAAAAATATCTCAGTTCTTTACCAACGTAGGGTCTTCTAGTATCATCTAGGCCTATCCACTCTAGGTGTATGTGGTAAAATTGCATTGCTTCTTTTTCTACGAGACAAAAAAATAACTCACTAATTCTAGTATCTTGGGCTCCAATAAATGAATTGGGAGGAAAAATATATTATTCAATTCTACCCACAGGTCCTCTATATTGGTTGTTAGATCATTAGGGTAATTGATACACTCAAACCCATCAATCTAAACCTCCTTTCACACCCTTTTGTAGTAACTAGTATCAAAACAGTGGGCCTCACAAGAGTCAAAGGGTGATGAATCACCCTATAGTACCCTTACTCAACCATCAATGGAGTACTTGAGGATATTATGATACAATGTGGAGAGTACTACATGAAGATAAATTCATGTCATTTTGGGCTTCGTGTTATATTAGCAATCCCATGAAATTAGAATAAATTCAATTCTTGACATTAGGCCACCAAATTGAGAATATAAGAAAAATCTTCAACAACATTTCTACTCACTCTTACTATCCCAATGAATTTTTTCATTTAACGACATAAAATCTACATTTGTAAGTTCTAGTTTCTGGATAATACACATCGATATGAGATTGATCCTAGAGATTATATCCTCTACGTAGTAGAGGATTCCCATCCCACTGAACTGACCAACAATATAAAATGGTTGTATATTCCCAGACATGGTGACACCCTCTTATTGTCTAGAAAATGAGATTAAGGATGGAAATTACACTTACTCAACTTTCTCTTCATAGTAGGCCCCAATAAAAGATACATCATATTCAAACATAAGATGCATTTTCATTTCTATAGCAAGGGCCTAATTTCTCACTTTTTGGAAGCAGAGATTCTCAAGGATCAAAAGTATCGTGAGTATGCCATAGATGTGCTTTAACACATCATACTTATGTTCCAAGACCATATTTTTTCCTAAATAGGGTATTTCTATTGAAGGTTATGAAAAAGATACCATTTTATAAACTTCTATAAAATAGCTATTAGTGATGAAATAATAATTTTGGCTAGCTAGTCTGCTCTAAAAAACTACTGGATGCATTTCAATAAGCTAATTTCATAACATTGCTGGATGCGACTGATCAAAACATAGACATGGATGAGCTACAAAATCAACTAATATAGCCGGATTTGGGGGTCTACTATATAGAGAAGATCTAGATGACAAGGCTTAATGAGAACTAATAAAATGATGATTTTAGTCTTGGTTTCATAAATATCCTCGCTTGATGTACTACCTTGAGAATTATGTTAGCTCTCGTGTCCTTTAACCCTATTCTTTCAGTGTCGGCCAAAGATGAATGAGAGGTTTACATGGTGTTCATCGCTATAATTCATTATTAAATAGTCCACTAGTTTGGAAATGTTCAAGGGCTATATTTATTCTCCTCCTCAATAAAATAGTACGTGGCCAATTGTACACTAGGCGCATCTCCTAACTTAGAAGGCACGAAGTTTATAACAGTGTGAGCTATCTTCGGAATAGGTGGGGGATGGTTATTTACCTTGTATTATCAATTCCTATTATTATGTGACTTTGATGTCCTTGATTTAGATGGAGAGTTGTAATGTCTCATATTTTTTCATGTATGATTTTGAAATAATATATGAAATTATTACGAGACCATGAATGGAGATGACACGTCATTCTGTGGCCCGGTGATCTCAGAATGGTGGTTTGAACTTTCTTTATGTTAAGTGATTTGGCGATTGTGTGCGGTTGTGGATGTTTCCAAATGGATGCCCAAATTAAAAACTTGAGGACATTGTTGCGTCTGGGACGACAACTTTACCTATGAATGCACATAACCTCAACCAGAATAGGTAGAGGTAAAAAGTTATTTTCAGACGTTTTTAGTAAAATAAATTTAAAATAATTTGAAAACATTATTTTATTTCATTTGGAAACAATTGTTGCAGTGAAATGACAGGGCAACTATTTAGATAATTAATTCTATGCCATAATCACTCAAAAATAGAAATTATGACTCCTTAATACCACGACACGATGGAATGCGGAAACATGTTCCATCCTTTTAATGGGTTAACCAAATGTTGGTCATTGGAAAGAAAATTATAAGAACTTGAGAGAATTATTAGAGCCTTGGAGAGAACACTTGACAACGAACGATGAAGATTCAATCGATCAACACATATCGTATTTGAAGAACCCTTGACAATGAATGTGATGCGACGATTGTTCTTCAACTAAATTGTGGAAGGGATTTTTTTGCTTTGTTTTTCTTCCCTGTTCTTTGATTAAATGACGAACACAGGTCAACCCAGGCATAGGTTCATCTGAAAATCATGATTTCTTGCGGGAGGGTTATTAGTTTCCACTTCATTGGGGTTTGATTTAAGAATATGATTTGTGATAATTGTTGGATTATCATTTGATTCACCCTATTTAATCCTTCTAATGGGATCAGATCAACAATGTGATAAATGAAGTCTGTGGTTCGTTTCTCAAACTGGTTTATTGGATTTATTCCCCTCTTCCTCACGTTCTTTGTGTTTTTCGTGGGTCGATGAAAAACAGATCACTTTGCATCCCTTTCACAATGCAATAATCATAAATTGGAGTTCTGACATTGTGATGACCAAGAGTAGGTGCGACGGTGATGGAAGATGACGAATCAACTCAGATCGAAAGAGACATTTCATCGAGTTTTCTTTAGGTGGGTTGATCAATTCACACTTTCAGGGTAGATCAGAGCTTTGAAAACAATGGATATGGCTTTGGGAATCAGGGAATCTTTAACATTCAAGTCACATGGAAAAAAAATTGTGGATTGAAAATCGGAGCATCACCAAGGCGTGGCGGAGTAGGTTTGTGTTTTTATAAATTTCCAGAATGCACAGCGTGTATCCTGAAGAACATGTCATGTGGTACTAGCAACAATATCTAGGGTTTTCACGCTGCACATGATGAAGAATACGGCGTGCCTTGGGAGAGACATGAGATGTGGGCCCCACCCAGTGGCTACTAGAGTTTTGGGAAACATAAAGCACTAACATGGAATGTGACCATTGTCACACGTCGTGTGCATCCTTACACGGACTCATCATGTATCTTGAAATATACTCAGACACGGCGTGGGTACACAGTCATGTACTCCACCACACGACGAGACCGGGTTGGTTGCATGGGCTAACCTATGTATAGGTTACACAAGATGGAACACACGGGTTGAAACCATGTATGGGAACATAGTTGCATACATGGAGGGAGCCTCAGTTACTCGTACAAGGTGTGTGGTCAAACTACATGCCATGTACTTGTCCCCTTCAACATGGAATGTTCTTCTAACTTCTGCTAATTTTACACGGGTAGTATGCAGAGTTGAGAGACACGGTGTGTGACCCTTCAACATGCAGTTTATATTCTGGAACACATATTTATCTCCTTGTCCACCATTCCTTGGACAAGTTTCATTTAGGTTTGTTCCCTTTTTTCGTGTTCCCCTGAAGGTTAGGTTTCATTTCCATCCACAAGAGTATGAACCCTCCAGCAGAACATTCCAATATTGAGCTAGGAATCACACTAAGAGGCCGAAAGTGATATCCTCTATCCATTCTTGACCCTAGGTAGAGTCAGGTATCGACGTGGCTACTCCTACAGGATGCTGATCATCTACATAGCAAGTTAATCCAGATGAGTTGTTGTATCCACTAAGGCCTTGGTAGTAATACTATTATGTGTATCAAGATCTTTCCCCACTCAAGAGCGTGTTCTCCCAGAGTGAGTGTATCTATCTCTCATTGATTTCCCCAAACGATAGTATTTCTTAGACAGATGACATTAGAGCTATCAGACTTGTGGATTGAGTCATCCCGGATGAGTGCTTCTTGGATTCTTCGAACTAAATCCCTAGCCGGGGAATGCAGTTGTGTGACTTGTCTCTAGACTATGAGTCTAGGTTTTGAGTATATCAAGATTATTTTACCTTGGTATATTTTCGGTAGACATATAATATGTATAGATGACTATACCTTTACATTGTGTATTGCTTTGTGGTTTTTAGGGTCCCCTACTGAGTATTGCTATACTCACCCCTGCATGGGTTTTGCCACCACGTGTCGTGTCTTGTGCAGACAACCGGCCTTTTGACGGAGTCTAGGGTGGAACAAGACCAGACCTAGCATTCTATGTTCCCTACAAGTCAAGATGTTCCTATGGATATGAGTAGCAGTCCCATTTCCTCTTTGTTCTTATAGGTTGTAATTTTTAGTTGCCAAATATCTTGTTTTTTGGGAGCTTGTATGAAAGCCCAGTTTATTTTCTACACTCTACTTTTGATGGAATCTGTTGTATGGGTTTAGTTATATGCGTGTATTTTGTTCCTTAGTGGTTTTTACATTTTAGAATTTCTGTTCTTGGAGATGTGTGTGTGTGTGTATGTACATGTATATAGTCAATGCCTCCCTGGTTATAAATATGCATACTCGGTGCTAGTCTCTAGCCCCTATCCTATTGAAGGTGGGATTGAGGAGTCGCGGCATGGGACCCACTAGGAAGGGTCATGACAGAGTGGTATCAGAGGTGGTCAGTTCTTCTTTAAGACCAAGAGTATGTGATATTTGTTTGGGGACAACAATATTAAGTGTTTCGAGCTCGGATTTTATGCTAGAGACTCCAGTGTTAGTGCGGTCGGCTGACGTATCCACACACAAGGACTATTATAACCATCTTTTCGACTCGATACAAGAAAAAACTAGTTGCATGGAAGTAAGAGAATGGTTCAAGAATCATATATGAATGGGTTTTGTTTTCCATGTTCTTTGTGTCATCTATCCAAATATACTCATTAACCAGGGTACATATTGTTTCCTTATAGGATGCCTCCGCAAAGCATACCTTCTAGGATTCCGATGCACGATCATGAGGATGACCCCCTCAGTGAAGAGGCTTCGATACAGGGACTAGTTCCACAAACATTACCCCGAGGTGGTGCACCTACTTTACCACCACTAGTGGAGTACCCCGTGGTACCTATAGTAAAGAAAGATGAGGGGCTCAGGCTAAGCGTGCTCCTTGAGTTCCAGAGATTAAGACCCCTCTGGTTCTGAGGTGAGCCAAACCCTCAGGAAACTGAGGACTGGCTTGAGGCGGTGACCAGAGTTTTACGTCTAGTGAGGACACCAGTAGAAAAGATGTTGATCCTAGGAGTTAACCTTCTTTCAGGATTAAGTGGGATGATGGTGGAGTCTCACCATACAAACTCATGACGAGGAGACACTTTCGTGGAAAGAGTTTGAGCGACTCATTAGGGAGGAGTTCTCTCTGGTTACGCTGAGAGAAGTGAAAATCCCGGAGCTTCTTCTATTCTAGTAGGGTAGTTTCATGGTGGATGACTATTCATCTAAGTCCACCAACCTCACAAGGTACGCGATTAATATTGTTAGGGATTAGTACTTCAGAGCTCAGACCCTAGATCAAGTCTTACAATGGGACATATGAGCTTGTGTCATTACTCTATGCATTTTGACTTATGATGGAGTGATCGAGCGGGACTTAGTGATCGATAGATTATTGGATGAGTGGAGACAGTTGACAGCAGTCAGCAGTAGGCAGACATGTGTGGAAACCTCACCAGCAGGGATACGACGTTAGGCACTAGGATCGTAACGTGAGAGACGTCATAGGAGGACACAAGATAGGGGATCTGTAACGACCCAAAGTTTCATTAATGGAAAATCCCTATTGATATTATTAAATGTCTCCTTATATAAAATGTTTTTATGAAATTTCAGCTTCATTGGTTTTATGATAAGAATTGTGATCGTTACTTTTATAGCCGTTGAACAGTGATCACATGATTAGTATAAATATAAGACTTTAACAAATCCATTTTACTCAGAAAAAAGAAGCGATGGCCTCATCTAGTAGAATTTCCCCATACGAAGACCATTAATTAGAGCTCAGAAAAGAGGTGGCATCCTTGGGATTCACTCTTGACCAAACCCAAGCCGAGTTTCATCATGTCAAGCTCGAATGGGACTGTCTACGGGAAAAGTGGAAGTTGATTGAAATTACCACTCGAGCGATGTTATCTGAGCCACCCCAAGAGTCTGTCACCATCGCACACCTTACCCTTAGGTCTTATGCGGCTGTTTTAAGGGGCTATGTAACCAATTGATAGTACTATGTTCATGTACATTATTTTTATATATAATAATGAATATAATTTCTTGTCATTATTGATACATTGTAAATAGTTTTTAAAGTAAAAAATGGTGTTGTTAGTTATTATTTAATTAAGAGATCTATTTTATTAAATTAAGGGATTTTTGAATTAAATATTTTTTTAATAAAATATTATTATTATTGTTATTATTATTAGATTAATTTTATTATATATAAATTATCATGTAATTTTATGAATGCAATCATAATTTTTATTATGGTTTGAAAGCCATTTTTGTCAAAACCCGTGAATTTTTGATAAATGTCAGTTTTTATTTTAAATGTGAAAATTAAAATATTTATAAAAGTATTTAGATAAAATAAATGTTATTTTTGGAATTAGGATGTCGAAATTATCCAATGGTGAATTTTTCATAATTTTCTGAGACAGTCAAATTTTTGAGTAAAAATTAAATACCATTTAAATATACAATCTGTTTTATGACATCATAATGACCCAATAGTGATGTAATAAAATAATATAATCTTTATGTTTGGCCAATATACGTTTTACCATTAAAATAATGTGATTTTGGGTTTTTTTGTATTACTTTTCAAAGCATTAATGGACCCCTCAAGACTTATTCAACACCTTGCCTTTTTAAATTAATTTCCATGGGAGTGTGACTCACCTCCACATAAGAAACCCTAATATTTTAAGAATTTCGGACTTTGTCCTTATAAAATATTTTTTTCCTCTTCCATTTTCCAAAAACCATGGGCAAAAACCATGGGATGGTTTGTGGTTTGGATTAATTTAATGTAAGGGGACCCAAACCTAAATAATAAAGAATTCCCTCACCTATCATTTATAAACTCACCTAAGCTCCCACTTTCTCCTCACTCAAATCCCATGGATTTCGTCCATCATCTGCCCTACTCTCTCTAGAATCCTCCCAAGGTGCCCCAAGCTCCCAATAATCCTCTCACAAGCTTCTCTCTATCCTTTGGAAGCACACATCCAAGTAAGGGTTTTTTCTTCCTTTCTCTTTTTTTTCCAATTTTCTTTAAGTTGTTTTTCCCTTTTAATTTCAATTATGAATGTTGAGGTATGGTTTCGCACCTTCCTAATACTTCCATCTTTATGTTTGAATGACGGGAGACCCCTTACTTTCTCATTAAATACCTCCCATGTACACCCGTTACTATGCTGAAATTCCGAAAGGAACTTCTCTCTCCTCATTTACATTCAAGCAATACTTTTATATCAAGAATCTATATTCCATTACAATTGTTGGGACATGTATCTATATGATCTCCTTACTTTACATTACAAGTAAATATGATGAGGAACCCCTTTCTCTCTCATCAACCGTTTTTATGAATTCTTATGTCACATCGTTACGCTGCCTAAATCACACCGAATGTCTAAGCCAATGCCATTGTGTGGTGAATACAGTGCCCATTTCTCCATCAAGGGTATTCACCTTTATGAAAATTTACTTATTGATTATAAAGTTTCATTGTAACGACCCAAAGTTTTTCAATAGAAAATTCCCTTCTTATATCTATGTCATAAAAACACAAAATAATGGACTACTAAGTGACAAGTGACCTTTAAACATAATTTTGTCACCCCTATGTTTGGAATTTTAAAAATCCGGCATACACGGTTGTGCTGAAGATAGTTTTTGGAGTCTAATGAAACAAAAATAATTTTTGGTGAATAGTAACCTACCCTTATAAATAGTAACCTACCCTTATGAATAGTAATATGAACCTTATGAATAGTAAATAAGAGTAACATTACCTATGAATAATAAAATAAAATTTAGTCATCATAGAAAGTGATAATTTGACCTTAGTAAACATTTTTGGTATTTTATAAATTATAAATGATTAATTATAATTAATTAATTAATTTAAAAGAATATTTACTTTCCTGAAATATATTAATAAATTATTGAATCAATGTCTAATAGTTTTTAGATAATTTTATAAGACCCTAAGTAATTTTTGAAAGAATTGCAAAATCAGTTTTAGTTTTAAAAACTGTTTTTTAAGTAAATTATGATTTTAATTAAATATTAAATTAATAATATTTAGAAAATTATTTTTGAAAAATGGACTTCATTTTTGGATTCTACACGTTGAAAAATGGTTGGGGTAAAATTTTGGGATTTTTCTGAGATACTTGAATTTTTGATGAATAGTATAATACATTAATTTATCATATAAATGCATTTTAATTGAAACCCACTATTCCTGAAATCACAAGTGATGTAAGCACCCAAATCCCGAATTCACAAGTCAAATTTACTATTCTTGGTCATCCAAGACTCACTATTCCTTGTCCTTGGTGGAATTAATAAACTAATCAATTTAATATTAAGAAAACCCCTCTCCCCTCTACTATAAAAGCCACCCTTCACTCCCTCTTTTCCTCACACCTCTCAAGCTCCATGCCTTCTCTAAATTCTGCCCAAACACCTTCCCTAGCTCATTCCCCACGTCCAAAATCTGCTGGTCTCATCAAAATACCAAGCCTAGCTTCCTTAAAGAGGAACTCAAGAGGAGGATTCTAAAGGTAATTTCTCTCCCTCTTCTCCTTTAATTTCCTTTCAAGTTCAAGTTACTTTCTTGATCTCTCTCTATCTATCTTCATCCAAATTGTTCTGTAAATCCAGTATTATATATATGATTCTAATGGTATATTATATCACCCCACACCCTTTTCCCCTTCCTTTTATTTTATTAAAGAGAACGTTGTTCATGTGGTGATAATTTATCACCTTCAAAAACAACATGCTCTCTTCTTTCATTTATACCTTAAATCTGGTCATGAAACCATTTTTATGGTTGAACCAGAATTTTTTATATCTATTATGTTCTATATTAAGTTTTGTGAATAACCTATGGCCTTATTACTAAGTTAAATGTTAAAACAAGATCGTTGTGATCCAAAAACTGCTCAAATTAACCCAAATAACCATCATTAAATTTTTTATCTAATGATTCGTCCACATGGATCTAATATAACTCATTATAAAATCATTCAAGCTTCTGTAATATCATTAATTACATGTAATATCAGTTCTGGATGTTTACCCATGATCAACCCAAACATCAAATTAAGAATACAAGTGGACCGCTCAAGAAAACCATGAAAACGAACATCCCCGAACAATGTTTTTTAAAATCTATAAGTCATCCAAAGGAACATAATATGAAATAATGAAACCATAATGAACCCTATTAATGTATAAAAGGTTCTGGAATTTCTAATTAATGAATATAATGTCATTATACTGGACATTAAAGAGAAGGAGGCATTCGAGTACAAGGTAAGGGGAAATCTCGAACCCAATTTTCTTCCTTCGGGTTCTCCCTCTTTCATTCCATTTTGATATGGTTACTCCTCAAAGGTCTTTTGTTCATCATTTCCTTTACTTTTCTGGGATATACATGTTTGTCACTGGTTTTTATGTCCATCAAAATGTTTTCCAAAAGAACTCTTCTTTAAAGATCTCACATTTTGCCTCTCATTCAAGGTTGATGGTTCTTATATCAAGTATGTTGTTCCCTATTTCTTTTGGGAACCCAAAGCTTATGAATGTGTTATTATGAGAATAAACCCATTCCTTTCCATGGGTTATTTATGTAAATGTTTGATATGTGTTCTATGTGGCAAGCATGATAATGATAATGTTATGATGTGACGGGTGCGCCCAGAATTATATAGCGCAATATGAATGTTTAAATGTGACGGGTGCGCCCGGAATTATATAGCGCTCCAATGCATTGGGTAAAGTGATGAATCTCATGAGTAAATGTGAAATTATGTGTGAACATGATGCTATATTTTTTCACAATTATGTGTGGTAGTTAACCACTAAGACATGATGTTTCATTTTTATGCTTTGCCACATTTCAAGTTTATTGTTTATGCTCCTCTCATGTTCAAGATCTTCTTCCTATGTCATGATTATGTTCACCCCATGCTATATTGTTCTTATCTATCCTCTTACTGGGCTTTTAGCTCACCCCTTTTGATGTATATCCTCAGGTGGCTACATGTACTAAGGAGAGGACAAGTGCTACTAAGAAGCTATACAAGAAGAAATTAAATGAATTTTTTTATGCTTGATGTTGTACTTGTTATGTGTAGTCCTAGTTTTCCCAAGACACTAAACCAATGTATCCTCCATATGTAATACTATTATGTTTTTTATCTCTGAAATGATGTAATAGTAATGTAAGAAAAGTCCAGGTCGCTATAGTTGGTATCAAAGGAAAGGTTTAGTTAATTTGGGAATTAGGATTAGTGAATCCTAAAGAAAACCTCTAGAATGAGACTAAGTAGAAATATGCACACAAGGATATTTACCTAGGGATCCCATATGTTATGTTTTTGGTATAATTGTTTAAAAGGATAAGTTATTCATGACTTGTTTACTTATGTTTTGTTCTAACCTTTTCTATTTTAGAAAATGGTGGGAACCAGGAGAAATCAGGCCAAAAACTCTTGCGAAGGCCAATGCAACGATTGCCCGAACGACATCCCCAATGATTTTGGAGGTGGAGTTCAGAACTTCATGACGATGCTTACCCAATTATCCCGGGTTATGAATAATAACCATAATAATGGGGAACGTCCTCCATCACCAAAGATAGAGCAGCTAGCTATCGAAAGTTTTATGCGGCAACGACCACCGACGTTTTGTGGATCTTCCGATCCACTAGTTGCGGAACAGTGGGTCAACTCCATGGAGAAGATATTTTCTGTTCTTCACTGTTCCGAGACAGAGAAGGTGACTCTAGCCGTTTATCGTCTAGATGGAGAAGCTGATCAATGGTGGGCTTTGATTAAGAACACCAAGCCAAGGGATGAAATAGAAGAGATGGAATGGGAAGACTTTAAGATAATGTTTCTTAATAAGTACTTCCCATGAACTCTTTGCACGAAGATGGAGAGAGAATTCATAGAGCTCAAGAAAAAAGAAGGAGAATATGTCACAACCTATGAAGAAAATTTCACAAGGCTCGCAAGGTATTCTTTGGGTTTTGTTATCAACAATAATAGCAAAATTGATAGATTCTTTAGTGGATTAAAACCACACCTTCGAAAAGCTCTTGCAATTCGAGACTTTGGGAGTTATGAAGAAGTTGTTCGGTGTGCTATCAAAGTGGAGATGGAGTTTGGAGAATGGTCCCATGGCTATGGTGATAAGAAAAGAAAGATGGAGTTTCAAGCTGGTGGATCTAGTGATAAAGATGGGAAGAAAACACAACGACCCACTTGCCAAAAATGTGGGAAGTTGCACAATGGGAACTGCCTCAAAGGGACGGGGAAATGATTCAAGTGTGGGAAAGAAGGACACCTAGCTCATGAGTGTCGAAGAGACATGAAAAGGAAGGATAATGTAGCCGATGAAAGGAGAGAACCACTCGTGGTTCAATGCTACAACTGTAAGGAGCTAGGGCACTATTCAAACCAGTGCACTAAACCTCGAGCTTTCGAGGGTAATCTGCGCCTACAACCACCAAATCCAAAGGAACAAGGGAAGACTTATGCCATCACTACTGCGGAGGTGGAACATGATAATGAAGTCGTACAAGGTACACTTCCTATTCACTCAATAATGGCAAAAGTCTTATTTGATTCTGGTTCTACGCATTCCTTTATATCTTGCAAGTTTTCTAGAACTATAGAATCGAAGCCCCGAAACCTTGAAGTAGAGATATCTGTAAAAACACCAATTGGTGCAATCATTGCAACCCAAGTGTTTTATTCTTCTCCTATTGACGTATGTGAAAAGATTCTTCTGGAAAATCTCGTAATACTTCCCTTGGTGGAATTCGACGCTATAATGGGAATGGATTGGCTCTCGTTATATAGAGCACATATCAACTGTCGGGAAAAGGAAATATATTTTCATATTCCGAACCATCCCATGCTCCTCTACAAATGCATGGAAGATCATGAATCTCCTTTGAGAAATCCTTCAATGGTGTGGGTGATGATTCCCTATGAAGAAGCATACCTCGCCCAAATGATTGAGTCAAAGGAAAGTTCCAACCTTGAGGAAATGCCCATCGTAAGGGAATACGACGATGTATTTCTCGAAGAGTTACCCGGAATTCCCCCGGATCGTGAGGTAGAGTTCTCAATTGAACTCATACCCGGAGCTACTCCTATCTCGAAGTGCCCCTATAGGATGGATCCTATCGAACTGGAGGAGTTAAAGAAGCTACTGCAAGAGCATCTGGACAAAGGGTTCATACACCCTAGTGCATCACCTTGGGGTGCGCCAGTGCTCTTTGTAAAGAAGAAGGATGGAACCATGCAGCTGTGTATCGATTATCGGGAACTCAACAAGATCACCATAAAGAACAAGTATCCTCTCCCAAGGATTGATGACTTGTTCGATCAGTTAAGAGGAGCTCAATACTTCTCAAAGGTGGATCTTCGTTCTGGATATCATCAAGTAAAGGTGAAGAAGGAAGATATTCAGAAGACTGCCTTCCGTACAAGGTATGGGCACTATGAGTTTTTGGTGATGCCCTTTGGACTTACTAATTCCCCTGAAATCTTCATGGATTTGATGAATAGAGTATTTAGACATTACCTCAACAAATTTGTGGTAGTGTTTATTGATGATATTCTCATTTACTCCAATAGTAAGTAGGAACATGAAGAACATCTAAGACTTGTGTTGGCGACATTGAGAAAGGAGAAGTTGTACGCCAAGTTTAGCAAGTGTGACTTTTGGATGAATCAAGTCACGTTCTTGGGATATGTGATCACAAGTGAGGGAATTTCTGTGGACCCTTCAAAGACAAAGACAATTGAAGAATGGCCCAGGACCTCTAGTGTCACAGAAATCCGTAGTTTTCTTGGATTAGCTGGGTACTACCGACGTTTTGTGAGAAACTTCTCACGATTGTCAAGCCCGATAACTAAGTTAACAAGGAAAGGGGTAAAGTATGTATGGACAGAAGAATGTGAGGGAAGCTTCAAGAAGCTAAAGAGAAGGCTGATCACTGCACCTGTACTCACACTACCGAAAAGTGGAGAAAGTTTTGTGATATACAGTCATGCTTCAAAGAAAGGCTTGGGTTGTGTACTCATGCAAAATGATAATGTGATAGCCTACGCCTCACGACAGTTGAAGATCCATGAGCAGAACTACCCGACGCATGATCTAGAGCTGGCAGCCGTGATTTTTTTCTTGAAAATCTGGCGGCACTACCTTTATGGTGAGAAGTGTGACATATACACCGACCACAAGAGCCTAAAGTATATATTCACACAAAAGGAGCTCAACATGCGTCAAAGGAGATGGTTAGATCTAATCAAGGATTACGATTGCTCTATTCACTATCATCCTGGAAAGGCGAACAAGGTAGCTGATGCTCTAAGCAGGAAAGAACCTGCTACTCTATCCATGTTGAGGATTGAGAAAGACCCTATCTTCTTGGATATGCAAAGGATGGATTTGGGAATCGTAAGGGCAGGGGATACATCCTACCTTGCCCAAATGATTGAGCAACCATCCATCCAACAGAAGATCAAGGAAGCAAAAAGGGATGATGTGGAGATACAAAAGAGGGTGAATTCAGTAAAGGAAGGAAAGCTGCAAGAGTTCCATATCGACGATGATGGTGTGATTCGGTTTGGAACACGGCTTTGTGTGCCTTCATCACCTGGAATAAAGAAGGAGCTATTGGATAATGCACATAGCTCAACTTTCTCTATTCATCCTGGAAGTACCAAGATGTATCGTGATCTCCGAGAACACTTCTGGTGGGATAACATGAAGAAGGAGATTGCAGAATATATATCAAGGTTCTTGGTGTGTCAGCAAGTTAAAGTTGAGCGGCAAAAGTCCAAAGGTATGATGCAGCCATTGCCTATACCCATGTGGAAATGGGAAAATGTCACTATGGACTTTGTCATGGGCCTCCCGAAAACGTCAAGAGGAAATAATGCGATATGGGTTGTGGTTGACCGACTCACCAAGACTACCCATTTTATCGCTATTCGGGAAGACCTCTCACTTGAACAACTTGCAAGGATATATCTGAAGGAAGTAGTGAGGTTGCACGGTGTTCCACTCTTGATTGTCTCTGACCGTGATCCAAGGTTCACTTCTAAATTTTGGAGGAGCCTTCAACATGCTTTGAGTACTGAATTAAACTTCAGCACGACCTATCACCCCCAAACTGATGGCCAGTCTGAAAGGACTATTCAGACACTTGATGATATGCTAAGATCATGCTCTCTTGAATTCAAAGGTGGATGGGATCAGCACCTTCCATTGGTTGAGTTCTCATACAACAATAGCTTCCACTAGAGTATTCATATGGCTCCGTATGAAGCTCTTTATGGGAAGCGATGTAGAACTCCAACCTGTTGGGATGAAGTTGGAGAACGAAAACTACTTGGTCCCGATCTTGTTTAAGAGATGACAGAGAAGGTTCAAGTCATCCAGAAACATATCAAAGCTGCTCAAAGTCGGAAAAAGAGCTATGCTGACAATCGTCGAAGGGACTTGGAGTTTGACGTTGGAGATAAAGTCTTCCTTCGAATATCTCCATGGAAGAGAGTCATGCGATTCGGGAAGAAAGGGAAGCTAAGCCCAAGGTACATTGGCCCCTTTGAGAACCTTGATCGTATAGGAGCCGTGGCCTATCGTCTGGAACTTCCACCGAATATGGATCAAGTTCATGACGTGTTTCACGTATCACTACTGAGGAAGTATATTCTAGACCCCTCACATGTACTAAACTCATAGGTGGTACAGTTGGAAGATGATCTCTCATATGAGGAGCAGCCGGTAAAAATTCTGGACTGAAGTGATAAGGTTCTACGCAACAAGACAACCCTCCTTGTCAAAGTGTTGTGGAGGAACCAAAAGTTTGAGGAAGCAACTTGGGAACCGGAAGAGGAAATGAAGGAGAAGTACCCTCACCTGTTTGTGTAAAGTGAAATTTCGGGGGCGAAATTTCTTAAGGGGGGAAGAATGTAACGACCCAAAGTTTTTCAATAGAAAATTCCCTTCTTATATCTATGTCATAAAAACAAAAAATAATGAACTACTAAGTGATAAGTGACCTTTAAACATAATTTTGTCACCCCTATGTTTGGAATTTTAAAGATCCGGCATACACGGTTGTGTTCAAGATAGTTTTTGGAGTCTAATGAAACAAAAATAATTTTTGGTGAATAGTAACCTACCCTTATGAATAGTAACCTACCCTTATGAATAGTAATATGAACCTTATGAATAGTAAATAAGAGTAACATTACCTATGAATAATAAAATAAAATTTAGTCATCATAGAAAGTGATAATTTGACCTTAGTAAACATTTTTGGTATTTTATAAATCATAAATGATTAATTATAATTAATTAATTAATTTAAAAGAATATTTATTTTCCTGAAATATATTCATAAATTATTGAATCAATGTCTAATAGATTTTATATAATTTTATAAGACCCTAAGTAATTTTTGAAAGAATTGAAAAATCAGTTTTAATTTTAAAAACTGTTTTTTAAGTAAATTATGATTTTAATTAAATATTAAATTAATAATATTTAGAAAATTATTTTTGAAAAATGGACTTCATTTTTGGATTCTACACATTGAAAAATGGTTGGGGTAAAATTTTGGGATTTTTCTGAGATACTTGAATTTTTGATGAATAGTATAATACATTAATTTATCATATAAATGCATTTTAATTAAAACCCACTATTCCTGACATCACAAGTGATGTAAGCACCCAGATCCCGAATTCACAAGTCAAATTTACTATTCTTGGTCATCCAAGACTCACTATTCTTTGTCCTTGGTGGAATTAATAAACTAATCAATTTAATATTAAGAAAACCCCTCTCCCCTCCACTATAAAAGCCACCCTTCACTCCCTCTTTTCCTCACACCTCTCAAGCTCCAAGACTTCTCTAAATTCTGCCCAAAAACCTTCCCTAGCTCATTCCCCACGTCCAAAATCTTCTGGTCTCATCAAAAGACCAAGCCTAGCTTCCTTAAAGAGGAACTCAAGAGGAGGATTCTAAAGGTAATTTCTCTCCCTCTTCTCCTTTAATTTCCTTTCAAGTTCAAGTTACTTTCTTGATCTCTCTCTATCTATATTCATCCAAATTGTTCTGTAAATCCAGTATTATATATATGATTATAATGGTATATTATATCACCCCACACCCTTTCCCCCTTCCTTTTATTTTATTAAAGAGAACGTTGTTCATGTGGTGATAATTTATCACCTTCAAAAACAACATGCTCTCTTCTTTCATTTATACCTTAAATCTGGTCATGAAACCATTTTTATGGTTGAACCAGAATGTTTTATATCTATTATGTTCTATTTTAAGTTCTGTAAATAACCTATGGCCTTATTACTAAGTTAAATGTTAAAACAAGATCGTTGTGATCCAAAAACCGCTCAAATTAACCCAAATAACCATCATTAAATTTTTTATCTAATGATTCGTCCACATAGATCTAATATAACTCATTATAAAATCATTCAAGATTATGTAATATCATTAATTACATGTAATATTAGTTCTGGATGTTTACCCATGATCAACCCAAACATCAAATTAAGAATACAAGTGGACCGCTCAAGAAAACCATGAAAACGAACATCCCCGAACAATGTTTTTTAACCTCTATAAGTCATCCAAAGGAACATAATATGAAATAATGAAACCATAATGAACCCTATTAATGTATAAAAGGTTCTGGAATTTCTAATTAATTAATATAATGTCATTATACAGGACATTAAAGAGAAGGAGGCATTCGAGTACAAGGTAAGGGGAAATCTCGAACCCAATTTTCTTCCTTCGGGTTCTCCCTCTTTCATTCCATTTTGATATGGTTACTCCTCAAAGGTCTTTTGTTCATCATTTACTTTACTTTTCTGGGATATACATGTTTTTCACTGGTTTTTATGTCCATCAAAATGTTTTCCAAAAGAACTCTTCTTTAAAGATCTCACATTTTGCCTCTCATTCAAGGTTGATGGTTCTTATATCAAGTATGTTGTTCCCTCTTTCTTTTGGGAACCCAAAGCTTATGAATGTGTTATTATGAGAAGAAACCCATTACTTTCCATGGGTTATTTATGTAAATGTTTGATATGTGTTCTATGTGGCAAGCATGATAATGATAATGTTATGATGTGACGGGTGCGCCCGGAATTATATAGCGCAATATGAATGTTTAAATGTGACGGGTGCGCCCGGAATTATATAGCGCTCCAATGCATTGGGTAAAGTGATGAATCTCATGAGTAAATGTGAAATTATGCGTGAACATGATGCTAGCTTTTTTCACAATTATGTGTGGTAGTTAACCACTAAGACATGATGTTTCATTTTTATGCTTTGCCACATTTCAAGTTTATTATTTATGCTCCTCTCATGTTCAAGATCTTATTTCTATGTCATGATTATGTTCACCCCATGCTATATTGTTCTTATATATCCTCTTACTGGGCTTTTAGCTCACCCCTTTTGATGTATATCCTCAGGTGGCTACATGTACTAAGGAGAGGACAAGTGCTACTAAGAAGCTATACAAGAAGAAATTAAATGAATTTTTTATCCTTGATGTTGTACTTGTTATGTGTAGTCCTAGTTTTCCCAAGACACTAAACCAATGTATCCTCCATATGTAATACTATTATGTTTTTTATCTCTGAAATGATGTAATAGTAATGTAAGAAAAGGCCGGGTCTCTATATTCATATATTAATTCCACATTACTTTATCATGTAATAAATGATTATGTTTTATGAATCCATGTTTTATGATCCATGTGGCACACTTATGCATGAAATGAAATGTTTAATAAGGTTGCGCCCTTATAGTGCTCCAATGCATTGGGTAAAGTATAGTATCATGATACGTTATGTGCAATGAGTGTTAACTCATGCTAATTCAAGTGCAAAGAGGTTTTACTCGTTCTTTATGTGCAATGAGGATTTACTCATGCTCCATGTGCAATGAGCCTTGGCTCATGCTAATTCCATGTTAAGTGTTGTTGCCACATTTCCATGTTATGATTATCATGCTTTATCATTCCTTTATGTTCATGTTTTTATTATGCTATATTGATATGCCTATTGTATAACATGTATTTTACTCCTCATGTTATTCCATGTGTACTCCCTTACTGGGCTTTATAGCTCACCCTTTTCTTATGCATGTCCTCAGGTTATCCCATGCAATGCTAAGTATGAGGTAATGTTGTGGTTATGTAATGGAAGTTTTCAATAAAGATGTTGCATTTCATGTTTTAAGTTTTTATGTAATGATCCTAAGCACCAAAGACACTAAACATTTCAATCTTCTTTGTTATATCAAGTGACGTTTTATGTAATAAATCATGTTTAAGTTGTAATAAAAAGCAGGGTTGTCATTGTTGGTATTAGAGGGTAGGTTTAGTTATTTTTGGGATTAGGAAACCCAAGTAAAGCCTTAGATACAAGACTAAGTATAATAAAAACATCCCTAAGTTTTGGTAAGTACTGAGTAAGTGGTTTATCAGAAAAATACATCCCTGTCTGGATACGAGTAGGTAGAGGCGGCTCTGGCACATATGTATCCTAGGGGTAAAACCCGAAAACACCACTTTGAGCTAGACTCGAACGGGAAATGGTGCACGAAAATGGGCCTTGCTGCACTCTTGGTTATGACACTCCCGGGGGATATTTTTTGATAAATTCACAAGCTTAGTATGAACCCTTATTAAGGGAATTAAAAAAATACCCCTAAGAATATATGTTAGAAAGTAGATCATCAAAAATCCTAGATTGAAGCCTATAGACTCATGAGTTAAGGAAATAAAAGTTTATTTATAAGTCATCAACTTTTGTCTTTGGATTACCCTCTATGTGTTACCCCTAACTTTCCTTTTATTCCAGCCAATGGCCGGTAATAGGAGGACTCGGGCTAACAACCGTTGTGAAGATCACTGTGATGACTGTACTAATGAGATGCCCAATCCAATGGGAGCGGGAATCGCGAACTTTGTCACGCTTCTCTCTCAGCTAACTCAAGTTTTGAATAGAAACACGGGTCAAGAGGAATGTTCAACCCCCCCTAATAAAGAACAAGTAGCTATCGAGAGCTTCATGAGACAAAGGCCTCCTACTTTTAGTGGATCATCTGATCCCACGATCGCTGAACAATGGATCAACTCCATTGAAAAAATCTTCTCCATCCTTAATTGTTCTGAACAAGAGAAGGTTCTCCTGGCGGATTATCGTATGGAGGGTGAAGCTGATCAATGGTGGACATTGATCAAAAATACAAAGCTTGGGGAGGAGATCGAGGCATTGGAATAGAAGGATTTCCGAAAGATGTTTTTCGATAAATATTTTCCACGCACCCTCCGGCTTAATATGGAAAGGGACTTCCTTTCCCTCAAGAAAAAAGATGAAGAATCTATTGGAGTGTACAAGGAAAACTTCACAAGGCTTGCACGATACGCTTTCGACTTTGTCGTTACCCCCGAATGCAAAGTTGACCGCTTCCTTGGTGGGCTGAAGCCTCACTTGCGGAAAGCATTAGCGATCCGTGACTTCGACAGCTATGAGGAAATTGTCCAATGTGTCCTCAAGGTCGAAATGGAGATCTGGGAATCACAGGGGTATCATGGGGACAAGAAGCGTAAGGTGGACTTCAATGCTGGTGGTCCGATGGATAAATCCAACGGTGCTAAGAAGATCCAACACCCCACTTGCCAAAAGTGCGGGAAGAAGCACCTTGGAAATTGCATGAAGGGGATGAGGAAATACTTCAGGTGTGGAAGAGAAGGGAACCTAGCTGTTAATTGTCGGAAAGAAAGACCCACAACTGCGACAAAGGAGAGGAACGCTGCGTTCGAACCTCAATGCGTTGTTCAATACTACAAATGCAAAGAACCGGGTCATTTCGCAAATCAGTTCCCTAATCCAAGGGTTTTCGGAGGCGACCAACAACCTCCAAGGCAGCAAGGAAGATCTTTTTCCATCACTTCTGCCGAAGTGAACCCCGACAACGAAGTGGTGATAGGTACTCTAGTTAATCATTGAAGTATAGCGAATGTACTTTTTGATTCAGGTTCTATGCATTCTTTTATATATCGAATGTTTAGTAGAACAATCCCAGCACCACCACAAATCATGGAAGTGAAGATGTCGTTGAGTACGGAAAATGGGGCAATCATTGCATCCGATGAATATAATTCCTCCCCTATTATAATATGTGGATTTAATTTCCCGTAGAACCTCGTCATACTCCCTCTGGTGGAATTTGATGCAATTCTTTTCATGGATTGGCTTTCCTTATATAAAGCCAACATAAATTTTCAGGAGAGGGAAATCACACTCCATATGGAGAATCGACCCCCGATTCTTTACAAGTGTAAGGAGGAAGATGAATCTCCTTTAGCTCCATCATCTAAAGTGTGGATATTACTTCCTTATGAGCATGCGTATCTGGCTCAGATGATTGAGTCCAAGGAAGAAACCATCCTTGAAGACATGCCTATTGTGAGGGAATTCGCGGAAGTGTTTCCCGAGGAACTGCATGGTCTTCCTCCTAGAAGAGATGTTGAGTTCTCAATTGAACTTATACCTGGGGCACTACCAATATCCAAGACTCCATATAGAATGGTTATTGTAGAGATTGAAGAGCTGAAGAAACAACTACAGGAGAATCTGCATAAAGGGTTTATACGCCCAAGTGCTTCACCATGGGGTGCACCAGTCCTCTTCGTCAAGAAGAAGGATGGGTCAATGCGGCTTTGCATAGATTATCGTGAACATAAAAAAATCATGATAATGAAAAAGTATCATTTACCATGAATTGATGACTTGTTTGATCAGCTGTGTGGAGCACAATACTTCTCCAAGGTGGACTTGCGGTCGGGATATTATCAAGTAAGGGTGAAGAAGGAAGATATCCCCAAGACTGCTTCTCGCACAAGATATGGGCACTATGAATTCATAGTAATGCCTTTAGGACTCACTAATGCTCCATAAATCTTCATGGACTTGATGGATAGAGTCTTTAGAGATTACCTTGAAAAATTTGTGGTAGTCTTTATAGATGACATTCTAATATACTCCAAAACCAAGGAGGATCATGAGGAGCATTTAAGAACTCTACTAGAGACTTTGCGCAAGGAGAAGCTCTATGAAAAATACAGCAAGTGTGAGGTCTGGTTTAAGGAGGTATCATTCTTGGGCCATATCATCACAAGCAATGAGATATCTGTGGATCCCTCCAAAACAGATGCAATTGAGGGATGGACGAGGCCAACAACGGTAACGGATATCCGTAGCTTCTTGGGGTTAGCTGGATATTATCGACGATTTGTGAGGAATTTCTCATGATTGTCCAACCCTCTTACCAATCTAACTTAGAAGGGAGTAAAGTTTTCTTGGAGTGATGAATGCGAAGAATGCTTTAAGAAGTTGAAAATGAGGCTTATCACTACACCCGTGCTCACTTTACCCACAAGTGGGGAACTTTTTGTTGTTTTCAGTGATGCTCCAAAGAAGGGATTAGGCTGTGTGCTGATGCAGAATGATAAAGTGATATCCTATGCCTTAAGGTAGATGAAAATCCATGAGCGCAACTATCCAACACATGATCTGGAGTTGGCGGCTGTGTTCTTTTCCTTGAAAATCTGGCGACATTATCTCTATGGAGAGAAATGTGAGATATATACTGACTACAAGAGTCTTAAATATATATTAACACAGAAAGAGATTAATATTCGCCAGTGAATATGGATAGAGCTCATCAAGGATTATGACTGTTCAATACATTACCACCCTGGGAAAGCTAACAAGGTGGCAGATTCCCTAAGTAGAAAGGACCCAGCAATTCTATCAATGATGAGAATTGAGAGGGATCCAATATTCTTCGACTTGATGAATATGGACATGGGAATCATAGAGAAGGGAACATCATCAATACTTTCACAAATGATTTCTCAGCCATCTCTTTTGGAAAGTTTAAAGGATGCTCAAAAGGATGATATGGGAATTTAGGAAAATGTGGAATCTATCAAAAAGGGGAAATCCTAGGAGTTTATTGTTAATGAAGAAGGAATTGCGTGGTTTGGGAAAAGACTATGTGTTCCATAAAGTTTGTAACTGAAGAAGGAACTTTTGGATGATGCACATAGATCAAATTTCTCTATTCACCCAGGGAGCACAAAGATGTATCGAGATCTCCGAGAAAGCTTTTAGTGGGATGATATGAAGAAGGAGATCGCTGAATATACATCAAAGTGCCTGGTGTGTCAGCATATGAAGGCAGAGAGGCAGAAGTATAAGGGGATGATGCAACCATTGCCCATACCAGAATAGAAATGGGAGAACATCACCATGGACTTTTTCACCGGACTTCTGAGGATATCCAAAGGCAACAATGAAATCTGGGTTATTGTGGATCGTCTTACAATGACTTCACACTTCATTGCTATTCAAGAGGATTTATCTTTGGATCAACTGGAACAGATAAATATCAGGGAAGTGGTAAGGTTTCATGGAGTACCACTATCTATTGTGTCTGACCGAGATCCAAGATTCACCTCTATGTTTTGGAAGAGTCTTCAAATGCTCTGAATACTGAACTGAACTTCAGTACGGCCTATCATCCTCAAACTGATGGCCAATCTGAGAGGACTATCCAAACACTTGAGGATATGTTGAGAGAGTTCTCAATGGACTTTAAAGGAGGATGGGATCAACATCTTCCTATGGTTGAGTTCTATTATAATAACAGTTTCCACTCAAGCATCCAAATGTCACCATATGAAGCCTTGTATGGGAAAAGGTGCAGAACACCGGCATGTTAGGATGAGGTCGGTGAACATAAGCAGCTTGGACCAGAAATTGTCGAGGAAATGGTGGAGAAGGTAAAAAACATTCAGCAGCATATCAAGGAAGCTCAAAGTCGACAGAAGAGTTATGTAGATAATCTTCGATGATACCTTGAGTTTAAAGTTGGAGACATGGTGTTTCTATGCATATCTTCGTGGAAGAAGGTCATGAGGTTTGGAAGGAAAGGGAAGTTAAGTCCATGTTACATCGGCCCCTTCGAGATTATTGATCGTGTAGGGGTTGTGGCCTATCGACTAGCACTTCCACCTACCATGGCCAAAGTGCATAATGTATTTCATGTATCCCTCTTAAGGAAGTATATACCAGACCATTAACATGTACTCTCTTCTGAGGTGGTGCAATTGGATGATGATCTATCTTATGAGGAGCAAACAGTGAAGATCTTAGATCGTAGAGAAAAAGTTCTACGAAATAAGACAATGCCCCTCGTCAAGGTGTTGTGGAGAAACCACAAGTTTGAAAAAGCGACATGGGAATCATAGGAAATGATGAAGCTGAGTTACCCACATCTGTTTTAGTGTGGGAAAATAAAAATTTCGAGGGCGAAATTTCTTAAGGGGGGAATATTGTAATGACCCAAAGTTTCAATAATGGAAAATCCCTCTTGATATTATTAAATGTCTCCTTATATAATTTTATTTTATAAAATGTCAACTTCATTGGTTTTATGATAAGAATTGTGACCGTTACTTTTATAGTTGTTGAACAGTGATCACATGATTAGTATAAATATAGGACTTTAACAAATCCATTTTACTCAGAAAAAAGAAGCGATGGCCTCATCCAGTATAATTTCCCCATACGAAGCCCATTTGTCGGAGCTCGGAAAAGAGGTGGCATCCTTGGGCTTCGCTCTTGACCAAACCCAAGCTGAGTTTCATCATGTAAAGCTCGAACGGGACCATCTACAGGAAAAGTGGAAGTTGATTGAAATTACCACTCGAGCAATGTTATTCGAGCCACCCCAAGAGTCTGTCACCATCGCACACCTTACCCTTAGGTCTTATGCGGCTATTTTAAGGGGTTATGTAACTAATCGATAGTACTATGTTCATGTATATTATTTTTGTATATAATAATGAATAATATTTCTTGTCATTATTGATACATTTTAAATAGTTTTTAAAGTACAAATGGTGTTTTTAGTTATTATTTAATTAAGAAATCTATTTTATTAAATTAAGGGATTTTTTAATTAAATAATATTTTAATAAAATATTATTATTATTATTATTAGATTAATTTTATTATATATCAATGATCATGTAATTGTATGAATGCAATCATAATTTTTATTAAGGTTTGAAAGCCATTTTTGTCAAAACCCGTGAATTTTTTATAAATGTCAGTTTTTATTTTAAAAGTTAAAATTAACATATTTAGAAAATTAATTAAATAAAATAAATGTTATTTTTTTAATCAGGACATCAAAATTATCCAATGGTGAATTTTTCATAATTTTCTGAGACAGTCAAAATTTTGAGACAAAATTAAATACCGTTTAAATATATAATGTGTTTTATGACATCATAATGACCCAATAGTGATGTAATAAAATACTATAATCTTTATGTTCAGCCAATATATATTTTACCATTAAAATAATGTGATTTTTGTTTTGTTTGGATTACTTTTCAAAGCATTAATGGACCCCTCAAGACTTATTCAACACCTTGCCTTTTTAAATTAATTTCCATGGGAGTGTGACTCACCTCCACATAAGCAACCCTAATATTTTAAGAAGTCCAGACTTTGGCCTTATAAAATATTGTTCTCCTATTCCCTTTTCCAAAAACCATGTGCAAAAACCATGGGATGGTTTGTGGTTTGGATTAATTTAATGTAAGGGGACCCAAACCTAAATAATAAAGAATTCCCTCACCTTTCATATATAAAACCACCCAATATCCCACTTCCTCCTCACTAAAATCCCTTGGAGTTCGTCCAAACTCTGCCCTACTCTCTCTAGAATCCTCCCAAGGCTCCCAAGCTCCCAAGAAGCCTCTCACAAGCCTCTCTCTAGCCTTTGGAAGCACACATCCATGTAAGGTTTTTTTCTTCCTTTCTCTTTTTTGTCCAATTTTCTTCAAGTTGTTTTGCCCTTTTAATTTCAATTATGAATGTTGGGGTATGGTTTCACAGCTCCCTAATACTTCCCTATTTATGTTTGAATGATGGGATACCCCTTTCTCTCTCATTAAATTCCTCCCATGTACACCCGTTACTATGCCGAAATTCTGAAAGGAACTTCTCTCTCCTCATTTACATTCAAGCAATACTTTTGTATCATGAATCTAAATTCCATTAAAATTGTTGGGACATGTATCTATATGACCTCCTTACTGTCCATTACAAGTAAATATGATGAGGAACCCCTTTCCCTCTCATCAACCATTTTTATGAATTCTTATTTCACATAGTTACGCTGCCGAAATCACACCGAATGTCTAAGCCAATGCAATTGTGTGGTGAATACCATACCCATTTCTCCATCAAAGGTATTCACCTTTATGCACATTTACTTATGTATTATAAAGTTTCATGTATGAATTCCACATTACTTTATCGTGGAATAAATGATTATGTTTTATGAATCCATGTTTTATGATCCATGTGGCACACTTATGCATGAAATGAAATGTTTAAGAAGGGTGTGCCCTTATAGAGCTCCAATGCATTGGGTAAAGTATAGTATCATGATACGTCATGTGAAATGATTGTTTACTCATGATAATTCAAGTGCAACGAGGTTTTACTCGTGCTTTATATGCAATGAGGATTTACTCATGCTCCATGTGCAATGAGACTTGTCTCATGATAATTCCATGTTAAGTGTTGTTGCCACATTTCCATGTTATGATTATCATGCTTTATCATGCCTTTATGTTCATGTTTTTCTTACACTCTATTGATATGCCTATTGTCTAACATGTATTGTACTCCTCCTGTTATTCCATGTGTACTCCCTTACTGGGCTTTATAGCTCACCCTTTTCTTATGCATGTCCTCAGGTTATCCCATGCAATGCTAAGTACGAGGGAATATAGTGGTCATGTAAAGGATGTTTTAAATAAAGATGTTGTATTTCATGTTTAATGTTTTTATGTAATGATCCTAAGCTCCAAAGACACTAAACCTCTCGATATTCTATGTTGTATCAAGTGAAGTTTTATGTAATAAATCATGTTTAAGTTATAATAAAAAGCAGGGTTGTCATAGGATCGAAAATCCAGGTCTCTCAGGATCGATCCCGTTATCTTAGGGAGATGAAATTCTACTCATGAAATAGTAGGAGACATCTCGATATAGACTATTCGACCTGTCGAGCTGCTGACTGGGATGAAGTGGATGGACCCCCAAGTTAGAGGCTGAGAGTGGAGCAGATAGACCCTTTAGGTGGAAAATGTGGAAGAGGAGCAGGGAGATTTGCATGTGGGGGAAGATGCTTTGATTTTAATCCACCAAAACACCCAGGAGGTCCACACTAGGCTTAGGGAGTTGTGGGATAGGGGCAGGGATAGTTACATGTGGCCGATGGGTACAACCCAAGGACCCTATGGATGATTTTAGGTATGATATGTGTCTTTTCTACCTCAACATCAGTACTTATAGACATAGATTTTAATCATTCCTTCCTCACCACATTTCTACTAGAAAACCTTATGATTCCAGTAGAGCCGTTGACTCAACCATTAGGCTTGGAGACACCTTCGGGAGGAGACTCGATGATTACACACCTTTTCAAATAGTGTGATCATACCCTTGGAGGTGAGAGATTTAGTTGGATCCTCATGGTGTCTGTGTCAATTCCTTACGACGTCATTATAAGTATGAATTTTTTATCGTCGTTCTAGGCCATGATTTACTACATTAGGTGAAGAGTATAGCATGTCCACAACGATGGGACAAGGTTTTCATTTTTTGGTGAAAATGAGACCCAGACTTCACACAATAGGATCATACAAAGTAGGGTGAAGATGATCACTCAGGAGTTGTCTAGCATTACCCTCGGTGTGGTAGATGTGGTGAGCTTCCAATTCCCATCATTAGTGGTAGATTATAGGGCCGTATTTCCCAAGGATTTTCTAGGACTACCTACCCTCTAGGATATCAACTTCTGCATCGACTTACACCCCATGATGGCACTAATTTCCTCACCAGCATATCAGATGGATCCTAAAATGCTCTTTGAGCTGATAGTGCAATTGGAGGATTTGTAGAGAAATGGATTCGTAATACCCAGTGATTCCCCATGGGTGAACCCTATTATGTTTTCTAGGAAGGAAAACAATTTTTTGAGATTATGCATGGATTACCGACGCCTGAATCATGTAATAGTGAAGAACAAGTATCAACTGCTGAGGGTCAATGACCTCTTTGATCAGCTCTGAGGGCCATAGTGGTTCTCGACGGTTCACCTTCAGTCAGGTTACCACCGGTTACGAGTACGGGACGAGGATATACCAAAGACATCTTTTAGATTCCGCTATGGTCACTATAGGTAATTGGTGATGCCTTTCGGTGTGACAGACACCCCCACAGTGTTCATGTGACTTATGAACTAGATCTTCTATCCGTACATTGGCCGGTTCGTAGTGGTGTTCATCAATGACATCCTTGTGTACTCGGTGTCAGAGGAGGAGCACACAAGACACCTACAGATGGTTCTAGACGTACTTTGAGAGCACCAGCTTTATGGAAAGATCCCAAAGTGCCAGTTCTAGATTTAGGAGGTCCACGTTTTTGGGACATGTCATATCAGCAGATGGAGTATTAGTGGACCCATCCAAGGTAAAGGTAGTGTTAGCATGGGAGCCACCTCAGAGCATGACTGAGGTGTGGAGCATCCTTGGGATGGTATTATATTACCATAGATTAATTCATGATTTCTCCGAGACATCAACACCAATGCCAGCATTGAAAGATAATGGGAAACCCTTTTTGTGGACAGAGAACTACTAGAAGGCTTTCGAGTAGTTGAAAAAAAAGTTTGAAAATATCCCTAATCTTGATGTTGCAGGAGGAGGGTGTCGACTACATAGTTTTCTATGATGCATTGGGGATCGGTATTGGTTATGTACTGTTGCAGGGATAGGAAATGATTTCTTATAGTTCGCGCCATCTAAGACTGCACGAGATGAACTATGCGACCATGATCTTATTCTTTTTGTGGTAGTATTCTCATTGAAGATTTGGAAACACTACCTTATGGGTGAGCAGTTTATCGTATACTATAACCACAAGAGCATCAAATTCAAATTCTCATAGAAGGACCTGATTTTGAGATAGAGGCGTTGGATAGAGTTATTCCAGGTCTACAATTTTTAGATCATCTATATTTTTAGGAAGGGGAACATTGTGGAAGATTCTCATAGTATGATATTGAGTTCGCAGCTGCTGAATGTGGAGAAAGAGAAGTTGCCTTTATTAGGTTGATCCTTCATGGATAGGGAGGATGCAACTTACCTTCAATCGATGGTTGTAACCCATCCACTCTTACAACAAGTTAAGGAGGCATAGCTGGGAGATTTCGACTATGATACATTACGTGCTCAGTAATCCATAGAAGATTATCTTGATGGATATTTTCATGGTGGGGAGCACTTAGTTTTTTAGGGGACGCACGGTTGTACTAGTGGAAATGTATGTTGTGGTCATGAGGGAGTTTCATACATCCCCACTTGGAAGAACATCATGTCATGGTGAATATTTACCAGGATCTCCGACGACGGTTCTAGTGGTCATGCATGAAGAAGGAAGTAGCAAAGTTCATTTCTCAATGCCTTATGTGCCAGCAGGTGATGGCTGAGAACCTAGTTTAAGTAGGAATAACTCAATCACTAGATGTGACAGAGTGCAAGTGGGACGGAATATCAATGGACTTCGTGATGGGATTATCACGAACGTCCAAGGGGAACGATTACATCTGGTTGATTGTCGACCAGCTCCCCATGTTTACCCACATCCTATATATTAGGGAGAAGAGTTTCATTGAGATCTTGTGATGTCTCTATGTGAAGGAGATAGTTGGGCTTCCTAGTGTCCCTTCAACTATATTCTAGGATTGAGACACTCGATTCACATCCCACTTGTGAAAGGGAATGCATGAGGCTTTTGGGACTTAGCTATGCTTGAGCATAGCGTTTCATCACCAGAATGATGATAAAATTGAGAGGACCATTCAGGTTCTGGAGGATATGTTATGGGCCTGTATTGAAGACTTTGGTCACATTTGGGTGGTCCATCTACCACTTGGTATTTTTTATACAACCACATCTATCACTCCATTATTTCTATGGAACCATTCGAGGATTTATATGGGAGACCTTTCCAGTCACCCCTTTGCTAGAACAACCCCGTAGTGTTAGCACTCATGGGTCTAGAGATAGTGCGAGCTACCCCAGAGAAGGTGTAGATCATCTAGGAGGAGATACAGACTACACAGATATGGCAGAAGTCATACGTTGAAAGACGATGTAGACCTCTAGAGTTTGTGGAATGAGACTACATCTACCTTATGGTCTCACTATGATGAGGTTTATGGGGATCTGGTTGGGGTGGCAAGATATCTTTGAGGTTCATCAGACATTTCCAAAAATTGCATATCATTGGAGAGGTGGTGTACCACTTAGATCTACAACCGCAGATTCCCCGAGTACATGATTTCTTCTACGTGTTACAGGTGAGGAGGTACGTGCAAGACCTATCACACATCATCAACTTGGGTGATCTAGACATCGAGGGTAGAGTAACCATTGCTGAGTACTCATTAGAGATTGAGGTTTGGCAGGAGAGGATATTTCATGGGCGATCGATTCCCTTGGTGCATGTTCGGTGGCAGCATAAGAATCTTCAGGAGAGAACATGGGAGTAGGAGGTGTTGGGCGGAGAAGAGAAGAAGTGATGGCAAGAGGGGGGGTGAATTGCCTTTTAACAAATAATTAACAAATTAAAATCAAATTTAAAAGTGCAGCGGAAATAAAAGAGGCAAGACACAAAACTTGATAACGGAGTTCGGCTTAAACCCAAGCCTACATCTCCGCTCCCAACTCAACCGTTGAGAGATTTACTACCGCTTGCTTTTTAATGGTTTTAGCAAGAAACCCACTAGACTTTAAGGTTAGTCTAGAACCTATTACAGCTTTCTTTTAATGGTTATGCAAGAACCCACTAGCCTTCTTACAGGTGAAGGCTAGCTCACCTATGACACAAGCCTTTTAAAGGGAAGGCTTGTCTAACCTCTTCACACCTTGAAGGTGGTGTGAAAACCCAAAAGAGAGGATGAGAGAAGGAGATGGGGTTTGTAGGCACAAACCCAATTTGATGCTCAAAATAATAAAACAATGAAAAACCGTAATGGGGAAGTCTTGGGCGCCAAAGGATTGATGGAGTTGATGAAGAGCGCTCCCAAGCTTCTATGGTGGTGCTCCTTGGATGTGGAAGTGAGTTGGAGCAATTGGGGTTCCCTTGGAGGAATTCGCCGGAGGTTCGCCAAATGATGTAAAATGTGTCCCGTGGGATTCGTTGGCTTGGTTATGGTTCCGGTATTGTTCCGGTGCTTCATAGTCCTTTATTTATAGAGGGGGAACCCTCATATGGCCTTTGGGAGGCTTCGGAGCCGTTGGAGAGGTCTTCGGAGCCGTTGGGAGGCAAGTGGACAGGTCTGGTCAAAGGCCCAACAACTAGTTTGACTGGCTCCACCGGCTGACCGGTACAGTGCCACCGGTTGGCCGGTGTTTGGAAAAAGGAGAGGCCTTCGGGCTCAGGCTCCACCGGCTGGCCGGTGATGAGGCCACCGGTTGGCCAGTGCTGAGGCAGTGGCTCAGCCTTCTGTCTGGGTTCCACCGGCTGGTCGGTGCTGAGACACCGGTTGGCCGGTGGTCTGGACAGAGGGATGCCTTCTGTCCAGGCCTCCATCGGCTGGCCGGTGGTGAAGCCACCGGTTGGCCAGTGGACATGAAAACAGTCCACTTTTCCTCCTTTGCCACTTCTTTCTCCTGAAATCATGCCTATTAACAAAAACACTTGAAAACAAGATTAGATAAAAAGGAGGGTGATTGTGATCATGAAAATTAAACCACGAGGGGTACGAGAGGTACAACAATCTCCCCCTATTTTTATGATCACAATCACCAAAACAAACAATGTAGAAAGACTGAAATGAGAGGCATGCTTTAAAAGATTTTTCCCCCAATCAACCAAGAATTTATCCCCCTTTGTGATTATCAAAATAGCACGGGGCATAAAACTTGATTGAGGGATACGTTGAAAAAAAGAGATAGAGATTTGAAATCAATTGAAATTTTTGAAATTTGAATTGAAAGTTTTGAATGAAAATTTTGAATGAAAATTTTGAATTGAAAGTTTTGAATCGAAAATTTTGAATTGAAAGTTTTGAATCGAAAAAAACTTAAACGATCCTAACTCCCCCTAAATAAAAACATCAAATCACCGGGGAGAAGTTTTTGGAACCGAGACAAATTTTGGTCCGGTGAGACTCGCTAAAAGGGATTTTTCAATCCATACTTTTCTAGTGGCGGGTCTTCTACTATAAAATTCATCATTAAAGAAAATGGTTTTGGGCCTACCATACCGGGCATTTTTGCAATCGCACTCATAAATTAAGTGCCCGGGTTTTTTACAATAATTGCAAAATTTAAATTGAGAGCCCCCCCTTACAAAAATAGTAGGTGCATGGGAAGAGGAAGCTTGCTTGGAATAGCCAAGCCCTTCGGTGGTTCTAGATATGCGTTGGGAACCAAGTAATTTGGTCAAATTTTGTTCCCCTTGGGTGAACTTGGCAAGGGATTCCCTTAAATATTTAATTGTTGATTCCATAGAGTCAACATCGGGAAGGTTTTGGATTTTGAGGGACAACTCCTCCTTTTCTTTGAGAAGTTGTTCCTTTTCGGAAGAAAGTTTTTTGAAATTCTTTTTTAAAGCAACAAATTTGGAAGAATGTTCGTGAAAACCTTCCTCCAATTGATCTCTAGCATGTTGGAGATCCTCATAAGACATGTGATTGAAAGAATTTGAAGAACAAGAGGAAGAGGAGTCGGAAGAAGTTACCTCATGAAATGCCATTAGACATTTGTTACCGTTTTCGCTTGAGGAGGAGGAGGAGGAGGATGTGGAGCTATCACTCCATGTGGCCTTGAAAGCCTTTTTCTTTTCCTTTTGCTTGGACTTTTTCTTGTTGAGTGGACAATCGGGCTTGTAATGGCCTTTCTTGCCACACCCATAGCATGTTACCTCGGGCTCGGATTTTTCGTTGGGTTTTTCCTTTCGAGCCTTGCGGGATTTCTTCTTCTTTTGATTCTTCATGAACTTGTGCATTTTGCGGGAAAGATTCTCCATTTCGGAATCGCCGCTTGAAGAGGAAGATGAGGAGGAGGAGGAGCTTTCTTCTTGTTGAACTTTGAAGGCGATGTTCTTTGGAGTTTTGATCGGTTTGCCTTCCTTTTCAGATTGCCTCCTCATGGTGATCTCATAGGTCATGAGGGATCCGATGAGCTCTTCGACCGGCATGTTCTTGATGTCTTTAGCTTCTTGGATTGCCGTGACTTTTGGTGCCCATGAGCTTGGTAAGATCCAAAGGATCTTCTTGACCATCGTTTCTGCAGAAACATCATCTCCAAGAGATTTTCTACCATTGCAAACGTCAGTAAAGCGAGTAAACATATCAGTAATATTTTCATGTGGGTGCATGGTAAAAGACTCAAAATCTTGACGGTACATGTCCAATCGAGTGTCCTTTACTTTGTTGGTCCCCTCATGGGTAACCTCCAATAGTTTCCAGATTTCATGTGATGAGGTGCATGTGGAAACTCGATTGAACTCATTACGATCAAGGCCGCAATGTAGAGCGTTCATGGCTTTGCCATCAAGCTCGAAATTTTTAATATCGGCTTGAGTCCATTTGGATTCATCGGGAGAGGAGAGAGAATAACCATGCATGACAATTTTATAAATGGGATAACCTATACTTCTAAGAAAAGTAGTCATGCGGGTTTTCCAATAGTTATAGTCGGTTCCATCAAAAAATGGAGCACGACCCAAAGAATATCCTTCGGGGGCGAAAGAGGTTGAAGCCATCACAATGGATCTTGAATTTGAAACCGGTTAAGGTATTACTCAAATTTCCCTCTGATACCAATTGTTGGGCGGAGAAGAGAAGAAGTGATGGCAAGAGGGGGGGTGAATTGCCTTTTAAAAAATAATTAACAAATTAAAATCAAAGTTAAAAGTGCAGCGGAAATAAAAGAGGGAAGACACAAAACATGATAACGGAGTTCGGCTTAAACCCAAGCCTACGTCTCCGCTCCCAACTCAACCGTTGAGAGATTTACTACCGCTTGCTTTTTAATGGTTTTAGCAAGAAACCCACTAGAATTTAAGGTTAGTCTAGAACCTATTACAGCTTGCTTTTAATGGTTATGAAAGAACCCACTAGCCTTCTTACAGGTGAAGGCTATCTCACCTATGACACAAGCCTTTTAAAGGGAAGGATTGTCTAACCTCTTCACACCTTGAAGGTGGTGTGAAAACCCAAAAGAGAGGATGAGAGAAGGAGATGGGGTTTGTAGGCACAAACCCAATTTGATGCTCAAAATAATTAAACAATGAAAAACCGTAATGGGGAAGTCTTGGGCGCCAAAGGATTGATGGAGTTGATGAAGAGTGCTCCCAAGCTTCTATGGTGGTGCTCCTTGGATGTGGAAGTGAGTTGGAGCAATTGGGGTTCCCTTGGAGGAATTCGCCGGAGGTTCGCCAAATGATGTAAAATGTGTCCCGTGGGCTTCGTTGGCTTGGTTATGGTTCCGGTATTGTTCCGGTGCTTCATAGTCCTTTATTTATAGAGGGGGAACCCTCATATGGCCTTTGGGAGGCTTCGGAGCCGTTGGAGAGGTCTTCGGAGCTGTTGGGAGGCAAGTGGACAGGTCTGGTCAAAGGCCCAATGGCTAGTTTGACTGGCTCCACCGGCTGACCGGTACAGTGCCACCGGTTGGCCGGTGTTTGGAAAAAGGAGAGGCCTTCGGGCTCAGGCTCCACCGGCTGGCCGGTGATGAGGCCACCGTTTGGCCGGTGCTGAGGCAGTGGCTCAGCCTTCTGTCTGGGTTCCACCGGCTGGCCGGTGCTGAGACACCGGTTGGCCGGTGGTCTGGACAGAGGGATGCCTTCTGTCCAGGCCTCCATCGGCTGGCCGGTGGTGAAGCCACCGGTTGGCCGGTGGACATGAAAATATTCCACTTTTCTTACTTTGCCACTTCTTGCTCCTGAAATCATGCCTATTAACAAAAACACTTGAAAACAAGATTAGATAAAAAGGAGGGTGATTGTGATCATGAAAATTAAACCACGAGGGGTACGAGAGGTACAACAGGAGGCTCAAATTCATACACAGTACCCACACCTTTTTGAGTAGCCTTGTTTTGGATTTTCGAGGATGAAAAGCCCCAAGGTGGGAAGATTTTAATGTCTCAGATTATTCCATGTATTGTTTTGAAATATTATATAGAATTATTACAAACCCAAGTATTGAGAAGGCAATTAATTACCAGGACTAGTGAACTAGGAATGGTTGTTTGAACTTTCTTTATGTTAAGTAAGATGGCAATAGTGTGTGGTTGTGGTTGTCTCCAAAAATATTCCTGGATTATAAATCTAAGGGCACCGTTGCAACCAGGACGATGACTTTACCTAAGAATGGGCCTAACCTCAATCGACACGCGTCGAGGGAAAAAATTAATTTTGGGATGTTTTTAGTAAAATAAAATAAAATAAAATATAATAATTCAAAATGATTATTATTTTTTTATTTGGAAATATTCGCTACAGTGCAACGACGAGGCATTTGTTTCAATAATTAATGCCACCCCATATTGACTCAGAAAACAAAAATGTTGATTCATTAATGTCACGACAAAATGGAATTATGAAACATGGTCTATCCATTTAATGGTTTAATAGAGTGTTGGTTGTTATCAGAAGAGTGAGAGGAACTCTCCATAATAATTGATACCTTGGAGAGAACTCTCGACAATGAACAACGACGACACAATCGATCAACACATCTCAAATTCGAAGAACCCTCAATAGGGAATGTGACACAATGAACTTTCTTCAACCAAATTGAGGTAGGGGTTTTGTAAAATTGTTTTCCATCCTCATTATTTGATTAAAAAACGAACATGGATTAACCCATGAATGGGTTGATCCGCAGATCATACATTCTTACAGGAGGGTTATTATTTTCTGTTTCATTGGGGATTGATTCAAGAATATGATTTGTGATAATTGTTGGATTATAATTTTATTTTCCATGTTGAATTTTCTAATGGGAGAGGATCAACTCTCTGATGAACAATAGCAAAGGTTCGTTTCTCAAATTTTTTTATTTGTTTTCTTTTTCTTTACTTGGCATTCATCGCATTTCTTCATGGGGAGGTGAACAATATATTGTTGTGCATCCATTTCAAAACGCAACGATCCCAAATTGGAAATCAGACATTGAAATGACCTTGCAGAGGTGAGACAATGATGGTGGATAACAAATCATCTCGGATCATGAAAGACTGTTCATCGAGCGTTCTTTATGAGAGTAGATCGATATGCGTTTTCAGGGCCGATCGGATGCCCGGAAACAAGGTAGACGACATTAGGATGTCAGGGAAACCATATCTTTTGAGTTGCATAGAAAACAAATCTTCAGATCAATGATAGGAGCATCACTAAGGGGTGGCAGAGTAGGTTCGTGTTTCTAGAAATTTCCAGAACACACAATGTGTATCCTGCAGAAGAAATTGTGTTGTACCGGTGGCAGCAGCTAGGGTTTGCACACTTCATGCGATGAAGAACATGGCATGCTTCCGGGGAGACGTGGCTTCTGGGCCCCACATAGTGGTATCTGGAGTTCTGGGAGATGGGAACCACTAAAATGGTCAGTGGACATTGTCTCACGGTGTGTGGGTCCTTACATTAACTCATTGTTCCTCTCATAAGATACTCAGACACTGGGTGGGTACACAGTCGTGTACTCCACCACAAACCAGACCAGGACGACTGCACGGGCTAACCCGTGTACTGGTTACATGGGATGACACCCAGGGTTTGAAACCGTGTATGGGCACACGACCGCATAAACAAAGTGAACCCCAGATACTTGGACACTACGTGTGGTCCTAGGACACACCATGTACTTTTCCTGTTCAACATGACATGTTCTTCTAACTCAAGCCTTTTTTACATGGGATGTACCTGGAGTCGAGAGACATGGCGTGTGACCCTTCTACACACTATGAATATTCTGAAATGTGGCTTGATCACATTGTACACCATTCTTTGGACATTATTTGTTTGGGTTAGTTCCCCTTTTTCTCATTCCCCTAAAGGTTATGTATCATTCCCATCCACATGAGTATGATACCTTCAGCCATACATTCTGAGATAGATTAAGGTATCTCTCTGAGAGGCCTGGAGTGAGGTCCTCTATCCATTGTTTACCCTAGTTATATTGAGGTATCGAGTTTAATAATCCTATAAGACGCCGATACTATACCTAAAAGGTGAATCTAGATGAGTCGTGGTATCCACTAAGGCCCTGGCAGTGATACTCATATTTGTGTCGTGATCTTTCACCACCCATGAGTGTGTTCTCATGGAATGAGTGTATCTATCTATCATTTCTTTTCCCGATGTATAGAACTTATCATAAGGATGCCATCATAGCTATCAGACTCGTGGAGTGAGTTCTCTTAGATGAGTGCTTTGAGGAATATTCAAATAGAATCCCTTGTGGGGCTATTCTCTTGTGCGAATTGTCTCTCAACTACGGGTCTAGGTTTTGAGTATATCTGGATGTGTTTATATTGTTACATGTTCTGTATACATATACTATGTAATGATGATTTTACCTTTACCTTGTGTATTGTTTTGTGGGTTTTCATTTCCTCTACTGAGTATTGTTATAATCATCCCTCAAGGGATTTTCCCACACGTGTCATGTCTTGCGAAGATGAGTGGCCTTTTGATGGAGTCCAGGATAGACCAGGACCATACCGACGTTTCTGAGTTCCCTACAGGATGAGGTGTTCCTAAGGCTACAAGCACTAGTCCCGGTACCTCTTTCTACTTATAGGTTGGACTTTGTTGTTGTAGACACTCTTGTTTTTGGTGGGATTTTATTCTGGCCTGGTTTACATTCCACACTATACTTTCCTTGTACTTTTTTAGTTGGGTTTAGTGGTATACATGCATTTTTATTTATTACTTTTTACATTTTAGCATTTTCAGTCTTGGAGATGTGTTTGTATATACAAGTACTTTGGAAATGCCTCCTATGTTAGTAATATGCCTACTCGGTGCTAGTCACCAGCCCATGGTCTATTGGAGGAGGTCTTTGAGGGCCACGACGCGGGCCCCCCGGGGATGGGTTGTGACATGAGTCGCCAGCTTGATGAGGCACGTTATGGCCTACTCAAGAGGGCGTGAATAATAACATGGGAACAAGTGTCAATCTTATAGAGAAAAAAATAATCATACTTTTGCATCCCTTGGATAGGGCCATGTTCCAACTCACTAGAATCCATTTTGTCTCTGTTGAGGTTAGTAGAAACATGTTCCACAAACAATGTAACATCACCCAACATTATAAAACTACGATCTAATGCATCCTATAACAAATCCTTGAACACAAATTATTATTTGATGGTGTGTTCGAGGATCCTATGATATGTTCAATGGTTAGTGAATCCAATGATTCTGGCCTCCTAGGGTCTCATGTGCCCTAAATAATTTATGATTAACTTCTCTAGAAAATAAATGGATTATTATGCATCCAACAAATCCATGAAAGAATAAGTACTATTTCTTATTTCTCTAAAATATTCCCTCTGATCCTGGCCTTGCCTGGGGGATGGAGCCACATTATCTCATTAACGTTTCTACACTTGGAAAGGTAGTGTCTATACTTAATATTCCTAATGAGGATCCTCTATAAAATGGACCAACATGTGTTTCGAATCATGAATCTCTACATACACAGTGGATGTGATCTCTTCTTTCACAATTCATCCTATAAGAGATGAAAGGGGAATGGGTGGGACTATTGTTTGTTCAACTATTATACGTATTATAGGAAATGGTAAATTTCAAGAATTCACAAAATCCACATGGGTATATCAAGGAGATGAGGGTAGAAAAAATATCATTCCTGAAGTTCTCATCATACATCTTGGGAATCTATTCCCATGAGAGTGGCATGATGAGTGATTACATGAGTCCATTCCTTTGGTTGAAAATGGAAAAAACTCACTCATCGTGACTTTTTTTCATTTGAAGAAGTTAGTGATTTCCATCTTGCATGAGTTAGAGACATACTAGTAATAAAACTATAAATGAAGGTTATTATAAATCTCGATGGACTGTATGGGTAGGTGACTATACCAAATAAATTCTAAACCTTCCAGAGATTGGATGAAGCATCTGAGTGTGGTGGCCTCCTACTGTTTGGGATTCCCCGACATTGGAATTCACTTTAAATAAAAGTGTCCAAAATTCTATAGAGGATCCCCCAACCCAGTAAAAAAAGAGAATATAGGCTTAAAAAACTCATGGGGAACTCAAACAAGGTCCACTCATTCTAGGAACATCTTTCTATTAGGGGGAATCACATCCTTTCATGTTTCCAATTCCTTACGTTGATAAACAAGTGAATATCTCATGTCATATATGAAATTAATTTTGTCCACCAATGCATTAATAGAATCATCTACTCAGAGATCATAATTTACTTGATCATAAGTTGGATAATCAAGATTCTTAGGTAGGGTTGGAGACTCATATCTTGATAACTTTCTGTGGCCTACAGATTCTTCCAAGATGGGGGAATGGGGACATGAGGTTAATATTAGGGAGTCTGGGCGAGGAGGACCTGGTTCCCCGCTAGAGGAAAGATGGGGTACCATAGTTCATTCTATGTATTTTTAAAACACTCTGGAATTATATTATCATTGATATTTTTGTATCCCTTGATCCCATAAAGTAAATAAGTCTTCCTGGGGTATGAATAAACCGTTGGAATAACCTTGGATGCGATTGCGGACATGGAATGTCCCTTGACCTTTTCAACGTACCAACAAGGAAGTAATTCCATCTCATTGGGAGTACTCCTAATTCCTAGTTACAATCCCTTTTAATGAGTCTATACAACTAATGAGGGGTATACTTAGTGTTTTTTCTCCCCATACAGTGGATTTTCATTTTAATTCCCCATGTTGGCCTACATGTTACTCTAAACCTCTAAAAGGTCTTTAGTGATGGAATTAATAATGGCAGTAGTCGCATTGAAATATTCATTATCAAAAGGTAGTTTAAATTGAGGTCTCATCATAGTAGTATGATTGGTATAAAATAAAGGGTAAAATACAACCCCTATAATTAGATCTTCATTTATGGAAACAAATCATCAATGACCTAGTGAAGAATAGAAAGGATACTAATGAAACTTTTTTATATAGTTTTGTGGTATCCATATGAATCCAGATGCTAAGTTATAGGATGTTTCATGATCTCCACCCTCTATCACAGCTGGTAAATGGAATTTAGGTGGACGTGGCTCCCTAGGACAGCTAGTCGATGTTCCCATAGACGGTGAAGTATCAACCATAAAAATGGCAAAAACAAAATATGTAGTCCTTATTGAGGTACTCTGGATGACATTGTCTTTAGGTGTATTCGGCCAAAACATGACTGATATCTGTTTGGTATCTTGAAGCCCCCACATTTCCACTTTCTCAATATCATGGGAAAAATATTTCTCCTAGTTAGATAAATCCCCAATTGGTGTGGATAAAGATAATTTTAGAAGAAATGAAAACCTACTCTCTGGATGGTCAACTAGAAAGAGCGTGTCACATGGGTAAAATATATACTACATGATAGAATTTTTCATTGAGTCTGAGCTGGATTCAATATCATATCAATATAGGATAGAGAATTACTACCTCTTCATGCGTGAGAGAGGAAACGTCCATTTGAGTCTCAATGTAATTCATACCATCATATAAATATTTCAATATGGAACCGAAAATCTCAAAAACTTCTAGTGAAATGGTAGGGAGGATTGGAACTGAATAAGGAGGATAAGGTAGCACTATGATTTGTTGGATATATGATAAAACATCCACCACCTTATTGTACATGTGGAGGGATTTTGGGATCATATGGATCTCATCATCTGAGATCATAATCCTCAATTGATAGGCTTCTTCCCTAGAATCTAGTAGTAAGTTAAAATTTTACCCTTATGATCCATATTTCAATTTGGAACATGATAGGTTGATTATGACAAGACACTTCACAATGTTCTTTCTATGACAGTGAGAAACTTATCCAAGAATGAGCTATAGAGTGTCACTTAGGATTCCACCATTTGTGTTGTGACCTATTCCATGTAAATGGACCCCAAGATGGGTATTCTAAATCATAAACTAGCATTTTTATCTTTAGAAGTTCATGTATTCAGCAGAGGGAGTGACTCTTCATTGGATGGTGATTTTGTGAGGATTACCTTTTTTATGGTTGATGATGGATTGAGGAGGACACCCACATTGATTGGCAGTGCATGGATAACTTCATTATTAGTTGAATATAATGTAGGGAGGAACATAGAATTGGGATTTCTCATCACGGTATGTACTACGATGTCTTTCAATTTCACGAGTGACTGAGAGAGTCAACCTAGAAATTCTGAGAGGTGGCTGGGGACTCTATCCAAGAGGGGTGATGATAGATCCACATTGAGTGGTCATGGGGATCTGGTGGGATACTCCAGTCGTGGTAGGGTAAATTGGAGCTTCAAAAGATTCCACTTTTCATGAAATGTTATTGGTCGTCCCCTAGTGTCAGTGTCATATATTTTGTCTTGGGATGGAATCATCTTTCTAATCAACCTATGAAGCCCATCATTGTGGAAATTAGAACAACCTTACGGGATCCCTCCTGGGTAGATCATGAATAGTGGTTGGAGTGTGTATGGATCAATCAACCCCTAACTCTTCAGTATAGGAAAGTGGCCTTTCACAGTGCTCTAATGAGATACACCCAAATTCCTCCAAAATTTGAATTAGGGATCATTACCCCATGTGCGGATTACATTGGTGGTAGTTTCAGTGATGCTTTGATCCCCTGAGATTTCATGGGTCATATCATAAGTGGGAATGACCCTTTCTTACTTGTATCAGTGAAAATGTGTATTGATCACCCTCCTGTCATGATATTGGAGGGTGAGACACTGTGTGGTAACCTATTTACTGGAGACGTAGTAGATGTTTCTATGAGGGTGTAATCATTATGGATTTTCATGCCAACATTTCCACTAACACTATTCCTATTTGAGTTGTACATAGACATTTTTATACCTTGAGTCTTGTATGTCATGTGGATTCAACTATTAGTATAGATACAATGAAATATATTTCTAATTCACCACCATCTTCCATTCTTATTGAAAAGGATAATGGTTCTGCTCTGACAATGTCGCATACCGAGGATGCCCAACATTATCTCTTCCATATATTAGGAGAGTTTCATGATGGTCCCACTACTTTTCGGGTGGGATATGAAGCCAAATATCTAGATCTGGTGATATTAAAATATTTTGGTTACCAGGCTATATTAATCCCAATAGTTAAAGGATAAAAGCTTCATATTAGGTTTGTCATTTTTAATTTCTTTGCTTTCATAATATCCATCCCACATGTGCACTTGATATTTTCCTTCACTCCCACATTCCAAAGGATGGTGGCATCCATCACTTTATTTAGAAATTTCAGCATCCTGGTCAAAATGGGATGATATGATTTTGGTTCTTCTTTATATGGATTCCAAATTGGTTATCATCACCTAATACATGTATCCTTCAAATATTTAATTCATTCTAATGAAACTCATTACATATTCCAAATTGAAATGGACGTTAGTTAATTTCAATAATTTTTATAACAAGGTAGAAACCTTCAGTGAGAGGATTCAGTAAAATTGGGCACATTTGGAAATTATGGACTATGAGAAATATTGACACTTATGATGTCTTCCTCTTTTAGTGGGAATATCATTGGTGAGGCATCTTATATGTAGAACACATGGTTCCCCATGTTAAACATGATGTATTTGACTCCTAGGGAATAATTCATCTATGAATTTTACATTTCTAATCCCATATTTATTGTATGGGGTTGGGATTATAGATCAAGTTTCTTTTTTAACATCTTGTATGGATAGGTTGGTCTTAGTTTTAATGTATTTGGGGGATACATTGGGAACATTTTTAAAATCTTAGGGGATATGTTGGTAGTAGGTTTAAAATTATTTGGGGAAATTTTTGGGTAATATTTATCATATTATGAGAATAGGTTGGGGTTTATTATGTGTGTACTTAGGGGGAATACAATCACTCATGGGATTTGGTGGTAGAGTGTAATGACCGAAATGCTTATAAAATGAGTTTTTGTCGTCATATTTTAGTTCCATATAGTATAAATCTCAAGAAATCAATTCTAGAAAATAATAAAAATAGTATATATAAATCATTGATGAAATAATAATTATTTATACAAGATAAGATACCAATACAGATGAAATTGTAACTAGACCTTAGGAATAGTAATATGACCCTAATAAAAAGTAAACCATCCAAATAAATAGCAGCCTAACCTTTTAAAAAACAAATAAAATTTTGGCATCTTATAAATATAAATATGATATAATTATATCAAAGTATAAGTAAGTCAATATTTAAAAAATTATAAATTATGTGTTGTTATTTTCATAATTAATAAATATTTAATTACAATATAATGATTAATTTTATAATTTAAAATAATATTTTTTTCATAAAATTTATCCATAAATTAACATTTTTATGTCTTATGATTTTAATATAATTTTATGATACCTTAGAAAGTTTTTCAAAGTACTATAAAATCAGTTATAATTTTAAAATCATTATTTTCCATGTAAATAGTTATTTTAAATAAATATTAAATTACTCATATTTTGAAAATTATTTTCATAAAATGGAGTTTATTTTTCTATTCTTCACGTTAAAAAATATATTGGGTGAATTTTTGGGTTTTTTCTTAAATACATGAATTTTTTTGTGAATACTAAAATAAGACAATTTAGAGTATAAATAAATTATCTATTAGATAAACTATTAGTTGAGTCATAACTTATGTAAAAACCGAAATATAAAAATATACATAATTATTTTAATATATTTTGTGATAATTATCTAACTATTTATAGTCTTGAGCCAATATAATAATGTAATGATTAAAATAATGGGAAACACCTCTCTCCTCTACTATAAATACAACCCCTAACCCCTCTTCTCCTCCCACTTCTAAAGAATTGAGACATTACTATATTCTACCTAATACTCTTCCCTACTCCCCCCATGTTTAGAAGCTCTTGGTATATTCAAAATAGCAAAAATATTTCCCAAACGATGTCCTCAAGGAGGGTAAATCCAAAAAGTAAACTACTATTCTTCTTTCTCTTAATTCATTTTAAATTTCATTTATTTTATTTTATTTTACACACATTATTCAATCTAAATGGAATGATAACCCGGATCTGGTTGATATAAAATATTTATATCATGTTTTTGAAAAACTCACCATTAATCTCCACCCTCTCTCTATCTTTTGTTAAAAAAAATGAAATCATCGCCCTTAATGTGTCAATTTGCCAACATCGTGGAAAATACACAGTCATTTTCCTTAATCAACTTCAAGGATGTTAATAAAACCATATATGGTTTTTAAAAATTACTGTGTATTATACAACTCTCATTATCTTATGTAACCAAAATTTATACGTAATTCTAAATTATAAAACAAAATGAGTTCGTTACATTAGAAAACCACCAAAATTAACCTCAAACGGTCATAATTAACTTTTATATAATGATTCAACCTCATTTTATATAAAAAATTCTATATAGAATATATTATTCTTCTACAAGATGATTAATAAAATATAATAGAGATTAAGGACATTTATCCTCATTTTTTCTGAACATCCTTTCATGAATAAAAGTGAACTGATTAGGAAAACTAACCAAAAAAATACTTCGAAATGATGAAATTAGACTCTATAACTCATCTAAAGGCCTTTAAATGAACATAATAAAACCATAATTAATCTTAATAATGTATAAAAATTTATATACTTATTTATTTATTAATCTATTTTGATTATATAGGCTATTAAAGTAAAGAATGTGTTAATAAATGAGGTCAATGGAATTCACAAACCCAACTTTTTTTCTTTGGGTTTTCCCTCTTTCACTCCATTTAAAATATTGATATTATTTAAAAATAATTTCTTTATAATTAAATTATATTTTATGGTATAGGAATTCCTTCTATATGAGTTTATAATAAATACAATGTTTTCCATAATAACTCTTTTTTTAAAAAAAACACACCTATTACTTCTCAAGATTGTTTAATCTTCAAACAAGATTGATGATTCATAAATCATGTATTCTATTCCCTAATTAATTTTGAGAAACCATGTTATGAATGTAATATTTATGAAATAAAACCCATTACCTTCCTTTTTTATGTCCATGATTGATATTCAATCTATGTGGAATGCCTGATAATGTAAATGTTATGACATGATGGGTTCACCCAATATTATATACCACAATGTAAATGTTATGATGCAACAGGTGTGCTCAAAATTACATTCTTCTCTAATGAATTGTGTAATGTGTTGAATATCATGATAAAAGGGGAAATAGATGTGCACAAGATTCTATCTTTGTTCACAACATTGTGTGGTAGTTAACCACTAAGAAATAAGACTTCATTTTTATGCATTTCCATACTCCATGCCTTTATATTATGTTCTCTCCCATGATTAGGATTATGATGTTATGATTATGCTCAACCATGTCATAATGTTTCATATTATTATCTATCCTTTTATTGGGATTTTAGCACATCCATTTTTGATGTATATCCCCATGAGATTACATGTACTAAAAAGAATTTAGAGGCCAATAAGAAGCTACAGAAGAAGGAATTTAATAAATGTTTTTTTATTTTTAAAATGTTCTTGATGTTCTTAATATTCCTAAGAAACCAAACCATTATATCCTCATTGTGTAATGATTTTATGTGATTTATCTTTAAAATGAGGTAAGAGTATGCAAGAATAGTAGGGTCTCTATATTTGTTATCAGAGGTAAGGCTTTGTTAATTTGGTAATTAGGATTAGAGAACCTTAATGAAACTCCTAAGTATTAGATTAAGTATAAGTGGTCACCCATGAATATTTGTTTTAGAAAATGTTAAACATAGGGATCCTACAAGATATGCCTTTATAATTAAATGAATAAAAAATATGTTACTTATATTTGAATTATTGACCTATATTTTTTTCTAACCATTTATATTTTAGAAAATGTTGGATTCTAGGAGAAACCAAAACCAAGACAACAACCCGTGGGAGGGGAAATTCTGAAATTGCTCGAATGATATCCCCAATATTTTGGGAAGTGGAGTAAATAATTTTATAGAGATTCTTTCCAGCATGTCTCAGGTTATGAATAGTAACCTGAATAATGTGGAATTTCCAATAATTAGTGGATCTTCAGATCCACTAGTTGTGGAATAGATGGTCAACTCAATGGAGAAGTTATTTTCGACTTTAAACTATTCGGAGATAGATAAGGTGATTCTTACTAATTATTGTCTTGATAGATATGCTGATTAACGGTGGTATTTGATTAAGAACACCGAGCTAAAGGTTTATATCTAAGAGATGGATTGAGAAGAATTTATGATAGCGTTTCATTAAAATTATTTACATAGAACTCTTCAAGAAAATATGGAGAGAGAATTTATAGACCTGAATAAAAAGGAAGGAGAATATCTCAAGGACTATGAAGAGAATTTCACAAGGCTTTCAAGGTTTAATTCACTGTTTTTATTTTATAAAAAATGATAGAAAAATTTATATATTATTTATTTGATTAAAACCTCTCCTCTAAAAGGATATTGAAATTTCATATTTTTAAATTTATAAAGAAGTTTTTTTGATGTTCTCTCAAAGTGTATATGGATCTTAGAAAATGATCTCATTGCTATGGTGATAAGAAATAGAAGATGGAGTTTTAATCCAGAGGAACTAATGAGAAAGGTGTAAAGAAAACTCAACCACCCACATGTCAAAAATGTAGAAGAGGAATCATGGGAACTAACTCAAAGGCAGGGGAAAATTCTTCAAGTATGAGAGTGTAGGACACCAAGCTTATTAATTTTTAAAATACATGAGGAAGAAGGAAAATGTGCAGGAGGAAAGGAGAGATCCACCCATGGTCCAATGCTAGAACATTAGGAAAAATTGTACCATGAAAGTCGTTGCACAATACCCCGATTCCTTGAGGGTAATCAATGTCATCTACCACAAAATTAAAAGGATCAAGAGAAGGTTTTTTCCATCACTCCTAGTAATTTGTAGTAAGAAAAAAAAGTCATACAATGTACACTTCCTATTCACTAAAGAATGTAAAAAGTCTTATTTGATTTTGGATCAATGAATTACATTATATCTTGAATGCTTTATAGAATTGTTGAATGGAATCCCAAAAAACATGAAGTTGAGATATAGGTAAAACACCTAGTTTTGAAATCATATAAACCCAAGTGTTGGAATCTTCTCCTATTGGAATATGTGGGAATATTATTCCAGTGAATCTCATAATACTTCCCTTGGTAGAATTTGATGCTATACTGGGACTGAATTGGCTCTCCTTATATATTTCATGCATCAAATATCAGGAAATGGAAATATCTTTTCTTATTCTGAATCATCCCATGATCCTCTATAAATGAAAGGTGGGACATGAATATTTTTTGGAAAATCATTCAGTGTTGTGGGTGTTGGTTCCCTTTTAAGAATCATACCTTATCCAAATAGTTTATTTAATGGAAGTTATCAACCAAAGGGAAATTCTCATAATAAGAGAATAAACTGATGTATTTCATGAACAATTTCACGGAATCCCCTCAGATCATGAGGTAGAGTATTTAATAGAACTCAAGCTCGAGCTACTAATATCTCAAAGTGTCCTTATAGGATATCTCCTATAAAACTAGAGGATTTAAAGAAGCAACTATAATTGAATTTGCATAAATGGTTCATATGACCTAATGTATCACATTGGGGAATTACGGTGTTGTTTATCTAGAAGTAGGATGGATCAATATGGTTTTGTATCCATTATCGTGAACCAAATAAGATCACTATAAAGAAAAAGTATACACTTCAAAGTACTTATCACTTATTTGATTAGTTGCAATGAGATTATTACTTCTCAAATGTGGATCTATGTTCCGGATATCATTACCTAAAGGTGAAGAGGTAAGATATTCATAAGACTTACTTACATACAATGTATGGGCACTATGAGTTTTTGGTGATTCCATTCAGACTTACTAATCCCCCTATATTTTTCATGGATTTTATGAATAGAGTATTTATACATTTCCTCAGAAAATTTGTGATTGTTTTTATTAATGATGTTCTCATATACTCCAAGTGTAAGTAGGACCATGAAGAATATCTATGGCTTGTGTTAGAGAAATAATGGAAAGGGATGTTGTACACCAAGTCCAAAAAGTGTGACTTTTGGATGCATCATGTCATATTATATTTACATGTGATCACAAGAGAGGAAATTTCTATTTACCCTTCAAAAGGAAAGGCGATTTAGGGATGTTACAAACCCTCTAGTGTCATAATAATTCCTAGTTTTCTTGGCTAAAAAGGGTATTATCAAGTTTATGTGAGAAACTTATCCTGATTTTCAATCTCGCTAACTAAGTTAAAAAGGAAAGGGGTAATGTATGTCTGGACAGAGGAGTGTGAGGAAATATTCCAGGATATAAAGAGAAGGATTATCACTGCACATATACTCCCATTACCAAAAAGTAGATAATGTTTGGTGATATACAGTGATTCTTCAAAGAATTTCTTGGGTTTTGTACTCAAGAAAAATGATAATGTTATAGCCTACACAAGATAACTATTGAAGATACATGATTTAAACTTCCTGATGCATGATTTGGAGATTGCAGTTGTGATTTTTTCCATGAAAATATAGAAACACTAACTCTATGCTTAGAAGGGTGACAAATATAACAATAATAACATCATAATGTATATATTCACAGTAAATGAACTCCAAATGTGTCAAATGAGATGGTTAAAGGTAATTAAAGCAATGAGTTCTCAATTCACTATCATCCTTGCAAGGAAAACAAGGTAGATGATTCTGTTATCAAAAAAATAACCTGCTACTCTATCTATATTGTGGTTTGAGAAAGACCCTCTCTTCATGGATATGAAAATAATGGATTTTGGAAATCAAAACGGTAGTGAATAAATCCAACCTTTCCCAAATTATTTCTCAAAAATCTATCCAAGGAAATATTATGTAATCGCAAAAGATGATTTGTAGTTACAAAAGAACATGAATGGATTAAAGGAAGGGAAACTACATGATTTCCAAATCAATGATAATGGTATGATTCGATTTAGAACAAGGCTTTGTGTGCCTTCATTACCTGGGATAAAGAAGATATTGGACAATTCACATGGATATGCTTTCTTTTTTTCCATCTCGGGATTACAATGATGTATCGTGATATCCAAGAACACTTCTGGTTAAACAAAATGAAGAAGATGATTTTGGAGTACATCTCAATGTTCTTGATATGTCAATAAGATAAAGTCATGTGAATGAAGTCCAAATGGATGATGCATCCATTGACTATACCCATGTGGAAATGGGATAATGTCACTATGGAAATTTTCAAGGGTATCCCAAGTACATCTAATGGAAATAATGTAATATTGGTTGTGGAGGACCGACTCACTAGGAATTACCACTTTACCACAATTAGGGAAGATCCCTTACTTCAACAACATGTTATGATATATGAGAAGTAAGTTATGAGAATGCATGGATTTACACTCTCAATTTTCTCTGATTGTGGCCCAATGTTCATGAATAATTTATGGAAGATTATTCAACATGATTTGAGTACTAAATTAAATTTCTTAACTGCTTATCTCCCTAAACATTTGGCCAATATAATAGGACTATTCAGACAATTAAATATATGCTCACAGACTACTCATTAAAATTCAATGGTGGGTGGGATCGACATCTATCATTGGTTGAGTTATAATACAACATCAACTTCCACTAAAGTATTCAGATGTATCCATCTGAAGCTCTGTATGGAAAGTGATATAGAACTCCAACATGTTGGGATGAATTTGGTTAATGAAATCTACTTGGAAGTGATCTCAATCAAGAGATGAAAGAGAAGGTTTAATCAATCAAGAAACATATCAAATATTCTCATATTCGGAAAGAGTGATATGCGAACAACAATCAAATTTAATTGGAATTCAATGTTGGAGATAATTTTTTCCTTTGAAAATCACCATGTAAGAGATTCATGTGGTTTTGAATGGAAGGGAATCTTAATTCAAAGTATATTGGCCCATTTGAGTTCCTTGATCACATAGAAGATGTGGTCTATCCGCTTTCACTTCCACCGAATATGGCTCGAGTTCATGATGGGTTCATCATATCACTCCTAAGGAATTTCATAGAAGATCCCTCACATGTACTAAACTCAAAGATTGTTCAACTGGAAGAGGATCTATCATATGAGGAGTAGACATTAATGATTATAGACTAGAGTTAAAATATTGTACTCAAAAAGACAATACACCTAGGTTAATTGTTGTGGTGGAACCATAAGTATGAAGAAAAAACTTGGGAACTAGATGAGGTGATGAGGGAGATGTACCCTCACCAATTTTTTCCAAAATGAAAATTTGATGGTGAAATTTCAACAGGGGGTAATGGAAAAACCCAAAAAATTATCAAAATAATTTATCCCTTATTATAGTAATGTATTATATTATATATCATATAAAATCACTTATAGACCATAATAAAAACATTATAAATTAATAATTAATTAAATAATAATAATTTCTAGAAGATAAGAAACCAATACTAATAAAATAGTAACTAGACCATAGGAATAGTCATATGACCCTTAAAATTGTAAACCAACCAAATGAATAGTATCCTCACCCATGAAAATATAAATAAATGTTAGGAATATTATATGAGAAAATATGATATAATTAAACCATAGTATAAGTATGTAAATATTTTAAAAATTATTAATTAAGTGTTGGTATTTTTATACGTCATAAATATTTCATTACGATATTATGATTAATATAATAATGTAAAAGAAAATTAATTTTCCTAATATTTTTTTAATAAATTAATATTTTTATTTATTATTATTTTAATATAATTTTATGAGACCTTAGATAGTTTTTCAAAGTCTTATAAAACTAGTTATAATTTTATAATATAAATTTTCCATGCAAATGATTATTCAAATTAAAAATTAAATTACTCAAATTTATGAATGTATTTTCATATAATGGAGTTAATTTTTTGATTCTACACAACAGAAAATGGTTAGGGTTACTTTTTGAGATATTTATAAAATACATGAATTTTGTTAATAGTAAAATACGGTAATATACACCATAAATACATTATATGAAATATAAAATTCCCTGATTCATTTATAATGTAATTAAACAAATCTAGAACAATATTTTATTATTTTAATATTTGTTATGAAAATTTTCAATATATTCAGAGTCTTGAATAAAAATAATAATCTAACAATTAAATAATGTGAAAACACTCCTCCCCTCCACTATAAATACCACCCTCACCCCCTCTTCTCCTTAAAATTCTTAATCATTGAGACAAACAAATATTCTGACTAATACTCTTCCCTAGTCCCTCCATTATGTCTTAGATCTCTTGGTACCTTCAAAAGTCAAGAACCTTTTCCTAAATGAGGTTCTCAAGGAGGATAAATCCAAGAGGTAAAATACTCTTCTTCTTTCTTTCAATTCATTTCAAATTTCATTTCTTTTCATCTATTTTCCTCACATTCTCCTATAAAAATGGCATGATAACTATATTTTCTTTGATATAATGTAATTATATCATGTTAAGGGAAGATCCATCATCAAACTTCACCCTATCTCTATATTATTTTTAAAAAATGAAATAATAAACCATGATGTGTCTATTTACCGACATCACAGGTGATGCACGTTCATATACCTAAAATGACTTAAAGAATGTAAATAAAACCATTAATTGGTTTAAAACAGATTTTATTGTGTATTATATAACCATTTTTATCTTGTATAACTAACATTTATACATAATTCTAAATGTTAAAAAAATTTATATTGTTGAGATCAAAAACCACAAAATTTAAACTAAAATGATCATTATTAACTTTTATCTAATGATTCATACTAAAGGTAAATAACACAATTAATTATTAAAACATTTATGATTTTGAAAAATAATTAATAACTTATAATAACAATTCTGAATATTTATCCTCATTTTACACTAACATGAAATCATGAATACACATGAGCTGATCATGATAAATATGAAATTTAATGCTCTTAAATGATTAAATTAAACTCTATAAGTAATTGAAAGGCCCATAAATTAACTTAATAAAACCACAGTGAATCATATTCATGTATAAAGTGTTCTTTAATTTTTAATTAATTAATCTATTGTGATTATATATGACATTGAAGTGAAGAATGTGTTTAGACACACGGTAAGGGGAATTCTCAAACCCAACTTTCTTTCTTTGGGTTTTCCATCATTCACCACATTTTCTGTGTAGTTATCCCATAAAAATATTTTATTCATCATTATATTATATTTTATAGGATATAAATTTCTTCTATGTGATTTTATTACAAACACAATGTCTTCCAATATATTTCTTCTTTCAAAACAAAACACACCTTTTACTTCCCATGATTGTTTCATCTTCACTCAAGATTGATGATTCATATATTAAGTATGCTTATACCTCAATCATTTTGGGAATCCAATTTATTAATTTTTTCTTTATGAAATGAACTCAATCAATTCCATGGGTTATTTCCAAGATTGATAAACTTTCTATGCAGCTTACTGATAATTTAAATGTTATGATGTGATGGGTGCGCCCAAAATTATATAGCACACTATAAATGTTATGATATGATGGGTGTCCCTACAATTATATAGAACTCAAATTCATTGGGTAATGTGATCAATAACATGTGAAATTTTGGAATATGTGTGAACATGATGTTATCTTTGTTCACAACTATGGGTGGTATTTAACCATTAAGACATAAGGTTCTATATCAATGCATTTTCACATTTAGGGCCTTTATCTATTGCTTCCTATCATGATTATGAATATAATGTAATGATTATGTTAACCCCATATAAAAACGTTTCATGTTATTATCTATCATTTGGTTTGGATTTTAGATCACCCCTTTTTATGTATATCCTTCGTTGATTACATGTACTAATAATAATTCAAGGGTCAATAAGAATCTAGAGAAGAAGTAACTAAAAAAATGTTTATGTTTTCATTTATAGATGATATTTATGGTCATAATTTTCCCAAGATAATAAAAATTTATATCCTCATTGTTTAATTCTTTTTTGTGGTTTATATTTAAAAAAATGTAACACAGTTTAATGTCATGCAATAAAGATGTTTATATCCTAAAATGATCATCAAAGAGAGATGAGGTGGAGTTTATTCATAGGGTCATCCTGTTTTGGGTGTCTTATTCCATGGAGGGAGTGGGGGGGGGTGGAATCCAATTATGATCATAAATGTGTCATCATGAGATCATCTAATGGGATAAGGAAACAGTTTAACATCATTTTCTAAAGACGTTGTCAGGGTTTTAATATCATTTGACAAGGAAGTGGATGGGGCTTATATACTAATGGGGGTCTATGTCAAGGTGAGAGGTAGATTTTGAAAAATAAATCTCTACCAAGATATATACACCATTTATCTAGGTGATTCCACCTTTAGTGCTTGCATATCTATTTCACATGCACACACCCCTATAGGTGGGGTATGGTATCGACACTACCATGGAGGAGTGGAAATAAAGTGTCCAAACATTAGGGTAACTATTCATTAAAGAAAAAGTAAATAGGGTTTCATATACTTAGTTGATAAGGTATATTTGGTGGTTTTGGATATACTGAGGTTTGGGTCACGTTTGAATGAATGTTGGATATTCCTAGGGGACCCGACTACTCAATTTTCTCAAAAAGGGGTCAATAGAAAAGAGGAACCTGAGAGAGGCATAGATGATGTATTTTCGAATGTTTGGGTTTTGTTATTTATGTGGATTCAAAAAGGATTGGGGAATAATGGAGATCATTAGGCTCATTAATTAATATGTTTCATGAAACAGGGTGACCCTTCATCAGGGTAAGGTCTTGGTTCTAATGGGGTTGGTTTCGTGATGGATAACTATCTTGTGACACCCCATGATCCAAAAATGTATTTATTCTTATGAATATTCCACTGAAATTCATTAATGGAATCTTTTCCATCAATTTAGGTGATTAAAATATTGTGGTAGGCTATTTCACAAATGATTGATACCATTAGAAATCCATATTCTCTCTCTTTCACAAAGATTCTGAGTCTCATGATTTCAAAGAATTATTCAAAAGATGAATGGTCAAGTGTCCCAATAAATTATGGTAATAGGTGGTATTTATAGTCCTAATGAAAGTAAGGTAATTGGATTAATAAAATATATAGGATTTCATGATTTTTTATGAGATTCATGAACTGAAAGATTTCCGAGAACATGCCTTATATTGTATGAACATTTCCATAAAATCTCTATGAGGTCGGGGAATTCAATGAAATGGATTTCTGCAAACTAGACTTAGGTTACATGGAGGTTACTATCAAATATATATACTGATGGGGAACTCTATGAATTGAAGCTATTGTTAATGATTTTTTACATTCACAAAACAGACACTTAAGTAGATTTTTGGGCTATTATGGCACAAATTTGATTTTATCTAGCCATTCGTCCCTTAACCTCTTCTTTGACATGCATATTTTTACATAAATTATGTTTCATTAACATGATATTTTAAATATTCCCTGACAAAGGATAATTATCATTGATATTATTTCTAATATATGAACATTAAAGATGATATATTTGTGGTATTAATTTATAATTACATTGCAGTTTCAATGAAAAAAGTACATATATAAATTAATGGACAAAATAATAGTTGATTAATAAGAAGAAAATATCATTAAGATAATAGGAATGTGTGTGGAGTAAAATTATATCTAGTGCATGAATAATGATGAGTTATCCTACGATCCTTTTGTCAGAAGGAAGAATCCACGATCTATGGTTATATCATTCATGCATATATAATTATATGTGGGTTTATTTCATATGGATTAATATGAAGTAATGTATGAGAATAAAATTTTGAAGGAATACATACATAATTATAAATTCATATTTTCATTAATACATGGTGAATTAAATATAAGATTATTTTTTGGATGAAAATAAGAAAGGATATTGTAATAATTAGGTTTTTTTAATGAATGTGGATTATATATAATTACATATGGTTACTAGAATTTATGTAGGATAAAATATAATGGATTTTTTCCAATTTTGATATTTTAGTGGTTTAAAATTAACAAGAATATTGTACGTTAAAAATAAAAATTCACATGGTACAATGAATTCAGAGATTTGATAACAGGGAAAGATGTAATTGACACTAGTTATAGTTTTTTAATAAGTATTTCAAAATGATGATTAAAAAAGATGGTGGTACATTCCATTTTTATTATATGAATGAAAACTATAAACATCAATAAATATATATATAACTATACTATTATCCCGAAGTATTCAATTAGTCAATGTCAAGAAATATGATCTTTTGTTTTTTCTATTACATTATGTAATAATAATAATTTAACGAAACAAGCTTACATTCATAAATATTTCATCATTTTAGATGAAATTAATTATATATCATTACGATCCATTCCAAAACAATAATGGTTTTTGATATTTCAATACATGTATTAGAAAATGTTTTATGAAATATATACATCCTCTTGCCTATATATTTTAAAAAATATCACCCATTTTACACGAATCATTATTAAATTCTTTCATCTAATGTAGCGTAAATAGAAACATAAGAAATGATGATATCAGATTTATAGTAAGGATAAAAAAGTTTTATATTAATCATTTTTCACATGTATGGATATCATGAGTATATTATTAATAGAATATGAGGTTCAAATTTTAAATTCATACCCAAAAATTCATATAATCATGAGTCAAGAACGAAGCTTGTCATTTTAGAAGGCATTTATCATAAAGGAATAAAAGTAAATGAGATATAAGAGAATAACTTTGTCATATGATCATGTCATAAAAAAGTGTAATAAATTTTTTTGTGTTCAAAATAATATAAATATCTTGTCAAGGCTACCCACAAAGACAATCATCACAAGTTAAGAAGGCGATAACCACTTTTGTGCCAGCTTTGGGCATGGGATAATCTCTCATGTACTTTCTCTTAGGCTTGAGATAACCTGTTATATACCCTATTTTATACCATAAAATACAAATATTTACTTAACTAATTTAAGTTTTATATCATTACCACCCATTACATAATTATAATCTATTCATATGTACATCACAATTCCATGAAAACAATTATCACTACAATAAAGATTAACCCATGGAAAACATAATAGGATTCATCAATATTTCCTCAACACAACAATACATCATCCTGTGAACTATTTAAGAGGGTAAAATTTTATAACAAACCCAATAAATATTATTAATTATCAAAGGGATTTGGTATAAAAAAAAATATCATTAAAAGTTCACTTGAATATTTTTTGAGGAAAATGCCTATTTATTTTTTGAGATATCTTATTTAAAATATAATATTTTATAATGTATAAAAGAAAAAATGATTTTTTGAAAAAAACATGTAAACATGTAAATGAATCCACAAATTTATTATAACTCTTGATGGTAGGAAAATATATCCATAAGGTGTATGGTAAAAAAATTCCTTACATGTTTTTTTATAAAAAGTCAAAAGTAACCTATTTAGTAAATGAAGAGAATATTCATTTAAAATATTCATTAGAAAGTGAAAAATGGGTAAAAATGTATTTCATAAATCTTTTTGGAATAATGTAAACTATCTTTACAACATTTTACATAAAATATAGACATGGAAGAAAATGATTCTCAGTTGAAAAGAGAAATAATGTCAGTTTTACTTAAAAACATTCATTCAGTGTCTTGAATTATTATGGGGAATAAAATGAAATTAAACAATAAAATAAATAAAAGAAAAATTGAAATCAAATAAATAAGCTTTTTTAGAGATATATCTTATAATTTCATCAATATAATTTTAATCATAGATAATAATGGTAAAAAATTATATTGTAACAAAAAAACTCATACAACTTTGAAAACATTTTAATTGGAATTCCATTGAAAGGAATAAAATAAAATAAAAAATTTAATAAAATTATTTAAATTACATTCAAGATAAAAAATAAAAATGGTTTAGTGGATACAATTCATAATATAATAATGTACTGTAACATAACATAAGTTCCTATGAACACAATTTGAGACAGTAATCCCTTACAACATTGGTAACATTCGATTCAAATCCTATCAGATGAAATAATTTTAATTGTAGCATTAAATACCATAAATTAAAAATTTTAAATTATATAACATGTAAAATAATTAATATATACACATCAAAAACATCAATAAGTTCCCAATATCAATAATTTCTCAATAGAAATGGTTTAGATAAAGAACACATGCCTTGTGTCCAATTTGCTTCATAAATTCTATAAAAAAATGAATAATAGATTTAAATTTATTATACTTATATTCGAAAACCATATTAACAAATATAATTCCAGGTATGTAAAACATATAATATTTAGTCGCCAAATTGTTTAATTATCCATTACTAAAATCATCATTTCTAGGTGTTAACTGTTTCATTTCTAATGAATTTTTCAATTCTAAAATTATGTTTATTGAAAATTTATCATGATTATATAATACCCATTATCTTAATAAATTAATAATTAAAAAATTTAATCATTATATACACTATTATAAGCATACATATAAAGTGGTGATGTAAAATGAATTTCATCACGTCATGGAGAATGCAATCTGTACGTACACACAAGTGATGATTCCACTATTTTATGGATGGAAAAAATAATGTTAAATGATAATTAACTATTAAAGAGTCCAAATTATATCATAAATATCATAAATATATATTAAACATATCATTATTACCACCTAATTCAATTTTAAATGAGAAATGAATCACATTGCTTCGTGTAGGTGGTAGTCCACATGTATGCACGAGCGACATTATTGTTTTTCAATGGAGTGAATGCTAAGATGGTAGAAAGGATATTATAATTATAGAATAATAACTATGAAATAAAAATCACATATATAAATTAAATCCATCATAACAATAATCCATGAAATATGGTCATGGAAGATGAATCATATCACTATGTGGAGGTCGTAGTCCACACATACACAGGAGTGATACTTTCATTCACCATTTTGATAGAGAAGTGGTGGTAAATTATTGTTCCATAATAATAATAAAATATATATGAATTTATAAAAAAATATAAATAACAGTAATTTGGATACAACTAGGTTAAAGAATATGGAATAAAAATTAAAATTGAAGGAGCTCAGTTAGAATCTATTTCCCCTCTTTTAGAGGATACATTTGGCAACGACCTTATTCCTTAAAATATTAGTCTTAGAAGAATACCATAAGCCTCCAAATTAAGGGAATGAATCTAGTAATATTTTTGGTTAATTATTTCCCAAAATACCAGGATAAAATATCGTGAATAAAGGAGGAGAATATGTTCCTTGTCATAAGTATGGAAAGGGACACACATGGAATTACGTAAAATATTTCAACAAAATAAGGTTAATTTCAAATGAAAATGGATTAAAATTTCCACGAATTCTGATTTATGATAATATATGATTTAATTATCTTCAACCATTATGATTTAGGATTTATTATATGTAATTAGTACCCATATCTCTTTGTTTATCACCCACCCCAAGGTAAATTTGTTTTAACTTTAATTATCGTAACATAATGTTATTGTTTTTATATTCACTATGACTAAAAATTATGTTGTATCAACTAAATTAGATTAATTATTCTGGTTCCAAATATTAAATAAAAACTATGAAATTGAATTTATATTATTGGAGTAGTACAATTTTTAAGAATTTTGAGAAAGAAAATTAAAGGTCATTCTTAAAAAGCAAATTTTTATCCATAAAATATAATTTTATTCCATAATATTACTTTAAAAAAATGAATGTTAAAATAAATTATTAATTATATAATATATTAATTTTATTAAAATCATTAATCAATTGATATTGACTTTATTTTTCATGAGAAAAATATATTGTGTTCTTAATTTTTTTTTTGGAAAATGTGTTTTTATGACCAAAATCAACTTATAAAAAATCAATTATACTGTTGATTAAAATTTAAGTAATTATATTATTAATAATTAATTTATACCTATGTAAATTTAATTTCAAATTCAAAACATAATGTGACTTTAAAAATAAAATTAGTGATAGTTTTATAAAAATTAGAATTTTTTATTATTCAATTAAAAATAAATCATTATAGAAAAATCATAAAATACCCAGTAAGAAAATATTTAAATTCTTATTTTAAAAATTATATTTATTAAATGAAATTAATGTTTTTAATTTTATATAAATTATCAATAATATCTGTGAAAAAATAAATAAAAATCATTTTTTAAGAGAACAATTTTTAAGCATAAAATTATATTAATGAGAATTGTGTACATATTTATTACGCATCAATAAATAAATTTTCATTATTCAATTAATTTAATATGCTTTCAAAAAAATGTCAATCAAAATTCATACCTAATAATTTAACATATAGGTTTGAATAATAATATTTTAATAAAATTATTTTCATATTACATCACAGTTCACTAAAGGCTTAGTGATTCATGTTAAGAAAAATGTCGAGAAAAATATTACATCAAACTAAATAATCAGCGTGTTACATTCTCCCACTCCCCAAAATAAATTCCATCCTCACAATTATCATCTTTGTAATCCAAGTTTTAATATTTTTTTAAACACCCTAATTGAAAAACCATATAATAGAAAGGGATTATAAAATATCCATTGAAAATTGAAGTGGGAAACATTATGGTTTCCTATAATAACATATAATCAGGTTCCGATTTTAGGAGAAAATTACTAAGAGGTAAAAATTTTAACATTAAAAAGAATGATAATGTCTAAATAAAAATATACCTTGATATATAACAGGTTCATGTTATTGTTAATGACCACAACATCATAAGTTAGTGAGGGGATAAAATGTGCATTAATTCCCCATAAATAATTCTAAAAAGCAAAAAATCATTTTATATCCTTTCCCTTAGAGTTGAAAATTTATTTTTACCCTATAATATACTAAAATAAAGTAACATTATTACTTTAAATACCAAAACATAATTTCATAATTTGGATGTTCTTCATTCATTTTCTAGTTCAATATCATCTCATACTCTAACAAATGAATATTCAAGATGAATTTTGCACGCTTGAAGAAAAAAAATATTATAATTGGATATAAGATCTATAAAATAATGTCAATTAATTTTTTTATCTATTAATTTACTAAATCAAAAAAAGTTTCCAAAAATTAATAAATATGGAAAAATATCCTAACCATTAAATAATTCATTAATCTATAAAACTAGTATAAAAAATTTAAAATTTTATCTAAAACTATTATATAAATTTTTATCCTTTCAGATCCTCTAAAAATGTCTGACTAAACTCAAAACCAAAAAAATATAAAATATGTCATTAAATTTCCAAAATCAATTTAACTTCAATCCCCAAATAAAATAATGTTCTTCCTAATGCCACATACCAAACATTTGAATACCATGATCATGTATTCTATAAAAACATGCTAATCATTTCCCCAAATAACCTAGATCACCATAAAACCACAACGATAACATATATCCTTCCGAAAACAAAGAATATACTTATTCATAAAATAAAATAATAGAATATCAAATATATATTATAAATCAAAAAAATCTAATAACAGTTATCAAATATAATAAAAAATATTCATCATCATATCACTAATCAATTTCAAGTACACAAATACTACCCAATTTACTATTGTAATATCAATCATATATTTATAAAAATTAATCATTATTATCTCAACACCATGCACATATTTCATGTTATATATCACTCAATCATGTTTTTACCCAAAACAAATATCACCTTAACACAAAATCACATTCCTGGGTTATTAGTACCATTACACTTATTCTTGAAAATATTTATTGTAAAAAATACTTTAGAATAGATCTTAGATGATTTAAAATCCACATAAAATTTTGAACATGTCATAATCTCATTAACCAAATTCTTCTATGATTCAAAAATCCTAATACATATAAAAGTAAACAATTCTTTTGAATTGACCAGATACTTCACTATGAAATATATTTAAATAATCATTTTCTTAATAGTGTGTTTGAAATTACGACGGATTTTCGACTATCGTCCGGTAAATCTTCTAGTGCTCCGCTAATGTGTATAAAAGAACTAGGGTCAAATCCTTGAGGATGATACTTTTTAATAATTGATTATTTTTAGTTGATTGTATTCTGATTTGGAATTTAGTTTTCCGAGCTTATGAAATGATTGATTGATTAATATTTATTTAATAAATTTATAAATAATGGGGTGAGTTCATCATTAGGTAGTTATTCTAGTGATATATTTGAGACTTGATTTATATTCCATTAAATTAGCACCCATGTCACAAGCTGAAGTTGATTCAAATTCCCAAGTGTTATGGATTTAATGAAAGCCTTAACATATATCAGGGTTCTAATATTAATCATATCTTGTTTATGGTAGTGTATTTATAGTTCCAATAATCCATGGAATCCACTCGTTAAACAAAACGAGTCATTAATCCATTACATGTTATGTCCAAAATACACAATGTTAAGTTAAAGAATATTCATTGGGAAAAAGTTCCCAATCACTTAACATACCTAAATTATTATTCACCCCAATGAGATATTTACTCAAAAATTTGTCTGGTTAATAAAATGGTTATAATTTTATAATGATGAATAAATAAGTGAGGAAAAATAATGTGAAATGAAAATAGTTGTGCGCCGAACACAAACACACAAATAATGATGAGAATTAAAAATATAATTTTGATTGAATGAGGTATAAAAATATGGGAAGGGGTTTCATATTTATTTAAAATATTTTAAGATCATTAATATTTTAGAACATATGGTGGATAATTAAAACAGAATATGAAGAAGAAATTTTCATTATAATAGAATTACAAAACAAAGGCTTCCAAGATTACAAATGAAGAAAATCATAAAGGTAAATGAAATCAAAGAGAGGAAGAAGTGTATATAAAGTGAAAACATGAGCATGGAAGGTCATATAAATACTTTTTCAAGTACTTGGTCATGCCAATATATGATACTCCCTTCTGAAATGTCACCCAATTTGAAAAGAGAGGTGGGGATGTATTTATAGACCAAGGTGGTGGACTGTTTTCATTCTAAAACTACCCCTCCACTTGGCTCAAATATTTGGATATCTGAAAAGGTTAATCTCGAGATATTTTCTTATTCAAATTTGTATACAATAATGGTTTCCTACTAGTATCAAAATTTTGGGACATTTGGATTTATGTAACCAAAGTTATGGTGGATGGAGTAAACAATTTTTATCTCTCTCTTTCAATCCACAATTTTTAGGAGGTTAAACAATGAATGGGTTTTATAAAAGTAATATGCCTTCAAATCCGAATTATTTCTTCAACATAGTCGGACTCCTATATACCCTCTTTCACACTGAAAAATATCAACCTGATTTGATGTCTATCTCATAAGTAATCTGATAAATAGTTTTCTGATTTTAATTCCAGACCAAAATGGTGGGAAGGATTTCAAAAAAATAGTTGGTCCCCCTTTTTTGTGTATTTGGACCTTAAAATATTTATCCATATTTGTTTTTGGATAATATAGAACATATGGTGGAGTTTAATAAATGTTGGGCTTTGGGATTCAGACCAGTAAATCAATCATCATGGCTGGTCCAGTATCTTCACAGATTCTGTGGGACTTCTTGTGTGGTCCATATGACACATTAAATGGTATAATTGGAAAATTATAACTTCTAGTGACATGTGGGAAATTTCACAAGGAATCTTAAAAAACAAGAACAACACAATTTGGATTCGTATTGTGATAGTTATTATTAAAATATTAAACTGTCTTGAATCTGGACTAATTTAAATAGTGCTCAAAAATTATAATTAATATTTAATCATTAATATTTCACAAAAATTATACACATTTCATATTAAATTATTAAAGGGAGTATATAAAAAGTTATTAAAATATTAATAACTTCAACTCCCTACACTTAGACTTGTGCATGTCCTCATTTACAACAAATATAAAGCATGATGAAATCATTTTCACTCACTAACAAATATTAAAATATTGTTTTCACCAATCAAGAGAGGTTTAGTCCATTTCACTCATCTATATTGAATTCCGCCTAAAATTATTACAGAAAAAATGTTCCAAAACAACTCTTTTTTTCATGATCAAATTTATAAATGGAAAATGGTGGCACAAAAGACTTACACCACTCAAGATGATAAAATTAATTTATGGAGCTTCACTCATTCAGCAACCAAAACTGAAAATAATAGAGTTTGTATGAGATATAATATTCCACTCAAGATCCTAATTTGCTAAAAAAATAAAGAGGTATTTTTAGGGGGTTTCCTCTGGTGATGTGATAGTTGGAAGATGATATCAAAAAGATAGGAAAAAGGGGGTAAAACACCAATAGGGAAAAATCAATGCCCATTTTTTGGAAATGATACATGAAAGGAAATGGAAACACATATTTAAAAGGTAATGAAAATGTGAAATAAGAAACAAAATATTAAATAAATATGAATTTTATGAGAAGATTGAATATTTTCAAAATAGAAAACTTCTCCCAATGACATAAGTGTTCTTTTTTTAATTTATTTTTCTTCTTTTTTTCTGAATTTTTAGAAAGTTGAACATGAAATAAATCTCATAGTCATATTACAACCCATGATTTATCTATTAGTGACACTAAATTTTAATAGTTATAATAAGATAAAAGTTTTTAGAAGAGTGATTTTTTACCTACCCAAGATCTAAAACATTCTTATTTTTATGTTATTTGTTTTGATTTATTTTGATAGTTTTGAACACTTTTAAATTAACAATTAAAAAATTAAATAAATGAAAGCACATTAACATTCCCAAAAAATCACTGAATGACAACCTCTCCCCCAAACTAAAATGGATTATTTCCCTCAAACATATGATAACTCATTAAAAATCAATAAAAGGGAACACACAAAATTAAATCCATTCCCTCCACACATAAATTTCAATAAATAATCCAATGTAAATCCATGTAAATATTGGGTGGGATATGGTATTGATATTTTAATGTGGATATGAACGAAAATGTTTTTATAGGCTCAAAGGGTCTTTCGAAAGGAAGATTAACATAAGGGAAATGAGAGTCTATTTGGCTATTGTCATTCTCTTGTGGTTCATAAAACACCTCTATCATTTTAATACACACTAAAGTAGGAAATTAAGCTCAAAGGTCCAAAAACTCAATACACACAAATGGGCATAAAAAACCAAAATTTTGAAAATATAGCCATAGGAGGAAATGGAATGAAAGAAAATGTTCTTCCCTATGGATGGGGAAAATCATTTAAAAAAACTGATCATTCAAAATTTATTGGTTTTGACACAATATTCTTTAAACAAATTTATGATGAAACTAAAAAAAATTTGAGATGAAACCATGTCTTTTGAATCCACTAAATGGTTGGAAAAAAGTTGAAAATTGGAAGGTGAGTAAACATGACTCTTGAGTTTTTATACTGTTTTTAAATTATTATTTTTTGTTTTTTGTTTTTTTAGTATTTTTTTAGTTTTAACTAAAGAAAAACCCACAAAAAAGAGGAAGAGTAAATATGAAACATTATTTAGGAAGGTGGTTAAAAAATGTGAATGAGGAAGGAAGAAGAAGAATGATAAAGAGTGAGAGATAGAGAGGGAAAAGAAGATTTAAAGGGAAAGAGGTTCCCCTTGTTTAGATTTGCTGGGATTCCGTCTCTATCCAGTGGCGGGTCAAGTGTAGAAGTAAGGGATCTGATGGAAGTCGATTTCATTCCAAGAATGTGTGAAATTTCATGGTGATTCTTTAACCTATGTCCATTAACTGTGAATTTACATTTTGAAGATGGGTCTTGGATTTTCACTGCACCAAATGGGTAAGCATTGTTAATAAAAAAAGGACCTTACCAAAGATAATTAAGCTTACCTGGGTGAAGCCGAAATCATGAACTGAAGAGAATTTATATTTCACATTCATGAAATACCTTTCTCAGGATGTGATTATCATGGAGTACCTTATATTTTTTTTGTACAGATTGGAATTGTCATAGGAATTAAGTCGAACCTCCTCCAGTTCATTAAAATGCAATAATATCTCCTCACCAGATTTTTCACAATCGAAATAATATTTTTTTCATAGCCCAAAAAGACATATGTTGGATTTAAACTGGTAAATTACATGCTTTAAAAAATACTAGCCTAAATGGAGACATCCCAATGGGTGTTTTATAGGCAGTTTGATAATCCCAAAGTGCTTCACCAAGTGCTTCATGTCAATCTTTTCTGGTTGGCTTAACAATTCTCTCAATCACTCAATTGAATTCTATATTAGAAAGTTCATCCATTACATTTGTTTAGGGGTAATATGAAGTTGAAGTTTTATGTACAACACCATTATTTTTCAAAAGATATTCCACAGTTTTATTACAAAATGGGTTTTTAAGTCACTTATCATGGCATGTGGTGTTCAAAATCAGTGGAAGATGTGTTTCTTAAAAAAACTCACTAACAGTATGTGAATCATCCTTTCAAGTGTGTTTGGCCTCAAATAACTAAGAAACATAATAAACTGCTAGAAAAATGTATGAGAATCCATTGGAAGGGGGGATGGTCCCATGAAATTGATGCCCCAAACATCGAAGATCCCCAAGAAAATTAATGGCTTTTGGGTCATTTCATTTCTCATTGAAGTTGTGCCAAACATTTTGAAAGTGGGACATGATTTTTATAACTCATGTGAGTCCTTGAAGTGTGAAGGCTTGAATAATATAGAGTCTATGACCATTTGAGAGGTCCTTTGTGGTCCAAAGTGGCCACCACCAGGAATTGAGTGATAAAATTCTAAGATGGAAGAATGTTCATTTTCATAAACACATCTCCTAATTACCATGTATGCCCCAGTTTTCTAATGTTTATTATCTTCCCAAAAATAAGATTTTGAATCACTTTTCAGAATAATTTTTTATTCTTTTGAGGACATTTCAGGAAAAAAACTAGAAACCAAGTAGTTTACAATTTGGGCATACCATGGTAACTTTGGAGTGAGAGATGAAAGGTTCTCAGTAGGGAATTCAAGATCAATGATTTCTTAATGAGATGAATTAGAAATTCTGCTTAGGTGATCATCCAAAAGGTTTTGCTTTCATATCCTATCTTTTATTTCATGTTCAAACTCTTGGAGAATTGGGATCCATCTTATTATCCACGGTTTGGAATAACTTTTCTTGAGTAAGATATTTATAGCAGAATGGTCTGTGAAGAGGATGATTTTGGCACCTAAGGGATGGGTCCTGAATTTATCTAAGGAAAAAACCACTGATAAAAGTTCCTTTTCAGTCATAGTGTAGTAATATTGTGTTTTATCCAATATTTTTGAGGCATAATAGATTATATAAAAATTGTTTTCTTTTCTTTAACCTAGAACATCCCCAACGGCTCTATCAGAAGCATCACACATCAACTCAAATGGTAAGGACCAATCTAGGGGTTGGATTGTCAGGGAAGATGTAAGAGGTGTTTTGAGTTGAATGAAGGATCTCTTTCAAACCTCATTGAAATGGAAACTAACATCATTTTTGAGCATCCGAGTGAGTAGGAGGGAAAATATTACTAAATATATGGATGAATTGCCGATAGAAACCAGCATGATCAAGAAATGAATGGATATGTCGAACAGAAGTGGGTTTAGGAAGTGATTGGATCAATTCAATTTTAGTAGGGTTGAATTCAATACCATATTTTGAAAATATGTGCCCAAGAACAATCCCATTTAAAACCATGAAGTGATATTTTTCAAAATATAACACAATGTTACACTTGACACACTTTTGAAGGACTGGAGAGAGTGAATGAAATCACGATTCACATGAATCACCATAAAAGGTAATGTCATTCATGAAGACTTCCATGCAATGTTCAATGAATGTATAAAAGATACCCATCCTACACCTCTGGAATGATTCAAGAGAATTTTAAAGGACAAAAGGCATTCTCCTATATGCATATGTTCCAATGGGGTAAGTGAATGCAGTCTTTTATTAGACTTTATGTGTGATTGGGATTTGTAAGTATCCAGAGTATCCCTAAAAAAATAAATAGTGTGACTTTCTGGCTAATATTTCTATCGTTTGGTGAAGGACTAGAAGAAGGTAGTGATCATTTATTATTTTAAAATTCAATTTTGAGTAATAAATGAACACACGCCAATTGTTCTTCACTCGAGTTGTGACTACCTCTCCATGTTCATTTGTGAAAACTATTATCCCACCCTTTTTAGGTATAACATGAGTTGGACTAACCCATTCACAATGGGAAATTAGGTAGATAATACCCACTTGAAGAAGCTTAGTGGTCTATTCCCTAACCACCTCAAGTATGAGTGGATTGAGTATTCTTTGTGGTTGACTAATTGGTTTGGATGATTTTCAAGATGGATATGATGTATGAAAATGGCAGGGTTGATTCCTGATATGTCACCGAGTGTAAAATCTAAGGCCATTTTTTTCCGCTAACGCCTGAATAATTTTGGACTCCTTGGCCTCAGTAAGTGAAGAAGATATAATCCTAGGATAAGAGTGATCATGGAAAAGGAATGCATATTTCTAGTGTTTAGGAAGAGGTTTCAGATCAGTATCATCTATAATTTGTGTTATAGAAAACACATGAATGGAATAAGGTATTTCGGTTGCTCCAAATTCATTTTAATTAATATTGTCCAAGGTGGAGTAGAAGAGATCAGAGTTATTGTGGGATTCAAGAGAGTTTTCAGGTTCCTCAAGATTGATGATGTCTATGAATGAGTGGTCAATATCAACTTCACCATTTATAACTTAGTTAATCATGGTGAAGATTTCAAAAGATCCTTTCTCAATATAATATGATGAACCTGATGGAATGAGGTTCAATTGATTCTCAGAAGTGTCCTCCAAAGCATGCATTGTGAATGCAAGGTGATCCTCAGATTGGTATCGCATGGCTTGGAAAATGATGAACTTGGCCGGTTGGTCACCAAGTTTCATGGGTAAGATGCTTTAACGGACATCAATTTTGGTTCTTGCTATCATTAGGAAGGGTCTACCTAGAATTAGGGGAGATTGAGAATAGTTCGTCTCACCTTCCTTGTCGTAATCCTATAAATCAGCAGCGAAGATGAGATTATTGACTTGGAAAAAGACATCCTCAATTATTCACTTAGGATTGACTCAACTTCGATTGGATAACTGTATGACAACACTCATTGGATGTAAGGGACCTAGACCAAGGTTTGAGAATATGGATTTAGGCAGGACATGAATTGAGGCTCCAAGGTCTATGAGTAAATATCAAAGTTGGAACTTCCTATTTGGCATGGAACATGTCTAAACATGTCATAGGTATTTGTTTTATAAAATCTAAGAGGGGAATGTTGACCTCAACATGTCTAAACATGTCAAGCATTTCAAATCGGTTTCAAAGAGCTTTATTGGTTTAGAAATAGATTGAGGAAAATGAATTAGGATCCTATGTAGAATGGAAGGTGGTGAAGTAATGGTTTCAGATTTCTTTTAATGTTTCTTTTTCATTCCATTTTCTAGGTAAACATTCAAAGGGGTTTTAGGACTTAAATTGAGGTAGATCAATTTGGTTTCCCGATCTAAGTGCAATTTCACTGATATTACCCTTGGGGTTGGTTAATGTTTGATCTGGGAGTTGGGAAGAATTTTATTGTTGTTGCTGGATTAGGTGGGAATCATGTTAACCAATTTGGGTTTCAATGTTCTTGAGGATAGAACGGGTGAAGGAGGAAAGATATTCTATAAATCTTTCCCATGGTTTCTTGGAATAAGAGGCTTGTCCTGGATTTGGATTCATAAATTGTGGTTTTTGGGAAAGAGATTGTAATGTTTTTGGAATTGGGAAGGCTCACTAGGATAGTGGAATGAAGGAGTAGGAAGAGGAGGATTGATCCTTTCGGTTGAAGAATAAAAGGATAAAGTTGTTGGAAGTTACCAACACCTTGACCTTAATGGAATTGGTTTGAGATTTGATGAGGGTATTGAGGGGGATGATAAATAGGATTACCCTATCTCAAGTTATGGTTATATGTAGTAGAGAAGGGCTCATAATGGGGTTGGTTGACGTTTCTAACAAAATTACCGGATTTTTGAGTGTTGGGATTCTGCTGAGCATATGCTACATTGAGATCCGTTGGTCCAGATGAATTAGATTGATCCTCTTGAAGTTGTGAACATGAATCAATTGGACGAAATGGGGAGCTACAGATTCCATAGTTATTGATAGGTCCAGGGAATATAGCTTGTGGATAAGATGAGGTTGGCGATTTGGATGCCATAACTAGTTGTCTCAAAAGACCTGTAAGTTCACTCAACCACTCAGTCATCTTGTTCGTTTCTATGGATTGAATATTTTGATCCTGTTTGACTTGAGCATGTTCTTGAGTATGGAATTTTTGTGTGTTCTCAGCCATGCTACTTATGATATCTCTTGCACCTGTATGCGTTTTATCAACAAGAGAACCACCACTTGCGACATCAATGAAAGTTCTCTCCATACCCAATAACCCCTTATAGAAGTATTAGATCAAGAGTTCGTCAGGGATTTGGTGGTGTGCTAAGGTTTCCACAAGCTATTTTAACCTATCCCAATATTCATGGAGTGATTTATTTTGGAATTGAAAGATACAACTTATTTCTTTTCAGATAGAAGAAGTACGAGTAGTAGGGATGAATTTCTCTATGAAGAGTCACTTCATGTCATTCCATGTCGTTATGGAAATAGGAGGTAAGTAGTAGAGCCATGACTTGGTGGATTCATCTAGGGAGAAAGGGAATTCATGGAGTCTGAATTGTTCCTCAGAAACCCTTAAAGCATCATGTTAGATCACACCAGTTGGAACTCTTTAAGTTGGAGATGTGGATCCTCACCAGCTAGCCCATGGAAATGAGGAAGAAGATAAATCAAACCCGATTGGAGTTTTAAGTCATCTTCTATGTTAGGATATTTAATACCAAGTGGTTGGTAATTCAAATTAGGGTAAGAATGTTCTTTAAATGTTTGTTCCCTAGGATTATCCATATCTAGTTCAATTGGTTGGACAAGGACTGGTTCTTGAATTATTTGGTTATCCCTAATGTTCCACCTATGTTGGATAAGTGTTCGCTTAATTTCAGGGTCAAACAAAAATGAGATATTGATTGGGAGGAGACGGGTCATTCATTTATATTTTGGAAGAAAGGGGAAGATGGGGGTTTCTTTGTGTTTTTTTCTTTTTATGATTTTTATGAGAAGGTGGGTTATTCTTTGTGTTTTTTTCTATTTTTTTATATTATGTTTTTTTACAATAACCATAATTTAACAACTACATAATTGAACCATTCCCAAAAATGATGCCATTTGAAAGAGAGGCTGATTGTATCCTATCGACCCGTCAAAGTTCTGGTGCTCTACTAATGTGTATAACAACACTCAGGTCGAATCTTCAACAGTGATACTTTTTAATAGTTGGTTGATTTTAGTTGATCGTATTCTGATTGGGGTTTTTTTAGAGCATATGAAATTATTTATTGATTAATATTTATTTAACAAATTGATAATTATTGTGGTGAGTTCATCATTAGGTAGTTAAGCTTATTATATCCTTAAGCCTTTCTTTATATTCCATTAAATTAACATCCATGTAACAAGTAGACATTGATTGGAATTCCCAAGTCTTAAGGCTTTAATACAAGCCCTAAATTAACCTAAGATTCTAATATTTATCATATCTTGTTTATGATAGTGTATTTATAGTTCCAATAATCGATGGAAGACACTTGTTAACCAAAACAAGTCAGTAATCTATGACATGTTAAGTCCAACATATGCTATGTTAATTCAAAGAATATTCATTGAGAAAAAGTTCTCAATCACTTAATATACTTAAATTATAACTCATCCCAATGACATATTTAATCATCCATTTGGGTGGTTAATAATATGGTTACAATTTCATGATGATGAATTAAAAAGTGAAGAAAAATAATGTGATATGAAAAGAGTTGTGCATCGAACACAGATAGACAAATAGTGATGAGAATTAAAAATCGACTTTTGATTGAAGGAAGAAGAAAAATAACTGAAGTGTTATCTTCTTGATTTAAAATATTTTATGATCATCAATATTTAATAACAGAGTTCGGATGATAAAATAGAATATGAATAAGAAACAAGCATTAAAATAGAATTACAATGCAACGAATTACAAGATTACAAATGAAGAAAATCAGAGAAGTAAATGAAATCAAAGAGAGGAGGAATGATATCTCAAGTGAAAACATGAGTATGTAAGGTTCTCCAAATAGTTTTTCATATCCTTTTTTATTCCAATATATGATCCACTATTATGAAATTCCATCCTTTTTGAAAGGAGAGGAGGGGATGTATTTATAGACCATGGTGGTGGACTGTTTGCAATCAAAAAATACCCCTCCACTTGTCTTAATGATCTGGACATCCAAACAGCTGAATATTAAGCTATCTCATTATTTAATGTTTTATATAATAATGTTTTCTAACTACTCCAAAAATTTGGAGGCATTTGGATTTATGAAACCAATTTTATTGCGGTTGGAGTAAACAATTGTAATATGTCCATTTCAATCCATACATTTCCAAAGATCAAAATGTGAATGAGTTTTTTAATAGGAATATTCCTTCAAATACGAATGAATTATTCAACAAAATCTGTTGTCTTTCACATAGAAAAATATAAACTTTATTTGATCACTATATCATATGTAATGTCATGAATAATGTCCGGATTTTAATTCCCAACCACAATGGTGGGATAGACTTCAAAGCATTAGTTGGGCCCCTTTACCATTTAGTTGGATCATCAAATATTTATCCATAATGATTTTGTATAATCTAGAACATATGGCAGAGTCTCATAAAATTTGGGCTTCGGTATTTTGACCAGTAACTCAATTATCATGGCGGGTCCAGTTTCATCATAGAGTCTGTGGGCCTTCTTATGTGGTCTATTTGACCCTTCAAATTGTATAATTAGACAATAATTACTCATAATGATATATGGTATATTGAATAAGGATCATATAAAACAAGAACCACACCATTTAAATCATTAGGGTTATAGTTATTATTAAAACAGTAAAATGACTTGAATCTGGCTGGATTCAAATAGTGCTCAAAATTTATAATTAATATTTTTACATTAAAATTTCACAAAAACCATGCACATTTCATATAAAATCATTAAAGGGAGTATATAATAATTTATTGAAATATTAATAACATCAGTTTTACACATCCAAAAACAAATCTAAATTGAAAAACATTGATATATTTTGAAAATTTGATATGACCATTAATGTAATTCTACTAAATTATCAACTATATATTGAAGGAACCATATAAAAAAACCAATATATAAAATAAAAAAATTGATTATAAAGGGAAAAGTCTTCCTTATGATCCCCATTTTTTTGAAATCATAGGTTAGGTAGCTTCGTTAGGGGTTTACATTATCCATGCCCATACCAAACTGAAATAATTATGGTTTGAGAGAAATTTTTTTTGGAGAAGTTCAAGATCATAGAGATTTCCAAAATATCAATTTTGGATGAACTATAACACTATACTAATTTATGATATACTTATCTTTGAATAAATTTAATATCATTAATATCTTTCTTTACATGAAGTAGTGAGATCAAACGAACTACACCATACTATTGAAATATTTTTAAATGATAGTTATTTCCAAGCTATTAGATTAGAATGAATGGAATTGATTGACCACATTATGAAAAAAATATTAAAAAATATTATTTTAAATAAAAATATATTTTTTATTTCATATGAAATAAGTAATCAATTATAAGAAAAAAACTAGTTCATGCTACAATGGTATGTATTCTTCAAAAGTGGTTTTTTATATTTTGTGTATAGATATTATAATAATGTAATTTCAATTTTTTGAAAAGATGTTTTATTAAAAAATTATTTCATTTTAAATATAATATAATCTTATTTATCATAGGGTAAATTTTTCGGAATTTTTTTAAATGATTTATTTTCTATAAAATAGTGAAAAATACTGATTTTCAAACAATGCCATTTGTTTTAAATAAATCAAGCAATTTAAAAGTCATATTATATTGTTAATTTGATAAAAAATTGAAACATTATCATTTTTATATATTGTAATGTAATTATTTCTTTTTAATCAGTAATATCCATGATTTTGAGAAATATCAATTTGTTTTCTAAAAAACGCATTAAAAACTATTCATTATAACATTTTACGTGTTTATATTAAAATATAAATATACCAGTTATATAGAATTTATATTCAAAATTTGATAAAATATTTGGAATTATGAGGTCCAAAATTTTTAAATAGGTCCCCTTTATTTATTGATTATTAATATTTACCATGGTAAATATTTTCCACCTTAATATGGGTAAAATGGATGAAATGGGGAAAAACTACGAGATAAGGCCTCAAAAAACACCCAAAAATGTCTCTCTATTTATTTTATTTTATTAGAAAAAATATCATAGATTATAATATATGTAAATTTGGTTCCATATAACCTTGATAAGAAAATTTATTTTATTTTATGTAATGAAAATTACAAAATGTACATCTCTTGATTTTAATTTATTTCATATATTCAAAGGGGGATAATAATATGTTTTGAACGTATCTAAAATATTATTTTTATCATAATGTATTTATGTTTTATGATGGTATGTTATTTATTTTATTAATTTTATTATTACCTTAAATGCTTACGCAACAATAACACAATATTTGTTCAAGTAATCGAAAAACTAAATAAGTTTGAAAAAAATGAAAAGTAAAAAAATAAGGATTTATTATTATATAACAATAATTTAATAGATGAAAAATAATATATTATTGATGTGTTAAAGTATTATGTTCAAAAGATATCACTATCTTCAATATTTTGTAGTCAAATTAAATGATTAGTTTGAAAATAAAAAAAATAGAAATTTTATGAAAAATAATATTTTATTAAATTATTTATAAATCGTAAAAATAATATATTAGTCCAAGTTAATGGTATATGAATTAAAATATAAATAGTGGTCTATTTATGATTCATTTTTTATTTTATGTTAACATTCATGACCATTTATGAGATAAAATAGTTGATATTATGGTAATAATCAAAATGGGGGGGGGGTAAAACTAATTGATAAGGATTAAAACATAACATAAGATTATATGAATATTATTTTATGAGATTATTTTGAATAATACTCATCATATAATCTAAATATATCTATTTTTATACTCATAGATCTGAAAATTAAGGTATTTTAATTCAATGATTTATGTAATTCAAATGGTTTCCCTCCCCCCACTTAAAATAGGACCCACATCATTTTCTATTTTCATTACATGATATTAAGTCATATATCATGACCAACCCCTATATATTTTTCTTCTAAAAATATCTATATATTTATTTAATTTTATTTTGTTTTTAAAAACCCATTTCAAGGTTCCTTATTGGGGGATCTTAATGAGGTCCAATTTAGAAGAGGTAATTTTCCTACAGAAACGTTTTCAAATTAATTCTTCCTATACCACCTCAATGTCTATAGTATTCATAATTATATAATGAATTAAGTAAACTAAATTTTATAAAATTTTAATATTATTATTTGACTACCAGTAATCCCTGTATATTTCATCAAATGAAAAGTTAATGTATCACTCCTGCATACCTGTGGACTATCACCACTATGTTACAATATAATTTATTTACCACCACCCAATTTCATGAATAGTTTCTATTTTATTTTTAATGATTATATATAATATTTATGGAATAATAATGATTCTAGAACTATAGTATCAACTCTACCTTTTTACATTCCCATTAATTAGAAAATTATAACGTTGCTCGTGAATACATGCGGACTACTGCATCAATGATGGTAGGGGTTTTTAGTCATGTTTCCCTATTCAATTACATTCTAATATTTCTTAAAAATGTACAATAGTTGCACATAGTTGGTTTGATTTCAAGAAGGCCACTCACAATAACTACTTTTCAATTGTCACTATTAGAAACTAACAAATATTAAACAATCCTGCACAGTAACATAGTTTGGGGGATTTGATTTTGAGAGTCAATTTAGTATAATATATATGAAATTGAAAATCAAAATCACAAAGAAAATAATGTAAGTAAGAAAATAAGTTACTAAAAGAATTTTGTCATTCTCGGGGTTTCATGGTGGTGTTATTATTCTTAATCATAATAATTTATCTATATTTTACTCAATGTAGAGATCTAGACCTTTTACTCTACACCCTCTCATTTGTATGGTATTGACCTACATCGAGACCTCTACATGTAAGAATAAAACATTCCACATCAATACCTAATACAAACACCTATATTTGAATGACTTAGATATTAATGGGAAGAAAAATGATTAAATGACGTGGATTAAATCAATAGTAGAGAATATGGGGAGAACATATAGCACAACCATTTTAACTGCTATTGAATCCTTAGAGTAATACATGTTAAATATTTAAAGAAAAAGAGACTAAAATACAACCAATTTCCCCATTGAACAAATTTTCTTCTCATTTATCCAAAAATCATTGTGTTAAACAGGAATCAATATGGGAGAAAAATAAGGTAAGAAAAAAATATTAATGTAATATGAATTGAGAGAATGAAGATTATTAAACAAAAATATATTAAAAAAATGAAAAATTACAAAAGCCAAACATTATTTATTGGAATTGGATCCCTCTGGTCTAGACTACTCAAGAATTATTTGGAAGGAAGGTAGGGGGATGGATTTATATGAAACAATTCATGACGAACTTGCTGTGTCACATTTAATTTTTAGTGTGTTGTCGTCTAGATGTGTACGTGGAATACACATAGTGTACTTTAGATCAAATTTTCCCTCAGCCGTATTGAATCCTAAAATTCTTTAATTGTTGGTTTTACACAGGTCACATCATGTACTAGAGGATCATGACATGTACTATAGTTTACATTGAGTTCCATCATCATGACCTATCCTACATGGTCTGTAGTATGTCATAAACCGACACTACACATTTTGTACTCTCAGTACATGATATTTACTGGTTCTACTACAGAATTGCTGCCTTTCTTATCTCTCAAAAATCTGATGTTGAACTTATTTTCTTCACTTGTGGTGTGAAATTTCATTTGGATTCATCATTAAATACAAATTCAATTAACAGTATTTAAACATAAAGAATTAACCATTTTTGTAGTTCATCTCAAAACACTTCAATAACATAAAAATGTTACAATCTCTTATCTAATAACACTATAGTGGGTTAAAAAATTTGAATTACATTAGTAAATATATGAAAATTTTAGCTTCATAAATCCCCAAGATATAACCATTTCACTCCCATCAAATTAACATATATTCAAATAAAAATTCATAAAGCTATCAAAAATGAGAAAACATCAACGATCATTTCCAAAATAGAATTTAGTCATGTCTCATTTATGAAAATCAACTCCATGTCATTTTAATTCCTCACAATTAATTTTTTTCGAAATAATAAATCCCTCCATGTCCTAATGTAAACCTACCTCACATTGAATTTTATCACACTATTCACTCAAAATAAATTTAATATTGAGTTATAATCATTCTTGGAAAATTCATGTATCACCATAGGCTTGTGAAAATTCTCATCCCTCTACATAGGTAAAAAAGGAAATGAATTCAATCCTGAGGGATTTAATTAAATGTTTGAATGAATTTTTAGATTAGGGTGGGTGGGAAAATGATTAAAAAATTTAGGTCAGAAAATATAAGGTTTGACTCTTTTGTAAAATGCATAAATAATCAAGTGAAAAAATAGGATGAACCTCAATAATATCCCCTTAATAATGTGAAACACAAAACCACTTCTATTTGTTTGACATGGGGCATGATCCAATCAACGATTTCCAAGATTTATATCATCCATGTACTCCCCCTTTTTTATAATGCTAATAAAGGCTCAAAAGTTTTTTTTTATTTTTTTAAGGAGAAACGAATGAAAACAATGAATCATAATGAAATGATTAATCATGAACATTTTTTAGTAATACATAGCCCTAAATGATGACATACACCTCACAACTCCAAAAAATGAAACATATCCTAAATAACACACACGAAATTCCCTTCCCCCATACTCAAACTCGGAATATGCAGTAAAAAATATTAAGAGTGCTAGTAGGTAATAAAAAATAGGCTTGTAATGTGGCTTAAACATATAAGGAAATTCATGGAATATATGACCGTATAAAGGATGGATGTAAATTTGGGTCTCAAGATAATATGTGGCTAGTAGAAGTAGTGCGTCAATTATATCAAAACATTTAATGAAATCCAAAACATTGAAAGTGAAAAATCACAAATTCTGATTCTCACACAAAATCCAGTTTTATCTTAGGAATATGTGGGTTTTAAGAAGAATATATAAAAATGTTTTAGAATACCTCATAAGATAGGGAAAATATTTTGAGTCATTGATTCATTGTCACAGATTTAAAATTTTCATCAAACTTATAAAAATTATTGTAAATTGCATTTGAGAAAAAAAAATTCACATCAATAATCATTTAAAATACAATTTTTTAAATCATTTCAATTCCCTCAAAATAAATTAAAATGTGAAAATAATTAAAATCTTCGTTCAAGATCAAAGATCCTAAAAGACGAAAAAAATAAAGGAAAAATTTTACAAAAAAAAGGACTTTTTAGGTTGAAACTCCCCCACTCCACACACTTAAATTTTAATACCATTCATTTAGCAGAAAAAAGTAAATATAAGGATATAAAAACTAATGATAAGGATAGATAGAGCCTGAAAATATTTTCCAGTGGTAGCTTTGAGTTAATCTACTATCCACAACCACTTCGTCTTAGAAAGATAGAAATAAATAAATTCATATGAAAAAATAAATATTAGTAAATTGGAATGGAAATTAATGGGGAAAAAAGATGGTTAATTATTGGTTTGTCCCATAAGCGGGTAAAAGGTTTTTACTGACCCTAGTTAGGTAGTTATAGTGGGTTAACCCCAATCATAATAAGAATGGGGTTTCATGATTAGAAACCACCATATTTTTTTATCCTGACATCCATCAATAGATTTTCATAGTCAGTACCTCCAATGAAAAGAAAAATATTCCCAAACCACATATAATATAAATGAATGAATTTTAGATCAAGAGGGGGATGCAAAATAATGTAGCGGTGCTCCATATTTTTTCAACTGGAGGAGTCGTTTCCACTGGTGGTAGAGATAGTATAATGGGATGTGACTTCTATTATTGTTTGGGATTATTATATAATTCCTCATTGATTTATTTTATTGTACCATCATCTTTATTTTCACTACTGTACATCTTAGTAGGCTGATCCATTCTCTCCTTAACATGAATTAATTCTTATTCTTCTTCATCCAGATCCTGTAGTAACGGTGTTGAGTCTCTGAATCAAAATATTGGATATTATTATATTTAAAATTATAATTAAGGAAATATTAATGAAATTATTTATAATAAATTAAATCTCCCTCACAAATTCATGAATCAATATTTTTTTCTTAAGAAGGGGAGTTGGGAACTCATTTGTTGGAGAGGTAATTAGATCTTCATGAATGTATTTAAACATTCCATGGTCTTACTGAAATGTAGGAAGAAAAATCATTTCACCCACTTTATCTTTTATTATTTGATTTTTCATCCATAATACTTTAACTTCTTCAACTTTGGCATCCATCATTGCAAACATCTTTCATGATTTTTCAAGAACTTTGAGATTCTATAGAAGAATTATGGAATTTTGTTAAATTTTAGTCATTAATGTGTCTTCCCCAAAAGGATCACAAAAAATGTTATCAAAAGGACCATAATTATAATAATCATCCTAAAAATCCATTTTGGCTGAAGAACGAAAGATATGAAATTAATTTTTTTTTGAAATATTTGATTTTTTCATTTTTATGAAAAACGTTGTATGAAAGCTCTTGTCCTCCTTTTCAATGGCCGAAATTTATGGAATGGGTTTTTTATTTGGGACTCCTTATTTAATTAACTTATTATTTTTCCTAAAACTATACCATATTGGCAGATGCTATGGTTTATCTCAAGGAGGCATCTTACATGAATTTCTTTTCAATTGTCAATATTTAAAAAAAAACAATATAAAACTGACCTACATAGTAATATATATAGAGGGATTTTATTATGAGAATATATTTAATATAATATATTTGAAATTAAAAATCATAAAAAACAAATAAAAAAATGAATGTACATAAATATGTTACTGGAATAAAGCTGTCATTCTCAGGATTTCATGGTTGTGTTTTAATTGTTATTAAAAATATTGTCTCATTATTTTACTCAATAAAGATAGATAGACCATTGAACCGAAACCCTCTCATTTTTATTGTATTAAACAACATAAATACCCCTACATGTACGAGAAATATCTTCTAAATAAATACATAATCAAAACTCCACTATTTGAATGACTCAGATATTAAATGGAAAGAAAATTTTTAAACAAGGAGGAAGAAATCAAAAGGATATAATGTGGGGTGATCGGTCACAAAAAAATTTAAATTTTATTTAATACTTATAATAAGAAATTTTAAATCAGTAAAGTGAAAGAAATTTATATACCAAAGTATGACCCCTCAAACAATAGTAATAATTAGATCTCCATAATCATGGAGTCAAAAAAATCAAGGTGGGAGAAACACATGGTAAGAAAATAAGTTGAATGAAATTAGAAGGGAGAGGTAAAAGATGATTAAACAAAAATATATTCAAAATAAAAAAAATAAAAAACTCAAATGTTATCCCTTGCAAGTAGAACCCTCTGGTATAGACTAATCCAGAATACATTAGAAGGGAGGTATATGGATGAATTTATAGGCAAAAATCCGTGGAGAACTTGCAACATCACATTTAATTTTAAGTGTGTTTCCATAATCACGACTTTTAACTAGAATATCCATCATTTAAATCAGATCTGATATTTAATTTTCCACGTTTAATCCACAGAGACTTTGTATGCTGGTTTGACTAAGGACATGTCAAGTACTGGAGGCCCACGATGTGTACTTTCACTTCATAGCATGTTCAATCATCACAACTTATTCCACACGGTCTGCAGTATATAAAAAACAGAAACAATATGTTTTTAACTCTCTGTACCCAACATGTATTAGTTCATCTGAACAATTTCTAGCTTTCCCCCCCTCAAAACTTTGATTTCATGCCACTTTTCTACGCAAATGGAGAAAAACTCATTTCAGATTCATCCAGAAATACAGAAGCAATTAATAGTAGTTAAAATTCAAGTAATTAAATCATTTTTTAATTTCAACTCAAAAAAATTAAATAAAATGAATATTTAACAATATACCATATAATAACAATATATTGGGATTAAAAATGTTTATTTATATAAGAAAATATATGACAATATTAGCTTCATCACTCTAGGATGAAATTCGGTTTGTTTTTTGTTTCCAAATTAGATGGATGTTAATAAAGAAAATTTTAATTAATATATAATATATAAAAAATATAAATATGATTGTATGGAACTAAATTGTTATTTAAAATTTTTCATTTGGTTTATCGAAAAGTGAAAACAACATTTATATGTATCTAAGAACTACTGACTCATTGAGTGATGTATTTTCTATATCTATCTCTATCGTATATTTATGAATATATATAAATATATAATGAATATTTATTATATTCATATCATTATTAGAATTGTATATATTATGGAACCATGATCAATGTACATGGACTCAAACTATTGAACTAAAACTCTCATGAAAAATGAAATGATTAATATCATGAAATGATGATTTTAATTAGAAATTATCAATAAATTGATTATTGAAATGATATAAGTGGTTCTTATTTGAAATTATAAGTGTGTAGATGAATCTATTATATATTTATAATACATATACATTTATTAAATATGTGGTTAAAGTCACTTATTAAGATAGTCGAACTTGTTGTAAGGGATTTATTTTGCAATCTCATTTTATTTAGGGATTATTTAGGTTGGAATTACAATTAAGGGAATTATATAATAATAATTTTATACAACCATTTTATTTTCTAATCCTCTAGTTATTTATAGAATTTTCTTATAATAGTTCCGTTCTCCTTTCTTTGGTATATTAAGATATTTATGAATATTGATTTTTTAATAAAAACATAATTTATTTCCTCATTAGTCAAAAATATTTTACTTCTATATAATTTTTTGCAAAAAAAGTTCTCATGATTTTTTTTAATATTCCCTCTATGGTTGCATAAATCTATTTATCTCATGAGTGAATTTCTAAAAAAATATTTTAAAATTAATACTCATGTACTATTCTAAATTATGTAATTTTAATTTTTTATTAAAAATGTAAAAATAATCATTCTATTAACATAGAAGGCCTAAAAAAATTCCCCACCATCATGAATTCTCTATAATTTAAAGCTTATCTTAAATGTTTCTAAAAATAATAAAATAATTTTTTTTCCATTACTATTTGTAAAAATCTTAAAATTTAAGGAGCGATTCAAATGGGACAAGGTTATTTTCCTCAATAAAATTTTAAATGTTCTTTTAGAGGTATTTTGAACTATGAAAACAACCATTGATGTTACTGGAGATATTATCCAATGATTCAATCCGTATGTTTTTTGGATTGTTTATAATGATTAAGTATTGATGATTTTTATTCTTTATTCAATATAGTAATTTTTTTACTTATAATACACTTTGAGAATGAGTTGTATTGATCATTTAAAATATATGGAATGCATAGGATGTGAAAGTGAATGAAGTGGGATATTTATAGATAACCCCTCGATTAATTAACAAGTCTCATGAGGAAAAATAGTAACCATGCCATATTATATAGGTATTTTGTTTATAGTTAGCCAATTATAAATAATGATGTCTTGGTAGAGACTCCCTGATGGTACGATTCATGATATATTGGTTGGGATGCATTAATCATGAATTTCTACAATTGTTAGGTCTTTTATTTTTACTATGTAATGCTTTGAAATATTTCTAGTAATTTATTTAGAGCCACGAACTAAGATATCATGAGATTCTGATGCCCAGTTATACCTGAATTGATAATTTAAAAATATTAAAAACAATAATATAATGTATGTGACTTTTTCCTAAAAATTTATAATAACTCTTCAATAATGTCTCAAATTAGAAATATTAGAATTTTTTTATTCCTATATTTAGGCCTCACTATTGGCATGACATAATATTTATCATTGTTTGGTGTTTCTGAAGAGTTTGTTGGAGGTGAAAATAATAAATAAAAATATTTATTTAGTTATTCAATTATAATGGAGCATTAAAAAAATTCATCTACAATAAGTACATAATTATGGTTTAACCTAAGGGTTAGACACATGAACCTAGGGATATATGCAGGATTCATTGGGGAGATATTAGAGGATGATAATAGATCAAAGAATGAGATCGATACGTCAAGGATCATATATGCCAACCTAGATCAAGAATATCACTTATAACTCTGAGAAATGATCATTTTACATTAGTAATTGACACAAACATAAGGTTGGACTTCTGATTTATGTGGATTTATAATTTTTATGTCTCCCATTAAAGGTGATAATAAATCAAATTAAAAATCAATACATAGGTAGATCATGTTGGACGTATGAGTTTGATTTACTTGGTGTTTAAATATTTTTATGTTTTATTAGTTATTTTAATTTTTTTAAACATTATAATGATAGTGTATCAAGTCCAAAAAAACATTGGTTGACTTCTTTTAAAATTTTTTGAGTCTTTTTAATTTCTTCTCCCATTCTTCTTGAATTCATCATCATTGTTTTGATTGGCCAAACGTTCAACAAATATGTGGTGATAAATAGTTGTGTAGGAAATATATAGAAAAAAGACTGATAAAACGGTTCATGTTCAATCATTTTGATGGGATAGATCAATAAAAGTGATGATAATGATTCCAAAATATATCAGAGATGTTTGAGTGTGGGTTTTGGGAATTCAAAGAATGCATGGGTATGAGTGGTGATTCCCAGTGAATCAGAAGCCATAATCTTCCCAAAAACTATAGAAATGATGGTCAATATATATATCCAAGACACTTGGGCATGATTGGTAGAGGAGGGGATATAATCGGGAGACTTCATGAATAACTATGGGATTATAAAAGATCATGAGTTACATAGAGTGTAATCTGTAGACACATTCAATGTGGGTCCCTGGATGTGGCGCTAAGGTTTCTAAAGGGAAGAAAGTATCACACATTGTGTGACCTAACATGAAGACCCATGATGTACCCTTGATTTTAATGGTAAAATGAAAGTATATGTTTCATGAACCAACCTGGGTTAAACCCAAATTGTTCACTAGAGATACTCTACAACAATGCCTAAGAGGTGTTCCCAATCCCCCCTGGTTGGATACCTACATCGGGGAATCAATAGAGAAACCATTTGACTTTTTCCCCAATATAAATAAATAAAATCGTAGAAAAAATAGAGCACCCCAAAATAAATTCAATAATCTAAAATAAATATCATTTATACGATGATGAAAAATACAAAAAATGATACAAAAAACCTAAAACTAAACTTCATGACCCCAAAATCTCCATGTGACCCTAAGGGTCACTCTATGATACAAAAAAACCATTGACCACATAAATATAATCCTTGATGGAATATGAATCAAAATATAAAAATATGAAATTTCCATAGGTGAGTTTTTTAAAACTCAGTAGGAATACCCAAAAATATTTATTCCATATGAACTTAATATTAATAATTGCAACATCAATTTTAGGTGTGAAATACAATATATAAAACAAGTCTTTTCCAGACACCTTCCTCTTTAAAACCAAATGTTTTCCATTTCCCTTTTTTCCATTTAGACCCAAATTCCTTTAAATGAAGCATATATTAACATTTTTTATGATAAAAAATATTTTTTCATTAATAATATAGAAGGTAAGTATAAAAAAATTTCAAAAAATTTTCCATAGACCTTTTATATATAATACATAACTTTTCAAAAGAAATACATGACACAAGAGAGAAAAAATCATGATCACATAATAAGGGAAATGGAATAATTATCACAGACAAGTAACCAACCAACCAAGCATCATAATCATCCACTACAAAAAACTAAGTTCCAAAGAACATGGGAGAACCAAGGATCTTAGTGGAATAATCTATAACATATTTTATATACACATCTCAAAGGCATTACTCACCTAATAAAATCAATTTTTCCTACACACTCGATCTCACCAACCAAGTTTGACCGAGGGGCACTATCCCATTGAAACACTATTAGACAAATCAAATACCATTCTATGGGCCACTTGCCAGAGTGAATTCCTAAGTCTATGAACCAATAGTTCCACAAATATCTACTAGCTATGCCTGGTTCACAAGTAAATATTAATGTGGGGGCGATACAACATTTACAACCAAGAATCAAATAAAATTCACATGTATCATAGAAAATAAACGCACACAACAAGTCACCCCTAAGCCAACCCAAGGAACAATATCTTTCCTTTAAACCATATGATCACAAGGGAACCTCTCATCATGGGCCTCCCCAACAAGAGAATAAATAAGGAAAGATAATTTTCTCTGTAAGGTTTTCAATATTTCTAAATTTCACAAAAAATAAAAAAGGGCCTAAAACACCATTAGAAAAACCTACCCTCTTTAAGGAACTAGATCCAACTTTCCAAAATGGCGAAAACACACCATTTTTTATTTCAAATCCATTTATATAACTTATGTTATTCACTTGAACCACCTTCTCTGAGAAATACACTTCCATAAAATTCATAAATGGGTCACACACAATTTATAAAGCTACCATTCCCAAAAAGAAACCAACACATCCCCTTCACATGTCAATGAATATTAAATAGAAAATCACACCCATATTTTAAATAAAAAAACAGTTTGAAATAAAATTCTAGAAACTCAAACCATCATTTCACATTCCAAAAATAAATTTATAAATCCAAAAAATAATTTAAAATTCACAAATCAACCTTAAAATCCAACAGAACATTTTATCGAACAATTGGTGTGCACTTCTTAACGAAACAATTGAATACAATTCAATGAAAATATAAAAAACATATCATTTAGTATCAAAATATTATTATAAAAATCAAGAATCACTATTTAACATATAATTAAGGTGAAAAATCAAGAAAATAATGATGGTTAAATTTATAGGAAATCATCAAGGGAAACTTATCTCAAATCATATGATCTTCAGAAACATCACCCTAAAATAACTCCATGATTGTTACATGATGAAAAAAAGACGAAGGAAAAACCTAACAAGAAAAAACACCAACATAAAATAAGGGAAACATAAAACCAAGATCAAAAAATAAAGGGATAAGAGAAACTCAATAGAAAATGGATGAAGTATAATTAATAATAAGAGAGGGGGAGACTACCGTGACAAATATCCTTTATAAATTTATGAAAACCCTATATTCACACCTTGGGGGATGGGGGAGGCTTGGAGAATAATAGAGTTTCTCCCTTGGGGTAGCATGAACCAGTTGAAAAGTGAAATGAAAATTTGGGTGTTAAAATCCTGAGAGGGTAGAATAGAAAATTAACATTTTTAATGACCTGGGAAATGTGATTGGTTTGGCCGCATGGTTTCCCTAACCGTGCACCAACCATGTTCCCCTTACTAGACACCCTAGGAACTCAAACTATTTGACTCAACAGTTTCATAAACTATGCGATAATCATGTGACATAGTTCTTTCTAAAATGGTTAAACCATCTGCATTCCTTCCTCATGATTTTATAAACCCTGTATAAATAGTGTGCCCCATATGAGAGGTATCACAAGGATCACACGGTTTCTTGGATCATGACACACAATTTTCTCTAACTATTCTCCAACTATTCACAACAAGTTTTCAAGCCCAAAATTTCCATGTTTCACCAAAAAATCATGGGTAAACTAATGAATAAACATGATACCAGAAATAAAAATGCAAAATATCAATACCCAATCCTAGAACATCAAAAACATGAATGAAATCCCAAGATAAAAAAGATGAACTAGAAAAAGGGGTTAATATAAAAATCTGTGTGTGACAATTCTCCCCACCATAATGATTTCTTCCCTTGGTAATCCATTTCATTTTCCAGTTCACCGGTTAATGAAAATGATTCCACATCCTCATGATATATCCTCTATCCAAGAACATGTAAAAAACCACTAGAATAAAACTCATCCCTCTTTTCGAAAACAATCCAACCACCTGAAACCAATTCTAGATAAGTGAAATAAAATTTAAACTACAATCCTCACAACCTAGCCATAGATAAAAACATTGGGTGAGATCAAAAATCCCAACGTTAACCCAAATGGAGAGGAACTCAAAATTTTATAACTTTAATAACCCATATATTGACATGATACACTAAAATAAAAAAAAGATTATCAACATTAGAGGTTTGATGGGATTCCCCACCATTAGAGACCAACTACAACTATTCAAATCTTGAAGAAATTACAACGTGGTCTATGGTGGGTCTCCCCTTAATTAAAAATAGATCATATTAAACCAAATTTTATAGACCTTAATGAATAAATTTAGTACAGACCAAATCAGTAACTCCCCATACAAAACTAGCCCCTAATACAAGAAGCATTCTATGATGGAAACTACAAATAAAGCAGCAACCAAGACATGAATAATCATCTCCAGAAGACGAATCCCTCTTCAGAAGAGAAAAACCCGAAACTAAAACCTATCCACAAAGGAAAAACACTCAAGGAAAACCAATCAGTGATACCCATCTGAATGGAACAACCATAGGAAAATAACAAAAGGACAATAACACAAATATTTTTTAAACATGGATAAACTTACAATGATATGGGAAATATCCCTAGGAACAATTAAACTATCTATAAACCAAAATTTCAGTGAAGGACTATGCCAATGTGCCCCAAATTTCTAGGGATTCATGACTCTATGAAAAGAATCACTCCAGGTATTATGAATTGAGACCTTATATCTTGAAGCATATATTTCCCCATAGTTAGGATATGAAAATCTCCGATCCAAACTCATTACACTGGTATTACGAGTGGCTCCACAATAGTCCAGGTAGAACCAAAATAACACGACAAACTATAAGAATCACTTTTCCCCAATAAAGAACTTCCAGAAATAAAGAGATTCCAAAAATACACACTCATCGTCCCCTTTCACTTCAAGAAAGAAACAAGAGAAACAATATACACATAGACCACACTTCAATATAAAATGGGAAAAAATCTATAATTTCTTTAAGGTAACACTTCTATTATAATATATTTTCTAAAAATACTCAAAAAATATAATTTCTTCATTTAAAGAAAAATAAAATACCACAAAATACCACTGTACACAACCACTATGTCAAAAGAATCATTATGTAGATGGGGATTTAATATAAGCCCAAAACAAAACCCTACCCCAGTAACCATGCTGGATTTTTTAAGGGGTTTATCTATCGCCATGTTACTTTTGGGAACACACTGATAGACCTATTTCTAGTTATCTGGGTATCCATAGGCATGGTAGGTCTTCAGATAATTCAGACATGAAATATTTTTATGATTTGTCTTGTTGCACGGATGAAACGTGGTGACCATGCATGTAGAAGAAGCTAATGAAATATATGAACTCATTTTGATTCTATGATCAACAGCCATAGCTTATTATTGTTTTCCATTCTCTTTATTATAATATAAATAACATATTCTAGAGAATAGTGGAAGTTTGGATTCTTTTTGCACAATATCTTGAATAGATCTAACCCAAAAAAGCTGCCTTAATACATTATTAAAGGATGTTAGACCAAACTCTGACACCTTCAACTATAGATCCGGATAAAAAACACACTATAAAGATCAATATTTCAAGGATTCAATCACATTAAATTTTGAAATGTATTGAATGAGATTCCAAAAATGAAAAAAATTCTCCAACACTGACCCATCCCCTTATTGATGAAAACTCATCTCTATCCCATTAATCAACTTCAGTACCTCAATAAAATACTTCCACATTAACAAATACATGAAAAAATCCTTGGGGAGATAATCTGAGGGATTAGATCAATATACCAGCATCTACAACATTTATTTTGGCCCTTCAATCATAATGTTATAGAAGATAGCCTTTAATTTTTCAGGAAATTCACGGATACCAAAGTTTCTATTGATTTTCCAAATCCACTCTTAGACTTAGAGAGGACCCATTTTACCATAAATGAGAGGATGATTCATATTTAAAAACTCGAGATGTGTGTCTATGGGTTTATCAAATGGAGGGTCCACTAATAGTTAACCAATCATAGTGGCTCTTCAAATATAAATCTAATCCATGGTGTGGGAGAACATTAAAAAATAATAAAATCAAGAGATCAATCAAATCCATATCATTATCAATATCTGAAACTAAAAATGCCACATAAAAACACTTCTAAATCATATGATAATTCACCATAGAAACTTTGATTAACAAAAATTTTCATTTTTTCACTTAAAAACCTTTTTAATAGGAAAAAAAATAATGGTGGGTAATAAAATCATGAATGGTATTCCTTTGAGCCTCACCCATGATCACATTCCTATTCTAATCTGAGCACCCATCCACTCATGAAAATCCAAGATCGCATCAACCCATTTCATCAAACTCTCAATTCCACAAAAACATCCATGCATGTGATCACTCTTGGGAATAAAAAAGATGAAAAACAAAACATTCCCACTTTTTGAACAAACGTTCAACCCAACTTTCAAATTCTTAAACCACTTACCATTTCAAAACTCAATTTTTTTTCAACAACACATTCACCACCAAGTCCAAACCCCTTTTCAAACTCCACACATCAATCTATTTCACACTGTTCAAAATAAAATTTCAAGGGTTACATTAAAAAACACACTTCATCACATTAAAACATTTTTAGAAGCTCATCAAATATCATTCCCTCAATAATAATCTTGAAAAAAAACTCATTTTTTCTTTCTTAAAACAAATTTACAATACCCTATTTAAAATAATCTTCTTCTTTTCAAAATTAATTTTTTTAATAAGCCCTAGGTTTTGACTATACAAATTCAATATCAGAAAAATCATCTTTATATGTCCCAAAATCATCTTATAAAAATCCATTTTCATAGCTTTCTTAAAAATAAATTTAAAAACTCATTTTCCAATATCCCAAAACCAATCCATTACCAATTTAAATATAGTTATCATAGTTACAAAATAAGGGTTCTCAAAACAATTTCAAAATCACAAGGGAGTATTAGATTACCACATACCTAACTCTACATAGATTTCTAGACCCTGTAATCTCACCTAAGGCCAATTGAAAAACTCCCATTTTTTATCCTAAACACCAAACAATCAACAAGAACCAGAAAAACCAAACCTGAAATCCCATGGAAACTCAAGGTTTGGCCCAAAAAGGGTTGTCCAGACACTCCCTAAGTAGTAAAAACCATGTTTTAATTGTCGTACTCTATCAAACATGAATCCACAAATAAAAAATTATCCACTGAATGAATGGTCCTATAATGATCCATCATGGTCTTAATACCATTTTTCCACGAACCGACCATGTTCGACCCTGAAATGGTCACCTGGTCCGATTCTTGATGAGGCCCAATAGGCGTTCGGGATCCTCATAAGCTGGAAAATTGTAATGATGAAATAATTGAGAAACATTTTCCATGAATTCTCCCAATATAAATAAATAGTCTAATGGAAACAAATAGATAATGTCAACATAAATGAAAAATTAAAAAGTGAACATCATTTCTACAAAGATAAAAAATACGTCTATTGCTATATAAAAACCCAATATAAACATAATAATCACAACATATCCATGGGCCCCTGAGGTTTACTCTTTTATAATAAACCATCTGTCACCCATGGTGATCGAAACCAAGATATAAACTGCAAAAAAATTTGAAAAGCAAAAAAAACTATAGGTGTGAGTATTAAAACACAGTTTTTATGCCCAAACATATCTATTCACAATGAACATGATATAAATAAAAAAAATAAATTTCGTGTGTGAGATAACATTAATAAAACTATGCTTTTCAAAACATTCCCCTCTTTACAAAAAAACACATTCCATTTCCCTTTTTCCATTTAGAACCACAGTCTTTTCCAAGATTCATACATTAAAATTTTGAAGACCCCAAAGCTATATTCATAAAAAAGGAGGGATTGTAAATATTAAAAAATTCCCTAAATTTTTCCCATAATCATCTGAAAACAAAATGATAACTTTTTAAAGGATTACATCACACAAGATAGAAACAATAATGACCACAAAATATAGGAAATGGGAAAAATAAGTAAGAACAGGTAAACAAGAAACTGAGATTCTCATTCATTTTCTATGGACAACTATATTCTAATGAAAATGGAAGATTTTAATAGATCTTTGGAATAATGTAGAAAAAAATATACATCATAACTTATCCTAAAGTCAAACCTCACCCGATGAAAGAAATTTCACCCAAACGATTTATCTCACTCAACCTTGTTTGATAGAGGGGCAATATCCCATAAAAACAAAAAAATAGATCATATACCATAATATTGGCCACTAACAAGAGAAAAATCCTAATATAGTACAGGAACCATTAACCAAACATCTAAAATATGTGCTTGGTTCCCATGTCAAAGTAAAGGTGGGGTGATCCAACAACTCCATCATTGAATCCAACCACATGATAATGTATCATATATAAGAAACTCACACAACAAGTCACCTCAATATACCCCGATGAATAGTATCATACCTTTCAAATATCTGATCACAAGGGAGCCTCTCATCATATTCCCCCAACAACATTCAAAATTAATAGGGAAATATAATTATCCAAGGATAGTTTTCATGACTTCCACTTTTCATAGAAAATCCAAATGGGCATCGAAACACCCTTCGAGAAACCATCATTTTTTGAAAAACCAAATCCACCTTTCAAAAAATGTAAAAACATACCATTTTCCATTTAAAAACCATTAATAAAACTTCAATTGGGCACTAAAAACACATTTTCAAAAAATATTCACTTCCATCAAATTTCTATTGGGCCCACACACCATCATGAATTCACTCTTTCCCAAAAATAAATGAACACATTTCCTTCACATGTCTAACCATTTTCAAAAGACAATATCACACCTCTTTTAAATCCAAACCCTCATGGAAATCCCATTAATGAAATGAAAAAATAATTTCACTTTCCAAAAAAATTTTACAAATCCAAAACAAGATTAAAAACATAACAAATCTCCCAAAATCCAACTAAACATTTTATTGAAAACTGGTGTGAAACACTTAAAAAACAATTGAACATACACCAATTCAATTCTGAAAACCACATCATTCCATATTAAAAAATTATTATAAAAATTACACGTCACTATTAACATAAAAGGATTTTGAGAAAATAATGAAAAAAATGTCTCTTAAATTTTAAGGGGAAATTCCACGGAAACCTTCTTCAAATTACATGTGTTTAAACAATGACAACCCGAAGAAACTCAATGAATGTTAAAAGTGTAATGGTCAACCAATATTAACCCTTATAATAAAAAAAATCAAACATAAACCAAGGGAATCATGATATATAGATCCACAAGAACAAGGGAGATGTGAAAATCCTGAGAAAAATGAATAAAAGGGGAGAAAAATAAGATATGATGAGATTACCATGTGAAATAACCATTATGAAAAAAAATAAAACCCTTGATCCACACATTTTGAGAGGAGGGGATGCCTGAAGATGAAGGGTGAAACTCCCTTTGGGTCATAAAAACTTGGGGAAGAGAGAAATTAGAGTTTGGGGGTTAAATTTATGGGAGGGTAGAAGATAAAATTTATATTTTTAATGACATGGGAATGTAAATGGTTTAGCCGCATAGTTTTCCAAACCATTTTCAAGTCGTGCACCCTTTACTGGACACATTGGGCACTCACATGGTTTTTCCGCACAGTTTGGTAATTTGTATGCCAACTGTGTGACATGGGTATATACAAAATTGAATAACTATGTGCAAACCTTCTACATGGTTTTACTAACTATGCATAGGTCATGGACCCCTAACTAGAGGCATCCCAAGGCTAGACCAGTTTCCTGGAGCATGAATCACGACTTTATATAACCGTGTTCCAGCCATGCACTACCAACTGTCTATCCCAAAATCTTCATTTCCACCAAAAAATCATGTGCAAACAAAATAATAAACACAACACCCCAAATAAACAATAGAAAATCTAAAAAAAAATCACAAAACACACAGAACTAGTGAGGACAACCATTATCAAAAAGATAAATTAGGAAAAGGGGGAAATAGAAATCTTGATGTGAAAATATGAGCTAAGCTTGGTACTCAGACCAGGCCAGAGCACAAGGGATGAGTTGTGTACTTTGACCTAGAAAAGTGAAAGAGAATGGCCTAGGGTACACAGACATGGCTATATGTACACAAGAAATTCATAGAGTACATGGGTACTAATTAGAGTACTTATGAAGACCCATGATTGGAAATACATTTCCTTTACTTCCAGTACACTCTTTATACTTTTCTTATAGAGGTCTGAGGGACTCTTTTCCTTATGCTTGGACTTGATTACAATGGTATTGTTCCCTCAATTCACCCCTATGAGGGTATAGTATGGAATGAAATCCTGAACAAAGGATTGTGATCCCTTTTACAAGATCTTTCATAGATAGAGTTCTCTGTTCCCCCCATATTCTTAGGTGGGATTTTCTATAGTCTTTTTCTCCAAGTGGGGTTCTCAGAATTAGTATGACTGACATGACCTGGCTGTTGATACCCTACCTAGAAGGTTAATCTAGATTGAGTTTTTAGTATACCAAATTACCTTGGGTATGATCAACATAGCTGTATCAATCACTTAAAACATCAATAATGTACATTATTATGGTGAGAAACAATGATCATGGCATCTTAGATGGACCTTCATAGTGCTTTCAGACTGGCAGAGTGAGTTCGTCAAGGTGAGTGTTGTCAGAAAATCTTGAGAGAAATTTTATTTTGGCTATATGGTTGTGACCTTACAGTGAGACTTTGTGTCTAACATGAGTATATATAAATGTTTTATTGTTTGTATCATGTTATGATTGAACGATCATGTGATGAGATCACTACTCTTGATTATTTATGCTTAGTTATTTTTGGGTTTTATAATGGGTGTTGTTATACTCTCCCATGTATGGGCTATAACCAGACATGTAGTGTCTTATGTACATCACTACTAATTCGAATCCATCTTAGTGGAGTAGGATTATAATGATCATATGTTTGTCTAGATATACATTATTTCACACCAAGTGAATCATTTGACTATAGTAGTCACATTCTAATAGGATAGAAATATTTATAGTTTATTTTGGGATTATAATTGTCACTTTATGCTTTCCCTTGATATTTTTTACTCTACTTTTGAGATTTATATATCTATATTCATTTAGTATCAGTTTTATCTTACATGTTAGTGTTGTATCATCATGCAAATGTGTTTTTACATATAGGTTCATTAATATAAGGCCTCTCATGTGATTTTTATACCTACTCATCACTTCTCACTAGGTAATAGAGTAGTCACACAAGTATTATCATCATCTAGGTAGGCCATAGTGGGTCGGGTCATGTCATATTGGTATTAGAGTGGTTCTATCTTAGGACCATAATTTGGATTTTTGTCTATTTGTAAAATTTATTTGCGTTTTATTGAAATATTGTTAATTTTTTTCAGTTGGGATTATAGGACAGGGAGTCTAGTGTTGGTGAAACAACTAATATATCCTTACACAAGTTCCCAGAATACATGCCTTTTTTACTTATTACATGCATAGATTTGTTCTTGGGAAAACATTTTTACATGAATCACATAAAAATAGGTTGTGTTCAATGTCCTTCATGAGTCAGCTTCGTAGATATACTCAATGAAAATGGGAAATATTATATACTTTAAGATTACTCTATAAATATTTATGGATAGTATTTAGTAGTTGGATTGTGAGTAAAATCTCCTTAGTGATGAAGATTTGATAGAGGACCTGTTTAATAGGAAGTTCCATTAGATGATTTTCTGGCCATACCTCCATATGTCGAGTAGCATAATGTAGCATGATTTCTTTCATATGATTTCTATAGGATGAGAATAATTCATGATTTTTAGGATTAAATACCCCTCATCTTCTGGGTCATTTATACCCCTAGAAATATTAGGATTGGAATAAGTTTTTTATGTGAGTTATTTGCCTCATCAGGACACTCTTAGTCCAAATGGTGGTCCTGGCAGTGAGCCTTCTTCATGAATCTGTAGGGAATTAGTGGATCCTTGTGTTTGTGTCATAAATGATATGACCCTTTCATGGATATATTTTAACACATATTTAAAGATGATAACTCTCATGCTATGATAAAAGTAGTTCATATAAAGGAACATTTATAGCAACTATAAGACTGCACGACTATGGGTAAACATTCATATAGTATAACTAACCTCTCCAGATACTCTATGGATACAGTTTCAAATCCATTATTTAGAGCCCAATACTTTTTATTTATATCAATAAAAAGAAATCCCTAATTTTTGGGTACCTATATGAATTTTTGACAATGATGGGGTGAAAGAGAATATCTTTCTTATAGAGATCTTTCTGGCCAACCAATCACCGAAATTAGATTCTAGTAGTGGTTACACTGAGGTCAATAATTCAGAATCATGCATACAATGGTATACATAGGTATTCAGAAGTGAAATATGTTTCAGTACGTGATATTCATATTGATGTTCTTTAGTTCATGTCCTTCAGAATGCTTATAGTCGTCATAGAGAGAGGCGATGCTATTGTTCTGATGGTTGGTGACATATCACATAGGATTGTCGGACCCTCCATACAGTTGACATAAAGACGGTGGTTTTTCAACTTAGGTAGTGGAATAGGAAGGATCACGAAGGTCTATAGGGTGGTGGTGTGGAAGAATATCAAGGAGAGCATATATGGCCGGTAGTCGGTTTGACATGCTTCCTCCACCAACCCCAAGCAGTAATCACCAGGCTTAGGGAGATGATGGATGGGGGAGAGGGATGACGTAAGCAATATATTACTATGAACTAGAGGCTTTAATAGTGATTATTGGTACTATCAATTTATTTTATACCTTACCTACATCTTTTATGGAAATAAGAGAAAAGCACTCTTTTGTTGATACATCCCTACAACAAGACCTAGTGGTTTTGGTTGAGACCATAGCTCGACCCATACACTTGGAGAGTCCTATCTGAGATGAATTAAATATCACACACATTTTATGATAGTGTGATCTGTATCTTTTAGGTGATATTTTCTAATGGTATTTATTTATTAAAACTATGATGCCTTATGATGTCCTCGTAGGCATGGACAATCTATACATAGACCATGAAAAGATTAAATTTTTTAATTAGAGTTTGAGGTGTATCTGGATTAATGGGATGATTTATTCTATCATAGATGATAAGGACACCCTTGAAGAGTATGATTAATTTATATGTATGTGGGTGTATCCAATTAGACACTAGCTATCTTGAATTAATCTTGGATTAGTGGATGTCATAGGCAATTAGTTTCTAGATGTGCTAGCAAAATATGAGGACAACGTTCACAAGGAAGTGTAATTATTACCTACCTTCTAAGAGATAGATGGAATAATTGACTCAAACCTAAGGATGGAACCAATATATTCTATAACATATAATATGTATCCCACAAATCCGCATAATCTGAGGGTGCAGGTGGAGGAATTAAAGAATATTGGATTTGTTTGACCTAGTATTTCACTTTGGGTCACCCCAAGGTTTTTTTAAAAATGTGGAAGGGATATTGATGTTGTGTGGTGATTATCGAATCCCAAACAAGGTGAATGTGATGAATAAGTATCCACTATCAAGAATCAATGACCTATTTGATTATTTTAGAGAGGTATGACGGTTTTCATTCATTGAACTTAGAATAGGATATCACAAGCTATGAGTAACAGATGGGTATATTCCAATGATAGATTTCTGATATTGAAATGGTCACTATGATTACTTGTTAATGGACTTAACCATTTATAATTTAGTAGTATTTTTAATAAGGACTCAATAAACAGATAATTCATCCATTCTTAGACTTGATTTTGGTAGTCTTGGGCGATGACAACCTAGTGTAATCGGTGTCCATAGATGATCACATAAGACAAATGAAAATGTTCTTAGACATAGTCTAAGGGAACTAGATTTATGGGAAACACATGATTTGTCCATTATAGAGTTAGAAGGTCTAATTTTTAGGGCCATTCATCTTATTAGATGAAGTATAAGTGTACCCAAAAAATATTGAGGCAATGTCAGCTTGGAAACCACCAAAGTGAGTGGTGGAGGTTAAGATCCTTCATAGGTTTACAAGATTCTAGAGAAGATTCTTTCCCAATTTCTATAGGATATCAGCACCTATGAGTACATTGAATTATAATGTGTAACCTTTCATGTCTATGGAAAGGTAATTGTAGGATTTTTAGGTGTTTAGTTGGGTATTGATGAGAACCCCAATCTTGAGGCTTATAGAGGAGGGTGTCAAGTACATAGTGTTCTAGGATAATTTTGGGATCAAACCTGAGTGGTTTTTGATGTATAAGAATGTGGTGATTACTTATGTGTATAGGTAGTATAAACTGCAAAATAATAACTACATGATACATGATATTGAGTTAATAGTGATATTTTTCATGATGAAGATGATGTGACACTACCTTTAGGGTGAGTAATTTATCGACTACTCAAAACACAAGTTTTTCATGTGTATATTCTCTCAGAATGATCATAACATTAGATAGATCTATTGGATAGAATATCTCTATTACCATAAAATAGATATATTTTACCCGCCTAGGATGTTGGACATTGTATCATATTCTTTAAATAGATGATATTGTTCTCAGTTATTGACTAAGGCTTCAGAGCAGTTAGCTGCATTATATTTTTCCTTATAGGAAAAGGATGATACATCATATATACAGTTGGTGGTTTTTACCCCTCCACTTCTGTAGTGTGTTTGGATGGATCAATATGGAGATCCCAATTATGAGTTTTGTTTACTGAAATATCCACTTGAAATGATCTTTATGGATTTTTTGAAGGTTATGTGAACGTTATCCTTATTAATAGATGAAATTTTTTATGTGATGTTGTGGGAGGATATTATAAGGGATTTCCATAAATCCCATTTATATATACATACATGTGTGTAAACGATTTACCATAACATCCAAAATTAGTTCTGGGGGCCAGACAGGAGGAAGTTTGCTGAAAGTTTTGACTCTTGGTCCTCACTTTCCATCAGTTTAAGGATGATCACTAGTTTCCCATGGGTTTAGCTCAACCCATCGAGGTGAGAGGGTAGAAGTTGGATTGTGTATCTATAGATCTCATTATTTGTATTCGATGTATGTCTATAGGACGTGACTTTATCCATGAGATTGTAGACTAACTTTCCAAGTCATCCCACTTCCATGTTAAATTAGTGAAGGGTTCAATATTGAGATTTTGAAACCAACACATATATGACATAGTTTGGCGTTAGGGTGTTCCCTCGATGAAAAATTTATACCATGATATTCAAATCACATCCTGGTTTTTGATAGGATTAATCAAAGCGTTTAAGACTCAATTACATTGGAACATGGTGTTTGACCCTCTGACATGATAGACAAATAAAGTAGACCATTATGGCCTTAGAGGACTTCCTATGATCATGCATGTTGGACATTAGATGTAGTTAGAAGTTACATCTAACCTTGGTCAATTTTTTTTGAAAAAATAACTTACATTACTCCATAAGTATGGAACCATTTTTTATTTGTCACCATGTAGGTCACCACAAAGTTGGACAGATCTATAAGAGTCTGTGCTCATGGGCCCAGAGTTGGTGCGAGCTATAATAGAGATGGTAAAGGTCATCCAAGGGTAGATAGAGAAAACATAGATCCATCATATGTCTTATGTATGCTGAAAATGGGGGTCTTTGGATATTGAGTATGGAGGCCACATGGTCTCAACATGATGTGGAATGTGGATATTTTGATGGGGCCACAAGCTGTCTCCATGATTCCTTCTCTCTCTCTTGGTACTATGCGAAGTTGATGGACGGGAATATTTCCTTTCACTACCACTATAGTTTCACTTGGTATATGATGTCTTCCCCTTATCATAGATAAAGTGATATGTGCACAAACCATCACTTGTTATCAAAAGGGGAAAGTAGTGCATCATGGTTGTTCAACCTTTTTTTAGTACCCAGTGGAGATCGAGGATCAATAGGAGAAGATCCTTCATGGGTAAGTGATTCTTTTGGTGTGTGTCTAGTGGTATCATGAGAATCTTCAAGAGATCACCTAGGTGTGGGTGACTCAGATTTGAGGTCAGTACCCACACCTTTTTAGTAGTATTTTTCACTTTCTGGGATGATAATCCATAATTTTGGAAGAATGTAAATCCTTATAGTATTTACATGCAATTATTTGAAATATATCAAGTAATATTTTTATATTGAGGACCATTGATGATGTTAGATTTCAAGACATGATGACCACTGAATTTATATTTGAAAAATGTTGAATATATCATTAAAAAACATGTTTTTTTCTAGATAATGTGTAAAAACAATTAAACACTATATCATATCCGAAATATGATACTGTTTTTGTGTCAGGAATTTGAGTGTTACCATAGGCACAACATAATCATTATCATTTTTGGACATTTTTTAAAACATAATCACAATATTATATAATATTTTTATTTATTTATTTATATATTTTATTATAATTATATATAAAAAATATTCTTATTTAAATCCCAATTAAAACTAAATATATTGTCTAGAGACATAACCGTATAAATCTAGAGTTGGTCCATTGGAGATAAAATTAGTGAATGACAATGGATCAAGGGATTGGATCGAAACAACATGCATCATATGCATTAAAATATTTCAAGGATCTCACATATGACAATAAAATAACATCATTATTTATTTTCAATTGATAATTTTTTTTGGCTATATGTTTTATTTACGTATATTTATCCCTGTTCTATTTCTCCCACAATGAAGTTGTGTCAATCAACCAACTGATTAATTTGCGTATTGATTGTGTGGTAGATATGAGTTTGTTTAGCCATGGTTATAGGGAATTTTAAGTTTTATTAGATATCTATCTTCATTATTCCTTCTAAAAAAATTAATTGAGTCCGCCACCAATATTGGAGGAGTACATATCCTTATGTTTAGATTTTTTTTATTTCTTGTCTTTTTCTTTGTGAAATCATTAACAATGTTTCATTTGATCTGCGATACCATAGATACCTGGTAATAAATCATTACTCCTTCGTTCTGTGGTGTAAAATATATATTCAACATATTGGGTTTCATTTGGCGATGAAATAAAGCCTTGGAAGTGATGATGATGATTTGGGACCGGATTAAAGTTGTTCAGGTCCTATTTTTAGGCATACGATGAAGGCCTGGAAATGGGTGGAAGTTATTGGAAAATCTGAAGCTGGAATTCAGCCACTTGTGATGGATAGGTCAGTCAACCTACATATCCAAACATACTGGTCATCATTGGTGGTGAATGGGAATCAATTAAGATATTTTGTGAAGAAACATTTGATTTTAGAAGATCTTGATTTACAACACATGTAATTAAAAGATACACACCATGTGTCTCCCAAGTTTCTATGCTAGGGTTTCCATGGAGAAAAAATGTTCACACCCCAAGTGACATGGGTTAATTCCATTTGACCAAACTAGGTAACCCTCATTGTACCCATTGGTACATATGCATTTCTAGAGTTTATGGCCTAAGATTTCTACTCAAACATAGACAAAGCACATGGGATGAGTCATTTACTTGGACATAGGCAATTAGTTGAGAACCTCTTAGGGTACAGAGACACATTCATATGTACATGGGAAAGGCCTGGAGTACACAGGAATAAAAAAGAAAAAATGGTCGAACCAGGAAGTGGAATGACACAATGTGTACTACTATTATATGCTATATAGTTTTTCTAGGGAGGTATGAGGCCCTTATTCCCATTGCCTTGTACTGTTTTCCGTAGGAATTGTTCCCTCAATCCATTCCTATGAGTGTATATTTTGTAATTATGTATTGGAAAAAGGTTTATAATTTTATATATAGAATTTATCTATAATAGAGTGATTAGTCCCACCATGTCCCTAGGTCGGATCTCGGTCGTCTTCCTCCCTATGTGAGGTTCTCTGAATTAGAATGAATAATTTTAGTCATGTTTCGATTACCTACATATAGGTTTAATCGATTTTGTATTATTATTATACCTCATAGACCTAGGTGTCATACCATATATGTATTGATACATTCATAATTCTAGAATGTACTTTAGTAGGGTGATAACTGAGGAGCATGGAATCTCAGATGGACGCCATCAGTGCTATCAGATATGTAGAATGAATTCTACAAGGTTAGTGTTGTTACAGACTCTCAAGCTAAATCTTAGGTCAGAAATGTAGTTTTTAGATTAACAGGAGACATAGTGTCTAGAATGAGTATATTTTTAAGTTTCATAGCTTTTCATGTTTTAATATTGGAATATCATATGAGGTGTGGAATAATTTTTAAGGATTATTATTAGTGATTTAAAGGTTTCCATATTCTTATTGTAATACTCATTGATTCATGGGATCATCCTATACTTTTTGTGTCTTATGTATACGATCAACCATTAAATGGGGTCCTCGGTGGAATAAGAGTAGAAGGATCTTATATTGGGTCACAAAAACTCTGGTTCTATTAAATAGTATCATTTGACTAAAGTCCCCTCTTCCTAGAAGTTTAGACTTAATTATAGTTTATGGTTGTCTTTTCTTTGTCCCTTTAGGCCTTCCAATATTATCATCATACCCTTATTGTGTGATTTATATGTATATTCATTTTTTATAAGTTTTATTTCAAATTCCATCATAGTATGGATTTAATGATTTTTATGAGTGTATGGGTACCATAGGATAAGGCCTATATGTGAGTGTTATTCATGATCAATGCTAGTTTCCCACCCCTAGCATATTGGAGTCTGGCTTCTAGTAGTCACACAAGGCTTATCACCAGTCGTGCGAGCCCCGATAGGTCAAGTCATGAAAATAATTATGCATTTATTTTATTAATAATTTAGTTTAATGAATACATATTTTTTCCGATGTTTATTTTAACCATTGATACACATGGATCTTATTATTTGATATAATGTAATGTTTTTTGATTAAAAACTCATCAATTTTGATTGATCCTTATTTTCTCATGATATCTTTTGTTATACGCAACAATTTTTGAGCATCTAAGATCAATCTTTTTGTTAATTCTTTAGGATTTGAATAAAGATATTATGAATGATTTAAAGGATAAAAGAATGTTTCTTATGCATTTTTTTATATATCAATTTTAATATGGGAATAATGTAAGTATCTAGTTTTCCAAGTCTTGTTTGCTAATTGATCTTATATGTAGAGATCCCTTATATCTTATAATAATGTAAAAAAGTAGACACTGGATATATTTTAATGGAGTATGTGTTTCTAAAGTTGGTATCAGAGAATGATTAATAGGAACCAAGGGAAAAATATTTTAAATGAACATTGATAATATGATATTTATGATAATACTGTATATTAATTGAGAACATTTATTATTATAGGGTTTTTTTTATTTTTTGGATCAATATTCATGATGAATCTGAATTAACTCAATGTGTTCCATTATTTTTTGATGTCACAAAATAGAAGAATGGGTACAAAAACCATAGATAATGTAAGGATTTTCTATCAGAGATAGAAAACAAAGGTGGTGTTGGAACTGAGCTTATCATTACCATATTAGGGTAAATAAATCTCATTATGATGAATATCCTTTTTCGAATAGAACAACATGTATTTCCATAGTGCGAATGACCAATGTCAGATCACTTCATGTGACATAAGATTCCATAATGTAATAGATTAACTAACCCAGTATTATCTAATCAATTTATGATATCGCTCAAAAATATATTCTTAGCTATAGGATGTAATTAATGCGAAAAGTTTATTATGGTTGTGTATTGTTTGAAAGGATATGTAGATTAGTGGTGGTCATTAATCCATAACACTAAATAGGTTGATGAAATAAATATCATTGAATAGTGAATTTTTAAAGTGATATTCTTTGAGAAATACTTCCCTAGAGAGTACAAATATGAAATGGAGAAGATGATACTCACTTTGAAGTAGAACGAAGAAGAAGGTGTGGTGGAGTATGAGGATATGATTCCAAGATTATCATGTAATGATGTGGATTATATATGAAATTTGAAAACCCATATTGATTATTTCTATGATAGGATAAAGACGAGTCTATGAAGAAACTCATTTATCAAACGTTTTCATCATATGATTATATAGTTTCATGTGACATAATGATAGAGAAATAATTTTATGGGTCTTATATCTTTAATGGAATTCAATTAAATAATATTCTTTCTGAAATATAAGAAAAAATATATTTATTAATGAATAATAAAGCTAGGATATTATTATTAACATGTTATAATTATGTATAGAAACACCCAGGTAATTACTTAATAAAAACATGAGTCTGATTTAAGTGTGGAGAAAGGGGTCATATGGCTCTTGAATGCAAGTTAAATAAATAAACCTATACTATCCAGTGACTTCACTATAAAGAGATGTGAATTATTCAAAATAATTTCCCATGATTCAAGAGAAGTTTCCATATACAAAGAAAAAAGTATACATTTTGTCTATATCCATGGACCAAAACCATGGCTATAGGGATCAAAACTGTGGATATAAGCTAAATCAATGGTTCTAGTTGATTGTAGATCATATTATTATAGTTATAGATAAAAGTTATAGTTATGGTTTTTTGGGCTGTTACCATGACTATCCACCATGGAAATAGCTCCCATAGATTTCCACCATGGTCATTGGGATATAGACATAGTTATGAATTGAGGAAACATAGTTATTTACACGATGGAAAATCGTGGCTATAGTCCAAGTGAACTATAATTATAGTCCAAAAATAATATGTTCCCAAAAAAATTCGTTCTTTGTACCTTTTCTCTAGGCATTGGCAGCCCAACCTCCACACCGTAGTTGACTTTAGGTATATATATATATATTTGTTATATATTATTATTAAAAACCATTTCTATTGCATGTAAACTATGTCTATAACTAGTAACTCTTTTTTCAAAGGTTATTTTTTCCCCGTGAAAGGGTGAGAGACCTGTAGCCACAATTTTGAGAAACTGTGGCTATTGAAAAGGAAAATATACTCTCTAGATAGGGTTTTTGTAAAACTATGGATATATATTAAGGTTAAATCCATAGTATTACAAACACCATGGTATAATTGTCGAGAAATACTCTATAGCCACATTTTTACAAAAACTGTGGCCTCTACCCTTGAAAATTACAATATCCATAGTTTTAACCAAACCATGGATATAGACCATGGAAAACAACCATATTTCCATGGTTTTACTAAAAATATGGAAATAACCCTTGGGAAAAGACCCTATATCCATGTTTTTAACCAAACTATGGCTGTATATCTAGGAATAAATAATTATATAGCCTCAGTCTTGTTGAAAATTTGATATAGACTTTGAAAATATACCCTATAGCCACATTTTTATCTAAAAATATGGATATAGACATGGGTTAAATACTTATATCCATAGTTTTTAAAAACCATGGCAATAGATTGATGGTTATAGCCCAGTATTTTAGTAGTGAAATGGAAGAAGTAAAATATTTTGAAATTAATACAACTGAAGTGGGTGTGCCTAGTGATGTGGTGAAAGGTACACATACCATAATGTCCGAAAGTGAATTTTTTTATTCATTTTATAACCACTCTGTTATATTTGAATAATTTTTTAAGGGTTTCACATCAACAATTTAGTGATTAGATGTTAAATTGGTGGTGAATACTCCAAATGGAAAGATAATCACATCTCATGTTTATAGCCCCTATCTAATTGAATCTTGTTGGAATGTGCTTCCTAATTTTTTTTTATTATTCCTCTTGTTGATTTAAATATATGATTACAAATAGATTTTATATCTTACTATAGTTCCCATATCAATTTTCAGGGAAGGGAATTTACATTTGATATTCCAAATAAACCTATGATTGTCTATTGTTCTGGGGATTTTCATGAAAACCAAATAACAATTACTTCAATAATATGTGTTTTACTCCCTATTCATGAGAGATAATTATCATAAATCATTGTGGAGCAAAAAAATGTTAATTATATTTTTGTTTTATAAGAGTTTATTAATCAATATCTTGAAATGTTTCTTTAAATTCCATGAATCAAAAAGCTGATTTTTCAATAAAAATAAATCCCAATTCTATAAATATTTCGAAGACTACATATAGAATGTCCTTACATGAGTTGTAGGAATTGAGTAATCAAATTCATTAGAATCTATTTAATGGAATCATTAAGCCTAGTAATTCAACTAAAGTTCACTACTTCTTTTTATTAATAATAATGGCAGGTTGTGGAGTCTTTGAATTAATTATCATTAACATAATACAATCACTATTATGAAAATGTATACTATACCCTATATCAATGTTCAGTTTGATCAATTAGCAGGATATCAAAAAAATCAAGACAGATCTTCGATGTAGATTAAATCAGCTAGGGGTAAAGAAATAGGATATTACTAATACAACCTATCATCCAAGGTACAATCATTATGAATTTATATTAATGGAAGTTGGACATACCAATTATCCTAATATCTCTACCGATTTAATTTATAGAGTATTTATATATTACCTTTATCATTTTCTGGAAGTCAGTATACATAAAGAATTTATATATTTGAATAGAAAGTAAGACCAGGAATTTTTTTTGTCGGGTGTGTTAATAGCCTTGAGGAAGGAGATGTTCTATTAAAAATTTACCAAGTGTGAATTTTTGATGTAAAAAACATCATTCTTAGGTTATATATTTCAAGTGAGGTTATATGAGTGGATCCCTAAAAGGAAAATGTTATTAAGAATTGTCCTTGAAAAACAACTATAATTGAGATCCATATTTTTCTATGGATTCCTAGATACTAATGATTAATTTTAAGATATTTCACATGTCTATCTAATCCCCTCAAAATGTTTAATTATAATGGGGGTATTTTCTTGTGGAAACATGAATGTGAGAAGAATTTCATAGAACTAAAGAGAAGGTTAGATAGTGAAACTCCACTCACATTCCCTGAAACAGATAAGGGTTTGTGATATATACTGATGCATCAAATAAGGTAATTGGATGCATTAACATGCATAATGATATGATGATTTTTTATTTATTTATCTAATTGAAAATTCAGGATAAAAATTACATGACTAATTATTTAAAGTTGGAAGAAATATTTTTTGTATTAAATATATTGATAAATTATATATATGGGGAATTTTGTGATATATATAATGATAATAAAATCAAGATGTATATTTTTTAATAGATATTGAAGAATTTTTTCCTTAGAAGATGACTGGTTTGGATAAAATAATATGATAGCTCTATACACTACCAGCTTATGAAGGCGAACGAGGTGGGAGATGCTCTGAATCAGAAAGATCATGACAGTTTTTACATTATAAGTATTGAAAGAGGCCCAATATTTATAGATTTTTAGAAGCCAAATTTTAAAATATTGAGGAAAATTAAAAGATCATATTTATCACAGATAAATATGCAGCTATATGTCTATGATATGATTAAAAACACATATAAGGAATATGTGTTATTATAGAAGTATGTAAAGAAAGTTATTTCGTTTTACCATGATCGTTATAGAATAATAAGATTTAAGAATCATATTTTTTTAATACAAAACTTGGATAATGAGTTGTTATATGAATCCCATAATTCCTCATTCAACATTCATCACAAAAGTATAAATATATATTAATATATGAAAGAGTATTTCTAGTGTAATAATATCAAAGCGAACATTACAAAGAATGTATCATGATTCTGAGTGTGTTGTGACGTTAAAGATGAGATCCAAACTTATATGGGAATTTTACATCCATTACCCATATGATAATTAAAAAAAGAAAAAATTTCAATTGATTTCATCATTAGACACTCCCAAATATTAAAATATCATATAGTTATTTGGGATTTTGTCGATCTTTATATGAAATCAGATCATTTTTATCTATTGGAGAAGATTTATCACCTAATAAATATACATAGTTAAACATTAAGGATGCTTAAGATTTCATAGAGTACAACTCTAAATAATATTTTATCTGGATTTGAGGGTTCACTCAATGTTTTGGAGAAGTATTCAACATGGACTAGATATAATGTGGAGTTTCAATACTAATTTTTATCCTTAGATATATGTTAAGTCTTAGAGGACCATTCAAACTGATGAATACATTTTGAGATATTATTATATGAATTTAAAATTTGTTCGGTATCAGCAACTTATTTTAATGAAATTTTCATAAAAAATATCTTTCACTCGACCATTCAAATGGATCATTATAAATCTCACTATGGAAGTAATATTAAAATAAAAAATTAACAGGATGAATTTAGAGAAATAAATATATTGGGACCTAAAATAGATAAGGGGATTATATAGAAGTTTATATCCTTTCAACATCACATTAGGGTATATGAAAGTCTTGAAAAATGGAAAGCTCACAACCATAGGTGTGTTCTAGAGTTTGATGTTAGCGAAAAGGAATTCCTAGGAATATATCCCTGGAAAATATTAATTAAAAATGGAATTAAGGTACATTTATATATATATATATATCTATTAAATTTTTTATTGTATTGGGATTGTAAGTTATCATGTGGAACTTCTACCAAATATCTCTCAAGTTCACATTGTGTTCGATATATCTCTCATGGGGAAGTTCGTACATGGTCCTTCACATGTAATGAACTCAAATTTCATTCCACTAGAGAAAGATTTATCTAATGAGTAACAACCATGGGAGATTATATATCTTAGGGTGAATGTTCCTTGAAATAATTCCACTCAAAAATTCTATTTTTTTGGTGAGATCATAATATTATGGAAGCTACGCGGGAACCTGAGGATCTAATGAGGCCTAAGTTTTCTTAGATATTTCGATATTAGTGATGGAATTTAAAGGGATAAATTCTTATAAAGTGGCTATAATGTAAAACCATGATATTTTATGATATATTTCTCTTTTAATATATTTACTTTCATTGATATCTTTCTTTACACACCACATTAGGATTAAAATAACTACAACATACTATTGAGATATTTTTACATTATAGTTGTCATCAAGTGGTTAGATTGGATAGTATGAATTAGATTGAAAAAAATATGAGAAATATTAACAAATTTTTTATTTTATATAAATTTGTTGATTAATTATAAAGAAATAAGTAGTCAATTTTTAGAAAATCAATATTATGTTTCAACAATATGATTTATTCAAAAGTAGTATTGTTTCTAAATTTTTTTCATCTATGTTATAATAAAATCTTCCAATTTTAAAAATAAAATTTTATATAAATGATATTTTTTTGAAATCATCTAATAAAAATTTACTTAGGTTGAATTTTTATAATTTTTTCATAAATGATTGATTTTTTCAGTAAATAGTGAAAATACTTTTTTTAAATATTGTCATTTAATTTCATTAGATTAGGTTATGTAAAAGTCCAAATACATCTTGAATTTTATCATAAGGCTAAAAATAATCCATTTGAATTATAATTGTCTAATTACATCAAATTGAGTTACCAATATACATCTTTTTGAGATATTAAATGTATTAGATTAAAACACATTTGTATAATCGTTTTTTATCGTAGTATTTTATGAATTTATATTAAAACAAGAGTTTATGAATTATTGGGATTTTATACTGAAAAAATATACAATATATTGTGAATAAATAGGTTTATATTGTGTATATGGGGGATTTTTTTTGTTCCTTAAAAATAGTAACCGTGATAGAAATTTATTACCTTGGTGGGGTAAAATGGGTAAACATTCTTAAAATCATGAGTTAAGGCCTCCAAGACAACCCCACACTTGTATCTATTCAATTATATGGTATGAATTCTATGAAATCCATAATAAATGTGAATATATGTAATTTTGGTTCCATTTGACCATGATAATGACATTTATATTATTTTATGTTTAGAAAATTCTAAAATTTCCCTCTCTTTCATTAAATTTATTTTTAATTTTCACGTAAGGTCGAGTATATATAACGAATGAATCTATAATTTTATTTCAAGAACAATTAAATTAATTTTATGATAATAATTTTTGGTTTATGTTTTTTAATGGTATAGTACCATAAATTATTTTTCAATGATGACACAATATTTGTTCATATTATATAAATATATAATAAATATTTTTAAAAATATAAAAATTAATTTTTTTTATAAATTATATTATTCTATGATTATAATAAATATAAATTTCATACTATTTATTTTTTAATTTCTTATAATTTAATTTAGGAAATTTCCTTCTGATATTATTGTCAAAAGTCAAAAAATATTATAAAAAATGACAATAATGATATTTTAAAAAAAAATATAAAATTATTTCAAAGTCATAGAAATCATATAATTATCCCAAGGATTATAATATTATTGAAAATTTAAAATGTGGTCCAATTATTAGTCCAATTTCCTTTTATGGAAATCTTATTGACCCTAAAAGTGTATAAAACCTTGATATTGCAATATTAGTAAAAAGGGTTAGTGGCGGTTAAAACTAAGTTATAAGGATTAAAAAATAACATAAACTTGTCTAAATATTATTGGATGATATAATTTAGTAGAATCATTATCATATTATAAAAATATATCAATTTTTATGAACCTTAACTATAAAATTAATTTATATTAATATGATACATTACGTAGTTCAATGGGTTCCCCTCCCCTTACTTATAAAAGAACACCCCTTCTCTCTTTTCTAAGAAGCCCATAGAGCAATTAATATTTACCAAACACTAAAAAATTATATTACAAACATAAATATTCATTAAATAGTGGTTTTTATCCTCATAAAATTACATTCCATGGGACCTTAATAGGGGATCTGTATGAGGTCTGCCGAAGAAAGGGTAATCATCCTACCCAAACTTTTTAATTTATTTCTTCTTTTAACATAACTAATTCCATTATATTAATCATAAAATAGTATCTTATGTGTAATAAAAATAATTAAATTAAATTATTATTATGTAATAACCATTATTCTCCCTATTGTTTATCAAATTTGAAGTGGAAGTATCACCCATGCGTACATGTTTAGTACTGCCTCAACACAACGATAAATTTCATTTTCCACTACCATCTTTCTTTAATTGTTAAAACAATGAGTTTAATGTTTTTATATGATATTTATTAAATAAAAATTATTTTTTCATTATAATTTCATAAATTACTTCTTACTTTCCCATCCATTATAAAATTCTAATGGTGCTCGTTCATATGTGTGGGCTACCACCTCCAAAAAGCGATATGAATCGTTTTTCATTTAAAATTTTAATGGGTATTAATAGTTAAAGATTTAATCAATATGTAATATATATTTCATATTTCATATATCATTGAAATTTTAATTATTATATACCATTATTTATTTCCATTCATCAAAAATTGAAAACAACATTCATGTTTACGTATGTCATGCAATCTCCATGAATAGTGAAATTCATTTTTCTATCTATAAAATATATAGAAGAATATATATATATATATATAATGAATATTAATGATATTTATATCATTATTAATATTATAGAGATTACATAACCATGAAAAAGTACAGGGACTTTAATTTTTGAACAAAAAATTTTATGAAAATTGAAATAGTTAATACCCTAAAACAATGATTTTAATAATAAATTATTAATAAATGTGTGATGTATATTTTATACATGGGTAATAAATGGTATAATAATTAAATATATGTTTATATTATAAAATTATAATATATATATTTTTATTATATATGAGGTTTGAATCAGTTACGAATCAAGATGAACTTGTGGTAAGGCTTTCTCTTACAATTTTATTTTATTTTTGGAATTTTCATGTTTGAATTAAATTGAGGAAAATTAGGTGATTCTTATGTAATAAACCCATTTATTTTTTATTATATGTTTATTCATGTAATTTTTATTTAATATTACCATCTTGATATCTTGGTTACTTAATATTGTTAAGAAAAACTTTTTGAAGAAAAATACAGTTTATTTCATCTTTAGTTGGATACTTTTGTCTACCATATTCATGTTTTCTAAAAATTATTTCAAGATTTTTTTTAATATTAAACTATTTTTTTATTAATGTAATTTATTACCATGTTTTACTTTATAATTTTGTTTAAAATTATTCTTTATTGTGTTTTCTGAATGAGGTACTTTTATATTTTATTGGAAATGAATATGAATCTTTTTTAACGTACAAAACATGAACATATTTTACCATCATCAGGAATACTCAATAATTTTATTCTTCCTTTACATGTATCGATTTTATTTAGAAACTAAAATCTTTAAATATTATTTTATTAATTTTTTTTCTTTAAAAACTAGTTTTGATGTTAAATGTGTATTTTTCCGAAGAAATTTTCCAATGATGTTTTAGAGGTATTTTAAAATATGAGAACTCCCATTGATGTAAATATTGAAAAAATAAAATAATTACATTTTTTATACTTTCTATTAATGGTTTATTATTCTACAGTAATTATGTTTCTTATTCATGATTCAATATGGAACTGTTTTGGCTTATAATTTATTTTGATAATTAATTTTATTAATAATTAAAAATATATGGAATAAATAGGACATGGAAGTGTTGGGAATAGACTAGTTATCGATAGAACCTATATGTATCAACATGTCTCATGAGAAACAAAAAATATTATTTCCATATTAGACGTGTATTTAGTTTACACTTACCCATTAATTATGATTTATGTCTTCGTTGAGAGGCCTTGATGTTTTGAATCATTATATAGTTGCTGATATGACTTGATTGTGAATGTTAGAAATTATGAATTCCTTTATTAATGATTTATTATTTTTAATCCATGTTTTTTATATATTGATTTAATCCATGTATCTTCATGATAAATTTCAATGAACGTAACAATTACTGAGAATATGAGCTAACCATTTAATTGTTTTATTATCCATATGATTTGAATAAGGATATAATGAATGATATTAAATATGTAATAATTTTTCTTATCACAGGTTTTTTAATTTATAATGTAATAATAAAATAAAGTATATAACTAGTTTTCCAATAAATCTTAATTAATCGATCCTATGTGGTGTGATTCTATGTATCTTGTACAAATGTAATAATGTAAAAAAATAATTTGGTTACTATCGTTGGGGTATCTATAGTTGGTATAATAGAATTTTTAGTAGGAACCTCATGAAAAAGATTTCTAATTATCATTTGTAACATGAGAATTATGATATTCCCGTACATTAATTGGGAAATTTTTTTATTTTATGTAATATTATTTTATGGCCCAATATTTATCATGGTTATGAGATAACATAGTGTGTTTGATTATTCAGTTAAGGTGTCAAATAGTATAAAAATAATAAATAATAATAAATAATGTAGGGGTTATCCTTCTGAGTTTGACAATACAACTAGTGTTATAACTGAGCATATCATGACTATATTAGGGAATTTTACTGATGTTTTGATAAATAACCATTACCATACTGAACAAACCATTGTTCCACAGTGTGAAATACATATGTGGGATCACTTTATGAAATTATAGCCTCCGATTTTCAATATAACTACTAATCCATTGGTATCATAAAAATTTATTAAGTCCATAAATATTATATTCTTGGATTAGGGATGTAATAAAAGTGAAAAGGTTTTTTTGGTAGTGTATTTTTTGAAAGTGGATGTTGATCAATGGTTTACATAGAACTAGAACACTAATTAAGTTGATGAAAAATATATAATTAAATGGAGAACTCTTAAAGTGATATTATTTATGAAATACTCCAATTTAGAATATAGGGCTTAAATAGTGATGAACTTCCTCAATTTAAAGATAAATAAAGTAGATGGGGTTGAATAATATGATGCTAATATTTCATTATTATCCACGTATATCACATATTGAATAAATAATCCAGAAAGAAATATTTACCATTTCTTTGATGGTATTAAACTAATTATCTGAAGGGTAGTCGTTCCTCAAATGCTTTTATCATTTGATTATATATTTTAAAGTGACATCAAGATAGAGAATGAATGTTATTGGTCTTATATCGTTAAGGGATGTCATGAAAATAAGTGTACATTTGATCCCTAGGGAAAAAAATGTTCCATGATAACTAAAGGGAAGATGGGATTTCTAACATGTAGTAATTGTTGAAGGAAACACTGAGGTCCTTTATTAATGGGAACATGAGTTTTTTATGTACAGAGAAAGGGGTCATAAGAATTTTAAATGTAAGGTAATGAAAGAAAACATTGTTATATATTTCATAAACTGTAAAGAGATAAGGCATTATTCAAACAAATGTGTCATTAATAATGTTAGATAACAATAGATGAATCCATGTTTATAAGTCAAATCTTATATAATTAATATAGCTGATATAGAATCCCATAATTATGTTTTGAAAGGTTTACGTACCATCCAATCTTAAAGTAAAATAATGTCTTTTTTGATTAATATCCTACCAACAACTTTATATTTGATTAATTTTCTAAGGGTATCACATCACTTCCAAAACTACTAGGTTTTTAGTTTTATGTGAAAACTTCAAGTTGTAAATTGATCAGATCACCTATTTGTAGCTTTTATTTAATAGAATTTTATGATAATTTCTTCATGAAAATCATATTATTCCGACTATAGTTCAATTCCAAATAATATTGGGCATAGATTGGTTAAATTAGTGCAGAACCCATATCAATTTTCAAGGAAGGAAGGTTACATTCAATATTTTGAATTATTTTATGATAGTTAGTGTGTGTGAGGATAAACTTGGCCACCTGATATAAAATACTTTTATCATATGGGTTTTACTACCAATTAATGAATGATATGTATCACATATGGATGTGGAGAAACTCAAATTTTGAGAATATTCATATTTTATGGATGTTTGTTGATGAAATACAAGAATATTTTCTTAGTATATCAAAGAATAATCCAGTTGAGTTTTCAATATAACTCATACATGGGGCTGAACTTATTCCAAAGACTCCATATAAAATGCATCCAATTGAGTTAAATGAATTGAAAAAGAAACTCCCAGGGAATATAGATAATGGATTCATTTGTCCATGAGATTCACCATGGAGTTCACCTATTCTATTTTTATGAAGAAACATGATTTAAATAATCTTTAAATTTTTTTGTAAATTAATAGAATTACCATCATGAAAAATTATTCTATACCCTATATCATTGATTTTTTTAATCAACTATGAGGATATAAATGTTTTCATAAGATTGATCTTTTCTATAGATATCATCAGCTATGGGTTAATAAGGAGGATATACCCAATATATCCTTATGTACAAGGTATGGTCATTATGAATATAATGTAATTCCATTTTGAATTATCAATGATCTTTCATTCATCATGTATTTATCGAATAGAGACTATAGATATTACCTTGAATAGTGTTTGGTAGTCTATAATGATGATATTCTTATATATTCTAAGGGATAGGAAGAGCATGATGAATATTTGAGGATTATGTTGATGAAATTGGGGAATTAGTAGCTATATTCCAAATTTACCAAGTCTGAATTTTTTACGTAAAAAGTATCATTTTGGGGTTATATAATTTTAATTGAGGTTATATAAGTAGATCCTTAAATGATAGATGTTATTGAGAAATTAAATAGATCAACCATGGTAATTTAGATCCATAGTTTTCATATATTAGTTGGATACTAAGGATTCATTGTAATAGTTTTCTCAAGACTATCTAATCCAGTAACCAAATTTACTCAGAAGGGGGTTATTTTATAGTGTACACAAAAATCTAAGAATAATTTCAGTGAACTAAATAGATGGTTGGTCAAAGAACATATCATTACTAAACCCTATAGTGGATAAGGGTTCTTAATATATAGTTATTCATGAAAAAAGGATCTAGGATTTAACCTTATATAGAATGATATAGTGATTTCATATTCCTCTCTACAATTTAAAACCCATAAGAAAATTTACCCAACTCATGATTTAGAGTTTGCAGTAGAAAGTTTTTCATTAATTATATAGAGGAATTATATGGATGGATAATGTCTATATATATATACTGATTATTAAATATTGAATTATATATTTAAAAATAAATAGTTTAATTAAAACAAAATGATATTTTTGGAGTATAATGAAGACTATTAATTCTCAATACATTACAATCCTGATAAAAAGAACAATGAAGAATATATATGCTATATATATATATATGACCAATCTATCTTGTCAAGTATGATTATTAAAAGAGATATAATATTTCTAGATTATCATAATTACAATCTTGAAATATTTATGTAAAGGTGACAGATATTGTCTTTCTAGAAGAATTATTATCCATCCATCCATTAGAGGATTAAAAAGGTATATAAATAAGATATGAAAATATAAAATAATATGGGGAATGTTATTTAATTAAACTATGATCATGGTGGAGTGATAAGGTTCTTGAATCGATAATGTGATTCATCAATTTCATACTTGAAGGAGTTGTTTGAAAAATACCATAGATCCTCAATCATTTTTTATGAATGAAGTTAAAACGATTTACGGAGATCTAAAAGTGTATTTCCCCAATGCTAATAAGATGGGGATATTTCATATTACTTTTTTCTAATTCTAGGTGTGTCACAAAGTTAAGGCTGGGAGATATACCTCAAAGGGGATATTACAACCATTACCCATATAGGAAAGTAAATGGGAAAACATTATTGGAGTTGGTGCTCAAGAAACTGATTCATTGTACTTTATGATAACTTGTAGTTAGAGTTTTTAAAATTAATAAAATTATTATCACATTGTTATTTATCTTATATGGAACATTTTATGTAATATTTTTTTAAGAGTAATTGTCACAAAAAAATGTCCATAGTAGTTCCCTGCTCTGATGAGAACCCAGAAGTTCCATGACATTATTCATAAATATATTTTTTATGCATGGATGAAATAATATGAGGGACTGAAATTTAAAAGGATATTTCTAGCGGAGACTCATATGAATTTAAGTAACCTTCACATGGTGTACACCCTCAGTGATATCCAATATATGATATTATAAAAATGATACCTTCTATAAAGAAATCCACATTTATATGTGACATTGGATATTCCTATCTATAGACATGTTTACTGATCCATCAACTTTAAGATTATAATTAATGAGTATTAAAGGTCAAAAAATTTTATGTACTAAGGAAAACCCTCACAAAATATAGTTTTGGTGAGGTAAGATAGCTTTTGTGGATCATGCATAATATTACAATAATGAATAATTCAAGAAAAGATTCACTACTAATATTTATTAACCGAAGTTGATATCTTAGTAATGTTCATGAAAATTATATTTCCTAAATAAATCCATGGGAAAAATGTTATATAAGAATGTTCTATATACAAAAACTCATGGAATGAGACATCAAGAACATTTCTTAATGGAATAATATACAACCTTCTAGATTATAGATCACATTATAAAGCGATGGTATTATATAGTAAGAATATAAATGAGGTATTATGTCATTGAGACATTGAATTATTTATTTATTGGTGTATTGGTGGGTATCTAGACACTAACTTTGGACTTTGGGTTGCTTCATCTAATGCCACTAAGAATAATTACTAGTGGGTCACAAACTATGTTTTTCTGGAATCATGCCTCAATATTATGTTAATTTTAATTATTTATCATTTTTAATAAATATTACCCCCATTTGTGGTTTATTAATTATTCATGTTTTCTTAATCCCATTTATTCTATCACAAGATACTAAAGAGTATAATATATGAGCATAGAATTTAATAAATATTAATTTTTTCTCAGTGAATATAATATTAATTTATTTATTGGTGAATAATTATGTTTTATTTATTTATTAAATAAATCATAATTAATAAAAAAAATTATATATTATGGAGGCCGGGAGAACTGATTTTAATGGTCTGGTGAGAAATATTGGATAATGAATTTTATTTGAATAAAAAATATTTAATTTTAATTCAAGATTTAGGACATGTCAATATATAATAATAATATTATTATTATAGACATGGGGTTCTATAGGTATTCTTGAAATAATAAAGGGAACATGTGAAATTATTAATTTCTAACCACGGGGGTATATAAAACCAATTAGATTGTTTTTACTAATATAGACAATTCATTTTGGGTTGTGCACAATGGGATTTGGAGAGAATCTTATAAATCCCTAAAGAGCTCCCTCTCTATGGACACTCACATGAACAGAGAGAGATACACCTCCACCACCACTCTCATGTTTATATATAATGAAGAGAACTATTCTTTGATGTGGTTCTTAGGACGATCAATAGAGAATGGTGGAAGTGTTAGGATTTTATGTTCTATCACTTAGAGATTCATAGGCTGATGTTAGAACGTCCCTGGAACATGTGTGGATCACCGATGGAGATATTCTATTCATGATTCATACTACATAATGAAAGTATGATGTAGATACATTGTCATATACATTAATGAAAAAGTAACCACTCACAAGGCAATTCTTTAATTGATTAAATTATTTGTAAATAATATTTGATGATCCTATAAATATGATCTAGTGTTTCTCAATAATTTATATTATTTTATTTAATTCTATTGATCCATGGATTTATTGTCATGTAAATATCATATTAATCATCAATAATGATAATAAGATATTTTATTAATTCCCCATATGATGATAACACTATTCCTATAAACTATAAGTGCAATCCTAGAGGTCACTTAATAATTTATAATTAGGTTAATATCATTGGATTGATTTACCCATTCATCATTTGTTTTCAAATATAAATTAATCATATATTGATATTAATTTTGAGATATAATATATTCCTTTTCATTTATCAAAAAGATTTCTAAGTAAATTAATTTTTTAAATGAAATAAAATTGATTATCTCAAATAGAGGTGTTGTGGAGTCTACAATAATAAAAAATAGCACATGTCATGTAACATGAAGGTATATGTAATGTACTAGTGTTTAATACACTCCAAATTAATTCATAAAAATCCTTTCTTGAGAAATTTTTTATATGTTGAATTTGATTTTATAACTTGTGTTTTTATAGCTAAACTAGAACCTGGTTAGCGAGAGTACATATCATGAAACGTCCATACACAATATATAGTCCTTTAGTCACATAAATATTTTTTAATCTATCACATGGCCTACCTGACTGGTGTTCATGTAACTGGTTGACCACACACTGTGTATCCCATGTACATGTCATGTAATCAACCATTTATGCGGTAAGGTTTCACTCTGATTCTCTAGGTATGTTCCCTAGAAAATGATATGGATTGTATAGTTTAAGGAAATAATTTTGAATTCTATTTTTTTGTAAAATTAGATGAAATATAAATTAGATTTTATAAGAAATGTATTATTCTCACCACCTATATGAATAACACTACTAGGGACTTATTTTTTTACAATTCTATGAAGAATGACATAGTACTTGGCATTAACATGGGCCACACGGGTTGTCGTCACTGAGTTAAATAGAAACCAATCATATAGTCCACATAAGAGGAAACATTACATCATTTTAAATGGAAGGTTTTCACTCAAAGTCCCTCATCATGTTCCATGGATAAATTATAAGAATAATACATGTTGTGTAAACTACAATGTACAGGTTGTGTACATGTACAAAATTATTCAAAATTGAAAAGTAAATTATTATAATATTTAATCTTTATCAGTATGTGTTATATGTGTTCATTATATTAATAATTATTCCATGTGATGTGTTATATATAAATATATCTATTTATCATCTATATAATATTCAGATCATTATGTTGTGTATAAGTCATATTATAGTTATGTCTTTCTACACAATGAATAATAACACACTATGTAAATACGATGTGCTCTTTGTGATCATCAAGTTGATAGTAAAAGACATGAAATCATGTGATATTTTATGTATTCCACATGTCTCAGGAGTAAATTTTATATGATTATAATATACACTAGATAGTTTGGATGGGTACTCACCATGTGTACTCTAATGTACATTAATTTTTTAAATAATTATTTTAAATAAATTTAGTTAATATGTTTAAAAATATTATGGTTGAAATATAAATAAAATTTTGATGAGAATTAAGATAAAATAAATAAATAAATAAATTTTATAATTAATTGATTTGAGATTCATTTGTCTTAAATAAGGATTATTAGAAATGAAGGCTATTTAAATGCATTATTCATTTCAAGTATGTGGATGATCAGGAGCCTAGAACAAACCATTGTATTTGATATGGTTGTTTTAACATATTATTAAATTAAATAGTTTTAATATGTGTAATCCCTCCTCTCGTTATGTATGGGAATGTTTCCCAATAGTTACATTTATATTAATCCCTTAACCAATAATGTGGTTCCCCTAACATGTGTATGAGTAAAAGAATATATATTGGATAGAGCTACTAAGATAGTGGATAAAGTTCACATTCAGATCCAAGTTGAATACAATCAAATTGATATACATAGTTGTATATATATAATGATTCAACATTATCCATAAATGGTTTAAGGTGTTTTCCACCAGGTCAACGGTTAGTTTGCCACATGCTAGATAAAATAAGAATTTGTTTATGATTTAGATCACACCACCTTATTATGTAGTTTTTCATTATGAGTGTGGTTAACGTTATTATAGTCATATTGTCATGATCAAATTAATTAATGAATTTAAAGGACTACAAGGGAGATAAAAATAAATTGTTTTATGCATAAGCATTATAAAAAAATGGTTAATCACTTATTTAAACCCTATTAATGATAAAAATCATGTACTAAATATCGAAATTGGAAATTCATGTAGAAAATCTAATATAATTATATTATATATATATTGTTTCTAAAACATTCCACTACTTTATTTAATATCAAAGGATTGTTCAATGTTGTTGAACATAAAATGTTAGGGTGCATTAAATTATTAGGGATTTTTATCTTTACGTTTTATGTTAACCAAACATAGTTTATATTAAGGGTTGAATACCCAATTAAAACTTATGTAACTAAGTGAAAAATGTTGAGTAAATCCAATTTTTGGTTTTCAGGATCGGGGACTCCCCTCAAGAGATCAAGGAACTATAATTTAATGCAGTTTGAATTTCGAATTCCTATTTAAAACCCATGGTTTTTCATGTTTGGAACAAATTTGAGTGATGAAAAGGGGAATATGGATACTTTCTTCTATAATTTCCAAGAAACAGTTTATTCTAATGAAAATGGTGAGGTCTATTTAGTTTCAATAAAATAGTGGGAGATTAATTTATATTAAATTAATTTATTTACCTAAATTTTATCATATAATTTAATAAAACATTTCTCAACATTTTTTAAAATAGTAATAAAAATGACTACAAACATATCACTATGATCCATAAATAATAAGTATAACCTTCTCACCATCACAAATTTCCAAAAGTATAAAAATATTTTACGCATTACCCTATTTTTGGATTGGACATTGATTGTGATTGAAGAACATATTATTAATTCACTTGTTAATGAGGCTAGTGAGGACGAGTTTTCTCTCTATGAGAAACATTTGAATGATTCTACATATTTTTGTTGTTTTATTCTATAATCCTTTCCCAATGTTATTTTGATGAAAAATGAGGACATGGATTCATATATCCCGATGTCTCACCTTCAGTATCTCTATCATGATAATGAGATAAAAGAGATATATGAGACCAACAATGGTCTATTTTCAAAGTAAGCTTGGATATTTGACGCTAGTTGGGCCACATGAACATAGTACTATTAGGTACATTAAATTGTTATAAATCTTAGGGATTAACCTCCCCAATGAGTTTCATATATATCTCATAATTTCCTCACTACCCAAGCCATTATATAGTTTTATTATTGATAATAATATGAGGAATAACGAGAAGAGTCTTTTGTAACTAATTACTCTAATTCCTTATATGGGAAAGAACACGGGGTTTTAAAAACATGTGGATTATAGGGTGAATAATAGAAATAATAGTATGTTATGGGTCTCAAAACTCATAAGATGTATAATTACCCTATGCAAAAACCTTTCCAAAATAAGAAGATCTAGAGTACAGGTATGGAAAAGGATGAATTATTTTTTTATGTGATAATAAAGGACATTGGATAATGAACTGTGCCTAGAAGAAAGTGGAAATTAAGGTGTGTTTTTTATAAATTTCAATATTTCAATATCTACACATTTGTAATTAGATATATATATTTTCATGATAAAATCATTATACCAATAAAGTATCCAATTAGATGTAAAATTATTTCTAGAGGAGAGGTGGATTTTTTAAAATACTAATGGTGCTAGTTTAGATGATCTAGATATTGGAAACTATCACCTTTAATTTCCAACAAGAACAATATTGGTTTTTAAGATATTGCTATTATGTAAAGACTTTTACCATGAACATTATTTTTTATCCAATCTAGATACATATGGTGGTAATTTCTAATTTTTATGCAATTTTTTTCTTTTATAAAGACAACATATGTAGTGGTATTGATCATTAAAATAGTCATCTTTATTTATTAAATTATGAAAAATAGTATTGTAAATAGGTAATGAATCATGTTTACAATACTCATATAACCCCCAACTATATAATTACTATACTAGTAATGTAAACGAGAAGTGTTTGAAAAATATCTATTTAGATAGTTATTTAGACTAATTTGAGCTAATACCACTTGAAATGTGTCATTATTATTTAAAAGGGAAAAAACCACAATTCAATGAACATGGAAAAAGGTTGAAAAGGTTTCTAGGATTGGTACACACTGATATGTGTAGACTACCTCTAGTAGATCATTGAGGTGGATATTCATACTTAATTAGTTTTATGGATGACTTGATTAGATATGACTATTTTTACTTAATGGGGTAAAATATCTAGACCTTTGATAAATTCTTAGAACTCAAGAATTTAGTAGAGAATAAAATTTGAATGATGATAAAGGAGCTTTAATTGGATTGAGGTTGCGAACCCCACCAAGAGATTATTGACTTTCTTCAAGTGCTTGTGATTTTATCTAAACTAACTCCAACTTACACACAATAGTGTTATTGTGATAGTGAATGGAGGAAATATACATTGTTAGACATGTTAGGGTAGCTGAATGGTCCTGTAGATATTTTATTATCATTTTTGGTATATAAATTTCAAACTACACCGTACAAACAAAATAGAGTACCAAATAAAGAGGAAAATGGAATTCACTTCGAGAGACAGAGTATAAAGAATTTTTTTTATTAAATACACATGTATTTGGTTGAGAGGAATGTTTAATAAATTCTTAGAAAAAAAACTAGTACCTTAGAGGAAAGAATTGGTTATTTATTGGTTACCATAAGGAAATAAATGGATACTACATTTACAAACCAACATACAAGCAAGTGTTTGTCACCAAACAAACCATATTACATGGCAGGGAGAAAATATTTTAAATGGACAATGAGAACAAGATTTATATCAAAGGAAGCTGATGAACAAGATACGCAAGTGTGAGTATATGAGTAGATTCCATAGGTCCCTGTGCAAGTAATATATCTTAAAACAAAAGTATTTTGTATGATCACTACAGAGGTAAGACAAAGACAACTATAGAGATATGCTGTTATTTTAGTTGAAGATAGTGACTCATTATAAAATGAAAATTAATATCATCTCTCCTATAAAAGAGTAAATAGATATCTCATAAACATCAAGATAGCATGAAGTGATAAATTATGAAATGGATTCCTTGTATCATAACCATGTTTTGGTTCAATTTGATATTCTAGTTGATGTAAATCTCATAAGGTGCATATGGGAATTCAATAGAAAAATGGGAATCGTAGGTAAAGTAAATACCTATAAAGTGATCCATTTGGATATAAAACATTTTTACATAAGAATTATGTTCTACCCAGAAGTAATGAATCTATCACATTGTATTGTGATAATACTACAATGGTGGCTATTGTAAAATATCCACGGTCAAACTAATGGATAGAGAACATACTCTGCAAGTATCATCTATTGATGGATTTTTAATAGTGGGTGAAGTACTTGTAAGAAGAGTTCAGATATAATAAAACATGAAAAATCCCTTGAATTAAGGCCTATCTCATCAAAGGAATGAGTATAATGTGATTTTTATAGGACTGAAGGTTCTTAGTGGTCGTGTTTAGTGAAATTGGGATTCTGTAGGAGTTAGTGCCCTAGATACAACTTCTGTGTACTTTATGATTAGTTGTATTCATTGTTCTAAATTTTATCAAAATCCTTTTAAGATAATGATTTTCTTCTACAAAAAAATGCTTTTGATAATGTTATAATTGTACTTATAACATTTAAAGGTCATATCAGTTCCCTACATTGATTAGAACCCATAAGTTCAATAACATTATTCCTAAATATATGTTCTATAGATAGATTAAATCATTTGAGAGATACAAATGATACAAGATATTACGGTTGGAGAATCATAGGACTTTGAGTAGCCTTATCATGTTGGTTGACCTTGGTAATATCAAGTATTGGATATTATGAGAATGAGACCCTCTAGTAGGAAATCCCCATTTATATGTGTCATTGGATTTTCATATCTTCGAATGTGCATATTGATCCATAGAATTATAGATTATTATAAACAAGTATTAAAATTTTTGTACTTTTATGTATTGATGAAAACCATGATGAAATGTTTTTTAAAAGTTTTGATATGTTGGATGTGTGAAAATAAATATTTCATTAATGAATAATGTGAGATAATATTTGTACCTTTTGTTCATTAATGTAAGTCGATATCTTGTTCCCTTTAATGGAAATGATATAGCCAAAATAAATCAATTTCCATAGTGTCCTATATGAAATTTTTATTTCTAAAAATTCAATGAAATAGACATCCAACACATAGGATAATGGAACCAACACGACACCCTCTTGATTAGAGATATCACAATAAAGATATTATATTACATAGTAAGAACCCATATGAGGTATTATGTTATTCTGAAGTTATCTTATTTCTTTAAGGGTGTTGTGACAGGTTTCTTGATGCTAACCATAGAATCTATAGTGCTTTACCAAATCCCTTAATAAAGAGGCCAAGAGAGTCACACACTAAGTGTATCTAAAATCTTAGTTAAATAATAGTGTTTTATTTGAGAAATTGATTAAATATTATTCCCACACATGTTTCAATAATTAATCATATTTTTTTTGATTGAATAAATTTTATCACAAAATTTTCAAGATAATATTCTCTGAGGAGAAAATTAAATAAAGATTTATTTTCTATTAGGTGAATATAATATTTATTTAATTATTAGTGATTAATTAGGTTATATTTAATTATTATATAAATATTCATTATTCAAGTCTTGATAAATATTTTAGAGTAAATGAATATCGAGTTTGATGGCACAATGAGAAATAATATATAATAAATGTTATTTGAATAAATGATATTTAATTTAATTCATGATTATAATTAATGTCGATAAATTATACTAGTATCATTATTATTTTAGACATGGGGTTATGTAGAGATTATAAAAACAATAAAGGGTTCTTGTTAAATTTTTATTTCATAGCACTAGAAGTATATAATTTCAATTATATTATTTTCTTAATATAGAAAATTCATTTTGTGTCTTTTCACAGTGAGATCTGGAGAGATATTAATAAATACCTAGACAGAACCCTATTTATTAATTATCTCAATAATGGAGAGTGATCCTCCTCTAACACCACTCTTGTGTTTAGATAGATCAAAGAGAAACCTTCCTTGAAGTTATTTTTGTAGGAATCAAGGTGGAAAAAAATAACCATTAAGATCTATTATTCTAGAACCTGGAGAATACTATGATGATGTTTGGAGTATAATGGAACACGTCTGGATCACCTCCCGAGGAAATAAATTCTTATTCATATAATTCAATGATAGTATAATTTAGATACATTGTCAGATCCATCAACGAAGAAATAATTTCTTTTAAGGCAATTGATTAATTTTTTAAATTAATTATAATTAATATGTGAAAATCATGTACTTCAGTTCTTGAATTTATCCTTTTTCTATATTATCTAATTTAATTTCTATGAACATAGGATTTATCATCATGTATATCTCGTATTAATCATCAATCCTGACAGAAATAAATGTTTATCATTTCCCATCCAATGTAATGACCCAGAATATTTCATGCAATTTTTTTATGTATGGAAATATTACGAGACTGAAAAAATTGACGGTACATGATTTTGAGGCCTGGAGTGCATGTAATGAATTTCTGAACATTTTTAATTGTACGTTTAGTTAACATGTGAACGGGAATTTGTAACTTTTGAACTGAGGCTCGGAATTAAAATATGAGGACACCGTTGAACTCGCAAAACTGATTTTTTTATAAGCAGACCTTCACTTCAACTGTAGTAGGTCGGGGGGAAGATCTGGTTTTACAGGTTTTCATGGGGGTTTAAAATAAAACATATGTTTTATTTTTTTTATTAAACTCCTTCCATTATTTTTTAAATTCTTTGGAGGTGGGGACCATATAAAGGTGGTCGGGAATTTAATACTAGGTAATAAATTCCCGGTTAGAAAAACTGTGTAACCATGAAACCCACCATTTAATGAAATCTCAATAATGATGAGTTAACATTTAACATAACTTAAATGAGAGGGTATTTTCACCTCTCGAAGTTGGGGGAATTGTTGGGAAACCAGTTTGGTGGAGAAATCTTTGTGGAATAACACCCTCCAACGAATAACGAAAATCTATATCAAGAACGAGGAATTGACGCACGAGCCCAGATTGGAAGCGTGTTGTGGGAGTGAAAAATGCCGACGTATCCTTCAACATCTTAATTCTCTTTTTCACTCCATATCCAATGAATGATTGATGTAGGTAAATTTGTTCATATCATTCTTCGTGAAAAATAATTGTTTTTAATCTATGTATCGCCTGCAATAAATCTAACGTGGATGGTGTAGGCCAATGGAAGACAGCCTGATCCCTCTTCTTTTCCATTGCTTGACGTGACCCTTGCAGATAGATCATTGGGATGAGTGGAACTCGACCACTTCATCAGTGACTGATGCTAGTAGGGTACAAGAGGTGGCCGACACACTGGCCCTCTACGATGGCGGTGGCAGTGCAACCGCACCATCGAAAGAGGTTGCGGCCCATCGGCCGCGGTAGAGGAGGGTGGTGGCTGGCACGCTGGCCAGCCACATGGAGGAAGGGTGGTGTGTGTCTGCACCTCCAGTAGAGGAGGAGACTGTGGTTGTCGAGCCGCGAAGGCACACAAGGGTGGCCGACAACTGGACGACCGAGGGAAGAAAGCAACGTCGTCGAGCTGTAGGATGGGGAACCATCATGAATTCCGGTCAGCCACATCATGCTTAGAAGGACACATTCGGCAGGTCCCACGTTTGTGATGGTGGCTCCACGTTGCACCGCCTAGTTTTCCAAAACCGAACGGTCATTGGTCTATTCGAGAATATGGGGGGGGGGCGCCTCCCCCAGGTGTCGGATAGGGCAAACCTCGCCACGTCGGGCCTCCCCAGCCATGGGCCGCACCGCGGGCCACCCCAGCAGGCCACGCCCAGCGCGGGCAGGCCGAGCCTAGCGGGCCGGCCATCCCACATTGTTGGTCAGGCTAGACCGTGGCCCAGCGGGCCAGGCCTGCCATGGTCCGACCCTTCTGGTCCGGGTCGGGTCCAGCTGGGTCGGACCGGACCCAGGCCCATCTGAACCCAGATACGCCTTTTTGGCCATATCTTGAGAACCAGGTATCCTTTTGATGAACCGTCTATGGTGTTGTAATCCTAGATTCAAGTTGGTATTTTTAGTATACTTAAATTGAGTTTTGGATAAAGTTGGAGTATGACCGGGTTGGATTGAACTCGAACCCACCGGGCCCTCATTTCTGTAATGCTAATAACTTACAGATTGGGCGTCCGATTAGAGTGTTTTCTATCACGTTGGGTCCCTTATGACATGGAAGAACTTCGTGATACCTTATCTTGGGACTTTGTGTTAGTTGAAGAATCGATTTATGGCTTGAAGAGAGGATCCTCATGGAAATCAAGCATGATTAGGGTGAGAACATTGTTGCTGATTGAGCTTCACAAATATTCAGATACTGTGTGGGTTATATTCGAATCCTGTGCAAGTCAGCATCCACCCATCTAGTGTGGTTCATTTCTAGATCCTATGTGGGTCATCTTCAGATCCAGTGTGGGTCATCATCGATCATGTGTGGGTAAATATCAGATCTTCTCGACGAAGTAAGATGATTTACCAATACAGAAAATCATATATACTTCCGTACTTAAGTTATACCTGGTGTGAACGAATTCTTTACCTTGGTGGTACACTTTTGTGTGGTGATACCTTCATGGTATTCTTCTATGTGGAATTACCTTTGTGGTACATACCTTCATGGTGTTACCTTCGTGGTATTATTTCCTTCATGGAATAGTTGTACTTTTGGATAAAGACTTGGGCATTATGTTTCTTAATGAAAGAGAAGGGTTGACTTAATATTTAAGGTATATGTATGGGCATATAACTATGTAGGGTTGATTATTGCTTCGTACGTTGTAATTATGGTCTTTTTTGTGAATTATCTTATGTGGATTTTGAGAGACCTTAGAGGGTCTCAGGGTCCCATCTGAGTATTGTTATACACACCCCTGCATGGGAAATCCCCTCATCCTATTGTGTCTTATGTAGATGATGGACAACATTGATCATGGTTGAGGGTTCCAGTACTGGAGACTGCTCGAAGGTGGACCATTAGACGAGATGAATCACAGAGATGACTATTTGAGATCCATACCTACCCTTCTGGTAGGATCCTTGGCGGGTGTTCATAGGAGTTGTTTTCAGTTTTACATGTAATTTCTAGTTGGTCTTGTATTTAGGACCCCTTTACTTATGGTACTCACTCTATTTACTATATAGTTTACATTGAGCTTGTATCTTCTTCTATTCTTGGATCATGTGAGTTTGTAGGTTAAAAGGCAATTCCTTATCAGTTTAAGGGATATTCCTTTCTACTGCTAGTCACCATCACCTGTCCTATAGAAGGCGTGTTTGGGGTAGTCACAACATAGGGCACAACAGATGGGTCGTCAAAAATCGGTATCATAGGAGTCAGTTCTACCGAATAACATAGAATCTAATCTTTTAATCGACAATAGTGTTATGTATTATGAGTGTGGTAATCAGTTTAGGGAATCCTGTGATGGTGCGATGACCAACATATACATACACCAGGACCCTGAATTCTGATTTCTGACTCAGTTCACGAACACACTTATTGCGTGTGTGTTTTTGAAAATTTTCCGTTGTAATCTCATTGATTCAGCTCATCGGGTATAACTTATTGACCGTGGCACAACAGTTTCTTTTTAGGATGCCTCCACGTAGACATCCAGCCCGGTATCTGGGTAGATTATGTGATGGCGGCCCACCAAGCGACAAGGCTTTGGTGCAAGGCCCTCTTACGGCAGAGGTACTAGAAAAATCACTTCCCATAGGGACACCATTTCCACCACCTTCAGTAGAAGAGGGTCTACCCCACTAGAGAGTGTTTTAAGGGTTTCAAAACCATAGGGAACTGTGGTTTTGGGGAGAGACAGATCCATAGGCGGATGATGACTAGATGGAGATTGAAGTTAGAGTTTTTTCGACTAGTCGAGACACCAGCTGATCTCATGATGATCCTTGTAGCCAGTATTTTTCAGGCAGTAGTGGGGAGATGGTTGATATTGATGTTATAGGTTCATGATGAGGTGACGATCCACTGGGAGACCTTTCAGAGCCTTTTAAGGGATGATTTCGTCCCTGAAATATTACGTACAGTGTATATATAAAAGCTTCTCCACTTCTAGTAGTGAAACATGACATTGGCTCAGTATTCAGCGAGGTTCACCATCCTCTCGCACTACTCCACTGACTTGGTGCAGGATCCATTCCTCAAAGCCCGAACTTTCGAGCAGGGGATTAGATGGCAGATTAGAGTTTCTATGATTTCTCTCAGGATTCTGACACAGGATGGGGTGTTAGAGTGATCCCCATTACTAAAGAGATTCCTTACTGACCAGTCACTAATAGAGATACCAACCACCGAACGTCACGTAGAAGAATCATCTACAGCTAGCAGCAGACAGATTACACAGAGGTCCAAGTGGACCAGACCTACATGGGGTGACCACAAGATACATTGTCAGTTGTGCAAGGATCTTGAGATAGAGAAGGATAGGTGAGGAGTAGGCAGTGTTACTCGTGTGGCGGGCAGGGACACATGGCTCACAACTTCTCGACCCGCTGTACAGAAGACCAGTAGATGGTGGAAAGACTGCCTGGGAAAGGGTGAAGATTTGATCATGGAGGTCCACAGGCAGCAGGCGGACGTGGCAGAGGAGATGGCCATGCAATAGGTGGTGGGCGGCGATTGGAGGTTCTACCGCCACCACCTCCAAGTGGCCCTCCCGACCAGAGGGAGTAGGTGGACAAGGATGAGCTCAGCTCCAGGAAACTATGGCCTATGACCACGACACTCTGGAGAAGATGCAAAGTATGATATAAGTCTACTCAACCTTAGCTACAATAATTATAGACACATGTTCTTGTCACTCTTTTATTTCCATGACCTTCATTTAGAGATCAGAGATTCTAGAAGAGCCGTTGGATAAATCCTTATATATAGAGACTATTATGGGAGAGGATTCAATGATTACACACTAGTATCGGTAGTGTGAGATTAATCTAGAAGGTGAGAGCTTCAACTGGGATATTCTAGTAGCGGCATCGAGGCCTTATAATTTCATCTTGGGTATGCCTTGGTTTTCTATAGTCCATGCTCAGATCAAATGTATTAGGAACAATATTCGGTGTGTCCATGAGAATGGGACCAGGTTTTCCTTCACCGATGAGAAGGGAACCTTTTCATCACATGATGGACTTACTCGAAAGAGGGAGTATCCGATCACTCATTAGTTGGCTAGCCTTACCCTCTGAGTAGTTGGTGTTGAGAATCTGAGCTATCCTGTGGTGGTGGACCAGTACGCTAATGTTTTCCCTGATGATGTTCTGAGTCTCCCTCCGCATAGAGAGGTGGACTTTTACATCAACTTGTACCCCAGGATGACACCTATATCTTCAACAGTATATCAGATGGCTCCCGCAGAGATCTGAGATCTGTGGGTACAACTGGAGGAATTGTAGAAGAAGGGGTTCATTAGGCCTAGTTTTTATCCTTTTGCTGCCCCGATTTTGTTTTCCAAGAAGAATAATGGGAGTTTGAGACTTTTTGTGGACTATAGATGCCTCAACCAGGTGATTGTGAAGATCAAGTACCCACTACTAAGGATTGATGATATTTTTGATCAGCTGAATGGAGCACGATGGTTTTCGAAGATAGACCTCATATCAGGCTATCACCAGCTCTGGGTGTGAGGGGATAATGTGTTGAAGATGGTCTTATGATTTTAGTATAGCTTCTATGAGTTATTTTTTATGCCATTAGGTGTGACCAATTCCACAGCAGTGTACATGAGTCTCATGAAGAGGATCTTCCAGCCATACCTCAATCGCATTGTGGTAGTCTTCATTGACGACATCATTGTTTACTCAGCTAAAGAGGAGGAGAATGTCTATCATCTATAGATAGTTATAGACATACTTTGAGAGCACCAGCTATATGGTATGATCTTGAAGTTCTAGTTATGGATCCGAGAGGATCACTTCCTGGGACACGTCCTCTCGGAGGCTGGAGTTGTGGTAGATCCAGCAATGATTGAGGCTATGCTTGCTTGGGAGCCACCCAGACATGTGATAGAGGTGCAGTGATTCCAAGGTCAGGCCAGTTACTACCAGAGGTTTGTTCCAAACTTTTCTAGTGTTGGGGCACCCGTATCAGTGTTTACTGAGAAAGGGAAACCCTTCGTGTGGTCAGAGAGATGCCATCGGAGATTCTAGGAGCTGGGGTAGAGTCTAATGAGTGCCCACATCTTGAGGCTACCGAAGGAGGGTGTTGGGAATGTAGTATACAAAGATGTATCAAGGACCGCACATGGATGTTTCCTAATGTAGGAGTGATCAGTGTTCGTATATGGTTATCGACAGCTGAGACAACATGAGCCGAATTATGCTACCCATGATCTAGATTTAGCAGCAGTGGTCTTCGCCTTGAAGAGGTGGAGACATTACTTGATGGGTGAACGTTTTACACACTACTCTGATCACAAGAGCCTCAGGTATATATTCTTTCAGAAGGACCTGATATTGAGACAGCGGCATTGGTTTTAGTTCCTCCAAAATGATGACTTCATGATAGTCTATACTCTTAGGAAGTGGAATTTAGTAGCAGATGCACTCAACAAGAGATCTGGTATATAGTTTCTGAGAGAGGCAACAGACTATGTAGCTGCTTTAAGGATACCCTACGTGGATCATGATGGAGCAGCTTATCTTTAGTCTCTTACAGTCACCCCCCACTATTTCAGTGATTTAGGGAGACACATCTTGGGGACACTAATTGTGAGGCTTGACGTGCTCAGATATCCACAAGACAGGCACCTGATGGATTTTATGAAGGTGAGGAGCATGTCATCCTCTTGAGAGGGAGTACTATGGTACCAGTGGCTCTACGAGAGGTATTGTTGAGGTATTTATATACATCCCCTCTAGCAGTACATCCAAGAGTGGAGAAGATATACCAGGACTTCGTGAAGGTAGAGCATTAGGTTCCAGTGGGTTTAGCGCAGCCACTTGAGGTTCCTTAGTGGAAGTGGGATGGAATTTCCATGGACTTCGTGACACGACTTCCACGCACGTCCAAGGGACATGATTACATCAGGATAATTATTGACCAACCCACTAAGTCAGCCCAATTCCTAACTATCATATAATAGGGATCAGTAGAGATCATGAGACACATCTACAAACAGAAGATTGTACGACTTCTAGGAGTGCCATCGACAACTGTCTCCGATCATGATTTAAATTTTACTTCCCGATTATTGAAGGAGTTGCAGTAGGCCTTCAGGACCTATCTTCGATTGAGCACCAACTTTCATCCTCGAACATATGGACACATAGAACAGACCATTTAGACCCTTGAGGACATGTTGCGTGCCTGCGTCCTTGATTTCATCCATAGCTGGGAGGATCACTTACCCTTGGTGTAGTTTGCATAGAACAATGGTTATCACTCCACCATCAGTATGGCACCATTTAAGGAACTATACAGTTGACCATACAAACCACCTCTGTATTAGACTAACCTAGGGGAGTCAGCACTCATGGGACCAGAGATTGTACGAGCTACCATAGAGATGGTGCAGATCATTAAGGATCAGATTAAGACTACACATAGCAGGCATAATTCTTATTATGACATGAGATGGATTCCTATGGAGTTCGAGGATAGTGACCATGTCTTTCTATGTTTGTCGCCTCAATGAGGATTGAGGTGATTGGGCCGGGGTGGCAAGTTATCTCTGAGGTCCATCGGACCATTTTTGGTCCTCAGCAGAGTTGGCGATGTAGCTTAATGCTTAGCTCTTCCCCCTCAGTTGCACGAGGTGCACGATAGTTTCCATGTATCCTAGCTAAGGTGGTATGTACATGATCCTTTGAACATCCTTGACTAGGTCGAGATGGACATTGTGGATGGGGCTATGTTTTCATAGGTTCTAGTATAGATTAAGGATCTATATGAGAGAGTAATTTGTGGGCGATCGATACCTCTGGTGCACGTATGTTGGAAGCACGGGAACCACCAAGAGATAACTTGGGAGCAGGAGGCTCAAATTCATCCTCATAACACCCACTTATTTTCCTAGATTGTATTGTGGATTTTGGGGACGCAAAGCCCTAAGGTGAGGAGAATGTAAAGACCCAGAATTTTCCATGTTATTTTTTTTATTTATGGAAATATTACGAGACAGTGAAAATTGACGGCACATGATTTTGAGTCCCGGAGTTCCTGGAATGAATTTCCAAACATTCATTATGGTACGTTCAGTTAACATGCGAGCACGAATTTGTAAATTTTGAACCGTTGCTCAGAATTGAAATGTGAGGACATTGTTGAACTCGCAACACCGATATTCTCTTAAGGAGACCTTCACTTCAACTATAGTAGTCCGAGGGGATGATATGGTTTTATGGGTTTTCATGGCAGTTTAAAATAAAACAAATGTTTTAGTTTTTTTATTAAACACCTTCAATTATTTTTAAAATTATTTGGATGTGGGGACCACATGTGTGTGGTAGAACATTTAATATTGGGTATTAAATACCTTGTTTCACAAATTATGTAACCATGAAACCTGCCATTTAAGGAAATCTAATTAATGTTGAGTTAACCTTTAACTTAACTTAAATGAGTGGGGCTCCTCGCCTCTCGTTGTTGGGGGAATTGTTGGAAAACCGGTTTGGTGGAGACCACTTGGTGGAAGAAACACCTCCAACAAAGAATGATCCTCCAGATCTAGAAGGAGGAACCGACACACGAACCTGAATAGTAAGTGTGTTGCGGTAGAGACAATCATTGGTGTCTTCTTCAACGTCTTCATCAACTTCCTCACGCCATCTCCAAATTACGACTGAGTTAGGGAAATTTGTCCATATCGTTGTTTGTGATAAATCATTGTTTTCAATCTATGAACCGCCTTCTATCGATCTGGCGTGGAGGGTGCGGGCCAAATTAACATTGCTCGATCCCTCCACTTCCTCATTTTATGACGTGAACTTTGTGGGAAGATCGTCGGGATGAGATAAACCTGACCAAGTCACCAGAGTCTGACGTTGGAAGGTTATAGGTGGCAGCTGACACCTCGACCGATCGTGATAGTGGCGGCGGTGCAACCACGACGCAGAAGGAGGTCACTGCCCATTGGCTGCAGCAGGGGAGGGTGGTGGTCAACATGCCGATCGGCGGATTGGAGGCAGGGCGGCTTGTGTCTACACTGCCGGTAGAGGAGGTGACCGGGACTGTCTAGGCACAGTGATGCACCAGGGTGGATGACAATTGGCCTGACGCAGGAGAACATCGACGTCATCACACCGCTGGAAGGAGAGTCGGCTGGATTTTCGGGTGGCCGCATCACACCGAGGATGACCCGCTCGGTGGGTCCCATCTGCCAGCTGGTGCTGCCCAGATTGCCTAAACCGAATGGCCCATGGGCTGTTCGGGAACTTGGGGGGCTCCCCTGGGTGTCGGCTAAGGCGGGCCCCACCATGGCTAGCCACCTTAGCTATGGTCCACCGAGCGGGCGCCCAACAGGCCTCGCCCAAAGGGCCAGGCCACCCCCTTTGCAGGTCGGGTCAAACCACGGCCTAGCAGGTCGTCCCTGCTATAGTCCCTCTTATCCAAGCTGGACTCGGACTGGTTCGGGTCAGCCCGGACCAGGTCGGACAGGTTCCGAGCCCATGTGGACCAAGATATTCCTTTTTATCCATTTCTTGAGAACCCAACATCCATTTGAAGAAATGTTTGCGGCGCCAGAATCCTTGGATTGAGATAGTCTATTTTGTATACTTCACATCAGTTTTGGATAAATTTTGTGTATGAATGGGTTGGATCGAACTCGATCCCTACTGGGCCCTCATAATTGAAACACTAATAACTTATAGAACAAGTTTTTGATTAACGAGCCCTCTATCATCTTGGTTCCCTTATGAGGTGATGTACTATCGTGATACTTCATCGTGGTACTTCGGGGGAGTTGCAGTATTAACTGATGGCTTGAATAGCGAATCCTACTTAAATCATTAATTCTTACTACTAGAACCATGGGAATGGTTGTACTTAAAGAATCTTCAGATCCTATGTGGGTCATCTTAGGATCGCATGAGGGTCAGCATCTACATATCCTATGTGGGTCATTTAAAGATCTTGTGTGGGTCATATTCAGATACTGTGTGGGTCATCTTCAGATCCTATGTGGGTTATCATCGATCCAATTTTGTTCAACAGTAGAGATTCACGATGAGTTAAGATGATCAAGCAATATAGCTAATTATTTATACTTCTGTAATTAATATATACCTGGTGTGAGATGAATCTTCACATTTTTGGTACAATTGTATGTGGTGATACCTTCGTGGTACTCTTCTATGTGGTGTAACATTTTTGGTAATTACCTTCATGGTGTTACCTTCATGGTATACTTTCATTCATGGAACAATTGTGCTTTTGGATAAAGACTTCAGCCTTTTTTTCCTCATGAACGAGTCGGGTTTACTTGATAACGTAGGATTATGTATGGGCATATAACTAAGTAGTTTTAATTGTTGCATCATTATTTTAAATTGTGGTCTTTGTTTTAAGATTATCCTATGTGGATTTTAAGAGACCTTAGAGGGTCCTGGGGTCCCTACTGTGTATTTTTGTAATCCCCCCTGCACGGGCTATGCCCACACCTTGTTGTGTCTTGCGAAAAGGATAGACATCATTGATCAAATCTGAGGGTGTCAGGACTAGAGGATACTCAGATGTGAACCATTAGACGAGTCAAACCTTGGAGATGACCATTTGAGAGCTGTACCAACCCTTCATGTTGGATCCTTGGTGGGTGTTCATAGGAGCAGTTTTCAATTTTAATTGTACCTTCCAGTTGGGCCTGTGTTCCGCCCCCCTTTACTTACTGTACATGCTCTATTAACTATATAGTTATTTTTGTTATTGTATCTTGATGTGATCTTGGATTGTGTGAGTTTTCAGGTTAAAAACCAATTCCTTCCCGTTTTTAGGGATATGTCTTTCTGGTGCTAGTCACCATCCCCTAGCCAATAGAAGGCGAGCTTGGGGAAGTCACAGCACGGGGCATGGGGTACAGGTCATGACATCCAATTATTCCACTATGCCAGGAACCTACAAATATTACCATGGATTTCATCATCAGAATCCACAAAAAATTAAATGTTTATAATGATTTTTGAGTTGTGGTCAATTTCCTTATAAAATAAGTTAATTTTATTCCTATAATATAATTTTTTTCTCATGATCGTTGGAATTGATTATATATTAAGTACAATTGAGATTGTATGGACTTCCACACTAAATCATACTTGATGAAGATCTGATTTTCACCTCAGCATTGTGGATAATTCTTCGGTATTCTCTGAGAAAATAGATGAGTTTTGATATTTCTTATAACCATTAGAAAGATATTTAGTCAGTGTGGATTATCCAAAATTTAGAATACATGTTGAGAGATGTCTCTTTAGATTTAATTTTTTTTGGGATTAATGCTTTCCTTTGGTGGCTTTTTCAGACCATGAAAACTTTCACTAAAGAATTCAAATACCTCTAAAAAAATTATAATATATAAGGAAGTGTGGAACACCAATATACTAAGATAAAGTTATATAAATAAAACTCTAAGGACCTGATATGAATGAGGAAATTGAAGAGGTGGTTAGACTCATTCAACATCACATAAGGTCATATTAGATTCAACAAAAAATATATATTGAAAATCATTGAAAAGATATAGTGTTCCATGTCTATGAAAAGGTATTCCAATTAGTATCTTTGTGGAAGGATGTTATAAGATTTTGAATTAAGTCAATGTTACTACTATTTTTTTTTCAGAAACACTTTTGATGAAAAGTTTGAATCCAAAGAAGTTCAATGTACTACGTTAAACTTAGTATGATATAGAAAAATCATAAAAAACAAGGCTAGTATTTTTTGAGTTTTTTGCCATGTTTATATTCCAGCAATGATAGTACACCATTATTTCTAACTCATCTAAGGGTAAATCGAGAAAGTGGTTAGAAAAGTTTTACCATATCTGAATGTACTCTTATACAGTAAACCTCTCCTCATTAAAGCCTCATGCTATTGTTTTATATTGTTTATTGATCCAATCCTCTTCTGTGTAATTAACATTCAACCATAGGTTTCTTTATAATATACTATCCTCTTCTTACTTTGAGACTTTGAGCTTGATTGACACTGAATACATTTATTCCTTGGATTGTAAAATAATAACAAGTTTTTTCTCCCCTTTTCCCTCTATTTCATATTTGGTCTCATCTGAATGATGTCAATTTTGAGTCCTATATATATTGGTCTCAAAACAATTATTGACTATATTGGGATGTTATTATATCATTTGTTACTTCCACAAAATCTCTCGCATGTTCATGTAGTATTCCATGTATCTCTCATGAGGAAGTACATACCTGATAATTCACATATACATACCTCATAAGTTATAATATTGGATCAAGAACTATCTTATGAGGAATAACCATTGGAGATAATTTATCATGAGGTAATGTAAACCAAAATAAGACCACTTTACTAGTAAATGTTTTAGGGTGAAATCGTAAAATTATGGAAGCTATGTGGGAACCCGAGGATGTGATATGGAAGAAGTTTAATTATTTAATTGAATTGGAGTAATGTTATTTCATGGAAGTAATTATTATGAGGGTTTAGAATATAGAGACCTAATATTTTATGATATATGTATCTTTAAATAAATGTAATTTATTTGAAATTTTATTGTATATGAGACCCTAAGTTTAAAAGAACCGTAACATTATACAAAAATATTATTACACGATAGTCATTTCATAGGAATTATATTAGTATCTATGGACAGGATTGTAAACATTATGAATAATATGTGGAAATATTTTAATTAATATAAATATATTGATTAATTATTAGGATATAATTACTCAGTTTGCATAAAATCAATTTAATGGATCAATAATATGTTTTCTTTAAAAGAGGGTTTTTAACATTTGGTGAACATATATTTTATAAAACTTACAAAAATTATATTAATGGATGTTTTTAGAAAGGATATAATTTTTTAAACTAGATTATAAAATTTAATTGAGGGTAGATTTTTGGGACTTTTCAGACATGATTGATTTTCTTTTTAGTCATGAAAATTTTTTATTTTTCAAATAGTGTAATTTATTTTCATTAAATAATCTAATTTAAGTCATTTTATATTTTTAATTTAATTATTAAGTGTAATATGATCCATAATATTTGTAATATTCTATTTAATTTCATTTTAATTATTAAAAATCATGATTTTTATATATGTTATTTTTTTCGAAAAAATTAGTTTTCTAAAAAATATTTATCATTTTATTTTACACATATATATTTAAATTGAATTATACCACCTAATAGGATTTAATAATGATAAATTGATAAAAAATTTTGAATCAAGAGGATCAAGTTTATTAAATCAGTACCTTTAGATTTTGGTCATTATGAATAGTACTAATGGTAAATCTTTTTCACCTTTGATAGGTTAAAGTTGGCAAAACATGGTTAAAACAATGTGACAAGTCATCAAATCCAACCCAAAACTTTTCATTATTTAATAAGATAGTCCGAATTTGACCAAATCCATCCCAATATATATATATATATATATATATATATATATATGGAATTTTGGTTCCATTTGACATTGATTATTATCTTTATATAAGTTTATGTAATGAAAATTCCAAAATATCACTCTTACGATTTTTTTATATGTCTAGTTGGGGAAAAAATATTTTATAAATGAATATAAATGTTTATTTTTAACATAATTATTGTGTTTAAAAAATATATATTTAATTTTTTATAGATTCTATAATTACATTAAATTCATAGTCAAGAACCAACGAGTATTTTTTCAAGAAATAGAAAAATAAAGTAAATAATTTTTTAAATTTTAAATGTAATATAATTTGAAATAATTAAAATATTCCATTTATTTTATATTTAGAAACTAATATATTATAATTTTTTAATTTCATGGAATCAAAATCCATCACTATATTCATGACATTAAAGTCATACTAAATGTATAGTGTAAAAAATGACAAGAATTATATTTTATGAAAAATATGATTTTATTAAATTATTTAAAATTAATTAAAAATGTATTCATCATATTGAATTTTATATAGTTTAAAATAAAAAATGGTCTATTTATGTGACATTTTCATTTTTTGGTAACATTCTTGATCCTTAAACTATAAAAACCATTTATGTTGTGTTAATAATCAAAAGTGTTAATGGGAGTTAAAACTAAGAGATATGGGTAAAAGAAATATATAAAAATTTCTAAATATAATTTTATGTGATTATTTTGAATCCTAATAATCCTATTTTAGAAATATAATAATTCGGAGTCATTATATTCTGATAAATAATTTATATTAATTTAATACTTTAAGTAAATTCAATATACCCATCACTTTACTTATAAAAGTGAACCGCTTATCTCTATTATTTAATATAATTTGAGACATATTGAAAGAAAAAAAACTATAAAACTATATTATAAAATTCTATAGTCATGAATTATATGTTCTAGTCCTCATAAAATACCATTCTATGGGGTCCTTCATAAGGGTTGTAATTGAGGTTTACCGAAGAACCTATAATCATCCTACCCAACCTCTTTTAATTTATTTCTTCTTCTACCTCCTCTAAATATATAGTGTTAATCATAAAATAATACCTTAATTATAGAAAATATAATTAATTATTACAATTATTATGGAACCACCATTATTCACTCTCTATTCTATCAAATGTAAAGTAAAAGTATCACTTGTGCCCACGTACGGACAACTGCCTCCACGAAGCAATACAATTCATTATCCATAACCGTATTTCACATATTGATATTATTATGAGATTAATGTTTATATATAAAATTTATGATATAATAATAATTCTGTAATTATAATATAATATATATTCTAACCATTCAATCCATTGGAAAATGATAACCTTTCTCATGCTTACGGGTGGACTACCACCCCGATGAAGTGATACAATTATTATTTTTGTTTTCACTTTACCTATATGGTCATAAGGATAGATATAATTTATAAAAATCTGATATATATGATATATATATATATATAACTATAAAATTTAATTATTATTTAACCTTATTTTTTCATATGTTGAAATGTGAAAACATCATTCTTATATTCGTACCCCCTACCGTTTCCACAAACGGTGAAATTAATTTTTATATGTCTATATTATATAGATGAATATATATATATATATATATTGAATAAATATATATGATATTTATATCACAAATAAAATTCTAGATATTATTCAACCATGATCAATGTTCAAAGACATGAATTGTCAAACTAAAAATCTAATGAAATACGAAATATTTATTTCCCAAAAATTACAATTTTAATAAAAAAATCAATAAATTGGTAATTGAAATGTTATTAGGTGATAATATATAATATTATAAATATTCACATCAATATGGTATATAATTATAACAAATAATAATTTATAATTAAAGATGTTAAAATCACTTACAATGAAAGTTGAACTTGATGGGAGATATTTATTTTCCAATTTCATCTTATTTCATGATTGTTTTTTTTAATTTAATAGGAAGAAAATTATATTAATTTTATATAATAAAACAATTAAATTTTATTTTTATTTTTTAATTCAGGTAATTTTCAATTTATAGTACCATTTTTCTCTGTAGGGAACTTAAAAACACTAAGAATTGTTTTCTAATAAAAACTGAAATTATTTATAATTTAGTAAGATATATTTTTCTACCATGTCTATATTTTCTAAAATAATTTATAGAATATATTTAAAATTCATCCATTAGTTTTTAAATTAATTTTTACCCATGATTTAAATTTAATTTTTTAAAAAATTATTCTCTTTTATTTTTTAAGAAATAGCTATATTCGAGTTTATACCAAAAATGAAAAGGGAATAATTTTTTTTGACATACATATCATGGCCAAAGTTTATTTTACATTATTACCACTCAATGATTTGAATTATCCTTTAATATTTTACTAATTTTATTTAATTAAATTTTTTTCTTTAATATTACATCATTTTACTATTTTAATATGTGATTTCATAGTGTAAAGGGGTTTTCCCCAAAAACAATTCCCAGTGGCCTTTAAGAGGTATTTTAACTATGAAAACAGCCATTTATGTTACTATGGATATAAATAAATGATAAAATATTTATTCTATCTCTGTATTATTTATGATGAGAAGTATTAATGTCACATATTATTGATTCATACAAATAAGTTTTAATTTATAAGTAATTTTTGGAATGGATTTTATTAATCATTAAAAATATGAGGACCACATTTAATGTGAATGTACTTGGCGGGGAATGGATATATATATCAACTCAGTGAATAAAAATTCCACATGATACAGAAAAGTAGAAATTCTATATTAGATGAGTATTTGGTTTACACTTACCCATTGATTTAGAATGATTCCTTTGTTCAGAAGATGTGATTGTTAAATTTTTGAAATCTTGGTTATTGGGCCTTGACCATGAATATATATATTTATGAATTTAATTTATTATGAATTTTGTTTTTCCAATCCATGTGTTTTATATGTTGATATTTTCCATGGTTACTCTTAAACACAAGTTTTGATTGAATGTCATATTTTTTATTATCCACTCTTCTATGTAGATTATTCATTATTTACTCATAATAATTTTCATTGTATGTAACATTTATAATGAATCTAAGCTCACCATTTATTTATTTTACTTTTTAATGTATTTGAAGAAACATATTATGAATAATGACAAGGAAAAATTAATATTTAGTGAACTTTGTTTTTATATTTCCAATGTAATATAGAAATCATTTATATATATAGTTTTATAATACTATTAAACAAATCGATCATATTTGGTGATATCCCTTATATCTTTATCCAATGTATTAAATTAAATATAAGTATTGGGTTTTTGGAGTTAGGTTTTTCACATGAATCACTAGCTAAAACTACAACCAAATCATATATTATTCATATTTATAACATGGATATCATATGGGGATTTGTAAGTATAAATTTTTATTATATCAAAATAATTTAAAATATTTATATCTAAAGATAGAGCATGAATTTATTTCCTTTTGAATTTTTTTATAAATTCAATTTTTATATAAAAAATTTATTTTTTATAAATTGGAATTTTATTTCAAGGATCTATGTTTGTTTTTGTTGAATAATTACATGATATATTAAAATTATATTAATAAATAAATTACAAAAAAATTTAATATACCAAAATTCATTGAGCTAAAAAAACAATTCTTTGCTATATTTTATTTTTTTAATATAAAAAATTATAAATTTTTTAATTTAAATTGGAAAAATAACATCATTTTTTGGATTTATCAAGATCATATTAGATTAAGAGGGATTTTTTTTATTTTTTTAAAATATTAATTTTTATATGAATATTGTAAAATACCATTTTCATAAATAACATGCATTTATTAAATTACTTGTATATAGTTATGAATTGTAAATTTATGAATAATTTTTATAATACGAAATATATATTTAATAAGGGAATTTATAATTTTAGAAACTGTGGTTATAAATTATAGTCCCATATTATACATTTTAGATTTTATTTTTATTTTTCATGAAAATTATTTTTTAAACATTTAACAATTTTAATTTTAAAAATAGTTCTTATTATTTTAAAAAATTGAATAAAAAAAATATATTGTAAATTTTGAATCAATAGGTCCAAATTATATAATAAGAACCATATTATTTTTGGTCTTAATGGATAAATTACTAAGGTAATAACTAGTTTCCATGGGGAAAACTAAAATGGTTAAAGTATGTAACCTTATAGGTAAAGGGTATAGACAGTTCAAAAATGATTATATTGGACTTTTGGAAGTCTATATTGTCCTTATCTTCTCCCCAATATATTATTTATCAATTTTGGGGACACTTTTATAGATACTGACTTCCCATTTTTGAATCATTTTTGGTATTTATGAAAACTCCACTCCTTTTTATTTATAAAAGGGGAAATCCTCTCCTAAATTCTAGTCACACAAAATCCACATATTTTGGGACTATAATTTATCTAAACCTAACATTTAAATAGGTAACTCCTCTCCTAACATCTCACCAAAATTTTCATGTTTGGTTTGGTTTGACCTCTTTATTTACAAATGTTATATAATTATATCATGGATGAGTGTGAAATCATAATTACTGGTGTAATATGATATAAATATTTAAAAATTTAATTTTTCTAAAGAAATGATAAATATATATTTAACTCAATAATTAATAAAACACAATTCCAAGGTTGAATATCACCAAAACAAATATGTTATCAATTTCAACGTCTATGATAACGACTAATGGATTCATTGAAATGAAATTAAAAAAATCATTTTAAGTTATCTATTATAGAAACATTATTAAAATTTGGATGATGTACTATTTAGGAAGAATGAATTCCAACACCACTCACATGAACCTTCTATATCGATCACAACTATAAAGAATCAATGATAGAAAATAAGAAAAAAATCAACTGATATACATATAGATATCGAATATAAATGGAAATTATAAATAGATTCCTCTAAGAATATAGAAATTTTATTATTTATTTATATATTTATTATTATTTTCAGAAACATTGAGTTCATTGGACCAAGCATGGAAATAATGTAAGGAAATCATTGTATTAAATCTAAATCCCTTGAGACATTTTCAAGCTATACACCATGTTTCCTTTTCAATGATATAAATACATCCCTATATTCATTTTTTATCATTATCCAGTTATATTTCATTATAATCAATGTTCTATTTAAATTTATACCTCTCATTTGTTTTTTATTCAAATTATCTTAAGTCTCTAAGGGGGTTTCATGGCCCAAATATTCTCCTTGGTTAATAATCACTCTTATTAGACTATTATCATTAAATATTTATTTATTCTGACCTATTATGAAATTAGGATGTATTTATACTATATTTCTAGGTAAATAATGTTTCAAACCAAATTATTCTTCCTTAATGATTCTATTTTTTCATTACGATTCATTTTTATATGAATAATTATCATTTATTTTAATTGATTTTTATATATACCTATGTTTATCCTTCCATTCATTGTTATGATATCCTTTTGTGAAAGTAAAAATGGATTATTTTTTTATTATAATAATTGTATTAAACCATTTTCAAAACAAAAGTTTTATTCAAATTTTATTATATGTTTTAAAAAATTAGGTGTTTCAAAATATTAACAAAATATGATTTTCCATCCATTCAAAAAAATGAAATGTTTTATCTTGAAATACACTTTTTTGAATAAATTTTATATATCTTCAAGGATAATTTATTTATAAGTATTTATAATTTTTTTTCAAAGAAAAATCACTTTCAACTCCCAAAATTGTTTTAGGTCATTTATAAATCATCCTTTCTAAAAAAATTTAAATTGTTTTGTGAAATATTTTTCTATTTTAACTTCTATTTTTCCTAAATGGATTATATCTCATGGTGTGATCTTTTGATGATCATGTATATTTTATATGTTATTATTCCTTTTGTAAAATTATATTTTGAAATATATGATATCTTATGTTCAATATTTTTATTTGGGTTCATCAAGAGAATAGTATGGACAATTTTAACTGGAACATATATGTATGGATGACGAGGGGTTGGATCTGGTATATCCCTCGAATACATAGGTTTAATATTATATCTCTTGAGACATCAATCCATGGAAATAATGATTATTTTCTCACATTAGTGGTAATTATGTGTTTTCTCACATTTTAGGGATGGATATAATGAGTTTGTTTGTTCGGGTAAGTGAATGATGGGGTTTTTCTCACTAAATGCATGGATAAGATAATTTTGTTCACATATGAATACGAAAAATGATTTACCTCATAGAGATTTTCCTATTATTATGGATATTACACATTTCCAATTTGTTCATAATGATATTTAAAATTTTCATTATTCTATTCATTTCCATGAAATTTCATGTTTTCATGATTACACCTTATTTTTTAAGTATTCTTCCCTTTTATGTCATGATGACATTTTATATGATTATTGAGATATATTTTGAGCCATTTAATATATTATATTCTTCTTAAATGATATTCTTATGACCTATATTGTTCTAAAATGATTCATAATTATAATATATGGTCTTCTAACCCTTTATTATGATATTTATGTGTTTTGTTTGTTCTCATTTATTTTATGATATGTTTTTTCCTTACCAGGAATCTGAGTTCAAAAAATTATTTTGTTTCCAATACCCATGTAATGAATATGATTATATCTTGTTAGATAAATAGAAATGGGTCTAGTGGAGAACAATTATAGAGATATGTTATCATGTGTAATAAACTATGTTGTTTGTGTAGCTAATCTCCAATACACTAAACCATTCAGTGTATGGGTAATGATAATATTTTTGAGGTGTATTATTAAATAGTGAAATTATTTTATTATATAAGATGAATATCATGGGTAAATATAGTTGGTATCAAATTAGGGCCTAGTTATTTTTGGAGATTAGGTTAGTTACCTTTGGTGTAAGTGTTAAAGAACCATTATGAAAACTATAGTGATGATTCTAAGTGTACGATGATATCCTAAATTATTGTTAAATCATTAGTAGTTGTTATTCCCATGAAATAAATATATTAATGGGTATAACCAGTTGATATAGGATCTATCACATATATACCTAGTGGTAATAATTTTCATGAGGCTCAGCCCGGTTGGTGAGGACTTGGTAGGTGCATCCAAGAGACCTGAGATGAAATATGGGTGGAGGCGTATTTCCAGGGTACTTTAGTAGGAACTATAGCAGGCACTGTAGTAGGCGCTATAGAAGGCACTATCGTAGGTACTATTCAGTACTAAAGTAGTCAGAACTATTCATCCATCTAGAACTTTGGGACACCAGTTTGGTCCTCAGGTCTTGCAAGGATTTCGGGACACCCAAGGCCTTCAGGACAATTGATTCTCAAGGACATCTGGCCACCATAATACCATTAGGCCACCACAAGGACTTTGGGCCACTTGAAATGCAGATTTACCAGTCAAACAAAAATGGACAAGGCTATATAAAAGGATTTCGGGCAGGTGCATTCAAAGGAGAAGAGCTAGCCAGAATTGGAAGAATGAGAGGGTATAGCTTTACCATCGATACCGGGCCTGTGCATCTTTTCATATGACAACTAACCGACCAGACCTATGAAGGTTGAGTGCTGATATCATGACATATTCTGGGGAGGAGCAGTTCCAATTTGTCTTATCTGAGTGATTCCCTATAATTCCTACGGGTCATGTAATTGCCTCTAAGCCTTCAAAACTTTTATGCATTCCACCTCACCCATTGAAATGTGGATTATCAAATATAATAAAAAAATCAGGAATTTCGGGCCATTTTGACTCACCTAGGGGTAATAACCCATAAAACGATGTGTTGGTTATTAACTCAATCATCACCTAGTGTGTGAAAAAAGAGATGAAATTGTACACATATTTTCAACTCCTAGAGGATATAACATGAATGATAATATTATCACTATGAACCAATATTAAAGATCTATTGCCTTGTTAATTTAAGTTATTAGGTTGAGAATCATTAGACAATATCACTTAATTTAACCTAGATAAATCTAATATCTATATAGGTCTAACCAATATAACTATTTCTTGATGTGATCATTTGAAGGTGTAAAATTGTTTCAGGATGACATCCTTTTAGTATTATGATAATTTGACAATATTTTTACTATTTTCAATTTATGTGTAAACTTTGAGCTTTAATAATGGATGGAAATATAAGTAACTATGAGTGTGAAGAATGTTATAGATTTTTCCTCAATGAAAAACCCATAGTAATGGGAACTAGATTGAGAAACTTTATGTAAATGCCAAACTGTAGGACTACCATTGTGAGCATAGGTGATGTATAAAATAGACTATAGAAGGAAAAAATAGAGTCTTGTGAATGATCATTTTTTGGAGATAATTTAAGAAATAATATTCAACTTTCTCTATTTAAAAAATTATGGAAGAATCAAAAAATGAATTTATTATGAGGTATTGGATGATTATTTAGTTTTGTATGAGGGTGTTATTGATAATCATACCATCATAAGAAAATAATTAAGTCGATTAACATGATGGTAGTGTAAAATATTCCTATAAAAGAACTGATTTTATAATTCCTTAAGTGTGTAATTGTTGTACGTTACCCAAATCATTGTCAAACAATAAATGTGGATAAGACTGATTGTTGTTAACAACCCCCACAACCAAGGGAAAAAGGTTGAGGCTACTCATTGACTAATAATGAGGTGGATTGTGATAAATAGATCATCCACATTAGAATTGTTAATAAGAGATCTTTATTCTAGACACTTTACTATTCCAAGATTATTTTATATGTTTATCACATTGATGTTTGTTTATAAAATAAAATATCTTGTTTTATGATGTTTAATTTTTAAAATTTGAGTTTATTAGAATACAAATATTAGTGTGGGTACTTTTGATAGATTTGATTTAATTGATTAAATATTTCAATATATAATCCATATTCACCTATAATGGTTACATTACCCACATCATCATCACTATTAAAATAGATGGGGTTAGAAAAAAACTAGTAGCTGCTATATATAGATCTTAACATAACACCAATCGTAGATGCCACCAAAAAATCACCACCATCATCATTGATCAATGAACCACCACCCTATATGGGCCTCAATGTTTCTAGAGAAGTTTAAAGCAATATTCCGATGCTAGATATATATAATTAAAATCCCCTCTGACACCACTACCGCCACATGACACAATGGCCAGAAAAAATAGAGTGCATCTAGTGACTTTAAGGTTAATAGAAATTAAAGAATTAGGTTTGATACCCCAGATCACACAAAACCTTATATAATGTGAGGGAAATAGTTCAGGTCTTGGAAATACTAGTTTAAAAACAAGAGAATCCACCTAGAGAAGATGTGGATAGTGATCCATCATCTAATAAAATTTAGCAAAGAGGGTTTTATGAAGTGGGAAGCATAAGGAGTAGTACAACTTGTATTTGAAGAGTTGGGTGGTTATTTATTAATTATGTGAATTACCGATAGATATAATATGGAGAGGGAGAAGGTTGATGCATTAGATATGGACACTCTAGAAACGGCTAGTAACTGCTTGAATGCGAATATCAATGATCAATATATGGAGAAGGATAATTCTTTTCAACTTCATTATTTGACCGCAACATTCTACCAATATTTCCATTTTCCAAAACCATGGGAGATTATGGATTTTTTTAAATTATGTAGCTATTATAATAATTTGGAATCACATTTTATTCTTTAACCCAAATTATGATATTTTTTCACTCTAGGTATGGACTATGAACTCAAAGGAAAATAAAATAGGTCTTAACACCAAACTGTGGGATGGATTTAACTAAAATGGTTAAGAAGAAACACAATATTATTATTAATATTATTATAAGTAAATAGAAATGATTAATACCTCATTTTAAAATCAATTCCCTAGTTATATTACAAATAAATGTTTCAAATTATTTTAGTATGTAATAATTAAATTATAAGGATTAATTTTATTTAAAGGGGAGAATGTAATGACTAGATAATTCAATATATATTTTCATTAAATTTTTACTAGCATTTTTCACACAAAAAAACAAAACTAAATAGAAAAACCTTAATATATTATTAATACTATATATGACCATTAAAACATTGTCATTAAATTTTCAAGTATAAATTGAAGAATTCATTCCCAAAACCAATAAGGAAACTAAAAAATTAAATGTAAAAAAATATAGAAGTCACCCTTATGAAGAAACTTTTTTGAAACTCATAAGGGTTGTATCATCGCTATTGTTTTCCCAAGACCAATCCTAGGGTAAACTAGTTAAATTATTGCCTAAGGAAAATCATATAAGGGAGATATTCAAGATCAGATAAACTTCCCCAATTTCCATGTTAGCAGAACCACCACCCAAAATAGAAACCATAAAATATATGATACTTAGGCATTATGTGGATATCATAAGGGTATATGTTGGTAGATTTTATTACTATCTATATGTCTAATAAAATATTTATTTGTGTGGTTATATAATCAATTTATATAATTTTTTAAAATTTATTTCTTCTGAATTCAAGTTAGGATTTAAAATGTATGTCTTCTAAATTAGAATTTTAATTAATGGAACTAGGTTTATTTTTATTAATTAATAAAATTCTATATTTAAACAATATTAATTATTAATTTATAACAATTAAAGATAATGTCCCAAAATTTATTTATCTAAAAATATTTTTCAATACATTTTATGTCTCTAATATTTTTTTTAAATTTTTGGATGATAATTTGAAAAAATTAACATCATTTTTGGATTTACTATGTTCATATTTATTAATATTTATTTTTGAGTATTTTGTAAATAGATTGAGTTTTTGGTGAATATTAAAAAATAATTTTTTTAAAAATTAACATTACATTAAAACATTATTTGTATTATGAATAAAAAAATTTCAAAACATTTTCTAACACAAAATATGTATTTAATAATGGAATATAATTTTAAATCTAAATTATTTATATCATAATAATTTTTTTGAACTTTAATAATTTATGTTATAGTTATAATTTAAATTGTTTTTAAATCAATATATATTCATTACTTTAAAATGAATATTTATGAAAAAAAATTGAATAATATAATTTAATTTAAAACCTTAAATCATGAGTTACAATTTATATAATAAGTTCCATTTTTTGGGATTGAAGGTTAAATTACTGAGTTAAAAACTAGTTACCATAGGGAAAACTAAAATTGTAAAAGTGAGTAACCTAATAGGTAAAAGGAATAAAATGTTTAAAAAATGCTTCGTTTTGAAATTTTTAGGTATGTATGGACATTATATAATATCAACTCCACTTTTTTAAAATATTATAGTCATTCCTTGAGAGTGACTTCCTAGTATTTAATAGTTCTTGGTATTTAAAACAATGAAACTTCTTTTTTACTTATAAAAGTGGAACTCCTCTCCTCACTTACCATCGCACAAAAATATCTTCATTTTAGAAAAAACTCTTCCCAAAAATATCATATAATCCCCTTGAAACCATAAGGTGTTTTTTTATTTTGCAAAATACCATCCCTAAAAGCTATAATCTCCATCAAAATGGTGAAAATCCAAGAAGTTAGGTACAAGTTCCTAATATCTGTTACCTATTTTTATTTTATTAAATGATTTCATTCGACATAAAATTTAATTTATCCATAAAAAATAATTATATTAGTATGATTATTATACTATTATTTTATTTTAATGATGATATAGTCATTTAAAACTCTTTCTATTTCCATTATGAAAAACAAAAATGCGAATCATGTGTGGTGCAGACTACCACCTCCATAACACAAACCTTTTCATTTTTCTTCACCCCTGTCAAGGATACTCCGAATAACAAATTTAAAATATAATTATAATATTTATGAGATATTTTATATTATTAATTGATAAAAAATATTACTCATCTTCCCTGTTCTATGGAAAATTAAATCATTAACCATGTGTTTGTGAAGATTATTGCCTCCAAGGGACAAATAATTCCCATTTTTCATTTCATCACTTCCTTAAATAGATGGTCATGAAAATAATTTTAAAGGATACATATTATTTTAATGGTATCATTAATATTATGTTACAAAGAATTATAAAAACATTTAATGATATGATCAATAAATTATTATCATAAATTTAATCATTTAAAACAAGCATACTAAGAGGAAAATGATTAATTTAAATTATTTAATATTTTCATATATGATTCTTCATAATAAAATTTATTTATAATTTGAATACATCGTAATAATAAATATTAAATTACATAATTATTCTACTGGTGTAATTATATTACAACTAAATCACCTCATAATCATCACTAATCATGGTATGTTCATCTTTGGGATGGTTTAAAAACCTATATGAAATATGATATAAAATATATTATGAATGAATATTAAAACATAATGATATTATAATAAAATATAAAAATATAAATATTGTTTTATTTTTCGTTGTAGAATACATACATCAATATCGAACTTATTAATTAGAAAAACACACTTTATAGATTTAAAATCACAGAAAAATGTTTGTTGGTGATTTCATATTCTAGGAAATGAATAAAGTATTCATAAAAAGAAATTTAAAAATAATAAATAATTATAAGTCATAAATTATAATATCTTTTTTATTTAACATATAATTTGTAACATTTTATTAGTAATGAATACTAACACCACTCCTTTGAGAGGACTACAAATGGTCAAAACTATAAACACCTGATGTGGAGAAATTGAAAAAAAATAACTAATAGACCTATAGATAAATATTATAAATTTAAATTGTAAAAAGTGTTAGGTATTAATATTATAATATTATTATTTATTAATATAAATATATTTTTTATATTTTATATCAGCTTTTTAAACCAATAAGGGAACGAGGTCAGGGTAATGTTGTCTCAAATTTGATTCCTGGAAGTCATGTTTATGCTATATCCCAAGATTTCAATTAATTGGTGTAAATACATCCATATTATCATTTTATATTACAATAGTCTTAGATATTTTGATATTAAATATTAATTTTTATTTTATACCACTCATGGAGTTTTTATTCAAAAGAAACTAAGGTTGTAAGGGGATTTCATGAGATAAATATTTTCAATGGATCAAAATCTCCCTTATTTGATATTATAAATAAATATTCATATATTATAACATATGATGATTGTATGTGGTATTTACACATTAATATATTGGTAAAAAATATTTAAAAAAAATATTATTTAATGATGATTCTATTTTTTTGTTCAAATTAAATTTTGAGAATAATAATTCTAGTTTTAAATGTACTTTTCTTTCATATTAATGTGTGTTTATTCCAAAAATTTTCTCATTATTTTTTGTGAAATATTATATGGATTGATTTGTTTGGTTTTTTAATTCCCTTTAACAAATTTTAAGATAAAATATTAATACTCTATTAACTGGTGTGGGTCTTCAATGAAAGGAGTTTCAAAATATTTAAGAAAATGGTGTTTTCATACTTTTAAAAAATAAAATGTTTTATCTTGAAAACAACATGTTTTTATAAACATTATGATTTTTTGGATATTTAATTTGAAACACTTTATAATATAGTTTTAAAAAATTATTCTCATTCCCTTCCCAAAAATTGGTTTTTTATAAACTAATTTAAATTTCAACTTTTAAAAAAATGTTTGGATGGTTTTGTGACAACTTGGGTATTTTGAAATTTATATTTCCTCTTAGTATTATCATTCATAGAGTGATGTTTTTATCATCCTCAATATTTTATTATATTTTTATTCCTTTTTATAAAATGTTATTTTTATATCCATAATATCTTAAGTACATTATTTTTTCATTGGTTAAACAATATATGTTTTTGACTGATTTAAAGTGGAAAACATATATTTATAATGGGGGTGGGTGGGGTTCTATACCACCATTAAATTCATTTATTAATTGTGTATCACATTAGATAGTAATCCATCAACATAATTAGTTTTTTCACCTAGGTATGTTAATGATGGGTTTTCTCAAATATCAAGCTTCGAAAAATGAGTATGTTTACACATGAGTTAGTTTGTTGTGTTTTCTCATATTATTTCTCAATACTACCTTATTTTTATATGTAATTGATAGTTTATTCATCATAAAAATTAAAAAAGTAACTTGTACAATCGTAATGATCATATTATTTAGCATTCCCCTATATGAAATATATTTTCATAATTCCCATAATTTACACATTTACAAAATGTGACAATCAATTATAACCTATGGAAATAATTATTCCCATACATTGTGATAACCAAAAATTTTATTTTTCCTCATTAATTACATAATTTATGTCATTATCTTTCACCCATAAATCATATTTTCACTCATTTGAGACATTAACTTGTTATCTTTTTAATAGGTTTTTGAAAAGAAGGAATACTAATATTTATTCATCCATGGTCTTAATGAAAATCCAATTTCTGCTTATTTATTTTATTTGGAAACTCACATATGTTTGGGTTACTCATCATATATCAAGATATATTGTTAGGTAGAATCACAATATTTTATATTCCATCACCCATTTCATTTAGTTTATCATGGGGAAATTTTTTTCATTATATATCAAAATTATTTTTAACATGATTCCTTTTGGTTCAATCTATTAACTAAAACCAAAAAATATATTTTTTAGAAAATGTAATCAATGTTAGTAATAATAAAATCATGAAAAATATTTCATATAATATACAAATCATGAAATAATATTTTAAATCTATGACACCTTAGTATTAACCTAGGTTTTTTAGGATAACATTTTATTCAAACCCTTTATAATAGTTACTACAGTAATTGTTAATTAACCCATGTGTATAGACTAGGTGTGTATAGCTTGGTGTGTATTCTTAGGAAGACTCATCATGGACTAATGAAGATTGAGTTGATACACAATCATCCCCATTAATAATTATTACCCCTATGAGAATTTATGGCATAGCCATATCCACTTGTTAGTATCCAAATTGCGATTTATTGTCCAGGAAAACCATTATTTTTTCTTTTTCATAACATTTTATGTTCTCCAATACATAGAACTATCCAAATGTTTCTCACTATTGTATTATCATACTAGTTTCTAAACAAACTAAACCCTACACCAATACAAACTATGACAACCCAAATATTAAATATATAAATATTAAATCATTTTAGTTGAATATTATTTAAATATCATTATTATCCACATGAAACCATAAAAGTTTCATATCTTTGGAAACTTTTTATATAAAAAATAGAAAATAAATGATCTATATCATCTCCCACATAGTTTTTCACAACCATTACCTTTATTTGTAATATAAATCTTATTAACTTTCTTCATATCCTTGGGATTATAAAACATAAGAAAGTGTTAGATTAAATTCTTAGTAAGGGTGAACAAGGGAGTTATCACGTAGTGATCATATTTAATCATATCATGATAATAACAGTATAAAAATATGAAATTATATATTGAAATTCATATACAATAATTAATATAATCATGAGTCATTCTATAAATCATATAAGTTCAGGATAAAAGAATCATAATGTAAACAAAAAATGGGTAATTAGAAAACAACATCGGCATATTATCATGTTATAAAAGTGTGGTATAATATGTGGAGTAATCAAAATATTAGAAATAATATGTCAAGGTTACCCACCAAGACATTAATCACATGTGGTCTATGGGATAATCACTCGTGTACCTACTTCGGTCTTGGTATAATCTCACATGTAAACTATCTTAGTTTTGGGATAACGTATTCCGTTCACTCTTAGAGATTATAAATCATTTATATTTTCACAAGGTACTATAATTCTATAACATATCCACACATCACATACTCAAAACCAAATTATATGTATGTCACAAGAATGATGAAACATTTATCCTTTCATCAAAGAATAACCCTTGGAAAAGAACACATGTTTAATCAATATTTCATTGTCATAATAAAAAATCATCAAGAAAAATAATAAATATGGTAATATTTTCTCATATACCCAATAAATCATAAGATAAATCAAAGTATGTTATTATAGATGAAAATACCTTTAAAATATAATTGGAAACTTTCATTAGGAAAATACCACTTTCATTTTGACATCACTAATTTAAAATATAAAAATTTCAAATATATTAAGGAGAATATTTAAATTAAACACATGGAATATTATATATACGAACTTAGTAAAAATAATAATTTATATTGGTAGTAAAATTCATTTATCTAGTGTTTGTAAAAAAAGTCTTGTAAGATGTTTGTTAAAAATTTAAAAGTACCACGTTTAAAAATTTACCTGAAGATTCCTTTAAAAAAATTAGAAATTAATACATGGATAAAATTTGTTTTATTAAATCTATTGAGATAATTAAAACCATTCCTGAAAACATTTTAAAGAAAATATGTAAATGGAATAAAAATATACTCTATAGAAGAGAGAACTCATGACAGGTTTCCATAAAAAAATATTTTGAACTATTTAGTACATAAAGAGGGTAAAATGATATGAAAAAAAATTAATATATGTATTTAAATGACCCATTTGTGTAAGAATATATATTATTTTTGATAAATATATTGTATAATCTCATCATCATAATTTTAAGAATAAACAATCTTATTAAAAAATGCAGTGAAATGTAAAACTCTTACTGCTTTGATAAGTTTTAAGTAAAAATTACCATAAAATGAATGATGTAAAATATAAAACTAAATTCCATTGATATAAGGATATTCATGAAAAAAATATCAATTGTGACAGTATATACACCTTAGAAATTATGATATGATTATAATATAATATATGTTCCAAAGAATACAATTTAAGAAAGTAATTCCTTACAACATTGGTAAATTTAGATTCAAATCCCATTGAAATATATATATTGAATTTTGAATTTAAATAAAATAAATTAATAATTATACATTATATAACATATCAATTGATTATTATATACACCTTATAAACATAAATATGTTTATAAAATCAAACATGTCTCAATGAAACAAAATTTTGAGGAAGAACTCATACCTTATACATGTATTTCATTATAATATCTATAACAACCTATATAATAAATTTAAATTTTATATCATTATATAATAGAAAGATATGAATAATTATAATTCCCTATATGGATCACTTGAAACACTCAAATTCACATTTATTATTAATTATTTACTAAAATTATCATTTCTTGGTGTTAACTGTTTAATTTTCCATCAATGCTTTAGTACTATAGTTATGTTCCATGGAAATTGATAATTGGATCATAATATGAAAAATATTTATCATGTAATAATTGTAATATTTAATGATTTTTAACAGTTTTATTATAATTCATATAAATTTGTGATGAAAATTGAAATACATCACTTTATAGAGACGATAATATCTACGTACACAAGAGTGAGGTTTCCACCTTTTGATTGATGAAATGAAAGAAAGATAAAGGATGAATAATTTTTCATGAATCATTATTATATCATAAATATCATATATAATAATTAAATATATCATTATTACCATTCATGTAATGTGAAAATGAAAAATGAATCACGTCGTTTCGGGGTGGTAGTAGTCCAAATGTATGCATGGGAGACATTATCATTTTTTAATGGATGGGGTGGTAAGAATGTAAATGATATATTATAAATCCATAAAAAATAAAATATATAAACCTTTACTCCATCCTAACATCCAACCATGTAATATGGTAATAGAAAATGAATCATACTGATGTGTAGAGGTAGTATGCCACATGTATACACAAGAGATACATTCATTTCACATTTTATGGATCATAGGTGGTAAATGTTTGTGACATAATTATAATAACATATAAAAATATTTATTATACTTTATTCATCATGTTTTTATAGATCCAACTGGTTTATATATGAAGGAATAAAACAATAAATTGAAATTTCCCAGTTATAATTTATACCTCTTATTTGAGAGACCTCATGTGGCGTACACCTTAATCCTTGAATGATTGACAGTTGGAGAATAAAATAATATATATGATGATGTTAATAAATATAAAAAGATTTTTTGGTATGTATTTCTCAATATATAATGTCCAAATTGTTTTAATAATGTTGGAGTAGAGAATCCCTTTTATATGGGAGGGGATGGGCACACATCAAATTATATAGAAGATTTCAATAATATGAGGTTACATTCATATGAAAGTGGCACTAAACGGACATGAATTAAAATTAAGGATAATATAAGGTAGAAATATAATAAAAAATTGAGAAATATACCTGTTTATATTTAATTTCTACCCTTATCTCTTAGTTTAGCCATGGTAAATCTGTTTTATCCTTAACCATGGAAACAAAATTTTAATATTTTTATAATTCATTATGACCAAAAAATAAGTTGAACTAATTAGATTTTATTTATTATGATTATACAAATTATATAGTCCATTTTATGATTTTCAGTTTTTATATGAGTTAGAATTTAACTTTGAATATGTGTGAAAAACGCGATTGGATAATGTTTTTAGAGAAAACACATTTCTATGATTATACCAAAATTTACGTCCCTTAATTTCATTGAACAATTATAATATAAGTTATAAAATATTTAAATGAATTTATAATTTATAAATTTAAATAAAATATTAATCAAAATATATTAATTTAATTTAAGAATATGAACATGCATTGAGCATGTAAAATGACTTTTAGATGAAAAAAATTGATGCCCAAATATGAACTTATTAAAATTGTAAGTATAATTTCTATTAACTTGTAAATAATTATATTATTTAAAATTAAAGGATAATTAAATTATATTAAAATAAAATTCAAAAAATAAGGGGTATTTTTAAATGAAAAGTAATAATAATTTTATAAAAAACAATTTTTTTCAATATTAAATGACTAATTACTATTTTTTGAAAAATTATTAATAGTCAACTTAAGATAATATTAAAATTATGATTTTAAGAATTATATTAATTTTCTAAAATAAGGTTTCAAAAGAATTTAAAAATTATTTATAACTTTATTTCATGAAATTCAGTAAAAATAAATTTTTTAATAAAGAAAAATTTGTAAGCATAAAATATATTTACTAAAAATTGAGTACATATTTAATATGAATTAATAATTTAGTTTTAAATAATTAAAAATTTAGAAAATATTTTTTATAATGTAGTTATCACAATTAAAACATGCCACTTTAATGGTTTGATTTTTATTGTCACATTTTAATATTATTATTTTTATAATATATTCAGTTCTCTAAATGGTCTTAGATGCGTGATAAGAGAGATATCAAGGTTTTAATTATTTTAAAATATTATTTTTTGTATTATAAGGAATAATATATACGTAAAATATGGTCTAAGAAACTTGGTTATGAAGTTCACCATAAGAAGAATATAATTTTTCACATTCTTTTACACATGAGAAGATGTGATAGAAAAAAAAGTTGTGTTATCCATGAAGCTCATAAAATAAGAGTTTTTTTACATAGTAATTATCCAAGGATTTTGATAAAATATTTAACTTGTAAAAAAGATGATGAAGAATTAGTTTTATGACATTTGGTACAAAAAAATATAAAAGTCTCACTTTAAATTGTGTAAGGAATGAAGAAAAATAAATAAGTATCACATCAGCAACAAAAAAATATTCTAAATTGGAGTTATAATATCTTCTGATTGTTTGTTTATTTTTTGATTTATTTGGTTACTATGGGAGATTGTTTTTCATGGTTTCATTAAATATTCAATATATCTTTTATTGAATATAATTCACCACATTCTTTAATATATTGGGTTTTTTTGGTAATGTGCAGAGATTTTTGGGCATTAGTGCTATAAATATTTAGTGATTTGTTTTGTTTGATTATAATTCCTCATATTCTTTAAGTTACTTAAATCCTTATAAGTGAAAATTTACATTTTATAAGTGTGTTATATAACATATATTTGTCATATGTTATTTTGGTAAAAAATAATACATTATAAATTACTTCTATTGTTTGTTAAAATCTTATACTACTATTAATTATAAATTTAGTCTACTATTAGTTAAAATTTTATGCTACTGTAAGTTATTAATTTCTACTACCATTAATCCAAAATTTTTGTTACTATTAGTAAAATATTTTTTCTATAACTAGTTCAAATTTTTTGTTTCTATCAGTTCAATATTTACAGAACTTTTTTTTTAATTTATGACACCAACTATTAATTTTTTTTTCTATTATTGGTTCTAAAATATGCTATAGTCAGTTCAAAAAATGGTACAATGTGTCTAAAAAATATTCTACCTTCAGTTAGAAATTTGGCATCCATCGGTTCCAAAAGTATGCTACAGTTATTTATTAATTCTATTACCATAATGCATATGACTTCTAGAGGTACCACAAATAAGAGGTTATTTCATTATTTCTACTATTCCTATGTTGAAATTATATTTATTAAATAAATATTATACTTATATTTTCATGTTTCTAAAATTTTATTGGTTTATAAATTAATTATAATTTATTTTGAGCCAATAAAATTTTATTTTAGAGTTTTGTAATTTATATTTTTGTGATTTTTTAACACTTATTTTTAAGTATATGAAATATTTATAGTGTGTTTTGAGTACATTTTAATATAACTTTTGTAGAATATTTTTTTCATTTTAAATTTTTATGAATTAATTTTAAATTAATACAAAAAAGATCAATGATTAATTAATGTCTTAAAATTATATTTATTATTTGAATATTTAATTCTTGAATTTATGAAGTATTTTCAAACAATTTACTTTCTTTCCAAACTCATGGAATCATTTGATTGATTGTTATGGTATTAGTTTGAATATATATTTCATTTTTTGATCCCCATTTATATTATTTAAATGGTGTATTTAAATAAATTAATATTAATTAAATAGTTGTGGGATTTTTTATCTCTGATAAAATAATTTTACTCTTTTTCAATATTCCTAATGATTTTACCAATTTTCAAGAATTCTATAGCTATTATAACTTCATAGGATTTATATAAATAACATAAAGGATATTTGGAAGATCATTGAAAATATATTTGGAAATATTTCATTCCCTTGAGATTAAATCAAAGATCCTTCAATGTTTTGTACAGTTTGAAAGGTACTATGTGATATCTATCTTTTCATCATGAAAACCACTCAAGTGTTGAACTACAGATTCTTTGACTAAAAATTCCTTGATAAAATGATATTATTGACTACTAAAGAACTAGTACTTGTGATTATTACATTTTCTATCATTATTATATATTTTACTTTTGTCATTATAACTTCTTCTTATCTCTCAAATGTTCTTTGATATTCTAATTAATACTTTTCCTACGAAATCATTCCCTTTAAAAATTATTTGACTCTTAGGTTATAAATCCATGATCATTCAGGTTATGACTCCCTTTATCTAATGTTAGTGTTTTAATGAGGTTGTTAATACTTATAAAAATGTAGTTATTTTGGTTATACTTCCACTAGAATAAGTGAATTTTAATTGGTTTATGATTTACCTTAACAAATTAGTTTTTAAGACATTTTTTCCTTTTTAGAGTAGATATTTATTAGAGTATTCAACATAAAATTTGGACTAAACCATAATAAATATCATTTTTCTCTTTGAATCATTTAAATTTTCAAATCTTTTTAGCATTATAATTTTATAGGGAATATTCACACCCCCAACCATTCTACAATTATTTACAAACCAATATTTTTTATCAAAGTTTTTACCTCTTTAAGGATTTTTGTACTCTGTTATAATATTTCCCGATACAAAAAATTAGTTTTTGAGGTTAACCCTTTTAGTGATTTTTAATTTATCTCTTTTAATTTTTTTTTGATTACATGTTCTTATAACAAATAATATAAGGATAAATACATTCTAATATGATAAGAATATATCATAATGATGTCTGGAATCCTAATAAATCACCATATTTCGATGATAATGATTATGGTTAATGGGAAAATAGAATTGAATACTATTTGAATTAATTGTACAGTGGCCATATAATGAAAATGGTAAAATTTCAAAAAATTTCTGATTGTGATCCTGATACTCGTATAAGAAATAATTTTTCTAAATATATTAAAAATTATAAGATTATGAATATTTTTTACTATTCAATTAAGAAAAGTGTTATTATTGATGAATTTTCTGGTAATACAACTTTATGTATCTAGAATATTTTTCAAGAGACACATCTTGTTTAGGAAAAGCTGGTTATAACCAAACCTGTAATTAATCAAATCGATCACCAATATTTCAAAACTAGTGAAAATAAGATACGAAACTTGATGTTCCACAAGATCACTAGAATAATTAATGAATAAATTCTCTTATTGAAATATTAAAGTACTATATACAAGTTGAAAGAGTTCATAGAGAACTACTAGTGATGTAGGACTTAAAGAAGGTTCCTATAAATGAAAGTAAAAATTTCTTAGAGTACACACTGGTTGAACTCATTTGATAATTTTTCTAATACATATTTGAGATAAAAATTCTTTATAAATAATATAATTTATAGAAGAATGTTATTACATTAAAATATTATATAAATTTTTATCTTAAATATTCTATATATGATGCAAAAGAATGTGATAAAGGGTGAATCAGGAATACAAACAAAGGGATGTATAACATTATGAAGAAGAAAAAGTACAAGAACAAACTAGGTTAAGATCAAAATAATAATGAAAAATAATATATGGGTGAGAAATATTAACTCGATTTAACCATGTTTGAATGTTGAAATAATGGTCACATGAAATTAGACTGTCCAAAGTTGTATAAAGATGGGTAATATAAGTAATAAAAGAAGAAAATGTAATGTTTTCATCATTCTGGTTGAAAATTCATAAAGGAATATGATTTAAGTGATGAACATGGAAGTAATAAGGATTTATCCAACCAATTTTTAATGAATGAAACCAAAAATGAGTTATGAAATGATTCTGATATTGATTATTATAACTTTGATATGTTTTATAGAGATTTTGAAATGATTCAAATATGTTTTTAAGTTCTATTAAGTTGTATAAAAAATTAAAAGAATAAAATACGCATCTTATAATGGAACGTAATAAACTCAATAAGAATAATGATTCTCTTAGGGAAGAAATAATAAAATTTTCATCATTATCTAAATGTGAGATATATAATGATTTTGATTCTATTAAAAATGATAATGATAATCATAAAAATGGAGTTGTTAGATTAGTAATAGTTATAAAATTATGTTTAAGTAATGGAAAAAATAAAAAAGGAACGGATATAATGAAATTGATTAAAAAAATTGGTTTTGATATAATCTTCGAATTCATAAGTTATTAAATACTACTTTTCCTCAATATTCTACTAGAAATGGTTCTTCTATTATATGATTTATTTGTATGTTTTCTAGGACATTATGTTAATGAATGTTCAGTTATATTTTCTCCATCTTTTGGATTTAATAATTATTTTATTTAAAAGAATTTATCTATTATATTGCATTACAATAAATTTTTTAAATCTGTTTGGGTTGTAAATAATTCAATCACTCAAGCAATTAGAAAAAAATATCTTGGGTAATAAAATTGGAATCTATTTAATTTATATTTTCATGATACCCACCTTAAGTATATCAATAAAACATGTTATATGGACAAGTCTATTCTTGGAACATGACCAATGACCTATCGAATTTACTCAATTAAACTAAATGCAATAGATTCTCATTCACATTAAGAGGTAATTCTAAAGAAAAGGATATTGGTTTCATTAAAGTATGTATTTGAAATGTTGTTTTTAATTTATAAGGTTTTTTATTTTAAAAGGATTAAATAAAATACAATTATTATCTTAAAAAATTTTGATGAATGTATTCATGTTATGTTTCCAGAAAAATAAATTTTTAGTGTTTAAATATGATTCTATTTTGGTTAATGTGTATTTAAAGGATGATATTTTATCTATTAATTTCACTAATCGATCCAATAAAAATGTTATGGGTCTCAATGATATAGAAACTATTATTTTATATAAAATATAAGGCTTAAAAATGATCATTCACGAATGATATATAAATTATCCAAGTATAAACGTGTTATATATTTACCCAAGTTAAAGGAAAGAAATGATTTTGTTAATGACTCTTTCATTAAATTTAAGTATCATATAGAATCTTTCAAATCTATCAATATTTTTTATTCATCCAGAACAATTATATTATATCATATTGATTTATTTTGGCTAATTAAAACTACTATTTTTGGTTTTTAGAAATATGATTTTTATTGTTTGGAGTTTTTTAGATTTTAATGGGTTTATTTATTATTTCATAAGCACGAAACCATATTTAGATTTACTAATTCGTTTAATCTATTTGAAAATATTAACAGTTTTATAATTTCTTACATTATAAGTGATAAAGTTGTTTAGTTTTTTAAAATTTAGTTTGAAATTTTTTGTGAATATAATGGTCAATTTCTTATCTTTTATTCTCTTATATAATTACATAAAAATAGTGTTATATAAATGAAAAATTGATCTACCCATGAAATAGCTCGAACAATGCATAATGAATAAAGTTTACCTAAATATTTTCATAGTAATTTAGTAATAATATTATATATTTATATATAATAGGTTTTATTCTAGACCTTTGATGAAGAAAACCCTCTATAATTTTTTTATAAGTAGAAAATCAAAGTTAAGTTATTTTAATGTTTTTGTTGTAATGTTTATGTCTAGAATGCGAAGGAAAATTAAATTAGTATATATTATAAATTATTTCAAGTTTTCAATATTTTTTATTCTTATAATAGCAAATATTATATAGTTTATAATAAACATACAATGACTATTGAAGAATCTGGGAACATAATGTTTGACAACTCTTATGATGGTCAGAAATATTATTTGAAATTTTTTACAGATAATTCCATAGATTTTGGTTTTTATGAAGAAAAAATATAGACAATTTAATTACTAGGGGGATAAATATGATTATATATATGATTATATATACTATAGGATTAATAAATATTTCTCTATTGAATATGATATTATTAATGTTAGTTCTACTCTGAAAAAATAACTATGTTTTAAACAAATTTTATAACTCTTATTTTATTTAAAATCATGTTAATAATAATTCTTGTATTCCGTAAATGATGTCAATTGAATTTATTCTAAACAATATGAGATTAATAAGTTTATTACAAAAAATGTTTAGTATCTAGTTTTATTTCCATAAGATAATCAGGTAATTAGAACTCATTGAACCGATATAAGTATGTTAAAAGATTTTGTAAATATTTTCAACAATAAATTTAAACAAATTCCCAAGGATACTATGATGAAGAAAATATTGATTCTGATGAGTTATTTTCATCATCCATGTTAGAATCTATAAGAATATTTTAATAGTTTTTTGTGTTTTAATGGATTTAGGTTGTATCAAGTGGATCCTTGAGGATCATTCATAAATGTGTTTATATCTAAATATGTCTATGATAATCAAACCCTAGTTCTAAAATTAAAAATTTATTAATCATAAATTTATATTATATTATGATTTTATGGTCAAAAAAATAATATTTTGCTTGGTATGGGACAATTTATTTGATTATTTTAAATAATGGGTACCAGAAAGGTAATATTTCTCTTACTCTATTTATTAATTTATTTTCTAATGGAATTTAAATTTTTAAAATTTATATTGATGGAATATTTTTTGGTTGTAATAGTTAATTAATTTTTAATGATTTTTATACATTTATTTCATATGATATTGACATGATATTAATGGAATAATTAAATTTCTTTTTTGGGCTTTAAATCTCTTAAAAGAAAATCGGATATTTCATAATCAGTCCATGTTTAGTAAATATTTGATTAAAAGTATAATATTGATTCTAATAAATCTATGAAAAATACTATTATTCCATGTTCTATATAATATATTTATACTACTAGAAAATTTTGTTCATGTTAAATTTTTTAATGAATGAAATTTATTATTCAATATTTAGTTACATATTATCCCAATAACATATTTAGTGTTTTTCAATATGCAATGTTTCATGATGATCCTAAATAGTGTTGTATTAAATCATTGGAAAGAATAATTAGATATTTTAAATTTACCACTGACTCTATTTTTTTTATTTTAAGAATAATTTTTTTTTATTTAATATCAGATTATAACACTAATTTGGAGGTCGTAAAATTAAAATAAAATGAAAATCATATATGTGAAAATTTCTTGGACAAAATTTGATTTCTTTTTTATTATAATAAGAAATTAATTCCTTATTAATCTACTGATGATGTTGTGTATATTTCTTCTAGTAAATTTTGTTCTCAAATGTTTTAGATTAATAAAACATTATGTGATTTTTCTATTTATATAGATAAGATTTATATTTATTGTTATAATTAATATGAAATTTTTATTTCTATAAATGGTTTATAGCATTATAGAACAATTAATATTGATGTAAGATTTAGTTTTCTTATAGATATTGTGAATAAATATGATGATATTTTTAAATTTATTCCTACTAAGAATCAGCTGGAAAATTTCATTGCTAAGCCTTTATGATTTTTCAATTTTAATAAATTAAATTTGAAATTGTCATATTGGATGCTTCATTATTTTATATCTGTATGTGTATATGGGAGTTTCTAGTTCTTTTTGTTTACATACAAACAGAGTGGGGTATTTTTTTTACTTGTTGATATTTGTAATAAAAAATGGTAGATTTTTATGTTTTTTATTACATGGGGAGACTGATGTTCATGGATGCAATTAATATTAAGTTATTTGTTTTGTTGGATTTTAATCCCCCAAATTCTCTCATATGTTTTGTTTTGTTTTATTATCTGGAAATATTATTCTACATTGGCACTTTAAATATTCAATGATTTTTTGTTTAATTTTAATTTCTATCATGATTTAAGCCATTTAAACCCTTATATGTGAACTTTTCTAGAATTTGTTTTATATGAAATATATTTATCATGTATTATTTTTTGAGAAAATAATTCTACTATATTTAGTTAAAAATTTAAGCTATATTTGGATCAAAATATCATCTACTACAAGTTTAAATTTCTACTACTGTCATTACAAAATTTTTTCTTTCATCAGTTCAAAAACAATTATAATTCTATTTAAAAATTATGCTTATGTAATTTATAAATCATTTCAACAAGTAGTTTAACATGTATGATAAAATATGATCATAATTTATACTACTATTAGTTTAAAATATCATCTACTATCAATTCAAAATTTATACTATTTTAATATCATAATTTATGCCACTATCAATACAGAATTTATGTTTCCATTACTTCCAAAATATTTTACCATCAGTTAAAAAATATGATACCATTCGTTCCAAATCATTTTCTTGTTAGTTCAAAAAATATTCTACCCTAATTTTCAAAAAATTTCATTATTAGTTAAAAAAAATTGTTACCATAAGTTTGACGTTTTGAAACTATCAGTAATATGACATCTAATGGTAAATCAATTTTAGGTTCTTTCATTTCTTCTACCATCCCTATGTATATTTTTTTCAAAATTAATTTCATACTTTTTTAATGTTATATAACTCTATTTGTTTCTAAATTAATAATGAATTATTTTAATCCTATAGGAATTTATTTCAAAGTATTGAAATTTATATTTGGGGATTCATTTATACATATTATTCTCGTTATAGAAAATATTAAAATCTTGTTTAATTTATAAGGAAACATAATTTATGTTTCATGTTATGTTTATTTTAAATGTTCATTAATTATTTTTAAATGTATGTGAACATTTTCAATGTGCCTTCAATTACATAAAATTAAATTTATGGTTTTCATATTTAATGCATGAATTTACGAAGTATTTTTACATTGTTAACTCTCTTGATAGATTCATTGAAAATTTTTATAGAATATTATAGAATTGGTTTTAACCATATATTTAATTTGATTTACCTTTTTAAAATTAATCAAATCATTTGTTTAAATAAATTTAAATTATTTCTATATTTATGAAATATGTTTTATCAATAATAAAATTGGATATATCTTTTATTTATTTTTAGTGATTTTAATTGTTTACTTGATTTATATATTTGTTGTAGAATTGTAGAATTTATATAGAGGAATTAAAATATGTTTGAAAGATCATCAATTATATCTTAAATACTCTCTCTTTTCCAAGATAATAAATCTATAAACATTCAATTAATTTTAAAAAGTATAACTTCATGTTATATCTATTATTTATTATCTATATGATATCTCAAATGTTGAAATACATCATCTTTGACTAATACTACATTAAAAAGTCTATATGAACCAATACTCAAGAACAAATATATGTTCTTCTATCATTTTTATATTTTTCTCCTTGTATTTTTTCTCTAACACTTCTTCTCATCTCCCACATGTTCTTTAACATTTTATTTAAACTCATTAAAATTAAATTATTCTTATTCTTCTGGTTGTGATGATCACATTATAAATTCTGTAAAATTTGGGTTGTGACTAGAATTTTCTAAAGTTAGTGTTGTAATTGAGTTCATGAATCCCCATAAAAAGTCATGCGTCTTAGTTATCCATCCTCTGGAAAAAGTAGGTTTTAATTACGTTATGAATCCCCAAAAAAATATGTTTACTGAAAAATGTATCTCTCACCATGTAAATATTAATAATAGAGGACTTGGTCAAATTTAGACAGATCCACTAAATTTGTTTTTTAATTTATATTATATTAATTTTTTCAACCTTTTCTCTTAACATTTTCATATAGCCTATTCACCCCGAATTCATTTTTCTATTATTTCAATCCAAAAGTTCGTTTCCCATCCAATCAATTATAATTATACACGATATAACTAAGTGTTGGATGTTTGAAAAATTTATCATATATACACACTATACAATGTTGGGGGGAAATAGTGTAACCATCACTAGGCTATACTAATTTTTTGTGCAACTTATTATTTTATTAGATCACACAAATGATTATCCTTCCAATACTTAAAGGTGAAACTGGTAAATATTTTTCACTTTGTGTGTGTGTGTGTGTGTTTGTATGTGTTTTATATAATGGATTGAATATTGTACATGAGATCCATTCACCTCAACCATTGATAGTGACAAAAAAGAAAAAGGTATCAAAATATAAAAAAGTTTAAAATTCACTAAAACTAATCCACCCCGTAGAGATTAGTTAACCTCTAATTGTATTGAATATATTTTGAATTTCCTGAATTTAAATATTGTATGTTTCTCACTTATATTATAAGGATGTTATGTTTTGGTGAACAATTATATATTTTAAATTAGAATTCAAATTCTAAAAAGGCATTGATGAATATGAAAAATATATTGAGTAAGAAGATGAGAAATATGTTACTGTAGTCTAAAAATGAATAAGGTTTAGAAAATCTCATAAATTATAATTTTAATGATTGATCAAATTTATATGGATATGATATATCCATTCGACCAAAATATAATGATATATATGGAATTTATACATTATAAGTATAAAATAAATCAATTAATCATGAAATATGACAATGTTCTTATTAAAATTATCCATTAGAAGAAGAAAAAATTGAAATAATCATATTTAAATATATATTTCTATTGATACATTAAATATTATGATGAATGTATTACCATAATTATAATTTTCTATTATTTTTTGGATCCATGAAAGAATGGAGAAGTAGATCACCCATTATATAGGAGATGTGATATCCTCTTACATGAGTTTGTAAATTTATTTACCCTTGTTTTTAGAATAACATGTTAGAGTATTGTCTTGGGTATCTTCTACAGAAGAATGATTTTTGAAGCATATAGTGTTTTTTAGAGATAGAGAAGACCATGTGGTTTGGACAAGAGAATCATATATCATATATAAAACCACTACAGGGTTTTCATGGTTGGTCCAAACTATGTGACCACACATCCAAATATTAACTATTAAACATTTGGGATTTTCATTATCGGTGTATAGTAATATTTTTACTATATTGAAAAACCATATACTCCAACCAAAAGTATAATAGGGGAACATCATTACTCCTAACCATATGGCCTAGCCAAAAAATGTGTATGCAATATTAATTCCCTTGAATTTTTAATTAAAAAACTAGGGACCCCATTTATGGTGACAACAACCCCATTCATCCATAATATGATTATTTGGTATTTGAAGGATCTCAAGAACTTATATTGACTTCTCCAACCTCCTCTCTTGGAGAATAATAGTACAGATGATCTTGTTTGATCTCATTCAGGTATATTAATCTCCTCTAGTTTGGTTTCTCCTAACCTTCCCTTATATCCTCTTTATAGAAAAATTTATCATAATTTTATTTATTGATATAATATTTATCTTTATTGATATTTTATCTAGTATTGTTTCCTTGATCTCATTTTACATTTTTCTTCATTGATGGATCCAGTTATGGGTGTTGTGTGTTTTTATAGTACGGTTAAAGTAAATAAATTTTTTAATGTTTTATCCAAAAATTGAAACACTAATATCTTAATTTATTTGAAATGATTTTTTAATTGATTTAGAAACCAAAATTTGAGATTTACTTAAATTTGGTTTAAAAGGGAATGGAATTGTGAAAACATCTAAATTTTAATGGAATTGAAATTGTTGTTAAGATTTTGAGAAAAATAGTTTCTTTAAATGAAAGGGGATTTGATGAAATTATTTATTTTTTATATTTTAAAATATTTCTAAATAAAAAAATTTATTTGAAATGAAATGATATTAATGAAAAACATATTATTTTTTTGGGAATAAAAAGGAATGTTGAAAGTGAAATTGGTCATTTGAATGGTGAATAATGATATGGTATGAAATGATTATTTTCCAAACTATTAATTGATGGAGTGTTTAAAGAACATGTGAGCCTAGTCAGTTAGTGGTTTTTTATGATATGAATGATATGAATCAGACTCCCCGATAATGGGCTTATGTTAAAATAACTAACAAAACCAAGTTCAACATATTTTATCATAGTGGTTCACTAATAGGGTGTTGATTGATTTCCTATAATGAGTCAACTATTGGGGGGTTGATTCATGGGAGGCCACATATCATGATCTATGATGTTTGTGAATAATTTTGAGAATTATATTACTACTAAATAATGTACCACAATGCTTTGCATCATAGTTATATATTTTTATTGACCTAATTATGTATCCCAATTATTACTGAACATTGTAGTTCATGCCAACTATTTTATATAATTTTTTATATAAAATATTCTTTTAATACATTTTTTATATATCTTCCCTCTTTTGGGTTGAGATAATATTGTTTTTTTTTATTTTAAAATGTCTAACCATGATGTTATTTATATAAATTAATAGAATAAATGATTCATTTTTAGGTATTTTCTTGGGTAATATTTGGTGGTATCCTATGGGGATCCTTTACTGTCACCCTACATTCATTAGTGGGACTTTAAAAATTATCTTATGTCAGGTATAATAAAATGGGAAGTTCTAATTTTATTTGGTGATTATTCATGAATCATGGGACCTGGTGTGATGGAGGTGATCGACAGATATATGATATACTATTCACATGGGTTTTTAGAGATTACATCCTTCTTTAATATTGGTCATTTTGCCAATAAACTTTTTGGGTATTAATTTACCAACATTTCACTTGTACTTTACACATGAGGAGTGTTGAAATGTCAACTTATATCATTTACATTCCACTATTTTATAGAAAAAGAAATCTATATTGATCTTGGTATGATGACATGTGAAAGTTTCTAACCACTGGGTACTGGGAATTCCCTTCTTCTTATGTTAGGGCCATATCATGTACTATCGTACCAAGGAATTTGGAATGGTTCATGGAAATGTTCTATTAAATTGTAGGGTTGTTCATCATAACATAATATTGGTATTCAACTTGTGTTTCCTTCATAGAGAAAATCTAATAATTTCTGGACTTATTAGGTAGTTGTGTGAGAGTGTCTAGCCAACTCCAATCATAATGAGATCTAAGTCCCCATGCATTCTTGGGAAAATAATCATTGAGGAATAATTTTATCTTATTATATTCCTTTCCTAGGTTGTTTTGAGTTTATTGATATCACTATGAATCTTGATTTATTTGATTCTCTTTGTGTCATTTCTGATGATTCAGTGTTTTCTATTGATGTTGTAGAGAATTGTTCCACCAAAAAGTCATTTGAATATGAAATATTAGGAAGTTGATGGTGACTATATAAGTTGAGTCTCAGGATGAAACGGATTTTTTTGAAATAATAATGAATTATATCCAATATTTGTGACAAATATCTAAACATATTCCCATCTAGGTTCCAGTAATGCAACCATGAAGGGAAAAATCATAAAATTTTGTTAAATAGGTTTTTATTAGAATCCACCAACATTCTAAGTCATGTCCTCTAGAGGATGAAAAGTAGTTGAAAAATTTTGGTATTCTTTTTTATTTCTAGGAAACACCTGACATAATAATGATAAATTGTACTACCTTCGTTTTGGAAGGACCTATCCGTAGATAGTGGGATTTTTTATTAATGGAAAAGAAACATGTGGGTTGTGAGTTGAATGCTATTATGGTTATCATTAGGAAAAAATTCTATCCAAAATCTATATTTTTGGAAAATTATATTTAGTTTCTTAACCTTGAATAAGGTGACTGAACCATGAATCAATATGTGACCCATTTTTCTAAAAATTTTCAGTTTTCTCCTAAGGTGGTGATAATTCAGAATCTAATAGAATGAATGTTTGAGATTGGTCTTCAGGATGATAATTGATCCTATGTTTTCAGGTTTATGATCACGTAATATTTTTATTTTTTATATAAATAATGGATGGTTGATCTTATTCTGACAGGTAACTCAGGGTTGACATAAGTTCTTTTTTCTCAAATTTTCAGTTATGTTAATTCCATTAATGTGAAGAGAATGTGTGATGATTCACATAGTGGATCCTAATAGAAGTAATCATATATACCTCCTTTAATTCCTGAAAAGGGTCTTTTAACATTATTTTAGTGTGTAAATGTAGTTCATTGAAAGTGGGTATTCACTATAGAACCAAAGATATGTAGTTCATGTGGTTGTTTAGGTCACATGCAAATGTTTTTCCATATTGTTTTTTCTCAATGCAGGGGAATGTGTACATCTGCACAAAAATGCACTTTGGTGAAATAAAATTATTCATTATTTAAGGGTATCCATCCATAGGAATATGGAATAAAAATTATTCACATATTGGAAGATTCTCAAGAGGAAGCTCGTAAGAGTACGACGATAGTTTGACGTACTATCACTATAGCTTCATCTTTATTGACTGATTTGTTTTATATTGGAGCATATGACATGTTTAAATCCACTTTTTTTTTATTTCATCTAAATATTCTCACAGATATTTTATTCATATGTAATAGATACTTCTATACACCTCATAATGAGGAGATAGCAATGTCCCTAATATCCCTATTTCATTCTATCCACACTAGTGATTACATTACCTAGAGTTTTTTATTTCCCAAAATAGATCCTCTTGATGTCATTTTTCGGTTGAATTGGATTATTTTTCATAAATAATGATTAATTTTTTTCTACAACAGGCCTCTTATACCATACCTGATGGGGTCTATTATGTTTTTTTATAGAGAATGGGACCCGAGTTAAATTAATTAAAAAATTTATTATCTAGAATTGGTATGGGTAATATAGATGTTTTCATTAAAATTTGATTGAGAAATTTTGAATGGTGATATCCCATGAGTTTTTATTGAGTTTCACTACATTTTCTATCTAACTTATATATATTGCCACTAGTAAGAGATGAATAGTTTTCTACTAATTTTGTTCCTAGTACTCATCTAGGTTCTATTCATTATAATTATATTACACCAAATATATTGAAGGATTTGAAAAATCTGTTGGATGATTTTCTAGAGAAAGGATCTATTTGACAGTGTATCTACTTTGGTGGTAACTGTTCTATTTTAAGTGAATGATGATGAAAAAATAATTCTCTATTGTGATGATTAAAAAAAATATAAATAGAGTTATGAATTTTAACAAGTATTTATTTCATTATATAGATGTTTATTTTATTAGTTAAAAGTACTGAATTATTTCATAATGATTGATCTTGGATCTGGTATCACCAGTTGATAATTAAAGATCCAAATATCCCAATTTCTACCATTAAGAGTAGGTATAACCAAGATTATTACATTTTTTGTACCCTTTGGTCTAACCAAATATCCTTCATTGGATATAGATTTGATGAATAGTATAATTAAAAAGTACATTGATCTGTTTGGGGTGTTGTTTTTAGAAAAAATCATATTTATTCTAAGGGTGTGGAAGACTAGGTGAGTAATTTGAGATTATCTCATGTAATACTTAGATATCATTGAATTTACACTAGGATTTCGAAATTTAATTTCGGGATTTGATAAGTGACGTTCATGGGATTTCTAATCTCAGAACATGGTAATTTTGTTGATCTTTAAAAGGTGAAAGTTATACAGATATGGTAGAAACCACATATTTTTTTCTAGATTCAATAATTATTGTTCCTAATGGGATATTATATCATGTTAGTTAATGATTTATCAAATATGGATTCCCCAATTATAGGTCTCTCTCTAAAGGAAGTCATGTTCTTTTTTTGGTAAGAGATTTCAAAGTTATTTTGATAAGAAGAAATTTATTTTGACATATGAACCAATTTTTAATCCTCTTGAGGATGGGAAAATATATGTTGTCTTCAATGATGCATTAGTATTGGATTTGTGTGACATCATATGTTGGGTGATCATGTGGCAGTCAATAGTTCATGACAACTTAGAACACAAGAGGAGAAATATCGAACCATTGATATTTAAATCATAGTTGTGAATAGTTATTTTAATAGTTATCAATATTAACATGTCTGAGAAATATTTACCATTTATTTTGACCAAAAAATCATGATTTAAATATTCTATAAATAAAATGTGATCCTTCGGTAGAGGCATTCAGTGGAATACCTACAATCCTTTTACATTAACATTACATATACCTCCAACAAGGGGAATGTTGTTATATATTCTTTAAACATGAAAACTCTAAACTAGACTATCAATAAGTCATCAAAATATTGGAATATGATGGATCTATTTCCTCATTTGTAGTTTATATCATTATATTATTTTATTAATTTTTTAAGAAAAAACATTTAGTTGACCTACCCCCGCCTAGTGATAATTCTTTTGGATCCGTAGATTGATTATGAACTATTTGGAATTAGGGACTCCGTTTTTATTAATAATAAAATCAGTGATATTTCATTCTCTTATTTAGGTATCCATTTTTTATATAACTAGTAAAATATAATTTTTCTTGTATGAAATTGCATGATGGGGGATTTAAAGAATTCATAGTGGGTGGTGCACCCTAGAACCATGATGATCTTCTCTGATATGCAGATATGATTCTTATTTCCAGGTATGAGATGAGACATCACTAAATCTGTTTCACATTGATATGATTTCCCACAAATTAAACCAAAACACCATATACCTTCAGGCTTTCTTCATCCACTATTAGATCTAACATGGAAGTGGGATAATATTTCTATGGATTTCATGGTTGGGTTGTCACTTACCCCGAATGAAGAATAATGTGATATAGATTTTGATTGATAGGTTCCCTACATCGGATCACATTTTACCCATTTGAGATAAAACCAATGTTTAGGAATTGGTAAGTCTCTAAGTGAAAAAGATAGTTATATTATGTGGAGTTCTTGCTCCTATATTTTCTAATTGGGATTCCTAATTCACTTCTAATTTTTTGAGAGGCCTCCTGGAGGTGTTCTGAACCCATTTTATATTAAACATAGAATATAATCCACAAATGGGTGACTAGATAGAATGATAATTATTGATCATGAAATACATGGTATGTTCATGATCTATCGACTTTAAGGGATCATGGGATGTCCATTTTAGACTGGTTGAGTTTTCTTACAACAATTATTACTAGTACACTATCCAAATAGATGCTTTTGATAGATTTTATAGTTACACCTATGGGTCTATACTTTTTTGGATAGATAATGGTGAGTATTCCATATTAGGACCAAGTTTTCTTTAAGAGATGATGGTCAATATTCAGTTGATTCATCGAATAATGGTAACACCATAGAGCTGGTATAAATCCTATATTTATTATCATTGATAACCATTGGAGTACTTAGTTTTTGATAAGGTGTTCTTGAGATTTTCACCTCATTTGGTTCCCTAACCTCTAGGAAAATAGGGAAATCTTAGGTTGAGTTTTTTTTGGTTATTTTTAGATTTTTGGGCAGGTGGGGAAGGTGTCCAATTATTTGGAACTTCCATGAAATTAGAATTTGATCTGAAATGTGTTTCACTTATTTCTACATTATAAGTACCTTTTTAACACTTTTCATATCCTGATCAAGGATGATCATGTTGTTGAACCAAAGGTATTGTTGACTAAGTATCCATTTATGATTGCTGATTTTAATAAAAATATTTTTTATTTGAAAATGATATCATTTTTCTATGTACTATGGAATCATGGTTCCAATTCACATGATAAATGAAATATTCAAGTACATATAAGATATATGTGGCCACATATCATTGATATGGAATCTTTCTAACATGATTTGAGGGACAAAACTGTTTATGGGGTAGAGGTTATAAAATCCCCTTACTTGATTTCATGTACTTCCTGTAGAGGCACATAGTTAGGGAACATGGTGAATTATAACCATACAGACCACCCATAAAACAATGGACATAGTTTTTAATTCTCCTAAATTTTTAATTAAAAATATTATGACCCTCGTTTAAGGTACGAAAAATTCCCATTCAAGCATAATATGATTCCTTAGAATTTAGAGGCTCTCAAAAACAGAATCTAGCTCCTCCAACCTCCTCTCTAGGTGGATTTAAGTGTCTTTGATGTCATTTGATCACCTTACAGAAAGTGAATCTTCTCTCATTTAGTTTCCATACATATTACTTGTACTCTTATTTAATGGGTTATATATCATTATGTTATTGATAAATCTATTATTTATTTTAATAGAACATGATTCCAAGTTTGATTATTTGATTTCATATGCCTTCATTCTTCCTTGGTGGATATTGTTTTAGGTGTTGTGTGTTTTGATCATGTGATTAATGTTAGGTGATTCCATAATACTTCACCCAAAATTTAAAACCCTAATTGGTTGATTTATTTTAAATTATTTTTCAAATAATTTAATAACCTGGACTTGTGATGATCTGATTTTTCATTCAAAAGGGAATGTTAGTGTAAAAATAACACCATTTTTAATTGAATTGAAATTGTTTTTTGTTTTTTGAGAAAAAATGATGGGTTGAATTTAAAATAAATTTAATGACATTATTTGATATTTATTTTTAACAAATTTTAAAAAATTTAAAAAATGATTTTAAATTATATGAATTTAATGAAAAACTATGATTTTGTTTTGAAATAAAAGAGAATTTTGAAATTAATATTTGGAATTTAAACAGCGAATGGTGAAATGATTAGAAATTACTAATTTTACCATTATTTATGTATTGATAGTTTGAATCACATGTGATCCTGGATATTTAGTGAGTGATTAGGATAAGCACACTTGGAATCTGACTCTCTATCAATGGATTGATGATGAAAAACCTAACAATCCCTTGTTTGTAATGTTTTATCATAGTGGGTACCATAAAGGGATACTGATTGATTTACTATTACGGTTCCATTGATGGGGGTTTCTATTCAAGTATTTAAGCATATATTAATACATGATGATGAGTATGAAGTATGAGGATCCTATTACTTGAAAATTCTATATTGCAAGACTAATTATCATGGAATTTTGTTTTGTTTGACCTGATTATGCATGTTAGTAATAATAGACCTATTTTTTTCATTCTATATCTTTTATATAAATATTTTATATAATATTATCTTTTAGTGATTTTGTATATATCAACCATATTTTGAGATATGATCAGGTTTTATTGGAAATATATAAACGCATTTACTTTTTTTATTTAAATTGAATGAATACATGATTTATTGATATAGAATTTCTTATAGAATATTTTGTGCTATCATACTGGGATATTTTTTTCACATCATACCTTTTTTGGTGTTTGTAAATTTTATTATTACTTTTCTATGAAAAGGAAATGTGACTCTTGGAGGTTCTAGTCGTAATTTAATCATGGGGCCTATAGTGATGGAGTTGACTAGTGGAGATGTGATCCAACTATTTCCTGGATTTTCAGAGATTACTTTCTTTTTTATATATTGTTTATTTTGATGATGCATTGTTTGGGTATTTTTTTACTAATTTCATTCTAGTATAATCTCCACAACGAGTGTTGAGATACAAATTGAATCATTTATTTTCAGAATCATTGTGGGAAAATCATAACTAATGATCTTAATACGATATATAGTGCTTGTGACTAACCCATGAGGATCAGTAATGCGCTTTGGTATTTCTCAAGGTCAGTGAGGGGATCATTAAACCTTGTAAATCAGGCTATTTTGTGATAGGAGAATCAAACAACATGGATAAATCTTAAAGGATACAACATTTAGCTATATAAATATTTTTATTCATGTTAGATATAGTAATGAAATAACATTGGATATTGAAAATAATCAATCAATCTTTGAAGTATAGTGGATCAATATAATTAATGTATAGAATTATGTCTCTAAGGAATTTATTGGGAAAGAATCATTCAAGGTATGAATTTTACAAATACTAGACGAATTTTTAATGTGTTCTTCACTATTATGAAATGTTTCGAAAATAGAAGGTTTGAAGGACAATGCAAGGGACTTTTGTAGTGGCGTTGAGAAGTAATTGATGGAAGGCTCTGTGATTACAACGAGCTCTGTGATCTGAAAATTGTCATGGTGCTTCATGATTTTTGACATAATTTGGGTGGAAATTTTAGAGTTTCACGTTTTGAGATGACGTGGCGCTGGCTACACATGGAAGGTTCAAGGGTCGGTGGAATCACCTATAAGTAGGCCTCAACCCCTCGAGAGAAGTAGATAGTTTTCCTAGAAAAAATTATTTCTCTTGGATTGTGAAGGTGGTTCACAAAGGAAGTGATATTCACGACTAAAGGACCTTCACGATGGATAATTTAGCTCTGCAAAAGTCGTGTGCTCTGCATTGGCTCAGTGAGATTTGTGAAGGAAGTTGCTCTGCATCGACTTGAGCTCCGCGATAGCCTGAGATCTGTGAAGGTGTGAGCTTCATGAATAGGTAGGGACTTCGTGAAGTCTTGTTTGAGCTTCGCGAAATTGTGAGCTTCACGACGTAGGGTGCTTTGTGATGGTACTTTCTAAAGGATATTACTCGGTGGTTTGGGTAAAAGGGGTATTCATCTGTGGATGATATTTGGACTTCAATATATCATCTACATATAGTGGAGGATGCATTCATTATTGCTAATGAGGAAACCTATAGTTCTAAAACTGTGAGTGGATTTTCTGAAGAAGTAGTGAGCTCACTTTAGTTGAGAGAGAAGTGAGTTCTCAAATAGTGAGTTCTTTTAAACCAAGAGGGATAGTGAGTCTGCTTCGAACATGTAAATAGTAGTTCTCTTATAGTGTAATCGGTATATCAGAACACTGCTATTGTATGCTCTTTGGACTTTTCCTAGTGAGGGTGAACCATATAAAAATTAATGTGTCATGTGCATGATTTAAGGTTTATTCATACTCTGCAATGCCAAGAAGAGAGATGAGTGTTTTTTTCTAACAATAAAACAAGATCAAAAGGGAAAATTATTTTAATCTGTCATACCCTAATTCACCCCCCTCAAGGTATCTATCCTAGTGAACCAAACAATCATTATCAGAGGAAAAGGTTGATATCAGTGTTTCTCTCTAAAATAGAGGTCATAATCACAAAGGTATACCGATCTTCGACGGGAACAATTTCCAGCTATGGAAGAATCAGATACAACACTACTTCCGAACATTGGGAATGGATGTATTCACAACAGCAATGCATGGAATAACAACCGATATTAGTAGTGGATCATTATCAGAAGTTTAGCATAGAAAATTGGATGATGATTCCAATGGAATTAATGATTTAGGGGGATCCCTATCCAATGTTATCTATACGAAGGTGATGTCATTCAAAACATAAAATTCCATGTGGGAAAATCTATTAAATATATATGAAGGATATACAATGGCCAGGGAAGCAAAAATGCAAGTGTTGTGGAACAAGTATGAATATCTAATAATGAACACGAATGAATCTATTGATGTATTATTTAAAAGGGTAAATGTTGTAGTGGAGGACATGTGAGGTCATGGAGAAGTTATTGACAACATAATGATTGTGAAGTGCATCATATAGAAAATTCCACCTCAGTTCAATCTGAGAGATTCAGTTTTGAAGACAAAGACCCAAAAGTTCTAACGTTGCATAACCTGCACAACACCCTTGCTTCATATGAAATCAGAAATAATGATAACGATGCTGTGGGAAAGGGGAAGCACAAAGAGGTGTAATTCAAGGCCATGAAGAAGCTCACCATTGAAGATTATCAATAAGAAGAAGATATAAATTAAGTAATGCCATTCCTTTCATCAAAACATCAAATAGGAAAATAAAATTTTAAGGGGAAACTTCCAGTAGAATGCTTTATATATGGAAATATTGGACACCTTGCGGCAAGGTTCCCTAAGAATTTCTAAGAAGAACATGAGGATGAAGTAGATATTACAAAGAATAAGTCATCATCCTATGTGAAAAGCTAAAAACAATTCATAAGAAATTTTTTTAATAAAAAGAATACCCTTTGACCAGAATGTGGCAGTTCAGATGAGTCTGAGGCTGAAGAGGTTGAAGAGATGGAGAACTGCAAAGGTCATGGAGAAAATGCTATAGTGGCTGCTGAAGGTAGTTCGTAGAAGAATAATTAAAGAGAATATAGTGAATAATAAGATGATGTTGAGGGAAGAGTTTATATAAAAGCTGAGTTAGAGACTTATCTTGAGGAGATAGATCTTTTGATAGCCAAAACAATGTAAGCCAACAAAGTTGTTCATAATAGAAAACTCTATTTGTAGCAGCAGGGAGATGAGAAGTTTGAGTTGATAGAAAAGTTGAGAAACTCAAGTCATCAACACCAAAGGACTCAAAATCAATTAGTGAGTATGAAATCAAGATTTAAGAACATAAAAGTGAGATCGATGGATTTAATAACAAAAGGAAAGATAGAACCAAGCGTATTGGAGAACTTAAAGGGGAAGTTTTCAGTTTTAGGAAAAAGGTTGAGGATCAAAAAAATCATGACTTCTACTAGGATATCGATAAATAATGTAACTCAGAATATTGAGAATATGAAAGCGGATAATAGTGGTTAATTAGAAAAGAAGCATCAATTATGTTCTTATGCTAAGGATGACAGGTGGCTTGATCAAAAACAAAAAGCTGTGAAAATTGAAGTCAGACTGCAAGAACCCATTCAGAGATTGAAGGTTGATTTGGGCACAAAGAAGAATTAGAATATTCCAAGATCCAATGGGGAAAATCGCAGTGTAGAAGTGACACAATGTAATGAAAATTATATCAGGTGTTATTGTTTTGGAATGATGGAACATTCACAGTACGTGTGTTCCATAACCAAGAGATATCGAAGGGAACAAAATAGAGGTGGTAGACAATGAGAGAATAGTTCCATAGAACATTCTTCAAATGACACTCTTTTTGGTGTAGAGGATTTGGGCACATGGATAGGTACTGTACTTCGACCATACAAAGGAATGTTCCCAAGAGGATTCAAAATGTTTGCAAGCAGCAGATCAAAGAACTAACAAGGGAGTTGAAAATGAAAAACAGATGTGTAAATTTGCAAGATGAATCTGGTCCATTATTTTCTGAGAAAGATCAGAAGTCTCAATCTGTGTCGTTCCTAGTGTGAAGAAAAAAAATATAGACCATGAAGAAAAATGATGAGAAGCCAGTTGTGGAATAAATTTCCCTTAAAGCATCTGACCGCTCTGGTGTGTGGATCCTTGACAGCGGCTGAACATCTCACATGAGAGTTAATAAGGATCTGGTTATAGGCGTAAAATATGACAAAGAATGAGTTGTCAAGTTTGGAAATGATGAAGGTCTGAATATTATTGGCTCAAGAAAAATGATGTTTGGGGGAAAAGAGATGAGACATGCTGGTGTCTTAGTAGGAGAATGCCTCAGTCACAATTTATTTAGTTTCAGTCAACTATGTGACTCAGGACATTCGATAAGGTTTATGATAAATATGTTTATCTCCATTGGAAGAGATGGGGAAGTAGTTCTATAGGTAAAAGATAAAAGGGGAATCTTTACCTGGTATGTGGAGAAGAAGATATGTGCTTTCTGTCCGAAGAAGAAGAAAATAAGTAGTCACATAAATGACTTGGTCATCTATGCCAACCATCCTTAAAAGATCTGGTAAAATTTGATGTTGTAAGAGACCTCCCTAAGATATCACGTGATCATACTCACATGGGCGATGCATATCAACAAGGGAAGGTTATCAGAAAGACGTATAAGTCAAAGGAAAAGAAGTCAATAAGAGTGATTGAATTGGTGCATGTGGATGTTTTTGGGCCTATCACGCCAAGATCAATTAACGAAAAGTGGTTATTTATTCTTTTCCTTGATGAATATAGTAGAATGGCATGGGTATTTTTTTATCACCCAAAAGTACGATATGTTTAGCTACATAAAATAGTACCAGAGGGAGTGAAAAAGGATTCTTGGACAGAAACTTCTGATGTTTCATACTGATAATGGTGCCGAATTCACAAACATCTAGGTGGAATACTATCTTGAGAAACACGAGATAAGGTATAAAGTTTCCTCAAAGTGAACTTCCCAAAAAAATGGAGTGGTTGAAAGGAGAAATCGGATCATCAACAACATGTCCAGAATGATGCTTATAGAAAAAGTCCAACAAGAGAATGTTTGGAAGGAAGTAGTTTTGAGGTTGGTCTACATCTCTAACATGTCCTTATTGTGCCTAAAAGAAGGAAAGACTCCATATGTGATGTGGTATGGAAAGACACCAACAGTGAAATACATTAAAATATTTCGAAGCAAACGCTTTATCCTCAAAAAGGAAAAACATAGGAAATATGAGTCATGAGTAGATGAGGGGATATTCCTTGGATACTCATGAAAAAACAAATTATATAAATGCTTTCAAAAAATTATTGGAAAATTAGTTGAGAGGAATGATGTAACTATAGTAGAGAATGAGGAGATCAATCAACAGTGCACTAAACAATTTCCTGATGATAGTGATGAGTAAGAAAGCAATGCAGGGGGAGAATAAGTGGTTGATATTGATTCAGAAGAAGATACTAACGATGATCAAGAGGAATTAAAATCCATATATGCACGAAAGCCAAAGATTCCAACACAAATTGATAGGCAGGTTATCATTGGTTATCAATCAGCTCCAGTTCAGACAAAAGAATGAAATCACTGTAGCAGACATCTTTCTTATCTCAGGTTGATCTGAAATGCTTCAATGATGAAACTGTAGATGAAAACTGGTGTCAGACAATGAATGAAGAGCTTGATCAGATTGAGTATAATAAAACATGGGAGATTGTTTCGAGGCAAACAAAGAATAATTCTATCAGGACTAAATGGCTCTATCGCAAAAAGATGAATGTAGATGGAATAGTGATTTGGAACAAATCACAACTAGTGTGAAAATAATTCTCCTAGATTGATGGAATATATGTTGTAGAGAAATTTTCACCGGTTGCGAGACTAGAGAAAATTAGATTATTCCTAGCTATTATAGTGCAACGAAAGTTCAAAGTTTTCCACATGGACATCAAATCTTTGTTTTTGAATGGGGTTCTGGAGGAATAAGTGTATATTTTGAAGCCAAATGGTTTTCACATTCATGAGGATGAGAACAAGGGTTGCAGACTGATGAATGTGTTGTCATGGCTGAAACAAGCACCAAGATCACGGTAATCATAGCTTGATCAGTAGTTAAAGAATCTTGGTTTCTAGTGTGGTGGAGTTGATTACTATGTCTATTTCCACTACAATAGTAATCAAAGGATAATGGTCCCATTTTATGTCGATGACATAATATTCGGTGGATCAGATGAAGCTCAGGGCAGAAAGTTCTCCAAATTCATGAAAAGTGAGTTTGAAATGTCAATGATTGGAGAGAGAACATTTTTTCTTGGTCTACAGGTGACACAAGGAAGGAATGGAACATTAATTTTTCAATCCCAATATTCCATGGAGGTTTTGAGAAGATTTGGAATGGAAAATTCAATGGAGATGAAGACTCTGGTTCCTACCCGGATGAAAATGTCCAAACATTAGGATGGAAAGGTAGTTAATATCACAGAATATAGGAAAATAATTAGATGTTTTCTATACCTGACTACCACAAGGCCTGACATTGTATTCACCACCATCCATGCAGCAAGATATTAGAGTAATCGTAAGGAAAGCCACATGATTTCAGTGAAATGAATACTTTGGTATATCAATGGAATGGTGGAATTCATCTTGATATATACTGACAAATCTCTATCAGATTTATTGGGATTTAATGATTTTGATTGTGCCGGTTCAATAGATGATGAGAAATAAATTTCAGGAGGTGCATTCTACATGGTTGTATTGTGTGTTTCTTGGCTAAGAAGAAGAAATATTTCATTTCATTGAGCTCTTCAGAAGGAAAGTATATTATCACCACTGAGTCTTGCACAAAATTATTATGGAAGAAGTAGTAGCTTGATGATATGGGAGTTAAGGTGAAGTCTTTGTTTGTAATCTATTGAGATAACTCAAGTGCTTTCAATCTCACCAAAAATCCCATCCATCACTCAAGGACAAATCACATTGAGCTAAATTATCATTTCATCAAGGAGAAGGTTGATCATGGAATCGAGAAGTTGGAGTATGTGCCTATAGAGTTTCAGGTTGTAGATATTCTGACAAAGACCTTACCCAAGGACGCTTTTGAGAGGCATCGACTGGCTTGGGGAGTCCAGTCAACCCCCCACACTTGAAAGAATGTGACTGAGGGTCCCCCCTCTCCCTAAGGTATGGTATGTATTTCTGTACTATGATAATCTCTTTTCTTTCCAATGTTTCAGACCACAATGGAGTGACCTTTGGGTTTTTTGAAAAAGGGGGAGAAATAGTGACTCCTAGGCGAGATACAATGGCTAAATAAGGGAAACTATTTCTTTGTCGAACACACGGGGAGAAGCTGACAGGTGGAGTAGTGAGATAGGGGGAGTAATGAGATAGGGGGAGAGTTTTAAATTTGATTATGCTAGAAGTTATCGATCTAATAATAGATATCACAACAACCCTAGATCGTGATTAAAGAAGAACAATGATGTTAGAAATGTGTAAGAAGGCTTCCAGCTATCACCAATTGGTATCAGTGCGATATCAACAATTGAAATCAGTTTTAGAAATTGGCATCAGTTGGGTGTCAACAGTTTGTGGTAGAAATGATGTGATTAATTGATTATTTTTTCATTTACTCTAGATTCTCATGATTATCATTTCTCGTGTGGGCTTAGAGTATGTGGTGAGTGAATCTATAGTCGCTATCTAACTCACAAGAGGTGAAGGATGGTTGATGACTGAAGGATCTTTAGAGAGGTATCCAAGTGCAGAGAATCATTATGAGAATAGTTTTCAACAAACCTGAAAGAAGGAGAATGTTGGGCAGAAATCCATCACGATATCATTGCAGCATTTTTGGGTATGTTGTGTTTGTTGACAATGCAGGTTTCCATGGTGAATTTTTGATCTCTATAAATTTTATTAACAATTCATGTTGAAAATTAACTATGAAAAAAATGGATGATCTGGAGGCGATAAAAAAGAGAATATACAAGGTGGCGTCATTTCCCAGTGTTTTCCTAATTTTTGGGGTCAAAAATTTGGAGTTTGGTGAGCATCATGAAATATGAATTTCCTTGAAGATCTCATCAAAACATGGATTGACATTAGTTTTGTAAAGATAGGATTCATGGATTGGATTTCACAAATTCAAGTAGAATGTTGATTGTGTCCATCATGATTATGAAGAGTTTCTCAAATGGCAGAGGTGAAGTGCAATGTGAGGGAGCTTCACGGAAGCGACGTGATGTAATTGACATAGTGCTTCATGATTATGAAGAGCTCTTCAATCCACAAATTGCCGTGTTGCTTCAGGATTTTGAAAAAATTTCAGCAGAAATTTTAGATCATTGTATTTTGAGATGATGTGGCGCTGACTTCATGCGAAAGGTTTGAGGTTCGGTGGAATCGCCTATAAATAGGCCTCAACCCCATCGAGGGAAGTAGAGTGTTTTCCAAGAAAATTTTGTTACTCTCAGCTCGCGAAGGTGGTTTGTGAATGTAGTGTACTTCACAATGGAAGGATCTTCGTGGTGGCTAATTTAGCTCCGCAAAAGATGTGTGCTCCACGTTGTCTAAATGAGCTTCACGAAGGAAGTCACTCTGTGATGACTTGAGCTTCACGACGGGAGAAATCTCCAAAGGTTTGAGCTTCACGAAAAGATAGGAACTTCGCGAAGTCTTGTTTGATATTTTTTAAATTGGGAGTTTTGCAAAGTTGGGTGCTTTGCAAAGGTACTTCCCAAAGGTTTTTCCCAGCTGTTACGGAAAAGTGGTGTTCATCAATGGATGAAATTTATACTTCAATAGAGAATCTACATACAGTGGATGATTCATTCATTATATGTAATGAAGAGACCTACATGTCTATAAACTGTGAGTTGATCTTTTGAAGAAGCTGTGAGCTCACTTCAGTTGAGAGAGCGGTGAGTTCTAAAATTGTGAGTGGTTGTAAACTAGGAGGTATAGTGAGTCCACTTAGAACTTGGAAAAAGTAGGGAGATTATAGTGGAATTTCTTCATTGGCACACTGCCGGTGTATTCTCCTTGGACGTAGCCTAGTGATGGTGAACCAAGTAAATTTTTTTGTGTCTTGTGCATGATTTAAGGTTTATTCATACTCTACAATGGGAAGGAGATAGAGGAGGGTTTTTTCTAATAGAAAGACAAGATCAAAAGGTCCAGGTGTTTTAATGTGTCATACCCTGATTCACCCCCCTCTCAGGGTATCTAGTATAGTGGACCTAACATAATTTTATAATAATATCATTCATTGTAATCAGATATGAAAAATAGAAATGATTTCCAGAATTCACAATTGTAGAAAAATATAATATTATCAAAGATCTTGACATGTAGTGACAAGAGAAGATTAAAATTCATGAAAAATATGTTTAATGGATTAATTTGTCAAGTGAAGAAAATATTAAGTAAAATTAGGATGAAATGGGTATTTTTCAATTTTAAGAACAATTTTTTTATCTCGCTCTAGAAAATATTGAATATTCTCAAGCTATATATTCAAAAGTAGTTAATTAAAGATGATTTGTTTCCATAAACAATTATAAGGATGATTAATCTATTAAAAGAATCATTTTTATTTTCAATGATATCACTTAACATTTTTATGGTCTTTATCAAGTGGATATAAAGAATGTGATTTCATACATATCTTTTGGTAATTATTTTTATAAATCAGTTTACATGGATATTGATTGTTTAAATATAGAATATGGACAATTATAGATAAATAAATGTGACATAGAGTCTATCACCCTGTATTTGGTGGATATAATAAGAATCATGGTTGTTGGTTTACCAATAACAGTCCAACACATGATGAAGAATTTAAAAAAATGATATATTATAAAATTTTGATAGCAAGAAGTTTTAAAAAGAAGATCATGATTTTTTGGGATATGTTGATGCTAGCATAATTTTGAAAACTATGATTTGTATTTTTAATTAATCTTTAAAATTATTATTATTATTGGAATACCATTTTAGGGTGGGATGATTAAACTAGAGAATATGATACAACCACATATGAATAAGAGAAAACAGTTAAGTTCAAACAGATATAAGATTCTTTGACTTATTTATGATTTTTTGGTAATGAGAAAAAAATTAAGACCATATGAGGTGAATGAATAAATTTCATCAATGAAAAATAATTTTAATGGAGGTGACAATATAATAACGGTTATGTAGATTACAAAGAAGGATGATGTTTCATCCCTGGGTAGTGAACCGATGATGTTAAATAATGGTGAATAATCTAAGATATCTCTCGAGAATAAAAGAACCCATAGGATGTCATATGGGGAACCTAGATAGACTACAAATAATCCAAAAAATATTTTAGTAATTTATCAAGTAGATTTGTTAAGGGAAATAATGTTGGAAGAGGTTTAATCAATTTTTAATGGTACAAACTTCTCATAAATAAATATTACATCTTAATATTAAAATATTCATTACATAACCTAATGATCCATGATGGAATAATTTAGGTATATTTCATTTAAAATCTAGGAATAATAAACAACTATTCCATATGTGAGCTATGTCTCCCCTACAATGTTATTCATAAGTATAACTATTTTTAGACATATCGCACATAATACCTTTTATCATAACATGGGGAAAGGAAACATAAGAAAGGATGAGATTATATTCTTAGTAAGGGTAAAAATGTGATATATCCAAATATGATGAACACATGTGTATTAGAGCTGGAGAATAATATTCATGATATTTACCCTACATATAATAGATCATAAAATATTGTCATGACATAAAACATGGAATTTTATAATACATGAATCATAATGAAATAAAATGACATGAACCATGAGAACATAATATTATAATAAATAATATTTTTTTTCATACACATATGAAAAGAAAATCAGTTTCTTATTAGTTAAAATATAATTTATAATACTATCCCAGTGGAATGGGTTCACTCCCCAACCCATCATAGTAGTCATGTTACACTCCAAAGACTATCATAGTTAACAGAGTCCCTTAATAAACTATGTTCACTCCCCATTTGAGTTTTATACATCTCAAGATATATAAATATTTAACAAATGGATTAGAGGGATATATACTCCTTAACCATCACAAAATGAAAATCATATATATTTGTTCCCTAATATAATACTAAACTCATCATATCAAAATCCATGAAATTAAAAGGGTTTCATATATATATCCTCATACCATAACTGGTGGAAAATAAAAATTTTTAATAATCATTTCATTATTTCATCAAATCATAACCCATTGATAAATATATGGGGTTCATAATCTTTTTTTCATGGTATATCCAATGGTAGAGAAATGGGTTTCATAAATATCCTGTTATCAAAAACATAAACCATTAAGAGAATGAATAAGAATTATATCCTTGGATTATATCTGTAGTCAAGAATAAGTAAAATAAAATTATTTCACATTATATATGAAATTATTTAGAAATATTATATGGAACATTTCTTGATGAAAATATCATTCCCTATTTGAAAATTACTTTTTCATGACAATAAACATTTTTCAAATCCATTACCTTGGAAATAAAATTAGGAACATATAAAGTAATCATTAAAGATAATTTAAAATATTTCATGAAGAAAATATCCTCTTTTTTTGGAAAATGTATTTTTAATACATTAAAATTTTTTAGAATCATTTAATTTGAAAATAAACACTGAATGTTATAAAAGATACTTTATGTGTCATTTAAAACATTTTTAGGAAAATATTCTTTCCACATTGAAAAAAATTAAAATATGAACCATTTTAAAAATAATTTTCTTATAAAATAACCTTAAAACAATAATTTTTATTTAAAATAACATTAAAAAAATTTAATTGAATTATTACAAACAATTATTTGGTAGTGATGGAAAAAATATTATTTATTCCATATATGTAAAAATAGTGATTCTTTTCTCATTTTTTGTAAAAGATAGAAAGGAATTGTTTAGAAAATGTTATGAATATTCCTTTCATTTTTTTGAAATTAAAACGTGGATAAAAAATTATAAATTAATAATTTGTAAAATTATAAAAAAAATTATGAAACCATTTTCAGGAAATGTGATTTTGGATGAAAATGGATTTTTAACTGAAGAGAGCAATGATGTTATGTTGTAATCAAAACCTTTTTTTTAAAATCCTCAGTATAGATATTTATTAAAATGTATTGAACATATGTATTCTCAAGAAATAACCATATAAGATTAAAATTAATGAGTTTATTGTGAAATATTTCATAATATTTCATCATTATAATCATAAACCTAAACAATCCTTATAAATGTTGAGATCATATTATAAAACCCTTACCACTTTGGTAACATTTAATTATAAGACAAAGATAAAGAATAAAATTAAATAAAACATAAAATATTATGATAATAATTAAATTAATGATATTAAATTTCAATGGGTCTATATATACACCCCATAAAATAATATAGATGTAAAACATAACATATTTCTCGGAGAAGGAAAATTCAGAGACAATCCATTACTACTTTTGTAACTTTTGAAATGAAACCCCCATAAAAGGTAGGTAATAAAATAGATATTTAAATACCAATAATAATTAGTTCAATATTCATTAAGTTAATTCATGATTATGTATATACACAGTATAAAATAAATATATGTTTAATATGGAATCTGTCACATTAATATAACAGGTGAGATGGAAATCCCATACCTTAATCCAGAAATTATTTCATAAAAAGTAAAACCTCATGTATAATAAAAACAATATTATTATTAATCTATTAGGAAAATAACATATATCATACCATATATTATTTACTTATTATATTTAATTACACATTTATTATTAATTCCTTGTTAAAATCAAGATCCATATAACAACCGTTTTGTTTTTCGTGTGTTTTATGATATTTTATTTTTGGCCCTATTACTTTTATCATGGTTCAATCATATCCAGAATCAGAAAAATGAAATAAGGAACACATTTAATTTTTATGTATGTATTTATATTAATCCATACAATATAGAGATAGAATATAAAATACACTATACATAGAGATGGAAGGTTGTACATTCGCATGAACATTGTTTCCATTTTTTCAAAGGATTGAATGAAATAAATAAAAATAATATATTTCGATTATAGAATCAATTTTATGTCATATATATATTCCAGATGTTTTTTTAAACTTATAATTTTTACCTTCCACGTAAAGTTTATGTGATTAATGAATCACTTAATTTTGTGAGATAATAGTATGTTGTACACATTAGTGACAATATTGCATTCCAATAGAATTGAATGTAAGGATGTATATATGATATCATAATTAAAGGAAAAAAATAAATTCAGTATAATATATTAATATATATTTAATATATCCTTATTATAATACATGTATTTTATAAATAAAAAAACACATCACTTCGGTTCGTAGGGCGGTAGTCTACTATACACACGAGTGAATTATTATTTTATAATGAGTATTGGGGTAAAAAGTTAGATGTTTATTATATTTAAATATATATAATAATATAAAAAACATATATAAGCAATAAATCCATCGTTATATTCATCCATGATACGTGGTGATGGAAAACCAATTACATCGATTCACAAGGGTGTAATCCACCATACAGATGAATGATGATTTCTTATACCATTTGACGAAAGAGTGTATAGGTTTATGAAATTAAATTAACATAATAACATATTACTATAACATAGATAAATTTTTTATTATTTTATAATGTTTTGAAAATATTAACAGAGGTGGAAGAAAAAATAAAATAAAAACACATGTTTTATAATTTTACCTCTACATCATAGAGCTTCTTTAGGTTTACACCTAAACTCTTTAGAGGAGGTAATCCTAACCTAAATAAATCTTATAAGATGAGGTTATGGAGTTTGAGGTATTAATTGGGTATTTATTATTCATTAAAATGTGTTTTAGAGGTGTTTATAGGATACGAGAGTGTGTGGGCTTTTATAAGTTATTTAATTGTCAGACCTGTAATATTTTAAAATAAAATGGTGTACCAACATTTTTCACATTTCATGAGGCTCCAAAATGATACATAATATAATATTATAGTATATAATATCTAAAAATGGAAATTAATTTTTTTTTAAAAGTTTATAGTTCATTTTAACCTTTATCCTTTTAGTTTACCCCCAGAAAACTCATATTAACCTTAAATGAAGTAATTAATTATTACTGTTTGTACTATTTATAATTGTAATATAAAAATGTCACATTATTTTATAATTTAAATTATTCTAATTACCGATATGTAATCCATTTTTATAAATTGTATTAATAGGAAGGAAAATATTTTAATTAAAATCAAACATCTAGACGTGATGAAAAAGCAGTTTTCTAAAGAAAAAAGTTTCAAAAGATTAGAAATGTTATTATCTAAAAAATAATAATTGAATTTATTCCAATTTAATAAATTGTATTAATAGATATATAATGTATCTAATTTCAATTTATAAAAAATATTAAATAAATATTAATGTTTTTTTAATTCTTTTAAAGAAATAAAAATTCTTTATAAAACTATCATTTTTCATTATTTATCCATCAAATTCAAAAAAATTTAAAAAATTAAATCCATTATAATTTTGACATGATGAATTCAAAATTTATGTTTATTATTTTATAAAAAATTTCTAAATGTTCAAAAAATTAATATTATTGTATGTTCTCCATTGGTGACAAAAATACTTTTTAGAAAAAACACTTTTCAAAAAAAAAATTAGTTTTATTTTTTCTATTATCAAGAAAACTCATAAGATGAATGATAAAAATTTAATTTTATATATAATATATAAATTTCCTTCAACCCACTCCCCAAAATTGAGTTTTTTAATTTATTGAGTTAAAACTTATTTGTGGGCATTTAAATGGTTTTCCAAAGAAATATTTATTTTATTTTTAAATTGTTTTTATTTTCATTTCCAATTAATTTCTCACCAAATAATTAATTACATATACTTTTGTAAACCATATATTTGTAAAATTTTGTTAATTTTATTCATACACATCATTCCAATTGCTAGATGATAACAATCATATTAAATAATAATATTTTAATATCTTTCTATGTTTCATTTAAACTCGTGGTTCTATATAACATAAAAAAACTCTTTATTGGATATATCATAAGATAAAATCAATGTTGTATGTAACACAAGCTACACTCGGTGTTGTGTATAACAAAAAATATCAAAAAATAATAAATTTATAAAATATCTGGGTGATACATTCTATCCCTCTTAAATAAATTTCAGCCTAAAAATTTCAACATATTCTTAGTAAATAAGGGTTTAACATTTAAAAATACCTTTGTGGGAAAGCCACTTCATAAAAAGTCATAATAAAAATTCCTCTTGAAAATGGATAAATAGATGTGTGAATATTATCTAGAACAAGAGACATTATGTTTCTAAATAGTATAATATATATTGGTAGTAATGATTTTTAAATGTAAGAAAAGTGTAATTTATAAATAATGAAAAATCATGACAAAGAATATTGATAATGAGAAATTGGAAGATATTGTGAAAATCAACGACCATAAATCCATAAACCAAATTATTTTTAAAAATAAATTCATATCATCAGAAATAATATAAATGTGATATAATTTTATTTTAATATCCACTTTAAAAAGAAATTAAATTTCTATGAGAACATATACTTACTTGATTTCATTAAATTTTAGAACAATGATCTCCTCCTTGGGGTTTTATTCGATCTATTTCAACATCATCTCTTAATTTAAAATAATAAGATGATTTTTTATTCTATAAGAACTAGTGTATCATAATATCCATAAAGGAATTATAATTAATTCCGTGTTTCTCTAATTATTATTATAAAAAAGATTTTTTTCACAAGTTATCCATTAACATAATATGTTTAACTTAATAAATTTCAAGAATAATTAACCTTACGAATCCTTCATGTCATAAAAAATTGAAATCCAAATATTTAGAGATAAGGTAATGAAATTTTCAAAAATAAACTTAAAATTATTCCCAAAAATATTAATAAATATCTCTTAATGTTTACATACAAAATATATTAATACCTTGATATAAATTATCTTGAAGAACAGTAATAACTATGATTACAATAAAACCACAATGTAAAAATAGATCCTTCTTCATTACTTAAATAAAAATACATATTTTTGAATATATTCAATAAATACAAAAATGTTTTCAACTCCATCATTGATAATATATACCTCTTTCCCAAGAAATCATTAATCAGTTTTGGGTCATCAATATTATCTATTTTACTTTATCTCAATCAATAATCTCTTTATCCATACCCAATATCAATTTATCAAAATTAGAAACATATTAAGGGTTATCTTACCTTAATAATTTGTTTTCTATAAAATATATACTTTCCATTAAATCAATTTCATAGTTCATTATTACAATTGAACATAATCAATCAAATATATAATGAAAATTTTATACAGAACAATCCTTATATATTTCATTATTTATATAAAATAATTCTAGATTTTTTATGCTAAAAAATAGCAGTCATTCGATTTCATTTAAAACAATAAACTAGGATTCATCTTCTTATTATTTAATACCTATTTCATTTCACATTTCATTCATTGTCTATTAACCATAAATAATATATCCATGACTTCTATGACCTTTTTTATTCACATTAAAAGCATTCCCCCTATAAAATTGAATTGAATAATGCCCCCTTTTTCCACATTTATAAAATTCAAGAATTAATGATTCCTTAGAGAAACCATCATTTTCATCCATTATGTTTACAAAACTTTTTATTTCTCTTTATAAATTTCCTAATTTGTTCCCTTACTCTCCACACTTAACCCGTATTCTCATTCCATTGATACATTCCCTATAGTTCTTCTTCCACCATTCTCAACATATATGAATATTTATCTTCTTTTCTCCAAGATCTATTCCAACTGAACTCTCAATAATCTCGATCCTTCTCATATTATGTGATTCCTAAAGTAGGATAATGTTCAAATTTGTTATCTTTAATTGTTATAAGTTATAATAAATAACTAAAATATCCCTCACTCTAGTAAATAACACATTTCGATCCTCATCAACACATTTTCTATAACATTCAATATAAGTATAGTTCCATTGATGTCCCACCATTGAATAAATCCAAAAATTATATTATGAGTAAAAATAATCATAACAGGACCACATAATCAAGAAAAATCTATTATAGGATGTCTAATTCATTACATTTTATTTTCAGTCTATGACATCATAATCTTAACCTAGTTTATTAATTGTAATTATTTAAATCTTCATGGTTGCTCATATTAAATTTTTTAATTTCCAAAGGGTATCCCATGGGAGTGTAAAACCAATTTTACACTAAGGACCATTTTCATGCACCTGGTGATGATCTTGTATAGATCAACACACCCTTTCAGAGTAATTACACATATTACTTATTTTCCCAGTGCCACATCCATATTTAGTATCAAGATAGGGATGTAATTTATTTTAAAAACTACTGGCTCTAACATTTATCAGAATTCATAGATATTTTCCCACACTTTGACTCTTCCTTAGACATTTCCTTTGACATATCCCTATAAATATCCCTATAAATATCTATTTAGAAATCACTAATGTTTTATCATCCTAGTTTCCAAATTTTAAATAAAGACTCGTGGAAAAGGAAGTGATACCAATTGAGGTATATAAATGGTTTATAAAAACTACTGGTATTTGTCCCTCTATACCAATGGTTTAAAATAAACGTTGGAATACGATTATTTATAGATGAATATACTAAGGGTTTCATAAAACTATTTGTATAGGTTTAATTACATAAGGAAATATTATAATGTATCGAACCCAGGTGACACTCAGATGTTCCCTTAGCCTAGTGGGATACATGGTATCAAGCATATCTCCCCAAATTTCAGAGGATGTCAACTAGAAATGAGAACCTTGGGTTTTTCCATGGGGAGACTATTCCCTCTTTACTGGAGCAGTGTAGTGGTACATTCAAAAGATAAATAAAACCTGAAGTATAATGGTGAATAATAAATAGGAATAGACATGAATAACGGAGAACTAAATAATCATCAAATGTTGAAAACTAAATAATATACATATAGATGATATTTTATTTCACGTATCAATAAATCAAGAAAACATTGATAAAAGGAGTATGCAACTCTAATATAAATTTTTTTACAAAATGTTAAAAATCATATCCAAGCAACCCGATATTTTTACTGTTCATCTCTACCAAGAACCAACCTAAGAGCTTCCAAAATGACACACATCTGTAAGAGGAAAACTTCCCCTTATCTAAACATGAAATAATAAAGTATTCTTGGGTACTAATTGTGTCTTCGATAGGGTGTGAGATAAATATCAAAAGTCCACCACCAATGAGATCTATAAATATATTTTAGATGTGAACAATATTTATGTGTGAGAATATAATAATGAAAATCAGTAATAATAATTGTAAATGGGATGGATCTAGTTCTTGAAGGAAATAAGGCTGACATTACCTTCTTCATACCATACTGGAACAAATCTGAACATTTATCACAGGTCTCAATTCCTAGTATCACAAGAGTAGTAAGGTATTAAATGCCATGTGCCACAGTAGTAAAGGAGACCCCATGCCTGGTATCAAATTTATAAGGGATTTCATGCCCATTATTATAGAACAGGGTCTCATTGCCTGTATAGATTCAGAAGGGACATCCTCCCCATATAGTATCACAATGGATGTCCTTTCCATATAGTATCACAAGGGATGGTGTTGCCATATAGTATCAAATTTATATAATAGTTTCCATGAAAAATTAATAATAATAAGTTTCATCATTTGAATTTAGTATTAAAGGAGGAGGGACACCATGGCCATTCATTATAACATTCATAAGGGTCATTGTGACCATTTTTCATAATTAAAGAGGGAAATCGTTCCCACACATCTTTAGTAATAATATCTATTGGACTTAATATGATCTAGATAATAATTCATAATTTTTTTAAATCTTTCATTAATAAGGGGGTCACTAATGTCCAATTTAATTATGTGGTGTGGGCTTACCACTCACCAATAATCAACTTAATTCACTAAAATAATGGTTTCGAGAACTAATAATGTTATTCCACTACTTTTATTCCATATATTTAAAACATTATCATATATATGTAAAACTAAACTTCAAAATAGTTTCTTCGTCCATTTTCTGTTGTAATCCATCTGGGAATTTAAAATAGCTCACCCATGTGATGTCTCTTACTATGATAGTCAATCCCAATGTATCTCAGGTTTTAACATGACATACAATTTAATTTAGATTTAATTTAGGGTAACACATGGTGGAACCGACATTCGGAAAAATGAAGAATTTTATAAAACATCATAACTTGATGTATAATTAATAGACAACCTACTCCAATCTCATACAACACTTATCATCCAGTATCAACCCTTAATTTGTTACATATTAAGAGAAAATAGAATAACAGTTCAACACCCTAAAAATAAGGTATTTTATAATTCACTAAGATGAATCTTTTAAGAGGATGAATTATAGATATTGGTAAAAAAAGAATATATTACTCATTAATGGTTATCCAAAAATACTAAAAACACATGAATTAGACATCAGATTGATGAATGGAATCATATCCATGTTGAATTAGGTCTGAGAGCTCATTTGAGAGGATGAATGGATCCCCTATACATTGTAAAAAAATATGAAGGGGTGTAAAAAATATAATAATTTAAAAATAATTTGTTAATTCTACCCAAAAAATAGTGGTGCACGGTTTGGCATCATAGTTGGCTAAACTGTGCGCTAACCGTGCGATATGATTTTGCTAAAACCCGTATAGGTTTATAATGGGTATGTGACCCATTGGACATGGTTTGGGAAAAACATGATCCTTTTTTCACCCCTATATATAGACCCCCTAGTTAGGAGAGACCATACTGGTGGGTTGTACGATTTCTATAAACCATGAAACCTTGTGTTTTTCTCTACCGGTTGAGGTTTTGAGCATTGAACAAGCCCCCAAAACACCTGTAAACATAAAATCCAATACTCGAATCCATATTATATACATAATAATCAATTAGACATCAATTGAAATTAATCAACAACTCAAATCAAGAATGTGTTCTTATAGTCCCCCCATAATTGAAGTCATCAATGATTTCACCTTCTATGGGCATCAAAAAACCATCTAAGAATACCATCCATCAATTAAAAACATATGATGGCCTCCTGCTACAATGTATAATACTATTCCTGGTCGTGTTGCCATAGAAATATTACTAAAGGGACAAAACTTCCTTATATAGCCTCATTCTTTGATCAATGATGCATATAATGTACTCCTACAAAGAAGAATCAGTATCATGATAAAAATCCTTGGGATAATAAGTATGATGAGGGTTGTAATTATATCTATGATATTGTGAAAATGGAATATGTCGTTCTTGGAATGGTTCCTATGGGGTAATAAAAATTTATAATCTACATGATCAACACTCTCCGTAATATAAAACGGCCAAAGAAAGCATGGCGACAACTTCCCTTGCATCTAAATCCATCTATGCTCATGTTTGGGTGATATCAACAACAATACATGAAACTAACCTTGAACATCTTTGATCATAGATTATTATTTATATATTAGTTTTCTCTATAATGGGTACTATAAATCTTTTTCATGATCTGCTGAATCCCCTTTGAATTCTCCTAAATGAAATGTGGATATAGTAGTGCTACCTCTTCCTCCTTTAACCAGTGTAGGGGTGAATGTCACATCATACCGTATAGGCATTCATAAAGATCCATATGTATCATCACATGAAAAATGTTATTTAAGGATAACTTTATGATATTGGTGCTCTTCTCCCACGTACCTCTGAAATAAATGACTCATGGTTGGAGCTTTTCCACTAAAACCTATATAGTAGGTTTCAATAGGTCGTTGGTCTGAGGGTAAATGATGTTCTTATAAACACCTATGTACCCATATCCTTTTCTACCCCTTACAAAACCATGGTGTAAATTGAGAATACCAATATGAAATTATAGTTAGAGGGACCCCATGTAGTTGGATAACCTCACAGCCATAAAATTTGTCTAGCTCATCAACATATAATGTATCCTGGATAAGAATGAAGTGGGATACTTTTTTTAGTTTACCCACTACTACCCAAACTACATTGATACCTCAAGGTGACCTAATTAAACCTATAAAAATATCCATCGCAACACCCAATCATTTCCATTCTGGAACTAGTAATGGGTGTTACAAGACAAATTGTCATTGGTACACTACCTTCACCTACTGATAAGTGGTACACATTGGGATAATTCCTTCAGTTTGAATTTTCATCCATGGAAAACAATACTATTGTTTCATATCACGCTACATCTTGAAGATACATGGGTGAACTGGCCAGTGAGAATCATGTGACTACCTCATCGACCCCTATATCATATTTTTGGGAACCCAGATATACCCAGATATACACATAATGTATCAATAATTTATAGACCAATCCTGAGTTGGGTACTCACCTGTAGTTCAATCTAATAGGTCCAAGCCCTCTAGATCTTAAAACTACTTCATCTTCACCTTTTATAGAATTAAACAAGTCAATGATAGAATTGATAGTACTGACAAACCATTATGGTCATGAACCTCTATATGTATCTCATAAAATATATCCATAAGCTTCCACAAGCTACTGGACTCTAGAACTATATGTGTCTAAGTCCTATTGTTCAGATAACTGGCAACTAGATTTCCATTTCCAGGAATACAGTATAGAACAAAATCAATTGACAATAGATTTTCAACCCATCATTTCTGCCTAATGTTTTATTTCCCGCTATATAAAAATATACCTGAGGATATTCTTGTTTGTAAACACCACAAATTTCACTCCAATTGGGTAATTCCTTCAACAACATAAGGTGTGTATAACAAATGCTATCTTGAAACCATGCATCGAGTATTTATCCTCATGAGGAATCAAATATAGTGTCTGTTACAAAAAAAATGAATCTTCCTACATCAGAACTAATCCTAGAAGGATACATGATGCATCACAATAAACTGTATAGCTCATGCCTGACTATGTAATAATACTCATTGGTGATGATTTCAATATACCTTTAAAATCATAAAAGTATATCATACATGATTCAATCCATATAAACTTCACAATCATCTTATTCATTCTTATAATAGCATATGTTATGCATGATAAGTCCTATATAAAACACCTATAGTAAAAAATATCCCTCAGAAACTTCATATGTCAAAGATGATCTTGGACTGATCCTAGGAAACTATTGCCATTTATTTCTCTAGGTCAACTGAAACTCCTACCTCATAGATAATGTGACCCAATAAGTGTTCATCGTTAATATATATGTGACATTTACTAAGATTATCAAAAAACTAGAGCTCTATCAATGTATTTAAAATGATCTTAATATGAGTGGAATGGTCACAATGAGTTTGAGAATACACAAAAATGGATTATAATAAAACCATAAATAATGGAATCTTGAAATTAATGGAGAAAAAAATTTATAAAATCAATGAAGATAGAAGGGGCATTCATAAAACTGAATGACATCATGAGATACCCATATAAGTATTACAGAATGTGGAGATTCGTACATGGAATATATAAAGATTGGAATCAAACCTGTTGATATCCTAATCTAAGAGTGAGCATCGATAATATCATTGCTCCTCTAAGATGGTTAAAAGGACCATCCATACAAGGTAAAGGATACCAATTTTTCACTGTATGTTGAATCAACTTTTGTTAATCCATGAAAATCTAGAGGGTTCTATCTGCCTTCCTTATGAAAAGGACCAATGAACCATAGAGGGAACTACTAGACCATATAATACACTTCACTTATAAATCATCCACCAACCTCTGAATCTCCTTCAAATAAGTAGTATCCATCCTATAAGGAAGAATATATACTCATTATCTCCAAGAACAATATAAATATTAAATCCATCATATTGTTTAAGAGGTTTTGCTAAAACTTTTTCAAGAAAGATGTCCATATATTGATCGACTACAAGAGGGAACTCAATATGATGATGTCCCTGATCATTATTATAAAGGATAATAATCTACTTGGTTAAAATAACTAGCCCGAGAGGCTCAGGTATAACTCTACCAGCCTAGACATCGCAATCTCACCTATGAGTATAAAGGTCACCCTCTGGTGATGTAAACAAAACCCTCTGGGCATGATAAGGAAAAAACTGATCCAACATGATAATCACATTAAAAATACTCAACTCAAATATGAAGAGATTCTGTAAAAAATTAAGGATTCATACCACAAGAGGATAGTCTTTTCACTGGTTTATTCACTCTGATTGTATACCCAATGTTTTATCATGTGTCATCACACCACAAAAATACTCAACATAAAGCCTAACGATCTCCTCAATACTGTAAAATATAAATTAATGTGATTAAAAAGAATCAAATAGTGAGTATATGATATTTGTGGCTACTTAAATCGTACCTTAAATAGTAGTTGTCCCAACATCATGCACCACTTGTATAGGCTACACTGATTATATATGGATAGATCTACAACCCTATGCCAGAACATGACTATCTGGAGTTGTTACACTCTACTGGAGCTTGGTATCTAATTCTTTTCTTCCATATCAATTTCCCACTCCTGTACATGAATTTTCACGACTCGTACTATGGGGTTCAGACATGACTACCCCAAACCCGCCTTCCATAGGCCAGGGGTTGGTGACTAGCAGCTAAAGGCTTTTCCCGAATAGGGAAGATGTCACCTTAGAGATCTTTACACACTCAAAAGGGGAAACAAAATTAATAAACAAATAAGAGTATGTTATAACTGCAAGAGTAAAGTACAACCACAAGTACAACTATAAACTAAAAATAATGGGCTGAAATACAAACCCTATAAATTGAAATGAATGTAAATAGCTGTCGCATCTTCCCTAGAGCTATACCTGGATAGTAGTAGCTATAAGTATTAAGTCAAAGAAGAGGATCTTGACTGATCCCATCGAACCAAGAACTACCAAGTCCCGAACCTCCAAAGTCTACCTCGGAGAATCCATAGTCTGCACCAGACACATACGTGCGGGCGGAGCCTGTGTAAGGAAGAGTATAACAATACCCAGTAGGGGACCCTGAGACCCCCGAAGGTCTCTCAGTAATCCACAAAGGAACAAATCACATGAATTACCACAAATTTAATAGCATAAGCATGATCTAAATCATTAATCATAAAGAAAAAGAGGCCTCTCAGTCTAACGGTATAACTTCAAGGTTACTGGGATAGGGATGACTAGTCATACAACCATATCATCTTATCCATAGTAACTCTACTGTTGACCCGTATATGTCATTGTATGCCAACCTGTATTGGTCTCAAGATGATGAACCATATTAGTCGCTAGTGCAGACCTATATTGGTCACTAATGAGAACCCGTATTGGCCGCTGGTGCTGACCCGTATTGGTCACAGGTGCTGACCCGTATCGATCGCTCTTCTTCTTCATGCCACAGCCAGCCATAGGATTCTTGCACGAATCTTGAATAATATCTGGAAGACTCTTCTTCTCAAGTCATTGTTCTATTTCAACTAATATGAAGCCCCACAAAATTCATACCCAAGTGACTTCCCCATCATAGGGGTCCCAAAGTGATAGATGACATGTTGGTCTGATGCCCAGTCTGTGAGATATGGGAACTTTTGTAAAAAGGGCCCAGTTGGATTCAAATCTGATCCAAAGAAGGTCTCACCTCAAACACCATCAAAACCCACTTAGAGTATCTCTAAAGGACCGTCTTATCACATGAGACCTTATGCCATAGACTGCGTGTCGATCGGATGCCCGATCTGTTAGTTACATCCCTTTATGTGAAATAGATGTGATCGCACCACAGTCCATCCTGGCTCGTTCAGGCCCGCCTAAATATACAAAAAGGATCACTTACCAAAAGGGTTCCCGAAGCCACTTACTTCATGTCCAATGGACACTTGTTTCTTATGTTATGGGTGTTCCTTTATTCAGGGGTCATTTGGGTCTAGGCACTGTCTGGCTCGGTCAGGTCGGCCCAGCGCAACCGGTCCTGGGGTCTACATGACCCTGCTCTAGTCCGTCCTATTAAGGGTTGACCCTTTTCATTGGGTCTGGCCCGTTGGGGTAGGCCCAACTGGTTCGTGGACCTGGGCTGCGGTTGACCCGAACCCCAGGGTGGGGCTTGGCCCACCTGCCCTAGCTCGTGGGTCCGGCCCAGCCAACTGGGCCATGGGTCTAGCCCATTCGGCGGGCCCGCATCCAGTCCATTCCACTTGAAGAGAGACCACATTCTCCAGCTAGCACCATGTACGTCGGGCCATTTCCTCGGGGTGATGGGGCGCTACCCCACCATGTGCAATGACCGACTAGTTGTCTGACCTATCTCATGCCGACGCTGCTTGGCGTAGGGCCACACCGTACCCTCCTACCGTAGCCACCTGGTCACGGAAGCAACTGCCAGGGGTGCCTGCAGGTGCCGACCTTCTAACACGCGCCCTGCTCAAGCCGACCGCCTCAGGCCATAACAGCGTTCAATGGTGCGCTGCCTTCCAACCACCTATGGCCGATTGCCGCGGGCCTCCTCCAGCCACAGACGGTCGCCACCGACATGGCATGCTGGTGGTTCTTTTGGAAGGCCACTGAACATGCTACAGTGGTTCGTTCTTGGAGTCGACTGCACCTATGAGTTTCCTGGTCTACCTTCATCACAGTGTAACCCTCCATCTTTCATTTCTATAAACTTTTAAATAATCACCCCCAATGTACACAAAGATAAACAAAATAGGAGAGGGTCTGGGCCTTGTTTGTTTGGCCTACACCATCTGCGTTAGAATTTTAATAACCAGGGATATTTATTCATCACATTTCAATAATGTTAAACCATAACCATACATAAACCCCCTACATGGATGAGACTTCCATTGACATTGATTGACAGAACCTCGGTCATCATTGTCGCTGGTTTTTGATTCAGTGGTGCTCATCACTACTCGCTGATTCAGGTCTCTTCCTCCAGCTGTTTCTTTGCCGACATTCATCATTATTCATTTAGGAATAAATCTTTCAGTGTTTCATTGCTCCCAAATCACAACCGCCTGAGTTTCTGTCTCCTTCGATGGAAGGTGTCATGTCACTCAGCAAGACGTTCCTCGTTTGAAGAAGTCGTGTCAAAACTCCACCTCGAGCATCCCTTAATTAAGAGGGGGAAAGCTGAGTAATGCGTTGAATATTTAATGGGGTTCATTAATTGACATAATTAATGTGACTCATTAAATAACTCAATTAAAATTCCTCATTAATTATCTTAATTAAAATGCCTCATTAATTATGTTAGGGGTGGTTACACAGCCAAAGTGTAACCGAGAAATTAACAACCCCTAATTAATGTTATTACCACCTCTATGGTCCCCATCACCACCGCTAAATAGGTGGTAAGAATAGAAATGAAATAAAATAACAATTACATGTTATTTTACTTTTTCATTAAAAATTATAAAATTTAACATTTTCTCCTGACCTGTTGCGTTTGAAGTGAATTATCCCTTAAGTGAATCCTGGGGCTTCGGATTCAAAGGTTCCCTTGTATTTTTAATCCAAGAACTGATTCAAAAGATAGAAAACGTTGTTCACGCATTAATTAATCATACCTTAAATAAAGTTCATAAATTCCTTCTAGACACACCGAGCCTCAGAATCATCTTGCTTCAATTTTCGTAGACTCATAAAAATCACAAATAATATAAAAACATTAAATGGAGTTTTGGAGTCTTTACATTCTCCCCACCATGGGACATTACATCCCTAAAATCCAAACAAGGCTACACCAAAAAAAAAGTGAGGTACTAGGTTTTCATATGATTCTCTCACTCCCATGTTCTCTCCAGAAGATTCCCGTGTTGCCACAGAATGCACACTAGAAGTATCGACCACCCATGAAGGATCTGGTCCTGTAGATCCTCTATCTGCACCGGGTACTCTGAAAAAATTGCCATGTCGTCAATCACCATCTCGCCCTGGTTGATTATGTCAGATGGGTCATGCACGTATCATCTCAGATCAGATACTATGAAGATGTTTTCCACCCTATCCAATTGTGGTGGCAGTGCCAAGATGTAAACAAACATGAAGAACCTTCAATGTATCAGGAATGATCTTATATAACTTAGTGAGAGTTTATTTCCCCAGCCAAATCGCCATAGTCCCTGTCAAGGGGCGACTCACATGAATATGTGTTCCCCCACCTGGAACTCCAGTGGTCTTCGTCTCCTATTAGCACAGGACTTCTGTCATCTCTGTTCAGTCTTCATTCTCTCTTGGACGACCTACACCATCTCAGTGGTAGCATGTACCATCTATAGGCCCATGAGTGCTGGCTCTCCTGGATCCATCCAGCACATGGGAGATCAACATGTTCTTCCATAAAATGCATCAAAATCACCATACAAAGGGTGGAGTGATAGTTATAGTTGTACATTAACTCCACTAAGGGTATTTGGTATGCCCAACTATGACCAAAATCTAGGACACATGCATAAAGCATGTCCTCTACGGTCTGAATGGTGTGATCAGTCTGACCATTTATTTGCAGGCGAAAAGCTTTGTTCAAGTGAATCTGAGTCCCGAAAGCCTCCTACAATCCATTCCAAAACTAAGATGTGAAGTGAGCATCACGGTCTGAGACTATCGTTGAAGGAACCACGTGAAGTTGCATGATCTTCAAAACATAGAGACATTCCAAGATCTCTATCAAACCCTTCTCTCTAATAGCATGGAATTGGGACAACTTAGTGAATCTATCAATGATCACCCAGATGGTATTGTTCCCTCTAGACGTATGTGGTAACCCCGTCACGTAATCCATCTATATCCCTTCTAACTTACATTCTAGTATCTCGAGGGGTTTGGTCAAGCCTGCTGGTATCTGGTGATTGGCCTTCACTTACTGTCAAGTGAGGCATCGAGAAACAAACTCCACCACAACTTATTGTATCTTTAGGCACCTGTACTGACGTCGGATGTCCTAACACACCTTCATCATGCCTGGACATACGACCAATGGGGATGTATGGAACTCCCTCAGCACCTCCTCTCTTAGTTCCATGGGTAAAAATGAATGTCCTCTGAAAAGGATAGCATGCTCCCCACCTTCATAATATATGACACGTTCATGGCCTAAGAATATCTAATCATGTGTAGTCTCACTACTGCTGTCTCTAAGTTGCGCCTCCCTAACTCGCTGAAGTAGTTGAGGGGAAACTACCGTTGATTGGTGGTAGACTGTCTCATCTCTATCCATGTAGGATATCAGTAGCGAGGCTAACTTCTCTGAATCCACGAACTCGATCTCTGGCTAAGTGCATATGCCACTATTTTCGCCTTCCTTAGAGTATAGACTATCTCAAAGTCATAGTACTAGAGGAACTCTAGCAAATGTAACTGTCTTAGATTTAGATCTTTTTGTGTGAAGATATATATAAGACTCTTTTGGTATGATTAAACAATGAACCGCTCACCCATTATGTTGTGTCGCCACATCTTCAGTGCAACGACTACTTCTTACAACTCCATGTTGTGAGTCGCATAATCATGCTCTTAAGGCCTTAACTGTCATGAGCCATAAACAAATCAGAACACCATCCTTCATCAGGACATAACTAAGTTTGGTCCCTGATGCATCACAGTAAACCATGTAGTCAGTTCCCTCCACTAGAATACTCCAGATGGGAGCACTGATCATGATATGCCTGAGCTGTTGAAAACTCTACTGGCATTTCTTTGACCACAAGAAGGGTTTCCACTTCTTCGTTAAGGTAGTTATAGGTGTTTCTACTCTAGAGAAATCGGGTACGAACCTTCGATAGTATCCTGCTAATCCAATGAATCTTCGCACCTTAGTAAAATTTATGGGTGACTCCCATGAAAGTACCCACTCGATATTTGCTGGATCCACAGTAACCTGAACCTCTGAGATAACATTTCCCATGATGTTGACCGTCTGTATCCATAACTCACACTTTGAGAGCTTCCTGTATAACTGGTGCTCTCAGATTGTGTCCAGAACTATCCTCAAGTTTATAGCATGCTCTTCCTCGAACATTGAGTACACCAAGATGTCATCCATGAAGACCACTAGAAAACAGTATAAGAAGGTCTATAAGACCCTTGTTCATGAGACCCATGAACACTAAAAGTGTGTTCATCAAGCCAAACGACATCACTAGGTATTCATAATTCCTGTACAGACATTTGAATGTTGTCTTTGGGATGTCCTCATCCCACACATGAAGCTGTTGATATCCAGATCTGAGGTCTATCTTTTACAACCACCTCACTCCTTTCAACTGGTCAAACATATCATAAATCCTCAGTAGAGGATACTTTTTCTTCACAGTCACCTGTTTTAGGCACGGGAAGTCCACACACAACCTCAAACATTCACCTGCCTTCTTTGAAAACAACACTGGTGATTCCCATCGAGAAACGTTGGGCCTTTGAATCCCTTCATCTTAATGTCCTCCAAACTCACCCTCCACTCTTGGATCCTTGCATGGGCCATCCGATATGCTAGTGTATATATTATTGTTGTTCCTAGGTACAATTCAATGCAGAATTCTACATCTATATGAGGTGGTAGTCCTAGGACATCTTTTGATAAGACATCCTCATACTCATCCACCACCTCGAGAAACTGTAGACTCACCTCATCCCCCATGTCGAAGGTCATGCATGCCAGCTGATATATAATTGGATGAACCCACTTGAGTGCAAGCCCATCTCGTGCTTCACTATTATCCTTCTCACCAATAAAATTAAAACTGGCATCCATATCTGCGCGTACATCGCACTGTACGTCTCAAGTAGTAAATCTATTCATAAACTGCTGATAGCAAGTCCATGCCTAGAATGAATTCATAGGGATTTAACTCCACTAATAGAAGTTCACATCAGAAACTCTCTCCTCCAAGAGTAAGATCACACTATCAAAACTAGTGTGTGACTGCTGAACCTCCTCCTGTTGGAGTATCCAAACGAAAAGGTTGAGCTAAAAGCTCTGTCGAAATCTCAGAGTCCCTAGATAAGTCCAAAGTAAGCAATGAATGGATAGAACTTGTGTTGATAAGCACTGCTTCTAAAGTAGAGAAGATACAGATCGTACCTCATATCATCTTAGAGAAGTCAGGATCATGACCCTCTACTTCCGATAGTTGGGCTTGTCCCCATACACCTACTCCCTGAGCTCGTGGGGGACCACCTTGGGGTGGTGGTGCTAGATCCTAGTGACCCTGATCACCTATAATTGCATGTCATTCTCCCCAACCTCGTCTACTGCCTGGATGACGCTCATGCTCCCGTAGCTTCCACTGCCTCGGTGGCCCCTCCACCGTCTGTTAATCATCCACACATGTATTCGGATAGTCACAAACTTTCTGACCCTATTCCCCATTGGAAAAAACACCATGACTCACTGATGGCTCCCTCAGCTTCAAGAGCCTCACACCTCCAATCCTATGTCATGAGGTAGCCCTCTGGAAGGTCTATCCCACTTGGTCTTCTGCATCATCTATCTTCTGCCAGCTGTAGATGACTCTACTAACTGTCATCAAGTTGGGGATCCACCAATAGTTCCTACTCACCAATGATGGTTTTCATCATCAAATCTTGCTCTAGCACCCCGTCCTGCATCGGGATGCTAAGAGAAACTATCGCAGCTCTGATCTCTTATTGGATCCCCTACTCAAAGGTCTGAGCCCGGATGTAATGGTCTCATTCCATGTCAGTGGAGTATCAGGAGAGGTCAGTAAAACTTGTTGAGTACTGATCCACAGTCTGGATACCATGCTAAAGATGTAGCAACTTATGAATATGCACATAGAATAGTGTCGTTGTCATGAAATCTGCCCTAAAAAGGCTCTCAAATTCCATCCAGGTGAGAGTCATCTCCTCATTAACCTGGAGGGTTGTGCTCCACCATCATCCTGCTGAGCCCTGAAGAAGGCGAGGGGAAAAGATCTCTGTCTTCTCGATGGGTGTCTCTAATAATCTAAAGACCCATGAAACCGCCTGAAGCCACTCCTCCCCTGCCTGGGAGTCCATCTCACCTTGAAACCTCGGAGGCCTCTGTCTCTATATATCATGAAAGGTGCTCAACTGACATGCATGATCCATTGGTAGCATCTACTTGTCAACAAGTGGCAGTGCTTCTACTACACCACATGAAGGTTCCTTCACTTTGAGTTGTCCATGTACAGATTCCTCATCGCTTGGTGGGCCACTATCACAATCTCTAATTGGAATCCTAGTTGGATGTCATCATGGAGAAATAATTTAAAAAACCGATGTTCCTTGGTCAATAAGTTAAACCTTGTGAGTTTACTAAGGAAGGATCAAGAAAACTTTTCAAAACACTAGCAACCAGTGTTTTCATGTACCATGTTGGAAAATAGAATTCAGGGTTCTGGTGTTTGTATACATCAGCCACTGCACCAACACAAGATTCCCTGTACTGAAAACCAAATGCAAGAAACTATACACCATTTCATCATTAAAATTATACTCTTAATTATTCTAGTAGAACCGACCACCGCATGATACCACTTTTTCATGAATCATCCCATGGGGCCCGGTTGTGACTATCCCATTCCCTCCTTCCATAGGCCTGGGGTTGGGGACTAGCACCAAAAGGATTTTCCTGAATAGGGAAGGCATTGTATTAAAGTTCTGTACACAAAAAAATGGGAAACTGAAGTAAACAACCAACAATATTATAGTATACCCACAAGAGTATAGTATAAACACAAGTACAACTATATACTGAAAACAATTGGCTAGAATAAAATCCCTAGAAACTTAACAGAAAGTAAAAACTTATCTTATCTACCCTAGAGCTCTACCTAGAGGGTAGCAGTTGTAAGTCTGAAGTCGAAGAATAGGTACTATTATTATCCTGTTAAGCCAAGCTCCACTGTGTCCTGATCCTCTAAAGTCTTCCTTAGAGAATCAGTAGTCTACACCAGACCCATACGTGCGGGTGGAGCTCGTGCATGAGTTAGAAAAACAATATCCAGTAGGGGACCCCGGGACCCCAGAAGGTCTCTCAGTAATCCACAATGGAAAACATCATAATAAGTACCACAAATATAATATCACAAGAATGATCTAAATCATGAAGCACAAATAAAAAAAGGTAGATCACTCTAACGGTATAACTTCAAGGTTACAGGGATAGGTATGACTAATCTTAAAACCGAATCATCCTATCGGTAGTAACTCTACTATTGACCTGTATAGGTCACTATATGCCGAACCATATTGGTCTCTAGATGTGGACCCATATTGATCACTGGTGATGACCTGCATTAGTCACTTGTGCTAACCCGTATCGGTCGTTGGTGATGACCCGTATTGGTCTCTAGTGATAACCCGTATTGGTCGCTGTTCTTCTTCATGCCATAGCCTGCCACTGGATTCCTGCATGAAGCTCAAATAATCTCCGGAAGACTCTTCTCCTCAAGCCATTGGTCATATTTCAACAGGTAATAAGTACCAAAAAATCATACCCAAAGGACCACCCCATCATATTGGTCCCAACGTGATAGACAACACGTCGATCAGATGCCTGGTCTGTGAGATAGAGACACTTTTGTAAAAAGGACCCAGATGGATTCTAGTCTAATCCAACCCAGGTTGCATGTCGAACACCATCAACACTAACTTAGAGTATCTCCAAAGGACCACCTTGTCACAAGGTTCCTTCTTCCATAGACGGGGCGTCGATCGGATGTCTAGTCTGTTAGTTACATATCTTTTCATGAAACGGTTTTGATCACAGCTCGATCTGGCCCGGCTCGGTCGGGCTACTGGAATATACCAATTGGACTGCTTTCCAAAAGGGCTCCCAATTCCATAGATGGAATTTCAAACAGACACCCGGTTTGTCAGTTATGGGCGTTCTTTTATTCAGGGGCTAGTTGGGTCGGGGCCTAGTGCGCCTCGGTCAGGCTGGCACAGCGCAATGGGACCAGGGGTTTACTTGACCATGCTTGGGTACAACCCATTAAGGGCCAGCCCAGTTCACTGTGTCTAACACATTGGGGTTGGCCCGACTGGTTCACGGACCATGGCCGCAGTTGGCCCTGCCCGCTGGGTGGGCTAAGCGCAACCGCGCTAGCCCGCTGGTCTGGCCTGTTTGGCCGACCCGTATCCAGCACAGTCTGCCTGAATATAGACCGCTTTCTCCAGTAGGCCCCTTGGATGTGGGGCCATTTCGTACGGCTGGTGGGGCACTGTCCCATCATGTGCAATGGTCATCCAGTTGGCCAACCGGTCATCCTCCGACGCAGTGTGGCGCCAGGCCACGCCGCCCCTACTGTCGCGAGCTCTGCACTTCTCCTGCGTGAATCGCTTCGGACGGATGCCTCTGACCACCACGACAGCCAACGACATGCTACCTCCACACCACCTCTGGAAGATTCCATGGGCCTCCTCCGGCGACCGACAACATGGTGCACTGGAGGTTCTTTCCGCGGGCCACCATACATGCTCTTGTGGTCCATTCTTAGTGACATATGTTCTTACGAGCCTCTCGGGATTCAACCATCATAGGGTGACCCTCCTTACTGCATTGCCTTCAAATTGGAAAAAATCATCCCTGAAGAACGCAATGATAAATGAAGAGACAAAGCATCCGGGACTTGTTCGTTTGGCTCGTGTCCTCTGTGTCAGCATTAAAATAATAGGGAATAATTATTCATCACATTTCAATAAAGTTAAACCAAATCCAAACATAAACCCCCTACCTGGTTGAGACAACCATTGAAGAAAATTGATAGAACCTCCTTCATCATTTTCATTAGTTGGTGGTTCTATGGCGCTCGTCACCGCTCACTGAATCTGGTCTCATCCTCCAGGTGGTTCTTCGCCGGCGTTCATCGTTCTTCGTTGAGGAAGAAATCTATCAGCATTTTTTTGGTCCCGAATCGCTACCTCTTGAGCTTCCATCTCCTTTGGTGGAAGGTGTCGCATCACTCTGCCAGAGATTCCTCACCTGATGAAGCCATGTAAAGACTCCAACCTAAGCCTCACTTAAATAAGGGGGGGGGAGGGGAATGTGAGTAACTCACTTAAGAATTAATGAGGTTCATTAATTGAAATAATTAATGTTCCTCATTAATTGACGTAATTAAAGTGCCTCATTAATTGATATAATTAAAGTTTCTCATTAATTATTTCAGGGGTGGTTCTGAAACCAATGTGTAACCATGCAATTAACACCCCATAATTAAAGGTCTAACCACCACTATGGTCCCCACCACCACCGCTCAATAGGTTGTAAGAAAAATAAAATAAATAAAATAACAATTAAATGTTATTTTTCTTTTCATTAAAAAGTCCAAAATTTTACTTTTTCTGCCGACCTACTGTAGTTGAAGTGAAGGTTCCTTTAATCAAATATCAGCGTTGTAGATTCAATGGTGCCCCTGGATTTTTAATCCGAGTACTGATTCAAAATATTGAAAACGCTTCCAGTGCTTTACAATACGTACCTTAAAAAAGTCCAGAAATTTATTTCGGTCATATTGAGGCCAGGAATCACGCGCCATCATTTTTCTCTGACTCGTAAAAATCCAAAATAATTTAGAAACATTTAACTATAATTTTTGGTTCTTTACATGAATATCTAGTAGTAATCCAATGACCTTCTTGATGAGGTTCTATAGATTCTTTCCCTAAAAATGAAGCTCGTACGATTCCTCTACCACTTGGAATATATGGTATGGTCCTAAAGAATTGTGGTATAATCCCAAAAAATTCACAACCTTAGATCTCAATGGGGTCTCTGAGACACTATGGATTCTTATGCCTTGGGTTCCCACACTAATGACATAACACATCGCTATTAGTGGTTTCCACAAATCTTCCACCGCACATGCATGGAATCTCAGTGCATCTCTTCTAACTAATAGTAGAACCACTACCCTATCTGGGTTTTAAACCACCCTATCTCACACTGTATTCTTCCCTTGGGTTCTTATTAATAATAAGGGCATGTATTTCTATTTCATATATAGTGTAAAACTGGAAATAATTTACCTAATAATGAAGAATATTGCTCAAATCTTCCTCAAATAAATCATCCTTTATTATCTCATTAGTATTTTAGATAGGCAAGAAGCACTGAAGCTCTGTAAAATGAGTTGAATAGTACATAAATGTCATTGAACCCTAACTCATGTTCATGAACACCTGGAATGATTGGTCCTCATGGTATCAGGAAATAATTAATCAACTAATCAATACTTAAAATTCCTCCATGTCAGATCCCGATACTGACCATCCCGATTTAGAATATACCACCATCATTTGGAGGATCTTCGAATCAAGTAAGCTGCAAGTTCCACTCTCCTCTCAAGATGGGTCTTCAAATTCTTAAATATATACATAATGGTCTCAATCTAAAATTATATATCCCATAGAACACCATTCCCTGAAAACATGAGAGGATGCTACTGTTGGGACTCCCAAGTCAGCTCTTTCAAGGAAGCGGTAGAGCACAAAGCTCCCTATAGGATATATATAAGCAGCACAGAATCTATTCAAAAATAGGAATCATCACCCACACAGGAAATAGTGAGAGGATCCTTAGGATGGAATACTGGAGGTATAACTGATGGATCAGGTCCCACCACCAATAGGGTATGCTGGATACCTCTATCTTAGCATATGACAAGAGTATTCCATGGTGTAATTTATATAAAATTTCCAAACACACACATTAGATAAAATTTGATAATATAATAAGTCACCATTGTAAGAATAGAATAGGTAAAAATCATTTCTATATAAGATAAACACCCCTCTTCCATCTCAAAGAGTAATGTATGGGTGATAGGAACACTATATTGAATACAAGAGATACTATATACTTTTCACTACTATGGTTGAGACTAGGTCAATCTTTATGTTTATTTGATTTTAATTTAATTTTGATACATAATTAAATTTTAATACAATTAAAATGGTCAATAATGGGGTTCATCACTTCCAATACATAAGGGACCATACACGTTATGAACCAAAATTTGGTGTCAATTTAATCCATACCATGACACATTTCAGTACATTTGAATAATGGTCCATGACTAAACATTCTACAATTGACTATTTAGGGTGTATGCTATAGCTTATGTAGGAAAAACCTATTAGGTTGTGGCATGAACACTAAGTAATGAGTATGTTTTTCTTCATTCTCTAAATGAATATTTATCCAATAAAAACACTACTTATATCCATTAATATACTCATGTAAATTACAAGTGATTCAAATAACAAAATTCTCTTATATGTCATGGTATATCCCTTTGGATCTCTCCCTCAAGCCTCCCCATACCGTTTTAGAATCAAGAGATTCTACACATGATTGGAAATCTATAGGGATGTCTCCTACGAGCGGACCAGAGGATGAACATCTTAAGCCACCCGATTTTCCCTAGAATCTACATCGATGTTGACGTATTTAAGGACCAGTTGGAAAATATTGGCATAGAGATTAAAAGTGATATTTGGTGGTTTCAAAATGTTGTCAATGAATATTGGGTCCTCTTTTGTTCATCCAATTGTTGTCTCAGCCACGATGATTCCAATTGTTGGAAAAAGTCAGTGGGGGTATTTCAGGTGGCATTAAACGAGGGTCTTCTTCTATATTCCATGGGGGATAGTGAAAATTTTATCCCGGTTGCGGAATATTCATGTAACTATTTTGAGGAGGCCATCCCAGGATGAGTGTGCCTAAAATTTTCCTAGGTTACTACAGAAGGATCATCAGGAATGAGGTATGTAGACTCTTAATTAGTTTAGGAAAAGGTTTTTCATCGTGAGGCTTCATAGAGAAATACATTGGTATCTGATGTTCTAAATCGCTTGAAGATATACTTTGGTATTACCACTCCTATTGTGAAAATGGGACAAGTGGAATATGGTTTGGATTATCTCATTGGTGTAGTTGTCTGGGACCCTATAGTTGGATCTATCTCAGTTGTTGAAACTTTAATAGGCTATGAGGAAGGCCTAGAGACCCCCAATGCATCTTCTTATATGGAATTTGTTCTTTCAAGACTTGAGAAAAATGGATTGTTGGCCACTCAGGATAATCCATATCTATTTAATAAGTCATACTCGAGGAAAGTGGTGCCAGCTATTATGTTGTGTAACGGTTTTGTGAGATTGGAGGATGCAGGGCATGTCCAGGAGGCTGATCAGACATATATTCACAATGAGGAGAAGGGTATCCCATGGGAGGAGTCTGGTGATGACTCTTCTAGGAAGCTATCAAGATTCAATGCTCATGTGTTCTATGGTAACAAACCTTACAGTCCGAGGAGGAGGAAAGGTCGGCGTGGCATGAAGAAAGGATGCAAGGAATATTCTTACATGCATTCACCAATGGAGACCCTATCTACAAGGATAGTGAAGGCCCAAGTGAATGAAGGTGTTCTAAACTTATATGGAAACGTAGTTCGAGCAGGGGATGCAGAAACCGTAATCAAGGAGGTTTTCCCATCAGGAATGTACTACAGATTTCATGCATGGATGTTGAGCATCCCGTGGATATACTAATGCATTCCATAGAAGAAATTTAGGAGGAATCTATTGTGATCAGTGCTTCAATAGATGATGGTGATAAAAATATAGAAACTACCATTATGGTGGACACCAATTGAGAACAGAGGGAATGGATTGACAAGAATAATTGTATCCCGGTAAGAGGTCTTAAGGTGGTGAAAATCAACAAATAGGAATACATGCATGCGTGGGATATAATGGTGCGTCAATTTGAATACCTCATAAAGGATGATCCCAAAACATTGGTAAATATCGTTTTACTATGAACTTTTTAAGGATAAAAATTTCAATTTGAATACATTTTCCTTTAATAACTGTGTTTTTTCTAGGGGTTTCTCACTTTTTCATTAAAATTTCATTTGGTTTATCATAAAAAAATGAAGTTGGAATGTCACAATTCAAGGTTATCACACAACGGTGGAATCGTATCATCTCTGATAAGAAAAAAAGAAATTTTCATTTAAGGAAATTTAAATATTCTATATAGATGGGATAACTAATCCCATGCACAGATCATTTCCAAAATCAATAACCTTCTTAATATCATGTCTATTGGGTCAAAATAGTAAATCAAGAAAAGAATATTGGATACCACATTGTGAAATCCTGAACCCATGTTCCTCTCAGAGGTTCCCTGAGCATAAAGGTCCACATGGACTCAAGGGAATCTCCCTGAACAACAGACTCTACCAACCTAAAGCTATGGCCTTGGGTGTGTCTATGGGGAGACTGTACACCCATTACTAGAGTAAAAAAAGTACAATAAATGCATAAATAGTGAATGTGGTATAATATTGAATAAGAAATTTCAATATAAATGGATAACCAAGCACTAAATAACAATAAAATATAGTAAATTGTATCATATAAATAGATATGATAATGAATTTCTTGTACTTATAAAGTAGTAAAACAATAATAAAAGTAGCCAAAAGCTGTAATATACAAAAAGGTACATAAGGTAAAACTTATATCCAAGAATATTGAGTTCCTTAAAAGTCATCTACAACCAAGATCCATTATAAGAAAACCTATAATTCCATGCATCCATAAGAGGTTACTACCCTTATCTACGCCTACAATACTATAGTTATCTCTAGTTTCACAGGCATCCTCAAAGTTCTATGAGAAATATCTATGTAGGACACCACCATTGGAGTATATAAATATTCAGTTTGTGTATACAATATGTTATTGTGAAAATATAATAATGAAAAGTAGTAATAAGAATTGTTAATGGTTCAGATCTAGTTCCAGAAGGAAACCAGGAGAAAACTACCTGCATCAACCTCTGCTGGAATAAATATGAAGATGTATCATGAGTTGTAATGCCCATTAAAAATGGATTCATAGTCAATTTTATCCCTAGTATCATAGAAGCAATGGGGACTCCAAACCCAATATCACATTTAGAAGGGACACCATGACCGATATCAAAGAATAAGGTCTCCTTGATCGTATAGTGTAATAAGGGGTGTCTTGTCTATATAGTATTACAAGGGATTTCAGGCCCATATAGTATCCCAAAGGATGTAGTTCTCGTATAGTATCTCATTTAAATAAGATTAAACATTCCCATTTAATTATAAAAATATTATTCATTCCCATTTATTATTAAAGAAAGAGGTATTCCATTATTATATATTTTAATTTATGAGGGATCTATGCCCACCAATCCTTAGTAATAATATCAATTTCATTTAATATGATCCAACACATAATTCATAATTATTTTAAATTTATCATTAATATGTTCAAGACAATTTTTAAATTAAATTATGTGACATGGGCTTACCACACACCAATAATAAACTCAATTCATTAAAATAATCGTAGGGGAACTAGTCATGATATTCCACTACTTTAATTCCATATATTTATAAAAGAATCATTTTAAAGTAAAACCAAAATCTCCAACAGGTGATTTTTTTGTTTATTCTTATAATCCATCTAGGTATTGATGGGGATCACCCAAGGGATGGGTCGTAAGATAGTTGATATCAATATAACATGGGTTATAATATATCAATAAATTTTAGGAAAATATAATTTCAGTAAATTCATGGCGATACATGCATGCGGTATAGTGAAACATATAATAAAACACAGAAAAATCAAAAGGGATAATTGATAGTACACATACCACATGTTGGTACAACTCTCCTCATCTAGTATCAATCCTTGACTTGGTTCAAGTCAAGAGAAAATATAATAATGGATCAACAAAATGAAAATATTGTATATGATCATGCACCCACATTACTCTATCATTAGAAAAACTATTATAGTACTTGAAAAAATAAATAGAGTACTCATCGATGATTATCCAACAAGATTGATGACCCTTGAATTAGATTTCAGAAAGATGAATGGAAGCAACACCTAGCATAAATAGGATTGTGATTTCATATAGGAGGAAGAAGGGATCACCTGTATAATAGAAATATAATATGAAGGGGAATAAAATATATAAGTATTTAAAGGAAATTTGGCAATTATTCCCACACAAAATATAGAGATACACATTTAGGCCACATGATTGTCTAAAACGTGCCCCTAATATTTGATTTTCCTCTACTAAAAACCGTACAGGGTTTTCATGGGTGTGCTGATATTGGTGCATTGTTAGGGAAAAATATTCTCTATGAATCAACACTCTTTCAATCCCTGCACGGTTAGGATAGGTCATGTGGGTGGGGTCAAATTGTTTCTATTAACCACATGACACCTTTATTTTCTCCACCAGCCGAGGTTCAAATCCGTCAACAAGCCCCAACCCCCACCCCCATAACCTTTCTAACCTCAAAGAGAATTTATATTAGTCCATAATAAAAAAAACTGGATCAAAATTAAATGGATCCTTACCTAACATAAATTTCATGTTTTCATAAGTACCAACGTTTCCAATGTTCCATTAGTTTAGGGAACTTGATGACCAAGGATATACCAGTGGTTATACAAATCTTTTGGTATTGGATGAAAACATTAAAGGAATAAAAGAAGTCTTTTAAAACTATTTGAATACATTTTATATAGAAACGGATTTATAAGCCCATTGTAATATAATTCTTCTCAAATTATAGTCATGGAAAGAACCTCACCATTTCGAAATCACATCAACTTTGTGCCCTAAGAGATCATTCCATCTTCTTTCCCAGCCACTGTAATCCATCCTCTATTTTCCTTTTTTATTTGGATGTTCATCAACATCAAATTAGTGAGTTCCTAATCAATCATATATTTTTTCAAGAATCATTTTCCTTTTTTGTATAAATATTAAAATCTGACCTATTGAATTTTATTTTCTTCCATATCCACAAGAATATCTCTTACATTTAGGTTATTATTAAATTCTTATTGAATATAAAATTGGTGATTTCCAAATACATTATTCCATCATTAAAATATCATTTCTATTTATTTTATTAGTATAAATTAAAAACCAATATATTTTTTTTTTTTTCATATTCCAGATTCATTGAGTGATGGTGAGTTTTAATTATATTTTTTAAGGAATTTAATTATAATTTGAATGTAAGTGATGTATTTTCATTATTCACCTAATATATGCTTTTATATAAATCTAATATAGAAAAATTGTTTTGTGTGATATATATGAGTTATTTCTATAATTATTTGTTGTAATACTTGTTTTGTTTTTTGAAAATATTATAGGGTTATAAAATTATTAATTTGATTGTTTAATTTTAAAATTTGAAATTATTAATTTCATGGCTCAAAATATACAACACACCCAACTCTCTGTGTTTCATCTAGGATAAAACTAATCTACTTCCCTGCATAAAAAAATTATTTGAATAGATCACCTATTAAATATGAAATCATCCCCTCCCACTCTATGTTGCTAAAATAATTATGATATTTTGTTCTGTATCATTGATCAGTTACCCATATATACTCTTTCTTCATCACTCATCATCGTGTATTTTACATGAACTTGGGAAATGTATATCTTATAGAGGCCTCACATGATTCTTTTACTGATATTTAATTAGAATAACTGGAATTAAACCAAACTACTTAAATAAGATATATATATAATTAATTTAAAAAATTACATTTCGAAATAATATTATTTAATATAGTAATTAAATATATTCCAAAATACAGATTTTAGAAAAGGATCAGTTATCCTATAATAAAAAATTATGTCCTACAAATCATTTGAAGTAACCTAATTAAAATTTATCCCATTAGATTTATTTAATTAATTTCAATCATGTTGACATTACATCATTCACAAGCCAATTCTTTTATTTCCTACACCCATTCTTCTCAATTTCCCATTTATTCCAACACTTTGTGGGACAGAAAATTATATTTTATTTTTTCCATAGTTTTATATTTTTCATCTATTTTATCACCTTTATCACACATTTACTCATCATATCACACAATTAATCCAATATTTTGTGTTTCCATACTTATCTTGAATCCCAGTTCCACTTTTTTATTTTTCATAGGGAATTATTATTAAATATTTGGAGTAATCACTTTAACATCCCTCAAAATGAAAAACAAACAATTATGGGATTATCCAACCTAACATCCTAATTTTTTTGTAGAAGTAGATTACTTATAAATAGTAATCATTTATTCATGAATTTATTAAATAAGAATTTCATAAGTTCAAGAGTGAATAGAATAAGTGAAAAATTAAAAAACAGCTATTATGTGAATAATTTTTTATTGTATCATGTATTGTTATTACTTAATGATATAATGTAATTCAATACCATGGTTTTTTATTTATAATATATTGTAATATACATATATATATATAGTAATTTGTTTCCTTTTATATTATGATTCTAATTACCCTAGTGTGTTATTTATAGTTTTATATAAAGTTAAAAATCCACATGTCCATAAATATATTTTCAATTTAACATTAATATTTTATCATTTATTTTATGGAAAGACAAATAAAATTATTTTATATAATTGATATAATTTGGATTTATGAAACTATTCAAATTTCAAGCAATTTTAAAAACAAGTTTGACAACTTCGTTGATTTTTCAATTAAAAATGCTTCAAATTGTGGTAATATACACTGCCCATCTTATAATTATGGTGTAATACCCTTGATAATTTCTAAATAAGATAGATACCATTAAAACAAATATGGTCTTCAAAAAAATAATATATTTGGTATAATAATGGGGAGAAATGCATTCTCAAAATATTCATAATCTGAATTAGAGGACTAGATTGGAAAACTTATTAGATGAATCACTATATAAAAATAGGGTGGTTAGACGGGTTATTTAAAATTAGAAGGTGATTTATATGCTTCTAAATACATTAGTAGTGGTTACCCAAAACTAATGCTAAATTACATGTCTACTATGATTATTTGCTGTTGTGGGTAAACGTAGGTAAAATTGGATTTTTTTAATGGAAGATAGATTAAAGGGGGTGTTAACCCCCTCTAAATTCACCTTAAATTCACCATAACTAGTTTAATGTAGTTCATCTCTAACCACCCCAACTAAGACATCCAACTATAGGTGGTTAGTATCACTCATAATTGACACTCAAAGATTAATTTTAGAGGAAATTTATACTATAACGACCCCTAATCTACCAATTATATATATATTCCCCGCCCTAGACACACACTAGACTTTCCACCCCCTAGACATCGACTGAACACCACCTAAGGACACATCCCAACAACCACCCTGTACACCACACACTGACACCCTCTCGGGACATAGCTGGACACACCATGACACCCTCTATGGACACGCCACATCCCCCATCCCACCTGGACACTCCATGGACCCCCTAGGACACACCCCATCATCCTCCCTAGAAACCACACCCTGAAACCCATCTGAGACACACCCTAACTCCCCATGTTCCCACCCATTGCCATAGGCAAACCCCTGACCTCCTCCCTATATTTGACAACTCGAGCACCCAATGACCCCAATGGACATGCCGATAACCCACTCCATGCACTCTCTAACAACCCTAGAACCCACCTCCTAGATAAAGACAATAAAAATATTTGTTGTTGGGTTTCTAATCCTAGACATGATGAACCAAAATCAACGATTTAAACATAAAGTTAATTTGTATTAGGTGTTTTATGTAAGATAAGTTTTATTTATTTACATAAAATACGTATGATTTTATAAATAAAAAAACATTATATATATATAATTAATAAATTATATTAGACAATATATAACATATTATTATAAAAAATATAATATAATTTTTGTATAATATATATATATATATATTATATTTTTGTGTATCATATATATATATATATATATCTATTTATATATATTATTATCAAATAAGTATATTTACAAATATAAATATATATTTATACATATATTTATAAAAACATTATTATTAGTGTGCATATATATTTTTTGATATTTATATAATATTAATATATATCATTTAAATATAATAATTATATATATATATATAATTATTTTTATATAATAATATATATTTTTGTGTGTTTGTAACAACAATATTATTTATTATTGTTACGACACATATTTTTAAACTATAAAAATTATATGTTCGTTTTATAAATATTATAGATTTACATATTTTATGTTTCATATTATAAATATATTATATTAAATTCATTTATATTATATATTTATGAATATAATTATACACATTAATATTATATCATGTATAATCATATATATATGTACACATATAATTAAATACATTTGTATTATTGGTAATCAATAATATAATAAAATTATATATATATATATACTAAATTTATTTATAATTATTTTGGTATACTATAATATATATATATTTATACATATTAAAATATTTATAATATAATATATTTACTTATATATTTAATTATATATTTACTTTTATTAATATTTTGTATGTTTGTATTCATAATATAATATAAATGTATTTGTACACACATAAAAAATAAAAATGAATCCAATATAATGTAACAACCCAACCCCACTTAAGAAGATTCAGTGCATTATTACATAACATTGGCATGATCACAAAAGATCAAGTCTCAAAAGACTGATTAGTTTATTAGCCTTGAAATCACTAGATACATTCATAAAGTTTACATTACATCAAAAATTGAAAACTCCAACAAAATCTTTTCTTCACAGTCATATATCCTTATACTATCCCTGAAGTTCATACATAAAAAACTTCTTCACATCCTGGGAAAATAAAAACATTGAAATGGGTGAGCTTAGATTCTCAGTAAGGATAACAATATAGCGGAAACTTTCATAAATTAGCATAAACATTTAAGGAAATGTATAACTAAAACAAAAGACTTTTAAACTTGAACTTCAGCATAATATGGAAAAGGAAAAATGAAATAATGCCATTTACTTATTCACATGGATATTCTACTAGTCGAATAATCACATGCAATATCAATAACCACTTTCCTAAGGATGGAATGCATAATGCCAGACTATTATAACAACGTATCCAAGGCCTCGTGCCAAGGATACAAATAAGATTTTTTCAAGGCCTCGTGCCACGACACAAGTTTGTCTAATGAGACCTACCGACGCATCGAGGAGCTATAGCGGGCTCCACCCATCACTTATTAAGTCCAATGCATTCCTCATATGAATAGGTTTAAACATCACTTAAACATTCATATTAAAACTATCATACGAAATGTCAATACTTTCTCCATAAACCATGAATGGTATAAAAATAACACATCCACAGTCAAACATATCACAACACCTTCAATATAATACATAAGTTTTTTATCATAATAACTCAACTTCAAATATGCTTAAAACCCATCAAAGGATGTTTACATAGATGAAATCAAAACAATTTGAGAGAAATATTTCTTTTTTGAAATCATGTAAAAGTCACATAATTATAAACCAAAACACTTACTTTGAAAATATCCTAATAATCTTGTAAGGGATGTTTTGAATATTTTATAACCGATAAAAATAGCCGCACCTGCCGTATAAGTTAAAATAGACATTCTTACCATAATTCTATCGAAAAGGTTAAAAAGAACCTTGTTTGGAAAACGATGGAAAGATTACACTATAAACATCTTATAAAAAGTCAAAAAAGGGTATAAATTACTTTAAACCATATTCTATAAAATAGTAAGAATGTTTTCAAATACATTTTTATGAAACATGGATGTGGATGATAAAGAGGTCCTAGTAGATAATTACGTATAAACAACCGCGGATAATGAAGGGATTTTGAAATAAAACCTTACCTTGTACTTTTCCTTGGTTGAGGGTAGGTTATCCTCTTGTATAATGGTGAAATAATTTTTATTAAATTATAAAATAATCATATACATTAATATGATATCATATAATATCTTTTAACATTTCTTTGTTAATAATATCTTAGTATTATCATCGTTTCGGGTGTTAACGAATTCGTTTTCCTTTATATATTTTGTTATATAAGACGTGTTTGTTATGGATATGTTGTATCTGATTCATATCCATAATGATATCAAGTCATTAAGAATTATTTTTAATCATCAAATGAGAATTATAATTTCATGGATATGATCCGGGAATGAATCGCATCACGTTCGTGGAGACGGTAGTCCGTACGTACGCACGAGCGACAATATCATTCTTTTGATATTAAAATAATATATAATTGGATAGTATATCATATATATATAGAATAATTATCATGTTATATTTATTATTTACATCAATTACATATCAATATCATACCCATCCAAATAATAATGTTTTTGAATAACAATTACACCACGACGTGGAGATGGTAAACCGTACGTACGCATGTTTGGTGACATGTCATTCAAAGGATGGATAGAATACTGAATATGGTTGTACCATATATATAATAACATCAAATTATATAGAAGATACTGGATTTATAATTTTATAATGTAAATAACAAATAAATAAGAAGTTGATGAAAAAAGGAACTTGAAATAGGGTGGTGAAAACATTGCCTCTTCTTCGGGTTTTCCTTTTGATTTGATCAAAAGGGCTCCATAGGATGGCTTTACGATCAAACTAAGGCCTCTTGGTTGAAGTTATGGAAGTGGATAGAATATTTGGGCAGGGTTTGGCTGAGGCAAATGTATTTGAAGGTGTGAATCAGTGATAAGGGGGAGTACCCTTTTATAATAGGGGTGAGGGGATCCTTTGGAAAAGCTAGAAATATTATTTTATAATTAACATATATTTGGTTTATAATAGATCCAAAGTGGATTATTTAAGGGGTATGGTGGGTATAGGTCGAAAAAAACTCAACCAATAGGTTTTAGATAGGTTTGGGTCACATTATTAACCTTATCTTTTAGTTTTAACTCTTAGTTAATTTGTCTAAAATTTACCACGTCTCTTTGTATTTTTATATTATATAGTTAATAAACCAACTATATACCAACATGATACCCCCAAATGTTCCATTAATGATACAAATATCATGATAAAAGTCCTTTGGCCTAGCCTTATATTTTTAGGAATTGAATATCAATTAATAATATAATATTGGTTTAAAAAACTCTTTTATGTCAATTTTGACACTATTTGGAATTTGATTTTTGTGAACTAATAATAGAATTATTACTTCCAAAAATGTTAATTAAAACAATCCTAACATGTCATAATATCCAATAAAATTAGGGGAATTCATAAAAAGTCTAAAATTCCATTTATTGGGATATTTATAATATCAATTATTTTAATATTTCATTAATTTTGTAATTACTTCATCACCATTGTGTCATAAATAAATTAAATTATATAATGTCTAAAAATTAAAAATAAAATACTATTTTGTAGGAAATAGTTTTATCTTTATAATGAATATTTAAAATCGAATTTATCTTATGTATAACCCTATATTAAAAATGTTTTAGTAATTAGACTTTGATTTTAACTCTTCTAACTCTTCTTTGAATTAAATAATAATAAATGTACTAATATAATCCAAGTGGACCAAAATGATAATATTTTATTCCTAAGGTTATTTTTGGTCGAGATAATCTTATCCAATAGAATTAGGAAATGTGTTAGGGTAATATTAATATCATTTTTTCCATTAATTGCCCTATTTACTTTTAACCGTGGTAAATAAAAGTAAAACGTTACTATTCACCAAAAATTATTTTTATCTTATTAGACCACGTTTTACACCTTGATATTAACCATGTATCTCGGATTTTTTAAATTCCACTCACAAAAGCGGTAAAATTAAGTTTTACGTGAATTTCCAAATTCTCTTAGGAGGTGGGTAAAAGACGGTGAAAAGTTCAATAAAATTTTTACATATCTAAAATTATTCTAAACTAACTTCAATGAATTTCATTGAACACATATAGGTATTATATATTTATTTTGACCTTAATAAAATTTAAATAAAATATATAATAATTTAAATTAAAATTCATTTTTAAACTATAACTCAGTGTTTTTTCAAAATTCATCAAAAATTGAATGTTTTCAGAAAAATACCAAAAATTCACCCTAGGGTAATTTTAATATTTCGAATCCAAATATGATGTCCATTTTGAAAGATAAAATTTATAAAATATAAAAAGTTGATATTACTATTCATAAAGGCTAGTTTGATTGGTTGTGGTGTGTGTTAGAACTCGAAGTTGCGTACAACACACAATATTGTATTATTCAAAGAGAAGCGTACCACAGAAGCTTGCGGTGTTACATTCTCCCCTCCTTCAAATAATTTCGTCCTCGAAATTTCTAGAAAATTACTGTATAAAAAGACTCAGGTTGTTCTTCATCATATGTTCCTCGGGTTCCCATGTTGCCTCTTCAATCTTATGGTTCCTCCATAGAACTTTTACCAGACGAGTCGTTCGGTTTCTCATCACTTGTTCTCTTGTATCAAGAATCCTGATAGGCTCTTCACAATAAGACAGATCAGGTTCCAGTTCTAATTCCTCATAGGTGGGTACATTCATTGGGTTAGGCATGTATTTTCTCATCAGTGATATGTGGAACACATTGTGAACTTTGGAGAGATTCGGTGGCATTTCCAAACAGTAAGCTACATCCCCAATTCGTTCTAAAATTTTGAAAGGTCAGATGTACCTGGGACTCAATTTACCTTTCTTACTGAAATGTATAACTCCCTTCCATGGAGATACCTTCATGAAAACATGATCTCCTACCTGAAATTCCAAATCCTTCCTTTGGTTATCATCATAGATCTTCTGCCTACTTTGAGCTGCTTTTATGTGTCTTTGGATTACCTTTACCTTTTCCATCGTTTCCTCCACCAGTTCTGGGCCTACAAGTTGTTTTTTCACCAATGTCATCTCAACAGGATGGTGTGCGAAATCTCTTTCCGTATAACGCTTCATATGGTTCCATCTGAATAATTGAATGGATGATATTTGTATATGAAAATTCTACGAGAGGTAAATATTGATCCCACATACCCTGAAAGTCAAGAGAGCATGATCTCAATATGTCTTCTAAGGTTTTAATAGTTCGTTCTGATTGTCCATATTTTTTAGGGTGGTAGGTAGTGCTCAAATGAAGTTCAGTATCCAATTCCTTCTGAAGACTCTTCCAAAATCTTGAAGTAAAACAGGGATCACGATCCGAAACAATCAATAGAGGTACTCCATGAATTCTCACAACTTCATTAATATACAGTCTTTCTAGAAGTTCAAATGACAAATCCTCCCTGATAGCAAGAAAATGTGTAGACTTGGTAAGATGATCAACAATGACCCATATTGCATCATTCCTTCTAGGAGTCTTAGGTATTCCAATGAAAATGTACATCATAATATTATCCCATTTCCACTCAGGTATGGGAAGAGGTTGTAATACTCCTCCAGGTTGTTGCCTTACAGCTTTCACTTATTGAAAAACCATGCATCTTGACATAAAATCATAAATCTCCCTCTTCATGTTGTCCCACAAAAAATATTCCTTCAAATCTCTATACATTTTGGTGCTCCCAGGGTGTATATAGAAATTGGAACTATGAGCATCATCCAACAATTCTCTTTTTAGATCAGGTATATTTGGAACACAAAGTATCTTCCCAAACATCAAAATTACATCTTCATACACAAAGTCATTCAATGTCCCATCATTCAGAGATTTAATCTTCTTTTGAAACTCTTCATCACCGGTCTAAGAACTCTTTAGCCTTTCTAGTAAATATGGATTGGCAACCATTTGAAAAATTATTGATGTTTCACCTTCCATGGTGATTCCCATATCCATCTTTACTAGATCCATGGATATAGGATCTTTTTCTACTCTCATCTTGTTCAAATCTTCATGATCTTTTCTACTCAAAGGATTTGCCACCTAATTTGCCTTCCCCGGGTGGTAGTGTATCGTGAAATCATAATCCTTGAGTAGTTCAAGCCATCTCCTTTGCCTCATGTTTAGTTCTTTCTATGAGAGAATATATTTCAAACTCTTATGATCGGTATATATCTCACATTTTCACCTTAGAGATAATGTCTCCAAATCTTCAAAGCAAAGATTATAGCTGCTAACTCAAGATCATGAGTAGGATAGTTTTTCTCATGAATTTTCAGTTGTCGTGATGCATAGGAAATAACTCTATCATTATGCATAAGGACACAACCAAGTACTTTCTTTGATGCATCACTATAAATAACGAACCCATCATTCCCCGATGGTAGGGTCAATATAGGAGAAATGACTAATCTTCTCTTCAGTTATCCGAAACATTCTTCACACTCTTTTGTCGAAAAAAATTTGGCCCATTTTCATGTGAGCTTCATTAATGGGTTAGTTAATCGAGAAATATTCTGGACGAAATGTCGATAATAAGCTGCTAAACCAATAAAAATGCGTACCTCGGTTATACTCATCGGTGTTGGCCATTCATGGGTTTCCTTGGTCTTAGAAGGGTCAACATAGATTCCATATTTAGAGATAATATGACCATGAAAAGAAATCTCTAGAAGCCAAAATTCACACTTCCTAAACGTCCAATATAATTCATGTCTTCTCAGAGTCTTCAGGATAATACGCAGGTGATTTTCATGATCTTCATAGATTTTGGAGTATACCAAGTTATCATCAATAAATACCCCTACAAAATCATCGAGATATTCCTTGAAAACTCTGTTCATTAGATCCATGAAAACTGAGGGTGCATTAGTCAGTCCAAAAGGCATTACTGTAAACTCGTAATGCCCATACCTGGTTCTAAATGTTGTCTTCGAAATGTATTCCTTCTTCACACACAACTGATGGTATCCAGATCGAAGGTCAATCTTTGAAAAGTATTGAGCTCCATTTAGTTGGTAAAATAAATCATCAATTCATGGTAGGGGATATTTGTTCTTTATTGTTATATCATTGATCTCTCTGTAGTCAATGCACAACCTCATAGATCCATCTTTCTTCATAACAAAAAGGACGGGGGCTCATCATGGAGAAACACTAGGTAGAATAAATCGCTTATTACTCAATTCCTCTAGTTGTTTCTCTAGTTCCACTAATTCCACAATGTCCATTCTATAAGGGGTCTTCGATATGGGCCTTGAACCAGGAATTAAATCAACAGAAAACTCAACTTCTCGTTCTGGAGGATGTCCAGGTAAATCTTCTGGAAACACATCTATATATTCTTTCACAATAGGTACTTCCACTATTTTAACATTCCTTTCCTCACCCACAGTCATTTCATTTTCTTCCTCCCTAATAATTGAATTTAGTTGAGCTACTTGGGGTGGATCTAGATAAGAATTAGGTGGTGACGATTCTGATCTAATGATAAGGTGTTTCTTATCATCATCAAAAATGGTAACCTACTTATTCTTACGATAAATCTTCGCATCCTGGTCCAAAATCCAATCCATACTGAGGATTATATCAAACTCAATCATATGTATGATGATGAGATCAGCAGATAAATAACATTTATGTGCTCTAATGGGGACTGATTCATAAAATTTTGTTGCAATGATACTTCCTTTATGAGTTTTAACTGACAACTCCCTTGTTAAATCAAATTGGAAATATCTAATTTTCATAGCAAACTGGGAAGATATGAAAGAATGCGATGATCCAAAATCAAATAAAGAATATTCTAAACTTGAGGAAACCATTAAATTACCTCCCACCATGTCTTTCAGAGATTCTACCTCTGCAGTAGTGATAACATAAGCCTGGCCTTGATCCCTTGGCCTTTTCTGAGGTAAGATCCCCTGATGCTTAGGACATTCATTTGCATAATGTCCCATCTCTCTACAATTATAGTATTCCAAATTGATAGCAACTCTCTTTACCTTGAAATCATGAGCTTGGTGGCCTTTTCACCACACTTGAAACAGACTCCCATTCCTTTTAAGAAAGTACAAGAGTGTTTCTTCCAACATTTACTGTATGACGGATATTCAACTTTTCCCTTCTTCCCCTTATTTCCATTTCCAGATTGATCTGCAGATCTCTTCGTTTCTTTCATTGCTTTAAAGTCATAAGACTTAGAGAATTCGTTTTCTGTCTTGAAAGCACATGATACAATGTCTTCATAAGACGAGAAGGATTATGAGACTAATGCTCGATGAAGAAATATTTTTAACCCATCAAAGAAACGATAAATTTTACTTCTTGGGTTACGTATGTAATCTCCAGCATACCTTGCTAACCTTGTAAAGTTAGCCTCATACTTTGTGACATTCGCATCCTCCTTTTGTCTCAGAATCTGAAATTTCATTTCCATATCTGCTAGATGGTAACGAGGAAAGTATTTTTCTAAGAAAATCTCATTGAACTCCCTCCATTCCATATTTGATACTTCATCATCTTCCTTCGTGTTTTGAATCAATGACCACCATTGATCAGCATCTCCAGTGAGGCGGTAAACTGCCATGATAACTTTTTCCCTTTCACTACTCCCCAAGGCATAAAATATTTTCTCTAGGGAACTTATCCATTGGTCAGCTACTAATGGATTTGTACTCCCATTGAATGTTGGTGGTTGTTGCCTCATGAAGCTATCTAACATTGATCCTCCATGTTGAGGATCAGGGTGCTCCATACGGGTATGGTTATTATTCATAACCTGAGTGAGTTTTCCCAATATGGTGATTAGCTGATCAACACCAGTTGCATCACCAGCACCCCTATAATTATCTTCAGCAGGAGAGAAATCCCGACTTGGAGTGGGTGCATTGATACAGTTTCTATTTCTTCCACTAGGCTCCATTTCTAAACAATGGCATAAACTAGATCAGTTTATGAATCAAAATACATAATGCCATACTTGGAAAACACTTAACATATATTGAACAATTTATGGATATAATCCATAATCATAAAAATGTTTTCTTTGAATAAGAATATACTCATAAACCCGTCATAATGGTTCATAAAGAAAATGAGAATTATCCTAAGCATATCCCCCGAGGGTGTCATAACCAAGAGTGCAGAAAGGCCCATTGTCATGCACCAGTTCCTGTTCGAGTCTAGGTCAAAGTGATGTTTTCGGGTTTTACCCCTAGGTACATCTGTGCCAAATCTACCTCTACCTACTCATATCTAGACAGGTATGTATTGCTATGAAAACTCATAAAATCTCTACAATACCAAAATTCTAAGAAGTTCTTCTATACTAAACCTAAAAGTCTATCTTAGGGCTATGTGCTCTAATCAGAGATTATCTCAATCTAGCTTCCAAGGTTTGTACTAAACTTTCTCTGATAACAACTGTAACAACCCGAGCCCAGTTACCTAGAGTCGGTGCATTATTACATACAATTTGCATGATCACAAAATATCAAGTCTCGAAAGACTGGTTATTTTAGTAGACTTGGAATCACTAGATACATTCATAAAGTTTACATTACATCAAAAATTGAAAAATACAACAACATCTTGTCTTCACAGTCATATCTCATTATTATATCCCTGCAGGTCATACATAAAATACTTATTCACATTCTGGGAAAAATAAAACATTGAAAGGGGTGATCTCAGATTCTCAGTAAGGATAAAAATATAGAGAAACTTTCATAAATAAGCATAAACATTTAAGGAAATTTTTAACTAAAACAAAAGCCTTTTAAACTTGAACATCAACATAATATTCCAAAGATAAAATGAAATAATTCCATTTACTTATTCACATGGATATTCTACTAGTCGAATAATCACATGCAATATCAATAACCACTTTCATAATGATGGAATGCATAATACCAGACTATCATAACAACGTATCTAAGGCCTCTTGCCAAGGCTACAAATAAGATTTTTTCAAGGCCTCGTGCCAAGACACTAGTTTGTCTCATGAGACCTACATATGCATCAAGGAGCTATAGAAGGCTCCAACCATCACTTATTAAGTCCAATTCATTACTCATATGAATAGGTTTAAACATAACATAAACATTCCTATTAAAAATAGCATACGAAATGTCAATAATTTCTCCATAAACCATGAATGTTATAAAAATAACACATCCACATTCAAACATATCACAAAACCTTCAATACGATATGGATGTTTTGTATCATAATAACTCAACTTCAAATAAAATTAAAATCCATCAAAGGATGTTGACATAGATGAAATCAAAACTATTTGAGAGAAATATCTCTTTTTTAAAATCATTTAAAAGTCACATAATTATAAAATAAAACATTTACTTTGAAAATATCCCTATAATCCTGTAAGGGAATCTTTGAAGATTTTATAACGGCGGAAAATAGTCGCACCCACCATATAAGTTAAGAAAAGACATTCATACCTTAATTTTGTCGAAAAGGTTAAAAAGAACCTTGTTTGGAAAATGACGGAAAGATTCCTTTATAGACTTCTTATAAAAACTCAAACAAGGGTATAAATTACTATAACCCATATTCTGTAAAATAGTAAGAATGTTTTGAAATAAATTTTTAAGAAAAATGGATGAGGATGATAAAGAGGTCCCAGTAGATAATTACGTATAAACAACCTCGAATAATGAAGAGATTGTAAAATAAACCCTTACCTTGTACTTTTACTTGGTTGATGGTATGTTAACCTCCTGTATAATAATGAAATAATTGTTATTAAATTATACAAGAACCATATACATTAATATGATATCATATATGATCTTTTAACATTACATTGTTAATAATATCTTAGTATTATCATCGTTTTGGGTGTTAACGAATTTATTTTCCTTTATATATTTTCTTGCATAAACTATGTTTGTTATGGATAGGTTGTATCTTTTTCATATCCATAATGATATCAAGTCCTTAAACATTATTTTTAATCATCAAATTAGAATTATAATTTCATGGATGCGATGGGGAATGAATCTCATCACGTTCCTGGAGACGGTAGTCTGTATGTACGCACGAGCGACAATATCATTCTTTTGATATTAAAATAATATATAATTCAATGTTATATCATATATAAAGAATCATTATCATGTTTTATTTATTATTTACATCAATTACATATCATTATCATAACCATAAAAATAATAATGTTTTTGAATAACAATTACACCATGACGTGTAGAGGGTAAGCCGTACGTACGAACGTATGGTGACATGTCATTCAAAAAATGGATAGAATAATGAATATGGTTGTACCATATTTATAATAACATCACAGTATATATAATATACTGGATTTTTTATTTTAGATAGGAAATAACAAAGAAAGAAGAAGTTGAGTAAGAAAGGATCTTGAAAGAGTGTGGAGAAAACATTACCTCTTCTTCGGGTTCTTCCTTTTGATTTGATCAAAAGGGCCTCATAGGTTGGAGTTATGATCAAAATAAGGCCTCTAATTTTAAGTGAGGGAAGTTGAGAGAATATTTGGGTAGGGTTTGGCCGAGACCAATGGCTTTGAAGGGGTGAATTAGTGAGAAGGGGGAGTGCCCTTTTATAAGATGGGTGAGGGACTCCTTTGAAAAAGCAAGAAATATTATTTTATAAGAAATTCATATTCGGTTTATAATGGATCAAAAGTGGATTATTTAAATGTTAAGGTGAGTATATGTCGAAAACAACTCAACCAATGGTTTTAGACAGGTTTGGGTTACATTATTAACCTAATCTTTTAGTTTTAACTCTTAGTTAATTAGTTTGACATTTACCATGTCTCCTTTTATTTTTATATTATATAGTTAATAAACATACAATATACCTCCAAGATACCCCCAAGTGGACCATTAATGATACACCTATCATGATACAAGTCCTTTGGCCGAAAATTAGATTTTTAGGAATTCAATATCAATTAATAATATAACATTTGTTTTAAAAACTCTTTTATGTCAATTTTGACACTATTTAGAATTTGATTTTTTTAAAAATTAAATCAGAATGATTACTTCCAACAAAGTTAATTAAATAAATAATAACAAGTCATATTATCCTATAAAATTATTGGATTTCATAAAAAGTCTCAAATTACATTTATTGGGATATTTATAATGTCAATTATTTTAATATTTTATTAATTTGGTAATTACTACATCTCCATTGTTTCATAAATAAATTAAATTATTTAATATCTAAAAATTATAAATATAATGCCATTATGTAATAAATCATTTCATATTTCTAATGAATATTTACAATCGATTGTATCTTATGTTTATCCCAATATTAAAAATGTTTTAGTAATTAAACTTTGATTTTAACTCTTTTAACTCTTCTTTGAATTAAATAATAATAAATGTACTAATCTAATCCAAGTGACCTAAATGATAATATTATATTACTAAGGTTGTTTTTGGTCTATATAAACTTTTCCAATAGAATTAGGACATGTGTTAGGGTAATATTAATATCATTTTTACCCTTAATTACCCTATTTACTTTTAACTGGGGTAAATAAAAGTTAAAAGGTACTATTCACAAATAATTATTTTTTATCTTATTGAAAAAAAAATTTCTCCTTGATATTTACCATTTCTCTCAGATTTTCGAAATTAAACTCACAAAATCGGTAAAATTAAGTTTTACGTGAATTTCCAAATTCTCCTAGGAGGTGGGTAAAAGATGGTAAAAAGTTCAATAAAATTTTTATATATCTAAAATTATTGTAAACTAACTTCAATGAATTACATTGAAATTATATAGGTATTATGTATCTATTTTTAAGTTAATTAAATTTAAATAAAATAAATAATTATTTAAATAAAATTTCGTTTTTAAACTATAACTTAGTGTTTTTCCCTATTCATCAAAAATTGAATGTTTTCAGAAAAATACCAAAAAATCACCCTAGTATAATTTCAGTATTCCGAATCCAAATATGAAGTCCATTTTGAATGATAAAATTTATAAAATTTCAAAAATTGGGTATTAATATTCATAATGACTAGTTTGATTGGTTGTGGTGTGTGTTAGAACTTGAAGTTGCGTACAAAACACGCTATTGTATTATTCAAAGAGAAGCGTAATGTGGAAGCTTGGGGTGTTAAATATATTGTATGTATAATATATGTCATGATATAAATGTATAGAATTTATAAAACTATGTATAATTTTTAAATATTTTAAAAAATATATTTATAATTACTTGTATATTTTTTATACTAATACATTTTGGTTTATACATATAAGTATTTATTTGATGTATTTATATAATTTATCAATATATGAAAGTTTATAATTCATTTAAATGAATTTATACAATGTAATTATGTAATACACATACACACACATATGCACACATTCAAGCAGACATATATATTATTAAAATTGATTTTATATGAGATTTATTTTAAAAAATAAATAAAAATTTTGATGGGGTTAAAACCCCCTCTAATCAAATCGGTTAGATGTTGTTCATGAACAAAAACTAATTTATTGAATGAGAGGGAGTCAAAAACCCCATCTAATGTCATAAATTAGATGGAGTTTACCACCCCCTCTAATTTTATCAATTTGAGGGGGTCCACAACCCCCAATAATGTCCTAAATTAGAGGTGTTAACAACAACCTCTAATTTCATATATTGGAGATGATTAACAAACCCATCTATTTTCTTAAAGAAGAGGGGGTTCACAGCCCCACTAATTTATTATATTACAGTGGTTTTAAAACCCCCCATCTAATTTCTTATATTAGAGAGTTTTTAAAACCCCCCTCTAATATCATATATTTGAGGTGTTTTAAAATCCCCTCTAATCTATGTGATTAGAATCTGTTCATGGACCCCTCAGATTTCATATTTTTGAAGGGGTTCACCACCTACACTAATGAAATCCATCAGGTGTGGGGGGGGGGGTTCAAAAACCCATATAATATCCCAACAAATATATATATATATATATATATTTGGGCCTATGAAATCCAATCAAATTTATAGATCCAATAATTATTAAACTAGTGGTGATTTGGACAAAACCACCACTAAATTCCGACAAAATATTAAAAATATAAGTGAAAAAATTTAGAGGGGGTTGTGAATCCCCTATAAATTCAATGATTAGATGGGTTTGTGTATTACCCCCTCTAAAATTAATTTATAGGGGTTTGTGCATAACCCATTCAAATACAATGTCAGATAATCTTTTTTTTATAGTGACGAGTTTCTATTCATTTGCCATAATTAGAAATAAAGGAAGTAAACCCAAGAAAAATTAGATATGAGTACATATGATACATGTAATAAAAATGATAATGTTTAATTGGTAAAAAATCAATTATTCATCCATAAATACAGTATATCAACAATGTGGTAGCATGAAAAATATTATATTCTTCATCAGACTATTTCATGGGAAAATGAAGAATGTGATTTATAATATTTCCATAGATTATATTCATAACTTTTTAAAGTAATTACTTCATGATGATGTAGATATTCCCTCAACTCATTACATGGAATGAATGTTAGTGGATGAATCTGGATTTTGTAAAAATATCATTCTCTCCAAAAAGAATTTGGATTATTTTATGGTGGAAGATGCTGGATAAAATAATTCTAACAAATATGGCATAACCCAATTGAAGTAAAATGCTAAGGGAACACCATATCTTGTTCCATATAATGTAATGTGTCACATTCCATTGATTCTAATGATCAAAAATCTATTCATGTATGATAAAATATTCATAAATATGTAATGGAATGGTATTAAGATAAATAAGGATAATAATGAGTTTTTTCATCCTAATGATGGATTATCAAGGAGGAAATTTTATAATTGATATCTTGATTTTATAGATGATTTTCTTAATATGATTTTGGGTCTATCATGTGATGGTTTTAATTTTTTTGGGAAGATTATTACTTCGCACAACACATTGATGGTTTTCATAGATATTTATATCCTCCCCCTATAGATGTGTATGAAAAAACATTTCACTTTCATGAGTATATGAAAATTTGGACTTCAGGTCCTGATAGTGAATCATATGTATACATGTAGCCTTTAATAAAATAGTTGAACAACCTTCATAATGTGGGTGTGTGAACATATGATTCTTAATCAAAAAACATATTTCTGATGTGTGTTATGCCTATGTGGATGATAAATTATATTCCTACTTATAAAATAATTTCTATATTAAGAATGAATGGAAAACTATAATGTCCAATTTTTATAATGAATATCCAATCCAAGAGACCTAAATATCAATGTAGTTTCGGTTTTATCATACATCGATAATTCTTGTTAATGGATTACCATATTAGAATAATCGTTTAAGTTTTACCAACACCATGGAGTCTGATAATCAATCTAAGATGATGTTTAAGAAATAATGTTGTCATTGAATTGAAAGATATCATTTTTTCATTCAGGAAGAGTTAGGTGAAAAATATAAAGGGGAATAACGTTTCCACTAAAAACAATTAAAATTGAAAAATAAAATTATCTTCTTTGAGTTTTTTTGGTCAACTAATTTTTTATGTTATTTCATAAACATAATGAACATTGAAGAAATAAATATGGGGAATGTTTTATTCAATTACTCTATATTTCAAGGGAAATAAAAAATATGATTTTCAATCTTTATGTGACTTGGTTGATATAGGTATAAAACTAAAATTTCACCCTGTCTATATCAGTTAAAATAAATTGAATGTCATGTGTTCTTATTATGAAATTGTACCTATAAAAAAATAAAATTTTGAAAATACTGAGGACTATTAATGTTCTTCATGGATATTAAATCTACTTCTCAATGGCTCAACATAATTGAGTTGATACTAAAATATTGGAAGAAAAACCATTATCACAAACATCATATGATTTGATTCCAATTAAAAAATTCATCTACCAGTTAACAATGTAAGTGTGGATGTTATTTTGCTGCACCATTTATGTAGAGATCTATGTCCAAATAAATTTTCCAAGAATTTCTTACCAAAAGTGTTAGAATAAGAACCATTAATTTTTTTATGAGTTATAGAAAATGTTTCCTAGATCATTTTATACCTGAATGTTGCTTCTAAAAGTCAAACTTCCCATATAAATATTTATTGTAAGACCAGTTTTGTTTCCCTAGATGTTTCCAACAGAACGAAACATGTACAAATTGAAGTATTTTTTAGGAATGGGAATCATCCCAAAGGTTCTATCATTAATGGTTTCTTGGATCAATAATATATGGATTTATGTTTAATATATTTATATTATTTGAATATGTGATAAAATAAACCAATGATAAGTGAAGAATATTAGTATGAGACCCTTGAATGTAGTTTTCCATGACATCCCCAAATAGTGGGAATATCTAGATCATATACATTGACTACATTAATCCTTGAGGAGCCTGATATTTCACATCACAATATTTTGTTCAACTAGGATTTTTTTGATTAATACATAAATTGAAAATGTGAATTTTATCTCATATCATATAATTGTACATTTTATTTAAACTATTTATATTTTATCCTATAAGGAACATAATGAAATTATAAATATAATACATCATTCATTATCTATGAGAAAGAAAGAGAATTTATATAGAAAGTAGTTTTCTACATGGTTGGGATTGAAGGTACAATTTTATTATTAGAGTAGGACACTCAAGAGGTGGGGAGAATTTAGTTCCTAAAAAATTTCTGTTAAAAACGTGATTTGAAGATCTCATAATTGAAAAACAAAACATGATAGTTAATCAAGGAACTAGATTTATTATAGTATGACTATTCAAATAGTTTCTTAGAAGATTAATTATTCCTCAATTATAAGAATATGAAATATTTATATAAATTTTGAAAAAAATACTAAATCAAAATAGTTATAAATACTATCCATGACAAAATATTAAAGTGAAATTTTGTTTCCAGAAATATGAGTTAAAATAGAGAAAAATTCAAGTGAAAAACAGAACGTCTAACACCCCAAGCTTCCATGAACGTGATGAAATGTATTCCTCCTCATAAACATTCAAGAATAATTTTATTTTTATGATTAAAAATAATGTTTAAGAACTTTATATAATTTTTTATATGAATCAAATACATCCTATCCATAACAAACATGGCCTACATAATGAGACATATAATGGAAAACGAAATAGTTTTCAACAAAATGAAGATACTACTAAAATATTATTAAAAAAGAAACATTAGAGGATCATATATGATATCAAATTTATGTATGTGGTTATTTTATAATTTAATAAAAATTATTTAACAATTATGAAGGAGTTTAATGTACTTTCGATCAAGGAAATATCCAATGTAAGGTTTAATTCTACAATATCTTCATTATCTAAGGTTGTTTATTTGTGAGTATCTACTAGGACCTCATTATCATCCATATAAGTGCTTCTTAAAAATGAATTCCAAAACATTTTTACTATTTACAAGACTATGTGTTAATGTAATTTATACCCTTGTTTGACTTTATATAATTTGTTTATAATGGAATCTTTTTTTTATTTTCCAAACAATGTCCTTTACAACCATTTCAACAAAATTAAGGAAAGAATGTTTTTTAACTTATATGGAGGGTGTGAGTATTTTATGCCGTTATAACACCTACAAAACTTACCTTATATTATTATAATAATATTTTCGTAATAAATGTTTTCCGATAAAATTACATGACTTTTAAATGTTTTCAAAATAGAACGAGATATTTCTCTCAAATATTTTTTATTTCATCTATGTCAACATCATTTTTTAGATTTTACACTTATTTGAAGTTGATACAATCTACCATATTGTATTAAAGGTTTTATTATATGTTTGATTGTGGATGTTATATTTTCATATCATTCATGTTTTATGGTTAATTTTTTGACATTTCATCTTATAGTTTTAATACAAATGATTATTTTATGTTTCAACATTTTCATATGAGGAATGCATTGGAATTTCTAAGTGATAGATGGAGACCACTATATCTCATCGATGCATCAGTAGGTCTCATGAGACAAACTAGTGTCTTTGCACAAAGTCATGAAAAAATATTATTCTTAGTCTTCACATGGGGCCTTGACTATGTGGTTATGATGTCCGACATTATGCATTCCATTATTATCAAATTGGATATAGATATTAAATTTTATTATTCGACTAGTAGAATATCTATTTGAATAAGTAAATGGAATTATTTGATTTATCTTTTCCATATTATACTTACTTTTTTGTTTAAAAGGATTCTATTTTAATATTATACATTTACTTAAATGTTTATGCTTATTTATGAATGTTTATTTTATATTGTTATCCTTACTGAGTACCTGAGCTCACACCTTTCTATGTTTTATTTTTCTTAGGATGAAAAGAAGTATATTATGACTGATCTATAGGGATAATCTAAGGGAGATGAATGTGTTAAAAGGAGACACAATTTTGTTGTTTTTCATTTCATAATGTAATGTAAAACCTATGTTTATATCTACTACTTCTAATGCGACTAAATTGACCGGTCTTTCGGGGTTTGATCCCATGTGATAAAGAAAATGTTTTGTAATAATGAAACGAATCTATGTAACTAGGGTCAAAGTGTTACATATGGTATCAAAGTATGTTTAGTACAAACATTGGAAGCTATATTTAGAAAAAACTCTTATTACAGAACATTACCCTAAGATAGACATTGAGGATTAGTATGGAAAAACTTCCTAAAAATTTGGTAATGTAGAGATTTTTTGTATTTTCCATGAAATAAATTTCTGTCTAGATATGTGAAGGTAGAGGCAACCCTTGAATAGATGTACCTAGGAGTAAAAACTCTAACAAAGAGTATTGGGGTGGACCCGGGGTATCCTGGTACACGATAATGGGCCTTGTTGCACTCTTGGTTATGACACTCCCGGGGGATATTCATAGGATAGTTCAAATTTTTTTTACAAACCAATATGAAGGATTTATGGGTATATACCTCTTGAAAGAAAACATTTTTATAATTATCGATTATATCCATAAACTGTTCAATTTATGTTATGTGTTTTATAAGTTTGGAATTATGTATTGTGATTCATAAACTAATCTATGATATTCCATTTTTTTAGAAATGGTTCCTAGTAGAAGGAATGGAAACCGTATCAACTCATGTAATCGATGTAGGAATTTCCCACATAATCAAGATAATTATAATGGAGTTGGTGATGCATCTGGTGCTGATCTGTTAATCACCATACTAGGAAAACTCACTCAGGTAATGAATAATAAACTTACCTGTATGGAGAACCTTAATCAACAACATGGAGGATCAATAATAGACTGATTCATGAGGAAAAAATCAACAAAATTCAATATAACTACAAATCCATTTATAGCCGAGCAATGGATAAGTTCCATGGAGAAAATATTTTATGCTCTGGGGAGTAGCCTAAGCGAAAAAGATGTCATGGAAGTTTATCTCCTCACAGGAGATTCAAATCAGTAGTGGTCATTAATTCAAAATAGATATCACGATGAAGATGTATAAAATGTGGAATGGAGGGAATTTAATGAAATTTGGTAAGATAAATACTTTCCTCGTTACCATCGAGTGGATATAGAAAGTCAATTTCTGAGTCTGAGGCAAAAGTAGGATGAGAGTGTCATAAAGTATGAGGCTAACTTTATATAGCTAGAAAGGCATGCATCAAATTATATATGTAACCCAAGGAGTAATATTGATAAATTATTTGATGGTTCAAAACCATTTCATTGTGAATAATTAGTCTCACAATCCTTCTCAACATTAGAAAATATTGTCTCATGTGATGTCATGATAGAAATGGAATTCTCTATGCCTTTTGACTTTAATGGAAATCACGAGAAAAAGAGATCATCTAAACACTCTGGAAATGGAAATAAGTAGAAGAAGGGAAAATTTGAATTTCCATCATCTGATAAATGTGGGGAGAAACACCCCGGTACTTTCTTAAAGGGAATGGGAGTTTGATACAAGTGTGGGGAAAAAGGCCACCATGCTTGTGATTGAAAGGGAAAGAAATGGTCTTTCAATGTTTAATTATACAATTTTTGAAAACCATGGAATTATGAAAATTAATGTCCTAAGATCCAATGAAACTTAACTCAGAAAAGCCCGAGGGTGCTAGACAAGAATATGAAATCACTACTGCTGTGGTTGAAGCTCTGAATGACATGGTGGCATGTAATTTATTAGTTTCTTCAAGTTTATCCAATGCATTATTAGATTCTAGATCATCACATTATTTAATATCATCCCTATTTTCTAATAAAATTAGATATTTCCAATTTTATTTAACAAGGAAGTTTTCAGTCAAAACTCATAATAGAAGTATTATTGCAACAAAGTTTTGTGAATCAGTTCCTATTAGAGAATATAAATGTTATTTTTCTACTAATCTCATCATTATACCAATGAAAGAATTTCATATAATCCGTAGTATGGAATGGATTTTGGAACATGATACAAATTTTATTTATGAAGAATGAGGTTAAATTTTTTGATGACGACATGGAGTACCTTATCTTTAGAGTAGAAACGTCACCACCTGATTCTTATCTAGATCCACCCCCAGTATCTCGACTAAATTCAATTATTGGGGAGGAAGAGAATGAAATTACTAGGGGTAAGGAAAATAATGTTCAAATATATGTCGTACCTATTGTACAAGAATATGTCTATGTGTTTTTAGAGTATTTACCTAGAAATTCTCTAGAACTAGAAATTGAGTTTTCCATTGATTTAATTCCTTGTTCAAGCCCCATATAGAAGACCCCTTATATAATTTCAATTGTGGAATTAGTGTAACTAAAGAAACAACTATATTAATTGAGTAATAAATGATTTATTCTCCCTAGAGTTTCTCCGTGGGAAGCCCCTGTTCAATTTGTTATGAAGAAAGATGAATCTATGAGGATGTGCATTGAATATAGAGAGATTAATGAAATAACAATAAAGAACATGTATATACTACCTATCATTGATGATTTATTTGATCAAACTCATGGATATCAATCTTTTTCAAAGATTGACCTTAAATATAGATATCATCAATTATGTGTGAAGTAGGAAGACATTCTGAAGACAAAATTTAGTACCAGTTATGGGAATTATGAGTTTACAGTAATGTGTTTTGTACCGACTAATGCACCCTTTGTTTTCATGGGACTAATGAATATATTTTGCATGGAATATCTTGATTACTTTATAGTATTGTTTTTTGATGATATTTTGGTATACTAAAAAATCTAAGAAGATCATGATAATCACTTGCGCACTATTTTGAATACCATCAGTAGAAATGAATTATATGGGATGTTTGGAAGGTGTGATTTCTGGCATTAGTAAATTTCTTTTCTTTGCCATATTGTCACTGAGTATGGAATCTCTGTTGATCCTTATAAGAAATGACCAATACAAGAATGGCTAGCGCCAACGAGTATAACTGAGGTACACAGTTTTATTGGTTTAGAAGTTTATTATCAGTGTTTCATCCATAATTTTTCCTGATTAGAAAACCCATTAACCAAGATCACATGTAAAGGGGTTAAATTTTTTTTGGAAAAAAGAGTGTGAAGAATATTTGGAAGATCTGAAGACAATATTTTTCAATGCTTTTATCTTGAATCTACCTTCGGGGAAGGATGGGTTTGTTATTTTTAGTGATTCTTCAAAGAAAGTACTTGGTTGTTTCCTTATGCAGAATGATGGAATTATTGCCTATGCATCAATATAGATAAAAATAAATGAAAAATTCTATCCTACTCATGATCTTGAGATAGAAGATGTAATATTTTCATTAATGATATAGAGACACCAACTCTATGGTGAAAATGTGAGATATATACCAATCACAGGAATTTTAAGTATATTTTCTCACAGAAAGAACTCAACATGAGGAAAAGATTATGGATTTAACTGCTCAAAGATTTTTATTGCACTATACACAACTACCTGGGGAAGGAAAATAATGTGGAAGATGCTTTGAGAACAAAGGATCATGTAGTTTTAACAATATGAGAGTTGAAATGAATCCCATGTTCATCGATCTTGTATAGATGGATATGGGAATAATCATGGAAGGTGAAACATGAATAATTTTTTCATATGGTAACCAATACCACTTTACTAGAAAGGATAAAAAGTTCTAAAACTAATGATGAGGAGTTTCAAATAAAAATTAATATTGTGAATTATGGGAGATTGATTGATTTCATATATGAAGATGGAATTTTGAAATTTGGGAAAATAATTTGTGTTCCTGATATACCTGATCTAAAAAGGGAATTTTTGGATGATGCTCATTGCTCCAATTTCTCTATACACCTAGGTAGCACTAAGATGTATAGATATTTGGAGGAAAATATTTGTTAGGACAACATAAAGAGGGAGATTTCTGAATATGTGTCAATATTTATGGTTTGTAAATAGGTTAAGGATGAAAGAAAACATCCTAAAAGAGTCATGAAACATATTACCTTACCTGAGTGGAAATGGGATGAAATTACGACGAAATTTTTCATGGGGATACCAAAGACTCCTAGAAGGAATAATGAAATATGAATAATTTTTTATCATCTTACCAAGTCAACTCATTTTCTTGCTATAAGAGAAGATTTACCCCTTGAATGTTTGGAAAGACTAAATATTAACGAAGTTGTAAGACTTTATGGAGTACCTCTATCGATTGTTTATGATCGTGATCCCCGTTTTACGTCAAGATTATCGAAATGACTTCAGAATGACTTGGATACTGAACGTTGTTTGAGCATTTCCTACCACCTCAAACTGATGGACAATCGGAATGGACTATTCGAACCTTATAAGACATGTTGAGATCTTTCTCACTTGACTTTCAAGGTATGAGGGATAAATATTTACCTCTAGTAGAATTTTCCTATAATAATTTCTTCCATTCAAGTATTCAGATGGAACTATATGAAGTGTTATACGGATAGAGATGTCACACACCAACTTGTTGGGATGATATTGGAGAAAGAAAACTTGTAGGCCCATAAATTGTTGAGGAAAAAATAGAAAAGGTGAAGGTTATCCAAACCCACATCAAAACAGATCAACATAGGAAAATGAGATATGCCAATAACCAAAGGAAATATTTTGAATTTGAAGTGGGAGATCATGTTTTCTTTAAGGTATCTCCATAAAAGGGTGTTATAGTATTTATTAATAAGATAAAATTTAGTCCTAGGTACATCGGACCTTTCGATATTCTAAAATGAATTGGAGTTGTAGCTAATCGTTTGAAATACCGCCAAGTCTCTCCAAAGTTCATGATGTGTTCCACATATCACTGTTAAAAAAATACATGCTTTACCCAATGCATGTACACACCTATGAAGAAATAGAACTGGAACCTGATCTTTCTTATTGTGAAGAGCCTGTCATGATTCTTGATATCAGAGAACAAGTGATGAGAAACTAGATGACTCATCTAGTGAAAGTTCTATAGAGAAACCATAAGATAGAAGAGGGAATGTAGGATCCCAAGGAACCTATAATGGAGAACCACATGAATATTTTTATGCTTTAATATTATAGAAATTACAAGGACGAAATTTTTTGGAGGGAAGAATGTAACACCCAAATTTTCCATGGAACACTTCTCATTGAATAATACAATAGCTTGCATTGTATGAAACATCAAGTTCTAACAGACCACAACCAGTCAAACTAACCGTTATGATGAGTAATACCCACTTTTTGAAATTTTATAAATTTTATTTTTTAAAATGGGATTCATTTTTTGGATTATAAATATCAAAATTAGGATAGGGTAAATTGTTGGTATTTTTATGAAAACATTCAATTTTTTGATTAAAAGTTAAAAACACTGCAAAATGGTTTAAAAACGACATCTTATTTAAATAATTAGTTTTTTATTTAAATTTATATTAGGTAAAAATATATTCTTAATACATATATATTTTCAATGTAATTAATTAGAGTCATTTTATAATAATATTAGATATATAATATTTTACTGAACTTTTTATCGTCATTTACCAACCTTCTAGGTGGTTTTGCAAATTTACATAAAACATAATTTTACCACTTCTGTGAATTTAATTTAAAAAATCTGAGAGACATGGTTGAAATTAGTAAGTAAAACATGGTTTAATAAGATTAAATAATATTTGGTGAATAGTAACTGTTAACTTCTATTTACAACAGTTAAAATTAAATATGGTAATTAATGGTAAAAAATGATATTATAATTTCCCTAACACAAGTATTAATTCTTTTTAATAAGTTTATTTTGACTAAAATAAACCTTAGTAATAAAATATGATCATTTTGGTACACATGGATTAGATTAGGACATTATTTTTACATTATTTAAAGAGGAGTTAAAAAAGTTAAATATAATGTTTAATAACTAAAACATTTTTAATATAGGGTAATACATAATATATATTCAAATATAAATAATAATTAGAAATATAAAAAGACCTCACACATAATGGAATTTTATTTATAATTTTTATACATTAAATAATTAAATTTCTTTATGACAAAATGATGATGCAGTAATTACCTTATTAATGAATGCTTAAAATAATTGATATTATAAATATCCAAATAAATATAAATTGATACTTATGATAAATTACACTAATTTTCTATGTCAATATGACATGTTAAGGTTTATTTAATGTATTTGGATCAACGTGATAATGTTTTTTTGACTTTCACAAAAACAATATACCAAATAGTTTCTAAATCGACATAAATGAGTTTTTAAAACAAATACATTATTATTAATTGATATAATATTCTTAAAAATATATGGTTAATCAAAAGGACTTATATAAGGTTATATATATCAATAATGAACCTCTAGGGGTTCTCTTGTATTTTTATTGTATGTTTTTAACCATTTATTATAATAATACAAGAATACTAGGTAAAAGTTAAACTATTTAACTAAGAGTTAAATCTTAACGATAAGGTTAATATGGAGGCCTAAATCTGTCTAAAACCTATTGGTTGATAGTTTTGGGACCCATATACACCTTACCATCTAAATAAATTATTTTATAGGTATTATAAACCGAATATTATTGTTTAATGAATTCAATTTTCATGCTTTTTTTAAAGTGACCCTCACCTATCTTATAAAAGGGTACTTTCCCTTCTCTCAAAATCACACCTCCAAGACCATTTGGATGAGCCAAAACCTCCTCAAATATCATTCCAACTACCCACAATTTGACACAGAGGCCTTATTTTGATCAGAAATCCAACCTAAGTCACACATTTGATCAACTCAAAAGGAAACACCTGAAGAAGAGATGATAATTTCACCACCTCTTTCAATGTTTTATTCTTCTTCAACTTCCTCTTTCTTTGTTGTTTCCATACCAAAATAATAAATCCGTTACCTTATACATACTGTGATTTTATTATTAATGTGTTATAACCATATTAATTATTAAAACTATTCTATGAATGACAAGTCACCATATGTGCGTACGTACGACTTACACTCTTCACGTCATGGTGTAGTTTGTTTTTAAAATAGTTAATTATATGAATGGTTATAATATTGTGTATAAATGATGTAAATAATAAATATAAAATGTTAAAATTTTTATATATATTATATACCATCCAATTACATATGATTTCACCATCAGTAGTATGATATTCTTGCTTGTGCGTACGTACGGATTACCCTCTCCACAAACGAAATGAAATTCATTCCCCATCATAACCATTAAAGAATAATTTTCATTTTATGATTAAAAATAATTTTTAAGAACAAAATATCATTTTTTATATGAATCTAATACATCCTATCCATAATAAACATGGATTATATAACCATGTTTATAAAGGAAAATGAATCCGTTTACACCCCAAATGATGATACTAAAGAAATATTATTAACAATGCAATATTAGAGGATAATTTGTGATATCATATTTATGTATGTGGTTATTTTATAATTTTATATCAATTATTTAACTATTATAAAAGATTTTAAAGTACCCTCAATCCATGAAAAATACAAGGTAAGGGTTAATTCTACAATCTCTTCATTATCTAAGGTTGTTTATACATGAGTATCTACTGGGACTTCATTATCATCCACATCCATGTTTCATAAAAATGTATCTAAAAACATTTTTAATATTTCCTACAATATGGGATTAAGTCATTCATACCGTTTTTTTACTTTTTATGAGATGTTTATAATATAAATTTCCATCATTTTCCAATCAAGGTCTGTTACGACCTTTTCGACAAAATTATGGAAAGAATGTTTTTTAACTTCTATGGTGGGTGTGTCTATTTTCAACCATTATAAAACCTTCTAATATTCCCTTACAAGATTATCAGAATACTTTAAAAATAAGTGTTTTCTTTTCAAATTAAATGGATTTTAAATGATTTGAAAATATAAAAAGATATTTCTTATAAATAGTATTGATTTTATCTATGTCAACATCCTTTTTTTGATTTTATGTTTGTTTGAAGTTGATACAATAATCCATATTGTATTGAAGGTTTTTTGACATGTTTGACTGTTGATATGATATTTTTTTACCATTCATGGTTTATGGTTAATGTATAGACATTTAATATTATAGTTTTAATACGAATGTTTATGTTATGTTTCAACCATTTGATATGAGTAATATATTAGACATAGTAAGTGATCGGTGGAGCCCGCTATAGCTCCTAGATGCAATGGTAGGTCTCATGAGACAAACTAGTGTCTTGGAAAAAGGCCTTGGAAAACTTTAATTTGTAGTCTTGGAACGAGGCCTTGATTATGTGGTTATGATGTCTGGCATTATGAATTCTATCACTATGAAATTGGATATTGATATTACACATGATTATTCAACTAGTATAATATCCATGTGAATAAGTAAATGAAATTATTTGATTTATCTTTTCCGTATTATGCTGAAGTTTAAATTTTAAATTATTTTTTAGTCTTATACATTGTCTTAAATGTTTATTCTTATTTTTGAGAGTTTGTGCTATATTGTTATCCTTAGTGAGTACTTAATCTCACCCCTTTCTGTGTTTTATTTTTCCCAGGATGCGAAGAAGTATATTTTGACTGACCTGTAGGGATAGTATAAGGGAGATGAATTTATTAAAAGGAGACACAATGTTATAGTTTTTCATTTTATAATTTAATGTAAAATATATGTCGGTATCTAGTACTTCCAAGGATACTAAAATTATCGGTATTTCAGGATTTGATCCCTTGTGATCATGCCAAGATTATGTAATAATTCATCGACTCTGGGTAACTAGGGTCGGGGCATTACACAACAGATAAAACAAGTTGTTTGGTATCAATTTGAGACTGAATCCACTCCACTTCGTGATCAACAGTCACCATAAAATATATATAAATCTTTTATCCACACACTAAATTGGGGTTTGGACCACAATATACAAGGATTTCCAGGCCACTTTTCCACTACCACAGTTCAACATGAGAAATATAACAGCCAGGTCACACAAGACCACATCTACAGTTATAAATGGGTTAAAGGAGGTGTAGAAGGAATTTTTTGTGAGGATATATTGTATCCCATAGTTCAGTGTTGGATACATTGTATTGTTTTAGTATAGACACACACACTAATGAAAAAGATTAATAAAAAACTAGACAATTGAGTAGAATATAATAAGACAGAATTATAAATGCACTGACTGTAGTTCTATGAAACACTGGAATTCTATAATATAGGAGATTTAATGTTTGGGTCCTTTTCTAAAAGTAGTCTCCGAAATAGAGTGTCGTGAGTTATGGGTTCTTGTTTACAGTTCAGTTAGTTTCTTTTATTCTCCTCTTTGTATTGTGGTTTCATGGATGTTTGTTGTTTTGAACCACAACAATATAGATAGTAGAAAATGAGATTTATTTGTGTGTTCTTCTTAGTTTTCTTGCATACATGTGTGTTCACTCCAAAATCAGCTTCTGTCCATTTCTTTACTATATTACCAGCTAGTGTGCCACCTTTGTATTTAATCCTCGGGTGTTTTTGTTATGTCTGACAAGAAGAAAAGTCACTACACCTCGTACCTCGTACTTTCAGGTGTCATGTATACAAAAGATCATTAATTATTTTATTGTCATTAAATTACACAAATACGACTTCTAGAAACAACATTTAAATTTAATTGAAAATGATAGAAAAATTGTAATGGAACGATACCACAATTTCGAAGAGTTGGAAAAGAATACTTGGAATTGTGTCTTGTTACATTGTCATAGAAATAGTGTCTCATCCTTTATCAATTCTATATATGGAATCAAAGTTACTATGTCAGGTGATTTTTGAATACTGGAACTGGTATCACAGTTATGATATCTCAGAAATGGTGTCTAATGTAAGGGTATCACGAACATTACTGATTTTCAGGCCAAATGATTAGACGTTTTGATCACAGAAACAATGTCTCATACTTAGTCAAATATCTCGTATATATCTTCAGAATTAATACATATAGAGTGGATTAAGGTTATTAATAATCATAATAAAACATATTAGAAACTAATATATAATATTTAAACAATATTGTACATTATTTACATTATTGACATGATTTGTATGATTTACACAATTTACATGATTTGGGAGCATTAAAACAAGAGGATTCCAAAAAACTACCCCTTTTGATGATAATAAATATTGGAATTCACAATCCAAAAATTTGATAAAGGATAAAATAGTGTTTTTATCATTTCAATGTATTATAGAATATATGTAATATGAAGCCTATATGATTTTATTCTCCCATAATGGTTTATTTTTTTTCATAAATGCCTAAAATCGAGTTCGTATTCCCCCTATTATCAAAGAGTCCATCTCTTCTCCCCCTTTGGGATTATCAAAAAGAGAATAAAATAAAGTAAAAAACATACACTAAATGAAACCAATAAGTGAATAAAAGGAATTACACTTTTCCATGAATAAACAGAGTTTAGATATAATAATAAGAAGGAATGAAACACATCCCTAGAAAAAAAAGCAGTGTTCACTTCTCTTCATATTTACAGCTTTCTATTGATTATTGTTAGAGACAACCGGATTATAAGGAAGAGGTGTAGAATGTGAGGTAGTAGAATATGTAAATAGGTATGGTAAGGGAAGTCCTCCAATGACAGAAGGGGAAAGAGTTGGGCTGGTGTAAGACCGAGGTAATGGTTTCTCAATATTAACAGGTTTGATTTATCTCGGAGCATGAGAAACATGCATTGTAGTAGGGGAAAATTATGTGGAGGTAAAAGGAATCAGGATAGGTCTAAAAGGAGCTTTTTCAAAAGCCATACTGGCTATTCTTGGAACATGCCGATATGACTTCAACTGTTAGATAAATCGATAATGATTTCACCACCATATTTCATGTCCTTTTCAAAGTCATATTTATTTTACATGAATATATCCTAAGTATGAATTCCTCTAGCTTATGAACATGGTCTTTTAAATCTTGAGTTACAGGAGGCACCATTAAATATTCCACAAGATAATTGAAATGACTGTTCAAATAATTCTTGGATTATAACATCTGGAAATAGTAATCCACATTCTTAGAGATTTATTATAGAGCATTAGTGTAATTTTTTGAGTGAAATATTACCATGTCAAGAACATGGTCACGGTTCTTGACAATTGTATCAAGACTTTCGTTATCAATACATTCAATAAAATACTGAAACTATTATTTAATTTTAGGTATTACCATTTCATTTTCCAGGGGCCAAGATGGTTGAGTAGAATTAAATAGAGAATAAATACCTGATGAAAGAGCATAATTTGATTAACAATAAGCTATAAACAACCATTACACACATTGGTCAGAGTATTGATTCCAGATACAAGACCACATATTTCATTTTCTATTTTTGTGTTGGTCTGAACCATATTTTCATACATAGTAATAAAGTTAGGTTTAATCAGAGACACAACCCTCTATGGGGTCTTATAAACATCATCTTAATTGAGATAGAAAAAGGGTTTTGAGAAAATTGAAAGTCTTTTTTCATTTACTCAACCATATATTTTAATTATTTTACCTCCTCACTCAAATTCTTGTTCTCTGTCTGGATTTTCTAAATTTCATGATGCACATTGTGCTGGATCTTCCATATGAAATTATCTAGAATAAGTGCAGCATACCGTTCACTAATATTTGTCACAGGATTAGGTTGAGACTTTTTTATCTTCTCAAAACCTGAAAACAAATTGTTTCTAAAATTTTCCAAATCATCTTGAATTTCATAAATATAAGTTTTTTGAACATATCCAAGTGTAGGAACTGAAACTAGTAATGGTTCCTTATAAAACATAACTTAAGAGAAGGGTTTCAACATAAACATAGTTAAAATATCTAATCCCTTCAATGATATTCCTTAAGGCTCAAGCATAATAAAATACATTGGAAACATGTACCAGGTATCCATAGAACATGATTCAATAGGGTTTGGAACTTCCATCCTTTCGAACCTATGAATTATATCCCCCTCGGATGATGGATCTCTTTGAGGACTAAGAGACTCAATCTCTTGACAGGCTTCTACACCCTCTGCACTATCATATTCAGCCATACATTTATCTAATTGAAAAGATAGATCAATTATTTCTTCAGAAGATAAAATAACATTAATTTCTATAGGTTATTCTTACTATATCATAGTGGAAACATGCTCTTCCACATCAGTATCTTATTCTACAACAAAAAAAATTACTTTTATGAATAACTTGACTTCATTTTTTATCATCTTAAAAACTTTTAGAGAAAGTTTATTCTATAGAGGGAACATCTTGAGGTTCAAGAGATTCATCAAAAATTGATTTACCTTTATCAGCATATCTTTCTCTTTTATATCTGTCAACATCTATTCCTTCATCTATGTATTCCAAAATCACATCCAGCTCTAAACCAAGGTTGGTGGAATTATTAGGTATTTAAGGGTGCTCAACAAGATTAAAATACTTATACAATCTATCATTATCTTTAATCTATTATCTATTCCATAGATTCCAATAGATCTTCATCCATCTGCATGTATCCTAAGATATATAGAAATCATAATCTTCAACCACTTCTTCAATCATTCCAACCACACCATTGGATTGTAGCATAGCAGTCATGATCCTTTAATAGAAAAGAGAGGTAAAATTTGATGTTGTCTTGATCATGTCACATATGTGAAGGATAATATATTTTCATAGATTGATTTTGTGACCATTCTTTATAAGATGTCCCAAAAAAACATCTTGATACTTGAGAGTAGAAAATTATCATTTCAATGGACTTATTAGGTGTTAAATAAACTTAAACAAAAACATAGTCTTTCCATAAAATTCTACATCAACCGACCTTGTTTTCTATCTACTTCTAGTCAATTTACCCAAGGCCTCTTATATACTTAATATGTCACTTTGTGGAGGAGGACCTCTTTAATAGTCCTAAAAAACTCTTTCATGTGGTATTTCTAAAAAGGAATCTAATAACCTCGAATAAAAGGTGCATCTCTATCCACTCTCCTAGCTTCTAACTCCAAATTCATCTTCAGAGTTGAAAGAGAGTTGAACATCCTAATAAAATTTAAAAACGAGTTTCATGTATATAATTATTTTCACTCTAGTAAAACATTATAACCATCCATGTTGTTCCATGACATTAAGAACATGCGACTTACTTGACAAGAGCCACTTCACACAAATTTCTTTCTCTGGCATGACTGTTCGATCCTCAAGACCTGGGTATAGCAGTTTCTCAGGCATGGTAATCAGATCCTTTTTTGTTTCATTGAGGACCAGTTCCTTCAAGGAGACAATGAAGATGGAAACTTCATCCTGGGTAATCAACATGGTATCATTAAATAATATATGTTCATGAGAAAAGATATAGGCTTCATGGGTAGAGAGTACGAGTGAAGAGAGAAGTGAAAAGATGGGTATTTATCTTTCCAGGTGTTCGAAAATCTCAAACACAAAAACACGGTATAGAAAAATAAAATAATTAATACCAAGATATAGGGAAATGATTCAAACAAAATATTATGAGTCATAATTGTTAGACCAGAACATGAGGTCACGATGTCAACATAAAGGTGTGACTCAAAATAGTGTGATCGTAACTAGTGAGATAGAGAAATGAGAGATAAAAAGTAGAGAGATGGTAACTGTGAGATCATGAACATGAGAGATAGTAAATGTGAGATAGTAAATGTTTGGAACTTTACATGAGAGATAATAACTATTAGATAGAAAAATATTCACTCAAGGATGATAATTTTTAATATATGTATTATGTAACTCATCCTTTCAAAATTTAGAGGCTTAGTGAAAATGTTAGTATGATGATATTCAGTGCAAATGAATTCTAAAGTATTATCACCCTTTAGATAATGATCTCCCAAAAAGTGATGTCTTACATCAATATGTTTTTTCTGGAATTATAAACAAGATTCTTTGATATGTTAATAGAAGTTATGTTATAAAAATTTATAGGTACATGTCTAAATTGATATCCATAATTTAGAAAAGTGTGTTTCATCCACAAAATCTAAGAACAATAACTACCAGAAACTATGTATTCCACATCAGTAGTAGATAATGAAACTAAATTCTGCTTTTTTACTACACCATGATACCAATGAATTTCTGAAAAAGTGACATTTTCTAAAGGTTCTTTTTCTATCTAACTTATATCAACCCAAATCAGCAGGTGAATAGCAAACTACGTCAAATTATTGTACTCTAGGATAAAACAATCTTAAGTTGGTATTATGCTTATGGTATTTCAATTTTCTTTAAATGAAAAGTAGGTGCGACTCTTTAAGATTTGATTGAAAAGGGACACACATACACACACTAAACATATTATTAGGCCTATAATAAGTTAAGTAGAGTAAACTACCAATCATTCTTATGTAGGTGGTTTGATCAACATATTTCTCATTCTCAAAAAGAAACGATTTGTAGGTCATACTCATAAGAGTTTCACTACTAGTAGTACTATCCAAAACAAAACATATTATATGTTACTTAGAATATTTACATTGATTCAAAATAATAGCTTCTTTATTTTGAAAGATTTGGAATCCAAGAAATAATTTTATTTCAACCATCAAACTCAATTCAAATTCATTTTGTGTAATTATTGAAAAATAAGCACATAAATAATTTTTAGATTATCTCCAAATAATATCAACAAAATAGATTTGAAAATATAAAAAATCATTAAAAATTATTTTTATAAATATTGTAGGATCATCTATACTATTTTTAAAACCATTATAAATATGTATAATACTGAGTCAATCATACAATGCACTTGGAGCATTCCTTAAACCATAGAAAAATTTTCTTAATTTAAAAACATGAATTGGAAAATGTGGGTTTGTAAAACCAGTGGAATTTTCAACAAAAACATCATAAACTATATACCCATATAAGAATGCACTTTTAACATCTATTCGATATATTTTGAAATTTAGATGTGCTTCAAATGAAAGCAAGATTCTAATGCATTCAAGTTTAATAACTGGTGAAAAGGTTTCCTCACAGTATATCCATTCTTCTTGACAACGACCTTATGAAACCAATATAGCATTGTTTATTATAATATTACTAGCTTCATCTACATTATTCCTAAACACACATTTAGTTCCTATAGTGAAGGTTTCAATAGGTCTATCATCTAGTTTTCACAAATTATTTCTTTTAGACTGATATTATTCTTCTTGGATATCTATCACAAAAAAGTAATCATTGATTGGATTATTAATGTTTTTAGGTTCTTGGTATGACAAGAAAACTAGATGTCAATCCTGATTTCATAGAGATGCTCTGGTCTATGTTACTTTATCTAAGTCTCCTACCGTATAATCTAATGTATAGTTTTTATGTTTTCAAATAGTTATACAAAAAGTATGAGTAGATATTTCATGTTCTTAAATAGGTCTCGGTTCATTATGAATTTATTTTTGAGGATATATAGAACAAGAAGATTTTACAGATTTTATAATATCATGGTCAAGAGATTTTTTTATTTATGTACAGATTTGAAAAATCATCCTCAAGGTTTTTTAGGGAGGTCATAGGTTCACATGGATCTATTTCATCAAATTTGACATTTATTGATTCTTCCACACACATGGATTTTTTTTTTAAAATCTCAATAGGATTTACTAGAGATTGAATGACCTAGAAAGATTAATTCATCACTTTTGGATTCAAATTTGTCAATCTTCTCCTTACTATTGAGAATATAAACATTGAAACCCAAAAATTTTAATTAATTAACATTGGGTTCTCTATTGATCCATAACTGATAGGTAGTTTTCTTAAGAATTAGTCTGATTAAGAATCTATTAATAATATAAAATGTTATATGCACATCCTTATCCCAAATGTAGATAGGTCAGTTATATTAATTAAGAATGGTTCTTTCTATTTCTTATAAGGTTCTATTTCTTTTTTCTTCAAAACCATTTTTTTTGAAGTGTCCTAGGGGCATAGGAGTTATAAATATAGCCATTTTGTGTGAAAATGATTCAAAATATTGGGTTTCAAGCTCACATCCATGGTCACTTTATAAGGATATAATTATGATACATATAAGAACCCAGGTTTTTAGAACGGGTCCAAATCCCGACCCTGTTAGAATTTTTTACTTGTTTCTGAAGAAACTGTAGAAATTGGGTAGTTTCTGGATATTTCCATACTACACGCCGTGTACTTTAAATACATGTCATATATATGTTAAATGAGTACTGGCCGTGTGCTCACCGAGTACATTCTGTGTGATGACTGTGTAGAAAATTTCTTACTACACGACATGTATTTATAGACACGTCATGTACCCATGACCGTGTGGAGGCCATACATGGCATGTAGGTCTGTTGGCCGGGGAGATTCATTGAAACTAAGTACACTCCATGTTACCCTTCGAAACACCATGTAGTCTAGCCTTGTGTAACAGATATGCATGGCGTGTGGGTAAGTCCGCGAGGAAGAGAAGGGAAACCAAGTACACGCCGTGTACCTAGAGGTACACGCCGTGTACTCATGTTGGTAGATTCATAAAGTATGTCGGCAGAATTCCTACTTCCAAATGAAAAGTTAAATGATATACACAGCGTGTAGTCATGAAGTACATGCTGTGTACATTCGTTTTTGCATTAAAATGGGATGTAGACTCAATTTGAGGAAGAACTCACTTATTTCGCCCGGGTTCGCGAACCAAGCCAGTTGGAACTTCAATCCTCTCACGGATCATTGTCCGAGCTCTCATTCGATCATGGATTGATTCGTTGGAACCCCCTCAGTAAGGCCTTGATTCCTCTTGAGCCGTATGGTTTGATTTCTGTTCTAGAACGAGTTATAGGGGTTTGACCAGTTTTGATTATTTTGTAGATCTACTGTGTTTTAGACCTAATTGGAGGATGTTATCGAAGGAGTAGCATCGTAAAAGTATCAGGTAGGTGGTTCATACCTCATTCTGTGTTTTCGTAGTCATTTGGGTGACGTGGCCTTTGGGGAGTTTTCTTGTATTTTGAGCGGGACCCGTTTTATCTATTGTTTCATATTGAATGGTTTGTCAGACCTATGGGATGCCTTTGGGTGTGCCCTGTTACCTGTTTCTCTTTAGCGGGGTCAGGCGAGGGGCCGTAGATCATCGAGGCATTTTGGCCGGGGGATTCCAAAATGGTTATTTCTATTTTAATATTATTATAAACTGTTGATTTTAATTTCTTAAAGCAAGATATAAATTTTTTGAGGAATTTAAGAACTCAGTGATGCTATGGGACAACACCTTTCATAGTGAAAAAGAACTGTTTAGAATGTTTTTCCTATTTATGTTTTCTGTTTAAATATGTTATATATGCAATTGTTAAATTGCATCTGCTGGACCCTTTGGGTGGTGTTGGGTATGGCCTGGATATTCTTGAGTGATGCGGATCATAGGTTGGGCTTGGCCCGGGTTACTTTGGGTGGTTTTGACCACAGGATTGGGTGTCATGGACATCATCTTTAGGCAGTGCGACTGTCAGGTTGGGCATGGCTCATGTTACATGGATGGCGAGACCATCAGACTTGAGTGGCATGGTCGTAGGGACACGAGGTGTCAGATGTGTTGGTGGATTATGTACGATTTTTGGTGATTACCACTCACCCAGAACATTGAGTAGTGTGCACACAGAGATACTCTTTGATTAGGTGGTTTTGACCACTCGTGTGGGTAGATGCCCCCGTAGATGCGATTTAGGGACTTTGGTTGGGAGTGCTTATTGTAAAAAGCCATGTGGGAGGTTTGGAGGCTTCATAGGATATCATTGATGCTATCAGGTTGGGGATTGAGGCTAACCGTTATTTGAGGGTAGATATCGATGTCCCTCTAGATACGTTATTTGAGGGCAGACATCGATGTTCCTCTGAGCTACTTATTGGGCGCACCTTCGTGATGTCGGTACTTGAGACACAAGGTGTCAGGAGGCACATGGTGTCGGGTTGTTAATTCGTGGGTGTGCCTTCAGAATGTGGGACTTGAGACACGAGGTGTCAGGTGGCATATGGGGCCAGGTTACATGACCGAGTTTCCAGTGTTGGCCGAAGCAGGTGACATTCCATGGTGGCTGCTGAGCACCAGTGGAGTTAGTATTTATTTGGGCATCGTTCTTTTTAATTCATTCCTTATAAATGCATTACTACATAAACACTTATATTATGTACGCACCATTGGGTGGGATCCTACTGAGATTTGTCTCACACCCTGCATGGGCCCTACGGGATGCGTGCAGACTTTATGGGTTTACGTGCAGGAAAGAGGCTGACTTCAGGAGCTAGGCTGCATTAGTTGTAGCAAGCAGATGTTATGGACCTTGAGTTCTTACCTAGCTGGAGTTACTCGGTTTTTTTCTTTTCTTGTATCAGCATGATTACCTATTGTAGCTACAGTTGGTTAGCCATCATCGCCTTTTTATATTCATATATGTATGACCTGCTTTGGATGCATGTTTTGTTGCTCAGCAGTAGTTTCATGTGATCAACATTCTATTGTGTTTATTTCCTCTACTGTTTTTTATATTTATTGCTTCTGCTATTTATCTATATTGATTGTGCTTCCTCTCTGTAGGCCTAGTTCGAGTCTGCTGAGTCCTATATTCCACTGCATCTCTACTGTTATACTTGGACCAATACCGTTATTATTATCTTCCGAGAGGGTATAGCCTCCCCACTATACCTATCAGACCCTCGATTCTAGTCATCAGCCTTTGGTGTTCGGGGAGGTGCGCCTATGGTAGTAACACCTAACCCATTTAGCACTATTCGGGTGGCTATTCGGGGTCCGGGATGTTACAAAGTGGTACCAGAGGAGTTCTTGACAAGGATTTAGTAGCACTGTCTTGCTGGATACTAATGGGATTGTGACTTCTCTTTCATTTTCTGCTGGTTTACTATTTGGGATATGGTAGACTGGAGATAGGATGTTACTGGAACTAGGTTTTTATCTTTTTCTTGGGTGCCTGTAGCCCCAGATACGAGGGATAGACCAAGTTGCCATTAGTGAGAATTGCTGTTTTCTTTTTCCTCAGATGACAGTTTATATGATTTCTACCTTGGTGGCTCATTTGGTGTGTGATTTTATTGATTGTGATATGTGACCCTTGACCCTGTGTGGTAAGGGAGAATTGGACCTTAGACCAGTATGGAAAGGCTTGTTTTCTTGGATTTTGATAGGAACATTTTTAGGGTATTTCAATTTCATAATTTCACGCATGCTTTGTGAAGTTATAATTCCATGTGAATAAAAATCAATTGGCATGCTTTATATGCTCTGAAATGGGAATAGGTGAAATTCCTGATAGAATTTCTTGTTGTTTCAATGTGTATTCCATGATTTAAATGTGTAGAATTGCATGCGATAGTGTATTTGGGTCTGGATCTTATGCGAGAAGGTAGGTACTATTAGTTGAGGTGATTTTGATCACTAGGATTGGGCGACTCTGTCGTCGGTTTGAGGAAACTTTGGTTTTCGGGAAGGGCATGGCCCGAGGTATTTAAGATACTTGGCTCTGTTAAGGGAGGGTAAGGAGGCCACGAGGCCGGGATGTCGTGAGAATCATGGCATCGAGGATGCAGGTTACTTGATGTTCTATGTAGCAGGACCTCGTGGAGGCGGACACCGATGCAGTGCGGGATACGTTGGGTGTCGGAAGCGGCATGATGGGGGCGGGGAAATGAGGCGTAGGAGTAACGATTCGTCACGGAAGGAATATGCATCCAGAAAATTGGTTAGAAAACTTTTTTTGATTTGAGTTTTGTTGGGTTGAGACCGGGTTAGGGAATTCCTAAGGTAGGGAGACCCCTTGAGGAATTTAGTTGAGACCTCGGAGACCGGGGAAGTCCGGGTTACGTTGAACGGGGTGGTATGTTTGGTTTCATCTTCAGGTTTTTTTTGATAGCTCGGGGACGAGCTATGTTAAGGTGGGGAGATTGTAAGAACCCAGGTTTTTAAAACGGGTCAAAATTCCCACCCTATTTGAATTTTTGATTTGATTATGAGGAAACTAGAGAAATTGGACCATTTCTAGAAATTTTCTAGACTACACATCATGTACTTTAAGTACACGATGTGTATATGTTAAATGAGTACTGGCTGTGTTCTCACTGAGTGCATGCCGTGAGATGACCATGTAGAAAATTTCTTAATACATGGCGTGTAGTTATATACACGCCATGTACCCATGACCGTGTGGAGGCCATACATGGAATGTTGGTCTATTGGACGGGGAGAATCATTGAAACTATGTACACACCATATTCCCCTTGGACATGCCATGTAATCTAGCCGTGTATAAGGGATATACATGGTGTGTGGGTAAGTAATCTAGGAAGAGAAGGGAAACCAAGTACACGCAGTGTACCCTGAGGTACATGCTGTGCACTCATGTCGGCAGGTTTGGAAAGTAAGATGGCAGAATTCCAACCCAAAAATGAACAGTTGAAATATTTACACGGTGTGTATTCATGAAGTACAGGTCATGTACATTCTTTTTTTTTTGCGTGAAAATGGGCAGTAGCCTCTTTTTGAGGCAGAACTCACATATTTCACCAGGTTTCGCGAACCAAGCTGGTCAGAACATCAATCCTCTCCAGTATCAGCATCCGAACTCCATTTCGATCACAGATTGATCTGTTGGAACCCCCGGTAAGGCCTTGATTCCTCTTGAGCCTTTTTGTTTTATTTTTTCTCTAGAACGAGTTATAGGGGTTTGAGATGTTTTGATTCTTTTGTAGATATACCATGTTTTAGACTGAATTGGAGGTTGTTATCGAAGGAGTAGCATCATACAATTATCTGGTAGGTGGTGCATAACTCTTTCTGTGTTCTTGTAGTCATTTGGGTGACGCGTCCTTCAACAAATTTTCGGGTTTTTTGAACGGGACCCATTTTATCTGCTGTTTCATATTGAATTTTTCGTTGGACCAATGGGATGCCTTCGGGTGGGCCATGTTACTAGTTTCGCTTGAGCGGGGCCAGGCGAGGGGTCATAGCTCATCGGGGCATTTTGGTCGGGGGATGCCAAACTGGTTATTTCTGTTTTAATATTGTTATAAACTGTTGAGTTTAATTTCATAAAGCCTGATATAAATTTTTAAAGGCATTTAAGACCTTAGTGTTGGTATGGGACAACACCTTGCAAAGTGAAAATCAACTGTTTAGAATGTTTTGCCTATTTATGTGTTCTGTTTAAATATGTCATATATGCAATTGTTGAATTACATCTACTGTACCCTTTGGGTGGTGATGGGAATGGCCCAGATATTCTTGAATGATGTGGATCATAGGTTGGGCTTGTCCCTGGTTACTTTGGGTGGTCTTGACCACGATATTGGGCATCATGGACATCGGCTTGAGGCAGTACGACTTTCAGGTTGGGCATAGCCCAGGTTACTTGGATGGAGAGACCAACATACTTGAGCGGCATGGTCGAAGGGACACGAGGTTTCAGATGTGTTGGTGGCTTAGGTACTATTGTTTTTTATTATCTCTCACTCGGAACTTTGAGTAGTTTGCACATAGAGATACTCTGTGATAAGGTGGTTTTGACCACTCGTGTGGGTAGATGCCCCCGTAGATGCGGTTTGGGTACTTTGGTTGGGGGTGCTTGCTGTAGAAAGCCACGTAGGAGGCGAGGAGCTTTCATAGGATAACATTGATGCTATCAGGTTGGGGGCTGAGGCTCACCATTATTTAAGGGAAGATATCGTTGTCCTTTCGGATATGTTATTTGAGGACAGATATCGCTGTTCCTCTGGGATACTTCATGGGTGTTCCTTCGGGATGTCGGTACTTGAGACACAAGGTGTCATGAGGCACATGGTGTTGGGTTGTTACTTCATGGGAATGCCTTTGGGAATTCGGTACTTGAGACATGAGGTGTCAGGTGGCACATGGTGTCGGGTTACATGATAGAGATTCTGGCGTTGGAGGAAGCAGGTGACACTCCATGGTGGCTACTGAGCACTAGTGGAGTTAGTTTTTATTTGTGCATCATTATGTTTACAACTTTCCTTATAAATGAATGCCTATATAAACACTTATATTAGGTACGCACTGTTGGGTGGTATCCTACTAAGATTTGTCTCACACCCTACACGGGCCCTTTGGGATGCGTGCAGACTTTATGAATTTAAATGCAGGAAAGAGGCCAGCTTCAAGAGTTGGGCTGCATTAGTTATAGCATGGAGATGGTATGGACCATGAGGTCATACCTACCTGGAGTTACTCTGTTTTGTTTTCATTACTTGAATCAGCATGCTTACCTGTTGTAGCTACAGTTGGTTATCCATTTGCACCTTTTTATATTCGTATATGTATGACCTTCTTTGGATGCATGTTTTTTTGCTCAGTAGTAGATACATATGATCAACATGTTGTTGTGTTTATTTCTGTTGATGTTGTTTATATTTATTTCTTTCGCTATTTATATATATCGAGTGTGCTTCTGCTCTGTGGGTCTAGTTTGAGTCTGCTGAGTTGTTTATTCCCCTGCATCTCTACTGTTATACTTGGACCAGTACCATTATTATTATCCTCCGAGAGGTTATAGCCTCCCCACTATACCTATCATACCCTCGCTGCTAGTCGGTAGCCTTTGGCATTCGGGGAGGTGCGCCTAAGGTAGTAACACCCGACCCATTTAGCACTGTTTGGGTGGATTTTCGGGTCCAGGAAGTTACAATACCACTTAGGTTTTCTAAATTTGTATCATACATAGTGAAATGATAACAAGATTCAATTTTGTAGCTATGAAAAAGGTCAAAATATATCTTGAATAGTCATCCACAAGAACATAGGCATAGTTCATCCCATAAAGACATGAATCACTATGTGGTCCAAACAGTTCCATGTGAACCAACTTGATAGGTTGAGTGGTTGAAACATCTTTCTTTGGTTTGTCAATTTTTTTGAGTTATCTACCCTTTTGACAACGATTAAAGACTTTATCATTTGGAAACTCATGTTCAGGTAGATCATTGACTATGCCTATTCTAATAAGCTTTAAAAGAGAGTGTATATTATAATTTCTTATTCTTCTATGCCAAATATGGGACTCTTTGTGAAAGGAACTCAAATATGAAACATTTTGTGAAACAAATGAAACTATGTTAACAATGTAAACATTTTCACTTATAAAAGAATAAAATACTAATTCATTTTTATAATTAAAAACATTTCAAGCATCAATTTTAAATTTAACATGAAACCCATCATCAAATAATTGTGAAATACTAAAAAATTATATTTAAATCCAACATGTAAAAGTAATTTATAAATTAAAATATAGTTAGAGTTACCAATCTGGAAATGGCCTATTATTTTTACCTTAACATTTTCACCAAAAGTGACATGTCCACCATCATCCTTTATCAAATTCATGGAGCCTGAGTAATATACCATCATATATCTTGAACATCCACTATCCAAGTATCATAGACTTCTACAAGAGCACTTTAAACATCATTCTTATAAAATAATGAAGCAATATACAACTTTTGTACCCAAATTTCATTGGTTCAAGTAACATTAGTAATAAGAGATTTTGGAACCCATACTTCCTTCATTGTTTTCCTATATATAGTTTTTAAAGTATTGGAAAAGTACAAACAATTTGGACCTAAAAATTTAGAATAAGTTAATGACTTACCACTGCTAGAACTCGCAAAATTTTAATTCCTGGGTATGAAAATAGATTTTCAGTATTTTGATATTAAAAATGAGTTTTAGCTATGTTACTCTCTCCATGTTGGTATCTGTTAGGTACCCTAGGTCGAATACCCTGAGGGGGGTGAATCAAGGTATGATAGATTAAAACATTATCCCATTCAGATCTTATATCGTTGATAGAAAAAACACAATTATCACTTCATCTTGTTGCAATAAACGAATAGATATGAAATAAGGCACATGACACAATGATTTTTACTTGGTTCACCCTCACTAGGATACATCAAAGGAGAATACAAAAAAATGTTTTGATGTACCTAATTCACTAAGGATCAATACCAACAATGAGAAAAATGTTTGTGCTAGATCTTTTATGCCCAGGATCACTGCCTTTTCAATATTTATGGTCTTCTCACTGCATTCCCAGGGGTCACTTCCTAAGCTTCTTCCTCTGGCTCACTACCGGTGGAGATGGTCACTATCTTTATCTTTATATGCTCACTGCTCTTGATATGGAATCCACCCAAATTTTATAGACATGTAGTTCAAACACAGTTTATGGACATGTAGGTGCCTTCATTTGCATGTATTCTTGTATCCTCAACAATAGGTAGATGCTCTGTTGAAGTTCATTTTTCACCTACAAATGAAGTCCACCTTCCCTAGTACTGTTAGGTATCAAAAATAGTTTTGAAAACTGATTTTATGATTTCATGAGCTTACTGGTTCTAATTTCAAACCAAATTCTCTCCTGCGTATAGTGTACTGTGTTTGGTATGTGGATCACCTCTTCACGTACTGATTATTCCTTCCAAAAATAGCTTCTGCTTCCACGTACCACATCCTTCACTCTGCCAATGTGAACATTCCTCTATCTAAAAACTATTCCTTATTTGCGGATGGTATTCACTTCTATGTACAGAATATCCCCCTCCAAGTACCGCTTGCATAATTCTCTCTCTCATGTACCGAATATTCCTCCTCCACATAATGAGTCATCCATTGGGGGTTCAAAAATCTCCGCAAAAAACTTCGGAAAAATTTATTCCCTGCAAACCACTTCATATTCTGTAGAATTCTTCCACACAATCCTCCTTCTCACGTTTCTTAAATCATGGACCAAAACTATGTTCTCTAATGATATTAATTTTTCATAGTAATTAGTGAAATTATCAATTCTTATATTGGATACTATACTCACAAAAACCTCTTCTCTAAGATTTACCAAATCATCAATCCATCCATCACTGCATAATGATCATTCTACCTCCATGAACTTCAAGCCACTCAAGAACCTATTTTCGTATCTGATCTATGTACCATATTTTTTCCTACGTAGTCGATCTTTTCCGATGACGTTAATCCATCTGCATACCACACCGCCTTCCACCAAAAACTGTTTTTAGTTTTAAGAACCGCTCTGGTGTATCATTCCCACTTCTCCATGTAATGTTCTCGCCGCTCCACATACCATTCCGGGACCATGGTATGTAGTCCACGAATTGTGGTACATGGTTCTCATCCTTTTCTATTTTTCTTGAATGTTCTTCATACCATTCAATCTTATGAATTAATCCTTCATTTTCTAACATCAAACTCCTGATTTTGAGGCCCAAAAATTTGGAAAACACTAGGAAAACACACCACCTTAAAAAAATATCTTCAGAAAACTCCAACTATTCTCATTCATGATTATCTGGATTTTTTAATGAACATAACAACCCCCAAAATTTTCCCAAGGGAAGCCATGAAGGATTTTTTCCCGACAATATCCCCCTTTGGGTTAATTGAAAACTCTTATAACAACCATTATTTACCATTTTATTCTTCATGAAAACTACTTCCATCTTCAGCCACCATTCTCCTTATGAAATTAAGATAGTGATCACATATTTAATCAACACATAATATAAGACAACATGTGCCATGCTCATTGGTAGTAACATCAGTATAATGAAGATTTCTTCAACAAATCACATAATTTTTAATAACCAATTGATGAAACCATACTGATACATTGATACCAATGAACTTATTTCATCAAGAACCTCATCCATTGTGATATCTAATCATTGATCGATCACTTATAGAATCGCCAAATTTAATTATCCTTATATGTTATAGCTCCTCTAAGCAACTTCAGCTCAACTTCAACTCCACCTATCTCACTGATCCACTTAATAGCTTCTCCCCAGGTCTTTTCACCCCCTATAATAGTAACACTCTCTCCCACTTTGTTAATGAACCCAAATGGGAACTTCAAGGTTGTCTGCAACAGGGTAAAGAAAACATATAATCATATTAGAAAAAAACACATCATACCTTGAGGAGTGGGGGACTCAATTCCACACTTTTTCATGTGAAAGAAGTCGCCTATTATTATAAAGCTAGTAAATGCCTTCCAAATGCTTCTTTGGGTAAGGTATTTGTAAAATTTTTGAAAACCTGTAGTTCAGTAGGCACATAATCCAATTTCACAAGATCATGATCCACCTTCTCTTTGATGAATTCACACTTTATTTAAATGTGTTTTTTCCTTGATTGAAGGACTCTATTTGTCTAAGATTTATTGGACTTCAATTATCATAATGGCTTCCAATTGGAGATTTCAATTAAATTCCCATATCATCATGTTACTACTTCATTCATAATAGCAGTGTAAAAGCTTTAGTTGGCATAATGTATTCAGATTCATCGGGGATTAAAGAAATAAAATCTTGTTTCTTACGTTACCAAGAAATACACAATCCTCTAGGAAAAAGGATCCTCTGAATGTTGATTTCCTATCATCTTCTGAAATGTCCCAATACACATCAGTATATAACAATAAAACTAGCTAAGAATTTTCATTATTCATTAGGCCAAAATCTATTATGACCTTGATATACCGAAGAATTATTTTTAATACAATCATGTTTCTCTCCTTCGGTTTTCATTGATACACCACTTCTTGAAATGTGGAAAATACAATTTCTAGCCATGTCGTTGTCAAATACAAAAGACATCCAATGATTTTCCTATATTATAGTATATTAACTGGATTTCCATCATCATCTTATGATAGTTTCAACCATGTAGAATCTAGAGACTTCATCTCTTTGGAATTATTCATTTAGAACCTTCTCAAAACTTCTTTGGAATATTTAGATTGAGAAATAAAATTTTGATTCCTTCTTTATATCACTTGTATGAAAAGGAAAAATATCATCTCACCAATCAATGACATTTCTTACTCTCTTTTCATGAATTCATAAAACTGTCTAGATTGTGTTTCATCTGATCTACTAAAAAGTATTTTATCTACATAAACCAACACCAGCATCCATTGAATGTTGGTATTGTTGAAAAACATATTGTAATTAACTCCCCATGCTGAAAATCAAGCTACTTTAGAAATTGATCAAGCCTTGAATACCATGCCCTTGGTGCTTGATTCAAACCATATAGTTCCTTCTTCAGTCGAAAAACCCTATTCTTATTTTCATGGATGATAAAACCATCTTGTCTCTCAATATAAACGTATTATTCTATAAATTCATTCAGAAATGATGACTTGACATCGATATGAAAAAAATAAAATTCCATTGCATTTCTATGGCCAAGAATAATCTGATTGTCTTCATCCTAATAATGGGTGTGAATGTTTCATTAACATCTATACATTCTATCTGGGAGTACACTTTGAAAACATGATGTTTTTTTTCAAATCACTATAGATTATTTATTAATTTTTTTGAAAAAATAATTTATTCCCAATGAAATTCATGTTTGTTGGTCTGGAAATAATCTCCCATGTTTGATTCTTTTTAATTTGGTCAAGATCTTCATTCGAGTCATTAAACCAGTCCTCCTCTCCAGCTACTTCATCAACGCATTTAAGCTCAACATGTGATAAGTATGATGCTCGATGTATATACTTCATCCTCCATTTCTGAACTGCTACTGTCTGATCACCAATTATGTTTTGTCTATAAAATTCATCTATTCTTGCTAGTATCTAAGAAGACACTGATTTTTTTCATCATCTGAGTCTTCATCTGATTCAACCTATAGAGTTAGAGGATCTCTTAACCATATCATCTCTTCATGACTGTCCTCCTGAGTCTAATAATTTATTTTCTGAAGATTCTGTTCATTCTCCACTATAGTTACATAATTACTTTCAACTATTTTTCCTAGCCTCTTATTGAATAATTTATACTCATTTCTATTCTTTGAGTATCGATGAAATTTTCCTTCATCCCCATGGGATTCAAATTTCCAATGTTTCCCATTATTGAGAATGAAACATTTAATTTTGAATATTGGAAAGTACTTCAATAATGGATTCTTCCCATACCATAATTCATATGGAGTCTTATCCTCTTATAGAAAAAGTAATGCACTATTTGAAGTGTATACTACAGTCATCAATTCTTCTTTCCAAAATTTCTTCAGAAGTTCTTTCTCAATGATCATTATTCTAACCATGTAGTGGAAAATCCTATTTCTTCTATCAACCACTAAATTATGCTATGGAGTTCTTACTGGTGACACTTGATGCCTTATCCTTTGTTTTTCATCATAATCTTCCACTTGGTTATCTGTAAACTCTATTCCATTATCGGTTTAAATTGTCTTGATTTTCTGACCGAGCATCTTTTCACATTATCATCGATATCATGTAATGAAAAGATACACTACAAATTTGTGGGTGTTTATTGAAACCCATTACATTCTTCTATAGTCATAAATTAAGAGAACATAATATCTCCTCACATCAGTAGCGCTCTACAAAATTGGACCACATACATCAATATGGACCATCTCAAGTAATCTTGTTGACTTTTTCTCCTTTGGCTTACATGTCTTTTGAATGATCATCCCCTATTGATAGGAATCACATGCATTAGTATTATCACATGATAATATAGGTATATTTTGAGCTGCATCATATTTTACTAGGTCTTACAAGGATCCTTGGTTTATGGGGACAAGATGCTAATGCCATATTTTTTTTATTCATCTGTTGACAAAAAGCACATATCTTCTTCCCCACTCATGAGGTAGAGATTCACTTTATTACACATTCTTTGCAACACAACAACACCATCCTTATATTTAATGGTACTTAATTTATGCAAAATCTTATGGTATGACCTAAGACACACAATTGAAAAACACTAAGGAAGTTGTGACTAAGCCCCTCAATATTCAAGACATGTGCTCGTCTCCTGTCTTTTCCTCCAAACATGGCTTTTCCTGAACCAATAATTTTCAATCCCTCATCATTACCAAATCTCACATTACCATATTTATCATAATTGATTTTGTTTACTAGATCCTTATTTCCTATCATATGGGATCTGAATCCACTATCAATGATCTATATCCCAGTTTGATCTGGTGCATTTAATGCAATTTCTACAACCACTGCCAACACTACCCTTTTCTTTTTGACCTAATTATTTGACATGATATCTAAAATAGAATTATAATCTAGATATTTATTAATATATGATTATCTGTCTTCAACCTACAGAGATACATACCGATGTTGAATTTTTATCTCTCTTGAAGATACTTTTGGATACTTATTATGATCAAATTTAATCTAACTTAGCATATTCATCTACATTGTTGATGTGAAATAACTTACCATTTTTCTAGTCCTCTACACCTAAAACAATGACCATAAAATGATGACCTGGAATGTTGAGCTCTATACAACCACCTCTGTTGGTCTTGATCCCTTTGGTACCCCCTTTCTATGGAAAATACAATTTTATAATGTGCCATCTTACCACAATAATAGAATATTATGTGAGATATATTCTTATTTGGAAATGATTCACCACTATTTGTGCCTTTTGGTCTACGAAACATCTAATTCTGCTTCATACCCAAGTAAATCATCAATCTGGGAGTGGGTGCCTATTGTCTAACATGATCCATAACTACTTTGTATTTTAGATCAAGCCCCATATGAGCCTTATCATTCCAAATTTATTGTTTCTTCTATTATGATGGACCACTCTGCTCAAATCTCACCATATTTTTTTCCTTTATGATCTTCTTTTTTTGTTGTTGAAGAGAGAGTAAGCAGTTTCTTCTTATCGTCAATTGTTCATCGCATACTGACAAACCTTTATTCCAATTGTTCAATACATTTGATTTGATATTCTTCAATTTCAGTAAAACTATCAACTTCTATTTTTCTATTCATTAATTTTGATTTTGTACTCAACCACCTTTTCTATGTTTTATATCTTTTTAGAAGTTAGATTTTAATTTTGGCATTCAGATCCAAATTCTATTCTACCTACTACAGTATAATAAATTTGTCTTGATGAACAACTTTGTTGGAATTTTTTTGTTTTGGCTCTCAAAATATCTACCTCTTCAAGGGAAGCTACTAATTCAACATGAAGATCAACTATTTCTTCAATTTATATTTAATCATTGATACATTTCTCTCTTGTTAATTAATTTCATAAAACTTCCACCAAATCATATATTTTATAATTATTGTAATCCCCCAACTCTTCTTCCCTATATTCTTATGAACATTCATCCTATTTTGAAATAATATTCTTCTTTTTGATGAACTTTCTTGTGGTACTTCTTCTCCCTTTATCATTTGATAAAAAATTCTTATGAGGAATTTCATCATCTTCATCATAAAACATAGTAGGAATATTTGCTGCAAAATTCCGTATATTTCCGCATTGGTAGCATGGAAATGGATGTTTACCTTTGACCTTCCCTATTCCCCTTTGAAAATTGTAGGAGAGAAATGAAATGACATCATCCATATTGTCCTCATAAGGACTATATTTAGTAAAGAGATTCTTTATGGCCTTGATTTCCACTTCCCTATAATTCCCTTTTTCCACTACATCATTATCATCATTTTTAATTTCTTATTCTACAAGGTTACAGTGTAGGTTTTCTAGTGTTAGCTCATTTGGGTCTTTGTCTTCCAACACAGAAATATTCGGGTTGAAACATGGTGGATGTTTCATCAAGATACATTTCCCAATATTTATATCTTCAATGACTTCTCCAAGACCCCACATGTCTTCCATAATAATATTTTTCCTGCCAAAGAATGTATCAAAAGACTCATTGGGGTTCGTTATGAGATCCTCATACTTGTTCCATAGAACCTGTATCTTCTCTTCTCATAATTTTGTGTTGCACTCATAGATGTTCAATAATTTTTCCCATATTGCATTTGATTTTTTAAAGACATAAACTTCATATAAATTTCATATTATGGGGATCCTCCTAAGGCATTGATCCCTTTATAATCTGCATCCATTTATCTTCTTTCAACATCTGATAAAGCACCACTGTTAATGTCAGTTGATATTCCATGCATAGCTGTTGTGAAGACATCCATCCCTGCTGATCATATGTAGTGATGCATTTGATTATTCCATAGTTGAAAATTATTTCCTTAAAAGGTCAGAATTATTTAATGATTGAAAACCAACATTTCGTTTTCTTGAGAGAAAACCACTGACTTTCAACCTTTCACTCTGATAACAATTGTTACTTCCACTAGGTCGAATACCATGGGGGTTGAATCAAGGTATCATATATTAAAACATTCTCCCATTAATATCGTGTTTTGTTGTTAGACAAAACTAAATTCTCCATTACTCCTATAGAAATATATAAAAATATATGAAATCAGTCACAGGACATAGAGACTTTTATATGGTTCTCTCTCACTGGGCTACATCCAAGAAGCATACAATGACGATGTGGCAATGTACCAAATCCAGGAAGGCTCACTTCCCACAATGAGTACAATGTTCACGAAAGATCTTCTATTCTCAGGATCACTACCATTAAAAATCTTAGGGTCTACTCACTTCATTCCTAGGGTTCACTCTCTATGCCTTTTCCTCTGGCTCACTGATGGAGATAAGGTTCACTAACTTCCTCTTTCTCTGCTCAATGATTTTGAAAAGGAATCCACACCCATTTTATAGAATTGTAGGTCGAACACAGTTTATGGACAATTAGGTCCCATCATTTTCATGAATTTATGTACCCTAAACTATAGGTAGATTCTCTTTTGAATTTCCTTTTTTACTCATAGATTATATCCACCTTCCTGAGTACTACTGGGTAACAAAAAATACTTTAACAAACTGATTTAAATCTTTCACAATCTTCCTTGTGCAAATCTTGAACCACCTTCTCATCTGTGTACTAATTGTTGATATTGGTACCTGGATCACCTCTACATGTACTAATTTTTCCTTCCTCAAATCGATATAACATTTTCATTTCGCTACCTTCACTCTGCCTCTACGAATGGTCTGTTGTCCAAGAACTATTCTCTATTCATGGACTTTCTTCACTTCTGCATACTGATGATCCCCCTCTGCATACCACTTGAATAATTCCCTCTCTAATGTACCAGAGATCCCTCTTCCTCAAACTAAGTCTTCGTTTCAGGGTATGAATTCCCGCAAACAACTTCGGGAAAAAAATTTCCACACGAACCACTTCATATTTTTTAGAGTGCTTCCTTGCGAACCTCCTTTATAATTTTTTGAAATCTAGGACCAAAAATATGTTCTCTAATGATATTTGTTCTCAATAGTAATTTTTGGGATTAGAGATTCTTATATATAAGAAGATACCCACAATAACCTCTGATCTATGATTTACCAAATCTCTAATCTAGCCTTGACCGCATACCGATCCTTCTACCACCGTGAACTACAAGCCACTTGTGAATGATTTTTCTTATCCAGTATGCATACTCTATTTTTTCTTATGTGGTATAACTTCTCCACCGATGTCTCGCCATCTGTGTACCACACTACCTTCTTCCATGAACTTTTCTCAGATTTGCGAACTGCTCTAGCGTAACATTTCCTCCCCTACGTTTATCATTCTCGCCGCTCCGTGTACCATTCTCGGACCATGGTACGTGGTCCATGAATTTTGGTACGTGGTTCTAATAAATTTCACATTTACATCAACATTATTCATAATATTCACTCCTATGAAGAAATACTTCCTTTTCTAACAACAAAATCATGATTTTGGAGCCCCAAAATGTGGAAAACACAGGGAAACTGTTCCACCTTAAGAAACTATTTTTAGAAAACTCCAAATATTTTCATTTGAGATCATTTGGCTTTGTCAACAAACACAATCACACCCTAAAAATACCAAGGGGATACCTTGTTGTATTTTTTTACAATTGTATCCTATAATAATAGTATACTTAAGAGCTACTAGCATACGACAAATTTTTGTAAGAGTGTTCTTTCCATTAGTAAATTTTTATGAATCCTTTTTCAAATTGTCATTAGAGAATTTATGTTCATTGTTTTTTAAGTATCCGAGAATTATTTTCCTTTTCTATAATAAGATCATATTTAAAAGTAGAAATTAGAGCATGATGTTTCTTTATATCATTATATTTATCTTTTAATTTATTGCATGTGTCTTCATGAATTTTGTAGTATTTAAACATTTCATCACTAGTAATATTTTAAAAATCACATTCATCACCATGGTAACCATAATTTTGTACCAGAGACTCAAGGTTTACCTCAGATGTGTTTTTCATTAATTATATATTTTCATTGTTATCCTTTACATCATGTGAAGATTCCGAGTCACATGAGTTTTCCTTATAAGTACTCTATGTGGCTTTCATTTCCTTTTGTTACTTTCTATCTTTGTATTCACACTTATTTTTAAAATTTAGTTTGGGACATCCATCCTTAACATTTCATTTTCTCTTACATTCATATCAGAATATTTCATTAGAGTTATCATTACTTTTAATTTCCTTCTTCTATTTTCTCTTATAATCATACTTTCCATTATAGCTGGGCTACCTGAATAATTTCTTCCTTATATAAAACTTCTTAATTCTTTTGGAAAATTGAGACATTTCTTCATCACTATCTGATAGTAAATCATCATTACATGTACTATCATAATTATTCTATATACATTCATTTTCTTTACATTTCCAAGTAGTGGTTTTGAAATCCATTTTCATTATATTTTGGGCATCCTCTTCCTCTTTTTTATCTTTAACATTTCCTCATACATCATTAATTTACCTATCATATTCTGGACTAGAAACTTGTTGATTTCACAAGACTCTCTATTTGATAAATAGGTCCCTCTCTATCTTTTTGGTAGAAATCTGAGTAGCCGCATGATTTGTTCTTTGGCATGCACTAGATTTCTCAACGAGTGAATTTTAATAACTATTTCATTAAAATAGGGTTACATATATGAAATGGCTTAATTAGAATTCATCTTAACGTTATTATACATAATTGTAAATGTATTACGTCTCATTTCTCCAACATTAGTAGTTCCTTCATGTGAAACATCTATGGTGTCCCAAATTTCATAGGTAGAATAACATAAAGATATTCTATTAAATTCTTCATTCCATAAAGAACAAAACAAGGAATTCATATCTTTAAAAATATTATCATAAGAAGCTTTTTTTGGCTTCACTCCACGTAGTTCTTGGAGTTTCTGGTATTTCATATTTATCTTCTATTACTGTCCAATTATAAAATCCAATACTTTCTATGTTCATTTCCTTTTTTATTTTCCACTTAGCATAATTTGTTCCCTTCATTTAGGGAGTTTTATTATAAGTATCACCTTGCTATATATAATCTATTACAAATAATAAAGGTTATATGTTAATATCTATAAATTTAGAATTAACGGAAATTTAGATATCTTTAAAACACAAATAAATCACAGTTGATTTTTTTGAAAAAGCATTGAAACCATTGAAAATAATAGTTCAAAAAAAACCTTAGATAAAAAATATTGGTCAGAGTATGACACTAAAGAGGGGGTGAATTGAGTTCCTAATAAAATTTCTATTAAAAAAGATATTTTAAGATCCACCAAACTGAAAAAAAATTATCCCATTTATTCAACGAAGTGAAATTATAATAGACTGATAGTTCAAATAGTTTCTTAGAAGATTGATTATTTCTCTATTTTAAAAATATGAAATATTCATATAACTTTTTCAAACTAATATACTAAAACAAAATAGTTTTAAATACTATAATAGACTGACTATCAACGTGAATTACAGTTTTATAAAATGTGAGTTAAAATATAGAAAAAGTTCATTGAAAAACATATCGGATAAAAAAAATGGTTCAATCTCCAATAAAGGCCTAATACACTCCACATGGTGATCACCTTACACCAAGAAATATATATAAATCCTTGATTCAGAACCACGATCGGACTTTACACAATACTACACAAGACTACCTAGGTCACATGACCTCTACCAGAGTTATATGTGGGAATTATAATAGCCAGTTATATAGAACCACATACACAAGTATACATGGGTTAAAAAAGGTGCAAAAAGATTTTTGTGTGAGGATATCGTGTATCCTTCTGTTCAGTGTAGGAGATTGTGTTTGTTTTCATTACAGACAGACACACTACTCAAGAGATTAATAATTTGGTACACAAAAAATCATAATATAATAAGAGGGGATTATAAATTCTTAGAGTGTTGTTCTATGCAGCTCTATACTTCTAGGATGTAGGATATTTGATATTTGGGTCCTCTTCTAAAAGAATACTCAGAAAGAGTGTTTCATTTGTTCTTTGTTCTAGTTTCTAGTTCAGTAAGTTTGTCTTCTTCTATTCTTTGTGTTGTTGCTACATGGATGATTATAGTTTTGATCCACAACAATACAACTAGAATAAAATGAGAGTTATTCATGTGTTCTTCTGAGTGTTCTTGCATTCATGTATGTTCACTCTAATGACTCTTTTAGTCCATTTTTTACCCTATTTCCTTCTTGTGTGCCACCATGTATGTAATATTCAGGTTTTTGTGTTGTGGGTGACATGAATCACAATCTCCACACCTCATACATATTACTATCAGTTGTCATGTCTACAAAAGATCATTAATTAAGACAGTGTCATTAAATGAATCAAATATGAGCATTAGAAATAGATTTAAATTTAATTGAGAAAGACAGAAAAATTGAAAAGGAATGGCATCATATTTTCGGTGAGTTAGAAACAGTGGAAAGGAACTATGTCATTTTACGGTGTCTTAGAAATTGTGTCTTTTCCTTTTTCAATTATAGAATCAGTATCATGGTTATAGTGTCATGTACTTTGAAAATACAAGAACCTGTAGCACAATTACGATATAAGGGAATTGGTGTCTCAGGTAATGGTGTCATGGACTTTTCAAATTTTTAGACTAAATAGTGAGACAATTTGATCGTAAAAATGGTGTATCATACTTAGTAAAATATTTTTTATCTTTCATAAGATGTAATACACACATAATGGATTATGGTTTATTATAATCATAAAAAAATGTAGTAGAACATGATTTATAAGGTTTAAACATGATTGTACATGATTTAATAAATTTATAGGATTTGTATGATTTACATGATTTACATGATCTGCGAGCATTAGACTGAGAGGATTCTAACACAAGTATTACTATAAAAAATTAATAAAATTAATATTCAATTAATTTTAATATTAATTTAAATTTTAGGTATCTAGGATTCCTATAGAATCAATCTCTTATGAAATAATTCATTTCTATTTTGTCCCTAAATCTATGATTAGTGAATGTTAACCAATTATATTAATTGAATTTAAATTTATTACCACTGAATGAGAAATTAACAGGAGAACAAAAAAATATCATATTATAGAAAACTGACATGAGCTATTTTTACTAAAGTGCATTAAATATTAGACCTATATTTGAAAATGTATTTTAATATTGGGTCATTATGACATTACTATTATTATATTATTACTCTCATGGTGTAGTCATTATGATTAAATGAAAGTGGTTTGATTTGATGATGAGTCATGAAAAATTTATAGATGATTGTGGATTTTGAGTTATTAACATGACTCACACTCTTTCTTCTGATGAACCACATATATTAACATCAATAGAGAAACTATTTTCTTATGAGGAATATCATCTACAACATGAATTTGGTGTCATTATTGATGTAATCCCTAGACAAATTTCTGATCACGGTGAGGATGAAATTAACACCCTCTATAACCCTTTTGGACCCAATAAATATATTACTTTTGATGAATCCAATTGTTTAATTTTTATTTTTGGTTTTGAACCTAATGTTATTGTGAGTACTATATGTAGTAATTCATTTCCACTCTTACTTCTTCTAGTTTAGATCGTCTTGCGTGATTTTGGTTGGTACTATTTAAATTTATTTACTATTGCTTATAAATATTTTGTATCCAACTTTACCATCATGAAAATATTAAATATATACACGTTGTAGTTTTCATTGACTTTGATTTTATAGTTTTTAATTCAAATATATTAAAACCTAAAAATCCCAAAGAAATTAAATATGTTCAATAAAAACAAAAAACATGATGAATTTAATTGAAACATATTGAACTAATTAATAATAAAATCAAAACCATTAAAAAGAATGACCTAAACTATGAAATGAAAAAATAACCGATCCCAAAATATAAACCAAATGACCTAACACAAAAAAAATTTCAGATGAACTAATAAATAAACCAACATAAACCAAATGATCTAAAAAAACTGAATTGGATCATGTTTGAAATTATAAGTAAGATATATCATACCCATACTAAAGGGATACTTAAGTTACATGATTATTCATCTAATAAAAATTATTAAATAATATCCTAATTTTTTAGATTATCTTCCCCTTATAATGGTATTATTTGCATTATTTATAAAATTGACTCTTCCCCTAACCCTATTTTTATGGATTTTAATTTTCATACTTGGAAATCATCATATATATCTCAGAGTTATTTTTTATCACCCTCCTCACCAAAAATCATTAAGTTATAGAGTGTAATTATTTTTTTATCATACTAGATATATAAAAAAATAACCACTCAATATCATAGAGATCTCACAAATATAATGCTATGATTATAAATCACATTCCATAAATAAAACATCTAGAATTTTCAAAACTATTAGAATATGTCACAAACATGAACCTCCCCAATGAGGGAACACAAATACAACAATAAATGAAAACCAAAACCATAATAATAAAAAACCAACCTCATACTATATAATATTTTCCCCATAAGAAAACACATTTTAGAATAGTTACCAATTTGAAATAAGCCTTAAACCATTTACATTACATCATGTTTCATGAAAACTAATCCTTTAAAAATTATTTGATAACTACATAATAATTTCACAAAGGGAGAGGGGATCATTAATTTTAAGAAAAGTTAATACAAAGTACCATTCATTAGTAGGATCATACAATTAGTATAAAAAAAAATTTATGTATTTTAAATAAATTTATGGGGTTACTATCATATGAAATAACTCACATCCCAAACTATAGATAACCACTAGTAAAAAATTGGGAGACACATGAAGACATAGAACATTCAAAATAATTCTATCATACTCCAAAACTAGGAAAAGTGTACAACTAAGATGCCTCAAGACACATCCAATTTCTTGAAGATAGTGCTCAAAGACACACTAAATATTGATGATTTCTGCACCCATTGATTCTATAGGAAGATATTTTCAAAACCCAATGATTATATTTAAATCATCTGATATATTCATTAATATTTTTCATACTATCATCTATGTATTTAATGACAATAATATCCTTCTCAAATATATAAGAGTACTCAACCAAGACAACTTATCCAAGTGGTATAGTTCAATCATCCATCATATACATACCACATTTAAGGCATCTAATGAGGGTAGAACATATCCCATGAATTATATTAAAAACAATGGAAATATCACACAATCTCAGCAAAGAATCCTTATTCATGAATATATGGTTGAAAAATAATAATAAAAGAAAAAAAATATATATAAATGAATGACATAGCTTCAACCAGTGCATGATAAATTAAAATAATTAGGGGATAAAGATATCCAAACTCTAGAACTAATTCACAAAACATCATGAAATTAGAAACCAATAACTATAAATTAATCAAATATTAACTACTAAATAAGACATCATTGGTTATGCAATACGTAAATCTATTCTCTTTTTCAAAAAAATTGGTATGAATAATTTAAATTTTATATTTTATTTTATTCTATCCTAATGATATTTTCAAAATAAACCCTTTTCTTGGAAATAAGTAATTATATTATAGTATGGATAATGTTAAATGAAATATATAAATAATTTAAAATTATAGATTATATGTGAAATTTTTAGAAGGATATCAACTAATGTTCCCCCTAAAATTCGTAAAATGTATATTGCTATACTTAGTGATTTGTTGATTACACTATCAAATATTACCATTCCAATTTTCATAATAGAACTAAATATAATTTTTAGTTATAATTTAAAAAAACCACCTACCATCTTTTTCTAACATGCCTACATAGATCATGAAAAAATTATTTAAGGGGATTAAAGTTGAATTTGAAAATTCTTGTAAAAATATTTTCAGTAGAATAGATTTGAATTTCTCGTGGAAAGTGTGTTTTTTCACTTGATAATATGTCATTTTCTTTAATAATATAATTGTTAGTGGTTATTGTTTGTATGATCATAAAAAAAATCCTAAAATGAAGATTAATATGGGTGAATAATAGTTTTTGGAGTTAATTTTTCGAAAATAAAAACTAAAAATGTTTTCCAATAGCAAAGAAATATAGTGCTAGATAAAGAAGCAATGAGTGTTCATACATCATATTATTCTACTCTAGATCATTCATGGAATGGAAAATAACTATTATTGTTTATCATTTCCATTTCCCTATGATCATTTTCTATTTTCCGTTTCTAAGATGGATGATGAATTTTTCCATTGGGTTAGTGTAATATTTTTCATTGTAAAATATCTTCTCTGTCTGTGAATGTTTTAGTGGAATCATTCTGCTTATTATTCAATCATTCATTAGTTTTTTTCTTATATTGTTATATAAATTACATATTGATTAAAAATGAACTATTTTTTACATCCTAGAAATTGAAAATAATATTTTTTGTTTGAATGAAGTCTTGACTAATAAGTTCACTGACTTTTTGGGTTTCTGTTATAATCATTTTTCATGATTGGATTATTGAAAAAAAAATTAAATTAAATTAGTTAAATTTATAATCATTGTGAGACTCATTCCTCAATACTTTTTTACTAATTGTTTCATCATTTAACTTCATTTATTAGAGAGTTATTTTAATAATGAATGATTTTTTCTGTGATGAATACTGTTTTTCTAATATATACAGAACAAATATATAAGAGTCGAAAATGAATAGACACGGTAGCATATTGTAAGTTCTAATTTTTTTAATTTAAAATTTTCAAATTTAGTGTGTAATAAAATAGTTCATTTATTTTTGTAACAGTGTTCTTTGGTGTCCCTTGCTAAACATGAAGCTTATAACCTTGGGAAAATCACCATTTTTATCAGTTATTAAGTGATTGATACCATGGGAGAGTACGTTGTTGACTTGAGAATAGTGTTTTCTCAACTATATATTGTCTCACATTTGGTCCCAGTTTTTGTAACACTGAGTTAGACCCAGCTCATGCAAAGGTATCATAGGATCATATGAAGAAACTAAATCCCAAAAAATGGTCACATTGAAGTGTAAATGGAATAAAAATCCCATGATGAAATTATTAATTTTATGGCATTATTTTATACTTCACTACCACTAGATACCTATGTGGATTTTGATACATATATGGTTATGATGTGTACATTATATGTTGCACTAGGAATTGCAACAAGTAGAGGTTTGGATGATGAAATTACTTATGATGGTCCGAGTTATGGTCAAGATGATGTCATTTTTAGAGATGGTGATGTTGAGGATGCTGATGATGGTGGTAATGATGATAATGAGGAAGAAGGTGATGATATTGGTAATAATGAGAGAGATATTGATCCTTTAATTTTTTTACTAATATATATGACACATGATGTTGGATTATTGGATGTGAATAAATATATGTGGTTTTTTGAATTTTTGTTGTCAGTAGTTTAATGATTTTTTCTATTTTTTATGTAATAAATTTTTATATATCGATTATTTTTGTTTTATGAAAATATTTGTTGATTTCTACAGGGGACTGGCCATGGTGGGGGTTATTTTGGAATATTTCTATCTACTTTGTCTATACCAATAGTTTTCAAACCATTTTATACACATATAACAATGGTTTTGAACAATAATTTGTGTATAATACAAATAGGGAAGGTTATTCCAATGGTTTATAAACTATTCAAATATTGATTTTCCCACTGTTTTTTAAACAGTTGGTAATGTCATATAACAATAGTGTTATAAAAAAATTTGGTAAAATGAAATTATAGAAGGCTTATACAAATAGTATTCTATAAACCATTAGTATATAGCTACACCTACACCAAATAATCCAATGATTTAAGGAAATGATGGTATAACATATACCAAAGGTTCCAAGGTCTTTATAAATGTTTTAAAACCATTTATACAGGGTAAAAATCTATTAATGAAACCTTTCTTTGATAAAAACTATAAAGGCCCAAACTTCTCATGTGAATATTCCTTACATAACATAATAATACACACTATAATCATTTATTTATTGTAACATTGGAAAATCATACACATAAACAACTTGCTTATTTGTGAGATATGTGATCTCTCACTATGTTCTTTATAACAAGCACCATTGTTATCCATGTCCCCCATAATACCATTATTCATAACCTTGGAAAGTAAACCTAACAACGAGTTATATTATATTCTTAGTAAGGGTAAGGAAGGGATATATCAAAATATCAATGAATACAAGTGTATCATAACTTGATAACAACATTCAAAAAACATTTCCTTCATATCATAGATTATAAACATGGGTCATTAAATAAACTTTTTTATTTTAGAAGACAAGAATCATAATAGAATAAATGAACATGAATCATGAGAACAAAACATTAGAATACAGAATATATTTTTGGCATGCACATAATTATTGAAAATAATTTTCTTTATACTTCAACGAAAATATACAAGAATTTCAAAGTGGAACAAGTTCATTATCCAAACCATAAAATTAGTCAAGGGTCTCAGTAAAGACTATCATAGTGGATATATCCCCAAACTAATCTTGGTTCACTCCACGTTCTTGTCTTGACTATCTCATGAGATACCAGTATTTACCAAATTCATTAGAAGGATTTAGAGGTCCTTCATTTCACGTAATTAAAGTTATACATATTCTTTCTATAAGATTATAAATCATTAATCATATGATAACCCATGAAAAAAATTAAATTCATAAACATTTCGTAATTACATAACCTGTGAAAAAGGAACAGGGTTCATAATCATGTCAATATTTCATAAACGCATAACTTATGGAAAAATTGGTGTCAAATTAATTTTATCATGGAACAACCAATGGAGGAGGAATGGGTTTCATGTTCATCATGTCATAATAAATATAAAACATTTAAATAATGAATAGGAATGATATCCTTGGATAGCTTCCCAAGAAAATTATAATTAACCTCAAATTATGTCATCTTAGATTGAAAATTATTTTAAAATATCCAATAGAACATTTATTATGGAAAATAGACTTACCACATTGAAAACCTCTTTTTAGGTCCTAAAACATTATAACAGACTTTTTATTTAAAAATAACCCTAGAACTTATAATGGTTTCATTAAAGAATATTGAAAATAATTCATTAGAAAAATATCCATTCCACTTTAAAAATATATTTTTATGAAATAACACATTTTTAGAATGATTTTATTTGAAAATATCCTTAGAATCTTTAAATATTATTTAAAACATATCTTGGGGAAAATATATTTTCTACAATAACAAACAATTTTTCAAACAAAAAATAATTTTAAAAACCTTTTATCAGAAAATATCAATAAAAATATTATATTTATTCACAAAACATTGATTTGGTAATTATGGTAGAATATACCAGTCATTATATACACATTAAAACAATGATTCCATTCAGATTTTTAGTTGAAGCCATACAGTCATTGTGGTGAATACAACAAGGTGTTCCCTTGCAAAAAATGTTGTAAAAAATTCAAACATATATAAAAAACCTTTAAAAATCATATTATAAATTTTAAAAACATTTTGGAAATAATTTGTAGATAAAAATAATTTTCAAGAAAACGTCTTTTCAACCAAAGAGAGAAATAATACAGATTTTTTTGTAAAAACAATTATTTATGAATATTGAGTACATATAGAGAGTAAAATGAATAGAAAAAATTTATTATAAATAGATAACCATAGGATAAAACAATTAGTTATTATATATATATATATATATATTTCATAATATTTCATTATCATAAGTATAAACATATATATTCCCAGTAAACAATGGGATTGTAATATAAAACCCTTACAATATTGCTGACTTTGAATTGTAATACCCAATAAAATAATTACTTTGAATGATAATTAAGATATTCAGATAACATATAAATTAATGATATTAAATTTCCTTGGGTCTGTATATAAACCTCATAAAATAATATAGGTTCACAACATAACATTTTTCTCAAATAAGGTAAATTGAGACAAAAAGTCATTATCGCCTTGGTAAAATTTGAATCTTAAACCCAATAAAAGATAGATCCTCAAATGGATATATAAATTAACCTAATTTTTATGTCAAGATTCAATAAAAAATATGGTAAGTTAATTTAAAATATAAAAGGAATATGTATTGAATACATTATGTGTCTCATAAAAGTAAAAAAGTTATATTAAAATCCCTTACAATTATTCTCAAATTATTTTATACATATTCAAAACTACTATATATTAAATATAACATTATTTTAAATTGATTACATAACCATTAATATATATATATAACCATATATGATTTAATTATGACCTATTATTACACATTTATTTACAATTCCATGTTAATATCATGTTTGAATAATTAACGCTTTGTTTTTCATTTATATTTTGATTTGTTATTTAAGTTATTATAATCGACCCTGGTTAAATTACCTCTAGAAAGTTCAAAATGATATAAATATAATTTATAATGCTTATATATTTATTTGTTTTAGTGCATAAAATGTATAATAAAATAAGAAATAGACTATATATGGAGATGATAGTTTTTACGTTCACATGAAAGTTGTTTCCCTTTCTCGAATAATTGAAAGAAAAAATGTTAAATAACACATTACCAATACAAAAATATTTTTAGGTCACACACACACACACATACACACACACACACATATATATATATATAATATTATTTTGAAAACATAAAATTATGAACATCCATCTATAGAATACGTGATGAATGAATCACATCGCTTTGCGAAGCGGTAGTCCAACCTATACAAGATCACTGTTGTCGTATTCCCACAATATTGAAATTAATGAGGTATATTTTTTTAGTAATTAAAGAAGTATATTTTTTAACAATTTAATATATATATATATATACACACATATTATCTATCCTTATTACATTCAAGAAAAATAGAAATGAAAAAAATGAAATGGGTTAGCATGGCTGTAGTCCACCACACACACAAGTGCCATTATTTTCTTCCAAAGGGTTTTGTAAGTAAGAATTTAGATATGGTACTACAATTAAATAGGAAAAGTAATAAAATTAATATAATATATAAACATTAAATCCATAATTATAACCATATTTGTGAGGTGGTGATGGAAAATAGAAAACATTAATTCATGAGGCTGTAGTACACCAGACACATGAATGAGGATCGTGTAACCCGTTTGTTGGAAGATGATATGAATTTACAATATTAAATTAACATTATAAAATATAATTATATTTTCTATATTTTTTATTATTATTTTATCATTGTTTTAAAATATTAAAGGAGTTGTAAGAAAATTAAAACAAAAATGCATGTTTAAGAACTTTACCACTTCTTTGGCGAGCCTCTATAAGTTTACACCTAAAGACTTTTTATGAGGTATTGCTAATTGTAGTAAGGAAAATATGATGAGGGGATGAAATTATGGAAATTATTTTGGTATTAATTTTCCAAAAAATTGTTTTGGAGTTGTGACTAAGAGTGGATATGGGGTGGCCTTTTATGAGCAAGGTATGTGGCACATTTGTAATATTTGAAAAGAAAAATGTGTACCTATGTTTTTTAACATGATAAAATGATAAAAAAATAATTCATTACAAAACTTATTGGTGATAATGTTATAATATTTCCCAAAAATGGGGTTTGTATATGTTTTTAGTTCTTTTTACTGCTTTTATTTTTAGTTTACCCAGAGTAAACACATTTTAACCATAACATCTATAATTGTTTTCTATTTTTACTTTTTATTATGGTAATAAAACCTTGTAAAACTTATTATATAATTAAATTATTATTATTATAAATATGGAATATATATTTTCATTTTCCATTTGTAGAATAGAAACTATTAATTTAAAATTAAACCCGTAGACGTGACGAAAATGTGGTTTTCCAAATGGAAATGTTTAAATTGATTAAAAAGTTATATTATAAAAATTCAATATGAAATTGATTAAGATGACATAAATTTTATTAATATATATATAATTGACCTAATTCTTATTTTAAATCCATACTAAAATAGTTTTATAATTTTTAAATTATTTTTAAGAAACGAAAAATCTTAATAAAAATTAGTAATATTCACAATTCATAAAACATTTTATATTTTTTTTGAAAATAATAAAAACTTCACTCTATGGTAATTTTGAAATTATGAATTCAAAAAAAAACTTAGTTTTATAAATTTTTTGAACACTAATTTGAAAATAATTTCAGAAAAGTAGAAAGAATTGTTCCTATAAAGAAATAATTTTTTATAAAATAATTGGTTTTAATATTTTTTCTTATATAGAAAGAACATCAGATGAATGTTAACCATTTTATTGAATATAGAATATATAAATTTCATTAAAATAATTACCAAAAATATCATTTTTAAAATTTATTGTCATAAAAAACCGTTTTTCTTGTAAAATTAGTTTTTTAGAAAAAGATTTAATTTTTTTCTAAGTGGTTTTTATTTTAATTTATAATTAATTGGTAAATAAATAATTCATTATATTTACATGTGTAGACCATATATTTTTATAATTTATCCAATTAAATCAATACCCTCTATTCCAATGGTTATATGATAACAATAATATTGATTATTGTTATTTTAATTGAAAGTCACATTTCATTTTGACTCGTTGTTTAATGTAATGAAATATACCTTTTTCATCGTATATAATACTTTATAAAGTCATATTTTCATGTAACAAAAATTTTAAAATGGTTTTTTTTGTAACAAAAAATATAGAAAAGTTTAAATTTATAAAATATCACGGTGTTCTTCTAGTTCCAATGGTGAGGATGAAATTTGACATGAAGAATTTGAATATCAAAAGAGGTTATCAACAAATTGAAATTCTTTTGCATGTAAATAACCCTATGAGAGATAAAAATTGGATAAACACTATATAATTTTTTAAGCATTATTTAAGAATAATAAATATTCACAAAAAATTCAACGTTGAATTTTTCATACAAGTTGTTGAATAGAATAATTCTCTATGCAAAAAAGAATAGTATATAAAAAGTTTCATGCATTTTAGAACAAAATAAATTTTGAAAATAGATGTTCTAGTATAAATATTAAATAATCAGTGTTAAGAAAATACTTTCAACTTTACTATTAACTTTGATAGCTAAAGAACATCCCCTTATTCCCTTAACATTTTTTTATTCTTATAAAATAGGGAATTATAGGTTAATTTTTTTCTCAGGGTGTGAATCTAAGATAGTGGATGATCATTCAACACTTGACAATATAATTTAAATAACTCACCATAAATGAGATAATACATAATTGGTATTCCATAATTTATGATGAAAGATTCATCTTATATGACGCTGAACTATATATAGTCAATAATAGATAAAAACATGAAGAAATTAATATATTAATAAGATCTCACATTTAGTATTACAATTAGTATTTTTTAATGGAGATATTCATTTCTAATGTTATTTATGTTTCCAAATCATTATATGCAATTGAAGAATATCCAATTTGGTGTATCCTAAACATCCTATGATTAATATTTTAAATAGATCCATCATAATAAAGATTATTCAGAGTGACTCCTTGATGGGGAGAAAATTGTTTTATGTTGAAGAAGCTTCCATAACTATTATTCTCGAAACATATGATTATTTAGAAAAGTGATTGAAGAATGTTTTGTTGAAGTGGTGTGTTTTATAATTTTCATAATCCTGATTATTGAAATTTGTTTCTAATATAAAGAGGGGTAATTTTATTTAATCAATTATATAAGAGGATAATTTAGAATAAGTAACAAGGATTTTGTAAAACTTCATTGTTTTGAATGTTACAATCAATTTACTCAAGTCAGTGCAGAAAAATTTGGGTTTATATATTTCAGGATTAAATTATTATCTAAAATGATATCACTTGTCACAACCAAATAGAAATGGATATCTCTTGGAGACATTTTTATATGTTTTCTCATTTTATTTTGTATCATTTTATTTTATAATATAAAACTTTATTATCTTATTCGACTAGACTTACGTTTGATTTGATGATATCACTTTTTTAATTATTAATTAATACCAATTTCATAATTTATTTTTATTACTGTTAAATAATGGGTGAGAATGTGAAAATAATGTCTGATATGAAATATGGGGAAGGAATTAATAAAAGATTACATATTAGCATATTATTTAAAAGGTATTTATGGAAAAATAAAAGTGGGTTTTTTTAGAACCACTTAGTGTATATGGTATTTTTTTCAAGGGATTTCAATATGATGAAGTTGAATATGCTATGAATAAGAGTTATATAAATCAAATATATTATATAGTCTTTATTTTAATTTTTTGAGGAGGTTTACCTTATAATATTAAAAATATAAATAAGGAAAAATATGTTTGAATATTGGAGTCCCATTGAGAATTAATGATGATAAATAATATCAATGTGGTGGTGACGATGAATTAAATATGGAAAATGGGAAGAGGAGGGAAAGAAGAAATTGGCTCATTTGTTTGCAATTGAAATTTTATAGAGGAAATATTTTAGGAATTTGTAACACAATTTCTTACCCCTGGCCTGTTGAACACATGAACATCCAATCCACCACAAGGGATACCCGAACAAGATCAATGGTGGAATCATCCTATAGTAGCTATGAACAGAAGAAAATAAATTTTGTGAGTAGGTATATGATAAGAGGAATCAACGGTGTTGGTCAGAACAAGAGGTTATGTGGTTATTAGGATCACATTTGTGGATAATCAAGCAAGACTAAATATGAGAACAAACAACCATCAGGATATCATTTCCAATATTATGTAGTGGATTTTAATATTAAAAATCGCCTTATTAAATGATACTATTGTATTGGATTCAAAAAGAACATACATTTTTCATCAATTTAGTAAAATATTGATATATGTGTGATGACACCATTTCATGCGTGTTATACCTTGGATGTTTGGGTTTCTATATTTTCAAGGAACTAGGGAAGAGATAATTAAGGTCATCTTATGATAAAAGTGATTCATGTGAGTATACTAAAATATCATGATAAGAGGTTTGAGGCATTGAGAATTGATCTGATGTTCAATGGTATATTTTTCAAGATAATATTATCATGACAATTTCAAAATAAAGTTGAAAAGACTCTATGAATAGAAATAAATGGATAGATTGTGGGTGTCACAGGTTTGGTATAGAGGATATGGGATTCACAGGGTATGTTTAGTGACTATGGGATTTGAATGATATGAAGAGTGACCATGTACATCACAATAGTTTGACCTCCCTGATGGTCGGATGGTTGACTACATGGGAGGGAAACTGAATGGATGGTGTGATGACTGATTATTTGGATAAATGTTCAAATGAATTGAATATGGGGAAATAGAATATAATTTTATATAAATATCCAATTTTTTGTGATCCTCAATAATATTTATTTCACAGAATTGTTTAGCATAATAATTGAAAACAATAAGAAGAAGAATATATTTGGAGTGTGAAAGTTTAATGAAAAAACACTACCATTCAATTGTCACTATAATATATGAATAAAGATAAATGGAAGAAGATTGAGTGATTCAATATAAGAAGAATATAAATATATTTATATTGATATGTTGAGTAAACATGGCCATGCAACGATTCAGTAAATATAAAGATGAATATAAGGAGACCCAAATAAATTTTTTTCAGATGTGATATTCTTTAATTTATATATATATCATGATAATTCTCATCACAATTCATGATGATTTATAAATATTGACAAGGATTTACTTTTGGAATTAACCAATGAAAAAATTGAGTTTCCAAGACCACATTACATCTATAAAATCACACACCTAATCCTACGTGATTAATATGGAATGCATATCAATAAGAGAATATGAATGTGAAATTATTGATATAATATCTAATGTATGAAGAAGGATGAGATATAAGTGATATTTACATTCCAAGGATAAAGAAACAGTCCTCAGTTGCATCATGAATTCATATATAATAATATATTGTAAAGATACATGTAGATTATCAAGAATAAAATGTGTAGAAGCTGATATTTAATAAATATGGTAGAAACATTAAATTCATGGTCTTATAAACACACAATTATTTAAATAGATTTTGATTTTATATATGGAAAGAAGAAAAAAAGTTGTGATAATTCAACGAGCTTTATTGAGTGTGGTTCATTCATAACTTCATGTAGTTTCTGGTAGTTATAAAGGAAAATCTATATCATAGTTTTATTAGATCTGATATTTTAGTGGTTTTCAATTATAGAAAATCGTTGTAATTAAAATTATAAATTTACTTAGTAATATAATCACAAATAAGTGATAAATAAATTTGAATAAGTAAAAAATAATTTTTAATAATTTTTTTAATAAATATTCCATACTGTTCAAGAAATTATATGAATATAAATAGAATGTTTATTCCATGAAAGCATTATTTTTTAAATGAAATAATATTTTGGATCCACTGTTATCCTCGTATATTTTTTGATTTTATGTCAATAAATAAGATCAAGGGTAGTTTATGTTGCAAAATAAAAGAGTTAGAATAATAATTAAATGAAATAAAAATTAGATAAGTTAGTAATGGAGTTCACCAAAATAAGAACATAATTTTTAATATATTTTACACAGAAGAATATGTGAATGAGGAATAGTTCAATTTTTTATGAAGTTCATAGATTAATGGTGTTATCCAGATTGGTTATCATAGGAGTAAGTGTAACATCCCAAGTAAGTAATGAATAATAGATATTTTTTATTTATGTCTATTAATGAATTAGATAATGTTTTAGAGGCTTAAAATGAAAATAAATTCAATCTTAAGCATAGAATACACTAATATTTTTTAAAGGATTGTTTTACTACCTTTTGATGACAAACCATTTTTAAATATATCTTTTGGAAATTTTATAATCTATGTCTGTCAAAATAAACTTATTATTTATGATTGGGACATCAAAATTTACTTTGTGTGAAAATTTGGTATTTTTCTGACAATGTTCATTTTTTTATTAATAGTGAAAAATACTATATTTTACATCAAAACTGCTTTTTAATAAACTTTATTTATATGATTAGATTATCTTTTGAATTGGTTTTAAAGTTAAATTAGAATATATTTTTACCATTTAATCCAATGGTGGTCATTAGGATTAATTTCACTTTGGAATTGGGCATAAACTAATGCCAAACTTTTCATAGATATTGTTTCAAAAAAAACCCCGCTATTTGTTTTGACAAAGGGAATTATTTTTAAATAAATTATTTCAATTTCTGTGTTTGGAATTTGGTAAAATTGATTACATATTTGGAATCATAAGGTCCAGATTATGTAATCAAGACACTTTTGTTTTTGGACATTATGAATAGTAATGACGATAATTATCTTTAATTATCTTGATTAATGAGTAATCAGGTAGTTGAGGATAATAAAATGATATCATAATAATACAAAAAGACCACAACATGTGTCCTAAGTCTACTGGTTGTCTCATGGCTGACCATGGGATGCCTTGTGCCAAACTTGGGGGCCCCATGGAATCACTTTTGTGAGAAAGTGACTTTTTATCTTTTTATTTTTAACGAATGTTAAATGTGACAAAGAATGTATCACCTAAGTAAAATATTTTTTATTTTTTCTACATAAATAATCTTTTGTACTATAATAAATTCATTAGAAATCTAAATATATTTCCTACATCATGATATTTGTTTATAATTTTTATAATTTAAATAAATTAAATTATTTATGACATCATGATGATGCAGCGATTACCTCATTAATAAAGGATTTAAATAAAATGAAATGATAATGTAACATATATGACCTACACATGTCCAAAACCTATTGGATGGGTGGATTTATAACCCTTATCACCTTACCCTCGAATTATATGAATGTGGGACCTTTTGAATCCGAAAATCATTTTCAAATAAAGTAACATTTCTTTACTTTCCAAGAGTGCCCCACCTCTCCTCTTATAAAAAGCTCCCACCTCTACCTCCTTACCCACACTCCAAAAGCCTCTGGCTCAGCCAAACCCTTACCATTTTGTCTCTCCACATCCCTATTTTACTCCTTGAAGCCTCACTTTGGGCAGAAGTCTTCCCAAGGAAGCCTTTGAGCTCAAACCAAAGGGAGTTACCCGATTTTAAGGCAATGTCTTCACTTGAGTCCTTTTGTTTTATTTTGCTTCTCCAACCCCCTAAAATCTTTTTATTCATTTCTTTTGTAACAAATCCAGTATATTAAATATACTAGGATTTTTTTATAAGAAGTATTCGAGCTACACTTACACACACCTACATCTATTGGTTAAAGGACATACTGTTTCCGTGGATGGTGAATTTATGCCTCCCGAAACGATGATTGTTCAACATTATTTTAACACCTTCAAAGGTGGCCATTAAGATGTCACTATATTTATATATGATATATAATATTTTTATGTTTTCCTTAAGCTTCTGTATTTTTCATTTTGGGCATACCTTTATGGTTTCCATTATGGGTAAACGCGATATCTTTATTTAAGGAAGTGCGGACTACCGCCCCCTCAAAGTGATTTGATTCGTTAAATACCATATGTTGGACATATAAAGGATGGAACTATGATATTATATATGATATTATACTGGAATTATAATATACCTTTATATCATTATGATTCCATTCTAGAAAATACGAAATAGAAATGAAAGTAGCGTCCATGCATACGTACAACTTACCGTCTCCGTGAACGGTGCATTTCATTTCTTACCTCTAAATGATTATTTAATATTATAAATGCATGTATATACTGGATATATATGATATATGGATCATGATTATAATTTTTGATATAATGGATACATGAACAACTTGTAATTATAAAGGGTTTATTTTTGACTCAAGTACCAATGATCGTTAAAATGACCGTTATTAACTTAAATAATTACATAGTGTTCATGGCATGGAAATAAGTGATATAAAAGGAATAATGAACTTGAAAAAGGTTCTTAAGAAAGTAGAAATTAACTCAAGTTTATGATTCAGGACATTAAAGAATGATCGAGTCAAGTCGGACCTGAGGTATTGGACTTCATCCCAATCTCCTTTCATTGAGGCATATTTTGTTTTATACACAACCTTCTTTTATACGGTGTATAAACCCCTTTGACTTTTACGTTTATTGAAAAGGAGTCTTTTTTATATGAAGCATTTACTAAAAAACAAAAGGGAATGTTTTTGTCGTACGTATGCAGCGACAACGACTTCTCTGCCGCCGTGACCATTATTTGAGTTTCGGCTTCCTCTACAAGTCATACCTTTTTTTAAAAGAAAAATAAATACCATGTTTTACTTTGGTATTGAAAATGGTTTTCATAATGTTTTTATATCAATGTGTTGTATTTATATCTTGTGATTGAAAGGTGGAAATGTTATGTTTCTTTATGCATGTTTTATGTGATATGATTATGTTGAGGTTCTTGGGCATTATTATGAGGACGGGTTGTTCCGTGATAAACTAAGGGAGGGTGAGCCTGATATAGCTCTCCAATGCATTGGGTAATGCAAAGGAGTGAAACGTTAAGGTTTCTCCGAAGAGATTTAGGGAATATACTGTGATGGGTATTCCAAACGTAACCAAGAGGGTTACTCCCTACGTAAGAATGTTATGAATGCCTCAAGTTGCCTTTATGTCTTATGATTTCTATGATTTATTCATGATTTGATGAGGTATGTTAAAGTGCTTATGTTTTATGGGTAAAGTATGATTTCATTATTATGTATATATGTACCCATGTTTCCTTTCCATATTTTTATATCCCTTACTGAGATTTTTATGCTCATCCCAAGTTTTTTGAAATGTTTTTCACAGGTCAAGGGAAAGGTAAATGATATGATGATAGTGTCAAGGAAGTGTCAAGAAAGAATCCATGTTTTATTTTAAATATGTTTCCTTTGATGGGAAAGAAGAATACTATCTTTATGTAACCACTTTGTTTATATGTGGAATGTAATGAAAGTTTTATGATCTAATTCTCTAAAAATCTAAACCCGAAAAGATCCTCAATGTGTAATCTTGTAATAACTCAAGATTAAGTAAGGTTTAAGGCTGGGGCCTTATAGTTGGTATCAAAGGTCAGTTTAGATAACTTTAGGAGTTATAATTCTATTAAATGATTATCCAAAAATATTTTTTTATGGTCAAATTGAAGTGATATAGTATTTGAAGATTACCATGTTGCTTTGTCTAATACATGTTTGTTCAGAATGGTTTTCCGTAGAGGAAACAGGGAAGCAGTGCTAGGAAGGCATGCAGAAGGAAAGAACCTTCCGAATCAGTATCTTGAGATGGTTGGAATTGGAACTGAATAGTTTGTTGCAGTAATGGCGTAGTTGAATCAAGTGATAAATGGTGGTGGTATCCATGCACAAGATCAGCCAGATCAACCATAGAGGAACATGTCAGTGGTGGAACATTTCATGAGGAAACATCCCCCATCATTCAGAGGATCATCTAACCCTGTGCTAGTTGAAGGGTGGATTAAAGCTCTGGAGATGATTTTTGATGTCATGGGGTGTTCAGACAATCAAAAGGTCAGTCTTGCTATTTACCGTTTGGAGGGTGAAGCAGATCAGTGGTGGTCGATGATTAAAAATATCAAGGACGCTGATGAGATTGATGCTCTCGACTGGGATGAATTCAAAGGTATGTTTCTTGAAAAGTATTTTCCTAAGGCTGTTCGACATAGGATGGAAAAAAAATTCTTGGAATTGAGGCAAGAGGAAGACTCAGTGGCTACCTATGAAGAAAGGTTCACTCGATTGGCAAGGTATGCTCCAAATTTTATCCGAGACCTTGACAGTAAAATCAATATTTTTTACTCAAGATTAAAGACAAAATATTGAAGGGAATTAGCTTCTTGTTAGTTTATAAGTTATGAAAAGCTTGTTCAATGTGCTGAGAAGGTGGAAATGGAGTTTTCTGATGATCTAGTTTTCTATAACAACCAGCAGAAGAAGAGACCAAGGTGGTAGGAGAAAGGGAAGAATTCTTCAAAAAACTCTGATGGTAAGAAATCTAAGTTTCCAGTTTGTGATAAATGTGGCAAAAGGCATGCTGGGGAATGTCTTCTAAATTCTGGAAAGTGCTACCAATGTGGTAAGATGGGACATAAGGCTCGTGATTGCACGGAAAAATATCAAGGTGAAGGTAAGACCAAATTTGATTTACAATTAGTGAAATGTTTTAAGTGAAATGAGATGGGTCACTATGAAAACGAGTGTCCGACAAAGAGCTTGAGTGATGGGAAGTAGTTAGACTACAAGCAGAAAGGGGTGGTGAAATCCTTTGCAACTACTTTAGCAGATGTCGGGCCATAAAATGAAGTTTTATTAGGTACTTTGTTTGTTTTTTCAGATTATGCTAGTGTGTTGTTTGATTCGGGGTCCACACATTATTTCATCTCTGAAACCTTTTCTAGTAAAATGGGAATACCATCTCAAGAAATGACTCCTAAACTTTTGGAAAAAACAACTGGGGGAAATGTTGATGCAAAAAGAATTTATAAGAATCTTCCTATCCTTATCTGTGGAAAGAACCTACCTGGAAACCTTATTGTTCTACCTCTAGTAGAGTTTGATGTTATCCTGGGTATGGATTGGCTCTCTATTTACCATGCTAAGATTGACTGTAGGGCTAAAAAAGTTTCTTTTCAGAAATACTTTCAGTTTGTGTACACGAATGAACCCTTACTGTTGATAACTTATCAAGAGGCCAAGAAACTTGTAAAAGATGGAAATGAATGTTACCTTGAACAGATTGTTAAAAACAAGGAAACTGCTCAGATTAATGATATGCCAGTGGTAAATGAGTATCCTGATGTTTTTCCTGATGAGTTGCCTGGAATAATACCAGATCGGGAAGTTGAGTTTACTGTTGAGTTAGTTCCTGATGCTAAGCCAATTTCAAAACCCCCTTATCGAATGGCTCAAATTGAACTTTTAGAGTTGAAGGAGCAATTGAAAGATTTATTAGAGAAAGGATTCATTTGACCTAGCACGTCACCATGGGGTGCTCCTGTTTTATTTGTTAAAAAGAAAGATGGTTCTATGAGACATTGCATTGATTATAGATCCTTGAATAACATCACTGTTAAGAACAAATATCCTTTGCCTCATATCGATGATTTGTTTGATCAGCTCCAGGGAGCTCAGTCTTTTTCAAAGATTGACTTGAGATCGGGGTACCATCAGCTGAAGGTAAAGGAAGCAGTTGTTCTGAAGACCACGTTCCGTACAAGATATGGCCATTATGAATTTGTAGTAATGCCTTTTGGGCTAAGAAATACACCTGCTGTATTCATGGACTTAATGAATGGAAATTTCCATGAGTTCTTGGATAAGTTTGTGGTGGTTTTCATTGATGATATTTTGGTGTTTTCTAAAAGTAAATAGGATCATGAAAGGCATTTAAGGGTTATCTTGCAAACCTTAAAAGAAATGAAATTGTATGGGAAATTAAGAAAGTGTGAGTTTTGGTTGCAACAAATTTCTTTCCTTGGTCACATTGTTTATAAAGATGAGATAACTGTTGATCCTGCAGAAACAAAGGTTGTGGAAGAATGGCCAAGACCCACAAATGTAACTGAGATTCGTAGCTTCCTCAGTTTGGCAGGCTATTACCGAAGCTTTGTTAGAAATTTTTCATGGTTATCTAGTCCAATGACTAAGCTAACTCGAAAGGGTGTTAAGTTTATCTGGACAAAAGAATGTGATGATTGTTTTCGGGAATTGAAAAGAAGATTGGTGAATGCTCCAGTTTTGGCACTACATTCCAGGAATGGTGAGTTTGTTATCTACAGTGATGCTTCATTGAAAGGACTTGGTTGCGTCCTTATGCAGAATGATCAGGTAATTGCTTATGCTTCACAGCAGTTGAAAACTCATGAGGTAAATTACCCTACACATGATTTGGAATTAGCTGCTGTTGTTTTCACTTTAAAAATTTGGAGGCATCATTTGTATAGAGTAAAGTTTGAAATATATACCGATCACAAAAGTTTAAAGTATATATTCACTCAGAAAGAGTTAAACATGAGACAGAGGAGATGGCTAGAATTAATCAAGGATTATGATTGTACAATTCATTACCATCCGGGAAAATCAAATAAAGTGGCTGATGCTTTGAGTCGAAAAAGTAATGCTTCATTAGCAATGTTGCGTTTGGAACGTGATCCTTTGGTTAAGGATTTGATGAACTTTGGAATAGAAGTTATTGGTGTAGGAAGTTATTCTGTTTTGTTTCGGGTATTAGTGAGATCATCTCTATCAGATAGAATCATGCAATCACAGAAGCAAGACAGTGAGTTGCAAAAAAAGGTAGAGCTGGTTCAGAAAGGTAAGTTTCCTGAATTCAACATTGATAATGAATGCGTTTTGAGATTTGGGAAGAGATTATGTGTGCCTTGTGATTCACAGTTGAAGAGAGAGTTTTTATGTGAAGCTCATAGTTCTCCGTTTTCAGTTCATCCTGGCAGTACTAAGATGTACAGAGATCTGTGGGAGTATTACTGGTGGGATGGAATGAAAAGAGATATTTCTGATTTTACTGTGAAGTGTTTGACATGTAAACAGGTTAAAGTAGAGCGCCAGTTACCGAAAGGGATGCTTCAGCCTTTACCAGTGCCAGAGTGGAAATGGGAGAATATATCCATGGACTTTGTTGTGGGATTACCGAAGACATCTCGAGGTAATAATGCAATCTGGGTTATTGTTGATCGCTTGACTAAATATGTTCATTTCCTTGCTATACGAGATACTTTTTCCCTAGATCAACTTTCCCGTTTGTATCTTAAAGAGATAGTCAGGTTACATGGGGTTACCCTCTCCATTGTATCTGATTGTGATCCCAGGTTCACTTCTATCTTTTGGAAAGGCCTTTAGAAGTCGTTGGGTACTGAATTAAATTTTAGTACAACATTTCATCCTCAATCTGATGGGCATTCAGAACAAACAATTCAGACCTTGGAGGATATGCTACGAGCTTGTTAGATGGATTATCAGGGAAGTTGGGACCAATATCTTTCTTTGGTTGAATTTTCATATAATAACAGTTTTCATTCTAGTATACAGATGGCACCATTTCAGGCATTATATGGGAAGCGGTGTCGAACTCCAGCTTTCTGGGATGATGTGGGTGAAAGGAAGTTAATGGGACCAGAATTGGTAGAAGAGATGGCAGAAAAAGTTCAGCTAATTCATAAACACATGAGAATAGCTCAGAGTAGGCAGAAGAGTTATGCAGACAACAGGAGGAAGGATCTAACTTTTGAGGTAGGTGATCATGTTTTTCTCAAAGTATCACCCTTGAAAAGTGTGATCAGATTTGGTAAGAAAGGAAAGATGAGCCCAAGGTTCATTGGACCATATGAAATTCTGGAGAGAGTTGGATTAGTTACATACCGTGTGGCTTTACCTCCGAGTTTATCTCAGGTACACATTGTTTTTCACATTTCGATGTTGAGAAAGTATATGCCAGATCCATCTCATGTTTTGAGTCCAGAGGTAGTTCAGCTAGAAGAGAACCTATCTTATGAGGAACAAACGGTCCATATTCTTGACCATAGGGAATAAGTGTTACGAAATAAGGTGATTTATCAGGTAAAGGTTTTGTGGAAAAACCACATGATGGAAGAGGCAACATGGGAATCTGAAAATGCAATAAGGGATAAGTACCCCCCATTTATTCGATAAGTAAATAAATTATGGGGATGAAATTTTCTAAAGGGGGGAAGGATGTAACATCCCAAGTAAGTAATGAATAATAGATATTTTTATCTATGTCTATTAATGTATTAGATAATGTTTTAGAGGCATAAAATGAAAATAAATCCAATCTTAAGCATGGAATACACTAATATTTTTTAAAGGATTGTTTTACTGCCTTTTGATGGAAAAGCATTTTTAAATATATCTTTTGACAATTTTATAATCTATGTTTGTCAAAATAAACTTATTATTTATGATTGGGACATCAAAATTTACTTTGTGTGCATTTTTGGTATTTTTCTGACAATGTTCATTTTTTTTATGAATAGTGAAAAATACTGTATTTTACATCAAAACTGCTTTTTAATATACTTTATTTATATGATTAGATTATATTTTGAATTGGTTTTAAAGTTAAATTAGAATATATTTATACCATTTAATCCAATTTTGTTCATTAGGATTAATTTCACTTTGGAATTGGGGATAAACTAATGCCAAAATTTTCATACATATTGTTTCAAAAAAAACCCCGCTATTTGTTTTGACAACGGGAATTATTTTTAAATCAATTATTGCAATTTCTGTGTTTGGAATTTGGTAAAATGGATTACATATTTGGAATCAGAAGGTCCAAATTATTTAATCAAGACTCTTTTGTTTTTTGACATTATGAATAGTAACGACGGTAATTATCTTTAATTATCTTGATTAATAAGTAATCAGGTAGTTAAGGATAATAAAATGATATCATAATAATACAAAAAGACCACAACATGTGTCCTAAGTCTACTGGTTGTCTCATGGAAGACCATGGGATGCCTTTTGACAAACTTGGGGGCCCCATGGAATCACTTTTGTGATAAAGTGACTTTTTATCTTTTTATTTTTAAAGAATGTTAAATGTGACAAAGAATATATCACCTAAGTAAAATATTTTTTTGTTTACATAAATTATCCTTTGGACTATAAATATTCAATAGAAATCTAAAAATATTTCCTAAATCATGATATTTTTTTATAATTTTTTAGACTTTAAATAAATTAAATTATTTATGACATCATGATGATGCAGCGATTACCTCATTAATAAAGGATTTAACTAAAATGAAATGATAATGTAACATCTATGACTTAAACATGTCCAAAACCTATTGTATGGGTGGATTTAGAACCCCTATCACCTTACCCTTGAATTATATCAATTTGGGACCTTTTGAATCCGAAAATCATTTTCAAATAAAGTATCATTTCTTTACTTTCCAAGAGTGCCCCTCCTCTCCTCTTATAAAAGGCCCCCACCTCTACCTCCTTACCCACACTCCCAAAGCCTTTGGCTCGGCCAACACCTGCACATTTTGTCTCTTCACATCCCTATATTACTCCTTGAAGCCTCACTTTGGTCAGAAGTCTTCCCAAGGAAGCCTTTGAGCTCAAACCAATGGGAGTCACCCGATTTTAAGGTAATGTCTTCACTTGAGTCCTTTTATATTATTTTGCTTCTCCAACCCCCTAAACTCTTTTTATTCATTTATTTTGTAACAACTCCAGTATATTAAATATACTATTATGTTGTTATAAGAAGGATTCGAGCTACACTTACACACACCTACATCTAATGGTTAAAGGACATACTGTTTTCGTGGATGGTGAATTTATGCCTCCCGAAACGATGATTGTTCAACATTCTTTTAACACCTTAAAAGGTGGCCATTAAGATGTCGCTATATTTTTATATGATATATAATATGTTTATGTTTTCGTTAAGCTTCTGTATTTTTCATTTTGGGCATACCTTTATGGTTTCCATTATGGGTAAACGTGATATCTTCATTTAAGGAAGTGCGGACTACCGCCCCCTCAAAGTGATTTGATTCGTTAAATACCATATGTTGGACGTATAAAGGATGGAACTATGATATTATATATGATATTATACTGGAATTATAATATACCTTTATATCATTATGATTCCATTCTACAAAATACGAAATAGAAATGAAAGTAGCGTTCATGCGTACGTACGGCTTACCGTCTCCATGAACGGTGCATTTCATTTCTTACCTCTAAATGATTATGTAATATTATAAATGCATGTATATACTGGATATATATGATATATAAATCATGATTATAATTCTGGATATAATGGATACATGAACAACTTGTAATTATAAAGGGTTTATTTTTTACTCAAGTACCAATGATCGTTAAAACGACCGTTATTAACTTAAATAATTACATAGTGTTCATGACATGGAAATAAGTGATATAAAAGGAATAATGAACTTGAAAAAGGTTCTTAAGCAAGTAGAAATTAACTCATGTTTATGATTCAGGACATTAAAGAACGATCGAGTCAAGTCAGACCCGAGGTATGGGACTTCGTCTCAATCTCCTTTCATTGAGGCATATTTTGTTTTATACACATTCTTCTTTTATACAGTGTATAAACCCCTTTGACTTTTACATTTATTTAAAAGAATATTTTTTATACGAAGCATTTACTAAACAACAAAAGGGAATGTTTTTGTCGTACGTATGTGGCGACAACGACTTCTCCGCCGCTGTGACCATTATTTGAGTTTCGGCTTCCTCTACAAGCCATACCTTTTTTTGAATAGAAAAATAAATACCATGTTTTACTTTGGTATTGAAAATTGGTTTCATAATGTTTTTATATCAATGTTTTGTATTGATATCTTGAAATTGAAAGGTGGAAATTTTATGTTTCCTTTATGCATGTTTTATGTGATACGATTATGTTGCGGTTCTTGGGAATTATTATGAAGACGGGTTGTTCCGTGATAAACTAAGGGTGGGTGAGCCCGATATAGCTCTCCAATGCATTGGGTAACGCGAAGGAGTGAAACGTTAAGGTTTATCTGAAGAGATTTAAGGAATATACTGTGATGGGTATTCCAAACGTAACCAAGAGGGTTACTCCCTATGTAAGAATGTTATGAATGCCTCAAGTTACCTTTATGTCTTATGATTTCTATGATTTATTCATGATTTGATGAGGTATGTTAAAGTACTTATGTTTTATGGGTAAAGTATGATTTCATTCTTATGTATATATGTACCCATGTTTCCTTTCCATATTTTTATATCCCTTACTGAGCTTTTTATGCTCATCCCAAGTTTTTTGAAATGTTTTTCACAGGTCATGGGAAAGGTACATGATATGATGATAGTGTGAAGGAAGTGTCAAGAAAGAATTCATGTTTTATTTTAAATATGTTTCCATTTATGGGAATGAAGAATACTATCTTTATGTAACCACTTTGTTTATATGTGGAATGTAATGAAAGTTTTATGATCTAATTCTCAAAAACTCTAAACCCGAAAAGATCCTCAATGTGTAATCTTGTAATAACTCAAGATTAAGTAAGGTTTAAGGCTGGGGCCTTATAGTAAGGGATACATATTTCAATTATGAACCAAAATTTGAATAAAAATTGGTTTTATGATTTTATTTATATACAAACAAAAAAGGGTGAATTTTTACTATGCATGGGAAGAAGAACAATCAAGATGCAGCACATCAACAATATGGTAGTATTCTATATTGGTGATATAATAACGTTTTATTACCCTATAAATCATTATAAATCTATGATATGTACCTGAGGGTGGGATATTTCAAAATATGAGTGTTGGATTCCCACTCTACACTGTTGGGAGAAAATTGAGTTACACTCAGGGGCTTTTACTAGTCATTAATTTTTCCCCATGTCTTATCAGATCACAAAAAATATTATCTTTATCATACTGAGAGGTAAACCTTGAATTTTGTTTTCAATTTTTGTGGGTATATGAGTTTGTGTTTGGGTGTGTTTCATGTGATTTTTAGGATGATAGAACCAAGAACCATTTCACATTAACTATTGTCGAAGGAAACAATGAAAGAGATGAAATTATAAAAAGATATAATAGTCACCAACAATAATTCACCCACACCATATCCCTCTCACTATTTTTTATATTACATTGATTCCCTTCACATTTTACACCTGTACCTAGATCTAGAATCAATGTATCATGTTCCTTATTGGCATAAGATGTTAAAGAAGAAGATGTGGGACCAGAGGAGAATGGTTCCTTGAAACTCTTCTAGTGTCAGTATAGAATCCTAATGAGGTACAAGATGTTTGTTGTGTGGTTTTTATGTCTAGTTTCTGTATAAAAACACCGTAAGAACCCTCTAAGGGTGGGGAGTGGGGTGCTGCCACTAATGGTAAGCATTGTGAAGAACCATTTTGAAATGGATTTTCATGGATCATAGTTTATTTTTTATCCAATGTGAAAGAATAACTTTTAGATAAGAATGTTATTTGTTGTAGAGAATCGCTAACATACTAGAAGGGTAGGTCTTTGAAATTTCTATCTTAGATTTTGATCTATGAGGTATAATGAAACTTTAGATACAGATACTAAAACAAACATTAAGAGAAACATGTATTTCCTTCCTAAACACCCATTAAATCAATTCTTGTATGTCCCTCATAGTATGTGAGTATTCTTGATATCGTCCCAATTACTATGAGGAGGAAGGAATTTAACATAAATATCCACCAGTTTTTGGATTTACTTTTTTTTTAACATCCCAGTAGATAATACCAACCAATAATTATGTAAAATGATATGTGTTAGACTTCATGCATCACTGACTGACCTACTCCGTGATGAGATCTGTATAATGATAGAAAAAGAACTGTGAATTCAAAATATTATAAAAAATTCCAAAATCGTATAGATGAACCTCTAATTTTATACAACATTGGATTAACCAATAGCTCCATTCCTATTATTATGAGATGTTTCATCTAGGATGAAGGCCTATTCGAAGACTTTATCCTTTCCTTTTGCTCTGAATGAAGAATTGTTTAATAATAAAATAAGACATGAATTATCAATTATTTAATGTTGAAGAATAAACTATATAATATTATATATTCAACGTCAAATCATTCGCATACATAAATATTACATATTAATAAATAAATATTTGTTACCAAATATATTGATACACACCACAATCATTTAGTTGTAGTGCCTTTTGAAATAATGACACATAAAAAAATAGCATATAAGTGAGCCACATCACCTAACCCAATGTTCTTCATAAATATAACCATTATTATACATATCTTACATTATTCCATTCATCATAACCTAGGTGAAAAGAATCATAAGAATGAGTGAGAATAGATTCTCGGTAAGGGTATATTGGGGATATATCAATATATCATGAATATAATGGTATGGAAATAGGAGAAAAAAATTTGAAATCCATACCATACTTATCATAGATAAAAAAATCGCATCATAGAATAAAAAATGTAAGATTATGACATTAATCATAATGGAATAAAATAACATTAAATAAAAGAACATAACATTGTCATAAGAAATATATTTTTGGAATATATATAATCATAAAAAATAATTTAATTTATAGTACAAGGCTCATTTATAGGACTATAATAGTATATTGTTTTAACCCCCTAAGCCATCATAGTAGTCATGGTTCAGTCTCAATGATATAATAATAGACAACGTTCTGTACTTCACTCAGTTCACTCCCCATTATAGTCATGTTTATCTCAGGATATATCAATCTTCTCTAAATTCAATTAATGTAAATATAGGTCCCACCCATTACATAATTAAAATAATACATATGTGTACCAAAATATTATAAGACATTAATCATATTAGAACCCATAAAAAGAAAGAGTTTTTATAATAATTGCATCATCGAATAACCTATTGAAATGAAACTGGACATATAATGATATAACTTGTCATCTAGAGATGGGTTTCATAAACATTTTGTCATCATAAAAATAAAACATTTGGAGAAAGAATTAGAATTTTATCATGTGATCATATCCCAATTGAAGTACAAGTTACATCATAGGTTGTAATCTTAGATGGAAAATTATTATTAAAGATCACATGGAACATTTATTGAGGAAAATGGACTTTACACTTCAAATTTTTTAAAAAACATACAACATTTTCAAAATTTTATTCATATAAAATACCCTTGGAATAATAAAAAAATATTTATAAATCATTTAATGAAATCTTTGACAAAAAAACATTTCCACTTTAAAAACAGTTTTCAAAACATCAATCAATTTCAAATTCCATTTTAATGAATATATCATACAAAAAATTTAAAGAAATGATTAATGATCAGTAAAAAATATCATGAGGAAAATAAAATTTTCACACTGAAATAGTATATTTAAAACATAAAATATTTTTAAAATCCCTTTATTTGAAAATAAAATTAGAAACATATTAATAAATCTTCAAATAAAATGATGACCATGCAAATGGGAAATTTCATTCTATTTATACACATCAAAACCAAAATTCATTTCACATTTTTGTAATAAACAGAATGTCGCTTTTTCTAAAAAGAAAAGAATATTTCTTTTAAAGAACTATATAAAAATTAAAAGTTGTTAAATGGTATTTCATAAACACATTGGGGAATGTTAAACATTTGTTAATGAAATATTAATAATAATAGACATTGAAGGAAGGGGGATTTCGATGGAAGAGAGAAATAAAGTTGATTTTTCATAAAAATATTCTTTTGACCTCTTGAGTACACATTGAGAGGATTATGAAGGGAAAACTTGTATTATCATTAAAATAATACTTTATAAGAAAATAAAATACTTTTTTAGATATGGATCATAAAATTTAATCATCGTAATAATAATCATAATAAATCTCAGTAAACTATGATATTGTATCATAAAACACTTATAATATTAGTAACATTGAATTATAATACCCAATGAAAGAGAAAAATAAAATGAAAGTTAAAATTATTTTATTATAAGTAAATTCATGATATTAAAAGTTAATAGGGTTGTATACACACCCCATAAAATAATATTGATGTGTAACAAAACATATGTATCACTGAAGAAAAATTGAGACAAAAATACCTAAATGCTTTTGTAACTATTTAACTATAATCCTCATGAAAAAGAGACATTCACATGGATATGTAAATTTAAATAATTTTCTAAACCACTATAAAATATATTCATGGGAATTATATACACCACATAAAATAAATAGATGGTGAATATTGAATGTGTCTCACAGAAGTAAAAAACTAATATGGAAATCCATTACCTTATGTTTTGACTTCCTCTATACATGTTAAAACCACATTTATAAATATTATAAGTTTATAATACATATAATGCTGAAACATTATTATATCTATCATACCATTTATGATTTTCACATGGCCTTTTATTTCCCTTTTATTAGCAATTATTTGTGAAAATCATGCATTAGGTTATATCTGCATTGTTTCTAATGTATAGTTTGATTTATTATTTTCTTCCCTCTTGATTTGATCATGGTAACATAATCTACCTAATTAAAAAAATTCATATCATATATATATATATATATATTCTTTATTTATGTATTTATATTATTCCATTAATTTTTTATATATAAAATGAAATATATTCTTGATGAAGACGGTAGGTCGTACGAATGTGTGAACATAGTTTTATTATTCTAAATAGACTGAACGAAAGAAAGGTAAATAATATATTAACCTTAAAAAATAAATTTTATGTCATATATCTATATTATATATGAATATTTAATCATATCTTTATTACCTTCTAGGTACTGAATACGTGAATAATGATTCAAATCGCTTCGTGAGGCAGTAATATGTCACACAAACGAATGATGTTATCATATTCCCACATAATTGAATGTAAGGATGTATATGTGATATCACAATTCCAGAATTATATATATTTTAAAAATATCACATTTATTTAGTTACTCTATACTTCTTACCATCTAAGTAATGTATAAATTAAAAACAAATCACATCAGTTTGTGAGGTGGAAGTCCTCTATACATACGAATGATGATTTAACATCCCATTTGATGGAAGAGGAGGTGGATTTAGGTTATTAAATTTTTTGAATAAAATATCAGTATATGGGAGACATTGTTTGTTTTATTTTCTAATATTTTTTAAATACTAAAGGAGTTGGAGGAATAAATAAAACAAAAATGTATGTATATGATTTCTTCTTTTTCTTCTTAATGGCTGTTGTGGTTTACACCTAAATCCCGTATTTTTTCCTTTCTAATAAACTACATAATTGGTATTTATCAAGCCATATAGGTTATAAGGCATAAATATGTCTATAAAATGGGTTTTTGACAATTTATAGGGTTATTTTATCCCTTATTTTGTTAGTTTAACCCACCTGTAAACTCATTTTCACCATAACTGTGGTAGTAAATTCTTACTAATTTTACTATTCATAATGGGGAAAAATTAAATTTTAAAAAATAAAATATTCTTACTCTAAATGTGGAATCCATTTTCCAAATTACTATTTGTATAATTGGAAAATTAAAATTTAGTATTAAACCTATAGATGCGTTGAGAAATATTTTTGGAATGAGAAAGTGATTAAAAGATTAAATTTATATTATATGAATTAAAAATATTAAATTGATTATGATGAAATAAATTGGATTAATATATATATATAATGAATTATTTTAATTATCAAAAAAATCATCAAAAAAAATAATCTTGTTAATTCTTTTAATGAAAAAGAAGTTATCTAATAAAACCCAGTATTTTTCTCAATTTATAAAAAATTACACTTTAGAATATTATCATATAATCACTACAGGTTATTTTTGCAAGAATATTTTAAAATTTAATTTAATTTTGTAAATATATATTCCAAAATTTATAAAATATAATTTTTAAATAAGTGCACAAAATGTGACAAAAGTACTAATTTATACAAACAAATATTTTATGTATAAAATTGAATTTATTCTTTTCTCTTCTCAATAAATAACATATGATTAATTATAAATAATTTTATTGAATATATAATATGTTTATTTAATTAAAACCATTCACCAAAATTGATTTGATTAGATTATTGAGTTAAAGAACATTTTCACACATAAAATTTATTTTCAAAAAAATATTTTCTTTATTTTGAAATGTTATTTATTTTCATTTATAATTAATTGATAATCATTTAATTAATTTTATATACAAGTATAAAAAAATTATTATCACAATTTAGTTATTCCAATTCATAGTTTCCATTCCAATGGCAGTGTGGTAATTATCATATTAAATAATAATATTTTAATTGTGTTTCACATATCATTAAAATTGAGTGTTTTGTGTGAGGAAAAAAACTTAGTGTTTTATTTATAGTAATATAAAATAGGAGTTTCATGTAACACAAGAAATCATAAAAATTATTTTTTTGTTAATATTTATTTCATAAAATCTCATCAGGTTACATTCTACCCACATTAAAATGAGTTATTTCCTACAAATTCAACACTCTGATAAACAAATTAGGATACTTTTACCCCATTACATCCTCTAGATCACACATAGCTTCCATAAAATGATTTTTTTCAAAAACAATTAACAAGGTGAGTGGCATTGTTTCATTGAACATTCTTTATATAATCCATAATCTCGACTGATTTTTCCCCATAAAAAATTTCATGCTCTAGTGATATAACCTTTGTGTTTATTAAAAGTGATGGATCAAGTATATACTTACTCAGGAGAGATACAAGAAATTTATCATGGAATTTATAGAGGTTCATTAAAAGAACCAATCAACAAGCTACCATCATAAGATGATCCATATTTTAAAAGGGACTATCATACATATGTTTTAGAATTCATTTATCATATCTGCATTATTTTATCCTTTGGTTGTGCTTTGATCAATTCCCACTTAATCACTTACTCCATTAAATGAAGATTAATTGTTTATGCCTAAAGCTCTAATGGATCACAATATAAATAACATAATTATATATAATTCCTTCCATCTTTAGTGATCATTATAACAAAATGGTTATCATAGTTTATCCAATATGTAAAATTATTAATATGGTAATGTAATACATTCATCTCTAAAACATCATCCAAAATTCAACATAACCCATTATATAAATAGTTAACCATAATCCTCCAGCAGAATATTAAAATCAATATATTTATAAATAAGGTCTCCGAATTTCAAAAATTATAAATCATTAATCCACCAAACAATATTAGGTATATCTTAATTTCCCATGCCAAATATTTTAATACCTTGGTCATATATTCTCTGGAAGCATTGTAATAATAAGAATTATAATAAATCCTTAATGAAAACATAAATTGTTTTTAATTCCTTAAATGAATCCACAAATTAATTAATATATTATGTAATTCCATAAATGTTGTAAACTCCATTAATGGTAACATATACCACTTTGTCAATAAATCAATAATATGTTCCAAAACCATCAATATTATCTAATTTAATTTATTCGTATCGATCTTTTATTTTTCCAAACATCATTTTCACAACATGAGGATCATGTTTAGGGTTATCTTCCCTTAATAATATTATTTCCATATAATATCACCTCACCAAAAGTAAACTTTTATAGTTAATCATTGATATCCCCATTATTATTGAAACCCCTTAATGAAATGCTTACAATGAACAAAAATTATATATTTAATGATTCATATTGCATAATTCTGAACCTCTAATACATAAAAATAGCAACCATCCCACTTAATTCATAATCATATTCATTAAATCATGTTTCATAAAATTTCAAATATGAATCATGTCTTTACAACCATAATAATAGTTTTATTTATATTTTAGACATTTAAAAAAACTATTATAGAAGCTCATAAATTGTATATTTCATTCATAGTCTCTTCGACATTATCAACATAATCATTACTTATACCACCATATTGATTCTATTAATGGGATTTCCCCTTAGAAAATTTATTTGTATAATACCAATACATTCTACTTTTATAATATTAAAATACTGATGATTCCTTAGGATAATCATTCCTCTCATCCATTTTATTAACCAAACATTTCAGTTATACCATTAAATTACATGATTTGCATGTTTTTTCCATACAAAAAACATTTTATCCCCCCTTTGAGATATCCCCTTGAGATCTTATTTACACATTATCTACATATAGGAATCTGAGTCTTCATTCATCATTTTTTCCACCACTGTGAGCTCTCAGTGAACCCTATCATTCTGTTTATTGGTGATTATAAAAGTTATTTGTGGAACATGTTGTTTATTATATATCATGATAAATATTTAGAAAAAATGACCATATCCTTTTCTCCATAAAAAACCAATTTGGTTTCTCTTCAAAAAAATTATATTACATTCTATGTTAATCCAATTCATTTTGGTTCCTTCCATTGAATAAAACCAATATTCATTGTTCGATTTACAATACTGATAGTGGGAAACCACATAATCCTGAAAATAACTTATTGGTTGAATAAATGATGACACATTATTTAAATTCTATGACACTGTAGGCTTAACCTAGGTTATTTATGGTAATTATTTAAATTCTTCATTATGATTCATAAATAGTTTTTAAATTTTGAAAGCATATCTCATTGGACTATAAAACTAGGTTCCATGCACCAGGTGATAATTAAGTCGACATAAATTCTCTATTTTCAGTTTCATTACCCGACGTTACCTATGTTCCCATTCCACATCCCATTATAGTACCCATAAATGGATTTAATTTCTTGTGAACCACCACATCTATCTTTTACCAATGTTATAAGAAATTTTTCTACATAGTTACTCATCCTTTGACTTATACGTATACATATCTCTAAAAAAATCCTTATACATATTCCTATGGGTCTAAAAATAGTTTTCTCCTTATTGTTTCCAAAGGATAGCTAAACCATTCTATAATACCAATAATAAACACCAAAACATATCATATATAAATATCACATATTAATAGATTATTATTAATTACATAACATATTGATCCTTCCTAGAATCATTTTGGTGTAGTGCATTTGGATATATGGACACATAAAAAAGGCCAATAAGTGTGATACATATTCTAGCATAATTTTGTTCATAACAATCACAATTATTAGTCATATCATATATAATTCCATTCATCACAACCTGTGGAATGATAGAATAATTAATAGTGATATCAGATGATCAGTAAGGGTTAAAAAGTGATATATCAATATATCATGAGGATAAGGGTATGAAAACATGATATTAACATTTTAAAACCATACCCTTCAAAACATAGATCATAAAATTCAGTCAGACCATAAATATTTTCAGTCCAAAAGACATAAATCCTAATCAAATCAAAATCATAACCCTTGATTTCATAAAAATTTCACAATTAATAGATTTTTAGCCTACACATAAGAATTTAGAATGATTTCCATAGTAGTTTAAGGATTTTTTCTGAGACTAACATTAGGGAGTGGATTCACTCCCCAAAAAAATCATAGTAGTCAATGTTCCCTTCCAATATGAGAATAGTAGATAGAGTACCATACTGAACTGAGTTCACTCACCATTCTATAACTATTCATCTCATACGATATCAATCAATACCCAATTAATTGGAAAGAGATATGTGTACCACCCATCAAATAATTAAAATTATACATACATGTTCCACCAAATCATAATACATTCATCATATAAAAACCCAAGAAAAGAAATGGGTTTCATAAACATTTCATAATAGCATAAACAATGTAAAAAATAAATTTGTTTCATAATCATTACATTATAACATTACCCTAGGAAAAAGAATCAATTATCATAGGGATTTTATCATGTTGTAACCCATTGATGATGGATGGGGTGCAAAAACTTATTGTCATTGTAAACATAAACCATTTGGAAAAAGGATAAGAATGGTGTCCTAGGTTAATATTCTAATTAAAGAATAAGTAATATCAAAAGATGTTATAATTGGTATAAAATTATTTCAAAAGATCATTGGGAAAATTTATTGAGGAAAATATTATTTCCATATAGAAAATCACTTTTTCAAACATAAAAAAAATCAAATTACATTCCATTCAAAATAATCTTTTAATATTATAAATGAATCCTTAAAAATGATTCAAAAAATTTCATTATTAAAATGCACCTTCCACATTAGGAAAAAAATTAAAAACCTAAATCATTTTCAAATTACATTTCTTTGAATATAACTATGGATACATATAAGTGAAGATTTAATTATCAATTAAAATATCTCTTGAATAAATACCCATATTACATGCAAAAACAAATTTTAAAACATATAACATTTTAAAAATATTTTTCATTAAAATTAACCTTGTAACCTAATCATGGAAGATTAAAATAAATTAATTTCCATGATGGTGGTAAATTCTATTCATTCCATATTTATTAAGAAAAACAATTCTTTTAAATTTTTTGTCGAATAAGAACATCATTGTTTGGAAAATTACATAAATATATCTTTTAGAACACTTTTTAAAAATTAGAAAAGGGTAAAAATAATATAATAAATACTTTGGGGCATTTTAAATAATTCTTAAAAACATTTTTATAAAACATGGATATGGAACTACAGGAAAATGATAATTTTCTAGCGTTTTTTTGAAATGGAAGCGGTTTAAACCATTGCTATATGATTCTATGATAGTTTCAAAAAAACCACAGCTAAAGTGTGTGTCAGTATACAATACATGAGAAGTTCCTCGATTTAGCGGCGGTTTATGGATACCATCGTAGTTGGTACATTTCGCAGAAGTTTTTATATTTTTAGAAGCAGTTTTTTCTGGAAAAAGTGATTTTTTTGAGTGGAAGTTATAACCGACACTGAAACAAATATCTGTTTGGCTAGGGAAACCCCCTCTAAAACCATTAAAACCACAACAAATTAATAAAGGAATATGAAAACTGTGTTGTGGCGATTTAATGGCCACTAAATTATTTTCTGTAGCAGTGATTATAACTACCACAGATAGTAAAATACTGTAATTGTATTGGCAGTTAAAACTACCGCTAAATATATTATATTTATTTTATGGCAGTTAAAATAACTGCTAAAACCAGATTTACAAAAAAAATAGCTGATACTCTAGGTCCATTAATAATGCCCTAAAAAACCATTCCCATTGAAATAACATATAACATAGCACAACCACAACACATCGCAACCACCCCGCATCACAACCACTCCACATCACCGCCACTACACATCATAACCACTACACATCACAACCACCAGACATAATTTAGTTTCAATAAGTTTTTTTATCATCATTACTAAATTATTATGAAGGGTATTCACACAGAAATAAAATATTTTATAGGAATCCAATTTAATAGCTCCATATATATTCTTAGTTATTTTTATATGTGGTGAGGTTATAAAAACATACATAGAATGTTTTATAAAAACCAAAACAACACACTATCATAAAATAAGTCATAATTGGAAAATCAAGTAAGTGTGGCCATATAAGAAAAAATTACAAGAATAAGTAAAAATCCTGTGATTTCTCCCTTCCCCTTAAAATTCAATTAAGCTTGTTCATTATATTTATTATGATTATATATACCATTTAACCAAATAAATACAAAATCATAAAATTTCCAAATGTACATATAAAGAAGGGGAGATGAAGGATCCCCAAACATGACTGATCTTCAAGGAAAAATGAACAAGAACCAAGGATAAACCACCACTGATCTGAAGTGAATCACATTTGAATCCTATGAATAAAAAGACTCCATAAAAAACCCCAAAAAGATGAGAATTATCACCATAATGAACTCTCGAATACAATAGACAGATAATAAAGGAATACTGGGAAAAATAGGGCTACAATAAATCAAATAACTTCAATCTAAATGATCTAATATGATCCTAGTGGTTTGGAACACCACGTGTGGTGACTGGGGAAGGGGAGCACACTACGTTAAAAAAGGCATTTAGCGGTGGTTTGGTTTTACGTTTCACATCGGTTTAAACCGCCGCTAAATAGATTGGCGGCGGTTTTGAAAAACCGCTGTGAAATGGTGCGTCGAGAAACTATTCGCGGCGGTTTTTAAAACCGTCGCAGAACGTTTTCCGACGATTTTTTAGCGGTGGATTAAACCACCTCTAAATGATTTAGCAGCGGTTTGTTGATTTTGTTTATTTTTTTCTATTTGTTTTATTTTTTTATTTTTTTAATTAATTAATTAATTAATTATTTTATTTATTTATTTACTTATTTATTTATTTATTTTATTTTATTTATTTTATTTATTTCGTATTTATTTTATTTATTTCATATTTATTTTATATATTTCGTATTTTATTTATTTATTTTTTATTTTATTTATTTATGTATTTATTTATTTTATTTATTTCATATATTTTATATATTATATTTATTCATTTCGTAATTTATTTATTTATTTCATATTTTATTTATTTATTTCGTAATTTATTTATTTTATTTATTTTATTTTTTAAGATATTTTTTTATTTTATATATTTTATATATTTTATTTATTTATTTATTTATTTTATATTTTATTTATTTATTTCGTATTACTTTATTTAATTTATTTATCCATGCATGCACTTCCCAGGAACATGCACATGCACATGCACATGCAATATAAAGAAATACTGCGTTTGGTGACATTTGAACCCCTAACCTCTTGCATATTTTCCAAAGACTTTACCACTCCAGCAAGCTCGTCATGTGGTTAATAAATAGAATTTAATATACTTCTATATATTAATTGAAAAAAATAATACATAAATAATTGATATAAACTCAATAATAATAAATAATAAATAATAATTAATAAATAATACATAATAATTAATAATTAATAAACAATAAATAATAAGTAATAAATAATAAATAATAAATAATAAATAATAAATAATAAATAACAAACAATAAACAATAAATAATAAAAAATAAAAAATAAAAAATAAATAAAAATAAATAAATAATAATAAATAAATAATAATAAATAAATAATAATAAATAAATAATAATAAATAATAAATAATAAATAATATATTATAAATAATAAATAATAAATAATAAATACTAAATAATAAATAATAAACAATAAACATTAAATAATAAGTAATAAATAATATATAATATATAATATATAATAAATAATAATAAATAATAAATAATAATAAATAATAATAATAAATAAGAAATAATAATAAATAATAAATAATAATAAATATTAAATAATAATAAACAATAAATAATAATAAACAATAAATAATAATAATAAATAATAAATAATAAATAATAAATAATAAATAATAAATAATAAATAATAAATAATAAATAAATAATTATAAATAATAAATAATAAATAATAAAAAATAAAAAATAAAAAATAAAAAATAAAATATAATAAATAATAATAAATAATAATAAATAATAAATACGAAATAAAAAAATATTCAATAACAAATACTAAATAATAAATAATAAATAATAAATAATAAATAAAAAATAAAAAATAATAAATAATAAATAATAAATAATAAATAATAAATAATAAATAATAAATAATAAATAATAAATAAATATAAATATAAATAATAAATAATAAATAATAAATAATAAATAATAAATAATAAATAAATATAAATATAAATTAAAAATTACAGATAATAAATAATAAATAATAAATAAATATAAATAATAAAGAATAAATAATAAATAACCAGTAACAAATATTAATAATAATAATAATATTTTTTTATTAGTAATAATAAATAATATATAATATATAATAATTAATAATTAAAAAATAAATATAAATAATAAATAATAAATAACTAGTAACAAATAATAGATAATAAATAAATTAAAGTATATTATAAATAATAAATTAAACAAATGAAAAAGTATGAGAAGACTTGATAAGGGACGAAAAATCATGAAAACGCATGAAAACAGATAGGGATGCATGAAGAATGAGGCATTAGAAAGAATGAGAATGCATGAAAACTCATTACAACTCAGGAAAACCCCTTATGAATTCAACATAATCATTGTAATAACCCAAAAAAAACCATTTATAAAGATAAAAAGTCATTGAATCCCAAATAAACAGAAATAAATGGAGCAACCGTTAATACCCATGAAAACAGTCGTAAAGTGACAAAAACATTGGACTCACATTAACAGAGATGACTTATGATCTGAGAGTCCGTTTCAGATCCACGACCTATCACATCAAAGATCCTGAAAACGATCTTCGACCTGATAGGTGAGAGAGTCCGAATGGACAGGCGGATCAGAAGTTATGACCATTTAAAAAAAAGATGAAGGGGAACGGGTGCTAGAAACGAGACATCGAAAAACATAACAAAACTGATACCCACTAAAAAGGCCATAACATATGATCCAGGAGTGAATGTGGGTGCTGAGACCAGTCAAACTGAAGGTCATGGAATGAGCTACGATCTGGTAGGTGGAGGAGTCTGAACTGACACGTGGATAGAAAGTTAGGTCCGTATGAAGACAACTTTGATGGGACACTGTTGACGAAAATGGGGTTTTAGAGGCCTTAAGAGGGATTTTTGGGGTAAAAAAACATGACATAAGCTTTCTTGTGGTGAACTGGTGCGTATCTCTCTTTGCTGGCTTTGATTTTATATGTGGTAGAGCCCAAACGGACACCCGGAGCGAAAGTTTTGGCCGTTTGAAGTTAGAGAACTTTTTTCAACTTTCTTATAACTCTCCTATCATCCGCACCATAGACTGTCTCACGGTTTTGATTATACGTGCCTCTAGATCTCTTCATGAGCTTCGATTTGACTGGTCATGGTGCTCCAACGGATGCCCGGATCAAAAGTTATGGCTGTTTTAGTGATTTTGGGGTTTCTCATGTTTTTTTATTTTTTTCCTTTCATTTCGCAGCGGTTTAACCCAAATCGCTGCTATTACATTGAATTTTTTTAAAAAACAACCAATAATCCTCGAAAACATTTATGAAACAATTAAAAAAATAGAAAAATATAAAGGCATTTCGCGGTGGTTTTTTTGCGTCGGTTTAATAACCGCTGCGAAATGGCAGCCCGAAACATGTTTAACGGCGGTTTTTAAAACAGTCGTGAGAAAACCACCGCTAAACAGCCGTTTTCCTATAGTGGCATGAGTAAGGGTCAACCAATAATTGAGGGAAAGTCTAAAATTCATAAATAAAAGGTATGAAAACTCTAATTTATAAGTGATTCACTCTGGACTTTACCAAAACATTGTTAATATCCAAAACTCATGTGGTGGGTTTGATGAAAGTGTGATCTAGAACACTCATTATTGTTTAATCTCTTTTCCCATTTTAAAATAGAATATGGACTCCCACATATCATAGGACATGTAGTGTACTAATCCATAATGGTTCTTCTATATTCTCCCATGTATAGAATCCATGACCTAGTTCCCATTTCCTATCCATTTTACCTCACAATTCCCAATGCTACAATGGGGTGAGCTTGGGATTCAAATTTTGGATAGGTGGTCCTCTAATATTCCATGCCCACCTAAGGGAATTTCTAGATTCTCATGGTGCTTAGGAAAACCACTATGATAACTGATAGAGCAAATATTTTCAATTAATTTATATTGAATATCATTGTTTTAAACCCACAAAATTGTTCCTCTAAGATGAATTGTTTCATTTTTTTGATAATGGTGTTATTTTGAGCTGAATAGTAAAAATTGGCCATTTTGGATTTTTAACAGTTTTATATTATTTCGGTAGTTTAGCCATAACATTATATACACTGATCCAAATTGCAAATTTCTTTCTTTTCCAGATTCTACACATCCCGGGCTTCATTTAATATATTTGGACTAAAATCTGAATCGTCCATATGGAAGCTCAAAAGAAGCTCACAAGTTGGCTCAAGAAAACTGTTTTCAGTTCTGCCTAGTTTGGATGTGGGATCCATAACTCATCCACTGTGGGCCCAAATCTTGTGACATTCGGTGGGTGGACGCGAAAGGAGTTTTGGAGAATCTTTTATGAAGGAAGAACCGAGTGAATTGGCCGTTTATTGGGTTATTTAATCACCCTAATCAGGAGGATTGCGTTTTGGAGAGTCTGACTGGACAGAATAAATGCTCATAGTAAAACAGCCATAACTCTCGGACTACATGTCCAAATCCGCAGATCTTTTGAGGGGACACGGCCAAGGAAATTATGAGCAACATTCAAGAAGGGGTCAACGCGTGAAGATGTCATTTAATGGGGATACAACGCGTCGAAATTCGGGGGAAGAATTCTGGCTATAAAAGGAGGAGAGCTCCACCCTCTCAAAGCATCCATTCTCCATCCATTCTCCACCCCATTCCTTCTGGGACACCAAGAAGGAGAACTTTTCACCTTTCTATTTTATTTATTTTCTTTTTAATAGTTTTGTAATGACTTCTTCTTCCCCATTCAACTCGATTACCCTTACCATGGTGGGGTAAACCTTTGGAGTGATTGGGGAAGGGTTGGTTTTCTACATTGTAATGCTTGAGTTCTTGGACGCAATTGAATAAATTTATTTCTTTTTCAAAGTTGTTTTCAATTTATTATAGTGGATTTTATAATCAAGTGCGATCGTTATTGAATATAAATTCCGTTATTTATTTTTTCCTTGGTAAAATAATCAATACCTCCCTCCACTAATTTCTGGTTTATATACGATGGAATAAACCAGGAATTAGTGGTGAAGTACTCGACGATCGTCAGTACGTGTAAAATGTGTAGTGAATGTTCTTGATTTTTTGGGACAAACAAAACCCGATCGGGTATTGCCCATTTCAATTAAGGATATTCAATACAACTATTTTACACATGGAAGGAGAGTTGACCAAACCGAGATCTTGGTAAGGTTTTCTCTCACAATAACAATTTCACCAAGGAAGTGAGAGGAAATGATTGTTGAAACTCACTTTAATCAACTAAGAAGAAGAGGATTGAATTAAATTGAATAAGGATAGCATTATAATTAGGAAACCGACCCCGACCTAATCACCCTTTTAATTTCATTGTTTTTCAATCATTTGAATTTCAAATTTCCGTTCACAACATTTTTACCCCCGTTTTAAAGTGACAACCCATTTTGTGTGCACTCCTCTTCGGGAGACATCCTAAGTTAACCACATTAATACATTTTAACTTAGTAAATAATTGTTTTTCCACGCCCTACGAGAGGCGTGCGTCAAACTTGGCGCCGTTTCCGGGGAGGTAGTGCCACAATTTATTTGTAAAGATTTCACATTTTCAAATTTAATTTTTTTTTAAAAAAATCTTTTACCATGTTGTTTTCAAATGATTATTTTTTTAATTCATGGAACAATTACCCACCAGTGAGAGATCCAATTATTGAATCACCTTGGTCTATAGAGTATAAAGTTTCTTTCTTGGCTAAACAAATTCGTGGAGCTCGAATCCAAATCGTAACTGAGGATGAATTCAAGGATCTTATTGAAAACCTTAAAGAGAACCTCGAATACCCAGTGTTGGAGGGATTGGCCAGAGAATTAATTGAACTTCAGGAGTATTTTCTGGAATTTTATCAAGACATGATCAATGTACAACACCAAGAAGAAGAAGTTCACAAGGATATTGAATCCCAATTTGAAAGAATTAGTCAAACAGTTCAAAACCTCGAGACCTCAATACAGTGGATAGCGGAACAAGTACATGCATCCCAGGATCCACAACTAGAGCCAGAACAAGAACCAGAACTAGAAAAATTGATGGAAGAAGTATCCTCGCGAATCCATCAAGTTGAAGAACCCATGGAGGCCTTGATGAAATTAAAAGAAGATCCATTGAGCCCATCTCAATCAATGTTGGAGAAGATTTATGAAGAAGATTTAGCTATTGAAATGCATATGGGAGATCAAAAAGATCTGGATAACTTTTGGAATGAGTGTGAGGAACATCTTGATCCAACTATTCCTGATAATGTAGATGATTCAGAAACATTGAAGGATGAAACCAACAAGTAGTGGAATTTGAAGAGAAGATAGAGGAGTCTGACTACCTACCTCTATCTACGGAAATTAAACTCCAAGAGCCACCTCCTTTTGAAGAAGAAATTGAATCCAAACAAGCTCAGGGAGTTAATCTTTTTATAAACTCATTATCTTTTGATTTTGTTGAAACTAAATTGAGTATTACCTCCCCTTGTTTTAATTTGTCAGATTCATCCAACACTTGTATTTCCTTGGAGGGAGAATATGGATCTGAAGAGGAACATCAAGAGCTCCCCAAACCTGTTGAACATTTAATGGAGGGAGTACAAGAGAATATCAAAGTGGATTTTCTGGTGGAAAATGAGACACAAGATACTTACTTTGAAAGGGAAGAATTTGATATTGATTCTTCATGCTTTAATTTTTTTCAAATAGAATTAAACTCTGACATTCCCTTTGATTTTTCCCCAGATGTATCATACCTTCATCAACCACTAGAGAATAAAGATGATGTTGTTCATGCGGAACCCAATAACGAGGAGGCTCTGTACTTCATCCTACCCCCACCATGCACGGTGTACCACATTGAGAAGGGGGTGGATCTGGTGTACTCTATCTATGGAGTCCTCCTCAACAAGAACAATGAAATGAAAGCTGGGAAGAGCCACATGTGGTGGTTCAAATCAAAGAAACCTCATCCACCATCAGATTGGGGATAACCGATTATAACTGCCCCTCTAGAGGCAGTCAAAACCCAGGGCCCACTTGGGGGATTAAACCAAGTTTTATCCTTCTATTCTCATCATATTTCTATTTTTATTTCTTTCAATAAATATCTTATGTTTTATTTTGTTCTTTTATTTGTAGGTTTTCAGAGTGCAACACTTGGAAGCTTAACTCAATGTTGCACTGCGAATAAATCAGGTTGTACCTCTCTTTCACACTTTCTTGATGTTGTGATTAATTTGAAAATTGGCTTACATGTCAAATCAACTTAAATGCATCGAGGACACTGTATCATTTAAGTGTGGGGGAGGTAACCTTTGTAGTATAGGATTTTTATTTGATGTTTGTTTTCAAAAATAAAAAAAAAATGCGTGTTTTAAAATTTTTGTGTGTTTATTTTTCAATTTTTGGTGTGTTTTTGAAACTTTTGAGCTAAAATGATTATCAATACCATTTTTGAAACCCATTTCAATGAGTGAACCAGTCTATTTCATGAAACTGATCTTAAATGAATGCTGAAATAACTTTGTTTCAAGTTCAAATATTTTGGAAATTCTTGAAAAGTACACTGATTTTTAAATCTCATGCCATATTTCACTGTCTATATCTTTGAAATAACTTTCCTGTGAGGCTTCTGAACCATTTTATTATATTCTTTTCATTCATCTCATTTCTTGAGAGAACCAGACCACACTTGCTTTAACTAGAATTTGATTTATTCCTTTAAAAACTTGAGGGTTGGGGTACGTGTGTTTTAAATGATTGAGGCATTTATTTTGTTTGAAGCCCCCTTTTCAAAATAATCCTTTTCATTATGGGCCACCTTTACATTTATCCTTCATTGTAGCCCCTAGTAGCTATGAATTGCCTGTTAGGTTAGCCACATTACAAGCCAATTTTCCCTATCATACGTGCTCTTGAAGTAAAATTGCATGATCTAGTTGAACTTAAGTGTGGGGGAAGATGTCTTGTGGTGTACTACCTCATTTGGTTATACTTTGGGTGGAAAATAAATTGTGGAAGAGATGTGTGTGATGCTGAAAAATTATTCTGTTGAAAGCTGTTCCTTTTCTGGAGCTTTTATGACAAGAGAAGTTGTGCCTTTCTGGAGCTTCCAATGTAAAAAGAAAGCTGTGCCTATCTGGAAATTTAAAAATAATTATGTTTGAAAAGATTGAAATGTTTGCTGCTGAGCCGATTGAATGATGATGGAGCCTATTTTCAACAAAGGGGAAGTGAAGGAGACCATATTTGAGTGAAAACTAGAATCTTGTAATTTTGCTTCAATAAGATCCAAGCCTTCCTTTTTCGGCCTTAGAACCTTTAACATCTAAATCCTACCAACCGAAAGCCACAGAACAACCCTGAAAAGTCCTCATGAGAATCACATGTTCTTGACTCACATCGGGTGGAGAAGTAGGAATTTATCAAACCTATGGTGACTCTTGTGTGAGTTTGGATGAGAAAAGCCTTGTTCATCCTTTATATTTGTGAGATGAGATAAAATTCATGTGAGGTAGGTGTTTTGTGTGCATTATATAAGAAATGAAGAGGAAATATATTAAAATCTTAAATGGAGAACTTGAAATAATAGTTTTTTTTATGAGGCATGATATCTTTTTGTTTCTTGAAATTGATTTGATTGATCTCATTGATATGTGTTTTGGATTTGATTTGATTTTTACTTGTCCAGGAGTCCAAGTGATAAGTGTGGGGGAATTGATAGAGAAAATATTTTAAATTAATTTATATTGAATATAATTGTTTTAAACCCAGAAAATGGTTCCTCTAAGATGAATTGTTTAATTTTTTTGATAATGGTGTTATTTTGAGCTGAATAGTAAAAATTGGCCATTTTGGATTTTTAACAGTTTTAAATTATTTAGGTAGTTTGGACATAACATTGTCTACACTGATCTAAATTGCAAAATTATTTCTTTTACATATTCTAAACATCCATGTATTCATTTAATATATTTGGCCCAAAATCTGAATCGGCCATATGGAAGCTCAAAAGAAGCTCACAAGTTGGCTCAAGAAAACTGTTTTCAGTTCTGCCTAGTTTTGATGTGGGATCCATAACTCATCCACTGTGGGCCCAAATCTTGTGACATTCGGTGGTTGGACGCGAAAGGAGTTTTGGAGAATCTTTTATGAAGGAAGAACCGAGTGAATTGGCCGTTTATTGGGTTATTTAATCACCCTAATCCGGAGGATTGCGTTTTGGAGAGTCTGACTGGACAGAATAAATGCTCATAGTAAAACGGCCATAACTCTCGGACTACATGTCCAAATCCGCTGAGATTTTGAGGGGACATGGCCAAGGTAATTATGAGAAAAATTAAAGAAGGGATAAATGCGTGAAGATGTCATAGAATGGGGATACAACGCGTCGACATTCGGGGGAAGAATTCTGGCTATAAAAGGAGGAGAGCTCCACCCTCTCAAAGCATCCATTCTCCATCCATTCTCCACCCCATTCCTTCTGGGACACCAAGAAGGAGAACTTTTCATCTTTATATTTTATTTATTTTCTTTTTAATAGTTTTGTAATGCCTTCTTCCCCATTCAACTCGATTACCCTTACCATGGTGGGGTAAACTTTTGGAGTGATTGGGGAAGGGTTGGTTTTCTACATTGTAATGCTTGAGTTCTTGGACGCAATTGAATAAATTTCTTTCTTCTTCAAAGTTGTTTTCAATTTATTATAGTGGATTTTATAATCAAGTGTGATCGTTCTTGAATATTAATTCTGTTATTTATTTTTGCCTTGGTAAAATAATCAATACCTCCCTCCACTAATTTCTGGTTTATATACGATGGAATAAACCAGGAATTAGTGGTGAAGTACTCGACGATCGTCAGTACGTGTAAAAGGTGTAGTGAATGTTCTTGATTTTTTGGGACAAACAAAACTCGATCGGGTATTGCCCATTTCAATTAAGGATATTCAATACAAATATTTTACACATGGAAGTAGAGTTGACCAAACCGAGATCTTGGTAAGGTTTTCTCTCACAATAACAATTTCACCAAGGAAGTGAGAGGAAACGATTGTGGAAACTCACTTTAATCAACTAAGAAGAAGAGGTTTGAATTAAATTGAACAAGGATAGCATTATAATTAGGAAATCGACCCCGACCTAATCACCCTTTTAATTTCATTGTTTTTCAATCATTTGAATTTCAAATTTCCGTTCACAACATTTTTACCCCCGTTTTAAAGTGACAACCCATTTTGTGTGCACTCCTCTTCGGGAGACATCCTCGGTCAACCACATTTCTACATTTTAACTTAGGAAAAAATTGTTTTCCACGCCCTACGACAGGCGTGGCATAGAACCATGTCCTCCCAAAGTCATGGTAATATATCCCATTTTACACAATAGAATGCCCATCATAAAACTACCTCCTTCATATCTAGAGAAGTCATTGCACAATATGTGGTGGCCTTCAAAAGGCTAAAACACCACGTCAAACCTCAAAATCACCACAAATTTCCCTCTAAACATCCCCAAGACTTGATAATGCACAAAGGGAAGATCATAAAATGTATGTACCATTACACTAATTCTATTTATTTGGGTTTCTCTATTATTTCTCAAATCCAAGTCATGGTGATCATATTTTCCCCAAAATTATAAGAACAGTGTGTTGATTGATTCATATTTTAATGGGATACATAGTGATTCCTATATCTCCTTTCTCAAACCCAACCAAAAAATCAATATCAAATCCCCCACTTTATCTTAGTGAATTGGTTACTTCATTCACATTGGTTTTCCATCCATACAGTTGGTATCAAGACCCGTTCATTTTATTTTAAACATCGTTTTAAACTAAAGGAAACCTCTTATAATATTGTATTTTTCATGTAATCTTAAACTATAGATTATTTTATTCTTTTTCACATGATGTTAAAATATGTGATGCATGGTCCATTTGTAAGACTTGAAACTTACTAGAGCAGTCTACCTAGTAAGACATGTCTTCCCCTACATATTATCCAAGTATTTATAAGGATCTTTAGAATTTGGTTATTTATCCATAGGCCAATGTTATGAAAAAATGACTCTTACCCAAGAAAGAGCCTAATATACAAAAGGGTATTATATAAAAACTATACGAGGATTGATTCATGATGTTTCAATATATGTAATGATATTGTGATCTCCTATAATAGGCCTTTGTGAAAATTAAAATCACACCGGTTATACCCTAAAGGAATGACCCTTCGACATTCACATAATTTTTTTTATTTCTCACTTAATGGTTCCCATACATCTCATCTGTCATCTCCTATAAAGGATACAAATTTTTTATAGAGGTCCTTTTCCATGAACAATGAATAGATTGATTCCTGTTACTATAGGATATGTTTTCGGCCATTCATCCATGGGAAACAATCCTAATAAATGTATGAAAAATGAATCATAGAAAAAGATTCATGAAAAAAATAATCGACATATATGGTGCATACCACAATTGAGAAATCAAGACATAGAAAGAAACATCAGAAATAAATAAATAAATAAAAGGAAACAAGATAAATCAAGAAAATGTTATGTCACGAGAATGTTTGGTGGAATATATGTGCCACACATGACACATATAAAAACCGACTATTACCATATTTTTCCAACATATCAAAAAAACAACTAATCACAGTCTGATGATGAACAATGCTCGTCACCCTCTCCACCTCTATCTCTACTTCATGCTACCACCTAAAAAATTATATTGAAAATTAAATAATGTTGTATATATATATTTAAACATAAAACTAATAAAAGTTTGAAAACTAAATGATTATTATTTTTTGTGATTTACCTTCTCACCAACAGTCGATGAAATACCACCAGGAGTAGATCTGATTGTAATATGTTATAAATCAATCATTTCTTTTTACAAAGAGGATATCGGAGCCCCCTGGTCGTGAACTATGTTTTGTAGTGAAAAAATATCTCTATGACTATCTCGGGGTATGGAATGACTACAACCAAGTGTATATGCAACTGAAATCCCTAGTGGCCTTTCAGAGACCTCAAATGGAATGGTTCCCAAACCCATCCCGACACTCTACCAGGATCCTCATTCCCAAGGAGTTTAGCAACCAGGTAATCTTGGAAGACTGAGTAGGACTGTGTAGGATTGGCATCCCATAGTTCTTTAATTTTTACCTATAAATAAAATAGTAGTCATATTAGAAGAGTTATATATTAACATTGTAAAAACTGATAATAATGTATTTTAATGAAAAATGAGTTCATACCCAAACTTCTTTGGCAGGCTCATTAAAAAAACATCCATCTGATTTCTGGTGAACATTAAACCAGACTTATATTCAGGATGCTTCATTCCCTAAATTCTATGATGACATTAAACAAACATAAATAAAAAATTTAATATATTAAACAAATAATATTATCTTATAAATATTTAAACCAATAAAAATATTACAAGAGAAGATCAGCTTTTAGAAAAACTATTAGACCTCGTAGTGTGAGGGATGACCTACTTTGCCCAGCTTGATGGACTATTTCTTGAAAGATCCTAAAATTAATAAAATGAAATTTAATAGTAATTTATTCAATGTCATATCCTCTTCATATACATGTATAAATGTAAAATGATATTATTATAGTAATATATATTCAAATACCATCTCTTTCTCATCACGACGTCTATCTACAAAAACATTCCATTTCTCTTTGGGTACCCCATCAAGCAGCTTGTCATACATCTTTTGCGAGGTCAATGATGTATTATTTACATATCCCCATAATCTATAATTAAATTCTTTCCATTTATTTACATGATTTTTCAATGTCCACTTTGGTGCTATCACATTATCAACCATAATGTGGAAAAACATATGTTCACAAAAATTCATTTTGATAATATTAATAGCATGACATTGAATTAAACCATAATGTATTAAAATTACTTTTATTTTATGAATCAAAATGCTCATTATTCTAACTTTCAGGCAAATGCCTCCAATCATCATATGAAATAGGAAGGGAAACGGGATCCATAGCTAGCTGGGCTAAAATATTGTCAACTAATCATGCAGCGTCATCTGTAGGGACTCCATATGAATCAAATAGGATAACATTATTCTCTTTGGTCGGATTCCATAAATATGAACATTATATATTTTTATCCATAGTTACATTATTTCCATCTTTAATGAAAAAATTAGTATAAAAAAGTGCAATAAAATTATTCATATTAAAATTAGTACCTATAACAGTCACCCTCTAGTATCCTTATGTTGAAGTAGAAGTGGCACGCTGCTCCCCCAATACTAAGGCTCCAAAAGCATGAGGTGACGACTGAGCTACTGAAGGGACACTCATAGAGTGTGTGAGAGATGGTGTAGGGGAATATGGTTTAGGGGGGTAGGTAGATGGTGGCTCAGAAGTCGTAGGGAGGGAGAAAGATGGATCGTCATCTATATTAGTGGTCGATGAAATAGTATATTTCTTCCTCCATGGCATTCCAATCATTTAATCAAATAAAAGTAAGTTCAGAACATATATTTAAAAAATTATGCTGAAAATAAATTAAAATAGATAAGAGATGCACGGTACTAACAAACTAAATATACATAACAATGATAATGAATTATTTCACAAATGAAATAAGTAGTTTCTTAATAAATGCATAACTGTACATACCATCATTTTCTCCTTCAATAATGTCGGTTTCCTACTTCATTACTTCATCCACTTTATTCATCCTTGCTAGACTAATAATTTCAATATCATGGTGGAAAACTAATTCAGATTATTATTGTTGATGAGATTCAATATAAGAGGTACATTATTCAACTTCATCAACCATATCATACAAATATATTTATTTTATGTTAGAAAGTATACTCCACCCATCATCCACAACATCATTCACATAATATACCATTTCTTCTTGTGATGATAAGATACATGGATCATATAGTTCATGATCACCGACATCCATCAAGAAAGAGAAGTTCACCGAAGTAAATTTCAAGGAATCTCTTTTAATACCTCTGATAATATCGACCCAATTGAGTTTAAATAAAAAAACTGAAAAATTCATGTGGTAGATTAATTAAATATTATTGGTTTTCATTACAAAGTTTCCCACTTCAGAAAATGTAAATATACCAATATTCTATGTTTTCAAACCCTCTTCTCGATTGACTGTATGAAATCAAAATTCATTCACATTATAATAGTTGAACCTTTTAACTTGTTTTAGAGGTCCTTGAGTAGAAAACATCAAATCTTTTGACAACTATGCTCGAGTATCAAAATTCATTATCTAAAAAAAGAAATAACCTTTATTATAATTACAAAATACATGTGTCAACCTAATATTCATATTTATTCTAATATTTATGAACTTACACATTGTGAAAACCATTATACAAGTTCATTATTAATAGCTTTTGTTATATCTGTATCATATTATGTTCAACCTCTCATTTATCTCTTTGTTTGTATCCTCAACGCTTCAACAAATGTATTTACAATTTCACTATTCAGAAGCACATATCTATGTGCCGGTAATAATTCAATTTTTTTCAGGGTAACATTTGCGGTCCTCCCAATTGATTGGCCAATAGTAGGAAATATTTTGGATTTTCCATTCATTTTATATTGATTCAATGTGTTTTAAACATGTCCAAATCAATTAAATATTCTATTAAAATCATCCATGTATCTAGAAAAAAAGGTAAGTCACTCTTCTTCCAAATAGACTTCAGCAATAGAGTCTTCTGGTTGAGCTTTATTTCTCACATAAGATTTCAAATCACCAAGATATCTGTGAAATAAAATAAACATACATAATTATTCCTTTAATTACATTCTAAAAGTTGTTACTTTAATGAAATAAATATAAATAAAGTACCTCTCAATTTGATATATCCATCTATAATTAACGGGGCCTTATAATTTAGCTTCCTCAACCAAATACACAGTAAAATGCATCATGATAGTAAAAAACGACAGAGGAAAGATCATAACCATTGCAAAAAGTGTCTTTAAAAACCCCTCTTAAAGGTTGTGAAGCTAACATGGATGTAGAGATTTCTCAACTAGTTTCCTAAAAAATGTTTAAAATTTGAGCACAACTTCAATAACTTTTTCATGTAATAATGTACGCAATGCCAATGGTAGTAACTGCTATAATAAAATATGTGAATCGTGATTTTAAATCCATGTAACTTAAAATTCATTAATTCAACACACATTGAGAAGTTATGTAACACCCCAAGCTTCCACGATATGTTTCCCTTTGAATAATGCAATAGATTACATTGTACACAACTTCGAGATTCTAACACACTGTGACCAATCAAACTAGCCATTATGAATAATAACAACCACTTTTTATAATTTTATTAATTTTATCTTTCAAAATGGACTTCATTTTTGTATTCATAATATCAAAATTATCCTAGTATAAAAATTTGGCATTTTTCTGAAAACGTTCAATTTTTGATGAATAGTTAGAAACACTGAGTCATAGTTTAAAACCGAATTTTTATTTAAATAATTATTTAATTTATTTAAATTTATTTTAGGTCAAAATAGATACATAATACCTATATAAGTTCAATGTAATTCATTGGAGTCATTTTATAATAATTTTATATATATAAAAATTTTATTGAACTTTTCATCGTCTTTTACCCATCTCCTAGGATAATTTGCAAATTCACATAAAACATAATTTTACCAATTCTGTGAGTTGAATTTTGAAAATATGATCGAAACGGTTAATATCAAGGACTAAAATGTGGTTCAGTAAGATAAAAATAATTTTTGGTGAATAGTAACTTTTTACTTTTATTTACCATAGTTAAATGTATATAGGGTAATTAAGGGTAAAAATGATATTATTATTACCCTAACACATGTCCTAATTCTATTGGCTAAGTATAATTCGACCAAAAAAAACCTAGGAATAAAATATGAACCTCCTTGGTCCACTTGGATTAGAATAGGACATTTATTATTAAATAATTCAAAGAAGAGTTAAAAGAGTTAAAATCAATGTTTAATAAATAATGAACTTTTAATATAGGGTTTTACATAATATAAATTTGATTATAAATATTCATTAAAAATATAAAAATATTTTTTACATAATGGTATTTTATTTATAATTTTTAGACATTAAATCATTTAATTTAATTATGACACAATGATGATGCAATAATTACCTTATTAGTGAAATATTAAAATAATTGATATTATAAATACCCAAATAAATATAATTTTAGACTTTTAATAATTTCCGAGAATTTTATAGGTTACTATAACATGTTAGGGTTTATTAAATGAATTATGTTCGAAGTAATAATGCAGTTATGAATTTAGAAAAAACAAAATACCAAATAGTATCAAAATTGACATAAAAGAGATTTTAAAACAAATATTATATTATTAATTGATATTCAATTACTAAAAATCTAAGGAGAGGCCAAGATACTTATATAATTATATTTGTATCATTAATGGACCACTTTGGGGGTCTCTTGGAAAAATATAGTAAGTTTATTAACTATATAATATAAAAATACAAAGAGACATGGTAAATGAAAAACTATTTAACTTAGAGTTAAATCAAAAAGATAAAGTTAATATAGTGACCCAATCCTGTATAAAACCTATTTTTAGAGTGTTTTTCTACCTATACCCACATTAAATTTTAAATAATCCACTTTTGATCCATTATAAACCGATTATGAATTTATTATAAAATAATATTTATAGCTTTTCCAAAAGGTTCCCCTCACCCCTCTTATAAATGGGCACTCCCCCTTCTCTCAAATTCATACCTACAACGCCTTTTGGTTCGGCCAAAACCTACCCAAATATTCTCTCATCTTCCCTCACTTTAACCTAGAGGCATTTGTTTGATCATAAATCCAACCTAAGGAGCCCTTTTGATCAAATGAAAAAGAAGAACCCGAAGAAGAGGTAATGTTTTCACCACCGTCTTTCAAGTTCCTTTCTTCTTCCACTTTTTCATTATTTGTTATTCACATTGTAAAATAATAACTCCTATATCTTCTATATACTATGATGTTATTATAAATACTTTACAACCATATTCAGTATTCTATCCATCCATTTAATGACATGTCACTATACGTGCGTACGTACGACTTACCATCTCCACGTCGTGGTGTAATTGTTATTCATAACATTATTATTTGGATGGGTATGATAATGGTGTGTAATTGAAATAAATAATAAATATAACATTATAATTATTCTTTATATATGATATACCATTCAATTATATACGCTTTTAATATCAAAATAATGACATTGTCGCTTGTGCGTACGTACGGACCACCGTTTCCACAAACGCGATGAGATTCATTCCTCATCATATCCATTCAAGACTAATTAACATTTGATGATTAAAAGTAATGTTTAAGGACTTGATATAATTATGTATATGAATAATATAGAACCTATCCTTAAAAAAACAAGGCTTATGTAACAAAGCATATAAAGGAAAACGAATCAGTTAACACCCGAAACGATGATAATAGTAAAATATTATTAACAAAGCAATATTAAAAGATCATATATGATATCATATTTATGTATATGATTATTGTATAATTTAATAACAAAGATTTAACTATTATACATGAGGATAACATACACTTTACCAAGGAAAAGTACAAAGTAAGGGTTTATTTCACAATCTCTTTATTATCTGAGGTTGTTTATATGTAATTATCTACTGGGACCTCTTTATCATCCACATCCATTTTTCTTAAAAATATATTTAAAATAATTCTTACTATTTTACAGAATATGGGGTAAATTCATTTATACCCTCTTTTTACTTTTTATAATATGTTTATAAAGGAATATTTCTGTCGTTTTCCAAACAAGAACCTTTTTAACCTTTTCGACAAAATTAAGGCAAGAATGTCTTTTTTAAACTTATAAAGGGGGTGCGGCTATTTTCCTCCATTATAAAATCATCAAAACTTCCCTTAAAAGCTTATAAGAATATTTTCAAAGTAAATGTTTTAATTATATGGCTTTTAAATGATTTCAAAAAAGTATATATTTCTCTCAAATAGTTTTGATTTCATTTATGTCAACATCCTTTGATGGATTTTAAGCTTTTTTGACGTTGATTTTTTATGATACAAAACATTCATATAGTATTGAAGGTTTTGTGATATTTTTGATTGTGGATGTGTTATTCTTATACCATTCTTGGTTTACGGAGAAAGTATTGAAATATCATATGATAGTTTTAATACGAATGACTATGTTATGTCTAAACCTGTTCATATGAGGAATGCATTGGGATTAATAAGTGATGGGTGGAGCCTGCTATAGCTCCTCGATGAATCAGTAGGTCTCATGAGACAAACTAGTGTACTGGCCCTAGGCCTTGACAAAATCTTATTTGTAGTCTCGGCACTAGGCCTTGACTCTATGGTTATGATAGTCTGGCATTATGTATTCCATCATTATGAAAGAGGTTATTGATATTTCATGTTATTATTCGACTATTAGAATATCAATGTGAATAAGTAAATGGAATTATTTCATTTTATTTTTTCCATGTTATGCTGATGTTCATGTTTAAAAGGCTATTGTTTTAGTTATAGATTGCCTTAAATGTTTATGCTTATTTATGAATGTTTCCTCTATATTGTTATCCTTACTGAGCATCTGATCTCACCCCTTTCTATGCTTTATTTTTCACAGTAGGTGAAGAAGTATTTTATGAATGACCCATAGGGATAGTATGGGGGGATATGAGTGTGGTCTATGGAGACCAGATTTTTTTGTAGTTTTTAACTTTATGATGTAATGTAAATATTATGAATGTATCTAGTGTTTCCAAGGCTATTAAACTAATCAGTATTTCGAGACATGATCTTTTGTGATCAATAAAATATTATATAATAATGGACCAACTCTGGGTAACTAGGGTCGGGGCGTTACATGTTACATGAATACCCATCAGATAAATTCACATTCTTTAAAATAATAAGAAATGTATCTTTTTCCCTATTTTTCATTTCAAAAATTTCCAGAGCATACTTTTCATTCTCATCTAGCCATAAATCACATTTTATGATCATTACTTGTATGTCTTTCCGAGAATTGAGATGATCCTTCAACTTTACATGCTCATTAAGCAATGCGATGATCAAATTTTCACAGAAATTATTCTCAATATGCATCACTTAAAGATTATTCAACAATAAATTAAATTCCATATACAGAAGTTCGAAGAATATATATTTTTCTTCCATTATTGTGTTCCGATTTCACTTAATGATGCTCATCGAACCCATTTCCTACAATCATTCAAATGATAAACCTTACCAAATTCTGTTTCAAAATTTTCAAGTTGTGTCAATATTTTAGAACCAATTAACAACTTTGGAGGTGGTCTACGATCAATGAAACCATTAATTTTTGATATGTTCTACTAAAATCTATGAGGTGCATCGAGAAATATTTGATGGCACAAGAAGCACCATTTTCTACTGTGAGGTACCCATTTGGGATCAAAATCAAATTTTCAAACAAGACAAGAAAAACCCGTGTAAGTATTCTGACTAGATAAATTATGAAGACCAAAGAAGTCACGAATGTTCCACAATAATGAAGCATTCATTTTAAACTTTTTTTTAGAAGAAGCATCAAATGTCTCAAAAATGTTTCTTTATAAATCCTGTAATTATTCAATTAAAGTCTACATTTATACATAAATATAATTTCCTGGAATTTTTTTCCATGAATAATAATCAAAATGATAAAAGACATTTTCTACATACACATCCATGTAGGTAGATTGTAAGGGATAAAAACAACTATCCAAATGCTATTAGTGGTACTCAAATTACCAAATGGATTGAATCCATTTGTAGCTAATCCAAATCATACATTCCAAGGATTATATGAGAAATCTGGATGTAATGAATCAAATGTCTTCCATGATTTTTCATCTCATGGATGCCGCATTAACTCATCATTGTTACTATCTACATAATTCTACTTCATGTGTTCATCAGTTTTTGATGACATGAATAATCTTTGCAGTCGAGGCTTTAATAGAAAGTAACACAAAACCATTATAGGTGTGTTCCCTTTTTTCTTCTTAATGGTAGTATGTTGATTTAAATTTCCAACATCAGCCATCAACTACCATCTAGAAGAAGAACATTTTTTCTATCCTTTATACTTGTAACCTCTCGATAATAAAGCTTACAATCATTTGGACATGCATGTAATTTTGTATAATTCAAACCAATACTATTAACAACTTTTTTCATATCATAAAATGACTTAGGGATGTTTGCTTCAGTAAATTAATCACACAAAAAATCCAACATCATGGATATTTCCTGATTTTTAATTCCACATAGACATTTGATATATTACAACTTCAACAAAAAAGAATGTTTTGAATATTTCAAACATCCACTATACCACTCTTGATTTCCATCGTCAATTAAATCATAAAACATATTTTCCTCAGTGATGTTTTCTCTTACATTAGTCTCCACATTATCAGTAGGAGGATCCATTAAAATGTTACAATCTTCATATATTTTTTCTAAATTCTCAAAAATATCACAATCACATTGCAATTTCTAGTACCCACATCTGGTTATTTTGATATGTTTTGATGTAGATAGCGGTGTCTTGTAGTGCCAAATTCATCATTTATAAGGTTTATCATTTCATTTCCCATTATCAATAATGTTGGGCGCTCATTCTGTGGATTGAAATCAGTAATCAACCTTTTCTATAAGGTTATATTCTCCATGCCAAATCCAACACAAATATTGACCTAGGAGTTGATTCAATATTAAATGTTAATAAACACCATCTCTCTTAAACCATCTTTTAAATTTACATTTAGGACATGGACATCATATTCTCTCTTTAATGGATCGATTGAAAATTGCAAAATCTATAAACTCTTCCAAACCATTAACATACTGAGGTGTGTTACTCGATAATGTGATCCAACTTTTATCCATGTATTTCAAAATTTGCATAAAAAATATTAAAAATAACTAAAACTCATATGTATTAAAAAAGAGAGAAATAAATTCATATATACAAGTTTAAAAAATATATAAATATGTTAAATATTTGGAAAAAGTCTAGGATTAAATCAAAAAATCCTCAAATAAACTTTTTCCCAAAATCCCATGGTATCTTAAGGTACTTTAAGATGAAATTTGGCCAACAAATTTCTCATAATATACCTATTAAGTCTCAAAAATATCATCTCATGTCTACCAAGACATCCTAAACTTTATAGAAATTTCAAAGAAGAGGCACGAATGCCTTTGATACCAATTTGACACAAACCATCCTAGATAACCTGCCTAAGTGGCATATTATAGGGTTTCTATGTGGATAATAGATTTCATTGATGAATAGATACATAAAAAATAAATAATAATGAGTTTGGGAAAATAGAGGCATATTATATTTTTAAAGATATGCATGTGTGATAAAGGATACAAAGGGGGGAATCATGGAGGAAGGTAAATAGATGATGGAATGACGTGTAAGTGTCAGAGGTGGAGCTAGAGGAATGGACATAGGGAGAAAGATAGAGAATATTTTTTCATATGTTAGAAAAATCACACAATTAAAATTATACATCTGTTAATTCACCTTATATTAGTTCTTTAAGAATGAAACTAGAACCAAATGCATTGATCCATCCCTTGTAAAGATAATTTATACTATCACAAGGTTATATAGAAAATTTAGGTTAACTTAACCATTTTATTAAAAATATTATTATCCATCAAAATACATGGTTCAATATAGACATTCCCAACGTGTATTTATAAGTATAGGACATCGTTTTTGGGTAGTTTACTCAGTAGGACAATTTTTTTTTATTCAAGGAAATTTGTATAAAATTCCTTCCAAAATACCATAAAATGATTTGATGATTATATTTTCTATGTTATTTGAGTGGAAAAATATATCCATTCAATAAAAATCCCCAAGGTAATTGAAATGATATTAATGAGGATCAAACAACAACATCTCAAATATAAATTCATAAAAAATAATCAGAATAAAATCAAATTCTTGAAAACCCCAGGTTACTCAAGACTTGAAGAGAGAAAGTGCTCATGGGGCCCCCCATGTACCTACCTATTTATTTCTAATAGATATATTTTCATTTTTACCAATATAACCAAATAATAGTTGAGAATTATAGAACCTAGGATCATATGTTATTTATGGATCTAATACAATTTTTTACAAACCATCCAGAAATACTACCAAAACTAACACAGACCCAATCCGCCACTATCCTGAAGGGTGTTCCCGATCTTGATTGGTTAGGAAAAAGTTCTTGGGCATCATTAAACACTACAATAGTAAAAGTTATCTATTGAATAATAAATGAACATTTATAAAAAGGAAATATTAAATAAACCTCTAAATCTTAAATCAAATAATATATATAGTGCAAAATTTTTAAAACAAGAGAGTGAAAAAAGAGAAAATTAATAAAATAACAACCAAAATGTAAACCAAAACCTAAATCACATTGTGATTCCTTCTCTATGAACCCATGATTTATTACCACATCCCACTCATCGTCAAGGACCGAAGATAGATACCCATTCCAGAACATGAATCAAAACCTAAAATATTTATGTAAGCATCACGACCAACTAGAATATATGAAATAAAATTAATTAAGTAGTTCATGATTTCATGTTTGGAATAGAAATTTTATAGGGTTTTAAATTCCTGACGTTTGAGAAAAAAAATCCTTTATTTTATCCAATTATTGAAATGGGTCCTTCTAAAAAAACGTCTTTGATAACCTGAGAAAGTCAAAAACATTTATTTTTCCATAAAAGAAAAAAAAACTATTTCACTAAAACATTTTTAAAACAATATATTATAAAAATATTTGAAAACCAATTAAAAAAACAATCCAAACACCAAGTTTAAAGAAAAATATTTTTTGGGCGTCATATTTTTATAGAAATCAATAAACATAAAATGGAAATGGGTGTCAAAAATAATATAATCAAAGGGTAAGACAGTCATTACATGATGGGAATCCCCAAAAGAGCCTATTGAAAAATGATAAATAATCATGGTATCAACCCTAGTATTTTGAGAATAAATTTTTAATTAAGAAGGTCTTGAGGTTATTCATTCACAAACTCAATTAATTAATAGTGTAATAAGGGTTGGTGTTAATGAGTCAAAAATTCTTGATGACAAAAAAATATCCAATCTAAACCCATTGGATGAGAAACATTGAGAAAAAAATTTTAAGATCTCAAGTAAATTGATATCTTCAAAAAAAAGAAGGATGGATCATAGAATAAAAAATGAATGAATAACTAAATCAATTTTAAAATGACAAGATATGAGTGCTTTTTTAGAGGTAAGATGATTAGAAAGGCATTGGAATAAAATAGGTGTTTAAGAAAAAAACATGATGAACATTGAAATTTTATATGGGATAAGGAATTAATAACATATAAAAGATATTACCATGTGGAGGTAATGGATATTTAATAAAAATTAATACTATTTTTAGGAATTTAATCATTTGGATTATTATTATTGTTGGAAATTCAATGGATATTCAAGATCTACCAAAAGGATATAAAGGTAACATTTTTTAATTGAATGAGGATGTAAGAAGTCTATATTAAATAAATAGTTGGAATTTAATTTGATGATGATGAAAAAAACGTATCACATCATAAGAAGTATCTATATGGATTGAAACAAGAACCTCTATATTTTTATGATCAATTCAATACATACTAGTATAAGGTTGAATTGAAGAGAGGTGGTGTTGATTGTAATTCTTATAAAAATGAATCCAATGATTAATAATTCATAGTACTAATCTATGAAAATAATATCATATTTGGAAGAGATAAGAAGGAACTAATTTAGTAGTTTACTAACTTGAAGAGTCGATATTTTCAAATATATATGATTAGATAACTCACAGATTTTCATAGGATACAAGTGAATCAAAAAATCAAATACATATTTTTCTCTCATGATAAATATACTAATAAGCTTCTAAATAAGTTTTATATATACTATTTAAAGATATTTTTAACTCTAATAATGGTTGGAAGAAAACCTAGAGAATGTGAGGATGAAAATTATATCAATCCTACACTATTAAATAGAATGTTATGTAATTTTTTTACTTGAATTAAACATTGATGAATATAGATAATGCAACATAATTGGTAGATCTGTTTAAAATAAATTTAATGGATACAATCCTACCTAGGATGAACATAGGATGAATTGGAGAGGTGGCAAGGCAGTGGGGTGTGGTGGGGCGGCGAGGGGCTTGGGATTCAGGGGTCGTCGGGGGGGGGGGGGGTCTCGCAAGGGTTCGGGGGATAAGGGGGGTGCCGGGGGGGGGGGGGGGGGGTTGGGATTGAATAAAAGTTATAGTAGCAGTTTATAAAAAACAGCCGCTAAATCATTAATAAAAAAATATTCAGTGGTTTAGTAAGTTGCCTCTAATAAGCCTCCACAAAAAGCTACTAATGTTTTAGTGTGTGAAAAAATAGTATTCATTCCAAGATAAAAATAACGTTGATTCCACTAAAAAAACTCCTTTTGAAATCTTTAGTGTATAAAGAGAGGGAAATGAAGAAAAATCATGTTTTATAATGAGTAAAGCAATGGAGACAAAAATTCATGTGTTTCTTGAGATTTTGAGTTTATGATTTCATCATTTCAAACATAATCAGACACAATCTCGATAAACGATGTTATTATATCATAATACTCTAATAAAATTATCAACATTAAATCACAATAACCAATTAAAGAATAAATTTAAATTAAATATAAAAAATCAATAAAATAAATAAACTCAATATATTATATATAAAAGTTGTTTTACATACACCTGGTAAAGGAAAATAGGTTCATAACATGACATATATATCAAGGATGGAAAATTGAGAGAAAAATATCTTATAATTTTCCTAACATTGGAACTGTAAACCCCATTTAATAAAGATAATAAAATAGATATGTAAATACCAATAATTTCGTTGAGAAGAATTGTAAAATTTATTCATAGGCAGTATATACACCACATAAATGAAATAGGTGGTGAATGGGACATTCTCCTCACAAATGTAAAAAAGTGAGATGGAAATCCATTACCTTGTGTATTTACTTCCATCATAGAAATTAATTTACACTATATAATAAAAAAAATTTCATCATAAATACATCAAACCATACATATATTTTTATAAAATACCATATATGATTTACTTATGATGTTTTATTACTTTTTTTAACAATTATTTTTTTTAAATCTTGTTTTGGGTAATTAAGTCATTTCTTTTCAAGTATGCTTGGATTTATTATTTTCATTAATCAGAAATTGGTCATGTTTACAAAATATATATAATTTATACATGGATATTAAAATCATATATTTTCATTATTTATGTTTATATATTAATCCATAATAGTTTTAGAAATAATATGAAATACATCGATCATTGATATGGTCGGTCGTACGTATGCATGAATGATGTTTCCATTTTCTATAAAGATTGAAATAAATAAGGTAAATAACTTATTAATTTTTTATAATAATTATTATTTCACATATATAAATATATTAAAAATTCTATAAAACATTTATTATTACTATCCTCGTAAATCGTATGTGAAAAATGAATCACATCACCTTGTGAGGTGATAGTCTTCCATACGTATGAGCGATGTAATTGTATTCCGAAAAAATAGGAAGTAAATAATATATATATGGGATATAATAATTATATATATTTAATATTTTACCAATATAAAATCATTTAATTTATTTTTCATTATTACCATACATGTAAAATAGAAATTTAAAACACATCACATCAGTTACGTGAGATGGTAGTTCGACATACACCTTATTGAAGATTCCATATCCCATTTGATGGAAGAAGGAAAATATTTGTGTTATGAAATATAAATAATCATATATCTATATATTGGAGATACCTATTTTATTATTTTATCATGTTTGTAATATATAAAAGTAGGAAAAATAAGAAATAAAATAAAAACTCATGTTTAAGAATTCTACATCTTTTTCTGAGAGCCTCTTTCTGTTTACACCCTAATCATTCATATGAGGGATTAAAAAAATAAGGCCTCTATTATTATCATAGGAAATTAAGAAATGAATTTGGGTAGGTTGTGGGATATCCAAAAGGTTTTTAAGGTGTGAAGAGTAGAGGATATGGGGTGGCCCTTTATAAGAAGGAGAGATGACAGACATAGTATTTTCGTAAATAAAAATGTGTAACCAGGGTTTCCAAATTAATAAATCTCATAAATGGATAATTATTAAACATTATATTTTATAGGGTATAGATATGTATATCCAATGGGTGTTAGAAATGTTTGGGGATATTTTTAACCGTTATATTTTTAGTTTTATCCTATGTAAACAGATTTTTACCTTAAATGCCCTAATTAATTTATAAAATTTTTACCATTCATACTTGTAAAAAACAAAGTTGAACATATTTTTAAATATAAATATTATGATTTATAATATGAAATCCATTTTTTCAAATTATATTCACAGAAGTGTAAAAAAGTTAACCAATAGTTAAAACCATAGAAGTGATGAGAAAGTTGTTTCCCAGAGAGTTAATGTTCAAAAGAAAAACAAGTTTTTATATTAATATTAAATATAAAATTTATTATAATTAACTAAACTGTATTAATTGATATATTCTTTAAATAATTTTTTTAAAACCATCATAAAATAAAATTTATCATGTAAACACTTTCAATGAAAAGGCTTTCTTTTAAATTCCAGTATCTTTCTCTATTCAATAAAAAATGTATCTTCTTAATATAAATAACAAAATATCACCCCAAATAAATATGGCAAGATAATTTAAAATATAAATATCATTTTTTCAAAAAAAAATCAACAATTATTTTAAAAAATTTAATTATGTGCACAGAATGCAAGACAACAATTTTTACATTGAATTTAAGCGTAAAATTTGATTTATTCTAATCTCAAATCTTGAAAACACGTTATATGGATATTAAATATTATATTGATCATATAATATATTAAATTCATTAAAAAAATATTTTTTTTATTTTATTATGTTAAAATTTATATGTGCGCATAAAAATAGTTTTTATGAAAATGATTTCATTTATTTTAAAATGGTATTTATTTTCATTTATAATTAATTGATCACCATGGTGTTAATTTTACATTAATTCTTAAAACATATATTTTCAGAAATTATTTAATCCTTTACATACCTGTCATTCCTATTTCTATGATATAACTATTATACTATATAATAATATCTTAAAAGTATGTCATGTGTCATCAAAACTCGGTGTTGTTTATAATAAATGTTGTTCTCGGTGTCATGTGCAAGGAACGATATCATGAAAATTAAATTTAGTATAAAAATCACTAAAAAATCAGGATAATATAAAATTTCATTATTATTTTCATGGGTGAACTACCCATTAAGATAAATATTCACTATAGAGGTGTCCCATGTTTGGAAAATTAAAATTTGAGAAAGGTCTCCATTAAAAAGTCTGGTATTAGTCAAAAAACCTCTTGGAATATAAGGAATTTATCTTTAAAAAAATTGAGAAATATAGTTTAAGAGTGATGGATATATCTTTATGTATTTATATGGTCATTCTTAGTGAGTTGGGTTTAACATCTGTGATCATTTCTTAGATATATGAAATTTCCCTTGAATTTGAGATAACATTGAAAGATATAGAATTTGTAAAAACACAGAAATATCCAATGTTTTGTGATCCTCAACAATTTTTATTTCACAGTATTGTTTAGCGTAATAATTGAAAACAATAAGAAGAAGAATATATTTGGAGTGTGAAAGCGTAATGAAAAAACACTGAAATTCAATTGTCACTAAAATATACGAATAAAGATAAATGGAAGAAGATTGAGTGATTCAATATAAGAAGAATAGAAATATATTTATATTGATATGTTGAGTAAACATGACCATGAAACGATTCAATAAAGATAAATATGAATAGAAGGAGACCCAAATAATTTTTTTTTAGAAGTGATATTCTTTAATGTATATATATATTATGATAATTCTCATCACAATTCATGATGATTTATAATGATTGAAGAGGATTTACTTTTGGAATTATCGAATGAAAAAATTGAGTTTCCAAGACCACATTACATCTATAAAATCACACACATAATCATATGTGATTAATATGGAATGAATATCAATAAGAGAATATGAATGTGAAATTATCGAAATAATATCTAATGTGTGAAGAAGGATGAGTTATAAGTGATATTTATTTTGCAAGGATAAAGCCACAGTGCTCAATTGCATCATGAATTCATATATAATTATATATTTTAAAGATATATGCAAATTATCAAGAATAAAAGGAGTATAAGCTGATATTTAATAAATATGGTAGCAACAGTAAATTCATGGTCTTATGAACACACAATTATTTAAATAGATTTGGATTTTATATATGGAAAGAAGAAAAAAATTTGTGATAATTCAATGATCTTTATTGAGTGTGGTTCATTCATAACTTCTTGTAGTTTTTGGTAGTTATAAAGGAAAATCTATATCATAGTTTTATTAGATCTGATATTTTAGTGGTTTTAGATTATAGAAAATTTTTTTAATTAAAATTATAAATTTACATGGTAATATGATCAAAAATAAGTGATAAATAAATTTGAATAAGTAAAAAAATACATTTTAATTATTTTTATAATAAATATTCCATAATGTTCTAGAAATTATATGAATAGAAATATAATTGTTATTCAATGAAAGCATTATTTTTTAAATGAAATGATATTTTGTATCCACTATTATCCACATATATTTTTTGATTTTATGTCAATAAATAATATAAAGGTAGTTTATTTTGCACAATAAAAGAGTTAGAATAATAATGAAATGAAATAAAAATTATATAAGTTATTCATGGAGTTCACCAAAAGAAGAACATAATTTTTAATATAGTTTACACATAAGAATATGTTAATGAAGAATAGTTCATGTTTTTAGGAAGTTCATAGATTAATGGTGTTATCCATATTAGTTACCATAGGAGTAAGAGAGAAATATTTCAATTATGCAGCAAAATTTGAATAAAAATTGGTTTTATGATTTCATTTATATACAAACAAAAAAGGTTGATTTTTTACTATGCATGGGAAGAAGAACAATCCAGAGGCATCACATCAACAATATGGTAGTATTCTAGATTGGTTATATAATATCTTTTTATTACCCTATAATTCATTATAAATCTATGATATGTACATGAGCATGGGATATTTCAAAATATAAGTGTGGGATTCCTACTCTCCATTGCTCGGAGAAAATTGAGTTACACTTAGGGTCTTTTAGTAGTCAATAATTTTTCCTCATGTCTTATCAGATCACAAAAATATTATCTTTATCATACTAATAGGTAAACCTTGAATTTTTTTTTCAATTAGCGTGGGTCTATGTGTTGGTGTTTGGGTGTGTTTCATGTGATTTTTGGGATGATAGAACCAGTAATCATTTCATATTAACTATTGTTGAAGGAAACAATGAAAGGGATGAAATGATAAAAATTAATAATAGTCACCAACAATAATTCACCCATACCATATCCCTCTCACTCTGGATTATATTACTTTGATTCCATTCACATTTTAAACCTATACCTAGATCTAGAATCGATGGATCATGTTCCTTATTGGCATAAGATTTTAAAGAAGCTAATATGGTACCAGAGGATAATGGATCCTTGAAACTCATCTAGTGTGAGTATAGAATCTTAATGAGGTACAAGATGTTGGTTGTGTGGTTTTTATGGCTAGTTTCTATATAAAAACACCATAATAACCCTCTAAGGGTGGGGAGTGGGGTTCGACCACTAATGGTAAGCATTGTGAAGAACCATTTTGAGATGGATTTTAGTGGTGTATAGTTTATTTTTTATCCAATGTGAAAGAATAACTTTTAGATAAGAATGTTATTTGTTGTATAGAATCAATAACATACTAGAAGGGTAGGTCCTTGTAATTTCCATATTATATTTTGATCTATGAGGTATAATGAAACTTTAGATACACATACTAAAACAAACATTAAGAGAAACATGTATTTCTTTCCTAAACACCCATTAAATCAACGCTAGTAAGTCCTTCATAGTATGAGAGTATACTTGATATCGTCCCAATTACTATGAGGAGGAAGGAATTTACCATAAATATCCACCAGTTTTGGGATTAACCTTGTTTTTTGAACATCCTAGAAGATAATACCAACCACTCAATATGTAAAATGATATGTGTTTTACTTCATTCATCACTGACTGACCTACTCAGTGATGAGATCTGTATAGTGATAGAAAAAGAACTGTGAATTTCAAATATTCTAAAAAGTTCCATAATCCTATAGATGATCCTCTAATTTGATACACCTTTGGATTAACCAATATCTCAATGCCTATTACTATGAGATGTTTCATCTAGGATGAAGTCCTATTTGAAGACATTATCCTTTCCTTTTTCTCTAAATGAAGGATTGTTTAATAATAAAATAAGACATGAATTAACAATTCTTTAATGTTGAATAATAGACTATATAATATTATATATTCAACATAAAATCATTCGCATAATTAAATATTACATATTAAAAAATGAATATTTGTTACAAAATATATTGATACACACCACAATCATTTAGTTGTAGTGCCTTTTGAAATAATGACACATAAAAAACTAGCATATAAGTGAGCCACATCACCTAACCCAATGTTATTCATAAATATAACCCTTATTTTACATATCTTACATTATTCCATTCATCATAACCTAGGTGAAAAGAAACATAAGAATTAGTGGGAATAGATGCCTGGTAAGGGTATACTAGGGATATATCAATATATCATGAATATAAGTGTATGGAAATATGAGAACAAAATTTGAAATCCATACCATTCTTATCAAAATTAAAAAAATCGTGTCATTGAATAAACAATGTAAGATTATGAAATTAATCATAATGGAATCAAATAACATTAAATTTAAGAAGATAACATTTGCATAAGACATATATTTGTGGAATATATATAATCATAAAAAATCATTTAATTTATAGTACAAGGCTCATTTATAAGACTATCATAGTATAATTTTCTAACCCCCTAATCCATCATAGTATTCATGGTTCATTCTCAAGGATATCATAATAGACTATGTTCTGTACTGCACTCAGTTCACTCCCCATTATAGTCATGTTTATCTCATGATATATCAATCTTTTCTAAATTCAATGAATGTAAATATAGGTCCCACCCATTACATAATTAAAATAATACATATGTGTACCAAAATATTATAATACATTAATCATATTATAACCCATAAAAATAAATGGTTTTTATAATAATTGCATCATTGAATAACCTATTGAAATGAAACTGAACATATAATGATATAACTTTTCATCGAGAGATGGGTTTCATAAACATGTTGTCATCATAAAAATAAAACATTTGAAGAAAGAATTAGAATGATATCCTAGGACCATATCCCAATTGAAGTAAAAGTTACATCATAGGTTTCTATATTAGATAGAAAATTGTTATTAAAAATCACATGGAACATTTATTGAGGAAAATGGACTTTACACTTCTTGTTTTTTTAAAACATACAAAATTTTCAAAATCCCATTCATATAAAATACCCTTGGAATCATAAATAAAGATTTATAAATCATTTAATTAAATCTTTGACAAAAACAACCTTTCCACTTTGAAAATAGTTTTCAAAACATCAATTAATTTCTAATTCCATTTTAATGAAAATATCATATGAAACATTTAAAGAAATGATTAATGGTCAGTAAAAAATATCATGAGGAAAATAATATTTTCACATAGAAATAGTATATTTAAAACATAAAATATTTTTAAAATCCCACTATTTGAAAATAACATTAGAAACATATTAATGAATATTCAAATAAATTGATGACCATGCCAACGGAAAATTGCATTCTATTTGTACACATCAAAACCAAAATTCAGTTCACATTTTTGTTATAAATTGAATGTCGCTTTTTCTAAAAAGACAAGAATATTTCTTTTAAGGAACTATATAAAACTTTAAAGTAGTTAATTGGTATTTCATAAACACATTGGGGAATGTTAAACATTTTTGAATGAAATATTAATATTAATAGACATTGAAGGAAGGGGTATTTCGATGGAAGAGAGAAATAAAGTTTATTTTTCATAATAATATTCTTTTGACCTCTTGAGTACACAATGAGAGGAATATAAAGGGAAAACTTGTATTATCATTAAAATAATAGATTATAGGAAAATTAATTATTTTGTTAGATGTGGATCATAAAATTTCATCATCATCATAATAATCATAATAAATCTCAGTAAACTATGATATTGTATCATAAAACACTTATAATATTAGTAACATTGAATTATAATACCCAATGAAAGAGTAAAATTAAATAAAAGTTAAAATTATTTTATAATAAGTAAATTCATGATATTAAAAGTTAATTGGGTTGTATATACACCCCATAAAATAATGTTGATGTATAACATAACATATGTATCACTGAAGAAAAATTGAGACAAAAATACCTAAATGCTTTTGTAACTATTTAACCATACACCCCATGAAAAAGAGACATTAACATGGATATGTAAATTTAAATAATTTTTTAAACCACTATAAAATATATTCATGGGAATCATATAAACCACATAAAATAAATAGGTGGTGAACATTGAATGTGTCTCACATATGTAAAAAACTAATATATAAATCCATTACATTATGTTTTGACTTCCTCTATATATGTTAAAACCACATTTATAATTAATATAAGTTTATAATATCCATGTAGATAAGTATATGGAATTTTTTAATTTTATTTTTTCCATGTAATGCTGATGTTCAAGTTTAAAAAGATTTTGTTTTAGTTATACATTGCCTTAAATGTTTATGCTTATTTATGAAAGTTTTCGCTATATTGTTATCCTTACTGAGCATCTGAGCTCACCCCTTTCTATGTTTTATTTTTCCCAGTATGTGAAGAAGTATTTTATGAATGACCTGCAGGGATAGTATCAGGAGATATGATTGTGGTCTATAGAGAAAAGATTTTGTTGTAGTTTTTCACTTTATGATGTAATGTAAACATTATGAATGTATCTAGTGTTTCCAAGGCTACTGAACTAATCGGTATTTTGAGACTTGATCTTTTGTGATCATGCCAATATTATGTAATAATGCACCAACTATGGGTAACTGGGGTCATGGCGTTACATTTTACATAAATACCCATCAGATACATTCACATGCTTTAAAATTATATAGAATGTATCTTCATCCCTATTTTTCATTTCAAAAATATCCAGAGCATACATTTCATTCTCATCTAGCCATAGATCACGTTTTATGATCATTACTTGTCTGTATTTCCAAGAATTAAGATGATCCTTCGACTTTACATGCTCATTAAACAATGTGATGATCAAATTTTCACAGAAAGTATTCTTAATATTCATCACATAAAGATTATTCAACAATAAATTAAATTCCATATACGAAAGTTTGAAGAATATATTTTTTTCTTCCATTATTGTGTTCTGATTTAACTTAATGATGCACATCGAACCCATTTCCTACTATCAGTCAAATGATAAACCTTTCCAAATTCTATTTCAAAATTTTCAGGTTGTGTCAATATTTTAGAACCAGTTAACAACTTTGGAGGTGATCTACGATTAATGAAACAATTAAATTTTGATATGTTCTACTGAAATATATGAGATGCATCGAGAAATATTCGATGGCACAAGAATCACCATTTTCTACTGTGAGGTACCCATTTGGGCTCAAAATCAAGATTACAAACATGACAAGTAAAACCCATGTAAGTGTTCTGACTAGATAAATTATGAAGACCAAAGAAGTCACGAATGTTCCACATTAAAGAAGCATGTATTTTAATCATTGTTTTAGAAGAAGCATCAAATGTCTCAAAAATATTGCTTTATAAATCCTGTAATTATTCAATTAAAGGCTACAAGTATACATAAATATCATTTCCCGGAATTGTTTTTCCATGAATAATCATCAAAATTATAAAAGACATTTTTTGCATACACATCCATGGAGGAAGATTGTAAAAGATCAAAACAACTGGCCAAATGCTATTATTGGTACTCAAGGACCCAAATGGATTGAATCCATCTGTAGATAATCCTAATCGAACATTACAAGGATCATATATGAAATGTAGATGTAATGAATCAAATTTCTTCCATGATTTTTAATCTCATGGATGTCGCATTATCCCATCATTGTTACTATCTACATAATTCCATTCATGTGTTCAACGGTTTTCAATGACATGAATTATCTTTGCAGTTGAGGATTTAATGGAAAGTAATGTAAAACCTTTGCAGGAGTATTCCTTTTCTTCTTCTTAATGGTAGTATGTTGATTTAGATTTCCAACATCACCCATCAACTAACGTCTAGAAGAAGAACATTTTTTCTATCTTGTATACTTGTACCCTCTCGCCAATAAAGCATACAATCTGTGATGACCCAGACTCTCTTGGTCCTTCCCTTTTCCAAAATCCGGGTCGCGTCTCGGTGAGACCGATCGGCGCGAGACCGATCGGCATGACCGATCGACGTCACCTGGCCTTGTCATGTTGTTCCCAGTAGTGCTCCTTTGTTCAAATAGGGTTTTAAACCCTATTCTAACTCATTTAAGCGTGTTTTTAAGACCCGTAACGTGCATAAGAGCTTTAATTAAATACTTAATCAATTCATGAGTTGGCTTAAACCACCCGACCCCCCCCCCACTTTTAATGACGAGTGGATCCACGTGGTCAACCCACGACTCCCGCGCCTTACGCGGTTTCGCGTTTTCACCTCAACCGTCCTCGGCTCTTATAAACTAAGGGTTAGCCATGATTTCTCCTTTCCTCGATCATGGATTTTCACAAATAGTTTCTGGTGCATCGGGTGCAATGTTATCCTTAATGTTCCGCGCCCCCTGCCTAAACATCGATCATCTATCAACAAGTAGGGAATTTCTCCTTCGCCTCTCTCTTTTGTGTATCATGCGGGGTGGGCGTGCTTTTGTTTCTGTAGAACTGGTTGGACCGAAATTAATAAAGATAATGAATGAACTCCCTATAGAAGGGGGGGGGGGCTGTGACTATTGATGTTGTCTTATACATTGATGATGTTTCTTCTATGACCATCTTGTTGAGTTGTGTTGGCTTATGCCTCCTAAAAATCGAGGCCGTTGGGGGTCGTTGTTTGTGCACTAATGAACCCTGCTGATGTTTTAAATGGCTTGTTTGTGGTTGTAAAATCTTGCTATGAAAAGTGAATCGGTTAATCACGTATATCCGGCTGAATAATTGAATGCACCAGGATCAACCATTCTGTGATAACTCCTGGTTAGAACACACGGAATTTGAATCATGGAGTGTGTTAAGTCGTTTAAATCTGAAAATACCGGAAAGGCCCTGCTTGTGTTGATGGTGGTAGTTGGTTGTTTTCCTTTCGAGCTGATTGCTGGAGATATGGGAGGGGATGTGATCCCCTGTTCTTTTATACTGGTGGTGGTTGTGAGTTTTAAGACCGGGTGGATACTTGTTTATATCATGAATTAAGGTGGAATCCTCTATTGTTGAGAACTGGGTGTGAGTGTTTTGGTTGATGTTTGATTGTTTACCTTCATGGACTTATGCCTATGCCTACTAGATTCTCAGTAGTGCTTAAACATAAACATTATTACTGAACATGAAATGAAAAAGGGGACAAATGGGTTGTTAGCATGAGTCGTGACTCATAATTGAGTGCTGTTGTGATCTGTAGGCTGTCTAAAGAAAAACCTAGCTTGGGTGAGTGTTTGTTACCTATATATATATACTTGTAGCTTTGTGTTTCTTATTCGCGCCCCACCCAAGTTGAGCAATTAGTGACGAACACCCCCATTTCATGGGGGAGGGTGTTTTTTCCAACACTATTCATAGTGGCTGGTTATTATCTCCTTTTCTGCTCCCTTTCCCGGATAACCCATGTATCTTCGGGCAGGCTGTGATAGCCTGAGGTCCATTATTAGCCCAAGAACCTTCGGGCGGGTTAGTGTGGTTGTTGGACAGGTGTGTGCAGAAGGTTGTTTCCCAAGTGTCTTCGGGATGAGGCCCAGGTGTCTTCGGGCGTGGCAGTGGATCCTTTATCCCAGGTGTCTTCGGGCGTGGTGGTGGTTGTTCTGGCCTAGGTGTTTACAGGCATGGTTACATGTGACAGTTGTGTCCTAGGTGTGTGCGGGAGGGATTCAGCAGTGGGACTGCATGCGGTTGAGGCCCGGGTGTGTGAGGACGGGATTTCGGCAGTGGGACTGCGTGTGGTTGTGGCCCAAGTGTGTGCGGGCAGGTGCGGCAGTGGGACTGCGGTGAGAATGGCGGGATTGGTCCGATGCGTAGGATGTCTCAATAACCAGTGGGAAAGTGGCGCGGGGTACCCAAACATCGATGTGCTCTTATTATATATATTACTTGACTTGCGTTATTTGGGGAGTGTGCCTTGGTGAGGCCTGGGGTGGATATTTTACCTTGATAGGTGTTTAGTTTACTCATTTTCTCACGGGACTTTAGTACGTTCCCCCACTTGTGCACGAGAGTCTTTGTTTTTCCCAACTGAGTGTACTTGTATGCTCACCCTACGTATCTAAAACTGCTTTCACGTTTCCAGGAGGACTTTGAGGATCACACAAGACCTTACTAGCTCAGACCTTTGGAGCAGTTACAGTTGTTTTTTTTTTCTTTTCCTATTTGGTACTTACCTTGTAGTCACCTTTCGCACTCTGTGGCTTTTACTTTTGAAACATGCAGGTGGGAATGGTTTACTTTCGGCTTTACTTTTCTTTCTACCTTGGTGATTGTTGGGTTTTCTTCTCCTTATCTCTCGATCCTATAAAATAAAAAGGGTAATGTCTTCCATTTGTGAGAAATTTCTATACCCTTGGTGCTAGTCCCCACTCCGGGACCTATTGAAGGCGGGTTTTGGGGGTCATTATCTCTCCTTCAACTTAAAGAAGGAGGGGCCTAGAAATCTGCTGACCCTTCCCTCCTTTTGGTGAAGGCGGGTCGTGACAGAATGGTATCAGAGGTGATGGTTGAATGTTAGGATGTAGTCTGGAGTTAGGAACAGTGAGGATTGCATGGGATGGTAAGGAAACAGTGTTGGGTGACCTTGGCACGTGAATTAGGCCAAGGAAGACCGGCTAGGACATGAGATTTTAGGGGCCCCCGTGATCCGATGCAAGGACTCTGGACCTACCAAATGACCAAGCGAGGCCACACTGATTGCAGGGTAGAGACCCTAGGAAAGGTACTTGCATCATAATGACTTGTGTTCTTGTGTTTCTGGGATGTCTTGGGAATTAAGAATAAATAAAATTTTAAGAAGTTTTAAGAATGATATTCTGCACTACTTGGGCTTAGACATTCTTTGTTTACCTTGCAGCTATGGCACCTGGAAGGCGACCACGTGTGGTATAGGCGATCGAGGCCCCGGAGACTACTTTGGAAAATCGGCAGAGAGATGATCGAGAGGAAGAGGACGACCAGTGGCAGAAGACTCTTCGAGCCTTCCAGTGACAGGCCCTCGAGAAGTATGAGGGAAACACCTCTGATATGAAGACGGAAGGCTAGCTAGAGGAGCTAGTTATAGCCTTCGTCCTGATTCGGGCCCCGACCGAGTACTGGGTTCCTCTGGCTGTTAGCCAGATGCGGGGAGCGGCACGTCAGTGGTGGATTCTTTACCTGGGGGAGATGAGAGAGTTTGAGGTGGCTTGGGTGGATTTCGAGAGGGAGTTCTGGGCATAATTCCTCTCCTCAACGATGAAGGCAGAAAAGAGGCAGGAACTAATCTCCCTCCACCAGGGGAGTATGTCCGTGAGGGAGCTAGGGATCAAGTTCAAGGACCTCCTACATTTTGATCCGGACCTCTTTCCCGATGAGGAGTCTCGGGCAAGACGATTGGAGGAGGCACTCCGACCCTCCCTCTAGTATGCTGTTACCCCCTTTACCCTTCCGACGTACTTGGAGGTCCAGAAGAAGGCCTAAGTGGTGGATCAGATGCATGATCTAGGGGGAGTGTCGCGAGAGGGGATCCAGCTGGGACCATCGAAGGGGAAGGCCGTCAGCACCAGGCCTCCAGCGTCAGGACCCTCTAGGTTCCAACCCACAGGGAGCAGGCCGCAACAGTTTCAGTTTCGATCCCCCAGCCCTCACCCTTTTCCTACGGTCCCGAGACCGCGGTGCTTCATCTGTGGGAGCCCTGGGCATCTCCGGAGTCAGTGCCCCAACCGGGTGCAGTACATAAGTGGCAGTCATCCCCAGCACCCGCCCCAGCAGCAGCTTCCAGCCAGACCTTTCCAGCAGCAGCAGCAGGGAAAGCGAGCTCACGCTCCCCCGAGGGAAGACGTAGGAGGAGGAGGCTGACCTCAGTGTGCTCCACAGGGACCTCGACCAGGGCGTGGTCAGGGAGGTGGCCGGAAGCCGAGGGGCAGGGGAGTTGGGCGTGGACAGTTGCACGCTGCAGAGGCAGCAGTTCCAGTAGGGCCAGAGGTTGTTCAAGGTACGATCATTCTGTTTAGCACTCTTGCTTATGCTTTGTTCGATACCAAAGATTCGTACTCCTTCGTTGCACCCATTCTAGCATGTGCCTTAGGTATAGATGCCGAGAGACATCCAGTGCCCCTGGTGTTGAGCACACCAGTTGGAGGTCAGACCGACTTGTTGTTCGTTTTTTGAGGATGTAGACTGATGTTAGGGCCACATCAGTCGGTTAGGGATCTTCTTCTGCTACAGATTCATCCATACGATGTCATCCTAGGCATCGAATGGCTATTTTCTATTTGCGCCGTCATCTACTGTTTTCGAAGAAGGGTGGTGTTCTCAGACATGGACAACCAGCGTGTTACCTTCACTGGTAAGCGGAGCAGTCTGAAGGGAAACAGGAGAGAGGAACCTCTCCTCTCCTTGTTGACCGAGCTGACAGTGGAATCAGTAGATGCTAAAATGGTGGAAGTGCAAGAGATCTTCTGTGAGTTTATGGACATCTTTCCTGAGGATGTGACGACTCTACCCCCTCAACGTGATATCGAGTTTGGGATAGACCTGCAGCCCGGCGCTCGTCCAATCTCGATGGATCCTTACCGGATGGCACCTTCAGAGCTATCGGAGTTGCGGATACAGATTGATGAGCTGATGAAGAGGGGTTATGTTCATCCGAGTGCGTCACCGTGGGGTGCTCTGGTCTTTTTTGCAATGAAGGAAGATGGTGGTCTTAGGTTGTGCATAGACTACAGGAGTCTGAATCAGGTGACGATCAAGAATCCCTACCCTCTCCCAAGGATAGATGTTCTTTTTGACCAGCTGAAAGGGGCAGGATGGTTCTCGAAGATCGACCTGCGGTCTGGGTACCACCAGCTAAGGGTGAAAGAGAGCGACATCCCGAAGACAGCGTTTAGGTGCAGGAATGGACACTTCGAGTTCGTAGTCATGCCCTTCGGTGTTACGAACGCCCCGACTGTGTTCATGGGGCTTATTAAATCCATCTTTTGGGAGTACCTAGATCGGTTCGTGGTTGTGTTCATCGACGACATCCTGGTCTACTCTAGATCAGAGGGGGACCATGCGTAGCACCTGAGGATAGTTTTGGAGGTCCTCCGACAGCACCAACTCTATGGGAAGTTGTCAAAATGAAAGTTATGTACACGAGAATTGCACTTCCTCGGGCATGTAGTGTCTGAGCAGGGGGTAGAGGTCGACCCATCAAAGGTTGATGCAGTTGTTTCTTGGGAAGCACCCAAGAATGTGGTAGAAGTCTGAAGTTTCCTCGGGCTGGCGGGTTACTACCTGAGATTCGTACCCAAATTCTCCCGAGTAGCAGCCCCTTTGAAGGCTCTGACCAAGAAGGACCAGGCCTTCGTATGGAGTGAGCAGTGCCAGTCATCCTTCAGCTATCTGAAGGAGAAGTTGGTCAGTGCCCCAGTGCTAGGATTACCAGAAGAAGGGGTGGCCTATGAGTTATTCTGTGATGCTTCGGGACAGGGCCTGGGATGCGTGTTGATGAAGCGAAAAGGGGTGATCTCTTATGGGTCCAGACAGCTGCATTCCCATGAGGGTAATTACGCCACCCACAACCTAGAGCTTGCAGCGGTCATTTTTGCGCTAATGTTATGGCAGAACTACCTTATCAGGGAACGCTTTGTGGTCTTCATGGATCACAAAAGCCTGAGGTATATCTTCTCCCAGCGGGACATAAACTTGCGACAGCGGAGATGGGTGGAGTTCCTCCAGGATTATGACTTCGAGATCTCTTATACTGAGGGAAAGGCCAATGTGGTGGATGATGCCTTGAGCAGGAGGACGTAGAAGGATGTGGTCCGAGAGTCGGCAGATGCCTGGAAGGCAACGGAAGAGTTGGCTTCCTTACACCTGGATGTGAAGATGGATAGCGGTAGAGGCTTCCTATATTAGATGACAGTGCTGTCATCCCTGTTTCAGCATGTGTAGGAGTCTCAGTGGGGACACCTAGTGTGTGAAGTGATGCGTGACCAAGTTGACCAGGGTAATGCTCCAGAAGGATGGTCATAGGATGTTCAGAACCAGATGCTTTTCCAGAAAAGGTTGTTTGTCCCGGAGGCGATGCGCGGAAGGGTTCTCAATGAGTTCCACAAATCACCCCTGGCAGTACGCCCAGGAGTTTCCAAGATGCACCAGGGTTTGAAGAGGCAGTTTTGGTGGCCTGGAGTTAAGCGAGCGGTGACAGAGTTTGTGGCCAAGTGCCTAGTGTGTTAGCAAGTGAAGGTTGAACACCGAGTTCCAGGAAGCCTACTACAACCCCTATATGTCCCCGAGTGGAAGTGGGATGAAATATCAATGGATTTCGTCATGGGACTACCCAAGGCCCAAGGAGGGTATGACGCCATCTGGGTGGGAGTGGACAGGTTGACAAAATCAGCTCACTTCCTGGCGATCAGGGAGTCGAGTGCTGTGGATGCTTTGGCACGAACGTTCATGGATGAGGTGGTGCGGTTGCACGGAGTTATGAGGTATATAGTCTCAGATAGGGATTCACAGTTTACCTCGCGAGTCTAGAGAGGATTGAAGCATGCGTTTGGCACCCAGTTACGCCTTAGCACTGCTTCTCATCCCCATACAGATGGACAAACAGAGCGCACCATCCAGACCTTGGAGGATATGCTGCGAGCATGTGTTCTAGACTCAGGAGGATCATGGGTGCAATAATTTCCTCTGGTAGAGTTTTCCTACAACAATAGCTACCACTCTACCATTGACATGACCCCATTTGAAGCTTTGTATGGGAGGCCATACCGTTCGCCTGTGTGTTGGACCGAAGTAGGAGAGGCAGACATCCTTGGTCTGGAGGTGGTGCAGAACACGACAGAGAAGGTTCATCTCATATGGGAAAGGATGAAGGCGGCCCAGGACCGAAAGAAGTCGTATGCTGATACCAGGAGGAGGCCCTTGGAGTTTGAGGTTGGAGACCATGTGTTCTTAAAGGTCTCCCCTCGGTGTGGGCAGCGGAGTTTCGGCAAAGGGAGTATGCTTTCTCTCAGATTCATCGGACCCTTCCATGTGTTGCGGCGGGTCGGCGAAGTGGCTTACCAGCTAGCGTTGCCACCGCCGCTACTAAGGATACATGATGTCTTTCATGTGTCCTAGCTCCGTCGGTATCTGCACGAAGATTCACACGTCCTTGATTGGGGTGAGCTGGACATCGAGGACGGCGTGACCTTTGTGGAGAGACCAGTGGTGATCGAGGATCGCAAAGAAAAGGTGCTTCGCGGGCGAACCATTTCGTTGGTTCGCGTGTTGTGGAGACATGGTGGGCTTGAGGAGAGTACGTGGGAGAGGGAAGCACAGATGCGTACCTAATACCTAGAGTTGTTTTAAGTTTTGTTCCTTGTTGTACCTGTTGTGATAGAACGTTTTTTCTTTTGGCTATGAAATGTACTGGTTTTGTTCCTCTGCTTGTGTGTGAAAAGCCCCGGCTATGGGGAAGGAGAGAACCCGACCCCTAATCAAGACGCATTAAGGTGGATTCGATTAAACCCGTGCGGGAGAGTTAGTGACGCCCAAAGAGGATAATATCTTGACATGGGGGAGGAGACTCCCCAACCCACATGCCCGAGCAGCTTGGCATGGTATGTTGCTTGATTAGTGACAGGAAGGTGTTCTTAGTTAACGATGAGGTTCACTCTTGAGAGGTATCTTCTGGGGTGGTTGTTTGGACCCGCCCTTTCCTTCTGGGTTGTTTAAATTCTCGAGTACAAGAATAGTTTGAGAGGTATCTGATGTGATGACCCAGACTCTCTTGGTCCTTCCCTTTACCAAAATCCGGGTCGCGTCTCGGTGAGACCGATCAGTGAGACCGATCAGCGCGAGACCGATCGGCGCGAGACCGATCAGCGTGACCGATCGGCGCGACCGATCGGTGAGACCAATCAGTGAGACCGATCAGCATCACCCGGCCTTGTCAAGTTGTTCCCAGTAGTGCTCCTTTTCTCAAATAGGGTTTTAAACCCTATTCTGACTCGTTTAAGCGTGTTTTTAAGACCCATAACGCGCATAAAAGCTTTAATTAAATACTTAATCAATTCATGAGTCAACTTAAACCACTCGACCCCTCCCCCCTTTAAAAACAAGTGGAGCCGCGTGGTCAACCCACGACCCCCGCGCCTTACGCGGTTTCGCGTTTTCACCTCAACCGTCCTCAACTCTTATAAACTAAGGGTTAGTCGTGGTTTCTCCATTCCTCGATCGTGGATTTTCACAAACAGCTTCTGGTGCATCGGGCACATCGTTATCCATAAAGTTCTGCGCCCTCGGCCTAAACATCGATCATCTATCAACAAGTCAGGAATTTCCCCTTCGCCTCTCTCTTTTGTGTATCATGCGGGGTGGACGTGCTTTTTTTTCTGTAGAACTGGTTGGACCGAACTTAATAAAGATAATGAACGAACTCCATAAAGAAAGAGGGGGGGGGGGCTGTGACTGTTGATGTTTTCTTATACTTTTATGTTGTTTCTTCTATGACCATCTTGTTGAGTTGTGTTGGCTTATGCCTCCTGAAAATCGAGGCCGTTGATGGATATTGTTTGTGCACTAATGAACCCTGCTGATGTTTTAAATGGCTTGTTTGTGGTTGTAAACTCCTGCTGTGAAAAGTTAATCGGCTAATCACGTATATCCGGCTGAATAATTGAAAGCACCAGGATCAACCCTTATGTGATAACTCCCGGTTAGAACACACTGAATTTGAATCATGGAGTGTGTTAAGTCGTTTAAATCTGAAAATACTGGCAAGGCCCTGCTTGTGTTGATGGTGGTAGTTGGTTGTTTTCCTTTCAGGCCGATTGCTGGAGATATGGGTGGGGATGGGATCCCCTTTTCTTTTATACTGGCGGTGGTTGTGAGTTTTAAGACCGGGTGGATACTTCTTTATATCACGAATTGGGGTGGAATCCTCTGTTGTTGAGAACCGGGTGTGAGCGTTTTGGTTGATGTTTGACTGTTTACCTTCATGGACTTTTGCCTATGCCTACTAGTTGCCCAGCAGTGGTTAAACATAAACATTATTACTGAACGTGAAATGAGAAACGGGACAAATGGGTTATTAGCGTGAGTCGTGACTCAGACTTGAGTGCTGTTGTGATCTGTAGGCTGTCTGAAGAAAAACCTAGCTTGGGTGAGTGCTTGTTACCTATATATATACTTGTAGCTTCGGGTTTCTTATTCGCGCCCCACCCAAGTTGAGCACTTAGTGTCGAACACCCCCATTTCATGGGGGAGGGTGTTTTTCCCAACACTATTCATAGTGGCTGGTTATTAGCTCCTTTTCTGCTCCCTCTCCCGGATAGCCCAAGTATCTTCAGGCAGGCTGTGATAGCCTGAGGTCCATTATTAGCCCAAGAACCTTCGGGCGGGGTAGTGTGGTGGTTAGCCAGGTGTGTGCAGCAGGTGGTTTCCCAAGTGTCTTCGGGATGAGGCCCAGGTGTCTTCGTGCGTGGCAGTGGATCCTTTAGACCAGGTGTCTTCGGGCGTGGTGGTGGTTGTTCTGGCCTAGGTGTTTGCAGGCATGGTTACATGTGACTGTTGTGGCCCAGGTGTGTGCGGGTGGGATTCAGTAGTGGGACTGCATGCGGTTGAGGCCCAGGTGTGTGCGAGCGGTATTTCGGCAGTGGGACTACGTGTGGTTGTGGCCCAGGTGTGTACGGGCAGGTGCGGCAGTGGGACTATGGTGAGAATGGTGGGATTGGTCTGATGCGTAGGATGTCTCAATAACCAGTGGGAAAGTGGCGCGGGGTACCAAAACATCGATGTGCTCTTATTATATTTACATTACTTGACTGGCGTTATTTGGGGATTGTGCCTTGGTGAGGCCTGGGGTGGATAGTTTACCTTGATAGGTGTTTAGTTTACTCCTTTTCTCACGGGACTTTAGTACGTTTCCCCACTTGTGCACGAGAGTCTTTGGTTTTCCCTACTGAGTGTACTTGTATGCTCACCCTATGTATGAAAAACTGCTTTCAGGTTTCCAGGAGGACTTCGGGGATCACGCAGGACCTTACTAGTTCGGACCATTGGAGCAGTTGTAGTGGTTGTTTTTCTTTTCCTCTTTGGTACTTACCTTGTATTCACCTTTCGCACTTTGTGGCTTTTACCTTTGAAACATTCATGTGGGAATGGTTTACTTTTGGTTTAATTTTCTTTCTACCTTGGTGATTCTTGGGTTTTCTTCTCCTTATCTCTCGATCCTATAAAATAAAAAGGGTAATGCCTTCCATTTGTGAGAAATTTCTATACCCTTGGTGCTAGTCACCACTCCGGGATCTATTGAAGGCGGGTTTCGGGGGTCATTATCTCTCCTTCAACTTAAAGAAGGAAGGGCCTGGCAATCTACTGACCCTCCCCTCTTTTTGGTGAAGGCGGGTCGTGACACAATCATTGGGACATGCATATATTTTTGTATAATTCAAACCAAGATTATTAACAACTTTTTTCATATCATAAAAAGACTTAGGGATGTTTTCTTCAGTAAATTAATCACAAAAATATTCCAATATCATGGATATTTCCTTATTTTTAATTCCACATAGACAATTGATATATTAAGAGTTCAACAAAAAAGGATGTTTTGAATATTTCAAACATCCACCATACCACTCTTGATTTCCATCGTCAATTAAATCATAAGACATATATTCCTCAGTGATGTTTTCTCTAACATTATTCTCCACATTATCAATAGAAGGATCCACTAAAATGTTACAATCTTCATCTATTTTTTTCTAAAGTCTAAAAAACATCACAAGTCACGTTGCTATTTATAGTACCCTCATCTAGTTGTTTTGATTTGTTTTGATGTAGATTGTGGTGTCTTGTAGTTCCAAATTCATCATTGATAAGGTTTCTCATTTCATTTCCCATTTTCAATAATGTTGGGCGCTCATTCTGTGGATTGAAATTAGTGATCAACCTTTTCTATAACGTTCTATTCTCCATGCCAAATCCAACACAAATATTGACTTGGGAGTTGATTCAATATTAAATGTTAATAAAATTCATCTCTCTTCAACCATCTTCTAAATTTACATTTAGGACATGGAAATCATATTCTCTCTTCAATGGATCGATTTAAAATTGCAAAATCTATAAAATCTTCCAAACCCTTAACATACTGAGGTGTGTTATTTGATAATGTGATCCAAATTTTATCCATGTATTTCAAAATGTGAATAAAAAATATTAAAAATAATTAAAACCCATAAGTATTAACAAATAGAGAAATAGATTCATATATACCAGTTTAAAAAATAATAAATTTGTTAAATATTTGGATTGGATTAAATCAAAAAATCATCAAAGACACTTTTTCCCAAAAGCCCATGGTATCTTAAGGTACTTTAAGATGACATTTGGACAAGAAATTTCTCATAATATACCTATTAAGTCTCAAAAATATTATCTCATGTATACCAAGACATCCTAAAGTATATAGCAATTTCAAAGAAGAGGCAGGAATTCCTTTGATACCAATTTGACACAAACCAACCTAGATAACCTGTCTAAGTGGAATATTATAGGGTTTCTATGTAGATCATAGATTTCATGGATGAATAGATACATAAAAAAGAAATAATAATGAGTTTAGGAAAATAGAGGCATATTATATTTTCAAAGATATGCATGTGTGATAAAGGATACAGAAGGGGGAATCATGGAGGAAGGTAAATAGATGATGGAATGATGAGAAAGTTTCAGAGGTGGAGCTATATGAATGGATGTAGGGAGAAAGATATAGAATAATTTTTTTCATATGATATAAAAATCACCCAATTAAAATTATACATCTATTAATTCACCTTATATTAGTTCTGTAAGAATTAAACTAGAACCAAATGTATTGATCAATCCCTTGTAAGGATAATTTATACAATCACGAGGTTCTAAAGAAAATTTAGGTTAACTTAACCATTTTATTAACAATAGTAATATCCATCAAAATACATGGTTCAATATATACATTCCCAATGTGTATCTATAAGTATAGGACATCAATTTTGGGTAGTATACTCAGTAGGCCAATTTTTTGTTATTTAAGGCAGTTTGTATAAAATTCCTTCCAAAATACCATAAAATGGTTTGATGATTATATTTTCTATGTTATTTGAGTGAAAAAATATATCCATTAAATAAAAATCCCCAAGGTAATTGACATGATGTTAATGAGTATCAAACAACAACATCTCAAATATCAATTCATAATAAATAATCAGAATAAAATCATATTCTTGAAAACCCCAGGTTACTCAAGACTTGAAGAGAGAAAGTGATCATGAGGCACCCATGTACCTACCTCTTGATTTATGATAGATATATTTTCCTTTTTACCAATATAACCAAATAATAGTTGATAATTATAGAACCTAGGATCATATGTTATCTATGGATCTAATACCATTTGTTACAAACCATCCTGAAATACTACCAAAACTAACACAAACCCAATCCGCCACTATCCTGAAGGGGGTTCCTGATCTTGATTGTTTAGGAAAAATTTCTTGGGCATCATGAAACACTACATTAGAAATAATATTTACCTTGAATACTAAAAGAACATTTATAAAAAGGAAATACTAAATAAACCTCTAAATAATCAAACAAATAATATATATAGTGCACAATTTTTAAAACAAGAGAGGGAAAAAAAGGAAAAAATAATACAATAGCAACCAAAATGTAAAACAAAACTCGAATCACATTGTGATACCTTCTCTATGAACCCATGATTTGTTACCACATCCCACTCTTCATCAATAACCCAAGATAGATACCCATTCTAGAACATGAATCGAAACCTAAAATATTTATGTAAGCATCAGGACCAATTAGAATCTATGAAATTAAATTAATTAAGTAGTTCATGATTTCATGTTTGGAATAGAAATTTTATAGGGTTTTAAATACATGATGTTTGATAAAAATTAAATCCTTTATTTTATCGATTTAATGAAATGGGTCCTTCAAATAAAAACGTCTTTGATAACTTGAGAAAGTCAAAAACATTTATTTTTCCCTAAAAGAAAACAAAACCATTTCAGTAAAACATTTTTAAAACAATTTTTTTAAACATATTTGAAAACCAATTAAAAAAACAATACAAACAACAAGGTTAAAGAAAAATATATTTTGGGCATAATATTTTTATAGAAATTAGTAAACATAAAATTGAAATCGGTGTCACAAATAATACAATCAAAGGATAAAACAATCATTACATGATGGGAATCCCCAAAAGAGACTATTGATAAATTATTAATAATCATGGTATAAACCGTAGTATTTTGATAATAAATTATAAATTAATAAGGTCTTGAGGTTATTCATTCACAAACTCAATTAATTAATAGAGTAATAAGTATTGATGTTAATGAGTCTAAAATTCTTGATGACAAAAAAATATCCAATCTAAACCCATTGGATGAGAAACATTGAGAAATCAATTTTAATATCTCAAGTAAATTGATATCTACAAAAAAATAAGGTAGAATCATAGGCTAAATAAATGAATGAATAACTAAATCAATTTGAAAATGACAAGATATGAGTGTTTTTTAGAGGTAAGATGATTAGAAAGGCATTGGAATAAAATAGGTGTTTAAGAAAAAAACATGATGAACATTGAAATTTTATATGGGATAAGGCATGACTAACATATAAAAGATATTACCATGAAGAGGTAATGGATATTTAAGAAAAATGCATACTATTTTCATGAATTTAATCATTTGGCTTATTATTATTGGTGGAAATACAATGGATATTCAAGATCTACAAAAAGGATATAAAGGTAACATTTTTTAATGGAATGTGGAAGTAAGAGGTCTATATAAACCAAATTGTTGGAATTTAATTTGATGATGATGAAAAAAATGTATCACATCTTAATAAGAATCTATATGAATTGAATCAAACACCTCTAGATTTTTACGATCAATTCAATACATACTTGAATAAGTTTGAATTGAAGAGATGTGGTGTTGACTGTAATCTTTATAGAAATGCATCCAATGAGTAATAATTCATAGTACTCAACTATGAAAATAATATCATATTTGGTAGAGATAAGAAGGAACTAATTTAGTAGTTTACTAACTTTAAGAGTTGATAGTTTCAAATATATATGATTAGATAATCACAGATTTTCATAGGATAAAAGTGAATCAAAAAATCAAATACATATTTTTCTCTTAGGTTAAATATCATAATCAGCTTATAAATACGTTTTATATATAATATTTAAATATATTTTTAACTATAATAATGGTTGAAAAAAAAACCTAGAGAATGTGAGGATGAAAATTATATCAATCCTAGACTATTAAATAGAATTTTATGTAATTTTTTTCTTGAATTAAAATTAGATGAATATAGATAATGCACCATAATTGGTAGATCTGTTTCAAATAAATTTATTGGAGAAAATAATAACTAATATGAACATAGGAAGAATTAGAGAGGTGGAAAGGCAGCGGTGCGCAGTGGGGCGGTGAGGGGCTTGGGATTTAGGGGTCATCAGGGGGGGGTCTCGCAGGGGTTCGGGGGATAAGGGGGGTCCCGGGGGGGAGGGTCGGGATTGAATTTTTTTTGTAGAAACAGTTAATAAAAAACAACCACTAAATCATTAATAAAAAAATATTCGGTAGTTTAGTAAACTACCACTAAAAAGTCACCACAAAAAGCTATTAATGTTGTAGTGTGTGAAAAAATAGTATTCATCCCCAGATAAAAATAATGTTGATTCCACTAAAAAAATCTTTTTGAACTCTTTAGTGTATAAAGAGAGGGAAATGAAGTGAAATCATGTATTGTAATGAGTAAAACAAAGGATAAAAAAATTCATGTGTTTCTTGAGATTTGGAGCTTATGATTTCATCATTTCAAACATAATGAGACACAATCTCTATAAACGATGTTATTATATCATAATACTCTAATAAAATTATCAACATTAAATCACAATAACCAATGAAAGAATAAATTTATGTTAAATATAAAAAATCAATATAATAAATAAACTCAATATATTATATGTAAACGATTTTTTACATACACCCTGTAAAGGAACATAGGTTCATAACATGACATATATCTGAAGGATGGAAAATTGAGAGAAAACTATCTTATAGTTTTGCAAACATTGGAACTGTAAACCCCATTTAATAGAGGTCATAAAATAGATATATAAATACCAATAATTTCTTTGAGAAGAATCATAAAATTTATTCATAGGAAGTATATACACCACATAAATGAAATAGGTGGTGAATGGGACATTCTTCTCATAAAAGTAAAAAAGTGAGATGGAAATCCATTACCTCATGTATTTACTTCCATCATAGAAATTAATTCAAAATATATAATAAAACTTTGTTCATTATAAATACATTAAACCATACATATATTTTTATATAATACCATATATGATTTACTAATGATGTTTTATTACTTTTTTTAACAATTCATTGTTTAAATCTTGTTTTGGGTAATAAATTAATTTATTTTCAAGTATGCTTGGATTTATTATTTTCATTAATCAGAAATTGGTCATGTTTACAAAATATATATTATTTATACACTGATATTAATATCGTATATTTTCATTATTTATGTTTATAGATTAATCCATAATAGTTTTAAAAATAAACTGAAATCCATCGATTATTGATATGGTAGGTCGTACGTACGCATGAATGATGTTTCCATTTTCTATAAAGATTGAAATAAATAAGGTAAAAAACATATTAAATTTTTATAATAATTTTTATTTCATATATATAAATATATATAAAATTCTATAACACATTTATTATTACTATCCTCGTAAATCATATGTGAAAAACAAATCACATCACCTTGTGAGGCGACATTCTTCCATACCTATGAGCGATGTAATTGTATTCCAAAAAAAATAGGAAGTAAATAAGATATATGTGATATAATAGTTACATATATTTAATATTTTACCAATATAAAATCATTAATTTTTTTTCATTATTACTATACATGTAAAATAGAAATTACAAACACATGACATCGGTTATGTGAGATGGTAGTTCGACATACACCTGATTGACGATTCTATATCCCATTAGATAGAAGAGGGAAAATATTTGTGTTATTAAATATAAATAATAATATATCCATATATTGGAGATAACTATTTTATTATATTATCATGTTTGTAATATATAAATGTAGGGAAAATAAGAAATAAAATAAAAACTCATGTTTAAGAATTCTACATCTTTTTCTAAGAGCCTCTTTCGGTTTACACCAAAATCATTCATATGAGGGATTAAAAAAATAAGGCCTATATTATTATCATAAGGAATTAAGAAACTAATTTGGGTAGGTTGTGGGATATCCAAAAGGTATTTAATATGTAAAGAGTAGAGGATATGGGGTGGCCGTTTATAAGAAGGAGAGATGACATACATAGTATTTTTGTAAATAATAATGTGTAACCAGAGTTTCCAAATTAAAAAATCCCCTAAATGGATCATTATTAAACATTATATTTTATAGGGTATAAATACGTATATCCAATGGGTGTTAGAAATGTTTGGGGATATTTTTAACCCTTATATTTTTAGTTTTACCCCCTTGTGAACAAATTTTTACCTTAAATGTCCTAACTAATTTATAAAACTTTTTATATTCATAGTTGTAAAAAAAGTTGAACATATTTGGAAATATAAATATTATGATTTATAATATGAAATCCATTTTTTCATATTCTATTCATAGAGGAGGAAAAAAGTTAACGAATAGTTAAAACCGTAGAAGTGATGAGAAAACAGTTTCCCAGAGAGTTAATGTTCAAAAGTAAAAAAAGTTTTTATATTAATATTAAATATGAAATTTATTATAATTAACTATATTTTATTAATTGATATATTATTTAAATAATTTTTTAAAACCTTCATAAAATAAAATTTATCTTTTAAATGATTTCAATGAAAATGCCTTTTTTAAATACTAGTATCTTTCTCTCTTCAATAAATAAGGTATCTTCTTCATATAAATAAAAAAATATCACCCCAAATATTAATGGAATGATAATTTAAAATATAAATATCAATATTTCAAAAAAATAAACAATTTTTTTTAAAAATAATTAAATTTGTGCACAGAATGCAAGAAAACAAATTTTACATAGGTTTTAAGCATAAAATTTGATATATTCTTATATCAAATCTAAAAAACACATTATATGGATATTAAATATTATATTGATCATATAATATATTAAATTCATTAAAAAATTATTTTTTTATTTTATTATGTTAAAATTTATATGTGGGCATACAATGTTTTTATGAAAATGATTTCATTTATTTTCAAATGGTATTTATTTTCATTTATAATTAATTGATCACCATGGTGTTAATTTTACATAAATTCTTAAAACATATATTTTCATAATTTATTTAATCCTTTACATACCCATCATTCCTATTTCTATGAGATACCTATTATACTATATAATAATATTTTAAAAGTATGTCATGTGTCATCAAAACTCGATGTTGTGTATAGTAAAAGTTGTTCTCGGTGTCATGTGCAAGGAAAGATATCATGAAAATTAAATTTAGTATAAAAAATCACCAAAATATCAGGATAATGTAATATTTCATTATTATTTTAATGGGTGAACTACCCATTAAGATAAATATTCACTATATAGGTGTCCCATGTTAAAAATATTAAAATTTCAGAAAGGTCTCCATTAGAAAGTCTGGTATGAGTCAAAAAACCTATTATAATATAAGTTATTTTTGTTTAAAAAAAATTGAGAAATATAGTTTAAGAGTGATGGATATATCTTTATGTATTTATATGGTCATGCTTAATGAGTTGGGTTTAACATCTGTGATCATTTCTTAGATATATGAAATTGCCCTTGAATTTGAGATAACATTGGAAGATATAACATTTGTAAAACCATAGAAAGATTCTTTAAAAAGTTTCAATATGATAAATCAAGTAAAATCATCGGGTTTCTACAAAAATAAGAGGATCTAGGTGATAATTTAAGATGTTGAATACTGGATAATGTTGAAATATTCACCTTGGTGAATTCACCCAAATACCCCCACTTAGGATCCTTATAAAGGTGGCCTCACAAAGTCCCCATTTCAAGGGTGGCCTCAATTTTTCCCCTCTCTTTGGTGGCCTCACTATGGCGCCCTCTCTAGGTTATCCTCACCAAGGTGAAGAAGAAACAACATAAAAATATGAATGAAATGGAAACAACGTTAATAGAGGAAGAGAATCATGAACTTGTGTGATGGAGTGATCACCCCTATTTGTAAATAAGTTGTGCGATTTCCACAAACCAATCTGCATTTTCTGCTTAGTATGATCATTAAGTTTCACTCAGAAATTAAAAAAAAGGATCATAAAAAGTGCATTAGTGAATTATTTGTGGATATAGTTGTTCAATTGTCAAGCTAGGTTGCAGATCCTCCAAATATGATCATTGTAAGTCCACTCAAATCCCGTTCCTAGGGGAGGAATTTTTTGTCACAACCTTTTCAAAATAAAAAGTGAATGAATGAGAAGAAAGAGGATACACAATGTTTTCTCAACATAACTTGCTGAGAATCCCTATCAATCACTAGGTGTACCTTGTCTAGGTCATCTTAGGTCTCCTAGCATTCCCCACCTGGATCGCAATCATCCACCCAACTAACTTAGCATAGGTCACAATGTGCACTACCTTACTCTCTATTACCACTCCTTCCGCTAACCATTTTGTCATACAAATAGATACCCTTAAAGAATATATATTGGACAATTCTCCCAATTTTGGAAGATATAGAAATCTTCTCGGATAACCCTCACTCATGCCTTCAGTACTTCCTCTAGGATACCTATAAAACACCATTACATTGGGAAAAGTATCTTAAATTGTTATGTGTTATATGAATCCCTCCCCTGCAAGAGAAAAAATCAAAACCTCCTCACTTGGGTAACCAACTAATTGGGTCTTTTCACATGGGTGACCAAACTACTAGGTTCACCCACCTAGATAACTAATAGCCGAGGGGTTGTAAACTTGGAGACCAACCACTAGAGACTCATAACTTGGTTTCCCATTCACCGAGGGTCACTATATATGGTGACTAGCCTTCTTAGGATCATCACCTAGGTGAAAACCCACTTATGGTTCAACACCTTGGTGAACTAATACTTAGGTATCCTTTCCCAGGTGACTAATCACTCGAGATCCCTTACCTAGGAGGAAAACCACCCAGGGCTTGTCACATAGTTTACCAACCACGTCTGGCCCCTTGCCTTGGAAACCAACCACCTAGGGTACCTTAACTTGGAAACTAACATCTGGAGAAACATACCCTAGGCGAACTTCCACTCAAGGATCATAACCTAGGTGACCACTTTTCAGGGACCTTTGGTGACCAACCACCAAAGGTCCCTGAAAAGGGTGACCAGTTGTGCAAGGTTCCCCAACTAAGAGAAGCTTCTTTCAAGGGAACCCACCTAAGATTCTGTCACCCAACGTTACTTATTCCCATTGATATCATCCCCCATCACCCAAATATCCCATTTTTGAATTAAATAACCATATAAACCTATAAAACCACAATATTTTAATGGTTGTGGTATACAAAACACCTTGTGCCCCTATTGAATCTTGTATTCTCATGGTGATGGATATTCCCCACTCATACCCACTAATATATGGGCTTCTCAAGCGGATTTTAATCTTCAATACCTTTAGTTTTGAAGACCATAAAAACATATTTTGGGGTGTTAGTCTTCTTATATCAAAAAATAAAACATCTTTCCTACCTTATTCCTAAAATTTGAAGTTGAATCAGAAGTATCTATGAATTTTATTTTTTAGAAAAATGATGTGTATGTCCAAAATTTGTTTTTTGAAAACAAAACTAGAATATGTGAATTTGAATCATCTAGGAATTCCCTCCTAAAGTATGAAACTAGTCATTATTGTTAACTAGTGTTCAATGTCCCCTCCCATATCCATTATTGGGTGGGGAGTAAATTCAATCAGGGTTTTCCATTTGGAGTAATCCCATAATATTACATATAGGACATGATATTCATGCTTTTATCCATAGACACAACACATTCATCAGCATGGAGGGATTAAATTCACGTGTATCCATAATTCAAAATCCCTAATCAAATTTAACTCTACAATTTAACTCATTATATTGTGTTATGCTATTCTATGACTGAGCATTAATCCCCTTGGATTAGAGCCTCAAGTGGATCACGTAACTATAATTATAAAAATAAAAAATATGTGATTCCTCCTTAGATATAATTCTCCAATATAATTACCTTCATCTTAATGGTATATATTCTCTATGAGACTGTTATTTAAAAGGTCACATTCTCGATGAAGAAAATATGGTAATCCATTATATGTTTAATCCTAAAATATATTTTCTCATCTTCATCAGGATATATTCCCAATGACAGTTTCTATATAATTATGCATTCTATATGATAATAATCTAAAATCATTGGGATATATTCCCTTTTATGCCAATTAAAAATAGCTATCAAACATAAGTCGCATCCCAATCATGTCTAGGAACCTTTCAAATATATTTCCATACCGTGGGACATTAAACTAAATGGATTGGTCCTTGTGACCAAACGTTAAAAGGTATGATGTTTCCTATTTAGTGGTGCCAAACTACTGGGGTTACTATTCCTTTAATAAGGATATTTAGGAATCCCTATCATGGGTTGTAACACCCCGAGCTTCCACGATACGCCTCTCTTTCAATAGCTTGCATTGTATGCAAGTTCGAGTTCTAACACACCGCGACTAATCAAAGTAGCTGTTATGAATAGTAATAACCACTTTTTAAAATTATAGAAATTTTATATTTCAAAATGGACTTAATTTTTGTATTCGTAATATTGAAATTATCCTAAGTTGAATATTTTGTAACTTTCTGAGAACTTCCAATTTTTTTATGAATAGTGAAAAATACTTAAAACAACTTTTTTAATCAAAATAATTTATTGTGATAAATTATAATATTTATTGGTTTTAAAGTATAATTAGAATATATTTTTACCATTTTATCCAATGGTGTTCATTAGAATTAATTTCACTTTGAAATTTGACATAAACAATTGTTAATCTTTTGATATATATTGTTTCTTAAAAACACGCTATTTGTTGTGATGGCGGGAATTAAGTATAAAATTAATTAATGAAACTTATATGTTTGTAATTTTGTAAAATAGACATCATTTTTGAATTCGGAATATCAATTATAGCTTAGGGTGAAATTTTGGCATTGTTCTGAAAAACTTCAATTTTTAATGAATAGTGAAACCACTAAGTGGTAGTTAAATAACTGATTTTTCGTTTAAATGAAATATTACCACTTCTATGTTTTGATTTTAAAAAATCCGACACACATGGTTGTCATTAAGAAGTAAAATGTGGTTCAATGAGATTAAAATATTTTTTGGTGAATAGTAACTTTTAAGTTCTTAATCGCGACTAGAGGTAATTAGTGTAGTTTAAGGTAAAAATAATGTTTTAATAGTATGAGATGAGATTGAAACATTTCCTACCCTCATTGGATGTGCCATTTCCGACCAAGAAAATCCATGGGTCAACTTGGGGAGCCCATGGAGCCAATTTAGTTGGAAAATGACATAAATACCTTTTATTTAATGTTAAAGTAAAAAATGACACAAACATGAAATGTTTTACTAAAACAATTTTTACATGGGGTTATACAAGTAATATTTTTGACTATAAATAGTAATTTGAATTCTAAAAAGCTTTCCTACATCATAGTATTTTTTTATAATTTTTAGACATTAATTAAATTAAATTATTTATGACATCATTATGATGCAGCGATGACCTCATTATTTAACGATTTTAATAAAATGAAAAGATAATGTACAATCCAAGGCTTACACTTGTCCAAATACTATTGTATGGGTATATTTCGAACCCTTATCACCTTATCCACGAATTATATAAGTTTGGGAAATTTAGAATCTGAAAAAGCATTGTATAATAATCTAAAAGTTCCTTACTTTCCAAGAGTGCCCCTCCTCTCCTCTTATAAAAGGCCCCCACCTCTACCACCTCATTCACACTTTCAAGCCATTTGGCTTGGCCAAACTCTTCCCAAATACTCTCCCAACTTTCCTCCTTTACTCATAGAAGCCTCACTTGGGGTAGAAGTGTTCCCAAGGAAGCCTTTGGCTCAAATCAAAAGATTTACCCAATTTTAAGGTAATGTCTTCTCTTATGTTATTTTGTTTTATTTTGATTATCCAAACCCCTAAACACTTTTTATTCCTTTATTTTGTAACAACACCAGTATCCTCAATATACTATTATTTTGTTATAATGAGTATTCGAGCTACACTTACACACACCTACATCTAATGGTTAAAGAACATACGGTTTCTGTGGATGGCGAATTTCTGCCTCACGAAACGATGATTGTTCAACACTCATAAAACACATTCAAAGGTGGCCATTAAGATGTCACCCTATTTATAAATGATATATAATATGTTTATTTTTTTACTGAAGGTTCTGTATTTTTCATTTATGGCATACCTTTATTGTTTCCATTATGGGTAAACGCGATATTTTCATTTTAGGAAGTGCGGACTACCGCCCCCTCAAAGTGATTTGAATCGTTAATGCCGTATGTGGGATGTATAAAGGATGGAGTAAATGATATTATATATGATGTTATACTGTAATTATAATATACCTTTATATCATTATGATTTCAATAAATACAAAATAGAAATGAAAGTAGCGTTCATGCGTACGTACGGCTTACCGTCTCCATGAACGGTGCATTTCATTTCTTACCTCTAAACGTTATGGAATATTATAAATGCAGGTATATACTGGATATATATGAGATATATGATATCTATATCATGAATATAATTCTAGATATAATGGATATATCACCACTTGAACAAATTGTAATTATAAGAATGTTATTTTTGACTCAAGTACCTAAGATCGACAAAATGACCGTTATAAAGTTAAATAATTACATAATGTTCATTACATGGTAATAAGGGATATAAAAGGAATAATGAACATGAAAAAGGTTCTTATGTAAATAGTAATTAACTCTACTTTATTATTCAGGAGGTTAAAGAACGGTCGAGTCAAGACAGGACGCAAGGTAAGGGAATTTCTTAACCCAATTTCCATTCTTTGGGTTAATCTCCTACTTTCAAATTATGTCATGATGTTATTATGTCCTATTTTGTATTTTTGATTTCTTTATGTGTACCTATAGTGAATATACATAATAGATCTATTTTCTTTTAAAAAATGATCTTTTTAAGGACTTCGTCTCAATCTCCTTTCATTGAGGCATATTTGGTTTTATACACAACTTTATTTTATACGGTGTATAAACCCCTTTGACTTTGAATTTTATTCAAAAAGGATTTTTTTTACAAAGCATTTTACTAAACGACAAAAGGAATGTTTTTGTGTTACGTATGCGGCGAAAATGACTTCCCCACCACTCTGACCATTATTTGTGTTTCAGCTTCCTCTACAAGCCATAACTTTTATTAATGAAAAATAAATACAAAGTTTTAACTTTCTTTTATTTGGGTATTGAAAATGGTTTTGAATTTTTTTTTATTATATCAATGTGTTGTATTGATATCTTGTGATTGAAATGTGGAAATGTTATGTTTCCTTTATGCATGTTTTATGTGATATGATTATGTTATGGTTTATGATATGTTTAAAACTATTCATATGAGGAATGCATTGGACTTAATAAGTGACGGGTAGAGCCCGCTACAGCTCCTAGATGCATCGGTAGGTCTAATGAGACAAACTAGTGTCTTGGCACGAGGCCTTGACCAAATCTTATTTGTGGTCTTGGCACGAGGCCTTGGCTACGTGGTTATGATAGTCTGGCATTATGCATTCCATCATTATGAAAGTGGTTAATGATATTTCATGTGATTATTCGACCGGTAGAATATCCATGTGAAGAAGTAAATGACATTATATCATTTTACTTTTTCCATATTATGTAGATGTTCAAGTTTAAAAGGCTTTTTTTTAGTTATACATTGCCTTAAATGTTTAAGTTTATTTATGAAAGCTTCCGCAATATTGTTATCCTTACTGAGCATCTGAGCTCACCCCTTTCAATGTTTTAATTTTTCCAGGATGTGAAGAAGTATTTTAGGATTGACCTGCAGGGATAGTCTGAAGGGGATATGACTATTGTAAATGGAGACTATGCTGTTGTATTTTTTCACTTTATGATGTAATGTAAGACTTATGAATGTATCTAGTGTTTCCAAGGCTACTAAACTAATCGGTCTTTCGAGACATGATCTTTTGGGATCATGCCAATGTTATGAAGTAATGCACCGACTCTGGGTAGCTGGGGTCGGGGTGTTACAGTTGGTATCAGAGGTAGTTTAGTACTAACCTTGGAAGCTAGATTTAGATAAACTCTGACTAGAGCGCATATCCCAAAGATAGACTTTGAGGATTAGTATAGAAGAACTTCCTAGAATTTTGGTATTATAGAGATTTTGTGAGTTTTCCGAGCAATACATACCTGTCTGGATACGAGAAGGTAGAGGTGGATCTGGCACATATGTACCTAGGGGTAAAACCCGAAAACACCGCTTTGAGCTAGACTCGAACGGGAACTGGTGCTCGACAATGGGCCTTGCTGCACTCTTGGTTATGACACTCCCGGGGGATATGCTTAGGATAATTCTCATTTCTTTACAAACCACTATGAAGGGTTATGAGTATATACTTCCTCAAAGAAAACTTTTTTTTTATGATTATAGATTATATCCATAAAATAGTTCAATTAGTGTTAAGTGTTTTACAAGTACGGAATTATGTATTTTGATTCATAAACTAATCTAGTTTATGCCATTGTTTAGAAATGGCGCCTAGTGGAAGGAATGTAAACCGTATCAATGCACGCACTCCGTGTAGGGATTGCCCTCCTACTCAAGATAATTATTGTGGAGCTGGAGATACAACTGGGGCTGATCAACTTATTACCATACTGGGACAACTCTCTCAGGTTATGAATAATAACCTTACTCGTATAGAGCACCCTGATCCGAAACGTGGAGGATCAATGTTAGACCGCTTCATGAGGCAACAACCACCAACTTTTAATGGGGGTACAAATCCATTAGTAGCTGAGCAATGGATAAACTCCTTAGAGCAAATATTTCATGCCTTGTGGAGTAGCAAAAGGGAGAAGGTTGTCATGGCAGTTTACCGCCTCACTGGAGATGCCGATCAGTGGTGGTTGCTGATTCAAAACACAAAGGAAGACGATGACGTATCGAATATGGAATGGAGGGAGTTCAAAGATCTTTTCTTAGAAAAATAATTTCCTCGTGACCATCGAGTAGATATGGAAAGAAAATTTCTAAGTCTGAGGCAGAAGGAGGATGAGAATGTCGCAAAGTATGAGGCTAACTTTACAAGGTTAGCGAGGCATGCTGCAGATTATATACGTAACCCAATAAGTAAGATTGATCATTTCTTTGATGGGTTAAAACCATTTCTCCGTCGAGCTTTAGTATCACAATCCTTCTCATCGAATGAAGATATTGTCTCGTGTTCTATCAAGACAGAAAATGAATTCTCTAAGTCTTGTGACAACAAAGTAAAGCAAGAGAAGAAGATAATGGTGGAACAAGAGATAGATAAAGGGAAAAAGGGAAAGAAGGATTTTCCATTATGTGATAATTGTGGGAAGAATCGCCCTGGTACTTGCCTAAAAGGAATGGGAGTTTGTTATAAATGTGGAGAAAAAGGTCACCAGGTGCGTGATTGCAAGGGAAAGAAAGAGGCTATCAATGTTGAATGCTACAATTGTAGAGAAATGGGGCATTATGAAAATGAATGTCCTAAGCTTCAAGGAAACTTACCTCAGAAAAGGCCAAGGGATCAAGGGCAATCTTATGCTGGGACTACAGTTGAAGCGGAATAATTAATGTGTTGGTGCTTTTGGACTCAAGGATTATATTCTGGTTATAAGAATAATGTGATATATATAAGGATTGTGCTGCAGTACTTTTTGATTTCATTAAGGTTTTAATATGATTAAGGTAATCATATTTTTAGTATGTGGTAATAAGAGAAACTTTTCTTTGTTTGGGGAATCTGATGTTACAATTGATTTTGGAATTTAGAGACCTTTTAGAGAAAGTCTGGACGGAGGTATTTTGGATAACTATTAAGGTTGGAATGGATTAAGTTGAACCATGGATAGTATTGTTTAAGGTTAAAGCATTTCTGAAGATTATTTTTGGAATATTATAATACTATAGTTTTAGGAAAAGGACAACCTGCAGGGTGGGGCATAACCCGTCGCGTCAGACAAAGCTGGAGGAATCGAACCCACAACCATAGTGCGACAGGCCTTTATTACCTACCACTAGCCTAAAGGAAGTCCCTGGTTATTACAAAATAGTTTTGGTAATCTAAATGGTATGTTCTAATATTTTGAACCTTGTACGGTTAGGATAAATATATTATTTTTGAGTTCTATTATCTTTTTGAGTGAAAGATGAGTTTGTGGTAGAAATTAGTTGAAGGTTGAAACTCTACTTGTCAAGAATAAATATGTATATATACCTATATCTTATTCTATGAATAAATTAATTCTTAAACTTTATTAAAGGGATATTAAAACAAAAAAAATGTGTTATCCTAATACCTTATGTCTTGTTGAACTGATGATGTTTTAAATCAACATAGATTGAAGGCTTTGAGGCCCTCAATTTGACACTTGTTTGTGATTGATGACCTCAATCACTCCCTACAAATATTTACGTTTTTCCTCCAATTATATGTCTCTAATTTCCACGAATGTTCTCCTTATCAAGATCATAATTTGGTGGTGACTTTTTCATTTCCCTTTCCCTCTTATTAAGGGTATATTTTATTAACCTTATTTCCGATGTGGGTTTTCCACTAAGGTATTTTCTATTTTCAACCTTTTATTTTCAAAGAAAAATTTCAAATTGCGAGGATGCAATTTATTGAAGGAGGGAAGAATGTAACACCTCGAGCTTCCACGATACGCCTCTCTTTCAATAGCTTGCATTGTACGCAAGTTCGAGTTCTAACACACCGCAACTAATCAAAGTAGCCGTTATGAATAGTAATAACCACTTTTTAAAATTATAGAAATTTTATATTTCAAAATGGACTTCATTTTTGTATTCGTAATATCGAAATTATCCTAAGTTGAATTTTTTGTAACTTTCTGAGAACTTCCAATTTTTTTATGAATAGTGAAAAATACTTAAAACAAATTTTTTAATCAAAATAATTTATTGTGATAAATTATACTATTTAGTGGTTTTAAAGTATAATTAGAATATATTTTTACCATTTTATCCAATGGTGTTCATTAGAATTAATTTCACTTTGAAATTGGACATAAACAATTGTTAATCTTTTGATATATATTGTTTCTTAAAAACACACTATTTGTTGTGACGGTGGGAATTAATTATAAAATTATTTAATGAAACTTATATGTTTGGAATTTTGTAAAATAGACATCATTTTTGAATTCATAATATCAATTATAGCTTAGGGTGAAATTTTGGCATTGTTCTGAAAAACATCAATTTTTGATGAATAGTGAAACCACTAAGTGGTAGTTAAATAACTGATTTTTCGTTTAAATGAAATATTACAACTTCTGTGTTTTGATTTTCAAAAATCTGACATACATGGTTGTCATTAAGAAGTAAAATGTGGTTCAATAAGATTAAAATAATTTTTTGGTGAATAGTAACTTTTAAGTTCTTAATCACGATTAGAGGTAATTAGTGTAGTTTAAGGTAAAAATAATGTTTTAATAATATGAGATGAGCTTGACACATGTCCTACCCTCATTGGATGTGCCATTTCCGACCAAGACAATCAATGGGTCAACTTGGGGAGCCCATGGATCTACTTTTGTTGGAAAATGACATAAATACCTTTTATTTAATGTTAAAGTAAAAAATGACACAAACATGAAATGTTTTACTAAAACAATTTTTACATGGGGTAATACAAGTCATATTTTTGACTATAAATAGTCATTTGAAATCTAAAAAGATTTCCTACATCATAGTAGTTTTTTTATAATTTTTAGACATTAAATAAATTAAATTATTTATGACATCATTATGATGCAGCGATGACCTCATTATTTAACGATTTTAATAAAATGAAAAGATAATGTACAATCCAAGGCTTACACATGTCCAAAGACTATTGGATGGGTAGAGTTAGAACCCCTATCACCATAGACACTAATTATATAAGTGTGGTACTTTTAGAATCCGAAAAAGCATTGTATAATAATGTAAAATTTCCTTACTTTCCAAGAGTGCCCCTCCTCTCCTCTTATAAAAGGCCCCCACCTCTACCACCTCATTCAAACTTTCAAGCCATTTGGCTTGGCCACACTATGCCAAAAGACTCTCCCAACTTCACTAATTTACTTCTAGAAGCCTCAATTTGGGTAGAAGGCTTCCCAAGAAAGCCTTTGGCTCAAATCAAAAGAGTTACCCAATTTTAAGGTAATGTCTTCTCTTATGTTATTTTGTTTTATTTTCCTTATCCAAACCCCTAAACTCTATTTATTACATTCTTTTGTAACAACACCAGTATCCTAAATATACTAGGATTTTGTTAGAATGAGTATTCGAGCTACACTTACACACATCTACATCTAATGGTTAAAAAACATACAGTTTCTGTGGATGGCGAATTTCTGCCTCACGAAACGATGATTGTTCAACACTCATAAAACACCTTCAAAGGTGGCCATTAAGATGTCACCCTATTTATAAATGATATATATTATGTTTATGTTTTACATAAGGTTCTGTATTTTTCATTTATTGCATACCTTTATTGTTTCCATTATGGGTAAACACGATATTTTCATTTTAGGAAGTGCGGACTACCGCCCCCTCAAAGTGATTTGACTCGTTAATGCCGTATGTGGGATGTATAAAGGATGGAGTAAGTGATATTATATATGATGTTATACTGGAATTATAATATACCGTTATATCATTATTATTTCAATAAATACGAAATAGAAATGAAAGTAGCGTTCATGCGTACGTACGGCTTATCGTCTCCATGAACGGTGCATTTCATTTCTTACCTCTAAACGTTATGGAATATTATAAATGCTTGTATATACTAGATAAATATGATATATATGATATCTATATCATGAATATAATTCTGGATATAATGGATATATCACCACATGAACAACTTGTAATTATAAGAATGTTATTTTTGACTCAAGTACCTAAGATCGACAAAATGATCGTTATAAACTTAAATAATTACATAATGTTCATAACATAGTAATAAGGGATATAAAAGGAATAATGAACATGAAAAAGGTTCTTAAGTAAATAGTAATTAACTCTAGTTTATTATTCATGAGGTTAAAGAACGGTCGAGTCAGGACAGGACGCAAGGTAAGGGAATTTCTTAACCCAATTTCCATTCTTTGGGTTAATCTCCTACTTTCAAATTATGTCATGATATTATTATGTCCTATTTTGTATTTTTAATTTCTTTATGTGTACCTATAGTGAATACACATAATAGATCTATTTTCTTTTAAAAAATGATCTTTTTAAGGACTTCGTCTCAATCTCCTTTCATTGAGGCATATTTGGTTTTATACATAACTTTCTTTTATACGGTGTATAAACCCCTTTGACTTTGAATTTTATTCAAAAAGGAATATTTTTTTAAAAAGGGCGTTTTACTAAACGACAAAAGGAATGTTTTTGTCTTACGTATGCGGCGACAACGACTTCCCCGCCACTGTGACCATTATTTGTGTTTCAGCTTCCTCTACAAGCCATAATGTTTTTTAATGGAAAATAAATACAAAGTTTTAACTTTCTTTTATTTTGGTATTGAAAATGGTTTTGAAAGTGTTTTTATTATATCAATGTGTTGTATTGATATATTGTGATTGAAATGTGGAAATGTTATGTTTCCTTTATGCATGTTTTATGTGATACGATTATGTTATGGTTTATGATATGTTTAAACCTATTCATACGAGGAATGCATTGGACTTAATAAGTGACGGGTGGAGCCCGCTACAGCTCCTCGATGCATCGGTAGGTCTCATGAGACAAACTAGTGTCTTGGCACGAGGCCTTGACAAAATCCTATTTGTGGTCTTGGCACAAGGCCTTGGATACATGGTTATGATAGTCTGGCATTATGCATTCCATCATTATGAAAGTGGTTAATGATATTTCATGTGATTATTCAACCAGTAGAATATCCATGTGATAAAGTAAATGGAATTATCTCATTTTACTTTTGCCATATTATGTTGATGTTCACGTTTAAAAGGATTTTTTTTTAGTTATACATTGCCTTAAATGTTTATTTTTATTTATGAAAGCTTCCGAAATATTGTTATCCTTACTGAGCATCTGAGCTCACCCCTTTCAATGTTTTAATTTTTTCAGGATGTGAAGAAGTATTTTAGGATTGACCTGCAGGGATAGTCTGAAGGTGAAATGACTATTGTAAATGGAGACTATGCTATTGTAGTTTTTCACTTTATGATGTAATGTAAGACTTATGAATGTATCTAGTGCTTCCAAGGCTACTAAACTAATCGGTCTTTCGAGACTTGATCTTTTGGGATCATGCCAATGTTACGAAGTAATGCACCGACTCTGGGTAGCTGGGGTCGGGGCGTTACATGGGTGAGTTCCTGATACCAAACCAATATTTTCATTCCAAGATGGATAATAACTCTAGAATAACAAATTGTGTAGCCTTAAAACTTTTTACCAAAAACCATAAATCATCATGTTTTAAAAAAAATATATAGAGAATGTATGTTTCATAAAAATGTTATATTAAGGGAGATACTCTGATACATGTAAGTGTTCACATCAAAACATGATAATAACTAGTTAATATCACGGGGTAGGGGTGAACATTTATACATTTTTATTTTGGAAGGATTAATGAATATGACATAAATCAGTAAGAGATTAATGAAGTAGAAACTAATTCCAACCACTAGGTGTGATGACAGCAACCTACCATCGTATCAACAATTATGATTTATTAAAATTAATTAGTAAGAAACCCCAATGACTGAATTCCTTTTGAAATTATCTATATACCATATCACGAATGTGGGAAACATTGGGTGTTTTTAGTTCTAAAAATAAACCCCATTAGAAACTATAAAAAACATGAATACTACAAACACATGAACCACTTCCCCAATTTAGGATTGAAACAATTATTTTAAAACAGATTATTTAATTAAAAATATCACATATTCATAAAAGTTAAGAATTTATTTTTTGAATAGATTTTTGAATTGTATTTTATGAGTAAGATAAGATAAATTGATTACAAAATATTTTTTTAATAAAATAAATGTTTTATTAATTGATACATTTTCAAACTAACAGGAAAATGGATTTATCATCCAATGTTATTCATAGAGAATGGGAGTACTTAATTCTATAATCATATTTCACTCTTATAAATTCATGTACAGTTAATTTTTTTTTTTGATGTACTGTTTGGACATGGGGAATTAACTCTGGAAACCTTTCTTACCATGGGGTGTTAGTAAGGTGGCTTGTATTTTACATTGATATTTTATTTATCATTTTTAGGTAATTCTTTTTTTAAGTGCTGCTTATTTATTGAAAATATTAATTTAGTTTTTATGAACATATAATGTACTAAAAGGTCAAGTTTGGATTTTAATAGAAATATTCATTTTTAATTAAAATTTATAATGAAAAATCATTATTAAAAGAATTTATCTTGATGAATAAAACTAGTTTCTATCCCATGGGGATCATTAATTCCCTTAGGTCTAAGTCAATGGTGATATTTATTTCCTTTATCATGGGTGTATCAGAAATGTACATGACAACATGGTATCAAAGCTCAATTTTTTCTTTAGGTAATTTTTGGAGTTATTGAGGCTAGGGAATAAGACTATTCAGTCTTCTAAGTTATGTGAAAATTATATCTAATCAAAAAAAATAGTACCAGGCCTTGAGTTTTTAGTGGATATTGAGAATGTTTGATTTCAATATTGGGATTGATCAATCCTACTTTTTGGGTAAAATTCCTAATTAAAAGAAATTTGGTAGAGTGACCAATGTATTATATATTCATTGGACATAGGGTGCATACTATGAAAATGGGATATAAGTATCATTAGGGTGTGGTTATATTATACTTTTACATTTTTATTTCTTTAATTTTCCATGTGGAATGATATTTATTGACATTAAATATCTCTAAAATATATTAAATTATTTTTTTCCTTTGTTTTTTACATTTTATAGTGATTAAAAATTTTTTCATTTGGTGTTTCCATTTCCTTAATAGGTGAATATTTAAATTTTTATTTTGGGGTTCATGGTTTTAGATAATCTTTTGTAAAGAAATTTTAAAAGTTTAATTGATTTTTGTTAAAAAAAGTGCTGTCCAACATCATGTATGGGTATAAATTAATTATTTTTTTAAATTAAATGTTTAGAAATATAAAAATTGATTTAATGATTTATTTAATTAAAATGTTTATGTATGGGTAAAACATGGAATATGAATAGGTATTTTAGTGGTGAATTGAAAATTAATTTGTTTTAAAGTAGTGTACACTATTTTTCTAATTTTGTAAAATGGTTATAAGTGTGTGTTTCTTGGAAAAAGTGATTTCGGAGCCAAGAACTATTTTAATTGAAGATATATTTCTCTTTTTTTTTGGTTTTTAGATGTTATAATTCCGAATTATGGTAAGAGGATATAAAAATAAGAAATTCATATTCCAATTTACTCATCATTATATAATATTTATATATCATGTTTAATTACTTATTTTTGTGGAATCCCAATTAGAAAGGGGATGAAAGTTGATTTCATAGACCTCTGTTTTTAGGAATTGTTTATATTGTGTGTTTTTAACTTATAAGAGTTTTAATAAGGTTGGTTTTCTTTTATTTTCATTTTATGGACCTTTTATGTATTTTATAATAACATGGAATTTAATTCTAGTTCTAAATTTTTCAATAGTCGTGTTTTTTCATTAAATGTATTTGGTCATTATGGTAATTAATAATTATATTGTTAGTAAAATGGGTATTGAGTGGATAAAAAACCAATGAAAATGATGAAATTTTTCCTATGATATTGATAATGATTGTTTTCATTTTATGGTGGTCTCCTTTTTTGTTTCATTGTTTATTTTTAATTTAGTAAAAAAAATTCATATGATATGATTTGTATTTCCTGACTTTCAATTTATTTTTTTGTGTCAGGAATATTTTTGTACATTGAATATTGTTTATTTTGATAATGTTTATTGATATAATGGGTATATAAGATTTTTTGGAATTTTTAATTGATTATTTTATAATTAGTTCTTTCAGTTTCAAGGATTTTTTATGTTTCAATTTTTTATTTTGAGGATATTTATATTTTGGTTTTGGTTTTGGTTTTCCTTTAAATGATATTTGGATTTAGAGTCCTTGGGACATTTTTAGGATGGGTGGACACCCATTTTTGTTTATATTTTTAAATACTAAATATATATGGTTTGTGTGTTAAGATTTAAAGCATGTTTTTTCACAATTTTTAGTGTAAGTAGTTCTAATCGTAAGAAATATAGTGGATAATTCAGGGATGAGATGTTTATATTTTTGGAATGTTATAATGAATTGTTTCATTGTTAGATAATGAGATTCCAATGGAATTTTAATTTTTAAATGATTATTTTATTTTGATAAGGATGAGTTGTTGATATAAATTTATTCCATAATTTTAGGATCATTTAAATTGATAATTAAAAAACAAACTGTGTTTGAATTTTTATTGGGAGGTTAAAACTAATAATGGTGAAATATCTATTTTTCTATGTAAACAAGAATATTAATAATTCAATATTAATATTTCTATTATTATTATTATTTTAATTAAATAATTTTATTTTTTATTTTTTTGTGGATAATATATATATTTTCTTATATATTAAATTATTAAATTTAAAATAATGATACTAAAAATTGTTTAAACAAAATATAAAATAAAATCAAAAAAATAAGAAATGATATAAGAGGGTATGGGGAATGAAAAGGTTTAAAAGAATAGGAAAGAATGATTTATGGGAGGGGAATTTTTTGGTAACTTCTCCCTAAGAGGTGTATAATAGAAAAATGTTCATAAGGTGGAAATAAAAAGAGGAAATTAGAAAAAAAAACAAACAAAGGGGAGGAGGGTGATCTATATACACACAACATGCATCATACAAGGGTTAAAGGTTTTCCCCACTCACATTCCTCTATATATGTATCTCTTATTCTCTAATTCTATAGTTTTTGTATTTTTAATGAATCACTTTTATGGATGAGTGAGAACCTCACAAAATTCAAACACCAAATAAAAAATTCAAAAAAATCACCCACCAACCACTTTTAAGAAACACCAAGGATTCAAATTTCAAAAGTACACAGTTTAAATTAAAGTAGGAAAACATCAAAACCTCAGGTTACAAACCTCCTAGAGCCATACACCCCAACAATCACCTTCCCCAAGATGTATCACTACATCATTGATGTCGAATGTAGGAACCAAAATAGAGCCCATAGTAAACAATCAAACATAAACGTGGATCCATTATCCACCATGCTGGAACCACCATCACCGAACAGAAAATTACACAGTAATGAAAACACACCAGAACACAGAACCACCACCAAGCGAAGAGCTTCATACCACCACCTAGGATAGGAATGTAAATATCAGGGAAAACAAAAATGAAAGAAATCATCACCATCATCAGAAAGAGTTACTGACCAAAACCTAGAACCAGAAAATTAAAAATCAAATTCAAAAAGAAAACCTTGTAACTGAAACAGCTAAATGTTGGCCACACAACCAGAAAACCTAATAGATGATGAGTCTAAATTGAAGCCACAGAATGGAAAAACCCCACAAAAAGACCACAACCTAGAAAATGGGAATGAAAACCATAGAGGGAAAAGGATATGGAAGATTAAATCAGAGATTAATCACCTTCATCCCTGCCACCATCACTTTTCTAACCAACCCAAATAATTTATCACGATTCACCAAAAATGGGTTATTTCATGGCGGGTAAGGTAATAATGGCATAGGAGGAGCACAAGGAATCATTACCAGGTTGGGAGACTCGAGATCTGAAACAGGGAGGTGAGACGAAGAGCCTGGATGCAAAATCCAAAAATCCAGCCAGAAAATAGAGGAGAACCTCACTGAATTCCACTAATAATCCCAAATCACTAGACTTTCATCGAGTTAAAGCAAGATGGGGGTTATTCATGATGGTTGTAGAAAAAAGAGAAGGGTCACATAAGTCGAGGCCCTTGAAGCAAAAAAAATACAGGCTCTCCAATCAAGACGATCGAAGAGGCCAAAGAAGAAGGCAAACCGTGAAAAGAGGGATGAGCAAGATAAGGGAAGAGCATGCTAGGGAGGAACCACTTACCGTGAGTGTGACGATGGGAGGGATGGAGTGGCGGTTTTGGGAAGGAATTTTAGCTCGAGGAGAATCAGGATACCCAGGGAGTGGGGAGCCATCGATCTGAATTCACTCAAATGTATCTCTTATGACTCTATTATATCTCTTTATCCATTAAACTTCTATCTTCAATATCTCCCCAGTTATTTATTATAATAACGTGTTATCGGTGGAAATATAATCTTCCTTTTCAGTGGATGGTAAGACCAAAAATATATATAAGAATTATAGGATTTTGTTTTACATATTTATTTAAAATATTATTTAATATCGTTATTTTTTGGGTTTTGGTTAGACCTTATAATGTCGGTCCTAAGAGGGGAGGTTTTTTACTTTCATTTGTTCTTCACATCAAGGTGTTTCCCTATATTTTTTAGGGGATCTAGTGATCATGAGTTAAATTATTTATTATTTAAGATCTATTAATTCGGGATTTTATATTTGTTATTTCACAGATTATTTTTTATTTTTTATATTATTTAAAATTATTTTTATATTATTTTATTGAAAAAGGAGTTTCAAATTTTTTGAGGGTGGAAATTTTTATAAAAAAATTAAATATTTTAAAGGGGTGCATATTTAGGGAGCACAATTTGAAAAACTTTGAAGAAAACATTCAATTAAATTTATTTCTAGATAGTTAAATATGGTATGGTTAGTATAAGATTTATTCAATAGTGTGGGATCCATGGATTTCCTAGGTATTTTTTTGGGACATTATCTTATATGGAATGATTCACAAATGATTTTCTAAGGGGTTCGGGAAAATCATGCTCCAAGAAAAAAATTAATTTTGTTGTATTATTTTATTATTAATTTTTATTTCACCACTCCCAAATTCCATTCACACTAATTAAAATTTTCTCCTCAACATGACTAACCCCCCTTCCTTCCCTATATCATGTCATCATCTCCTATCAAGCTCACCCCCTTTTGACATAATGTAGCTCCCACTGGTCAGTGGATCCTCCCTCACAATGACTCCATCAATCAATAACCTGACTCAAGGAAAACCCTCATCCACACAAGCCTCCATCACTGAAGTATCGTAATTTATAGTGATTTATTATTATTTTATTGTAGTATATTATTGAACCCATTATTTATGGACTTGTATTCCCCTTCTACCATGCATCTCCATGATTTCAACCTTCCTATCATCAAGCTTTCATTCAGACATACAAAAGCTGTTATAGGTTGGTCTATATTTTTGAATATATTTTATTTTATGGTTAATGTTTTTATCTTCTCCCCCCATTAGGTTGACCTCTATCTAAGATGACCAATTTCAGAAAGTCCTAGCTTTATTTGTCTTTATTTATTTTATCTTTTCAAATGTTTATGCTTTTAAATTTAGAAACACTTTATTTGTTGATATTTTAAATGTTTTTTAAAATTATTTATTCTAATGTGTGAATGTTAAATTGTGTTTTATAAATATTTGAAGGTGTTTTCCATTTGGAATAATAGAATTACATGGAAATCCAAATGCAACAATAAATTAAAAGTATTCAATAGTTTTTGAAATAATTGTTTAAAATAAATTGATTTTTTTTGAACTAGTTTGAAACTATTATTGTTTCGAATAAGATTTAAATTTTTTTGACCTTTTTTTGATTTATATGAAAATTGAATGAATTTATTCAGATTTATTTTTTCAATGGATTTGTTTATAAATTATTTTATAATATATATTTTTTCTAATTTTTGAATTGATTTTAGAGACATCGTGTATCAACATGTTATTTTTTTAAAATTTGTAGTATCAATGTAAAAATAATTTTTTTAAAAAATTATCTTTATATATTTTTATATACTCAAATGATGGTTCTACAGATATATAATGTAAAAAAGTATATATATATAAATTCTTTATATAAATTATCTTGAGAATATAAGAATATGTGTAATGAGAAAATTCATTAGGTATATATATGTGTACAAGTGTACATGAGTGTAATTATACAAAGTGTTTTTCACTATTGGATTCATAAACATAATTAAAAGGAACATATAGAACTTTTATGAGATTTCTAAATTTGTACATGTTTGAAATATAATATTGAACCTCATTTGTCTTTAAGGGACGTGGATTGGGTCCCTCTAGGCATAATACGTACTATATATTGGGTAATGTATATTAAATTGGGGTTACTTCTTGAGTGATATATGGAGGTGAGGGTGCGTTATTTGATATTATATATGATTCTTATATTTCTCTATATTTACTATTTATTTTTCTCTTCGGTTGTGCGTATTTCTTATTTATTAACCATTTTTTTACTTTTCTCATGGGTACCTTTGTAGCTATGTGAAAGTCCAGATTTACTATACCCTAGTCATATAAATTATAATAGATTCCCATATATTTAGTGATAGGTATAGATGGGGTATTCCATTACAATAAGGCTGGGAGAAGGCTACTGAAATGACTTTTGTTATGAAGAAAGGTACAATGATAAATCTATCCATATTTAGTGAATTATTGGATTGTCTCACTTTAGGACCTAAGGTAAATCCAATGAAATATATTCCTTTAGTTTTTGTATTAATTTAGGGGGACTCCCAAGGCTCCCATGATATCCCATAACTACATGATGTGTATGGAACCTAATATTGGATTCTTTTACTTTTATGATGATATCTCTTATAAGGTTTCATTTGGTAATTTTATTTATATTCATTCTACTCATGATTATTCAACTTAAACCTTTTTAAAAATTATTTTAAAGGATTTTATAAATGGTAACTAAAATGGGGAATGATCCTATAAAAAAAATTTATGTTAATTTTTACATTTGAATTAATCAAGGAACAAAATTTCAAAAACCGCTTTTGGGGTGTTTTGATTCAAATTTTAAATATTTATGAAAATATATTGTCCTTAATATATTTAAAACTTAAAATTAGTTCATTTTCATTTATATGTTTATAAATGGGGTTTGATTTTTATTTTTCCTACTTATAGATCATTATCTTATTCTTTTTTGTGATTTTAGTTTCCAGTTTTCTTCTAGCTTTTTTCTAAACATTGGAGCATTTATTTATCTAAAAGAAGTAAATAAATTTATATCATTTAGGTTGTATTTCATATTCAAAGATATCATAGAACATTATTTTTTTTAATTTTATGAATGTTTTCTTTAATATTGTTTACTTTATACAATTAGTCATTTTTTTCTTTATATGGATGGGGGGTATTGATATCATCTAGTGGTGAAAGTAAAGTCATATGGGGGTGAATTTTTGTATCTTTTAATTCCAGTGGAGGGATACTTGGCATGCCCATATGGATTACTTGTTTACTTATCTTTACCCATTTCAATTTTATATTTTTCATATATTATTTTTCAAGGATGTATTATATATAGATAAGTCATGCTGAATTTTTTGATAGTATTTTACTAATTTATTTAAACTGATTCAATGGTGAAATAATTACCAACATGGTTTTTTCTTGATTCCCAGTCGTTAATTACAGTCCATGTGGATTGGTGACAATCATCGAGCCCCATTACAGGCCATCTCAGGAATCTAACAGATTGATGGTTCTATATGGTTTGTAAACAAACTTTAATCATTGGGTGGTTTCTTTAATGAGAACATATGTACTTGAAAAAAAACATAATCTTAATTGTAATTTCATAAAATAATGGAATAATAGGATGGTCATTTGAAAATAAGAGGTTCTTCATCACTTCTTTCCTAATCACCCCTATCATGATGACTCTAGAGTCACTATGGGTACTTAATATTTAAATTTTTAGTTTAATGTTTTATTTCATTAAGATTGATTATATGTTGATTCCCATTATAATGGTTTTGTTTTCTTATATGCCTTTTATGGAATTTGGGATGAAAATTGAAATGGAATTTAGGCCTAATGATGGATATTGGGGCCACATAAACCATAAGGTAATCAAGTTCTTAAACTCAGAATTGTTCTAGGAACCATTTTATTATTGTAACATTCTCCATCCATAATGTGGTCAGGAAAAGAATTATTCTTCGTCATTTTTTATTTTTAGAGATAATGTTTATTATATTTCCTTGAGTATATTTGGTAAATAGAAATGGTAAATTTTTTATCTTTTTATTTGTTTCCATGTTCTGTTTGAATTTTTTGGAATGTTTCATATTTTAAATTTATTTGTTGGATACAAAAAACTAAATTTATAAAAAAATTAATAAATTTTCTTAAAATTTTGAAAATGGTTATTATAGAAAACTTTATGTCAAAATATAAATTTTATAGTGTAATTTGGAATTTTTTTTGAAAATCATCACCTTCATATGAAAAAAAATTATTGTGTTTAAATTTTGATATTAGATTGAGAAATTTGTTCATATATTATTGCTTTTTAATTGTTTTAATCTATAGAGAATTACAATATGGTGTGTTTTCAATTTTCTGGATTGTAAAATTAATGATTTTAATTAAAAAAGAGAGTAATTTAAATTTTATTTAAAATGGATGTTGTGTTTCAATTTTTTAAAGAATTTTTGAAATTATAGTAAGGAATGTTTCATAAAATATAGAAATTTTAAATGGATCTTTTGGAAGAATCATGTTTTATTGGTTTTATTATTTGTATTTGACAATTTTTTTGGAAATGTTTTGTTGATAATTACAGACATGAACTATTTGAGATCATGTTTCATAAAATTTGGATTTATCCCTCCTGAGTTATCATGACCTTTATAGATATGTTTTTTACATGGATGAACATTATGGATATTATATTCCTAGTTATGATTATTATCTATTGTTAGTGGGACTAATAAAACATGGAATTGATTATTAAGTAAAAATTATTACATCCACATGTTATATTGTTAAACATTGATTGAATCATATACTCACTTTTTAATTAATAAAGTAGGGTTTTTTAGTACATCTAGAGAAACTAGTTGAGTATTTTCATAGTTTTTGGTTTTTTATGAATTATTATTATTTATGGTTTTCTTCTTTTTGGTTGAGTCTTAATTAGTGAGCAATTTTTATGTAATCTTGATTTGTTGTTCATGGATGATGAGGTTGAAGTGATTATCTAATTTTTATTCATTTTGGTGATTATTCATTGGTGGTAATCATCAAATTTTAGACTATGGTTTGTAGATTTTTCCTTCTAGTCAATATTTTTAGGCTTCAATGTTGGGACTTTTTTATGATGGGTTGGGAATGAGTGATTCTAGGGTAGAATTTTGGTAACTAGTATAATAGGCTTTAGGGTATTTGATAACCCTAAAGTGTTGGTTCTGTTCTGAATCATCATGAGATAATGTTCTACATTCGAGGTACTAATTTATTTATTTTAGGGTAGTTTCATGGGTATATGGAATATGTTGGTTATTATATCATGATAACATTGAGTTTATCATCATATTTGTTGGTATGTTGGATATAGCCTTTTATGATTATTTGGGGATATGGTGGAAGGGTTATTTTCTAGGTGTCGTATCTCTTAGATAGTTTTTTGTCATTGGCCAACAACTTTAGAAAATGTCTAAATGATGGGGGAGACCTTGATTGGCCAGAGATTTTTTTAGACCTAGCGTCTTTCCTTGATTGTTGGGTTTCCATAGGAATGATGATTATTTCATGAGGATGTGACCTAATGATTTTGAGGGATTGATCTAGTCTGTGTTTTATATTCATATTAAATCATTTATAAATAGATTTATAGGGACATAAAGTGATGATTTCATATAGTGGGTAACTTAGGAAAAAAAATTAGAATCGTAGAAAATAATATTGTAATAATGGGACTCATATTTTTTCTAGATAATATACAAAAATATGTATGTTTAAATCTTTTTTTTTTGTGATTTCACTTTTTAATATGATAGATAGTTAATCTAGTTGGTTTTAGATTTAAATAAAGGAAGAATTGGTCTATCCTAGTATTATTCCATCATTAACCTATTAAATCATTATTCATTAGGATACTAAGCTACCTATCATCAATTTAATATAATTTATTACTTACTTCATGATATTTTGGTTCAGAAAAATAATTAAAATTGAATATGTTATTTCCTTCCTTTTCTTAGGCCAATACTTAGACATCTCTATTTACCACTAAATTACACCCTATAATATGATATATCAGTTAGTGGACATAATCCTATTATCTTGTGTGTGTAGTGTCAAGAATAATCAAAAGAAATTAAAATCTAATAAAAAAAAACTTGTACAAAAAAATCAATTAAATTTTTTAGAGGATATTTAATTAGAATTGATTGATTACAATTAATGAACAAGGTAGGTAAAATTATTCTCCATGACAGAACCATATATGGTTTAATTTTATAACATTGATGTATTAAAAAATAAAATTTAATGAACAAAAGTGTTGTGTCCGATGGTGATTGAGATATCTCCTCCAAGATGAAGTTCTCCTCTTAAATAGTTCTCATATTTCATGGTTCTATTCATGAGAGGGTCATGTGTTCCTTTTCTGAATTTTGGAATGTTTAGAAGGGGTATAGATTATTTGGTATTGATAGTTGACACATGCCTAGGAGGAAGGGTCTAGATGATTTTAAGGCATAAGTATTATTACAAGATCCAACCAAACATTCTTTTGAAGGTGGACAATTTTTGTACTTCTCATTTTTGGGTAAACGAATGTGGGGTTGGGATTTAAATTTTGGGGATTTCTATTTCATGAAACTATTCGGTATAATTATTTTACATTGGTAATATAATTTCTTCCAGAATCTACACTTGTATTCTCCCATCATTGGATGTATAAGGCTAATCATTTCTTTATTAGTGGAACTTTATCGTCCCATCAAAATATTTTTTATTTCGTACCTCATGCATGAATCTCACATGATCTAGAATTTTAATATAATGGTTGAGGGACCCCATTTGTTTGATGTGACTCCTTTTTTACTTTTTGAAAACATGTGTGGATGATCCTTTGTCATGTGGATTTGGTGTCATCCAATATTATTATCCTTCATGATAGAGTGTAGTGGTAGATCTTATTTAGAATCAATGTATACCGAGTTTCTTCACTCATGGAGTCCTTGCATGGATATTACCCTCAGTAAAAGAAGATCCCATATTGGATCATATTTCATTCATAAATCTTCTAGTATAGTTGTTCCACTCGGTTTTCAACATTGATTCAAGGGTGAAAGCACATGGTTGTATCTATATAATTGATGGTTCCTTGTGTGTACTCGAGGTGATAGTCTTTGAATAGTGGAGAATGTTTTTTGGATCATCACCATATCTCTATATTTTCTTCGATCATGAGACAGGAGGTCTATTTCATTTTAGAGAAAATGGATGGTTGGTTTTGTAATGGTAACATATAATGTAGAGTCATGGTAGGGTATATGGTAAAATATTGTGGTAAAAATTCTTACAATAAGGGTCATGGTCAGTGTTCGTACAATGAGATAGTGTCCAAAAATAAAAATATCACGGTTGGTATGCATAATGTGAAAATAGTAGCATAGAAAATGTGTTTTATTCATGTTGTGAGCTATGTTTTTCTTTAGGTAAATTTTTTACACACATAGTTTTCTAATGGAACACACTGTAGATGTCCCTAACATAAGACCATGGTGTGGAATGGTGGGTTGGATACCCTGAGTTGTTCTTAAGGTAGGGTTAAGTAATGGCCACCATGTTAATTGTGTAAAATCATGATCATGAATGGGAAGCATAGAATCATCACCTATAGTATTCATGGAAATCTTGGATGTTAATTCGAATCTAAGACATTGCATTTTTTGAAAATTCAAAAGATAATATTTTTCGAAGTGCAATATTAATTTCCACCCTAAGAAATAAAAAGAATGTATTTATATAAGCATGGCTCCAAAATTTATATAAAAAGTATGTACACAGGAATTAACCACATATTTTAAATCCAATTTCTAATTAGTTCAAAATTTCGAAAAGTAAACCAACACAACTATTAACAAAATAATTAAACTACAATGTATGTTATTTTCAATTAATAAAGGTTACGAAGTGTTGAAAATTCCATTTCACATCACTCCACAAAACATAGGCTATTTTACTCTTAGGAAATTATATCATTGAGTAATGCTTATTCAAAAATAAATATACAGTTTCTTTTCATATATATATATATATATTTACCAACCAGAGAAAAGACAATACACAAAATCATCCATTGATTAATTTATCATTCCTCAACTGTAAATCAAATCACTTACCTTATATACATCAACTAAATTTCCATTTAATTAATGGATTAAATTATATATAAATGGAATCAAAATTTTAACAAAATCAAATCAATTCATCCCTCTTTCTAATGTTTTCTAAACCATATTTTTATTTTTCACTCTATTAAATCAACATAAATGAATGTTTTAAAATTAAATTTCCCCTCTTTCTTTGAGATCAATATTACCATCCCCTAAATAGGTTCATTTTTTACTTAGGAACATTAAATATATTTTTCCCTTCCTTAATTATGTGCAATGAAATTTGAATTTCACTTATTATGAAAAAAATATTTAATTACATAAAAACACTGAGTTCCAATTTCTCAAAGATCAATTTTAGGATCCCAACATACCATTTTAATTAAAAATAAAATATAATTATATCATTTTCATTTAATTTGGATTCCTAAAGTGTTCTATCTCAAATGGGTAAAATTAAAACTAATCAAGTTAATAATACCCGTGTCTTAATGTTATAATATTGATTCCCTGAAAATCTTGTCACTCACACTCCATCTCGTAGATCAATAACAATAATTTTACAATTTAGTAATAAAGTTTCATAGAAATCATTTAATTTTCATATATTTATATCCAATGAATTACCCTAACTCTGACATAGTATTTTTATACTGTGAAGGGTAGAGATGAAGCTTAAGGAAAGGGTGAAATATCAAAACTATAAATTAAAAAAGAGTATTTCACGGTATTATATTTTCAAAAAAGGTTTTTTATTTATTTAAAATTTTTTATTTATATATTCCCCCACAAATGGTTATAAAATTGTTTTATTTTAACTATAATATGTATTTATTTAATAGATAAAGCTAAAAATAAAATAAATAGAAAGAACCAAATAAAAAAAGAGTCAACGAGAAAGTATTCATTTTTTAGTAGTTCATTGGAGTCTTTAATCTTTATTGATTTACTCCCAAAACTCCTCTTTTTATTTAAATATTTTTTTGTCACTAACCGAGAATTGTTATGTTGAACATTTCATTCAATTGAAAATAATTGGGTTTTGTAGGTACTTATGCATGATCATGGTCAATCTTCCAACTTATTTGACCAATCCTTGTGATAGGGATGTACTTTCTTATGTAATCTCCTTTTTAATTATTTTTTAGATATCATTTCAAGAACATTTTTATTTTAGTTGTAGGAGGAGGAGAATTTAAGGTTCACTCCAAATTTTATCTAGAGGGTCTCAATGATTTTTTTCATCAATGGGTTCTTTTTCCACAGATTATAGCTCTAGTTATTTTAAATCCACAATTTATGATTGATTTATAAAATGAAATTTCTACTTTTGAGTCATCTAATCAAGTGGATTTAGCCGCAATCCATTCACACACATAGTCCAATACCAATAAGAAATATAAAAATCCAAATGAAATAGGAAATGGTCATATGAATTCAATTCCATAGACAATATTTTTTTTCCAATAAATCAATAGTTTTTTTGGGTATTTCATATTTTATTTGGATGTTCTGCTAATAAAAGAGATGTTTAGGAATTTTTTGGAATAAAATATTATTTTTTAATGATGTAAGAAAAAAACAAGATTATAAAATATTCCTAGCAATTTATTGAGGTCCAAAATTTCCTCTAAATGATTGAGTTTGAAAAAAAATTCTTTCTTCTTCGTGAATAAATATTCAATTGGTTTGATCAATTTATATTTTTAATATATATTTTTCCTCCTACATTATTTTCTAGATTCATATTATAATTAAGTAGATTGGTGTTTAGAGAAGAAATAAGGTACATATTCAATGACTAAGAAGTTCACTATGTAAGCATACCTAGGTACATACGATAATTTGTATAGTTTCTCACCAAGAAAATAATCATTTAATCAATTCATTGGAACTGGTTCAACCTCTTCAGTGTGTGTTTGGATACTTAAGTGGGCAGCCATATTAATTTCATATCACGTCTTGTCTTTAATCTTAAGGTCAAATGCTTGCAGCCAGAAAATTCATCTTACAATTCTAGGATTTATATCAACCCCATTGATAAAATATCTTGAAGCTTAATGATAATAATAAATAATTTTCATATTATTAAAAGATAATAACTAAATTTTTCTATATCTAAAACAACAAAAAAAACCCTTCTCTGTTTTGGTGCAGTCGATCTGGGCAGTGTCCATGGTTTGTGACATACAAGCTATCACTCTTTCAATATTATTAATCATTTTTATAGCACGGATCCTACATTTCAATTAGAATCAACACATATTATATTAAAAGAGTGAATCTAGTTTAGTGAAAATATTATATGGGTTGTGGTTGATCATTCATTAAAATTTTCAATGGTTGTCATACATAAATCAATAATTGAAAATTCAGATTATTTCTTGAGTAATTTATTTAAGGGAAAATAATTTTTTTAAATCCCCTAATGAATCTACATTAAAATCCAATGTTGTAAAAAATAATCTAATTATTATCATAGTGGTGGGAAGGGTTATTCTCTAAATGATATCAACATTGGCTGCATCTACTTCAATTCCATCATTATGAATCAAATTATCCATGAAATTCACTTTTTCTTTTATAAAATGTATTTTTCCAATTTTAAAAACTAGTTTTATATTAATATATATTAGTAATAACTTTCTAAAACTCATAAAATAAAATAATTTGAAAGTTCCATACATAGTCAAGTCATCAAGGAATAGGTTTAAACAACTCTTTAATAATGTCTCTGCTGATATGTGGAATGTATCCTTGAAAGGAACTAGAGAATTTTAGATACCGAAAGTAATCCATTAGTAGAAAATCGTGTTGAATAAACATTTTAAGGAGGTATTATCTTAGTAATAGGGTTCTTTGAGAAATTTAAAATATCCATAATAAAATTAAGGAAGAAATAATTACCTTTTTTATCTATTCTTCTTATCATTTGTTATATAAATCATATGGGTAAATGTTCTTTTATGGTCACATTGTTTAATATAATATAGTTGATAAAAAATCTCCAACTATACAGGACTTGGGTAGGTACCAATTCAATATTTTTATTTCTCCCAATTTTTTACCAGTTTTTTGACAATGTGAATAGGACTCACCAATTAGAAATCTGAGATAGGAAAAATAATTTTAGATTTAAAGAGTCTCCCTACTTCATTTTTTTAACTTTAAGAATGTTGAGTTGATCGTCCTCTAGGGTTATCCCACAAACATGGATCCTTCTTCCAATAAAACTTTTATATATGTTAGGGGTAAGGACAATTATGGTGATATATCCTAATGTTCATTCTATAGACTAAAAATTATTTATTAGTATGTTCAACAGTTTTTACATGGTTATGGTGTATGTTATCGAAAATAATCATTGTTAGGTTGATATTTTTATAAAAGAAATCATATTTTAAATACTAGTGTAGAAAATTATTGACATGAGAAAACATGTCCCCAAAATTTTCCAAATGATCTAAAAAATGGTATAAGTGCATAACCCATTTCGTAAGATTTGATTTGGCAGTTCGTAGGGCCCAATGGAGTTACAAAATAAAAGTTATGGACATTTGAAGTTGGGCTGGAAAATAGGTTCGTGGAGACCATTTGCGAAGCTCCCTCCATCACGGAGTAAGGAGGCAGGATGCTCTGTGAAATCCCATGACATACATAAGAAGACGCAAATCAAGGAAGTGGGATGCTACGCGAACCCCTTTTACGTTAGCAAGTTGCCGTAGAGCATGGAGGTGAGATGCTCCGAGAACCCCTTTGACGTTCGTGTGTCACCACAGAGCAAGGAGGAAGGATGCTCCGCGAACCCCGTTGAGGTACGCGAACCCACCGCCGAGCAAGCTCAATCCTCATGCCGAGAAAGCTCTGCTTTGAGGTACCCCTTTCCTATAAATACCCAGCACACCCCCATTCACCATACAGTCACTCCGCCCCTTGGATGGCCGATCTCCCAGTTTGCGGAGCTCTGATTTCCGTCGCGAAGCGGATCTACGAGCCCATGCTTCACGAGCATCTTCTTCACATTGCTGCTCCATGAGTCCATTCTCTGAAAGCAGCTTCCTTCACAAAGCTCCTCTGTGAGTCCATGCTCCGTGAGCTACTTACTTCGTGTTGCTACTCCATGAGTCCATGCTCCGCGAGCAGCTTCCTTCGCATTGCTGCTCCGTGAGTCCATGCTCTGCGAGGAGCATCCTTCACGATGCTGCTCTGCGATTCCATGCTCTGTGAGTCCCTGCTCCGCAAGACCCCATTTTCCATGAGAACCATTGCTCCGCGAAGATACTTTGTGAAGAACTATCCTTTTCGATGCTCCTATATTCGCGCCCGCTGGTCCATAACACGGGGGCTGCACCCTTGCACCCCTACTCAGGGTTAGTGCTAGGCTGTGGCCTTGACCCTTTTCTACTGTCACCGACCCCCATGAAAATATTATAGTCGCTCTGTGAACTTTTCGGTCTGGGATGTCGGTATTTTCCATTTCTCCATTATGCCCACCCACCATCCACCTATGGAATACCATGATTTGAGATACTCCTCCGCACACCACAAAACACCTTGAGTCTAGATATTCCTATTGTTTCGTTTCCCATGTCATCAGTTGTGATTCTCATCATAAATTCCCGGAGTACCTTGAGTCGAACCATTCCTCAAGTATCTCATCCAAACCCCATAACTTGGCTCATATGCCATGTAGAACCAGAAAGGTCTGCCCTTGCGTAAGTCCCAACACCATCCATTGCTAGGCACCTTATGCCAACAGTCTTATCTACATGACTATAAACTATAGTACACCCTATATAACAAATGTAGGATTCCTCTTTCTCCAAGTAAGATATGCCTTATTCTCCAATCATGAGATTCCAATAGTCCTATTTACATGACTATAAACTGTAGTACACCATATATAAAAAATATAAGATGCCTCTTTCACCAAGTAAGTGATGCCTTATTCTCCAAGAATGAGATGACAACAGTCCTATCTACATGACAATAAAATATAGTACACCCAATATAAAAAATATTTGATGCCTCTTTCTCTAAGTAAGAGATTCATTTTTCTCCAAGAATGAGATGCCAGATGTCCTATCTACATGACTATAAACTGTAGTATACCTTATTTAAAAAATTTAGGATGCCTCTTCCTCCAAGTAAGAGATTCCTTATGCTCCAAGGATGAGATGCCAACAGTCCTATCTACATGACTATAAATTGTAGTTCTCCCTAAGTTCCTAACATAGTATTCCTCTTGCTCCCAATAAGTGATGCCTTATTCTCCAAGCATGAGATGCCAATAGTTCTCCCTACATGAATATTAACTGTAGTACTCCCTATATTACAAACATAGGAGGCCTCTTAGTCAATATAAGAGATGACTTATGCTCTAAGAATGAGATTCCGAAAGTCCTCTCTACATGACTATAAATCATAGTACACCCTACGTGTCAAACATACGACACCTCTTTCTCCAAACAAAATATGCCTTATGCTCCAAGAATAAGATGCCTAATGCCATGATTACAGTGGCATAATTTCAAGAGCGTTGGAATCCGTTCAAACATTCCATCACTCCAACTCACTCTTTGTGTATCCTTTATTCAGATATTCACCCACTTCCATGTCTAATGGGAACCCCTAACCGCCTGGTCCCATTCTACCTCATCTCACCTACCGTTTTGGGCCAACACCCCGGAATACTTTGGACGAGACTTTGAGTTAGTTCATGTGTTTCAAACACGGTCAACAGTCGACCCTCATTTTTCTATCCCTGTTTTAGGCTAATGTGATATGGATGCTATGTTTCGAACACGGTCAATAGTTATCCTTTATCACCACGCCACCCTCACGACGTTCCGAATGTCGGGCATGTGATTCACACTTTTAATCTCCCTTTGTTTGGACTGATTGCAACACCCTTGTCTTTATCCCTCTTTTGCGCCAGCGCATAGGTGAAGGCCTCAACCCACCAGTGGGTTGGGATGCCCTCATGGCCAGACATGTGGAAGACATTATGGGAATATTCCACGAGTAAGCCCCATATAACAATGCCGCTTCATATTAGCACCCGGGCAGCTCCCTTGCATAATCCCCATTCAACATTGTCGCTCCATAGTGGAACATGGGCAACTTCCATACGTAAGCCCCATGGAAAATTGTCTCTCCATTGAGGCACTCGGGAAGCTCCCTTGTATAAGCCCCATTCACTATGGCCACTCCATAACAGCACCTGGGTAGCTACCATGTGTAAGCCCCATGCACAATTTCCGCTCCATTGTGGTACCCATGCAGCTTCCTTGTATAATCCCCATCCAACATAGTCGCTCTATAGTGGCACCTGCATAGCTTCCTTACATAATCCCCATTCATAGTTGCTACACATAGAGGCAGTCGGTCAGCATCCTCGCATAAGCCCCATCCACCATTGTCGTGTCGTAGCGGCACCCAGGAAACATCCTCGCGTAAGCCCCATCCACCATTGCTGCTCCATAGCAGCACTTGGGGAACTTCCTTGCGTATTCCACATCCACCATTATCACTCCATAGAGGAACTTGGGCAGCTTTTTTGCATAGGCCACATCCACCATTTCCACTCTATAACGGCACCCAGACAGCTTCCTTGTGTAAGCCGCATCCTCCATTTCTGCTCCATAGCATCACACGGGAAAATTCCTTGCGTAAGCCCCATGCACCACCCTTCATTGAAGCACCTTTGTGCTGAGATTGTCAGGTCCTTGTTGCCTCTTATTTCTCACACCGAGCACGACTCACATGGGCTTAGAGTAGTAAGCATCGACCAGGACATCCCCTACAGCTAGCCTAGATTGTAAGTCCCACATACCCCACCTGAACTATGTGGACTTTGATCCTTGCCCAGGCAAGGTACGTATGAAGCCTCTGTGTAGTTCAAGCCCAACACCCGGTCACTCTGACCCCCCTTCACGTCGGTTCACCAACACACCTGAACTACGAGGTCTTTGATCCTTTCCAAGGTGAGGTACGTAGGAAGCCTCCCTATGGTTCAATCCCACCATCCATTGGTCCTTATGACCCCATTCACGTCGGTTCACCAACACATCAGGTGGCCTAGAGTGTAATCCCCACACCAATGCCTGAACTACGAGGTCTTTGATCATTGCCAAGGCAAGGTATGTAGGAAGTCTCCCTATGGTTCAAGCCCACTGTCCATTGGTCACTCTGACACCCCTTCATGTCGGTTCCCCCACACACCTAAACTACAAGGTCTTTGATTCTTTCCAAGGCTTGGTACGTAGGAAGCTGCCCTGAGGTTCAAGGCCACCTTCCATCGGTCGCTCCGACACCCTTCACGTCAGTCCACATACACACCTAAACTACAAGGTCATTGATCCTTGCCATGATGAGGTATGTTGAAAGACTCCTTGAGGTTCAAGCCCCTCATCCATTGGTCGCTTTGACCCCCTTCACGTCAGTTCTCCAACACCTTGGGCCACCATAGAGCGTAACACACAAATTCCCCCATATCCTGAACTACGTAGACTTTGATCCTTAATAATGTAAGGTATGTAGGAAGCCTCCATGAGGTTAAAGCCCAACACAAAGCAGTTCTGACTCCCTTTACATAGGTTCTCCAATCAACCATCCCGATCTATGTGGACTTCGATACATGATAAGGTAAGGTACGTAGGAAGCCTCCAGAGGTTCAAGCCCAACACCCATCAGTCCCGAACATCTTTACGTCTTTTTCCCACCACATCCTGAACTACATGGGATTTTATCCTTGTCCCATAGACATGGTATGAAAGAAGCCACTATGAGGTTCAACCCTCATCTAGAGGTAAGCCATTGTGACCCCATCCGACAATAATCCATTGTGACCCCATCCACCAGTAAGCCTTTGTTACCTAATCCAGTAGTAAGCCATTTTGACCCCATCCAGCAGTATGCCGTTATAGCCCCATACGACAGTAAGCTGTTGTGATCCCATCAGGTGGTAAGCTGTTGTGCCTCCATTCAGCGGTAAGCCTTTGAAACCCCAAATCGGTAGTAAGCCATCGTCAGATGAACTACGAGGACTTTGATTCCCTGCCATGGGGATACATAGGAAATATCTTCGAGGATTAAGGCCAACATTACAATCACCTTCACGATGGTCCCATATCATTCCCCCTCCACTTCATTCAACTCTCCACCATCCATCTTGATTCTCACCCATGCCGCCACATCCCGGTGGGATCATGTCATCCACCTCCTCACTGCTCCTAGACGTACTTGGCCTACTTTCCATGGGTAAGCCGGAACATGTATCTGGGTCGTTGTCCACAATTTACACCCGGCATCATCAACCCTTCGAACTACGTGGGTTTTGATCCCTGTCATCATTACAGGGTACGTAGGAATCCTCCCTGAGGTTCAATACTAGTCAATGGAAAATGTTGGCGTCCCACCATTCTGGGGTGCACACTCCCTGATCAGCCCTCAGTGGTGTCAAGATATGCCTTCACAGTGTGACATCTTCCCTTTATGGGTCACACCATCTTGGGTCTGCTTTTATTGAGTGTTCTGATTCATCCACCTTGTTAACCATCCAGGTGTTCCATCATAGAGATGTACCAATCTTATCGTTTTGTATGGGACATTATGATCACCCTCATTTCTTCTCCACAAGATGTTAAACTTGCGGCCTGCCTCATGTTAAACATGAGATTCCTGAAGAAAACCTCAAAAGACATGCCTTTAGCGTAACCGTCTCTGTAAGATGTTAAAATCGCGGCATACCCTGTTTTAAACATGGGAAGTTGAGGAAAACCTTAGAGACATTCCTCTGGCATAAGATTCCCCATGACTAACATGGGATGCATTGGGTTATGTGCCCTTTAGATGCCCTCTTATGAGGAAGAATACAAGTTCCCCAATGTCCACACATCCCAATATGCCCCGACATTCCTGATGTTACTGTCTACTCAGAACAAAGGTTTCTACCATGTCAAGACCCCATGGAATGTCTTGATGAAAGTAGTGTAATTAACCAGTATCCACAAAGATATGGCACCAGGAACGAGAATCAAGAACAATGACTTAATCATTAAGGGAGACCCGGATGAGGTAACGATTTCAGAGGAGGAATCCATGGAAGGAAAAACCGACAACCCATCATACTGTTTCGATCTAGGAGAAAACTTCCATGAATAGGGAATGGATTCTGGCTACCTTTGGATAGCAGCAATGTAGGGCAACAAACAGCACCACCGTCCCCCAATGAGACGGACGAGCGCGCCCTAACAAAAGCATCAGAAACAAAATATTAGTCCAAATTCAGGGGTGGATTCGAGAGATGTTTTAATTTTAATATTCTCTAAACTTGTCAAATACACATTCAATAAATATTTATTAGAATCGAATTTTATAAACTAATCAAATTAATTTTCATAAATTTCATCAAATTGATTAATAATAGAAATATTCTCTAGATTGAGATCAATTTTAAAAATTATTTCATCAAATTGGTTGGGTATTTCAAAATATTATTTTAAATTATTATGTCATCAAAAATGTCAATTTCCTCCCTAGAGAGAACATGGTTTTCATAAAATTTACGGTGTAAATAGAAAATTTTCATGTGGATGATTCATTGAATCAAGAATATTAAAATCTATTATCTCCCCACAAAAGTTCTGGGAAATAGTTCCCTTACTGATATTATTGATGGTTTTGGAATTCACTAAGATGTTTCTTCCTAGAGTAATGGGTGAATGGTTCTTATGTTTGACATCATCCTTGATAAGAATATAGAATTCAATAGAAAATTGGTAAAATTTTACACGTACAAAAAAATCTTCAAGAACACCTACCTGATAGTCAGTGGCTCTATTAGAAAGTTGTATGCCCACATATATGGGTTTATGTTCTCCCATCTATAAAAAAAGAATAAAGGGAATAGGTAATTTCGTTTATGTAAGCTCCCAAGTCACACAATGAATTATAAAAAGTGATTTCACCAAATGTCCATGTAGTATAAAAATTACTTTGATGTTGGATTTTTTTGGGAATTTAATGGGTTATAATAGAAATAAAATCTTTTCAAGTGATACCTCTTCAATACCTTTTTATATCCTTGTAAAAGTGCTAATGAATTTAATGAATTTAACATATCTTGGAATCTATTGAATAGATTATAGAAGGGGGATTAAAATTACCACATTTGTTTATACTTCCAACATCTCATGTTGAAATTATTCTATAGCACACAAGTATTTTTATGAAATTGTTTTTTAAAAAATTTGATTTCATTGATAGCTTACATTGCCCACAATAGATAATTTAGATGAACTATGAAATATTATATGTCTATAGTAACGTAGATGTTAAATTGGTGGGAATAAATATTTATAAATATATTTTTAAAACATAAAGGCCCAACTAAATATAAATTTATTGGTATGTGATTTTAAAAATGATCACATGATATTTTTTCAAAAGACCCTTTAATCTTAAAAAATAGGTTTCCTTTAAAAATGTCATATTCCAATTTTTTCAGTTAATATTAATTTCTATAAGGTCGAGTAAACTAATTTTAAAAAATTAATTTAATTTTTTAATTTACAATTTCAAATTTATATGCAAATAAATTTTTTCTTATTTTTATAAAAATGTTTATTTTTTAGGGAATAGTGAAAATACAGATTCTTATTGAAAATTTTATTTTAAATAAAATTATTTATAATGTAAAATATATTTTGGATTTGTTTTAAATATTAATATTTTTTGCAATATTTAAAATAACCTAATTATTGTTTTTAATATGATTTTATACATGAATTTCTTATAAAAACATTTTATGTTTAAAAATTGATATTTTATGAAAAAAATGTTTTTCATTACATTTTTTCAGTTATAAATTATAATAAAGTATGAAATTATATAATTTGAATTATGATAAATAGATACCAAATTAGTATTCTAGAGTTTCAAATATATTAAATAGTTCCCTTTTATATTTGGCCATTAAAAATAGTAACCTTGGTAATTTTTGCGACCACTATAATGGGTAAATTTGGTAATTTAGAATAAAAATAAAATGATAAAGAGTATAAAATGATCCTTAACATTGACCATATTTTATTTTATGATGTTATATAAACCATTAACACTTATTTATGTACATTTAGTGGTTTAATGGTCATTATTCCATGAAAAGTAATTATATATTATTTAAATAAAAGAAGTCACAAAATGACACTTTTTGTGTCTAAAATATCTCTTATGTGTCCAAATAGAGAAAAAGTATTCTATTAATAAATATTGGTGCCCATTTTTAACTAAAATAACATATTATCATGATATAAATTTATTTATGTCTTTTTGGGAAACATGGATGAGATTACAATGTTTATAACATTATATTTAATAAAAATTCAATGATACCACATTCATCTTTTATATGCAATAAAAAATTTAATATAGGGTCATTTAGAGAATATAGGTGACTGAAGATATTCGTTTTAAATATTAAATATTTATCTATATATTATAAATTTATTTATATTTTGTAGTAAAGAAATATTTACCTTAAAGTTTCAAAAATGTTTATGAAGTAATTATTTTATCAATGGAAATATCAAATAAATTTTAATAAAAATATTAATAAAAATATTCTTTTGTAAAAATTAACATGGAAGACGAATTATCTATATGACCTTTACAACAATCGTATATAATAAAACATATTTATTGATGTCATATTTTTTTCTAGAAATGTTTAAATGTCAATGTAATGAACAATTTCATAATTAAAAGTAATAATATTTTATCAAAATAAAATTTTATTAAATTATTTAAAAATACTAAAATATATTTAAAAATAAATTTTGGTTATAATATAGTATAAATTTTTATAAATTTTCCATTTAAGGTCTAATTGACCTTAGATAAGTAAAATTACATCATTTCAATGTTGTAAAAGTTGTAATTGTAGTTAAAATTAAAATATATTAAGTAATTGTTAATAAAAATGATAGTGTATTAAATACAACAGAACATGAAAAAAATATATTTATTTAGGATATTATTACTTTATAATATCTATTATTCAAATCCATCTCCATTTTTTGTAATTTTCATACAAAATGATTTTATTATAATTTAATATTTTGGGAAATTCCAAAAGTGCCCCACACTTTAATTATTAAAGTACTCCCCCAACCTCACTTATTCCCATCTCTTTGATCCATCTATATCAATCATAACCTAAAAATTTATCCTATAATCATATCATGAATAATTATATCGGTGCATGTATTCTCAAAAGACAAACCCTAGATCCCTTTCGACGATATCCAAATAAGATGTTTTGAAGAAGATGTAATACCTCTAACCGATCATTTTCTTTTTCTACCCCCCTTACCTACTATAAATATATTTTGGTTATAATAAACTTATATATTATGTATCAAAAATGTTTTAAAATATTATTATTATTATGAAAACACCATTTTACACCCACCTTCCCATCATATAATAAGTGAAAGTATAACTTTTGCATACCAACCGCTTACCATCTCCACATAGCGATGCTATTCATTTTTCACCACCATTATATATGGATGGGTATTATGATGGGAATAGTGATTTTATATGATATTATATATATTATTTTTCCTCTTTAATTATAATATTATTTAGACTATATCTCAAATAATTTTCTATAGAAACGATAATGTCACTTGTACGTACGTATTGAAAACCATCTTTGTGATGTGATGTGAATCGTTTTCCCTTAAATATCACATTTTTGATAATAAGATTAATTTTATGAACATATATTTTATATAAAACATGATGATGATTTTTTTAAAGGGGTATTATTTTTTTAATTTTCTTTCATACTATAGATGAAAAATGGAAATGACGTTCATGAGGGCGTATGGCCTACCCTTTGCATGAACGGTGTCATTCATTTTTCTGTATCTATTTTTTATAAATAATTATACCTTTTTATATAATTAAGATATAATATTTTCAAAATATTATTAAAATTATGGATATTAAGGGTCCATGATCAATGTATAATGACATGGACTACCAAACTAAAACATTCTTGGAAAACAAACCTATTATCACCATAAACAGTGATATCAAAAAACAATTATTAATTAAATGGTGATAATATGTTAAAAATAAATAATACATTGAATTATTTAATTATGGCTATTTAATAGATGTATAATGTATTTGTATTTATTATATAGGAGGTTTTAACATGAAAAAATAACAAAAAGACTTGAGGTAATTTAATTCATAACTCAGTTTCCATTCATGGGATTAAACTATTTTTTCATAGATTATGTCATTATAAAATTTTGTGTGAAATGAATTTTGATTATATTTTTTAATTTCCACTTTAATTATGTGTATTTATATAAAATACACATATTCAATTCATTTTATTAATTCACACTTCAATGATATGATATTTGTAAAAGTTAATTTCATAGTATCATTATTAGTCGAGATTGTTTATATATGGGTATCAATTGGGGAATACTTCTATTACATATACTTATATACTAACAATTTTTTCAAAAAATATTTTCTACAAATATTATACTATTTTATGGTTAATTTTACCCCAGTGATAGTTTTTTTACTAAACAGTTTCATTGGATTATTTTTTTTTCATTTTTCTAATGAGGTAATTTCGGAATTTTCATAAAATAATACAAAAAAAGTTTTTTTTACTTTTATGGAATGTGATAATGTTCCATCTTTCATGACACCATAATTCCATGAATCTTCCATTACATTATTTCAAGTTTATTTTCAAAGAAAATGCATTGTTTTATAAATCTGTGACATTTCACATAGAAATGTTTTATAAAGTTAAAATGTTAATTTTTAAGAATTATTTTAATAGATGTTTCAAAATTATTTTCCATCTAAAATAACAATTTTTTGTTACTTATTCTATTTGGGGGTTATTATTCATGGATAATATCATTATTATTTCTATAGTTGTTTTAGGAATCCCATTTCTTTTTCATATGTTATTTTATGATTAGATGGTTATCAAACACATTTTTATATAGGTTATGATATGATAAATGATTTATATTCTTATGGAATACATACATATAGTTTTTATTGTGGTATTGGTGGGACTTATATCACACTCTAATACATTATATAATGATTTATATATCATGGGATTATCAAGACTAGAATATGGAGAGAACTCGGATCATTAAGGGAATTCTTCCACCATAATAGTATTGGGAGAGGTTGTTAACTACTATGATGGTTTGGGGAGTATACCCATTCCACTATTAATGTCGTGGAACAAAGAATTTACTACTAAGGAAATTATTTTCAATGATTATCTATTTTCCACAATTCCATGTTTTATTCCAATTCTATTTTCTCTTGGAAAAGGATCCACTATGATTTATTACCTATTAACTATAATGATTTCTACCATAACTCAATATTATGATATATAAAATATTGGGTTTTTTATATTATGTTGTGATTAGGTTTTCATATCCTTATACTCAAGTTTTGTTTGATATCTCTATTTTATACCCTTACAGAGAATCTATGATCTATTTTTTTCATATTTCTTCTCATTAGGATATAAAAAATGGTTTTAGTATGTATTCCAATAATGTGTACTAAGTGGGAAGATCAATGGGGGAAAAACTCAGGATCATTCACCAAACATTTATATTTTCATCAATGTTTTCATGGAAGGAAATCTATTATGGTCCTTTGGAATGTGTTTTATTATTGTAATGAATATTCATCTAAAATGATTTAATATAAATTTATGCAAATACCGAGTTGTTATAGTTGGTATCATTGAATCGGTTATTGTAAACCGTTGTAATCTATGATGATAAAATCATAGTAAGATCCCTAAGGATAAGTCTAAGAATAGGTTAAAATCCTACAGTTTTTGTAAAGATCATGAATAGAATAGGATTAAAGCTAAGATGTAATATATTAAAATGTAATTTACCATGATTATGTTGTAACACCCTAATCTTCCATTTTTTCCCTTTGAATAATGCAATAGCTTGCATTGTATGCAACTTCGAGATTCTAACACACCACCACCAATCAAACTAGCCATTTTGAATAAAAATACCAACTTTTTGAAATTTTATAAATTTTATTTTCAAAATGGACTTAATTATATAATTCTGAATATCGAAATTAGCTTAGGGTTATTTTTTGGTATTTTTCTAAAATATTTTTATTTTTGATTAATAGTGAAAAACACTACGTTATTGGTTAAAAATGACTTTTTATTTCAATAATTGTTTATTTTATTTATATTTATTTTATGTTAAAATAAATACATAACACATATATAAGTTTTAAGTATTTTATGGGATTCATTTTATAATAATTTTAGATATATAAAAATTTTATTGAAATTTTACCGTCTTTTACCCACCTCTTGGGAGCATTTGCAAATTTCCATAAATCATAATTTTATTGATTATATTAGTTGAATTAAAAAAATTCAGAGACATGGTAAATATTAGTAAGTAAAATTTGGGTCGAAAATATGAAAATAATATTTGGTGAATATTAACTTTTGACTGTTATTTACCACGGTTAAAAACAAATAGGGTAATTAAGGGTAAAAATGATATCATAATTATCCTAACACATGTCCTAATTCTATTTGATAAATATAATCCGACAAAAATATCCTTAGGAATAAAATATGAACCCCTTTGGTCCACTTGGATTTGATTAATAAATTTATTATTATTTTATTTAAAGAAGAGTTAAAAGAGTTAAATTCAATGTTTAATAACTAACATGTTTTTAATATAGGGTTAAAAACAATAAAAATTATAATATAAATATTTATTAGTAATATATAAATATTTACTACATAATAGTATCTTATTTAAAATTTTTAGACATTAAATAATTTAATTTATTTATGACACACTAGTGATGCAGTAATTACCTTAATAATGAAATATTAAATTAATTGTTATTATAAATATTCAAATAAATGTAAATTGAGACTTATGATGATTTAAACTAATTTTATACGTTAATATGAAATGTTAGGTTTGATTAAATAAAATTCATTCGAAGTGATAATGTTTTTATGAATTTCATAAAAATAAAATACTAAATAGTGTCGAAATTAACATAATTATGTTTTTTAAAAAATATTGTATTTTTAATTATTATAATATTCCAAAAATCTAAGTTTCAGAAAAAGGAGTTAATGAAGGTTATATATATTAATAATTAACCACATTAGGTTCCCTTTTCTTTTTATAATAAGTTTATAAACCATATATTATACAAATACAAAGCGAAATGGTAAATGTCAACCTATTTAACTAAGAGTTATATATAAAAGATAAAGTCAATATGGTGACCTAAACCTATCCAAAAACTATTATTTGAGATATTTTAGACCCATACCCACCTTAATCTTTAATTAAATCATTTATAATTCATTAGTAACTAAAAATGATTTTATTATAAAATAATATTTCATGCTTTTCCTAAAGTGACCCTCACCTCTCTAATAAAAGGGTACATCCACTTATCTTAATTTAACACAGCCAAAGCCCTTTGTCTCAGACAACCCATAACCAAATATACTCCCAAATGTCATTACGTAATCCTATATGCCTTACTTGGTTCAAAAATCCAATCTAAGGAGCCCTTTTGATCAAATCCATAGGAAGAACCCGAAGAAGATATAAATATTTCATCACCTCTTTCAAGTTCTTTTTTTCTCCAACTTCCTATTTCTTTGTTGTTTCAATTTTAAAATAATATCTCCAGTATCATATATATATCTTGATGTTAATTTAAAAATGGTAAAACCATATTCATTATTCTATCCATCACATGAATGACAATGTCACCATATGTGCGTACATATGGCTTACCATCTCCACGTCGTGGTGTATTTTGTTATTCAAACACTTCATTATTTGGATAGATATAATAATGAGAATAAATGATGTAAATAATAAATATTACATGTTAATGATTATTTATATATGATATACTATCCAATAACATCTGATTTAACCATCAATATAATGATATTGTCGCCCGTGTGTAAGTAAGGATTACCGTCTCCACGAACGCGATGAGATTAATTCCCCATCATAATCATTCAATAATAATTTTCATTTTTGGATTAAAAATTATGTTTATGAACATAATATCATTATGCATATGAATCAAATATATCATATCCACAAAAAACATGACTTACATAACCAATCATGCAATGATAAATGAATTAGTTAACACCCAAAATGATGATAGAACTAAAATATTATTAATAAGGAAATATTATTAAATCATATATGGTATCATATTTATGTATATGATTATTTTATAATTAAATTACAATGTTTTGAGTATTATACAGGAGGTTAACATACCATCAACTAAAGAAAAGTACAAGGTAAGGGTTAATATCACAATCTCTTCATTATCCGAGGTTGTTTTTACGTATGTATCTATAAGGACCTCTTTATTATCCACATCAATGATTCTTAAAAATGTATTCCAAAACATTTATACTATTTACTAGAATACGGGTTAAAGTCATTTATACCCTTTTTGACTTTTTATAAAATGGTTTTAAAGGATTTTTTTGGTCGCTTTCCAAACAAGTTACTTTATGACCTTTTCGACAAAATTAATGTAAGAATGTTATTTTAACTTATACTGAGGGTGTGGTTATTTTCCACCATTATATAATCATAAAAGAATACCATACAATATTTTTAGAATATTTTACAAATAAATGTTTTATTTTTTAATTATTTGACAATTAAATGATTTCAAAATTGAAAGAGGTATTTATTCCAAATAGTTTTTATTTCATCAATATCAACATCCTTTAATGGATTTTATACATATTTGAAGTTTATTTATTATGATACAAATCTTCCATATTGAATTGATAGTTTTGTGATATTTTTGAATGTGGATGTGTTATTTTGACACCATTCATGGTTTATGGATAATGATTTGACATTTCTTATGCAAGTTTTTAAACAAATGTTTATGTTATGTTTAAAACTTTTCATATGAGGAATGCATTAGACTTAGTAAGTAATGTGTGGAGCCCTCTATTTATCCTCGATGCATCGGTAGGTCCCATGAGACGAACTAGTGTCTTTGCACAAGGCCTTGACAAAATATTATTTGTAGTCTTGTCACAAGGCCTTGACTATGTGGTTATGAAGTCTCACATTATGCATTCCATCATTATGAATGTAGCTATAGATATTGTATGTGATTATTCAACTAGTAGAATATCCATGTGAATAAGTATATGGAATAATTATATTTTATATTTGCCATATTATGCTAAAGTGTATGTTTAAGAGGATTTTTTGGTCTTATACATAGACTTAATTGTTTATGATTTTTATGAAATTTTCCGCTATATTGTTATCCTTACTGAGAAACTGAGATCACCCCTTTCTATCATTTATTTTTTCCAGGATGGGATGAAGTATATTATGATTGACCTATAGGGATTTTCTAAGGATATAAGTGTGTTCAAAATAGCAGAAAATGTTGTTGATGTTTTTATTTCATGATGTAATGTAAAACTTATGAATGTATCTATTACATAAAAGGCTAATAAACAGATCGGTCTTTTAGAACATGATTTCTTGTATCATTCCCAAGTTATGAAATAATTCACCGAATTTGGTTTACTAGGGTTGGGGTGTTACAGTTGGTATCATAGGAAGTTTATTACAAACCCTGGAAACTAGATTTAGATAACCTCTGATTAGAGCACATTACCCTAAGATAGACATTGAGAATTGGTATAGAATAACTTCCTAGAATTATGGTAATGTAGTGATTTTGAGTATTTTCCTAGAATACATCACTGCCTTGATACGAGAAGGTAGAGGTGGATCTGGAATAGATGTACCTAGGAGTGATAAATCCAACAAGGAGTTTTGGGCTTGACCTGGTATATCATGGTACATGACAACATACCTTTATGCACTCTTGGTTATGAAACTTCTGGGGAATATTCATAGGATAATTCACATTTTCTTTATAAACCATTATGATTGACTTATGAGTATATACGTCCTCAATGATTTTTTTATTATTATGGATTATATCCATAAATTTCTCAATTTATGTAAACTGTTTTACAAGTTTTGAATTATGTATTGCAATTCATAATCAAATCTAGTGTATGCCATTGGTTAGAAATGGAGCCTAGTGGAAGGAATGTAAACTGTATCAACGCATGCAATCTATGTTGGTATTTCCCTCCTACTCAAGATAATTTTAGTGGAACTAGTGATTGACTAGTGTTGATCAGCTTATCACCATACTGGGACAAATCACTCAGGTTATGAATAATAACCATACCCATATGGAGCACCCTGATCCACAACACGGAGGATCAATGTTTGACCACTTCATGAGGCAACAACCACCAACATTAAATGGGAGTACAAATACAATAGTATCTGAGAAATAGATAATTTTCTTAAAGAAAATATTTCAAGCTGTGGGGAGTAGCGAAAGGGAAAATGTTTTCATGGCAGTTTATCACCTCACAGGAGATGCAGATCAATGGTGGGCATTAATCCAAAACAAAAAGGAAGATGAAGAAGTATCAAACATTTAATGGAGGATGTTTAATAATATTTTCATAGAAAAATACTGTCCTCATGAACATCGAGCAGATATAAAAAGACAATTTATGAGACTAAGGCTAATGGAGGATGAGAATGTCACAAAGTATGAGTATAACATTACATGGTTATCAAGGAATGATGAATATTATACACGTAACCCAACGAGTAAGATTGATAAATTCTTTGATGGGTTAAAACCATTTCTCCATTGATCATAAGTCTCACAATACTTCTCATTGTATGAAGATATTGTCTCATGTGGTATCAAGATAGAAAAGGGATTCTCTAAGTCATATGACTTCAAAGAAGAGAAAGTGAAGAAGGGATCTTCTAAACACTCTATAAATGGAAATATGGGGAGTAAGGTAAAGGTGGAATATCAATCCTTCAGTAAATATGGGAAGAAACACCCCGGTACTTTCCTGAAGGGAATGAGAGTTTATTACAAGTGTCGTGAAAAAGGCCACCAAGCACCTGATTGTAAGGGGAATAAAGAGGTTATCAATTTTGAATGCTACAATTTTAGATAAAGGGAGAATTATGACAATGAATTTTCTAAGCGCCAAGGGAAATTACCTCAGAAAAAGGCCAGGGGAGAAAGTCCATGCTTATGCGATCACTACTGCTGAGTTTAAAGCTCCGAAATATGTGTCGACAGGTAATTTAATGGTTTCCTCATGTTTATCTAAGGATTTATTTGATTTTGGATTATTTCATTGTTTCATATCTTCCCATTTTTCTAAGAAAATTAGATATTTTTAATTTTACTTAATAATGGAGTTGTCAGTCAAAACCCTTAAGGGAAGTATCATCACAATAATGTTTGGTGAATCAGTTAACATTAAGTCATATAAATGTTATTTTTCTGCTGATATCATCATCAAACCCATGATTGAATTTGATATTATCCTTGGAATGTATTGGCTTACAGACCATGATGCAAAATTGTATTTTAAGAAGAAGGAGGTTATAATTTTCGATGATGATAAGGAGTACCTTATCTTTAGAAAAGAAACATCACCACCTGATTCTTTTCTAGATCCACCCCAGTAGCTTTACTAAATTAAATTTTTGGGGAGTAAAAGAATGGAATTACTATGGGTGAGGAATATAATTTTTGAATAGAGGACGTAACTATTGTGCGAGAATATGTTGATGTGTTTCCAGAGGATTTACCAGGACATCCTCCAGAATGAGAAATTGAGTTTTCCATTGATTTAATTCCTGGTCCAAGGCCCATATCAAAGACCCCATATAAAATGGACACTATGTAATTAGTTTAACTAAAGAAAAAAATAGACTAATTGAGTAAAATAGGATTTATTCACCCTAGTTATTCTCCATGGGGAGCCCCTGTCCTTTTGGTTAAGAAGAAAGGTCGATCTATGAGGTTGGGCATTGACTATAGAGAGATCAATGCTTTAACAATAATGAACTAGTATCCCCTACCACACATTGATGATTTATTCAACCAATATTATGGATCTAAATATTTTTTAAATAATTACCTTTGATATAGATATTATTAGTTGTGTGTAAAGAAGGAAGACATTCCAAAAACAGCATTCCGAACTAGGTACGGGCATTACGAGTTTACAGTAATGACTTTTGGATTGACTAATGCACCCTATGTTTTCATGGATCTAATGATTAGAATTTTCAAGGAATATATTGATGACGTTGTATTGGTATTTATTGATGATATATTGGTATACTCAAAAATCTAAAAAGATCATTAAAATCACTTGCGCGCTATTCTGAAAACCATTATAAGAAATCAATTATATGTGAAGTTTAGTAAGTGTGAATTCTGGCTTCAAGATATTTCTTTTCTTGGCCATATTGTCTCTAAGGATGGAATCACTTTTGATCCAAAAAAGACCATGGAAATCCAAGAATGGACATCACTGATGATTATAACTGAGTTATTCGGTTTTATCGTTTAGGAGGATATTATTAACGTTTCGTCCAGAATTTTTCCCGGTTGGCTAACCCATTAACCAAGCTCACACGTAAAGGGGCTATTTTTTTTGGAAAAAAGAGTGTGAAGAATGTTTTGAAGAACTAAATAAAAGATTGTTCAACACTTTTATCTTGACTCTATGATCATGGAATGATGAGTTTGTTATTTATAGTGACACTTCAAATAAAGTTCTTGGTTATGTCCATATGTAGAATGATAGAGTTATTGACTAAGTATCATGGATACTAAAAATTAAGGATAAAAAATATCACACTCATGATCTTGAGTTAGCATTTTTAATCTCTTCTCTGATGATATGGAGACACTATCTCCGTGGTAAAAAATGTGAGATTTACATAGATCATAAGAGTTTAAAATATATTTTTCCACAAAAAGAACTCAACTTGAGGTAAAGGAGATGGGTTTAACAACTCAGGGATTATGATTTCACAATACACTCCCTCCAAGGGATGGAAAATAATGTGGTATATGATTTGATTAGAAATGATCATGGAGTTTTGAACAAGACGAGAGTTGAAAGGGATTTAATTTTCATGGATATAGTAAAGATGGATATGGGAATATCTATGGAAGGTGAAACATGAATACTTTTTTAAAATGGTTTCCAAACCATCTTTAATAGAAAAGATAAAGACTTCTCAGACTAATGATTAGGAGTTTCAAAAGAAGATTACAACTGTGAATGATGGGTGATTGAGTGACTTTATATAAGAAGATGGAATTTAGAAATTTGGGAAGATACTTTGTGTTCTTAACATACCTGATATAAAAAGGGAATTGTTGGATGATGCTCATAGCTCCAATTTCTCTATATACCCTAGGAGCACCAAGACGTATAATGATTTGAAAGACTATTTTTTGTGGATCAACATGAAGAGGTAGAATTCTGATTTTTTGTCAAGATGTATGGTTTGTCAACAAGTGAAAGCTGTAAAGCAACAACCTGGAGGAGTCATGCAACCTCATACCATTCCTAAGTGGAAATGGGATAATATTACGATGAAATTTTTCATGGGGCTACCAAAGACTCATAGATGGGATGATGTAATATGGGCCATTGATGATCATCTTACCAAGTCAGCACATTGTTTGCTATAAGATAATATTTAACAATTGAACATCTAGCAAGACTATATATTAATGAAGTTGTAGGAATCCGTGGTGCACCCCTATCGATTATTTCTGATCACCATCCTCGTTTTACATCATGATTTTGGAAAATTATTCATTAGGCCTTGGATATAGAACTTCATTTGAGCAATGCCAACCACCCTCAAACCGATGGAAAATCAGAACTCACTATTCAAACCATAAAAGACATGTTGGGATCTTTCTCACTTGACTTTCAGGGTATTTGGTATCAATATTTACCTCTAGTAGAATTTTCCAATAACAATAGCTTCCACTAAAGTATTCAGATGCCACCATATGAAGCATTATATGGAAATAGAAGTCACACACCAACTTGTAGGAATAATGATGGTGAAAGAAAACTCATAGTCTATGAAATTGTGGAGGAATCAATGAAAAAGGTAAAGATTATACAAACCCACATCAAAGCATATCAAAGTAGGAAGAAGATCTATGTTGATAACCGAATGATGGATTTTGAATATCAGGAAGGAGATCATGTTTTCATGAAGGTATCTCCAAGAAAGGGAGTTATACGATTCGGTAAGAAGGGTAAATTAAGTCCCAGGTACATCAGAAATTTCGAAATTCTAGAATGAATTGGGGCTATAGATTACATTTGGAAAATGTCTCTAAGTCTCTATATAGTTCAAGATGTCTTCCACGTATCACTGTTGAGAAAATACATGCCTGGCCCAATCCCTGTACTCACCATTGATGAAATTGAACTGGAACCTGATCTATCTTGTTTTAAAGTGTCTGTCATGATTCTTGATACCAGAGAACAAGTGTTGAGAAATCAGATGACTCTCCTGGTTAAAGTTCTATGGAGAAACCATAAGATGGAAGAGGAAACATGGGAACTAGAGGAAGTTATAATGAAGATCCACCCAAATCATTTTATGCGGTAGTATTCTAGAAATTTTGAGGACAAAATTATTTGGTGTAGGGGAGAATGTAACACCATAAGCTTCCACAGTACATTTCCTTTTGAATAATGAAGTAGCTTGCATTGTACGCGACTTCAAGATTCTAACACACTGCGACCAATCAAAGTGGCCGTTATGAGTAGAAATAACCACTTTTTGAAATATTATAAATTTTATTTTTTAAATTGGGCTTCATTTTTTAATTTGGAATATCAAAATTATCTTAGGGTTAATTTTTGGTATTTTTCTGAAAATATTCACTTTTTGATAAATAGTTACAAACACCGCGTTATTGGTTAAAACTGACTTTTATATAAATAATTATTTATTTTATTTAAATTTATTTTAGGTTAAAATAGATAAACATTACCTATATAAGTTCAATGTAATTCATTGGAGTCATTTTATAATAAGTTTTGATATATAAAATTTTTATTGAACTTTTTACCGTCTTTTAGCTACATCTTGGGAGCATTTTCAAATTTGCATAAAACTTAATTTAAATGCTTCAATGAGTTGATTTTCAAAAATCAGAGAGTCACAGCTAATATCAGTATGTAAAATGTGGTTTAATAAGATGAATATAATTTTTGGTGAATAGTAATTTTTGACTTTTATTTACCACAGTTACAAGTAAATAGCGTAATTAAGGGTATAAATGATATCATAATTACCCTAACACATGTACTAATTCTCTTGGATAAGTATAATTCGACCAAAAACAACCTTAAGAATAAAATATGACCCCTTTGGTCCATTTTTATTAGATTAGGTCATTTATTATTATTTTATTTAAAGAAGAGTTAAAAGAGTTAAATTCAATGTTTAATAACTAAACCATTTTAAATATAGTGTTAAACACAATATAAATTAGACCATAAATATTAATTATAAAGATAAACATATATAATACATAATGGTATTTTATATATAATTTTTATACATTAAATAATTTAATTTATTTATGACACAATGATGACGTTGTAATTACCTTAATAATGAAATATTAAAATAATTGATATTATAAATATCCAATGAAATGTAAATTGAGAAATCTGTGAATTACACTAATTTTATAGGTTAATATGACATAATATGGTTGATTAAATAAAATTTAATCGAAGTGATAAAGATTTTATGGCTTTCAAAAAATTAAAATAATAAATAGTTTCAAAATTGACATAATTGAGTTTAAAAAATAATAATATATTATTTATTGATATAATATTCCTAAAATCTATGTTTCTGAAAAAAGGCATAGATAAGGTTTTATATATTAATAATGAACCACATGGTGTTATCATGGCTTGTTATATTACGTTTATGAAATATATAATATAAAAATAAAATGAGATGTGGTAAACGTCAAACTATTTAACCAAGAGTTAAATCTAAAAGATAAGGTTAATATGGTGAACTAAACCTATAAGAAACCTATTGGTTGAGAGGTTTTAGACCCATACTAACTATATCCTATAAAAAAATCATTTTGTATCCATTAGAAACCGAAAATTAATTTTATTAGAAAATAATATTTCAATATTTCTCTAATGTGGCCCTCACCTATCTTATAAAAGGGTATTACCCTTATCTTAATTTCACACCTCCAAAGCCATTTGGATCGGCCAAAACCTGCACAAATATCCTCCCAACTATCCTCCCATAATCATAGAATCATTACATTGGTCAGAAAACCAACCTATGGATACCATTAGATAAAATCAAAAGGAAGAACCTGAAAAAGAGGTAAATATTTCATCACATATTTCAAGTTCTTTTCCTCTTCCACTTCCTCTTTCATTGTTGTTTCCATTATAAAATAATAAATCTAGTATCTTCTATATACATTGATGTTATTATAAAAATTGTACAACCATATTGATTATTATATCCATCATATGAATGAAAAAGTCACCATATGTTTGTACGTAAGGCTTACCATCTCCACGTCGTGGTACATTTTGTTATAAAAAACATTCATTATTTGGATGTGTATAATTTTGAGTATAAATGATAAAAATAATGAATATAACATTTTAATTATTTTTTATATATGATATAACATCCAATTACATATTATATCACTATTAATATAATGATATTGTCGCTCGTGGGTACGTACGGATTACCATCTCCACGAACGCGATGAGATTCATTCCACATCGTAATAATTCAAGAATAATATTCAATTTATTATTACTAATAATTTTAATCCACATAATATAATTCTGTATATGAATCAAATACATCCTATTCATAACAAATATGACTTATATATCCAAGCATATAAAAGAAAACAAATCAGTTAACATCGAAATGAAGATACTACTAAGATATTATTAACATAGCAATATTATAAGATCATATATGATATCATATGTATGTATATGATTATTTTATAATCTAATAACAATGTATTAACTATTATAAAGGTGTTTAAGATACCATAAACTCTGTAAAAGTACAAGGTAAAGGTAAATTTTATAATCTCTTTATTATCCGAGGTTGTTTTTAAGAAAGTATCTACTGGGACCTCTTTATCATCCACATCCATGTTTCTTAAAAATGTATTCCAAAACATTTCAAATATTTACTAGAATTTGTTTTAAAGTAATTTATACCCTTGATTAACATTTTATAATTTTTTTTAACGGAATCTTTACGTCTTTTTCCAAACAAGGTACATTGTCACAACCCGACCCAACGGGGCTCGAGCCGCGACTCCCCAAGCCCGCCTCCAATAGGCCAGGGGCTGGCGACCAGCGCCGAGTAGGCTATCACACACATGGGAGGCATTAGCCTAAGGTACCTGTACACACGCACCCACAAACACCTCCATGCAACAGTGCAGAGATATAGAAACTGGAAAGTAAATGCATGCATACAATCTAACCCAAACCAGAGTGCAACAGCAAAAGTACAAGGGCAAAACAGGGCCCACCAAAAGAACACTACAAAGCGCGTCCAACCTGCTCTGAAGAAGGGGAACGCTTCCACAAACACCCGCCGGAAAGCTCGCTCGGCACAGCTCCAGTAAACACCCCGGTCAACTCGCTCACAAAGCTCCGCCTGCTCCGGGTCCTCCTGGGACTCCGTCAAAAGGCCGGTGGTCTGCACAAGACACAAACATGTGCGGGCAAAGCCCGTGCAGGGGTGAGTATAAACATACTCAGTAGGAACCCCAAAAATCCAAAACCCAAGGGAGCAACTGAAAGGCAACAGTCCGCTCAACCCAGCCAGAGGGAACCCAGACGAGAGAGAAACTCCATCTCGTGACCATCCTCAGCTAAACACAACAAGTCAGCTCAGCTCAGCTCAGGTGTATGCCCATACACACACCTTGAACAATCCAGATATACACAGCTCACGCCACAAGCCACAAGAGGTACCGACCTCAACACCAGCAACTGTCCACAACCAGGAGAGTACACCACGAACACTGTCATACCAGATGACACTCATCCGAGAGATACACTCCATCGGGATACTCGCAAACATCACAGACGCTCACCCGAGAGACCACGCTCATCGGTTAGCATCACTGAGGAAACATCACTGAAACAACATAACCACCAAACTCCTCGGAGAGGGGATCGCCGCTAGGGTCCGCTAGGGGATACCAAGACCCACTCCGGTATACATAGCTCACAGATAGGGGATCACTCCCAGGGTCCGCTGGGGGATACCACAACCCGATCTGGCATACGTAGTTCTCACAGATAGGGGATCACACCCAGGAACCGCTGGGGGATGCCACAACCCGATCTGCACTCGACAGAAGCTTCACACTCAGATAGAGGATCATCTTCCATATAAAGATGGTCACGATGATACCGGAACCCTATCTAGTATAACTCGCGATGTAGGGGATCGAACCGACGATGCCGCAACCCTACCGAAACCACGCGCTGAGTAGGGGATCGCATAACCAACGATACCGCAACCCTACCGACACCAAGCGCTGAGTAGGGGATCGTATAACCAACGATGCCGCAACCCTACTATAAACATCATGCTGAGTAGGGGGTCGTAAACCCGACGATGCCACAACCCTACTGTGCACGACCCACCGCGTAGGGGATCATATTCCCGATGATGCCACAAACCCTACGGGGTTAACCTGCTAGATAGGGGATCGCTGCCCGTGAATAAGTGGTCACAGCGATACCAAGAACCCGATCTAGGGTAAAGATGCTAGAGGATCCACTCCGGGCCCACCGGAGGGATACCACAACTCTAACAGTTTAAACATCCCATCGAGAGGATCACAAACCCATACGAAGGTTGTGATACCACACGAACCCTCGTAGGAACGAACCAAGGGAGAACCCTCAACCACTGCTGGTCCAAACGTCGCTAACCCGAGCGACTCGCCCCAAAGCCACACTGTGCACCTCCGAAGCCAAAACCGAGGCCACCATCGCGTTCCACGCGGAAAAACATGCAGGATAGGCTGTTTACTCACCCGAAACGGAGCACCGGTGAAAATGACACTATTCACCGTAGCTAGCTCGTGCGGAGCCCACAGAACGATCCCAAAACCCATCGGGCGGATCACACCACGGCGATCCCCTCGGAAAAACAAGCGGAAACGACTACTCGCTCGCCCAAAACGGACACCCGGTGAAAAAGGTACTATTCACCGAAGGCCCGCTCGGGTGGGGCCCACGCCTGGATTCCGAAACTCATCGAATGGATCGCGCCATTGCGATCCTCTCGGAAAAACACACAGGATCGACTATTCATCCGCCAAAATCGGACTCCTGGTGTAAAAGCTGCGTTTCCCCGCAAACGCCAAAACCCGGCCTCGTGGGGCCCGCACCCCGTTCGCAAACCCAACACCCGGAAACCATCTCAAAAAGTCCGTCGTACCATCAGGGTCTCAACGCCACTGACGGCACGTCAATCGGACGCTCCGGGTAGAAGTTACAACGGCCCGAAGTCGTAAAATAATAAAATAATATTATTTTATACGACGTTTCTAGCTCCCGGGCCACGATCCCGAACCTTTAAAACCTCAAAGTAAGTTCAAAAGGTCCGTCTCGACGCAAGGAGCGCGTCGCCGCAAACGGCTCGCAAATCGGAGTTACGGTTTGCGAGTTACGGGGGTTTAAAGAACCCCCGGAAAATCCTGGTCGGACCACCGCCAGCCTCGCCGGAAACCACCGCGCCGCCGCCGGATTCCGCCGCGCCGCCGCCGCCGTCGCCGGAAACCGCCGCGCCGCCGCCGCGCCGCCGCCCTGCCTCGCCGGATTCCGCCATGGCCGCCGCGGGTCTCGCCGGAAAACCGGTTTTTTCGCCGGAAAACTTCCGGGAGCCACCGGGAGCACCCCGGTGCTCCAAATTCAGATCCAAAACATGTTTTGGAAAGCTTGGGACCTGAACTATACAACCCATATGAAAATTTGAAGAAAAACAACACAAAAACGGGATCCGGGATTGTAAAACTCAAACCGCCTACCTCGCGGGCGAAACGCCGACGTTCTGCCTCAGATCCGCGCTCCCGAGCTTCCGCTGCGTGCTCCTGGAACGTCCGCCGTCGAATTCTGAGCTCGTGGGCGCTCCGTTTGCTCGATTCGGCGGAGTGGCGGCGAAGAACGGCGAAGAACGACGAAGAACGATAAAGGGGGGGGGGGGCGCTGATATTTATATCAGCGGCCCGCCGGCGCCAAACCCGCCTCGGACCCGACGCCCGATGCGAACAAAAGTAAGGTCACCCCTAGGGTAAACGCGCCGTTCTGAACGCAACGGCGGTCTCAGATTTTTCATCCGAGACTCCGTTCAGAAGTTATTCAAGCCGACGCTCGCACACTAACTTGCCACTTATTTACGGAAACGCCCCTGGTGGCGTTTCTCCCCGCAGGCCCGTGCCCGCAAAGTTTACACCCTGCCTAGGGTAAACGGCACGTTCCGGACGCAACCGTGCCCTCAGATTCCCTTTCTGAGCTACCGTTTAGGAGATATCACACCCCCTCCACGTGCATAGTATAAAAATACTTAATATTTTTATAAAATTAATTCCGGGCACACCGGGCCTCGGAATCGCACGTCGTCTTCGCGCCTAGCTCTGGAATTATTCGTAGAAATATTCCAAAGTCTGACAGGGCCAAAAACCCGAGTCGCTACATCCTCCCCCCCTTAGAACTTTTCGTCCCCGAAAAGCCCTAAGCTCACGGAAAGCGACTGGACTCTCAACTGGGTTTCACACACCAGCGAGCTCACCAACAAACACCCACACAGGGTCGTACCAACGCCCTGAGCAAAACTCGAGCAAGCAACAAAAGGAAAGAGTACCGCTAAACAGTGTCTGACAAACTACTGCAGTAAGTAGAAAAGACACAAGGCGTACCTCTATCCATCTGCGGTGCCTCTGGGTCGACTGCCTCCAGGGCATGCAGCTGTCCTCGCCCTCGACCACCAGCTCCCTGAGCTTGGCGGGGATCACCTGGGGGTGGGGGTGGTGGTAACTGGTACTGTCTACCACCGCCTCCCGCTGCACCAGCTCCGACGCCACGTCCGACGCCCTGCGGACCTCCTTGCTCGAGACGCTGCCTCTGCCAAGGCGGTCCATCGACCGGCTCCCTCTCAGCAGCACGTCGGGTCGGACAATCTCTAGCAAGATGTCCCCGACCATCGCAAGCGTAACACCGCCTCTCCTGCGGCTGACCAAAACTGGCCTGCGAGCCCTGTGAGCTCCGAGGCTCAGACCCTCCATCCTGGGGTCGCCTCCTGTATCGTCGGCCACGTCCAGACCCCTGAGTCTGACGTCGGCTACCAGATGCTGATCCGACTGATGAAGTCTCAGCTCTCGAGTGCCCAGCACTAACAGGGGAAAACTGCTCAGCCAGAAAACTCTCCACCACCAACGCTCGCTCCAGCACTCCAGCATAGGTGGGCAGGCACAAGGAAACCACACCCGCTCGGATATCCCTGCGTAAGCTCTGCTCGAAGGTCCGAGCCCTGAAGAACGGGTCTCAAACCATATCCAGGGAGTAGCGCGACAGGTCTGTGAACCTCGCTGAGTACTCCGACACAGTCATGCTCTCCTGACGAAGCTGCAGAAGCTCCTGGATCCGCACTGACCTCAGCGTCACCGGATAGAACTCCTCCATGAAGAGTCGCTCAAACTATGCCCACGTGAGCGTCTCCTCGTCATGGGACTGCGTCACCAAACTCCACCATCGCCCGGCAGAACCATGCAGAAGGCTCGCCGCTAGGACCACCATCTGGTCAGGAGGTGTCCTCACTAGGCGGAAAACTCGAGTAACTGCCTCGAGCCAGTCATCAGCTGCCTGGGGGTCTGGATCACCCCGAAACCTCAGAGGTCGCTGCCTCTGGAACTCGTGCAACGCACTCAGCCTGCGTGCAACCTCGTCCTGCACCGCCGGCTCAACCAGCTGCTCAACAGGTGGTGGCTCCACTGGCAGACCACCTGGAGGTGCAACCTCAGAACATGCGCCCTGCTCCACAGCCACTACACGGGGCGGGTCATCAGCACAATCCTGCTGCGGAACCCTCGCTGGCTGTCGTCGTGGAGGCATCCTGAAATACATTCAAGACACACCACAGTCAAGAGTATATCTGGAGAGATGACTCAAGAAGGACAAGGAAAAACCAAAAACCCAGTCCTATATGATGCATGTACCATGATGTCCCCGCGACCAGTGTACGAATGTCCCGAGTCGAAAGGCAGGTTATCAGAGTCCTGGTGTATGGATACGTCGGCCGCCGCACCAACACTGGAGTCCCTGGCCTGAAAGCCGAACTCGAAACACCCTAACACTGCCGCTATGCAACCCAAACCAAACTCACAGCTAGACCAGCTACGCTCTGAGATCCCAAGGTGGAACCTCCTCTGATACCACTCTGTCACAACCCGACCCAACGGGGCTCGAGCCGCGACTCCCCAAGCCCGCCTCCAATAGGCCAGGGGCTGGCGACCAGCGCCGAGTAGGCTATCACACACATGGGAGGCATTAGCCTAAGGTACCTGTACACACGCACCCACAAACACCTCCATGCAACAGTGCAGAGATATAGAAACTGGAAAGTAAATGCATGCATACAATCTAACCCAAACCAGAGTGCAACAGCAAAAGTACAAGGGCAAAACAGGGCCCACCAAAAGAACACTACAAAGCGCGTCCAACCTGCTCTGAAGAAGGGGAACGCTGCCACAAACACCCGCCGTAAAGCTCGCTCGGCACAGCTCCAGTAAACACCCCGGTCAACTCGCTCACAAAGCTCCGCCTGCTCCGGGTCCTCCTGGGACTCCGTCAAAAGGCATGTGGTCTGCACAAGACAGAAACATGTGCGGGCAAAGCCCGTGCAGGGGTGAGTATAAACATACTCAGTAGGCACCCCAAAAATCCAAAACCCAAGGGAGCAACGGAAAGGCAACAGTCCGCTCAACCCATCCAGAGGGAACCCAGACGAGAGAGAAACTCCATCTCGTGACCATCCTCAGCTAAACACAACAAGTCAGCTCAGCTCAGCTCAGGTGTATGCCCATACACACACCTTGAACAATCCAGATATACACAGCTCACGCCACAAGCCACAAGAGGTACCGACCTCAACACCAGCAACTGTCCACAACCAGGAGAGTACACCACGAACACTGTCATACCAGATGACACTCATCCGAGAGATACACTCCATCGGGATACTCGCAAACATCACAGACGCTCACCCGAGAGACCACGCTCATCGGTTAGCATCACTGAGGAAACATCACTGAAACAACATAACCACCAAACTCCTCGGAGAGGGGATCGCCGCTAGGGTCCGCTAGGGGATACCAAGACCCACTCCGGTATACATAGCTCACAGATAGGGGATCACTCTCAGGGTCCGCTGGGGGATACCACAACCCGATCTGGCATACGTAGTTCTCACAGATAGGGGATCACACCCAGGAACCGCTGGGGGATGCCACAACCCGATCTGCACTCGACAGAAGCTTCACACTCAGATAGAGGATCATCTTCCATATAAAGATGGTCACGATGATACCGGAACCCTATCTAGTATAACTCGCGATGTAGGGGATCGAACCGACGATGCCGCAACCCTACCGAAACCACGCGCTGAGTAGGGGATCGCATAACCAACGATACCGCAACCCTACCGACACCAAGCGCTGAGTAGGGGATCGTATAACCAACGATGCCGCAACCCTACTATAAACATCATGCTGAGTAGGGGATCGTAAACCCGACGATGCCACAACCCTACTGTGCACGACCCACCGCGTAGGGGATCATATTCCCGATGATGCCACAAACCCTACGGGGTTAACCTGCTAGATAGGGGATCGCTGCCCGTGAATAAGTGGTCACAGCGATACCAAGAACCCGATCTAGGGTAAAGATGCTAGAGGATCCACTCCGGGCCCACCGGAGGGATACCACAACTCTAACAGTTTAAACATCCCATCGAGAGGATCACAAACCCATACGAAGGTTGTGATACCACATGAACCCTCGTAGGAACGAACCAAGGGAGAACCCTCAACCACTGCTGGTCCAAACGTCGCTAACCCGAGCGACTCGCCCCAAAGCCACACTGTGCACCTCTGAAGCCAAAACCGAGGCCACCATCGCGTTCCACGCGGAAAAACATGCAGGATAGGCTGTTTACTCACCCGAAACGGAGCACCGGTGAAAATGACACTATTCACCGTAGCTAGCTCGTGCGGAGCCCACAGAACGATCCCAAAACCCATCGGGCGGATCACACCACGGCGATCCCCTCGGAAAAACAAGCGGAAACGACTACTCGCTCGCCCAAAACGGACACCCGGTGAAAAAGGTACTATTCACCGAAGGCCGGCTCGGGTGGGGCCCACGCCTGGATTCCGAAACTCATCGAACGGATCGCGCCATTGCGATCCTCTCGGAAAAACACACAGGATCGACTATTCATCCGCCAAAATCGGACTCCTGGTGTAAAAGCTGCGTTTCCCCGCAAACGCCAAAACCCGGCCTCGTGGGGCCCGCACCCCGTTCGCAAACCCAACACCCGGAAACCATCTCAAAAAATCTGTCGTACCATCAGGGTCTCAACGCCACTGACGGCACGTCAATCGGACGCTCCGGGTAGAAGTTACAACGGCCCGAAGTCGTAAAATAATAAAATAATATTATTTTATACGACGTTTCTAGCTCCCGGGCCACGATCCCGAACCTTTAAAACCTCAAAGTAAGTTCAAAAGGTCCGTCTCGACGCAAGGAGCGCGTCGCCGCAAACGGCTCGCAAATCGGAGTTACGGTTTGCGAGTTACGGGGGTTTAAAGAACCCCCGGAAAATCCTGGCCGGACCACCGCCAGCCTCGCCGGAAACCACCGCGCCGCCGCCGGATTCCGCCGCGCCGCCGCCGCCGTCGCCGGAAACCGCCGCGCCGCCGCCGCGCCGCCGCCCTGCCTCGCCGGATTCCGCCATGGCCGCCGCGGGTCTCGCCGGAAAACCGGTTTTTTCGCCGGAAAACTTCCGGGAGCCACCGGGAGCACCCCGGTGCTCCAAATTCAGATCCGAAACATGTTTTGGAAAGCTTCGGACCCGAACTATACAACCCATATGAAAATTTGAAGAAAAACAACACAAAAACGGGATCCGGGATTGTAAAACTCAAACCGCCTACCTCGCGGGCGAAACGCCGACGTTCTGCCTCAGATCCGCGCTCCCGAGCTTCCGCTGCGTGCTCCTGGAACGTCCGCCGTCGAATTCTGAGCTCGTGGGCGCTCCGTTTGCTCGATTCGGCGGAGTGGCGGCGAAGAACGGCGAAGAACGACGAATAACGATAAAAGGGGGGGGGGGGGGCGCTGATATTTATATCAGCGGCCCGCCGGCGCCAAACCCGCCTCGGACCCGACGCCCGATGCGAACAAAAGTAAGGTCACCCCTAGGGTAAACGCGCCGTTCTGAACGCAACGGCGGTCTCAGATTTTTCATCTGAGACTCCGTTCAGAAGTTATTCAAGCCGACGCTCGCACACTAACTTGCCACTTATTTACGGAAACGCCCCTGGTGGCGTTTCTCACCACAGGCCCGTGCCCGCAAAGTTTACACCCCGCCTAGGGTAAACGGCACGTTCCAGACGCAACCGTGCCCTCAGATTCCCTTTCTGAGCTACCGTTTAGGAGATATCACACCCCCGCCACGTGCATAGTATAAAAATACTTAATATTTTTATAAAATTAATTCCGGGCACACCGGGCCTCGGAATCGCACGTCGTCTTCGCGCCTAGCTCTGGAATTATTCGTAGAAATATTCCAAAGTCTGACAGGGCCAAAAACCCGAGTCGCTACATACATTATGACCATTTCGAAAAAATTAAGGTAAGAATGTTTTTTAACATATATGTAGGGTGTGGCTCTTTCCTATCATTATATCATCGTCGAAGCTTCACATACAATCTTATAAGAATATTTTCAAAATAAATGATTTTTTTATAATTATTTGACTTTAAATTTTTTCAAAATAGAAAAAGGTATTTATTTCAAATAGTTTTTATTTCCTCTATGTCAACATCCTATGATGAATTATAAACTTGATTGGAGTTGGTTTATTAAGATACAAATATTCCATATTTTATTGAAGGTTTTTTTGATATGTTTGATTGTGGATGTGTTATTTTAACACCATTCATGGTTTATGGATAAAGTACTGACATTTCATATGTTGGTTTTAATACGAATGATTAGGTTATGTTTAAATATTTTCGTATGAGGAATGAGTCGGACTTAATAAGTGACGAGTGGATCCCACTATAGCTCCTAGATGCATCGGTAGGTCTCATGAGGCAAACTATTGTATTAAAACAAGTCCTTGACAAAATCGTATCTGTATTCATGTCACACGGCCTTGACTATGTTGCTATAAAGTCTGGCATTATGCATTCCATCATTATGAAAGTGGCTATTGATATTTCATGTGATTATTCAACATGTATAATATCCATGTGAAGAAATAAATGGAATTATTTGATTTTATCATTGAAATATTATGATTAATTTTACATTTAAAAGGATTATTTTAGTCTTATACATTGGCTTAAATGTTTTTGCTTATTTATGAAAGTTTCCAGTATGTTGTTATCCATACCGAGCATCTGTGCTCACACCTTTCTATGTTTTATTTTTTCAAGGATGTGAAGAAGTATTTTATGGTATACCTACAAGGATAGGATATGGATGTAACTATGATACAAAGGGGACAAAATGTTTTTGATGTTTTTATTTCATGACGTAATGTAAAACTTAGGAATGTATCTAGTAATTTCATGGCTACTAAACTGATCAATCTTTCAGGACATGAATCCTTGTATCATGCCAATGTTATGTAATAATGAACTGACACTGGGTAACTGGGGTGGGGGCATTAAAATGTGGTTTTCCAACAATTATTAGTGTTTCACTAAATATATATTGTATTTAGACTACAGATAGAACTAGAAGGAAACGTGTTAGTGCTGAATACAATGGGAAACATAATGATTTTCTCCCTGATTAACTAAATTAATGAATGAAATTATATTTAATCCTTCTTGAGGTTAGTTCCACCTTCATTCAATGGGTCTTCTGATCCTTTAGTTTTTGATCAATGTATCAATACAAAATAAATTTTTTTTAGCTCTCCAATGTTTTTCCAATATGAAGTTCATTTTTGTTATCTATCATTTGGAAGGTGATGTGGGTCAGTAGTGGAATTATATCAACAATATGAGGAAATGGTATGATATTGAATATATAGAGTGGGCTGATTTCAAAAAATTATTTTCCCAAAATTACATTACTTACATGAACTGTGAGGAAATGGAGAAGTAATTACATGAGTTAAAGAACAAAGAAAATGAATATGTTGGAACTTATGAAGTGAAATTCACAAGACATGTGAGGTATACTTCTAGAATTATCAACCAAACTGAATGTACGTTTTATCTAATCATCAGTGGCCTAAAACCAAAACATCAAATAGAATTACCCATAAGGGACTTCATTATCTATGATGAAATCATCTAATATTCCATCAAGGTGGAAATAGATGTTAGAGTTTTGTATCAATCTTATGGTTTAGATAAGAAAATAAATATATAGTATAATAGAATAATATAAAAACCATAGAGAAAATAAAGTTATCTTTAATTTATATTCAATGTGTGGGAATAATAAAGGATGAAATTGTATTTAGGATAATTTAAAATGATTCACTTTTGGAAAAGTATGTCATCTAGAAAATAAATACTTATGTAATGGTAAAAATAGATCTAATGGTTCTAAAAGAGTAAAGGATGGAGACAATAAACCCCCACACTTCAATGTTTTATGTGTCTGGAAAATGGGAAGTATTCTAATTAGATCTTTAATCCAATTGTTACTGATCAATTTCAGCAACCTCTTAAATCCAAATACAAAATCAAATCTCATGTGATCACTATTGGTGATGTAGATAATGATAATGAATTTATGGAATGATTGAGTGTTTATTTATATTAATTCATAAATATAGTTGTATAAATAATTTTAATATATTTTGGAATAATGAAAAATATAAGGATAGGTTCACTAGTGTTTTTCATTATGGAATTGAATGCATAATATGAATTGTACTGGTAACCATGAAAAGTGATTGAAGTGGTAAGGATATATTTTTTATAAAACATGATTAAGGGATGGATAATCATCAAAATATACACAGTGAGATAAAGATATTTTTGACTATGATAAAATAAATGTGACATTAATGATAACCATTTAATGGAAAAGTGATATGATTAAAAGGAGGATTATGAAAGCATGGATTGATAATTTTTGGATTTAAGGTATGGGGAAAGAGTTAATTTATGAAAGAAGGCATGTTTTAGTAAGGCTTTAGTGTAGTTAATGTTATTAAGTTATTCTAATAGAATACTTGATTATGGTCTTCACATGTTTTGTGTGTCACTATTAAGGGTAATGATATGATGATATTGAAATAAATGATATGATTATTTCTGAAATTTATGTAGCTTTTTTCAAAAGTTTTTGGATTGTAATCTTTTTGAAGGTTCATAACTATAACCATTTATGAATTTTTTATGTTAAAATTTGGATGAGGTTTTAGATATTGTTCTATTACATAGCCATATTATGATTTATGCACATTGGATAACCTGTTCTAACAATTTTTTTGATAATGATAACAATTAAGAGAAGTAATGACTTATCCTCCCATTATATACTATATGATCCACTAGTTATTCATGTATTAAAATTTCATTTTCGTTAAATATATTAAGATATAAATTTGAAATTGATCAAGTTACAACCATATATTGAGATTGTACATATAAAATGAAATCAAGTAAGTATATCTTATAAAAGTATTTTGAAAAAAAATGTTATATTATTATTAGTATTTCTAGTGATATCAGTGACCTTATTTAGAAATATTCAATTTATGGTTTATTGGTCATCAATAATATTTTTATCATGTTATATATTACTCTCTTTTAGTTATTGGGGATTATTTTTCACATTCAACACTATATTTTTATGATTCCCCTATGTATAAATCATGTTTTTTGAGGTAACCATTATGTATCAAACATTCCATTTTTAAGGAATGTTTTATTATTGATTTTTACAATGTGGGTTTCTAGGAATGAAATATAAAATATTTAACCATTTATATTTGAGAAAACTTTAGATAGGGAAATTAATTTTAGAAGATGTAGATTTTAACACCCCAATGTTTTTATGAAATGGTTTTTAAAATAATTTTATTTCATTGATAGATTGTGTTTCACTAAATAACATGTTTAGATGAACTAAGAAATATTATATATCTATTATATCCTATCTGTTTAATTGGTGAGAAAAAATATGAAAAACAATATTTTAAAATTATTATAAAATTCTAACAAAATATTAATATATTGGTTAGTAAATAGAATAATAATCACACATTTTTTTTAGTAATGTCACTTTATTATTCAAAAATATATTTTCTTCAAAAATGAGTTCTTCTTATTTTTGTGTGTGAATATAATTTTCTATAAGTTATAGAAAATTTATTTGAAAGTTGAAATTTTATTTTTGAATTTACAATGTCAAAATTAAATTAAAATTAATTTTTATAATTTAATGAAAACATTAATTTGGAAAGGAATAGAGAAAATACTGATTATTTTTTAAAAATGTACTTTATTTTAATATTTTTACACGGTCAAATTATGTTTTGGATTAGTTTTGAAATTTAATTATTATATCTTGATTGAAAATAATATAATTATGGGTTTTGAAATGATTTATATTTAAATTTATTATAAAAAAATTTCATGTTTAAAAATTGAATTTTTGAAAAAAAATATTGTTTTTCAGGGTGTTATATCCAATTTAATTTTAAATTAAATTATGTAACAGTGTTATTTTTATTTTTGAAAAAAATTATACCATATTTGGATTCAAGAGGTTTAAATATTTTAAATTATTTGCTTCTATATTTTTACCAATAAGAAAAGTAACCTTAATAATTTTTTCTACCATAGTAAAGAGTAAATATGGTTATTTAGGTTGAAAATAAGATGATACAAACCATAAAATGAATCTAATAATTTCAAAAAATTTATTGGATGAATATAATTTTACCCATAACACTTGAGGATCTCAATTGAATTGTTTCATGGGAACATTTCCATGAAAATGACATATAAATTATTAAAATCAATGAATATAACAAAATGAAATTTTTTTTTCTCTTAAATATATCTTGTGTTTCTAAATGTTGAAAAAAGTTGGTTATAAACGAATATTAGTGTCCATTTTTAACATAACTATCTTATTTTCATGATTTTAATTTATTTATAAATTTTGGGCAACTTGGAAGATATTTTTAAGTTTATAATATTTTATTTAATAAAAAGTAAAAGATATCACATTCTTGTTTTAAATATATTAACTAATTTAATATAGAATAATTATGTATATATCATTGACAATAAATATTAATTTTAAATAAAAAATATTCTATTAAATCTTGATATTTTATTTATAATTTTTATAAAACAAATAATTTCCTTAAATTCTCACACAAAGCTGATGTAGTAATTTTTTTATCAAGGGAAATATCAAATAAAAGTTATTAAAAATATTGATATAAATTTTTTTTATAATTATTTTGAAAAATGAATTTTATTTATGACTTTGAAATATTAGGGATATGGTAAAAAAATGAAATTATCTTTTTTTTTTGATATTTTTAAATTTCAATGTAACTATAAGTGTCAAAATTAAAAATAATGATATATTATAAAAATAATATTTTATTAAATAATATAAAAATCCAAAAAAAATAATAATGAGTGATTATATTATGGTATAAAATATCATAAATGGTTCATATATGGTAAATTTTATGTGACATAAGTTAAAATTAAAACCATTTATTATTGAATTTTTTTTACTATAGTAAAAATTAAAATTGGTTATCTATGGTTAAATAAAAATGATAATTTTTAAAATTATAACAAAAACATGCCAAAAATATATTTGTTGATGAGTTTACAATTTAATATTATATTATCTTAAAATCCTTGTCCATTTTGTGGAATTAGGATACGAAATTTCTTTATTATAATTTAATACTTTGCGAAATTCCAAAAGGACCCCTCAAATCAATTATAAAAGGATACATCATCCCTCACTTATTCAAATCACATTGAGCATTCTATCTCAAACATAACCTTAACATTTCTAAGATAAACATTCCTATACATATTCTATATATTCTTATATTCTCAAAATACTAACCCTGGATCCCTTTAGAGGATATCCAAAGTTGACATTTTGAAGAAGAGGTAACCACTCTAACTGATCACATTGCATTTCTACTCTTCCTTACCTCTCAAAAATCTTTCATTTTTATAATAATATAATAAATTAAGTATCCTAAATATTCTTAAATGTTATTATTATTATAAATTTACCATTATACACCCTCTTTCCAATCAAACAAGAAGTTAAAGTATCATTCCTACGTACATACGGTTTACCGTCTCAATGTAGTGAGACAATTTATTTTTTACCCATATACAATATAGGGGTATTATGATGGGATTAGTGGTTTAATATTATTTTTATGATATAATTATATATCTATAATGATGTTATTTTATCTACCTTATCATCATACATTTTTTAGAAATGATTACACCGCTTATTTGTATGTTTGGACTACCATCTCTATAGTGTGATGAGATTCATTTTCACTTATATTTTACATTCATTGTAATATGGATTATTTTTATGAAAATATATTATATATAAATAATAATAATAATTTTTTTAAAATTTTATAATTATTTTCTAATATTTCATTCCATTTTATGGAAGATGGAAGTAACATTCATGAGTATGTACGACCTATCGTCTCCATGAATGATATGATTCTTTTTTTCTATCTATAGTTTTTATTAATGATTATATATTTTTATTTAATGAACATATATGATTATTTTTTTAAAATATGAAAATTAATTTACCAAGATAAAAGTATAAAGTCCATGACTACTAAACTGAAACACGGTTGAAAAACGAAGCTGTTATCACCCAAAACTATGATTTGAACAACAAAATATTAATAAACTGGTGATAAAGTGTTATAAATAAATAATAAATATTTTTTTAATTATGAATATTTAAGAAATGTATAATCTGTTCATATTTATTATACAATAGTTTTTTATTTGAACAAAAAATGAAAATACTTAATGTAAGGCAATTCATAACTCAATTTTCATTCATTGGGATAAACTATTATTTCACTTAATTTAAGGCAATTCATAACGTAATTTAAGGCAATTCATAACTCAATTCATAACTCAATTTTATTAATTCTCACTTCAATGATATGATATTTCTATGGGTTAATTTCATAATCACATTATAATTCAAAATTGTTTATATGAAATTACCTTTTGGGGAATATTTCTATTCCATGTTTATGTTTATTAAATATTTCTTCTCAAAACATAAAGTTTCTATTCATCTAAAATTATTTAAATTTATTTTTATCAATGTGTGAATTTTTACTAAACTGTTTGAATGGAATATTCTTGTTGATTTCTAAATGAGTTACTTTGTGAATTTTCTAAAAACATAATAAAAATAATGTATTAATAATTATAATAAATGTGAAAATTTTACAATATATTCACACTTAAATTACTTGAATATTCATTTAAAATATTACAATGGTATTTTCAATGAAAATTTAATATTTTATAAATGTGAAGAAAATTAAAATAAATGATTTGTAAAAAAAGTGAATGTTGTGATTCAATAATTATTTCAAGTGATATTTCAAAAGGATTTTTCATCTAGGATGACATTATTTGATATTACTTATTATTTTTTGGGAGTGTAATTCTTGGATGTTATCCCTATTCTTTATATATGAGGTTTATAAAACATAATGTTTTTAGGGGCGATGTTATAATTAAATATTTATGAAACCCATTTCTTTTTATGGGTACTAAAATAATAAATGATTTTTATTCTTCTGGAATAAATATTTATGGTTTTAATTTTTTGAAATGTGGGACCTATATATCCCTCCAATGCATTGGGAAATGATTTATATCTCGTGAGGTAGAGAGGGATGGAATGGGGAGTGAACTCAGTTTAGTAAGGGACATTCATCACCATGATAGTCTTGGGAGTGAACCTTGACTATAACAATGATTTGGGGAGTGAACTCATTCCACTACGATTTTTATAGTAAAATAAAAATGACTACTACGTAATTGATATTCTATTATTATGGGTTTCAATAATTATATCTTTTACGTCAATGATATTTTCTCACAGAACATGTTAATTTATAATTTGTGTCTTACTATCTATCAGGGTTTATTCTATGACTCATGATTATGATATACGTTATATAGGGTATCATTGTAAAAAATTATATTCATATTTTCATATCATTATAATCGTGATTTGATTAATATATACCTTGCATAACCTTAGATAGAATATTATCTCACCCTTTTCTTATGTTTCTCGTCTATATATTATAATGAATATGTTTTAATATGTATTCTTTTGAGGAGTACTAAGTGGAATTATATTTTAGGGAAACATTGAAGATCATTCACCATACTAGAAGATTTTGTTTGATGTTTAAAAGAAACAATACTATGAAATTCATAAAACATTTGTATTTTTAATGTAATGAATATTCATCTAATTTGTTTTAATATCTATGTATTTATAACTTGCGATGTTATAGATTCATGATTGGTTCTTCTTGGTTCATTAATTTTTACCAGAAATGGAGGTAGGGGTTTTTCTAAATCATACATGATTTTTAAATTTTTCTTTGATGGATATTTATATTCCTCCTCCTCAAGTTTCTTTTCTAATAAATATTTATGATGTTGTTTAATTTTAATTACAATGTTGGTGGGAAACCCTCTAGTGTCTTCCAATTATTTCATAATCCAATTTTTCTATATTATATATGGAATTCAATATCTATCCATATTACACTTTTAATTCATTTAATTATATCCCCTGAGTAGTGAGGGCGGTGGGATGATTAATTTCAGGTTTCATTACCTCTATCAACATGAATTCCCCATATGGTTCTTGTGGTTGTCCTTTTTGGTAACCTGTATGTGATTTGAAATCTTATCTCTATAACAGAGGGTGTTGAATAATTATTGATAAGTCTATTTAAATGGTTCCTAATGAGTCTACTAGCTCCCAAATAAAAATTTCTTAATGGGAAATTAAATAAATCATGGGAATCTAATTGGTTTTTTATGAATTGTTTTTGGAACATGGAATCAAAAATATTAGTTCGTTAAACTAGAGTGAATCTGTCAGTGTAGTTCTCTTAAGAAATGTACCTTTCGTAGGACCTTGGTGTGTAGTGGTGGATGATTCCTAAACATTTTCCATAGTAAATTGTCTCACTAGGGAAGTTAATTTTTCAATATTATCTTCTAAGAAGGGTGATTTGGACCTTTTTACCTCATGCACTCCTCAAGTTTCTATTATCGTACAATTATATTATGAGTTTTGTGTGATCCATTCAATGATTTATATTAACTCAGCAAGTGACTTATCAATCAAAGACCCACATTAATAATTATCAAGAAGGTTATAGTCATTATCTGTACATCCTAGAATAAAAGTACCATGAAATGAGGTTTTTCATATGGATTATATGGGCAGTATGTGTTTAGATTCTTGGAACCTTCTAAAAATTCAAATATATTTTCTCATGTTTCCCATTTTATTCCATAAATTTCAGTTTAATATTGGGCACTCCTTGAAGTAGGAAATAATTTATTTGAGAAACATATTATGTAGCTGATCCACATAGATGACTTCTCCATGCTATATACTTTAGGTCCACTTATCTTATACTCCTTGAGGTGAGAAAAATAAATCCATCCAACTAATTAGAGACTTAGTGACTCCTCAAGTTCTGAATGCATTACAAAATTTATTAAAAAAAATTAATTTTTTATTGTGGTCTCCACCAAATATCTCATGAAACGTAGGCAGTGCTCTAATCATTCCAGTTTTGAGTACCCAGTCTTAATAATCATTTTATTTAAATTTTTTATTGATATTGATGAAATTGGATGGATACATTCTTATCTATGTGTAATTAACATGACCTAAATTACCTTCCATATCTTCACTTTAAGTTAAATCATTCAAGGAGGATGAAGAAGGGTATGGAGAGTCATCAAATTTAAGAGTGACAAACTCTCTTTCCTCTTGTTTTTTAATCCTTAATGTTATGAGTCTTTCGAACATAACTCCCTTTTGATTTGGATTGAAACCAATGAGGTTGATTGAACTGGATTTGGTCTTTTGAAAATGAGATTTTTAAAAATAAAATTAAACAAAAAAAATTTCTCCCTAGAAATGGAATTGTAACATCCAAAATTATATCAATGAAATTTACCTTCTTATAATTATGATATATATTATCAATAATATAATATCACATATAGAACAAAATATAAACTTTATAAATCAACGAACATTATGAATAGAAATATGTATAATAGAGTAATAACCTTATATATCCAAGTGTAAATAAATTTTTTGTATCTTATACATCAAAATATAATATATTTATATGTTGATATAAGTAAATAAATTTTTTAGAATGATAATTTAGGTGTTGGTATTTTTGAAAAGAATAAATATTTATTTTCAATTTTATAATTAATATTACATTTAAAAAAATTATTTCCAAAAATATATTCATAAATCAATAGTTTTTCCCTTATTATTAGAAGATAATTTTATGAGACCTTAATTAATTTTTAAATGTGTCATAAAATTAGTTATAATTTTAAATTTTTCTATTTTTCAAATAAATGGTGATTTTAATTAAAAATTAAATTTCCATATTTATAAAATTATTTTCATAAATTGGAGTTCATTTTTGAAAACTACACTTTGAAAATTTACTAGTGGGAATATTTTATGAATAGTGAAGTACATTAATTTAATATATTGATTAAATATACAAATTATTAAGTCATGTATGATGTATGAATCCAATGGTTCAAACAAACATGCATTGTTTACATTATTTAGTCACAGGAATCATCACAATTGATAGTATCGAGGAACAATAATAAGCAAATGAATAAAATAATCCTAAAACACTTCTATCATCCTCTATAAATACCACCCTTCACCACCTCTTTGCCATACACCATCAATGATTTGAAGAATTTCCAATTTATTCTCAATCCACATACCAATTCCCCCCCGATGTATAGAAGCGTTTGGGCTCAAAAAAATTCCAAACCCAATTTCCATATGAAGGATCTCAAGGAGAAGCATTTGAAGTGGCAAAATCTACTTTCCATTTATTTTAATTTATTTTAAATTTCACTTCTTTTCATATCCTATCCTCATCTCCCATATTCCAAGAGTCATGGTAACTCTATTATCTTATATATATTATAATTTTATTCTGTTAATGTAATATCATTCATAAAACCTCTACTCATATACTATTTATTTTTTTAATTTAAACCATCATTGTTTATGGGTAAATTTACAGTTTTTAGGGATGACGTGTTTTAATTTTTGATTTCATCCTTCTTGGATGGTCATAAAACTATTATAATGGTTAAAAAAGGTTCTAAAATCTATATTACAACTGATTTAGTGTTTTTTAACCAATATATATACATCATAATTATTAAAAAAATCAAGTTTTTGATGATCAAAAAGACACCAAAATGATCTAAATGGTTTTCAGTAACATTTTATATTATAAATCATCCTCATAACATACAAAATAAGGATTTATAAGACTATTTAGTATTCTCTAAATTCATTAATAATGAAAAATTTCAATTCTAGATAACTATTACCATTTACATGATATTTAATACATGTATCCAAGTGAACCAATCATGAAAACCAAGAGAACAAACACTCTCAAACAACGATATTGAATCTTATAACATGTCAAAAGGGATATTAATGAAGAAAGTAAAATTATACTAAATAAGATAAATTTTTAAGAGATTATGATTTGAATTAATAATTAATCTAATTTCATCATCCAAGACATTAAGTGCAAGTGAATAACACTTTCTGATATAAGGTAATGAATTCTCCCCTAACCACTATTTTCTCCGTTGGGATACACTTTTTCTCTCAATACCACAAATTAATTTATAATAATTATTATTTAATCTTTATACATTCAATTTTTATTCTCAAAAAATATGTTTAATGGTAAATTATTCTTTAATTGACATGGAAATACTTGTTTTATAAGGTTACCTCTTAAATTTCTCTTGATAAGTAAGCCCAATTAATGGGAAAACCCAATTTCATACACATTTTCGGGTACATTCCATAATCTGTTTTAAGAAAAAACTATTTTTTTGAAATACAACTTTTTTACATGAAAAACAATCATTGTTCATTTTTGGTTTTATGAAAACAATTAGGCATCTTTCAAATTTAAATACTCATTTTTATTTTCCCCTTAAATCAAATTAATGTGTCTTATTTATAATTTTTCTTAAACAATCTTTTGTACATTTTTTCACATTATTTTACAAATATTAGTACAAATATTACTCTAATATTCATAAAATATAATTTCATTAACTTTTCTATTTTAGGATATACACATTTACAATCTGATGTTTAGGAAAGAAAAAAATTATTTTCCAATATAACTCTTCATTACAAAGAAAAAGGGTGTTTCTCTAAAGAATTTATCAATGATTTTATTAGATTATTTTCATCTGTTTAAAAAAACTTTTTTGAATATTATGATTAATCGATAATGATCTCTTATTCTACCATACACCATATTTTATTGAGTGGTTTATGATTATTTTGAATGGGGATGTACTATCTTGATATCATTCACGATATTACTCTGGGTAGTTAATGACTATGTTTACTAATTATGGAAATTACTTACATTTCATATTTTAGATTAAATATGGAATTATAATATGATTTTGTTTCAAAATTTTCTTGTGGGAATATTTTGGACTAAGTAAGTGCTGAGTGGGGCATGATTTATCCTCGTTATAAGAACCCTTCTAATTATTTAGCAGTTAAACATGATTTAGTACATAATGTTTCCCTTAATAAAACTCAGAAGATTGAGAGGTCTTGTTTATTTTTTGTCTTGATACATTACATATAAACTTAAAATATTAAATACAACAACTTTATTGAAAACTTCTATGACATGACCAAAACATTCTTTCCTAGATAACACAACATGAGATAACCTGAGGGCATACATAAGAAAGGGGTGACCAATCAAGCCCAGTAAGGGAATAAACCTGAAAAAAATATGGGGATAATAATATATATTATAAAAGTTATATCAATACGTAATAAGGAAACATGAATAATAATTAATGATATATCATGATAATCATAACATGCGAAATGTGGGAATAACTTAAAACGCTGCATCAGAAACAAAATTCAAAGATAAAACACCAAGAATTCATGTTTCAAAAATGGCTCATAAATGAATCAGGTAAACACATATCCCAACCTGATGTGTCATGATAAAGAAACATTACCCAAATAGTTGGAGTTCTAACAGGTCAAACCCATCATAAATAACTCAATCTCATGTTTAAGTATGATACATAGATCATATAATGTGGATTCATTCATCATCATAATTTAATTCCACAATCTAGAACTATAGAAAAAATACATGTAAGTCCCCGGTCAATTAGAGTTTGTGATAATGGTAAATACCCTTGATAGAGAATTTGGTATGGTATTCATAGCACAATTATTTTGGCATAGTAAATCATGATGCAATTTCAGCAGCATACCGACATCATATAAAAATTCATAAAAATGTATGGTGAGAGAGAAATGGGTATATCATCATATATACCTGAAATTTATAGTAATAGGGAAATGTAAGTACATTCCCCAATGTAAATAATTGGAAATATAAGGTGTAACATAATAAATAATCATTAATGAAGAGGATAAAGAAGAAAACTCTTAAAACATTAATTCATGGTAACAGGTGTATGAAAAGGATCTTAGGAGGATTAAATACAAGTGAAAGGGGATATCATAATTTATAAAACAAGTGGGAATTAAGTATTTTATGTAATAATGTATCCCAACATAAGTAAATGGAAATTAAAAAGGTCTATCATAAATGAAGTGCTTGATTAAAAGAGTAGAGAGATAATCTCTTACAGAATTTTGGTATAGTAACGACTAAGGTAAGGGTCTAAATGAGGGGAATGAATGATAAATCCTACAAATACCATAAATTAGATAGTAATTTAATGACTATAAATGAATTTAAATTTAGGAAATTGAAATTAATGGAACTAATCTCTAAGTGGTGCATGAATTCAATGGCACAGAGTTAAATTAATTACATGGGTATGTAAATCCAAAAGCTTTTGAGAATGTTTTTGGAATTTTTATCCACCTTAAGAGAACTCTAGGGAGTATAGGGAAGAGCTTGGATGATATTTATGACGTTTTAGTTAAGATAAATTGGATATTATGTGGGTTTATATAAGAAATGAGGGGGATTTCTTTATTATTTTTGTTTTGGACAGTAAATAATAAAATATTGAAAACCACAAACCATTACATGCGTTATACCAAAGGGGATTGGAGTACATTATTATAAATGTCCAAGGGATGATGATAATAAAATATTTTCCATATTTATGTGTGGGTGAGTCACACTTTAAGATAAATGATATTAAAATCATAAAATATTTTATAAGTCTTGGTGGACTCACTAGGGAATTAAAAAATTAATAAAATAAATTTAAAATTACATCATTTTAATGTAAAAAATATATATATTTAACCTATAATACATTTTAAAGTATTTATTACATCACTATTATTCCATTATGATGTCATAAAAAAACCCATATATTTATACTATGTTAAATTTTTAATAAAAAATTCAACTATCTCCAAAAATTATGAAAAATTTTCCATTGGAGAATTTCGACATCCTGATTCCAAAAAAATATTCATTTTATCAAAATAATTTTCTAAATATTTTAATTTTTACTTAAAAACGATCTTTATTGAAAATGACAGGTTTTTTGACAATAATAGTTTCTGAACACTAATAAAAATTACCATTGACTTCATAAAAATAATATGATAGTTTATATTAAAAATATATATTAAAAATAACTATTAATTAAAATATTATTTATTTCAAAAATCCATTAATTCATCCTTATAGATTTTCAAAAAATACTATTTTTTATTTGAAAATCATTTACATTGTAACAATAATAGGACAAAAATATATTAATTATTATATAAAATTTAATGGAAACAATATTATTTCTAGTGTCTTGAAACATGTCCCTTTATTACTCCATCATGTTCCCTAAGGGTAAGTTGTGTAATGGTGGGGCCTCCCTGGGTTCATTCAATGAATGTAGTTTGGGTCATGATCTCGATGATCTTGAACTTCTCTTGAAATGGTTATGCTCAAGATTAAGTTGTTGGAACTCAGTTTGGTCCTGGTCGGGGGAAAATCCTATAAATACTTTCTACCTTGAATAACTCTTAAATGGGCTTCATGGGGTACGCTCATACTGGTTGATGCCATCACTTCCTTTGACAGTGCAAAAAGTATTTGTTAAAGAACTATATTTATACCATTCATGTAATTATTATTCAATGGATATAATATACATGGTAACGATACTTCATGGAAATTTATAATCCAATTGGATATAACTAAATGAGTTCAGGTATTTTATACAACAATAATAAATTAAATTAAGTCTAATGAAAGGGGATTTTATTCATTAATGTTCGGGACGTTACAATCTTCCACCAATTAAGAAAATTCTCCCATGAAATTTACTTTCCCATACTAAAATATAAATGGGTAACTCTGCTTCATCACTTAATTTGGTTCCAAAATTTCTTATTCCAACTTGTGGTTTCTCCACAACAATTTGATGAGGGGTATTTTCTTATTTCATAGAAAATTTTCTCTATAATCTAAGATCTTCACAAGCTGGCCTTTATTGTAAAGTTCACTATCCAATTCCTCAACCTCTAGGCAGAGTACATGTGATGAGACTAATATATACTTTCATAATAGGGATACAAATAATACACCATGAACTAGATATAAGTTTGGTGGGAGTGCTAGTCGTTAATCCACTACTCTGATGCGATCAAGGATCTCAAAAGGGGTGACTTACCTTATACTAAGTTATCCCCTCTTCCCAAACCTCATCACTCTTTTACATGGAGATATGTGGATAAATAACATATATCCAACATCAAAATATAGGTCTTGTCGATGATTTTCATCATATCTCTTTTGTCGACCCTGAGAAGCTTTGATGTGTTGTTGGATGGTGTTAACCATATACACTATTTCATCAACAATTTCATGACCTGGATGTTTTTGTTCCCCAACATCATCCCAACATGCCAGTGTGTTGTATATCTTCCCATAAAGGCCTTAATAGGGGGGCATTTGGATACTTGAGTGGAAACTATTCCTATAAGAGAATTCCAACAAAGGAAGATGTTGTTCCCATCCACATTGGATGTCCATTGGGAATTATCTCACCATATGCATAAGTTTTGGATAGTCCACTCAAATTGGCCATTAGTTTGAGAGTGATAATCTATACTGATGTTCAACTCAGTCTTTAGAGAATTCTGAAGACTTTTCGAAGACATAGTGGTGAATCGTGGATATTGATCAGACATAAGTGATAGTGGTACTCCATGTAACCTTACCACCTCTCTGATGTGTATCTCTACTAGTTTATCTAGTGGTAAATCTTATTGAATTGAGATGAAGTGTTTATTTTGTGTAAAAAAATCCACAAACACCTAGATATAGTTATTTCCCTTAGATTTATTTTGAAGTCTGGTGACAATGTACATAGCGATGTCTTCCCATTTCCATGTTTGTGTGGGTAATGGTTGCATCATCCCCTTATACATATGACTTTTAGCCTTTTCTTGTTGACATACTTGGGACTTTTATATATATAATGTGATTTTCTTCACCCTATTATCCCACCAATAGATCTCTTGAATATATCGATACATCTTTGTCTATTAGGGGTGAATGGAGAAAGGTGATCTATATTCATCATCCAAAAGTTATTTCTTTAAGATATGATTTAATAGAACATGTATTATAGACCCAAATCTCACAATTCATTCTTAATTGACATTAAACTGCAATTATTTCCTTTTCTGATAGTTTCTTCTTTATTCTGAGTTCCCACATCCTCTTTTTGAAAGTTATCTTAACTTTATAAAAGATATGATTGAGAAATGATTTGTGAAATATTTGATGATTTTCTTTTCCTTATGATTCTCATGTCCATCTTCTTAAAGTCTAAAAAGATAAGATCCTTCTCGATTCTCATTAATGATTGATTTATTATATCCTTTCAACTTATTGAATTTGAAACTCTATTATCTTTCCTAGAATGTTAGTGGATTGTGAAATCATAATTCTTGATGAGATCTATCCATATTCGTTAGTTCATAATTATCTCTTTCTGAGTGAATATATATTTGAGACTTTTTTGATCCATATATATTTTATAGTTCTCACCAAATAGTTAATGCCTCCATATTTTCAATTCAATGATCATATATTCTAAATCAATATCATGTGGGTGATAGTTTTTCTCATGTATTTTCAACTGCCTTGAGGCATATGCACTGACTTTTTCATTTCTTATAAACACACATCCTAATCCTATATTTAAATCATCACTAAAATTTATGAAAATCTCCCAACACGTGGGTAATTAAAACACATTCCCAATGATAAGACTATTTTTCAAATCCATGAATATTTCTTCAAATTCATTATTCTAGAAAAATTTTACTCCCTTATAAGATATCATGTAAATAGGGTTGGACAATCATGATAAATTTCTTACAAATCAACAATAATATCTATAAAATCCACGTAATATATGGATATCCGTTATAGATGTTGGCCTCGCCCATCCCTCAATATATTTTTCCTTTGAAGGATCTATATATATATCACATTTATTGTGATGATATTCCCCAAGAATGATAATTCCTCCAAATTGAACTCACACTATTTGAACATTTCATAGAGATTCTCCTTTCACATGTTCTTTAGCATAGTTCTTAGATACTCCTCATGCTCATTCTTGTTTCTAGAGTTTGTTAGAATATCATCTATAAATACAAGGATTTTTTAGGTAATCTATAAATACTCTATTCATCATGTTCTTGAATATTTATGTAGAATTAGGGAATATGAATGGAATTACTATGAACTCAAAGATCTCATACCTTTTAAAAAAATAAGTCTTGGGGATATCCTCCTTCACCCTTACATGGTAATATCCCGAACGTAGATCCAACTTCAAGACGTATTGTGCACCAAGTAGATTTCGAAAAATTCATCAATTTTTCAAAAGGGTTACTTTTCTTTATCATGGCTTTTTTGAGCTTACGATAATCAATGAATTGGTGCATTGGCCCATCATTCTTCTTGAAAAAGAGGACTGGTGCACCCCATAGTGAAGAACTTTATCATATAATCCTTTTATTTTGATTCTCATGTAGTCGTTTCTTCAGTTCCTCATTTTCCTCAATAGTCATCCTATAAGTATTTTATGATATTATAAATTTTGTAGGTATAAGATTGATTAATAATTCTACCTTTCATCTAGTAGGATGACTAGAAAATTCTTCAAGAAAAAAATTATTGAATTCTCTCAAAATATGCATGTATTTGAGGATGGTTCACTAATTAGAATCAACAATTTTAGATTGATATGCATTATCATAGGTAAATAATATCAATTCATGAGAATATGGTGATAAAAAATATTCATCCTCCTCCTTCCACTTGTATTGAATAGAGGGTGGATTCCCCCTTTGGAGAGTGATTTCCCACTCGTGGATATTTATGTAGGATCTATATAGATAAATCCAATCCCAGTCCATACTTGAATAAAATCTACCAATGGAATTATGAATAGTTCCATTGGGATATTAAATTCAAAAATTTTGATATGGGAGGATTTATATACCGGGGATGGAATAATTCTCCCATTTTCCATATTCACCAATATCTCTACTTCTATGATTTTTTGTGGTGTATGAATTGTTATACTAATAATTCATGATATAAAGGAATTCATATATATTTAACCAAAGAACACATTCACTATTAATAAATGAATAACTAGCATACCTATCAACAATTCATTTTTGGGATTAACATCGGTGGTAGTGATGGAAAAATATCACCCATTCTACCTTGTATGTTGTTGGTTTCATTAGAAAACCCTTTTCATTGGGCACCAGTTCACATGTGGGGTGTTGGAATTTATTACCTTCTATTGATTTATACACTGTCCCACCATAATTAAAGTGCACTTCTTAATTCTTATCCCCATGATACCCATGAGATTCACTGATCTTCACCTTAACATTGACTACACATTATAAAATTTCCTTATAGTTATGAAAGTCAAGTATTGACAAGTTTTTTGGTATTCTAGGCTTCATCCCACAAAAGATGTGTTCAACCTTGCAGTCAGGTTAATGAAAAAAAATTGGTGTATCATTAAGGTCTTTATATGTTTTACTCATATGTCCCTACAGATTTTTAATTTTTTTTACTTAGTTTTAGGAAACCTATTTCCATCTTATGACTGAGGGCGTGAGAAAAATATTGTTAAAAAAAAATTCAGGAATTCCTTCCACTCCATTCCTTCAGTCAGTTCCTCAGTCTTAGAATTCTCGATGAATGTCTAGCATAGATCAGCTTCACCCTCCATATGATAAATATCTATAACAACCTTCTGTTGTTCATAACATTAAAGGATATAGAATATCATTCCAATGGAATTGTTCCATTTAACTTTGATTAATGGATCAGATGATCCACTAAATGTAAGATTCCTTTCTCACAAGAATCTATTGACTATGGGTTTATCTTCATTAGGGTGGGATGGGTGATCCTCCCAGTGTAGGTTTCTATTCAGAACATGAACTAACTAAGAGATTATCTGGACAATGTTTTTTGATTCCCTCTCCTATCAAGCTGGGCATCTAATTGGGGAAATCATCGCATTTCACTTTTCATCAGTTTTTAGCATAATTCCTTATATTTTAATCCATTTTGTAGAATAAAAGGGATATTAGGGGTTAGTGTCATAAAATATTAATAAAAAAAATAAGAATCCAATTATAATAAAGGGATAACTTATAAATTACATTTATATCATTAACTAATGAGTTTCTAGGCTTCAATATTTGTTATTCTTGATCTAGTTCATAAAACATATTTTTTTTGGATTTTTCTCCTTTGTTACTTTAATATTGGTTTGTAATGATTTTATGAATTTAACAATGAAAATCTCTCTAGAGTGGAGAATGAGGTGCAAAGTAGGGCCCATTTTCATGCACCAGGTTACCCCGAGCCAATCCTAGAACACCTTGTCAGAGTTTTTACTCCTATGTACTTTTGTGCCAGAAACAAGTCCACATGTAGTATCCAAACAAGGATATATTTTCATGTTGAATTAATTTCTTTATACTCACCAAAATTTATGGATGTTATCATACACTTATTTTTATCTCTAAGAGATTTCACTTGGTTTTTTCAAATCTAAATCCCAAAAATAACTAAACCTATCCTCTGATACCAACTATAACCACCCTACTCATTATTTATCATTAAAAATGATTTATTACATAAAATGATACTTAATACAACTCAAAAGAATGAGAGTAATAGTTTCTTTTTGGTTAAGGAACATTTCATTAAATCATAAATGATGGAATACAACAACATTATTCAAAACATCTTTGACATGAACAAAAAATTCTTTCATACATAATACTACATGTGATAACATGAGGACATACATAAGAAAGGGGTGAGATATAAAGCCCCATAAAGGAATAAACATGGAATAAAATGTGTATAAAAATAAATTTCAGACAATTCATACCAATGATATGTATATGTACATGGATAAGAATTCATGATAAAGTATGCTAATCATTACAAGGGACAAGTGACCACAACTTAAACAATGCATAATAAACATGAGTCAAAGCTGAACCACCAAGACATCATAGTGGGAAAAAATTACACAAATGAACCACATTACCCCTAGTCCCAAAATGATATATCAAGATACTAAACATTAAACAATTCATTGGAGAGCTATCGAGGTGCGCCCTTCATAAAGTTTACAATCTCATTCTTAAGTGTGTCATATAAATTATATAACATGTATTCATTCAACATCATAATTTTATTCCAAGATATAGAAATTTAGAATAAATTCAGGTAATCCCACAATCAATAAGAGTATGTTCATGAATAATAATAACCTTGATAGATATTTGGGTATGGTATTCACTATATAATTATTTTGGTATGGAAAATCATCATGCAATTTCAACAGCAAAGAGACTTCATATAGAAACTAATAAAATGGGTTTATGAGAGAGAACAGTGTATGTACTCATTTATCCATGAAATTGAATATAATAGGGACATCAAAGGACATTCCCTACCCTATGTAGTTGTAAATATTTGTTGTAACATAATAATCAATCTTGAAGGATGAGGAGAATTCAAAATAACTCATAAAAAATTTTAGCAAGGTAAAAGGTGTACGTAAAGGTTCTTAAGAGGGGTAAATGAGAGTGAAATGGGATATCATAAATTATAAAACAACTGAATATTAATTTTCATAGGTAAGAATTTATCCCAATATAAGAATATGGAAATTAAAAGGGCATATCATAAATGAAGTGCTTTATTAAAAGAGGAGAGAGAGAATCTCTTATAGAATTTAGGCATAGTAAGGGGTTAGGTAAGGGACCAAATGGGGGGAATAAATGATACCTAATAAAAATAACATAAATTGGATAGTAATGTAATGATTACAAATTAATGGAAATACATACAATATAAATTTAAAGAACTAATCACAAAGAAGGTTCATGAATTCAATCATCTGGAGAGAAATTGCATACATGGATGTATGAATACCAAGGCTTCGGAGAGGAATCTTGGGATATTGGGGGTGCCTTGTGAGGACTCTAGGGTGTACAAGGAAGAGTTTTTAAGAGATTAGAGGAGTTTGAGTGATGATAAATGGGATATTGGGTGGGTTCATATAGGAAATGAGGGGATTCCTTTATTATTTTGGTTTGGAACACTGCATACTAAAATACTTAAAACCAAAACCTGTACAATGGGGTTTCCCAATTTTTTGGCCAAATGGGACTAAAACACATTATTTTATAATTCCAAGATCCAATGATAATAAAATATTTCCCTTTATAATGAGGATGTGGGTTACACTTTCAATGAAATGATTTTCAAATATTAAAATGGATTATGCGTATTGGAGTATTCACTATTGAATTATAAAATAAATCTATTAATAGATTATATTAAATTAAAAACTTGTATTTGGTTGAGGATAACTTTTATGTATTTATTGCATCACTATTGTTCCATTATGATGTCATAAAACACACCATACATTTATATGGTATGTAGTTTTTACCCAAAAAATTGACTATCTTAAACAATTATGAAAAATTTACTATTGGATAATTTTAATTCCCAGATTAAACAAATAATATTAATTTTATCTAATTATTTTACTAAATATTTTAATTTAAACTTTTAAAATAAAACAACTATTTAATGAAAATGACAGTTTTTTGAAAATAATATTTTTCGAACCCTAATTAAAATTACATTTGACTTCATAAAAATTATATGATCATTTATATTTAAAAATAAATTAATTTAATAATAACATTTTATTAAAACATTATTTATTTAAAAAATCTATTAATTCATCAGAATATATTTCAAAAAAAATTCGGGCTTTAGAAAACATTTACCTGTAACACTACAAGGAAGAAACAAAACTCATTATTCTATACAAAATAATGTGCATAATCTTATTGTAAGGGTATTGATACATATTCATTTATTAAACTAGAATTTTCCAAAAGTGTAAGGTTCTTAATGATGGGGCTTTGTTGGGGTCATTCAGTGATCATGGTTTGGTCATGATCTCGATGAGCTTGAACTTCTCATGTAAACAGTTTTGCTCCAGCTTATGTTGCTGGATCTCATCTTGGGCTTGTCTAGGGAAAAGTGCTATATCCCTTAGAAGCTCTGATATATGGGATTAATAGGGTAAAATCCTAATGTTGAGGCCACCACTTCCTTTATCCTTGCCAAATGGATTTATTAAAACCCTATATTTATACCACTAATGTGATAATTGTTCAGTGACTATATTATCAATAGTAAAGAAACCTAAAAATCATTTAAAATAAAAATTAATATAATTTATAAATTGAATTTTTTTTTCTCGTAACCATAATACATTTAATTATGTAAAAAAATGGAATTTTGTTCATAAATATTTGCGTCGTTACAGCCTCGATGCATCAGAAGGTATAATGAGATAAACTAGTTTGGGTATTGGATGATGTCTTACCCGATTATGTATGGTTTCTTGGATGAATCCTGGATGTTTTTTAGGATGTAAAACATTATGAATTCTATCATTATGAAATTAGTTACTAAATCCCGATGTAATAATTTGACTACTAGAATATCCATGGTTAATTTTCAGTCTCATTTGATTATTTATATGGAATTATTTGATCATTTTTTATTTATTCTATATTATGATCACGATTATGTTTTAATGAAATTTCTTAAGTTATTCACCATGAAATATTTTTTATGTTTATTTATGATAGATTCTATTGTATTTATTACCCTTACTAAGTATCTGAGATCACCCATTTTGTATTTTTTATTTTTCCCTAGGATGCTGAGATCTATATTCTGATTGACTTGTAGGGATAATCTATGAGAATATGGATGTTTCCAAATGATATTTTATCTAGTATTTAATTTCATATTTTAATAAAAAACATAATTTTGTATCTATTTTACCAAAGAAACTAAACTATTCAGTCCATTTGAATGTTATATCTTGTTTATAGTTCCAATGTAACAAATTCAGGAAATAAATCCATGCTAGTAGGGTTGGAGTCTTCACAATTTGTTTTAGAAAATATTTATTAGAAACATTGGAAACTAAATTATTGAAAATGTATATTAGGGAAATATTACACTATGACTGATATTCAGAATATTCAAAATGTAACTAATATTATGATTTAGAGATTAGTTCTATCAAAATTTTCAACTAACATAAAATGTTACCCTGGTTGTAGATTATACATTTTATTTCATAATTTTATGATCTAATATAGTATATCACATTTTTTATAAATACAGCCTATTAGAAGGAATGGGAACCGTATCAATGTATATATCCCATATAGGGGTTTCTCTCCTATGCAAGATAATGATGTTGGAGAAGGATTTGTGAGTGGATATGAAAAAACATAAAACTATACTAGAAAAATTGACTTAGGTTATTATTAATAGCTTTCATCTCAAAGAGAATCTAAATCAACAATGCGGTGTAAAAATGTTAGACCACTTCATGAAGAAAAACCTCTATTACTCAATGGGACAACAAACCCCTTTGTAGATTAGTAATGGAAAATTTCCTAAGGGAAGGTATTTATTGCTTTGGGAAGTATTGAAAGGGAGAAGGTTATCATGAAATTATATCATATATCGGAGATGTGGATCAATGGTGGTCTTTGATTCAAAACACTAACTATGAAGAGGTAATTGTAAACATGGAATAGAAGGATATTAAGGATCTTTTCTTGTAAAAAAATATATCATAGAGAACAATGACCAGATATAGAGAGATAATTCTTGAGTCAAATATAAAAAGAGTATAAAAAATGAAAATTATGAATCCAAATATACAATTTTATAAATTTATTCCACATACTATATATATAATCCTTAGATAAATATTGACCATTTCATTGATAGTATTAATCCAATTATTTGAAGAGAACTTGTGTCCCAAAAATTCTCATCATATGAGGATATAGTATCATGTTCTACCAAGATAGGGAAATAATTGTCCAAGTCGTATGGTTCTGATGTTATACAAGAGAAAACATGATGGAAGATAAAAAAATTGATAAGTGTAAGAAAACAATGAATGATTTTTTAATATGTGATAATTTTGGAAAGAAACTCTTGAGTACATGCATGACAGGAATTGGGTTTTTTTAAAATTTGGAGAGAAATCATATAAGGATCTTGATTTAAGGGGAAGGAAAGAGTCTACCTATGTCTAATTCTTCTAATAAATAGATATGGGGCACTATGAAAAATAATTTCCCAAGAATCTGTGTAATATGGATAAGAATAATAAAAGGGTTCAAGGCCAAGCTTATGCTTTTACTACAGTCGAAGTGGAATATTTTATGTTTTTGTGTTTTTTGATTCATGAATTATGTTATTTTATTGTAGTTATAATAATAATGAGATATAAAGGAATTGTATTATAAGACATCATCTTTATGGAATTGGAGTCATTTGATGAGTGACAATAGTAATGAAGATAAATGATTCAATTGTGAGTTGATCTTCATGAAACACATGACAAGGGGAAATAACCCTAATTATGTGCTTTTTTGGGATAATAATAAATTTATTTTTATGGTATAGTATTGGGGACCATAATAGTGGTTACTGATTTGATGGTTTATTTTGTGTTGTAATTATTATAAGTATAGATTAAAAGAATATACTAAAAAACAAGATATTTTTCTATTAGAAGGAAGCACGTTTCATAAAGGTTTAAATGATATTAAGTTATTTATATATTTCTTATGTGACAATAAGAGAATAATTATTTTGTAAAATTCTATATTATGTTGATTTTGGGAATTTAGTGGCCTTACTTTGAATTTCATGGGCAATGATTTTGGGAAACTTTATTTTGAATGATTCTTAATCTAACTATATAGGGAATGGATTAATTTTAAATCCGGATATTATTATTTAAGGATAAAGTGTGACATAAAAAAATTGATAACATCTTCTAACCATTTTTATTTTGGTAAATATTAAATGTCTAAATAAATGGCTTATGTATTGTTTGATAAAAGTTCTTTAGGAATAAATTTTTTTCTCAAATATCCATATTTTGGTTTAATAAAGGAGGTGGAGATGGATCGATGCAAAAAAAGAATGATATTATTCTTATGACATGGAAATAAATCAGTTTTGTTTGTTTTCTCATGTTTTTATCTATATATTAAAAGAATTCCTCAATTCTATGAAAAACATTTTGGAACAAAAAGGTTATCTGTTTAATTTTCATACGAAGAAATCACTGGCCATTCAAAAATTGTTATCTGTTTAATTTTCAACTATGGGGAAACCTATTTTTTTGGTATCATAGCGTTGCTCATTCCCTACTTTTTAGAGGATTATTTATAAACCATGTTGACTATGTGGTATTTCTATAAGTGTAATTTGTAGTGAGAACTCTATGATTACCAATCACAAATTTAAATTGTGAGGATGCAATTTATTAATGAAGGGGAGAATGCAATGACCCAAAATATTATCAATAAAATTTCCATTCATATAATTATTTGTATAGTATAAATCACATATATTGAAATATGAATCATAATTAAAAATTTATAATGGAATAATGAATTAAGTATGATGTATTTCTATAAAATAAGGAACTTATACTGATAGAATAGTAACATCCCTATTTGAATAGTAATATGACCATTACGAATAGTAATTTTGTCAATAGAATAGTGACCTCATCTATTAAAGTATAAATAAAATTTGGGTATCTAATTAATGAAAATATGATATATTTATATCTTCTTATAAGTAAATTAATTTTTTTAAAAATTATAAATTAAGTGTTGGTATTTTTATAAAGTGTAAACATTCATTTATATTATTTAAATAATATAATGTTTTAAAATAAATTTGAATTTAAAAAATTTTATTAACAAATAATTATTTTCTTTCCTTATTATTATATGAAAATTCTATGAGTCCTTAATTAATTTTTCAATGTGTTGGAAAATTAGTTATAAATATAAAATTAGTATCTTTCAAATAAATGACTATTTTATTTCAAAATTAAATTTATCATATTCAGAAAATTATTTTTGTAAAATGGAGTTTATTTTTTGAATAATACACATTTTAAAATGGTTAAGGGGTATTTTTGTAAAATCATTGAATTTTTTATGCATAGTGAAATACGTTAATTTACGATATTTAGAAAATACATTAATTACTTTTCCTTAAATAATTTATAAACGATGTAAGAATCCATTGGATCAAACTCACATTCACTAGTTACTCTATATAGTCACAATAATCATTAATATTTATTTTCTTGATCCAAAATAATAATATAATGAATAAAATAATCAAGAAAAAACCCCTCTCCTCCACTATAAATACAACCCCTCACCACCTCTTCTCCTCACACCTTCCAAGCCTTAAAAAGATTGTATAATTTCATCCAAATACACTTCCCAAGTATGTTACCCACATCAATTATCCTTTTTTCTCAACAAAAGACGAATCCTAAATTTTCTAAGGTGGTTCTCAAGGAGAATAAGTTCAAACGGTAAAATCCACATTCTTTTTTATTTTATTTCTTTTCAATTTCATTTATTTTCTTATTATCTCGTCTCTACCACCTGTCCAAGAGAATTTTGAAATATATTATATTATATATATATATATATATTACTATGTTAATGTATGATCCATCATCAATCCTCTTTTACTCTCCATTTTATTCTAAAAATACAAACATCATTCGTGACATATCGATTTACTACCATTACAGATGATTCGTTTTCATTTTTCATTACGGTCATCAAGGATAGACATAAATAAATTACAATGGTTAAAAAGTATTGTAAAATTAATATTATAAAATATTTAGTATTCTTGATTTCATATATATACATAATATTGATCAATAAAAACAAACTTTTGTGTGATCTTCCAAAAGTAACCAAAATAAACTAAACAATTTTCAATAATATTTTATTTAATTAATCATCCTCATACGATATAACCAAATGATATATAAGACCATTTAATATTTTATAATTACATTAGTGAAATATAATTTCAATTTTCTATAACTATTCCCATTTTACCTGATATTTAAAACATTTATACAAGTAAACCAATCAAGAACACCAAGGAAACGAACACTCCTAAATTAAAAAATTGAATCTTATAACTGATAAAAATGGAAATAAATTGTATAAAACTAGTTTTATTTGTAGTATGTATCCTTTAAATTCTAAAAAATCTAATTTTATATATTTATTTGTGGAATTTTTAGAATTCCCTTTTGAGGTTATTGATGTTTCAATGGTGTCTAAGACTAGTTCAGATCTCGAAACAAATGTATTGTGATGAATTAAGCCTGGGGCATGGTTACTGTAAACTCTATAGGGTAAGAACATAATTAGAAAAAACCATGTGAGGATAGAATGTGATCATTGGAAGAGTGTATGGTTAGAATAAACAATTATAAGTGGGGTGCTTAATCATGTGTCCATGTCTGTAATTTTGACCATGTTTTTTTCAGGGTTTTTCAATGGTTAGTCAAACCATGTGAGAAAACCATGTGGGATTCTCTTCCCTATAGAATACCATTCTTGATTTGTGAAATTTTATTCAATCAATGTTCTTAAATTATGTGACTAGTCATTTTTTGATAAAATGACCATTCCACCCTAATTAAATATTAATTTCAGTGTCATTTTCCTACTCATTATATGCACAAGAGACATTCACTATGAAGTTATCATTTGGTGGATATTCATGGATTGGATCCTGGATCTCTACCAAATCATTGATTCAAGTGTCTCTTATCTCTTTAGATCTCCGTCGTTTATCCCTCAATTCCATTTTGGACATTCCTAATTTGGTTTGGTACCGAAAATGCTATTTTGGTTCAAGGTAATATGCCCTATTAATAGGTTCTTCTCCAATTATTCAATTTTCTCCCGATCTGAGTCAAATCAAGAAAAAATACTGGACTATTCTCTAATTGTTTACCAAATTTATGTATTATCATGACTTTAATTAATGATGAATCATTTATATATATCATTAAGTCCCACGTACAATAGTGAATGTATCTCTATTTAAATATATTTTGGAATTTGATATGAATTGATAGTGTAACAACTCAAAATGATATCAATAGAATCACCCTTATTATTTGTTTATATATTATGAATCATATAAAAGAATATATAAACCAAAATACTATCTTTATAAATGAATAATAAAAGATATAGGAGGATGTTTAAGTAACCCATACTAATGAAATCGTTACATTCCCTTGGGAATAGTAATATAAACCATGTGAATTATAAATTGGAATAATGAATAATAACATCACCCATTAAAGTATAAATAAAATTTACTCATCTCATAAGTGAAAGTATGATAGAATTATATCACATTAAAAGTAAGTGAATATTTAAAAAAAATTATGTGTAGGTTTTTTATAAGTCATAAATTTTTAATTAAGATTTTATAACTAATAAAATTATTTAAAATAAAATTAATTTTTATAAATTTGATTCAGAAATCAATATTATGTTGTCATATGATTTTAAGATAATTTTATGAGACCTCTGTTACATTTTGAAAGTGTTATAAAATTAGTTTTAAATTAAAAATATGTATTTTGGATGTAGATAAAGAGTTTATTGAAAAATTAAATTTCACATATTTAGAAAGATATTTTGATAAAATGGGGTCTATTTTTTAATTCAACACGTCTAAAAATTATTTTCATATATTTTCAATGAATGGTAAAATATGGAAATTTAAAGTATAGAAACATTATAAACTCAATACAATGTTCCTTTAGTCATTTGTAGTGTATATACACATGGTTGGAACTAACATTAAGTCATTATTTTATTTAGTCACAGGAATCAATACTATTTGTTGTATTGAGAAAAATAATAAAACAAGGAATAGAATATTTATAAATCCCCCTTCTCCACTATAAAAATCACTCCTAACCCCCTCTTCTATTCACTAATATAAGACTTGAAGCTTGTAAAGTTAATTCCCAAATTCTCTTGCCTAGTCCCAACCTCACCCAGGATTTCTGGGCCTTTCTAAAATAGAAAACCCCTTTACCTAAGGAGGTTCTCAAGATGGTTAACTAATGAGGTAAACCATCTTCCTTTTTCTTTCATTTTCAATTTACATTATTATCAACTCCTCACATCCTCTATAAAAATGATCATGATAACCCCATAATCTTCTATATTATACATTTATATCATGTAAATGTAATAACTATAATATTTCCATTTACAAAAACACACACTTTCTTTTATTTTAAAAATTAATTCATCGTCTATAAGGTTCAGATTTACAACCTTTGGGTATGAAGGGCCTTCATAAATTAATTTCTCCTTCAAGGATGGTCGTGAAACCATATTTATGGTTGAATTAGACTATAATTTATCTATTATTAACTATATAATTTTCTTGAACCTATATATATAAATAAAAATAATTCCTACGAGAAAACTAGTTCAAGATAATCGAAAGAATACAATAATAATCAGAACGATTATCATTAATGTTTTTTATAATAATTCATCTTCATAACATAAAATAAAATGAATTATATAACAATTTATTTTTTTTATGTTCATAAATATCATATAAATTCAATTATATATAATTATACCCATTTTAAATGAACTTTCATATTCATATATAGGTGTACCCATCATGAAAACCAATGAAATGAATGCTACTGAATGAAAAAACGGTATATTGTAACTCATAAAAAGGCCATAAATGAACATAATAAAATTATAATAAATAAAATAAATGTATATAATTTTACGAATTAATTAATAATTAAATTATATTTTTTTATCTAGGATGTTCAGGTCAAGTGTAGAACTCAATCGGGCATAATGTAAGGGTTTTCTACCCGAACCTCTAATTTCTTTGGAGTTACTCTTTTTTCACATTACCCTAATAAAATTCTTAATTATTCATATGTAATCCACCCGAAATCAGTGTCAATGTTATATATATGTGTACCAATCTAAATTATACTTTCTTTTATGGGTATTTATATGTTTTAAAAAGATCATTCAAAAAAATTTCTTCATAAACAAATCTGATTTAAGGGAACTTCTCAAATTATTACCACTTTAATGGTAAAATATATAATCTATTTTAAGCAAAAAAATATATTCCTAAAATAAATCATTTTATTATGAAAAAAAAATCTTAGTTCACTTTGTTTTTAAAAAATCATTTTTTCAAAAGAACTATTCTTTTCAATGTAAAAGATTATTTATCTCAAAATTACTTGATGATTTTATAAAATTATTTTCATTTATTTCAAAACTCATCTTGATTATTATGATTAATTGGGATTAATATATTATGATATCGAACACAATATATAATTAAACTTTTTATTATTAATTTTATTGTGGATGTTCTATTTTGATACGACTATCCTTATTACTCAGAATAGTTATTGATTATATCTTAAGATTGGAGAATGTTATACACATTTCATATGTCTATTCTATTTATGTTTAACAGTATTCATATGAATAATATTTATGAGACTTAGTAAAAAAAGGTGTTCCCCAATATAGCCTCTCTTTGTATTAGTAGGTCTCATGAGATGAAATACATATAGACTTGGCCAAGGCCTTGGCCATTATCAGATATTGTTTTGGTCGAGGCCTTAATTATTTTTTGTTTTGTTGGATGAGGCCATCAGGATATGGTTCAAATATACCTAATTATGGATCCATTCATTATGAAACTAGTAATTGATAGTCCATAAGGTTATTATACTAGTATAATACCATAGTTATGTTTTATTATGGAATTATTTAATAATATTTTAATCCTACAATATTATTTATTCTTCTGCTATATTGCTCACCCTTACTGAGCATCTGATCTCAATCATTTCTTATGTTTTATTTTTCCAAGATGTGAATATGTATATCATGAATGAATGTCAAAGATAATCAAGGAGTTTTTGATGTTTTTAAATTAATTTATATATTATTTTCCCTTTCATGTAATAATTTTGAACTCTTGTATATATATTGGTTTCTAAATCTAATAAACAAGTATATATTTTGTGATTTGTATTCATTGTTTATATGAAAATGTATTGAAATAAGTAACTATACCTAGGAAACTATGGTCGAGGTCCTTACAATTTATATCAAAATAATTTTAGTATTATTCTTGGGAACTACATTTTGATTAGGGATCATAACCCCAAGATAGACGTTGAGGATAACTGTACAAGAAAATACAAGAATTTTGGAAAGGTTGAGATTATGTGGATCTTACAAGAAATACATCCCCATCGAGATACTACATGTGGATTTAGATATAGAATAGATGTACCTAGGGGTAACAACTCCGACAAGGTTTTCTGAGCATGACTCCGGGTAACCTAGTACATTAAAATGGGACTTACTGCGCACCTAGTATGCCACTCATGGGGGTTATGATTAAGATAATTCAAATTTTCCTTACATACCATTATGAATGATTTAATTTTATATACATCCCCAAAGAATGCATGCTTATGATTATGAGATTAGTCCTGAATTGAATTTCAATTTATGTTAGGTATTTTATGAGTTCATAATTATAAATTATGATTCCTAACATAATTTAGTGTGTTCCATTTTTTATAAATTGTTCTTAGGGGAAGGAATGTAACCGCATGGACACATGTATCCCATTTAGTGATTTCCATCCTATTAAAGATATCGATATTGGTATTTAAGATGATACTAATGATGAGAAACTTATGCATATACTTGGACAAATGACTCAGGTTTTCAAAAATTAACTTTCTTATATAGATCATCCTGATCCAAAATGTGGATGAGAAATGTTAGATAGATTTATACGATAATAGACTCCATAATTCAATGGGACTACAAACCCTTTCATAGCTGAGAATTTGATAAGTTATTTAGAGAAGATATTTATCACATTGGGATGAAATGAAAGGGAGAAGGTCCTCATGGCAGTTTACAGTCTCTAAAAAAATGAAAATTAGTGGTGTTCATTAATTCAAAACACATAATTTGATGAATATATATAATAAATGGAATGGAATGATTTTATGATAATTTTCCTAGAAAAATATTTTAATCATGAAGAGTGATTGTATTTGGAGAGGAAATTCATGATCCTTAAACAAAAATCCGATGAAAATGTTGCATCATATGAATCCATAATTACATGGTTAGTTGGGAATTCCATGGACTACATATATAATCTCAGGATAAATATTGATTGATTATTTGATGGTTTAAAACATTCTTTTTAAGGGTGATATTCTCCAATAGTTTCTCATCATTTGAAGATATTTTCCAATGTACTTTCTAGACAGAGAAATAATTCTCTAATTAATATGAATTTTAGGGAAAAAATGGTATAAATAGAGTGGTGATCGATCAAATGGATAGAGGGATGAATAAAATGAGGAATTTTACAACATGCGATAATTGTGGAAGGAAACACCATGGTGCCTACATTAATGGAAAAGTAGAGTACTACAAGTGAAGATTGAAAGGAAATATGGCTAGTGATTCAAGGGAAAGAAAGAAGCTATCTATTTTCAATGTAATAATTGTAGGGATATGAGACACTATGATAATGATTGTTCAAATCATTAAGTAATTATGCCTCAGAAAAGGCCAAGGGAGCAGGTCAATGTTTAAGCAATCACAACAAGTGAGATTAATATTTCTAATGATGTAGTGGAAGATACTTGTATCATTTTATCAAATATAGAAATTTTTTTATTTCATTATGGATCATTACATTCATTTATATATTATGAATTTTCCATGAAAATTAGAAATTTAAATTTTGAATTAATAAATGAGTATTCAGTCAAAACTCCTAAGGGAGTATCAATACAAAAAATATTTGTTAATATATCATATTTATGAAACATAAATGCTCTTTAGTTTCCAAACATATCATCATACCAATTATTTATTTTGATATAACACTCTGTATGAATTTTCTAGAAAATTATGATGCAAATATCTATTATATGAAGATTGAAAATACATTTTTTTTGAAAATGATGTTGAATACATTATCTTTAGTGTAGACACATCATCATTTTATTCTTATCTAGATCCACCCCCATTAGATCAATGGAATTAAATTATTAGGGATTATGATAATTTAATATCTATGGGTGGGGAAAGAAATCTTAAAATTGATGATGTACCTAGTTTTCATGAATATATTGATGTGTTTCCAGATGATTTACATTGACATGGAGTAGATGATTGGGTTTTTTATTGATTTAATTCTTGGTATAGGGAATATATCAAATAATCCTTATAGAATGTCCATAGTGTAATTAGTGGAGGGAAATAAACAAATAATTGACTTGATTAATAAGGGGTTTATTGGAACTATCATTTCTCCATGGGGAGATCATGTTTTTTTCATTAAGAAGAATTATGCATCAATGTGGCAGTGCATTAATTATAGGTAACTCAATTATATTATGATAAAAAATTATCATCTTCCTCTAATAGATGGTTTATTTTATCCACTTCACATGCCCAATATTTTTTTAATTTTTACATTTTATATGGATAGCATCAGTTGCATGTGAGGAAGGAAGATATTTCATTGATAGCATATCGAACCAGGTATAGGTACTACAAGATTATATTAATTCCTTGTGGATTGACTAATTGATCATATATTTTCAAGGATCTAATTAATATCATTTTCATGGAATATATTGATGTATTGTTTGTGGGATTTATTGATGATATCTTGGTATAATCCAAATGTAATGAAGCTCAAGATAATCAAATGCTCATTATTCTGAAAACTCATGATGAAATGAGTTATATGGGATGTTTTTAAAGATTGAATTTTGGCTTCAAACATTTTCTTAACTTGGAAATTTTCCCTATAAGAATTGAATCATAGTTGATCCAATGATGAAAAAGGTAGTTCAAGAATGTACTACACCGAAGAAATTAGTTGAGGTATATAGTTTTTTGGACTAGTAGGTTATTATCAGTGTTTCATTCAAAACATCACCTAATTATCTGACCTGTTAACCATTTTTACATGTAAATGGGTTAATTTCATATGGACAAAAGAATATGAATAATGTTTTGAATAATGAAGAGGAGATTAGTGAAATATCCAATAATGATTCTACCATCTGGAAATGGTGGATTTGTGATTTATAGCGATTCATAAAAGAAATGGAATGGTTGTGTCCTTATATAGACGGATAGAGTTATTTCCTATGTATCGAGGAAGTTAAAAATTCCCTAACAGAACAGTATAACCCATGATCTTGCGTTAGCAGCTGTAATCATTTCTCTGAAGATATAGAGACACTATCTCTATTGTCGAATATGTGAGATATATATGGATCAAAATAGCTTGAAATATATCTTCTCACAAAAATAACTCAACACGAGGAAAAGGATATTGATCGTGCTGTACAAGGACTATGATTGTTCAATAAAATATTACCTAGGAAAGGTATATAAGGAAGGTGATGAATTGATCTAGAAGTATCATGGAGTTCTAAAAATCAAGAGGATTTTCAAGGATATCATGTACATATATTTAGAAAATATGGATATGAGAATTATCAATGAAGTTGAAACATCATTACTTTTTCAATTGAGTTCCCAACCATCTTTATTATAAAGAATTAAAAATTTGCAGTCTAATGATGAGAATCAAAAAACTAAAATCAAAGGTGTGAATAATGTGAATTTTATTGACTTCATGTTCGATGATGGAATTATGAAATTTGGGGAGATTCAATGTTTTCCCTCTATACATGAGCTAAATAGGGAGTTATTGGATGATTCCTATAGTTCTAATTTCTCTATACACCATGGTATCAATATTATATATAGATATATAAAGTTACGTTTCTTGTGGGATAACATGTAGAGGGGAATTTTTTATATGTATCAATATGTTTAGTCATTTAAAAGGTGAAGGTTGAAAGAAAACATCCTAGATGAGTCTTGCATCCTATTCATATTCCTACATGGAAATGGTATGACATCACTATTGATTTTTTCACTAGATTACTAAAAAATGCCATGAATGAATGAGTCAACATGTGTAATTATTGACAAACTTACCAAAATTTCATTTTTTTTCTCACTATAAAAGAAGATTTTCCATTGGAATGACCAGCACGGATCTATATTAATATTGTTTTAATACTTCATGGATCACTTATCTCAATTGTGTCTGACTGTGATCCACTATTTACATCAATATTCTGAAAAGATTTCTAGAAGTATTTGGATACTGAGCTTCATTGGAGTAGTGTTTATCACCCTTAAACTGATGGGATGTCTGAAAGGATTACCTGGGCATTAGAATACATGATGAGATCATTTTCACTTGATTTTAAAGGTATATGGGATCAATATTTACCTCTTTTAGAATTCTACTGCAACCATAGTTACCATTATAGAATTCCAATGGGACCTTATGAAGCATTGTATGGAAAGATATGTCATACACCCACATTATGGGATGAATTTGGTGAAATAAATCATGTAGGAAGAGATCATGTAGAATAAATAATAGTGATGTTAAATACTATTCAGTCCCACATCAAAGAATCTCAAAGCAGGCAAACGATATATGATGAAAATTGAAGGAAGTATTTATAATTTCATATAAGATATCATGTTATTTACGTATCTCCATGGAAGGGTTATGTAATATTTGGAAATAAAGGGAATATAAACCTTAAGTAGATTGGACCTTCTGAAATTCTGTAGTGATATGGAGGTACAGATTATCATTTTGTGAGGACTCCTAGAGTTTCAAAAGTAAACAAGGTTTTCCATGTCTCATTATTAAGAATGTACATTCTAGACCCAACACATATACGCACTTATGATGTTATCAAATTTGAACATGAAATAACTTATTATGAAGAGACTATCCAGATTCTAGACACTATTGAACATGTGTGGAGGAATCCATTGACTTAGATAGTAAAGGTACTTTGTAAAAATATCATAAAATTGAAAAGGTGATGTTGGTGACTACATATCTTATGCTGATGAGCTACCCAAATTATTTTTTGAGGCGACATATTTGAAATTTTGAGTGTGAAATTTTTGAACACTGGTAAAATGTCACAACCCAAAATTATAAAAATTAAATTTCACTTATTATATTTATTTTAATTTTATAAATCATAAAAAAACACATATAAAACACAATAAAATCTTCATAAATTAAGAATAAAATAAATAATAGGATTTTAAAAAACATATACTAATGAAATAGTTACTTTCCCTTAGGAATAGTAATATAACCCTTATGAATAGTAAATCTACCTAATGAATAGTAAACTCACCCATAAAAGTATATATAAAATATGGATATCTCATAAGTTAAAGTTGGATATAATTATATTATATTAAATGTTTGTGAATATTTAAAGAAATTAATATTTAGTTGTAGGTATTTTTGAAGACATAAATATTTTATTACAATTTTTTAATTAATAAAATTATTTAAAAAAAATTAATATTCCTCAAATAGATTCATAAATAAATATTTTTTATGTCTTATGATTTTAAGATAATTTTATGATACCTAAGTTAATTTTTGAAAGTGTTATAAAATTAGATTCAAATATAAAATCAGTATTTTTCAAGTAAATAATTATTTTAATTAAAAATAAAATTTCATAAATTTAGAAAATTCTCTTGATAAAATTTACCCATTTACTAAATTCTATGAGTTGAAAAATGATTATAGCGAATTTTTTATTTTTTTAAATACTTTCATTTTTATTGAATAATAACATCAAGTAACTTATAGTTCAAATACATTTTAAGCTAATTAATAAATTCCATGAATCATGGATGATGTATAAAACATTGGTTTGAACTCAAATGCACTAATTAACATTTTTAGTCAGAATTATTAATACTATTGTTCATATTGACAAAAATAATAAAATAATGAATAGAATAATGAAAAATCACCCCTCTCCTCTAATATAAGAACCACTCCTCTTACCCACTTCTCTTCACTCATATATGCCACGAATCTTCTAATCGTTCTTTCTATATTATCATCTCTAGTCCCTTCACACCTCCATGATCTCTTGTTCTTTCTAAAAAACCAAAACACCTTTTCTTAAGGAGGCCTTAGGTAGGTTAATTAAAGAGGTAAACTATCTTCCTTTTTTTCATTTTCAATTTAATTGGTTCCTTATCTTCTTCCTCACCCCATGTCCAAATGATCCTAATAACTACAGTATCATCTATATACTGTAATTATATCATTTTAATCATATAAAAATCACCAATCCCCTTATTCTCTCTCTCTATTTTATTTTATAAACAAATTCACCATCCATGAGGTGCCGATTTAAAACCTTTGTGGATGACGAAAATTCGTTATATAATTTATCATTCATGGATAGTCATGAATCCATTATTACATTGGAAACATGATATAATATATTTATTATAGTCTATTTAGTGTTCTGGAATAGGTATATATACATAATACTAATTCATCCATTAAATATAGTCTAATAAGATCGAAATACTGCTGTAATAATCTAAACATTTATCACTATTGTTTATTATAATAAATCATCTTAATACCATATAATAAAATGATTTATATAATTATATAATCATATTTATTATAATATACATCTTATAAATAAAATTCTGGAGAATTATACCCATTCCATTTGATTTTCCATGCCCATATTGATGTATACTAATTGTGGAACCCAAAGAAACGAACGCTCCCGAGCGATAAAATTGTATCATTTTACTCATAAAAATAGAATAAATGAACTTATTAAAATTATAATAAATAAAATAATTGTAGGTATGGTTATTAATTAATTAATTTATATATTTAATATGATTATCCATAATTCTTTGGTCGAGTGCAGAACTCATTCAGACATAAGGTAAGGGTTTTCTACCCGAACCTCTAATTTATTTTAGATAACTCCCTTTTATCTTTACCCAAATTAATTTATTAGTTCATCATAGGTAATAATTATAAATTTATTTTTATTTTAATATAATTTTGTACCAATAATAATTCTTCTTTAATTTATGGGTAGTTATAAGTTTTAAAATGATCTTTCAAAAATTCATCCTGATAAACAAACCTGATTCAAGGGAACTTGTCGAATTTTTTCCTATTTTAAGGAAAACTATACAAGCTATTATAATCCACCATTATATTTATAAAATCACTCATTTAATTATGAAAAAACTATATTAGTTCTTTTATAGTTCTATAAAAATATTTTTCCAAAAGAACTCTTCTTTTCAAACTCAAGGAGTATTTCTCTAAAGAATTACTCTATGATTTTATAAGAGTATTTTCATTTATGTAAAAACTCATGTAGATTGTTATGTTTAATTGGGATTAATATTTTATGACATTATCCAAAATATTTTTATAAATTTCATATTATTAGTTTGACTGTGTATATGTTGTTTTGATACTGTTAACCATATTACTCATAATGGTTAGTGATTATGTCTACAGGTTGGGGAATGTTATTCACATTGAATATGTATATGTTGTTTAGGATTAAACCCATTCATACGAGGAATGAATTGGGCTTAGTAAGTGATGTATGGGGACAACAATATCCACTTGATTCATTAGTAGGTCTCATGATACAAAAATAGATATGGACCTGAATGAGGCCATTCCCATTTTCCGATATGGGTTTGGATGATGCCTTAATTATATTTAGTTGTCCGGTTCGAGGCCTCAATGATATATTTCAGATGTCCCACATTATTTCATTTCCTAAATATGGAAATAGAAATTTATATTCTATGAGGTTAATATACTTCTATAATTCCATGGTTATGTTTTATTATGGAATTATTTAATCATATTTTATTCCGCCTATATTTTTTATGACTCAACTGTATTGGTTTACCTTAATGAGCATCTGAGATCACACCATTATTAAGTTTTATTTTTCATGGATGTGAAGAATTATACTATGAATTAATTTCATGGATAATCTATTAATTTTTATTTTTTCAATAGAATTATATATATTTTTATCCATTTAAGTTGTAATGTTTAACTCATGTATATATCTTTTTTCGAAGCTGCTAAACCATTCGGTATATCGAGATGCATCTTCTTTGTTTATATGAGAATGTAATGATATAAGGCAAAAAATCCAAAAAACTAGGATTTGGGTATTTACATTTATGCATAAATTATGTAATTAAATATTACCGTTAATTGTTTATTATAGGTTGGGAACATTTAATGAAACCAACCCATTTGGTGCGTTGATTATTAAATGGACCTCCATGAGTAGCATGTGAATTAGAGGCCTTTGAGTTGTTCCCTTAACCCTTTCCATGTGATTTTAATATTAAATAGTTAAATATTATATAAATTATGAAATGAAATGTTATTGGACTGGTTATTTCAATTGTAGCTAAATTGGTTAATGGGAGTGGATGGATGACCATGTCCCTTCGGCCATTACATGTAATTGATTGATTAAGCATGAATTTATCTTTATATTGAAATTACTCTATGAGTAAAATGGATTCTATTCAATCTAATAGATATTAATCATGATATTCATGTTGATATTAACTCCCCATATGAATTATATTAACTGTTATACTTCTAGGCTTACCCATGACATGAGTCCCCTTTTGCGGAGAAATTGAATTTAATTTGTTACGGTGATGACGATTTGTATATTGAATCGATTAAAATGTACTGAATGATATTGAATGCTTATATTATTTAGTTGACACATAGATTCAACGAAAAATTCCATGGATGTACACAATTGGCTCTAATCCTTCTTAGGCATGAGCGATACTCAGTCTTCAAAGGGTGGACTCTTGGGGGGATGAATTCTTCATGATGATTGATACGTGGAATTATATATGGATTTCTATGGATGGATCAAGGGAAATATCACCATTATTTCATTGGTAATACATGGTCTCCATTAGTATACATCAAAGGATATACTAGATTGGAAGAGATGTTATACCACTCCTAGAGCGATATCAGGGTTCTTGAGGATCACCATCGATGGGATTTTAGGGTGTTGGTTTATATTTAACCTACAATGATACTAGGATTCCAAATATGGAATTTCATTGATGGGATTGGGAACATAAATGGATGGTGGATGAAATGATATATATGACACAAATTCCAATCCAAATCACAAGAATGAATTCAACCATTGTCTTACACTTATGAATGACCTATTTTAGAATATTTTTATAATGTTTCCATGGGAGATGTCATGCTATCCACCGAGTCGTGAGACATATTAACTGAATGAGGCTGAATGGTTAATTTATCATGATTATAAATTACACTAGCCTGACATTGAATTTAGAGACATAGTTTCTAAATGAAATTCATTAAATGATCAGGATTATAATTAATAACCAGTACCTAACATTATTATTACATTAGACTACTTCCATTTCTAGGACCAAGCTAATAATGAAGATTATCCTTTTTAGGTATTTTCCCTTATTGTTAAGAAATATTGAGATGAAAGGAAATCACTTCACATTGTATAAGCGGATGGGAGAAGAGAGGTAATTTACAATACATTCCATGGGGAAATAGACTATGATTTTCTGATTTATACTTCAAAAATATCATAATTTTTTAAAACGTATCATGTAACCCTATTAAAGTAAAGAGGGAGAAAAATGTGATGCCTATCATATTCAGTTTTGATTTGAAATAATGATGTTCCTGGAAGATATGGAAGATCTAGTACTTTGCATTGAAAATATTACAATGATAAATGTTCTTGATCGAAGACTACATATCACAGCAGGTATGGTTCTTGATGAAACTAGATGTTTGTTGAAAATGCCAGACGACATTGAAGTATCATTGGTGTTCTTTCCGAATCATATTTTAATGTGATACTATGTTCCAATGTATTCTAATTATTAGGGTTAAAAATCAGAAGATAAAAAAATATGGTTTTCAAAAAGGATGTTTCACACAAGTTTTAATGTGGCATGGTATGTTTTAATCATGTGGTATACCGAGATCTGAAAATCATAATCTATAAAAAGAAATACCGTAGAAAAATATTGGTTTTTTTGGGTAAGAATGAAGTGAGTCTGGAATGTTCTGTGCATGAAAAGATTCATAGTCAGAACATCGAGAAATGGAAAAGGAATGAACTGTGTGAAAGAGTAAATATGTTTGCAAAAGATGAGGTTGTCTCAAAGAGAATTATGTTCCCAATGCAACATCAAAGGGTTTCTTTCTCAGCGTGTAAGGATCTTGTACGACGCGTCCGAGATTTTGTGTGTGGCGGTCGGTGATGCCTATAAATAAGAGGTGACAACCATTCGTTTGAAAAGCTCAAAATGTATAGAAATTCTAAGTTCCAAAGTGAGGATTAATTTTTCATTATGGTAGTTGAATCAATGAAATGGAGTTGTGCGTAAGAAGGATAATTTACACACAAGAAGGGAGTTGTGCAGAATATTGAAGTTCCACACAAGAGGTGCTTCACAAAAAAAGTCAAAACTTGCATGTGTGGCATGAATGTTGCACACAAGACCCCTAATGTGGTGCATGAATGATTTCAGTACCACAACAGTAGTAAATTGTGTGCAAGGTAGTTCTTACCAGCTTCTTGGTAGGAAATTGAAGAATTTTTTTGAAAGATAAAACTATGAAAGCTAATTAAGAAGAACTGAACATTTTTTTCATAAATTATGCTAAGATGGTACACACACACATGTGGATTATTTCCCAAGTCCTAAACTAATTTAAGGTGTCACGACCCATCCTAGTGGGGCCCGCTCCGTGACTCCCCAATCTCGCCTCCAACAGGCCAAGGGATGATGAATAGCACCGAGTTGGCATATTACTAACATGGGAGGTATTGAATAAGTACATGTACACACGCACACATCTCTAAGCCCGAAAATGATGAAATGTAAAAATACACTAAGGAACAAAATTCATGCACACAACTAAACCCAGCCAACGAAGTACAAAAAAAGTAGATTGTAGAAAGTAAACGGAGACAGAATACAATACCACTAAAAACAAGATAGTCTACAAACAAATAAGTCCAACTTGTAAGTATAATGAGGTACTAGGACTGTTGTTGTAGCCTTGTGAACACCTAGGCATGTAGGGTACTCAGAAATCTTTATCTAGTCCTAGTCTACCCAGGAATCCATCAAAATGCCACTCTTCTGCACAAGACATGACACGTGTAAGAAAATCCTATGTTGGGGTGAGTATAACAATACTCAGTAAAGGACCCTAAAAACCACAAATCCATACACAGAGTATAGGGTACATTAAACACTACACAGTATATGTGAAAAGAACATATAATAGTAGAGACACAATCTAGATATACTCAAAACTCGTACTTGTAGTCTAGAGACAAGTCACACAACCGTATACCATTGGTAGGGATTCTGTTTGAAGTTTCCATGAAGAAGTCATCTAAGATAACTCACTGAAAAAGTCTGATCATCTTAGGGACATCAATCTGAGAAGTATTGTTCATCAGGAAAGGTCATAAGAGATAGATAAACTAATTCTGATATGACACACTCTTGAGTGGGAAAAGATCACGATACACATATGAGGATCACTGCCAGGGCCTTGGCAGATACCACAACTTATCCAGATTCACCTACTAAGCAGAGGATCAATATCCTGTAAGAATAGTCACATCAAGAAATGACTCTACCTAGGGTCAATAATGGATAGAGGATCTCTTTCTAGGCCTCTAAGAGCCATACTTGACATTATTTCAGAAAGTCGTGTTGATGTGATCATACTCCTGTGAATCAAAATGATACATAACCTTTAGGGGAATGAGAAAAACTGGGAACTAACCCAAAAGAAATATTTTCTATATACAGTTGACAAAAGGATCAATCCATGTTCTAGTATATACACAGTCTGTATAAGGGTCACACACCGTGTATCGCAACTATGGGTACTACCAATGTAAACCTTTCTGAGTCAGAAGAACATGTCATGTAGAAATGTAATTACACAGTGTGTAGTACAGACCACATATCGTGTCCGAGTAGTCATGGATCCCTTTGTGCACGCGACCGTGTGCCTGTACATGGTGGCAGCCCATGTGTGTTATCCTATGTAACCAGTACATGGGTTAGTCCGTGTAAAGGGTCTAGTCTGGCTGTGTGGTGGAGTACACAACAGTGTACCCACCTTGTGCATGGGTATCGCCTAATATACACATTGATTTCTGCCTAAGGTCCTACACACTGTGTGAAAATGGTCACACATCGTGTTAGTTATTCCTGTTTCCCAGAACTCTAGCCACTGCTGGGTGGGGCCCAAATGCCATGTCTCCCTGTAGGCACATCGTTTTCTTCATCGCATGAAGTTTGCAAACTCTAATCACTGCCACTGGTACCACATGGTGTGTTCTTAGGGATACATGCTGTGTGTTCTAGAAATTTCCAGAATCATAGGTTCCTCTTCTGGTAATTTTTTAATTCATAAATCCATTGGTCTAGATACCCAATCATCGTGAAACGCAAACGTTAAAGTCATCTTGACCACAAGAAGTTGATTCTGGTGGTTACAGACCTCCGATAAGCCCGAAAAAGAGATTTGATGCATTCGGCCGAAGAAGGTGTAAAGAATGATTCCTCTCGATCAAATACTATTCTTCATCCACCATCATCGTCGCACCTCTGACAGGTCTTCACGGTTCCCGGCTTGTGATTTGAGATCATTGCATTACAGAACGAATACGCAACGATCCGTTGTTCGTTTCCCCATGAAGAATGCAAAGAATGTGGGTAAAAGAGGAGGAAGAAATCCAAACCACAAAAGGATGAACAAACCTCTTCCTTCATTTTTTACAACATTGGTTCGCTACCATTATAAGGATTAAATAGAGGGAATCAAAACTTAGATTTTAACATCGTGGATTAATCCCCAAAATCAACCCAATAAAAACCCTTCCACATGAACGGATGATCCACGAACCAACCTATTTGTGGGTTTATTATCATTAAACATTTAATCCTATAATGGGGAAATGAAGAATCAAAATAAGAACCCCTACCTCAATTCAGTTGATGAATGATCGCCACGTCGCATTCAGTGGCAAGGTTTGTCGAATCCGAGTTTCATCGATCGATGGCGTCATCATCATTCTCCAACGAGTTATCCTCCATAGCTCCATGAATTCTCTAGAGTTCCTCTCAATTTCTCAACATGTCTAACATTCGATTACCCATTAAAATAAGGGAACTTGTTTCTGCATTCTGTCACACTGCGGCATTAACGAGTTGGTGTTTCTATTTCTATGTCATTGTGGCTTGGTATTAATTATCAAAATAGATTCCCAGTCAATGCACTACACCGAATGTTTCCAAATAAACAAAATAACATTTTCAAATTATATTATATTATTTTTATTTTTTCTAAAAAAATTCCAAAAAATAAATTTTCCCTCAACATTCATCAGTTGAGGTTAGGCTAATTATTAGGTAAAGAAATCATCTTGGATGCAACGGTGCCCTAAAATTTTTAATCTGAGAATATGTTTGTAAACTTCCACAACTGCACACACCCACTAACTCCCTTTACAAAAATAAATTCCAAACCATGATTCAGAGCTCACCGGACCTTGTAATGACGCACCGTCTCTCCATTGGTCTCGTAATAATTCCATATAATATTCAAAATAATAAATGGAAAAAATGAGACATTACATGCTCCCCACATTGGGGCATTTCATCCTTGAAAATTCAAAACAAGGCTACTCAAAAAGATGTGGGTATTGTACATTAATCTAAACATCCTACTCCCACGAGCTCTTCTGAAGATTCCAATGTTGCCACCAAACTCTCACCAAGGGAATTGATCACACATGAAGGATCCTCTCTTACCAATCCTCGATCTCTAAAGGGTACTCAATAAAGGTCACTCCATCCTCAATGTCCAGTTCATGATTATGTGAGATGGGTCATGCATGTACCTCCTCAGCTGTGACACATGGATGAAATCATGTTCCCAGTTCATCTACTGTGGTAGAGATAAGTGATACGCCACCTCAAAACTTTTTAGAGTATCTGGAAAGGTCCTATGAACCTCGAAATTAACTTGTTCCCCAGTAAAATCTTTGTAAACATCATCGAGGTGAGACATCAAGAAGATGTGGTCTCCCTCCTTCAAATCTAGAGGGATCTATCATATCTCAGCATAAGACTTATGCCATATCTATGAAGTCTTCATCTACTCCTAGATGATATAATCTTTCTCAGAGGTAGCTCACTCCATATCTGGACCCATGAATGCTAACTCTCAGGGGTCAGTCCAACAATGTGGTGACCAACAGTGTCTACCATATAATGCCTTGAATAGTTCAATACCAATGGTGGAGTAGTAGCTATTATTTAACACAAACTCCTAAAGTTTTAGGTGGTCCTCCCAACTGCGACCAATGTCCAAGGTATAGTGCCACAACATATCCTCCAGAACGTAAATGATTCTCTTCGTCTGACCATTTCTCTAGGGATGGAACGCTGTGCAGAAGCGTAGTTGAGTCCCAAAAGCCTTCTTCAATCCCTTCTACAACCAGGAAGTGAAGCGAGTGTCTGAATCCAATACTATTATCAAAAAATACTCCATGAAGCCAAACTATATTTTGCACTTGGAGGATTCCCAAGATCTCAATGGAATTATGCTCTCTAATAGCTAGTAAGTGGGCAGACATGGTGAGCTAGTCGACGATCACCCAGATGGAATTGTGCCCCTTGGAAATTCTTGGTATGCCTATCATGAAGTCCAATGATCTTCTATCCCACTTCCACTATAGAACTTCTAGGGGGTGAGCTAACCATTCTAAAACATGGTGCTCAGCCTTCACTTGATATCAAGTTAGGCACTGAGAAACAAACTCTAATACTATTTCCTTCATTCATATCCACCAGAATTATCGTTGGATATCCATGTACATCTTCTCTATGCCAGGGTGTACTACCAAGGGGGATTTATGAAACTCCCTCAGAACATCCTCCAGTAATATCACTAGTACAAAAGTGCATTCCCTAAAATGAATAATGTGCTCCCCATCTTTCAAATATCCATCAGGAGCATGTCTTGTGGATAAATAATCATGTAAAGTCACACAATCAACATCTCCCATCTATGACTCACTAACTCACATTAATATAGTAGGGGTGAATACCATTTACATAAGGTAAACTACATCCTTCCTATCCATGAAGGATAACCGTTACAAGGCCAACTAATCTATTTCCTCATTCAGCAACTACGAAATCGATATGCTAATAAGATCATCTGCCATAACGTTCCCCTTCCTAGGATTGTAGGTGATCTCAAAGTCATAATCCTAGAGGATCTCTAGTAATCACCTCTGCCTCATATTCATATCCTTCTGCAAAAATATGTATTTTAGGATCTTGTGGTCAATATAGACAATAAACCACTCGCCCATGAGGTAGTTTCGCCACATCTTCAATGCGCAGACCACCGATGCTAACTTGAGATCATCGGTCACATAGTTCTTCTCATGTGGTCTAAGCTGGAGTGAACCATAAGAAATCACCAGTTTTCTCTGCATCAAGACAAAACCAATCCTTGTCCTTGATGTGTCTCATAAAACTATGAACTTTACACCTTCCTATGACAATCACAATATCAGGGCACTCATCAAACTCTCTCACAACTTCTTGAAATCCTGCTGGCATATATCCATCCACATGATGGATTCCCTTTCCTAGCCAAGGCTATCATCAATTCTGATATCCGAGATAAATTCGGAACGAATCTCTGATAATATCCTTCCAACCCAAGGAATTTATACACCTTCGTCACACTCTGAGGTGTCTCCCAAACTAACACTGCCTCCACCTTGTCTAGGTCCACATCTACTCCATCTGTTAAGATGACATTTCCTTGAAAGTGGACCTCCTGAATCCATAACTAAAACATTGAGATCTTCCCATAAATTCGGTGCTCTCGGAGTATGCCTAGAACAATCCCCAGGTGTCTCACATGATCCTCCCATGATTTCGAGTATAGAAGGATGTTGTCGATGAAGACCACTAAGAATGTGTCCAAATAAAAATATAATATCTAGTTCATGAGACCCTTGAACACTACAGGGGTGTTCATCACACCGAAAATAATCACCATGTACTCATAGTGACCATAACAGCATCTGAATTCTGTCTTTTCTATATCCTCTTCCCATAATCTTAACTGGTGGTAACCTGACCAAAGGTCAACCTTCGATAATAATTGTGCCAATATTATCTGATCAAAGAGGTCGTAAATCCTCAAAAATGTATACTTATTCTTCACCTTCACCTGGTTCAGGAACCGGTAATCCATGTACAGCTTCAAACATCTGTATTACTTCTTGGAAAACAAAACTGGGGCCTCCCAGGGTGAAACACTTGGTCTTACGAACACCTTCATCTGTAAATCTTCTAGTTTCACCCTCAGATCTTGTAGCTCTTTGGGATCAATAAGATATGTTGGTGAGGATATCCATGTCATCCCAGGCTGCATGTTGATTTAAAATTCAATCATCTAGTGGGGAGGTAGTCCGGGAACATCTTTGGGAAGGATGTTATCATACCCCACAACTAATATTGGTAAATGTAAGCTCACGACATATACTGCTCCGAGGGAAAGGATATCCAACTCATGAGTGATCGGTTACACCCTCCTATGCATTAGCCCATTCCGTGCTTCCTGGATCTCCTTTTCACCGACAAAGGAAAAAATCCTCCCATTGTTAAAACACACCATACACTTAGAAGAAATCATTCAATCTGGGTATGGAACGAAGATAGATAGTTTATACTGAGAATGATGTCATAAGGCCTCGATGCTACTACCAAGATGATCCCACCGAAACGTTCTCCTCCAAGGGTAAGATCACACTATCTGCAAAGTTGCGTGATCACAGAGTCTCCTCCGGTAGGTGTTTCCAAGTGTAAGGATTGAGTCAATGGCTCTACCAATGTCTCAAGTTGTCACACAAGACATGTGGTTAGGAAGGAATGACTGGAACCTATGTCTATAAGTATGATAACTAAGGTATAAAAGACATAGATCGTACCTCGGATCATCCCTAGAGACCCTGGGTCATACGCCTCAACCACATGAAACTGTCCCCACCCCCTATCCCCTAGCTCCCTGAGCCTGGTGTGGACCTCATGGGTGTGGTGGCGGATGTAGATTGACATGTCTGCACCACCTACAGCTCTCCCTTCTCCTCTGCCACGTCCACCACCTGGAGAGTCTATCTTCTCTAAACTATGCCTATGCCTTGCTGGTCCATACATCTCCTCCTTATCAGCAGCATAACAGGTCGGACATTCTCTAGCGATATGTCCCCTATCGTAACACGAGTAGAATCACCACTCCTTAGGATGACTGGATCTAGCTTGAGAGCCTTGGACTGCCGATCCTCTGTACGGGGTACTCCTGTGAAATCTCTCACATCCTGACCCATGTGCCTAACATTGGCTCCCTACTGTTGAGGTCTCCACACCTATCTAACTATTTATGACTACCATTGACTGTCTCAGCTCTTCCAAGATTCACTCGATCACCAAGGCCCTCTCGATCACTACAAAATAATTTGAAATTCATAGAGGCCTGAAACTAGCTAGGATGCCCCATAGAAGACCATGTTTTAAGGTTCGAGATGTGAAGTATCGATCCCTGTCCATATCCAAGAGTACCTAGAGAGGTTGGTGAACCTAGATGAATAGTCATCCACCGTCAAAATGCCCTACTGGAGTTGAAAAGGCACATGGATACACACTTCTCTCAGTAAAACTAGAGAGAAATCATCCTTAAAGATTTTATCAAACTCCATCCATGAAAGAGTCTCCCCATCATGAGTGTGTGTGGTCAAACTCCACAATCGTCACACTGAACCCTGAAGAACGCTGGCTCTTAGGATCACCATCGGGTATGCTGGTGTCAACAGAAGATGGAAAACTCTGGTCACTGCCTCAAGCCAGTCCTCAGCTGTTTGAGGGTCGGGCTCACCTCAGAACCTGAGGGGTCTCTGTCTCGAGAACTCACAGAGCTTTGTCAGCATACAACCCTCGTCTGTCAGTACTATAGTTACCATGATCTACACCACTGGTGGTGGTATAACAGGTGCACCACTTGGAGGGAATGCATGGGGAACTGGACTTTGTATCGAAGCCTCATCACTGAGGAAGTCATCCTCATGATTGAACAGCTGAGTCCTAGTGATTATGCGTCATGGTGGCATACTATAAGGAAACAAGACCAAGGTTAACGAGTATATATGGAGAGCTGACACAAAGGACATGTAAAACAAAATCATTTTATATATGATGCATGTACCATTGTTTTATTTCACCGAATCTAGTGTTTTCATATACCGAGTTGAAAAGCAGGTTATCGGAGTCCTGATGTATGGATAGGTTGGCCACTTGCACCAACACTAGAGTCTCTGGCCTAAAATCTGAGCTCAAAACACTTAATACTATTCCCCCAAAACAATCTCATAGACCCTTGGTCCTATGGTAGAACCGAACACCTCTGATACCACTCTCTCACAACCTATACCTGTGGGTCCCACATCATTACATCCCAATCCCACCTCCAATAGGCCAGGGGATGGTGAACAGCACCTAGTAGGCATATTACTAACATGGTAGGAATTTCCTATGTACCTATACACATACACACATCTTCAAGCCCACAAATGATAAAATGTAAAACAAACTAATAAGAAATGAAATGCATGCATACAACTAAACCCAACCAATATAGTACAATACAATTAGAGTGAAAAGTAAACTAGTCCAGAATACAATCCCACCAATAAAAATATAGTCAGCAAACTACAGATTCCAACCTGTAAGTACAAAGAGGTACTGGGACCGCAGCTCGTAGTAGTGGGAACACATAAGCTTATAGGGAACATAGAATGCTCTGCCATGTCCTGGTCTTCCATGGACTCCATAAAAAGGCCGTTCATCATCACAAGACATGACACATGCGGGCAAAGCCAGTACAGGGTTGAGTATAAAAATAATAATTAGAGGACCCTGAAAACCAAAAATAAATACAAAAAGTAAAGGGTATAGTCAGATCTACATAGCATATTTCTAAAATACATATAATAGGAGAAACACAATCCATTTATTCTCAAGAATCATCCCTATAGTCTAGAGACTAGTCACACAACCACATACCATTGCTAGGGATTCAGTTCGAAAATTTCATGAAGCACTCGTCTTTGAGAACTCACTCCATGAGTCTGATGGTCTGGATGATGTTCGTCTAAGAAGTACAGTTCATCAGAAAGGTTCATGAGAGATAGATACACTCATTCCAGGAGAACACACTCATTTGTGTGAAAAGATCATGATACATAGATGAGGATCACTACCAGGGCCATGAAGGATACTGCAACTCATCCTAATTCCACTAATAAGTAGAAGATCAACATCCTTTAAGAATAGTAACATCGATACCAGAGTCTATATAGGGTCAAGAATGGATTGAGGATCTCACTCTAGGCATCTCAGAGAGATACCTAACTCTATCTCAAAAAGTCCTACTAAATGGATCATACTCTTGTGAATGGGAACGATGCCTGAACTTAAGGGGAATAAGAAAAAATTGGCACCAACCCAAATAAAACCTATCCAAGATACGATGGATAAGAGGATCAATCCATATTCTAGTATATACATTGTGTATATAAGGGCCACATGCCGTGTCTCTCAACTCTGGGTAATAACTTTACAAACCAGCCTGAGTAATAAGAACATGCCATATAGAAATGTAAGCACACAGTATGTAGTATAGACCACATGCCATGTCTGAGTAGTCGGGTTCCCTTCGTGTATGCCGATGTGTGCTCGTACATGGTTACAACCCATGTAAGCTATCCCATGTAACCGGTACACATGATTGTTTATTCAATATGCTTGGTCGGGCCACGTGATGGAGTACACGAATGTGTACCCACCCTATGCCTGTATATCACCTAGGATAGACACTGAGTCCTGCGAAAGGACCTAATTATCACATGCCATGTTAGTGTTTCCCATTTCCTATAACTCTAGTCACCGGTGGGTGGGGCCCACACGACATGTCTCCCCGAAGGCATGTTTTTTTCTTCATCATGTGAAGCGAGAAAACCCTATCCATCGCTGCTGGTACCACAATGCATGTTCTTCGGGTTACATGCCAGGTGTTTTGGAAATTTCCAAAAGTGGAGGTTCTTCTTCTAACGCTTACGAAATTCAAAAATTCATTGGCCCAACTACCCAATCATCGCAAAACATGAAGGTTAAGCTCTCCCCAACACCCCGATGTTAATTCTTGTGGTTACAGAACTTCGATTCACCCCTAAAACAAGATTTGATTCATCCTCCTGAAGAACTCTTGAATAAATATTCCTGTCAATCCGAACCGATTTGTTCCTCACCATTACTGTCGCACCTCTACTAGGTCGTCATAGTGTGTGACGTATGATTTGTGATTGTCGAATTTCATAAAGGATGTGCAATGATCTATTGTTCATCACCCCCGGAATAATGTGAAGAACACGTGTTAAAGAGGGGGAAGAAATCCAACCCCCCAAAAGTCGAATGAACCTCTACCATCATTCGTCACGATGTTGGTCTTCTCCCATTATAAGGATAAAACCGAGTGAATCGAAACAGGTATTTTAACATAATGAGTTAATCCCTAAAATCAACGTAATAAAATCCCTCTTGTAAGAATTCATGATCCACGGATCAACCTGTTTGTGGGTTGATATGCGTTCAACGTTTAATCCAAGAATGGGGAAAATAAAAATCAAAATAACAACCCTACCACGATTTGGTTGAAGAATGATTGATGTGTCATGTTCATTGTCAAATTTCATCAAATCCAAGATGCTTCATTCAATCGCGTCGTCGTCGTCTTCCAACGGGTGCTTCTCCAAAGCACCATGAATTATCCAGAGTTCCGCTCAATTTCTCCCAAAATCGAACATTCACTTAACCCATTAAAATGAGAGGACGTGTTTCAGTATTCTGTCACATTGAAACATTAATGAGTTAGTGTTTTTATTTTTGAGTAATTATGGCCTGGAAATAATTTTCAAAACAATTTCTCCATTATTGTGCTGTAGTGAATGCTTCTAAATAAGATAAAATAAACTATTAGAATAATTTTATTTTATTTTATTTTATTTTATAAAAAATGTCTGAAAGATTACTTTTTCACTCAACCCATGCCGGTTGAGGTTAGGCCCATTATTAGGTATAGTTATCACCCCATATGTAACGATTACCTCTTATTTTTAATCTAGGCATCCATTTGAAAACAACCACAACCATGCACACCCACCAAATCACTTTACTTAATGAAAGTTCAAACCACCATTTCGGGTTCACCGGGCCTAGGAATGATGTGTCGTCTCTGCTCTTGGTCTCGTAATAATTCTATATAATATTTTAAAATAATACATGGAAAAATCGGAGACAATACATTAGGGTATATCCTACTCATTGTATTCCACAAAAAAGACTGTTTTCTAGTGGATTGTGTGGAACTGGATTGTTTTTGTACCATTCCAAGGATATAGCTACTCTTGTTGTGTAGTGAACCTTATAAATATTGTGTTCATATTGATGTGTGTTTTGATTGTGTTTGGTAGGTAATGATTTGTTTAATATGTGGTGATGGTTGTTTCAAAGATAAGGAACCATAAAAGAAAAATATATCACTAATTCACCCCTCATTCTCTTAGTGATACTTGGATCTGGACTGAGCAACATCAAATGGTATCAGAGCAATAAGTTCAATTTGTTTGTTATTTTTTGATGTTTTTAAGTGAATTTGAGATAGAAAATATGAATTGTGTGAATATTAAGGGGATTCAAATATTTTATGGGAAGAATTATCAGATATGGAATGATTTAATGATTTCTTATCTTATGTCTCATGTGTATTATGTTTTTGAAGCTACAACAGATGGATTCCCTAAAAATGATGAAAGTGTTCCTCTTACACCAGTTGATAAGAAGGATATTGAGAATGATGGAAGGTATACAAATTCATTACTCTCATATCTTTCAAAGAGTTAGTTTTTAAGAGTGAGAGGTTTTACAATATTAGAAGCAATCTGTAATAAGGTGAAGAACATCTATGAAGGAAATACAAAAGTGATGAAGGAAAAACCACAAATCTAGAGGTTGAAGTATGAAGACCTGAAAATGGGTGGGCTTGATTCTGTTGGGGACTTCTTTACCTGGGTAAACTAAATTTTCAATACAATAGATTTATTGTTGAAATAATTGAGGATTATACAATAGTTGAAAATATTTTGATAATTATTCCTGAAAAGTTTGTTGAAAATGTTTTTCATTGTAAGAAAAATACCCTAAAACATTACCTTTGGATGATTTTCAAAGAACACTCATCACTTGTGAAATGATAAGGGATAATAATATGAAGTGGAAAACAAAAGATGATAGAGAAATATCTTTCAAGGTAGTATTGAAATATAATATGAAGAGAAATCTTATTAAAGATGAATCTCATTAATCCAATTCTAAAGATGAGGTATATCAAAATTTTGATTAAATTGTATCCATTTTTTCTAATAATGTGAAAAGAGTTATAATGAAATACAAGGGGAAACTTCTCTTGAAATGATTTGAATGCGGTTTCTTTGGGAATATTTGGGCTAACTGTCCTCAATGAAAGAAAGATGAAGATACTGAGGAAGATGAAAGAATTCTAAGAATTTAATGGAAGAAATAGGTTGATTAAAATAAATATTCTTCCAAATGGAAGGGTAAATGTTCTTCAAATAATAAATAAGAATATTTCTCACTAAAGATGATGAAGAAGATGATAGTAAAGATGATTCTAAAAAATATTTTGCAGGGAATGCTAGGTAGAATAAAATTATTGTAGTAGTGAATAATGAAGATTACATAGGAAAAAACTCTGAAGAAGAATAAACTCAACTTGAATATGATAAAAAATAATAGATGAAAGAAGATTTGAGAAATATCAGAAGTCTTGATAAGGAAAACAAGAAGTTGACTAATAAAAATTTATCATTAAAAAATCAATAAGGATTTACTGATGAGAATGTAATTCTGGTAAAATAAATTTTTGATCTTAAGAATTCTCTTGAGAGTGAAAAGAATCATAATGAACATCTGGAAGTAATGTTGAAGGAAAAATATTAAGAGTTGGAAGATGTCCAACTAAAACATTCTGAAGATAAACAATGTAATATAATATTCAAAAACTCTACCTCTAGAGCTAGTGAAAGTGTTATAAATAATGAACAAAATAAGGACAAACAAAATTTACCTTCATAGGTTGAGAAGAAATATAGAAATGTTACTGATAAAAACAAATTTGGAAAGGCTATGTATGTTGCCAAAGTTTGAAATGCCAAAAAATAAGAAGTATACATGATTATTGAGTTCAGAAAAATATCTACTACTTATGGTTCTTATATGTATAAACAAAAATCTAAGCTGAATAAGAATGTTACAATTGAAAACAAGAAGTCTGATTGTATGCAATGTTCTATTAAGGAGAGTTTTTAGGAGAATGTTAACAAATCTGGTCATTATGGAAGTTTAAAATGTAAATATTTATTCTTTGACTACTGCTTGTATTGTGCTAGATTCAATCACATTGAAATTATGTATTGGTTCGACCAACAACATTACTACTATTCCAAGTGTTATTGAAAATAATGTTTAGGGGGGGTAAATCCTCTCAAAATAATTAGGAGAATGAAGTTTCGAAGAAATTTGAGAAGGATGATGTGAAAGAGGAAAATTGGTTCCAACCATTGGAAACTATTTGTGACTGATATAAAAATATTGGACATCTTCCAAATGGATGCCTTCTTTTATTTCCAGCACAACAAAAGGTTCTTAACAAATCTAAGAATCTCTAGGTGAATAAGTAAAAGGAAGAATGTTAAGCTCTTACTGTTGAAACCGCATTGAATGCTACAAAATGAGAACATCCATGGATTTTTTAATGTGGGTATTCTTATCATATGAAATGAGTCTTAAAGTTTCTGAAGAATGTGAAAGGTTTCAAATAAGGAATAGTGACATTTGACAATGATGAATCTATGAGGATCTATGGTGTTGGATCGTCCATCATTTGGAATGAAAAGTTGAAATATAGTAAAAAACAATTGTAGGTTCAGGGGATAAAATCAAATCTACTAAGTGGCTTAAAACTCTAGGATGAGGGGAGAAATGTTATATTGTAAAAAATTTGTTTTTTTGTGAAACGTGAAGATTATGGAATGATAGTGACAAGATAAAAACGTAAAAAATGGAACTTGTTTTATGATGGGGAAGTAAAAAACTGTTGTAACATGGGTACGGTGGACGAAAATATGTAATAAATAAAATTATAAGTCATATATTTCAAAGAAACATTTTCAAGTTTTCAACGCAAGACCATTTTTGATATTTTCATGATTTATCAAGTAGAAATGATTGGTGTTTCAATATTTTTGAGAAAGGAAATATCTCAAACTCTGTGCAAAAGAGAGTTGGAAATCGTTCAAAACAACCCTTAGAACTTATATATCCTTATATATATGGAACAATGATAAAATAATAAAAAAATGGATATAAGTACTTCATTACATTCATTGATGACTTAACTCACATTTCTTGTGTTATGCACATGATACATAAGTCAGATGATCTAAAATTTTTTAAGAGTTTCAAGGGAAAGTAGAGATGGAATGTGAGTATTCAGGGAAGAATATGAGAACTAATATTGTTTTGGAGTTTAAGCATTATGAGTTTTAATATTATCATTAGAATCATGGAATTCAAAATGGGTTCAAAACACCATATACACATTAACAAAATGGGTTTGCTAAAAGAAAGAAAAGAAGTCTGGTTGAAATGGGACGAACTATGTTGCTTGAACATGGTCTCTCTCATTAGTATCAGAGGCATGCCATGAGTACTGGTGTATACATTCAAAAATTATGTTTCTATAGATCAAGTTAATATATTAATCCATATGAATTTTTTTATAAAAAAACTCTATGTTTGGAAAACATAAACGTTTTTGGGAGTCCATGAAAAATAATGTTGGAAGATGGAAAAATAGGAAAGTTTGAGGAAAGAGGAGATGATAGATTTTTTCTTGGATATGCTCTAAAAATAAGGGGGTATATATGTTTCCATAGAGAAAAAGGTAGAATCATCAATTATATTGATTTGAATGTTATTGAAATTGTTGAGAAAGAAAAGAAAACTTCTACCGTTATAGAAGCTGAGAAAGATAAGGAACCATTTGTTAGTGATTCAGATAATGAAACTAGCAGTGGTAATCATAATCAAGAAGAATAATTAGACTCATAAATTTCATGTGATGAGGATTAAATTCTAACAGATCATCCTAAGATGAGGAAGAATGTGGAGGCTCATAACATTATTAGTGATCAACATCAGAGGTTTTAAATAAGAAGAGAAAAAAAATGTTGTTACTCACAATTAATTTTATTCAAAAGTGGAGCTAAATGATGTGAATGATGCTTATGAGCATCTGGAAACGGTTTAGGCAATGAATGAAGAGATTAATCAGATAAAAAATAATGATACTTGGGAACACGTACCCAAGCTGAATGAAAAAAATGTTATTGGTACAAAATGGGTTTTTTGGAACAAGATAAAAAATATGGAGAAGTGATAAGGAACAAGGAAATATTAGTGTAAAAGTGATACTCAAAAATTGAAGGTGTTGATTTCAATGTGATTTTTTCTTAAGTGGTTAGATTATATACAATAAGAATATTCCTTGTGAATTCTACACAATGAAGCTATATATTTTTTCAAATGGAGGTGATGTTTACTTTTCCAAATGTGAATCTTGATCAAAATTTTACATTGAACAACATTATGGATTAATTTTTAGGAAAGATGAATGTTATCTGTATAAGATGAAAAAATCCTTCTATAAGAAAAAACAAGCTCCAATGGATTTGTATTTTAAGCTGAATTCTTGCATAGGGAAGATGAGTTTCAATAAATGAAGAGTTGGCAAAAATCATCACATCATGAAATGTCAGATGTTCTCTCTGGTCGTAATTGTTTATGTTGATGGCATTGTCTTTGTAGGGAATAATGAATGATCATGTGAGATATTTGATAAAAAATGAATAAGTTATTCAAGATGTTCATGATGGGAAGAATGAAATACATTCTTGGGTTTCAATGTTTATAAAATAAGAAAATCATTTTTTTTTCTGAAGAAAAGTTTGTAAAGGATGTTATGAAAAATTATGGCATGTAAATTTAGAAACTAGTCACCATAATGATTTCAGTGGGAAACAAGATGTATAATGACGGATAAGTCAAGAATGTTGATTAGAAAGGGATTTGAAATATGACTGGAAATCCTTTATGTTTGACTGCCTCAAATCCCAACATTGCCTATGTTGTTAACTTATGTGAAATATTTCAGATCTTTCATAAAGAAAAACTTTTGATTTCATGAAAAATAATTCTTAGATACATCAAAGGAACATCAAATTTGGGAATCAGGTATGATGAATCTGAAAATATAGATCAGTTCAGGTATTCAGAAGAAAATTGGGTAGGAAACGTTGATGAAAGAAGATCCAACTCTAGTAGAGTTTTCATTATGGGGAAATGTTATTCTAGTTATTATACATAGATATATAATTAATTGGTGCTTATCATGGATAAATCTTTGTATATTGTTTCCCCACAAGATGCTACCCAACATATGTGGATGGAGATTCAATTGGACGATTCACTTGTTGAACTAATGTTAACCTTGTGTTGTGGCTGTGACAATCGATGTGCAATCAATATTACATGGAATCGAGAAAAAAATTCCCATAAAATGATTATTTACCTCATGTTACACTTAATAAAAGGGAATGTGTAGAATAATGAGTTCAAGCTAGAAGTATATTCCAACATTGGAACAGGTTTCTGACATTTTCACGAATCCTTTACCAAATTAACCATTTTTTAAATTGAAGTTGTACATGGGAGTCCAGCCTCCTTCTCATAAAGTTTGTGGTATTTTTTTTGTCCCATCTCCCATCTTATCTTTTGACAGTGTTCTCGAGGGGGATAATTGTTTAATAAATACATCCATATGGAATCATGCGTAAAGGGGGAGTTGTGGCTAAGGTATGAATATTTCATGTAAGTGTCTAAACGATTCCAACAATTTTATGGAGTGGTTTTAGGGGTTTTTTCAATTAATGTTAAACATGTGGAGAACGACGAAAAAGAAATGATGATGAATTTACATAGCCACTGATTTAGAATAGAATGGGGTTGGATGTCAATAATTATTGTTTTTTTAAGGAGTTTTCTCACAATGGCTTAGAATTGCTAATAAGTAATCCATTGATTGAGATTTCAAAGTTCAATGATTTATAAATATATTATGAAAAAAATAAAAAGGGTTAGATTGATAGAACCTAGATGATAAGAAAGATTATCATTTTCAAGTATTGTATTTTTTGTCAAGAATGTTTGAGAAGAAAAGAAATTACTTCACTTTGTATAAGTGGACTAAGGAAGATAAGGATATTACATTACTCTCCATGGTAAAGAAGAAGATTACTTTCTTATTTATATTTCCCTAAGATCATATGTTTTTAAAAATGTGTTAGTTAAGCATTATGAAGGATTGGGAGATAAAATGGGATAATAATCATATTCAGTTTTGATTGAAAGAAAGATGTTTCTAGATGATTGGAAAGTTACAGTACATTCCATTGAAAATCTAATAATGTTTTAGGTGTTCGATCAAAGGATATATATATATATATCCCATTAGATATGGTTCTTGATGAATGTATCTATTTTTGAATAATTTATATGAATATGAATTAGCGTTGGTGTTCTTGCTGAAGCATTTTTTTAGGTGGTTTCATTTTCAATTGTTTACCAAATTTTTGGGTCTGAAAATTGGGAGATAGAGAAATGGGGTTCTGGAAAAGGATGTTGCATGAAATTTTGAAGTTTATTGGTATGTTGCACATAGGTGTAGTTCCTAGATCAAAACATCAATATCGTGCAATGGATAGACCCGTGAAAAAGATTAGTATTGAATGCAAGATTGAAGAGGGAATGGAATATTGCACACAAAGAATGATTCATGATCAGAGCTTTGAAAAATGGAAATGGCGTGAATTTCTTGAAAGATTCAAGATGTCTGTTAAAGACAAGGTTGTTTCAAAAGAGAATTAAGTTCCCAATGTGATGTTAAATGGTGTTTTTCATGACATGTTAGGGTTTTTACGCACGGGGGATGGAGATGCATATTAATAATGGGTGACCCCCTCTCATTTAATAAGATCGAACCATAGAAGAATCATATACTCTGAAGAGTGAATGAATTTTAAGTAAAATTAGTTTCATAAAAAAAATAGAGTTGTGCATAATAAAGAGAAGTTGTGTGCATAAAGATAGTTGTGTGCAAGACTGAAGTTGCACGCAAGAGGTTTTTTGCGACAAAAGTCAAATCTCTCATGTGTGGCATGAAAGTTTCATTCTAGACACATAACAGTCTGTGGAAGAGGTTTTATTTCAGGGCAAGTAGTATGTTTTGTGCATGGAGGTTATTTCCAGGTTCTGGGATGGAAAGAGGAGAATTGTTTTGAATGATAAACTATAAAATCCGATTTAAAAGAATAAAAACATTATTTTTCCTTATTTGTGATAATAGGGTCCACACTCACTTGAATATTTTTTTCCATGTGATTCATGAGTGTAAAGATGTGTCGTACTCTTTTTATTTCACATAAAAGGATTGTTTTCAAGTGGATTGTGTGGTACTAGATTGTTTTTGTACCAGTCCAAGGATGTATCCACTCTTGTTGAGTAGTGACCCTTGTTAATATTAAATTCTTGTAGATTTGTTTTTTGATTCTGTTTACCAGGGAAATATAACTTTAACTGGAGGAAAACATTTTTTCTAAAAGAATTAATCATAAAGAAAAAATATATCACTAAGTCACCCCTCCTCATCTGAGTGATACATGGATCCGAGCAGGTAAACATCATCCTTTACTTTCTATATTTTTTCCTCCACACTGTCTTTTTATATATTCACTAACTCGATGGAAGAGACCTTAGGTGGTTCCTACTAGTATTATATCTCACACCATGTTTGGGCCACATTTGGTTACCCAAAGGGACTATATGATTATGTGTATTAATAAGGGAAAGCACCCTGATACAAGTTCTTGATTGTTACATAGGATCAGGGGAGCGTGTGGCAGAGATGAGGCTTGTGATGATAGATGGGACACCATTTAGATATTTTTACTTTTTTTACATGTATTTTTTCTCTTTCTTGTATACCTGATTTGGATTTTTTGTAGAGATATATGAAATTTATCTGATTTTGTAAATGAGATGACTACTAACATTTTTTATTTATTAGTATTCCATTGATTACTTATTGTATAGTTATTATACTTCTTTCTAAACTTTAAGGTTACTTTATCTCCACTAGGATACACTTTGGTGACGAGGTCATAGTCTCCCAATATAAACTACTAGGCCCTCACTCTTTGTCATAAGCCTTTTTAATTTGGGGAGATGCTCTTCAGGCCATGTGGCCAATCAGGATTGGGGAAATATTGAGTAGAATTAAAATTTGATACATTACAAAGTGGTATCAAAGATGCCTTTTCTAGTTTAATTTAATATTTTCAGACAAATAGAAATGGATATAAAGGAATAAGAATTTAGTAATGATATTTTATTGGGCATAGTAAACCCACATATAAGAAAATGAAAAATATCCACAATTGAAATTGTTTTTTTTTCTAGATGTTGAATATTAAAGTTGATTATATTCCACAGTTGGATTATTTACTTCAATTGTGATGTTACTATTAATATGGTTATGGGTTATAATTTTTTCAACCCAATGAGATAAGGTTATGACATCTTATGCATTATTTTGGTCACTTTATAAGAATCATATTTCATGCATTATGCCATTCTATTTAGTATTCATTACCTTTTTCAAAATTTTTTGATAGGTTCAAGGATATATATATATATATATATTAACCTGCTATTTTGATTTGTATTTTAGAATGTTTTATGGTATGAATCAGATGGATGCCTCACCTTGGTCCCTAGGGAGTATGGTCCCACAATGATTTGAATTTGGTGAACTATTGGTTCAACATATTTAAAGTGAATTATAATATAAATGTAAAATGAGAGTGGCTTAAAATGAAATTGAGTATGTGGATTCAACTGATAATTAAAAAGGAGACTAGAAATTTTAAACCAGACAACATGACCCATTCTTGACCAGAGTAGTGGGAAGAAGATAGTATTTATTGATTTTATACGATCTGTACCATTCCTAAACCTGACTCCTATAGTAGGTAGAGCAGTGTTTAATATAGAGGAAGTCATGTTCCAATCCTTCTTAAATATCTATTATTTGATATGTGAACATTGAAAATGATATTGATATGAGGCATACACTTGGTGTTTTTTGAGGTATGACATCGTTACATCCTCCAGTCATATACAAAGAAGGTGTAGATGAATACACTGCATAGGTGGTGGGATATGGATTCTATTGGATACACGGGTAGTTCTACTTATGACACCCATCGTAGTACTAAAAACAGGTTCTGAGGCATAGTTATGGGAAGGGATTATGTGATTATTACAGACCATTTAGGGAGCACTGCGACCTACCCTGACTATATTATAGTTGACCCATGTGTTCCAGAAGTAGCATCCACCCACATTTTTTGGGGGTGGAGGACTATAGGAAAAAAATCCATGGCTATAATCCATGCATTAAATTTTTTTTAATCTAGAGATGCATCCTATGAGGAGGTAATGCTTTCTATGTTTATGTTGTTTGATTCTTCGAAGAGATTGTGGGTTGTTATAACTAATACAAAACATCATTGACTGATTGGAAAGATATATTTTCATAAATCTTTTCATGATTACTTCTATCTTGATACATCGAGTGTTGGTATATCACCAGAGTTCCTTAACCTATAGATGGGTGTGATTTGTGATATGGATTACTCGTCCAATTTTACTAACCTCTAACATTTCACACCTATTTTTATGGGTGATAAGATATCAAAATCTTGAATATTATAAGATGGTATGAGGTAACAGATCGGATCATAGATAATTTTTTTTTCATACTAAAATTTCAAGAATAGTAAATAATGTTCTAATAACATAGCCTAACCTATGAGAGGATTATGGTGTGGTCTAGGGAAGTGAAACAACTCGATATTGTACTACATCGACTGGTAGTATGAATAATTTTCTAGATATTTCTTGCAATGAAATTAATATTCAGATCATACACCCAGGTATCCAGCTGTGGTTGCACTAGTGAAATAGGATTATACATACAATTCTGTAGTGTACAAGGGACCCATTCATTTGATGATCATGCGGAACGATGGTCTATATACAACACTTCTGCAAAAATATTCCAACAAAAACAAATGTGGGAGGGTTTTCATTTACTCCATGTTCAAGGGAAGGGTTAGTAGCTTCTAATTAAGAAGGTATCTGAAGTACAATTGAACGATCATGCTAAGGTGGTGTTCGTGGTCATGGTAGTTAGACCCCAGTTTTATAGGGACAACAAGGAATATCTTCATAGGGTATTCAAGAAGTATCACAAGGCCATGGTTCAGGCCATATATACACCATTAAACAAACCATTAAGTAGAATAATCACAAAACATCTACTATTAGAGGTACTGTTATAGTAGCCTCAATATTATATTTTTCACTTTTTAATACATGGGATTCACATAGATTAATATTTTTTATGGTGATCCATTTTATTATTATTTTTACTTATGATAGATTCATGAAGATTGAAAGTATGTTGGGGATTCAAATAGAGGATGTACATTAGTAATGAGAGTGACCCAATGATATTGGTAGATGTCACTTCTTATGAGACCTCTCTTTCCTTAGGATAACTAGTTTTGACATCATTCTTTGGATCGACTGGTTTTTTTCCTTTCATGATTTCATTGGTTACTACCTCTGGAGGGTGACCTTAACATCATTAAATGGTAGTGAGTTTATAAATAAGGTGAAAGGGATAACCAGGAGAGTCGAGTTGGACCCGAGCATCATGCACAATGCATAATGAGACCCCCCAAGTGCATGTTTATATCTAGATGATTAGGGAATATATTAGACATATACCTATCCGGTTATTGATCATTTCATGGATGTTTTCCCAAATATCTTCTTAGTATTTCCTCCAGTGAGAGAGGAAGATTTACCTATTTAACTAGTTCTAAGAGCTTCACTGGTATCCATTCCTCCTTACAATATGTGTATAACTAAGATGAAATTATTTAATAAAAATATTAACAATTTATAAGAAAATGATTTTATTTTACTTGGTACTTCTTTGTGGGGTTCTCCGAACCATTTTTCAAAGAAAGGAAGATGGAACCCTCATGATATTTGTGGATTATCATAGAATGATCCAACTAACAGTTAAGAACTGATACATGTTCTGTAGATAGTAGTGATTTTTGGAAACCTTCGTGGATATTGGGTTTTCCAAAAGATTTATTTGATATTTGGTTATCACCCAAGTTGTATTGGACCATAAGACACACCTCTCACAACCTTTCATAGTAGGTATAGTCTATAAGATTATTTGGTTATTCAATCATGTCTCATGAACACACGAGTGGTCTTTATGAAATTGATGAGCCAATTTTTACATCCTTATCTTCAATCATTTGTTGTGGTTTCTGTGGATGATATATTGGTGTATTATCCCAATCAACAAGACCATTAAAAACATCTAGAGACTATTTTGAATACACTATGAGAGAATTAGTTATACACTAATCTCACAAAGTGAAAATTATAGGTGTATTATATTCACTTATTGTGTCATATTATCTCTGAAAAATGAGTATCAGTTGACCTAAAGAAGGTGAGATATGTAAACTCTTTGGATAAGACCAATAAATTCTTTGATATATTGAGTCTCATAGGGAAATATGGTTACTACATGAGTTTCATACATGACTTCTCAAGCCTTTTAGATCCACTTAAGGGTTTTACTAAAAGGGTGTGAAGTGTTTATGAATAGATTTCTGGAAGATAGATTTTAATGTGATTAAATGGATATTGACTTCTCCACTGATACTTATCCTTCTAGAGATGGGCATTAGTTACATGGTTTACTAGGATATATCAGGAAATGGGATTGGAGTAGTTCTTATGTTGGGGATAAAGTCGAGGCATATGATCCTCGGATGTTGAAGCCACATGATAGGAATTACCCATCACATGATCATGAGTTAGCTGCATTTTTTTACACATTTTTCTCTTGGATACATTACATACATAGAGAGCATTTTGTGGTGTACATGGACCAAAAAATCCTCATGTACATATTTACACAATGCGATATTAATCTGATATAGTGCATATGGGTTGAATACTTGTAGTCTTTTGATTTTGATCTTTCCTTCATGCATAGTAAAATAAATGTAGTGGATGATGCACTGAGCCAATGGACTCAAATACAAGAAGTTAAATAAGCCTGTAGCGAGTGGTTTCTTAGGGATTTGTTCTCTAAGAAGCACTTGGTGGTAAAATAGTGTCATGGGTATAATTTTCAATCATCCTTAGATGTTAACTCTACACTACGGGATAGAGAGAAGATGAAAAAGAAATCGAATTCTAAGAGCCTTGATCTATGGGATTTTATGGAAGATGAGGACCCTCATTCTAGTTGGAAAGTATATAAGGATGATATTCAACGTGTACATGGTCATGCATGGGTTTGTTTGGACATCAGGGAAGGGTTTATGCAAGAAATTCATGATTTATCTTGAGAAATGAATCTCAACATCACCAAGATGTATCATGGTTTACATCATCTATACCGGTGGATGGGTATGAAAAGAGATGTAGCTAGTTTTTTCATGAGGTGTCCCACTTATCTTTGGGTGAAGGTGTAACACCTGTGACCAGAAAAATTTATAGTAGCTACCCATTATTGTGTTTAAATAGAATGATGATGTGATAGACTTCATGACCAATTTACTAAGGTCACCTTGAGGTAATGATTTCATATGGGTGGTTGTAGACAGGCTCACTATGGTTTCATAATCCAGGTCTATCAAGGAAACCTTTAGTTTTGATGATATGAGAAGGTTGTACATCCATGAGATAAAATGATTTCATAGAGTCCCTAATACCATCATTTATCATAAGGATTTTGGGTTTTGATTATTGATTCTTGAAATTCCTATAGAGTGTATTTGGTACAGTAGTTATTAAAATCACAACATACCATCCCCAAATTGATATCAAGTTAGTGTGGGAAAATCAGGTGCTTGAGGACATGTTACGATCATGCGTCCTAGATTTCCTAGGATCTTGGGAGAGATATATACCCATGGTTTATTTCTCCAACAATAATATCTTTTAGGATATAATTTAGATGGTTCCCAATGAGTCTTTTTATTGTAGTACGCACTAATCACCCGTGAGTTGGTTAGAGGCAGGAGATGTAGTTATTCTGGGAAAATGTTTAGTTTAGGAGACTAAGAAAAAGGTTCAATTGATTTTCAAAAGGATGGATTTTGTGTACCATTTACAAATAAAATATGCCGATTGAAATAGATATCCTATTGTATTTGAGGTCAGGGGTTAGGTTTTCTTATATGTTTCTCTGACTTTGGGACACAATAGGATCAGGACATAGAGTAAGCTTTCACTGCATAATTAATGGCCGTTTAATATTCTATAGAGGGTCCGTTAAAAATACTATTGGTTGCAGTTACCTCATATTTACTCATCCTTGTATGATGTCTTCCATGTATTTCAGTTTCAATGTTACTATATACACTTGTCTCATGCCTTTCAGCCTAAGAAGGTTGGATTATAAGAAGATGTGTCCTTTGAGGAGAATAATATCCATATTTTGAATTATAGTAAGAATTTTCTCTAAGGATGCTTAGTTATATTAGTACTGGTGGAATGGCAGCACAGAAGAGTCTGGGATGAGACCTTTGAGTAGGGGTGGTGTATGATTGCAGTGGATGGAGTTATTCATAGATCATGATTCTCCACCCTTTTCAGGAAAATTTAATAATGAACTTATTTATGGTGGGATGTTTTTAAGAACTAGGTTATTTTTTAAGGTATGGATTCTTTACTATCCATTAATTATTAGTTAATTATTTAAATGTGGCCTTTTTAATGGACTTTGAGGTTATGGATGTTTCATAGGTTTCCATGGATGGTTCAGTGTTCATAACCCATGTTTTGTGGTGAATTAATCCTAGTGTACGGTTAGATTAAACTATTTGGGGTAGGCCGCATGGTTAGCGAAACCAATGTGAGGAAATAAAATTAAAAGTGGAAGGTATCATGGTTAGGCTAAACTATGTTAAATGAGTTTCACATTCATTTGGCCATGTTTGCAATTTTTAGAGTGTTTTTTTGCATAGTTTTTTCATGGTTAGTCATCCTGTGTGATAGAACCATGTCGGGTCCCCTTACCTACAACAGAATATTCATTATTGGTGCATGATTAGTAAAACTATGCACAAAAACCGTACAACCTTTATATTTGGGTAAAATTACCATTTTCACAATAATTAAAAATCTATTTCAACCTCATTTTCTTATTCATCCTTAGCACTATAGTAATCCCCTATAAATCTATCCTTTGGTGAAATTTCCTGGATTTGATACTGACTCTTGATCTGATCTCCAATTCAACTGTTGCTCATCTCATTGGATCTATATTAGTGAGTTATCAAATCCTTTTTTACCATTCCATATTTGGTTTTGTATCAACTACACTATTTGGGTTCAAGATAATATTCCCTATTAATTGGTTCTTCATCCTTTCTTTGATTTTCTACAAATATGAGTGATATAAAAAGGTGATATTAGATGAGATATCAACTACTGACCTAATTTAGGTGGTATCATGGCTTTTGTTTATGTCGAAATGTTTATTTATGTTGTTGTTCCTTCCACCAAATGTTTGGAGTTTTACCTTGTTAAAGGATTTTGATCCTCGATATAAATTTTTGTGAATAAAATATGTGATTAATGATTCCCTTTAATGTTTGCTTATAGTTTTATAACCTTAAATGAAACCACGTCATTGGGTGTGTTGAATATTAAATATACCACCATGGGTGGTATGTGTATTAGATAAATTCCATGTGTTGCCTTTACCATTTTCATGGGATATTAATATTGAATTGTTAAATGTGAGGTAAATTGTGAAATGACATGTGTGTTGAATAGTGACAACAATTGTAGTTAAATTGGTTAATGGGAAGGAACGGATGACCATAACCCTTGTCCAAGACCATTTAATTTCATGATAAAGAATGAATTAGTATTTATATTGATATTACCTTATGAGTTAAATGGAGTCTATGATATGTAATATATGTTATGTTTTATATCCTTTTTAAAATTAATTTCCCATGTGAGTTAAATTATAGGTAATCCTTTTATGTTTACCCATGACTTGAGTAACCTTTTGAGGTGGGATTGAATTTAATTGGTTATGGACATGAACTTGGTATAATTGAATTGTTTATATTGTAATGAATGATATTGAATGAATCTATGACTTATGTGACACATGGATTCATTGATTATTTACATAGATAAAATCAATTGGTTTTGGCCCTACGTATGCCCAAGTGATACTTAGTCTACCAGGGATGGGCTCATGGGTGGATAACTTTTATATACTATGTGATACTTGGAATTCGGTCTGTATTTCCAAGGAGATACTCAAGGGACATTTGATCATTATTATGTGGGTGATAATTGGTCTCCCTTAGTAGACTATCAATGATAAATTAAAATGGAAGTGATATTATACCACACCTAGAGAAATACCTAAGTTCTTGGGGATCGATATGGATAGGTTGGTTGGGTGTTGGATTAAATTTTACCCAGATTGTTACCTAGATTCTAAATTAGTAATTCCAAGGATGGTATCAGGATCATAAATGAATGATGGATGAAATTATTTATATGATGCGTATTCCAATCCAAATCAAAATAATAGATTCAGAAATTCTCTTATAATTACAGATGGTCTTTTGATGAATCCCTTTATCATGTTATCATAGTGGATGTTGGGCTACACATTGGGTCTCAAGACATATTAATTGTATGTGACTTATCGGTTAATTTAACATGATTATAATTGCAATAGGTCTGATGGTTAATTCACAAACCTAGTTTCTCAATGAAATTAATTAGCTGAACATGATTATAAATGAGAACATAGAATTTATTGGATTTATACTTTTGATTAATTCATTTATTTGTTTTATTTTTTCATTTACACTATTGTTATATAAATATTCATTGATTGAATGGTATTAACCATCAGTGTTTTCCTACTAGGATTATTTCTCACACCATTTTTATACCACCTTTGGGTACCCAAGTATAATATATGATTGCAGCTATGGATAAGGGAAAATAAACTGATACAGGTTCTTGATTTATCCATAGAAGCATGGGAGAATGGGACCGAGATGAGGCTAAAAATTCTATCTAGGATACTTTTTAGTTTTTTTACTTTTGTTACATGTATTTCCGGTTTTCCTTGTATTCATATTCTGGTTTTTTGTAGAGATATATGACATGTATCATAATTTTTTATATGAGATGACATCACACCTTTTTTATTTATTAGTCTTCCTTTGTTTACCTATTTTCTTATTATTACACTACATTCAATAATTGAAATTTATTGTATCTCCATTGTGATACTCTATTCTCCTAAGGGAATAATATCTCATGTACAAAGAATGGACCCCACAGCTAGTCGGGAGCCTCTTGCGTTTGAAGAGATACACTTGAGGCAATGTAGCCAACCAGGCTTAGGGAACTGTTGAGTGGAAATCGGGTCTGGGATGTTACATAAATTAACGTAATAAAATTATACTGAATCAAAAACATATTTAATAGGTTATGAATTAAATTTTCAATGAATCTAATTTCACCATATATGTCATTAAGTTCATGTTTAGAACACTTTCAGACATATGGTAAGAGATTCTCCCCAAACCTCCATTTTTTCTTATAGGTTATGCCATCTATCTCTATATACCATTATAATTATCAATTATTATTTTTCAATCCACCTATATTTGGTGTGTATAATCCAAACATAGGTACCCGGATTAATATATTTTTTATATATGGGAAAATGAATGTTTTATAATGTTTCTTTTAAAATTTCTTCTGATAATAAATCCCGACTACAGGGAACATGCCAATTTCATCCCTATTTTCAAGTACAATATATAATCTATTTTAATCCACCAATATTTTTCTAAAATAATTATTTTTATCCTAAAAACTATCATATTTAATTTTATTTTTATTGTAAAAAATTATGGCTTTTTTACCTTTAAATACTCATTTTTATTTTTCCCTTAAACTACAATGAATTAGCTCATTTCTAAAGTTCCAAAAACACACTTTTTACATGTTTTCAATTTAGTTTCAAAATTTTAGTATGAATATTATTTTAATAATCCATAATTATAATTTCATTCATTTTTTGTGATATACAGGTTTACAATCTTATTTTTATGACAAATTAAAATTATTTTCTAAAATAACTCTTCTTTAAAAAGTAAAAGGGTATTTATATCAAGAATTTATCAATGATTTCATAAGAGTATTTTCAACTATTTTATTAACCCTTTTTTGAATAATATTATTAATTTGGATTTATCAATTTTGTTACCATATACCATATTTTATTGAATGGTTTATTATTATTTGATGGAAGATATATTATCTTGATATTATTTTCGATATTGCTCTGGATAGTTTATTATTATGTTTAATGACTGGGGAAATTACTTAAATTTTGTATGTTGTTTTCAATGTGGATGTATATGTTGATTATAAATTACCCCATTCACCTGAGGAATGAATCAGACTTAGTGAGTGTTAGGTGGGGCCCACTATATACCCTCGAACAGTCGGTTAGTCTAATGAGACAAACAAATTTGGGTATTGGCTGGTGTCTTACACGATTATAAATGGGGTATTTCCTAAATCCTTAACGATATGTTTTTAATGTCACACATTATGCATTACCTCATTATAAAATTATTTTCTGATAAAACATGTTACTATTCAAATAATATAACATTTATGGTTATGTTTTAGTCTCATTTGATTATTTATATTCTGTTATTTGATCAGATTTTATTCCATCCGTATTTTCCTCAAGTTTTTATTGTAAGGGAATGTGTTGTTAGTTATTCACATTTACTTGTTTTTATGTTTATTAAGGATAGATTATACTGTATTTATTACCCTTAGTGAGAATCTAAACTCACCCCTTTATTATTTTATACTTCCCCTATGTTTTCAAGATTTATGTTATGATTGACATGCAGAGATAATCTAGAAGAATGAGGTTGTTTACAAAGGATTTGGTATGTTGTAATTAATTTCAGGTTGTAAGGTAAAGCTTATGATTGTATCTTGTTTTCCAAGGCTACTAAACTATTCAATACTTTAGGATGAGATCTCTTGATCACAGTACTGATGTAATAAATTATTGCAATGAATCCTAGATGTTGGGGTAAATTCCTTTATAGTAACCAAGTTTTATTATTTATTGTCCCAAGGTTCTCAGTAAACAATATTATAATCTATAAAAAATATTAAAAATATTACTTGGATTATCTCTAGATAATATAATGTTAGGTGTCGATTTAAATCTTGTTTTGTGGGTTCCCTTTTTAGAGATATAGTTAGTAAATTAGGTTAGTTTTAGAAATCAATAATGTAATCATTGGCCCACCCTTGCATTATTCCCTCATTCACATATATAATAATTATTAATTAGGTTTATAATCTCCCTATAATCAATTGAATCTATAGGATTACATTCTTTGAAGAATATCATTTTAGAAAAATAATAACATTGATCATTATATTTCCTTCCCTTTCATAGACTGGTATTTAAACATCACTATTTTACGCAAAATTAACTCCACTAACTGCAGTCACATACAAAGGAATTCATCTATGTTGATTCTATATGCACTTCTAAGAACAAGAAGTATATGTTAAAATCTAATAAAAAGAATCTTTTCAAAACCCTTCCCAATATGGCCCATGTTGTGACTCTCTAATCACACCTCTAATAGGTAAGGGATCGGTGACAAGCATCGAGTAGGAATATCACTAACATTGGAGGCATTATCCAATGTACCTATACCCATGTACACATTTACTAGACTATATAATGATGAAATCTATAAACAAATGATTAACCATGAATGAATAAATATAAATTCCACAACCAGAGTATGGTGAGATATAAAGATAAATAAACTGGTATGAATACATTCCCACCACACCGACTCTAAAAGAAGACCAACATGATTTTAAAATTGGGAATGCTATTAGATTACAATAAGAACACACCTTGGTCTGTCTGGTCTCACTAAGCATTGTCTATTCTTATTCTATCAGGGACTATGTCAAAAGGTTAATTTTATGCATAAGAAATGACACGTACGGGTGAATCCCAAGCCAGGGTGAGCATAAAAAGACCCATTAGGACACCCCGAAACCAATAATCATACAAATAAAGATATATAGTCAACTCTACTAAGGTATATGTCTACAACACATATAACAGGAATATCTAGATATACATCACAAATACACCCAGTCTAAATGTAAGTCAAAGTCATAGTATTCCAACCCAATATTCCATATTGAATATTCCTATAAATCATCTAGGAGAACACTCTCATGACTATTATATATATAATGATGTCCAACTGAGAGGAAATTATCATTGGGTCATTCTATTATAAGTACACACTGATGTTATAAAGAGATATGATATACATATAAGGATCACTCTCAAGCCTATGGGGTATATTAAGAAGCAATCCAGATTAACCCATTAATAAGTGGATAAGATCCCATGTAGTGTTGGTTGTGAATATTCAATGAACCCAACCTAGGGAAATAAGATGAAAAGATGATCTGATTTCATACCACACAAAAGGATTCCAAAAACACTATCTGAGAATTCCTTCTAAAGAGATCCTTTACCTATTTCTAGGAGGTGATTCCATACTATCCGTCATTGAAAGGATTGGGGGAAACAAAAATAACGAAAAATGTCAAATATATCGGGGATAAGGGCTCCAAGACATGTATTCTAATGTAATAAAGAATGTAGAAGGGGTCATAAGCCATATACCTTGTCCTCGAGTCGTCCTGAGTAAATGGCCCGAGTCTCATGCTTGTTTTCGTGTAATAGTAAACAACATGTCATCTCCCCATGTACTATTCCCATTTATCAGAACACAACTTAGCCTGTTTATATGTCTAGTACATGTTCATGTAGGGGAGTACACGGTGTGATCCAACCCTTGTACCCCAACCCATGTAATTTTACCCTTTGAGGTACACATGGATCCATCGGGGATAGACCAGATGTTGTGTGATAGGGTCACAAACCATGTGATACATAACATTATATGAAACACTAGTATCGACTAGGAGGGTCCCACATAGAATTTTCCTCTTAGATACACACCATGTAGCACAAGAATTTGTAGAAATTCTTATCCGGTTACTACATCCTCATTCATTCCTTCGTCCTTCAATTCAGTAAAAAATCACCAGTAAATCGTGAATCGATCCCTATAGAGCCTTTCAATCATCGACAAACATGATTCATTCCATAGATTCATATGTAAAATGGAATCATTCTTAATTATTAATCACGGTATTAAGAACAATAAATCATGTATGGAAAACCATCTAATTGTCCACTGATTCCATTATCGCACCATCGTCATGTCATGCTGATCCAAATCAATGATATTGGATTGTTGAGCTATAAAATGGTTGCACAATGGTCAATTCATCAGGATTTTTCAAACTACAGGCTAGAAAAAGAACTCTCATGGTGAACAAAGAACCAAGAGAGAAATGAACAACCCAAAAAACAAGGAATTTACATCCATCAATGTTTGTCATTTTGATGATCCATTGTTGTTAGAATGACAATAAGGAATCAATAATAAAATAGAAATTATCTTTTTTAGATTGAAACAACTACACTCGTCCTGTAAGATTACTGATTTGATAATCAATCAGTTGGTCTATTAACTCATTTTCATCATATAAATTATGAATGGGGAAATAATCCAATTAAGAAAACCATCCTACCTTAGTTTGGATTGATCGGTAATGAAGAACATAGTTGTTTAGTGATAATTGGTATGATCCTCTGATTCTACCTCACATTGGTCATAGATCTCTAATTTTTTCATCTCCCATCCACAGAATCTCATTTGATTCTCTCCAATGAAATTCCAATGATTTATTAGGCTATGTTGTTATGCATGAAAATTTTCAATAAGCATGTATTAAAAGAGTGAAAGAAGTCATTATACCAATGAATAAATAAATTACTATATTTTTTTAAACCATTTCATGTTTGTGACGACTTTTCTATATATTCCCAATACCGACTAAGGTAAAGTAGCACCTAGGGTAAAACCCACATTCTGAACTCAACGATTCCCTTGGATTTCCAATCTAGACCCCTTTTATATGTTATTCCACTCTATCATAAAAAATATTTGTGTCTCCTATTTAATATATTTAATATACTTCCAACATTGATTCCGAGCACAATGTTCCATAGAATCACATGCAGTCTCAGCGTGTGGTCTCAAAACTAATCCCTAAAATGTAAAAAAAATAAATGGAAAAATCAAATTCATTACATTCTCCCCACCATGGGTCTTCACATCCTCTATAAGCTAAAATATGGCTACAGAAAGAGATGTTGGTGCTAAGTATGAATCTGATCATCTCACTATAATGTTCTCTCCTAAATATTCCTGGGGTGCCACCAAAAATGTAGTAAAAGAATAACTCACCCATAATGGATCATCTCCTTCTAATTCTCGATCTATTTCCAGTATTCAGAAAAGGCAGCTCCTCCCTCAATTTCTAGATCACCATATTCGATAACATGTTATGGTTCAGGCATGTACCTCCTAAACATCAAAACAAGGAATACGTCATGTACCTTGTCAAACTATACTAGTTTAGGTAAGTGGTAGGCCACCTCACCTACTCCACACAGTATCTAGAATGTGATGATGAATCTCATATATAACTTGACTTTCAATCCAAATCTATATAATCCACATGAAGGATAATACCGTAGGAAAATGAAGTCTCACTCCTCGACATCCAAAGGCCTCTTTCATCTGTACATATTATACTTATGATAGATCGGTAAAGTCTTCATCAACTTATGGATGATATAAACTTTTTTTAGTATCACACAACATCTCTATGACAATGATTTCCGACTCTCAGGGGTCATTCAAGAAATGTGGTGAACCACATGGTCGCTCATACAAAGCCACAAATGGTGCCATACCAATTGAGGAATTTTAGTTGTTTTTGTACAAAAACTACAAAAGTTGTATGTGATCCTCTTAACTATGGACAATGTCCAAAATGTAAACTAGTACAATGTTCTTGATAACATGAATTCTCTACTCAGTTTGGTCATCGGATTGGTTTTAAATGATGTGCTCAACCATAACTTAGTCCCAAATGTGTCCCGTAATCCCTCAAAAAACTGGAATGTGAAGTGAGCATCACGATCATAAATGATCGTCGATGGTAATCCACATAGTTAGACTATCTACAAAATGTATATACATCCCATGCTTTCTATTGATCTTTTTTCTTGAATATCTAAAAGTGTGATGACTTGGTGTGTCAGACCATGATCACCCAGATTGCATCATTTCACCTCGATGTATCTAGTAATACCATTACGTAGTCCATGGACATCTCATCCCACTTACAATCTAGATCCTAAAGGGGTTAAAATAAAACCTCTGAAACATTGAACTCATCCTTCAGTAGATGAAAAGTAAGGCATCAAGAGAAAAAATATGCCACTAATTTCTTTATCCATCTCCATAAAAACATATTTCAGGGGTCTTGATTCATCATTTACACACCTAGATGTACCTATAGTGGAGATGTATGAAACTGTCATTAAACATCCCCGGACAATGTCGTTGGTAACATCATGAATCCTCTGAAAATAACCACTTGTTCCCCACCTTAATAAAATCAATTAGTAGAATGAGAAGTGGATATCTATGTACTTATTGTCTCATAGTCTATATCCCCATGCTATTCCTCATTGGCTCACTATATGAAAAGTGGGGTTACAACCATCCAATGGATGTAACATTATCCATCTCCATCCATAGAGGATTATTTCAATGAGGCCAACTAATCAATTCATCGTTTAGTAAAAAAACAAGATCTCTTATTGAGAGCCCCTACATCAATGTTTCCCTTCCTATGAGTATAGAAAATATTTATTTAATAATCTCCAAGGAACTCCAGTCAGCACCTATGTTCGATGTTAATATCCTTATGAGAGAAGATATACTAGAGACTCTTGTGATCAGGGTAGATGAAAAACCACTCACCCAAATGGTAGTGTCAATATATCTATAGTTAAAATACTACTATTGCTGAATCAAGATAGTGGGTCACATACTTCTTTATCTTGTGGTATAAACTAAATATAACCATAGGAAATCTCTTTCTTCCTATTCATAAAAAAACAAAACCAAGACTGGGTCCTAATGCATTGTAGAACACTAAATTCTCGACACCCTCCCCCGTAAACATAAATATGGAAGTACTCATATAACTATCTCGCAACTGCTGGAAATCCCCCTTGATTCATTCCATATACACAAAAGTCATCCTCTCTCTGGTAAATCCTAACATGGGAGCTCATATCCAAGATAAATTAGGTATTAATCTCTTGTAATAACCTACCAACCCATGGAAGCTCTACACCTCCATCACGGACTTGGTTGGATCTTGAACTAACACTACCTCAAACTTGGCCTTGTCTATCGCCACTCCATCTACTAAGATAATGTGAAATAGAATGTATAACACCTAAATATTCATTGGATATTTGAGATATTCCCTTAAATAATATTTTCATGAAGTACATCTAGAATAATCCTCAACTATCCCTCATTCTCCTCCTCTGACGCCATGTACACAAGGTTATATCCATTCAATATTACCAAGAAATTGTCTAAGAAAGTATAGAATATCTAGTTCATGTGTCCCAAGAACACTATTGGAGAGTTTGTCATGTAAAAGGGAATCACCATGTTCTCATATTGACTGTATTGACAACCTAATGGTGTATTTGGCATATTCGTGTCTCGTACTCTCAACTAGTGACAACCTGGCCTGAGGTCAACCTTTCATAATCATCATTCCCCACTCAAAAGATCAATAATTTCATCAATACAATTTGGTGGATAATTATTATTAAAACATTTCCAATTCATGCACGAGTATCCCTCAAATAACCTCAATCTCAAATCCACATTCTTTGTGAAAGAAACTGAGGCTACCCGGGGTGAAATGTTGGGTATAACAAATCACTTCCTCTATAAGTCCTCTAATTTCCCCCTCATCTCATGATGCTCTATTGTAGCCATCTAATATGCGAGCATAGATATCAGTGACATCTCATGGTTCATATCAATGTAGAATTATATCTCTCAGTGGAGAGGTAAGCTCAAAACATCCTTAGGTAATACATCCTAATAATCCATCACCACTCTAGGAAACTGGGAACTCATGAAATCCACTACACCAAGTGTTTTCTTATCCCACTGATGTGTAATAATATGAAACCTACTATTCATGATTTTATCCTAGTCTACCTAGTATTATTTTTCATTGAAAAAGGATTACCTAGTCCCATTATTGTGGACACACCACATCCTCTTCCTGAAATAGTCAATCAGGGCATGGACTGTGTATAACTAGTCTATTTCAAATATGAAATCATAAGTCCTCATTTACCCAATAAATAGATCCCACCAAAAAAATTCTACTCCAATAGTTAGGGAACACTATCAATATATCTGTGTGATTTATTAGGATTCTACAGTAGGAGTCTCCAAGCGTAAGCAACGAGACAGGGGATCAACCATAATCTCTATGTCTAGAAAAATATATATCGAAATATTGGATTAAATAGCACCTATATCTATCGTTAATACACATAATTTATAAAATACATAGATCATCTCTCAAATATTCCTCATATCCTCTAGATCATATGTTTTGACAACCTGTACTAGTCCCCTCTCATATCCTTCATCTCATTGAGCCACACGTGGACCACCTATGTGTGGTGGTGGTAGCATGTGAAAGCATCGAACACAACATACATCTCTCCCATATCATCTACAACATATGTCATTGAACGGACCTATATGTTCAAGCCACTCTCTCTTTCTTAGTGGCCCACTAATTATTTATTTAACAGCTATATGACAGATTGAAAAATCTTGGGCAAGATGTCCCCTTCCATCACATGAATTGAAAATCCTTCAGTGGGAAGACTGGAACCACCATCTGAGCCATGTACCATAGATCATCCTACTCAAACATCTCACATATATAGGTCCCTAATAATGATGTTTGATCCCTACTACCATGATCTCTACTCATATGTGCCTGCTACCACAACCATTGGTTGTGTCGGCTCATCAAAGGAACTCTCAACAACCCAACATCTATTTATCAGCCCATCCAAGGTTAAAAAGCATAATGTGTTAAAATTGGATTGGATGTAAAAATATAGACCATTCTTGATGGTTTCAGTCTGGAATAATTGGATGTAAACCATACCCATCGAGTACCTTGAGAGGATAGAGAAACCTCGATTAATAATCAGATACTGCTGTGATAACCTTCTAGTGGTATAGAAGCTCTTGGATATGTACAACCTATAGAATAGATGAAGATAAATCCTCTCTGAAATGGAATTCAAATTCCATGAATGCAAGATTCTCCTCATAATTATAATGGGTAATTAACCCCCAACAATGTTCTGATATTCCATAAAAAAGGATCCTTGCAAGAACCACCATATAATTTGATTATGTACAGACCAGATGGAAAACATGGTTCACTACCTTAAGCCAGTCCTAATCCGCCTATGGGTTGGGCTTTCTTCAGAATCTATGGGGACTCTATAACTGAAACACTTGTAGTGTTCTTAACCTATACACCTCATCCCATGGTACGATAGGTACCATAGGGTACTCTACAGGTTGTGTTGTTGATGGCGCACCACATGGGGGTAACATCTTTGTAACTGGTCCATCTATCAAATCCTCATCACTAAGGGGATCAAACCCATTATAATGATATTGAATCCATGCTAGCATACATCATAAAGACATACTCTTTGTAAACTAGATGCACCACAGGCAACGAGAATATCTCGAGATCTAACTCAAGAAGGACATGGAAACAACCTCTTGTTCTTGTATTTTTCATGTACCATTATTTTCTTCACAACCAATTTTATTATGTACCTAGTCAAAAATTAGTAGATCAGTGTCTTGGTTTATGAATAGGTCAAACACCACATCAACACTGGATTCCTTGTCCTCAAAACTGAACTAAAAACATTTAACATAGTTTCCTCATACCAATATCATAGACTCTTGGTCCTAAGGTAGAATCAACAACTCTAATTAAACAATGTCATGACCATTCCCAATAGGGACCATGTCGTGGATCCCCATCCCACCACAGATAGAACAATGTATAAATACTTTTTATGAGTAGTCATGCCACTAATATGGGAGGCCTTAGCCTATGTACTTGTGGACACACACAAATCTCCAAGCCTATACAAGGATGAAATGTAAAAACAACTTAACAACCACTCATGGATACATCTAAATCCCATAACTAGAGTACAATAATAAGTAATGGAATGTAAACACATCTCTATACAATCTCACCCCAATGAGTCTAAAAATAGGTACGTCCTGAAATTCAAACGAGGATTGTTGTCATAAAATAATAGGAAAACCCCTTAGTCGATTCATCCTCACTAAGACGCATCTAGTCCTGGTCTATCAAGGTCACTATCAACATGTCAAATGTCTGCACAAGACATGACATGTGCAGATGAAGCCCATGCGAGGGTGAGTATAACAATACAAAGTGGGACACCTCAAGACCAAAAGTCATTCAACAAAGGAAATACGGTCAAATATATATTATTATATGTATACCAAACATATAACAATAATATACATATATAATAAAAAAAGACTCATCATCTAAAGATAATTCACCGCCACAAATGTTAGTTTTGGATTCCAACTCAATGATTCCTCATATCCCTCATCCGAGAGAACACACTCTTGATTTTGATAACGCTGATGATGTTAGACAAAGAGATAATTCTCATCAGGTCTCACCATTAGTTTTAAATGGTGAGGGTATGAATGGATATGATTCACAGATGAGTTTCACTACCAACAACATATGTTATACCAACAAATCAATCTAGATTAACATTGTAAGTGTGTAATCAACGCTTGTGAAGAGTTGTCCATGAGGATACCATAAACTCCACCTAGGGAAGGAAGTTGAATATTGGTCCTCATTGATGGAATCCATTAACTGTATCCATGAAGTAATGTTTAAGAGATCATTGTCCTCCTTATATGAGGTGATTCCACACTAAATCTTGGGATAAGTATACCAGGTAGTCACCCTAATGAAACTTGTCCATGATATAGAGGACATGGACTCCAAGTCATGTTTTATAAAGTACATGGCTATAGAAGGGGTCACACTCCCTTTCCCTTAACTCCGGGTCCTGCGCATGTAAATGCATAGTGTTTCATGCTTATTTCAATGTAACATTACACATTATTTTAGCTTCTCATTTACTCCATCCATCCAAATTAATTTTTTATTAAAGGAGATCCATTTTAAAGGAAAATGTTAAACCATTGTTATACAAAAGGAAAGAAATGGGTACTGATGGAACTAACAAAATGATTAAAAACCAGTCTAAGGTTACTTTACTCAGCTACTCGATAAAGCTCCCAGTACAGCGTGCTATCCTGGGATTCTGGATCCTCTCTGAGTATCTCTTCAAGGTGAGTGATCATCCTTTCCATTTTCTGAATAAACTCTTCTATGTTTATTTTACTCTGATTGTATCCCCTAGCCAATATGTGGTCTTGTTTATCAACCAAAATTTCTTGCTCCTCGTTAGCATCAACTTGTAGCCGACGTTCATAAATCCTTTGAATCTCTTCTTTGGAGACATTGGGCTGAAGACATGTTTCTAGCATTTCTTCCTTGGAATGCAGGATAAGTTTCAAGAACTCCTCAAATTCCTCTTCCCTGTCACTTTTATTTCTGCTTGATGCTTCACTTTCCCCCATATGTGCATCATTACCTTCCTTTTTTCTATCATTTTTGGCCGACCGAGTCTCCATTGTCTTTGGAAAGTATGAGCAGTCCTTGCTTCCCTTTGATTTTTCCCCTAAACCACAATGCATTTCCCCGGGTCGTGCATGCCTTTTTTCCCTTTCTTCCGTCTAGGACTATGGGGTGCTTTCCCTTTGATTCGTTCCATGCTATCCACTGAGGGATGACTATAAATATCATCATCTGGTGACTCCTACTCATTAGATAAAGGAGGATCATGGAACTCAAGACCTTCAAAGCGGTTCCCCATCTCTATTGTCGCTACATCAGTGGGATCCATCTGCATACTCAAAGATTCCTTACATGTTTTCTTCCCCAAGCCAGAGATCTTCCCCCCCAGCCTGCCTCAATTTTACAGAATTGGTTCCAATGGTGTTTGGATCTAAGTAACCCAAGACATTCCCATCGATCATCCTTTCTTGTCCACTTTGAGAACCTGTTACAACCATCAGGAAGGATTTTCCACGCATCAAACATGTTCCTGCATCCTGTTTGTAACATCGTCCCATGAACTAATACTGCATGTTCCAAACCTCCCAGCCTCGACCATGAGAGCCACCGGGTCTTTGAACCTCCTTCTCTGCCAAACTCACAGCCAAGGGATCAAACTTAGCTAGGTCCTGTACTCCCAAGTCCCGCTTTAACTGAGAAATAACCTCCAAAACCTACGGCTCATCCACCTCTAGCTTCACCCCCTTCACATCCACTGGATGACCCAAGGAAAGATGTTGCTGATCCTTTGCACTGACCTCCACACCTCGGTTGGTAGGAGCCATCACCGCTTGAGAAACACCGAGCAGCTCCACTTGCTCAACCAATCCATCACAAAACCGCACCATCTGGCTCATATCAGGAACAACCTGCACCGCGTTCCACTCAACTCCACGGGGCACATCAGTTTTCCCATGAGGACAAGCAGAGGCCAGATGACCAAAACGGAGGCACCCCCTGCAGAATGCAGGCCACTACTCATACACCACTCTTTGTTTCCACCGGAGCTCCTCTCCAACTGACAGCCACAACCACTCAATGGGTTCCTTAGAAACATCAGCTTCGACACAGACACGGGGGGAGATCGGGTGAAAAATCGCCACTGTCCGGCTATCCGAACACAAGTATCTACCGACCAAATTTCCCAGCATTCGTAAAATGAAGGGGTTCTGAAAAGGGATAGGAAGTTCTGGGAATCTTACCCAAACCGCAGCCGAGGAAGCATCACAATTTATACTGAGATCGAACGACCATCGAAGGAGAAAGAAACTGCATCCATTGATAACACGAGGGGCACGTGACTAGGCAGTGTTCAGATCGTCCTCCGATGAGAAACGAATCATTATTTGATGCTGATCGAAGAGGCCCACCACCGAGAATTCTTGCAGATCCCATGAATGAAAAATGAAGTGGTCGAAATTGTCGACAGAGGGATGATGACCCCTGAAACAGGCTATAAGCGTCAGCCGATGAAGGTCTAAGGCCTCATTGAACTCCTTCGCTGATATCGCAAGGTGAGGCGGGCCAAGATGAAAATCGGGGACCTTAGGGCACAATGAAATCGATGGGAAGGGAGAAAGGAATTCCCGATTTGAGAAAGGGATGAAATAGAAAGCCTCGGATGACAAAAAGGGAGGGAGGATTTCCCCCCCAACCCCCGCCGGGGAGGAGGGGGCTGGAGCCGTGGGCATCGACGCTAGGTCATCACCATAGGGGAATAGAGACCGTAGCGGGAGCCTTCTCATTTACTCTTCTTGTGTACCAGTATATAGATTAGCCAATTTACATGTCCAGGAAACGACTATGTAGGGAATTAAATGTTGTTATCCAACCCATATACCCCAACCCATGTATGATCACCCATCAAGGTACACACTAAACCATCAGGTAGATACCACACAACATGTGAGAGGTTCCCAAATCGAGTGATACAAAACTTTATCTAAAATCATATCCACCACTATGAGGGGTCCCACCACTATCATGTATTTTTGATCCCATATATTTGATATTGGATCATTACACCAACAAATAGGAGCAAAATTATTAATTTATCATGATATGTCAAACCAGGGTCCAAAAAAAGAACACCTACAGTGAAAGAAGAACTGAGGGAGAAATTCATAACAAAAAAATGAAGAACAATCCTAGGACAATAATTGTGTTGGCCTCAATCTTTTTCCATTATAATAAAAAATCAAAATCAATAATCACAATGTAAATATCTAGAAAAAATCCTCACAAATAAAATAATATTCTAAGATGATTGATTCATGAATCACACCATTGGTCAATTTATTCTTGTTTGTCATTGAAATTCGTAATAGGTAATGAATCCAATCAAAAAACATCATTCTCTAGCTTGGATTGATTTATAATCAATTACTATGTTGTTCATGGATCTTTGTCATGATCCTTAGATTTTTTACCACACCGATCATCAATCTGGGATTCATCCATCACCCGTCAATGGAATCTCATTCAATGATATCCCATGGATCTCCAGTGATTAGGAAGGATATGTAGATTATCTTGTAAATTCTATATAAGTGTGTATTCAAAGAGGTCACTGATTCATTGTGTCAATGAAAACATAAATTTATTTTATTCATTTTATGCAATGATGATATTCCATCAAACGCCTCATTCTAACTAAGGTTAAGTCATACCTAGGGTTAATCATCTTTTATGAACTCAATGGTTCCACTATATTTCTGATCCAGGGTATTTTTAAAATTTTATTCCACTTTATCTGAAAAAATGCATGAATATTATATATTATATATTTAATATATTTCAACCATTTATAACAGTCACTCTGAGCATCAAAATCACATGTCATCTCAGCACCTATTCTAAACAATAATCCCTAAAATTTCCAAAAATAGTCCATGAAAAAATATGAGTCATTACAAATAAAATACAGAAAAAACAACTAAATTTTTCAGTTGAGATTGAATTAGCATTGAAAGATTATAGTTAATTAGTAGGGTTGGTGAAAAAAATCACCATTTATGAACCATATAGTGTTTAATGTACCAAAAATGGAGTATTACAAAATAAAATGAAAATAACTCAATTGTTTTTCCAAGTGATTCTCGAAAGATCTATTCCAAGAGAAAGTGATCCCTGAAAAAAAAATTCCTGTCATCCAAGGTTATGCTCATGAGGGGGAATCATGTTCCTTTATTTAATTCTAGAATGTCTATAGGGAGTATGTATTCCTTAAGATCGATTGTTTACATGTGTACAAGAAAATATTTCTATATGAATTTTACAAGTAATGTGCATTATTACATGATCTAACTCAATACACTCATTAATGGGGGAATGATAAGATTATTCTTGGTAGTGGGTATATGAAATTGGGTCTAGTATTTTAATCGTGGTCCTCTCTATTCCGTGAATCACTTGGGTGGAATTATTTTACCCAAAGTATGTCATTTCTATCAAAATATACATTTATTTATTCCAATAATTATCTAGAGAAAGGAAAGGGTTTCACTTACATTGGTGACACACCTTCCCAGTATAATGTTTTTCATTTTTACATCATGTTTGAATCCCACACACACTAGTAGTTTGATTTAAAAGTAGAGGGAGATCATTAATTATATGATACTAATTTTTATCTTCATATAATCATGGAAACATGGTCATATTTCATGTGTCTCTAGTGATTCCATGAATAACTACTCTTTACACAAGAGTGGAACTATAGAGATCCTTTAGATGCTATGTAGACAGGGTGGCTTCACTCATGGCGTTCTCAATTGTATGTCACCCTCAATCAAATGGGATCCCAAATTGGAGAAGAGTACAACCATGATTCTTCTATTATGTTGGATCTCTTTCATATTTATCTCATATTCAAGGAAAAAGTAGGAGGTGGGTCAATAGAATAGATGGAACCCTATGTGTACTAGTGATTGTGGTTGTTGGATGGTGGAGACAACAATTTTTGAGTTGTAGAAAATCTCAAAATCTCCTTCAAGCATCAAACATGACAGAACTTTATTTGTTGGGAAATTGGAGGCATTGTGGTTTCTAATGTTATATGAGAAATTAGAGGCATGATAGTGTATATGGGAAAATATTTTGATAATAATTCTTAATATGAGTGTCATAGATAGTGTTCTTACTCTAACATGGTGGATGAAAGAAAGGGATTATTATAGTTATGCCTATCATAAGAATGGTAGAACTGAAAATGAACTTTGTTTACGTTATTAACTATTATTTCCTTTTCTGAAATATTATTAGTCACATGGTCAGTTGATTCCATAGATGGTTGGTGTGCCTAGAGTGAGACCATGTGGCGGTAACATCAGCAGTTTACCTTGAGTAGTGCTTGTGATAGTTTAATGTCATGGTCACCAAGATTACTATGTGAAAATATCTTCATGATGGGGTATCATATGGACAACGGCCACGATAATCATGGTTTTATTGATTTCAAGTTCACTCATGGCCAATGAATTTACCCAACCAAAAAAATTTCACATTCTTACTTAGTGTAGTATTATCATCGACCATAATAATTCAAAAAGAAATAATTTCATATAGCATGGATCCAAAATTTACATCAAAATATTGAAGATATCGATTAACACTATATTTTATTTCCAATTTATAATTATGATCTAATATCCTAAAGTTGAATGAAAAAATTATTAACATGATAATTTAAATAAAATGTGTAGTATTTTTAAGGAATAAAGGGAAGTAAATTTTGAAAATTATAGTTGACACTAGAAAATATTTATAGAATTAGGAATTTTCCCACCAGAAGTTATATTTAAAAAATCATTTAATATTATTTTATATTATTTTATGGCATTTTTAGTTTCTATGAGTTTAATTATAGAATATATTATTAAATTTCAATGGTTTTAATGGGGCGCATAGTTAGCCTGCATAATTTGACAAACCACACGACACCCATGTGATTGTTTATATCTCAAGATAGTTCCATATGGTATTGTTAGTGAATGTTTTAATATATTCAATGGGTTATTAGGAGTAATCGTACGAGGTGTTTTGGGTGTCCAGTAGTGGAATCAGGGTTTTCATATAGTTTCTTAAACCATGCAGGTAAACCGTGTGTCGAGTCTGAAATAATAATTATTAATTTTTTCGTTCTTTTCTTTTTTATAATCTCTTACTTATTTATTAACTATAACCTTTATATCATGAATCACCATGGATAATCCTCTCCATCTCCTCATGATACCCCTCCCATCCGCAACTCTCTTTGTGTGCACCTCATTCCCCTATTGTGTGAGCTCCCCATTCTTGATGGTCTACTCATGTCCCCATATATCAAATTAAAGACCTATGATAAAGATCCCTGCCACATGTTACATTATCTCCCTAAATTCCTCCATGAAAATTTATTTTGGTTTAATAGGGATCCATGGTCGAACCCCCTTGGTGTAGTCTCTACTTCCCCCTGTCCCTTTTTTCCCCATTATTATTTCAATCTCGTTGCCACGTTGTAGATTTTCTAAACCATAGGGGTAATAGTTTGGATTATTTTTATGTTACGTTTTATTTTATTGTTACAATGGGTCATTTATCACCTATTTGGGTGTCCATGATTGATGTGGACACATTCCAAGATGTCTTACCTTGGCTATACTTGATTTGAGGTGGTTTACCTCATGTTTATGATTTATATCGGGGATGAATTTATTTTTTGATGTTTTAAATGTTTAATTTAATTTATTATACATATTAATTATTATTTAATTGGGTTTGATAACTTTTTCACAGTTTTTCCCTTTCTTATAATTCCATTAAATTTTATTTGTTGTTGAATTTGAAATAGAACATATTCTAAAAGTGTTGAAATAATTATTTAAAATAAATTGATATTTCTTAAATGTATTGACCCTATTTGAGTTAAAAATGAAAATTAAAGTAATAATTTTGAAATGTTTATGATTTTGAGAAAATTGATTCATATTTTTAAAGGGGGTTTTCAAATGAATATTTTTTGTTAATTGATTTACAAAATATTTGGAAATCTATTTCTACATAGAATTTTGAAACACAAAGTAAAAATAATAATTTATTGAATATATATTCATTTGTAATGGAATAGAAAATTATATTAAAAGATGTTAATATATATACATATATGATGGTTTAACACATATATAGAATAACACACAAAAATGTATCTGTGTGTACTAATTCATGTGGGAATATGTAAATTTGTACAATATTTTAAATATGTATAGACATGTACATAACTATATATGATAATAAATCATAAAAGGTTTTTTTCCATATTGGTTTTAAGAATATAATTATAATTGACTATATGTCTCATTTAAGATATTTATTAATTTTTGTATGTAAGATTCTTTAAAACATTATTGGTATTTGATTAACTTATATTATGGACCTCAGGGTGTACCTTGAAATTTATGTTGAGTAGTGGATATTAAATCAGGGTTTCTTATTATAAGATATCTATAAGTAAGGGTATGATATATGATATGATCTATAATTATTTTACTTCTCCATATTAACAATTTATACTTATCATAAGTTTTTTGCATTGCATTTTTACTTCCCTGTATTTTACATTGGTCATGGGAATTAATGTATCTAAGTGTGTGTCTATATATATAAAATTATAGGTAGATACGAACTACTAGTGAATCCTCTAGTTTTTATATGACTTTATGGGGTGTGACATAATAATTAGTCTATGTGTGAGATAGTAGGGTGGGTTTTGTGAGGACACAAAAAACATGAGATGGTTGGTCTATCATTAGTAGTATTTGGGACTGTCTCACTTCAGATGATATGAAAGAGATCATGAAATTTATTCCTTTTGTTGGTGGATTCACATATGACCCCATTATATTTTTTTATATATCCTGACCACTTTATATGTGTGGATCGTGATATTGGATTATATTTTATTTCTTGTTTTATCTCTATCATGGAGCATTTCTATAATTCACTTTCTATTCATGTTGTGTGTGGTAGATCATTTTAAAACATTTTTTAAATGATTTTAAATGATCATGTACAATGGCAACTAAAAATTGGTGTGAGTCCATTAAAGGTTTTCTAAGTGATTTTTAAATTAATCAATTTAGAATTCTTATAAAACAATCACACTGGTGTTTTGGTTTAAAATGAAATTATTTATGAAAAAATATTTTCATTATTAAATTTTAAATTAACTCTAAAATGATATTTCATTGAAATATTATACATGGGGTGTTTCCCCAATGGAATGATTATTAATATTTATCCCACGCCGATATATCATTGATGTTTGAAGTTTTTATCCAACATTTATGTTCTCTTGAGAGTATTAATTTATTCATGGAGCCTTTTTTATTTTGTTTTATTCTTCATATGTTTCCAATAAATTGGATTAGTATTATCATATTTTATCTTTATATAATATCTATAATGTGGTATATAATAAGGTTTATAATGTCAGTTTTGGATTTTTCTACATGTTATTGATGGAGTGTGGTGATAACTACTGGTGGCCTAATTGATCGTATGAAATGGTGTCATTTTGTGACTATTCATTGTGGGAGAAGAATTTTGGGGTGAGTGGAGAGAATATATATTTTCTTTAAACAATGAATTACAGGTTATTTTAAATATATCTGATATGGCATGGATTATTTTTAGATGGATGTGTTATTAAAATGTTTTTCTGGTTTTATAGTGGGAAATGTATTATCATTTAATTATGAAATAATCTCTAATTAGTGTTTCCGTGTTGGTTAGGCACTTGTTCTAGCTCGTGGGGATCAGGAATTTGCATTGGAACCAATTGCTACCCATCATGGGCATCAAATATATGAACATATAAGTCTAGTTCATGATAATAAAGGTCCTTGTGCATTGAAGTGTGTACCATACTGATTTCTCCTCTGGTTTGTCATCATTAGGTCATTACGTGATTTTAGAGTTGGTTTTGACATGACAGGTTTGTTAAATTTATTTATTATAGTGGTTATTATGGTTGGGATATGTACTCATTGAACCTGATGTGGTTTCTATGGGTTTTGAATCGATATGTGAGTCATCAGTTGAGGTAGGGGACTCATTTCATCGTAATTCAAATTTAATTCCTTTAATATAATATTTTTTTCTAATTATTCATTGAAATCATTAGTAATTATATATAGTGAATATGATATTCCACCGTAATTGTCTTGAATTTTTTTTCAAGTCTGTGGGGTTACTATAAAAAGAGGTTTTAGGATTTAAGTCATAAAATATTTTCCACATTTAAACAAAGATTTTATTTTAAATGGTTTCATGTAAGGAAACTCTTATAAATAAAACATTTTAGGAATAAAGAATTCACTTGATATTTAAATAGTTGTCTTATGCATAATTTATTTTTTGAAAAGTTGTTTCTTGTTAATTTAATAAATGGTTTTATATTTGGTTGGGTTTAATTTACAAAATTGTTTTATTCTTTAATGTATTTTAATGATTTTTGTAATTGTTTTTGAGGATTCATAATTATGTTTTGGATTTTAAAAAACTATTTCTGAAGGGGTATACATTATACTATAAAAGGTATCAATTTATGCCATGTGATTTATGTTACGAATTTTGTTTATGGTGATGGGTTACTAATTATTTCCAATGGTAATAATAATTTATTGATTTTGAGGTGAATTTTGTTTTCAAATTCCTCTACTCTTCCATGTTATTTATTTTCTAATTAGTTTACTCACCTTTGGATACTCCTTCATGGGATACATGGATTCTTAGTTAAAAATGGCTAGGAATAGTATTTTTAGGAATGGTTCACCATAATAATATTTTTATAATGATAAAATAAAAATTAAATGAAACTATAATGTGGATATAGTTTACAACTAGGTCCTGATAGAGTTCTACCAAGAATATCATGCATGGGATATATATGGGTTTGTTCACTAACCAAGATATTACATTATCCTAGTTTTTCCTAACATTAGTTTCCCCAGATTGAATCCCATGTTTGTTTTATATTGGCACTTTTCATTAATTATTTTAGATATTTTTATTCTTCATATTTGGTCCTATAAATTACTTTCATTAAGATATTATTGTGGATTATATATAAATATTTATTACTTATTCATGAGTGTATTTAATTACTAATTATTTTCAATCTCTTTTCAGCTATTTGATATGATTCTATTTCTAATTATCTATATTTCAATATAGTGAGGGTTTAACTTTATTATATACTTTCATGTTAGTAATAATTATAATTATGATGTCAGTATTTACTGTAATAATGGTTTAAATTTATATTCATATTATAAGTCACCACTCTAGTGTTTTTTTGCAGAATAAGAAAACGTGTTTTTAAAAGTGTGTGGTTTGACTTTACACATAAATTGTGGGTATTTTTCAAACAAATGTTTTAAAAGGAATTAATTTATCATAAATATTAATCCTTCAAAAAAAATTATAAATTAGTTTTTGAATACATATGTAAACTATTTACTTTTAATTACACAATTTTAAGTAATAAATATATGTGGATTTCTATAAATAACATATGAATTATGTTTATAAAAATATATTCATCCTATAATTTAAATTGAGTTATATTTTTTATGTTATTAATTGGGTGTGAGGAGGTTAAATACCAGGATTTTAGCTCATGCCTATTTTTTTTTAAGTTTCATTTAGGCATCATTGAGATATTGTGTTTGGTCCCAGTGTGTCTTCTAGGTTTACCTTGATCAATCCATAGAATATGGTGGTTTAACATATATTTTAATTTTATATTTTATATATGTTTTGTATGTTATAATATGTTAGGTTTTGTATATTTATTTAAAATATATATTTGGTTTGTGTGACCATCCAAAATTTTGAATAGTCTTATTGAACATCTAAGTGGGTGGCCCATATTTATTATCTTTTTATTAGGAAAATGTATTCCCTATTGGGTTTATTTTGATTCTTAATACTATTTTCAGGCTTATGGAGATAAGAAATAATCATTAATCCATTTCACCAGCTTGATTGTGTACAAAAATTATGGGAGGTGTGGGTTTGTTCATGAAATTCTCCTCTTTTGTATATTAAACATAACATAGATTTTGTTATCACCAATTATATTATTTCCCCATTTCACGAGTAAGATGAAAAGATAACTACATAGAAAATAAGTATACAAAATTTAGAAAGAATAAATATTTAATTATTTATATTAATATCTTGGAATGTATACTTCTAAATAATTCCAACTTATGTATCTAGTCTCCAATTAATTTTATACTATTTTATCTTTTTTAATGTGATCTATTTTATTTTAAATCATTATAACAAATATCCACTAGCTTTGGGATTCTAGATTTATGTTTATTACTATTAGTATCTGTCAAATTTTATTACAAACCTTTGGAATGATATTTAGAATAACATAGTTTGACAATAAAGCCAATTTGAAAACCCATAAAAAATAATTAAATTCATCTATAATTGATATAAACTAGAATTGAAATTGTAATAAATTTTTAATAATTATAAATTATGATTCTTAATTATTCATCTTATTCATAGACTAGTAATATTTATATAATTTTACTAAAATGGTTCTGAATGTATTGAATTAAAAATTTATGAATACTTATAATTTGGGGAACAACTACCCCCTCAAACAAACTAATTATGTTAGTGATGTATCAATGTATATTATCACTATATTATGGAAATTAAATCAGGATTTGATAAATGGCATTTCTTGTATAGAAAAACATATTTCCCCTCAACATGGTGTATTAATATTAAATCATTTAATGGGGAATATTCCCCAATATTTTAATATAACCACTAAACTATTATTATTCTAGAAATAGATAAAATCTTTAGAGATGATATTCATCACATTGGGATATAATGAGAGGTATATTTTTATCATTGATTTATATCATCTAAGGGATGTTATTGGTCAATGATGGTTATTTATTAAGAACTATAAGAAGTGGTAAGAAATATAAATCCATGAATTAAATGATTTTAAGGTTACATTTCAATAAAAGTATTTCTCTTAATAGAGAAGCCATGGAATGGAATAAAAATTTCTAAATTTGAGAAAAAAGGAAGCGTAAGTTATTTTTCAAGTCTGTGGATAATTTAAAAGGGTGTAACGACATGTTTTGGACAATATACATAATACACTAATCAATATTCATCAATTATTTTATTGGATAATAGAAATCTATTCAAGGTAATTAGCCACCTAAACATTTTCATCATAAGAAAAGAAATTGAAAAGTTGAATCATAACTAATAAAGATTAAACCAAGTGTTAGATTTTATAATGGGAAAAATACGAAAACATGATAGCTTAGAAAAATGTAGATATTATTTTTTAAAAAGATAAAAGGGAACAAGAAAATCTCCATTAAAATGTTATTATAGAAAAAAACACCCCTAAGGTGATTAATATTTTTTCAAGTGTGTGACAAATTATTTTCATCTCATTTGTAAAATATAATGAGAGAAGTTACCAATTTAAAATGGTTCAATCATAAGGAGATATGATACTATTATAATAAATTCCATATTCATCAATGGAATGTATCTTATAATATGATTTAGAATAATAATTTGAATTGTGTAACTATTGTGGTAGAAGTTTATGTCTCAAATGATATCATAACCGGTACATAAATCATAAAATCAAAGATAGTTATTAAATTATTTTATTTTAGTTATATACACCATTTTTATCTGTTGAACAATCTATAATAATTAAATCAAATTATTATATATTAAAAAAATTTGTTCTTATTTAAAACTTATAGAAAAAATATTATTTCAATGAAAATGTTTTACGATATCATTATTATAATTCATGGTGGTTTTATAACTATAAATGTTATTTTTATACAAATAGATTATATTGACATGATTAATTTGATATATTGGGTCTAAAATTATTTTAAAATAATTTACTATAGAGAGAATGTGATAAAAAAATACAATGGAAGCAAAGAATTTAATGTTTTAGAGGATATACTTAATTTCATTACTCTTTTTTGAAATTACAATTGATAGATCATATTAATTAAATTCATAGAGAAAAATAATATATTATATAATATAATAATAATAAGTACATACAAATAAGAAATGATTTATCATGTTTTAAAAATAAAATTAATTCATTTCTTGAGTAATTAAATGGATATACACATGATCATGAACAAGAATTATATAATTACCATATCATTAATGAAAACCCCTATCTATGATTATTTATAATATATCTCTATTTGAAATGATGTAGTGAAAGAAAAAAATACTTTTTTGTGATAAATGATTTATACACTCCATATTGGCATTTATTGAACCACATATCCATTTTTTGAAAATTAATAACGGGTCTATGAGAATATTCATTAATTATAGGGAAATAAATGTAATTTATATTATGAAAATGTATCCTTTATATCACATTGATGATATTTTTGATAACATTCAAGGGGATAAATACCTATTTAATATGGATATTTTGTTAGTATAAATAATCAATTAAAAGTTATAATGGATTATATTCAAAGGATAATTTTTTATAGGATGTAAGGGATGAATGAGTTTACAGTAATGCCTTTTGGATTATAAATTCATATATTAGTTTTAAGGATCTAATTAAAATACTATTCAATGATTATATTTATATATATTTTATTTAATTTATTGATTATATTTTGGTATACTATGAGATCAATGAAGAGTATATGAAAAATTTATTTATTTTTTATATAAACTAATGAAAAGGGGGTTAATGTTTTAATTTATCAAGTGTGATTTTTTTATTAATTTTTATTCAATATCCAGAGGATCTATATAGATAGAATATCTATTGATATATTTAGGACCATTGTGTTCATGAATTCCCAACACCAATTAATATAAATTTGGCACATGGTCTACTTGGACAATACGATTACTATTAGTGATTAGTTGAATTATTGTCAAAATATGTTAACACATTAACCAAGTTAATATGTTGAGGGTTTAAATTCACATTGTCATATGATTGTAATAGTTTTTTTTAAGAGCTGATGTAGTGATAAATAAATGAATAATAATTAAAATTACTAATAAGGGGTAGAAAGAGATGTTATATATATTTATGCATCAAATAATGTACTGTGGTGAGTCGTTATAAAAAATGATATATTTTTCACAAATATATTGTGAAAATTTAAAAAAATGGGAAATAAAATTATGTACCACGTAATCTAAATTTTCTAACGTTAATAATTTCCTTGAAGATATGAAAACCTTATATGTATAGAATAAGATGTCACATATATACAGTTCACAAGAATTTAAGTACATATCCCCATGGAAAGACTTCAACATGAAACAAAATATATTACTATAACTTATCATCGACTATGACTTTACAATACACAAATAACCTGGAGAGAAAAATAAATTGGTGAATAAGATTATAAGTAAGGATCATGGAATCCTATCAATGAGGTGGATATTCAAGGATCCAATACTTCTATATTTATATAATTTGTACATGTGAGTTATCAGGGAAGGGAAATCATATTTCATTTTATAAGTACATTCGCAACTATAATTTATGTAAAATATAAATGAGACATAAAAAGATAGAAAATGTATTGAAGATATTATTAAATACATAAATTAGAGATACTAATAAAATTAAACTATATTGATATATTTTTAATGTTTAAAAAAGACTATCGATATCATCAATACCTGGTCAAATGATGTAATTTTTATATGAAGGCCATATATAAAATTTTGTTATGCAATATGGTGTCATTAAAAATAATTATGATTTAAAAGAACATTTTTGTGGAAAAACATGAATTTGAAGGCTTATAATTTTTTTTTAAATATTCTTGGTATACTAATAAATAAATTACGGGAGAAAAAATACATGGTGATTTTTGAAACCACTTCTTATATCAAAATGAATGTGGGATAAAATCGAAACATTATTTTTTATAAGGATTTGAAATACCACTTAAGATCAGTGAAAACACATGATAGGGGTTGAATATATTATTGAAAAAATTACAAAAATTACAATATATTCTTTATATATTTAATCTCCTTAGGTTGGGATACTTTATTTCTATTGAAGACAATTGGATCTATTTTATTTTCAATCATGTAATCAATCCACATGCAATGTTGGTAAAGAAAATAAATAAAGCAGCCAATATATTAAATTTTAATCTAGAAAAAAAAACTTTGTTCTATGATTGGTTATTCATAGAAATCAAAGATTATACATTATAATTTTTTTATTATATGGATTTCTGTTTCCTAGACTAGCATAGAATCTTATCATTCATATAGTTTCCTGTTTCTCATAAGATATATAAAAAATCAAAACTCCTCACTATAATGACCTTATTAACCTTGAGTGACATAAGTTCCTCATATTCTCAAAATGTTTATGAATTTTTTTCATTCCAAATCCTATATAATTATATCAACAGTATTGTTCAGAGGGTTATTTCCAGCCATAAAAAGTGTGTCGATTACTTGACATAGAAAACATCAACTACATAAATGCCTTGAACAAAAAAACTGGTATCTCAGCCTCTTATCTTGTGTATAGCTTAATGGTTATTTATTGTATGTTCATTACATAATATCAACATGGTACTTATAAGATCTCAACTGCCACTAAATATTTAGAATAACACCATCCTTCTCATCCTTTGTCACTATTTTCTTCTCCTCTTATACTTATTCTTCTTATTTGTCTATAATTATTTAGAAGTATGTGAAAAAACACTCAACTACTTATTCTTTTATTTATATAAATCTAGTTGTATGTCTCCCTTTAATATATGTTTAGATTCTTATATCTTCCCCACTACTAAAATTTATAGATTCTCTCCCTTCTTCTACTTTAATAGACTAGTTCTCCCTGTACACTATGTTATTACACACACAGCAGTGACCATCCCCCACACTATTAATTTTTTAGAGTTCTATTATTATTTTTCTAGATGGACACTCAAATTACATGGGATTGAGATTAATTTTCCAAAATGGGAATCCTTTTATGTTATATGTGAAATCTAAAATCACATGCAAAGATGATCTCATATTAACTCCTAAATTCTTTATTTGTTAATTTTAATAACATTAAAAAACATTTTATACTAAAATACCAATGTCGATTATCATATATTCGATCCATTTAATTTATCTATAGGTTTTATAATAGTGTTCTTGAATTAATATTCCACAAATCAACTAACAACATCAGACATAAATTAATCTTCTTTATCTGATTGAATCACAAACGATTTTATTATTTTAAATCACACAAAATATAGATCAATTACCATATTATTTTTTTATTTATTTTTATATTTAATGTGTTATGGAAATTTCTCTCATTTTATGGAAAATTTAATTAATTAAAATTATTTTAGCATCAGTCTTCCTAAAAAAAAACTATGATCCCACTAATATATGATTTTATGGACAATGTATGATTGTTTTTTACAATATCAAAATCATTTTTTCATACCCAATATATAAATTTTGGATATAATACACATTATCTTCATGAGAATTTGTCATCTATCATGGCTTGAAAATGAAATAATTATATTTTGAGCACCTCATATTTTCTCTAAAAAATGGAATTTCTTTTTCTATAGAATGGTAAATTCTAGAAACTGGGTTATTCATTCATATTTGATCTTTAACTCCTTTTCCATGAAGAAAATAATATATTTTTTTTCAATATTGATTCACATTTCATTCTTGGTGATTTTGATGACTTATCCATGGTTAAAATAACATGAATCATATAATTAATTTACATCATCATATATAAAATAAAGACAGATCATGTTTTAGTCTATATCATTCTAAAATCACTCTAAGTATGTATGTTTACGCAAAGAGATCAATATATAGAATATTATTCTATAACATTAAAAATGATTTCTACATAGATTTAAAATCATGAAAAGATTTATTTATCATATAGTAGATGATGATTATACAAATTCACAAGATGGTTGCAAATTGAATTATTAACGATTGTGTAGAGAAATTTTTCGGTCATTCAACACCTCATCCTTGTGATATTGTGTTTATCGTGATCATATGGTGGAATTCATGGTTATGTATATCATAATTATTTTTACACAAGGTAATAAGATAAATATATAAATAACATTTAATTATTATGTGTGGATGAGATAATGGTTGTGAACATTTTGAAAAACTAAAAATTACCCTTTATATGTTTATATGATGTTTAGACAATACTATAAAATCCATATGCAAGTATTTAGACTCTGAGATGATACATACACAGAATTCCAAACAAATACAAATGTGAATTATGAACACATATATCTTTAGTTATTTAACTGTAACATGAAATTTACTCAATTACTTATAAATCTATTTAAAATTTCTCTTAAATTCCTATAATAACTTATAAAACCACTTGGAACTCTTTGGATCAATTATAAATCACCCTTTCAGTATATAAAAAATATTGAGTTCATAAATTTATATCATGGAACATAATCCTCTATCCTTATAAAACATCATACTGGTGATGTGTTTCATCATTTTCTATATTAAAAAATAATAAAAAACACACTACCATGGCTTATTTGATGAATAAGATTTTTAATAACTACTTTGTCAAGCTTTTTCTAGTAGCTATCACTCTAGGGTTTCACAAAAGTTTTTTTGGTTGTGCCTTTAAATTAAAACATATCATAAAATTGAAATAATTTCTATAATAATATGATGTAATATCTACAACATTGAAGATGTCCAACCTGAACTTATATGGTTGAAGCAACTTCAATTTATTTTTATGACCCATACATTATGTAATATTCCTAAAATCATCATGAAATTTGTGGACAATCAAATATCAAAACGAAATACATATTAATTAACAATATATATAATGATATCATCTATTTTTAAAAAACACAATATGACCCCAAAGGGAAGTCAAGGATTCCTAAAATAACGATGTGGAATAATGAAATATGTGTTACTTTGAATCACCATTCAAATATTGAACATTATCCCGCAATATGGAAGAATATAACAATTTAGAAACTTAGAAATATTTTTATGAAAGAATTTTATTTATCTTTATGGTTCACCTATATCTGTAAGATATTATTTCTACCCATGTATGATGTTATAATTTTACTGTAATATTCAGAAGGATTTAAACCCTGAGTTGTTTTTGAACACCGTCTATCATCCTCAAACCAAATCCAAATATGAAAGAGAAATCCCAAAATTAATTGTTGTTTTGAGGTCATTCTCAATCAAATTCTAGGGAACTTGGGAATAGAATCTACATATGGTAGCCTTTTACAGAGTAATTTCCTCAACAATGTATACATATGACACTATAAGAAATTTTTAATTGGAAAGGTTTTTTACATCCAAACTATAAAGATGAACTAATGGAACAAAGGATAGATAGTATTGAACTCATTAGGGAGATTAATATGATACTATAATCTATTATAGAAAATATCCCAATGAATAAATTATTAAAAAATAGTTATGTTTATAATCAATGGAAGGGATTTCACTATAAGAAATTTATATTATATAGATGGTTTCGAATAGCTTGTATAGGATCTAAATTGTTGGTGTAAACTATAGAAATGATTTGATGTTTAATTTTATATAAAGTTGTTTTTATATGTATATAAAAACAATTTTCAAAATTTTTGTTACGGTACTATACAAAAAAATCACAACGGCATGTTTTGAGTCCAGGACCTCTTCATTACTATTGAATGACATAATAAAAATTATACAATAATTTATATTAATATTTTTATAAATAAATAATTAAAAATTTTGAGTTATTATTATAATTATAAAAAAATTTACAAAGTTAATTGTCTATCCTATTCAAAGTGATATTTTATGTACTGTTTGCTAATCATCCCAATGACCTCCTACCTTTGTAAATACATTCCATGAGCCACCATGCATATGAGATCCGTTGGGTTTTTCATGTTCCATGAATTAATCCCTTTGTAAATGAAATTAAATTGGATGACACAAAAAATAGTGAATCTTATGTCAATTAATGTGTATGAATACTCAAACCCCCTACAATAATTCTTCAGGCCCCAAATTTTAATTAGAAACAAAAATGGTGAACCTAACATGAATCCTTTTATTAATCAAAATATATTCATCGCTCACATGTCAGGAACATTCATAATATCAAACAAATTGAAGTTTAAAAACAAAGATCATTTAAGACATCAAATTTGTCATGTGGTCATTTTTTTATTCAACTTTAATGGTCATAATTGATGTGTTTTAAATATATAAAAATTGAGCCACATTTTAAATAAATCCCTTTAATTCAAATGAAGTCTTAGCTGCTAAACCAACCTTATTAATTGGATTTTTCATAATCTAGATCCCAATCTATTTAGAGAATCCCACTACCAACCTAGTGTCATCACCATCACGTTTCAAACACACTTGTTTAGGAGTTCCACTTCAATGGGACGATACTGAATTTGGGGACTACATGATATTAAATCAATATATTAATCCCATCCAATCATCCACTAAATGATGGATCAAGACCAAAGACCTATGTTCACCCATTTCCATCTCAAATCTTTCCAAGATCCATTCCTTACAATGCATCAAAATGTTCTTCCCTTAACACATGGAGGTGAATCAAGAGGTCTAATAGGGCCTCATATCAACACCAAATGGGTCACTACAAAGGTATCCTTCTATAAACTATCACCTCTTACTTCGGTCGACCCCAGGTCTCTAGAATGATAGGTATGCTTCCCCTGGGTTCCCACACTTGTCACTCAAACATGAGTGCCTTGGACTACCCATAGAGTTCATATATCAAAAAATAGGAATGGGCCAACATCCCTATTTCCACTAGAGAACCTGCTAATAATAAATGGTGGAAACCAAATAGTAGTTCCATATTTCTTCTTCTGCATATCAGGCTTTCCATCATTGTTTGGAAGCAACTAGGTAAACTTTCTTGCATGTCCTCGTAGAAAATAGGGTGACTACATATATCCCTTCTCCCACATGTGATGATTTGAAATATATCCAATCATTAAATGGAGGATATGAGTCAAAATTAATCCCCTCTTCAGATACATAATGGTCATATATTCTTGTTATAGTTTCTTAAATCTCCCCTGATATCATAGAAATTAAAGAAGGATAAGAATATATTCATGTACACATTCTATTAGCATTCCATGATATAATGATTACATCAGTTGTGAATATGATTTGGTCACACAAACCCACATCTCTATTTAAAATTTCATATCAACATGACATGATGGTGAATCAGGATAAGACAGAAATTCAATCTCTCATATAGAAGGTTCATTGAAAAAATTCCTTGAAAAATGGACTACAGGATCAGACACACACACATGTTCCAAAAGGATATTATCACTCCACTTCAACATACCATCAAAAGAAAGCATATATCCCTTACAAAACTCTAGAATAATGTCTTTATATTGTGTAATTAATGTGAGGATTACACAGAAAAACATCTTTAGATGAATTTCAATGTCCACAATATGAGACTCTGAATACCCCAATGAGAACATATAAAAAAAAGTATCACCAATGGAAATTTGAAATCAATGAGCAGACCCATGATTCTTCTCTCATTAAGTATGGATTTCTTGAGACAATCAAACATATTTCATTAATGGACCTTGATCCTGCTGTTTCTTTTTCAAATTATGAATGTAGCATCAATATTTTTGTCGCCCCCCCCCTTAACTCTTCTTCTAGAAACACTAAAGGTACCCCTAGAATATATTCCATCAATGCCACCTTATTGGTTTCAAAATTATTTATCATGATAATCCATCTATTGATGAGTGTCAAAGAATACATCTTCATGGTTAGAGGTTCGTATGGATAAAATTTCCACCCATTACCATTATCCTCCTTGAAGTCCCATTACAGGGTATACTCAATAAGAACTCGGGTAGTCATATGTAAATCCATTATGGTAGTTTTCTCCATAATATAATTTGTTTTGACACACCCCCCGACAAGGATATTTTATTTCTAAAATATAGATCTCCCCTTGCAAAATCAATTATGCGAAGGACCTCATATAGTGAGGCACTTGTTAATAAGAAATTATTAATCACGGATTCCATATAATTAACAAGTGATATAATTTAGCAACAAAATGTTAGCCTAAATAAATGGTCATTCTTAAAACCACCCTTGTATATTTTTATATCTTCTGAATAAAAATACAGTCCCCTAATCCTATAACATACAATAAAGTGGATGAGAAAGAACTAAATTTCTCGCTTCAGTTAGAGGAATATTTTATAGATGGGGAAGAAGATACATTTATTATGAGGAAACAATTGCCTAAAAATATATTATTCATGATTCTACCAATATCCACCACTCAATATAAAATTTCATAGGCATTCCCAAAAGAGTGTGTGCATTAAATTGGACTATACAAATTAAAAACTATTCACCACATGAATGGAAAATTATTCCCTTAATGGATACCTAAATCATGTTATGTTAATTAAATAACTTCTTTATCAAATTGAATTCACTACCCTTCCAACATCATGATGCTTGAAATTGAGAAAATAGTGGGTGGGACCCTAATTTTCATGTATTTATGAAATAATGAAGATACAATAATTGATCATGTATTCTCTACATGTTGTTTTTATTAGGGTAAGGTGTGAACATGGATTGTTTAACAACTTATTGCTCCCCAATCAGAAAATCCCACCATATATGACATCGTGTAATTTCATTACTCCAAGTTGGGCCTCAAAGGAGAGTTACCTTCATAAAATATGGTACACTCATCTGAAATTGGCCCTGAAAAGATCACTAAAATATCAAACCCAAAGAGAAATATCCATTGAGAGACTCCTTCATAAAGAATCTATGATGTTTGACCATGATTCTCTCTTAAGGAAGTCTAAACATTAAACTACATGAAGGCCTTCAAAATCTATAATTTCACATGATGTTTATAAAATTCACACATATCATGTTAGAGTGAATATTCCCGACCTCAAAATGGTTGTTGTCTTAGTGTTAACTAAAACAATATGGTTGAAACCCCAACCCATATGAATGAGGGAATTTTTAGCAAAGAATTCCCCTCTAAGACTGTTAAATCCTATACAAAGTGACCTATAATTTGATGAATTCTAGCACCATCCTACCAGGTTAGGGTAATTTTTAACTCAACCTCCAACATGTAAAATAAAATCCTTTTCCAGTTTAGGAGGTCCGTTGTAAGGAGGACCCTCCCATTTCAAACCATTTGACGACTAAGCTTCCAAATTTGGTGTGCATATGATAAAAATATCTAGATATTCTCTCAAAATAACCGTTCAAAATGAATTAATGTAAATACATGAAGGGAAAAACAATAATCCATAGTCCATGAAAAGGAAAAATTTAATTATCTTTAAAAATTAATCAAATGTTTATTTCTCTCAGTGAAAATATCCCCACAATAACTTGCCCTCCTTTTATCCTTGAACTAATGAGACAATTGTAACTCATTATTCATTATAGGAAATTATTTGTATCACTTCCCTAGGATCTACAAAAACATGAAGCCAGTATAGGGGGACATGATGAGGATGATTCTATAAATAATATGGTTCACAAGGAAATGATCAAAGAGGGTGTTCAAATCAGAAAGTAGATGCTTGCAATGAATTTGGGGGCTCTTTAAAATTATCCACCACCAACTCCTTGGTGATCAAAAAATATTAAAATATTTAAGGCATGGCTATATCGCAATTTCCACCCGTAGATGATGAAAATCATTATCTTGGGGAAATATATGGTCATTATAAAGGAGAAATTAATGAGTTGGGAAAAATAATATGCATTTCACATAAGAAACACACCATCGAGGTATGTTCTTTAAGAAGATTCTCGTCTCTCTCACAAAACCAATGTACTATAGTAAATAGAATTCATCATGGAAAAAAATTAGTGATACAACCACAAATCGATATGGGATTTTGAAAACTAATATATTTAGACCCTATGGTGGTTGGAAGATAAGAGTTCCCACCATTGGGGAGATTAGAAGATATATGTCAAACAAAGTATTATAGTCCAACCTATACAAGTCATCATCATGTGATAAAATCTGGGCCACCATAGATAGCTCAACTAGGCATTCCCACTATCTTGGCCCTCACTCAGTAGGTCATTCACCCTAATATCATCAATATTATTGATTCAACGGTAGCCCGATAGGAACTTATGGAAGATCGATGTGCATGAATACAATTGGAGAAGAAGATTTATCGTGAATGGGTGGACATAACTCTTATAACACCCAACGATTTTTGTAATTTTGTCTTAAAGTGAAATTAAATTTTTCGATGTTATTCATTACACACAAAAATACGTTTGGACTATGTCATGCATAACAATGAGTTTATCTTTCATTACATGAAATTATATGTTTCTCTAGTTTTACCCAAAATACCAATTTTAGCTTTCATTAAATGCATTTCCATGTTTAAATGAAACATGAAATACAATTAAAATATAATTATTTTATTTAATTATTATCACCTAGCCATTGGAATAGAGATTATTAATAGGACTAAGTAAATTATAAAAATATGGTTTACATAGGTATATATATAATAAATTTTTTACTAACTAATTAATTAGAAATGAAAATTAAAATCATTTTAATTGAATGAAAATCATTTTATGAGAAACTAATTTTAGGTATATACATTTTTTTACCTTAATAAATTAAAATAATTGCTTTTGGTAAATAATATTAATCAAATTTAAATTTTATATTTTCATTAATAATTTTAAAAATCGATTTACATATTTTTTAGAAAATAGATAAGAATAATTCTAATTTTATACATAAGACTATTTTCTAAAAAGATTTTTTCCCACTCGTGCACTTATTTAATATTAATTTTCATCACTTTTAAAAAGATTATTTTAAAATTAAAATGAATATGTAAAATATGAATATAAAAATAAGTATAGATAACATTTTTTAAATTTTTCTAAACAATTTTATTTTTTAATTAATGGTGAAAAATACAAAATTTTAATTTAAAAATTATTTTTTCAATTAAATTATTCAGAAAGTAAAAATATTTTTTAAAATGTATGGGATTTTTAATCCAATTTATTTCAATTTAATCAACTTCATTTTTAATTTTTATATAGAAACATAGTAAACGGTTGACAATTTTATCTTTAAAACCTGGTTTTTAAATCTCATCTCTATAAATAATTTAAAATTAATATTTTCAACATCTATAAATGGAAATCAAAAAAATTATTATTAATTTTGAATCATAATATTTTAAATTTTATATTAAAGGTAACAGAAGTTTTCCCATAATGAATGGTGAATGTAATATAAATTAATTTCTAAAGTTAAACTAAAAATGGATCTATTGTGGTGTTAAACTAAGAAGTTAATGGTTCAAATGTCATTAAAATGTATAAAAATATTATTTTATAAACATTTTTATACCTTATACTACCAAGTTAGAACCAATAGAAAATTGAAATACTTATTTCATGGTAATAAATTTATAATTTTGGACTCTTTTTGGAAATTATTAAGTATATTTCAAGTGGGTTCCTTACCCACTTATAAAAGGATACCACCACCCTTCACATATTGACATCTAAAAACACAATCCAATTATATCCCAATAATCCTTATTCACATTATATATTATTTTTTCCTCTATAAAGATGATCTCTATATTTGTTAAGAGGATATCTAAATGGGGTTTCTCTTAGAGAGGGTAATTATCTTAACAAGATATTTCATATTCTTTCTTCCTTTTCAACCATTAATTAAATATTAAATATTATAAAATAATAACAAAACTCTCTCCTATATAAATATATGTTTTATGTTAATGTGATAACCTATATCCATCTCTACTTCCATCAATTGAGTTATGAAATTACTCTTCATCTGTACGATGGATTACCACTTCGTGAATCGATGTCATTCATTTCGTCATTTCCAATACTCGAGGGTAGAAACAATGATTTATTTATTTTTTATATAATATATTTTTGATTTTATTGTAATTTTGGAATTATTATATCACCCATACATTAATTCTATCATTTTTTTGAGAATACGATAGTGATATCCATGTTTATGGTGATGGAACCCATCTAATGAAGCGATGTGATTCATTCACACAATGAATTAAAGGTATTAAAGATGAGTTTAATGAAAATATGTTTTATATTTGACATAAATATTATTATTTAATGACATAAATATATCATTTAGTTTAAATTCAATCAATATAACATGAAAATGGAATCAATTTCAATGAATACACACTGGTTATTGTCTCGATAAAAAGTGTATTTAATTTCCTTCCCATAAATTATATTGATTAATATAAATATATATATACAAAATATATATGATGTATATATATATAATTTTTAAATCTATTTATTTTAGGGAACCATGATCAAAATAATAGTATTGAGAAATATCAAAACATATAAAAAAAATAAAGCAGCTATTATCTAAAATCTGTCCTTAATATGGAATTGTTAATAAAAGGTAAACAAATTGACATAAGAAAAACTATTTGGTAAGAATAAATAAAATATATTATTTAATATAATTATGATTAAATTATATTTATTATATAGTAGTTTCAAAAATGTATGATGGAAGACCATAATTAAGGAAAGTGATTTTCGCCTCACTTTTTAGTTTGGTGAGACATATTTTATATTCACCACCTATTTTTTTATTTGGTATATATATTTCTCCTTAAATTATTTTATAAATATTCTTTTTTAAATTATTGGGATTTAAATATCAATTTTTGGATCACTCTTTTTGGTGTATGGTTCAAATGTTTACAAATAGATAAGGTATTTGTTTATCAATTTTTCATCTTTGGGACATAAGTTGTGTTATGCACCTATATTTTTTAAATATGGGAAAATACTAACCCTTTTGAATTTTATATCATGAATATCGTTATTTTAATGATATTTTGGGTTGAATTTAATGTTATTATTTCATGGTACTTACATTTCAATGTTTTCAAAGTGGTAAATATTTTATGTTACAATATCAAAATTTTTAAGGATGAATTATGATTCGGTTTTTGACGACAGAATATTATGAACCAAAACTTAGGAAATTCATTATATTTATTCTCCACTAATTATTTCACAATATTACATATTTTCCTTTCATTTCCCTCTCTTTATGTATTAAATAGTTCAAAAAAATTAATGAAAAGTCATATTTTTTATTTGAAATCCATTTTTCTTAAAAAACAACATTTTCTAAAACAAATTTCCAAAATAGTTTTTTATATTCTTTGACTGATTTATTAATTAAATTTAAACCCATGTTTTAATATTTTACAAAAAATAAAAGGAAGATTCATGTTAGTTTCCAAAAAAACGCCCATATTACTTTTATTGAAAAGTGAAAATAATAAGTATGAAACCCTCTTAATTTCATGGGTTGTGATTTGATAAAATATTTAAATAATTATGAAACCTTTTCTTTTACAAATATTAAGATATAATAAAATATTTTTAGAATCCATTTCATTTTACAGGTTATGAAATTGGGAATGATTTATGATCTTATTTCACACATATGTATGATTTTCATTAAGAAATATGGTTATGTTATAACAAAGGTTGGTGGTTAGGTTATTACCAATAATGGGTGATACCTATATATCTATGGAATGATTTGGTTAATGATTTAAATCTCTTCTGATATATTAGATAGGAATGGGGAGTGTTCTTGGTTTAATATGATAATTTCCCTAGAATTATATTTTTGGAATTCAATATTTACCATTATGATGGTTCAAGGAGTGTACTCATTCCACTATGTGGAAATGTATGCCATTGGGGATGGTAGTGTGTCTCATTGATGATGTTTTGTATTCCATGAGTGGTTATGATAAATTTGGGAAATGTGTTACAAATAATAAGGAAATTATTTTATATTCTCATGTGTTTCCAAAATTTACATGCCTCAAACCATATTTATACTCTCTTGGACCATGATATTTCATTTCCGTATGATTCATTTCTTATGTATTTCCATTTTTTATTCTAAGAATCAATATTATGATCATTGATATGCATGATGTGGTTTTAAAATCCTATTATCATGTTCTCATACCCTTAATCTCTTTTTATGCTTATGTGTCACCCTTGTTTACTCTTATTGAGGATCTAAGCTTAGTATTTCTTATGTTTTATTTCCCCTAGTTATAAAGAATGGTTTTTAGTGGGGTATTTTTATGAAGAGAAATAAGAGGGAAGATTATTATGGGATAAATGTATGATCATTCATTATTTAAGAATATTTTGTTCCATGTTTCCAAAGGCACTAAACTATTACGATCCTCAGGTATGTATTTGTGTTTTATGATGAATATTCATCTAAAAAGATATAACATACATGAATAAAATATATTGTTTATATAGTTGGTATCAGAGGATATAATTCTTTAAACACTGGAATCTAAGATGAGAAAACCATAGTAATATCCCAAAGGACATGTCTAACTATAAGTATAAGGATGAGTAAAATTATAAGAAAACTCCCTAGAATTTTGGTAAATGATAAAATTAGTAGTTTCCAAGGACTTACATCCATCTATAGATACTAAATATTTATATGGATATTACACATAGTTTCATATTGGAAATAACTCTTAAAAGGCCACATTTATGTAGGCTTGATCATCACATGGTGCATGATAATGGGTCTTTTATCACACCTAGTCCGACATTCTAATGGGATATGCATTAATAATTCATAAAATCATTGTGAACCATATTATATGATTTAAATAGAAGTATATTGTAATTTACCTTGTATAAACCTAAGTTATCATAGATTATAGTAAAAAGTTATATGATTTTTTCACCCTATATGTTATTTTCATGATTATGTTACTTTCTGCTATGATTAGTTTTTCTCATACTATGTATTTTGGACTTAATCAGTGGCTTAAACCAAAAGGATTAATTCTAATATTAAATATGGAGGAACATTTTGTGAAAATGAGGATCCAAATTAGATAATTACAAGAGAGATATATATTGAAACTATTCCTAAAAATCTATAATGGTATATGAATAACGAAATGAACATTTGTGAGACACCAAATGTATAGAATTAGTGGAACATAGAATTTGATGAATTTTTTTATTCTTATGAACTTAGAATAAATAATATTATTCTTATCACATGCCAAGAGTGTCCTAATAATAACATATTGGAATATCTCAATTGGAGAAAAATATGTTATCTATGTATAATAGAAGTTCATAGAGTGACAAGTTGTTGAAGAGTTTAATTTCATATATGTTGGGAACATGGAATTAGCCAACACAATGTCCAAAACCAAGAATAATCTTGTAGAATAGGAAATTACATTTTCCATTAAATTCATTGATGTGGAATGATTTAATTTTTTATGCATTATAATTTGAGGATTTTTTTATATGAATAAAGAAATATATAAGTATTGTTCAATATAAATTTTTTCTTAATGATTAAAAATATAATGTTAAATAGTACTGATGGACTAGATTAGTGATTTAATTGAAATTTGATATTTTTATTAAGGTAATATGACCCTAAATATGTTCTTGAGGATGAGAAAATAGTGTTTTGTTTTTGGGAAAGATATTATTGATATGGATAAATAAAAGTGGATAGTATTTATGACCTTACAAATATTAATGTTTTTTTGAAAAGTGGTTTTTGTTTTAATTGATGGAGTTTAAAACATTATTTTATTTAATGGATATCTCAAAGAATCTATGTTTTTTTAAATAATAAACAATCTTTTTGATTTCAATACATCTTTTGGTTAATTTAAGTCATTAACATGTTTCAAGAGAAAACATAAGGACAATATATACATGTTTGGTATGTGATAATTAAGATGTACGACATATTGTTTGGCTTATTAATGATAATATCATATTTGAAATTTACTGAATTACTTTATAAATATTTAGATTTTAATATTTTGTAAGGGTCATAAGGTTAACAAATTATAAATTTTTTTATGTTTGGATTTGGAAAAGTCTTAAAATATTGTTTTTTTACTTCACCATCTGAATATACATGCATAAAATGTTCTAAAATTTTTGTTTTGATAATTAATAGAGATAGAGGGAATGAATTATCATTATTTTATGGATATTATTTAGTTATTTAGAAAAAAAATCACCTGCAACTGTGAGATATGAAATGTAAATTGATGAAGGAATAAAAAAATAATGAGATTTCACCTAAGAAATAGAAATATAACAATTATGAACGTTTTCATATTTTATATGTCTATATAGGAATGTAATTCCCAAAATTAGGGAAAGGATATTCAAATAAATGTTATCTTAGTATTTTCATATCTAATGAATCAAATGGTCTATTAAATTATCATATGTGTAAATTTTATTAGTCGTTAACTTTCTCTATATCACACAATTTTTTGTGACAAATGTCCTCTATCACTCTCAATAATTATTTACCCTTTCTATCCACGTCCTAATCTTTACATCCCACCTATGTTATACGATTTAAAAATCTAGTTATGAGTTATATTTGGTAACCATTATGTTTAATACATTACCTTTTAAAGGGAGTTATATTATTCAATAATAAGATGTGGTTTTCTATGAAGTAATTTTAAAATATTAATCCTTTGATGACTAAGATAATTTTCAAGGTAGAAATTCATTTTATGGGGGAAGAGTGTAACAACCCAATATTTGTTGAATTTTTATTTCACAAGATTCTAATCGTTTTTATATTTTTCATTACATGAAACACTCAATTTGGATTATGTTACACATAACATAGATTTTAACATGGGTTACATGCTATAATATGTTTGGCTTCTCTTACACACAATACCAATTTTAGCATGCGTTACACACAACACCACGTTTAAATGAAATATTAAATACTATTAATATATTATTATATAATATAATATTTATCAAATAGCCATTGGAATGGATGATATGAATACTTTTATCTAAATTATGAAAATATATATTACAAAAGTATATTTATAATTAGTTATTTACTCACTAATTAATTACAAAAAAAATATTAATAACATTTTGAATATAATGGAAATAATTTTATAAAAAACTTATTTTATGAACATAAATTTATTTGATATTAGTAATTTAAATAATCACTTGTGAAAGATTATTTTATTAAAATTTATATATTATATAATTAGTAAATTGTTAGAAATTTATCTTTTTTTTAGACAAGAGATGAAAATAAATTTATTTTTATGCTTAAATCTATATTTTCAAAATGGTTTTTTATTTTGGAACTCTTATTTTAATATTGTATTTCATATATGTAGGAAAAAAATCAAAATAAATATACTTTTTGAAATCGTAATATCAAAATTATCATCGTGTATTTTTTCTGGAATTTCCCAAAATGTTTCATTTTTTGATGAATAACAAAATATAATGAGTTTTGATTGAAAAATACAATTTAATTTAAATGATTTATGAAGTTAAATTATATAATAAATTGTATTTATTGTTAAATAATTTCAATAATCAATTTACTGATCAAACATATGTAATTTGGTTAAATATCATATGTAATTTTGAATAAATGCTTTGAATAATTTTGAACATTTTCTCTTTAAAAACTAGTTTTCTCATCGTGTTTATGGGATCAATTTTAAATTAAAATATTATAATTATGTAAATTAAAATTGTAAAATTTATTTCATATTTGCATTCATCATAATTTATATTATCTATAAATTTCAATTTAATTTTTTACCAATAATGATTAGTGAAATCTCTAAATACTTATTGTGGCGGTTAAGGTTAAAATGGGTTTACTGTGGGGTTAAGTGAAGAATACAGATGATAAGACAATTTAAAAACTTGTAAAAGTTTTATTTTCTATTTATTTTTTCCACCTTATACTATCGATGTTCAATCAAATTTTCTTTTGGAGGCTTTTTCTCAAAGATGAGTTTTTTATTTATGGAACCATTTCATAAATTTCTAATTAGTTTCAAAGTGGGTTCCTTTCACCCACTTATAAAAGGACACCACTACAATTAAATTAGTCACACTACCAAATAAATTTCCCTTTCCCAATCTAATTCTATCCCAAAATTTTTTAGTCATGCTATATTGCTTGTTGTCATCCCAAAATACCATCCCTAGTGTCCTTAAGTGGAGATCCAAATAAGGGTTCTCTTAGAGAAGGTATTTATCTTAACAAGCTATTTTATTTTCTTTCTTATTTTACACCATTAATTATGTATTAATAATTATGAAATAATAAAAATAGTACCTACTATATATTTATATGTTATTACGTTAATGTGATAACCTTTATTCTCCTCCACTTCTATCAAATGAATTATGAAATCATTGTCTGTGTATGTTGTGGACCACCACCTCACTAACTGATATCATTCGTTTCTTCATTAACACATATTTTTGATGAACATAATGATATATTTATTGTTTAAATATGATATTTATGACATTTTTATGCTTATGGATTCATTATATCACACATACCATTATGTTTTTCATTTTTTGGGTATAAGAAAGCACCGCTCATGTGTATCGCTGACTACCACCAAGGTAAGTGAAGTGATTTATTCATTATTTATATGGAAGGTATTAAGGACGGATTTAATGAAAATATATGATATATTTTATACAAAAATAATTCTTTAAGGATAATATATATAATTTAATTTTATATCCATTAATCTGATAAGAAAATGGAAACAACGTTCATGTGTATGTAGGGCCTAGTGTCTCTATGAATGATGTATTTCATTTTCTATTAATGTTTTTTGTAGATTAAAATAAAGAAATATATAATGAACATATAAAGTAGTTTGATAATATTTAGAAATTCTGGTTTTTATGTAACCATGATAATATTATTGGGACTAACAACAACAATTCAAAACATATACAAAAACAAAGAGGTTCTTACCTAAAACATGCATTGATATGGAATTGTAAATAAAAGGGTAATACAAGGACATATGTATATAATACGTGGTAACATATATATAATTATAGTTATTTAATATATTTTTAATGAACATGTATTTATTATAAATTTTGTTCGAATAGGTACAATTAAATTCAAGACTCAATGTAAGGGATTTCTGTCTCTATTTTTACTAATATGAGACACATGCCATATGCACCACATATTTAATTTATGTGTTGGAATTTAATTTTTTATAATTTACATTAAAATAATGGTGATTTACTTTTTAATACCCCAATATTTCAACATAATTTATATCATTAAATAATGTCAATAGCTTATAATGTCGGCAACACCGACATGGCATGCGTTATATGAAAGATTGAGTTTCCTGAAACAACACATTAGTATTACAATTATATAAATGATATATTTATTTTTTAATTAAATATTGTGATAAAAAAAGTAAAATATAAATATTTATTGTTATTTATATTTTATTCACATAAATAAAACATATTTATAATGAAATGTATATGTTTTGTAAAAATAGTTATATATTAAGAAAAACTATTTTAATGAAATAAGTATCCTTTATGTCCTTTTGTGAACAATAATAAAATTAATATTACAAACTCTTAAAAATGAATTTGGTAAAAAAAACATCATTTTTGGATTCAAAATACCAAAATTATATTAGGGTGAATTTTTGGTTTTTTATAAAAACATTTCAATTTTGATGACTAGTGAAAAATACTGCATAGTACATAAAAACCGAATTTTTTATTTAAATAATAATTATTTTTATTTAAGTTTAATTTAAAGTACAAAATAGATACATAATACCTATATAAGTCCAATTTAATACATTATAGTCAGTTTATAATAAGATTAGATATATAAAATTTTATTGAACTTTTTAATGCCTTTTACCCACCTTTTTGGAACATTTGCAAACTTGAATAAAACATAATTTTACCACTTATATGAATTGAATTTTAAAAATCTGAGAGAAAAAAAATGAAATTAGTATGTAAAATTTGGTTCAATAGGATGAAAATAATTTTTGGTGAATAGTAACATTGGAATTTTATTTACCATGGTTAAAAGTAAATAGTGTGATTAAAGGTAAAAATGAGATTATAATTACGGTAACACATATACTAATTCTATTGGATACGTGTTTTTCGAAAAAAAATAATCTTTATAAATAAACTATGATCCGATTTGACCAACATAGATTAGATTCAGACATTTAATATTATTTTATTTAAAGAAGAGTTAAAAGTGTTAAAATCAAATTTTAATAAATAAACTATTTTAAATATAAGATTATACAAAAGATAAATTAGACTATAAATATTCATTAGAAATATTAAAAAAATTCTACATCATTTTATTTTATGTATATTTTTTAGACATTAAATAATTAATTTTATTTATGACACAATGATGATGCAGTAATTACCTTATTAATGAAATATTAAAATAATTGATATTATAAATATTCAAATAAGTGTAAATTGATACTTATGATGCATTAAAATAATTTTCTAGGTTAATATTACATGTTATTATTCATTTAGTGAATTTGTTTCAAAGTAATTATGTTTTGTTGACCATTACAAAAACCAAATACTAAATAGTGTCAAAACTGACATAATTGAGTTTTTAAATCAAATACTATATAATTAAATGATATATTATTCCAAAAAAATTTATTGTTCATTCAAAAGACTTATATAATTATATATAGGTCATTAATTACTATTTGAGGTTCTTTAGGAATTTTATAGTTTTTTTATTAACCATATAATATAAAAATACATGAAGACATTATAAAAGTAAAACTATTTAACTAAGAGTTAAATCTAAAATATAAAGTTAATATGGTGACCTAAACAATTCAAAAACCTATTAGTGCAGATTATTTAGACCCATACCCTCCTTATCCTGAAAATAAATTTATTTTTAGAAATTATAAATTGAAAATAATTTTATAGTAAAATAATATTTCAATCTTTTCCTAAAGTGACCCTCACCCCTCTTATAAAACGGTACTTCCCCTTATATCAAAATCACACCTCAAAATCCATTTGGATCGTCCAAAACCAAATTAAATTTCCTCTTAAATACCATCAATTCATCCCAAAGGCCTTAATTTGATCAAAAAACCATCCCTAGGTCCCTTTTGATCAAATCAAAAGGAAGAACCCAAAGAAGATGTAATAATTCAATCACCTCTTTCAAAGTTATTTTCTTCTTCCACTTCCACTTTTTTTTTTGCATCCCAAAATACTAAATCCAGTACCTTCTACATACTTTTATTTTATTATAAATATTTTACAATAGTATTCATTATTTTACCCATCCTATGAATGACACAGTCACCATACATGTGTACGCACGACTTACCGTCTCCACGCCGTGGTGTAGTTTTTTATTCAACATTTCATTAGATGGATGAGTATAATAATGATTATAATTGATTAAAATAATAAATATAACATTTTAATTATTAGTTATATGTAATATACTCTCCAATTACAAACATTTTCACCATTAATAAAATGATTAGGTCTCTCATGCCTACATACGGATTACCATCTCCACTAACGCGAAGAGATTCATTTCCCATCATAACCATTCAAGAATAATTTTCATTTTATGATTAAAAAATATTTAAGAACATAATATCATTATTTTTATGAATCAAATACATCCTATCCATAACAAACATTACTTCGGTAACAAAACATTCATAGAAAAGAAAATCAGTTAACACCTGAAACAATGATACTACTAAAATATTATTAACTAAGAAATATTAGAAATCATATATGATACAATATTTATGTATGTTGTCATTATATAATTTTATAACAATTATTTAACTATTATACAAGATTTTAACATACCCTCAGCTAAGTACAAGTACAATTTATGGTTTAATTTTACAATCTCTTTATTATCTGAGGTTGTTTTTACGAAAGTATCTACTAGGATTTCTTTATCATACAAATTCATGTTTCTTAAAAATGTATTTCAAACAATTTATACAATTTCCTAGAATATGGGTTAAATTCATTTATACCCTTTTTTACTTTTTATAATGTTTTTTTAAAGGAATATTTTCATCGTTTTCCAAACAAGGTAATTTATGACTATTTCGAAAAAAATAAGGTAAGATTGTTTTTTAACTTATATAGCGGGTGCAGCTATTTTCCACCTTTGTAGTACCATAAAATATTACCTTAAAATACTAAACTTTTATTGAAATAAATGTTTCATTTTATAATTATGATAATTTTAAATGATTTCTAATTAGAAAGAGATATTTCTCTCAAATAGTTTTGATTTCATCTATGTCAACATCCTTTTATGGATTTTACATTTGATTGAAGTTAATTTATTATGATAAAATATTCCATATTTTAATGAAGTTTTTATGATATGTTTGATGGTAGATGTTTTTTATAGCATTTATTGTTTATGTTTAATGTATTAACACTTCGTATGATAGTTTTAATATGGTCTGAATCCTTTTTTCATTTTCAGAATACCACTTTTGGGTGAGTGGGAACCTCACAAAGTCACCTGCTTACACGGTTCAATCCAAGCCATATTCAAATTTGAAATTCAAATTTTGAAATTGGAAAACTCAAAATGAGGATAAAATGAGCCGCTCGAGAAACCCTTCATCGAGGAAAGCCACGACATCGGGCCGCCATCATCACATCGTCGACCTTCTCATTCCATCACTAACACCATATTACCATCCTCATATCACCTCCATCATCAACATAAACAGCTCTTCACCGTTGGCTTATCGGAATCCATCATCGCTGATGAGGAAGACCATCATCATCATCGACGACACACATCACTGATGACAATCGAAGCATCCTCACCCAACCTCCCATAGCAGACCGCCAGAAAATAAAGAACATCAAGGATACAACCAGAACAAAACAAATCACCAGATGAAACCATCGTAGAATCAACCTAGAACAGGAAACAGAAACGGAACGTCATCCTTGCCAGAAGCTCCAAGAAAGCAACCCAGCCGAACCAAAACCTTAAAACCATCACCTTTATCACCGCACACCAAATTATTAAAAACGTAAAACATCAGAAATAGCGAAGACGCCCGAAGAAGGTCCCATTCTATCACCAGACCACTAAATCAGAACCACTAACCAGAGAGAAACGAACAAAAACCTTCAGGAACTAAGAAGTAGGCCTCACCGCCGCTTTCAGAACTGCACTCGGAGGTCAAATCTACCAAAATCACTCTCATACATCGCCAAAAGCCACGACACCCCCAAATCTCTGCATTTGAAACCCGCACCCTAGTCCGCATCACACTGCATTGAGAAACCCTAGTTGAAAACACAGGCTAGAGTGGGATGGAGGACATGTGACGATGAAGTACACTGAGGATGAAAATGATTCCATGAGACACAACCACTAGGAGAAACCGCATCTCAGGTGTGCTGAGAGGAATGCCAATGGGAAGACAGGCCTACCGGGGACTGGAGAGGAGAAGGCAGCGATGAGGTGAAAACTAGCGTCGTAGAGCCCATTACGGGCTCATCCCATAGTGTTAATATGGATGTTTATGTTATGTTTCAACCTTTTCATACGAGGAATGCATTGGACTTAGTATGTGATGGGTGGAGATCACTATAGCACCTCAATGCATTGTTATGTCTCATGAGAAAAACTAGTGTCTTGGAATAAGGCCTTGACAAAATATTATTTGTAGTCTTGGAATGAGGCCTTGATTATGTGGTTATGATGTCTGGATTTATGCATTCTATCATTATGAAATTAGCTATTAATATTACATGTGCTAATTACACTAGCAGAATATCCATGTGTATAAGTAAATAGAATTATTTGAATTATCTTTTCCATATTATGATAAAGTTTGTGTTTAAAAGGATTTTGTTTTAGACTTATACATTTCCTTGAATGTTTATGCTTATTTATGCTAGTTTTTTTCTATATTGTTATCCTTACTGAGCATCTGAGCTCACCCGTTTCTTATGTTTTCATTTTCCATAGATGTGAAGAAGTATATTATGATTGACCTATAGGGATAGGCTAATGGATATGAGTGTATTCAAAGGAAACACAATGTTTTGGTTATTTTTTATTTCATTATATAATGTAAAACTTATGTATGTATCTAATACTTCCAAGGCTACTAAACTAATAGGTCTTTTGAGACTTGATCTTGGGTGATCAGGCTAATGTTATCCATTAATACACTAACTTTGGGTAACTACATTCGGGGCATTATAGTTGGTATCAGTGTAATTTTAGTACAAACCATGGAAACTAGATTTAGATAAAATCATGTTTTAGAACATTACCATAAGATAGACATTGAGGACTAGTATTGAAGAACATCCAAAAATTTTGGAATTGTAAATATTATGTGGGTTTTCCTTGAAAATATATCATTGTATGGATACAAACAGGTAGAGGTGGATTTGAAAAATATGTACCTTGGAGAAAAAACTCCAGCAAGGAGTTTCAATCTTGACTCGGGGTATCTTGGTACAAGAAAACAATCCTTGATACACTCTTGGAGTTGACACTCCCGGGGGATATGCATTAGACAATTCACAGTTTCGTTACAAATCATTATGAAGGATTTATGAGTGAATACATTCTCAATGATAACATTTTTATGATTATGCTTTATATACATAAACTATTCAATTTACGTTTGGTATTTTATAAGTTTGGAATTACACATTTTGATTCATAAACTAATGTAGTGTAATCCATTTTTCAGAAATAGTTCCTAGTAGAAGGAATAAAAACTTTAGTAACACTCATGATCCAAAGAGTGAGAAGGATCATATATTTCAGGATCTTAAGACAAAATTTAGAAGGGAAATAGTCCCCCATATATTATCATCATATGAAGAAATAATATCATGTGTTAACAAGACAAGTAATTAATTCTATGAGTCCTGTGTCTTTGAAGGGAAGTTAGTGAAGAAAAGGATAGTAGAGTGAATGATGGATAATGGGAAGAAGGGAAAGACGTATTTTACTATATGTGATAACTGTGGAAATAATCACCTGTACAAATTCTTGAGTGGAATAGGATTCAGTTATAAGTGTGGTGAAAAAGGACACCAAATACATGATTTTAAGGGTCAGATAAGGTTTCAAGTGTACAGGGCTTCATCTGTGAGGATTTGGGACACTACGTGAATCAATGTCTCAATCATCAGAGTATACCCCAAATGATGATATTGGATAATAATCAAGTTATCATTTTACCATAAATGAAGAGAAATAATTAGTGTAATTATATTTTTATTAATGGATTATTTCATTTGAGTGTTGTATCAACGAAATACTTGTTATATTAATTATTGAAATAAATAAGGATTGTATAGTAATACCATTTCATCGATGATTTGAGATTATATGGTACTATGAAAAGTGACTCAATAAAAATTTAAACATTTTGGAAAATACATGGTTGAAGTAAATATAAACTTTAATATGGTCCTGATACTGAGGTAGTGATTTTGGGATAAGATATAGTTGATTTGGAAAAATTATATTGGATATTCTTGACTACCTTGGAATTGATTAATGTTTTGTTTATTATATCATTTTTGGAGTATTAAAAATTTTTGGATATAAAAAATATATATAGTATTCTATAAAGAATAAGGGAGAATGACTATAATCAATAACATATTATGGTAATTCAAGGTGTTACACTGATTTAAGATAATACATGATAAAGGTAATCACATGTTATTATGTGGTAAAAAAAGATCTTTATTATGTTATGTTGACCATCGTTATAAATTTTGGGACTATGTGTTTGGAAACTAGTATTTTGGATAAGTATAAAAGTTTGAAAGAATTAAGTTAGACATTGGATACTATGTTTTAAGGATAATACATTTCTTAAGATAATTTTTGTTTTTTTTATAAAAAGGACAACTCGTAGGTCGAGTGAAAACACATAGTGCCCGACAAGGTCATGAGACTTGAACCCTCAAACGAAGGGATACATGGGTGCATCATCAACCACTGGCCTATGGATGTCTTGGTTTGTATAATTTAGTATTTTTAAATGATCTAATAAATGAATTACAAATTCAATTTTTGGAAACCCTATATGATTAGGATAAATAGAATATTTTTGAGTTCTATTATCTTTTGGAGTGGAAGATGAGTTTGTGGTAGAAATTAGTTAAAGGATGGAACTCTACTTGTCAATTTTTTTATTCTATAAATAAAATAATTATTAAGCTTTAGTGAAATAATGTTAAAACCAAAAAAAAATTATCCTAAAGCATTATGTTTTGATGAACCAATGATATTTTAAGTCATCATAAATTTATGGATTTGAGGCCCTGTATTATCAATTTATTGTTCAATTTTTTGTGATTGATGACCTCAATCACTCCCTTTAAATATTTATGTTTTTCCTCTAATTATGTGTCTCAAATTTCCACCAATATTTCATTATTATAAATCCTAATTAGGTGGTGACTTTTTCATTTCATTTTCGATCTTATTAAGACTAAATTTTACTAACCCACTTTTCAATGTGGGGTTTTCACAAAGGTATTTTTTAATTTTAAACATTTATTTTTGAAGAACAATTTCAAATAATGAATTTCTAATTTATTGAAGGAGGGTAGAATGTAACGCGACAATATTTCATAGTAATTTATATATTTAAAGTTAGTCAATCGCTTATACAACACGCTATACCGACTTGGTTTGCGTTATACGTAAGATTGAGTTTCTAGAAAAATCACATTAATATTATAATTATTTAAAATAAATATTTATTTATCAATTAAATACTGTGATATGAATAGTAAAAAATAAATTTTTGTTTCCATTTATAAATTTTTCACAAAAATAATACATGTTTATAATGAAATGTATATGATTTGTTAAAATAGTTAAATATTTTAGAAAAACTATTTTCTTAAAAGAAGTACTTTTTATTCCCTTTTGTGAACAATAATAAAATTAATATTAGACACTCATAAACATTGAATATAGTAAAATAAACTTCATTTTTTGGATTCATAATATCAGAATTAAAATCCGGTAAATGTGTATTATTTTTCTGAAAACATTCAATTTTTGATGAATTGTGAAAAGTAATGCATAGTATATAAAAACTGACATTTTATTTAAAAAATTATTATTTTTATTTTAATATATTATAAAGTAAAAATAGATACATTATTATTATTTTTGTCCAATGTAATTCAATGGAGTTATTTTATAATAATATTAGATATATAAAATTTTATTGAACTTTTTAACGTCTTTTACCAACCTTCTCGACGAATTTGTAAATTTTCATAAAACATAATTTTACCGCTTATGTGAATTTAATTTTAAAAATATGAGATATATGATTGAAGTTATTAACTAAAATTTGGTTCAATTTGTTGAAAATAATTTTAGGTGAATAATAACATTTGAATTTTATTTCCCACAGTTAAAAGTAAATAGGGTTATTAATTGTAAAAATGATATTATAATTACCCTAATACATGTCCTAATTCTATTGGATACGTAATTTTCAAACAAAATCAATGTTATGAATAAAATAAGATCCAATTTGATCCACATAGATTAGATTTGTACATTTGTTGTTATTTTATTTAAAGAAGAGTTAAAAGTGTTAAATTTAAATTTTAATAAATAAACTATATTTAATATAGGGTTATACATAAGAAAAATTCAACTATAAATATCAATTAAGAAAGATAAAAATATTTCCAACATCCTGGTATTTTATTTATAATTTTTAGACATTAAATAATTGATTTGTTTGTGACACAATGAAGAAGCAGTAATTTTCTTATTAATAAAATATTAAAATAATTGATATTATAAATATTCAAATAAATGTAAATTGATACTTTTTATGCATTAAACTAATTTAATTTGTTTCTATGACATTTTTAGTATAAATTTAATGTATAGTTTTATAATTAATCATGTTTTTTTGACTTTCAGAAACACCCAATACTAAATAGTGTGAAAATTAACATAAATGAATATTTAAACCAAACACTATATTATTAAATGAAATAATATTCATTAAAATCTAAGGGTTTTCTGATGTACTTATATAATGATATATATTTTATTAATAATCCACTTGTGGTTCTATTATAATTTTATAGTATGTTTATAAACCATGTAATATAAAAATACTAGAAGACATTGTAAAAGATAAACTATTTAACTAAGAGTTAAATATAAAAGATAAGGTTAATTTGGTGACCTAAAATTGTCTAAAACCTATTGTTTGAGAGTATTTGGACCCACCCCCCTAATACTCTAAATAAATTTATTTGGAACCTTTATAAACTGAAAAATATTTATAATAAAATATTATTTCAAGCTTTTCCTAAAGTGACCCTCACCTCTCGTATAAAAGGGTACTTCCCCTTATCTCAAAATCACACCTCCAAATCCATTTATATCAGACAAAATCTACTAAAATATCCTCCCAAATACCCTCAATATAACCTAAATTCTTTAATTTTATTAAAAATCTAACCTATGTATCACATTTAATCAAATCAAAAGGAAGCACCTGAAGAATACTTAATAATTTCATCACCTCTTTCAAAGTTCTTCACTTCTTCCACTTCTTCTTTGTTTGTTGTTTCCATACCAAAAAAATAACTCAAGTAAATTCTACATACGTTTATGTTATTATAAATATTGTACAACCGTATTCATTATTTTATCTATCCTATGAATAACAAAGTCACCAAACATGCGTATGTACGACTTACTGTCTCCACGTCGTGGTGTAGTTTGTTATTCAACACTTAATTTTGTGGATATGAATAATAATGAGTATAATTGATTTAAATAATAAATATAACATTTTAATTATTCTTTACATGTAATATACTATCCAATTATATACTATTTCACCATCAATAGAATGGTTTGGTTTCTCGTGCGTACGTACTAATTACCCTCCCCACGAATGCGATGAGATTCATTCCAAATCATAAACATTCAAGAATATTATTCATTTTATTACTGAAAATAATTTTTATGAACTTAATATCATTATGTATATGAATCAAATACATCATATCCATAAGAAATATGACTCACGTAACAAAAAGTATAATGGAAAACAAATCAGTTAACACCTTAAACAATGATATAACTGAAATATTATTAAGAAAGAAATATTAGAAGATCATATATGATATCATATTTTTTTATGTTGTTATTGTATAATTTAATAAAAAATATTTAACTATTATATTGGAGGTTAAAGTACCCCCAACTAGGGAAAAGTACTATATAAGAGTTAATTTTACAATATCTTTATTATCCGAGGTTTTTTTGAAAGTATCTACTAGGTCTTCTTTATCATCCACATCTGTGTTTCTTAAAAATGTATTTCAACACATTTTTTAATATTTCATATAATATGGGTTAAAGTAATTTATACAATTGTATGAGTTTTAATAAATATTTTTGAAAGTAATCCTCTTGTCGTTTTCCAAACAAGGTACATTATGGTATTTTTGAAAAATTATGGTAAGAATGGTTTTGTAACTTATACGTTGGGTGATGCTATTTTCCTTAGTTATAACACCTTCGAAGATTACCTTACAATATTATAATAATATTTTCAAAATAAATTTTTTCTTTTATAATTAAGTTACTCTTCACTGATTTCAAAATTGAAATATATATTTCTCTCAATTAGTTTTGATTTCATCTATGTCAACATACATTGAAGGATTTTATAGTTGTTTGAAGTTGATTTATTATGATAAAATATTCCATATTTTATTGAAGGTTTTGTGATATGTTTGAATGTTGATATGTTATTTTTATACCATTAATGGTTTATGGTTAAAGTAATAATATTTCGTATACTAGTTTTATTATAAATGGTTATGTTACGTTTCAACCTTTTCATAGGAGGAATGAATTGGACTTAGTAAGTGACAGGTAGAGCCTTTTATAGCTCCTTGATGCATCGGTAGGTCTCAAGAGACAATGAAGTGTATTTACATAATCCCTTGAAAAAATATTATTTTTATTCTTGGAACGATTCCTTGACAATATGTTTATGATGTCTGACATTTGGCATTTTATCATTATGAAATAGGATTTTGATATTACAAGTGATTACTCGACTACAAGAATATCAATTTGAATAAGTAAATTTCATTATTTTATTTATCATTTCTATATTATGATGAATATTAAGATTAAAAGGATTTTGTTTTAGTATTAATCATTTCTTTAAATGTTTATGTGTATTTATGATAGTTTCCACTATATTTTTATTCTTACTAAACATTATATATTACTGCTTACATAGGTTTTCTTTTTCCAAGGATGTGAAGAAGTATATTTAGAATTAACTACATGGATAGGCTAAGGGATATGAGTGTGTTCAAAGGGAACAAAATTTTGTTGTTTTTTTATTTCATGATGTAATATAAAACTTATGTATGTATCTTGTACTTCCAAGGCTATTAATCGAATCGGTATTTCGAGACATGATATCTTGTGATTCATCTAATGTTATGTAATAATGAACCGACTCTGGGTAACAATGGTTTGGGAATTACATACATAACAATTTTTAGATCTCACTTTCTTGGGGTATGGTTCAAAATTTTACAAATCGATATGGGATTATTGCCTTCATTTACCTAGTTTGGGATAAATGTTATGTTATGCACCTATCTTCTTCTATGAGGTATATATGTTGACCCATTTGTATTCAATATCTTGAATATACTTATTTAATTATATTTTTTATTTCATTAAATATTATTATTTCATGAGGATTACGTTTCAAAGTTTCGAAGGTGGTAAATATTTTACGTTACAATTTTATATGTTTTTGGGATTAATTTAGACTATGTTTTTTATTATAGAATATTATGATCCATATCTCAAGAAACTCTTGAATTTTTTTATCCTATATTTTTTCCATGAAACTGAATTTTCCCTTCACATTACCTCTCTATTTAATCAAGTGTTTAAAATGATTTTTTATGAAAAATCAACTTTTCTATCGTAGGCCCTTTTTCCTCCAAAAACATATTTTCTAAAAAAATAGTTTTCAAAATTAAAATATTTAATGAAATTTTTCCATGTTTTATCTACTTTGAAAAATTATTTCAATGAATATTTATTTCATTTTAAAACAATTCTAAATTATATTTTACCAAAAATTTTAAAAGAATATTGGTTTTGAATATGCATAGCATAAAAAATATTTCTTACTTTACTGACCATGAAAATAGTTTAAGGTTCCATTAAAATATATCAATATTCTTTTAAAAGAAACTTTTCTATTATTTGTGAGATATTTATATTAAAAAAATGATATAAAATTAAAAACGGGATATTGGAAATGATTTAGAAATGTGTTTCTCAATGTAGAAATTTAATTTTACATATAATTTTTTTTAATTATTAGTATATATTAATTTTTAATTTTAAATGTTCTATTTCAAATAAATGTATATTCAAAATATGTTACTAATTTTTATATTTAAAAATTGACTTTAAATGAAATTTTTTCTTCTTCAAGAAATGTTCCAAGTGATTTATCTTTCAAATTCTATCTCCATATATGATAGCATTCTTTGATGTAACTTATTCATTTATTAGGATATAATATAAGGAAACCATTATAATTATTTCTCAAAATTTTTTATATTGACAGGTTTCTTAAGAAAACCATTTCTATTCCATGTGTTATACCAAGATATACTATTTATGAAATGAGATTTTTTTCATGGGTTATGCTATGATGAGATTTTGAAATCTCTATGTAACATGCCTCTTTTCCTTAACTTCTGATATGATGAAATGTTAATAGAACCTATTCAATTTCATTTGTTATGATATAGTGATCTTTTTATGATCTATGGGAACAAATAAGTATTATTTTAATCAACGGTAGTGGTAACATTATAGCCAAGGATAATGGTTACTTTAAAACCAAACAAGAGTGGGACCTATATATCTCTCCAATGTATTGGGTAATGATTTATATCTCATGACCTACACATGAATAGAATGAGGAGGGTACATGGTTCAATAAGGTAATTTTAAAACAATGATTGATTTTTCTGTGAACCTTATGTACTATGATGTTTGGTGGAGTGAACCAACTCTATTGTAAATAATGGGACGTCAATGGGGATAATGGTCATTCTCGGTTAGGATGTGTAACAACCCATCGAGTGACATGATTAGTTTTAGAAACGAGACATGACTACATTGGAAATGATTTTTTATGCTTATGAGTTTTACATAATTTCTTATCTTATCCCTATGTTATGATATCATTGATCATGTTATTTGATGTCCTTATGATTAATATCATAAGAGCTACCAATATATATTCTATGACTGAAGATTATGATCTTGGATATCTTGGGTTTGGTTTTAAAATATTATGCTCGTATTCTTACACCGTTATGATCAAATTATGATAACATGTATATCTTTTTTACCCTCATTGATCATATGATCTCACCCTTTATTATGATTTATTCCCCTTGGTTATAATGAATGGTTTTATGTATTGAATGTTTGTGAAGATTACTAAAGGTGATGATACTTTTGTGAGACATTGAAGATATTTTTGGAATTAAGAATATTGTGTTGAATGTTTACAATGACACTAAAACATTAAAGTCCTTAGATATGTGTTTGTGTCATGTCATTAATATTCATCTCAAAATATTTAATATCCATGTATAAGAAGTTGGGGTATCTAAAAATATTCTCACCACAATTTTTTTAGAATCTGAAATTTCTATCATTCAATGGTTTGGGTATTCCAGAAAAACATATGATGAACTTCATGTCCCAATGTGATTCTATCATATGACCTCTTAATAATAAATAGGTAAAAAATATCAAGGGATTTATGCAGATCTTAAATGGATCACCCTTCGTCCAGAATACTAGTTTTCTAGCCAGATCATTCAATTTGTGGGTATACTTACACCAAAAATTTCATTATAAATTCAATTGTATGTTGAATTATATATTTTCCCTCGACCACATAAATTAAAAATAGTTATAAAATTATAGGGTACCTAATTTTTTCTCTATGTGGAAGGTTTCGAATTAATATATGATTTTATAACTTCCTTAAGATAATTTTATGGGGATTTACATTGAAAACCGTTATGAAAAGATATTAACAAAAGTCATACATATAAAATATCTAGGTAGGTTTTGAGGTATTTTTCATAGATTCATGTTGTTAATATGATTATATTTATTGATCTATAGTTAAATCTATAATAACACTAATCAATTAGGAAAAAAGAACATGGAGAATTGAAACAATAACTATAACTTTTAAACCAGAATCTATAATGGCTCTGGTTTTGATGCCTTAACCTCCTAGAAAAACACCTCTACATGAATGGAAACATTGGTCACAACCCCCAAGTCTGGATGAGGGAATCAAGAAAATATTCTCCCCATTTTAAAATAGGAATAACATTTTTTGTTTAATTAGATAATAATAATTTACTAGTTACATTATATCATCTATGGAAAACTATTTATTGTTGGGTACAGATCCCAAGATACTAAATCATATTAGTCTCTAGGATCACCAAAATAACAACCCCATTCACTGAACAATGGGGTAAACCGTCTTGTATTTTTCTTTCTAAACCATCCTATAAAAGATAGTTAATTATATGTAAGAAATTTTCAGAAAACCACCATCCCAAGTGGAATGTGTTTCTACCGTCGTTATACAAGAACTAGGTTAATGTAAAGATTTTATCAGTACGGTTTCACAAATGATAAATAATTTTTTAACAGGAAAATAATAATTCAGATTCATTCAATATCAGTGTAGTCTTCCACGATATTATCTAATAGGAATCAATATACATGTATTAGTAAAATTTAGGTATATGAAGATAGAATTATGAAGATACCAAAGTCGAACCAACCTCTCTTAGATTTTATGCCTCCAATATCAAGATAAATTGAAACTACCTAAAAAAATTTACTATGATGATTTCCTCGTCAAGAAGAATTATCAAAATATGTAGAATTTCTTTTCGATTCAATTAATTTCATTCACTCAATGGATCCTTTTTACGATGGAAAGAAATATTAGAAATATGAGTTCCATGTGATAAATTTTTGAAACACAGGTTGTGGACACCAAGGAAAAAAGGAATAGGAAAATGTGTTAATGGTTGATCTCATGAATATGGTCACATACCCACTGGAGCTACTTAAGCTGGTGAGGCTCATGAAAGATACCTTTATCAAGAACATTAAGAACAAGGAAATTCAGTTATGTCAACTAAGATCCATCTATGCCAGATTATTTTGGAAGATCTCCTGGAAGGGGTATTGAAGTCTTCCCTTCCCATGGGGTAGGCAATCCAATTCGTCCTAATCCAATAACAAAATAAAACATACCCTAAAAATCATCTAAACCACCCAACATTCCTACCTTGGGAACATAAAACTCTATTGAACTTCCTAGGGAACGCCTATGTACTAGAATCAGTATGCCATTTAGTAAAAATAACATCATAATAAATTATATTGTTGTATTTATTGAAAATATATCCACATTGGATTCTATTAACTTATCAAAGGATATTGGAGAAGAAATTTTGGAGGTTCTTCTAATCCCCTAATAGTTCAAAGATAAGGTTACTACTGGTGAGGTATATTGAAAATAAATCATCCTTGTGGAATGTCATGTTTACATCTATTTTATAATATAGGACATGGATTTTGTGATATATGGAAAAATGATTCTTTTGTATATGTTAGAAAAAATACATGGAATGGACATCAGATGATCTTTCATTGATAATGGGATGGGGTCAATCTCAATCCAATCTCAATGCTTCGTCGGTTGGGTTACAATGATATCGACCTGTCTCCTTCCCCCATTAAACTCTGATTATATGTCAATAGTGAAAATTTCCCCTTAGATGGATCAAGAATAAAACTACATTTAGAGAAATATTGTTTAATTTTTAATCACAATAATTTAAAAAGATACATCATTCAATGTCTTTCTTGGAAGGTTAAGATTGCACCAACAAGAAGAATTCCCTTCGTCATATCACCAATGTATATTGTATTAAAAAGTGGGAAATGTGGGAAATGATATAGTGAATAATATTTATTTTAATCTTATAAGGATAATTAGATTAATATATGATGTTATTTTAGAGATTGGAATAATTTCATGACTGATGATGATGCTTAGGATACTACTACGAATGGTTTGGAAATGACTCTGGCCAACCCATTCATTGAGATCAGTGATGAGTATGTGATTCCCATCAGTCCAATTGAGATTATAGTTTCAAAAATTCGTCTTTACTCATATAACCTCATTATATCAGCCATAAAAACTGAATTTAAAAGTATTAAAGAGGTGTTTCAACCTCTTATTTGTAGCGACATTTCAAATAGAGATTCCCTCAGTTTTTTTGAAGGGATTCAGTGGGACTCATTGTCACCAGTTAAATTTGATGGAATCAATATATTACCACTAGATAATAGAGATACATATGCCTCTAAATCATGGAATTATGATCCTCCTAATGACTATTAATATTCCCCATCATCACTTATCCATTCTGATGTGGACCTACAAGAATTGGAGGAGGATGGGTAATCATAATTGTTTGATGCTATCAAATATGATCCTCTATAATTTGAGGAATGTGTCTTTAAAACTATGGATGAACTCTGATAAAACAATTCTCCTAAGGATGAGGATCCCTTACCAAAAGTGATAAATGTGGATATTCCCATCCAAGAGTAAGTGTAATATTCTTCCTTATTAAATTAGTATTAAGAAATATTATCTTGTAATTGCATAGAAACTATAGGTCCTGATCATAACATGTCTGCATAGAACCTATGTTTTCCAGAAGACCGTCATGGATACAAGTAGGTGACGATAAAAATGAACTCGAACCATGGTACCAAATTCGAAGCCAAATTTGATTTTCACATAAAAACCAACTTCATTCATTTATTTTAGTACCAATAGTGACCCACTAGTATTTCCCCATATAAGAATAAACATGTTTAAATTAAGGTTTTCATTGATTCTAATGATATCAATTGGAAATATCCAATAGAAGATTTCCAAATTCCAATTACACAAAATTTTATTGATGAAATAAATGGCTATCAATCTCTATCATTCATGAATGAATACTCATGGTAAAAACAAATTCAAATGGCATTTGAAGATGAAGAAACCACTTCTCTTAGGCAAGCTCATGGAGTATATTACTACTAGGTGATGACCTTCACCCTGAAGAATGCTATCACTACATATGAGTGTTTCATAAACCAAATATTTAAACCCTTTTGTGAAATTATACCCATTTCTATGTCGATGAATTGGTAATAACATATTCCTAACATTGTGTCCATATTGATGACCAAGAGATCATGTTCAATTGGATTCAATATGATATTCTATAAATGCAAACATTATCGTGTGATTTTATGGTTACCTTAAGAATGTTTCTTAGAATCATAGAACCCCCTCATGGCATAAAATTCAATCCTGAGAATAAAAAGGATATCCATAAAATTTTACCTCTTACAAACCTAAAATATTTGATGGGAAATCCAAGATTCCTTTACTAAATTTTGTTCTTTATATAAAGTCATGATATAACGTTTTTTACCTTTACCATTTTGATCTAAAAAGATCCATGTATCAGTGGATTAATCACTATATAAAAAAATTGAAAGTCTCAAGAATTATTTTTTATGTTCACCAGTGCTAATACTTATTGTTGATGGAAAGTTTCTCATCTTATATGTGACAACATTAGAGTGATCATTGGGTTAATTTTGTTCACAAAATAATAACCCTATATATAAATATAATCTCATATATATCAAAATAACAATGATCGATACAAAAGATAACTGTTCATATATCAATATGAACTATCAGCCATTAATATTTGCGATTATGAAGTTAATGCACTACGTACCAAATCACAATGTCCATTTTGCCTCTTGAACTAACCTATTCAAGTAAATCATAAACCATCCAAAGTTTAATGGAGTATTGTAATTGTTTGGAGACATCCTATAGAATTTTAATAAATAATTTATACCAAAAAATGTTATAATGGGTCAATAATTATCATATTTACTTAAATAGAACAATTATTTAAGGGAAATTCCTATGAAAACAGAAATTCTATATGAATATTACATATCTATCCAAGACTAACTCAAAACATGAGAGAATTATTTTGATTGCACATCAATAATACCAACGGAAAAGAGGGTGTACAATCGCAGTCTTGAAAATTTAGCTTTGGATTCATTATTATTTTTTCCTACAATGGTTCTCATGCATTATTCTCTTCCATTGTTATAATGTTGGACCAATAAAAAGTAAGAATAAAAAGACATAACTTTGGGAATATAAATCATGATGAAAATAACAATAGAGAATATAAATATCAAACCTGACAATGATATCGTAATCAAGTCAGTAAAATGTGATTACTCTCTATGAAAATAAGAGACAATTTACTATCTTGAATTTGTTTGATGGTTGATGGAAAGATTCCCCTCTGAGCCAAAACTGACTCACATCGTTTATTCCTACATTGGATAGGCAAACACAATAGAAAATGTTTCTACATCTTTAGTATATCTAGATAGATATATAAAAATCATTTGTATTTCACATCGTAGAATGGTATATCTATTTAAAATAGTACCGTGAGAGATATCAACAATTTTAATTATACCCCTAATCAAGATATTCCAATGACGTTCTAGATGAACCCACACATAGACTACCTCTAGAGTGGGATTATCCCAAAAAATATATCTATAAAAGAGAAAATATAATGTTTTCTAGTAATATTCATTAACAATGATTGACTGGGTCATTGTAAGACACTCTATAAATGAGGATTCAATAAAACTATCCTCATATTTATTGGTGGAGATTATCCTATCATAATTATGTGAGAATTATATGTTAGTGATTGTGGTTACCACTAATAAACAAAAAATATTTATCTCTAAAATAAGAGGCTTCTAAATTTCAAGACATCAATGAAATTGGGATTCACCCAATTCCAAGAATAGTGTCATCCCTTTCAAGTGAATTCCAATTTCATCCATCAACCGCATAGAATTTTCATATCACCAAATACTTGTGGACATTCTCTATATGGTTAATGGATGTTGTGGGACAATACTTTCCCAATACATTGAAATAATTTAAATATATATTTTCTACTACCAAATTCTTTTGTGAATGGTCTAAATTAGTACACTTAAAAGTAGTCAAGAAAAAAACAATTATCAATTTTGTGAAGTCCAAAATCATTTCTAGGTTTGGTTTCCCTCGGACATTTAAAATAGAAAATGGCACACACATCTACACTTATATGATAATTATATTGTATAATGAATATAATATTTATTATAACCTATTATCTAACTATCATGCAGTAAAAAATAAACATATAGAGTCTTTCGATAAATCCCTGTCAAACATAATCTAGAAAATAGTGGAGAATGATAATACATCTATTCCAATAGACCCACATGAATGAAAAAAAAGTGTTTCCTAAAAAACTTATAAATTCATTTTGGGACTAAAATACCATCACTCATAAAGCAATGAAAGATACCCCATATTCATTAGTATATAAAACAATGATTTTTCTCCCCATATATTTCTATTTTTCTTCAATCCGTATTTCAATAGGAGATCAATTTCCTCATAATAATTTGGATGAATTGGAAGATCTATATCAGAAATTACAATATCTCTTACACCATTTTGAGGTTTAAGAAACTAAATAGCTCGAGATTTCAAAATAATAATGATCACCATTTCTTATTTCTTCAAGGAGAGTTGTTTTTTTTCCTCAGGTCCCCGGTGATGCCTAGAGAGAAGCCTCTAATTCTTGTAAAAAATGTAAGTACATTTTCTTATCCATAAGGTATATTTAAATGTATCATATTTGTTGATCAACATGTATAAAGATCATACTATGACTCTACAAAACCATTATTTCTCACAAAATGTTTCATTTGATTGATAAAATATTGTCTAGGTCATATAACCCAAAACCACAAGAATACATTTTTCCATAACATATGATGTTAATATTAATGGAGGGGTCCTTATTGAATGAATATAAACGGAATCAACCATATCATTATAGTCAGAAGACATTCATTTTTATGAAAACATCTTCATCACAAGGCATTATAATATAGTATTACTCAATGCATCAAATATAGAATGCTCTGGGGGACAAGCCTCAGAAGCCTCATGTGATGGGAACTAAAAACACATCATATTAGAGGATTTCATTAAGTATAAGGAATATTTTATGGTAAAAGGTTCATGTCCCTTGTCTTCAATCATTTCATATCACCTATATCATTACTACGTGGTGTTAAAATACATATAATTTTTATAACTATAAGTACATTTGTTCTCATCCTAATGAGATATGTAGTGACGCCTAAATCCTACATCCTACCCTAGCTGAAATATTATAAATGCTACACCATTCCATGTATATATTACAGATCAGTGTAGGGAATTCTCACCCAGAACTACATAGTTCCGGATGAATAATACCATAAGATATAAAATGATTATTAAATATTATATCTTAGGTTCAACAACAAATTTTGAACCAGGGTACCATTTTTTACACCTGTGTTTGACTCAATGTCATTCATTCATGTCAGATTCCTACTTAACAGATGATGAAGCCACTCTATACCCCCTAGATTTAATATTTCATTTCATTATCTTTCATAAAAACACCCTCATTTGATAATAGAATCCCTCACAATTCCTTGTTTCTCACATAGAGCATAGATCACATGTGCCTAAGAATCTTGGTAAGGGAATCATCGCATTGTCAGGTAACTACACAATCCAAGAACAGTGGCCATAAACTGTGTGTACTTCACTCAAAAGGCATTTGTGAAACACAATACTTCATTACTCCTCTTCACATCACATAACCCACATCGTTACCAGATGATGTCAAATTTCATGGATAAAATCACATTAATATAAATATTTCCCATCATTTTGGCCCTCTCTTGGAGAACTACCATTACCACTATTGGTCCCTTACCACACCTATATTTAAAAATTATATTTGGATTGGTTCTCTTCCTGATTAGATTCCTAGTGAAGCATGGATTCTCTAGGCTATGAATAAAGAAACCAAAAAAAAAACATCCACACTCCTATGTATGATATATATCCAAATGAGAGATCCATATAAGTGTTCTTTTTTCATCTATGAAACCATATTAAAAAAAATTAACTTCCTTACATATAAAACATACATGTAAATGGAAATTTCTCAAAACCATGTGTTTCATGATTCCAATTAATATAGTATGTGTAGTGACATCATTATCAAAAATCCAGGGTCAAACAATTTTATAAAATTTACCCTCTCTATTTATTGGTCTGATATGAAAATGGAATTGCTATATAAGACTATCTATGGATAGAATCTCATCCTTATAAGATATATTGTTACGTGTGGACCCTTCAACCTAGGTATATCCACTAAAAACACACCAACCCCATTATCCTACATATATTATAGATCTATTCATTGAAAAATCTTCTCAGTTACTGATAGAATCAATCTAAATACTTCTAATGTAACCTATATTTTTTTAAATTTCCACAAGACAAACATCATGTATTAGAAAACACAGGTTCCTATAACCTTCATTAGGATACTAGTGAGAAAATTATTTGACTCCGAAGAAATTTTTTTATTGTTCCCAATATTTTCATGTGTATCTTTCTGTAATATATTCCCAAAATATATCCCATCATCTAGAGGAATATTCTTCATTAGTAGGAAATCCTTTTATCTCTGTGAAACATAACAACATTGATAATGAAATTCCCTTTTCTAGTTTGTTCTATGGCCACGCCCTTCATTTAAATACCACCTACAAAATTCATATCCATGTATTTACAAAGTATTTATTTATGACTTCGTTCACTTCCCTACCATCATGACTATGTTATACTAGAGTACATTTTTTCACTACGACTGAATTGAATGGTTTCAGGGTGGTTTTCTTTGCTATAAAATAATAAGTCAGGAAATGTCTAATGGAATGAACATATAACCAATTATTTTCTCACAATATAAATTATACTGTCATATCCTCCTCTTTCTCACACCTAAAATGGATCACATGAACATAATGATTTTGTGTGATTGTTCTGATTTACATGATATCACCATTCAGTGGCCAATGTTGGAAAATTTGTGGTCTATCCTATATATCCTAAGACCTTTTAGTGTGGATACCTATATGTTTTTTACCTTACATATGAGTCAAATAATCATGGGATACCTTTATCAATGAACTGTGTGTGGCTTCCTTATCATCCCAAATAGATACATAGTGACACATGAATTATAAATTCTAGGACCGGTCAATTTTTAGAAAAACCTATAATTCAGTCCTTGAATGTAATACCAGCAATAGTTCCCCTCACATTCTAACTCATGGCTGTATAAATATACCTCCCTTTAGAAAATAAAAATTATATAAAAACATTCCACCCTTGGACAATGTTGAATTATATTCTTCCCAACACACTTCTTGGATACCTCCCATATTTCAAAAACCACACTCCATTATGTTGGGAAATTATAATTTCCATAAACCCTCCCACGATATCGATGATAAGAACATTTGAATCTTAAGAAACAAATTATTTTTCACATTACAAAAAATGTCGTGATGTGTATATTCATAATGTGTTCCTAAAATATGGACGATCTACCATAGGAATCTTAGTTTTTAAGAGAGAATTCGTTTTTCCATATTCCTCGAAAGAATCATAACAGAGTATGCCTTTTGAACATTGTCTCTAGACATGAATTTCATACCCACCCAATGTTATCCCTTTTTGATTCAAAATCCCAAAGATTAAGTTTTATGATTCCTATCTCCAGATATAAGGGATTTGAATGTTCTCATGAATAGAAATCAGTATCTTTGTAATTCATATTCAATTGTATTTTAGCTAAACCATCAGTTGCATTGGTCCAAATTTCAGGGCCATAAAATTTCAATAGAAGGAGATATAAAGCTCATAAGGTCAAAACCCAACAATGGGAGACCTAAAAAATTCAATGCATTCCCCCTAATTATAATTCACATAATATTTTGGACAAAATTTGGATGATGATATTTAAGAACTAATATTTGTAGGGTTCATCGTGTGACCCTAGAAAGAGTCAATCTGTGATTTCAAGCTCCCCCAACCTATGCAAAATTCTATTTTTGGAAAACATATATTAACATCCTTTCTGTTCAGAAATTCCAAATATATCATAAAATATTATTCATTATTTCATGAAAACCAATGTTGGTGTCCCAGTGAGGGTAATTATAATTATACTCAACCCTGATCAATGATAAAATAAAACTAAATAGAGTACTTAGGCTTAAATGTTTTTAATTAACGATGGTTGTGTTACACGATAGACGAATAATTCGGGATATCATGAAATTACTATTTTAAAAAAAGAAAATATAATAAAAAGGGAAATATGAAATAAAAAACTGAGAATAACCATTCTTTCATTCATTAAAAAAAATTTATTGGGGGAACATCCCAAAATTAGAATCATCCCCATACAAGTAATCGTATGATATTACAATCCCCACATGATGGATTCATAGTGATGAATCATTACCTGATAAGTGTATTATACTAATCAATGTAGTCTATTAAATGCAGCAACCTCTATTTATGTGTCCCCCCATAGTTCTTCTACCTTATCAATAGAATCTACCCATTCTTTAATGCAGATTGCACTATTTGTTCCTACCTATCAGTCACATATTCAATAAAATATTGTTCTTGATTTATTTGATCCAAATATTGATGGATCCATTCCACCAATAACCCTTATTCTACATTTTGGTTGTGTTGTTTATGGCTACTCTATCTATTTCAGAGGCCTCATCAAGGATGGAATTTATAGTGGTAGAAAAATGATCTAAATAATCCATAGTTCTGAGAAGTTATTATAGTGGGCTCACCCCCTCTTGGATAGTTACCACCTACTTCACATTAGTGTGTATACTATGGTATTCAAACACCATATGACAAGTCATAGAGAACATGTGACATAACATCTGAATATTAGATGGTTTTTTTTTGTAAAAAAGGTATGAGAATTAATTTTCTATATATCCCTATATGAAATTTTCATAGAGATGTGAAAATTCTGAAAGGGTTTGGGATATTATTTATAATTAATTTTTAAGAGACAGACATATTTAGAAACCATATAAATGAGATGATTCAAATAACTAACATTTTCGAAATGTGTGGGCTCTACAACAATTGATGTTTTGGAATCCTCAACAGATTGGTTAGTTGATGCATCATGAATCACAGATACAATTATTAATTCTCATGAAATGGGTATTAATCAGTCAATAAATAGAAGGGAATATTATGAGATGGTTAAGAATATGAGATACTCACATGCACCTCCTAGGGAAATGACCTCCTTTATCATTATAGCCTTTCTAATAGATATGATAGGCCAAATATCTATAGATTGATGGATGAACTCAAAAGATAATCCTTATAGTGTGGAATGTGAAATATGTGCAAGATCATCTTTATTAGTGACCTCAAAAAGGTCCCTCATAGACATTGAGTTAGCAAGAATTTAAATCAATGAATTTAGGGTGATTGATGGGTCATATCACCCATGAGACCAATTGATGCTTCCTCCATACTTTTTCTTATAAAAGGAAGGGGATCATTGAATCTTGAAGAACTAAAAAACCTCTCAATCCCATATCATAACAGGTTAAAGGCTATTTGATTTTGAGGAGGAGAAACATATGGTCTTGGAATCTCTTTAATTTCCACAACTGCCCTTGAATATTTATTATATGTAGACCAACTCAGAGCCACCTTATTGTGAATATATGAGGCCTCATGACTTGTATAAACCTATTCCTACCCGTGAATAAGTCGAATCTTCAACCAAATTGGGAATAACAAATTAAAATATTTAGAATTTTAAAATCATCACATGTTTTCCCCAGATCATATATTAATCATAAAAATCCTTTCTTGGATATACCTTTTGATTTCCCATGAAGATAGTATCATGAGGAACATAATAGGGATAGGGGGTGGGACTTTACTTTTTGTGTATAAAATTACCACATGCATATTATCATATTCCTCGTGAAAGACTTCTTCCAAGCCCTATTAATCCATAAGAGTATCCACCCCTACTATGATTTCTCACTCGGTATATTCTGTCGAAATAATGGATTACGTTGCACCCCACACCTCCAAATAATAGGGGGATATATGGAGGATTAAGGGTTATAGTTGGAGAGAAAAGAGAGTTCATGTATTAACTCATGCTACCTCACAATTTAGATAATTAATTTCTATCCTCAACACCAAAATTTATTACACCCAATTTAATTAATTGATCCTACCTTTGAATGAATGTATGGAAGCATCTTTTACCTCAATGTTCACATAAATAATATTTATATTTTCTATAATGTGGAGATGTTTATGATTTCTAATGAGCCCATATCTAGGTAAATAAATTTATTTTTCATGATGCACTCCATATAAAAAATCATCATAAATATTCTTTCTAGGATTTTCCCATTCTCTACAGTCCTTGAGAAATGCCCCTAAGATTAGAATATATAATGTAGAGGATAACATCATTGTTAGTTGTGTAATATGAAAGCATTTCTGCTCCATACTTCACATCTCGAGTACCACTCTCCTTGTATCGGTGTGCTTCTGAGGCCCCACGTGGAAAGAATAAGGCAAATCAGCATTCTCTCATTGAACTAGAAAAAAATACCTCATCATATTCATATGAAGAACTATATCTACACTCAATAACCCTTTTATACAGTCTAAATACCTCAAGAAGTCATCCTAAAAATATGAATTTGACCATGAAGAGAATTAATGGAGGCAGAGAGATCCTATAAATGAACTGAAACAAATTTAGGATGCTTCATATAAGAAATGCATTCATGGGAAGATATGCCTCTATAACTAGATAAAATGACTTATATCCCTAGTAGGAAGCTACATATTCTATTAATAGGCATAAAAATTTTGTAGGATTCCCACTCCCACCATGAAATGGGATACATAGTTTTCATGGTTAAAAGGACATGGTAAGATGGTTTAACTCCCCTTGAAAAAATGGGTAAAACCTTTATTTTGTTGGGATGAACCCCAAATCATAAACCTCTTCCTGTTAATTATTGTTTTTAGGGGTTTTCATAGTGAAACCCCCTTTCTATCCCAAATAGCCTCAATTTCCTTCTCATTTCCCTCTATAGACTCATTCATAGGTTAACCCTTAATAATTATTACTATTTTTTTCGCTAACCATTAGGGTATGAGTGGATCAAGGATTTATCATAGTACTTCACAAGATTGAGATTGATACTTCTGGGTGGCCATTCAATTTAGTAGCCAGTGTCCCTCCATGTGAACATAAACAAAATATGAAGAGTGTCCATTAGATGCTATTTCATTCATACACTATTAATATTTTCAAGAAACCTCTATTGGATGTAATGTAATATAAGCTCAAATATATATGGTCAATATAAATAACAGTTATGTTTTACATCAATTTTTGTAACCAAAACTCTTTACCTTAAACAACTTACGTAACCTTGCCTTTTTTTATTTCTAGATGTGTAATATACTAGGGTAACAGTAAGAGAATGTTAATGTTCATATAAAAATTCTTCATGATAGTATATATTTTCATTACATAACATGGATCCAATGTTATTGGATTCACCCAACTTATACACTTCATGTAGGGCCAGAATCAAGCATCCAAAATTTACTTGTCATTGATAAACTCATATCCACTATATGAGATTTTATCCATCCCCAAATGAGTTGGATGTTTCTTGAGAGAATGTAGGTAGAATTACACCTACTAATATACCCCAATAGATTATATATCAGAGACAATATTGGCACATCCAGGTTGACATATCTCCTGATAACTAACTAGGATACCATCACGAAGGTTATAACTCTGAGGCTAGTGCTTGATTCATTCCATGGTACAACCAGTTGATTAGAAAAATTTCTAATAAATATTCTTGTCGAACAAATTGAGAAACTATAGGAGAAACATTCCTACCCAATATATTCAAGAGAACATCATTGAGATTTATCCAATAAGCGCTAATATTCCTCCATGTGTTGTGAGACAGACAGGTCTATATTCTTATTACAAAGAGATCCTATTCATTTTGTGTAGAAAAAACATGAATCCAACAAATAAAATGGGGCATCCTTCTTGATGAATAGATCAAACTCTTAAACATTCGGTGCTATTTTAAGAAGCTCCCTCGAGGGTGGAATGGTCCCCTCATTGTGATCTCAATCTAAGGAAGGGTACGGAACTTATCATACATATTTCCCATGTTGGGCACCCATGTAATCATCTATAAATCTCAAAGACTAATAGGAACCTCTCCATGAACCTGGTGGAATGTAGTGGTATCTAGGATCATTCAGCTATGTAGATATGCGGTGTTAGTTCTTTTCCTATGGGAAATATTTTGGAAACCCAATAAACATTTAATAGTCTTACGTCCTTCCACTAATCCTTGAATTCCTCATAACTTTGGAGAACACATAAAAGTAAATACCCAATATAAACTAAATGATCATCGAGGAATAATATCCCAATTCAATGACCATCCTAGTCTCCCATCAGTCATTTATTCCCTCATAATTTATTAATCGAAATTGTTAACTGATTTTGGTGATTTTAACTTTTCCTTTACAAATAAAGGGGTATAACCCAAAACACTCCCCCCCCAAGAAAAGGGTTTATGAATATATGACTCGTTCATTGAGATATTCAACTGGGGAAACTTTCATTCCCTAACTAACCCAGCCAAGGGTTGAGATCTGAGATGTGGCATTGGGATAGGGATGTCATACAGTTTTCGAAATCCATAAATTGGAATACAATTTTAGACGTCATACTTTTTGAGTCTCTCACCCCTGATATATGCTAATATAAAATGTTGTGGGTTTCCATCATGTTTCACATTGAAATTGATGCTTCCAATAATTGTTTGTATCTCCTCATCAACAACATAAAAAATATTAGAAGGGTCCATTTTATCCCTGGGGCAAACAAAGTCCACAAAAATATATCATATTTACCAAATTTGAAATATCGCATAGCGTGTTATGCAAACCATGTAACCAAAAACATTACTATTCATAAATTATAATATATAGGACGAGATAATTCTATAATGAAAAAAATAAAATTATTTCATTGGGAAACTATCTCATGGACAAAAAGGCTTTAGTATACAAAAAAGACCATTCGTAGTGGTAAATTGTTATTTCTTGAAGGAAGTCAAGCCACGTGCTCAGGAATATTCTCAAAGAACCTATAGTTCTCTAGATAAAAAATGATTCTCCATAGAATTATTTATGGTTTGGGCCATCCTTCAAGACCTCATACTCCCATCAAATTAATTAACAAGGTTGATTTTTTCACTATATTTTCTTCATATTCATGCCTATCAACACCCTTTTTTATGGTTAAATTTTTTTGGCCAGGTAATGTACAAAAATAATACAATAAAGGTAATAATTAAAATGTATAATATATTCATTGTTATAAAATGGTAATGTTTCCAGAAAAAAATGTGTTCATCACCATTTCATAGAACACCTGTAATGCAGGACTGTTTCTTTACATGTTGCTCCCGCAAATGAAAAGACCTTTTTTGGGTTGATTTTTAAGGATAACTCCTTTAAAAAAAATTATTTTTTGGGAAATGTTGGTGAAATGGTTTCCCTAAAAAATATCTTTTTCTTTTTAGGGTAAGTGTTTAATTAAAATCCATCCAAAAATGTATTTAAATTTTTTTGCAGTTCAAGGGATCCCTTTTCACATACATGAAACTGAATTCTACTTTTTCATATGTGTCGGTCTCTATATCTCCATGAAAACCACTAAATTATTTACAGATGATAGTTTCATTACTCAATTTCATCATATATGGTATAATAAGGGTCTAGTTGTATTTTTTTGGAAGATTTTTGTTTACCATGACTATAAAAACCAATAATTATAACAATGAACGATTAGAGGAATACTAACATATAGTCACAATGGAATAATGGAAAAGACTCTTGTGTGTAATTCCCCTAATACATACCATGAATGAAACATAGAAAAGGGATAATTCATGAGAGGACTTATCTCACCACACACAAATGATTTCCTTCTTCCCGTAAATGAATATCACCTTGACGTATTCCCTTTCATGGAACCTGTCGAAATCTACCACCCCACAAAATAAAAGAAATTAGTTAGAATAAGGTATTGTTAGGGTATTTTTCCCTTCCACCCTTACTTCCCACATCCAATGTAATGTTTGGCCCCTAATTTCCACCTACAAAAACATTATAAATTCCATTAAATATCTCCTTCTATAACATTGGAATATATCTATTAAGACCTCTTCCATGATTGCCTGATTCATTCATCATTGGGACAAGAAACACTAGTATGTTACCCATCCATTGTTGTATTCATTTGGTAATACAATTATAGTATTTATTCTCCCTAGTTGATGTGAACCTTATATTTTTCAAAATATTTAATTCAAATAGTAATAAAGATCCTGACATTATTGATAGTGGTGGATGGATAGTTGGTTCGGGTTTGGATGCATGTTCCCATAGCCTTTCCCACATTCTCTCTTCTCCTAGTAAACATGGGAGGAGTGTGGGATCTTCATATGGAATACATACTCAATAAAAAACCTATTAATTATTTTGGTACATCCCCTCACATTCCATAATCTCATGCTCATCCACTAGTTGATGAATAAGATTGTGTGAATGTCTTGATCTTCTACTTCGTTATATTTATCACACTGATAATGAAACACAAAGAATAATAGATTTTTGAGATCATGTAATCTCATCATCAAATATTCTAAATGTGGGTATCATTTTTCTAGAAATCCCAAAATCTATGTTTCCATCATCTCAAAGGGAATTATTCTCTATGAAAAAAACATTCAAGGGCCATATTCTCCTTGAATAAACCACTTGGGAATCCTCTATATGTTTCATCCCCAACCTTTCAAACCACATTGATTTTGATTCCTATAAAAATTGGGTACATAGTAAGCCTGTAGAGGTTAAAACCAAGAACCCCAAACTCAATTGAATATTACGTGGATCATATTCCTTATAGGGTCTCATCTAACATAGAAGTTAATTTTCTTTCTACATCCCTTAATCCATTTCAACATAAGTCCCACGCTATCCTTTTCTAGGAATATCTTTCCTATAAGTCCTTAACACATCCTGAAAAACTAAATTTTTTGGTCCCTATCACATGACACTAAGTTTTATTATGTGTCCTAATATGTTTCAGAGAACTATGAGGGTTTTTATTAACCTCATGAGGATATGTTGGAATACCCTACCAGGGACCCAGTCCTAACATCAAAACATCTCCTACATCCTTGGATAATGATAAATTATAGAGAACCTTAATGTTTGGTTTAAATCCAGAATCACAAAATAACAAATGTAACCAAGATAAAAGACCATTGATATATATAGAAGGTTTCATCACGTGATAATGTTGGTTATGTACAGATTATTTTCCATTAATGTCTGTCTATAATTGATTTTTAATAATTATGGGTTACTAATTCTATATTTGGAATTTAAAAATAGATTTATGAATATGTATTAAATCTACAAGATATTCCCATAGTAGGAAATAATTCCCCAAAAAAGGGTGTGATGATACCAAATCCCATCTTACTGACCAATGTGAGTTTTTAAGTGTCACTGATTAAGCTTACCAATAGTTTATTACCTTTGGAAAGATTTTCTATGTCCTATTATGGATACAAGAGACATTGGGAATTTCCATTTCAAGGAATTAATAAAGTTGTAAACCTCCGGAAAATAGATGAAAAAAAGTGTTGAACCCGATATGAATGATTGTACAACCATACCCAAACCCCCCCACAATCAATCATTAGTCCCATGATTTTCATCAAAAAATAGACATCTAAATCCAAATAACTTCTAATATTCCACTCCTAATCCCTGTTATCTTATTAGTGATGTTTTAGTCTCTACAAAACCAAAGTTCTTTTGGTGTTGGCCACCTAAAAAGGGAGTCATCTTCTGAGATGTTTTATGATTCTTCAGTTTTTATCCTTTCATTTTCATCATTATTTCTCATTTATCTATATAAAACCAATATTTTTAGAGTTATCTATTCATTATATAAACATAATAAAATTTATTTATACTTATAGATACCTTATTTAAAGTAATTATATTATCGAAACATATTATCTCTATCCTCTCTCAACATATACATACATGGTAAATTCTACCACCTACAAGAGTGTTTTTATTCTTTTATTATCACCACCTTCTTATATGGTTATTTTATCATGTAATATATATATATATATATCCATATAGATATAATTGTAATTAGGAGTATTTAACAATGTTAAGTTTTCCAATGGTAAAACAATTCACCGTGAGATTTACCTAAAATTATTGGATGATAATAATAATTAATGGAAAATGAAGGAAAAAATAAATTAAATAAGTGTAAAATAGTTCACTAATAAATATGTAATAAATATAATTGGGGTTTCCATGATTTTTAAAGAGATTAAGTAATATGGGGCATATGGTTAGGTTTTCTCTATAAATTGTCTATCACTTGGGATAAAATTCATTGATCACGCCCTTTATTATTTTTTTTCATATATTCTACAATATTTTCGAATATTACTATATTTATACCCTCATTTTAGGATATTATTTTATAAAATATCTATTTATATTTATAATGAAATTATACAAAGAACCCATACTTCTCTACTGAAACTAACCATTTCATTATCTTATTTTTAATGTTTCATATTTATTCTTCATATAACATCTTATATATACCCTATTATTTTAAATTTAATGGGATTTATAAGTAATAATTATATTTTATATTATTATTTCTTATTTTACTATTTTTTTTAATTTTATTTGAGGGATACTTAAAAATTCCAAACATTGTTTTTTGTTTTCATACTTTTGGGATTCCAATAATCAGTAGCACACTTATATGAGATTCTAAATGAATATTTCAAAATAATTTTTTTTATAATTTCATTATGTTTTTATAGTATTATTCTTACCTCTTGTTCCATTTATTAGTGTAGTGTTGATGATATAATATTATGTTTGAGATTATTATGATACACCTTCCCATTCCATCAGAGGTTATTGTTAGAAAGTCACAGAATAATATAAAAAATTCTATTTTTAAACAATCTTAAAACACAAAAATTCAGGTATCTTGGGTAAAACCCAATGGGAGGTAATTTTATTGAATCAAATATTTAAGTAAAACAAAAAAAAAACAGAAAAAATATAGTAATGTTCAACTGATGGTGATAATGAGAAGTGAAATGTGAAGGACTAGAGGGTCAATAAATAAATGAATTTGAAAATAATGAAAAATAAGGCTTGGTATAAATGGATAGGTGTAAGGTAAATAAATTAAAATAAATTAATAAAATATTACAACTCTTGGATCCATATTAAATGTAGATGTGATAAAATAATGTGAAGGAAGTGAGTTGAAACACCACGATGTCACTTTGTAATCAAAATTTCCTAGTGAACTCTCGAAATGATTGATAAATATAAAAATACCACTAGGAATTGGGAATGTAAATTCAAATAAATTTATTTCAGTTTAAAAATTTGAGTATTACAAATGTTACTAGGAAAAAACACAATACACAATGAAAAAGTTCTATAAATAAAGAGAACAAATCATATAAGACTAAGGAGGATCATTACTAAAGAGCACAATCCCCTCTCTCCGACTCCATCCACATTTAAACCACCACCTCGGGTGCTACAAAATCCCTTGAGAATGGATATAACGGACGGGAGGAAATAGGGAGCTGGATCGTTCCCCATTAGTAGTGGCTACTAGGTTTTCTTATATCTCATGGAAACAATACCGCATTACATTTGATTTTATCTTCATCTGCCTACCGAAAGACCTGTGATAAAAAATCCTTCCACTTCGGTGGCTCACAATTATAGATTCTCTGATGTACATTGATATTTTCCTGTGGAAAAGATAAAAGAATCAGGTGAACTCTATCATACCACAGATCCAGGTCTGGTTCCTCAACCTATGGATTATTTGATGGTGGAGACTCTCATATCTGTAGTTTTGGAACCAATAAGTCAGGGGGTGTATCATTCATGAAGCCCTTGGAAAAATTGACGTTATAGGATTCTAGGGAGAACCACATGTCCTATTCTGATTCAGTGGCTAGGTAAACAATGTGTGGTTCTAAATCATTCACCTTGTTGAAGGATGCATATCCATGTACAATCCTTCGTAAGGGATCTTCTTCCCATGTTGAGTCACACCCTGCAGCGTTTGCTGGAAGTATGAGAATTGGAATCAAATCACTTATTTCATGTATTATTTTACAAAAAGGTGAACATACATGTAAAATTGAAGTGTTTCATCATATAATCTTGTCTTTGTGGGGTTTATCAAACTGAAAATGTGTCTTTATTAGTCTAGGATTTTTTCAGTTCTTGATTTCCTCAGATGACTTGATGTATATAGCATGAAGCATTGGTACTCTGATTTTGAAACATGGTTGGCTTCATTTTCCTGAATTTCCATCGGACATTAATTTCTCACATGAAATTAATGTCTTTTTTCAGGTTTGGGCATGACTACATGGACTTAATTGGGTCCTTTTTCATCAAGCGATCTTGCATGAGATTGGCACGTCAATTGGAATGCCTATCCACCTTGATAAGAAGACATAATATGTTTTGTTTGGACACTTTTCTAAGGTTTTTTTGGAGGATGATCTCTGATACACACTAACTGGTATGGTAACCCTTATGACACCCTTTAAAAACATATAAATTTATGTTGCATATGATAAAACACTACTTTTCTAGAATGAATGTATGGTTGTTGGTTATTCTTTGGAAATTTGTTGGAATATGATTTCTTGTGAGAGCTGTGGGATGAGAAGTCACTCATCCAATCTCTATTGAAAGAAATAAAAAATAAAAAAATATAAATTCATCAAAATCTATTCTCCATAATGCTAAATCACCCATAGAATGAGTTTCACATGTAATAGATGGGCTTCATTAGGTTCCCAATGGAAAGGGGCTGTAGGTGGGGTCCCCGAGGAAGGAGAAATCGTGGTCTAAATCTTCTATAAGGAAGTGAATTCCAATGATGCTACTTATTATAATTATGTTAAAGGTGTTGACTTGAAAAATATTCAGATTCAGGATACTACTCAAATTTCAGATAGTTGAAATGACTTGAATGAACAAGTCAATGGCGATTCATTGGAAAAGCAGGTTATATCAAGAAAAGGTGAAGTATTGCAACATAATCAACAATGTTTGTCTCTTGAGGATCTAGAATTAGTGTAAAATCAAGTGAATGAAGAAGAATCCCAACTAGAGGTGGATCACCAGCTCTCATAGGAATTGATGATTTCTTTAGGTAACAGATTGGGTAAGCATATCTCAGAATCTAACTCACCGGTAGTTTCTAAATATTCCCTTCCTACTATGGATAGTGAATAATTTCAGCAGGTTTCCTATAAAAAGTCAAAATCACCAATTTCTACTACTGTATTGGTTGATAATTCGAGTACAGAGCAATAGAATATTGTGGACCCAACTAATGCAATGACCATTGAAGTAATGATGATGCCTATGACAAGAGACACTTCTCCTGAAAATGCATGGATAGACAAGAGGGAAGCTCTGATTCTGAAAGAACTAAAGCATAGAGTCTTTATAAAAATATTAAATCACTCTCTTCAAATGGGGGAGATTTCGTTGTTGGGGGTATGGTCATTGAAGAGTTGACTTCCATGAACTTCAGGAATAAGATAGGAGGTTTAGTGCATGATTGTTGAAAAATATATATTAGTAGTTTCTAGTATGGGATTTTCCTTTTTTTTCTATAATTCTATCAACCACTGTATTTTTCTTTCTTTTAATAAAAGAGGCTAATCCTCCATCTTTAAAAAACCCTCGAGTGCTACACTCTCACTCTGGTTCTGCTCAAATTATTTTTTTATTCCTCATCTTGATTCCTTTGGAATTAATAACAAATCATATTTAATTCAATTTTATTTTCTTTTAAATTTAGTTGAACACTAACTCACATCACTGATCTCAGAGATAACACCATAGCATAGAATTACTAAACTCTACATATCATGGATTACTATACATATTCTTATTTAATTGACTCAATTTTAACTCCTATAAATTTTTTTCATTCCCTTGTGATATTGATTCACCTTTTTTAAGCTTCATCAACATAATTTTATTGAATTCCAATTTATTCTTATCATTTTTGGTTGGATCCAAGGAACAATTTTATTATTTTCAAATGAGAAATTAAGGTTTAAAAAGAATTTTAATCCTTTGAAATAGAATAAATTGTTTGTTTGAAATTTTTGGGATACTTTCAGAAGATAATCATTACAGGATGATCTATCAATAGGTGATCTATCCTTACATTATGAAATATCCTTACATCCATGATCCTTTTTTATATGTAATTTTATGGGATATGTTATCCTTATATGTATGATCATTATATGGTAATTATCCTTAAATGGTATATCTTTATGGAAGTTCACTTTATCCTTATCAAATTACCTATAGTATATAAGTAAATACTTTTTAAAATTTTAAAATTTAAATGAAAAATAAAATTATAAAAAACATTAAACCACAAAATTATATAATTCAAAATAATTAATAAAATATGTATTCAAAATATTTATAATAAATATAAAAAATATGGGAATTTAAAAAAATATCCATATGAAAAAAATCATAGAGATATGAGTACTAAAAGAAAGTGCTTTTACCTTTTAGAAAAAAACAATTTTTAATAAATATTAAAGGAATTACATTGTCAGCATAAAATTATTGAAATAGAGTAAATTTTTAATCAAGGAACATTTAAACCCCAAAAAAGTCTAATTTTAGGAAAATATATGTACAAAAATTATATTATATTCAATACATATAAAATTCTCCCACACGTAAAATTTTAATTTTCTATAATAAAAAAATTCAAAAAATTAAATGGAGGATAATTAATCTCTAAATTTAATGATTTTACATAGAAATTAAGAAGAAATTTTCTGTAATTATTTCCTCCATGAACTATCTCAAGTAGGAATGAATGATTATACATCCAAAAATAATTTTTTTAATCATTTGGTTTAATATTTTATAAAGATGACCAAATTTTGTAAAATAAATTAATGTATTTATAGAAACATAACTTTTCTTTCAACTATATTAAAAAACAACACTATTTCAATTCATTGAACAAACACACATATTTTTCCACAATGAATAATTGTACATAACTGATTTAATTGAGTGATTTAAATAATATAATATGTATAGAAAAGTTATCCCATATCATTATACTAATTTATAAAAACAACCTTATATTAGGAATGAATTTCTTAACTACATGAGTGTAAACATTATTATTTAGTCTAGAAAAGATGTAACAATCAAATTATAATTATAAATATTACTCACAATGTTTATCAAAAACTGAATAATGTAATATTTAAAATGAAATGATATTACGTTATTAAATCCATAGGTTTATTTAAATTATTAACATGAATCTATAAACATTTTCATAATTTTTTATAAGTCCTTAGAGTAGAGGTTCATTTACACTATAGTTTTAGAATCCAATATCTCACAAATATATATAAAAATTAAATACAAAATCCTATGAAAATAAATAATATGTCCATCATTATTTCCAAGAGACTATCCCAAATATTTGTTATATAATATATTATGAATGGATGGAAGAACTATTTCACCTTTTTAACAACTTTTAGAGAATAAATATCAAAATGTATTTCAATATTCAAAATGACGTAAGAATCTGAAATCTCTTCCCTAAATTCAATATGTTTGTTATTCTAAACCTCAAATTCTGAATATCTCTTAATGGACCAATAATAAATTATTTCAACCACTATAATTCTATCTAAAATCTCACTATAAATATTTTTAATGGCTCCTAGGACATGTTTCTAGATCAAAAACTAAAAAAAATATTATAATACACTTACATGATATTAAATCTATCATGATTAAGTGATATCACTTCTATATAATATTTATAGTCAATAAGATAGTGTGAAACCAAACTGTGTACAAAAGAGGGGGTTACTTCACCCAAACAAGACTGTGAGTTCTCCCAGCAACCAGAGTTGTGCATTCAAAATAGCATCTTTTTTTCTTGTTAGAACAACTAATGATCCTTATAGAAATTTTTAATAAGTATATTATATAGTATTTATATCCATTCAAATTATTTAATTAATAATAATTTAATTAAATCTAATATAATGTTATATTAGGATAAACATAAAATTACTTTTCTAAAATTACGATGACTATCCCTCCAAATAACATCCATAAACATGTAATTAGAAAAATAAACCATTTTATATCAAAACTATAATGTTTATTTCCAAAATATACTGAATTCCTATTGATATTAACCCACATGGATGATTAGTTTTCCTCTTTAAACCTCAATGGCAATACTACTAATAGTTGGGAGTGGCCTTCCTAACTTGTTCAAAACTATATTTTTATATTATATTCTAAGTAATAAGTAATAATTTTTCTATGTACTCTTCCCCACACAAACTACCATGTAATCCACTATTATAATTGATTTCATGATCAACCTATCATCTAACTATATAGATTCAGAATTAGATTTCTACTTCCAAAGAACAATTTTGAAAAATAAAAAATAATTCTTATTGTTGAAACTAGATCCTTAGCCACATATATATTTTTTTATTCTCAATTTTACGAATTCAATAAGGCATGAACCATTATCTAAGGATTTTTTATTTCAATAGAATATTACATTATAGTACTTCAATAAATTCCATACTCAAATTAAGGTAGGAAATTTCCTCCACCTTCCTTTTTGTATCCAAATATCTATTGAGAAATTTTAAATATAATGGGATTTTTTTAAGAATTATAAATAAGGAATGTTCATATGAAAAAATGATAACATTACAATAATTTTAGCTAATCAAGATCACCATTTTGGTTTTTAATCCATTGAATAAAGGAAAATAGAGAAGCTTATTAGTGAAAATTAGGTCAGTTTCTTTATTCTAAACCAATACCAACTTTATTCTTCCTATACATGATTATCATTCAATAAATATTATTTTAGGTTTTGTTTTCATATAATATATCATCATTTAACTCTCTTAGAACCATATTTTTCACTTTTCTAGACATATTCTTTTCTAGATTTCAATTTTCTTCTTGAATGTTATTTTACTGGTTTTCCATTTTGGGATTTCTTATGTATTATGTATTTGTTTTAAAAGGATATATCATATAATTTTCATGTGTTTTGGAAACAATTCTTGTGGTAAATACATCAAATAGTCCTTGGGATCTATTTCTGTTGTGTTGGGTAGCAAAACCTTATCCTTATAAGTGACATCCCTATCTGTATAGACCATTTAAAAATACATGGAATAGATCCTAGAATTTATATCAGTTCAAACACATATAAATTTTCTTAACAATCTATAAATCATATCATTAAAATTAAATATATAATTAAAAAAATTATCTATGTATTGATTTTGATATTATGTCTTTGACTGTTGTCGGAATCTAGGGGTAGCAACAAGGCTAAACACACCCTTCTCTTTCCATGTGATTATTGGGTAATTAAAATATAAAGGGGAATATATATTTGAAATTGGGTCGTTATTTCCATGGTGTCTATCTAAAAAATACATAAATATTAAATTGTCATATTATTCCATGGATTGGATAAAATTAGTACAATAAATCTTAGAATACCCAAATATTACCCATTAATTAAATTGTTACCTTAGATAACTAAGATGACCAATTTATAAATTTATTATATCCTAATATGAAATATCAATACAATGGATAATTCCATTCCTATAATATATATGTTGGGATTCTTGAGCTAGTTTTTTGAAAAATACTTTTGGTCTCATGATAATAATGATTGATAACTCCCTAATAGATAATTGGTCAACTATATTTTTGTGGGAGGGAGTGATGTTGTTAAAAAGTTTTTATGTCATGAAATAGATGGGAATTTTTTATTAAATAAGTACACTATAAGGACCCTAAATTGTTCTAATCTCTAACGAAAGCGGCCAACCTATACTTGTAAATAAAACAATAAATGTTTCTGTCACATCATTCATCATATTCCTAGGGAAAAATTTATTATAACACATTAAAAACATGGTACCAAGTTTTAAAAACACATTATCAAGAAAATAAAAACAATTTATATCCATATACTTATAACAAAATTGGAATACTCATAACTTCAACACTTACACACTCAACCCATGGAATGGATGATACTACACAACACTATAGAAAATTCTAATAAAATTAAATGAATTTTCAATTGGTATCTTATTAAAGGAATATAGAATTGGTAGATAATATGGTTTTATATCATAATATCAATACCAAATGGAAAATGATATGAATTATGGGTTACATGAAATACATAGAATTTGAAACTCCCAGGGTCTAGGTATATTAAACAATGGTTTCATGGGTTGGGGTAGGATGATAATTCGTTTTGTTACTCTATTATATCTATTTTAAAGTTGTGTATATGAGTTTAATTATTCTACCTTAAGTAAATATAGTGTTTTTATATTTGTATCAATGAATTAAGCTCAAAATTGGATCATTACCTAGTGTGCAAGGAAATTTTGTTGAAAACAGTTTTTGTTGTACTGGGAATCAAAAGGGAACAAATAGACTTAGTGTTTTGAATCATTATTATTTTACTATTCACACATTACCTTGCCCAAAAATGGAACCATGTATTTGATAGATATTCATTGAATAATATCAAAACCCCAATTTCTAAAAAAATGGAAATCACTGCCGGTAATGCAAGTAGGTTCAACCATAATTTTATGTAATTTGAGTGAATACAAAAAAAAACAAAATATACAAAACAAAATTTAATAATGTTTCATGTATGGTTATAATTATAATAAAAAATATAAATATAACCAATAATATTTTGAAAGTTTTAATAAGACAAAATTTAGAAAAATAATGAATGAAATAAATAATGAATATATTATAAAAAATTGGACCGAACTAAAAGGATAAAATATATCTACTAATTAGTCATAAAATTTCCTCGAAACTATGAATGATGTGATTTGAAACACCAAGATATCACATTATGATAAACCATTCCTAGTGAACTATCCTAATGACTGATAAGATAATAAAAAACTTAGAAATATAAAAATTCATTCATGTAGAAATAAAACTAAAACCATTTAAAATTGTCGTAATTTTATAGAATCTCATAAGGATAAAGATTCACTACTCTTTTCCAATTGGTTCCTGAAATAATTTAGAAATTATGTCGATGAAGAATATAAATTGATCAATTAAATAAAAAAAAACATTTGTTTACTCTCTATTAAACCCAAATCTATTTTGAAATTTTTTATAAAGAATTAATTACTTTTCATCTACGTAGAATCTATCTAACTCGAATTTAATTTATCAATACATAAATAGAATTTTTTTTAAAACAAGGATTAAAAAAACAAGGATGGAAAATGAAATATTGTAAAAGTATAAACCAAAACCAGAAAATATTATTCATTTCAATTAATTCCAATCCCTAAAATGGGTTTAACTACACATTTTCCTAGTTAAAGAAACAATACACATCAAAAACATATAAAAATAGATAGAATAAACGAAAAATGAGAAATTAAAGACAATATTTTCTATTCATCTCGATCACCTTTGTCTATCCCCGGTCACATATAGACCATTTCCTTGACCTCTACCCATATCCTTCGGTATAAATCTAATTGAATTATTCTAACCTATATATATTCACCAAGAATAAGTGATGTTACATATTAATGTTATGGTTATGGTCTTTTAAATGAGTTCATGTGCCAAATACTAGAATTGATCCCATATACAATACTCCACCCTATAATCATGTGACTCCATGTGTCAAGGGTTACAATATATCTTTTTTATTACATGTCTCCAACTGAACTCCATTGAATATTTTTCAAGAAAATGTGATCATGATTACACTTATATTAAGAGTATTGGAAATAATTTAGTAAAGTCTTCCATGAGTTCATATTCACTGAATCCACCTAAGGATCACTCATTTTTATGAATTTTATTTGATAAATTAGAGTTCCATAGGGTTTTCAATACTTTGAGTAAGTAGAAATCAAGTTTTTTTAAACTGTGGGATTCGTCTGAGGAGATGATATTTATTGGTTGATACTTCCATTTGTGAGTTATCCTTTTTATAGGGCTTATCCTTCCACACATGATCATTACATAACCATAATTCTTTTAGTTTGAGTTATCCTTAAACACATGATCCTTGAACAGATATGATTCATACAATGTTATCCCAAAAAAGGATGACCTCATCATTATGGTAAATTCCTAAAATACATAATGAAATAATAATTGAAATTTAATAAACTAAAATAAAAAAAATTATAAGACAAAAAATTATAAAAGTATAAATAAAAATTAAATGATGTATTCAAAAAAATTGATAAGAACTTTTAATGAAAATGTATATTGGAAACATTAATCTACAAATTAAAAAAATTGATCATATATATATATAAGTTAGAAGACTAAAACCCAAATTTTCACTAAAATCTGAAATGTATCAATATTACTACTCTATAAAACGAAAATAGAATAAATTAACAATAAAATCACATTTAAATCCCAATAAACATATTTTCATGAAAATATATTTGAAATATATGTATTATATTAAAATCCAAAAAAGATATTTGTGTTATGATTCTTGAGTATAATTAATTAAAAACATTGTGATTTTCCTCTCTTGTGTGTTCCTTACATGCCATTGGTAGTTTAAATTTTTCAATTGTTTCCCTTCATAAGCTTCATTTTCCTTTTCCACTATTTGTGGTGGACCCATCTCCAACTGGAGGAGAGTCTCTCATCTTCCCCTCATTAGTGTCAGAGGATAAATATAGTTCTTTGGTCACCTTTCCTTGAGTTAGTTTTCTCACTCTAATCCTAATGTTAGATTCTTATTCTCATCCCAAAAAAATCATTATCATAGTGAAAGGGTTGGGTCCTATCCATGCCCTACTAATCCCTCTATGATCTTACAGTGTTTTTTAAATGGTGGTTTGGTATCCTCTTGTGATTTACCCCTATATAAATTAATTTAATGCCAATTATGAATAGGGTAATGTATGATTTCAATGGGAACCAAGTCATCTTTCTTTAAGTGAAGGACTTCAAATTGATATTTTAATTTTATATATTATCCTTCATCCATAATTTTTGTAAGGACTGGTAAACAATCCATGCTTTAATATTATTTTTATTATCATAGTAATTATCAGGGTTAGGGATGGTTGTTTCCCCCAACTATAGATCAATCATTTTTATTTTATATAAAAGGTGTAATCCAAGGATTCATGGGGAAGGTAAGGTCATATCTATGATAATAATTATTTTATATTCTAAACCATGCCCACCTATTGAATTATTATATGTTCATGTTTGGGTTGGTCTAACTACCTATATAAAATATTCTATAAAATATATCATGGATCACCATGAGAATATAAATAAATCTAGTATTATATGATAATAATAATGTCATTATTTTTTATGATATTGTAATTGATATATTAATTATTTGACCTATTATTATTTATTTTGAGAAAGGTAATCCCTAAGACATGCCTTTTCGAACCCTCCACACCTGAGAACCCCCCTCCCCACAAAGGGATCTTCCAAAGAAGCCACAACTAGGAAGGACCCATTGCCAGCCGAGATGACATTGTGTCCCATGAGGTTTCACCTCGATCAGCGATGGTTCAACACAACAATCTGTCATCCAGGTGAAGTGCACCCATTATTCCCACCCACTGAGACACCGGGTGACCCGGCAAGACGAGTGGTACATGGGAGGTGGAAATTCCCCCATGAGCGGGCTCCTAGGAATCTAACCCCATACCTCACCGAAGCTACGCCACCGTTGTTATTTATTTTGACGTATTATTAAAATTTCATCATCGATTTTTAAATTTATCAAAATAAGCTAATAGGGATTCCATTTTAACACATCATATGTAAATAAATAATGAAATAAGATAATATCTTTATAAGTTAATGTAAGTATTATTTCAATGTAAATTTAAATACCTTTTGATTATGAATATTTTTGAATGAATAAAAACCCATACTATTTTAAAATTAGTTCAAAATAATCATGTTAACTCACACATGATATTGAAAATATATAATAACGAACAGTTATAGATGTAGATCATAATTGTAAATAATTTCTATAAAAATGTTATATATATGAATATTGTTCTTAAATATGTGATTAAGATATTTAATTGTTTTCACAAAAGAATCAATAACTATAATATACATCATTAATTAATGTAAGGGTTTCATATCTCAAATTATATTTTTTGTGACATATTAATTATTATACATCGTTTTATATTTGGAATGGTGTATAAAATACATTTTTAATAATATGAATCATGATTCTAAAATTTTTAGAATATATAGATTCTCATTTGAAATCATAACCATCAAGGGGTTTTCATTATAATGTTTCTAACATGAAAAGGGTTTCACCTACTCAATTTATGACACATTAGATCATAGTCTTTCTTATTTGAATATAACATTCAATATTTAATTCATCATACCATTTACCTATTTTATATTTAGTTTCATTCAATTATGTCAAGACATTTATTATGCTTCTCAATTACAACATCATTGATAAAATGTTTTCATAAATAAAAGTATATTATTGTTATGAATAACTCTAGTTATTACCACTAAATGTTATTTTTATTCCATATTTTCATTCCTATGAATGTTTTCTTCTCTTTTTTGTAAATCAAATATGTATTTATTCATATTATCTTATTAATTTTCATCACCAATTTATAAAATTGAAAATTTATTTCCCAATTTATGATGTCTATTTTCATTGATTTTTTTTTAAGATTAATATTTTGTTATGTATCATATATATATTTCTTATCCTACACTCCAAATTTTCTCTAGAAAACCATTATAATTTTTCAGCCCTCCATTATGAGAGATTTCATAAAAATTAATGTTTTAATATATCTCAAAACAATTATTCTAGACTTTTTGTAAATGAACTTTTCAATAAAAATATTTACGTTATTTATTAAACATTCTTATTATAAATAAATAAAAAATAAAACAACATTACAAGAAATTATTAAACATAATTTTGAATATTCATTCCCATATCTCATGGTTTTCCCAATTATATTTTTTTATCATTATTCCATAGGGATTACTTTAAATGGTTATTAGGGTATGATGGTTATAGTAATCATTCATCAAAATGTAAAATTTAATTATTATTCTAAATGGATTCATCATTAAATGGTTTATTGTTTAACTATGTTTTCAAAAATGAGAAACACAAAATGTCTATAAGAGAAATAATCCATCAACTATTATTCTCAAATCATATTCGATGTTTACCAAAAAAATTTCTTCCAATGCCTTTCCTATATGAATACCCTGTATTTATTTCTGTGATTGAAGGGTGTTCACCTAGTTGTCATACATCAATTTATTGGAGAAATAATTTACATAACTTTATACGCTTTACATATATTATTTAAATACCAAATTCTTTATTATCATGATTGAATTTTGATTATGTATGAAGTTACTTAATCTCATTGGAAAAATATTTAATTTATATTGGTTTATCATTTTATTATTATTTATGGGATTTTAAATTTTAATTTATGTGAATTTATTTTGAAAATTATTTTAAAACTAGTTTATTTTCTTGAGTTCCTTGTGATACGTTGAATGATTGATTTCAAGGGGAAAAATATATGGGGATTTAAGTTAGGTGGGGTCCTATATATACCTCTAATATATTTGTTAAGGATTTATTTCTCAATATATAAAAATGTGTGTACATACATGTAATAATTCACTATATTAAATAGTCGAATTTTTATGATTTTTTCAAAATATAAAAGGGAAGTCATACTAGGATTTTTTCACTACATTATGGGGTGTATGTTTGGATTTGATCAAAAAAATTCCTATGATTATGTTTTCTCAATGTATTAATTATCATTCTTATGACTATATTATACTCTCATGAGTCATGTTTAATAACTCGTGTTTTCACTCTCTTGATTCATTCCCTATATTATCTCATTTTATATGAGATGAATCCAGTTTTATAATCTATGATTTGTTGGGATTTATTTTCTTATGTAATTTTATTACAAAAATATAATCATTTTATGTTCAGTAATGATCTTTTACTATATTTTCTTTTGTTTTCTCTTACTGTGTGTTTTATCTCACCCCTTTATTGTGATTCAATTTCCCCAGATTATAAATATAATAAAAGAATGAAATATCTAGAAGCATCTATTATATAAAGATTTATTGGGATATGTTGATGTATTTTTATGGATTATACAGTTTCATATATAATGTAAAAAAATTATATTATTTTTAAAAAATATTTTTTATTAGTTAACTATTTTTCCAAAATTTATACAATTTTAAAACAAAAATATCTTAAAATGTATTCAAATTAAGTAATTTTTAGGTCACTAATTGATATGGTGACATCTTTGGGGAATTATATATGTTATCAGAGTAGGGTTTAGATAACGTTTATGGTTAGGATATTATATGTCGAAGGTAATTAAATATATGGAAAATTCATCAATGTTAAATAATTTATTTTCATTGTTAAATTAAATTTTCTTGATAATCCCCTTTGATAAGTTGAGGTAATATTATATACATTACACTATTTTCGGATTAAAATAAGAGAAAATAATTATATATAATGGATAATTAAATGTATTGGAAAGCATCATAAAATATTTATGACGTTGTGATTATGTGGTTCTCCTAGAAATTACATCTTTTTTAGAATAATTCCACTGGATGTAGGCTCTAGGATAGATCTTCCATCGGGTAAAAATCATTAAATTGGTTGATTGATAATTAAAACTATAGTAACTTGTTCATGAATATGTGTATTAACTCTACAACTAGATTGACACTCCATGGGATATGAATTTGATCAGTCGTATTATCTTCACAAAACATTATAATGGTTTTGAGTATGATTTTAACTAATTTGGTTAGTGAACCAAGTAAACAAATGTCCCTGGATAATAAAATATAGAAAAAAGAGAGAAAATTATAGAACTGAAAGAATCACAAGTTCAAAATTATACAGTAATAAGGGAATACAAATTATATTAGTATTTTTATATTTATATTTTTTATATTATCATAAAAAAAATTAGTATTTTTCTAATGTTGGATCATGGAAATAAATATGAGAATGGTATTTATCTATAAATGAATAAAACATATAAAATATTATAAGATCATACATAAAAGGTAGATAATATTAGTGTATTCTTGTTATTATGGAAAACTTTTATTTACTAGTCTTACCGATGGTACTGAAGTTGGTGTCTTAAGATAAATTAAATATTGAAACACATAAATAGTTTTGTTAGTGAGTGTTATTTATCAATAAAATTTTGGCATATTTTAATTGTTATGATTGTTATGTGAAACATTTAAGGATTTTATATTGTGTTGTTTATAGAATAAGAAACAAATATTTAATAGAATTAATTACTTTGAAAATTTATTTTATGAAAATTTTTATATTTTTTTGAAACAATTATAGAACACTTGATTCGTGCAAATATATGCTTAATTTTGAGATATTGAATGGTTTATTCAATTGAGAAATGAAATTTAGATAGTATTGGTATCCTTGTGATTAATAATTTATTCATGATATTTTTGGTTAAGTTAATAACATTATATGAATTTTGGTATACATAATATATTTTGTGATTATATGACCAAGAAAATAATACAATTTAAAGAGTAAGGAAAGTGGTAATTTCAATAGAAATTTATTTATTAACAATGGTTTAATTTCATAGAGATTAATATTGTTGTGGGAAAGTTGTATTTTGTGGAATGTATGATTAGGATAATTACTTACTTAAGTATATGATTGAATAATACAATAATTTGTTTGAGAGAATATAATAACATAATATAGCCCATGTGATTAAGGTATATTTCATATTATAATTTATATCATGAGTGATAAATATGATAAAAATTATGACCCAAACATTCATCATTGAGTAATAAATTAAATTTGGGGTATGAAATTATTTAATATTGTAGAATATAAAAAATTGAGATTTTGGATCTGGTAAATTCATAAATTCTTTATTAGACGCCACACCAAACTAAAAAACCCCCATAAAAAATTAAATGAAAAATTAAAAATAAATTAATAATATAAACATTAGTATTTAAAATTACTATAATAAATTATAAATTCCCACAAAATATGACTAAGTGAAATTAATGTATTTAAAGTTCCCATTTTCCAAAAAAAGTAGTTTTTATTTATATTTTTTATTTTCTTTGAAAAGTTAAATTTTAAATTTTATGTTTTAAATTTTATAACATTAATTTCATTTTTTTATTAATAAAGAAAATTTTTTCTTCTGAATAATTTTTTGAGTTTATTCTAAAATAATTGATTTTTGGTCAATAGTGAAAAAACATTGATTTTGTTAATATTAACCATTTTATAACAACATCATAATAAAATAATGAACTAAAATCCTTTGAAATCATTTTTATTAAATATATTTTGTTAAATTAAAATAAATAATTTATGTACACTATATTGAATATATAAAATCCATCTTTAATGTTTTGGAAGCATCACTAATATTATAATCTAAAAACTGTTAATAATTGCTTATATTAAAAATTAGTTTTTACCACTTTTAGAAATAATATCACATAAATGTATTATATATTTGAGATTAACTTTTTCATAATATTTAATGATATTAATTTAAATTTTATAAAAAAAATTAAATTTCTAGGATTAAAATTAATTAATATAATAATGGTAAAATGGTATTTTAGAGAATTGTATTATTAAAAATTTGTAATTTTTATTTAATCAAATAAAATTATTTATTATAAAAATTGAATATAATATTAATTTTAATCAAATATATAATATTTATCATGCATTTATATGATAATAATTTAAAAATATATTAAGAACAAAAAATCGTTAAAGCATATTTTCCTGTAAACACCCATTCTTCTGTATATGAAATGTTTTATTTTAAATGAAAATTTTATATTATTTTGAATTTAGAATTATAATAAATTGATATTAAACTTATTATTATCACAACAAAATTTCGTAGGATTGGTTAATTTTTTTATTTTAATATATGTTACATGGGTAAAAACTAGTCACCATGTAAAAAAGGTTAATGCAAACAATATTGGAGAAAATGACTTAAAACTCATTTAAAAAATTTTGATTATTAATTTCTGAGGATTTATAAACCAAATATTATCCCAAAATCCATTATTTCTCACTTTTGGATATATTTTTAATTTAATATTTTCAATCCATTATTTAAAAATAAACGGTATTTACTAAAGGTCCCCTTTCATCACATAAAAAAGGCGATCAATCCTTCCCTTTCAATGATCCACATTACTTTTAAAATTTTCATGAAACCCTGACCAATATTCAACTCCTTGAAACCTTTTGTTATTCTTATATCACCAATACACTACAATTTATCCCATTTCCTTCAATTATAAGGTGTTCATCAAGCGGAAGTTCTAGGTATTCCCATAAGAATTCCTTACACATTAATATTTATTATTAATCTTTCTCTTCCAAAACAAACCTAACCACATTAATATAATTACCATGATATCATTTGAATAATGAATTTTAATTATTTATTTGGGAATTACCTTATATGTTTTATCCCTTCCTGTTATAAAAAAAGAGCGTGGATAATGCATTTGTGCATACCACCCTTTCTATGAAGAGATGTCTTCCATTTTTTACCATGTCGTCTCTTCTCTAGTTTTAAGGATGGAATCTAATAATTAAAGTGATATATATAATACACATATTATTTTGAATATAGAAATTAAAATCAACCATCATTTAATCTCATTATTAATAAAACGAAAATGTTAATCATACATTGGTAGAACTACTACCTCCACAATTTTTTTTCCATTTTTCATCTTAATTAACATTATTTATTCAAAAACATTAAATGTTATTAAAATTAATAAAACATTAAATAATATTATATTGATTCATTTATAATAAAATTATATCAAAATAAATATACTCATTACTATACTAACCCATTGAATTAAGGTCTGTTCATGTTTGGGTCGACCTAACCACCTATATGAACAATTCAATGAAATGCTATCATATATGTCTAAGGAAATTAAAGAAATAATTTTCTAAAATATTATAAGAAAATATCGATTTTTTTTCTGTTCTGGATTAGGTACAATTATTATTTAACGTGTTATTAAAATAACATTTTTTATCATAGAAATTACAGAAATAAGATTAAACATTTCGATTTTGATGACACATAATAGAAACACTAATGAAATGAGAAATGATAATTATAAATAAATCTATGTTATTATATTATAGTGCATCAAATTATCTTGGAATAATGAACTGGGGATAACAATAAAGGAAAACTACACTTTTATGAGACTAGTTCAAAATGATCAAGAAAAATCATAACTAATATTGATAATAGATAACAACTAACTTGTATAAATATAGAGAATAATTATATAAAATGTTTATCATTCACACCAGGGAATGTATAATCAGGTAATGAGATCCTTTATGATATTTTATTTTGAATGTTTTTCCATAATGTTTTGCGTAGATATATTTTGGGAAGTGGGTGGAAATAAAAGGGCATTGACTAGAAGTTTTGTATGGTAGAACACCTTTATAGTTGCAGGTGCCAAAATCTAGCTAGTAGGATTCCACCATCTAGATAGTGAAGGTCCTCAAGGTATAAAAACTCTACCTATACCCACCATTTAGCATGTCAGTCCAAGTGGCTAGACGGTGGAATGATCATCTATACAAGAATCCTACATGCACCCAATAGATAAATGGTGATACCACATGGAATCATATTTAGTAAAGTTGAATGTTTTATCACTCAAATTAATGATTTAGTCTTCTAAATACGTATCTTTCAACCCTAATTCAAATATTTCATGATCCAGAGGAACCTTTGGGGCATTAATTGCTCAATTTTTATTCTTATTGATGAATATTTATTCTTTTTGGAATTTTAGTTAATCAATGGGTTAAATATAGTAAATAGATCATTTTAACATGTTTTATTCACTTATTCTCCTTGTTTTTGATATTAACTAAGACTAGAAAATTGGATCAATCATTTACTTGTATAATTTGAATTTATTTCTTCAGCTCTTGGTTCTCCAAGATCTGATTTTATTCCTTATCATTTACAATAAGGAAATAAATATTGTTTTCAAAATTCATGATGTAATATTCTCTATCATTTAGTTGATCCTTCGGTTATTATATGGTTCTTGTTATTCTTTCATTTGGTTTAATTTATGGAATTTAATATGAAAAAATTATTTTACCTTTTTTGGAAACATAAAGTGTTTCAAACGGTGATAAATTTGATAGTTAATTTATTGATATTTTGTTTTTGAAGAAGTCCTCAAAGATAGATTGGAAATGAAATTTATTTTTCCAGCTTGTTGGGGGTGATGCGTCACTATAGAAAATTTTTCATCAAAATTTGGACATGGATTTGAAAATAAAATTTCCTTGATTAATTTTTTATGAAATATAGTATTTTTCTTGAAGGTAATTATGATGTATTGGAACATTGGGATTCCTTTTGGGATTGGAGAAAACTAAACATGTATGTTTCCTTGTGGATTTTGATATCACTATGTGATATATAATTGATTATATGGATAAAAATGGGTAGACTTTCTATGTTACCATAGTCCATATTCAATACGAGTGACCAATGGTGGCCATGATCCTTTGTGTTTTATAGTGTTTTACTTGTATAAACCACAAGTCATAGATTTCCCTCCTTAAATTCTTCAAGATTACGTTAAATTCATTTATGTTAATATGATTATTTTCCCACAAGATCTTAATATGAATATTTATTCTTGAGAAATATTTATTTCATCCTTTTATTATATTATAAATTTGATATTCAATATTTCTCTATATAATTGAATACGAAATGAATTTTAATGAAACCCAACAGATGATTTTTATATGGAATATTATTTAATTAAAAGTTTTTTAGAAATATTTTTCGAATAAAAACTCATTTATTAATATGGATATAAATTATATGTATTTTTATTTGTATCCAATAGGGATCTTGATCTCATAAAGTAGTTTCTACTTTGGGATTTATTTCCTTGTTTTTGAAGGATATAGGTAATGGGAATAGAATCCAACATATGAAGGATCTCCTATATCATTTTTCCTTTTTGGTGGATTGAGATGGTGGTGACTTGTTATCAAATGGATATGGAACCAAGAGTTTCATTAGTCTCTATGTTATTGGTGTTAAATGTTTTTCATTGGAACTTTTTATCAAAATTTTGGATGTGACCTTTATGTTTTTGTTATGAAATGTGATATATTCTAGTTATCTGCATAGATATTATCTTAGTTTTTGTCTTAGAATATGTCTATTGAGGGTTAAATAATTCCGACAATTCTTTATATGATACCCTTTTTCTTTTTTCCAACCTGTGGTGACTTATAATTCCCTTCAGTCCTTCTGGACTTATAAATCTATTGACTAAATGGATTAACCTAGATGGGTCTTTTAAAAATTAGTTTCAGAGCCTCATGATTCATTAAATCCTATGATCATTAATTTATATAACCTTTTTGTGACTAGGTTTTTATAGATAATTTATTTTTCTATTGTAATTCTATAGTTATTGTGGGAGTTTGCATACAAAATGCACTATCTTGAAAATCCTGATGTTATGGTTGGAATTTTTGGGGTTTCTAGCTTCCTTGTTGATATTTTTTTCTCTTGGACTAAGTTATTAAAATTCAGTTTTTGAAAAATGGACCAAATTTTATTATAAAATGTTTACATCCTTTTTTCAATATCATATATTCATGGATTAGAATAATCTATTATATTGTACATGAAGCTATGAAGGATTACCTATATGAGAATCCTTTGGTAGGCATAGTTTTGGTGGAAACTATTAACCAAATTATCCAGTATGGGATACAGGTCTCCAATACTGAACCAAAATGAGAGTTCGAACATGCTCCAGATTTAGAAAGATCCATCCACCAATCATTAATGGTTATAAGGGTCCCTAGTATTTATAAGAATGGATCAAGGGAACTTATAGAATTTTACCCATTTTGAAAACTCTAAAATATTCTCAGGTTTTCCTCAACACTTATATACTTTAAAGTATAGGAAATAAGTGTTGGGTACTTATTTGGAAAGATAATTATTAAAAAAAACTAACTATGACTACAATTAAGAAATAATTTAAACAAAAATTCTATCACGATACATTGAATGTGGTGAAGGCATGATATTTGTTTACATTAGATTAGAGATATTGTTTATTCATAGAGTATGATACTCAATTATCCAATTAGTTGAACCTATCTCTAAAGATTTTTTTCTAATGACTATCTCAAAGAGAACAAGTTTGAAATGGGTTTCTGGGATGATATTTGATCGATCATGATTATAATGTTTCTAACCAATTATTATGAGGTTATAAAAATAGAATTTATGCGAGAGGTTGTTACAGATGGGAATACATGAATCTTTAGAGCATCTTTCATATTATTAGGTAGCTAGAGTTCACTTTCTTATCAGAGGAGGTTGTTGGATGATCATCTTTTTGGCGGTGGTAATACTTCACAACAAATATCTTGGAGGATTTAGGTGGATAGTTACCAATACAAGAAGTAGATATAGCACGACCCTAATTGTAAGTCTTTACCTAACATGGGTTATACATATGGGAAATATGGACATATTTAATGATTCTTTGAGTGAACATCCCTAGGTAGTAGAGAAAGAAAATCCTTCACGGAAAGGGCTCTTAGATCTTACCAAACATAGTAAAAGTGGTTGGATCCAAACCTTATTTCAATGGTTATGCATAGGAGGTGAAAAAAAATTCACAATGTGTCTATATTTTTGTATGCAATAGAGTGTTCACCAGAGGAGTTTGAGGTATGACCGGACACCATAATAGGTGGGTTGTTTATTTCATATCCTATTGTTATGGGTTTTTTGATACATTTGTAAAAATTTCATCTATCTCATCCAAGAAGATTTTAATTCCCATGCCTTTTATGATATATTTATATAATATGTATTCTTCAGTAGCTTGTTTGGCACACAATCTGTAGTTTAAACAAACTGTGAGATATGCTTAATATAAAATTTATTTTATAACCTAGCCGTTATGTTAGAAGGAATACATATACTAACATCTAGAAATCTATGATAAATTTAAATCAATTATATATCATATTATTTATTTGAGTGAATGAAATTAATAAGATATGTATGTTATATAATTAGAATAATATTTTTGATAGTGATCAAATACACATTAAAAGAATGTATTTCTACCTTTTAATGGAAACCCCGTTTAAATTTAAGATTTAGGCACATTAATAATTTTAATATTACAATGAAAACCTTTTCTTTGTAAGTGGGATATAAAATACTACTTTGGTTAAAATTATGATATTTTTCAGATAAACTTCATAATTTGATGAATAGTAAAAATGCGCTAAATTTTAATTAATTTTTTTTCATAGAGAAAATTTATCTGGTTAAATTATAATATTGAATGGTTTTAAAGTATAAATAGAATATATTATTACCATTTAATATAATGTATTTAATTATCATTAATTTTACATTGAATTCATCTGTAAAAACATTTCAATCTTTTTCAATGTTTTAAATTTTAAAACCCATATTATCAAAAATGAGATTAATTTTAAATTAATTACTGAAAATTCTATGTTTTGAATTTGGAAAATTAGATTATATATTAGTAATCATTAGGTCCAAATTATGTTAATAGGATACTATTATTTTTATCCTTTATGAATAGTTACTAGGGAATATTTATTTACCCTAGTTAAAGGTAAATCATGTAATTAAGGGTAAAAATAATATTATAAAATTACCCTAAAATTGACATAATATAATTTGATGATTATATTTCGTCCTAAAATATTCTTTGGTTGAAATGTTATCTATCTGAACCCACTTGGATGAGATTAATACCTTTAATTTATTTTTTTTAGAGGAAAGTGAAATATGTCTCACTCAAATAGTAATAATTAAATTATTTTTTATATATGGTTAAATGGAATATAAATTCGATTATAAATACTAATTTGAAATATAATTTTTTTTATTTATCATGGTGATTTATTTGTAATTTTTAAGAAATATATAATTACCTTAATAGCTTATACAATAACGATGTAGAAATTATTTATTTAGTGAAAAATAAATAATATAGTTTTCATTAATATACTTATACCGATAAAAAGGCCCAAAAACATGACCAATACATATTATTAGTGTATATATACACCATAAGCAACCATGTGTCGACTTTTGGACCATTTGGAGCCTTATAAAATAGATTAAGTCATTTATATTAGTTTATTTTAAATGATGTTAAAGTTGTCACATCCATAATTTAATTAATATAACAATTTTAATGTTGAGATTTTAAGATGATAAATTCTATTAAAAGTATTATTATTAAATATATTAGATTTTAATTCATTATATTATTTTATTTCTAAATTTTATTCAAAAAATAAGTATATTAAATAATTATACAAAAATGTTGTAGTAATTATCTTATTAAAAGAAATATAAAAAAATGGTTTTAAAAATATTAAAATAAATATTGTATGAACTAATTAATGTGCTCCATGAATTTTATAGATTAATAAAGTATTTTAGGAATCTATTAAATATTTTGGTTCGAATATAGCTTCTTTTTGGATTTTATTTAAAATCAAATAAAAGAATAGTGTCAAAATTGACACTATTGATATTATATAAAAATAACATATTATTAAATTATTTAAAAATCACGAAAATATTTAAAAATTAAAATTGAAGTTTATATGGTCAATAATTTCAAAAAGTATCTAATTATGGACAATTCACGGCACATAAGTAATTATTAATAACAATTTAAAATTTAGAATATTATTACCACAAATAAAATCAAATATATTAAATAAGGATAAATAAAAATGATAAGGTTTAAACTAAATTCCAAACATGTCTAAATTTTATGGTTTTATGATATTACAACCCTATATCATCTCATGATAGGATTTGACTAATTTTGGATGTTTTTATGTGGGGTTTGGTTTTGTTATAAATTATTATTTTTGACGTTTCCAAAATTGCCCCTCTCCTCTCCTATATAAAGGCACCTACTTCCCTCTCCTCTTCACTCAATTTTGAGCCCTAAATCTCGGCCAACCCCTAAAAATTCTTATTCTCAACCTAACTAGTTACATTATAGAGGTTATCGTATTCTCAAAAGACAATCACTTGGGCCCTAAGAGGAAGTTTAAGGGAGGCACTTCGAAGAAGAGGTAAAATCTTATACAGATTCTTTCAAATATATTTCTTCTTCTACATCCTCTAATTTATTTGTTTTAATTATAAAGTAATAACATTAGTATCAATCATATGTTGATATTTTTTTATAAATATGAAACAACCCTATTTCAATTTCTATCCATCCTACGAAAAACAAAATCACCGCGCATGTGTACGTATGGAATACCATCTCCTCGCTGTGGTGTAATATGTTTTTCCACCACCACCATACTTGGATGGGTATACTCATGGAAAGAAAAACTATATATGATTTTTATAACATGATACTAATTATTAGATATTATATTGTCCCCTCTAATTCCATTCAATAATTATGGGAATGATATCATCGCTCGTGTGTACGTACGGATTACCATTTCCACGACGGGATGAGATTCATTCTCCATGTTAACAATTAAAGAATCATTATAAAGTATATATAATGAATTATACTGAGATATATTACATAATAATTCTATTTTATTTATGTGTGTATATATATATATATATATTTCACTTACTTACTTCCATTCAAGTCCATAAGGAATGAAAAACAGTGTTCATGCGTATGTACGGTCGACCATCTCCATGAACGATGTATTTCATTTCATTTATCTATCTATTATATATATACACAATAAATATATATATGATATATAAATATTTTTCTACATTCTGGAATTATGTAAATCATTATATAAGTAATAATATAAAGAACAACTAGTCCAAACACGTACGATAAATGAAACGATTATTACCCAAAACGCTACTTCAACATGTAATTGACAAATTAATGAGTAATATAAAGTAGTATGTGAATTATATATGATATAATAAAAATGAATATGATTCTTGAATAAGTAAATGAGTTTATTTTAATCATTATAAAGGAGGCTCAGACACGTATAGGAGAAATTTGACTTATGGTAAGGGATAATTATTCAAATCCCATTCTTATCAGAGATTGTTTATTCATAAGTATTTACTAGGGTTATAGTTATTATCCATGTCCATTTATTCTAAAACTATTTTAATAAAATTATTACTATTCTTCCATGTATTTTTAAAGTCATTTTAACACTTTTTTGACTTTTACCACATGGTATATAAGGAATCCTTATTTTATTGACCATATGAGGTACATTTTGACTTTTCTGAAAAAAGTATGAGAAGAACATTTTTTAACATATACGGCATGAATGGATTTTTATAGTTTCATAACTAATTATTTCCATAAATATTCCTCTACAATATTTACGGTTTATTTTTAACAAAATTATTTTATTTTAAAATTGCACGTCATTTAGAGAAAAGAAAATGATTTGAAAGAAGAAAAGATAATTTCCTCAAGAATTCATTTCAAGTGTTTTATCAAAATTATTTTCCGTATATAATGAAATTGTTTAATATGGTAATGTTTCAAGAATATTGTCTCTATTATTTACATTGTTTAATTTTTTTTATGATGAAATTATCTCTATTGTTTTAAATGGATTATGTTATAATGGGATAATGTATTTGAAACCAATTTTATTCGTTGGGTTATGATGAATGATTTATGTTTATTTTGTGGAACACGAAAGAATTATTTCATTATGAGATGGGTGGGACCTATATCTCCCTCCAATGCAATGGGTAATTTTGTATATCTCATGATATAGACATGGCTAAAACGATATGTAAATTTGGTTCAGTAATACTGGGCTGGAACGACATATAAACTTGTTTCAGTAATGGAACTTGTCGATTATGACAGTCTTGGAAACCATGCCATTTCTACTATGGAAATCATATCATGTGCTTAATGGTCTACCACTAATAAATGTTTTATTCCCATTCTATTTTATCATGATTAATGTTTCTTTTTTATCTATGTCTTTCATACTTCCATGATTTATTTCACGACTATATATTTTGATGTTTATACATTATGTTCATGTTTCTAAATTATAATGTAAATGTTTTTTTATTTTCTCCATTCTAACCCTTACTCAGCATTTTAGATCACCCTTTTTATGTTTTATATTCCCCTAGTTATAAAGAAATGTTTTAGGTAAGAAAAAAGGGGAAGATCTTTATGGGAGATCTTGAAGTTCATTCACCATGATTAGAAGATTTTGTTCCGAGTTTCAAAGAACACTAAACTACTATGTTCCTTGGGTGTATGTTTTTTTTATATATTAAGTATTCTGAAAAAGTATTGTTATCCCCATGTACATCAAGCTATGGTTCTCTAAAGTTGGTATTAGAGGAAAGGATTAGTTAACCTTTGGAAACTAGGATGCGAAAACTTTAGTGAAATCCTAAGAGACATTTCTACGATATGTCTAGGGATGTCCCTAAGGTTATGTATAAGAATAGGTTTTAATACTATAATTAAGGTAATGTTATTATAATTAATCCTAAGATGTTAGATATTGAAGGTACTCCCCCTTTATTATGTTGTATTCATAAAATGTATTTTTACTCTCACAATATTCTTTTTGGGTTTTAGACGATGTCTTGAACCCGAAAGAACCATGTTGATCATTGTAATGGACAAGGAAATGATTTCACCCATGAGAAACCAAACGTTATGGGAGATAGAATGAAAAATCTTGTATCCATGCTTACAAAACATTCTCAATATATGAATCATGCAGGACTTCCAAATGATCAATAGAAGGAGAAACATTCTGTTGAATCCTTCATGAGCACTGTCCACCTTCATTCAGTGGGTCTTCTAACCCATTAGTGGCTGAAAAGTGGATCAGTACCACAAAATAGATATTTTTAGTTCTATAATGTTCTGAACATGGTAACGTCATCTTATTAGTAAATAGTTTGGAAGGTGAAGCTGATCAATTGTGGAATCATATAAATAATATGAGGTAAAGAGATTGAATTGAGTCCATGGAATGAGACGAGTTAAAGAACTTATTTTTCAATAAGTACGTCCCTCGTATTATTCAATCAAATATGGAGAAGGACTTTCTTGAACTAAATCAAAGGGATGTTGAATCTGTGGGTACCTGTGAAGAAAATTTTACAAGACTTGCAAGGTATGATTCCAGAATTATTATCCAACCTAAGAGTACGATCGATTGATTCTTTAGTGCCTTAACACCAAGTCTCTGAAGGGTGTTATCCATAAGGGACTTCAATAGCTATGAGGAAATTTTTCGATGTTTTATCATGGTTGAGATGGATATTGGAGTAACCCATCAGTAATATGGGTTTAATAAGAAGAGGAAAATGGAATTCAAATGAAAATATAAAGACCACAAAAAAATATGAGCTTTCCTTTATGATCAATGTGTGGAATTAAACATGTAGGTAATTGTCTTAATGGGATAAGTAAATGTTTTAAATGTGGAAAAGAAGCTCATCGTGAAATTGAATGTTTTAGTGATGTGTAAAATATGTCTAATGATGCGAATAGAGAAAAGGAAACACATAATGCACCTCCTACACTTCAATGTTATAAGAGCAAGTAAATGAGGAATTATGCCAATAAATGCCATAATCCAAGGGTTTTTTATGATGATCGATGTCAAAAGACTTGTAAAGTAAAATAAAAAGTAATTTCACATGAAATTTCTATCGGCGATGTGGTGTACGATAACGATGTGATGAATGTTACACTTACCATCCACTATAATGTAGAAAATGTTTTATTTTATTCTCGATCCTCCCACTCTTTTATTTCTGAAAATTTTCTAAAGGTATCATCGTACTACCTCTACAGTTTGATGTTGAGTTAGGTGTGTCAACTCCTAATGGAATGACAGTTGCATCAAACGTTTATAATTCTTCTCCAATTAATGATAGTGGAAAGTGATTCTTAAGAATCTTGTGATCCTTTCTATAGTGGAATTTGATGTGATTCTTGGCATAGATTAGCTTTTCGTATATTTAGCTCATATCTATTTCCAAAGAAGGGAAGCCACATTTAATATTCCAGATCAATCTATGATCATCTATTGATACAAGGATGAATATAACCTTCTAGTGGAAATTTCTTCCATATTATGGGTTTTGAATCAAATAAATGAAGGCTATTTATCTCAAATGGTTGGAGAGAAAATAACGATTAAGAATATGCCTATTGTATATGAGTTTTATGATGTCTTTCCAGAGGAATTATTAGTTCTTCCACCAAATCATGAAGTTTAGTTTTCAATAGAACCCATAATGGGTGTTATTCCCATTTCAAAGACACCTTATAGATGTGCCCCAGTCGAGTTGCAGGAATTGAAGAAGCAATTCCAAGATAATTGTGATAAGGGATTCATACACCCTAGTGCATCACCTTAGGGAGCACCTGTTTTTTTGTTAAGAAAAAAGATAGATCAATGAGACTCTGCATTGATTATCAAGAACGTAAAAAGATCACTATCAAGAAAAAATATCCTCTCCCATGAATTGATAAATTATTAGACCAACTAGGTGGAGCTCAATACTTTTCCAAGATTGATATTCATCTAGGGTATCATCAATGAAGGGAAAAAAGAGGATTTACCAATGATGGCTTTCCATACAAGGTATGGACACTGTGGATTTATAGTAATTCCATTTGGTCTTACTAATTCCCCAAATATCTTCATGGATATAATGAATAAAGTATTTAAGGACTATCATGACCAGTTTTTGGTTGTATTTATAGATGATATTCTTGTTTATTTAAAGAGTAAGGAATAACATGATGATCACTTAAGAATTGTATTGAATAACTGGATAAAGGAGAATCTTTATGCAAAATTTAGCAAGTATGATTTTGGTATTCAAAAAGATTTATTTTTGGGTCACATAATCTTAAGAGAGTGGATATCATTGGATCCAGCAAAAAAAGAGGTTTTTGAAAGATGGTCGAGACCAACAATAGTAATTGGGATCCAATGTTTTCTTGGTTTGTCCTCATATTATCGTTGTTTTGTGAAAGATTATTCATGATTGTCTAATCCACTCACCAGGTTGACACGAAAATGAGTTAAGTTCATTTGTACAGAGGAGTGTGAAGATAATTTCAAGGACTTAAAAAGAAGGTTAGCTAGAGAACCTGTGCTCACACTTCCTTGTAGTGGAGAAAGGTTTGGGATCTACAGTGATGCATGTTAGAAGGTATTGGGGTGTGTTCTCATAAAAATTGATAAGGTGATAGCCTATACCTCACGATAGTTGAAAATCCATGAGCCAAATTACCCAACTCATTATTTGGAGGTAGTTGTGGTAATATTTACATTAACAATATGTAGGCATTATCATTTTGGTTAAAGGTGTGATATTTATATTGATCACAAAAGTTTAAATTATATTTTCACACAAAACATACTGAATATACGCCAAATAAGATGGATGGAGTTGATTAAAGATTACGAATGCTCCATACATTACCTGCCTGTGAAAGGAAACAAGGTGGAAGATGCATTAAGCTGACAAGACCATGTCATCTTATCCATGATGAGGATCATGAAAGATACAATATTTATGGATTTTCAAAGGATGGATATTGAAATTATAACTGATGGGGAAAATTCTTATCTTTCTCAAATGAATGTTCAACGATCTTTATATGTGAAGATTAAAGTCGCATCGAAGGAAGATGTATAGTTACAAAAGAATATGAGTAGTGTTTCTGAATTAATCATTGATTGTCATAAAATAATAAGGTTCTGGAATAGGGTTTATGTTCCTCCCATACTGTAATTAATGAAGGAAATATTGGATGAGGCTCATAGTTCTTCATTCTCTTTTCACCCTGGAAGCATAAAGATGTATAGGGATCTGAAAGAGTACTTATGGTGGGATGGAAAGAAAAGATATGTTGTTGAATATGTATCTTGATGCTTGGTTTGTCAGCAAGTTAAGGATGAAAGAAATAATTCTAAGGGTATGTTGCTACCATTCCCCATACCAGAATGGAAATGGGAAAACATCACTATGGACTTTGTCAACGGACTTACCAAAACATCCATAGCCTATAATGCTATCTAGGTTATAGCTGATCGTCTTACGAATTAGGCACACTTCATTTCTATTAGAGAGGATTTATCTCTTCATCATCTTTCTAGGATATATGTAAAAGAAGTGTTAATAATGCATGGAGTAAAACATTCCATTATATCTGATTGGGATCCGAGTTTTACCTCATAGTTCTAGTGAATTCTTTATCATTATCTAGATACAGAGTGGAGTTTCAGCATTGCTTATCATCCTCAGATATACAATCATTCTAAAAAGGAAAATTCAAACTCTAGATGACGTGTTAAGATCTTTCTCTATGTATTTAAAAGTTTTTTGGGATCGACACCTATCATTGGTGGAATTTTCTTTCAAAAATATCTTTCACTCCAATATTTAGATGGATCCTTATGAAACCCACTATCGAAAAATGTGCAAAACCGCAACATTATGGGATGAAGTAGGGGAAAGAAAGCTATTAGGACCTGATATTATTGATGAAATGGTAGAAAATGTCAAATCTATTCAACAAAATATAAGAGCAGCTCAGAGTCGAAAAAAATGTTATGCTGACAACCGAAGAAAAGAACTACAGTTTGAAGTGCGAGATGAGGTGTTCTTATGAATATCTCCCTGGAATAGAGTAATGATATTTGGAAAGAAGGGAATGTTGATCCCTAGGTACATTGGCCCTATAGAGATTCTGGATCGTGTTTGGAAGTTATCTTACCAATTAGCGCTTCCACCGAATCTCTCTCAAGTTCAGGATGATGTTCCATTTATCCCTCCTGAGAAAGTACATTCATGTTCCTTCACATGTACTAATCTTAGAAGTTATAAAACTAGAGAAAGTTCTTTCTTATAAAGAAAAAAAATATATTTTTTTGATCATAGCGAAAAATTTCTACAAAACAATACCACTTGATTGGTTAATGTTTTATGTAGGAACCACCAATTAGAAGAAGCTACATGGGAACTTGAGGATATGATGAGGGAGAGGTATCCTCGTCTATTTATTTAAAAGTGAAAAATTTCTTCAGAGAAATTTATTTTAAGGGAGATAGAATTTAATGCCCTTTCGTTTTATGAAATATTCAAATAATTTTTAATTTTCAGTAGCTTTTTTTCATGCAATCATTAGTTTAAACAAACTGTTGGATTCCTTTAAAATAAAATTTCTGTTATAACCAATTCGTTATGTTAGCGGTAATAAATATAACTAACTTTCAAAAATCAATGATAAGTGTAAATCAATTATATTTCATATTAGTTATTTGAGTGAATGAAATTAATAAGATATGTATGTTATATAATTAAAATAATATTTTTGATATTCATCAAATAGACATTAAAAGAATGTATTTCCACCTTTTAATTGATAACCATTTTTAATTTAAGATTTAGGAACATTAATTATTTTAATATTACAATGTAAAACTTTTCTTATTATGTGGTATACAAAAATTTACTTTGGTTAAAATTCTTATATTTTTCTGATAAACTTCATAAGTTGATGAATAGTAAAAATACGCTAAAATTTAATTAAAAACAAAATTTTTCATCAAGATAATTTGTATTGTTAAATTGTAATATTTAATTGTTTTAAAGTATAAATAGAATATATTTTTACAATTTAATACAATGTATGTCATTATCATTAATTTTACATTGAATTCATCAGTAAAAACATTTCAATCTTTTTCAATGTTTTAAATTTTAAAACCCATTTTCTCAACAACAAGAATAATTTTAAATTAATTACTGCAACTTCTGTGTTCTGAATTTGGAAAATTGGATTACATGTTTGGAATCAGTACGTCTAAATTATGTTAATAGGAAAATTATATTTCTGGCTATTATGAATAGTACTACGGGAAATTTTACTTACCATAGTTAAAGGTAAATCGGGAAATTAAGGGTAAAAATAATATTATAAAATTACCCTAACACTTTTATTAATATAATTGGATGATTAAATTTCATCCTAATATATACTTGGGTTGAAATGTTATCTAGTGGAACCAACTTGGATGAGATTAAGACCTTAAATTTATTTTATTTAAAGGAAAGTGAAATATGTCTCACTCAAACTTTAATAATTAAATTATTTTTAATATAAGGTTAAATAGAATATAAATTCAATTATAAATACTCATTAGAAATCTAAAATGTTTTTCTTTATCATGGTAATTTATTTTTAATTTTAAAAAAAATATATAATTACCTTAATAGCTTATACGTTAATGATGATCAAATTATGTATTTAGTGAAAAATCAATAATATAGTTTTTACTAAAATAATAATACCCATCCATGTAACGTCCCAGATCCTAGAGGATACCTACTAGCATTAGTTCATGTGCATGTAGGCAATAATATAGTTTTTACTAAAATCAATAATATATTTTTTACTAAAATAATAATACTCATCCGTGTAACATCCCAGAGGCTGCCGACTTGTAGTGAGGTCCAAGGTTTGATAGTGGGGAAACTATGCCCTCATTTTTTAATGTGTAGCACAGAGGAAAAGGTAAATAACATACAACATGCAATAGAGGAAGCAGTAAACAACATACAATTGAAGTAAAAGAGAACTAGCCATCATATATATAGAGATGCAGCATGTCACAAATTATACGAAAACAGCCAGAAGAGGATACACTGCAATACAATACAATACATCTCAAAGTACTAGGTACAACTAACAAAAAAAAGTGCAACAGGAACTCAGCAGCATCGCGAGCCTAAGCTCATTCTCATGCTCTCTTTCTCCTCTGCAACTATCTTGTACCTGTGTAGGGTCCCTTTACCCTATCAACACCTATAGCAGTATATTATGTTTGGGCCGAAGACATGACCCAAACAAGGTGTGAGAAATAAATCATAGTAGGAAACCACCAAAGGCCAATGCCCAATTGTCCGTGAAAATATGCAACAACAGTGTGCAGTAGTAAATGCAATAAACTAAACAGTACTCAAAAGTAACTAACTTTACCAGTTATATTTCAATTTTTAATATTCATTTAACCATCCCAAGACTATGCTTAACTTGATAGGTACAATATATGAAAATCACCATGGTGAACATTCATGATAACACTATCCTAAAACATACAAACCTTACCCTCAGGTAAGCAGAGTCAAAACCCTCAGGTGTCTGCCCACAGGCATTACAAATATCACCCACAGGCACACGACGTGTCTCCCACATGCACAAAATCTGTTTCCCATATGCACATGGTCACAGGAATGAGAAAGGTTTCCCACATGCTAAACAAGACACTGCCCTTAGGCTATACAAGTAACCGGGCCAAGCCCAACATATATGCAAGAAATTATATACAATTCCTCTCAAGGAAATTTTAATGCATGAAAAATTTTACGGTATACCCTCGGGTAACCTATCCAAATGGCTAAACCAAGGAACGCACCCCAGGGGTGGTCCTGTATCCAAGCAGTGATCCCAAACAATAGTTATACATATTCTTAAAACTACCTATGGAATTATATGTATTTGATTACACAAGTCCTCGACCATACGACACCCCAAATATGGGTGCGTAGCATAGTGGTACACAAAACACACAGTACATGGAATTAAAACACCAGACCACCTACCTCGATAGCCTCCGATCAGTATACGTGAATGACACCTCCTGAAAGAAACAAGAACAGAGCATATCTGATATGAAAATAATCCCTTTCAAACTAAAATAACTTTCCCTCGTGAAAGAATTGGTAAGAAAGTCTCTAGGAGAAGGAAGAGCATACCCATAGGGTTACTGGGAGATCAACAGATACGGAATCGGGTTCCAGGTGTGCAGTCACGAGATCCTCCAAGATCTGGTCATCTCTCCCACTCTCCTCTAGTGTTCTAAGCTTCCTCCCTGAACAGACGAGGCTAAAACCCATTTAAACGGGAAAAATAAACCACACAGCGTGTAATGTCAAGTTCAAGGCATGTAATTTTCATCATTTAATTGTTATTCTGGTGGCTACTTTTCACCGCCGAACTGTTCACTTTCAAAAATGAGTACACGACGTGTATTTCTGAATACACGACATGTACTGTCGCTAAGATGGCAGCTACTTCTGGTGCCTTACTATTGACCTGTCGGTTGACTACACGGCATGTAAATACCCACTACACGCCGTGTAGTCGGTTTTTACACCTTTCATCACCGACAGGGCTACACGCCCTATGTACTCATCCCACACAGCCAAAGTACATTGTGTGTGGAAAAGTACACTACGTGTACCCACAAAATTTGGTATTTTCCCCCATTTTCCATATTTTCTAAAAAACTCTTAAGAAAAAATGAAAAGATGAAACCCATAACTAAAAAAAAGAACCGGGTTCATACAAACTTTCCCACTTAAAACAATTCATCCCCGAATTTCCCTCCCAAGGGTTGTGAAGATAAAGCTCAGAAAAACTCTAGCCACTGAGCATGAACGTTAGTCTCCTACTCCCATTTTTCATTCTATACTTGGCCATACTGCCATAGCGCCCGTACGAGAGTAATTGAATGGCCTCGGAGAACCTTCGTGCTCCTATCAACAATACGAATCTAATACTCCTCAAAGGATGCATCGACCTGAAGCTCAACCTCCTCGGGATGAAAATCATGAGACGGGTCAGAGTGATAACATCGTAATTGAGATACATGGAGGATGTTGTGCATGGACCGGTACCTCTATGGTAACTGCAACCAATAGACAACCGGCCCGACTCTCTCCAGAATCTCAAACGGCCCCACATACATTGGTGAAGGTTTACCCTGCCTCTTGATTCACCTGTGTCCCAACCTCGGTGAAAAACATAAGAAAATATGATCCCTAACCATGAACTCCAAGAGTCCTCTAGGGCAATCAACATAATATTTCTGATGAGGCTGCGTAGGGTCCATCCAATTCTGTATCAACTGGACCTTCTCGGAAGTCTCATACATGAGATGGGGTCCCCTTAAACTTGCCTCACCTGCCTCCATCCAGCATAAAGTTGACTGGAATGGACTAACATATAAATATTTTTATGGTGCCACCACAATAGTATCCTGAAAACTATTGTTATAGTAAAAATCGACCATGGGAATATGCTTCTCCCAAGAGCCCCCAAAGTATAGGACGCATGAACGCAGCATGTCCTCAAGAACTTGTATTGTACCCTCTGACGGGCCATTAGTCTGAGGGTGGTAAGCTGTGCTCAGAAGCACCTGTGTACCCAGTGCCCTTTGAAATTTTTTCTAGAAACGAGATGTAAAACGGGCATCCCTATATGAAATGATAGAATGATGGACCCGATGAATATATACAACCTCATAGATATACAACATTCTGAGCTCATCAACACTGAAGGTCTCCTTGATTGGTAAAAAGTGAGCTACCTTGGTAAGTCTATCTACCAAAACCCACACAACATCAGTACCTCAAGATGACCTCAGCAACCTAGTCATGAAATCCATCGTGACATCATCCCATTTCCACTCCAGAATGGGTAACTGTGGTAACAGTCTAGCTGGCCTATGATGCTCCGCCTTCACCAGCTGACAGGTGGAGCATCTCGTAATAAAAATAGCTACTTTTTGTTTCATACCCGGCCACCAATACTAACGTCTCAAGTCATGGTACATCTTGGTAACTCCGGGGAGCACTTCCCAAGATGAAGCATGAAACTCCCGCATCAGCTCCTCATGTATATCCCCTGAAACCCATACTCGTCTCGGAAAACAGAGTACCTCATCATCACATATCACCCAACCAGAAGAAGGGTCCTCACTTTCCACTGACTCCCGTAGAACTAGGCCTTTGGAATCCAATTTTTGTCTCATCCTCATGCTATCCAAGAGGGTAGCAGACATAGCTAATGAAGAAATCAAGGTCTACCCCTGACTATCGTGCACCTCCAAATGCATCTCAGAGAACAAAGCCATAAGCTGCCACTCACCACTGGCCTAATGAACTGTCTGTGTCTGAGTATTTTTGCTCAGTGCATCAGCAACTGCATTACCCTTACCAAGTGTATATCCAAGCTCAAAATTGAAGGACTGAAGTTATTCAACCCACCTTCGCTGTCTCAAATTCATGTCACGCTGAGTAAATAAGTACTTGAGACCTTTGTGGTCGGTGAAAACCACAAATATTTCTCCCAAGAAATAATGTCTCCAAAAGTTTAACACATGAACAACTCTATCCAACTCGAGATCTTGCATCGAGTAATTCCTCTCATGTGACCTCAACTGCCGAGATCCATACGCAATTACTCAATTTCCCTGCATGAACACTGCTCAGAGCCTAATACCTGATGCATCACAGTAAACTGTATATCCCTTTCCTTGCTCTGGAAGTATCAAAACCGGTGCTGATGTCGACCTTCCCTTCAAATCCTTAAAGGCTGTCTGGCAAGCTTCTATCCAAATGAACTTCACACCCTTCTTAGTCAAACCCATCAACGGTGCTGCTAAACAGGAGAAGTTATGTATAAAGTGCTTGTAGTAACAAGCCATCCCCATGAAACTCCGTATTTCAAAAACGTTCTTAGGATGCTCCCAAGAAACTACTACTCTCAATTTCTATGGGTCTACCGCAACTCATGTCTTTGAGATAATATGACCCAAGAAGTGCATCTGGTCCATCCAAAAGTGGACCTTTGAGAGCTTAGAATATAGCTGCTACTCTCTCAGTGTACTCAAAAAGATCTCAAGATTAGTGGATTGGTCGTGTCGAGTTTGAGAGTACACCAAGATTTCATCCATGAAGACTACCACAAAAGAGTCCAGATAAGGGTGGAACACACAATTCATCAGAGCCATGAAAACTGCGGGCGCGTTCGTGAGTCTGAATGGAATTACCAAGTACTTGTATAGACCATATCTGCTCCGAAAAGCTGTAAGCTATATATCTGATGGTCTAACGCATAATTGATGATTACCAGATCTCAATTCAATATTCTAGAACACTTATACTCCCCGAAGATGATAAAAAAGATCATCAATCTTCAGTATTGGATATCAGTACTTAACCGTCATCTGGTTCAGTTTCCGATAATCCACACAAAGTCTGAAAGTATCGTCCGCCTTCATAGCAAAAAGGACAGGCAAAACCCAAGGAGAAGTGTTGGGTCAGATGAAACCCTTTGACTACAAATCCTCTAACTGTATCTTGAGCTCCTGCAACTCAGGTGTAGCCATCCTATAAAAATCAATGTACACTGGTGCCTCTCCTCGCACATGCTCAATAGATAAATCCACCTCTCACTCCAGAGGTAGACCTGAAAAGTCGTCTGGGAAGACATCCCTGAAACGATCAACTACTGGAGGGAAAAACTTCTGACAAGTCCCCTAATCATCCAGATATAAACTCGTAATCTAGGTTGTCACTCCACCTCTCCCACAATGCTCAGGTCCAGCTTAGCTCACCTAGACATCACAGTCTCCCTTGTATAGAAACTCTCCACCCTCTGGTGATGTGAAACTCACTCTGCGGTGATAGCAGTCCACAAAGGCATGAAGGGGTACCAACTAGTCCATCCGGAGAATGAAATCATAGTTCTTCATCTCCAAGACATAGAGGTCCCATAGGAAGTGACACCCACCAACCTCTTGGGGGAAATCCCTGTACTAATTCTCACCAGCCGTTCTAGTCCCCAACGGAGTTTCTAGCATCATAACATCAGAAGAAAAAGAATCAGAGAGCCCAAGACTCTCCACAACTGGCACAGATACAAATCTATGTCTATCCCCCATATCGAAAAATACTGAAGACAAAACAGAATCTACTAGAATAGTACCTATGACAGTAGAAGGTCTAATATCCTACCCTTGTTGGGTCTACTGCACTACATATTCCTACCAAGTGTCATGGCCTTGCGACACAACATGGCTACCCCGTGATGTCCTACCCTGCTGCCTCTTAGATCCTGGTGTCAAACAACCACGGCCAAGACCACCATCTCTGCCTGCACGCCCTGAACTATTCCAGTTTCCTGACTGGTAAGAAACTGAGGGTCCTGCTCTCACACATGAGGTCTGCACAGAACCCCTCTCACTAGACACTAGTGGGAACACCCTGCAGAAACGCTGAAGATGACCCATCCTGCCGTAATCTCAGCACTCCATTGTGTCACGTGGACACTGCGGTCTCTTTTTCCCCTATTTACCACACTTGTAGCACATAACATGGCCACCTGAAGTATTCCTATGGATAGAACTGCCACTGTGAGAGAAATCCATTTTAATCATCCTCTTACTAGTAGAAATAGTACCAGAAAATGGTGTCGAACCATCCTGGCCCACACCAATAGCTTCCTGCGGGTTCTGGTCAGTAATCAGTGCCTGTTTCAGAATAGCATGCACTTTAGGCAACCTGGAAACATTCACCAGTGCTCGGATTTCATATCGAAGAACATCCTCTAAGCGTCTGGCCCTCAACGTCTCATCACCCACCAGAATGGATGCAAAACACTACTACTTGGTGAAGCGAGCAGAATAATACATCATTGACATGGAGTCTTGTTGCAGATTCATGAAATCTCGAGCTCGATCTACCCTCAGTGTCTCTCTGAAGAAGAATTCATAGAAATATTCCTGAAAATCATTCCACTCCATGTCACGGTGATGCTCAGACTAGGTGGTTACAACCCACCACCTCATGGAAGAACCGTGCAGTATATAAGTAGTGAACTTGACCGTACACCCTGTAGGAGTCTCTAGATGCTCGAAAATAGTCTGCAGTGAATCCATCCATGAATCTGTAGCCTATGGTCTGCCATCCCTTAAAAAAGTAGGAGGATGCTACTGCTGGAATATATGCGTCAGCTCCACCATAGATGTGGTTGCCTGCAGTATTCCCTGGAAGGTCTGCATGAACCGCATGAAACCATCACAAAACTGCGCCTCCGCGCCTATGTCTGGTATAATGGATGGCATCACATCTGGCACTGCAGGATGAACAACTGGTAGCCCATGGACTACCATCTCATGAGTATAATCATCGCCACTCTCATAGCGAAAAACTCGCGGTTGTCTCGGCAGCATGACTCTACAAGGTCAAACACACATCTTAGATCAAGATTATCAATGACCGAAAATGAGGAGATCAAGAAGGATACAGGAGAAAGAAAGAATTCAAGATTTACAAAACTTGACTATACGGCATGTATAAATAGTACATGGTGTTTTGTCTCAATCCATTCACATGGGAGTGTACTAAAGCTAAAACTAGTCATGTATCACCCCAAACACACGACATGTTGTCCACACACACGGCGTGTACTTGAATCCTTATTCCCTGCATGAGTACCTCTACACGGTTTAGCCACACAGCTCTCCTTTAAACAAAACTACATGGCATGTCATAGAGAGACACGGCGTGTATGGATTAATTTCCAACTGCCCGTGTTGTTAGTGACATGACTGACCACTCAGATGACACTACACGGTGTGTTACACCCACACACGACATGTACACAACTCTGTCTTCCCAGCCACATGGCCAGGTCCACACGATCTTCCCCTAGTCAAAACTATATGGCGGGTCCCATAGGTACATGGTGTGTTCAAGAAGAGGTAACATTGACCCGTGTTTGTTAGTGACATGGACGGGTACATGAGTTAGACTACACGACATGTTCAAGGTAGACACGGTGTGTATGTCTTATGGATTCTTTCATCCGTGTTGTTAGTTACACGGGCAGACACTGGGTCAACACTACACTGCGTGCACAATAGGTACACGAAATGTTTTTTCCAAGCCATTTTCTACCCCATGTCCCCGTCCACACGGTCTATGACACTGAAAAATACGGCAGAACATGTAATGAGGGTACACGGTGTGTACTCAAAAAGTTTTCATTTCTTCCCAAATAGAAGACCACACGGCGTGTGTCCATAAAACTACACAGCGTGTATGCTGGGTTTTCACGATAGTAAGCCTTAAAAACTACTCAGGAACCCATAAAATCAGTAAAACAAACATCTAAGTGCCAAATTCTGATCCGTGAGGGCCCATACTACCCACAAATCAATGTTTGGCATCTTATGCATGTTATAACAAGGTAAACTCGTTAATGATCCTCCAATTCCGGTTGTTGAGGGCCCATAATCCCCAAAAACAAATGTTTGGCATTAATTATTTCAACAACCGCACAAAACAATGCCCAATCAAATAGAAGGTATTTATCAAAGCAGCTCTCACAACAACATGCTTTTCTAGCCCAACAACTATCACAACAACATGAAATTTATAATGCACCTACATGGCATGGAAAGAATGTATGACATGTGATTTATATCATATACCTAAATGATGCATGAGATGGCATAGCCTCATCTCATCAGGTTGCAACTAAATAGAGCCCATGTATAAAATATAAACAGCTCAATCACAAGTGTGTCACCCAACGGTGAAAATCAAACATCTAGAAAAATGAAACACCCGTAATAATTGCAATAACGGGGTAGATTGGATTTTCCCTGTACATGGGTTAGCTACTCCCAGAAACAGCTTATTACCAACTACCATTTCCGTCCTATCCATGACTAAGGCTACAAACAGTATGTCAATGAAAATAACCCCTTTGATACCACTTTGTAACATCTTGGATTTGGGTGCCATGCCATAGGTGCCCTGAACCCGGTTGGTCACATGACCACAACAACATTTCCCCGAATGCCAGAGGTTGTCGACTAGCAGCGAGGACCCATGTCTGATAGTATGGAAACTATTCCCTCATTTGTCAAAGTGTAACGCAGCAGAAAAGATAAATAACATACAACATGCAACAGCGGAAGGAGTAACCAACATACAACTGAATTAAAAGCGAAACAGCAGTCATATATATAGAGATGTAGCATGTCACAAATTCTAGGAAAACAGCTAGAACAGAATACACTGCAATATAATACAATACAGCTCAAAGTAATAGGTACAGCTAACAAAACAAAACAGTGCAACAGGAACTCAGCAGCATCATGAGCCTATGCTCTATCCCATGCTCTCCTACTCCTCTGCAACAATCATGTACCTATGAAGGGTACCTTTCCCCTATCGACCCCTGCAACAATATAGTCTTTTTAGGCTGAAGACATGACCCAATCATGGTGTGAGAAATAAATCCTAATAGGCAACCACCAAAGGCCAGTTCCCAACTGTCAGTGAAAATGTGAAACAACAGTGTGCAGTAGTAAATGCAATAAACTAAGCAGTACTCAAAAGTAACTAACATTGCCAGTTATATTGCCATTTTTAATATTAATTTAACCATTCCAAGCCTATTCTTTAACTTGACAGGTACAATATATGAAAATCACCATGGTGAACATTCATGATAACACTGTCCTCAGACATTCAAACCTTACCCTTAGGTAAGAAGAGTCGAAACCCACAGGTGTCTACCCACATGTAGAATGAATATCGCCCACTTGCGCACGAGGTGTCGCCCAGAGACACAGAATCTATTTCCCACAGGCAAAGGAACTACTGCCCACAGGCATGAGAAATGTTGCTCGTAGGCCAAATGAGACAATTTCCTCGGGCTATACAAGTAACCGGGATGAGCCCATTATATAATCAAGAAATTATATACAATTACTCTCAAGGAAGTTTTAAAGCATCATTAATTTTATGGTATACCCTCGGATAACCTGGCCAAATTGCTAAACCGAAGAACGCACCCCAGGGGTGGTCTTGGATCCAATCCGTGATCCCAAACAATAGTTATACATATTCTTAAAACTACCTATGAAATTCTAGGTATTTGATATTGCAAGGCCTCCGCCATAAGACACCCCAGATATGGTCGTGTAGCACAGTGGTACATAAAACACACAACAGTTGGAATTAAAACACCAGACCACCTACCTCGATAGCCCCAGATCGGTATATGTGAATGACGCCCCCTGAAACAAACAAGAACGGAGCAGATCTGAGATGAAATAATCCAGTTCAAACTAAAATAACTTTACCTCGGGAAAGAATTGTTAATAAAGGCTCTAGGAGAAGGAAGCGCTTACCTGTGTGGTTCCAAAGAGATCGGCGGGTACGGAATCTGGTTTCCGTTGTGCGGTCGGGAGATCCACCAAGCTTCAGCCGTCTCTCATGATCTCCTTCGGCATTCTAAGCTTCCTACGTGAATAGAAGAGGCTACTTCCCATTTTAAGTGAATGAAACAAACCACACGGCGTGTACTCTCAAGTACACAGTGTGTACTTTTCATCATTTAACTGTTCCTCTAGGGGCTGCTTTTCACCGACGAACTGTTCACTTGCTGACATGAGTACACGGTGTGTACTTGATTTATTTATATTTTTTTGATTTATTTAATTCCATATCTCATTTTTATTTCATCTTTAGGGGAAAATATTATTCAAAATTATATTACATTTGAAACATTATTTATCCATGCGGTGGGTTGGAAAAAAGGACCCAAGATTGATTTTAAAAGAATGTGGGTTTTCAAGAATGGGATAGGTGTGTCATATATATAGAAAAATAATTATAAAAATAAGGTCATGGATTTTAAGTAGATTCATCCATGGTTTTTTTTACAAAACATGGTTTGTGTTCTGTCGATTTAATGATAATAGTTCGGCACCTTTTTCCAACCTTCATGTATGTAGGAAAAATATGGATGAATCCTAGGAGAGTAACATATATCTTTGGGAGGATACCTTAATTCCTTATATTCAAGGGTTTATCCTTTCTAAGTGACTGAGTTTACTAGGATTTAAAAGTCACATATATCAGCAGGTGTTCCTTTTTGTGTCTTATCTGTTTAATTTTGTACACACTCACATCGTGGATTACCCACATTGGTGTATTTTATATTATATTATGTAAGTGTATATTGATATGATCATCTTCACACTTTATCATGATGTCGAAATTAATACTTTAAAACCATTAAATTTATCTCTTTATGCCATTAGAAATGTGATGTGTCATATTGCTCCATTTCATTGATTAATGAATTATTTTTAATGTAATGACCTCTTTTTTGAAAGAAAATCAATGTATTATTTTTATATATATCATTATTTCTACTAAAACTATTTATGAAATCATTTGTTAACAATAACTACTAAATGTATACGGAAAAAATTTTATAGATTCATAGTGGTATCCTTCTAGGATCTTGATATCACATCCTATATTTTCCTATCGGTGAATTAGACATGGTTTTGTAGGATAAAAGTAAAGATAAGAGAATCATGTTGGTGATGATTCTCCAATATTAATTTTTCCTTCTTAGTGGGCTGGTATGGTCAGGAATTTTTCCAATGAAGACGTACCTAGTGGTTTTTACAGGCAATATGTTCTTTATCTTCTAGTTTTTTTCATTAGATCATGTTAACTTGATGTTGGATATGACTATTATGGTTTTTCAAAAAGATATATGATATTTTATGGATATTAGATTTATTAAAATATTTTTTATATTATATAATATGCCTTTTTAAGGTGAATTAATTCACAAATTTCTTTACCTGATACCAAACTGATTTTTTAGCCCATCGTGATTTTGAACACACTTTGGACCCTATCGGATGAAAATTCGGGTGATGTTTAAGGTTGACTAAGGTTGGTCGATTATAGTATAAAATGTAATTGATATGAATGAGGATCTGAATTAGTTTATTAAGACATTTAATTTTTTATATAGTAGACTCAAATGATTTAGTGGAAATATAGAACTACGGTAAGGGTTTCATTGACCCAATTAAATTTACTAATATATATTTCTTATTTTACAGAATGTTTTCCATGAAATGATTTATATATTGAGTCCTTACCATTTTTTACCATTAACCTCTAAATATTCATGGTATTTGTTTTTTATTTTTATATCATACCCTTCTAGGGATTTTAATTAGAAAGAATCAAATGTCATAAAGGGTTTATCTACTCAATTTCTGAAATAGTGGGAGATAGTCTTTCTTACATCAATATATTTTTCTATATTTCTTGGATACTTTCATTCCCCTATTTTATATAAAATTTCATAATGTTCATTGTGGAAATTAATTCTCATCAATAATAATGACTTGTTTTATGAACATTTTTCTGAAATTAAAGTATAAAATTTGTAATAATTACTCCATTTAAACCGATATATGTTTTCTTATGTGTTAATATTTTTCTTAATGATAATGCATGGGATTTTTTTGAAAAAAAATATATATTTATACATGGAATCATCTTATTTATCAACATGACTTTTAAGAGAAAGATTTTATTCCCCTATTTTCGATGTGGGTTTTTATTAATGTTGCTTCGAAATTTTAAATGGTTTTTCTGTATCATAGATATATTTCTTCTTTATATTCAATGTTTTATTTATAAAATATTTCTAACATTTTCAAGGCTTTATTATTGGATATTTTTAAAATAAAAGTTTCTTAATATATCTAAATTATTTTCATTCCATACTTTATAAAAATGTGTATTCAAAAGAATGTAATAACATTATTACTTTTTTTATTTTTTATAAAAATAAAAACATTTAAAAATAATTTTTTTTAAATAGATTTCTCATATTTTTGAATATTTATTCCCATGTTTCCTGGTTTATACAATTAATTTTTTTTACCATTGTTTTAAAAGTATTATTTAAATGTTTTTCAACAAAAAGGGTAATTTCCATCATTATTTTCAAAGTAAAACCATTAATTTATTCCAAATAAATTCGTCAAATACTAATGTATTCTTCAACAATGGTTTTAATAATAATAAACATTAAATGAATATAATATAAATTATTCATATTCTCCAATAACATGCATAATAATCTTCAATTTATAAAAATAATGTTTTTCCAATGCCTTCCTGATGTGAATACCGTATTTACAGTTTCATTGATTAAAGGGTTCTCACATAGATGAAACACATCAATTGTTAGGTGAAATTAAGAAATTAAATGTATACACAATAGGTATATGGTGTAAATATCATATTTATTGTTATATTCATTGAATAGTGTTTCCCTAGAAATTTACATGATTCCATTGGATACCTATTTAATTTATATGTGTTTATAATGTCATGATTAATGATGGATTTTTGAATGATCCATTATGTGAATAAATTTTGAAAACTATATGAAAATCATTTTATTTCAAGTTATGAATTATCATATGATGAAAGATTGATATCATGTGGCACACATATAAATGAATGCATGATAGGTAGGGTTATATATCACAATATAATTCATTGGTTAATGATTTATATCACATTAGATAATGATAAATAGATATAATTGGATTATTTTACAATATAAATGGTTGTACATTCATGGATTTATTAAAAAAACTTTATTATGATTATTTTTGTGCCTTGTTTTTATGATTATTAGTATGAATAAGTTATAATCTCATGGCTCAAGTATAATGACTAATGTTGTATACTATGATGACTAATTTATTATGTTATCCCATATCTTATTCCATGAATCATGTCTATTGACCTAGACATTATTGGGTATGATTTTCTTATGTATCACAATCATACAAATATGACCATCTTATGATCAATTGGGATATTTGATTATCATCTCTTATGTTTATCATTATTGATAATATGATCATAACACTTTATTATATTTCAATTTCATTATTTTAAAAAGATAAGAAAATAATTAAATGTATTGAAAAAATATTATACAGAGAATTAGCAGGATATGTTGAAGACTTTTCATGAATTGTGAACTTTTTTTAAAAAGCATCATACATACCATTAGTTGAATTAACCACGGGATTTTAAAATTGTTTTTGCATAATATTTATTAAAAAATGTAATCCTAAAATATCATGGGAAGGTATCACAACAAAATAAATGATTTTAATTAATATAATTAATATGGTCCCATATTTAGAGAATCACACAGTCCTCCTCAACATGATTTTGTTTGAGATTGCCTTGTTAATTCACCAAGATTATAATTTGGATTCTCACATATGAATTATTCGTAATTATATCTTCTAAATGGACATATAGTCTTCAAATTATGTAAATATATAGTGTTCCTTAGTGGGAGGGTTTTTTGGTTCTCCCTCACAGTCCATTAAAACTTCTTTTTCCTCACCATGATTCTCAAGATATAAATATTGGTGATGATAGATACAATGATCTTCCCAAGGGAGTTGAGGGTGTTGAGGTTAGATTTTCATTGAGTATGACTTTGGTTTTTCCCATTGGGCTTCTATTTTAGTTTGGCATACATCGAAAGTTCATTGATTCTATTATCCCAACTGGTTTTCTACATTTTTCCTTGTTAGTGAGGACCTTTGGCCTTACTCCGCTACTAGAAGTCCCCAGACAAGAAATCAACCATCCACCGATAGTATTGAGAGGTAGGGTCACTATGTTCATTTATAAAACTAGGTGTAAATTTTATGATTTTTCAAAACAATATACTATTAAATAAGGTTTTACTTTTTTTACATTACCATAATATAATTTATGATATTGAAAGAAAATAGAATTGGTTCCTTTGTGAACTGGGAGTTTTTAGTCGAAGAGATTATTTCTAATCAGTTCACTCATATTATTTTCCTTTAACCCAATTACCAATCATAGTTGGTACCATGATTTTTTATTCATCTTAACGTGGAGAAATTCACACATGGATTCTGGGTACATGACCAAATTCTTCTATTCTTTTAAAATAAGAATATATATATATATATATATATCATTTAGGATTCATCTTTACATATCATAGTCATTGTTAGATGTAGTCCTCATGGGTAATTTATATCCATTGTGTTTCTTACATGTTAATTATTGAAATATAGGGATTATGGTTGTCTCTTTCAAAATTGGACTTTGAGGATTGTGTTTGGTTCATATGTAGGGATTTCAATCAAATCATACATAAAGAGGGTATGAAATGTGGGGTTAGTTAACTTTTAGGATACATGAATTATTTTAAGTCTTCCCTTATTGGGAATCACCTTTTGGATATTGGGTTTTCCCATGGTCACCTCATATAATGTAATGAAAAAAGTTGTAATGAGAAGACCTAGAGTAGTCTAGACAATTTCCAAATAACCAATCAAGAGACCTATTATATTTTTAAGACATATGTATCCCACTAGGATCTTCCTCTCTCCAATCAATCCACTCATATTAAACAAATGAACTCTGAAATAGAGGGTATTCAGTGCATAGTTTTATCTATGAAATGGACCCAAGATGAAGGTATCATGAGGACGGTGCCATGATAATAGTGTTTACTCATGAAGGGAGATGAATAGATAGTAAAATGAAATAAACTAAGATATCTATGAGGAGATATTATGGAATCAGAGTGCAGTTATCTGAACCTTTAGAAAAAACTAAATTATCTAAAATATGAAATTATTTATCTCAAATTAGTATTAAATGAAAGATATGATAGGGATGGCTAGGATATATTGCCTATAAATAAAAGGCGTTAGGTAGAGGTGTTGTTAGAGGAAGATAAGGTTACCCAAGGAAATTATATATTCATGGAGCTAAAATATGCACTCATAATACTTCATTTTTTCATTCATATATTAACTTTTGAATGTAACTAGGAAATATTATCTTAAAATTTAATAATGGTGATTTCACATATGAGGTGGATATTATAAGGTAACTAATTGTAACTTTATTATCATAATTACATACAGGTCCATGGAATGGATTTATTCTATGATTACAAAAATATTAGATGAATCTTTCATGAGTCATATCCAATGGTAGATTAACAAGAACTAGAATACTTTCTTTTTAGATTCCCCTATGGAATTGGAAATTAATGGAGTCATAATAGACCTCAACCAAGATAATCCCTTAGTTTTTTGTGGTATTAAGGATTCTATTTACATTGTAGTATGAGATACCATCATTTGTGAGGTGGTACTTATAGTAAATGGCTATTTTTTGGACTCATACTCCTGAAAGAAAATTGTTCTTCTACTGTTTCGCTTATTACCAATGTTGACAACTCATGATACTTTAATAAATATTGACCAATATGTGTTTGAAACATCTCTGCAAATTTTAATTCAAAAAATATGAATGAAATGCTCACTTAATTTCTTCCCAGTATTATTTTCTTGAAAGAGCATGATCTTGTGAAGGGGTTAATTATTTACAGTTTAATATTTATATCTAAATAGATTCTAATTGATCTTAATCATACATCAATTTTCACCAAAATTATGGTCATGATTTAGTTGGATAAAGCTTAATAAAAAATTAAAGTGACTATTATTATGAAATTTATTGGACAATATGGTGTTATTTGAGTGTTTGTGTGTGACTAGTTCTTTTGGTGTAACAACTCTCCATGGTACTCGATTTATTGATGGATGGAATTTTAGTTTGTTCAAATAAACTCATGGCCTTTATTAATATATTGTCTCTGAGTCTATTTATTATGGATTAATATGTTCTTAGTTTGAAAGTTTTCTATGTCATTGATAATGGTGGAGTAATCCCTCTAGAGGTAAGTTCAGTTTCAATGGTATATCACATTTGTTATTTACTGATGACATGTAAGTTTTCCTAAAGTGTATAAACCATATCATTTATTATTTATTAAAAATTGTCAATATTTACTGTGTGTGGTGTGGGAAAAACATTACGAGGAAAAATTTTACACATTTTTTTGACATTAGTTTTTTGAAAAATGCACATCGATATTTAAAATATAGATTGTATTTCGTTAGGGGTCCTTTTTAATGATTTATCTTAATGGTATATTGGACATTTTTGGGATTTAGGATCATAATTTGGATGATTTCTTGGAGGAAATCATTAGGAATATCACTAATTGTAAGACTTGATTACTAACATATGGGATACGATCAGTCTTATCACCTCAAAACATTTTTATTATTTTACAAATAAAATCACATTATGAAAAATTGAAAATTGTACAAATCAGACCAAAAAACAAACAAATGAGGCAACATTCCCAAGGGGATCACCATTGAAGGCACGTGAAAACCATTTTGAGGGAAAATGGAGAAACCGTACAAAAACATGAAACCACAGAAATCAAGAAATAAATCCACATAGGATCCAAATGTAGAACCACACTGTCCACATAAGAGCCTGCGAAGGAGGAAGGCCAATGGAGATGGCTTTATTGGCATAGCTCTCGAATGAGGAACCACAAGAGTGTCTGGATACCATTGAAAAATGATTGAACTTTTGAGGAGAGTACATTTTTGGCACCAAGAATTCATGAATATACCATACTCATCTATGTACTAGTTCTAGGAAAATGTAGATGACGCTATGAAAACATTTTGACTCAAATGACAAACAATCCAAACAAAGTGATCATTCTAGGAAAAACTGAAAGCCTTGCTCCATGGAATGAAAACCACAAATTTGAAAACCATTACAGAAGAAACACACTCCACAAAAATCACAAAGGGGGCCTTCGAATGAGACTTTTAAATATTCCCACACGAAGGGTATCAGAGAAATGGGAGATGTGACAAGAGAATAGTGGACCGAACCCGGGAAAAATTGAGAATGAAAATCAGTCTGCATTGGGTCCAAATTCAAGAACCATGAAATAAAAAACTGTTAGAGGTTGAAAAATGTTGGATACGTTTACCGAATAGCTAGTAGGAAACCCGTGAAGAGCAACTGCCTAGAAATAGGAACAAAGAATAATTCCATCAGAGACGGATCAATAGCCAGCAACGTCGAAGTGAGCACTCAAGAAAAGGACTTACAACTAGATTCACCATAGAAGGTCGAACGACAGTGGGTGAATCAACATATCATTAATCTATGATATCGTGGGGCAGCCTAGATGAACACTTCACCATCATAGCAACATCGCTCGGCCTGACCCATAGAAGTTCCATGCCAAGGAGTAAGAGTGGGATAAATGGTGAGATGGTCAGAAAAAAACGGTAGCAGGAAACCCTAGCTGTGACATCTCTCTGTCCATGCATATTTTATCAATTATTTTTGTTCCAAATACCATTAAAAATGAAAAAAATACACATAATTACATCTTATGGGACTCCCCAATGAAGTTAGGTTATAATATAATACCAAGATCAGTTATAGATTAACCATGATGAAGGTGGAATCAATGTATGGTGTCTCATATTACACCCATAGCATGAAGGATTTTTTTTCAGATCCAGATTTTAGTGTTCTTTTTGGGAGAATATTATTAATGTTATGTAGAGTATTATCCTATAGAATATTAAAAAATTATATTCTGGTGTTTCTCACCTAGTATTAATCCATTCAGACTATTATTAATTAAAGAATACAGATCATTAGGTGGGGGAATATTAGCATCAGGGATAAAAACTAATCTCGGAACTGTCTCTACTTCGTGCAATTCCCACACCCTAGCATGAACATTGTGATCTGATGAAGTTCCATATATTTCTTTTATTAAACTTATAATTTATTTCAATGTAATACTTACATTTACCAAACTTTTTCATAATATAGGTAAATATGATTTTTTCCATTCCTATATTTGTTCATGTAGCCTCTAGATTTCATAATATCATACAAGAGCAGCATGGCTCTAATCAAAGGGTGAAGGTTTTTTGGTCAAATAATATTCATAAAAAGTATTTTTTTTAAATTTTACATGCCAAACAATGATATATAGACTAATAATATCATCTATCAAACTGTATATGGTTGGTTTTGAAGTGTTATTTTATATCAACCCTAAGGTGAAATCTGATGATCACTTATTAATTGAGAGTGACTGGGTGAGTTTCTTATAGAAATCTATTAGGAGAAGCTTTGGGATCACTATTAAAAAGGGTTCTATTAATTTAATCATCTATTCCTCATTCCTTGATATTGATATTAACTCTCGTATCGTTAGTGATCTGGAAGCTAATTTTGGTAGGCTATAGGGATCTCTAAAAATTATCGAGTGATGTCATGTATCAAGGATGTTGAGTGAGTTTTAGAGGTGTGAGAAAAATTTTCCTCCATTTAATTTAATAAATGTGTTAGTTTTGTAATGACAGTCCATTTATTTTGGAATCTTCATTCAACCACACGTCACAACCTCACTTTTTGAAGGTTATTTTTTCATAGGGAATCAATGTGGCATAGATACATCGTATTCATGGGATGAAGATAAATACAAATTTAACATTAATAAGTGTCATAATTAGAGTTATTGGTTTAATTCATGATATTAATGGCTCAGTGGTGATGTTTTTTAATACTTTCTATGTTGAATTCATCTCTCTCATAGTTGGTATATTCATTCTTCTTAGAGTCCTCCATCTATACAGACATTATAACGACTCCCTTTACAGAATAGAATCATATTTAGAGAATCCTATCATGTTTCTAATTTTTTTACTAACGTATACTTTTTTATTCAATATATATAAAAGGAATATATTAGTATTATCATCCATCAAGTAGTAATTTCTGACACAATGCATTAGGGAAATATGGAATTATATCTCTTAGCCTTTATAATTTTCCTTGTTAACCCCCACCATCTTTTATCTAGAATTTTCCACTTCCTTATGATGTAAATGAATTATATAAGGCAATTCCCTTAGACCTTATCAAGTTAAACCCCTAGGATATTGGCCTCAAATGGTTCTTAGTTCTTAATGGAAATTTATTATCTATTTGTTATGATTATAGATATTTTTTAATCATTTTAAGCATTCATTTTTATATGGAATATATTATTTTGAAAATAATACGATGTAGAAAGTGGTTATGGAATGATACATCACTCCCATTCATTTTATATATAATTTAATTCATATTCTACTATGTGTCTGGATTGGAAAAATATTCTAGGGAAAATATGTAACATTTACTGAGAATTAAACTATGATATATGCTTATGATGTTCCAATATTATGAATTTGACACATTCCATGTTTCTCGTTTATGAATTCCATATACCTGTGATTTTGGTTTCATTATTAAATTGTGAAAGTGAAATTTAAAATGATTCATATACATATATTTATTCAAGATTTAGTTTTATTTAAATTATTCCTTCCCATTGTATGAAATCATATTCAAGATTTTCAATTAAAATGTTGTGTCCTTAATATGAATCAAATATTTGTTTCAAATAATTCAATTATTTATATGGGTTCATTAGATAATTATGTTGATATACTATAATTTAAAAATATTTTATTCAATATCTAAATCTTATTAATATCTTTATAGGTTAAATGTATCATACATTGGTACTTCATTAGAAGGTCATGGAAACTCTCCCATGGATCCCTCATTTATGGTGTAGGTAGTTCTAGGGATAGAACTCCTATCCCCACTTCCCTAGAGGGAGGGGTGGATTTTATTCCATAAATCATCTGATCTCCTTGATTTAGTATGTTTACCCTTTCATCAACCCTAACATATCCCTAGTTTTGATGAATGCGATGTTTTCCCCGAACCTCAATCATGGAAATACGATGATCTTTTTCATCTAATCTATCCCCCAGATTTCACACAAGATTATGTGTTGTATGATTTTTCATTAGGGTCTTGTTTCATAAAATATAAGACCTTGATGAATTTCATAGACATGTTTTTCTTTGTTACTTTGGTTTTTCATGATTGGGTGATCACTGTGCTTCTTGAATAGTGGCACCTTTTTAATTATTTTTCATCTTCTGATAATATAACTACTTCCTAGGTGAATGATCTACATGTTTCATCATATTTTTCCAAATTTCATTTGTAATTTTATTTTCATCTCAAAATGGACCCCTCTTCCACTAAAATTTGACATTCCATCCCTTTCATATTTCTCTTGTTGTAAAATATTTCTATACTTAGGTCGATCAGTAGCATGGTGGGTAGAGTTATTTTTTAGGATAATCAAACTCGAGGTCTTTTTCACCCCATATCTACTCATATATATATATATATATCAAATTAAATTTTAGAAGAACAACATTGGAGTTCACATGAATTGAGATTGAATGGGGGATCTGATGGATACAAAAGGTTTTCTATGATTTTGTGGTAACCTTCTTCTCATATTATATGTAGATAGGCCACAAGTTTTCAAATACTTGATGTGGGGTAAAGGATGAACCTCCACCTATTATCTTAGTTGATCATGACAGAACCAACGAAACATAAAAAACATAATCTATCCTAAAAGGTCAAATACCATTTAATCATGGTGAAAGGTATATGGACATCTTCTCCAGATTTAGGCATGACTTCAATGGTAACAAACTAGAGGTGCAGGTGTTGGTAGTGGTTGGTTCATTCTCGTCCCTGGCCTCACATTATTTTTATAAGTTTTTTTTAATGCTGGAGGTGAGGTAAATAGTCATGGAGTCAATTCTAGAATTTGATGGTGTGTAACCTCAAGGAAAGGGTCTATGGTAATATGAACAAATCTCATTCAAGCCTTCATTCACAGTTGTATTGAATGAAAAATGAACTTCATAATAGGGTTCTTCCAGACTACTAGATCCCATATGATTGACCTAGGTCCGAAATATTTTAAATCGGTGAATGGAAATAATGTGGATGGTGATCTTGAAGGCTGGAAAAGATTTTTTTCAATATGGAAAAAAATAATATCATCTGAAGGATGCAGGTGGACTCGGATTAGAGTGGCATAGAAACAAAATCTCAACCAACATATACCATGAGAAGGATCTAAATGTGTTATGTAATTTTTTTATATAATAAATAATTGAATGTAAGGTAACATTATTTCTAGAAATTTTCTAGTAAACTTGTTTAAAAAATAATGCCTCAAATATAAAAATAAAATATTCAAAAACACATGGTCACAAGATCATCATATAAACCAAATAAGACCAATACAGGGATAGGTATGGTTAAAATAAAACTAGGATAAGATTTTATCCATTATATTTTCAAGTTAGGTGATCAGGTATCAAATCCTTTTGAAGGGGATGATAAGGATATTGTGATAGGATGGTGGACCTAGTATAGTTGTTGGGAAGGGAGTTAAATAATGTTGTCAAAGTAGAATAATGAAAGAATGGATATGAAAAATAAAATGATTATATGACTATATTTTATTCCAAGGATGTGAAATTGGATAATTCATTCAATATTAGTTTTCTAAGGGAGGAGGGTGATATAATGTTAGAGAATAATATTCATGTGGATTTCAATGGAGAACAAAAATATTGGATTAGGAAATCGGATTTCATCTTAGAATGCAGAATCAATGAGTGGAAAATAAATCTAGATAAGTATATTTAGACATGGAAATTGATTGAATATTACATTGAATACCTTATCAAGGAAGATACTGATATTGGGTAACCACTATCAATTGGAAGGTATATAGGGTGAAAGATTCAACCTCATATAACTTTTTCTATAATAGAATAGTTATTTGTTATATTTTTTGATCTTGAGGCTACTTGAATTGAGTTTTGTTTCTCAAATAACACTTAAAGGTTTTATTTGAAAAAGAAAATACATTACAAGGTGATGGTACTACATTATCATTCCTTTGATAAGGATAGATTCCTTTGTACTGTTAATATCCTATAGTTTTTAAACTATTTAGTGGATATTCACCTTGATATTCATATTATTCCATTTAGTAGGGAAAAATTAAAAATATTCAAATCCATTATTTCTATAAGGATAAGTGTTTATTATATATATGTTCTTATGTAATAGGATTCTGAGGGAACATGATGTATTGTATTGATTAACCAGTCTTTTCATTTGATATATACAATAGACTTATTATATGATAAGTGGGGCCTAGAATTATATTTCTCCATAATGTATAAGTAGGCCATATGATACAAACATAGTATTAAATTTTTTGTATATCTATTAATTTATGTAGGATGTATTGTAAATTTCCCTCAATGTATTGGTTATGATTTCAATAATTAAATATTTAATCATTATGATATAAATTATTTTTATCAATGTGATTATTTATTTTAATTTTCATATCATTTGGGGATATAATAATTTAAACATATCATTTATATTTCAAAATTTTATTATTTATGCAATACAATTTTTTTATATCATGTTCATTACATGTAATAATTTTTGGTATGATTCCCATTACTAGGCATCTAATCTCACCCTTTATATTGTTTCCATATTTCCCTATGAAACCATATGGAATAATATGTGTTACATAAGGATACATAATGCTGAATTAATAATATTTTATTTATTATTGTTAGGTAAAATATATTTCTATCATAATGTAATATCAATATAAATATCATGTCTCTTAAGAATATGTTTCCCTCGGAATCCGGGGATGACTGACTTGATGGGAGGTTCAAACATTCCGATCGGTTTCTAACGGGTTTGTTCATAGAACCGGAAACATCCAATGATTCTACATCCATTCGGACCTAATTTCCAAAGGTCGTTTCTCATTAGTTTGTGGACTGATGAGGCTTAGGAATTTTCATTGGTTGAGTGGATGGGAGGTCGGACTCATCACACCTTTTTGAGGGGAATTATTGTCTACTCTGGGACTCTCTTTATAGATTTAAGTTATGTTCGTGAATCCTTATTACATAACCAAGTATAAAATGAGATTTCCTTTAGATCTGATAATCAATGATTAAATATGTAGGAAATTTAGAGAATATTTTGCATGTATTCGAGGTTCTTCATCGATAGAGAAACATCTGTATTTATTAGAGATTCTTGGTCAATGGTACCTTTCGACACATTTATATAGAAATATCTTGGTCATTATGATGACCATGCTGGTTTTAAAGCCACTCAGTGGGGCACTTGAAGTTTATTCTCATTCAGAAGGACATGGATTATTTTAGAGTTGGGATCGAACCCGTAGACGGGCTACCTACGTATCCTTTGTTTAGAAAAGGAATCATAACCCACGTAATTCGAGTAAGGGAGTATGATGTTTATGATTTATGGCTCAAAGAAAGATGTCACAATTACTTTTACACTCTAAGCTCACATGAGTCATGCTCGGTGTGAGAAACAAGAGGTATTGTTAAAAATTAGACAATTGATCCATGAAATATGCAATCATAAGAAATAATGTGGGGCTTATGTATGTATGACTGCCCAGATAAATGAAGGTTAGGATTTACTTTAGGGAAGAAATCTAGGAACATGGTCCATAAAAATATATGTGCTTCATGGAGATTTTGAATACTCTAACTTGGGGCTTACTCTTGAAAAGGAGGCCCAAATTAGGAGAAGACTTATGATTGGGATTTACTCCTGAAAAGGAATCCCAGATCAAAGGTAAATTAGGACTAGTTAAGAGAAATTAAGACTGGGGATTACTCCTGAGGAGGAAGCCCAAATTAGGGGACTGGGGCTTACATCTGAAGAGGATGCCCATATTTGATACTGTGGCTTACTCCTAAAAAGGAGGCCCAGGTTAAGGGAATTAAGGTTTGGGGCTTACTCCTGAGAAGGATTCCCAAATTAGGGGACTGGGGCTTACTCCTAAAGAGGATGCCCATATTTGAGACTTTAAGAATTGGGGCTTCCTCCTAAGGAGGATGCCCAAGTTAAGAATTATGACTGGGACTTACTCCTGAAAAGGAGGATGCCCAAATTAGAGGAATTATAACTGGGGATTATTCCTGAAAAGGAGACCCAGTTTAAGGATTCTTTCATCTTAAAGGATGAGGTTGAATGAATGAAATATCAATATTTAGTGACATAAAGATGTGTAAATCACTTGGTTTTTAGAGATATTCCATAGAATTCCTTTAAAATAAGGAATTAATATCAAGAAAACATGCCATAAATGGCTTTGAAGAGTGTCTTGAAAACTGAATCTCGAATAGGAAAGGTGGAATGTCTTAAGAGGGGTGAAATGGGCAAGAAGGGCACCCAAAAAGGAAGGGGCGCGCAGGTACTGCGTGGGTGCGCAAGTCCTGGTCGCGCAGGTATGCATGCGCGACACATGGTTTACTTGTACGATGGTTAACCAGTAGGGTAATACTTGAAAAACTCTTGATTAAAGCCTTTAGAATCCTCTTGAGGTTCTTCCAGAAAAGGGGCGCGCAAGTTCTATTCAAGGAGTAAGGCGGCGCGCAAGTCTGGCCCTTTCCCTTAAGGGCTGGCCACTCAGGCGTGCAAGTGTTGATGAGTTTCAACACTTAGGCCTTCCTCCCCCTCTTTAGACCTTTCGTTCTAGGTAAGAAATTAATTTAGAAGTGTTTTGGAAGCTTTGAGAAGATACTAGGGCATCGGGAGCTCAAATCTGAGTTTCTGGAAAAAATCCTCTTCGAATGGGGGGCCCATAGGGTCTATTTATAGGCAGGAGAAGACCCCGGGTGGTTATCACATAGGTCATGCAAGTCACTTGTGCGACTATCATGCATCGCGCAAGTGGACTTTTGCGACCATCGTCGAACTTGCGCGACCATTGTGCAACATTATTCTTGTTCCATGCTTTGTAAATTTTTGATATTTTGTCCAAAGGTTGAATAAATTTGAGTTAAGATAACCCCCTTTTCCAATATTTAGACTCTGTGACGAAAGGAGTGTCAACAAAAGTCCCCCCTCAGAGTTGGATCCAGAGAGAAAAATAGGATTTGAATCTGAGGGAAAAAGGACAAATCATGGGTCTTTGTGGTTATTGGTAGTCTAAAGTCATGTATGTCGGACATAAAAAGGCTAATGATTAAGGTCGAAAAATATATTTGACTGAATGAATTAGAATTGACTCAATTCCTTGAAAATTCATCTGAAAGCATATTACCATACTCAAATATGAGGGAATATATGTAAGATATGACTTAAGAATATTTGAATCTGAGGAATGATATGAAAAAGATCTAAAAAGAATTAGAAGAAGTAGTTTCCAAGAATGAAGTTACCATTATTTAACAAATCCGTTAGGGGGTTGAATTATGTAGGGCCACCTAAGGGCATTGGCTACATAGTTAAATAAAATAGTATCTTTTGGCTAACAAGTCTGTTATGTAGACTGTTTATGCAAGGCCACCTATGGGCACGTGCTGCATAGTCAGGCAAAAGAACGCTCAGAAATTTACTTTCCTAGTGCTAAAATCCAGTGAAAGTTTATGGAGATTCAAATCATCCAAAGTATAGAGTTTTCTGTATGGAAAGATGTACTTGAATATGGAGAAGATATTTCCAAACAAGATTATCGAAGAACTGGATGAATATCACTCCTACAAAGGTCTGACCCAAACGTAGGGAAGGATAATATAAACCATAGACTTGAATACTTTCAGATCATGAAAAAGAATATGGGACAAATATGTTAAGGATGGCTATTTTTGCGGATCCCTACATATTTTCGTTTAAGAAAAATAAAGACAAAAGAGGCATTATTCCCAAGAATGAAGTTACCACTATCCGTTAAACCCGTTAGGGGGTTGAATTATGCAGGGCCACCTAAGGGAATCGATTACATAGTCAAATAATAGTATCTTTTGGCTAAAAAGTTTGTTATCTAGACTGTTTATGCAAGGCCGCCTATGGGCACGTGCTGCATATTCAGGCAAAAGAACTCTCAGAAGTTTGACATTTTGGTAACTAGAAGTCATGAAAAGGGTTATAAGGATCTGAAAATATTTAAGGTTATGATTATGACACATAAAGATGGGTATTTTTCAATGTATACAGAGATACATAGATCAATTCTAACCATAATCATGTTGTGGCTGGGTCCTGAATTGAAATGTTGGACTTCACTACGTATCCCATAATGATGAGAATCAAGACATACGTAGTTCTTAAACTATAGTTTAATGTCGTGTGGTACAAAAGGATTATAGATATAAGTTTAGGGTCATAGATCTTGGACCATTGTATGAAATACACAGTGTGTGTTTTCATGGGGACTTTTCATCCAAGGGATTGAAAATGGAATTTGGGGTTAGGCCCAAAGGCTTGGGGCTAGATTCAAGGGACACTCGAACGTTCCTACGTATCCCATAGGTCTGGGATTCAAGCCCACATAGTTCTAGAAATACCCTTTGTACAAATTTGGTTCGTGCATGTGAAGGGTGAAAGGGGACATTAGTGCAATGATGGTTTAACCCAAGATAAAAGGTTCGGGCATTTCCATGTATGCATGTAGTCTTTGAAATGAAACATGATTGAAAAATCAATGAAAATAATGTTTCCCTATCAGGTGAGGGTATCAAAGAAATTTGTAGTTTATTGTCATACTGGACAAAAGTGTTGTATAGGATAACGTCGTATAACAAGGACGAAAGTGAACCAATGTAAAGACATTGATTCTAAGGGCGGTTTCATGAATTAACATCGTATGAGATGGAGATGAACCCACGTGAAGAGATTGGTTTTGGGCATGAACCTTGGGAGGTTTCCTGCATACCCGACCTAGAAGGAAAGGATCAAAGTCCATGTAGTTCAATTAAAGAATGAATTAAAGATCAAGTTGTTCTTGGGGACAATGACTGAACAAAATGATGTTGGGACTTACACATGGTTAGCGGCCTAGAGAGAGTGTTATGGTTGAGGTTTGCTCTAAGCTCACGTGATTCATACTCGGTGTGAGAAACAAGAGGTAACAACAACCTTAACGATGCATAGTTTAATGTCATGTAGGACATATAAAGGGACTATGCAGTTTAAAGTCTTGTAGTTAGGACTATTGGTACTGCACAGTTTAGTGTCATATAGCAGGGACAAAATACAGTTTAATGTCATGTAGGACGTATCATAAACATTATGTATAGTTTAGAGTCATGTAGTTAGGACGATGGGGACAATAGAGTTTAACGTCATGTTGGACGAAAGGGGGACTATGCAGTTTAATGTCATGCTGGGAGGACAAAAGAGTACACCATTTAATGTCATGTTGGACGCATTAAGGACTTTTTCATAGTTTAACGTCATGTTGGACGAAAAAGGGATGATACAGTTTAGCATCATGTTGGAGGAAAGTGTGAATAGTTTAAGGTCATATGCATGGACCATGGATGGTGCAGTTTAATGTCATGCGGGACGGTGGTGTAGTTTAAGGTCATACATGACCTTTGATGATTATATAGTTTAACGTCATTCCGGACATAAGGTACTTTTATACAGTTTAGCTTCATGTATTTAGGACGTCACAGATTAACATCTTGTTGGACGTAAGGGACTTGGAAATAGTTTAGGGTCATATGCATGGACCGTTGATGATGCAGTTCAAGGTCATACAAGACCTAGTTGCAGTTTAAGGTCATACTTGACCATTTAGGGAACTTTTTCACAGTTTAACGTTGTGTGGGACTAAAGTACAAATAGTTTGAGGTCACATGTATGGACCGTTGCTGTATAGTTTAACGTCATATAGCAAGGACAACAAAAGTACAAATAGTTTAAGGTCATATGTATGGACCGCTGTTGTATAGTTTAACATAATATTACAAGGACGATGAAAGTAAAAATATTTTAAGGTATTATGTATGGACTGTTGTTGTATAGTTTAACGTCATATAGAAAGGAAGAAAAAGGTACTTTCTAGTTTATACAAAATACTTCTTAAAAAATCTGGCATTGGTTGGAGTTGTGATGAGTTCTCCATCCATTGAGATTAATGAATAAGCTCCATTGGAGTAGACCCTATGTATTGAATAAGGTCCTTCCCATTTTGGCTCAAGCTTGGGAGGTTCCATTCCTAGTATCATTGGAGTTCTGATAACTAATACCAATTCTCCCTGAGTGAATGAACGAAGACGAACTTTTTTGTTAAAATCTCGTGCTATTCGATTCTTATAGACTTCCAGGTGGTGCAAAGTGCACAATATTTTCTCATCTAACCGTTCCAATTCATTCAATCGCTTTTGATATTGTTCATCTGTAGATGATTGATAACAATTGGAAACTCTGAGCGAGGGTAGTTGAACTTCAATGGGCAAGACGACTTCCATTCCATATACCAATGAATATGGAGTTGAACGAGTTGTAGTGTGGGTGGTAGTCCGATAAGCCCATAAAGCATGAAAGAGTTTATCAGGCCATGACCTCTTATCTTTATCCACCATCTTTTGTAGTATATTTGAAAGAGTCTTGTTAAAGGCTTCTATCTGTCCGTTGTCCACTGCATGATACTGAGATGAATGGTTGGATTTGATGTTGTATTCTTGATACAACTTCTTTACCTCAGATGAACAGAAATTGGTGCCATTGTCCGTCAATATGGAATGAGGGACACCAAATCTGGTAATGATGTTAGACTTTATGAAGATAACAACGCATTTAGAACTGACTTCCTTGAGAGGTATTGCCTCTGCCCATTTGGAAAAGAAGCCAGTAGCAGTAAGAATGTACTTAAACTGCTTGGTCGTAGCTGAAGGGTAAGGTCCCACCACATCCATTCCCCATGTGGAAAATGGCCATGAGTATTTAGTTGTATGAATAAACACTACAGGTTGATTAATGAAGTTGTCATGTACTTGGCATGAATGACAATTCTTTGTGAAATCGACACAATCCTGTATCATTGAAGGCCAAAAGTATCCAAGCCGTCGAATCTGATCAGACAGTCTATGTCCAGACTGGTGGGCACCACAGACTCCTGCATGTACTTCTTTCATGACAGCCATTGTCTCTTCACCATCAATGCATCTGAAGAGAACTCCATCAAAACCACGTTTGTAGAGAATTTTATCTAGGTGACCTGGGCTATCATAAAGAGTAAAATTAACCACACATTTCCGGATTTGTTCTTTCTCATCTCTATCAGGTGGAAATGTTCCATTTTAAAGGTATTCCTTGATAGGTGACATCCATCCTATAGTATGACCATACGGTTCAGGAATGGGACAAGTTTCATTAATTTCCTCTGTTCTTATTCGAACATAAGGTGAAATTGCATGACGGTGGGCAATACTGATGGTTGTATCGTCCTGATTTGGATCTTCTAGAGCTGTGGGTATATTAGCCATTACATCAGCATGAGCATTGTGTGATCTTGGGACATAAGAAAATGTCGGTTCCAAAGGGAATTTCGCTATTAACTCTCTGACATAATAATACAAAGGGATTAGTTCTTCTTTTCTAATGGCATAATCCCCATTGACTTGTTTGATTACTAGGTCTAAATCACCTTTTACCTTTAAGTGATTCACTTGTGCTTGAAGTGCTAATTCCAAACCTACGATGAGATCTTGGTATTCTGCTTCATTATTGGTACCACCTTCCCACAATAAGAAGGAATAAGTTAACACTACCTTTTTTGGAGAAATGAGCATAATTCCTAATCTAACTTTGTTGAATTTAGGATTTTCCATTTTCCTCCCTGTTGGACTTCTAGAAGAACCATCAAAATACTTTTCCCATTCCTGCGGACTTTCTTGAATAGAGAAGACTTCCTCATCAGGGATTTCAATATTTGAAGACGTGTCTTCTACTGAAGGGTTTTCAGCTAAGAAATCAGCCAGATCTTGGCCCTTTATCTCCTTTTGAGACACATACTAAATGTTGAATTGCTGCAAAATAACTTCCCACCTTTCCAGACATCCTGTAAGCATTGGACGACTTAGGATAAATTTTATCAAGTTATTGCGAGATATCAATTGGACCTCATGATGTTGCAGGTAGTGTCTCAACTCCTTGAACTGCAAAGATTAATGCCAAGTAGCACTTCTCAATACTTGAATACCGGGTTTCTGTTTCAAGCATGGTTCGACTGAGATAGTAGAGACGGTTTTCATTCCTAGCATCATTCTATTGAGCAAGAAAGGCACCCAATGATCGCTCTAGAGCTGTCACATAGAGAATAAGTGGTCTTCCTTCAACAGGTGGCATGAGTACCGGTGGACTCAAGAGGTATTTCTTGAGAATATCGAATGATTCTAGACATTCTTCAGTCCACTGGTAAGTGACTCCCTTCTTCATCAATTTGGTGAAGGGTAAAATTTTTCCTGCTAAATTGGCGATGAAACGCCGAATATAGGCTAAGTGTCCTTGAATTCCTCTTAATTAGTTCAAATTTTGAGGAGGTGACATACCAAGGATTGTCCTGGTCTTCTCAGGATCGACTTCAATACCACGATGGCGTACAAAAAAGTTGAGAAATTTTCATGATGTTACCCCAAAAGCACATTTTAAGGGGTTCATCTTCAAATTATGTTGTCGAAGCATGCAAAATGTGACTTCCAAATCAGCCAAGTGATTAGAACATTGTTTGGATTTAACTACCAAATCATCTACATAGAATTAAACAAAATTCTCTAAGAAGGGTTTGAAGATACGATGCATGGCACGCTGATAAGTTGCACCTGCATTCTTTAAGCTGAAGGGCATTACCCGGTAGAAAAACACACCCTGAGGGGCTCTGAAGGCTGTAGATTCCTCGTCTTCTGGGGACATTTGGATCTTATTATATCTTGAATATCCATCCATGAAGGAAAGTGCTTCATAGCCAGCTGTTGCATCAATTGGAAGTTCTGTAATCGGAACTGGGAAATCATCCTTAGGACAATGCTGATTAAGATCTCTGAAATCGATGAAAACTCTAATTTGTCCGTTCTTTTTCTTTACAGGGAAAATATTAGCCAACCATTTGGGATATTTAAATTCTCTGACGAAGTTAGATTTGATAATCTTATCCACTTCACCTTCAATTTTGGATGCATACGTTGGGTGTGTTCTTCTCGCGGCTTGCTTAAATCCTCGATGTTCTTCAGGTAAACCCAAATAATGAGTAGCAACATCAGGATCAAGCCCGGGAATTTTTGTATAGTTCCAGGAAAATATATCTATATTTTGCTTTAGAAAAGAAATATACATCTCTTTCTCTTCAAGAGTCATGGCTGCAGTGATTAAAGTGGGGCATGGATCTTCTTTTGTACCCAGATTTATTTCTCTGAGTTCATCCACAGTGGTAGAGATACCCTCTTCAAATGCTGGAGGAGCATCTCTGGGATCTTCCTCTTCTTCTTCACCATGTGTTATTTCTTCTGTTTCTACTTGAATAGTAGATGATAAAGTATAATTCTCATGATCCGAAGAGATGTCAAAATTTGCATATCTTGAAGAAGAAGCTTGCATTTTCGACCTGATTGATGATGAAGGGTCTTCATTGGGTAATAAAGAAGAGATGATGGATTGAGAATCGACAACATTGTTCACCTCTGATGTTGATATAACTTCTTCTAGCCCAATTGGCGAAGCATAGACTTTTTGGATTTCAGCATATGAAATGAAGACGTCACCATTTGTGCTTTCATTACTACTTGGTAGATTTCCAATTTCTCCCATGTTGTCTGGCTCGATTGCTGTAATTGACATTATAGATCTTTCCATAAGAGTATTTTGATTTGGGTCTATCTTGTCAATTTGACTGATAGGAAACACATAATCGGTACTCACATGTGTAAATGGATTTACTGGAATTTTTTCCAAACCATATGAAGCATTAACTTTGGTAATCTCCATTGTTATGGATTTCTCCCTTCGCTTCATGTGATAGAATTCCGACTCAATGTATTGAGACTCACATGTATTGAACGGGGCCTTATCACCATATAATGTCCCTACTTGATCATCGAAACAATATTTGACACATTGATGGTATGATGAAGGGATAACCGCATGTTGATATAGCCAGGGTCTTCCAAGAAAGATGTTAAAGGCTGAGTCTTGATCAACATCCATGAAATATGAATTGGATACAAGATCTCCAAACTGAGTTCTGAGTGTAACTTCACCCAGTGGTTCTTGTTCATTTTTATCATATCTAGGTAGCATCATGGTGGAAGGAGATAAATCAGATTCTGTGAGGCCCAATCGACGAAGTGTACGAATGGGCATGAGGTTGACTCCTGAACCATTGTCAATGAAAGCTCTTCCAACATCCACGCCATTGACCTTGACAGACAAGTACAATGGTCTAATATTTCCATGCAGAACATCATCTTCATCTTCATCAGTAAAGGATATTATTTCATGGCATTCTACAGTATTATTCTCTATGTGATAGACTTAAGCTGCAGCCATTTCAGTTTCAAACTCCTGAGGACTTGACAAAGCCTCGATGAGTGCCTCTCGAAGATCTTTTGACAGATTCAGAGCATCCAGAATTGATAACTTGGCTGGTACATGGGCCAAGTGTTTCAATATATCATACTTTTGATCCAGAGGTCTGCGTTTCCCAATAGGAATATGTGGTTTAGTAGATACCTTGGAAGAAGATGCTTTGGAAGTTGATGCATCTTGTATTGGGATAGGAGTTGGAAATATTCTTGGTTTTGGAAGATTAGACTGATTAGATCCATTTACATGATGAGAGGATGAAGATAGAACCTTCAACCGGTCTTCCAAAATAACGGTGCCAGGACTGAATATGCTATTGGTAGAAGAACTTGCTTGTTCTTTCTAAGCTCGCTGAAGGGCTATACCACGAGTTTCTGATGCGTACACAGTTCTAGCCGGGGTAGAATTGGAATAGTGGCTTCTGAAAGATCCAATTCTTCCCCTGTATCCTGAGCCCCTGAAACATCCTCTGATTCCTCTGTTTGATACAGGGAATTCAGGCTCATTGAAATCGAAACTTCGACTGACATATGGATCTGTTAATTTAATCATATTAATAGAACCAAAGATTAACTCTTCGTCTGATGAAGACTCTGCCTGATTAGCCTGTTTAGGTTGTGCCGTTTGGTGGGGCGGTGCCCGTGGCTTTGAAGTATATGGCATGAAGTCCGCCAATGTCAAAGACAACTTAGGCTTTGACACATACTCATCTTCTTATGATTCTTTTTCTTTCTTTGAATCAAGCTGTTTCTTTGAGGACTTTCCCTCTGAAAAAGAGGGTTTTTCCGCAACATTCATGGCAGAAGACATAATTGGTTTCCTTAATTGTGTTCGCAAAATAGCATGAGTTCTATTGATTGTCTTTTTGACCATCCAATATTCATATGTCTGTGCATTTTAACTTTTGACTTCTTTCCATTCACCTTTCTCCTCTGGAACTATAGAAGTGACACATGCTACCTGGGCTGAGGAGCCTTTCAATGTGACTTGTCCCGAGTCGACCATTTTTTGCAGGAGGTATTTGAAGAAAAAAAAACTCCTGGATGGGATGCCCCAACATTTGATGAAAAGGGAAATAATTGGGACGGTCTTCATCTCCTTTTTTGTTTGGCCTCTTGGCTATAGGCAATTGAACCAAATTGTTTTCCAGAGATGAAATGAAATAACCAGGAACTTGTTCATTTCGGAAAGAGTATGTTTTTCTCTTCAAATCCTCAAATTGTTTTTGTCTTTGATCTTTTTGATCATCTGGATGAAAAGGCCTTTGTTGTTGGTGCTCAGAAGGTGGAGCCCTTAGAGAAGATGAAGGTTTTGAGGTAGAAATAGGTACAGGTGATTGTTTAAGCATAACTGTAGTAGTTTCTGCTTTACCCATTCTCCTTCCTAGAGCTGATGGAATTACACGAGATTTAGCCTTAGCCTGTATAAGGGAATCTTCAATCTGCTGAGCGATTAAAGTAAGGTCTCGAAACCCTCCTGTGTATTTCACAGGGATTAACGGCGTGTGTAATTCATCACGTAGATTTTCCACATAGATTGGAAACAATTCTTCTTGAGAGAGTGCTAAACTCAAGGAATATGTTAATCCCATCCATCGAGCAATGAAATTAGAGACCCTTTCATTCTCCCTTTTCTTACAATTTGTAAGATCGAAAACTGTTGTCTTTGGCAAAGTTGAGCTGATCTAAAGGAGGAATTTTTGGCGAAGATCCTCCCATCCGATAATTGACTGAGATTGCAAGATTGTATACCAAACAAAAGCTGGTCCTTGCAAGGTTCGCACGAAGCATCTGAGTTTCACTGCTTCTTGCTGCTACGGAGTTCCCATCATAGGATTGCAAGAAGACACGTAATGCATCAAATGTTGTTCAGGATCGCCCAATCCATTGAAAATAGGGAATACATGGTTCCCAAAACTGGATGCAGTAGATATTGAATCTACCCATTCTGGGTAAACATTATTTTCTGGTTGAACTTGAGCACACTTCCATTCCATAGTTTCTAACCGAGCTGTTAATGACTCAATAGTAGTTATTAACTTTTGAGAAACATCCGGTTGAACTTGGACTTGGGTAGGTGCAATGACTGGAGCTTGGACAGATGTGGTAATTGGTGCTACAACTGATGGTAGCACTTCCAACTGTTGTTGCACTTGACCCGTAGGATTAGACCTGTGAGGGTGTACTGATAGGGGAGGATATTCTTGATCCATCTCAGTAGCTGCAACAAACTGCATTGGCTGACTGACTCCAGCATGCTTAAGAAGAAGACTACTCTGAAGTAGTTTTTCATTCAACCTTCTTAATTCCTTCATTTCTTCCTCTTGTTGTGTAAACCTCTGCTCTAGTGAGAGCTATTGACCTTCTCCGGAGGAAGGATATGTAACCTAGTTCATTCCCTTCCCCATTTTGGATCCTTTTCATAGGGGGGGGAAGTGGGTTACTCGAAGGAATACCTATGTTCTTAGTAATCCTTTGACTTCGTGTATGCACACATTCTTCATTTTTGTCGGCGCGTACATCTTCTTGAGCGAGAACCTCTTCATCTGAGTCCCCTGAGTGAGCCTCATCTGGTGGATTAACATCAACGACATTGATGAAATTGATTGATGCATAACTCATCGCATCCCTTCTATCAGCATTTCTGTGATATTGTCTTCTTCCATGTCTTTGATGAGATATTGCCTTTTGTTGATTCTATCCCACAGGAAATTCTTGACGAACCGTAATTTGAAGGAAATCTATTGATAATTTGGATCTTTGTTCCTCTTGAGGTTTATTCCCCAATTGATAAAAGACCGACTTTATCTGAGGAGGAGATTGATGATTTGAAAAAGTCCCCAGTCCAGCGGATTGGGGCTGTTCCTGCTGTTATCGCTCAACTCCATGAATCCTTTTTGTTGATTCTGAGGGTTGGTTTAAAAGAGTCCCCAGTCTGGCAAGCTGGGGTGGTTCTTTACATGCTATGTCTGAGACTTTCTTGAAAGTCCTCCAGATGTTGTGAACCTTAGTTTGGAAATTAACTAGATACATTAACCTGTATCAGCTTTTATCACCCGGTTCAAAAGACAGTTGGATGATTTCCGACACTTCTGTCACTTGGTGACGTGCTTGCTCCAAACGAGAGGCCTGTTCAATATTCTCGTTTGCTTGGTGCAAGAGTAATTTGACAACTTGTTCTCTATATTCTTGATTTTGAGAGGAACTAGTTGAAGCCTGTTCTTGGGCAAGCTTTTGATTACAAACAAATCCCATTGACTGTGGCCAGCCATGGGCAATAACATTGCATGATACCATTTTCGGTGGGCTTTGCTAACTAGAGAGCACCGTGAAATGCAGTGCTCCATGAACACCCCATCCTCTGACATGAATACCAGATGGGGCATTGGAAATTAACTGACGCAATCTTCTTAGTGTGCCAAAGCATGAACGTTGAAGGGATCTCTGCTGCTTTTCCACCTTCGGATATCGAGAGACTGATAGAGACGCCAAATCAATCTGAAGTTGTAACCCTTCTATTATCTTAAGATGTTTTTCATATTCATAATAAGATAATAATTTCTTTTTCAACTGACAAAGAGTTTTCCATATGTTGAGACGAATATCATGAATTTCATCTTCCATCCACATTTCTGGAATATTATACTGAGAGTCAGCCAGAGGCCAAAACATGACTGGCACTTCACCTTTCTCCAGTTGTTTTCTCATGTTCAGCATTTCCTATTTATAATTTGATAAAGATTATTCTACCTGATTTGACTAGAGTTGGTGTTTACTTGTTGCTTCATTGGATTCAACAGGATTGGTAGAGAAATAATTGATCAAACTAGAAGATGCATGACTTAGGGGTGGTTCAGAGAATGACCTAAACTCTGGGCTATCTTCTGATTGAGAAAGTATTTCACCTACTAGCGATGAAGCTTCAGACATGACTGGTTTTGCATTTGCAAGTTCCTCAAGATAAGAGGGCTTTCTCGGCACTACATTGTCCACTGGAGAATTTTCCGGGCAATGTGAATCACTACTGCGGAGAGGACTTTCGCAGAGAAATTCATCATCATGGGGAGGACCACCATAATGGGTTACAACAAAAGATGAGATCTCTTGATCCTTGGTCTTCTGACCACACAGAGGGTTCCTGTGGCTCTCATCTGAAGATGAAACTTCGAGATCGACCGAATTTTCATGAAGCAAGCCTTCATGAGGAAGTTTCTGTTGAAGAACTTCGGAATTAATGTTCCCACTATTGGGAAATGAGGGAGTAGAATCTTTAATTTCAATAGATAATTGTCTGAGGGCTTCAAGAACTCCAGCATCTAGCAATCCCTTGTTACAGATTGGATCTTGATCTCCTGACTATGTTGGGCGGGTCTTTTTCTTAGATGCCTTCTTACTCACCTTGGAAACCACTTGTTGACGAAAGTGGTTTCTCTGAGAAGGTGCATATTCTTGATCAGGAAAGATGGCCAGGTTAGTCTGACGATCTCTACTCAAATCAGGTGTATGTGCCTGACTTGGTTGTCCGTATGATATGGAGGAGTATTCCCCACAACCCTCTTGGACTGGAACAAATCTGTGTGTCTGTTCCGGAGTGAATTTTTGATGTGTCACTCCACTGGTAGGGATAGATTTTTGTGTCTTTCCCTGAGATTCTGCTGAAGTTGTTATAATATCCCGGTAGGCATCCAGAATATGAGTAGGGATTTACTTCTACTCTTTCACCATTGATAGAATATTCTTGGTGAATTCAGCATCCGGAACGGGAATATATGTCCATTCCGGGTTTGGAGCAGGTGTATGTGTCTGCTCCTGTCCTCCTTTTCCTGTCAGTGAATCCTGACAGTACTCAAGTGTGGGGGTAGAGAGTTGAGTCTGCCTCCTATTTGTTGTTGGGGATTTTCAACTAACTTCCCCGAATGCTACCAAGCGAGACTGTTGGTAGGCTTGATTAATACTAGCAGTTGTATGTGCCTGTTGATTGCACTTCTCCAAACGTGGTTGAAGAGATCCATCATATGTAGTCAGACGAGCCTACTGACGAGCTGATGATGTATAAACAGGTGTATGTTCCTGCCTATAGTACTCTGCCGGAATTTCTTGGTGGGATTGGTGTGATGCTGCCAGACGAGTCTGTTGGACAGCGGAATTAAAACGGGCAGGTGTATGTTCCTGCTCGTTGCTTGCCACCATGTTAGGTTGGTGGACTTATCCGAAGATGGAAGAGATGATAACCTTCTCACTGTTGACCGGATTCCGCCTCTGGTAGTTTTTCTTGATTTATCGGGTTCAAGGAACTTGAGCTGAACGCCTGGAGTCGGTACCCTCATCATGTTGAGGGTGCACATCCGCACGAGTCTGGCGGCGATTGTTGGTGGGAGCCCTCAGGAAGGACTCATGTCTGTTTGAATTAAGGTCCTGAGGGACCTGCTCATTCACCTCCCCAAAATAAGGGAGAGAATGATGATTGCGTTCTGGGGATAACGACCCGAAACGGTTGGAGACAGTAGTCAACACCGCCTACTTCTTGATCACTGTTCATCGTTGTCCGGACGACCGATGTGAGTTATTTACTTGGAGGGATTTTCGGGAAGCCTCCAGAGTTGGGATGGTACCATGTTGACGGTACTCTTTAACCAGTGCGTTTGATACCCAGCGTTGAAGACACAGAGTAGGTGATATCATCCTAAGAGCGGACGACGATCCAACAGGAGTTGCAGTAGTGGCATTTACAACATCAGTATTCACAGGTGTGAACTTGAGAGCAACCATTCTTGAAATGCCAAAGATCTTTGAAAAGAGTGTCTGTTTGATATAACAGACGTAATCAAGATAAATTCAGCCACTACATCTTTTGGATGAGGACATATGTAAATGATTGTTTTTGTTGGCCCTCTCGTTGAGTTTTAAATAGGGGCCTAACAAATGGGTAAAACATTATTTTAACTTGGTTAAGGATTCACGTCAGGTTCACCATTTTTGTTTCCCTCGGAATCCGGGGATGACCGCCTTGATGGGAGGTCCAAACATTCCGATCGGTTTCTAACGGGTTTGTTCGTAGAACAGGAAACATCCAATGATTCCACATCCATTTGGACATACTTTCCAAAGGTAGGTGCTCATTAGTTTGTGGACTGATGAGGCTTAGGAATTTTCATTGGTCTAGAGGATGGGAGGTCGGACTCATCACACCTTTTTGAGGGGAATTATTGTCTACTCCGAGACTCTCTTTATAGATTTAAGTTATGTTCATGAATCCTTATTACATTACCATGTATAAAATGAGCTTTCCTTCATATATGACAATCAATGATTAAATATTTAGGAAATTTAGAGAATATTTTGTATGTATTCTAGGTTATTCATCGATAGAGAATCATATGTATTTATTAGAGATTCTTGGTCAATGGTACCCTTCAACACATTTATATAGAATTCTCTTGGTCATTATGATGACCATGCTGGTATTAACACCACTCAGTGAGGCACTTTAAGTTTATTTTCATTCAGAAGGACATGGATTATTTTAGATTTGGGATCGAACCCATAGACGGGCAACCTACGTATCCTTTGTTTAGAAAAGGAATCAGAACCCACGTAGTTCGAGTAAAGGAGTTTGATGTTTATGATTGATGGCTCAAAGAAGGATGTCACAATTACTTTTACACTCTAAGATCACGTGAGTCATGCTCGGTGTGAGAAACAATAGGTATTGGTAAAAATTAGACAACTTTTCCATGACAGATTCAATCATAAGAAATAATGTGGGGCTTATGTATGTATGACTTCCCAGATAAATGAAGGTTAGGATTTACTTTAGGGAAGAAATCTAGGAACAAGGTCCATAAAGGTATATGTGCTTCATGGAGATTTTGAATACTCTTAACTTGGGCATACTCCTTAGGAATAAGCCCCAATTCTTAAATTTCCCAAATTTGGGCATCATCCTTAGGAGTAAGCCCCAGTCCCCTAATTTGGGCATCCTCCTCAAGAGTAATCCCCAAACCATAATTCCCTTAACCTGGGTCTCCTTTTAAGGAATAATCCCCTGTTATAAGTCCTCTAATTTGGGCATCCTCTTTAGGAGTAAGCCCCATCTCCTCTAATTTGGGCATCCTCCTTTTCAGGAGTAAGTCCCAGTCATAATTCTTAACTTGGGCATCCTCCTTAGGAGTAAGCCCTAATTCTTAAAGTCTCAAATATTGGAATTCTCTTCCGGAGTAATCCCCAGTACCCTAATTTGGGCATCCTCCTCAGGAGTAAGCCCCTGTCTTAATTTCTCTTAACCAGTCCTAATTTACCATTGATCTGGGATTCCTTTTCTGGAGTAAAGCCCAATCATAATTCTTCTCCTAATTTGGGCCTCCTTTTCAGGAGTAAGCCCCAAGTTAGAGTATTCAAAATCTCCATGAATCAAATATACCTTTATGGACCCTGTTCCTGGATTTCTTCCCTAAAGTAAATCCTAACCTTCATTTATCTATGCAGTCATACATACATAAGCCCCACATTATTTCTTATGATTGCATCTTTGATGGCACAATTGTCTAATTTTTACCAATACCTCTTGTTTCTCACACCGAGCATGACTCACGTGAGCTTAGAGTGTAAAATTAATTGTGAGATCATTCTTTGAGCCATCAATCATAAAAATCATACTCCCTTACTTGAACTACATGGGTTCTGATTCCTTTTCTAAACAAAGGATACGTTGGTAGCCCGTCTTCTGGTTCGATCCCAACTCTAAAATAATCCATGTCATTCGGAATGACAACAAACTTCAAGTGCCTCACTGAGGGGATTTAAAACCAGCATGGTAATCATAATGACCAAGAGACTTCTATATAAATTTGTCGAAGGGTACCATTGACCAAGAATCTCTAATAAATACAGATGATTCTCTATCGATGAAGAACCTCGAATACATACAAAAGATTATCTAAATTTCATACATAATTAATCATTGATTGTCAGATCTGAAGGAATGCTCATTTTATACTTGGTAATGTAATAAGGATTCACGAACATAACTTAAATCTATAAAGAGAGTCCCGGAGTAGACAATAATTCCCCTCAAAAAGGTGTGATGAGTCTGACCTCCCATCTTCTCGACCAATGAAAATTCTTAAACCTCATCATTCCACAAACTAATGAGCACCTACCTTTGGAAATTAGGTCCGAATAGATGTGGAATCATTGGATGTTTCCGGTTCTATGAAAAAACCCGTTAGAAACTGATCGGAATGTTTGAACCTCCCATCAAGGCGGTCATCCCCGGATTCCGAGGGAAACAGAATAATATAATGCTTAATCTTGTGTAATATTATCTTATATATTCTATGAAATTACAATAAACAACTACCAACTCTATCTTATTGATATTGGGTTTGTTACACCATTACTAGTCATTTAATATCTCCATGAATTTAATGTTACCATAGATGATCATATACATTATAATGATTTAACTTGTTTATAGGAGCTCTCTGATAATACATTTAATTAATGCTTAAATTTTTATGTGAATTATTTTTTTATAAGCTAATTTTCCATGATATTAAAGCTATCAGTTTTGGGATATGTAATATTTTATATGTTTCAATATAAAATTAATTACTATTATATATGTGATGTATATGTTAATATATGTTGTCTTTGAGAAATTTTTTTTCAATTAAGGAATTGGGATAGATAACAGAGATAACATGGGTTAAACAATATTATTTAACTAGTTATGTACATTAGTATACAGAATTAATTTTCATATATGATTATGGTCATTATTAATTACATAATGGCTTAATTTTTCTTATCCTTTGTAAAATTTTTTATTTTAAGGAATTTTGTAGATCAGAAAGACCACATTTAATACCAATGTTATGGTTAATGTAATGATTTTTTAAATATCATTCCTAATGAAAATGAAAATGAAAATAACATAAAAACCTCATATCAGTACATAAGTATTTTTCCTATTATGTGAATAATTAATTTATTCATGTAATGTGAACATCATAACCTAAGATGATGAAGCTTTCTAATATTTCATTTATAATTTAATAACTACCATGATTCAATTGAACTTCGAAACCACTAATTATGAAAAAATGGATCAACTCTATTGAGAATATATTTTCTAAAAATAATTATTCTAATAAATAAATTTTATACTATATATCTACAACCTTGAATCAAATTAAAACAATTAGTGGAAATTTATATATAATACAAAAATTATTTATGAGGTATAAATAATTTATTTTATGTAATTTAATAAATAATTTACCAATAACTATTTTATTCATAATTATCACACCAAAATCAAGAGAGAATTATTTTATATCAATAAATGAGAATGAATTTATTCTATCTCATAAAAATATTCATATGACATATCAGGTATGTCCCTAATTTTATTTTCAATTGTGATAAAAAAATTTGGATTATTTAGTGGTTTAAAAACTTATCCTAGAAAATTTTAAGTGATTAAAAAAATATGAGTTCAGAATAGGTTATGTATCATTTTTTAAAGTAGATATTTATTTTTTATAATGGTCCCATAGACGTGGAGAAAATAATTGATAGAACATTTTCACATGTTATAATAAAATGATAAAAGGACATCGATAAGAGATGATCCCACTATCCACATGTCGAAAAATATTGAAAAATCACCTAGGTAACTACCCTAAGGGAAAAATTAAATGCTTCCATGTGTGTAAAATAATGAAATTAAGAATTATATAATGTAATGGACTTAAAGATGACAATAAATAACTTTTGGGAATGTAAGGCTATACCCAATCTACCTCTTAGGGTTCAATGCTTCCATTAAAAGGAAATTAGTCACTATTCACTCTAGTGTACTAAACTAAGGGTCCAAGAGAATGATAAATTCTATAAAACACCTACATTGATTGAAAAATAATGATACTTCACAATAATAATAGATAAATTTGAGCAGAAAAATGATGTGGTGAATGGTGAATTCACTATTCACTCAAGTATTGAGATAGTATTACTAGATTTTGGATAGAGGAATTACATATTATCATGAAATTTTTATATATAATTTGAATCAACTATTTTGTATATTTATGTTAAGATATATATGAAAACATCTAGTGCTAAAAAAATTTATCCTATGTATATAATTCTTCTAGAATTAACATTTTTGAGAATTTTTTTTGAATTTTTTTTAATTCATCCTCCTATAGAATTAAATTTTATATAGTTAATTAATTGAATCACATTATATATAGATAAAATCAACTGATGAGAAAATTAAATAAATTTCAATAACATTAAATATATAATTATTCTATATAAATTCGTAGAAAATTATGAATCTCTATATGATACCCTTTCAAATGTACGTGTCTTTATAAAAAATTAGAATCATATATCACTCAAGTTTTTAAATCATATTAATAGATTTTAAAAGATGAAAATACTATTATAAACAAATCTACTAATATATTCCCATTACATTTTTCTCATATTCTCTTCAATCGTGATGTCGAATTATCAATAGAAAAGATATGTAGTTTGACCCTGATATTGAAAATCCCACAAAGAATGAAAATAGTAGAACTAGAGGAATTAAAAAAATAACATTTGAAAAATGAGTTTATATTCCCTACTACACCACCTTTTTTTTAACACACTTTGATAATAATAAGTGTGGATTAATAATCTTTTTAATAGACTATTAAGAGATCATAAAAAAGAATAATTACACCCTAATCCTTATTAATGAATAAATGAATAAATTTCCTAGAAAAATATTCTTCCCAAAAATCTATAACCATGTTAGATATCATCAAATCAATGAGATGTGACAATATATTTCAATGGAAATATTCTTACAATATATGAACACTTTTATTTCATAATAAAAACATTTAGACTAACAAAATCCCCAAAAAATCATTATATTTATGGATAAATAATTTAGAATTTATCTCAACAAATTTTTGGAGGTATTTATTTTAGATATTCTCATATACTTCAATGAAAAACAAGGATTAAAAAAGCATTGAAGGAATTTAATGAAGGAATTAAGAAGGATAGGTTGTCTTTAAACATCAAAAAAAGTGATTTTAGAAGAATCAATACACATTATTATGAAATTTCAGAAAAAAAGAAGGTAATTTATATAGATCCTATAACGTCCAATAAAATTGAATAATGAAGTAGATCTATAAGTATCATAAACTTTTCATGTTTTCTTGGATTATATTTATACTATCACTACATTGTGAATAATTTCTCGTGATTATCCCAACTATAAATCAACTTATATTAAAAAGGAGAAATGTGTTTTTTGAAAAAAGAATGTGAATATATATTCATGATGATAAATAAAATGTCATTTATTGCAACTATAATCACAATACTCTGAATACGAGAAATTATTTTATATACAATGATTCCTCAAAATGGGTAGGAGTTTCTTCCGCATGTAATACAAATATATCTTATTTTTCATTCAAATTAGGGGTTAATAAGAAAAAACTACTCGATATATGATCTAAAGTTAGTTGTGGTTTTTTAATTACTGATTATGATACATTATAAATTTATTGGAAGTAGGATACATATAATGGTTATAAGTGTTTACTGTATATATACATATGGAAAGAGAAAAAATGCATCAATAATTAATGTAGGACCCGAATGGCCTGAAGTACTTCTTTTTTATTTTATTATAGATAATACCCCTTTTAAGGGTTGAAGGGGAACCCGTACAAGACCCGTACGCCCAAGGCACAATGCCCAACATGACCCGTAATACATAACTCAAAGGCCCAAAGGTACACTATTCCCATACATGACCCGTAAGCCCAGCCCACTAGAACTACCCCTCCCCAGCTTCTGCATCATTGATCACCTTTATCACCCCACCTAAATTACTGATTGGCTATCATTGCCCTATACAAAGTTTCACGGTGCTTGGTCCTGATGGCGGTTTCCATACCCTCTCTTTCTTCCAATCCGGTTAGCTCTACTACTGGTGGCTTGTTGTTGTTTCTCTAATCCTTTTTTGGGGCCTGCTCTGTGTGAACTAGGCTACTTCATGGTCTTCAGTGGCCTGAAGGCCCTGTGGCCCTAGGCCTTTGATGGCCCGAAGGCCCTTGAGACCCGTAGGCCCCAACCAGTGGCCCGAAGGCCAAAATTGCGTAAATAGATATGGCTACTACAGTACCGAACTGTAACTACTATAGTAACTACTACATTAACTGCTAAATTCACCTCCATCCGGTTTTGATCCTGGGTCTCTTGGATGCCAAGCAGGATCCCTTTCCACTTTGGTACGAGCTCGTTGGAAATAATTAAAGAATTAGTTAATTACAAAATTGATTAAATAATACAATACCACACTGAGATAGAAAAAAATAAAACTAATTATATTAATGGAAATAAAATTTATACCAATTCTATAATGATGAATTTTAAAGAACAAATATTCATGAATATAAAAAAGATATAATTAATAACTATAAAGATGGGGGTGATAAAATACCTTTCCAAATTGAATTCCCAAACACCAATCCATTAAAAACTTTTGGAGGAACAATGGATTGATTTGGAGTTATAAAAATGTAAATGAAACTAGTAAATTAATGCTTCATGATTTCAATATCTATATATAAGGATTCATTGAGTTTGGAACATAACTAGGTCTATCAACAAAATCATTTTTAATGATGGAGTTATTATATGATTTATATAACACATCATTATATATTCACCTAAGAAATGTTAGGATGTATCATGATCTTTATAATAACACCAGTGGAGATAACATGAAGAATGAAATTATAGAATAAACCTTAAGAGACATGATATATCATAATTTTATGTCAATACATTAGATGTCCAAGGGGTTGATGAAATCATTACCAATAAAAATGTGGTAATGGGGTATCATCACTTTAGCTTTTATGATAGGTCATAGAAATAAATATAAATTAGATAATGGGATATTGGTTTTAATGGATAATTTTTAAAATATTACTCTTAAAAGGTTATAGAAATGTTTTCTGGGTTTTTTTTATATTATAAGAAATTAGTAGAGACTGCTAGATAATTTTACGAATTATGTGAATTCATTTCTCCACAAACATCCCATTGGAAGAAATTTTTTGGATAACTTTTATAAAGAATATGGTTGATTGATCATGTACTCCTAATATTCTCAATTCTTGAAAATCATATTACTACATCAAAGGCAATAAATTACACTTACTTTTTCTCATAGGAATGTAGTAAGAGAATGAAATAGTGAGCCTCTTTTAGGTAGTATTATTGATTTATCCTTTCCTGGATTCCAAGATTTTGGTGACCATGAGGTCATGATCAATTTGATCCCATGGATTGGTACTCTGATTCTCAAGAATCATTAATAAAACATTATTTTCTAGTATGTTGATGATGTTGTAACTTTTCCAAAGATCAGGGTGTGGTTACTCCATGTTAGATATGGAATTCGAAGTCTCCCTTAATAATTACACTATAAAAAATATATGATTTTTTTTAGGTATTATAGGGAATGGAACTCCACTTTAGGTTGTTGTGTAGGTCTCCTATCTAGGGGGTTGGTTATCCACATCTAATACTCATCCACTTGGTCTATTGAAGATTATCCACTACAATTTTACATTCAATGAGAGGTATTATAGACAGATTAATTTTTCATTTATAACATTTTCACAGTCATGTTGGTTAGGGTACCACAATTATTTCCATGATTTTCTAAGGATGGGAGGATGAGTACCTGTAGATGATATAATTTTTAATACCCTAAAATTTAATATTTTTTATTGGTTATTTATATAAATGTGGGTTCCTAATTTTTTTTAAAGCATTATCACAGTAATGAAGGATAGGGTAACAAAACAAATTATTTATTTTTTTGGAAGGACGTATGGGTACACATAGATTAAATAAATTATACAAGGATGGTAGTTATAATCAACACTTTACAAGAAATAATTCCGACATTAACAACATACAGAATTTAAATATTGCATATATTACATTAGAATAAATTCACTTTGAATGATTTTCAGGGTATTTGATGTTATATTTCCTAGTAAGAATATTAAATATAATGTAATTTATATTTAAAGACATAGACAAACCTTATTAGTATATGTTAGAAATATTCTAATGGTTTTCATATAAGAATTGAGAAGGATAAATTTTACATCACAAGTTTAGAAGGGTATTTCGTTTTATATTTTGATAGGCATATAATGTTTTCATTATTGTCCTAGAGGACCATAGATTCTAAAAATTATCATTCACTAGTGTAGTTTTTTATAAGAATAATATTTATTGTAGAATATTAGGAAATGAAAATTTATATACCTTAGATAAAAATTCTTCGATAAAACTATTGAAGTATTTTCTAGAACATAAGAATAATTCTACTATATCAATGATCCATACTAATAATGTAACAAAACATATGTTGAAATTTTAATCTATTGTTGAAAACTAAACATGTATTCATTTATTATAAGTGTAAATGGATATTTTTAGAGAAAAAAACTAGAAGTATTGGTGGAAAAAAATTATATATTTGTCATAGTTTTTATTACCTAAATTTATATGGTTTTATTTTATTTCTCCTAATTTTAAATATCTCTAATATTTTAAAATATTGTCTACTAATTTGTAAAATTTGAAAACCCTCTGTATTTTCAATATCTAGAATGTAGAGTGTGAAGTTTTTGTAAATTATTATTTTTTAACATCTTATAGTGTAAAAGACATTACTGGTAACTTATAAACACTAAAAATTCCACAACAGGATGTTATTGTTGAATGTAGGAATAAACCCCTTCATGAAATTAGTTATGTAATATTTTTTGAATTTTCTGTTACTATGTATTTCTGGATTTAGGTTATTGGTAATATTGTATATATTAGATATTGATTCTTAATTCAGTAGGATTTGGATAAAAATATTTTTGAATAATGGATAGGTAGAAACACAAAATTTAGTTACTTCATGGTTTCTAGATATAAAGTGCTAATATTGAATACAAAATATAAATTATAAAATTCATAAAATAGTTGAAAAATGTATTATTATTTGTTAATCCACCACTAGTATGTTTTATTTCATTTCAAATAGGTGATGACATACCGTTGGATAAATATTTCATGTTGCATTTAATGATACATACCATTTTTTGAAGAAAAAATGAATAGATTATCAAAATAATATGGATAACCTTTTTAAAACCCCGTGTATTTTATCTCTAAATGTTGGACCACACGAATTAGAAATTAACATTACAGAATATATTATAACAAAATTAAATCTACCAGTCTATTAGGTACAATCTTACTTTATTTCTAAAAAACCAATCAATCTTGAAGAATCATCCCAATGATAATATATTTAGTGATGTAGTTCAATATGTTAGAACATGATCTTACATATGAAAAGAATGTCAGAATTTTACATTCTTATCTCATCTTGAACAAAAAATTTATGATGATTCATTGGATGATGAAAGGTAGATAATGAGTATTAAATAATAGAATATTCAATTTAAAAGTACCATTTGTATTCTTTGGTTGAGAACCATAATGGTATTCTAATTATAGGAGAAAAATGGGTCTTCTTAAATATGTTTGATATTAATGGAACATTTCTTTTCAATAAATGTGGAATGTTTATCTGGGTTAAAATAAGGAAGAAGTCATAGACTATAGAGAAACTTTTTAACCAGTATCTATACTTGAATTCTTATATATTCTATTTTTCTTCCTAGAACATGTACAAATTACCCAACTCCAAATTGATATAAAGTGATATGTCCTGCATAGTTTTGTGGATTTAGTTTTTTATACTAAAAAACCATCTATATTTTAAGAGATAAATATATAATAATATTTATTTTTCACTTACATAATAACTCTCTGAACATAAAAAATATCTAAATTCTTATAAGTGATATTATCTATAATTTTTATTCAAAATAATTTTTTTAAATAAATGAAATATAAAATGCTTTTTATAGATATTTTTTTAATGAAATAAGCATTATGAAAATTTATTTCAAAGAAATTATATAATGGGAGAAATTAATTTCATTCATTTCTTCAATATAACTCATAGACCTAAAGGAACTATTTTTACTCAGTATAAGTATGCTATTTATTTACATGATTGTTTTGGATTTTAGAACACATCTATTATTATTACTCTAGTAAGTATATCTTGTAAATTAAATCTCTATGAATCCAAGAAACGGGTTATTCAGATAATGTTTAGAGGGATAATAAAAATATTACCTATTATCTATTCAACAAAAAAATTATTTCCATGTTCATGTGAAGTATATTACTTGAAAATTAAAATAATACCATCTTAAGGTAGTTAAATTGGCATATTTTTACACAAAAGGAACATTGAAACATAGATTATTTTATTTTTATGAATCACTATTCACATTAAAGTGTTTTGTGTTTACCTTTTTTTGAGGTGTATAATGAATCATAAGAGTAGATTAATAACTATTTACATTCTAGATAAATATTTAATCTCATGGCCCTTCAACTAGAAATATTTAGTTTAAAATTATACAATAATAGTTGAATATATGGAAGTTGGAAGTTTTTTCCCACAATTTTGTGGGTGCACCATACACTCATTTACTTTGTGTTGATTTGTACTCAAAAATTAATTATTAGTGATAAAAAATTTAATTCTATTTATAAGAACCTAAAACATCATTAATGATATGAATGTATACATATAAGAAACAACATCCTATAAGACTACATTTATATAAGATATATTCTTATACAGTTTATAAGAATTAGAATTCATCAAGTGAACATTTTAATTAAACAATGAAATTCAATTAGTTTTATATATATTAAATAAGATATGGGATTCAGAACTGTTAAATGATCATAAGTAGAACTATATTTTTCACGATATAATGACTTTGAAAACTCATCAGGAAAGGTGGAGGATTTTTTTTTAAACAATTCTAACTACTTATGAGGGTATTTTATATTTTCAAGAAATAAAAAATCTAGTATTAACATTGATTTATGAAATTAATAGTAATTATATACACGAATGTTTAATTTTATCAATTATATTTATCTTATCAATTTCATCACGGAGACCCTCTATGATATTTGATATAATTTTACACATGATTATTAATACTCTAATTTATTATCAATTAATACCTCACTAGTGCATGTGCATGATACTATAAATGAGCTGATATTTTGAAAATTAAATAATAGATTGAAAACATACGAATAAAAAAATTAAGGTTGCATTAAATTGAGAAATTACTAAAATAGAATCTTTTAATACTTGTATTTTTTGATACATCAACATAATAGTAGTAAAATAACATATAGTTCAAATAATAGAAAATAATAATGAAATATAAAATATAAAAATTTATATACTGAATACAAATAATTGAGACATTTTTTTAGACGAGAGTAATTTAAAAGTAGGTAAAAATAGAATAATATCATTGAAAAAATAAACTGTGATAATTGTAATAGAATATGCACATTTATTTCAGTCTGTTTTGTGCAGAGAGGACTAACAATATTTTGAAATGTCATTTTACTGAATGTGTATGAGATCTGGGACATGTTTCTGAATTGGATCACCACACATGAATGTTGTCTTTACATTATATTCCACCTCTATAGTTGGAAAAAAACATGATAAATCAGAAAATGGGAAATTTGATTCACTAAAATCAAACATTAAAAATCATAAAATGGGAAAACAATTTTTAGGTATAATTTTTACCTGTCATAAAAATTTCTTTTGTGAGTTAATAATTTTTTTATTGTGTATTAGTACACTATAATATAATTAGGGAGAAACGTGGATGTTAAATTTCAAAAAGGAAATTTGAAACTTACATATTGGAAAATGTGTTTCCAATAACAATGAAATGAATGAAAAAAATTTAGTCAAGTTTTTTAGTTTTTATATTTATGTTATCCGAGTTGATGCTGGTGTGGATTCTTGAGACAGTGAAACATTTCATTCGACCACAGCATCAGTATCAAATTTAGTAAACATATTTTTCTACATGAAGAAACAATTTTAATGAATACTTAGCAATCAGTACTGGAATGTCTAGTCGTTTAAGAAGTAATAATATATTCAATAGTTTACATTTCAAAATAAATAATTCAATGGTTTTATAATCAAAGAAAAAAATAAAATTATATGAAAAAAAGATTGTATTTTATATAAAAAGTAACCAATGATAGAAACTTAAAATTAAGATAGATAAAATATACCTGAGTTAAATAAATAGTTGTACTTGTCATAATGAATCCAACACCAGTGTTCCTCCTGACTCTTGAAGATCCAGAGCAGTGGTGTTCCTATAACCGATAGGTGAAATGAATATTACAATTATGTGGTGACTATTTTTTAAGTAATAAGAATGGGAAAAGGAAATAAATATGTACCTTGTAATGGTCAATGATAGTAGTTACTCACAAATATTCACAACAATGATGATTATATATAATAAAGTTTAAAGAATGTTGTTATGTGAAAATTTTATGGATATTACTGATTTTTTTGAAATTATGATTCTATTTACCTAGATATTTGAAAAACATTGATGAAAGGTGTTGATATAATTTTTAATATCACTGATGATGGGAAATTTGTACATGTTCAGTTCTGAAGAACATTGTCTATTCTGAATGTTCTTACTCATGACATCTAGTGACAAAAAACTCTCTTTCATTTGAAAATGTTTTAATCAGGGGGAATACTCATTCTTGTCCTATTTAGTAATGGAATTGAAATGTGCGTTTAAAAGAATATAAAATGCATTAAATAAACATAGTTGAAGAAGATTACTTGTATCATAGGATCTCTCAACTGAGCAGATATTTTGTTAATAAACTTCATGACCTGCTTGTCAACGAGAATGACCACGAATGAGTCTTTCTAATCTTTCACCAGCAATTGAACACTAATCCATTTGTATTTATAGTTTTTATAAGCCATGGTATTATTTAGAAATTATGAAAGTCTGATACTAAGTATATACTGATGTAATATTAATCCATAAAATAAAAAATTACATGACATCCTTAGAGTAGTGAATTTGTAGATTTGTTGAAATTTTGGAAGCAAATGTTATCATCCAAAGTTTTTACATTCATTATATAAGATATACATGATTCAAAATATCAGTTATCGGAGCATTTATGTTTTAGTATTAGATCAGCAATCGAACACCTTGTCGACTATGAAACAATTAGAAATATTAATGTGTATATTATAATATGCCATACATGTACACTACTATTGAAAACAAAATCAAATAAAAAATTCAGGATATAATACATACCACCAGAAACATTAACTCTATAAATTTTTTTATTAAAATAATGAAAAGGTGTAAACTGATTATCTGAATGGTTTGATGGTGGAATTTGAAATTGTAATTCACTGATGAACCCAGACAAGACAAATGAAAAATATGGAGCACTAAGAACAAAAAGTTTTAAAGATTTTATTCATGATGTTGGTATATATAAACATAAAATCTAGAAAGATAATATTAGTTAACATGATACATGCTTATGAGGTTATGGACTATTAGGATTTCCAATTTGAGTAGTATTACCAAAGCATTAATTGAACTTGTGACTACAAGAGATGCTGAAACATGTTGAAGAGAGGAAGAATATTTTAATGTGACTAATATTTAAACAGTACAATATTTAGTAATAAAGAAGATTTGATTTGTAGCTATATTCCATACAAGTCAATTGATTTTACCTATCTAGCTACAATATCAAAATCGTAAAGGATTCCTTATTTGTTTTCAAGTATGTTGACATTGTGTTGGAAAACTACACCAATAATCTACAACATAATCATATGCCTCTGAAAGAAAACATATAAGAAATGTTGGTAATTACAACATTTTATTTCAATTATTGTTAGAAGAGAAGGTTTCTAATATGTCATCCTCTAAAACAATTTGTATCTTTTGGCTAAAGTTACTGATATAATGTATATGATACAATTGAAGTATATGTACAATAATTTCTATAACTGTTAAAAGTAATTTATAAAAAATAGTTGTTTATGAACACAGTATCACTGTCAATAGTGTATTAATTTTAAATAAAATTTTCAAAATCAATAGTATACTAAGGAAGCTCTATATGTGTAGAATATATTAATTTTGAACTATACAGCTATGATGAATTTTAAAATCATAGCATGGTAAAAAAGGTTGTGGTACTAAAATTTTCCTGTTAAATGTTGCTCTAAAAAAACATTTATTAATGTTTTAATAAAAAGAAGTGAAGTAAAAATTAAACATAGGTAGTTGAACATCGGAGAGATGAACATACATTTTTGATGTGAAAAGAATTCTCCCAACATGCCTTGTCTCTATGTAGCTCCCTTGATTATGAGTTATTTGGATGTTTTGTATAATGTAGAAAAATCCTTCCTGCATGAGTAGTTTGTACTTGGATATTAGCTAATGATTAAAAATGGTACACTGAAATATTTTCTCCTACATTAGTTATTTTTCAAATTAAACCATAAAATAAATATGTCACATATCATTTATATAAAACACAATGTTGTAGTAGCAATACATAGTATTTTTGTTATGGAAATAGCATAGAAAGTGTAAATTTTTTATAGGATAAACTCACTTTTCATAACATCCCGGATCCGGGTGCCACGGAACAGGTGCCCTAAACCTGGTTTGCCATGTGACCTCAAGAACATTTCCCCAAACACCAGAGGCTGCTGACTAGCAGTGAGGACCCAAGTCTGATAGTGGGGAAACTATTCCCTCATCTGTCATAGTGTAGCATAACAGATTATAATATAAACATACAACAACAGCAGAAGCAGTAACATTATGTATAACTGAAATGGATAACTGATAACAAAAATGGAAACAACATTCATATATATATATATATAGATGCAGCATGTCACTATTATTATAAAATAGCCAGAACATGTTACCCTGAAATATAATACAATACAACTGAAGTACAAGTACAGAAAAGCAAAACAGAACAACCAACGGCATCGCGAGCCTAGGCTCGGTCCCATGCCCTCCTACTCCTCAGCAATAATCAAGTACCTGTATTGGGACTCTTGCCCCTATCCACACCTGCATAAACCTAATCTGTTTCGGCCGAAATGAATGACCCAAATAGGGTGTGAGAAATAAATTCCTAGTAGGCACCCACCAAAGGCAAGTTCCCAACTATGTGAAAGCATGCAACAACAACGTGAAGTAGTAAAATGCAATAAAGTAAGCAGTACTGAAAAGTAACTAACTTAACTAGTTATATTGCCATTTTAATATTATTTAATCATTTAATTTTAAAATATCACAAAAGTGAATATTCTAAGTAGCTATACAATGTCCTCAGACACGTAAACTCTTACCCACAGGTAAAGAGAAACCAACACAAGAATCTACCCACAGGCATATGGATATTTCCCACATGTGTAAGAAGTGTCGCCCACAGGCACAGAATCAACTGCCAACAGGCACGGAAGAATTTTCCCACAAGATAATCACAACACTGACCTCAGGCTAAATAGGAAACCGGTCCAAACCCAACATGTAAACACGTTGTAAATAAGAAATTCCTCTCAAGGAAATTCTACATTCATTACATTAAAGACATACCCTCGGGTATCCGGGCCAAACGGCTAAACAGAGGAATGCACCCTCAAGGTGGTCCTGGATCCAAGAAGCGATGCCAAACCGCATTTTAATATCAGATTTAATTATCTATACAATAATAGGTATTTAAAATAGCCATGGCCTCAGAAACGCGACACCCCAACTATGGGTTCGTAGCTCAAAAACACACAAAAAACGCACGACATTTGTAAAATAAACACCAAGCCACCTACCATAAACGCCCCTGATCAGTATAATCGAATGACGTTCCACGAATCATCCCAGAACGAAGTACATATGCGGTGAATAAAAACTCTCTTAAACGCAAATAACATCCCTTAGAGGAATAATTGGTAAGAACTACTCCATGATAAGGGAGAGCTAACCCGTGCGGTTCCAACGAGATCGACGGAGGCCAAATAGGATTCCCTGTTTGCGATCGATGGATCATTGAAGATTTGGTCATCCCTCCTGAGCTCGCATCTGGTTATAAGCCTTCCCTCTGAACAGGGGAGGCTACTGCCCATTTTTAGCAAAAAAACAAAGTACACAACGTGTATTTCAAAGTACACAGCGTGTACTTCCCATTTTTTTAACTATTCCTCTGGTGGTTTCCCGCCAGCGTGGCACTATAATTTTTTCAACATGACTACACAACGTGTCTCCTTGAGTACACGGAGTGTTCTGTCGCACCGTTGGCCACCACCTTACTATTCGCCTGCCGACTAACTACACTTTGTGTAAGGGACCACTAAATGGCATATAGTTGGTGTCTACACACTTCATCGCCGACATGGCCACACACCTCGTGTACTCATCCCACACGGCAAAAAGTACACGGTGTGTCGAAATGTAGACGGTGTGTACTTCTAAAATTTGGATTTTCCCCCATTTTCCTTATTTTCTCAAAAAACACTTAAGGAAAATAGAAAAGAAGAAACCTGTACATCAAAAATAAGAACCGGGTTCTTACAAACTTCCCCCTTAAAGCAATTCAACCCCGAATTTCACTTCCAAGGGTGGTGAAGATATAACTGTGAACAAATATGGCCACTGATCACGTACATCGATATCCTACCCCCAAGTTTCATTGTAAACTCAGCCATGCTGCCATAGCACCTGTATGAGAGGAACTGACCGACCTCGAAGAAAATTTGTGCTCCTGTCAATGATACGAATTGGATGATCCTAAAAGGATGAATCAACCTATAGCTCAACCTCCTCGGGATGAAAAACATGAGATGGGTCTAAATGATAGCAGCGCAACTGAGATACATGGAAGACGTCGTTCATGGCTTGGTACCTATGTGGTAACTTCAACTGATAGGAAACTTGCCCGACTCTCTCTAGAACCTCAAATGGCCCCACATACCTCGGTGAAAGTTTACCATGTCTCCTGATCCGCATGTGTCCCATCCTCAGAGAAACATGCAAGAAAACATGATCCCCGACCCCAAACACCAAGGGTCGTCTACGGCGATCAGCATAAGACTTCTGACAAGACTGTGCGGTAGCCATCCACTTCTGAATCAACAAGACCTTCTCAAAAGTCTCTTGTACGAGATGTGGTCCCAGTAAAGCTGCCTCACCTGCCTCTGACCAGAACAAAGGTTAGTGGCATGGCCTACCATATAAATCCCCTAAAGGTGCCATATTGATAGTTTCCTGAAAACTATTGTTATAGGAAAACTCAACTAGGTGTATATTATTCTCCCAAGAGCCGTAAAAGACTAGGATGGATGCACGCCACTTTTCCTCAAGCACCTGTATTGTATGATCTGACTGGCCATCTGTCTGAGGGTGGTAAGCCGTGCTCAGAAGCACCTGCGCACCCAGTGCCCTCTAAAAACTCTTCAAAAAATGAGACATAAAATGGTCATCCTTATCTGAAACGATAGAATGAGGAACCCCATTAAGATGTACGATCTCTCAGATATAAAACTTCCCAAGATAGTCGACACTGAAGGTCTCCTTGATCATAAAAAAGTGATCTAACTTCATGAGTATGTCCACAACAACCCACACGACATCATTGCCTCTTGGTGACCTCAGAAACCCAGTCACAAAGTCCATCTCGACATCATCCCATTTCCACTCCGGGATGGGTAAATGTTGTAACAATCCGGCTGGCCTCTAATGCTCCTCCTTCACCTGCTGACAGGTGGAACACTTTATAACAACACCAGCTACATCCCTCTTCATACCCATCCACCAGTACTGACATATCACGTCTTAGTAAATCTTGGTAATCCTAGGATGAACTTCCCAAGCTGAAGCATGAAAATCTCACATCAGATCCTCATGTATATCCCCTGGAACCCACACTCATCCATGGAAATGCAGAATTTCATCATCGGACATCGTACAACCAGGAGGAGGGTCCTCACTTGCAACCGACTCACATAGAACTAGGCCTTCGAGATCAGATAGATGTCTCATCCTCACCCTATATAGGAGGGTAGAAGTCACAGCTAGTGATGAAAGATATGTCTGCCCCTGACTATCATTCACCTTCAGATGCATCTCAGAGAACAAAGCCATGAGCTACCACTCATCACTTCCCTCCTGCACAGCCTGTATCTGAGTCTTATTGCTCAGTGCATCTTCTACTACATTACCTTCACAATGTGTATAGGAAAGCTCAAAGTCGAAGGGCTGAAGGTATTCAACCCAACTTCGCTGTCTCAGATTCAAGTCACGCTGAGTAAACATATACTTGAGACTTTTTTGGTCGGTTAAAACCACAAAACGTTCTCCCAACATATAGTGTCTCCAATAGCGCAACGCATGTACAACCACAACCAACTTGATATCATCCATTGGATAATTCCTCTCATGTGGCATCAAATTCCGGGAACCATACGCAATGACTCGATCGCCCTGCATCAACAATGCTCCCAACCAAATACCTGATGTATCACAGTAAACTATATTGCTCTTCCCTTACTCTGGAAGTATCAGGACTGGTGCTGATGTCAACCTTACGTTTAGGTCTTGAAATGTTGTCTCGCAAGCTTCCGACCAAAAGAACTTCACACCCTTCTTAATTAAACCCGTCAATGGCACTGCTAAGAAGGAGAAGTTATGTATGAAGCGTCTATAGTAAACAGCCAGCCCTAAGAAACTTTGTATCTTAAAAACGTTCTTAGGATGCTCCCAGGAAACTACAGCTCTCACCTTCTCTGGGTCTACTGAAACTCCTGCCTCTGAGATGATATGACCCAGGATGTCAATCACGTCCATCCAAAAGTGTAACTTTGAGAGCTTAGCATACAGCTGATGCTCTCTCAGTGTACTCAATACGATATCAATATGGATGGCATTGTGGTGTCGAGTGTGAGAGTACAACAAGATGTCGTCCACAAATACTACCACAAAAGAATCTAGATAAAAAAGGAACACCCGATTCATCAGATCCATGAAAACCACTGGCAGGTTCATGAGTCCGAACGACATAACCATGTACTCGTACATGTCATATCGGCTCCGAAAAGTTGTATACGGTATATCCGATGGTCCCACGCGTAACTGATGATATCCTGACCTCATGTCAATCTTCAAGAAGACTCATGCCCCACAAAGTTGATCAAAAAGATCATCAATCCTCAGTAACAGATATTGGTTCTTTACTGTCAACTGGTTCAGCTTCCGATAATCCACACAAAGTCTGAGGGGACCGTCCTCCTTCTTCACGAGAAGGACCGGAGAACCCCAAGGAGAAGTTCTGGGTCAGATAAAACCCTTTTCCTGCAACTCCTATAACTGCCTCTTGAGCTCCTGCAACTCTGGTGTATCCATCCTATAAGAAGGAATGGACACCAGTGCTACCCCTGGCACAAGATCTATAGTGAAATCCACCTCCCGCTCGAGAGGTAGACCTGAAAAGTCAACCAGGAAAACATCCCTGAAACGATCAACCACTGGAGGAAAATCTGTCTGAAAAGTCCCCTGATCATCCAGATATAAGCTAGTAATATGGGCCATGACTTTTCCTCTCCCACGATGCTCTGTTCCAGCACGACTCGCCTGAACATCCCATTCACCCTTGTATAGAAACTCTCCACCCACTGGTGACGTGAAACTCACCCTGCGATGATAGTAGTCTATAAAGGCTCGAAAGGGAACCAACCATTACATCCAGAGAATGACGTTATAAGATGTCATCTCTAAGAGATAGAGGTCCCATAGAATGTGACACCCTCCAACCTCAAGGGGCACTCCTTGCACTATCGCACACCAGCCGTTCGAGTCCCCAACGGAGTGTCTACATTCATAATATCATAAGAAGTAGAAACACAGAGCCCAATGCTCCCCATAATGGGCACAAATATGAAACTATGTGTAGCACCCGTATCAAAAAGTATAGAAGATAAGACAAAAGCTACTAGAATAGTACCTATGATTGTAGAAGGTCTGAGATCCTATTCATGTTGGGTCTGCTGTACTACATATGCATGCCTAGTGTCGTGGCCCTGCGACACAGCCCAGCTACCCTGAGCTGTCCCACCTTGCTGCCTCTAAGATCCTGGTGTCTGGCTACCACGACCACGACCACTATCTTTGCCTGCACGCCGTTACGTACTCCAGTTCCTCGACTGGTAAGAAGATGTTGGTCCTTCTCCCACACGTGGAGTCTGTACAGAACCCCTCTCACTAGGCATCAGTGGAAATTCCCTGCAAAAGTGTTGCAGATGACCGATCCTGCCACAAGTTCGGCACTCCACTAGGTCTCGTGGACACTACGGCCTCTTGTGCCCCTCTCTACCACACTGGGAGAACATGACCTGGCCACCTAAAGCATTCTTCTGGCTGGTACATCCACCCGGAGAGAAGTCAATATGTCTTTTCCTCTTACTAGTAGAAATAGTACCAGAAACTTGTGCTGAACCACCCTGGCCCACACCACTAGCCTCTCGCAGGTTCCTCTCAATAATCAGCACCTCGTTCACAATAGCATGTACAATAGGAAATGTGAAAACATTCACCAGCACTCGGATGTCATACCGAAGACCATCCTCGAAGCGCCTGGCCCTCAACACCTCATCACCCACCAGAACGGGTGAAAAACGCTGAAGCTCGGTAAAGAGATCCGAATAATCCATCACCGACATAGCGCCCTGCTGCAGATTCATGAACTATTGAGCTCGATCTTCCCTCAGCATCTTTGGGAAGAAGATGTCATAGAAGACTGCCTGAAAATCTTCCTATGCCATGTCCATGTGATGCTCTGTATGGGTGGTAACATCCCACCACCTCTTGGCAGAATCATGTAGCATATACGTTGCAAGCTTGACCCTCCGCCCTGGAAGCATCTTAAGGTGCTTGAAAATAGTCTGCATCAACCCCAGCCAAGACTCTGCAGCCTGTGGTCTGCCATCCCTAGAAAACGTATGCGGATGCTGCTGCTGAAATATACGAGTCAACTCGGCCATAGATGTGGTAGTCGGTGGTGCTCTCTGAAAGGTCTGCATGAACCGCATAAAGCCTTCACGGAACTGCGCATCTGTTCCTGTGTCCGGTATAACAACTGGCGCCGCATCTGGCTCTACTTGAGGGTCCACTGGTAGCCCATGGCCCACCATCTCCAGAGTGTAATCGCCACCGCTCTCCTGGTGAACAACATGTGGTCGTCTCGGCGGAATGACACTACAAGGTCAAAACATGCCTTAGAATTAATATTATCAAGACTAAAATCAAAGGAACCACAACGGGAACAAGAGAAAAAAGGCATTCAAAATTTTTCAAGAAAAAACTACACGGCGTGTATACTATCTACATGGTGTGTACCTGACTTCTCTTCCCCTACCCGGGTCCTTCTACATGGATAAGCCACATGGATCCCATTTGAACAAAAATACACAGCGTGTATAACATCTACACGGTGTGTATGGTGTAATTTCCAACTACCCGTGTTGTTTGTGACACAACCGACTACTCGGATTGACACTACACGGTGTGTTACACCCGCACACGGCGTGTACACCACCCTGTTTCCCCTGCCACATGGCTATCCCCACACGGTCCATCACCAGTCAAGACTACACAGCGTGTCCCACAGGTACACGACATGTACCAGATGAGCTCCACCGACCCATGTTATTAGTTACATGGTCGAACACACGGCTCACACTACACAGCGTGTTCCAGATGGACACGGCGTGTACATGAAAGGATTTCCCCGAACTGTGTTATTAGTTACATGGCTGGGACCCCAGGTCAGACTACATGGCGTGTTCCATAATGGAAACAACATGTATGTCTTATGGTCTCCTCCGTCTGTGTTGTTCATTACAAAGCCAGACTCCTGGTCAACACTACACAACATGTACATCTGGTAATCGGCGTGTTTTCCCCCAAACATTCCATACCCCGTGTCGTCGTCCACACTGTTTGTGGCATGGGAAGAGACTACAGGGTGTGTACTCTGGGTACACGGCATGTACTCAAAAAGTTTATTTGTCATCCCAAACATAAGACCATACACAGCGTGTTGAAGGTACTACACGGCGTGTATACTGGGTTTCTGGAAAGTATGCCTTAGAATCTTCCCCGGAACCCAGAAAATACCGAAAAACAACAACAAAGTGTCAAATTCCGACCCATGAGGGCCCATACTCCCCACAAATCAATTTTTGACATCTTATATGTGTTATAACAAAATAAAAAGATAATGATCCTCCAAATTCTGGTAAATGGGGGCCCATACTCCCCAAAAACCAAAGTTTGGCGTCCATTATTTCAACACGATTATATAACATTACCCTATCACATAACAAGTTTCTATCAAGCAGGTATCACAACAACATGTTTTTCTAGCATAAAAACTATCAAAACATCATGCAAATACTAATGCATCTACGTGGAATTGAACTATGCATGGCATGTGATTTCTAGCATGTGCCTAAATGATGCATGAGATGACACACCCTCATCTCATCGGGTTGCAACTAAATATAACCCATATATAAACTATAAACAGCACAATCTCAAGTGCGTCACCCAATGGTGAAATCAAATCAACTGTAAATTGAAAAATCAGAAAAATTGCAACACAAGGTAAATTGAATTTTCCATGTACACGGGTTAGCTACGCCTGGGCACAGCTTATTACCAACTATCATTCCGTCCTATCCCTGACTAAGGCTCCAAATAATAAGTCAAAGAAAAGAACCCATCTGATACCACTTTCTACCATCCCGGATCCAGGTGCAATGCAACAAGTACCCCAAACCCAGTTTTCCACGTGACCTCAAGTGCATTTCCCCAAACTCCAGAGGCTTCCGACTAGCAGTGAGGGCCCAGGTCTGATACTGGGGAAACTCTGCCCCCATATGACATAGTGTAGCACAACGAGATATAATATAAACATAAAATGACAGTGGAAGCAGTGAAAGTACGTATAACTAAAATGGATAAATGATAACAAAAAGGTAAACCAACGGTCATATATATATGAAGATGCAGCATGTCAATATTCTTATAAAATAGACAGAACATGTCACACTGCAATAAAATACAATAGAACTTAAGTACAAGTACAGAAAAGAAAAACAGAACTGCCAGTGGCATCGCGAGCCTAGGCTCGGTCCCATGCCCTCATACTCCTCAGCAACAATCAAGTTCTTGTATAGGGACTCTTCCCCTATCCACACCTACAAAAACGTAATCTATTTGGGCCGAAAAGCATGACCCAAACATGGTGTGAGAAATAAATTCCAAGCAGGCACCCACCAAAGGCCCGTGCCCAACTGTGTGGAATCATGCAACAACAGTGTGCAGTAATAAAATGAAATAAAGTAAGCAGTACTGAAAAGTAACTAACTTAACTAGTTATATTTCCATTTTAATATCATTTAATCATTTAATTTTAAAATAACACCACATTGAATATTCTATGTAACTATCCATTATCGTCAAACACGTAAACTCCTACCCTCGAGTAAAGAGAAACCAACAAAAGAATCTACCCACAGGCATACAGATATTGCCCACATGCGTAAGAAGTGTCGCCCACATGAACAGAATCAACAACCCACAGGCACAGAAGAAGTTTCCCATAGGCTAACTAGTACAGTGCCCACAGGCTAATCACAACACTGCCCTAAGGATAAAAAGGAAACCGGGCCAAGCCCAACATGTAAATAAGAAGTAAACAAGCAATTAATCTCAAGCTAATTCTACATTCATTACATTAAAGGCATACCCTCAGGTATCCTGGCCAAACGACTAAATAGATTAACGCACCCCCTAGGTGGTCCTGGATCCAAACAACGATCCCAAAAAAAATTAATATCACATTTAATTACCTATACAATTCTAGGTATTTAAAATAGCCATGGCCTCAGCCACATGACTCCCCAAATATGGGTTAGTATCTCAAAAACACACAAAAACGCACGACAGTTGGAAAATAAACACCAAGCCACCTACCTTAATATCCCCTGATCAGTATACTAGAACGGTGTTCCACGAATCGTCCTAGAACGAGGTAGATATGAGGTGAAATAAAACTCGCTTAACCACAGATAACATCCCTTAGAAGAATAATTGGAAAGAACTACTCTAGGAGAAGGGAGATATTTCTCGTTCGGTTCCAACGAGATCGACGGAGGCAAAATTGGATTCCAGGTTTGAGATCGATGGATCCTTGAAGATTCGGCCGTCCCTCCCGAGCTCCCATCCGGTTTTAAGCCTTCCCTGTGAACAGGGGAGGTTACTGCCCATTTTAAGGAAAAAAACAAAGTACACAAAATGTATTTCCAAGTACACAGCGTGTACTTCACTTTTTTTTTACTGTTACTCTAGCGGTTTCCCACCTGCGTGGAACTATTCATCTGCTGACATGACTACATGGCATGTCTCCTTGAGTACACGATGTGTTCTATCGCACAGCTAGCCACCGCCTTACTATTCGCCTGCCGACTGACTACACAGCATGTAAGGGACCACTACATGTCATGTATTCGGTTTCTACAGCCTTCATCACCGACATGTCCACGCACCCTGTTTACTCATCCCACACGACTAGAAGTACATGGTGTGTGGAAAAGTACACTGCGTGTACTTCTAAAATTTATGATTTTTTCCCATTTTCCTAATTTTCTCAAAAACACTTAAGGAAAAGAGAAAAGAAGAAAATCGTACCTCAAAAATAAGAATCGGGTTCTTACACTTGTGCATCCCATAGACTAATATTAATTGCATAAATATTAATGTTGGGTGATGAGTTACACCACAAGTTCAATACACGAACTTGTATCTTCAATGTTTTATATGAATCAACATTAATCTAATTCAAATGAGAAATTATCCATGACATTTTTTAATTTCTATATATTTTAATTGGTTTCCAAATATAACACAGTATGTTGTAATAGAATTCATGTGCTACTATATATCTAAAAATAATATCAACATTGAAATGTATATATTGTAAATTAAAAGATACCTATGAACGGATATTGAAAATTTCCCTGTCGCCAATGTTTTGTATAGATTCCGAGGTTGGGTTATCACTATCATTAGCAAAAAGTTTCAATCCCCTTGGTGACATGACTCTAGATTCGGAAACATAATGTTGTCTGTGATAAAACACAATAATGTGAAGATATAAACAAATACAATACATATATTGTTCTTTACTCTTATTAATAGTCATGGAACTAGATAAAGTCAAAGAATATTGTCTTTACTGAAATGTTAAAGTCCATCTATCGTCACTGTGTGTCATATTTAAACATTGAATGAATGAAATATTCCTAGAATGATAGTCACCTAAAATTTATGCTCCAATTAAATGGTCACCAATGTGTGTAGAAATATGATGAGTAACATTTCATAACCCCAATTATTGGTCTAAATTTCTATGTAACATAGTGGGTTCTCCCATCAACAAATTAATTAACTGTGTAGGAAGCCCAGTTACATTGATACCATTTAAAATGTCACTTGTATATATGTTGATAGGGTGATTTGTACCAAAAAATGACATTGCAAATAGAATAAAAAATGTAGTAATAATTAACTTCTAAATTATTATGAGTAAACATGTTTTCATGTACTTCTTCAACCACACCACAATTTGGTGCTAATATAGCTTGACCATTCCAATTTGATATATCTCCAAAGTTTTCATTGATATTTGGGTAGGAAAATTCAATAGATCTTTCAATGGGTATTGATTTTTTGTTATAATATAACTTGATGGTATTTTAATTCATGTGTCTCCATTGTTGATCTCACCAATTCATCCTTTAACAATATCAAAAATCCACATAGAAAATTGTCAAACATCATTTGAACCGTCATTGGTATAAGTTGATTTCAAGTTGATGATGTGTGTCAATGTTAGATACTGATTGTGTTGCTATAGATATTATGAATTTATATTTGTAAATACAATTTCAATTCGATCACCACCGAGGATTCAGGAAGTATTTGTATGAAATCTCCACCCAGGAAAACTATTAGACCGATAAATGGTAAATTTGAGGAATTTTCATTCTATGGTGATAATATATCTCTCCATATAAAATAAAGAGCATAAAAATTGTTTTTATGAAGCATTGGAGCCTCATCTCATATAATAAATTTTGTTGACTGTACTTATTCTGTAACTTCACTCCCTTTCTTTATATTGTAGACTCACTGGTCATTTGTAGATATTGGAATTTGAAATCTAGAATGGGTTGTCCTCCCAAATGGTAGGAGTAATGATGTTATTTCCTAGAAAGAAAATCCAAGAACAATTTTACCTTATAATATTAGTATGCATGTTATGACTCTAAATATAATAGTATTATGAGTGCCTCCAAATCCATGCAAGAAATAAACCCCAACAATAGAACAGAATGTAGACATAGTTTTTTATAGAACTTTTTTTTTAAATAATAAGAAAATTGTGTAATGATTTGTACTCATTATGAAGGTTTCCCCTACTGTACTTAATCTATTATGAATTCAACCAATTTGGATTAGAAGAAATTGAATAATATAGAACTTACATTGGGTGATAACATTGAACAGATTTAAGATTAATATGGATAATATTTTCTATTTTAATCAAAAAAAAATTCTTTGATGACCCATGGTGTCAAATCTATAGGATTAGGAAAATTATTACTAATAAATATAGTAACATTGATATAAAGTGATGTAAAATTCTATTTATGAATAAATAATTCAAATTAACTTACATATAGATCCATACTAATATTACATTGTTATAAAACTCTGGTACTGAAGGTTGGAACCATCTCCTAAAATCCATTATTATTAATACATAGTAGCTGAAAAATTCCAGTATATGGATTTGTCTTTTTCAAAAACATTAGAACTTTAGTTGTATAGAATATATTTATGGTTTTCATCCTGATAAAATTTATTTTTATTTGTAGATGTTATTTAAAAAAAATAATCTTAATAATATAAGAAATTGGTTTTCATAGTATGTAAAGATGAAATGAAAAATGCTCTAAATTTTATTTTTTTAGGGACTGAAAAATGGTGTACCTTGTATTTTCATCTACTATTATTGGCAATATAGAATATCTTATATTATAATGTTTCACATTTCATGCAAAATAAATTCAAGTCATGAAATGGTATTTGAGAATAAAATTTTGCTGAATAGTCATCACAAATGGCATCCCATTCCCCAAGAGAAGACATCTTTATGTTCTTGAATAAAATCATTTTCATCATCTAATATTCCGAAATATAAATAGTTTTTTCTGAATGTATGATGAGTAATGTTTTTCACTGTTCTAATAGTATCATATGAAGTCGTACCTCTAACCATTCTTAGAAGAATCCAAAAGTAATATAGTTCTCTAGATGTAGGAGGCACGTTGTAAAATCTCCCAATAAAGAATCCCAGTTTTCAAATATATAATTTTTTTCATGATAGTGGACGAAAAATATTATTGGGAATTCTGTATATATTATATATATTCCCACTACGTACAAAACATTTTCTTCAATCCATGATGTGAACATTGTATCAGAAATTTTGTTCTCATTTAAGATGTCTTCAATATTGTCCTTGTCTATGTATGTCACATTGTCTTGGCATATTAAATGAAAATGAAACCTATCAATTGGTGGATATCAAAAATTGATATCATTAGATAAGACCCTCAAAGAATATTAATAAGGTGAGATTTACTGACTTTCATAGTACATTTTATTCTCACCACCACTATTTTTGAGAAGATGTATGTTGTTGTTGTCATAGATTTATGTGGTTACATTTTCATGAACCTTGATTATATATTAAAAAAGTTATATGATAGAATATTTATGATTGATAATTTCAATATTTAGATGTTCTTAATACTTTAATAACAAAATTTTATTGAATGGAACAATGAACAAATTATCAAATGTTATACCATTTTTGAAGAGATTACATCCATAATTTATTCTCTGATATACAACATATTCATCTTCATTAGTTTTTGTATGTGTAAAAAATAGTTTGGGATAAAACATTGACCATTTTTTATTATGTTTGCAAGGAGTTCGATGATTGGAATCACTACAAGGGACATGGATAATGAAATTTTCGACAGCTTTATAAAGGTTCGGGGAGGTACCTTTATTAGGAATTTTATGTGAAACAATTCTATTAATGATTATTGGAGTGACAACATTGTCTTCATGAAAAAGAAATACTAGAATGTTCACATGCAGAAATCCTCATTTCTGAAACTCGATAGTACGAACAACTATATTGGGGATATTAAGGTAAATTAAAAAACATGGTACATGTGCTAGTAAAAGTGGTCATTGAAAACCTAGAGTATATCAGCGATGAGGTTTCATACTTTCTCAAGACATTCCAAAGAAACATCCTTCTCATAAATATTTCATGAGTTGTCAGACCATAATATTTAAAAACCCATGAAAGTGTATTAGGGAAGTTTGATGGGTGAAGATTTTTTACTTCAACAAATCATGAAACATCAGACCACATTGGATTACTTGTCAATCTAAAAAAATCTGGATACCATTCCAAATTATATATCCCCATACCATCTTGGTAATTTTGAGTCATATACCTTAGACCGCCTATAAATGTGTTTGGTAAAATGATACTCTTCATACAGGAAGACCCATCTTGGTCACCTCAAAGAAACACATCCTACAACCCATTATATTGATATTCCCTCAAGTTATTTTGATTAAAGTGAATAAAAGATAGTCTTTGATACTGAATCATTTTATATCCCTCTATAATAAAATATTATATAAGCCTCCTAGAATAGAGCATATTGGATGCATCATTGTAATTGAATTTCATGTGAAAAGGGAAATATTCTCTCATTGTTACATTCTTTCGTTTTTCACTTCTATATAAGTATGACACACGATGGAATATTTTCTCAACATATCCATCATCTCCACCCATTAATACTAATAGATATTTCAATGGAAGGTACAATGAGTGGATTTTATCTATGTGTTGTAATTCACCACTTTTAATTTAAATTATGATATCTCTCTCATGATTAAGGTCTTCAAGGTCACCAATAATGATCATTTAAATCTCATACGTTTTTGGTATGTTTTTTGTTTGTTCATCACTTCCTTGTCTTCTAAGAAGCCACAACATTAAATTTGTAGTTACATGACACTATAAAATCTTTTGTTGTCCAAAATTGACGTGATAAGTAATTTTTTGATGAATCATATCTTTTAGTTCCTGAAGAACTCTTAAATCAATAGAAGTTTTTTAGTTTCTATCATAAAAAATTCATACGAAATACTTGTTTAGAAAAATCTAAAAACACAAGAGTCAATGAATATTTTACAACTAATAGAAGTTGTTACATGATGTCATGTACTCTTATTTGAGCTTCATTTGTTGTGTAATATATAGAGCTAAGAGAACATTGGTGTATTTCCGTCATTATGAAATAGACATCTAATGCAATGGTAGTTTTTTCAATTTAATCAAAATATATTTGGACACCCACCACATTTCACAGATTTTCCTACTTTTGCACCCAATGTTGTGAATGAAAACATAGAGTTGTAAATGGGCATGTGGTTTATGAATTTTCCTCAATGTATAGAGGTATTATTGAAAAATAATGTTCTAATATATTCAATACATACAGGAAACAACTCTGAAGCAGCCAGAACTATTCACCTGATTTGTGTATCCTGGCTACCGGTTTGGGCATATGTGTCTCCAGGGACTTCGGGTCATCAAAGGCCTTTGACCCACATTGCCTTCAGGTCACGTAGACCATGGAGTAGCCCAGTTCACACAGAACAGGCCCTAGAAGAGGATCAAGAGCAACAATAGTAACAACGGCCAGATGCAGAGCTAACCGGATTGGAAGAATGAGAGGGTATGGCAGCCGCCATTAGGACCATGCACCGTGCAGCTTTTTATGGGGAAATGCTATCCGATCAGCAATACAAGGTGGGGAGCTAAGGCGATCAATGATGAAAGATGGTAGGGAGGGGTAGTTCTAGTGGGCTGGTCCTATGGGTCATGTAATGGGCATGGTATGCCTCTGGGCCTTCAGGTCATTTATTGCGGGTCATGTCAGGCCTTGTGCCTTGGTCTTACGGGTCATGTACGGGTTCCCCTTCAACCCTTAAAAGGGGGATAATCTATAATAAAATAAAAATAAGGCCTTCAGGCCATTCGGGTAATGTCTATAGTGATAGACCTGTGAATTTGAATATAATATATATGTCATAGTTTCTTATAGGAGTTGTTTCTGTTAATGTATGATTAATTGATTTTTTTCCTTGGGTGGTTTTTTAAAACGTGCATGCATATTACTCCCACCTCAGAATAACATAATAGTTGATAATATGATTAAATATTATAAAGTTTATATATATAATGAGATATATGGAAGAGAAATCTGATATTATATCAGGTCTGTATAACATGAATATGGATGAAAATGGATTTTAGTTTCTAATCCCATTATAAGGAGAATTGTTGATCATAGTAGCTGCATGCATAAGAATCAATATTTCACTGAGGTATAAGATATTTTGTAGGGGATTTTTTTGTTCTTACTATGATGATGAGGTAATAGACGACTCGACAAAATTATGATCCTTTTTATTCATATGTTGTATGATTAATAATTGAATAGGTAGTTTTCAAATATAAGTGTAACATATTAACCATATAGTTAAATAAATTTAAATGAAAACATGGTCATAGAATGAAAAATTATTTTGTAAAATGGTAATCATTCGTTTTCATTTTTTGTTTGATCTAACAAATATCATTGATAGATTTGAATAGTCTTAGGGGACTAATAAATTGGGAGATGATAAATTTTAGAAATACATGGATATCAGTTTTGCAGTATAAAATTAATGTAATTAAATTGGAGATAGTATATGAAACTAAACATTGGAGGATATAGGTGATAACGGAATGCATCAATGCCTTTTTATGCTGTTACCTGTTGTGACTACTTCAGTTGTACAACATTCTCCAAAAATTATTGTTATAGTAAAAGTGTCAGTATAGTAAAAACATACATTATCAGGCCGAAATATAATATTTTATAGAGTTATGATATTTTGGTTTGTAATAAGGTAACCAAAGAGAATGAAATGGACATTGTAAATTGAACTTAACATTACTGGGTATATGTGACAAAGGAATAGGTGTTACTATTTTCATTCTTCCTATTACTGTTATAGGTTTAGATTCATTAATGTCTTCAAGAGATATTTTGCCTATAGAATTGAATTTATATTAATTATATAAGTAGTTTGTTGATAAATAATCAAACAATTTCAGGATTGAATAATATAAATAAGATGACCAGATTTTCGTTATTGTCGTAGGTTATTTCTTTGAAATCTTGGGTCATTAGATCATGATGGGGATTGTATGATTCTATTGTGTATGTTTTTATTTAATTTAAATGGAATTGAACAGAACCATGGAATGTATTACTGTGATCATATATTGACAATGTATCTTCTAAAGACAAATAATCTATTGAATGGGCATGTAGTCACTGAATATTCTGCTAACCATAAGGAAATATATATTAAATAAAAACAAACATCACTAAAATAGTTGTATGTCTAAATGATACCAATTACTATTACATACTATAATGAATTTAATGTAATCCTTGCTAATAATGAATGGTAAATAAACAAAGGTCGAGCATATTAAACATGTGTACATGGAGAATTTTAATAAGAAAATGTAATATGAATGTATCATTAATTTTTGATTACCTAAAAAGAATCAAAGATGCACAAATGAATAGGTATTGAATGACAGAAGGTGAGAATACATGTTGCAGATATATTTCTCTATAAGATGTTTGAATAATTTATGGATGATGGTAAGTTTTTTAGCATGGTGGTTGTCACGTGTCATAAATAATTGTTTTTACTGCAGCTGGTAATGGAATGGATTGTGGGAGATGAACCAAAGGAGAGGTTAGTGGTACTCAATGGCTAGAAGAGTCATGATTGTATAGAAAATATGAGGAAGAGTAGGTGGTCACAAATTTATCATTAAGACTATTAAATGATGGTGTAATTGGTTATGTTCGTTAACCCAAATGTAATGGTAGAGGAAGGAGATGAAGTAGGTTGATGACAAATGAGTTTTCAGAGTTGAGAACAAAGAATTAGAAACACTATAATGGGGAGATGAAATGGCGAAGCTTGAATGGGAGACCAAAGGAGGTGAATTCAGAGAATAGAGAAGCACTAAAAACCCTAGAAATGGGAGACCTAAGACGGTGAACGTGGTGGAAGATGAGGAAGGAAGAATATAGGAGAAGTAAAAACCAGATATTTGGGAGATCGAAATCACAACTAGGAGCCCAGTTGAGTTGATGAATAATAGATGGAACGATGCAAGGTAGCGAATGGAGATGCGGAGGCGGTGACTTGTTGCAAGATACATGCCAACTTTACTGTGTATATATATATATAAATTTTTTATCTTAAGTATTATTTTTACATACTACTAAGATTATATTTAAATTTTTATATCATTTACATTTATACATGAATAGTTTATTTGAAATTATTTACATTCATATAGAGTTTCATATATGTGTTTTTATATTTTCTTAATGATTATTACTTAATTATTTTGATACTTTATATTGAATAAATACTTGTAAGATGAGGAAATTTCATTTTCTCTAACTCTTATAACATGAATAATATTTTATGAGAGTTTATGTATAAATTAATTATATATTTTAAATAAATTCATATAAATATATTCATTAAAAGAATAACATCTGTTGGTATTGGAAAATAATTTACATAATTTTATTCTCCCTTATTTTCATCGCTTGTTTGTTTTCAATAACATGATTATATTTTTGAAATCCAATTTAATAATCCCATAAGGGAATGAAAATGTATTTTTTTACTTTTTAATTGAGAAATTAAAAGTTATATGGGAAAATATTAGTACTCAATATCATGTTTTTAAAAGAAATCTTGGAAGGGTGAAGCTTTTTAGCAAAGAAGGTTCTTTATAGTCGAGCATTATCTCAATATAAAGTCTCTGAGGAAAACATTTGATGAATTTTTTAGTCTGAGGGTGTGGTGTTTTCTCCGAGCATAGTTGGTGTGGAGTTTTAGACATTTGGGATCGCCGATAATAATATATTATGAATAATATATAAATTTTATTCCCACTCATGTAAATTCACACCACAAATTATATTATATAAAAAATAATAATATTGAAAATATGATACCCATATTAATTACAAATATGTGGGTTTAACCTAGGAGTGATATAATTTTATATTGATTTGTTTTTCTCTAGAATTGAATCTGATCCAAGGTGTTTTAATAAAACATTACCAAACCAAAGGGTTCCCCATTAAATCATATTTTCACTAATACATCAGTTAATAACAATACCCCACTAAATTAGTGGAAGGGATATATAAAGAGTTGCATAGATATTTTGGATATCTAAATAAACCATGAGGCTAAAGGATTAATTCCATTAAAAAATAAAAAATATATACATTACAGTTGTGATCTTAATCCATCAATGATCAAACCTATTGGTAGGAATTTTCTTTTGGTTTATGATTTTTTTCATCATGATATGGGCTTATTGAATTATTTTTCAAGATTCACCATTATGAGTTTATCTTTTCTCCCAACGATTCATTGGGATTTTTATTTCTATTAACCTTCTCTCCATGAATTTCTTATTGAGCATACTAATTAATACCCTCATTAAAAAATCTAGAAACCTAATTCTCTTTTCATGAATTTTCAGGGTGGATAATTTTATCCTTAACTTTTTTATTTATGGTAACAGGATATCAGTCATTAATTGATAAAGAATGAAGGGTTATCCCCCTATCTTTTATCACCCGTAATCATAATTTTTTCCATCTTAAGAAAATGGTTGATCAAAAATATATCAAAACTGTTGTAATAAGATAAGGAATGTGAAGGGAGAGGTGTCTCAGATAAGGGAGGACGGCTCAAAGGTGCATGATGAAGGTATGTTTTAATCAAATGGATGGTGATCTCAATTGAGTGGCCGTTAGTGTGATGTTGATTAGCCAAGGGATAAAAACACATGGTAACTATAGAGGAGTATATATGGAATGTCCGTTGGTTGCAGTTGATGAACTAGATATTGGAAAACCATAGTAGTGGGGAAACACATCATGGTAAAATTTGGCATGTGTTTAATGGTCACCACCCCCATCCATCTATTCCTACAGTATCGGATGGACACCCATGATTTATGGGGTTGGAGAGTTATGACTGGGTGGTAAAATTTCCACATTGGTGGAATGAGCATGCCCATCCTGATTGGTCTTGGAAGTTTAAAATAATGTCATTTCAGACCTCCCAAGGTACATAGGACTTGTAGATAGGTGATCTGGTCATTAATTCGGGGCAGGTGACTAACATATGTTGGGTTTATTTAACCTATCCAAGAGTTAAAGTTCCAGATGTGTAGTGCATTATGGAATTACACACCTATATAGTAACACCCAGAACTCCATAGTGCACTACATTATGTTCACAAAGGCTTCCATATGAAATTCACTATTAGTGTGCATGTTTTTATATATTTTTTAATTAGGTTTCTGCAATTCCCTGACCCTACTTACCCAGAGTCTGTGCATTATTACATAACATTGGCATGATCACAAGGGATTGAATCCTGAAAGACCGATTAGTTTAGTAGCCTTGTATGTACAATATACTAATATAAGTTTTACATTACATTATGATATAAAAAACAAAAAAATTATTTTTCTCCTTTTAACACATTCATCTCTTTTAGACTATCCCTACATGTCAGTCAAAATATACTTCTTCACATCCTTGTAAAAATAAAACATAGACAGAGGTGAGCTCCGTTGCTCACTAAGGATTAAAATATAGAGGAAGCTTTCATAAATAATCATAAACATTTAAGGCGATATATTTGACTAAAACAAAAGCCTTTTAAACATAAAATTATGTATAATATGGAAATGATAAATCAAATAGTGCCATTTTCTTATTCACATGGATGTTCTACTAGTCGAATAACCACATGTAATATAAATATCCAAATTTATAATGATAAAATGCATAATGTCAGACATTATAACAACATATTCAACGCCTTGTTCCAAGACTAAAAATAAGATTTTGTCAAGGCCTTATTCCAAGACACTAGTTGGTCTCATGAGACCTACCTATGCATTGTGGATCTATAGCGGGCTCCACCTATCACTTACTATGTCCAATGCATTTCTCATATGAAAAGGTTGAAAAATAATATAAAATCATATTAAAACTAGAATACAAAATTTAAATAATTTAACCATAAAACATGAATGGTATAAATATATAACATCTATAGTCTAACATATCAAAAAACCTCCAATATAATATATAAGATTATATCAACTTCAAACAAGCATATATACAATAAAGGATGCAGACATATATGAAATCATAAATATTTGAGAGAAATATCTCTTTCTATTTTGATATCATTTAAAAGTCATGGAATTTTAAAATAAAACATTTATTTTGAAAATATTATTATAAGATTTTAAGGGAAGATTCGAAGGTGTTATAATGGTAGAAAATAACAGCACCCGGTGTATAAGTTAAAAAAACATTCTTTCCATAATTTTTTCGAAAAGGTCATAAAGGACCTTTTTTGGAAAATGAAGGAAATATTACTTTATAAACATCTAATAAAATTCAAAAAAGGGTATAAATTACATTAAACCAAATTCTAGGAAATATTAAAAAAAAATTAAATACATTTTTAAGAAACATAGATGTGGATGATAAAGAGGTCCTAGTAGATACTCAGGTATAAACAACCTCAGATAATGAAGAGATTGTATAATTAACCCTTACCTTGTACTTTAACATGATAAATGGAAGGTTAAACAATTTTATAATAGTTAAATAACTATTTTTACATTCTAAAAAGACAACATACAGAAATATGATATCTTATATGATCCTTTAATATTGATTTTTTAACAATATTTCATTAGTATCATCATTACAGGCGTTAGATGATTCATTTTACATTATATGTTTGGCTACATAAGCCATGTTTTTTATGGATAGGATGTATTTTATCCATATCCAAAATGATATAAAGTTATTCAACATTATTATAAATCATAAAATGAAAATTATTCTTGAATGGTTATGATGGTGAATTAATTTCTTCACATTCATGGAGATGGTATTCCATACGTACATCCGAGGGAGAATATCATTCTATTGATGGTGAAATTGTATATAATTGGATGGTATATCATATATAAATAATCCTTAACATGTTATATTTATTATTTACATCATTTATACTCATTATTATATTTATAAATATAATGAAATGTTTGAATAACAAACTACACCACGACGTGGAGAAGGTAAGTCATACGTACAAACTTTGGGAGAATAGTCATTCATAGGAAGGATTGAATAATTAATATGGTTGTAACATTTTTATAAGAACATCACAAAATGTATAAGGTACAAAATTTATTATTTTGGTAAGGAAACAACAAATAAAGAAGAAGTGAAGAAGAAATGAACTTTTAAAGAGGTGGTGAAATTATTACCTCTTATTTGGGTGTTTCCTTTTTAGTTGATCAAAAGGGATCCTTTGGTTGGAATTATGATCAAAATATGCCATCTAGGTCGAATTTAGGGTATTTGGGAGGATATTTTAGCAGTTTTTTTTCGATCCAAATGGCTTTGGAGGTGTGATTTTGAGAGAAGGGGATGTACCCTTTTATAAGAGATGTGAAGTTCGCTTAAAGAAAATATTGAAATATTATTTTATTATAAAATCTTGTTCAGTTTATAATGTCTCAAAAAGATTTATTTTGAGGATAAGGTGGGGATGGTTTGCAAACCGCTCAACCAATAAGTTTTAGACTGGTTTAGGACACCATATTTACCTTCGCTTTTTGATTTAACTCTTAGTTACATAGTTTAACATTAACCATGAATTCTTGTATGATTATAATAAATGGTTAATAAACTTACAATAAAAATCCCAAAACACCCCAAGTGGATAATTAATGATATATCTAACTTTATATATGTTTTGTTTTTCCAAACCTAAGATTTTTAGGAATTTTATATCAATTAATAATATAGTATTTTTTCTAAAAATTCATTTATTTCAATTTTGAATCTATTTGGTATTTTGTTTTTGTGAAAGTCGTAATAACTTTATCACATAGAAAAAATAATAATTTAATAAACCCTAACATGTCTTATTGACATCGAAAATTAGTTGAATTCATCAAAATCCTCAATTTATATTTAGTTGGATATTTATAATATCAATTATTTTAATCTTTCATTAATAAGGTAATTAATGCATCATTATTGTGTCATAAATAAATATAATTTTTTAATGTATAAAAAATATTAACAAAATACCATTATGTAGGAAATATTTTTATATTTATAAATAATATTTTTATTCAAATTTATCTTATGCATTACCCTATATTAAAAATGGTTTAGTTATTAATCTTTAAATTTAACACTTTTAAATCAATTATAAATAAAAAAATAAATCTCCTAATCTAATCCAAGTGAACCAAAAGGATAATATTTTGGTCATAAGGGTGATTTTGGTTGAAATACAGTTATTCAATTGAATTAGGACAGGTGTTAGGGTAATTATAATATCATTTTTATCTTTAATTTCCATATTTACTTTTAACTGTGGTAAATAAAAGTCAAAAGTTACTATTCACCAAAAATTATTTTCAGCTTATTGAACCACATTTTACTTACTGATAGCAACTATGTATCTTTTATTTTTGAAATTCAATTCATATAAGAGGAAAAATTACATTTTATGCAAATTTGCAAATGCGCCTAGAAGGTGGGTAAAATACGGTAAAATGTTCAATAAAATTTTATATATCTAATATTATTATAAATTGACTCCATTGATTTACATTGAACATATAATGGTATTACATATATATTTTACCTAATATAAATTTAAATAAAATAACTTATTATTTAAATAATAATTCAGTTTTAAATAATAAAGAAGTGTTTTTCAGTATTCATCAAAAACTAAATGTTTTCAGAAAAATTACCAAAAAATCACCCTAAGATAATTTTGATTTTTCCAATCCAAAATTGAAGTACATTTTGAAAAAATAATTATAAAATTTCAAAAATTGGGTATTACTATTCATAACAGCTAGTTTTATTGGTTGTGATGTGTTAGAACTTGAAGTTGTGTACATCACAAGCTATTGTATTATTCAAAGAGAAGCATACCGTGGAAGCTTGGAGTATTACATTATTCCCTCCATCAAATAATTTCATCCTATAAATTTATAGAATATTAAAGAATAAAACAATTTGGGTGGTTCTTCATTATACGTTCCTCGGGTTCCCACATTACCTCTTAAATCTTATGGTTTCTCCATAGAACATTCACAAAACTATTCGTCTGGTTTCTCAGCACTTGTTTTATGGTATCATGATTCTTAATAGGCTCTTCACAATAAGGCATATCGGGATCCAACTATCTTTATTCATAGGTGAGTACATGCATTGAGTTATACAAGTATTTTTTAACAGTGATACATAGAACACATCCGGAACTTTGGAGAGTCGTGGTAGCATTGCCAAATTATAAGCTACAACTCCAATTTGTTGTAGAATTTTGAAAGATCCGATGTACCTAGGACATAATTTTCCTTTCTTACTGAATATTATACCACCCTTACATGGAGATACCTTCATGTAAACATGATCTACTTTCAATTCTTTCCGTCGATTATCGATATAGCTATTTGCCTAATTTAAGCTTCTTTGACGTGGTTTTGCATAACTTTCAACTTTTCCATTATTTCTTCAAAAAGTTCTGGGCCTATGAGTTTTCATTCACCATTATCATCCCAATAATATGGTGTGAGACATATATTACCATATAACGCTTCATATTGTACCATTTGAATACTTGAAAGGAAGCTATTGTTATAGGTAAATTCTACCAAATGAAAATATTGATCCCACATACATTGCATGTCCAGTGAGAAATATCTAAACATGTCTTTTAGGGATTAAACTATCTGTTATGATAGTCCATTAGTTTGATGGAGGTAGGCAGTGCTCAAATGAAGTTCAGTATCCAAGGCTTTCTAAATAATTTTCCAGAATCTTGATGTAAAATGGGGATCATGATCAGAAACAATCAAGAGGGGTACTCCATGATTTATTAAAACATCATTAATATATAGTCAATCTAAATGTCCACATGGTAAATCTTCTCTTATAGAATGAAAATGTGCTGAATTATTAAGATGATAAAAAATGACCCATATTGCATCATGCCTTCTAGGAGTCATTGGTAGCCCCACGAAAAAGTCCATTGTAATATCATCCCACTTCCACTCATGTAATGGAACAAGTAGCATGAATCCACTTGGATGTCGTCTTCAATACTTAACTAGTTAAAAAACCATACATCTTAACACATAATCAGAAATCTCTCTCTTATTGTTTTCCCACCAAAATTGTTCCTTCAAGTATCTAAAAATCTTAGTGCTACTAGGGTATGTAGAGAAATTGGAGTTGTCATCATCATCTAACAGTTCCATTTTTAGATCATGTAGATTAGGAACCCAAAGACTCTTCCCAAATTTCAAAATTCCATCTGGATATATGAATTCAATCAATCTTTAATCATTCAAACATTAATTTTTCTAAAACTCTTCATCATTAGTCTGAGAACTTTTTAACCTTTCTAGTAAAGTTAGATTCGAAACCATTTGAAAAAGTATTGATGTTTCCCCTTCCATGATTATTCCGATATCCATATTTACTAGATCCATGAACATAAGATCCCTTTCAACTATAATCTTTTTCAAAACACCATGATTATTTTTTCTCAAAGCATCTACCACCATATTTTCCTTCCATGGGTGGTAGTGTATAGTGAAATCATATTCATTGAGTAGTTCAAGAAATCATCTTTTCCCCATGTTGAGTTGTTTCTGTGATAAAATATACTTCAAACTCCAATGATCGGTATATATCTCATATTTTTCACCATAGAGATAGTGTCTCCATATCTTCAATGAAAAGATTATTGGTTCTAACTCAAGATCATGAGTAGGATAGTTTGTTCATTAATTTTTAGCTGTCGTGATGTGTAGACATTAACGTTATCATTCTGCATAAGGACACAACCAAGTCCTTTCATTGAATAATCACTATAAATTACAAACCCATCATTCCATGATAGTAGATTCAAGATAACATCTTTGACTAATCTTCTCTTAAGTAGTTCAAAACATTCTTCACACTCTTTTGTCCAAACAATTTTAACCCCTTTACCTGTGAGCTTGGTTAATGGGTTTTCCAATTGGGCAAAATTCTAGACAAAATATCGATAATAACCTGCTAAACCAATAAAACTATGTACCTTAGTTATTCATGTCAGTGTTGGCCATTCTATTATTTTTTTGACATTGAAGGATCAACCGATATTCCATCCTTACAGACAATATGGCCAAGAAAAAAAATCCTAAATCTAGAATTCACAAATTCTAAACTTCCCATGTAATTAATTTATTATAAGGATTTTTATAATAGTGCCCAAGTAATTTTCATGATCTTCATAGATTTTTTATTATACCAAGATATCATCAATAAATACTATTAAAAAGTCATCTTGATATTCCTTGAAAACTATATTCATTAGATCCATGAAAACAGAGGATGTATTGGTCTGTTCAAAAGGAATTACTATAAACTCGTATTGCTCATACCTTATATGAAATTCTATCTTCAGAATGTCTTACTTCTTTACTCACAATTGATGATATCCAGATCAAAGGTCAATATTTGAAAAATATTGAGATCTATGAAGTTGATCGAATAAATCATCAATGCAAGGTAGGGGATACGTGTTATTTATTATTATAGCATAGATCTCCCTGCAGTCAATGCACTGACTCATAGATCCATATGTTTTCTTAACAAAAAGAATAGGGGCTCCCCATAGAGAAACACTAGGGAAAATAAATTATTTATTAATCAATTACTCTTGTTATTTATTTATATCCACTAATTCCACAGAATCTATTCCATAAGGGGTCTTAAATATGGTACATGAATCAGGAATTAAATCAATGGAAAACCCAATTTCTCATTCTAGAGGATGTCCAGGTAAATTCCCAAAAAAATTATCAACATTTTCTTGTAAAATAGGCATGTCCGCTCTTCGAACATTTTTCACCACACATAGTTATTTTATTCTCTTCCTCTCCAATAATTGAATACTCTAGAGCTACTGGGGTCGATATAGATAAGAATCAGATGGTGATGTTTCTGCTTAAAAGATAAGATATTTTTTATCATCATCTGAATTTGTAACCTCCTTTTTCTTACATTAAATTTTTTCATCATGGTATAAAATCCAATACATTCCAATGATTATATCAAATTAAATCATGAGTATGATGATGAGATCAATAGATAAATAATATTTAAATGCCCTAATGAGAACTGATTCACAAAACATTATTGCAGTGATACTTACCTTAAGAGTTTTGAATGACAACTCCCTTGTTAAATAAAATTGGAAATGTCTAATTTTCATAGAAAGCTAGGAAGATATCAAAAAATTCGATGATGAAAAATAAAATAATACATTGGCTAAACTTGAGTAATCCATTAAATTACATACCACCATGTCTATCATAGCATTTACCTTAGCAGTAGTAATCGCAGAATCTTGTACTTTCTCCCTTGGAATTTTCTGAGGTATGTTTCCATAGAGATTAATACATTCATTTGCATAATTCACAATTTCTCTACAATTATAGCATTCCACATTGACAACGTATTTCTTTTCCTTGAAATCACGAGCGTGCTGGCATTTTTCTCAACACTTGTAATAGAATCACATTCCCTTAAGGGAAGTATGGGGGTGTTTCTATTCACATTTACTATAGGATGGAAATTCAACCTTTTCATTCTTCCCTTTATTTCCATTTCTAGAGTGTTCATAAGATATCTTCTTTGCTTTCTTTAAATTAAAGTCGTTTGACTTAGTTAATTTTTATTTTGTCCTGATAGCACATAAGAAAATATCTTCATATGATTAGAAGGATTATGAGACTAATGCTCGATGGAGAAATGGTTTTAACCCATTAGATAATCAATCAATATTAATCCTTGGGTTTTTTATATAATATTTAACATTTATGGATATCATTGTAATGTTAGCCTCATACTTTGCAACATTCTAATTTTTATTTTTCATCAGACTCATAAATTGTCTTCCCATATCAACTCCATGGTCAAGAGGAAAGTTTTTTTCTATAAAAAGATCTTTAAAATCCCTATATTCCATATTTTATACTTCTTCATTCTCTTTTTTGTTTTGAATTAAGTACCAACATTGATATTCATCTCTTGTGAGGCGATAAACTACCATAAAAACATTTTCCCTATCTGTTTTCTATAAAGCATGAAATGTTTTCTCTAAGAAACTTATCCATTGCTCAGATACAAATGGAATTGTAGTCCCCTTGAATGTTGGTGGTTTTTACCACGTCAATCAGTCTAACATTGATCCTCTACGTTGTGGATCAGGGTGATCCATATGGGTAAAGATATTATTCATAACCTGAGTGAGTTGTCCCAATATGGTAATAAGTTGATCAACACAAATTGAATCACTAGCTCCACTATAATTATCTTGAGTAGGAGGGAAATCTCTACATGGTTTATATGAATTGATATGGTTTTCATTACTTCAACTAGGAACCATATCTAAACAATGTCATACACTATATTATATTATGCATCACAATACATAATTCCAAACATGTAAAACACTTAACATAAATTCAATAGTTTGTGTATATAATCCATAATCATAAAAATATTTTCTTTGAGGAGGTATAAACTCATAAATACTTCCTTATGGTATGTAAAAAAATTTGAATTATGCTAAGCATATCTCGATAGAGTGTTGTAACAAAGGGGGAAGAAATTTCAATTGTCGTGTAATGAGATACCTCTGGTCATGCTCAAAACTCCATGTACGATTTTATACTCCTATGTGCATCTGTGCCAGATTCGCCTCTACCTGCTCATATCCAGAAAGGGATGTATTTCCTGGAAAACTCACAAAATCTCTACATTAATAAAATTTTAGGATGCTCTTCTATACAAATCCTAAAAGTCTATATTAGTGCAATGTTATCTAATCAGTGTTTTTCTAAATCTAGTTTCCATGGTTTTTACTAAACCTCCTCTGATACCAATTGTAATGACCCAGTCCTAGTTACCTAGAGTTAGTGCATTATTAAATAACATTGGCATCATCACAATAGATCAAATCCTGAAAGACCGACTAGTTTAGTAGCCATTGAAGTACTAGATACAAACATAAGTGTATACATTAAATTATGAAATAAAAAACAACAACATTCTATCTCCTTTTATCAAATTCATATCCCTTAGACTATCCTTGTTGGTCAGTCAAAATATACTTCTTTGCATCCTGGGAAAAATATAACATAGAAAGGGGTGATCTCAAGTGATCTGTAGGGATAAAAATATAGTAGAAACTTTCATAAATAAGCAAAGACATTTAAATAAATGTATAAGACTAAAACGTAAGCCGTTTAAACTTAAACATCAGTATAATATGGAAAATATAAATAAAATAATTCACTTTACTTATTCACATAGATATTATACTAGTTGAATAATCACATGTAATATCAATAGCCAATTTCATAATGACATAATGCATAATTTCAGACATCATAACCACATAGTCAAGGACTCGTGACTAGACTACAAATAAGATTTTTTTCAAGGTCATGTTTCAAGACGCTAGTTTGTCTCATGAGACCTATCGATGCATCGAGGAGCTATCGCGGATTTCACCCACCACTTACTAAGTCTAATGCATTCCTCATATGAAAAGGTGGAATCATAATATAAACATTCCTATTAAAACTTTAATATGAAATGTCAATAATTTAACCATAAACCATGAATGGTATAAAAATATCACATCCATAGTACAACATATCACAAAACCTTCAAAACATTATGGAATATTGAATCAACTTCAAACAAACGTATAATTCAACAAAGGTTGTTGACATAGATGAAATCAAAACTATTTGAGAGAAATATATATTATTTTTTTGATATCATTAAAAAGACAAGTAATTATAAAATAAAAAATTTATTTTGAAAATATTCATATAATATTTTAAGGGAATCTTTAAGGTGTTAAAACAATGGAAAATAGTCGCACCTGACGTATAAGTTAAAAAACATTCTTTCCTTAATATTTTCAAAAAGGTCATAAAGGACCTTGTTTGGAAAATTACAGAATGATTCCATTATAAAATTTTTAAAAAAAGTCAATCAGTGGTATAAATAAATCTAACCCATAGTCTAGGAAATAGTAAAAATGTTTTGAAATAAATTTTTATGAAACCCGAATGTGGATGAGAAAGAGGTCCCAGTAGATACTCATGTATAAAAAACCTCATAGAATAAAGAGATTGTAGAATTAACCATGAAATTTTACTTTTCCTTGATCGATGATACATTAAACTCATGTATAATAGGTAAATCATTATTATTAAATTATAAAAGAACCACATACATAAATATGATATCATATTTGATACTCTAATATTACTTCGTTAATAATATTTCAGTAGTATCATCATTTTGGGTGTTAACTGATTCGTTTTCCATTGTATGCTTGGTTACATAAGCCAGGTTTGTTATGGATAGGGTGTATCTGATTCAAATACAAAATGATATTATGTTCTTAAACATTATTTTTAATCATAAAATGAAAATTATTCTTGAATGGTTATGATGGGGAATGAATGTCATCACATTCGTGGAGATGGTAATCCATACGTACGCACGAGCGACAATATCATTCTGTTGATGGTGAAATCGAATGTAATTGGATGGTATATCATATATAAATTATCATTAACATGAAAAATTAATTATTTACATCAGTTTTACTAATTATTATACCGATCCAAATAATGAAGTGTTTGAATAAAAAACTACACCACAATGTGGAGATGGTAAGTCTTACGTACACACGTATGGTGACTTGCATTCATATGCTGGATAGAATAATGAATATGGTTGTACCATATTTATAATAACATCACAGTCTGTATAAGATACAAGAGTCATTATTTTGGTATGTAAACTATAAAGAAAGAGGAATTGGAAGAAGAAAAGAACTCTGAAAGAGTTGGTGAAATTATTTTCTCTTCTTCGGGTGTCTCCTTTTGAATTTATCAAAAGGGCTTGATAGATTGGATTTATGATCAAAATACGGGCTCTAGGTCGAAGTGAGGGTAGTTGGGAAGATATGTGAGTAGGGTTTGGCCGATCCAAATGGTCTTGGTTGTGTGATTTTGAGAAAAGGGGAAGTACCCTTTAATAAGAGAGGTGAGGGTCACTTTAGGAAATGCTTGAAATATTATTTTATTATACAATAATATTAAATTTATAATGTCTCAAAAAATATTTATTTCTAGGGTATGGTGGGTATGGGTCGAAAAAAATTCAACCAATTTATTTTAGACACGTTTAGGTCACTATATTAGCAGTACCTTATCGATTTAACTCTTACTTAAATATTTTAACTTTTACCATGTATAATTTTATTATTATAATAAATAGTTAAAAATAATAATATAAAAAACCAAGATAACCCCAAGTGGTTCATTATTGACATATATAACCTTATATAAGTCATTTGGACAAACCATATATCTTTAGGAATATTATATCAATTAATAATATAGTATTTGTTTTGAAAACTTATAAATGTCAATTTTGACACTATTTGGTATTTTTTTGAAAGTCATAACAACTTTATCAATTCGAAAAAAAATTATTTAATAAACCCAAAAAAGTCATATTAACCTATAAAATTAGTGGAATTCCTCATAAGTCTAAATTTACAATCATTTGGATATTTATAATATCAATTATTTTAATCATTCATTAATAAGGTAATTACTGCATCATCATTGTGTCATAAATAAATTTTATTATTTAACATCTAAAAATTATAAATAAAATACCTTTATTTAGGAAATATTTTTATCTTTATAATTAATACTTATAGTCGAATTTTTCATATGTATAACTCTATATTAAAAATAGTTTAGTTATTAAACACTGAATTTTACACTTTTAACTCTTCTTTAAATAAAATAATAATAAATGTCCTAATCTAATGGAAGTAGACAAAAAGGATCATATTTTATTCCTAAGGTTGATTTTGGTCTAAATACACATATCTAGTAGAATTAAGACATGTGTTAGGGTAATTATAATATCATTTTTTACCATTAACTACCCTATTTACCTTTAACTGTGGTAAATAAAAGTCAAAAGATAATATTCACCAAAAACTATTTTCATCTTATTGAACCAAATTTTAGTTATTGATGTCAACATTCTGTCTCATATTTTTGAAATTAAATTAAAAAATTCAGTAAAATTATATTTTAAGCAAATTTTCAAATGTGCCTAGAAGTTGGGTAATAGACAGTAAAAAGTTCAATACAATTTTATATATCCAATATTATTATAAAATGACACCAATGAATTACATTAAACATATATAGGTATTATGTATCTATTTTTACCTAATTGAAATTTAAATAAAATAACTAATCATTTAAATAATAAGTCTGTTTTAAACAATTACACAGTGTTTTTCACTATTCATAAAAATTGGATGTTTTCAAAAAAATACCAAAAATTCACCCTAAGCTAATTTTGATATTACGAATTCAAAAATGAAGTCAATTTTGAAAAATAAAATTTATAAAAATTAAAATAGTGGGTATTACTATTCATAACGTCTTGTTTGATTGGTTGTGGTGTGTTAGAACTCGAAGTTGCGTACATCACAAGCTATTGTATTATTGAAAGGGATGTGTATCATGGAAGCTTGGGATGTTACAGTTTCGATTCAAAATAAATAAATATCCCATATATAAAATATTTAAATATATATCATGATGTGAAATTCTTTAAAACCATCTAATTATTTTTTAAATAATGGTAATATATTATGGTATTCAATGATATATGTAAAATGAAGGGCTTTGCCCATAATAATTTACGATTTTACAGGGTTTGTAATTCCCTAGTAATTTGTTTTATTATTGTGCGTGGGACCTCCATATTCAACCTCAAGTTTAGTACTTTCCAACATACATGGGGTGAGGGTCCTACAGAAGGGCATGGGGTTGGAACTCACTCAAAGTTGTTAAGGTGTAGGTGGTGTGGTCCCCCATACAATATTGATAGAGTGTGATACTCCCCTTATACTTATTTAATAGATCCTATACCTATAGATTCAATACTCCCTCAAAATATATAAGATACCTGATAAAGTTTTTGTTATCCATTGAAATTCTAATGAGGTTATAAGGTATTTATCATAGATCAATAATAATGATAGTATTGATTGTAAACACAATGATTGAATTATATCCTTGATCAAGTAGTAGTTACCCTAATAGTATTCTATAATGGTGCCATGTATATGGATGTAGTATTCTTTGGTAATCCCTTGATTGATATATGTACCTAGGTGATGGTCAAGTTCTCTATACTAGTATCTAATATTAGTGTGGAGTAAAGGATGAAAAATATTATATACATTGACACTTTTGACACCATTTGAACCCTAAATTTTCCTTCAAAATTCAACGTTTGGTAAGTATTTTGACGTCAAACATTTGAGATTTCAGGTACATTAATAATGGTCAGTAGATCTGGAGGTATGACCTATCTGGATCGAATCCAAGATGACTAGGACTTATCTATTTCCCTTAGACATCTAGTGGATGTTTATAACAAGAACTTATGTCTTCAATTTTAGTATCTTACTCTATACCCTTTTTTATGAAAATTAATTATTTCATTTTTTTGGTTTTAAGGTTTCAATGTAAGTATTTTTAAACTCATCCCTACATAGAATCTTTTCCCACATATCTTTTATATATATATGTGGTCTAGGATTTATATATTGTTTTAGTGGGCACTGATCTATTATTTCATTTTCAGATATAGAATCTACATATTCATGGAAGTACATTATGGATCTTGGTATTTCATTATAGTGGAAATGATTGTTGGGGATATATTTCGATCCAATAGTATACACACTAATAATGATATCTCCAAAGTCTTTTATGAATTAAATTTTTTGGATTGTCATATGTGATACTCCATCAGTATCTTCCTATATGGAATTGTACATGTAATTGGTATCTCTAGAATGTGTTGTATAAAATTATGTTATATAGATATATAAATATAATGTTGTATATTATTTTTTTCAAGGAAGATATGCGTCTATTTCAAATTTATGTAGGCTACGGGTGACCATACTATGTGATATGCCTACTCAATTATAATCGCTAGACCCTATCATATTATAGGTGGGATTTGGGAGCCATAATCAGCTTACTCTTATCCCTGGATAATGTCCCAGTGGGTTAGGGTGTGTTAGAATCAAATCAAAGTAGTACATTATTATGGATTGAGTTTAATTTTGATAGTCATGTTCATACTAGTTTTGAAATATAGAGAGGATTCTATGCGAGTATTCAGTTCATTTAACCAATAAGGGAGACCAATTTAGATGTAGCAAAAAATGTATAATTTTACCAACAATCTAATAACATATTTGGTGACCTAGATATGGTTAATACCTTGAATTAATAATATAAACTATAGAGTCCCTCAAACCAATTGCTTACTAGTATGTTAATTAATAGTCATGAAGTTCTTGTGCTTGTAGTTGGGCCTCTACACACTAGTAACTAAGTGATCAAGAAGTTTTTCCCCACACTCATTTGAGAGACATTAACTACCCACAATGTAAGGAAATTTTTCTCCCCTTTATGCATACTGTATTGTTTCCATTTATAGAGAATATTAGATTATTCAAATTTTAAAATACTGCATGTAGGTTTTATATACTATGTGTGATTAAAATATAAGACCTCGTTATTTTAAAAACATTTCCATCTCATTAGGTAATAAAGGTTTTTATTGTTTCTGAGACATGTGTTTCCATTAGGTTCATAATCTTTCTAAATAGCGGATTATTCTTACATAATGTTCCTTATATGACATAGTAAGATGATACGTGTTGACATTTCTCTCAAAAACTCAGCATTAATACTCTACCCTGATCTATGTTTGACCCCTTGTCTAGGATAATGTAAAATCTTTGGATGGTAGACCCTATTAAGGGAAGAAAGATAGTGTCTGGTCACATTTTGAGTCCCACAGGTGAGGTGTTCTCTACACATGTTTTATGAGGAATTTATTCAAGATAAGTTATTAAAAGTGAGACTGAAATGGGAAGTTATTAATTTTATGTTTTATTTTCAAAAAACACTACATCTTCATGAGTCCCCTAGGTGAGAATTTTTGGATTTAGTATTTTTATTTGGGATTCACCTTATCCATTATTGTGTGATAAAATTTAACTTGAATAGATCCAAAATATTGTCATTGATGGACCTATAAATTTATAATTTTATTGATATTAGGGGAATCCCTATTTTAGGACCATTTTATACAAGGAATCTGTTATATAGATGAACCAGTGGTGTGAGTCTAGTCAGATATACACAATGAATCAGTCCTCCTCTAAAATTTAATCAATTGATTAGTTCCTATAACACATTGGGTACTAATTTTTAGGAATGTTGGAACATATACATAATTTAAGTATGTTTTCAAGAAACAATTCATGTATTTAGAATTATGATGTGTGTCTTCCTACTTGGACGATAATACCAGATTCCACAAAAATGAGTTATTTTTTCAATATAATATTTTTAGGGGTAAAATATTATAATTAAAACCCTATCCAAGACATTATCAAAAAGATAGTTTACATTGATGGTGATTTTCATTCACCCACCCCATCAAATGAAGTTATTTCATCCTCAGTAAAGAAATAGGTCTTTCAAATGATTCCTTCGTGGAATAGAGGGTGTCTATTAGTTACAATATTAGTATATTTTTGTAACTAATGATAATACTACAAAGTGATGAATTGTTGGGTGAATGAGGTGAGGTCCAATCCTAGTTTCGAGTGGGGTATCCTTAGGTGTAGAGAATTGATCCCACCTTTAATACACTTTAGTTATCTACCCATTATATGGTAATCAAGACTTTTTATACATTGGGGATGGGTGATATTTCAATATATATGAGTGTGGACGAAAACAAAAATTCTTTCAAAGGGAAATCCATTGTTTTTCCTCAACATGAGACAAATTTATACACCATATTTTATTCTAAAGATAATAGTTCATGTGATATTTAAGTGGAATAATGAACACATGTGTATTAGAATGAATAACAAGGACAAAATACCTATGGTATTGGTATATGGAGGATCTTGTTAGGAATATGATGAAAATATCTAGTCATTTGATAGAGTATTAGATATGGGGTAAACTCTTGTAGTATGGGGTACAATTTATAGATTTCTGTTTTGTCCACATAAATATAATCTTCTGATTATATAATAGATTTTAGTGGTTCAAAGGTGAAATGATAGATGATTCTCATGGAATGTGAATTTGTGAATTGATGATTTAGGTGGAACATGAGTATCCATCATCAAATTAGTTGGTTGTTTAATGGAGAGGAAATATTTCTTAACATTAATTGATGGTGGTGATACCACACATTTCCCTATTTTTTGAGAGTCCAACTACATTGATGTAGATGTAGTGGTCCATTTTAACCAATGTTCTTAGGTGATGAACAAAATGATTGGTTTAGAGATACCATGTAATGGAACAACAAAATGGAAAAAAAATTATATTCCAAATAAATATTTAATTTACACAAAATATAAAAAATGAACAACATAGATATTGTGCCTATATTATAGGACCTCCATCTTATATCCTCAATAAATTTTCAATTGAGATCAGAAATGTTTTAGACAAATGCCTCTTGCCTCCTGTGGTGGTATAATTGTTAGTGGATCCTTGGATAAAACTACAACATCCTAACACTTTTAAAAAAGGTGATGGATCCTTTTTTGAATAATATTAATTAATAATCAGGATAAAATTGTTTTCTTGTTACATGAATCAAATCTACCCTTACAAGATGGATCATATCCACTTTTACAGACTCTCTTCACTTAAAGAAGATATTTGCAATGTTTTAGAATCAGTTTCCATCTCATAGAAACCAATTACGTTACATACCCTTCATGTGTATTCATTTTAACATATCAAATAAATTCTCATTTAATAAATTAATGAATCCCATTGATTTATATTCTGAAGAAACTATGCATAAATAAATGGTAAGTACAGATATCCAATACATAACATATAGTATATCATATCATTCTCTATGATAGTGGAAACCCAATTCCTCTCAAGGTCCTTTATAATATAATAATACGGTAATATATGATATGATTCTCATCAATATAAATCCATTTTAATTTATGTACATTTTAATTTAAGATATCAACAATGTACATATTCAACAATGTTCAACTTACACTAATACCCTACCTAGTTCAAATGAAAAATTTAACAACTCTGTATGGTTAAATCTAAAAATCATTGTCAAAATTTTATCCTACTATCTTATCTTTAAATGAAAACTCTTTTTAAAACATAATCATTATCCAATGGTCAAACTAGGTGACCATACACGGGCATATAAGCATTAAAAACAAATATTTAAGCCAAATTTCATAATTGTATAAAAAGAATATGATTTACCAAAGAATGGGTGATACAAAATCAACTATGTGTTTTAGAATGATTTATATCAAACATAATTGTATCTATTTTTAAAAAGTTATATCCCATGAAATCATATACATATTATATATGAAAATATAATCATTATTTTTTGATTTTGAGTGGCCACTAGAGATGGAGCAATGTTAGTCTTCTCTAGGTCATCTAAAACAATCTTGAAAAAGGATGACTTATTCAATGGATACATTGTAAATATTTTATATTGTGAATTATAAAATATCATGACCATCATCCATGTATTTAAAAAATTATTATTATTTTTAATTAATCATTTCTATGAATTTACTTAGAGTAATTAAATAAAGGTTCTAAGGTCTTTTCTCATCATACAAGTGGAAGCATTCCGTCTTAGTGGATCTTTAACTAATGACATGATCAACAACATACTCAAACATTATTTAATTTACTAATACTCAGGGATTGAGTTTGAAATATTTCAATGTATTAAGGTATTAATGCATGTTACCACATCAACCATAGTTAAAAAGGATTCATAATAACCATACACCCTTATGTATATTGATGAAAATATAAAATTAAAGGGGATATAAATTGGAAGGTAAATACATATAATAAGTCTCCATGTATTGTCTCATGATTCCAATACTCATGTTAATCCTAACCTATAATCATAGAACATGATTCTCTATTATTATAACCTACGAAAAAAACTCAACATTTTACTATAAAAGGATATTATTATTTTATAATTCATGTGAAAAAAATTTCAATAGACATTAACAAATAAAAAATGGAGGGTTTATTTATTATAATACCTTGATATATTATTTAAAAATCACATCAATGTCATGGATATTGTGTACCTAGATATTTTAAATGACCCTAATTATTTGGTTTTAATAATCTATTTATCAATGGATTCATTTTATTGTAGTACGTATTGACGCAAGAGATCATAACATCACCCTTCTCAATATTCCCATGCTTAAGATGGAAATTTTGAAGGCATTGTATGTTCCATTCCTAAAAAAATATTTAGTGGCCTAAGAAATGGATCCATTATTGTCATCATAAATATAGATTTATCCCTCGATTCAAGGAACCACCCCATGTTTAGAAATAAAATTTGTAATCCAAAAAAACTCTTTTATAGAATCTGATGAAGTGATATACTCTTTCTATGTTTTTTAATATTCCATGGTTTCTTATATGGATGTATCTGAAAAATATTCTTCTATTTTTTAGGGAACAATAATCCATATTGATATATCCTTCCATCTATATCAGATTCAAAACTCACATCAGTGTAAACCATTACATAGAGCTCATCTTCTCCTCCAAATAAGAAGAACACATTCTTAGTTATTCTCATGTACTGAAGGTTTTTTTAAATATAGTGAATTTCTCTAGAATTATATTGGTATCTTATTTTTATGATAAGCTCATAGGTCAAAAAAATTATTGTATATGGTATGAAATCCATTATAGAGTCTTTAGAGGAAAAAGTAGGTAATTTTATCCATACATTCTATATCGATTGAAATATTCTTACTCATATTAATATGTGTGCCATGTGATATTTGTGAAGACCCATTTTTAGATTTCTCTATGTGAAGCCTCTTTAAAAATTTACCAATATGTTATTCTTCACCGAGTCCAAGAAAAATATTAAATCTGTCGATATATATCATCATTCATAGTATGTAATCTACATCACCATTATATTTTATTAAGAAGAATTTACCAAACCACATATTTATAAAATATAAAGTTGAGATGTCATTTTTTAAAGGCTATATGTATTCTATAAACAATATCAAAAAAACTATGAAACTCCAATAAATTTTTTATATACATAGAAATAAATCATACTATTGATGAAACCAAAATCTTTGATTGTAACATCGAATTAGATATTCTAACTCCAGGAAACTAGATTTAATTCATAAATGAACTATTGCAACTATCATACAAAATCAAACCCATTTGGAACTTCAAAACCAATTGGTGTTGTCATACTTCCATCATAAAATAATTACAATTAAATAAATTAATTTTTACATCCATTTTATATATATATTAATTAAAATGAAATTTTATTACAAGAAATATTAGAATAGAATTTATCATCGCAACAGGTGAAAATGTTTCCTCATTGTCAACACAATGATATTTTTGTAACCCTTTACCACTACGAATTATTTATAGGTAAAAAAACTTTAATCCATGGTAGTTTTATTATATAATAACAAGTTTAAAAATATAATAACTATCCCTTTAGGTGAATTAATCATGTATCAAACGTTTTAAGTGTACATGTATTCTATTTCAAATTCTGTGCCATTTATCAATTTTATAGAATTAAAATTCTCAATATCCTCCTCCTAGGTATTAGGATCACATAATATGAATATTAATTTATCACCACATTACATGAGAAACCTATATCTCCTAGGTAAATAACTAATCATACATCACCTTCTAATTTCTTATTCAATTTTATTTTGTTGTTCTTCCAAAATATTTTATGTAACTAGCTCAACATCCATATCTGAAACACATCCTATTTTTTATTCTTAAAAATCAATAGGTTCAATATTCCTCCCACTAAATCCTCATGTATATGATGTTTCTCAAGGAAAAAAATAGGTATTTATTATAACACATTGTTTTTAATAATATTGAAAAATCTATATCCCACGGTCTCTTTTCAATAACAAATAAATAGAAATTCACATATTTGGGTTAGAATTTTTTAGAATACAAATTTTATACATAATCTTTAAAAATACTAATTATTATCAATATATATTGGTATGTTCCTCATATCATAACTTATATGGTGTCTTTATGACAACATTACATGGATTATAATTATAAGACTTTTATCATTCTCCATGTTATAACTCTTGAATGTAATAGGATGGTCATAATGACTCATCATTGATGGAAGCAAGTCAAAAAGGGAATGATTTATACTCCCTAAAATACCATTACACTATGTCTACCACTATTGTAATTACCCTTTAGTCCACATATTTCACATTATAATAGATCCAATATCCCACTACCCCTTTCATCTTTTCTGAAAATTTTATATTTGGTAACATTCCTAAAACAAGTTTGACAAGAATAAAATAATTCATAATTGAATGCTTCAAAAATAAATCTTTATAAATAATTTTGATATATTTCATGAATATATATTGAAGGGGAAATTCATAAGACTATGTGGGATTAAAATCTACCCTGAACTTCTCATTTTTAATGTTAAATATAGTATTTTCCATATCTAAAATGTATAAACTTTTTAACATATTCCGATGGATTTTTTGCTAATATATATAGAAACTATTATTCTAAATAATTAATGAAAATACCCAATTTTCCAAACTATATATAGCAATAAAAAATTACAATGGAAATATGAAAAAAGATCCCCAATTTGAAAACTAATCCACTTCATAAAGTTAGATCATTAATATTGACTTTCGATGTCGCAACACTTACACCTTTTCCAGCCTGAATATTTACATTACATTTTTTCCATTCCCTAATATCTCTGTTTTTGTGTACATTTGAAAATATATTTTATGTGTACATAGTATCCAATACACATTAGTTGGAGTTAGTAAAATTTATTTCTATATCATTCAAATTTATATAAAAATAATTCTTATCCTTAATAATGCCTTTATACAATAGATATCAATCTTAAACTTTTTTAATGTCACACCTAAACATGATCTAAAAATAATTATGATTATGTAAGATGTCATCTAAAACAAATACATCTCTAGGGGTGAGTATATTGTTATGTATATTTTAATCTTGTAATTTTAATGAAATTTCTCTCACTAAAAATATTGATCCAATAAATCATTTCAATTTAGTTATCCAATATCCATATTTCATCATTACTTTCACCCAGTGTCATGTAAATAAGAAAAAAAGATATATCTATTAAACAAATATTATCAATACTACAATATATGATGCTTGGAGAGATAAAAGTATAAATATTTTTCCTAAAACATCATATGTATTCACTCAACTCAATTCCTCTAGTCTCATAATGTTAATAGATCCCAACTGAAGTGTAACCTAAAACACTCCATGAAAATGAAAATAGAAGGTTAGGGTCACCTTGTAAATTATTTCCCTTACATAATATAATCCATTGGATCATATCTATTAGGGTCACCATTACTAAATGATCAAGGTCCTGAAAATTAATGATTTAGAATGAATCTCACTCTAATTATTTTAAGTGTTTTAATTATAAAAGTTTAACAAAATTAATTTACATCAAAGTCATACTAAATTCATAGTTATTACATCTCGTGTAACTTCTATCTTCTTATGTTTTATTCCTTTTTGTATGCAATATTCTAACAATTCAATTTTGGAATCCATATTGTAACCACTAAATTAATTTTTTCACATCTCCATATTTTGTTTCTATATACACAACCCAAAATTTATTGTTTCACCCTATAAAATAGATAATAAATACATTCTTTCATATCCTAATTCATCTCATGCATAAAGTACATGAACTCTCTATGAAAACACTTATAGATAAATGGGATTAAAATAATTAAAATTAGTAAGCTTGAAACAATAAGGATTCAACCACCACATTTGAACAAAAAGGTTCTTTTGATTATTGATATGTTCTTATAGTATTAGGATCAAGACCATAGAGGGGACTCCCTATGTATTTGTGTTTAAAAAATTCATACAAATGTTGGTTTTTGCCTCATAATTTTACATGTGATATATTTTATGGTTTTGTTTCAAGGATAGGTAAATAAAGATTAATTTTATAAAAAACATGCTTAGGAAAAAGATTCCTAGTAATGATTGGTGTGGGAGTTACTCATGAGCATCACATTTTTGGTTTACCTTGAAGATCACATGTCCCAATAAGGATGATTTTATGTCACAAGGAATATTACCCTAAGATGATGATGTCATTAAATAATTGGCCTAGTAAAGATGACATTGTGGAACCCTATAGTGAAATATCCCTCTGAAGAGAGGGCATAATACAGTCAGGAATATGTCATAATAGTTAATTTTCTATCGGTAATGACCGGATGGATAATAGTGCATTGCAAAAATATACCTAATGGATAATGTTTAGTGCTGAATATGTCCCTGATGGATGAGATATCCAAACTCTTTGGAGTATGTCCAGGTTAAATAAGGATGTTAATGATCTCATAAGAAATATGTCCCAATGTGAATGATAATGTGACGGTAATGATATTGGGTTTAGATCTTGATAAGGTGTATTACATATTTTTTGATCCATAAATATAATCCCATGTTGTTTTAATGAAATATTTTATGGTTGTATGATAGGGAGTCACCATGTAGTTTAACATCAAGTGGTATGGATGTAGGTAGGGACACATATATATCTGAAATGTGGGATCAAGTTGTAGATAAGTTCCCTATGCATCCGATGAAGTTAGTAATATTAGTTGACATATTTATAATGTTTAAGTTGTACATACGAATATGAGGCTACCCTCAGAAAAATTTATGTATTGTTTTTCCCTTTTAATGTGAGTAGAATTTAGTCATGACAGACACCTATGGTGGTAGCCCATATTAGAGGAATTTTTATCATGCTAATGAAATGATCATTTTCTATCTATAATTCTACATGATTCATTCTAATTATAATAAATAAGACTATGAAAAAGTTGTAATACATCACGTGTGGGTAAAATATATATTTTGTATGGGTCTTACAATTGAGGGTTGCCCGAGATTCTTCATTGGGAGTATGGACCCTACCCTAAGATGATTCATTATGTCTATTTCCCTTTCAAGAAATTTAAATAATGTTTGGGATTACAGATAAGGAATATTCCATAAGAATCATTCCCATAATTATGATGTTTTAGTATGGGGCTTACATATAAAGGACACCCTCATTGATTTATTATTAGTCTTGGGGAAATTTGGATCGATGAGAGAATATTTATGATCTTTCACATGAGACATTTAAATTTGAATGATATATGTATATGGGTATTCTATTTTACACAGGTAATATTTCCTCCTAGAAAGACCAATGATAATATATATTATATGAAAATTGGACTATAAGAAATATAATCCAATATATCCTAATTATAGTAGAAATTAGATGCATCATAGTTTACATTGATGTATTTGTCATAATAATGAATTGATCATTGAAAATCTCTCTGCCCGTGTGAGTCGTGCATGCTATTTGAAATAAGAGATTGAAAAAAACTAAACAAATTTATTATGGTTAAAATGGAGCTTGTTTCTTTATAAGGAATCTTACATATCCTAATTATAATAGGAATTAGGGTCCCCATAGATTATATGTTCCTTATCCCTGATAAGAATGAGATGTGAGTTGATATCAAAGGGATTATTTCGCAATGATTTTGGGAGTGTTGGAGTACATTAATGGGTATGTGCCTATTTTATAATATTCTCTTGGGATAATTTTTTTGGTAATTTTGGATGTCAAATCATTTCAAAAATATCATGGAGTTCAAAACTCTATGTAAATGTAAAGATTTCATGTGATTCACATGAAGTATAAATGGTCATTCACCTTTCATGATGTCAAAGGTGTATCATGAGAATACAAGAGTATGATATACATGTGATAATTTAACTCATAAATGTTAGGGTAATCACATGAATCAGTCAAATAACTAAGAGGCAAACTTGAGATTTAAGGACTAAAAAAGTGATCATACGATCCCATGACTAAGTTGTATACATGACCTGCTCTCACATCAGTGGTAATGTTCCATAATAACTCATTATTCATAAATTTATTCCTATATTGCATATAATTACTCATAAATACGAATAAAAAATTGTGTTATTCCTTAACTCCATAAATTACTTCTAGGAATCATCTTGTGGTATACCATCTATTATATCCTATTGACATCAGTTGTATGGGGGGTGTAAAGGAATTACATCCCCTATTTTCATACTACCTCACATGGTGGGGGATCCACATACTATTTCATGACATGGTAGTGGATTTTCAGTGAATGAAATTTTGGGATTATGTAGTGAATGTATTTGGGTTACACATCCTCAGTAACATCCCCTAGTGCATCTCATATGTAAAAGTAAAAATTTGAAATTATCATCATAAAATACTTCTACTAGAAAGTTCATAATATATTTCCATTGTATGTTTATCACAAGACCCTAGGGGAATCATGTAAAAAAATCTACCATGTGAATGGCCCCACTCAGATAGATTTGATCTCCTTATCTATTTGGGGATAGAAAATCACATCTCTGTAGGGAATCACTTGTATAGCCCTTGGTTATGTGATCATGTCTGAACCCTGTCATGGATATCCCATTTTCATGACTTCAAGGAATTATATGAAATAATGTTTTTATGTAATCATGAATCCCTTTGAGGGTTGTTTAAATTTATAACCTAATCACATAACCCTCAAGTGATCATTATCTCTCTTCTTTTTCATTTTTAACAACATAAAACATTTTTTATGTGTTCCTCCAAATCAATTTTTTCTAAAATTCATATGGATGGTTTCAAAAAATGACCCCCAGAAAATATGTCTAGAAGATGAAGAGAGGACTCAGTTTTGAGTAAATAAATTAACACCTGAGTCCCTTGGGCTTCTATCCCTCCTTTGATCTCTCTAGTGAATCTATATTTTTTAATTTAATATTAGTATTTTGTAAAGAATACAATAAATAATTATAAAATGATTATTTATCTCACTTGAAACCAGTATCTAGAGATCTATAATTTTCTTTATCCATTCTGATAACTTTGAAAGATCCATTTTTATGTTGGATTTATGTCATTAGATCTTCAGAGTGGATCATGTGACCCCTCATCGTTTAACCAAAATGAATAACCCGGTTTCTAAGATGATTCAAATAATCCCAAAAACTAATAATTCTCTCGAATGACCTATCCAAAGAGAGTTCATGATATTTCATGTCTTCATTAAAATTATTCCATTGATATATATATAAGGTAAGTCAAAGGGAATGTGGATCAGATAACCCTTAAATGGTTATGAGATCATACAAAACGTATTTATTCATGTGATTTCTTGACCCCAGTACATATGCATGATCACTTGGATCAGGTTAACTAAAATAATACATTAAACCTTTAAAATTATGTTTCTCTTTATTTATTATTTTCATTTATTGATATAGATATATTCATTCTCATGTAATACTTCCAACATGGTCATCCAGTGAGAAATGATTGTTGGGAATGACCATTCCAATCACTGGTATCGAGTTTCATCTGATAATGAGAGATAAAGGATATTTTTATAGTAAATATTTAGGACTATATTCTATCAAAAATAATTCTTTTATATATATTTTTTCTTAAAGATGAATAATCCATTCATTATCATATCCATAATCTTCTTTCTTCCTTGTTTTTCATCCTCTTATGGAATCATTTATGTATTCATTTCTAAGAATGAACAATTAATCATGGTTTCATTATAGGGTTTATAACATTTATAGAACAACTCCACTATGATCTATGTTGGTTGTGATATCAGTAATAAAAAAATTATCTATATTTAATCAACCATATATTCATCTTCATTGTAAAATATGAATGGTATCTGGAAATCAAAAGGGGACCTTCACCCTAGAAGAAATTTCATTGTTGAAGGGGTGGGTCCATTCTGGGTCAACCAAATCTTGGATGAATTTACTAATTAACATCACTATATAAATATATTTGATGTATCATGGATCTTGAAGAACATCTTGTACCATCTATTGGACTCCTTTGAGAAATGATCTATCTTTATTTCCTTGAACCAACTCTTTCCACCAACCTCATGGCGAGTTAGGGATCAGACTATGGGTTGTTTACCATAAATGGGAGATAAATGCCCTAGGTGATTTATATTATAAGTTTCTAGCTATAATTAATTCTTTGAAATACCCCAAATAAGAAAACTCTTTATTTATTGATATGCATGTGATTGAATGGGAGAAGATTAAGAAGCTTCATGGACTATATTAAATTATTTATTTCAAGGTATTGAAAATGAATTTTATTTTACAAAGGAGGCCATAGAAAAAAAATTATAGTACCTCATCAAAATCCCTCTCTATAGTATTTAGTTTGTGAGGGATTTATTGCACCATTTTATAGGCTAGGGAGTATGCCTCATGTGGATACCAGGTGATGTTAGGCTTGTCCACAAATATTTAGTTTGAGGGATTTTTGGACATATTTTTGAATGGATCTATCTTTTCGGCATGGGATGCACATTTGGATGTTTAGTTCAAAAAAACTAGATATGAAGTCCCAAAAATAATAATGGAGAAAACTCAACCTAGGCATACCAACCCATTCCATTCACAATGAACATTTTTTCTATATTAAATAGGGTAATTCCCCACAATTTATAGTGGGACACTCCAATTTCTATTCATCCATAGAGGTGAGAATATCTAGTGATACAAGTATCAAAACACAATTGAAATCCCATAGTTCTCATTTTAACCCATCCTACTGATTTTATATGCTGTTAAATTATTTCCCTTATAGGTTTATAAGGATTATTATTTGTTTAGAAACCAAAAAAATTTAAATTTCATTCCACACACAACTCCTAATAGGTTCAATGTTGATAATTTTCATGCCTCCCCTGATGAGAGGTTATAGAAATCTTACATTATGATGGTTTTATTATAACTCATGTGGATGAATTTTTCATTTCTAAGAAAAATACCCCTTTCATATTGATTCACTAGTCCCACTATATCTAAATGATTTCCTTCAAGTGTTTTTAATACATGCGACATGTATGAAACCCGAAACGTTTATTTGTATTTATAGATGATGCAACCATGTGAGGATAATAATTCTAGGCATGACCTACCCTTTTTTATGCTTCTATTTACCTATATAGATATTATTCCCCGAATTTCATGGAATAATTTTTTCCAGGTATATGGAGTTAACTAGTCCAGTGAGTACACAAGACTCGTGCTTCTTCAAAAAATTTTTATTTTGGATATAATAGAAAAATTTAAGCACTCATGAATCCCATTAGGTAAGAATACATATTATAATGAGGGTAATTTTGATGATGGTGTAGAATGTTTTGTGGGATCATTCCCCATCATATAGACATTGGGAGATACACTGATTAGATGAGGGTTAGAGAATATTATTGGTAAAGGTAGGGTAACCCATGACACTTCCTTTTATTCTATATAGGTTGGGTTAAAACTTCTATCAATAGGATTAATAATCAAATATATCTCAGTTATAATTCCTCGAGAAATCATAGCCTCTAAAGTGGTTGCAGAAACCATGGTAAAATCAAGAAGATACTAGATACAGATTGCTTCTCTAATTATGGAGACTCATTTTTTGGAAATCCATGGTTAAGGGGAATGCCTCTAACAACTCATCTACAAAATTGGGGTATGTGGAATTGATAATTAGATATTATATTAATTCATTTGAGGAATACTCATAATCTGGTAATAGATAAGAATTCATGAGAGAGATATGTGAAACTTTAATGAAAAAGTTTTCTACTCCATTCCATAGGAGAATATTTAATGGATTTGAAAAAAAGAATCATAACTCATCATTTTTGCATGATCATATGAGATATATAGCTACACATATAGTAAAATATAATGCATTCAAATATCCCATTGTTGATTCTCTTTTCCGTCACAGATTCTAACGAATGAAAAAGGGGAATACCTTAGCATAAAGAGATTCATCCTTTGAAGAAACATCAAAAATGGAAAAAGGCATGAAGAATGATTTGGTTAAGGATGCGCCGCACAAGTTTCATCATGGGCGCGCAGGTGACCTGCGCGCCCTATTTACTTTTCTCCCAAGGTCTTCAGGAGCATATAAATACCCCTTGTGGAACCCCCATTTTGAGAACGAAAAATCCAGAATCTCAGATTTGAGATCCTGACTCCATAGTCTCTTCTCGAAGCCTTTCGAACACTTCTAAGGTAATTTGTTACCTTGAACGGAAGATCTAAAGAGGGCAAACAATGCCTAACTGTTGAAATTCACCAACACCTACGCGCCTAAGTGTCTAACCCTTCAGGGAAATAAAGACACTTGCATGCCGCCTTATCCCTTCAATAGAACCTACGCGCCCCTCATTTCAAATTATTTAGGGATAATACTAAGGGCTTGAGCCAAGCCTCGACCAAGTATTACCCTATGGGTTGACCATCACGAAGGTACCTATGTATTGCGTAGGTGTACCTACGCGACCAGTACCTGCACGCCCCAATAGGACCCGCGCACCTACTTCTTTTTCGGTGTCCCTCTTGCCTATTCAACTTTCTTCTTCAAATCCACTTCTCCTATTCAAGACATATCCTTCAAACCCCTCTTCAAAGCCATTTTTGGCATGGTTCCTTTGTTGGGTTCTTTATTTTTGAAAGAAATTCTATGGAACATCTCTTAAAACATAGTGATTTACATATCTTTATGTCACTAAGGTTAGAGATTTGATCCATTCAACCTCATCCTTTAAGATGAGAGGATATTTAATATGGGCCTCCTTCTCAGGAGTAAGCCCCAGTCTTAATTTATTTAATTTGGGAATCCTCCTTAAGAGTAAGCCCCAAGTCCCCTAACCTGGGCCTCCTTTTAAGGAGTAAGCCCCAGTCTTCAAATTCCCTTTATTTGTGGGAATCCTCTTTAGGAGTAAGCCCCAAGTTCCCAAATATGGGCATCCTCCTTAGGAGTAAGCCCCAAGTTCCAAATTCCCTTAACCTGGGACACCTTATCAAGAGTATTCCCCTGTCATAATTCCTCATAACATAGGCCTCCTCCTCAAGAATAATCCCCAATTCTCAAATCCCTTTAACCTGGGACTCCTTCTTAGGAATATTCCCCAATCATCATGTTCCCAAATTTGGGCCTCCTTCTCAGGAGTAAGCCCCAAATTCCAAGTCCTTTAACCTAGTCCTCCTTCTCAGGAATAAGCCCAAGTCATAATTTCTCTTACCGAGTCCTAATTTCTTTTGATTAGGGCATCCTTCTTTAGGAGTAAACCCCATTCATAAGTCCCCTCTAATTTGGGCATCCTTCTTAGGAGTAAGACCTAATTTAAGTATCCAAATCTCCCTAAATCACATATACCATTGTGGACCTTATTCCCGGGTTTCTTCTATGAAGTAAATCCCAATCCTAATCTTCCTGGGCAGTCATACATACATAAGTCCCACATTTTTTCTTATGATTTCATCTTTCCTGGCACAATTGTCTAGTTTTACCAATACCTCTTATTTCTCACACCGTGTATGTCTCACGTGAACTTAGAGTGTAAAAGTAATTATGACATCTTTCTTTGAGACATAAATCATGCATAAACTTCATACTTATTTACTTGAACTATGTGGTTTCTGATTCCTTTTTCAAACAGTGATACGTAGGTATCCCATCAGTGGGTACGATCCCAACTCTGAAATCATCCATGTCCTTCTGATTGAAAATAAACATAAAGTGCCTCACTGAGTGGCATTAAAACCAGTATGGTTATCATAATGACCAAGATATCTCTATACAATTTATTGAAGGATACCATTGACTAATAATCTCTAAAAAATAAAGATGATTCTCTATCAATGAATAACCTCAAATAGATAAAAAAGACTCTCTAAATCTCATACATATCAATCATTTGTTATTAGATCTAAAGGAAAACATTATTTTCATACTTGGTAATTTAATAATGATTCACGAACATAACTTAAATCTATAAAAAGAGTCCTGAAGTAGAAAATAATTCCCCCCAAAAAGGTGTGATGAGTTCGACCTCCCATCCTCTCGACCAATGAAAATTATTAAGCCTCATCAGTTCACAACTAATGAGAACCTACACTTGGAATGTAAGTCTAAATGGATATAGAATCATTGGATGTTTCCGGTTCTACGAAAAAACCCAATAAAAACCGATTGGAATGTTTGATCCATAAACAAACAAGGTCATCCCCAATTCAATAATGAAACAAAAAATGGTGAACCTTATGTGAATCCTCAACCGAGTTAAAATGATGTTTTACTTATTTTTTAGGCCCCTATTTAAACTCAATGAGAGGGACAAAAAAACAATCAATAACATATGTGCTTATCCAAAAGATATAGTGGCCAAACTTATTTTGATTATTTCTGTTATATCAAACAGGCACTCTTTTCCAAGATCTTCTATGTTATAGAAATGACTTTTCTTAAGTTCACACTTGTGAATACCTCTGCTGTGAATGCCTCTATTGCTACTCCTGCTGGATCGTCATCCGCTCTGAGGACGAAATCACCTACTCAGCATCTTCAACATTGGGTATCAAATGCGCAGGTTAAGGAATACCATCAAAATGGTACTATTCTGACTCTGGAGGCCGCTCTAAAATCCCTCCAAGTAAATAATTCACCCTGGTTGTCCAGACAGCGACGACCAGGGATCAAGAAGCAGGTGGTGCCAACCACCGTCTCTAACTGTTTCGGGTCGTTATCCCCGGAATGCAATCACCAGTCCCTCCCATATTCTGTTGAGGTGAATGAGAAGGTCATCGAAGGCCTTAATTTAACGAGACATGAGTCCTTCTCGAGGGATCCCACCATCAATCGCTGCCAGAATCGTGCGATAGTGCGTCCTCAACATGATGGGGGTGTCTTATCAAGGCGTTCGGCTCAGGTTCCTCAAAACCGAGCAGGCAAGACGAACCACCAGAGGCGAAGACCAGTCAACAGTGAGCATGTTCTTATCTCTACCATTTCCGAAGAATTCCACCAACCTAACTTGGTGGAAAGAAACTGGAAGGCACACACACCAATCCGTTTTAATCCCGCTGTCTAGCATACTCATCTGGAAGCAACACACCAATCCCGCTAGGAAATTCTGGAAGAGTACTATAGGCAGGAACATACACCTGTTTATAAATCACCAGGTAGTTAGCAGGCTCATCTGACTACATACGATGAATCCCTCTATCCCAATGTGTTGACAACTGGTAAACAAGTACATACACTAGTTACACTCATCAATCCTGTCAGCAACCTCGTCTGCCAGTATTGACAGAAGTTCATCAACCACGTTCGGCAGAGTGTAATCATCAAGCACATACACCTGCTATTATTGATCAAGCCTACTAATTGTCTCATTTGGTAGTACCCGGAAAAGTCATTTGGAAATACCCAATGACAAACAGGAGGGAGACTCAACTCTCTTCCCCCACACTTGAGTACTGTCAGAATTCACTGAAAGGAAATGGTGGAAAGGAGCAGGCATATACACCTACTACACACACAGAATGGATGTGTATTCTCATTCCGGCAGCTGAATTCACTAATCATATTCTATCAATGGTGAAAGAGCAGAAGCAAATCCCTGCTCATATTATGGATTACTGTCAGAATATTATAATAGCTTCAATAGAATCATAGGGAAAGAAATGAAAATCTATCCCTACTAGTGGAGTGACACATCAACATATCACTTCGGAATATACACACACCTTTGTTCCAGTCCAAGAGGGTTGTGGGGAATACTCCCCCATGTTATACAGACAACCAAGTCAGGCACATACACCTGATTTGAGTAGATATAATCAGCCTAACTAGACTATTTCTCTTGTCCAGGCACATACACCTGCCCATAATAACCACTTTCGTCAACAAGCAGTTCCTAAAGTGAGTAAGAAGGAATATAAGAAGAAGACACACCCAGCACAGTCAAGAAATCAAGATCCAATTTGTAATATGGCCTTGTTTGATGCTGGAGTTCCAGAATACCTCAGACAATTACCTGTTGTAATTAAAGATTGTACTCTTTCATTTCCTAATAGTGGGAACATTAATTCTGAAAGCCTTCATCAGACACTTCCTCATGAAGGATTTCTTCATGATAATTCGATCGATCTCGAAGTTTCATCTTCAGATGGGAGCCACAAGAACCCTCTGTGTGGCCAGAAGATCAAGAAGCAAAATGTATCATCTTTTGATGTAACTCATCATGGTTTTCCTCCCCATGATGATGAATTTAGCTGTGAAAGTCCTCTCCGCAGTAGTAATGCGCATTGCTTGGAAAATTCTCGAACGAAAAATGTAGTGATGAGAAAGCCCTCTTATATTGAGGCACTTGAAAGTGTGAATCCAGTCAGGTCAGATGCTTTACCATTAGCAGGTGAAATACTTTCTCAATCAGAAAATATCCTAGGGTGTAGGTCATTCTCCGAAACAGCCCTAGGTCGTTCATATTCTAGTTTGATCAGTGAATTCTCTATCAAACTTATTGAATCTGAGGAAGCAACAAGGAAGCACCAGCTCTGGTCTAATCAGGTAGAATAATATTTATTGAGTGATAAAGAAGAAGTGATGAATATGAGAACACAACTGGGAAAAGATGAAGTGCCAGTCATGTTTTGGCCTTTGGATGACTCTCATTATGACATTCCAGAAATGCTGATGGAATATTGTATTCAAGATATTCGTCTCAACTTGTGGAAAACTCTTTTTCAATTGAAAAATAAAATATTATCTTATGATGAATATGAAAATCATTTCAAGATAATAGAAGGGTTACAACGCCAAATGGACTTGGCATCTCTCTCCGTTTCTCAATATCTGAAGGCAGAAATGCAGTAGAGAGCCCTTCAGTGTTCATGCCTGGGTGCACTAAGAAGATTGTGCCAGTTAATTTCCAATGCCCCATATGGTATTCATATCATAGGATGGCGTGTTCATGGACAACTACATTTCATTGTACTCTCTAGTCAACAAAGTGCTCCGAAAATGGTCTCATGCAATGTTATTTCCCATGGCTGGCCACAGCCAATTGTCTTTGTTTATAATCAAAGGCTCTCTCAAGAAAAATCCTCAACTAGTTCTTCTCAGAATCAGGAATAAAGAGAACAAGTTGTCTAAATACTCTAGCATCAGGAAAATGAGAATATCGAACATGCTTCTCATTTAGAGCATGCACATCATCATGTGACAGAAGTGTCAGAAATCATCCAGCATTCATTTGAGCCAGGTGATTTGAGTGGATGCAGGTTGATGCAACCAGCCAATTTCCATACTAAATTCTGCAAGATCAGGAAAGATTTTAAGAATGTATCAGATATAGCAGCTCAAGAACCACCCCAGCTTTCCAAACTGGGGACTCTTTTCACCCTACCCTCAAAATCAACAAATAGGATTCGAGGAGTTGTGCAGGAACAGCCCCAGTCCACAGGACTAAGAACTATTTCAAATCCCTAATCTCTTCCTCAGAGAAAGTCAGTCTTCTCTTTATTAGGGAAGAAGTCACAAGTGGAACACAGATCCAAATTATTAGGAGATTCCCTCCAAATTATGGTTCGTCAAGAAGTTACTAAGGGCTCAGATTAACAAAAGAAAGTGTCTCATCAAGGACATGGAAAAAATAGTATCGCAGAAATTTTGATAGAAGGGATGCATTGCGTTTTTCATCAATTAATTTCATCAATTCCATTGTTGCTAATCCCCCAGATGAGTCTCATTCAGAAGGACCGGATGAAGAGGTTCAAGCTCAAGAAGTCGTACACACAGACACAAATGAGAAGGTGTGCATACATGAAATCAAAGGCTTACCGAGAATCTTGGTATTCCTTCAAATAATCAACTTCCCCTCTCAGAAAGCCATCAAAAAAGCGGAAATGAATGAATAAGGTTTCATTCCACCCTTCCTCTGGAGAAGGCCAATCACTCTCACTAGAGAAAAGATTCGCACAAAAAGAGGAAGAAATGAAGTAATTGAGGCGGTTGAATGCAGAACTACTTCAAGGTAGTCTTCCTCCTAAGCGTTCTAGAGTCAGTCAGCCAAGGGAATTTGTTGCGGCTACTGATATGGATCAAGAATAATATCCGTTAATAGTACACCCTCAAGGGTATAATCCTATGGGTCAAGTGAAACAACAACCAGTGGTATTATCATCAGTTGTAGTACTGGCTACCACATCTTTCCAAACACTAGTTATTTCACCTACTCAGGTCCAAGTTCAAATGGATGTTTCTCAAAAGCTAATAACTATTATTGAGTCATTAACAGCTTGGTTGGAAGATATGGAGGGAAAAAATGCTCAAATTCAACCAGAAAAGAGAGCTTACCCTGAATGGGTTGATTCAATTCCTCCCCCATAAAATTTTGCAAGTACCACATTCCCAATAATTAATGGTTTGGGAGACCCAGAGCAACACCTAACACATTTTGTTTCTCATTGTGATCCTATTATGTGAAACCCTCAGCAACAAGAATTAGTTAAGCTTAGGTTTTTTGTACTGTCATTACAAGGTCCAGCTTTTATCTGGTATACAAGCTTGAAATACCGGTCAATTACCGGATGGGAAGATCTACGCCAAAGATTACTTCTTCAATTCAGCTCAACGTTGCCAAAGACAACGGTTTTTTATCTTACAAATTGTAAGCGAAGGGAGAATGAAAGGGTTTCATATTTCATTTCTCGCTGGAAGGGATTAACATATTCCCTAACCTTATCACTCCCTCAAGTGGAATTGTTGCCAATCTATGTGGCAAATTTTCATGATGAATTGCACACACGGTTGATCCTTGTGAAATACATTGTAGGGTTTTGAGACCTTACTTTGATCACTCAGCAGATCAAAGACTCTGTTAAAATGAATTAGGATAAAACTCGTGTAATTCCATCAGCTCCATGAAGGAGAATACTTAGAGTAGATACTGCTACAGTAACACTTAAATAAGCACATGTACCCGCTTCTACTTCAAATCCTTCATCTTATCGAAGGGCTCCACCTCTTGAGCATCAACAACAGAGGCCGTTTCGCCAAGATGATCAAAGAGATCAAAGACTGAAACAATTTGAGGATCTGAAGAGAAAAGTTTATTCTTTCCGAAATGAACAAGTTCTTGGATACTTCATTTCATCTCTGGAAAATAATTTGGTTCAATTATGAAGGCCCAAAAGGCCGAACAAAGAAGGAGATGAAGATCGTCCCAACTATTTCCCATTTCATCAGATATTAAGGCATCCCATTCTGGAGTGTTTTGTCTTCATGTACCTCCTGCTAAAAACGGTCGAATCAGGACAAGTCAAATTGAAAGGTTCTTCATCTCAGGTAGCATGTGTTACTGCTACAAATCCAGAGGAAGAAGGCAAGTGGCAAGAAGTCAAAAACAAAAATGCGCAGAAATATGATGATTGGATAGTCAAAAAAATGATCAACCGAACTAATTCCATTTTATGAACGCAATTGAAGAAACCAATTGTGTCTTCTGCTAGGAATTAAATAACAAATCCCTCTTCATCAGAGGGAAAATCCTCAAAGAAACCGCATAATTCAAAGAAAGTGTAAGAGTCATAAGAAGATGATATTGTGTTAAAGCCCAAGTTTTCTTTGACTCTGGTAGATTTTATTCCATCTACTTCAATTCCACGGGCACCGCCCTACCAAACAGCATAGCCTAAACTAGCTAATCAGGAAGAGTCTTCATCAAAAGAAAATTTGATCTTTGGTTCTGTTAACATGATTAACTTAATAGATCCTTATTCTAGTCATAGTTTTGATCTTGATGAGCCTGAATTCCCTGTATCAAATAGAGGAATTGAGGGAATTCCAGAGGTCTGCGATATAGAGGAAGACGTAGATATCCCAGAAGCCACTATTCAAATTATACTCCTGCTAGAACTGTGTATGGAGTAGAAACTCGTGGTAGAGCCTTCAGCGAGCTCAATAAGAAGAAGAATGTTCGTCAACACATGGAAGATTCAATCATGGTACAGTCATTATGGAGGATCCGTTAGAGGTTACACCTTCTTCCTCCCAGAAGATAAATAGACCTAGTCGATCTAATCTTCCAAATCCATGAGTATTTCTAACTCCTACCCTGATACAAGATGCATCTACTTCCAAAGAATCAAATTTTATGGAACCTGCAAAACCACATGTTTTTGTTGGGAAACACAGACGTTTAGATCAAAAATATGATGTATTGAAACATTTTTCCCAAGTACCGGCCAAGTTATCAATTCTGGATGCCTTGAATCTATCAAAGCATCTTCGGTAGGCACTCATTAAGGCATTGTAAAGTCCTCATGAATTCGAAACCGAAATTGTTGCAGCTGAAGTCTACCATGTAGAGAATAATCCTGCAGAATGACATGAAGTTATATCTTTCACAGATGAAGATGAAGATGATGTTGTGCATGGACATATCAGACATTTGTACTTATCTGGAAAGGTCAAGGATGTAGACATCTGAATAGATTTCACTGATAATGGTTCAGGAGTCAACCTCATCCCCATTAGTCCACTTCATCGATTAGGCCTCACCGAATCTGACTTATCTCATTCTACTCTGATGTTGCAAGGATATGATAAAACTAAACAAGAACCTCTGGGCGAGATCACACTCAGAACTCAGTTTGGAGATCTTGTATCTAATTTTGATTTCATGGTTGTTCGTCATCACACAGCTTTCCACATTTTTCTTGGAAGACCTTGGCTACATCAACATGAAGTTATCCCTTCATCATACCATCAATGTCTCAAATATTGTTTCAATGGACAAATTGGGACATCGTATGGTGATAAATCCCCATTCAAAACATGTGAATATCAATACATTGGGGCAGAATTCTATCACATGGAGGGAAAGGATAAATATACAATGAGGGAGGTTACCAAAGTTAATGATCCATATGTTTTGGAAAAGATTCTAGTAAACCCATTCACACATGTGAGTACAAATTATGTTTTTTCTATCGGTAAAATTGACATGATAGTCCCGAATCCAAATAATCTTATGGAAACTTCCATAATTTCAATTACGGCAATCAAGCCAGTCAGCATGGGAGAAATTGGTGATTCACCCAGAAATGATGAATGTTCAAATGGAGATGTCTTCATTTCATCCACTTAAATCCAAAAAGTATATACTTCACCAACTAGGCCAGAAGAAGTTATAGCAATGTCAAAGGTGAATGATGATGTCAATTCTCAATCCATTATCTCCTCTTTATTACCAAAGGAAGACCCTTTGTCATCAATAGGGATAGAAATGGAAGCCTTATCATTAATATGTTCAAATTTTAACATCTCTCTTAATCTTAGAAATTATGCTTCATCATCTACTATGAAAGTAGAAACAGAAGAAATGATACATGTTGAACAAGAAGAGGAAGATCTCAGGGATGCTCCTCCAGCATTTGAAGGGGTATCTCTACCACTGTGGATGATCTCAAAGAAATAAATCTGGGTAGAAAAGAAGATCCACATCCCACTTTAATTAGTGAGGCCATGACTCTTGAAGAGCAGGAAATGTATATTTCATTTTTGAAGAAAAATCGAGATATATTTTCTTGGAACTATATAGAAATGCCAGGGCTTGATCCTGACGTTTCTACTCATCATTTGGGTTTTCCAGAGGAACATCAAGGATTTAAGAAAGCCGCAAGAAGAACACACCCAACTTATACTTCCAAAATTGAAGCTGAAGTGGATAATCTTATCAAAGATAACTTCATCAATGAACTTCAATATCCCAATTGATTGGCTAATATTGTCCATGTGAAAATGAATAATGGGAAAATTAGAGTTTTCATTGATTTTAGAGATCTTAATCTGTATTCTCCCAAGGATGATTTTCCAGTTCCGATCACAGAGCTCTTAATTGATTCAACAGCTAGATATGAAGAACTTTCCTTCATGGATGGATATTCTGGGTATAATAAAATCTGAATGGCTCCAGATCGTGAAGAATCTACAGCCTTCAGAGCGCCTTAGGGTGTGTTTTTCTATCGATTAATGCCCTTTGGCCTGAAGAATGCAGCTGCAACATGTCAACATGCCATGAATCTTATCTTCAAACCCTTTTTAGGGAAATTTGTTGAATGTTATGTGGAAGATTTGGTGGTTAACTCCAGGAAACATTCTAATAACTTGGATAATTTAAAAGTCATATTCCACAAACTTCGGCAACATAATTTGACGATGAACCCCTTAAAATGTGCTTTTGGGGTAACCTTAGGAAAAATTCTCAGCTTTGTTGTACGCCATCCTGGCATCGAAGTGGATCCTGAGAAGACAAATTCAATCCTTGGTATGTCACCTCCTCGAAATTTAAAGGAATTGAGAAGAATTCAAGGGAACTTAGCCTATATTCGGCGTTTCATCGCCAATTTGGCAGAAAAAAGTTTACCCTTCACCAAATTGATGAAGAAGGGAGTCACATAACAGTGGACTGAAGAATTTCAAGAAGCATTCAATATTCTCAAGATATATCTCTTGATTCCACTGGTATTAATGCCACCTGTTGAAGTAATTCCACTTATCCATTATGTGACAGCTTTAGAACGATCATTGGGTTCCTTTCTTACCCAGAAGAATGATGTTGTGAATGAAAACAAGCTCTACTATCTTAGTCGGACTATGCCTGAAGCAGAAACCCGATATTCAAGTATTGAGAAGTGTTTCCTAGCTTTAATATTTTCAATTCAGAAGTTGATACACTACCTAAAACATCATGATGTCAAATTGATATCTCGTAATAACCTGCTCAAATTCATCCTTAGTCGTCCAATGCTTACAGGACGTCTGGCAAGGTGGGAAGTTATTTTGCAGCAATTTGATATCTGGTACGTGTCTCAAAAAGCAATAAATGGCCAAGCTCTGGCTGATTTCTTTACTAAATATCCTTTAGTAGAAGATACATCTTTACATATTGAACTTCTTGGTGAAGAAGTATTTTCTATTCAATATAATCTTCAACCATGGGAAATGTACTTTGATGGTGCTTCCAGAAGTCCAACAGGGAAGAAAATCGAAGATCCTAAATTCAACAATGTTGGACTAGGAATTTCACACATTTCTCCGGAAAAGGTGGTGTTACACTATTCCTTCTTATTTTGGGAAGGCGGTACCAATAATGAAGTAAAATACCATGATCTCATCGCCAGATTGGAGTTGGCTCTTGAGGCACAAGTGAATCACTTAAATGTGAATGGTGATTCAGACTTGGAAATCAAACAAGTCAATGGGGATTAAGCCATCAAAAAAGAAGAGTTAATTCCTTTGTATGATTACGTTAGAGAGTTAATGGAGGAATTTACTTTCTAATAGACATTTTCTTATGTCTCACGATCACAAAATGACCAAGATGATGCACTGGCTAATATAGCCACAGCTCTTCCAGATCTAAATCAGGATGAGACAATCATCAGTATTGCCCACCGTCATACAATTTCACCTTATGTTCAAATCAGAATAGAGGAAATTAATGAAATTAGTCACATTCTTGAACCATAGGGTCATACTACAGTATGGAAGACACCGATCAGGGAATACCTTCAAAATGGAACACTTCCACCTGATAGAGCAGGGAAAGAACAAATCTGGCGACCTGTGGTCAATTTTACTCGTTATGACAGCCCTATTCACCTAGAAAAAATTCTCTGCAAAAGAGGTTTTGATGGAGTTTTCTACAGATGAATTGATGGTGAAAAGACAATGGTTGTCATAAAATATGTGCATGTAAGAGTATGTGGGGCCCATCAGTCTAGACATAGACTGCCTGATCAAATTCAAGGGCTTGGATACTTTTGGCCTTCAATGATACCTGATTGTGTTAATTTAAAAAATAAGTGTCATTCTTTCCAAGTATGTCCAACTTTATTCATCAAACCCTAGAGTTGATTCATATATCTAAATACTTGTGGTCGTTTGCCACATGGGGAATGGATGTGGTGGGACCTTACCCTTCAGTGACAGCCAAGCAGTTTAAGTATATTCTTACTGCTACTAACTTCTTTTCCAAATGGGCAGAGGAAATACCTCTCAAAGAAGTTTGTTCTAAAATCATTTTTATCTTCATTAAGTCTAACATCATTACCAGATTTGGTGTCCCTCATACCATATTGACGGAAAATGGCACCAACTTCTGTTCATCTGAGGTAAAGAGGTTTTATCAAGAATACAACATCAAATCCAACCATTCATCTTAGTATCATGCAACGACCAATGGCCAGATAGAAGCCTTCAATAAGACTCTTTCAAATATACTGCAATATATGGTGGATAAAGATAAGAATTCATGGCCTGATAAACTCTTTCATGCTTTATGGGCTTATCAAACCACCACCCACACTGCTACAGTGTCAAATACATATTCGTTGGTATATGGAACATAAGCAGTCTTGCCCATTGAGGTTCAATTACCCTCACTCAGAGTAGTCATTTGTAATCAGTCATCTATAGATGAACAATATCAAAAGATATTGGATAAATTGGAATGATTATATGAGAAATGGTTGTGCACCCTGCACCATTTGGAAGTCTATCAGAGTCGAATAGCACGGGCTTTCAACAAAAAATTCTATCTTCATTCATTCATTCATGGAGAATTGGTATTATTTCTCAGAACTCCAATGATACCAGGAGAGAAACCTCCCATGCTTGAGCTAAAATGGGAAGGACCATACTCAATACATAAGGTCTACTCTAATGGAGCTTATTCTTTAATCTCAATGGATGGAGAACGCATCACAACTCCAACCAATGCCATATTTTTTAAGAAGTATTTTTTATAACACAGATAAATCATTAAAGTCTATGCATATGACCTTAAAATATTCAGACCATCGTCCAAAATGATGTTAAACTATGACATCATCCAACATGATGTTAAACTGTATTGTCCCTTTTCATCCAACATGACGTTAAACTATGCCATCTTCCAACATGATGTTAAACTGTATTTTCCCTTTTCGTCCAACATGATGTTAAACTGTGCCATCATCCAACATGAAGTTAAACTGTTATGTCCTAGCTACATGACGCTAAACCGTACAGAAGTCCCATATGTCCAGAAAGACGTTAAAATGCAGAACCATCGTCCTAGCTATACGACGTTAAACTATACACCTCTACATCCAACATGACATTAAACTGTGAAAAATTCCCTAATACGTGCTATATGATGTTAAACTGTGTCCCCAGTGTCCTCATTGTATGACATTAAACTGCATAGTCCCCCATTTTCCAACATGACGTTAAACTGTGCATCGTTAGGGTTTTTGATACCTCTTGTTTCTCACACCGATTATGACTCGTGTGATCTTAGAGTAAACTTCAACCATAACACCTTCTCTAGGCCCCTAACCACGCGTGATTCCCAAAAAATTTAGGTTGTTGTTCTCAAAAACAACTTGGTCACCAATTCATTCTTCAATAAAACTACACGGACTTTGATCCTTGTCTTCTAAGCTGGGTATGTAGGCAACCTCTCGAGGTTCAAGCCCAAACCCAATCTCTTCACATCGGTTCACCACCGTCTCATATGATGTTGATTCGTGAAACCACCCCCAGAACAAATATTTTTTACATTGGTTCACCATTATCCTTGCTATATGATGTTAAACTATTCGCACGTTTGTCTTGTACGACGATAAACTAAATCATTATTTGACACCCTCACCTGATAGGGAATCATTATTTACATTGATCTTTAATCAGGTTATATTCCAAAGACAACATGCATACTTGTCAATTCCCGAACCTTTTATCTTGGGTCAAACCATCATTGCACTAAAATCCCCTTTCACCCTTCGCTTGTATGAACAAAATCTGTACAAAGGGTATTTCAAGAAATATGTTTGGCATGATTCCCATACTTATGGGATATGTAGGAATGTTCGAGTGTCCCTCGAATCTAGCCCCAAGTCTTTGGGCCTAACCCCAAATTCCATGTTCAGTCCCTTGGCTGAAAAGTCCCCCTTGGTCCGAGCTCTATGACCTTAAACTAAGATTTCCTATAATTTCATCCCACATGATGTTAAACTATATATCAAGAACTACAATTGGCTTGATTCTCATTCTAATGAGATATGTAGTGAATTCCAACATCTTAATTTAGGACCCAGCCACAAAATGAATGGTTAGAATTGGTCTGTGTGTCTCCTTCATGCATTGGACAATACTCATTTTCATGTGTCATACTCCTATCCTTAAATACTTATAGATTTCCATAACCCTTTTCTTGAATTTTGATCACAAAATGTCCGTTACATGAGAATTATTTTGCCCGACTATGCAGCATGTGGCCTTAGGCGGCCTTACATAAGTAGTCGACATAACATACCTGTCATCCAAAAGATGCTATTATTTGACTATGCAGCCAATTCCCTTCGGTGGCCCTGCATAATTCAACCCCCTAATGGGTTTGTCAAATAATGGTAACATCATTCATGGGATGAAAACATATTTTGTCCTTAGTTGACTTATAGAAAATATGTAAGGATCCATAATAAATAACCATCCTTAACATATTTTTCCCATACTCTTTTCCATGATCTGAAATCATTCAAGTATATGGTTTATATTTCCCTTCCCTACATTTGTGTCAGACCTTCGTAGGAGTGACATTCATCCAATTCATAGAAAATATTGATTAGAAATATCCCCTCCATGTTCAAGTACCTCTCCCCATACAACAAACTCTATGCTTTGGAAAATTTTAATCTCTATAAAATGTCACTGTCTTTTTAGTAGTAGAAATGTAAATTTCTAAGAGTTCTTTTTCCTGACTATGCAGCACGTTCCCTTAGGCGGCCTTGCATAAGTAGTCTAAATAACAGACCTGTCAGCCAAAAGATTCTATTATTTGACTATACATCCAATTCCCTTAAGTGGTCCTGTATATTTCAACCCCCTAACGGGTTTGTCAAATAGTGGTAACTTCATTCTTGGGAAATACTTCTTCTATTGCATTCTAGAACTTTTTTCATATCATTCCTCAAATTCAATATTTATCAAGTCATAGTTTACATTTTTTTCCTCATACTTGAATATGGTAATATGTTTTCAGATAAATTATTAAATAATTGAGTCAATTTTAATCCATTCGGTCAAAGCTATTTCAACCTTAAACATTATTCTTTTTATAGTCCGACATGAATGACTTTAAACTACCATATTTCTTGTTTCTTCTTTACCTCAGAGTCAAATCCTCTTAATTCTTTTCGGATCCAACTCTGAGGTGGGACTTTTATTGATTCTCCTTTCTGTCAAAGAGTTTAACGACTGAAAAATGGGAATACATTAGCATAAATAGATTCATCCTTTGAAGAAACATCAAAAATTGACAAACGCATGAAAAAGGATTTGGTTAAAGAGGGACCGTGTAGGTTTAATCATGGGTGCGCTGGTGACCGGCGCGCCACATATTGGTTGAGCAGGTGACATGCGCGCCCTATTTTATTTTCTCCCAAGGTCTTCAAGAGCCTATAAATTCCCCTTGTGGGACCCCCATTTCGATATTGAATAATCCAGAAACTCATATTTGAGCTCTCGGCACCCTAGTATCTTATTGAAGCCTTCCGAACACTTATAAGGTAATTTTGTACCTAGAACGGAAGATCTAAAGAGGGGGAACAAGTCCTAAGTGTTGAAATTCACCAACACCCGCACGCCAAAGTGTCTTACCCTTCACGTAAATGAAGACACTTACGCGCCGCCTTATCCCTTCAATAGAACATGTGTGCCCCTCTATTAAAAGTATTTAGGGATAAGACTAAGGGATTGAGCCAAGCCTCGCCCAATTATTACCCTACGGGTTGACCATCGTGCATGTACCTATGTATCGCAAAAGTATACATGTGTGACCAGTACCTGCACGCCCCAACAGGACATGCACGCCTACTTCTTTTTAGTTCCCCTCTGGCCTATTAAACTTTCTTCTTCAAATCCACCTCTCATCTTCAAGACTTAGCCGTCAAAACCCTCTTCAAAGCCATTTTTTGCATGGTTCCTTGGTTGGCTTCCTTATTTGAAAGGAATTTTGTGGAACATCTCTTAAAACCTAGTGATTTACATCTCTTTATGTCACTATGGTTAGATATTTCATCCATTCAACCTAATCCTTTAAGATGGGAGGATCTATAATATGGGCCTCCTTCTCAAGAGTAAGCCCCAGTCTTAATTTCTTTAATTTGGGCATCCTTTTTAGGAGTAAGCCCCAAGTCCGCTAACCTGGGCCTCCTATTCAGGAGTAATCCCTAGTCTTCGAATTCTCTTAATTTTTGGGCATCCTCTTTAGGAGTAATCCCTGAGATACCAAATATGGGCATCCTTCATAGGAGTAAGCCCCAAGTTATAAATTCCCTTAACCTGGGCCTCATTCTCATGAGTAAGCCTCAGTCATAATTCCCCTTAACTTGGGCCTCCTCCTTAGGAATAATCCCTAGTTCTCAAGTCCCTTTAACATGGGCCTCCTTCTCAGGAATAAGACCCAGTCATCAAGTTCCCAAATTTGGGCCTCATTCTTAGGAGTAAGCCCCAAATTACAAGTCCTTTAACCTGGGACTCCTTCTTAGGAATAATCCCTAGTCATAATTTATCTTAACCAGTCTTAATTTCTTTGGATTAGGGCTTCTTTCTCTGGAGTAAAACCCAATCATAATTCCCCTCTAATATGGGCATCCTTATCAAGAGTAATCCCTAAGTTAAGTATCCAAATCTCCATAAATCACATATACCTTTATGGACCTTATTCCCAAGTTTCTTTTCTGAAGTAAATCTTAATCCTCATCTACAGGTCAGTCATAGATACATTATCCCCACATTATTTCGTATGATTGCATCTTTCATGGCACAATTGTTTAGTTTTACCAATACCTCTTGTTTCTCACCCTGAGCATTACTCACGCGAGCTTAGAGTGTAAAAGTAATTATGACATATTTCATTGAGCCATCAATCATGCATAAACTTCATACTTCATTACTCAAAATACGTGGGTTCTGATTCCTTTTTCTAAACAAGGATGCGTAGGTAGCCCATATGCTGGTACAATCCCAACTCTGAAATCATAAATGTCCTTCTGAATGAGAATAAACTTCAAGTGCCTCACTGGGTGGCTTTAAAACCAGTATGGTTATCATGATGACCAAGATATATCTGTATAATTTATTGAAGGATACCATTGAAAAAGAATCTCTAACAAATAGAGATGATTCTCTATCGATGAAGAACCTGAAATACATATAAAAGACTCACTAAATATCATACATATAAATAATTGATTGTTAGATATAAAGGTAAACATTATTTTCATATGTGGTAATTTAATAAGGATTCATGAACATAACATAAATATATAAATAGAGTCTCGGAGTAGACAATAATTCCCCCCAAAAAGGTGTGATGAGTCTGACCTCCAATCCTCTCAGCCAATGCAAATTCTTAACCCTCATCGGTCCACAACTAATGAGCACCTACATTTGGAAAGTAGGTCCAAATAAACATAGAATCAGTGGATTTTTCCAGTTATATGAACAAACCTGTTAGAAACCAATTGGAATTTTTGAACCATAAACAAATATGGTCATCCCCAATTCCAGAACAAAACAAAAAATGGTGAACTTGACGTGAATCCTTAACCGAGTTAAAATGATGTTTTACTTATTTGTTAGGCCCCTATTTAAACTAAATGAGAGGGCCCACAAAACCATCAATAACATCTGTTCTTATTCAAAAGATGTTGTGGTCGAATTTATCTTGATTAGTTTTGTTATATCAAACAAGAACTCTTTTCCAATATCTTCTACGTTATCTCTGTGAATGCCTCTGCTTCTACTCCTGCTGGATCGTCGTCCGCTCTGAGGATGAAATCACCTACTCAGAATCATCAATGTTTGGTATCAAATGCGTTGGTTAATAAATACCATGAAAATGGTAATATTCCGACTCTGGATTCCACTCGACAAGCCCTCCATGTCAATAATTTACCCTGGTTGTCTGTACAGCGACTACCAGCGATCAAGAAGCAGGTGGTTCCAACCACTGTCTCCAACCATTTCGGGTCTTTATCCCCGGAACGCAATCACCATTCCCTCCCATATTTTGTGCAGGTGAATGAGAAGGTCACTGAAGGCCTTAATTCAAGGATACATGAGTCCTTCCTGAGCACTCCCACTAAAAATCGCCACCAGACTCGTGCGACAGTGCGCCCTCAACATGATGATGGTGTCGTCTCTAGGTGTTCATCTCAGGTTCCTCAAACCCAAGAAGGCAAGATGAACCACCAGAGGTGATGACTGGTCAACACTAAGATGGTTCTTATCTCTACCATTTCTGGAGAAGCCCACCAACCTAACTTGGTGGAAATCTATGAGCGGGCACACACACCCATCCATTTTAATTCCGCTTTCTAGAAAAATCGTCTGGCAGCAACATGCCAATCCCACCAGACAATTTCAATAGAGTACTATATACATGAACACGCACCTGTTTATAAATCATTATCTAGTCAGCAGGCTCATCTCACTACATACGATGAAACCCGCCAACCCAAAGTGTTGACAACTGGTAAACAAGTACATACACCTACTTACGCTCATCAATCCTGCCATCAGCATCGTCTGCAGTATTGAAGGAAGTTCATCAACCGCGTTTAGCAGAATGCAATAAACAGGCACATACACCTGCTAGTATTGATAAAGCCTATCATGAGTTTCATTTGGTATCACCCAGAGAAGTCAATTGGAATGCCCCAATGACAAACATGAGGCAGACTCAACTCTCTACCCCCACACTTGAGTAGTTTCAGAATTAACTGACAGGAAAAGGAGGACAAGAGCGGGTACATACACCTAATCCATGCACGAAATTGACGTATATTCCCATTCCGGTAGCTGAAGTCACCAAGAATATCCTGTCAATGGTGAAAGAGTAGAAGCAAATCCCTGCTCATATTCTGGATGCCTGTCAAAATGTTATAACTACTTTAACAACATCACAGGGAAATAAGTGAAAATATATCCCAACCAGTGGAGTGAAACTTCAACATATCGCTCCGAAACAGACACACACCTCTGTTCCAGTCCAAGAGGGTTGTGGGGAATACTCCCCCATGTTATACGGGCAACCAAGTCAGGAACATACACCTGATTTGAGTGGAGATAATCATCCTAACCTGACTATTTCTCCTGAGAATGCACGTACACCTTCCCATAATAACCACTTACATCAACAGGTGGTTTCTAAAGTGAGTAAGAAGGCGTCTAAGATGAAGACCCACCCAACACAGTCAAGAAATCAAGAGCCAATTTTTAATAATTCTTTTCTCGATGTTGGAGTTCTTGAAACCCTCAGACAATTATCTATTGGAATTCAAGTTTCTACTCTCCCATTTCCCAATAGTGGGAACATTAATTCTGAAGGTCTTCATCAGACACTTCCTCATGAAGGCTTGCTTCATGATAATTCTATCGATATTGAAGTTTCATCTTCAGATGAGATCCACAAGAACCCTCTTTGTGGACAGAATATCAAGGAGAAAAATGTTTCATCTTTTCCTATAACCCATCATGGTGGTCCTCCCCATTATGATGAATTTAGCTGCGAACATCCTCTCCACAGTAGTAGTGTGCATTGCCTGGAAAATTCTACAATGAACAATGTAGTGATGGGAAAGCCCTCTTATCTTGAGGCACTTAAAAATTTGAAGAAATTCATGTCTGATGCTTCACCGTTAGCAGGTGAAACATTTCTCAATCAAAATATATCCAGGGGTGTAGGTCATTCTCCGAACCACCCCTGGTTCATTCATCTTTTAGTCTGATCAGTGAATTCTCTACCGATCTTGTTGAATCCGATGAAGCAACAAGGAAGCACCAGCTCTAGTCTAATCTGGTAGAATTATATTCATTGAATGATAAAGAGGAAATGCTGAATTTGAGAAAACAACTGGTGAAAGGTGAAGTGCCAGTATTGTTTTGGCCTTTGGCTGACTCTCATTATGAAATTCTAGAAATGTTGACGGGAGATTGTATTCAAGATATTCTTCTCAACATGTGGGAAACTCTTTGTCAATTGAAAAATAAAATATTATCTTATGATGAATATGGAAATCATTTCAAGATAATAGACGGGTTACAATGCCAAATTGACTTGGAATCTCTCTCAGTTTCTAGATATCTGAAGGCTGAAAATTAGCAGAGAGCCCTTCAGTGTTCATGCCTTCGCGCACTAAGAAGATTGCGCCAGTTAATTGCTAATGCCCCATATGGTATTCATATCAGAGGATGGGGTGTTCTTGGAGCACTGCATTTCACTATACTCTGCAGTCAACAATGCCTGCCAAAAATTGTCTCATGCAATGTTATTGCCCATGGCCGGCCACATCCAATTTTCTTTGTTTGTAATCAAAAGCTCTCTCAAGAACAATCCTAAACTAGTTCTTCCCAGAATCAAGAATACAGAGAACAAGTTGTCGAATTACTCTTGCATCAGGAAAACGAGAATATCGAACATGCTTCTCATTTAGAGCATGCACATCATCAAGTGACAGAAGTGTCAGAAACCATCCAGCGTTCATTTGAGCCAGGTGATTTGAGTGGATGTAGGTTGATGCATTCAACCAATTTCTGGACTAAAGTCCACAAGATGTGGAGAAATTTTAAGAAATTATCTGATATAGCAGCTCAAGAACCACCCCAGCATTCCAAACTGGGGACTATTTTCACCCCCCTCAGAATCAACATATAGGATTTGAGAAGTTGAGTATGAACAGCCCCAGTCCAACGGACTGGGAACTTTTTCAAATCCTCAATATCTTCCTCAGAGAAACTCAGCCTTCTCCTGATTAGGGACGAAGCCACAAGTGGAACGCAGAGCCGAATTATCCGTAGATTCCCTCCAAATTACGGTTCATCAAGAAGTTACTAAGGGATCAAATCAACAAAAGGCAGTGTCTCATCGAGGACATGGAAAAAACAGTATTGTTGAAATGTCGATAGAAGGGATGCAATGCATTATGCATCAATTAATATCATCAAAGACATTGTTGCTGATCCCCCAGATGAGTCTCATTCAGAAGGATCAGATGAATAGGTTCATGCTCAAGAATTTGTACACACAGACACAAATGAATAAGGTGTGCGTACACGAAATCAAAGGCTTACACAGAATCTGGGTATTCTTTCAAATAATCAACATCCCCCTCTCCGAAAGGCGTCCAACAAGGGGAAAGTAATGAATCAAGTTTCATTCCACCCTTCCTCTGGAGAAGGCCAATCACACTCACTAGAGCAAAGATTATCACAACAAGAGAATGAAATTAAGGAATTGAGGAGGTTGAATGCAGAACTACTTCAAGGTAGTCTTCCTCCTAAGCGTGCTGGAGTCAGTCAGCCAAGGGAATTTGTTGCGGCTATTGAGATGGATCAAGAATATCATCCTTTACCAGTACACCCTCATAGGTCTAATCTTATGGGTCAGGTGAAATAAAAAACAGTGGTATTATCATCAGTTGCAGTACCAACTACCACATTTTTCCAAACTCCATTTATTTCACCTGCTCAGGTCCAAGCTCAACCAGATTTTTCTCAAAATTTAATAACTATTATTGGGTCATTAACAGCTCGGTTGGAAGCTATGGAGGGAAAACGTTCTCAAATTCAACTAGAAAAGTGAGATTACCCAGAATGGGTTGATTCAATTCATCCCCCATCAAATTTTTCAAGTACCACATTCCCAATATTTAATTTTTCGGGAGACCCATATCAAAACATAACACATTCTATTTCTCTTTGTGATCCTTCGATTGGAACCCCTTAGCAATAGGAAGTAGTTAAGCTCAGGTGTTTTGTACAGTCATTACAAGGGCCTCTTCTTTCTGGTATAAAAGCTTGCAATCCCGGTCAATTACCGGATGGGAGGATCTTCGCCAAAGATTCCTTCTTCAATTCAGCTCAATGTTGCCAAAGACAAAAGTTTTTGATCTTACAAATTGTAAGAAAAGGGAGAATGAAAGGGTTTCACATTTCATTGCTCATAGGAAGGGATTAAGATATTACTTAAGCTTAGAACTCCCTCAAGAGGAATTTTTGCCAATCTGTGTGGAAAATTTGCGTGATGAATTGAATACACCGTTGATCACTGTGAAATACATAGGAGGGTTTTGAGGCCTTACTTCGACCGCTCGGCAGATCAAAGACTCTCTTACAAAGACAAAGGATAAAACTCGTGTAATTCCATTAGCTCCAAGAAGGAGAATGGGTAGAGCAGAGACTGCTACAGTTACTCTTGAACAAGAACCTGTACCTCCTTCTATTTCAAAACCTTCATCTTATCGAAGGGCTCCACCTACTGAGCATCAACAACTAAGGCTGTTTCGTCACGATGATCAAAGAGATCAAAGACAAAAACAATTTGAGGATCTAAAGAGAAAAGTTTATTCTTTCCGAAATGAAAAAGTTCCTGGTTACATCATTTCTTCTTTAAAAAATAATTTGGTTCAATTATCAAGGACCAGAAGGCCAAACAAGAAAGGAGATTAAGACTATCCCAACTATTTCCCATTTCATCAGATGTTGGGGCATCCCATTCAGGAGTTTTTTTTATTCACGTACCTCCTGTAAAAAATGTTCAACTCAGGAAAAGTCAAATTGAAAGGTTCTTCAGCTCAGGTATCATGTGTTACTGCTATAGATCCATAGGAAGAAGGCGAGTGGTAAGACGTCAAAAACAAAAATGTGCCGAAATATGATGATTGGATGTTCAGAAAAACAATCAACCGAACACATGCGATTTTGAGAACGCAATTGAAGAAACCAATTGTGTCTTATGATATGAATTCCACATTAAATCACCCTTCAAAAGAGGTAAAATCCTCGAAGAAACGGCATAATGAAATGAAAGAGGAATAGTCATAAGAAGATGAGATTGTGTCAAAGCCCAAGTTGTCTTTGACTCTGGAAGATTTTAGGCCTTCTACTTCAAATCCATGGGCACCGCCCCAACAAAAGGCACAACCTAAACTGGATAATCAGGTAGAGTCTTCATCAGATGAAGAGTTGATCTTTGGTTTTGTTAACATGATTCACATAATAGATCTTTATGATAGTCACAGTTTCTATCATGATGAGCCTGAATTCCCTGTATCAAATAGAGGAATTAGAGGGAATTCCAGAGGTCTGGGATACAGCGAAAGACGTGGATATCCCAGAAGCCACTATTCCAATTCTACCCCTTCTAGAACTGTGTATACAACAGAAACTCATGACAGAGCCCTTCAGCGAGCTCAACAAGAACAAGCTTGTTCTTCCACACATGGCAGATTCAGTCCTGGTACAGTCATTCTGGAGGATCGGTTAGGGGTTACACCTTCTTCCACTCAGCAGATAAATAGACCTGGTCGATCTAATCTTCCAAAGCTAGGAGTATTTCCAACTCCTACCCCGATACAAGATGCATCTACTTCCAAAGCATCAACATCTAAGGCACCTTTAAACCCACATGTTCCTGTTGGGAAACACAGACCTTTGGATCAAAAATATGATGTCTTGAATCGTTTGGCCTAAGTACCGGCCAAGTTATCAATTGTATATTCCATGAATCTATCAATGGATCTTTGAGAGGCACTCCTTGAGTCATTGAAAATTCCCCATGAATTCAAAACCGAAATTGTTACAGCTGAAGTCTACCATGTAGAGAATAATCCTGCAGAATTCCATGCAGTGATATCTTTCACAGATGAAGAGGAAGATGATATTGTTCATGGCCATATTAGATCTTAGTACTTACCTGGAAAGGTCAATGATGTAGACATCCGAAGAGCTTTCATTGATAATGGTTTAGGATTCAACCTCATCCCCATTCGTACACTTCGTGGAATGGTCCTCACCGAATCTGACTTATCTCCTTCTTCTCTGATGTTGCAAGAATATGATAAAAATGAACAACAACTTCTGGGTGAGATCACACTCAGAACTCAGTTTTGAGATCTTATATCCAATTTAGATTACATGGTTGTTCGTCATGACACAGCTTTCAACATTTTTCTTAGAAGACTGTGGCTACATCAACATGCGGCTATCCCTTCGTCATACCATCAATGTCTCAAAAATTATTTCAATGGCCAAATTGGGACATCGTATGGTGATAAATCCCCATTCAAAACATGTGAATCTCAATACATTGAGGCAAAATTCTATCACATGGAGGGAAATGAGAAATCTACAACGAGGGATGTTACCAAATTTAATGATCCATATGGTTCGAAATATATTCCAGTAAACCCATTCACACATGTGAGTATAGATTATGTGTTTCCTATCAGTCAAATTGAGAGGATAGACCCGAATCCAAATAATCTTATGGAAACATCCATAATGTCAATTATGGAAATCAATCCAGACAGCATGGGAGAAATTGGTGATTCAACAGGCAATGATGAAATCTCAAATGGAGATGTCTTCATTTCATCCGCTGAAATCTAGTATGTCTATACTTTGCCAACCTGGGTAGAAGAAGTTATAGCAATGTTAGAGGTGAACGATGATTTCAATTATCAATCCATCATCTCCTCTTTGTTACCCAAGGAAGACCCTTCATCATCAATAGGTTCAGAAATGGAAGCCTCTTCTTCAAGATGTTCAAATTTTAACATCTCTCTTAATCCTAGAAATTATGCTTCATCATCTACAATGAAATTAGAAACAGAAGAAATAACACATGTTAAAGAAGAAGAGGAAGATCAAAAGGATTCTCCTCCAGTATTTGAAGAGTGTATCTCTACCACTGTGGATGATCTCAGAGAAACAAATCTGGGTACAAAATAAAATCCACATCCCACTTTAATTAGTGTGGACATGACTCTTGAAGAGTAGGAAATGTATATTTTATTTTTGAAGAAAAATTGAGATATATTTTCTTGGAATAGTACAGAAATGCTAGGTCTTGATCCTGATGTCGCAACTCATCATTTGGGTTTTCTCGAATAACATCGAGGATTTAAGCAAGCTGTAAAAATAACACACCCAACTTATGCTTCCAAAATGGAATCTGAAGTGGATAATCTTATCAAAGCTAACTTCATCAGAGAAGTTCAATATCCCATGCATTTGGATAATATTGTCCCTGTGGAAAAGAAGAATGGACAAATTAGAGTTTGAATTGATTTTAGATATTTTAATCGTCATTGTCCCAAGGATGATTTTCCAATTCCGATCACAGAGCTCTTAATTGATGCAACGGGGGGCTATGAAGCACTTTCCTTCAAGGATGGATATTCCAGGTATAATCAAATATGAATGGCTCTAGAAGATGAAGAATCTACAGCCTTCAGAGCCCCTTAGGGTGTGTTTTTCTATCGGGTAATGCCCTTTGGCCTGATGAATACTGGCGCAACATATCATTATGCCATGCATCGTATCTTCAAAACTTTTTTAAGAACATTTGTTGAATGTTATGTGGAAGATTTGGTGGTTAAATATAGGGAATGTTCTAACCACATCGCTGATTTAGAACTCATATTCCAAAAACTTCGGCAACATAATTTGAAGATGCACCCCTTAAAATGTGCTTTTGGGGTAACCTCGGGAAAATTTCTTGGCTTTTTTGTATGCCATCGTGGCATTGAAGTTGATCCTTAGAATACAAATTCAATCATTGGTATGTCACCTCCTCGAAATTTAAAGTAATTGAGAGGACTTCAAGGACACTTAGCCTATTTTCGGCGTTTCATCACCAATTTGGCAGGAAAAAGTTTACCGTTCAACAAATTGATTAAAAAGGGAGTCACTTACAAGTGGACTGGAGAATGTCAAGAAGCATTCAATATACATAAAAAATATCTCTTGAATCCACCGATATTAATGCCACCTATTGAAGGAAGGCCACTTATCCTTTATGTGACAGATTTAGAATGATCATTGGGTGCCTTCTTTGACAAGAAGAATGATGCTGGGAATGGAAACAACCTCTACTATCTCAGTCGGACTATTATTAAAGAAGAAACCCGATATTCAAGTATTCATAAGTGCTTCCTAGCATTAATCTTTTCAGATCAGAAGTTGTGACACTACCTGTAACATTATGCGGTCCAATTGGTATCTCATAATAACCCACTCAAATTCATCCTTAGTCGTCCAATGCTTACAGGATGTCTGGAAAGGTGGGCAGTTATTTTTCAGCAATTTTATATCCATTAGGTGTCTCAAAAAGCAATAAAGGGCCATGCTCTGGCAGATATCCATGGTGAACATCCTTTAGTAGAAGATACATCTTTATATACTGAACTTTCGTATGAAGAAGTCTTTTTTGTTCAAGATAATCTTCAACCATGGGAAATTTACTTTGATGGTGCTTCCAGAAGTCCAACATGGAAGAAAATGGAAGATCCTAAATTCAACAAAGTTGTGCTAGGAATTTTACTCATTTATATGGAAAAGGCAGTGCTACCCTATTTCTTCTTATTGTGGGAAGGCGGTACCAATAGTGAAGTAGAATACTAAGCTCTCATCGTCGGAATGGAGTTGGAGCTTTAGGAAAAAGTGAATCACATAAAGGTGAAATGTGATTCAGACCTGGTAATCAAACAAGTCAATGGAGATTATGCCATCAAGAAAGAATAGTTAATCCCTTTGTATGATTAAGTCAGAGAGTTGATGGTGGAATTTCCTTTGGAACCAACATTTCCTTAGGTCACGTGATCACAAAATGCCAATGCAGATGCACTGGCTAATATAGCCACAGCTCTGGAAGATCCAAATCGGGACGAGACAATCATTAGTATTGACCACTGTTGTACAATTTCACCTTATGTTCAAATCATAACAGAGTAAATTAATGAAATTAGTCCCATTACTAAACCATATGGTCATACTACAGGATGGATGACACCTGTTAGGGAATACCTTCAAAATGGAACAGTTCCACTTGATAGAGCCAGGAAAGAAAACATCTAGCGACGTGTTGTCAATTTTACTCTTTTGACAGTCCTGTTATCCTAGAGAAAGTTCACTACAAAAGAGGCTTTTATGGAGTTATCTTCAGGTGCATTTATGGTGAAGAGACAATGGCTGTCATGAAAGAAGTGCACGCAAGAGTCTGTGGGGCCCATCAGTCTAGACATAGACTGTCTGATCAAATTCTAAGGGTTGGATACTTTTGGCCTTCAATGATACAATATTGTGTTGATTTCACCAAGAAGTATCCTTATTGACATGTATGTGCCAACTTTATTCATTAACCCCCATATTTGCTTCATAAAGCTAAATATTTGTGGCCATTTTCCACATGGGGAATGGATGTGGTGGGACCTTACCCTTCAGCTACAACCAAGTAGTTTAAGTATATTCTTACTGCCACTGACTTCTTTTCCAAATGGTTAGAGGCAATACCTCTCAAAGAAGTTAGTTCTAAATGCATTTGTAGCTTCATTTAGTCTAACATCATTACCATCCATCCAAGATAAATTTTTATTCATGAAAAGAGCTGAAACATACAGAAGAACCCCCTAATCAAGGAGGTGTGAAGTAATGTAAACCAAGGGAATCCCCCCTATTTATGTTCATCGAATCAGGTTTCGAACTATTATGATGAATGTGGCACACTTGCCCCGCCGTCTGCTCAGCTAAGGAAGCCAAGTGATTGGACACCTTGTTGCCCCCTCGCCATGTGTTTGAGACATAGATGGAATCCTGAATCATTGATCTACACTTCCTAACTGGATATGATATGGACCACGGGACACCACCCTTACCTAGTAAAGAAGCATGAAGAATAAGGGAGTCCGTCTCAGCCTAAGATAAAACCACACCCTCCTGAATGCATAATAAGAGCACCGTGAGCATAGCTATGGTCTCCGCTATAAGAGGGTTTCCCATGCCAAAATGTGTAGAGAAGGCCATCCTAACATATCCCAGAGAGTCTTGAACCACTCCTCCTCCATTCATAACACCAGAAAAACAAGACCCATCCATGTTAAAGTTGTAACCAGAAGCAGGTGGATTCTAAGACACACATCTACCCCGCACCTCGGCAGCAGATGAGAAGGATTAGAGGCCTATGACCTGAACACTGCCAAATGAGGAAGCATCCCTCCAATCCTTGTGAAGATAGATCTAGTCCAGAATAAAGAACCTCATCCTCGCTATAATGTATCTAGCTGAAGACTCTACATCTTCAAGCCGCACTTGGTTCCTGTATTTCCACAAAAACCAATACCATGCATTCAGAATCCCCAACCGAGCCATGCGTTCCTTCACCAGGCTGTTAGAGCCCTGAAACCATTCCCTCGGGAACGATGAAACATACCACTATGGTGACATGTTAAAAATAGGGCCTCCAAAGTACTTACACACCACTGAGGCCCATTCCCCTTCAAAGAATAAATGACTCACACTCTCCTCCTTCCTGCTCCTAAAGCAATGGCAAGCAGATGGTAAATTCAAGCCATGTTTCCTAATGTTCTCATCTGTGGCCACTTCCCTCCTCCTGATGCGCCAAAGAATAAAGTTGTATTTTGCAGGAATAATGTGACACCACACCACACCATTCCACTCATCTTGATGACTCTACATCGAATCCATCCTTCGATACACTTTGATAGAAAAAAAACACCTGAGACCATAGGAGAAAATACACACAGATCCGGTCCTGAAGATAACTCAATGGACGCATGATGATCTTGCTGATCTGATCTCAGCACCGCCTTATTAAACCAGGGATGAAGAATCGCCTCCTTCGCCGTGATCAAAGGGGAAGGGAAACCTGGGAAGGCAAGCGATGAACCAGCCCAGTTTGTATGCAAGAAAAACAGATCCCCTGCACTGACAATCCAACGAGTGTACGGAAGCATAAGCTGAACCAGGGGGAAACTCTTCATAAACAGAGAAGACCTATAACCATGAGCTATTGTTTTGAATTCCCCACCGATCATTGACATGGATCTCCCCCATAAATTACCCTCCTCCAGAACATCCCAAGCCAACATTGTGTGCATGTAGTTGATCGAGTTATGAAGGCTCCCAACACTAATCCCTCCCTGTACAATTGGCCTCACTATTTTACCCCATGAGACCCAGTGCCTCTTACCCTAAGCCTTGGCATCCCAAACAAAGTTATAAAAAATCCTATCAACATATTTGACCACACCATGTAGTACATTGGAAGAATCCATCATGTGCATGGGAATGGCAGATAGGACACTGTTAACCAGAGCTATCCGGCCACCAAACAAAAGAAATTTATTTTTCCAGTTCAAGATTGTATTTGATATCCTACACACAATAGGATCAATGTCACATACCCGAAGTCTCACTGAGGAAATCGGGGTGCCCAGGTACTCCAGAGGCAACTCCCCTCGCTGCATGTCCAGCCGTCTTCATAAGGAAGCAACCCGACTATCAGTGCACTACTTTGGGAAAAATAAATTGCTCTTGGAAGAGCTGATGCTCTATCCACTCCAGTAACAATAATTTTTAAGGATTTTCATGATTCCTCTCACTGAATCCCTCCCTCAATTAATGAAAATGATGGTATCATCCACGAACATAAGATGAAAAATCAAGGAAACCTTCATCCTCCTCCTGAAAGAAACTATTCTCCCTTGGGTTAAACTTTTGTTAATGAGCCTACTGAGGGAGTCTTGCGCCAGGATGAAGATTCCGGGAGACATAGGATCTTTTTGTCAGAGACCCCTGGTAGACTTTAAAAAACCGTGAACCTTCCCCTTAATATCCACCACCATCCATGAAGAGCTGAAACACCTGAATAGGAGACCCACCACCTTGTTTGATAAGACAATACATGAAAGAACTCAATTAATGAAGCTCCATTAAAGCCTGTCATAAGCCTTGTTCATATCCACCTTGATTTCAAAGTTTGAGCCATGAGTTTTCAATTCAATATCCCTTAACATCTCTTGAGCATGCGCTATCGCTCCCTGGATAGAGCGCCCTTTCACAAAACCATGTTGTTCGGGTCAAATCCAAACAAGAAGAAACATTTCCAGCCTCTGATTAATGATAGTCTCTAGAATCTTATATGGTAAATTTCATAAACTCACTGTCCTATAATGAGACAAAGAAGAAGGATTACTAACCTTGTGTATAAGCACTATAGTGTTTGCACTAGCCACCCTGGGAATACTTCCCCCTGAAAAAAATCCTGAACTGCAACAATGATATCATCCTTAACAACTCCCAATTCCCCCCTGTAGAAGGATCCTGGGAAGCTGTTACGTCCGAGGGTGCTATTCGGGTAGAGATGGTGCATGGCCGCAAAGATCTCTTCCTCATCTGGGGTAGCCTCAAGGACCACATTATCCGGTTGGGAGACACACTTCGGAATTGCCTCCCACAGAATGCTCTGGCCACTAGGATACCCTTAGTCCATCCCCATCTTAGGTCCAACAAGAATATCTTTAAAGAATGAAACCGCCAAACCCCCCACCATATCCCTATCATTCTAATAAGAACCGTCATCCAACCGTAGGTTGGGAATGGATTGGCACTTTCTCTCTCTGATACAGGCATGGATGTAAGACAAGTTACGGTCCCCCTCTTGAAGCCACCTCACCCAAGAGCGGTCCCGAGCCAACCTTTCCTATTTGAGAAGCTCCACAGCCCAACACTCCTTTTTAGCCACGAGGTTATCAAAAACGAAGCCATCCCATTCCTCCTTAAAGCTATCCTCCAAACCTTTGATACTCTGTTTAGGATTTTCCAGGCTCTAATCAAAAGGAGGAAGCTCCCTAGCCCAAGACAACAACCCCTGTTTTAAACGCCTGAGCTTGTTATGGATTTCCACCCATGTGTGTCCTTGAACCAGTTCCCTCCATGACTCCTCCAAAAACCGAAGATAGCTATTCCATTGAGCCCACCGAGGGTTGAAGCGAAACGACTCCTGGTGATCCTGCCTGGGATATAGAGAAACCAGAATTGGCGAGTGATTAGAAAACCCTCGGACTAAGTGTTTAACCTTTGTGTCCGGAAACATGCAGATCATGTTGTTGTCATCCAAGCACCGATCAATCTTGATCCAGAATCTTCTCCTACCTATTTGGTTATTTCACCATGTGAAACTGTCCCCCGAGTAGCCAAGGTCGAGTAAACCTTTATCCACCAGGAACTGAGCAAAGTCAATGCTAGCCCTTCGAGGGAACGCACCTCTACCCTTCTTCTCCTGGGGGTCCAAAATGGAGTTAAAATCCCCCATAACAATACAGGGTGTTTCCAATGGATTAAAGGCCCCGAGACCTTTCCACAGAGTTTTACTTTCTTGAGGATTATAGCTCCCATTCACGCATGATAATAAGAAACATTTTGTTTCCCTTCTTACTTTCGAAGTGATGAACTGATCTCCTGCATCAACCAAATCCACCGAGAACTCGCTGTTCCAAAAAATCCATATGTTCTTATTAACCGGATCAGCATGTATGGACCCATGCATGCGAATTTTGCATGCCAATGTGCTGATTTTACCACTCCTCTATTTGTGCTCAAGAATCGCAACAAAACAGATATTGTTTTTGCTGACTTCTGAAGCAATAAAGTCTAACTTCACCCGGGCCCCAAGCCACATGCATTCTAAATGAGAATGGACGACATTAAAAAACACATAGCCCGGTTTTGGCCCCAGGCATCTTGGTCCCCTTAATGATTGGAGTGGAATCCTCCCTACGATTCCTCTTCTGTACCCACGTGGTGACCCTCGGGCTGTTCACTGGTGAAACGAGAGTACCATCCAAACTGAGAATACTATATTTCCCTTTCAATCCCCTGTAAGGGGAAAAAGGAGAATGACCCGAAGTTTCCTTGACCCTTTGCTCCCCAAGACCCAATTATCCTCCTTGACCCATAGAGATAAAATACAGACCCGAGGGATTGGCCATCAGAGCCTCCCTCTCCTCAACCAGCCCCTCATCCATAGTGCATGGTAGCAGGGAGAGGTCCTAAACATCAAACACCACCCGTTTCGGCAGAGAAGACATGAAAACATACAGAAAGTCTTTGAAGGCACTAGGGGTAAAGATAAATGAATTCCCCTTCCCACATCGGCCCCTGGGTCTTAAAGAAGCAGGGACCAACTCCCTTCCTTATCTTGAAGGAGAGGTTACAACAATGGTATCCAAAAACATGAAAGATGATTCCGGTCTGGAACCCCCAGAAACCCCACACCCAGCGACCTCATTTGAAGCTACATGGGAGGGACGAGGGATATACGAACTCCTGATCTGACTAGCCGCATAACCTAGGATGTTGGAAATCCATTTAGATTTTGAACGTACCCTTTGGCATCCACGCCTACAGATCTGGTCTGAGTGCCCTTGGAGGAGGCAAGACAATAAATACCTGGGGAACACCGGGAACACTAAGTATTGTTTCCAAGACACAGAGTCCGACACCTAAACAGAAATTGATTCCAGGATAGAAGATGATAAGTCCAACTCAATGAAAATATGAGGTTACATGGCCTCTTCGCCACTACAGGTACGCGCATCCGAGCACAGTAAACCACCCAACGAATCCCCCATATCCTTATGAAAGGTATGGTTCTGAAACGGTAGGGGGATACCGGGGAAACCCTCCCAAACCGCCGCATGGGACCCTTCCTTACCCAGGTGAGCTTCCATCGACCAACGGGATAGACAAAAACACCAGCGGCCCAACACACTAGGGGACACACACCAAGCCTTCCCGAAGTCCTCCTCTGGCTACAACATGATACAAAAAGAGACTCTATGATGCACCGAGACCCTAACCTCATCCCGCAATCCCCAAGAAGCCATGATTCTCTTTATGTCCGCGAGAGAAGGTTTCTCTGAGCCGAGTCACGCCACGAGAGTCCACTTAAGACTAGAAAACACCTCATTTTACACCAAAATAGGGGCAGCCAACGAGATCTGAGAACCCTCTCTCATGACCGAGTGAGAAAAAGGGGATATCACCAGGAAACATAGACCTGGTCCTGATTTCCTCCTGTAAATAAAATCCTTGAAGGAAAATAACTGTCGACCATCCTCAGGAGGAATATCCCAAGCACCTGACCTCGTGTTGTGAAGCGCAGTCGGCCGATCCGGGCCAGGGTCGAACGACACCGGAGGGTGCGCCGCCACCGCAGAGAGAGACACCGGGCAGGAAACGGTCGAAAGAGATTAAAAAAACGGGGCATGTGAGGCATGTTATCATGAGAGGAAACGGAATCCATAAGTCATATCCTAAAACCATTACCCTATTTGGTTCCCTCATACTATATTGACAGAAAATGGCACCAACTTCTGTTCATCCAAGGTAAAGAGGTTGTATCAAGAATAAAACATCAAATCCATCTATTCATCTCGGTATCATGCAGCGGCCAATGGCCAGATAGAAGCCTTCAATAAGACTCTTTCAAATATACGGAAAAAGATGGTTGAAAAAGATAAGAATTCATGTCCTGATAAACTCTTTCATGCTTTATGTACTTATCGAACCACCACCCGCACTGCTATGCGGTCAACTCCATATTCATTGGTATATGGAACAGAAGTAGTCTTTCCCATTGAGGTTCAATTACCCTCACTCAGAGTAGCCATTTGTTATCAATCATCTTCAGATTAACAATCTCAACAATGATTGGATGAATTAGAATGATTTGATGAAAAAAGGTTGTGCACCCTGCACCATTTGGAATTCTATCACAATCTAATAGCACGAGATTTCAACAAAAAATGTTCATCTTCATTCATTCATTCAGGTATAATTGGTATTAGTTCTCAGAAATCCAATGATACCAGGAAAGAAACCTCCCAAGAATGAGCCAAAATGGGAAGGACCTTACTCAATACAAAAGGTCTACTCTAATAGAGCATATTCTTTAATATCAATGGATGGAGAACTCATCACGACTCCAACCAATGCCATATTTCTGAAGAAGTATTTTGTATAACACAAATACATCATTACGGTCTATGCATATGAACTTAAAATATTTGCACCATCGTCCTACAGGACATTAAACTGTTCCATAGTCCAACATGATGTTAAACTGTATTGTCCTTTTTCGTCCAACATGATGTTAAACTGTGCCATAGTCCAACATGAAGTTAAAATATGAAGTCCTAGCTACATGACGCTAAACTGTACAGAAGTCCCTTATGTCCAGCAAGACATTAAATTGCATAACCATCGTCCTAGATATACGACATTAAACTATACACCTCTACGTCCAACATGATGTTAACTATGAAAAATTCCCCAATACGTAGAACATGAAGTTAAACGGTGTCCCCATTATCCTAACTTTAAGACATTAAACTTGTTGGGAAAAAATACCTCAAGGTAACATTGCAGTATTTTTGGGTTGATTGTGTTTGTTTACAAAGCAGGTTTCCATGGAGAATTGTCAAGTTCCAAATAAGTTGTTAACAATCCATGTTAACAAAGAACAATGACAAAGGAAAGGACGATCTGGAGTCGGTACAAAAGAGTAGTACAAGGTGGCACCATTTTCCAGTATTTTCCAAATTTTTGGGGTCCAAAATTTGGAGGTTGATGAGCATCGAAAAAATAGGATTTCCATGAAGATCATAATTAAATATGGAAATGGCATTAATTTTGCGAAGAGAGGCTTCATTGTTTGGATTTCACGAAGACTAGAAGAATGATGGAGGTGATTCTTCGTGATTACGTCAATGCTTCGAGAATGGTAGAGTTGAAGCGCATCGCGGCAGTGAAGGGCTTTGTGAGGGAGCTTCGCTGAAAAGGTGCAAAGGAATGTTGACGGTGATGCTCCACGATCACGACGAGCTCCACGATCGGACAATTACTGTGGTGCTTCGAGATTTTGAGAGAATTTTGGTGGGAACTTCGGATCATCGTGATTTGAGATGACGTGGCATTGACTTCGCATGGAAGGGTCGAGGGTCGGTGGAATTGCCTATAAATAGAGGCTTAACCCCTCGAGAGAAGTAGGGAGAATTTTCAAAGAAAATATTTTGCTCTCGGTTCACGAAGGTAGTTCGCGAAGGCATCATGCTTCGCGAAAGAAGAGCTTCGCGACAGCTATTCTAGCTCCGTGAAAGTCGTGTGCTCCGCGTTGGCTTAGTGAGCTTTGCGAGGGAAGTCACTTTGTGACGACTTGAGCTTCGCGATGGCCTATGCATTGCGAAGGATTGAGCATTGCGACGGTCCGAGCTCCGCGAAATTGTGAGCTTCGCGAAAAGGAAGGAGCTTCATGAAGGATTGTTTGAGCTTCGCGAAATTCGGAGCCTCGCGAAGTAGGATGCTTTGCAAAGTTTTTTTCAAAGGAATTGCACAGTGATTAAGAGGCAAAGGGGTATTCATCAGTGGATGAAAGTTGGATTTCAACAGATCATCTATCAAGAGTTTAGGATGCATTTATTCATGCAAATGAAGAGACCTATATGTCTATAAACTGTGAGTGGATCCCTTCCTAGTGCAGTGAGTAAAGGAAGAGGAAGTAGGTGATCCTCTCCACCAGCAGTGAGCCAGAGAGAGAAACATGAAGTGACCCTTGGGAAAGTAGTGATCTGACCCTAAACAATGTAAAGGTAGTGATCCTGGGATATAATGACTGTTCCCGAACATTATATCCACAACTAGTAATGTTTAGTGGAATTTGGTACGACTGGAAACTACTCGGCGTATGCTCCTTGGACATAGCCCAGTGAGGGTGAACCAAGTAAAAAACTCTGTGTCTGCTTGCATACTTCCCTGCATTGCATTTAAAGCATCATCATCAGATAAAGATAAAGAAAAGTGATCAACATAAACACAAAAGAGTAAACAAAGTGACCCTTGTAATAAAGGGGTCAAGAAACAGTGGGGCAGGAAGAACATTGAAAAAGAATATCCATACCCTAATTCACCCCCCTCTCAGGGTATATAGGCCCCTATTAGCCCTAACAGAACTAAATAGTCCGCCATTGTAGAAAATGATGATAAATTGTGCATTGTTAGGGTTGTTGATACATCTTGTTTCTCACACTGAGTATGACTCGCATGAGCTTAGAGTAAACTTCAACCATAACACCTTCTCTATGCCGCTAACCATGTGTATGTACCAAAAAAAAATTAGGTCTTTGTTCTCAAAAAAAACTTGATCACCAATTCATTGTTCAATCGAACTATGCGGACTTTGATCCTCATATTCTAGGATGGGTATGTAGGAAACCTCTTCAGGTTCAAGCCCAAAACTAATCTCTTCACATCGGTTCACCCCCATCTCATACGATGTTGATTCGTGAAACTTCCCCTTGAACTAATATTTTTTACATTGGTTCATTGTCATCCTTACTATATGATGTTAAACTATTCACAATTTTTTCCTGTATGACAATAAACTACAACATTCTTTGACACCCTCACCTGGGAGGTAATAATTATTTACATTGATCTCCAATCATGTTATATTCCAAAGACTACGTGCATACATGGAAATGCTCGAACCTTTTATATTGGGTCAAACCATCATTGCACGAAAATCCCCTTTCACCCTTCACTTGTACGAACCAAATCTATACAAAGGGTATTTCATGAACTACATGCGACTTGATTCCCATCTTTATGGGATACATAGGAACATTCGAGCGTCCCTCGAATCCAGCCCCAAGTCGTTGGGCCTAACCCCAAATTCCAATTTCATTCCCTTGGGTGAAAAGTCCCCCTTAGTCCAAGCTTTATGACCTTAAACTAATATTTCCTATACTTCCGTCCCACATGACGTTATACTGTATTTCAAGAACTACATTTGTCTTGATTCTCACTCTAATGAGATATGTAGTGAAGTCAACCATATCAATTCAGGACCCAGCCACAACATGAATAGTTAGAAATGGTCCGTGTATCTCCCTCATGCATTGGGCAATACTCATTTTCATGTGTCATACTCCTAACCTTATATACTTCAATATATGTATAACCCTTTTCCTTACTTCTAATCACAAAATGTCTGATACCTGAGAATTATTTTTCTTGACTATGTAGCACGTGCCCTTAAGCGGCCTTGCATAAGTAGTCTACATAACAGACCTATCAGCCAAAAGATGTTATTATTTGACTATGCAGCTAATACCCTTAGGCGGACCTACATAATTCATCCCCCAAAAGGGTTTCAAAATAATTGTAACTTCATTATTGGGAAGAAAACCTATTTTTCCTTAGTTTTCTTAACGAAAATATGTAGGGATCCGTAGAAAATAGCCATTTTTAACATATTTTTCCCATACTCTTTTTCATGATCTGAAAGCATTCAAGTCTATGGTTTATACTTCCCTTCCCTACATTTGGGTCAGACCTTCGTAGGAGTGACATTCATCCAATTCTTAGACAATATTGATTGGAAATATCCTCTCCATATTCATGTACCTCTCTCCATACAACAAACTCTATGCTTTGGAAAATTTTATTCTCCACAGACATTCACTAGCTTTTTAGCAGTAGAAATGTAAATTTCTGAGAGTTTTTTTCCTCACTATGCAGCACATCCCCTTAGGCGGCCTTGCATAAGTAGTATACATAACAGACCTGTCAGCTAAAAGATGTTATTATTTGACTTTTCATCTAATGCCCTTAAGAGGCCCTACATAATTCAACCCCCTAACGGGTTTATTAAATAGTGGTAACTTCATTCATGGGAAATACTTCTTCAAATGCCTTTTAGACCTTTTTTCATATCATTCCTCAAATTCAAAATTTCTCAAGTCATAGTTTACATTTTTTCCATCATACTTGAATATGGTAATATATTTTCAGATAAATCATTAAGAAATTCAGTCAATTTTAATCCATTCGGTCAAATCTATTTTGACCTTATAGATTATCCTTTTTATAGTCCGACATGCATGACTTTAAACTACCGGATTTCTTGTTTCTTCTTTACCTCAGAGTCAAATACTATTTATTCCTTTCGGATCCAACTCTGAGGGGGGAATTTTGTTGATGCTCCTTTCTGTCAAAGAGTCTAACGACTGAAAAAAGAGAATACCTTAGCATAAAGAGATTCATCCTTTGAAGAAACATAAAAAATTGACAAAGGAATGAAGAAGGATTTGGTTATGGGTGGGCTGCGCAAGTTTCATCATGAGCACGCAGGTGACCTGCGCACCCTATTTTCTTTTCACCCAAGTTCTTCTAGAGCCTATAAATACCCCTTGTGGGCCCCCCATTTCGAAAACTAAAAATCCAGAAACTCATATTTGAGATCTCGTCTCCCTAGTCTCTTCTCGAAGCCTTCCAAACACTTCTAAGGTAATTTCTTACCTAGAACATAAGATCTAATGAGGGGGGACAAGACCTAAGTGTCGTAATTCACCAACACCTACACACCTAAGTGTTTAACCCTTCAGGTAAATGAAGAAACTTGTGTGTTGCCTTATCCCTTCAATAGAACCTGCGCGCCCCTCATTTAAAATTCTTTAGGGATAATACTAAGGGAATGAGTCAAGCCTCGACCAAGTATTACCCTATGGGTTGACCGTCGCACATGTACCTATGTATCACACAAGTATACCTACGTGACTAGTACCTGCGCGCCCCAACATGACCTACGCGCCTACTTCTTTTTGGGTTCCCCTCCTGCCTATTCAACTTTCTTCTTCAAATACACCTCTCCTCTTCAAGACTTAGCCTTCAAAACCCTCTTCAAAGCCATTTCTCATGTAGTTCCTTTGTTGGCTTGTTTATTTGAAAGGAATTCTGTGGAACATGTCTTAAAACCTAGTGATTTACATATCTTTAAGTCACTAAGGATAGAGATTTCATTTATTCAACCTCATACTTTTAAGATGAGAGGATCTTTAATATGGGCCTCTTTCTCAGGAGTAAGCCCCAGTCTTAATTTCTTTAATTTGGGCATCCTTCTTAAGATTAATCCCCAAGTCTCCTAACCTGGGCCTCATTTTTAAGAGTAATCCCTATTCTTCAAATTCCCTTAATTTTTGGGTATCCTCTTTAGGAGTAAGCCCCAAGTTTCAAAATATGGGAATCCTCCTTAGGAGTAATCCCCAAGTTTCAAATTCCCTAAAACTGGGCCTCCTTCTCAGGAGTAAGACGCAGTCATAAATCCCCTTAACGTGGGCATCCTCCTCAAGAATAAGCCTCAGTTCTCAAGTCCCTTTCACATGGGCCTCCTTCTCAGGAATAATCCCCAGTCATCAAGTTCCCAAATTTGGGCCTCCTTCTCAGGAGTAAGCCCCAAATTCCAAGTACTTTAACCTGGGAGTCCTTCTTAGGAATAAGCCCCAGTCAGAATTTCTCTTAACCAGTCTTAATTTATTATGATTAGGGCTTCCTTCTCAAGAGTAAAACCCTATCATAAGTCCCTTCTAATCATGACATCCTTGTCTGTAGTAAGCCCTAAGTTAAGTATCCAAATCTCCATAAAGCACATATACCATTATGGACCTTATTCTCAGGTTTCATCTCTGATGTAAATCCCAATCCTCATCTACATGGGAAGTCATACATATATAAGCCCCACATTATTTCTTATGATTACATATTTCATGGCACAATTTTCTGGTTTTACCCATACCTCTAGTTTCTCACACCGATCATGACTCACACGAGTTTAGAGTGTAAAAGTAATTATGACATCTTTCTTTGAGCCATCAATCATGCATAAAATTCATACTTATTTACTCGAACAATGTGGGTTATATTTCCTTTTTATAAACAAGGATATGAAGGTAGACCATCTATGGGTACGATCCCAACTCTGAAATCATCCATGTTCTTCTGAATGACAATAAACATCATGTGCCTCACTGAGTGGCTTTAAAACCAGTTTGGTTATCATAATGACCAAGAGATCTCTATACAATGTATTGAAGGATGCCATTGACTAAGAATCTCTAACAAATAAAAATGATTCTCTATCGATGAAGAACCTCAAATACATATAATGACTCTCTAAATCTCATACATATCAATCATTGATTGTTATATCTAAAGGAAAACATTATTTTCATACTTGATAATTTAATAAGGATACATGAACATAATTTAAATCTTTAAGGAGAGTCCCGGAGTAGACAATAATTCCCCCCAAAAAGGTGTGATGAATCTGACATCCCCTCTTCTCATCCAATGCAAATTCTTAAGCCTCATCGGTTCACAACTAATGAGAACAGACCTTTGTAAAGTAGGTCCAAATGGATATAGAATCATTGGATGTTTCCGGTTCTACGAAAAAACATGTTAGAAACTGAATGGAATGTTAAAGCGTTAAACAAACAATGTCATCCCCAATTCCAGCATGAAACACCCATGAAATTCCATCTTTTAGAGATATTTTCTATTACTTGAGGCCACTCAAAAAGAGATTCATGACTTATCCTATTCAATCGATGATTTTCATCCACTAGAAATGGTATAGTAAATACAAGGATATAGACTATATCATCATCCATGACCCATCCCAATGGGGCCCGCTTCGTGACTCTCCAAGCCCACCTCCAATAGGCCGTGGTCTTGGGGAGTCACGACGCGGGCCCCACTGAGAAGGGTCGTGACAGAGTGGTATCAAAGGTGGTCAGTTATACCATAGGACCAAGAGTTTGTGATATTTGTTGGGGCAGTAGTTTTCAGTGGTTCAAGCTCGACTTTCAGGCCAGAGTCTCTAGTGTTGGAGCCACGACTGATGTATCCAAACAACAGGACTCTGATAACTTATTGTTGACTCGGTACATGAAAACATTGATTGCAGGGACACAAAAGAAAGGTACATGCACCATATAGAAATGGGTTGTGTTTTCCATGTCCTTTGTGTCAGCCATCTAGATATACTCATTGACCATGGAATATCTTGTCTTTTTACAGGATGCTTCCGCGACGCATACCCGCTAGAATGCAAAAGCACGAACACGAGGATGACCCCCTCAGTGACAAGGCCTCGATAAAGGGACCAGTTACCCAAGTGTTGCCACCAGGTGGTAGATCTATTATACCACCACCAATAGATCAGCCCGTGGAACCCGCAGTGCTTACCGACTAGGAGCATAGGATGAGCGCGCTCTAGGAGTTCCAGAGATAGAGTCCCTCAGGTTCTGAGGCGAGTCCAACCCTCAGACGGCTGAGGACTAGCTCAAGGCAGTGACCAGAGTTTTTAGTCTGGTGAGAACACCAGCAGAGAAAATGGTGATCATAGAGGTGAGCCTTCTTCAGGGTGTGATGGGACAATGGTGGAGTATGACCACATAGACTCATGACGAGAAGAATCTTTCATGGACAGAGTTTGAGCGACTCTTCGTGGAAGATTTATCTCCGATTACACTAAAAGTCGTATGCATCCAGGAGCTTCTTCAGCTCCAGCATGGAAGTTTGGCAGTAGATGACTATTCATCGAGGTTTACCAACCTCCCTAGGTACTAGATGTATATGGTCATTGATCAGTACATCAGAGCTCGGACCTTCGTGCGAGGTCTGCGACGAGACTTCCGAGCTAGTGTCGTGCCTCTGTGCATTCCAACCTATGCTAGAGTGCTTGAGTGGGATTCGACGATCGAGAGATTCTTGGTGGAGCAGAGGAAACTGACGACAGTCAGTAGTAGGCAGACAGGTGCAGAGACCTCTGGAGTAGGGAACCGACCTTGGACGTAGGGGTCAGGATGTGAGACACGACAGAGGAGGACTGAAGATAGAGGCTCGACAGTCCAGGGCTCTAAGGCTGGATCTAGTCAGCCTAGGGAGAAGTGATGTTATGCGTTCAACTATTGGGGACATCTCTCTAGAGATTGTCCGACCCGTCCAGCTGCTAACAGGGAAGTGGTGGATGGACCACCGAGGCAGAGGCAGATAATTGAGTAGTCAGACCCGCAAGGCGGTGGACTTGGAAGAGGAGTAGGGAGAGCTACAGGTGGCGGAAGACTCTTCGATCTACTTCCACCACCACACCTGGAGGTCCACAACAGGCTCAGGGAGCTGGGGGACAAGGGAGGGGATAGCTGTATGCGGTCTAGGTGTACGACCCAGGGGCTCCATGGAAGATACGAGGAATGACATGAATCTTCTCAACCTTATTCTCCATACATATAGACATAGGTTCCATTAATTCCTCCATCACCACATGTCTTGTGAGAAACCTTGAGATTCCAGTAGAACCATTGAATCGATCCTTATTCATAGAGACACCTGTGAGAGGAGACTCGATGATCACACACCTTTTCAGATAGTGTGATTTTACCCTTGGAGGTGAGAGTTTCAGTTGGAACCTCTTGGTGGTAGCGTCGAGGCCTTACGAAGGCATTCTCGGTATGGATTGGTTATCTTCGGTCCATGCCCATATTTACTATCTTATGCGAAGAGTGTGGTGTGTTCGTCGTGATGGAATGAGGTTTTCCTTTGTTGGAGAAAAGGAGACACAACCAGCATAGAATGGGCTCAAGTATTGAAGGGTGTAGCAGATCACTCCTTAGATGGATAGCCTTACCCATGGAGGAGTAGGTGTTGTGAGATATTAGTTCCCTACAGTAGTGGTGGAGTTTGAGGAATTATTTCTAGAATATGTTCCAGGATTACCTCCCAGCTAAAAAATCGACTTCTGTATCGACTTGCACCCCGAGACGACACCGATTTCCTCATTAGCATATCGGTTGGACCATGTAGAGCTTCATGAGATGAGGGTGTAGTTGGATGATTTGTAGAGAAAGGGTTTTGTAAGACCCATAATTTTACCTTGGGTGGCCCCAGTCTTGTTTTCCAAGAAGGCAGATGGGATTTTGAGGTTGTGTGTGGATTACCGGATCCTGAATCAGGTGACGGTAAAGAATAAGTATCCACTATCGCGAATCGACAACCTCTTCGATCAGTTGAGAGGGGCATGATTGTTCTATATGGTTGACCTTCGATCAGGTTATCCCCAGTTCTGAGTACGTGACGAGGATATACTAATGACGGCCTTCAGATGACGATACGGTCACTATGAGTACTTGGTGATGCCTTTCGGTGTGACAAATTCCACTGCAATGTTCATGGGACTGATGAAGTGGATCTTCCATCCGTACCTGGACCAGTTCGTGGTGGTCTTCATCTAAGAAATCCTTGTGTACTCAGCATTGAAGGAGGAGCATGTGAGGCACCTGCGGATAGTTCTAGATGTACTCCAAGAGCACCAGATTTCTAGGAAGCTCTCAAAGTGCCTGTTCTGGATTCATGAGGTCCACTTTTTGGGACATGTCATCTCAATAGATGGAGTATCCAGGGACCCAGCCCAGGTGGAGGTAGTGTTAGCATGGGTGCCACCTCAGAGCATGACGGAGGGGTGAAGCTTCCTTGGGTTGGAAAGCTATTACTGTAGATTCATCCCTGATTTCTCCCAAATTTTAGCACTGATGATATCCTTGAACAGGAAATGGAAACCCTTCATGTGGACGGAGAAGTTCCCGTAGGCTTTCGAGCAGTTGAGACAGAGTATGAAGAGCACCCCAATCCTGAGATTTTCGGAGGAGGGTGTCGAGGACGTAGTTTTATGCGAAGGATCTGGGACTAGGCTTTGCTGCATCCTTATGTTGAGACGGGCAGTGATTGCTTATGGTTCACACCAGCTTAGTCCACATGAGTAGAACTATGCGACCCATGATCTCGAGTTGGCTGTGGTAGTCTTCGCATTGAAGATGTGGCGACCCTACCTTATTGTTGAACGGTTTATCATCTACTCTAACCACAAGAACCTCAAGTACATATATTTCAAGAAGGATCTGAATCTGAGGCAGAGGCGTTGGCTAGAGTTCCTCTAGGACTATGACTTCGAGAGCATCTATACTCTTGGGAAGGGGAACACGGTGGTGAATTCTCTTAGCAGATGGTCGAGATTGTAGCTTTTGAGTGAGGCGATAGAGCAGTTAGATGTGTTGCAGTTATCCCTCATAGACAGAGAGGATACAACTTACCTACAGTCGATGGTTTTCTCCCCTCCACTCTTACAGCGGGTTAGGGAGGTGTAGCTAGGAGATGTCGATTGTGTGGATTTACGTGCTCAATTATCTATGAGACAGGCTCCTGATGAATATTCTCAAGGTGGGAAGCACATACATATTTTCATAGGATGCACTATTGTACCAGTAGTGTTGCATGAGTAGGTCTTGAGGGAGTTTCATGCACCCCCCTTGGCGGTACATCTTGGAGTGGCAAAGATGTACCCGGATCTCCGATGACAGTTCTAGTGGTCAGGCATGAAGAAGGTAGCAGTAGAGTTCATTTCTCAATGCCTTACATGCCAGCAGGTGAAGGCTGAGCACCAGGTTCCACCGGGATTAGCTCACCCCCTAAAATTTCCAGAGTGGAAGTGGGATGGAATATCAATAGAATTCGTGACAGACTTACCATGGATGCCAAACGAGCATGATTCCATCTGGGTGATCATTGACCGACTCACCATGTCGGACCACTTCCTAGCTATTTGGGAGCAGAGTTACGTAGAGAGCTTGGGATGCCTCTATGTGCAGGATATAGTTCTGCTTCATGGTGTCCCTTCAATGATAATCTGAGATCGAGACGTCCACTTTACATCCCAGTTGTTGAAGGGATTATAGGAGGCCTTTGGGAATCAGCTACGCTTGACCACGATGTTCCATCCCCAGATTGATGGTAAGACAGAGGGGATCATTCAAGTTCTAGAGGATATGTTATGAGCCTGTATGTTGGACTTTGGTTGTAGTTGGGAGGACCACCTACCACTGATGGAGTTTGCGTACAATAATAGCTACCACTCCACTGTTGGTATGGCACTGTTAGAGGATTTGTATGGACGACCCTGCCAGTCACAACTTTACTGGATCGACCCTGGAGAGTCAGTTCTCATGGGTCCAGAGTTGGATTGAGTTACCACCGAGAAGGTGCAGATCATCCGGGAGTGGATGAAGACTGCACAGAGCCGGGAGAAGTCTTATGCTGATAGATGACAGAGTGACCTTTGCTGAGTACCCAATAGAGATCGAGGATCAGCATGAGAGGATCCTTCATGGGCAATCAATTCCCTTGGTGTATGTTTGGTGGTAGAACGTGAATCTTCAAGAGAGCATATGGGAGAGGGAGTCTCAAATCTGTGCCCAGTACCAACATCTTTTTGAGTAGTCTTGTTTTCGATTTTTGGGGATGGATAGCCCTAAGGTGGGAGAATGTAATGTCTCATATTTTAAAATATTATATGGAATTATTAAGCGACCAAGAGCAGAGACGGTACATCATTCTGAGGCCTAGTGATCCCGGAATTTTTGTTTGAATGTTTTTTAAGTTATGTGAGTCGGAAATTGTGCGCAGTTGTGGCAGTTTCCAAACGGATGCCCGGATTAAAAATTTGAGGGCACCGTGGCGTCCGGGCTAGCGACATTACCAAAGAACGAGGTCTAACCTCGAATGACGCAGGTCGAGGGAAAAAGATAATTTTTGGATGTTTTTAGTAAAATAAAAATAAAATAAATTCATGAAGTTATTTTATTTTATTTTGTGGAAACATCTGCTGCAGTGTAGCGACAGGGAAGTTGTTTCAATATTAAATGGAATGTCATAATGACTCAAAAACAGCAACACTGACCCATTAATGCCGCAACGTAGTGGAATTCCATACATGTGTCCCTTTTTTTGGGATAATCCTCGTTTTCAAGGATTGGGAGAAAACTCTAGAGATTCCATGGAGTGTGGGAGGAAACTCTTGGAGATGAACGATGATGAATCAAGGCTATGAATCGATGTGCCAAAAAAGTCGAAGGATCTCGATGAAGATGGTAGCGTGACCCTTTCGTCAACGACTGGTCCTTTGGTAAAAGGTATGGGTTGTTATTTTTTATTCTTCTTTCCCCATTTTTGAAATTAAACGACAGACCCAGATCAACCACGGACATGATGATCTGTGGATTCATAAGTTTTTGAGGGAGGGTTTTTGAGGGGATGATTTTGGGGAATTAATCCACGGTTATTGTTGTTGATTTATACTTCATTTAAGCCTACTAACGTGATCGTATAAATTCCGTGATGAACAATGGTGGAGTTTCGTTCCTCAATTTGGTTTTACTAGATTCTTTTCTTTCCCCCTTTCCTCCTCGTGTGTTCTTCACATTCCTCATGGGGGGATGAACAGCGGATCGTTGCACACCAGTCTCGCAACACAATGATCCAAAACTAAAGATCCAACATTGCAATGACTCTACAGAGGTGTGATGACCATGACGGTAGATGAATCAGATTGGATTGGAAGAGGCTATTGTTTGAGTGTTCTTCATGAGGGAGGATCAAAACATGTTTTCGGAGCCGATTGGAGGTTTGAAAACACCAGAAGAAGCTTTGTGGCATTGGGGCGACCAAAACATGGGTTTTCCATGGTGATCGAATGACCGGATAGACAAATGAGGCACCACCGGAGGCACGACCACAGAGGTTTTCATTTTTGGAAATTTCCAGAATACATGGCGTGTACTTCCAAAGATCACACTGTGTAGTACTAGAGGTGGTGGCTAGGGTTTCAGGGGTCAGAGATGAATCACACAGCATGTGACCCTGGTCAAATGACATGTTGGACTTTCCCTGAAGCTCGGTATGTATTTTGGGAAGTACATGGACACGGGATGGACTAAACAGCTTCAGACAACACGACGTGTACTCTCTACGCAGAATGGAAGAGGCGACTACGAGGGACTCGACATTTATCCATGGGATACACAGACACGGGATGGACTACACGGCATGTACTCCATCACATGGCCAGGCAAGGGCAGTAATGTGGGTCACCTTGTGTACCGATTACATGGGTTTGAGTACACGGGTTGATGACCGTGTACGGGCACATGGTGAGTGTTCACGGAGCCAACCCCAATCACTTGGACATGAAAAATACACCGTACTAAATAACATGTACTAACTTTTCTACATGACCATCCTTATGACACGGGCTATTGTACACGGGCAGTACACGAGGTCAGACAACATGGCATGTTACTTTTCTACATGTTGTGTACTTTTTGGAAAATGGCATGGTCCTCTTGTTCAACATATCATGGACATCTTTTGTTCGGGTTAGTTCCACTTCTTCCCGTTCCCCTGAATTTCATGTAAGAACTAGGATCTTTGTTTCATGTATGTTTTTCCTTTTCTGGTTTTTTTTTGAGAAAAGTGGAGTTTCTTGAAATTTTTGAAGTGCACGGCGTGTACTTTTTGAGTACACACCGTGTACTCCTTTGCCACGCCAGGCCGTGTGCTGGCCGTGTCTTGGCCACACACATAATTTTTAGGGGGGAAGTGGAGGCCACTTAATGTGGAGTGCGGAAAAGTAGAGTTCATGCCGTGTACTCAGGAATTATATGCCGTGTAATTTCTTTTTTTTTTCATTTAATGGACCAGGGTCGTGCCTGACGGACAAAACTTGCTTCTTCTTTAGGTTTTTTGTCCAATAGAACTCATACGGCCACGGAACTTCTCTGAGCCCCCATGCCTCCGTCCGTCCTCCGAATAGACCACCGTAGATTGGATTGGAACCGCAGCGGTGAGTTCTTCCTCCTCCTAGAGCCTTGTTTTCCAATTCCTCCTCTTTCTTAAGTTATCGTGGGTTGAAGGTTTTTTATGTTTTCATAGATCCACATCATTATTAGGAGAATCAATCCTCTTGGTTCAAGTATATCGATCTCCTAGGATCTAGGTAGGTGGTTTTTGCCTTACCTTTCGATGTCTTTGAGTTTTAGGTTCAAATTCCACCAATACCAGTGAATGGGGTATAGTGTGTTTACCTTTTCCCCTTGTGGTTATTCCTGCCTTTCTTCCATGCTTGTGTAGAGGTAAATTGATAATGTTTTTGGATAATTGTCGTTCTTGGATTTTTTCCCCATGATTTGTTCTTGTTGCGTCCATTGGGGTTTTAAGCCTTTGGACGTTGTACCTATTTCCATACCTTGTGATTGTAGGATGGAATGATGTTGTTAACATTAATGTTGCTCTGTATATATTTTACCCAAGTAGCTATATAGGTGTACTTTGGTTAGCCAAGTAGCTCTATAGGTGTAATCTGGCCTTATAGCATTAATTTGCACTGAATGGCATGAGACCGTGAGAACCTAGTGCTATAGACTATAAGGTATAGACCAAGTGAGCTTCCAAGAGAGTGTTGGACATTATAGACTATATCGGGATAGACCGAGTGACCTTCCTCAGAGAGTATTAGACATTATAGACTACAAGGGATAGCCCGAGTGATATTTTCAGAGATTCAAAGTTATTATAGACTTCCAGAGGGTAGACCAAGTGAGCTTCCTCAGAGAGTCTTTACCTTGTTTGAATGCCTTTAAAACCTTCACAGACTAGAGGAGGAATTGACCGAGTGAGCTTCCTCAAAGAGTCTCTAGACCTTTGTTCCAAGAGGGTTAGACCACGTGATCTTCCCCAGATATACCCTGACTACCCTAGACTATAAGGGGGATTTACTGAGTGAGCTTTCCCAGAGATTCTTATAAATTCGTATGACCAAACCAGAGGGGTTAGGCTGAGTGTACTGCCCAGAGGGTTGTGGTACTTCATGGATAGGACCAGAGGGGATGGATGTGAGTACTTCCCAGAGGGTTTCCTATTTTTGTTAGTTGTTTCTTCACCACTGCTCATTGTTCTATGGATTGATCACTATTGTATATCATGTTGTTTACTTATTACCGATTACTGCATGTTGTTGCTGCTACTGTTCACTGCTTATTGTACTATTACCTGCCATATACTCACTGACTGTTAGGAACATATCTTCGGGTGGTTGCCTACTGGGATTTAGTCTCACACCCTATTTGGGTCATGATTTTGGGCCCAAACAGACTATGTTGTTATAGGTATAGACAAGGGTAAGCGCCCTTCAACTTCTGGTACTTGATTGCTTTGGAGCAGGAGAGCATTGGATCGAGCTTTGGCTTGCAATGCTGAGGAGCTATTTACTTTCTGTTGCACTTTTATTGGTACTATTGTATTTTTCAGCATAGTGACTTGTTTGGATGCTTTCCTAGATATTTATCATGCATTATTTCATATATATAAATATGTTCTCCAGTTGTTTGCCGATTTAGTCTTCCACTGTTTATTATTGTTGGTTATTTACTGCTTCTGTTATTGCCTATTTATTTGCTTCCGCTGTGTACTTTGCCAATGAGGGCATAGGTTCCCCACTATCACACCCACGGTCGTTGCTGCTAGTTGGTAGCCTCTGGCATTTGAGGAAATGTGCTTGAGGCCATGTGACCAATCAGGTACGGGGAGCCTTTGGGTGGCATCCGAAATAGGGACGTTACAAAGTGGTATCAGAGGAATTATTTTCTATTTATTTTCTATGTGAAGCATTGAGCTAGGGATAGGACAGATTCGATACTTGGTAATAAGATATTCTAGGGAGTAGCTAACCCATGTATAAAGAAAATCTATACTACCTCGTTTATTTTATTTTTCTGGTTTTGAGATTTTACGGTTGATATGATTTCACCTAAAGTGTTTCACATGACATGTGTTGTTATTTTTGTTTCTGTTATGGTTCTATTTCTATCACAACCCGATGATATGAGGGTATGTCATCTCATGTATCTTATAGGAACTTGTTAGAAACCATATTCCATGCATTCTTTTCATGTCATCTAGGGTGCATTAGCGATTGAATGTTGTTACGATTGAATTTGTGTAGATTATGCTTACTATTGTGATAGATACTTTGATAGAATCACTGCTGTTTGATATAGGACTATTTGAATTGTGCTTTTCTTAAATGAACACCATCTTTTGGTTCTTCAGGTGTTATTGACCCTCTTGAATCGGAAATTGGTGAATCATTGACCTGTATTTCTTTATATATGACTGTATTGGATGCCAAGATTTGGTTCGTGGGGAGTATGGGCCCTCACAGATCAGAATTTGGCACCTTCATGCTTTGTTTTATATGTTTCTAGGCTTCAGTGCAGTTTCTTGAGCTACTGCCCAGAAAAAATCAAAATACACGGTGTGTACTTTATGACTACACACCGTGTAGTTTCAGATGGTGTCACTGACTGTGTGAGCAGTAACACGGTGTTGAGGAAATTTCTTTAGGAACATGCTGTGTATGGTAGGTGCGCGTCTTGTAGTATAGGGAGCTCTACCTGGCCATGTCACTAACAACATGGGCTGGGGAAGCTGTAGTAGAACACGCCGTGTTGATAAGGAACACAGCTTGTAGTCTTGTTCCAGGTACCCGGTCATGTCACGAACAACATGGGTCGGTGTTATCTTCTCATATACACACCATGTCTATTCGGAACACACTGTGTAAGAGTCGGACGCGTAGCCAACCGTGTAACTAACAACACGGGTTGTCGATACCTTGTCTAGTACATTCCATATTCATAGAGAACACGCCGTGTAGTCTAGGGTTAAGAGGACCATGTGGGTTAGCAATGTAAAGAGACTCTAACATGGGAATAGAGTTCAAGTACACGCCGTGTGTTGGGATAACACGCCATGTAGTTGGGGTGTTACACAACCAGATGTGGCAGGAGTACACGCCCATGTCATTGGTTTTAGTGAACACGCCGTGTAGTTTTTATACACGCTGTGTAGTCGTGTTTTGTAAACATGAATGTTTCCTTTTCCTATTTTCATTTCGTACTCTTTTGTTCTTAGTCTTTGATAATCCTGATCTACGGCGTGCTTTGATCTTTTCAGAGCTATGCCGCCGAGACGTCCTCCAGTTGTATGTCAGTTTCCAGATGGTGATAAGACACCAGATATGGCTGATCAGGGACCTCCTATAGATCCTCCTGCTATGCCAGCCTTGGCACTAGCAGTCATACCCGTCGCAGGCACCGAAGCGCAGTTCAGGGAGGATTTCCTGAGGATGATGCAGAATGTTTAGGGAGAACCCCTCCTGCCCCGTCGATGGCCGAATTGACGCGGGTCTTTCAGCAATAGTATCCTCCTACTTTCTCAGGGGATGGAGGACCCTAGGCTGTAGAGTCGTGGTTAAAGGCCACACTGACGATCTTTGAGAATTTGGAGATACCCCCAAAGAGAAGGGTAAAGATGGATACTTATATGCTCCGAGACACTGGCAAAAGGTGGTGGGAGCTGATCTCGCAGTTAGGGCGCCTGCAAAGTATGTCGTGGGAGGAAATTCTCCAAACCTTCTATGCCTACTTTTACCCAGAGAACTTGAGGGCTAATCGAGCCTGGGAGTTTATGAGTCTGCAGCAGGGTACTCTTTCTGTCATGGAGTACACGTCTCGCTTTACCGAGCTGCAGCGCTTCACACCAATCCCAGAAGGTGATGAGTTATTCCTTACTAGGAAGTTCAAGGACGTTCTTAGGAAAGATATCCATTCCCAGGTGAATATATTCAGGTTGACATTGATATCCTCTATCATCAACCAGGCGTTGATCATTGAGCGCAACCTGAGGGATTCTAGAGAAGTGAGCCGGGGCAGTTCAAAATCTAGAGCTGGTGTTCCTCCAACGGATAGTAGGAAGCACCGCAGAGAGTCTTCTCGAGGAGATCAGAACAGGCGGGATGTATCTTCTGGCATGCATTCTATATGCTACCAGTGTGGTAGAAGTGGGAATACTAGGCCTAAGTGTTAGATAGATCTGATGGAGTGCCGATCTTGTGGAAAGATGGGGCATCTTTAGCGCTTTTGTCAGATCTACTCACCTTCAGCTAGTGGAAGGGGTTCTTCTATGACCCCGCGTTCAGGAGATGCTTCACCAGTCTCTCACCATTCTGGGATCTAGAGTTCTTCTGGACGTTTGGGCCGAGGTGGAGGTCATGGTCGCGGTGGCCAGTCACGAGGTTACCAGCGACAGTAGAGTGGATCAGCTCAGAGTGGTCAGCCAAGGGTGCAGGGCTGTGGTACAGGCCAGACCTCTGATGCGGAGCAGACCCATTAGAAGCAGGAACCTGGCCCTTCTACAGTTCGAGGTATGATCTTAGTAGCCTCAGTTTTATCTTCAGAACTTTTCGATACTGGTGCTTCACATAGTTTTATCTCTGTTGATGTTGTGGAGAGCCTTGTGCTCTGTATATTTTCGTCTGCCGGATTGTTGACTCTTGACACACCATTGGGAACCTGGAAATCTAGCGTACGCCAGTGCAGAGAGTTCCCTCATGAGGTATCATGATGTCTTTTCTATGGGACCTCTGTGTCCTAGAGATGACGGGCTATGACGTTATTCTCGGTATGGAATTGTTAGTCCCCTTCCAGGAAGTCGTCGATTTCTATCACCACAGGGTGAGTTTTGTATCACCATAGGGTATGTATTTTCTTTAGAGAGGTGAGTGGGATGTCTGGGCTGGTAGATTTGGACCAGGGCATCATGGGATAGGAGGATTTACGACCCTAATTTCCAGTATTTCTCTGGATGACCAGGGTACCTCACAGTTAGATTTTCCTCCAGTGGTTGATCATTTCAGGGTGTCTTCCCAGAGGACTTTTCCTGTTTGCCACCAGACCGTGAGTTAGTATTCTTGATTGAGATCATACCTGAAGGGTCACCGGTGTCCATTCCTCTTTATATAATGGCTACACCTGAGTTGTAGGAGCTTAAGAAGTAGTTGGAGGAGTTGCAAGAAAGGGGTTTCATCCAACCCAGTACTTCCCCTAGGGGTTCTCCTGTCATGTTTGCGAAGAAAGAAGACGACACACATCGTCTTTGTGTGGATTATCGGAAGCTAAACCAGTTGACGGTCAAGAACTGATATCCCTTGCTGAGGATCGATGACCTTTTTGATCAGCTCCAAAGAGCTCAGGTGTTCTCGAAGTTCGATTTGAGTTCTGGTTATCATCAGTTGCGTGTTAGACAATCAGATATAACTCTTATAGTCTTCAGGAGAAGGTATGGTCTATACGAGTATACGATCATGCCATTCGGTCTCACCAATGTGCCAGTAGTTTTTTTGGCATTGATAAACTGAATGTTCCATCCGTACTTGGACTCTTTCGTGGTGGTCTTCGTGGACGATATATTTGTGTACTCTCACACTCGAAACGATTCTTCTACCCATCTTGAGATCATTGTGAGTACACTGATAGAGAATCAATTATATGATAAGGTCTCGAAATGACAATTTTGGATCGATCAGATTCACTTTCTGTGTCATGTTATCTCAGAGACAAGAGTATCAGTGGACCCATAGAAAGTGAAAGTTGTAGTTTCCTGAGAGCAGCTGATGAATGTATTTGCGGTACGGAGTTTTCTAGGGCTGGCTGGATACTACATGCATTTCATATAGGACATTTCACGCCTTGTAGCACCACTGACAGGTCTGACCAAGAGAGGGGAAACGTTTTTATAGACAGACTCTTATGAGTCATCCTTTCAGGAGCTGAAGGGAAGGTTGAATTCAGCACCGATACTAGTATTTCCAGAGCCGGTCAAGATCTACACAGTCTATTGTGATGATTCAGGTATCGGATTGGGAGTTGTGCTTCTGCAGGGAGATGGAGTCATTGCGTACAGGTCTCGACAGTTGAGGCCACATGAGAGGAACTACCTGACGCATGATCTGGAGTTGGGAGCTGTTGTTCCTGCCTTGCACTGTTGGAGACACTACCTTCTGGGGAAGCACTTTGTGGTTTTCACTGACCACAAGAGTCTCAAGTACATCTTCACTCAGCGTGATCTGAATCCGAGACAGCGTAGGTGGGACGAGTATCTTCAGTCCTTCGAATTTGAGCTTTCCTATACACCGGGAAAGGGCAACGCAGTGGTTGATGCATTGAGCAGGAGACAGAGATTCAGGTAGTTCAAGAGGCCAGAAGTGAGTAGAAGCTTATGGGTCTATTCTCTGAGATGCACTTGTAGGTGAACAATAGATAGGGACATACTTTTCTATCCTCTATAACTATTACCTCTACTCTTCTTGACCGGGTATGGATGAGGCAGTTGTCAAACTCAGAAGGCTTAGTTCTGCAGGAGATTATGTCAGGAGAGGACCCTCTTCCCGGATAGAAAAGGGGATAGGATGAGATATTTCATTTCCAAGGACGCGTATGGGTGCCAGAAGACATACACGAGGAGATGATATGGGTTTTTCATTCCTCAGTTTAGGTAGTTTATCCTGGAGTCACCAAGATTTATTATGATCTACACCGCCAGTACTGGTGGCCATGAATGAAAAGAGATGTTGCGGGTTTTGTCTTGAGATGTTCTACTTGTCATCAGTTGAAAGTGGAGCATCAGCGACCATCAGGGCTTTTACTGCAGTTACCCATTCCCGAGTGGAAGTGGAACGATGTCGAGATGGACTTCGTGACCGGGTTTTTGAGGTCACCTCAAGGGAGTGATGCTGTTTGGGTTATCGTTGACAGGCTTACAAAGGTTTCTCACTTCTTTCCAATCAAGGAGACCTTCAGTGTTGATGAGCTAGGACGGTTGTACATTCGAGAGATTGTACGTTGACATGGAGTTCCACACTCCATTGTTTCAGATAGGGATTCATGCATTACTTCTCAATTCTGGGAGAGACTTCTGAAGGCTTTGGGTATATAGGTAATTTTGAGTACATCATACCATCCCCAGACTGATGGCCAGTCCAAGCGTACAATCCAGGTGCTTGAGGATACTCTACGTGATTGAATTTTTGGACTTTGGCGGTTATGGGGAGAAGCATATACCTCTTGTGGAGTTTTCCTATAACAATAGTATTCATGAGACTATTCAGATGGAACCTTACGAGGCTTTGTACGGTAGGCCATGCCGATAAACTTTATGGTGGCTGGAGGTAGGAGAGGCAGCTTTGTAGGGACCTCGTCTTGTTCAGGAGACCTTAGAGAAGATAGAATTGATTTAGAAGAGGATGGTTACAACATAGTCTCGGCAAAAGTCTTATGCTGATCAGCGGAGACGACCTATAGAGTTCGATGTCGGGGATCAGGTTTTCTTACATGTTGCACCGAGGTTGGGATGCAAGAGGATCTGGAGATAGGGTAATATTTCACCACGGTACGTCGGGCCGTTTGAGGTGTTGGAGAGAGTTGAGCCGGTAGCCTATCAGTTGCAGTTACCTTAGAGGTACCGGGCTATGCCCGACGTCTTCCATGTTTCTCAGCTCTGATGGTATTTTTCAGAACTAGCTCTTGTCTTTCAGCCTGAGGAGGTTGATCTTGAAGTAGATGCGTCTTTTGAGGAGAATTCCATCCAGATTGTTGATCGCAGTACGAAGGTTCTCTATGGCGGATCTATTCCTCTAGTACGGGTGTTATGGCATCACGGGTGAGTGCAGGATGAGACATGGGAGAGGGAGGCTGATGTACGATCGCAATGGCCGGAGCTGTTCGGGGATTCTTCTTCTATGCCTCACTAGGGAAATTCAAGAACTAATTTATTTAATGGGGGAAGTTTGTAAGAATCTGGATATTCTTTTCATGTATGTTTTTCCTTTTCTGGTCGTTTTTGAGAAAAGAGGTGTTTCTGGAAATTTTTGAAGTACACTCCATGTACTTTATGAGTACACGCCGTGTACTCCCTTGCCACGGCAGTCCGTGTGCTGGCCGTGTCTGGGCCACACACACGGTGTGTAGGGGTGAAGTGGAGGCCGCTTAATATGGAGTACGGAAAATTAGAGAACACACCTTGTACTCAAGAAGTACACACCCTGTAATTTGTTTTTCATTTAACAGACCGAGGTCACGCCTGACTGACAGATCTTGCTTCTTCTTCAAGTTTTTCATCCGAGATAACTCGTACGGCCGCAGAACATCTCCGAGCCCTCGTTCCTCCATCCGTTCTCTGAAGAGACCGACGTCGATTGAGTTGGAACTGCAGCGGTGTGTTCTTCCTTATCCTAGAGCCTTGTTTTCTAATTCCTCCTCTTTCTTCAGTTATCGTGGGTTGAATGTTTTGTGTGTTTTCATAGATCTAAGTCGTTCTAAAGAGAATCAAGACTCTTGTTTCAAGTATATTAATCTCCTAGGATCGAGGTAGGTGGTTTGTGCCCTAACTTTCGATGTCTTTGAGTTTTATGTGCACATTCCACCAGTACCAGTGAACGGGGTATTATGTGTTTACCTTTTTACGGTTGTGGTTATTTCTTCCTTGCTTGCATGCTTTTGTAGAGGTAAATTGATCGTTTCTGTGGATAATTGTCGTGCTTGGATGTTTTTCCCATGCATTGTTCTTGTTGCATCAGTTGGGTTTCTTAGGCCTTTGGACGTTGTACCTGTTTCCATGCCTTGTGATTGAAGGATGGAATGAAGTTGTTAACATGCATGTTGCTCTGTAGACTGTTTAGCCAAGTAGATCTATAGGTGTACTTTGGTTAGCCAAGTAGCTATATAGGTGTACTCTGGCCTTATAGCATTAATATACACTGAATTTCATGGGACCGTGAGATCACAGTGCTATATACTATCAGGGATAGACTGAGTGAGTTTTCCAGAGAGTCTTGGACATTATAGACTATACGGGGATAGACCGAGTAAGCTTCCTCAGAGAATCTTGGACTTTATAGACTACAAGGGATATACCGAGTGAACATCCCAGATATTCTTAGTTATTATAGACTAAAAGAGGGTAGACCGGGTGAGAATCCTCAAAGAGTATTTACCTTGTTTGAATGTCTTTAAAACCTTCCCATAATAGAGGAGGAATTGACCGAGTGAGCTTCCTTAGAGAGTCTGGGTTATACCTAAGGCTATAGGAGGACTGACCGAGTGTGCTTCCTCATAGAGTCTCTAGACCTTGGGTCCAAGAGGTTTAGACCACGTGATGTTCCTCAGAGTGTCCCTGACTACCCTAGACTATAAGGGGAATTGACCAATGGAGTTTCCCCATAGAGTCTTATAAACTCATATGACCAAACTAGAGGGGTTAGGCTTAGTGTACTGCCCAGAGGGTTGTGGTACTTCTTGGATAGGACTATAGGAGATGGATGTGAGTACTTCGCAGAGGGTTTCCTATTTGTGTTAGATGTTTCTTCACCACTGCTCATTGTTCTATGGATTGATCACTATTGTATATCATCATATTTACTTCATACTGATTACTGCCTACTGTTGCTGCTACTATTTACTGCTTATTGTACTATTACCTTCCATATACTCACTGACTGTTAGGCAAAGATCTTGGGGTGGTTTTCTACTGGGATTTAGTCTCACACCCTATTTGGGTCATGCTTTTGGGCCCAAACAGACTATTTTGTTGTAGTTATAGACAAGGAAAAGTTCCCTTCATATTTTGGTACTTGAATGCTTTGGAGAAGGAGATCATGGGACCAAGCTTTGGCATGCGATGTTGAGGGGCCGTTTACTTTATTTTGTATTTGTTTTAGTACTATTGTATTTTTCAGCATTGTGACTTGTTTGGCTGCTTTCCTATATATGTATCATGCATAATTTCATATATATACATATGTGCTCCAGTAGTTTTCTGATTTAGTCTTCCGCTGTTTATTATTGTTTGTTATTTACTACTTTCGTTATTGCGTGTTTATTTGCTTCTGCTGTGTACTCTGCCAATGAGGGCATAGTTTCCCCATGATCACACCCAAGGCCCTCGCTACTAGTCGCAAGCCTCTGGCATTTTGGGAAATACGCTTGAGGCCACGTGACCAACCAGGTACCGGGCGCCTCTGCTTGGCTTCCGAAACCAGGAAGTTACAGGTCATGCATCATTTCCTTCTACAGGAGTGTGATCCCTTTAGCGGGACTTTCTATGATAGGGTTGGCATCCCTCTAAGAGGCCCTAAACAAGATCCTCTATCCATTCCTGACCCTAGGTAGAGTTAGGCATCGATTTGACCAACTGTACCAAGCATTTATCCTCTACCTAGCTTGTGAATCACGTAGCTGGTGAATCTGGATGAGTCATAGTATCTGCTATGGCCCTTCCAGTGATCCTCATCAGTGTATCGTGATCATTCCCACTAAAGAGTGTGTCTCACGTAATGAGTGCTTCTATCTACCGTGATCTTTCCACTCTGGACTGTGTCTCTCGTAATGAGTGTATCTATCTCTCGTGATGTTTCCGAAGGAATAGTACTCTCGAACGGACATCATCAGAGCTATCGGGCTCATGGAGTGTGTCCACCCAGAATGAGTAGTTCGTGGAAATCTTCGAACTAAATCCCTAGCGGGGTATGCGGTTGTGTGACTTGCCTCTATACCGCTGGTCTGGGTTCTGAGTATATCTGGATTGTGATCTCTTATTATATGTTCAGTAGACATATACTGTGTATAGATAACTATGCCTTTCCTTTGTGTACTTTATATGTGTTTTTCAGGGTCCTCTGCTGAGTATTGTTATACTCACCCCTGCACGGGCTTTGCCCACACGTGTCATGTCTTGTGCAGACGAGCAGCCTTTTGACACAGTCCAAGGCAGACCAGGACAGGACCGAGATTTATGAGTTCCCTTAAGGGAGAGGTGTTCCTTTGGCTATGAGAAGCAGTCCTAGTACCTCTTGTGCTTACAAGTTGTACTTTTTAGTTTTTCAGACTCTTGTTTTTTTTTGAGTTTGTATTCTGGCCAGTCTACATTCAGTACTTAATTTCTGTCGCACTCAGTTGGTTGAGTTTAGTTGTATGCATGCATTTTTGTTCCTTATTGTTTTTTTTACATTTTAGAATTTATGGCCTTGGAGATGTGTGTGTGTGTAAAAGTTCTTAGGAAATGCCTCCCATGTAGTAATATGCCTACTCGGTGCTTGTCACCAACCCCTGGACTTTTGGAGGGGGGCTTGGGGAGTCACGGTGCAGCCCCACTAGGATGGGTCATGACATCATCTATTTTATATCTCCAATCAGGCCCTACTAATCTGAAAAACATTTCATAAAAAAATTTCTAGGATCAATTTCTGTGTTTTTTATTCTCCATGTGATCTCCAATTTTTGGGTGCCACTTTTTTTGGGAATTATTGGAGAGAATTTATGTTGTGGAGATTCCTCAAACCTTTTATAATCTTTTGTACTTGGATCTTTTTTATTATATGTTTTTTTTATTTCTATAACTTTTTCACCATATTAATGATTTCTTGATGACTTTGTATTGTATATATTTCAAAATTTTCATGATTTTCCACAATATTATTTGAAACTAATTCTAAACTCAAATTTTTTAGTAGTAATGGATTCCTTTATATAATGGATCACAGATTAACAATGGTATAAATTACATTTTCCTTATATTAGGCTCATTCCATTAAGATTCATCTAGTTCAAAGGGATTACTCTAGTTAAAATTTCATATAGAAATAGTATTTTACCTTTTTTTCTATTCTAGGGGTCTATATATCAAATCATGATTGTTTCCCGGGATATATGGTTGGCTCAAAAATATTTTTGTGTCTTTATTTATTTCCATTAATTTTTCCTAAGAGTCTCATATAAAAGGCTTAGTTGGAATATATATTAATTTTTCTTATTCCAACCATTCTGAGTTTTAAACCTATCATGTTTTATGTATAATATTTTTTATACTTACGTTTTATAATGCCTCTATAATAAAGTCTTAGCAGGTAGGGACATGGATTTTTCATAGACTACAATTTTTTTTTTGTTTTCTATAGAATAAGTTTCATGGCCCTTTTTTTATATCCATTACTTTTTCTAGAGCATCCGATAAAGAAGGATTATGAATAATATACATGAATTTTGATTTGCTATGAATTTATAGGTTTTCTACCAATGATATTTTAGTATCTTTTTTCTTCAATACAGTTTATTTTTCTAAGATCACACAATATGAATGTCTAGAGAGTATATAAATGAATATATCCCATACTGAACTTTATATGTTATCACTTTAATTTTATTTTATAACATTAAAAAGATAGTTTAGGGCCATCCATGTCATGCCAATATATGTAATGTTTGTGGTCAAATATCATTACCCTAAACCTAATATAGTTTTAAGTTAAAATAACATGGAGGTCCTACTACTATATTTTATGTTCATATATCATGGACCTTATGTTTTTGTAGTTTAGGGTCATATTTTTTGGGCCTTCACTTACTATAGTTTATTTTCATATATATTGGACCAATATGCTTTTATAATTTAATATCATATAGCTTAGAACTTCTGTTTTATAGTTTATCTTCAATATTCTCATATCAACTATTATTATATTTTATCATCATATTGTATGGTCCAATATATAATTTTATTTGATGGTCTTATTGCTTAACCCATATACTAATGTAGATTAAAGACAAATATCTTAGACAATATTTTGTAAGAAACATATTTTTTTATGAATGAATAACTTCACTTATTATTAAGATATAATTAGGGTTACGAAATCGGAACATAATGTCATGGATGATTTTTAGTCCCACAAGGGTTATGAGTTCCATTGTAATGTTTTAGGTATCGTAGGGATCAAAGGGTCGTTTTAAAAAGAAAATTATTATCTAGATTATATTTTATCAGATCGTATGCATATTCCATTAGGAAAAAATAAAAAAATGGGATTCTATTAAAGACATGTACACTCGTTACTAGGTGATATAGAAGATTTAAAAAGAATTCAAACACTTACGAAATAATGTATTTTATAGATATAAGTCTATATAAGGACAGTTATGGATCCTTGGGATATAGTTCATAGAGAAAATTTTAGGAAAAACTATTGATGTATGATGGGACATTTGTTGGAAAAGTATACCTCAAAAAAGGGGGTGTTTAGTTTATGTTTTTAAAGAATAGAACAATATATCATCCAGTTTTGGGTTAGGTGATAAGGACCAACAAAAGGTCCAAGAATGAGGTACCATATCATTTCATTATGAATTTATATGGTATATGTGGAAATAACATTGAGGATATAAAATCCACATTAATATTTGGATCATAGATTGAGTAAATCACAACTCAAAGAGTTTTATCTAAGGATATTTATATGAAGTAAAATATTCATGGGTACTCATGAATCACTCTGAGCTAAAAAGATCCGTTGAATTATTTTTATTCCTCAGATAGATTAGAGGAACTGTGTTCATAGAAAGTACACATCAGGTTGATAGGGATGGGGATCATATGTCACAACCATGGGAAGGCATGAATACTCAAGAAGAGGGTTCATTGAAAATGAATACACTCCATTACAAGTTCCATGAAACTTCTACAGTGGTTCAAACACTTAAGTAATGGAGTAAGTTATGGAGAGAATAATTCTCGAGGAGGGTTATATCTCCCATAAAGTTTTGTCTTCATGTTTTACTAAACATGTTATCAACGTGATGTGATGTAATAAGTTGGTGTTAGAACCTTATGCTATAATAAAAGTGTGTAGTGGGAATGGATATGAATTTTTTTAGGGTAATGGGGAAAACCCTATGAGATTTATTAATATTTTATTTTTTATCTAACTTTTTTCCTATGATTAGAAGATGTATATATTAGTGAGTTAATACATGAGTATTACCAAGATATCCCTTTTCATTTTTTTATTATGAAATGTCTAGTGTTCTTTTCACCAGCTGTTTTGGGTCCTACATTTTTTTCATCAGGGGAAGGAATTTAAGATTTACATATTTGAAAAAAGTGCACAAATTTTATGGTTAGAGAAAATTGAGATATTATGAGGTATATGTGTGAAAGAAAAATATAATCAAGGATCCTGAGGATGAGAACACTCCAATATCCTTTTGAATAGTTCATGAAAAACACTATAAGTCATGGATGAATATTCTCAGATCATGATTAATGGTATCAGACATGTATGTAAGGAATGGTTATAAATCAAATTAAGGTGATGAAATTTATTAAAAAAATTCAGGGATCAGTAGGATTAGTAGAACCTTTTCAATGAAATGATTAATCTAGATAATAGTCCACTAGATCATATGCCACTATCAATGGCTTGTATTAGTATTTTAGTAGAGGGTACCATAGAGATAGAAACATTCACTCCCAATAGCAATGGGAGAATTTCAATATTCCATGAAACTCATGAAATGATTTGTAGTTTATTGATCATGGTTCCCATAAATATGATGGTACCACCCTGAATCTTTGTTGTCCACGGTAAAGATATTACGGTACTTTAATAAGTATTGATAATGGATGATGGTATTTATGAGTTTTCACCGTGTAATGATGATGAAACTACCATATAGCTTAAGGTCATAAGACAATGAAACTGGGGTTTTGTTGTTTAATTTCATGAAATTAGGACCTTATTCTATTTAGTTTATCAAAACATAATTATCACAATATTTTTATATATTAACAATATATAATCAAAACATTGTGAGATGTCATGAAAATTATGCAATTTATCTTGAATAATATCATTTATTTGTCAGCATGAACTTGAATACCAATTAAATTTTAATTCAGATATAAAATTGTTGGTAAATAACCATATTCTATTAACCCTATGATTAGATCTGACTCATGTAAAAATAAACCTTACTTATATTTGACGCTTATATAATAAATTTAGGCCTCTATGACATGATGAATTATAATTTTTGTATGTCCATGAATTGTAGAAATTTTACATATCCCAAATATATTCATGACATTAGCCATGAGGTAATCATACAATACCTCTAAGATAGTCTGAGTTATGCTCATTCTGAGAAATAATATTTTTGGGAGAATAATCCTTTCTATATCCCCTAAGTGTGAATGGAGTTAGAAAACCATAAACATAGGGTAAATAATATTATTTTATAGGTTTAAGTATGATAAAACCCATGATAAAGACTCTAAAAAAGAACTGGTTCATGTATAGGGAAAAACATTATTCATACATTTGGTAATGTTCATCAGGGAAATGAAGTACTGGGAAAAATGTTCAAACACAAAGGTATGTGGCAGATGTTTTTGAGATTTTTGGTTGGGCTAGGGATAAGAGACCAAAGAAACACTACATATCCCTTAACAATGTGAATCATGTTATGGGTAGTTCTTTAAGAGAAACATCCACCACACATATTTAGGTCATTTACAGGAGAGATAAATGGATTTTTACCCTGTGGGTTGAAATTAAATGATGTGGTGGAGGAAAACATGTCCAAGGTGAAATGGGAGAATATCATAAGATATTTTTTTTATAAAGATAAATCTATTATAAAAATTGAGACACCTTCCCCTGCATAGACCTGTAATATATTCAGGGGAGTAAAAAATCTTATCATTGTTTTAATGATAGATATTTGGACCTTGTTACAAAATCATAACATCACTATGTATCTTATATGGACTAGAATAATTGTAAACATAGTTATTAGTGAAAATATTCCGTGCACATATTTGAAACATATGTAAGAGAATGGGGAATGATAATACTCAATAGAGAAACCATCCACTATATATACAAATAGGTCATGAATTTTAAAAAAATATTGTTCTCATAGAATTATTTTCATGCCTAGATATAGATCATTTGTAGGGATATGTAATTATATATACGTTTTTTGACATTCTGAAAGGGTATACAGTGGGGAGTTTTGGTGTCCCTATGTATCATGTGTGGGAAGTAATCAAGTCACATGTAGTTCTTAAAAAATAAATGGTCCCCTACAATGATATTGATCCAATTTAGGAGAATGAAAATAGAGGATCTATTATCATAGACAAAACAGAAAATCCCAGGATGTGCTATTTTGATATTAATAATTATCATGAATGAATAGCAATAAAACCACACATTTTTCTTGGATTTTTTCAGAACTATTACCCATAAAAGAGATAACATTTCCAAGACCCCCTCAAAAACATAACTCATATGTAGGATGGGTACATGTTAACATTTTTTTATGGGAAAGGTTTTTAGTTCCATTATAGAGTACCCAAACATCACTACGTACAATTTGAGGGTGGGAATCGAGCCTTTAAATAGTTCATAAAAAGGATTATTCTTTACATAGTTATAGCTTGTGTGTACTGATTAAGGACCTTAATTTTATAAGGCATAAGCCAATAATGATCCGAAGACTTCAAAATCTACCTATCTATAATGTAAAAGAGAATGTGGATGAAATGAATATTCCACTTTTATTAGTTTAATGTCATGTTGGGTTTACTAAATATTTCCAGTTTAACATATTGGGATGTATAGGTTGTCATGCAATTTGAAATAATGAGATTACGATGTTGGAATGCACTTTAACATCTTGTAGAAATTATGTGAGTGTTTTAAATTTATGGTTTATGTGAATATTAATATGGGTGTTGTGTTGTTTTAAGTATTAATTTCAGGACTTGTTAATAGTTTCACATGTTTTAACCAAAATGATAAAAGAAATAACCTTGTCTCGATGTACGGTTAAGGAGACACTCTATGTCCATGAATGATGTTTCAAATACTAAAGAAAGGTGAGGGAATTTTGAAATAATATTATGATGAGGGGGTAACTTATGATTCAATAATTTTTCCATAGGGTCTCAGGTAAAATAACTACATGTTACTACATTTACCATAAAAAATGCAATCAATACATAAATAGTTATTTGTATTGTATCCATCCAAAAATTTATTATGATCAAATATAGATTAATTATTTATTGATTGAAAGGGAATATAGACCTTGGAATCAAGTCCTACATTGTGTATAGATATAGCTCATATGTAGGTAGAATATATTTTATGATTGTATGAATGAACCATAACATTATAGTTGCCTAAGGATATCCTTTATAGATCAAGATCTCACATAGAAGAGGGGAATTTCCATTATTTAATAAGATATACGGATACATCCTTCCCTATCACAGATTTATGTATATGGTAATATGTCACATAAACTTACATGGAACTATTTCTCATATACTTAATGGAATTCATCATATAGCATATGATAAATAGTTAAAGGTCCTACATGATTGACAAATTTTTCGAAATTTAACATCATCTGACAAGTGTGTTGTTGTGTAGTTTAACATTGTGTGACTAGAAAAGTATCAAGAAGTTTAATGTCATGAAATAGATATGTTGATGTTTATTTTAATATCATTTAAATAGAATGTTTTAATGTATTTAGTGTTGAGAAATGAAGACGTGGTGTTCATTAGTTTAGAGACACAATATGAGGACCTTGTATGTGGGGAAGTTAAATTCTAGATGTCAGGACATATAATTTATGTGTGAATTATGAAAATTTTCACTTAATATACCTTGAATTAGTGAATGATGTGATGGGTTCCCCATCCATAGAATCTATTCAGAATACTCTATTTGAATATAACTCATGTATAACATAATGTTCTGCTAAATTTAGTACTATAATTTTGAGGATTCATCACTATAATCAATGGAGTTCTAAGAACCAATATAATCCCCTCTTACATGAATGATTGGAATAAGAACTTTTTATTGAATTATTTTGTAATCTGGAGTTGATAGACTTCAATAATGTAAAATTTATTCCACCCCATCTCATTTATTCTTTTTAGCACATAACGGATCAACTATGATTGATCGTATTTTGAGAGCTGACCACAAATTACAATTTAGAGTGTGGGAAAATATACATTAATGGATTGGATGAAATTTGTTCCATATATAAGAAAATTTTGGGTCTCTTTGGTGGTGGTGTAGTTTGTGGTATAATAAGCCCACAAGGTGTACATAAACTATTCATGCCAATATTTTTTATAAATGTCCACCATTTTATATTGTATATTTGATAGGGTCTTACTGAAATGTTATTTCTTCGCATTTGATTTTGAATGATTGTAAGATGAATGGTTGGCATGGGTGATTCAAATCTAATATAGGATTCTAAACTGATAATACTAGACATTGGTGGCTCTGTTTATGAGCATTATATGAGGGACAACAATTTGGGTGTGATATTGGACATTAGGATGTTAATAATCATCCTAATCCTAAATGGATTGGGGGTGTAGCCTAAAACCATTTGGAGAAGAAGTAAATATGTAATTGAACAACTATGATATATTAGGGCTATAACCCCATTACATCCATTACCAAAATTTTAAATGACTAAGAATATTTGGTGGTATGAAGCCACTCTAGGGAATGATGGGTAATATTTTCATGCTCTTGACAAACACAAACCATCTAGGTGAATTCAAAGCAATCTCAAGTAATTTTTTTCCATAATTAATATTACCTACTTATTTTGTGGGATGGATAGGTTGGTAACTAATGAGTGTCACCAGAGCCCACATTGACTTTATAAATATTCGTGTTGGTCTCTCCTTATACAATGCATCTAAGGATAACTTCATCAAAGTTCATTTATAGATGGAGTTTTCTTATTTATACCATTATGAAGGGTGAAGTTCACTTATAAATGTAAAATCAGTTCCTTTTTTAATCAATCCGCTATGAGGGACCTATTTGGGGTTGGATTTTATGGGAATTATCCATACTATAATGGATTTCATCCTATCATTCCTCTAGGTAATGCAGATCTAATTAATCTCCTCTATATCACAATTAAGGATGTGTGAATACATCCTCCCCTGTGTGATGTGAAAAATTATGTATTTTTTGTAAGGATTGTCCAATTTTATTATTTTATTTACCAATTCATTAATACAATAATTTTGAAAATAGAGGATGTGATTAATTTTTGGGTTAAATGGTAATTCCATTATAAATATCCTAACATAGCGATTGATAGGGGTCAATTCTTCCTTAATGATATATTATTAATGTTTTATGTTATTGAATGATATCACAATGTTTCATTTAATAATAAAATTATCTATATAAAACTATAATTATACTTCTATTCCAATAATATGTTCTTGGTATTCCACCTCATTATAAGTGTATCTTTATGGTAGTTTGAGGATGTAGGGTTAAATTTACTTAGCTGGGGAAATAAATAAAATCCTTAGACCGATTTTATTCATCTTTGTATTTAATATTTATTTTCCTATCATCCTTATAGAGGACTCATAAAAAATAAATCTCCTTTTATTGGGTTGTGTCATGGGTATGGAAAACAACTATATCTAAGAGCTCATTGTTTACATGCATGCTTTCTGAGGAAGAATGTATTATAAGGAAATTGGATAAATTATTCCCTTTATTAACATTATGAGATATGAATTGGATTTAATATTATTGTATGATGAAATAAAATTAGGAGAAAAACCCAATCAAAAATGTTTGTCCAAAAATATACTTGAGCGGGTTAATATGAGAGGCAAATTGAATGTCTTTGTACTACAAGTTGTACCTCATTTTTTTCACTATAAATATGAGTGAACAATTTTTTTATTCTTATTATAATATCATATCTAAATATCTATAATGATTTGTTTTATATATAAGTTACTATTTATGTTTCTTATATCATTCTTCAATAGAATATGGGACCAAATTGATCTCTGAATTGAAGACACAGATATGATTACCGGTTTCCCTTCAACTAGTAGAACAAAGATCGGTTGTTACATCAGATATTACATTGTGTTTTTGTATTCTTCATGAAAAATTTATTACCATTGATAAAATACTATCATCTTCATCATCTTAGTAAAGGGGCACCATTTACCAACCAAGATAGCTATAAAATTCCACATTTATGTGATTCATCCTTGAATTTCTCTCAATTATTTCATCTTTTTAGGAAGAATCATTATGATGATCACACTAGTATTCTCTATGAAAAAATCAATGTCATTAGGTTGTACTATAAAGATAATGAATTTTCTTAATGTTACCCAAAATGTACTTCACAAATGGTTCATCTACAATTTGTGCAACCATAACATATTGAATATTATTTGATGGTTTGTGAGATGGTCAATACATTGTAGGGAATTATCCACCATAACAACATTTTTTTAATTCCATTAATTTCATTATTTGGGGTTTGGAGATGTGATTAATGGATCAATGTTATGTGGTACTAGTATTTCATAAAAAAGGGTATTACCTAGTTGCATAAAATTACTTGAGGTGATATGAAGGTGGTGGATTCCTAGTCTTTAGAGTATATCATGATATATTTTTACTCTGAGTATACATATATAAAGGAAATGTATTAAAACCATAAGATTGTGTCAATTAGGAGTTCTATGTTGGGTATTATGAAATCATCTATTGGACAGTATTAGTTCATACAACTAAAATCCCGGGAAAACCTAATCTACCCATTATTTTCCATAACACAGATGATATTTTCTAACTATTTTAAGTATTTTACCTCTCAATTTAGGTTGTATTTAATTGTTTATCAATATTGAATTCCACTTGAGAATCCAAATAATTTTTCACTATCCAACCTTATATCTGGAAATCTCGGGGATCGCCTACAAATACCATGTTATTTATGGCCATATAAGGGTCATATCTAGGAACTCTTCAATAAATATAGATGAACAGAAATAATTTATGTTTATTTAATGAGTCATAAATGTATTTTTTTATGTGGCATGGAAGAAAAAATAAATATCCGTCTTGGGTCCTCCTATATTACCATATTTAATTAAACTCATTAATGGTGTAAGAGATTCCCTTTTCAAATACTGGAGGCGAATCTTTGATGTCATCCTATTTTCATATCTCTCTATTTCAAAACATTTCCTTAAGACTGATAGGTAATCTGGGCTTATATTTTCCCTATAAATGGATTATAATCCAATCCTCGTACCTTAGAGTTCTATTTTGTAGGATTATTAACCACGATCAATATGTATTTGTTTTTCCACTGTGAAATTTTTGGGACCAAGAGTATGGATGTCCCAAGTGGTATGATATATCATGGGGTGTTTTTAATTTTAATTTATTGAACATAGACTTTTTTTATCCTAGTGAAACATTTATTTGACTCTCTTATGTTAGGTAGTATATAGTTATTACTATGAAATCCACACATAATAGTTTGGGTGTTCCCAAGATGTTCGGAGTTTCAACCTACATGTCGCACAATGAAATTTCTAAATTTCCTTCAATATTATATAAATATTTCCCATTTTACTATGATTCAAAATATTCACAAGGGGAAGTATCACCAAACTACATTCCTAAATTCTCAATGATGGGGGTATTTAATGTATGGATGGAATGATGATGGCACTACCAAGAATCTATAAAGCTATATTCTACTATGTATGATATTTTATTTCATTTCTTATGAAATAACTTTACATTATTCAATATAAATTATGAAATGAAATTAGGCTATGAGAATGATCTTTATTAGGGGAATCTATTTTCTATTACAATTCCCTTGAATGGTCACATACATTGGCAACAAATCATCCACATTGTACCCAAAATTTTATAGGGTTTAAAATAGTATGAGATTAAACTAGGATCCATTTTAAACTAAATCTCATCATTTTTTTATTTTTCTTAGATTCCCTAAAATATAAAGTTGTCTAATATTTCTCTAAATAGATTTTTCTGAATTATTCTTAGTAAATGACATAGAGGAATTGGAATTCAACATATGTGGTTTCTACTTGATAATAAGTTGTCAGGAAAAAATTCAATTTCAATCATCATAGGACTATATATGGAATTAATATGATCCACCCTGAGTGAATTTGATAAATATAAACCATCCATGATTTATAAAATGTTCATGATGGTTATTCACTATTTATAATTTCTATACTTATGCACCATAGGTCTGAGCTTCCCAAAACAAGGTTACTCTAATGAATTTTCGTTAGGGGCTATGCCACTTGATTTTAATATATCATGTACATTGATAGAAGTTGAAAATATATTTATTACCGATGAAGTGGGTTGATCTCATCTACCCACATGTCTATAATGATTAGATAGTTTCACACCAACCAGACAGTCGTATAAAATTACTATATTAGGGTGACTCTTGGTGGGATTTCATGTGTCTAAACACTCATGTTGGGATCAATGATGTAAATTACCATAGATATTATCAGGGTTTATGTATTTATCATGGATATTTCCAAAATATTGTGTTCATCCATGAATACTCCATCCCGTGTTCCCTCATCCTCTACCATTATCTCCTTAGTTAGATATAGGAAACTCAGATACAAATGTAAATTTACCATCAAATAAGGGGTCTCCAATGTGAATGATGTTAACCAGAATAAAATATTACTATATAAATTATGGTGGTTCTATTCAATGGGGTAGTTATCATTATATGTGTTATGATTAAAATACATTAGTGAGAGTCATAGTTAATTTACGTGTTGGGTATGGATCTAATTTATGTTCTTGAAACTATCTCTACATCTTCCTACAAAGGATGAGTCTGAAAGCATTACTTTGGATTAAGTGAAAGGTGATAGATCCATGATTTGTTGATGAAGCATCTATCTGACAACAACATGAGCATGATTTACTGTCATTTAGTCTATCTAGTTATCAACAATATTTTATTTATGGAATAATCTTATTTCCAGACTCCTTATTCTTTTCCTTGGGTAGAAGAATCATGGGTCATATGAACCAAATATTTCTTAGTATCACATATTTAGAATCAACCAGTCCATATATTATTTAAGTATAGACAATGAATTAATTGATAGCAGAGCCCAACCTCCTATGGAAAGATAAATAGTCAACATGATCTTTAAGGCTGGCCTCATAGGGTTTCCCATGTTTAGAGAGATTTAGGAGATTATTTTTAATAGTTATGAGTATATAACTAAATATTTAATCATTTCTAATAGAGTATATGTTTTAATTTCATTTTAAAAACTATGGGAAACCCCAATCTCTTTTCCCCCATTTTTAGTAAAAAAAATCCTATTTTTGTCGCTTAGTGGGAGCCACTGGGTGATGTGAGGAATTATTGGGTGCTCAATCAGGAACTATAAATGGTTTTTTGGTAATGGTGGTATCTATTACATTTCCAAACGTTTTATCTTGTTCAATGGTAATTACCAAAGATTATGACTTGGTTTGATAAAAGGATTTCTCTAGATGATGTGCTATTTTTGTAAACTACTAGAAACCAAAAAGATATTTTAAGAGGATTAGAAGCATCTAAAATCCTTTATAGTTATTTTTAAAAACATATTTCCAATAACATCTTAGGATGGAGTGAAAAACCAAGCAGGTATGTAAGGATTTTACATATGTAGAATAAGTAGGCGACTATTTAATTTTCACACTTTTTTTATATCATGTGGTTTGCTATTGTTAGTTTCCTCAATGTGGAGATGAATTGATTAATGAATTTGGGATTAAGGACTTCCCAACATGACATAGGACATTATAAGATAATATAATTCCAAATTAAATATGGAAGTTTTTTTTCTGCAAAAAACGTTTTAGCTTTATTTCCTCTTGTTGGATCCATAGGCACATCATGGGACAACCTTGGTACATAAATTGTGAGTGATGATGCTATAGATATCTCATTATATCAAATGGAAATAAAACCATATTCTTGATGTCTTTAAAGGGCACAGTTCCATCCACCAATTCAGAATAAGGATTACCCTTTATTTATACTGGTGATTTTCTCTCTTTCATGGATTCTATTTGAGCAGCAGGTGACACGATGGTGTTAAAGAGTTATGAGATTACTCCTATGTGAAAAAAATTATAAGCATAAGAAATGAGTGATTACTGATGTAGTCACCTAACATTCAATGGATGTTGATTTCTACTTCCCACAAGTACCATAAAATTATCTTGATATGGGAGAGGTTGTTACCAAAATAGATGAAAATTTTGGTCTTCCTAGGTATCCATATTTAGATAGACTGGATGTATCAATATAGTTATATTTTAATTTTTAGTTTCATATTTTATGGTCAAATTAACTCTAACCATATGGGTGGTAAGTGTAGTGGTCACCTCAGTTTGGATGTGATATAGGAGGGGAATATATTACCCTGCAAAAATTATTCATTATGTCATCTAGGGTTATGAATCTTATTTTTATATTATTCCATCCTCTCTCTTAAATATGGTATTGGAATTATCTTAGTGTAATTTGGGATATATATACAACATTCCCTTAATATATGGTGGAATAGCATCGATGGGTAGGTAACTTGTAATTTGGCTGTGGAAAATCCTGGATCATCCTCTAATTCATGGTATGTATAGACTCGACATGTGCATCTATACAACCCACCTTTTGGGTTATCATTTCTACAAAGTGTTCCATAGAGAGTATTTCTAGGTTTATATCATCTATATTAATAGAGAAAACATTCAAATAGGCATATCATGCAACAAGAATGATCTCTATATTAACCTAGTAATAAAGTGACACTACACCACCTATTTCCTCAAGTTCGTTATCTTAAAACTCTCTATTAATGGTCCATTTTGGCTCACAACCAATGAACCTGGGTACATCTTGAACATTTTAGGGATTTGATTGTATCTGAGGTTATATCCCTTGTAATAATTCCCCCAATCCGATTTTTGAGATTAATTTTGATTCACTACTGACTTATTTTTTTGGCCCGTCTAGGATTTTATGACTCTAGGGGTGAATGTGGTTGTAAAAATTTTCACATCCCTATTTTTTAGGGTTTCACCAAAATGGATTCCATGGTGGCTTCCAATGCAATATTCTGAATTTAGTAAATTTTATTCATAATACACTTAGTTTAGAACCTACATAGAAATAGAAATAATCTTCTTAGGTAATTGTAATATCCCAACTCGGGAGACACTATAATGGATCCCTAGAAAGTAAGTCACCATGCCTTAAGCGCACCTTTTCATACACCGAATAATGTGGAATAGTGGTGAGGGTCTAATGATGGTACAATGTGGAGACTATACCCCAATAATCACATAATCATTGTAGTATATTAGATACAAATCAACATATAGTGGAAGGAGTGTAAATAAATAATATACAAACAGAATAATAAGAGTAAACTACTAAAGTAAGAAACACAATATTTATAACTATGAATTCCTATCAAGATGAGGCTACAAAATGTAAATAAGTATAAATAATGTAGGTATAACTTAAACGGTACAAAAATAAAGACAAGAGACTCTTCATCTATCTCCATGAACCTCTTGAGATCTTTCTCAGTCTTGTGCTCTTAAGAACCCTTGCACAAGAGAAATAGAATAGGCATAATCTTTAAACATGGTCCTGCAACCCTGAGGTCTATTTGAGTAATCCTTTGAAATATGGGACTAAATAGTTTTCAGGATATAATCAATAGGAAACCTCCAATGGTGTATAAAGAATAATTTTTTTATTAATATAAAATATATTATTGTTAATGTGTGATAGGTAGTGTAGTAAATAAATAGTATTAAACATGTCGTGCTCACATTCCTTGATGAAAACTGGCCAACAATACCTACTTCAACCTAAGATGAAATATTCACGAACAGAAGTCTCCATGTAAACATATGAATATATATATATATATATATATACTTATATATAATCATGTATGTGTGTGTCTATATATGTACTATGAAATTAATAACATATATCAATAAGTAGTACTAGATAGTACCTGAGGCATAACTCAGGCAATCACAAAAGGGAGTCTCCAAAACCACAAAACAATTCGAGGTCATCACTTGAAATTAAACATAGGTCCATTAGATGGTCAAGGACCCACAGTTAATATCCAAGGATTCCTAGTATAAAATCTACCAAAATGAGATATCTCTAAATATATTTAATAAATAAACATGAATAATATAATTTCTACATACTCTGAGCCCATCCAAGGACTAACATAACGAGGGACCCATGTATCACCCAAAGATTCATTTAATGTTTTTAACATATGATCTCATCCATAGTTTTCTATAAGCATAACCTGACGTACTACAGGTAACATCCAATCACTCTATGAGATCACCCATGGTGTTTCATAAATAGGAAACCCAAGTACTGCTCAATGCCTCTGGAAAGACATCTTGCCTATGACTGTGCCCAAGGAATTATATAACTCGATACCTATGTATCACTCAAAATATAATATAATTCTAATAACCTCTAGTCCCATACAAGGTATTACACATAAGGATCCCTAGTATCTCTCATGGTACCTGTAGTCTTAATCATACTATGACTCCATCCAAAGCATCCCATAAAAAATAACCAAAGTATCACTCATGGAATGATAAAAATTATATAACTATTTAAATATAAGTAACCAAGAGGAAAATTCTAGACAAATTTGACATTACAATTCCCACATTCCACATAGTTCATTTTATTATAAAAAATAAGAGGTCCATGGGAAATTCCATGCCATTTACAGTTTCATTAACATGTTATACCGAGTATTTATTAATTGTGATAAAGCTAGGTTAGTTTTCCATAATAGTTAAAACCACATATGAAAAAGAAATATAGGAAATTCTTGAATGTATTTCATACCTAAGTTATCATGTTCACTAATTTAACTCATGTCTCCAATTCATAGTGACATATGGTTCACATGAACTCGCATTACCATTCACTCTACATTTAATTAAATGATCCATTGAAAGAGAAATGGGCCACAACCACTTAAGCGAGGGTATTGTCATTGTGGGGGGGGGGGGTAAATTAGTATAATTATACACCCTAACACATTCTAATTAATTCAATTTTATTAAACCATTCAAATTTTATAAGATAATGCCACTTAATATGTGGTTTTTAAAAAAAATTGTAATTAATTTTAATAACACACCCTAGGGATGGTCTTTGTTGATGTTAGAAACCTCCAGTGATAAAATTTTATGGTAATTTATATTTAGTTCAAGAAATTAGGATTTTAATATTTTATTTCCCATTTAATAGGCATCACACTGAAAATCCAAAGAGAAGAACAATGGAATAAACCATAAAACTCAAAGACTTTGTGAAAAAATCATAGACAACCGACATTTTACATAAGACAGTAAACTATTCATTATCGACTTTTTGTTTGAACGTTTTTTGAGATAAATAGAGGAAACATAAAAATTCCTACAAAACATGGTGAATTAGGTTGCATGGAGATATAACTTATGATGATGAGACAAGTGACGAAAGGAAAAAAGGGGATTCAAGATCTTACCGATATGAATCAAATGATACAAGTGACAAGATATACTGAAATTAGTTGAGTGAGATAGCTGTATGATTTATATGGGAGAGGGAGATCTCTCAATTTTGTATGATCTACTACATGCAGATGGTATAAAAAATGCATTGGAGAATCTTTAATAGTGGAAGGGGAAATCAAAATTTTACCTCTTTTAGTAGAAATGGGGTTTGGATTCATTGTTTATGAAAATGAGAACGATTCGTGTGGTGATATTATCAAGTTGACATTCACCTCACATGGTCTGGCCTAATGTTTTGAAAAACCATATGTATCTATAGGTTAAGTGTAACTAAGTGTTGGTTACGCACATAGTTAGGGAAAACATTACCTAGCCCATGTGGGTCACCCCTACACACCATTACTATGTAGTAGAGTTGTTCCTAATATGTTTAATTGTATAAAAACATTTCCCCTTAATAAAAGTGGTATCGTGTTTTATATGTAAGCTTAAAATAATCGCGGTACTACTGTGCATCTCATTTTGTTTTTTAAAAAACCACTGCTTTTGGAACATGATGATTCAGAAACAACCAAACACCTGAGACACCCATCAATCCCTTAACCATGTCTTAAAAAAACATTTGTATGTGCTAAAAGGATCGTATTTTTATTATTAAATTAAATTAATAATTTTTCCATCCTTTAAAAGGAAAAAATTCAAATTCCTTAAAATTATTCCACAGTTCAAATACATGTTACCTTAAAACTTCCCCACCATCGAACTTCTCATACCTGAGAATCCTCGTGGAAAAATCGGATCAATAAGTTTATGTTAAACAAGAATGTTTCATTTACAATTGGCCAATGCACCTACAAGCAACACATTATGTTTACAGTACTTAAATAATAAAACATGAGTCAAATCTCAAAATCAAAACTAAAATATTTATATGAAACTTAACTTAACCCCTAAATCTTGAGACATGGTAACACTTGCATCTCATTAATCATCCATCTTATAGATCTCTCCACCATTAGTTCAGTTGCTGATTATTCAATTCTATTCTATATTTCATCCACCATCTTAATTATATATCTATGTGTTCTCTTAGAAATTAAATGATGCTCCCTATATGATTTCTACACTTATTTGAATGGTCGACTCACATTCAACACCCAAAGGGATTAGGCTAGTTGGATTTTCATGAAAATACTCATCTAACTCACACTGCACTTGCTTGACCCCAATAACATACCAAATCAGGTTTTTTACTAACCACATGCAACAAAAAGTTATATTAAAACACGTTGAGTCACTTTGATCTGATTATTTTAAAAAAACACTCAGTTTAGATTATTGAGGTATTTTAGAAACATTCATCTCTTACTTTAAAATGATGATACCTTGAGGTTTCTCCAAGAATTTTCACTGAATCCCATAAACATATTCTAGTGACATATATCTCCAAATAATCCATTTATTTTGTCTTTCCATGGCATGAAAATGAATGTATACCTGATCTGGAACACATGGATCATTTCCCTTTAGATATACCATCTAATCCCAACTAAAGTCTCAGGTATCAGTGAATCATACATTGGAGTCCAATAATCTCTACCACTCTCTAGAGTTTTCTAATGAAATGTTGGTACATAGTTGAAATTTTCATGTATTAATATCCTTCAATGAACCCAATAGCAGAATTTTTCCAGGTGATCGATCCAAAACAATGATTTGTTCCCAGAAGTCTATCCATGGAATCCCTACATGAAAACCAAATAATCACATTGAAAAAAATCAAACCTTAGAAAAAATAACATAGTCTAATTATCAATAATTTTAGGAAATTACTTATATATTTGACAAGATTTGTGTATAAAAAATTCCCTCTTATTGTACCTTGTATGATGTCAAGATAAGGGGAATGATTGTAACTATACCAAAAGTATACCATGAGGATACAAATGACGAATAATATTCCTGAAACACTTCCATGATAAAACTAAAATTTCTAGGCTTTGTTGAAATCCAACCATATCAAACTACTCATGATAGGAACATATGAACCATATATGGTCAAGTATTTTTGAGGAATCTCGGTTGCACATACCGACACATCATCACAACCTGACTATGATTCCTTTACCCCAGAGGCATCTCATGATCACTTGAGAATAACTATAAATTTTCATCCATGCCTACTGATGTTTTAAAGGTTATGTACATCACAAAACATTTCCTCATCAAGCTAACTATAAATCATTGATGTGTTTCTGAATATACCATCTACACGGGCATTTAGAGCACAGTAAACCCTTTCCAAAATGGTCCTTTAATGGTTTCTCTCCCTCTATATAGAGAAAACATTAAATATTGTTTGACATGATACTCCATATCTAATTAAAATCATATTCATAATTTACTAATAACTTAACTCCCCCCAGTGCATGTGCTCCATCGACCACTGACCATGGGTATTGGATGTGGCCAACATGCTTTTACCCTGAAAAAATTCAAAAAAGACAAGACAAATAGTCACTTAAAATCCAACCTGATCAAATTACTATATATTTATTAATTACAATTCTCCAATGTTATGGTCAATAACGTCATCAAATTATGCATAAAATTCAAAACAAACTAAACAAAATGTCAAAACACCTGATGCTCTTTAGAACGTCATCTAATGTTTCAATTCACACAAAGGAACATTCTTTTACTACATGTAGGATTTTATAATTATGAATTATAGTATTAGATAAATCATACAAAAGTTATATCCCAATGTTTTATTATACCATATGACTATTAATTCGATATATGACATCCCAAGACACCCATCACTAAAAAATGTGAAGAGGGATCACAAGACATACTGAGCAGTCAACCATGCCCTAGGTATGTCTAACCCACTAAAGAGGATCATTAAATGAATCTCACACCCATAACAAGGGTCACATTACAAGATGATCAACTATCTAACCTTAGTGTTATTTTAGAAACCAATATTCCTAATCAATAAAAATAGAAACCAAACAACACCACAGGTCTGAATCATTTCCCAACCATTTAGAATGGTTCTAATTCATAAGGTCACTACCTACCCAAGGCTAACCCCTTACTCAAATAAGATACTTCATCCATATAAATAGTTCATTCTTGAAATATTTATTGGTTCCAAGTATATATCTCTTAGGTGAAATGAAATGTATTAAAATAATATTGGTTCAAGGGGATACATCCACATTACTATCCCAAATGTCCTATAGGGAGCAAGGTAAGGCTAACCCTTACAAGGTATTTCTAACTATAAAAATATATATGAGTTTCATTTTATTCCATTAGATTAAATTCACATTAGTATCTCAAGACATTTCAAGGCATGGTTTTAAAATATAATGAACCTGTAATATGATAAAAGTACTTGGTACTTAGTTTAGGTAACGCCATTAGTCATACAGGCAATTCGTATCAAGATTCATTTGAAAATTTAATATTTATATAATATCTTATGATATTTAAGAAGTTTATTTTATAAATTTCTATTTTAAACAACATTAATCTATTCATAATAATTCACAGAAGGCCAGGTTATGGAAAAATAATATTCTAATCCACATAGGAAAACAACCTTTAGGTTGTAATTTCTATTTTAATTAACTAACACCTCAAAAATGTACTATGAAAAAGAAGATAATATATTAATCATAAATTAAATATAGCACTATTAAAATATGATTCCACTATATTCCATTATGTGAACTTATATAAGAGGCTACATAAATTTAAAATAATTATCCCTATATAATGTACACATCCCCCATGGGGATAAGAACTAAGGACTATGAGATAAGGTGACCTATGAGGGTCCGATTAAACTATTATGGGTTCATCTAAATGAAAATAAAATCATTTTTAAATTAAAATTATGAATGACCATTATTGGATTCATCCGATATGAAACATGACACAACTTTCCTCATTATGTCCAGTGGTGCATTTATGAAAAATTAATCGTATGAGTTATCATTCCCAATATTAAAGATAATAACCCTTATGAAGTCATCCAATTATTGTAAATATCAAAATATAATAGAATTTATATTTATACAATGATATCTAGACATACCAATATCATATAAAATGTTTTTATAACATTGGTTATCATATTCTATTTTTTATTGTGCCCATACACTTTTTGGATTGAAAATTCACTCCCATTTGATCTCAAAAAAATATGTTTCAGCCCCTAAAATCAATGGTTCATGGATAAAACAATACATGATTTGTTATTTAAGGTTCTTCAATCAATCTATTTTGTAAAAATAATTTACATTGATTTTGACACATTAATAACCAATAAATTTCCAAATTATAACCATGCATCTTATAGATGAGAAAAATACAGGAAAATGTTCGATAATAATTATAAGTCACTATATAAACAAAAATACAATGAAGCATGGTATATTAAAAAAATGTTAATGATCAGGGAGTAGGGAATATAATCACCAATTCATGACATACTAATAATCATGAAAAATAAATCATAAAATCATATAATAACACTCAAGGAATATATCAAAAGTATAATGGAAAATAAAATGCATGTAATATGAAAAGAATTTAAATCTCATGTGATCATAATGATGAATGTAATTATTTTTAATATCCATACTAGTCCAAGGGTAAAATACTATAAATTTCATAAATATGTAAGGATCGTAATGTACAACAACAAACCAAGGTGAACTCATAATAAACTATAATAACAAACATAATGACCTAAAATATCATCTTTGTCACTTGGGATTTTCCCTATGCATGGGGTGATCACTCCCATTCATGAATATTTATCCCGAATCGAAAAATTCATTGCATCTTTCCCACTATTAAAAAATAGTAGGAAAAAGGAACAAAAACTCATCTGAGGCCACATTGTAATGTATTAGTCATAAAGCCCCTAAAAGGGTTCCTCAATCCTGTCAGTTACATCACTTCAAGAATGCCTCCCCACACACCAGATGTTGTCGACTTGTAGTGAAACACTAATAATGGTGTGATGGGGAGACTATACCCTTATAATTGGAGTAACATAGCTATATATCAGATATATATCAACAGATAGTGGAGGGAGTACGAATACATGATAGAGTAGTGAATGAATAACAATAAACAAATAATGTGGTCAACGTCAAATGTACAACTATACGTTTACATCCAAATGAGGCTTGATATATACTGATTTTTAAATAAATTAAGTAATATATAAATGATAAAAAAGTAAAATTTATTTAAATAAATCTCTACAAGCATATTGAGATCAGGCTCATCCATGTACTCTTAAGCTCTTATATACAAGAGTAACATCACACACATAATCCATACACATTTTTCTACAACCATAATGTAAATACAGGTACCCCAATTTAGTGGGGACACTGAAAATTTGTGAGAGATACTCAGTATGCCACCACTAATGGTTTATAATGAGTATTCTAGTGTATTAATATAAAATGAAACAGTGTGGAGATATGATAGGAAAAGTATAAAATAAATTAAAATAAACAAGTTAAGAAAGGGTTCATAAGGACACTTGGCCAACAAAACCTGCTTTAGCCTATGAGAAAATATCCCAAAACCAAATTCAACATACGAATATAGTGATATATATATAATTTTTTTATATGAATGGATGTTTGTGTGTATATATATATACTATGTATGTATTAACATATATAGATAGGTAGTAATAATTATGACATTAGGTGTAACTCGAGATTCCATGAAGGAGAGTCTCTCAAACCACAGAGAAATTCCAATTAGTCATATAAAACTAAACAAAGTAACATTTGCTTCTCTAATACCCACAGTGCATAGCCAATGTGTCCTATAAAAAAACTATCATAGAAATATATCACTAACTATATGTAATAAATAAAGTTTCATGATATAATTCGCACATCTTATGAGCATGTCCAAGGTGTACTATAATAAGGGACCCACGTATCTCTAAGGATTCTTGTAATTACAATTATTTAGGATCCCATCCATTAAACTACATATGGAGGAAACCCATGTATTTCTCATAGCAACCAACCTCCCTATAAGCTCATCCATGGAATTCTGTAAAGGGGAAACCCATGTATTGTTCCATTCAAATGGAAAATTCATCATGACTATGATCCTATCCATGTCATTCCATAATATATATCCCAAGTTTCTCTTAAGGAATCAAATAATTAATGTAACCATAATTCCCTCTAAAGGCTTTACATATAAGTAACCTTAGTATCGCTCATGATACATGTAGTCCCTAAAATCCTATAAGCCCTTCCAAGGAAATCCATAAAATGTAATAAGAGTATCACTTAGGGTATGATAAAAATCATCTAACTAATTAATTTAATTAACCAAGATCCCATGTACATGTGAATTCCAAATTACAATTCATGCACACATCTTGGTCTATTTCATTTTAAGAAATAATAGGGACCTGGGAAAGCCCATTCCATTTAGAGTTTCATTAACAAGTTATTCAAAACATTAAATAAACGTGATAAGGCCGTGTGAAATATCCATAATATATAACACCATACATTCAAAGGAATGATTATCCCAGCTAAAATTCATTCCATACATATGTTTTCAAGATCATTTATTTTCCCATAACAACAATTCATAATCACATATGGGCAAGGTGAGATGACATTACTATTCAATCAACATTTAATTAAAATATTCATCAGTGAAGAACTAGGCCATAACTATTTAGGAAATGGTTTGGTCAATAGGGTCTAAATTCGTGTATTCCCACATCCTTACACATTATAATTAATTCCAATTGATTAAACCATTCCCATTTTATTGGATATCACATCTCACAATGTGGTTTTATGAGAAAATAATTATTTAATTCATAATTCATTTTATGAAAACAACCTATGGGTGGACTACATTTAGGAAGGAAACATAAAATAATGTAATTAAATGGTTACAAATATCTAGTTTATGGAATTTGGATTTATATATTTAATTTCACGTGTAAGAGATATCGCAAAAAAAACCCAATCAGTGGATCTATAGTGTAAATCAAGAAAACAACATGTTATTTTTGTAAAATAAATTGGCCACCAACCTCAAAGTAAGGAAGGTAAAATAATCGAGTATCAAAATTTTATTTGACCTAGTTCGATATGAATCAATAAACTAAAAAACACCAAGAAAATAGGGTTAATTATCTTGCATAAACATTGAACGTGAGATCTATATACAACAGAAAAATGTGGAAAGATGAAGTAAGATCTATTCGGTATTTATCCAATGAGAATGAAAGAATGAAATTACAACATAGAGTGAGGGATATTTCTCTATGCATTTTAGAGGAGAGAAGGATATCCCATAGTTGGAGGGGATACTTTGTGTGGATGGGTGGGGAAAGGAGGTGGAGAAGCTTTAAAATAAGAAAGGTAAAATCATCATTTTACCCACTTTTATGAGCCACATGGTTTCGTAACATGGTCAGGTAAACCATATGTTAATATTGTGGTGCAACTATCAAATAGACAAGCACCTCACAAGGTTTGGCTACATGGTTTGACAAACACTATGCCCCACCATGCATATATAATGGTAAAGTGTCACTAAGGGTGTGTCTAGGTGACCAATTTGGGAAAACCATGTGCTTCCCATTTGGGTGACCCTTCTCACCTAAAAAATGTCACATGGTTCATACAATGTTGTTTCATAGTTTAAACTAGTAGTTCCCCTTAATAAAAGGGGTTTCCTGGTTGATCCACATGGTTAAACTAGCCATGCACCAAGCATGCACCTTGTTCTATTTCTCTTAAAATCAATGATTTTGGAACTCGACACTTCCAAAACATAATAAAACATATAAGAATAATATCTGGACATTAACCACACCTATAGAAAATAATTAAATGTAATTTAATGTTTATAATTTAATTTTGAGTCCTAAATTAATTATTGACCCATCAACCAAAAGAAATATTTAAATTCCATTATAAATTTATAAAGTTCAAAAAAAGCTGTCTTACACGATCATCCTTGTAGAAAAAATTTCAAGATACATAGATCAAGATCCTTTGAATAACACACTCATTTCACTCATAGTATTTCCATGTATTCAAAATGTTGAGTTTTTCAATATCCTCTAACTGACTCAAATGTTTTTGGTCCCATGACCTCTAATATAACATTGATATAATAAGATGTCATATATGAGGAGATTCCATAACCTAGGGGATAGTTGAAGCGTAGTGATTTATATGCACCCCAACCTCAGATAGATACATTTGATGAGGATTCAAAAGTCAATTCTCAAAGAGAATCTATTCAATAGATACACGCATGTAATAAGATCATGTCATTCTTTTCTATTCATGGGTATCAATCTATGAAGAGAGTGGAGTGGTGGATTTGGTATCAAAATATGTTCACTACCTTAAAATGTTCTATAATATCATTAATAAGTGTAGTTCATTTCCTTCAGTCATTGGAAGGTTTCCCACAAGTCCCTACATCAAAAATCCATACACTCCTCCATTAAAAAATTTGGTATATCATAGATAGAAGTTGAAATGGGACCAAAAATAATTGAGAGATTTTTCTTGGATAATTAATTACAAATGAACATATCATATTCATCCTAATTGGTGGTTTATTACTCTACCTAGTTAGATAATAGCAACTAGTTTTCTATTGAAAAATACTCTCAACCTTTAAAAGTCAATGAAAATCATAACCACTATGGATCACCTCGTAGCTAAGGTGAGTTATATTTGGAAGTTCAAGGGGCATTATTTTCTTTTGAAGTTGGTGTTTTGAGAACCTATTCATAAGAATGTTAACTAAAAAGGGGAGGTCCATTCCTATTGGAGATATCCCCACATAGAGTTTTTCAGTTATATTTTTCAAATGTGAGACCCCCATAAACCATCACTATACTACCATAAATAGGACTGTCATGGTATGTTTCACCTTCTAATTTTGATAAAGATTCATTCAATCATCAAGACACTTCAGATATGAACCATATGGACTCAAATATGTTTAAACAAGGAAATATATTAATATAAACATCATCCTATTTTGAGGAAGTAATATGGTGACCCACCGCTGGTGGTTGAGCTAGATTATGAGAATGATTAATGGTGTTTTCCAGAGTATGTCATCTAATGGATGCTACTGTATGAATTTATTCCCAATACCGGGAATATGTTAGAGTATTATAGTGAGAATATAAATTCTAGTAGGACTATGAGAAATACTATATGTGTCTGTTGAAATTTTCCATTCAACACATGTTAAAACCTGAATATGATCATGATTCATATGTAAATTCACCACCAGAATATGCCAGCGGACATATGGAATGGGAGAAGAAAAATTTTCTTCCTATTATATATCCTCTTAAATATTATAGTGTACTAACCAAATATATGAATAAATAATATGTTACTGGATCCTATAAGTTACAGTAATATACTCCGTAACTCTATTGATAGTGATATGAGCCTAACTAGAGTTGACTGTCTAAATATGATTATGAATCATAGCTAGAGTACAAAGTGGTCATGTTCTTGGTTTCCTATTGGAATATGTCATAGACTTTATTCTATTTCAATATCCATCTATCCTTAGGTAATCAAAAAACTATTTTAAAAATTCTAGTCCTAAGAGGGACATGAACCTTGTCATGTTCATTATCCTTTACCATAATATATTGGTAATTATCTCAGGTGGGGGCATGAATATGTTCTTACTCATGAATAGTTACAAAGCCATGTTGGAAATTCTCTTACACTAACCTAGATGTCATGACAGGAATATGTGCATATCCAAGTATCAACAATTGAATATGATACTGATGATCCTCTATCAGTGCCCAAATATAGTGGAACATCAGGTGGGTACATGATATAATATAGGATTGTACGTTATTTGTTTCCAAAATATGCTTTTAGACATCCTTGATGAAATAGAGGATATATTTCAACCCTGGTAATTCATTTTCCATAGGGAATATAGATGGAATTATTGTTTTATGGGTAGTAATATATGCATTCTCTAAGTTTATTTGTAGAATATGTTGGTTGGCATGATATAAGCAAGAAAGATTATGAGCATGATCATTGGATACAAGAATCATTATTAGAAGATGGAATATAGGGAATATCCTTGTGGGTTGAAACATTCTATTCTTAGATATATCTGCTTGGTGCTTCAATTTGAGTGTCTCAGGAGGTTACCTATTGGGACGCTTCCCCGGTATGTGAATAAGGGAAATTTGTGGGATGATTTAAATGGTGGAAGTTGATAGGATCCCTCCTATAAAAAACCAAATCTAGTATGTAGTTTTAGTCAAATCATTTTTCTACATTCGAAATATAATGATTTATTCATTTCAATTCCAAGGGGATAAAATCCTAAAATAGTTAGTGATGGGGACATGCCCCACTAGATTTTTCATAGCTATCATCCGGTGAGGTTGGATATAATGTTTCGTTCTTAAAGACCCTTACATATAACCTATAGTGTGGTGATGGTTTTATGTACGTGGAATTCCATGAATCTCATGTTTTAACCTTATATTAGATGCATTGAGTAGAGAATGTCATCTTTCTATTTATAGAGGTAGTGGATCTCATAGAAGTTGTAGTTTTAGGGTTTTTCTTGATGGTAGTTCCAGTTCATGGAAAAGGAATAGATTTTATAGATAAATGAATTTATATTCATGAGGAAAATAGTAAACATGGACACTAATGTGTGAAATATTTCAATTAATAAACATGATTCATTAGATATGGATTTTTAATACATCTTTTTATCCTTGTTAATGAATGGTTCATGTTGGGTTCACCATTTTTTTCTCTTATATGATGAGCTAATCAAAATTGAATGAAATGGCATAAAATAATGGTTCTTTTACTCAAATATTCCAATCATTTTCACTATTTTTTTACAATCCTTGTTAGGACATTATACAATGCACAAATTGACAAATGGGATTTGGGAAATTAATCCATTTATGTTTTGAATAATGATAGAGTTTTTATCTCATATGTTTTCTAATGGGTTTCATTCATGAAACTGGGAACACCTAATAGCTCCAATATTCATAACATGACTCTTTCCTAAATTCAATATGAAGGTGGTTGTCGGGATTCTGTACCAACAAAAAATTAGAACATGGATTTTTGAGTGGATGGTGTGTTTGTCTTGTCAGATCTAGATGGGGGAATTATTACATACTCCAAAACTCTCTCATAGATTTAATATATTTTTGGAAATATTTCATAATCCAAGATATGGAACTGGTTACCTTGAAATTTTAGGGTTTCTCATGACCACTAATGTGGGTATCCTTACAGAATAGAATAATCTTGTTGACATGACCATATGTATGTATCATTGGTTCTCCATTTTGTTACTGTTTTTACTAGGAAATAATGGATTATGGGCGGTAGTTTCTAAAAAAATAAAATCTGTATCTCTCATGTTTATTGCCTTTTAGGATGAAGATTTGTGCTTATGGTATGTGGGTCTAGAATATAATGGTGGATTAAAATATATAATTTTGAAAGGAATTGTAACCCATGTTGTTCTGTGATGATTAATAAGACATGACATACCCTTTAAAGTCATCTAAAAGGAAGTATCAATGTGGTATAATGTCATGACGAATGAAAAATTGGGAAAAATATTACTAGAAATTATTTATTTATGACTTAAAAATGAGTGGCGACATATTTATTATCCTAGAAGAGAATATGTACCTTTGAGGTTGATTTGGTATCACAAGGAATATAGAACAGTGAAGATGATCCCCATCGGAAATATGGACCAATGGGTACAAAATATTGGGATGTAGATGAGATATGTCCCTCTAGGGATGGTGAGGATGCTATCAGTAATATTTCATAAGAGTAAATTTCATATGTGGGTGCCCCTAATGGAAAATGGTCTACAAAGAATATATCCCTGAGGGAAAATTTTCTATGAGGAATATATCTTTATGGATAAGATTTACATACTGACAAGAGTATGCTCAGTCTATGGAGAGGTGTAGATTATATATTAAGTAATATAGCCTGATGACATTAAAAATTAATGGTAAATGATGTCGGGTTTGGACCTATAAATTTCATCCTATGTATCCCATCAATACATACCATGCTCCTTCATACATTTCCTTAAATCCTAATGTTCATCAAAGTTTCCAAAAAATTCATTAAGCCCTAATGTACCATATCTATTCAAAGGATCTCCACAAATTTCAATCTAACTATCTAAGTTTAATGACCCTTTATTTTTTATAAATTAAACATGAGTTTCATCATTATAATATCATTATCCATCGGTTGATGCTTTTGATCACTTCACCTTTAGTTTCTAGGGATTACATGAATGTGGGATAGTGGGTATTCATGGAAAGTGGAATATCATGTTCATGTTTTCTTCAATTGATTGTTTGATTATAGTATGGTCAAGGGATCCTCAAAAATGTAATTGGGGTCATTGTTTTCAACTATGGAGGTCTTATGAGTTCCATATAAAATTTGATTCCCCTATCTTATTGATTTTGGTATTTTTAGGAGAACTCTCTCTACACTTTCTAACCCACTATATTATACATATTATTGGAAATATGGTAGTGAGATTCTTATGTACTAATATCAGTACAAATTATATTAGCCATCTGATTTTCCCTATATTTTTGTGGATCTTGATGTCTCTAAGGCTCCAATGGTGTGGGTGTGGATAACAGTGGGAAAATAATGTTTTTTCAATACACATTACATTTTTTAATACTAGACCAATTTTTATTTTTCTTTCAATGTCCTTGTCCTCCTGGCTGTATCCTATTAGCATGGATGTTGGAATCGCCATGGAGTACATTATCTGAAGGTTATGGGACCAGATACTTGGAATGATCTCAAGTTAGACATGTTGGGTACTAATGAGAAGGGTAATTATATTAAAATTTAGAGAGAGGAATGAACCATGAGTCCAGAGCCAAAGATAGAAGACATTTATGACTGTATGAGGCATGACTTGAGTGACCACAATTCGAAAAGGTAGGTTCAGGCTCGTTCAGGGGGGACTGATGGGGTGCATGAAGGTGTTCTCTCAATCCCCATCATTACTTCTTCCTCATATATAATGGATATTACAAAAAAAATGTGATCATACTCTGGAGACTATGGTCACAGAAACCGATGTGGGTTGTCCAAGAAGCTATAATAAGGGTCAAATGATGATTTCTTTTGCTGATCAGGGGTCTATAATAAATTAAATGGGAAGGTAAAGTCATATAAGGACCATGAACACTATTAAACTAAGTAACTACTTTTAAGGGCTATAAATTGAGGGAAAAAATAATAGAAAATATCTTTATCCCAAGAGGAGTATTATATTGAGAAAAGAACCTATGTGGAATAGAAAGATGATGTTTGTGTGAGCTATTTAGTTGAAGATAGTGTAGAGGGAATACATATAGAGAAATCCATCTCCCATGAAGGAAAAAAGGGGAGAAATGAAACCAAGATTCATGTAGTTGTATTCTAATCAATGGGATAAAATATAAGGGAAGAAAGGATTATTCTCATTTTCCTAGAACAATGGATATAATTCCTTCTAAAAAGAATAGTCTCAACCAAAGGGAATATGAGTCAAAAAATAATGTAAATACATGTTATTATATTGTAAAATATGGAGAACAATTTTTGTAGGAGGCCTTACTAATTAACGCTTACCAAGAGGATGCAAACCAGATCATTCAAGGATTTTTACAAGTATACACAAATGAAGAGAAATGTGAATGGTTCAAAAAAGAAGTATGTATTTGGAAAGGATTTTTCAAAAAAATAAAACAATTTATGGAGAATTTTATTCATAAGTGGGGTAAGCTGGCCCAACACTTTGAAGACCTCATCATGGATGATATCGAAACAACGGTACAAACCCAACACAATAAATTAACTATAGAAAATGTATCTAATAGAATTAAATTATATTTTAAAGGTTTTTTTATCTCTTATGATGTTTGATGATAGGTGGTTATGTTGTGTGGGGTGTTTTTTGATTATTTGGTTGCAGAATGATAAAAAGGTTTTGTTTTTCGGTGTAATTTTGTGAGGTTTCTAATTTAACACTTCAAAGTGATATCTTTGTTTAAATAAAAATAAATAAATTGGAGGAGGAGATATGTCGGCTCAAGGATCATAGAGGATTATTATGTATTCTATAATTGTGGGAATCGGAGTTCTTGTGGTTTTAATATTTTTGTTGAACTTTTTTATATGAGGAGTCTTTTTGGTAATTTCTCAGTAGTATGAACCTTTGAATGAAATGGAAATATAGTCCGGACTTAAAAAAGTAGAGGAGGACCATATCAAAGGATTTTATAACATTATAATGGAATGATCCTTTTAGTTCTTTATAACAAATTGAATATTTCATGGTGTGAAAATCAAGAGATAGTGGTAGACCAAACACATCGTATATGAACGGAATATTTAATTTTTATAGTAATTACCTATTGAGGCATCCCTGAAATATTTCATTGGGAGTATAGACCCCAAACATTGATTATTCATTAGAACTATGTCTCTTTTATGGAAAGGAAATAATGTTTGGGATTTCACATATAGAGGATTCCCATAATGAGAATATTTTGGTATGGGGCCTACGCACTGAGGCCATCTTAAGAGGGTAATGATTATGAGTATATCAGGAAATTCAGATCCATGAGATAATAATTATGAGCCTCCACAAAGAATATTAAAATTCAAAATATACATATATGAGGGTATTCTGGTCATCAAAGTTAATATATCCTCATGGAATGATTGATGAAATATTTTGGATCTGGAGATCAGTATTTAAGAAAATGTTTCACATATATCCTAATTATAATTGGAATTGGAGTCATAATAGTTCAAATAGTTACTATTTCTATGTTGATAGCATGATTTTTAAAAATAATTAATCCCTCCTGAATCATGCTCTCAAGGATAATCAAGATATATGAAAATATTAGACAAATAATGAGAGGTAAATATGGATATTTCATCTTAAGAAGGTATCATACATATGATTATTATAATAAGAATCTCATTTTATAAAGATTGTAAGTTTATTATCCCTGGATATGAAATATAAGTGGATTTAACTCTGTTTCCTCTGGAAATGGGTATGACCTTGTTTGTTTGAGGATCGAAATTTCCAATCGGGTTCTAACGGGTTTGTTCCTAGAACTGGAAACATCCAATGATTCTATATCCATTTGGACCTACATTCCAAATGTAGGTGTTCATTAGTTGTGGAATGATGAGTCTTAAAAAATTTCATTGGTTGAGAGGATGGGAGGTTGGACTCATCACACCATTTTGGGGGGAATTATTGTCTACTCTGGGACTCTCTTTATAGATTTGAGTTATGTTCATGAATCCTTATTAAATTATCAAGTATGAAAATGAGCTTTCCTTTAGATCTGACAATCAATGATTGATATGTATGATATTTTAAGAATATTTTATATGTATTTTAGGTTCTTCATTGATAGAGAATCTTCTGTATTTGTTAGAGATTCTTAGTCAATGGTATCCTCCATCACATTATATAGAAATATCTCGATCATTATGACAACAATACTGGTTGTAAAGCCACTCAGTGGGGAACTTGAAGTTTATTTTCATTCAAAAGGACATGGATTATTTCAGAGTTGGGATCGTACCTACAGATGGGCTACCTATGTATCCTTTTTTTAAAAAGGAATCAGAACCCACATAGTTAGAGTAAAGAAGTATGAGGTTTATGGATGATTGATGGCTCAAATAAAGATGTCATGATTAAATTTACGCTCTATGCTCACATCAGTCATGCTATGTGTGAGAAACAAGAGGTATCATTAAAACATGACGATTGTTCCATGAAATATGCAATTTTAAGAAATGATGTGGGGCTTATGTATATATGACTACCCAGAAAGATAATGATCGGGGCTTACTTTAGAGAAGAAGCCCATGAACAAGATCCATAAAGGTATGTGTGCATTAGGGAGATATGGATACTTAACATAGGAATTAATCCTGAGGAGGATTCCAAAATTAAAGGGGACTTATGATTAGTTTTATTCCTAATAAGGAAGCCCAAATCAAGAGAAATTAAGACTGGGGCTTACTCCAAAAGAGGAGGCACAGGTTAAAGGGAATTATGACTGGGGCTTACTCCTGAAAAAGAGGCCCAGGTTAAGAGGACTTGAGACTTTGGGGATAACTCCTGAGAAGGAGGCCCAAATTGGGGAACATGGGGCTTACTCCTAAATAGGATTCCCATATTAAGGGATTTTGAGATTAGGGCTTACTCCTGAGGAGGATTCCATATTAAGGGAACTTGGACTCTGGCTTCTTCTTGAAAAGGAGGCCCAAATTAAAGATCTTCTCATCTTAAAGGATTTGGTTGATTGAATGAAATCTATAACCTTAGTGACATAAAAATATGTAAATCACTAGTTTTTGAGAGATGTTCGACAGAATTCCTTTTAGATAAGGAATCCAACAAAGGAACCAGGCCAAAAAAATGGATTTGAAGAGGGTTTTGAAGGATAAATATTGAAGAGGAGAGGTGGATTTGAAGAAAAGAGTTGAATAAGTAGGAGGGGCACCCAAATAGAGGTAGGCACGCAAGTCCTGTTGGGGAATTCAAGTAATGGTCATGCAAGTATACTTGTGTGACACATGTGTACTTGCATGATGGTTAACCTTATAGGGGTAATACATGGGTGAGACTTTCCTCAAGACCTTATTATTATCCCTAAAGGCTTCCAAAAGTGTGGAGCACAAGTTTTTTTGAAGGGATAAGCAGGCATACAAGTGACTTTATTTCACTTAAGTGTTAGACACTTAGGTGCACAACTGTTGATGAATTTCAACACTTAGGCCTTGTTCCCCCTCTTTAGATCTTCCATTCTAAGTAAGAAATTACCTTAGAATTGTTCGGAAGACTTCAAGTAGAGACTAGGGTGCCGAAAGATTAAAGAAAAATTTTGTAATTTTTCATCCTATTAATGGGGGCCCACAAGAGGTATTTATAGGCTATTGAAGACCTTGGTCAAAAATCAAATTGGGCACGCAAGTCACCTACGTGGCCAATATGTGGCATGCAATTATACTTGCGCGGCCATGATGAAACTTGTGCAGACAATTCTTAAAAAAATCCGTGTTCATGCCTTTGTTAATTTTTGATGTTTCCTTAATGGATGAATCTATTTATGCTAAGGTATTCCCTTTTTTTAGTCGTTAGACTCTGTGACAGAATGGAGAATCAATAAAAGTCCCCCCTCAGAGTCGGATCCGAAAGGAAGGAGGATTTGACTCTGAGGTAAAGGAGAAAAAACCAAGGAACTGCGGCGCCCAAGTTGTGAGCACGCAAGTGGAGGCGCACAGGTGAGAGATGCGCAGGGTACGATGCGCTGGGTACAACCTTAGCCTATAAATATGCGGCCATTATTGTGAAAAGAAACCTGTTTTCAAACCTTCCTTCTCCCACCGTGCAGGTTTCTCTCGTCGCGCAAGTGTCTTGATTTTCCACAGTTCATTGCTTCTGTTCGTGTTGCGCTTCTATAGAGGTACTTTTACTTGAATGGTGATACCTGCGCGCCCAAACTTGCACAACATAATTACACTTCTATGCCAACATGGGATTTGCGCACCTTAATGCCTTATCCATTTTTTCACTTTTCTTTACAACTTTTATGAAAAATCAACTTACTTAAGAGTTAATTATTCGACCTTTGTGCAGATTCAATGGCTCCTAGAAGAATCAGAACGACTAATGAGCTAGCTAGAAAGAAGATTGATGAAATGATGAACATCATTTTCCATGATTACTATAGTATATGTGAAATCACTCTCCCAAATTTGGCCATGCACTTGAAGAAATATCATGTTAAATTCCCACAGAGCATCTACCTGCCTCTGTATGGGCATGGTCATCTGCAAGAAGTCATTGTTCCAGATGCAAATAATTATATGCCCAATATGCAGCCACACTGCTACTTCTCTATTTCGGTTATGTTGTGCATTAAGAGCAGCAACAATGGTGGGAACTTTCAAAATTTTCCTCCATGCCATTTCCTTGCAGATATGAAAATGGAAAACCCATGGGCTGATATGTTTTCCGCTACTTGTTGGTGGAGAGAAGACTATCATGGCATTATAACCATATTTGAAAACATTATTTTCTCTAAATGGCTCTTTACATCCAATGCTACATTCTCAAATCCATGTATACATCTTCCAAGACTGTTGGACAGAAATAGAGTCACTGTTTGATCAGTAGAAAACTTTCCCTAACCGCACTTAAGAACATTCTTTTAAAATTGTTCCAAGAAGAGATGGTATCATTGAATCTCTTATTTTATCCAGTTTAAAGAATGAATTCAAGGTGGATGCTAATGAAGCTCGAGATTCCGTAAATCAAATGAAGAGTTATGTTGAAATCCTCTTGTAATTCTTGAAAAAGAGAAGAGAATCCAGTCTGGGGATGTCCTTCAAACTATTGTGCATCAATGAAAAATACTTTCATCGTCAATTATTTGGTTCATTCATTCTTTTTCTACTTGCATTAAATTTTTACCTAAGCTAGTGGGCCTAGAAAGCATAGTTTGATTTTTTTTCTAGGATTGTAAAAATAACCCTACAAACTTTGAATCTTTTTATTTCTCAATATTACCTAAGTCATACAAAATGTATGTCTAGTGAGGTGGGATTTGACTATTTTTTAGAGTTCCCTTGTCTTTTGTGGGCAGTTTAAAGTCATGCATGTCGGACAAAAAAGGCCAATGTTTACGGTCGAAATAACTTTGACTGAATGGATTAAAAATTGACTCAATTCCTTGACAATTTATCTAAAAACATATTACAATATTCATTTATGGGGGAAAAATGTAAACTACGACTTAAGAAATTTTGAATCTGAGGAATGATATGAAAAACGAATAAAAGGCATTAGAAGAAGTATTTACTGAGAGTGAAGTTACTATTATTTAACAAACCCGTTAGGGGTTTGAATAAGGCAAGGCCACCTAAGGTCATTGGCTGCATAGTCAAATAATAACATATTTTGGCTGACAGGTCTGTTATGTAGACTACTTATGCAAAGCCTTCTAAGGGCACGTGCTACATAGTCAGGCAAAAGAACTCTTAGAAATTTTACTTTTTTACTCCTAAAAAAGCTGGTGAAAGTTTATGGAGATTCAAATTTTCTAAAGAATAGAGTCTTTTGTATAGAGAGAGGTACTTGAATATGGAGAGGATATTCCCAATAAAGATTGTCAAAGAATTGGATGTATGTCACTCCTGCGATGGTCCAACCCAAACGTTGGGAAGGGAAATGTAAACCATAGACTTGAATACTTTCAAATCATGAAAAAGAGTATGGGACAAATATGTTAAAGATGGCTATTTTTGCGGATCCCAAAATATTTTCATTAAGACAAATAAGGGAAAAAGAGGTTTTCCTCCCGAGAATGAAGTTACCACTATTTGGAAAACCCGTTAGGGGTTGAATTATACAGGGACACCTAAGGGCACTGTCTGCATAGTCAAACAATAATATCTTTCAGCTGATAGGTCCGTTATGTGGACTATTTATCCAAGGCCGCCTAAGGGCACGTGCTGCATGGTCAGGAAAAAGAACTCTCGGGTATTAGACATTTTGTGACCAGAAGTCAAGAAAAGGGATATGGAGATCTGGATGTATTTAAGGTTAGGAGTATGACACATGAAAATGGGTATTTCTTGATGCATTTAAGAGATACACATACCAATGTTAACCATAATCATGTTGTGACTGGGTCCTGAATTTAGGTACTGGACTTCACTACATACCCCATAAGGATGGGAATCAATCCATTCTTAGTTCTTGAAATACAGTTTAACGTCATGTGGGACGAGAGTATAAGAGATCTTAGTTTAGTGTCATAGAGCTCAGACCATAAAAAGGAATACACATTGTGTGTTTTATAAATCTTATGTGAATGAATACCAGGGTTTTCATACCACATTCATGTTTTCCTAGGGGGACTTTTCAGCCCATGGGACTAAAAGTGGAATTCGGGGTTAGGCCCAAAGACTTGGGGCTAGATTCAAGGGACGATCGAACATTCCTACGTATCCCATAAGGATGGGAATCAAGCCACACATATTTCTTAAAATACCCTTTGTACAGATTTGGTTCGTACAAGTGAAGAGTGAAAGGGGAATTTAGTGCAACGATGGTTTGACCCAAGATTAAGGTTAGGGCATTGCCATGTATGCATGTAGTCTTTGGAATATGATATGATTGGAGATCAATGTCAATAATTATTCCCTCTCAGGCGAGGGAAAGAGAATGTTTTAGTTTATTTTAATACATGACAAAAGTGAATTATTTAAGGTCATATTCATGGACCGTGGTGAACCAAGGTAAAAATATTGGTTCTTGGGGCTGCTTCACAGGTCAACATCAAATCAGACGGAGGAGAACCAATGTGAAGAGATTGGTTTTGGGCTTGAACCATGGGAGGTTTTCTATGTACCCATCCTAGAAGGAAAGGTTCAAATAACGCGTAGTTTGATTAAATAATGAATTGGTGATTAAGTTTTTCTTGAGGACAACGACCTAAAAAATGGTGTTGGGACTTACACATGGTTAGCAGCCCAGAGAGGGTGTTATTGTTGAAGTTTACTCTAATCTCATGTGAGTCATACTCGGTGTGAGAAACAATAGGTAGCAACAACCCTAACGATGCACAGTTTAATGTCATATAGGACATAAGATACATGACACAATTTAACGTCATGTTGGACGAAAGAGGGGCCATGCAGTTTAAAGTCTTGCAGCAAGGACTATGGGGGTCTGTGTAATTTAAAGTCTTGCAATGAAGACTAAATACATTTTAACGTCATGTGGGATGTATTATGGATTTTTCACAGTTTAATGTCATTTTGGATGAATAGGTTCACAGTTTAACGTCGTATATCTAGGACGATGGTTATGCAGTTTAACGTCTTGCTGGAAATGAGAGGGGACTGTGCAGTTCAATGTCATGTAGTAAGGACAAGTGCTACACAGTTTAGCGTCATGTAGATATGATGTAATTGAGGATTTTTTTCATTAGTTTAATGTTATGTAGGAAGAAATGATTTACAGTTTAACATCATGTGGGACTTACAAAGGGACATTTACAGTTTTACATCATCTTGGACAAAATAGAGACTTTTACAGTTTTATGTCATGTAGGACGAAAGAGTGTTGTACAATTTAACATCATTTATCTAGGATGTTATAGTTTAACGCCATGTTGAACGTAATATTGTTGTAAAGGTTATCTTCATGTATCTAGGACATTACAGTTTAACGTCATGTTGGACAAAAGAGTGTTGTACAATTTAACGTCATGTAGCTAGGACGTAAGAGGGGCCATGTAGTTTAAAGTCTTTCAGCAAGGACTTTGGGAGACTGTGTAGTTTAAAGTCTTGCAGTGAGGACTAAATATAGTTTAATTTCATGTGGGATGTATTAGTGATGTACAGTTTAACATCATGTAGCTAGGACATTAGAGTTTAACGTCATGTTGGACGTAAGAGTGTTTTATAGTTTAACGTCATGTAGCCAGGACGTTACAGATTAGCATCATGTTGGATATAAGAGTGGTGTACAGTTTAAAGTCATGTATCTAGGACATTATAGTTTAACTTCATGTTGGATGTAAGAATACTATAAAATTTAATGTCATGTAGCTAGGATGTTACCGTTTAATGTCATGTTGGACATAAGAGTGCTGTACAGTTTAACATCATGTAGCTAGGACGTTACAGTTTAATATCATGTTGGATGTAAGAGTGCTATACAGTTTAACGTCATGTAGCTAGGACGTTATAGTTTAACGTCATGTTAGACATTAGAGTATTTTTGTTACACAAAATACTTCTTCAAAAATCTTACATTGGTTGGAGTCGTGATGAATTCTCCATCCATTGAGATTAAAGAATAAGATCCATTGGAGTGGACCTTATGTATTAAGTAAGGCCCTTCCCACACTGGCTCAAGATTTGGAGGCTTCTTTCCTGGTATCATTGGAGTTCTGAGAACCAATACAAATTCTCCTTGAATGAATGAACGAATATGAACTTTTTTGTTGAAAGACCATGCTATTCAATTCTGATAGACTTCCTAGTGGTGCAGGGTGCACATTCTTTTTTCATCTAACCATTCCAATTCATCCAATCAATTTTCAGATTTTTCATATGTAGATGAATGATGAAAAATGGCTACTCTGAGTGAAGGTAATTGATCCTAAATAGGAAATACTGCTTCTGTTCCATATATCGATGAATATGGAGTTGACCGCGTAGCAGTGCGGGTGGTGGTCTGATAAGCCCATAAAGCATGAAAATGTTAATCAGGCCAAGAATTATTATCTTTATCCACCATCTTTTGCAGTATGTTTGAAAGAGTTTTGTTGAAAGCTTCTATTTGGCCATTGGCCTCTACATAATACCGAGAGGAATGGTTGGATTTGATTTTGTATTCTTGATACAACTTCCTTACCTCGGATGAACAGAAGTTAGTGCCATTATCTGTCAATATGGTATAAGGGACACCAAATATGGTAATGATTTTAGACTTCATGAAGCTAACAATGATTTTACAACTAACTTCATTTAGAGGTATTGCCACTTCCCATTTGGAAAAAAAGTTACTAGCATTAAGAATATACTTAAACTGCATGGATGTAGCCAAAGGGTAAGGTCCTACTACATTCGTTCCCCATGTGGAAAATGGCAATGAGTATTTAGATGTATGAAGAATATCTAGGGGTTGATGATTGAAGTTGGCACATACTTGGCAAGAATGAAAATTCTTAGTAAAATCAACACAATCTGGTATCATTGAAGGCCAAAAATATCCAACCCTTCGAATTTGATCAGACAGTCTATGTCCAGATTGGTGGGCACCACAGACTCTTGCATGTACTTCATTCATGACATCCATTGTCTCTTCACCATCAATGAATCTGAAGAGAATTCCATCAAAACCTCTTTTGTTGAGAATTTTTTCTATATGATCAGGGCCATCATAATGAGTAAAATTTACCACACGTCGCTGAAATTGTTCTTTCCCGGCTATATCAAGTGAGAGTGTTCCGTTTTGAAGGTATTCCCTGATAGGTGTCATCTATCCTATAGTATGACCATATGGTTCAGGAATGGGACAGATTTCATTGATTTCCTCTGTTCTGGTTCTAACATAAGGTGAAATTTTACGATGGTGGGCAATACTGGTGATTATCTCATCCCGATATGGATCTGCCCGAGCTGGGGCTATATTAGCCAGTTCATCATCTTGGGCATTTTGTGATCCCGGGACATAAGAAAATTTCAGTTCTGACGGAAATTCCGCCATTAACTCTCTGACATAATCATACAAAGTTATTATATCTTCTTTTCTGATGGAATAAAACCCATTGAGTTGTTTGATTACCAGGTCTGAATCACCTTTCACCTTTAAGTGATTCACTTGTGCCTAAAGCGCCAACTCCAATCCCGCGATGGGAGCTTGATATTCTGCTTCATTATTTGTACCGCATTCCCGCAATAAGAAGGAACAGGGTAGCACTGCCTTTTCCTGGGAAATGAGAAAAATTCCTTACCCAACATTTTTGAATTCAGGATCTTCCATTTTATTCCATGTTGGACTCCTAGAAGCACCATCAAAGTACATTTCCCATGTTTGAAGATTATCTTTAATTGAAAAGACTTTCTCCTTAGGAAGTTCAATATATAAAGATGTATCTTCTACTGAATGATGTTCATCAAGGAAATCAGCCAGAGCTTTTCCGTTAATTTCCTTTTGAGTCACATACTAGATATCAAGTTGCTTCAAAATAAATGCCCACCTTGCCAGACGTCTTGTAAGCATGGGACGACTAAGGATGAATTTGAGCGGGTTATTTCAAGATACCAATTGGACCTCATGATGTTTCAGGTAGTGTCTCAATTTTTTAACAGCAAAAATTAATTCTAGGCATCACTTTTCAATACTTGAATATCGGGTTTTTGCTTCAAGCATAGTCCGACTGAGATAGTAAAAGCCGTTTTCATTTACAGCATCATTATTTTGGTCAAGGAAGGCACCCAATGATCTCTCTAAAGTTGTGACATAAAGAATAAGTGGTATTTTTTTAACAGGTGGAATTATTACCGGTGGACTCAAGAGATATTTCTTGAGAATATCAAATTATTTTTGGCAATATCTGGTTCACTGGTAAGTGACTTCCTTCTTCATCAATTTGGTGAAGGGTAAACTTTTTCCTGCCAGATTGGCGATTAAATTCCAAATATAGGCCAAGTTTCCTTGAAGTCCTCTCAATTGTTTCAAATTTCGAGGCGGTGACATACCAAGGATTGACTTTGTATTCTCAGGATCGACTTTGATACCACGGTGGCATACAACAATGTCGAGAAATTTTCCTGAGGTTACCCTAAAAGCACATTTTAAGGGGTTCATCTTCAAATTGTATTTTTAATGTTTGTGGAATATGATTTCAAAATCAGCCAAGTGATTAGAACGTTTTCTGAATTTAACCACCAAATAATCCACATAACATTCAACAAACTTCCCTAAAAAGGGTTTGATGATACGGTGCATGGCATATTGAAATGTTGCGCCTGCATTATTTAGGCCAAAGGGCATTACCAGATAGAAAAACACACCCTGAAGGGATCTAAAGGCTGTAAATTCTTCATCTTCCGGAGCCATTCATATTTGATTTTATCCAGAATATCCAACCACGAAGGAAAGTACTTCATATTCAGCTGTTTTGTCAATTAATAGTTCTGTGATCGGAACTGGAAAATCATCCTTGGGACAATGAAGATTAAGATATCTAAAATCAATGCAAACTCTAATTTGTCCTTTCATATTTTTCACAGGGACAAAATTAGCCAAACATTTGAGATATTGAAATTCTCTGAAAATGTTAGCTTTGATAAGCTTCTGCACTTCAACATCAATTTTAGAAGCATAAGTTGGGTGTGTTCTTCTTGCGGCTTTCTTAAATCCTCGATGTTCTTCTAGAAAACCCAAACAATGAGTAGAAACATCATGAACAAGCCCATTAATTTCGGTATAGTTCCATGAAAATATATCTTGATTTTTATATAAAAATGAAATATACATTTCCTACTCTTCATGAGTCATGTCCACAGTAATTAACGTGGGGCGTGGATCTTCTTTTGTACCAATATTAATTTCTCTAAGTTAATCCACAGTGGTAGAGATAACGTCTTCAAATGCTGGAGGATCATCTTTGAGAAATTCCTCTTATTCTTCAAAACGTGTTATCTCTTCTGCTTGTACTTGCATAGTAGATGATGAAGCAGAATTTCCCTAATCAAGAGAGGTATTAAAATTTGAACATCTTGAAGAAGAAGCTACCATAGCTGACCCTATTGATGATGAAGGGTCTTCCTTGGGTAATAAAGAAAATATGATGTCTGGAGAATCGATATCATCGTTCATTTATGACATTGATATAACTTCTTCTGGCCTGGTTGATGAAGCATAGAATTTATGGATTTCAGTGGATGAAATGAATACATCTCCATTTGAGCTTTCATCATTGCTTGGTGAATCACCAATTTCTCCCATGCTGTATGGCTTGATTATATTAATTGACATTATGGAAGTTTCTATAAGAGTATTTGGATTTGGGTCTATCCTTTCAATTTGATTGATAGGCAACACATAATCTGTACTCACATGTATGAATGGGTTTGCTGGAATCTTTTCTTAACCATATGGAGCATTAACTTTGGTAACCTCCCTTGTCTTAGATACGTCCTTTCCCACCATGTGATAGAATTCTTCCACAATGTATTGATATTCACATGTTTTGAATGGGTATTTATCACCATAAAATTTCCCAATTTTACAATTGAAACAATATTTGAGACATTGGTGGTATGATGAAGGAATAGCCACATGTTGATGTAGCCAAGGTCTTCCAAGAAAAATGTTGAATGATGTGTCATGACGAATAGCCATGAAATCTGAATTGGATACAGATCTTGAAACTGAGTTCTGAGTGTGATCTTTCCCAGAGGTTCTTGTTCATTTTTTTCATATCCTTGCAACATCAAAGTAGAAGGAGATAAATCAGATTTGGTGAGGCCCAATAGACGAATTGTACGAATAGGTATGAGGTTTACTCTTGAACCATTATCAAAACAAAACTCATTGGATGTCTATATCATTGACCTTTCCAGATAAATATAAAGGTCTAATATGTCCACGAACAAAATCATCTTCATCTTCATCTATAAAAGATATCATTGCATTGCGTTCTCCAGGATCATTCTTTACATGATAGACTTTGGCTATAGCAATTTCAGTTTCAAATTCCTGAGGACTTGAAAAAGCCTCAATGAGTTCCTCCCAAAGATCCTTTGATAGATTTAAGGCATCCAGGAATGATAACTTGGTCGGTACTTGGGCCAAATGTTTCAGTACATCATACTTTTGGTCCAAAGGTCTGCGTTTCCCAACAGAAACATGTGGTTTCATAGGTGCCTTAGAAGTTGATGTTTTGGAAGTAGATGCATCTTGTATCAGGGTAGGAGTTGGAAATGCTCATGGATTTGGAAGATTAGACCAACTAGGTCTATTTATTTGATGAGAGGAAGAAAGTGTATCTTCTAACTAATCTTCCAAAATAACTGTGCACTGAATCTTCCATGTGTGGAAGAAACGGCTTGTTCTTGTTGAGCCTGCTGAAGGGATTTACCACGAGGTTCTACTGCATATACAGTTCTAGCAGGGGTAGGATTGAAATAGTGTCTTCTGGGATATCCAAGTCTTCCTATGTATCCTAGACCTCTGGAACCCCCTATAATTCCTCTATTTGATACATGGAAATCATGCTCATCATGATCGAAATTGTGACTGGCATAAGGATATGTTACGTGAATCATGTTAACAAAACCAAAGATCAAATCTTCATCTGACGAAGATTCTATCTGATTAGCCAATTTTGGCTGTGCCGTTTAGTGGGGCGGTGCCTGTGGATTTGGAGTAGATGGAATAAAATCTTCCAGATTCATAGACAACTTGGGCTTCGACACGATCACATCTTCTTCTGACTGCTCTTCTTTCTTTGAATTATGCTGCTTCTTCGAGGATTTTACCTCTGATGAAGAGGGTTTTCCTGTGGAATTCATAGCAGAAGACACAATTGGTTTCTTCAATTGCATTCGTAAAATGGAATGAGTTTAGTTGATCATTTTTCTAACCATCCAATGATCATAGTTTTGTGCATTTTTGCTTTTGACTTCTTGACACTAGCCTTCTTCCTCTGGATCTGTAGCAGTAACACATGCTACCTGGGCTGAAGATCTTTTAAGTTTTACATGTCTCGAGTCCACCATCATTTTCAGTAGGTCTTTAAAGACAATACACTTCTGAATGGGATATCCCAACATCTGATTAAATGGGAAATAGTTGGGACGGTATTCATCTCCCTCCTTGTTCGGCCTTTTAAGCATTAGAAATTGAACCAAATTATTTTCCAGAGCCAAAATGATGTAACTGGGAACTTGTTCATTTAGGAAAGAATAAACTGTGCTCTTTAACTACACAAATTGATTCCATCATTGATCTCTTTTATCATCTTGATGAAGAAGCCTCTTTTGTTGACACTCAAGAGGTGGAGCCCTTCGAAAAGATGAAGGTTTTGATGTAGAAGAAGATACAGGTTCCTGTTTAAGTGTGACTATAGCAGTCTCTGCTTTACCTATTCTCCTTCCTAGAACTGATGGAATTACACGATTTTTATCCTTAGTCATTGTAAGAGAGTATTCAATCTGTTGAGCGATTGAAGTAAGGCCTCGAAAACCTCCTGTGTATTTCACATGGATCAACGATGTGCATAATTCAGCACACAAATTTTCCACATTGATTAGCAACAATTCTTCTTGAGGGAGTTCTATGCTTAAGGAATATGTTAATCCCTTCCAGTGAGCAATGAAATCATAAACTCTTTTATTCTCCATTTTATTACAATTTACAAGATCAAAAACTATTGTCTTTGGCAATGTTGAGCTGAATTGAATAAGGAATCATTGATGAAGATCTTCCCACCCGGTAATTAACCGGGATTGCAGGCTTGTATACCAGACAAAGGTAGGCACTTGTAATGACTGTACAAAACACCTAAGCATAACTGCATCTTGTTGTTGAGGAGTTCCCATCATAGTATCACAATGAGAAACAAAATGTGTTAAGTGTTTCTCTGTATCCCCCGAACCATTTGAAATAGGGAATTTGGAACATGCAAAATTTGATGGGGGAGGAATTGCATCCATCCATTCAGGGTAAGCTATCTTTTCTGGTTGAATCTGTGCACATTTTCCCTCCATAGCATCCAAACTAGCTATTAATGACTCAATGGTAGTCATTAAATTTTGAGAAACATCTGGTTGAGCTTGGACTTGAGTAGGTGCAATAACTAGAACTTGGATAGGTAAGGTGGCTTGTACTGCAACTGATGGTAGCACCACCGATTGTTGTTGCGCATGACCCATAGGATTAGACCTATGAGGGTGTACTGGTAAAGGGGGATATTCTTGATCCATCTCAGTATCTACAACAAATTCTCTTGACAGACTTACTCTAGCATGCTTAGGAGGAAGGCTACCTTGAAGTAGTTCGACATTCAACCTCCTTAATTCCTTCATTTCATCCTCTTGTTGTGCAAACCATTTCTCTAGTGGGAGTGATTGTACTTTTATAGATGAAGGGTGGGATGTAACATGATTCTGTCCTTTCCCCTTGTTGGATGCCTATCGGAGAGGGGGAAGTTGGTTATTTGAAAGAATACCAAGATTCTGGGTAAGCCTTTGATTTCGTGTACGTACACCTTTTTCATTTTCCTCTGTGTGCACAAACTCTTGAGTAGGAACATATTCATATGATCCCTCTAAGTGAGCCTCATGTTTCGGAGAATCAGAAACAATGACATTGATGACATTTATTAATACATAACGCATTTCATCTCTTCTATCGGAATTTCTGTGATATTGTCTTCTCCCATGTCCATGATGGGACATTGACTTTTGTTGAGTTTATCCCTCAGGAACTTCTTAATGAACCGTAATTTGAAGGGAATGTCCTGATAATTTGACTCTTCTTTCCTCTTGTGGATTCATCCCAAATTGAGAGAAGACGGACTTTCTCTGAGGAAGAGATTGAGGATTTGAAAAAGTCCCCAATCTAGTAGACTGGCGATGTTCTTACTGTTCCTGCTCAACTCCCCGAATCCTATTTGTTGATTTTGAGGGTTGGGTTAAAAGAGTCCCTAGTCTAGCAAGCTGGGGTGGTTCTTTAGTTGCTACATCTAATAATTTCGTAAAATATATCCTGATCTTGCGGACTTTAGTCTGAAAATTATCTGGATGCATCAACATACATCTACTCAAATCGCGTGGCTCAAATTACCGCTGGATGATTTCTGACACTTTTGTCACCTGATGAAGCACCCACTCAAAATGAGAAGACTATTCAATATTCTCATTTTCCTGATGTGAGAGTAATTCGACAACTTTTTATTTGTATGCCTGACTTTAGGAAGAACTAGTTGAGGCCTGTTCCTAAGAAAGCCTTTGTTTACAAACAAAACCAATTGGTTGTGGCCAGCTATGGGAAATAACATTGCATGAGACCATTTTTGGCGGGCTTTATTGACTGGAGAGTACAGTGAAATTCGGTTCTCGATGAACAACCCATCCCCTAATATAAATACCTAATGGGGCATTGGAAATTAACTGGCACAACCTTTTTATCGCACCAAGGCATGAACGCTGAAGGGCTCTCATCTTCTTTTCAGCCTTCGGATATTGAGAAACCGAGTGAGATGCCAAATCAATATGGCGTTGTAACCCTTATATTATCTTCACATGATTTTCTTATTCATCATAAGATAATATTTTCTTTTTCAATTGACAGGTATTTTTCCACATATTGATATTAATATCTTGATTACAATCTTCCATCAACATTTCTGGGATATCATTCTAAGAGTCAGCCAAAGGCCAAAACATGACAGGTACTTCACTTTCGCCAGTTTTTTTCTCATATTCAACACTTCCTCTTTATCATTTGATGAATATTCTTCTACCATATTAGACCAAAGCTGGTTCTTCTTTGTTGCTTCATCAGATTCAACAATATTGGTAGAGAATTCATTTATCAAACTAGAAGATGAATGACCCAGGGGTGGTTCGGAAAATGACCTACACCCCGAGCTATCTTTTGATTGAGAAAGTATTTCACTTTCTAATGGTATAGCATAAGACATGACTGGCTTCACATTTGGAAGTGCCTCAAGATAAGAGGGATTTATCATTACTACATTATCCTTTGAATAATTTTCCAAGCAATGAGAATTACTACTACAGAGAGTACTTTCGTAGTTAAATTCATCATCATGGGGAGGACCACCATGGTGGGTTACAGCAAAAGATAAAACCTTTTTCTCCTTGATATTCTAGCCACACAGAGGGTTATCGTGACTCTCATCTGAAGATGATACTTCAGATCGACCGAACTATCATGAAGCAAGCCTTCATTAGGAAGTGTCTGATAAAGACCTTCAGAATTAATGTTCCCACTATTGGGAAATGAGAGAGTAGAATCTCGAGTTCCAACAGATAATTTTCTAAGGGCTTCAAGAACTCCAGCATCGAGAAAGGCCTTATTATAGATAGGCTCTTGATTTCTTGACTGTGGTGAATGGGTTTTATTCTTAGATGCCTTCATACTCATTTTCAAAACCACTAGTTGACAAAATTGGTTATTATGGGCAGGTTTATGTGCCTGCTCAGGAGAAATGGTCAGGTTAGGATGATTATCTCTATTCAAATCATGTGTACATGCCTGACTTGATTGTCTGTATGACATGGGGGAGTACACCCCAAAACCCTCTTGTAATGGAAAAGAGGTGTGTATCTGTTCCAGAGTGATATGTTGATGTGTCACTCCACTGGTAGGGACATATTTTCATTTCTTTTCTTGTGATGCTACTGAAGCTGTTATAATATTCTGACAGGCATCTAGAATATGAGAAGGGATTTTCTTCTGCTCTTTCACCATCCTCAGAATGTGCAAGGTGACATCACCTATCAGAACAGTAATATACGTCCATTCCGTGCATGGATTAGGTGTGTATTCTTTCTCATGTCCTCCTTTTATTGTTAGTGAATTCCGACAGTACTCATGAGTGGGGGCAGAGAGATGAGTCTGCTCCAAATTTGTCATCGGGGCTTTCTGACTGACTTCTCTTGATGCTACCGAACGAGACTGTTGGAAGGCTTGATAAATATTGGCAGGTGTATGTGTCTGCTTTCTATTCTTCGTCAAGTATGCTTGATGAATTTCCTTCAACACTGTAAGACGAGACTACTGATAGAATTTTTGATGGTAAACATGTGTATGTTCCTGCTTATCAGCTGCCACCATTTTAGATTGGCGAGCATTGTTGGTTATAGTCAGACGAGACTGATGACTAGCTAATAAGTTATAAACAGGTGTATATTCCTACCTATAATACTCTACCGGAACTACCTGACAGGATTGGCATGTTACTGCTAGACGAGTCTGATGGGTAGTAACATCAGGACGAACGAGTGTATATGCTCATTCGTTGCTTACCATAAAGTTGGCTTGATGGACTTATCTGGAGGGGGATGAAGTAAGAACCTAATCCATATTGACCAAATTTCTTCTTTGGTGGTTCTTCTTTCATGCTTGGGTCTTAGGAACTTGTTCCGAACCCCTAAAGGTGGTACCCTCATCATGTTGAGGGCGCACTGCCATACGAGTCTAGTGGCGATTGTTGATGGGAGCCCTCGGGAAGGACTATTGTATCATTGAATTAAAGCCTTGAGTGACCTTGTAATTCACCTCCCCATAATATGAGAGGTACTGGTGATTGTGTTATAGGGATAAAGACCCAAAACAGTGGGATACAGTGGTTTTCCCCACCTGCTTCATGATCGATGGTCGTCCCTGTCCAGACAACCAGGGGGAATTATTGACTTGGAGGGCTTATCGAGCAGCCTCCTGAGTAGGAATGGTACCGTGTTGATGGTATTCCTTAACTAGTTCAGTTGATACCCAGCATTGAAGATGCTGAGTAGATGATGTCGTCCTCAGAGCGGATGAAGATCCAGTAGGAGTAGCGGCAGATGCATTCAAAGGTGTGAACATTATTGTAGCCATTTCTATAACACAGAGAGATCTTGGAAACGAGTTCCTGTTTGATATAACAGACATAATCAAGATAAGTTTGTCCACAACATATTTTGAATGAGAACATATGTTTTTGATTGTTTTGTTGGCCCTCTCATTGAGTTTAAAAAATGAACTCACAAATAAGTAAAACATCATTTTAACATGGTTAAGGATTCACGTCGGGTTCACCATTTTTTGTTTCCTTTGGAAATGAGGATGACATTGTTTGTTTAAGGATCAACCATTCCAATCGGTTTCTAACGGGTTTGTTCGTAGAACTGGAAACATCCAATGATTCTATATCCATTTGGACCTACGTTCTAAAGGTAGGTGTTCATTAGTTGTGGACCGATGAGGCTTAAGAATTTGCATTGGTTGAGAGGATGGGAGGTCAGACTCATCACACCTTTTTGGGGGGAATTATTGTCTACTCCAAGACTCTCTTTATAGATTTGTGTTATGTTTTTGAATCCTTATTAAATTACCACATATGAAAATGTGCTTTCCTTTAGATCTGACAATCATTGATTGATATGTATGAGATTTAGAGAATCTTTTATATGTATTTGAGGTTCTTCGTTGATAGAGAATCATCTGTATTTGGTAGAGATTATTATTCAATGGTATCCTTTAACTCATTATATAGAAATATCTTTGTCATTATGATAACCATACTGGTTTTAAATCCACTCAGTGGGGAAGTTGTAGTTTCTTGTCTTTCAAAAGGACATGGATTATTTCAGAGTTGGGATCGTACCTGTAGATGAGCTACCTACGTATCCTGGTTTAGAAAAAGAATCTAAAACCATGTAGTTTGAGTAAAGAAGTATGAGGTTTATGCATGATTTTTGGCTCAAAGAAAGATGTCATAATTACTTTTACACTCTAAGATCATGTGAGTCATGCACGTTGTGAGAAAGAAGAGGTATCAGTAAAACCTGATGATTGTGCCACGAAAAATGAAATTATAACAAATGATGTGGTGCTTATATTTGTATGACTTCCCAGATAGATAATGATCGGGACTTACTTCGGAGAAGAAGCTCGAGAAAAAGGTCCATAAAGGTATGTGTGCTTTATAGAGATTTGGATACTTAACATAGGACTTAATCTTGAAGAGGATTCTCAAATTAGAGGGGACTTATGATTGTGTTTTATTCCTAAGAAGGAAGCCAAGATCAAGAGAAATTAAGACTGGGGCTTACTCCTAAAGAGGAGGCCCAGGTTAAGGGGAAATATGATCGAGGATTACTCCTGAAAAAGAGGCCCAGGATAAGAGGACTTGAGACTTTGGGGATTACTCTTGAGAAAGAGGACCAAATTTGGAAAAATGGGGATTACTCATGAGGAGGATGCCCATATTAAGGGAATTTGACATTGGGGATTACTCCTGAGGAGGATTCCCGTATTAAGGGAACTTGCACTGGGGCTTACTACTAAAAAGGATGCCTAGATTAAAGATCTTCTCTTCATAAAGGATGACTTTGAATGAATTAAATCTCTAACCATAGTGACATAAAAATATGTAACTCACTTGGTTTTGAGAGATGTTCCATAGAATTCCTTTCAGATAAGGAGGCCTACAAAGAAACCATGCCAAAAATGGCTTTGAAGAGGGTTTTGAATGATAAATCTTTAAGAGTATAGGAGGATTTGAAGAAAAGTGTTGAATAAGAAGGAGGGGCACCCAAAATGTGGTAGGTGCGCAAGTCCTGTTGGGGCGTGCAAGTACTGGTCACGCATGTATACTTGTGCGACACATGTGTACTTACACGACGGTTAACCCATAGGGTAATACTTGGGTGAGACATGGCTCAATCCCTTAAGATTACCCCTAAAGGCTTACAAAAGTGTGGCGCACATGTTTTGTTGAAGGGATAAGGTGGCACGCAAGTCTCCTCATTCCCCTTAATGGTTATACACTTAGGCATGCAAGTGTTGATGAATTTCAACACATAGGCCTTGTCCCCCCACTTTAGATCTTCCATTCTAGGTATGAAATTACCTTAGAAGTGTTCGGAAGACTTCAAGTAGAGAATAGGGAACTGAGAGATTAAATTTGACTTTTGGAATTCTTATTCCTTTAATGGGGGGCCCACAAGGGGTATTTATAGGCTATTGAAGACCTTGGGTGAAAATAAAATAGGGAGTGCAAGTCACCTGTACAACCAATATGTGGCATGAAAGTATAATAGCACGACCATGATGAAACATGCGCGACCAATTATTAAACAACTATTTGTTCATGACTTTTTCAATTTTTGATGTTTCTTCAAAGGATGAATATATTTATGCTAAGGTATTCCCCTTTTCAGTCGTTAGACTCTGTGACGGAAAGGAGTGTCAACAAAATCATAGTTATTATTTCCCCATGACATAGGTAGTGTTTTAAGATATTAAGGGGTATAACTCATAAGAGAATAACGTGTTTGAAAAATTTGAGTATAACTTTTGGGATTAAAACAATCACATAAGTGTTATGGTTTCATGGACTATGTGTGAAGGAAATTGGGTCATTAACTATGTATGTAGAAGGATGGATCATTCTCTTTATGTGAAACCAATGGGGTTTCCTGAGTTTGAAAGTGCCTGATGGTCGTGTGATCGCTTAATAGATATATGATTGGGTGATCTCAATTCCTGACCACATGATCAAGATTCAATAACATGATAACATTAACAAGAATTCATTAGTTAATTTTTTGATCGAGGGGGGTTACATGATCATCTATCATGTTGATTGTCACAAGAAAAGATAACCTTTTTTTTCTTCCTATGTCACTTAAATATTTTTTAAGGATTGCGCACCTACAAATATGTGATTTATTATCAATAAAAATTTCTCCTAACCATCCTATTATAATATCTCATTGTATATATCCTCTTTCCATTAGGTATCTAGAAGATTTTATAGCATTCACTCCACATATATACATCCCTCTTAAAAGAGTGGGAGAGCCACAAACCCAGGATTAAGGTGGTTTATGATTTTTCATGTATGTTAGCATGGGCTCATCTGCAACATGACATTTGGTCACATGTCATCAATGAAGTCCCTTGGTACCTAACATGATGAATAGAAACTATGAGATATACCCCCAGAACAGATTCACTTAGATGAATTGTATGATTAGTCTATTATCGAGTGACTGTATGACATAAAGGGATTCAATGTAATTAAAAAAAAGTATAATAATCACCAACCTCATTCATCTTCTGTCACCTAATCCATTAGGGGTGGGAATTAATTTGTATCTAGGACATCACATGAACAATCATGTCGTATGTTATCCTGTGTAAACCCCGTCATGGATATCCCCATCGCTAGTTATTGAGGCATTGTGTGAATTGTTTGGGTTATATGATCTCATATCCCTTAAAGGGTTATATGATCTTATAACTCTATCATTTGAACTTCAATTGTTTACGATATCTACTATTTTTTCAATTCGACCAAAATACCACTTATATTTTAGATATTTTCTAACTCTATTTTGGTAAATGTTCATCAATCATGCATCATAAAATTAATAATCCTCTATCATAGTGAAGAGTCATGTAGAAATTAAAACATTAATAATGGGAGAATATAATTAATGATAACTATAATACCAAAAATTCAACAACATGATTTAGTAAATAAATTCAAGACAATAACATTAATTACAAACTATGATCATTATTTATGAAAAATAAGTCTTATGTTTTCATACCTATCATGAAATGAAGGGAATAAAATTTAATAATAATAAATTTACCATATTAATTAATTATGTTCACTATACCTAATTTATAAAACTATTATAATGATTAATATTCAAAAAGAATAAACTTATCAATGAATGAATTTAAAATTTTCATGCATGTTGATTAGGAAGCGATCACAGTTGCAGATGGCATGACCAACACGAGATTAAACCAAAACATTACTTGGTTAGAAGACCTCCCTACTAATCTTATTCCCTTATATAAAAAATATTTTATTATGATTCCATATTTTAGACTCTTTTAATCCCCCCCCCATTATATAGTAATTCTGCTTTGGTATTTTTAGGCCAAGGAATAATCTATTAAAAAATAAAAGAATGAACCTTTAAGGATTTCTCTAAACATGATATATAAATATAAAATTTTTAAATTTTATTTATGAAATAAAATTATTATATTACAGAAAAAGAACATATAATTTATAAAAAATGTATTATCTATAATAAAATATTTAAAAAATTAAAAAATTTAACAATTTCATATTTTACGAATGATAATAGGAATTATCATTATGAAATCTAACTTATGTTATAAAAAATGTGACATCTCAATATTATATTATGATATGTATATATATAACCAATAACTATTAGAGATTGATATCACCAATTATGATTGGTTTCTTCAAAATTCTCCTATCATATTTGGAAATATTTCATATATTTTCAATAAGACCCCATACTCACTATTTTGGTTTTTTGGTATTCAATAATAATTTATGATATCATAAATCTTATATCATGACATATTTGAAATCCTTGGGTTTTTGGAATGTCATAAATTATGATATAAGACTATCTTATGCTATGAATAACTAGGAAATAATAATTTATTTATATCATGCATTATGATATTGGTATACACACATTATAAAAGGAATGTTCTTCTAACAAAATATCGAGTCACACATTAATTTAATGATGATAGATCTTCTGATACCACTAATTTTTTAGGGAGATCATTTAATGGAAAAACATAATGTAAAAAACACTTTATTTTCCTGATAAATCTTTTGTAGACACAACATATCTTATAATGAGTAACTTTAGAATCATACTTGTATAGTCACAATCTTTATCTTGACACCCAAATTCATGTTTTATGGATATGAAAAAAGAGGAAACTAATTTCCTCCTTCCACCATAAGTTATATATAGGAAGAACTATACAAATTTATAACTAGAGGATATTGATCAATAATAAGGGTTTCTAGCAGCTTGTTTTATGATAATGAAAGAAGAATAAGGATAAAAGAGTTTACACCTTTTCTTTCATGAAAAATATTTTCACAAATGGTAGGGATTTCATTCCATTTTATAAAATATAATTATTTAATGAATAGTGAATTGAAATTATTGCATAGGAATCCATATCATGGTAGTCCGTTATGTTAATTTTAATTGGTTTTATATCACTGAAATGTTTTAGATCACTTCTAAGGTGATAAATAAATAAATCAAATTCATTCATAATTCAATAAAACTATTTCGGAAAACGTGGTCAATACTCACATCACATAAAAAAAATTTAAAACTTATCTTAATATATGATGGTTTAAAATTGAATAATTAAAATTTTATAAAATATATAAATATATTGTAATCTATGATATAAATCTCTTGTATATCACATCTAATGACTCTGGTGAATTTTAAAACAACGGTATACCTTTTTTACATATCAAATACCTGAAGGGTTTTCTAATGCTGTGAATCATGAAACACCCTAATATTTTATGTTATTCTGATTTTTAAACAAATTTTATCTCTTTGATAGATTACTTTTCACACAGCACTGAGCACTAACAATCTCCAAAATATTATTATTTTAATAAGACCATTACAACCTAGTCAATCAATATATAGAAAATAATTGTATTAACAACATTATATGATATCTAATTATAGTACTAATTTTTAATTTAATAATTATTGTTTTTTAAATGCATGTAACTTTTAGTAAAGTAATTTATTCTTCAAATATATGTTTTCTTCAAAAAACATTTTATTGGTTAAATGATAAAAATACAACTAATAATAAACCAATTTTGAAAATTTATTTAATAAAATTAAAATAATTTTTGGATTCATCATGTATAAATTATCTTAGGAGTAACTTTTAAAAAATTTCAGAAAAGATCAATTTTTCTTTCAATAGTATAAAATTCTGATTTTTATAAAATTCGTATTTTCTTTATATTAAAAATTCATTTCATTATTTTAAATTGATCTCAAAGTAATTTAATTAATTTTTGGTTGTATATAATCTAATTAATTAAAACTACAAAAATGTTATACCTTATTTGTGTATAATTATATTTTTAGGCTTAAAAACACATTTTTCAATAAAAAAACTCTATGAGTATTGACTGTATAATTTTATATTAAACATTTCAACTTATTTGTTTCAAAATATTAAAAATGAATTCAATATTTGGAAACAAGATATATAAATTACTCTATAAGGAAATTTTCATTTTTGGGCCTAAAAACATACCACAGTGAAAAAATGATTTACTGCAGTATATGATTACTAATGTAGTGTGTTAATTTTATAAGGTAAAATCATAAAATAAATTTAAAATATATAATTAAATGGGTGGTTGTTGTTTTTATCAACCTTAAGCATTATTTATTTAATTAATTATCATCCAAATTTTTTATAATTAATAATGCCCAAATGTGGCAGGATTTAAATTTTAAATAATCATTAATTATTCACTTAAAAAACCCATCGTCAAGTATAAATATCAACCATCCCCATCCACATTCGCATCAAAATCAATGATGTTATTCATATATTTTACAAAAACTCTCCTCCCCACAATCCCCATGTGCATGTGAATCTTATATCTCCCAAATACTAAATCAATATTCTATAAGGGTTTCTTAAAGGGGGTAATATTCAAGAGGTAACTTTCTCAAAAAACCACACTTAATTTCTTTAATTTTTCTACCCTCTCATCACCTCCTTCATCCATGAATTCATAATAAATACAGTATAATTTATATTATATAATTTTATATTTCTAATTTAATATATTTTATCCAACCCTTTTCTCATATACTCTTATTCAAATAAATGAATCCATGCACAAAATTGTGGTAGTTAACCATCTTTGTGGAAAAAGATTTTTCATTTTCCATAACCAACTTCTAGGCTGATCATAAAAGTGTAATTCTGGTTAACTATTATATTCATAGAAATATAATAACTTATTTCATGATATAAAACTATTATATATATATATATCATGTGAAATAAAACTAGATCAAGGTGGTTGAAAACCCCGCTAAATTAAACAAAACATTTATCACTACTATATTATCAAATAAATCATCCTCATTGTAGAAAGATAAAAAATATGAGAAAAATAAAACTATTAGATGTGTGTTTATTATATTTCATTTAAATTATAGATTTTTATTTCTATTTTACATGAAAATACATAATTATACACAAATAAACCGACCATAAAAACCATGAAATTAACGCACTCAAAGAAAGACAAATAATGAAAAATTATTAGTGAATAGGTGGTAATATGTTTTAAAATTTTCATATATATTATTATAAATGTCATTATAGTTATATAATTAATTAATAACATTCTTTAATCCTTTTTATAGTGTGTTAAAATATTTATAACTACGGTAATTATGAGGTAAGGGGTTTAATCTCAATTTTACTTCTCTGATATATATTCGTTATTCACCACTTATTTCTTTTATGTGGTGTATATATTGCCCTTTGATATATCATCTCATGGAACTCATTATATTCATTTTATTTAATTTTTCATTTGATAATTAATACATTAATGGGGAATATGATTCGACTAATTATAAAGTGGTAAGATATTTCTTAACTCAATTTTCATTCATTGGGTCAAACATGTACTTTATTGATTATTCCATATTATGATTACGTGTAAGATAAATTTTGATTATACAATGTTTTAGTTCCAAAAAATTTATGTGTAATTTTACCTAATATAAATAAATCGTTCAATTTATAAATTCTCACTTCAATGATATGAGAATTATGGGGGACTTTTAAAAATTATATTTTGAGGATTTCCCTTTAAACTATATTTCTCATCCATGTCCATGTTTTATATAATTGTTTTAAAAATTATTACTCTATTATAGTTTTTATAATTTAGTTTTAAATTTTTTAAAATTATTTTTAAGGATTCATTTTATTATTTTCAAAACTATGTTCTTTGTGAGTTATCTGAAAGAAAATTGAAAAGGAAATATTTTTAACTTATACGTCATGAGAAACTTTTATCATCATCATGATTTTGTAATGATTTCATGTTTCCTTTAAAAGGATACAATTTTAACTTAAAATAAAAAAATTTCCATTATAATTTCTTGGGTCCTTAAAAATAAATTAATTTAAATTTAAAATCTTATTTCCAATAATAATTTAAACTGATCGTTTAAAATTATTTTCTATATAAGATAACATTATTTGATTTTAATTATTATTTAATAAGGATATTATTCAATAATACAATCCTTGTTCTTTTTGTGGTTTTTTTTATGATGGAAATATATTAATGAAAACCATTTCTTTTTCATGGGTTTTAATATGACCAAATGTTTATGAAAGACATTTCTTTTTATGGGTTCTCATATGATGATTGACTCATGTTCTTATGGAACACAGATGTATGGTTTTCATTATGTGATGGGTGGGACCTAGATCTCTATTCAATTAATTGGGTAAATCTTTATATATCAAGATATAATAAGGGAAACTATTAAATTGGCTTGATCCCCAATGGGAAAAAGCGCATTGTGGTCCACTATGGAAAACATGTGCATCCTGATCCACTATGTTCATGTTCTTAGCAGCTAACCTTGAAATAAAATATTATTATATATATTTATTGTGTTTCCACACTTTTATGACATGAAATAATTGATCATGAATCATTTATGATGATTTATCACTATTATGGTCCATTTTTCCTGAAATTAAAATGTTTATTCAATAAATCATGTTTATCATCTATGAAATTTTGGTTATGAACATAGTAAGTTATGTTCATGAATACATAAACATATTCTTATCTTATTAATTCATATTGTCATCGATTTATATCTCTTATGGTTATCATTATGGAGCATCTGAGATCACCCTTTCTTATATATTCTTCTCAATGTGATGAAATTTTTTTTAGTAATGGCATTCAAAATAAGAGTAATATGTGAGAAGATCATTTTGAATGATTTTTATGATATTTAAATTAATAATAAGATTTTATATCTAATATCCAACGAATCAAATCCTTTAGATTTCTTAATTTGGTAAAATTTTTATGTATTGATTATTCATGTAAATAGATTTATAATTTCTATATGAAAATAATGGGTCATTATAGTTGATATCAGAGCAGGGTTTAGAAAATATTTTGAGATTAGGGTTACAAAACATTTATAAAAACTATAGGTATAGGACTAAGTATATTTTAAAATAATAATGTTTTTATAATGATCATGAATGACATAGGTTAAACCGTAGGTTTTATAGAAGATTGTATAATTTTTTGACCTTATAAATATGATTTTTCATAATTATGTGGGTATCCACTATGATTGGTGTTTCTCACTCTATAACTTATTTTTTTAGTGAATGGATAAAACTAGAAGGAACTGTATTAATGCTGAGTGTGATGGAAAATGAAAAGATTGTTTTCTAGATCAACCAAGAGTTATGGAAACTATAATGCATAATTCTAAAGCTATGCTCACACAACTTTATTAATATATTAATTATATTGTATTTACAAATTATCAAATTATGGAAAAATGTATTTTTGAATATTTCATGAGGCAACATACACTATATTATTGTGGGTCATATGATTCCCTAGTGGCTGAGCATTGGATCAGCACTATTGACCAAATATTTTTTATTCTTCAATGCTTATAACATGATAAAGTTTCCCTAAATTTTTATCATCTATAAAGAGAATTAGTTAAATTTTGTAATCTTATCGAGAATATGAGTCAATTGGAAGATATTTAATCCATGGAATAGGATGAGTTTAAGGGGGTATTCTTCATTATGTACTTTCCTCTGATTAGATGTACAAATTAAGGGAAGGAATTCCATGAGATGAAGCAAAATGATGATGAATCCATAGGTACATATGAGAAAAAATTTATAAGGCTTCTAATGTATTCCATTTGTTTATTTATCATCCCTGATTGTAAAATCTATCCATTCATTGTTGGAAAAAACCATGTCTCTAATGGGCATTAACAATAAGAGAATTTTTTATCAACCAAGAAATAATTTGATGTTCCCTTAGAAATATAAATTTGATATTCCTACCATTTCCTTGGTCTTTATAAGAAAATGAAGGCATATTCACATGAAAACTTGTATAAATCATAGGGTATGAATATCTTAGTGTTGATCCTTGAGATGAATTTCTTGTGTGTATCTCATTTTACATAGATTATGGAAAAATAAAATAAAATTTTTATTTTATTGGTTAATGTATGAACCTAATATTCTAATACAAATATTTTTTATAGGACAAGAACTTGTATAAAGAATAAATGGTGAATTTACTTTTGGAATTGTATATGTATCCAAGTAAGATTAATATAAGAGTTATGGATATTGTAATGGGTTTATATGATGATACTCTTTTTAGGCTTTTATATGTTGGGATTTTATCAATATTAAGACACATTTACTAAAAAACCTATTGGTTTTGTATATGTGGAAAATATATTCACGAAATAATGCCTTTACACATTGTGGAAATATGATTAAAATTATTTCTAAACATTAGAGTTTATATTATTTTTTATATTGAGGTATTTATCGCTTGTATTTAATCACCATATGATGTTATAACACTTCATTCATAGATGATTTCTTTGTTGATATTATTTGAAAAATATATATTAAGTAAATGGTAATATTTCATGGATTACCATTATTCAATTTTATCTAATTAGGATCTAAGGATTACCTTGAGATTTGGGAGAACTCCTCAGCTATATCGTGATATATATTTGAGTTTTAGGACTGTGTATCATCTTTAGGAAGATGGGCAGTCTGAGATAAGAGTTCAAACACTAAATGATATTTTAAAATTTCATTTTCTATATTTTAATGGTGATTAGTATAAACACCTCCCTCTAGTTAATTATTATTGGAGTAATATATTTTACTAGAGAACTAAGATGAATACTTGTGAAACTATTTATTGAATGAAGTGTAGAATTCCATCATACTAGAGAGAAGTTATAGAATGAAATCTATTGGGACCTAGGCTTGATAATGGGATATAAAATAAGGATAGAGTCATTCAAAAACACATAAAGGACAAATAAATTCGAAATAAATGTTATGTTGATAATCATCGATGTGATCTACAATTTGATGTTAGTGAGAAGGTATTTCCATGAATTTATCAACTGATGAAATAAGGGAAAGATAACACATAGGTATATCTGTCATTTTAAAAAACTTGATCATATTGAGAGATTATCTTATCAAATGGTTCTTCTGCTGAATCCCTCTCATGTTCATGATGCATTCTATGAATCTCCAATGAGGAAGTATATACCTGGTCTTCATATTTACTTAAGTAAGAGGTATTACGATTTGGAGAAATATCATTCTTATGAGGAATAACCAGTATAGATTCTTGATCATATGGATAATGTTTTATAAAATAAGTCCACTCACCTGGTTAATGAGTTTTCGTGAAACCACCAATTTGAGGAAGCTATGTGGAACCTATGGAAGTGATAAGGTAGAGGCATCATCATCTATTTGTTTTTTAGTGATGAATTTTGAGGGTGAAATTAATTTTAAAGGTGGTATAATGTAACACACCATGATTTTATTGTATGTGTCATTTTAAATAAATTTAATCACTTCGATATCTTACTTTTCACAGAACACTGAGGTTAACAAACTCCAAAATATTGTTATTTTAACACGACAATAATAATCTAGATGTTAATTTGGTTGGAATTAATATTATTATCTATATTTTGAAATATATAATTTTCAGAATAATTTTTAATGTATTAATTAATTATTTTTGAAAATTCAGATAGTTTTTAGTAAATCTATTTCTTTCTAAAAATACGTGTTTTCCCCAAAAAAATAGTTTTTAGTTATTTTTATAAGGAAATAAGTATAATTAATTTTTTAAACATTTAGAAATATAATTTCCTAAAATGAAAAAAAATTGGATTCACCATGTCATAATTACATTTGGATGAATTTTTGATAGTTTTTTGAAAAGTTTAATTTTTCAATAAATATTAAAACAAAAACATATTTTTGTAAAACCCAAATTTTGGTAATAATTAAATGTAATTTCAGGATATTCATTTGGTCCAAATTTAATGCTGGAAAAAATTTATATATAATTTAATAAATTACATTTAAAAAATATTTATACTTTATTTTGGTATAAGTATATTTTTGGCTTAAAATAACATTTCTTTAAAAAAACTATTTTTCATTGTCTTTTGACTGTTTAATTTTAAATATAATTTTGAATCATATTTTTTTTTATTTTTTAAAAAATGGTTTAAATATTAAAAATATGATTTTCTAAACCAGCCTATAAGTTTATTTTTATTTTTAGGCTTAAAAACACCACATGGTAAAAATTTATTTACCGTAGTATAGGTAAACTAATACAGCAAGGAAAAGATAAAAGATAAAATATTATAATATGTAAAAAAAATAAAGCCTTAATTGGGTGGTTGATGTGTTTATAGAACATAAACATCAATTGAAACATTAATTACCATCCAATGTTTTTTAATTAATTCCACCCAAATGTGGTCGGCTTTAAATGTAAAATAATAATTATTAAATCACTTAAAACCACCCCTCCCTGAGTATAAATACAACCCCTCACTAACCCCTTTCAACTCGTAAGCCTTGAAGCTATTAAAATCACCAAAAAATCCCCTCCTCCCGAAAATCCACTTGTACATGTTCTTCAAGTCTCACCCAATGACCAATTTCTCATTCCATGAAGAGTCCTTCAAGGAGGTGATGTTTAAGAGATAACATTATCAAATAACGTCTTTTAAAATCTTTTCTTTTTCTACATTATTTTCTCTAAATTAATAAATAAAAGAATAATAAATCAAGTATAATGTATATATGGAAACTTTATATTTATAATGGAATATATTAAATACACCCCTTTTCTTGTATCCACTTATTTATATAGATTAAACCATTTCCTAAATTATGGATGTTTACCATCTCCAACTATAATGTTTTTTCCATTAACTCCATCAATGATATTTATAAAGGTGTTATTATGGTGAAAATGTATTTTAAATTGAATATTGTAACTTGTTTGATATTCAATAAATAATATATGTGCATAATATTAAGTTAAATGAAACTACTTAATAATGGTTGAAAAAACCACAAAAATAAACAAAACATTTATCATCAACATTTTAGCATACGAATCATCCGGATTGAAGAATGAAAAAATGATATGTGAGATAATTTGAACTTCTAAAATTGAATTATTACACTTTATTTTCACTTCTAGATTTTTATTTCCATTTTAAAAAAATACATAATTTTCACAAATCAATCATCCATGAAAACCATGTAACAAACACACCGAAAATAATTTAAATAATGAAATTTTATAAATTAATGTGGGGTAGATGTTGTAAAACTATTTAAATAAGGTATTATAAATATTATTAATGTTATATAAATAATTAATAACACTATTTAAACCATTATACAAGAGGTTAAAGTACATAAATCTAAATTGAAGTGTGAGGTTAGGGTTTCTCATCTCACTTTTACTTTTGTGAGATATATACCTTATTCACCACTAATTTCCTTTTCTGTAGAGTATATCATACCCTTTGATATATATTATCACACATGTATTTAAATTAAAGTTATTTAATGAATTATTTGATAATTATAAATCCTATTGTTCATATGATTTGACTAATTAAAAAGTTGTTAGTTATTTCTTAACTCAATTTCTATTCAATAGGATAAACGTCAACTTTAATGATTATCCCATGTTAATATTATGTGTGAGATGAATTGTAATTATATTTTATTTTATTTCCATATATTTTATTTGTATTTACATATAATAGACATAATTAATTTATTTTATTAATGCTCTCATCAAGGATATGATATTTATAAGGGACATTCTTTTAAAAATTATATTTTCAAAATTTCCCTTAAAAATATATTTTTATCCATATATTTGTTTTATAAAATAGTTTCCAAAAACATTTTTACTATTCTATTATGATTTTTAATGAAATTTTTACTCATGTTTTAGTTTTTATAAAACAGTTTGAAAGGATTCTTTTTTTGATTTTCGAAATGATTTACGTTGTGACTTACCACCAAAAAATACAAAAGGAATGCTTTTTTTAACTTATATGGATTTAGAATATTTTATAGCTTTCATGATGTAATATTACATTCATATATCATTTAAAATCCGAAAAAAGTCCTTTCAAATAAAATTTATTCCTTTATAATTACATATATCTTTAAAAATAAAAAATTTAAAAATGGAAATGTTATGTTCAAGAAAACATTTTAGTGATATTAAAAATGGCATTCCAAATAACATTACATTTTTTATGTTACTTATTATTTACTGGGGATATATTTCAAAGATACTACCCTTATTTATTTTATGGTTGATTTATTTTTATGATGGTATGATATTTATGAAACCCATTTCATTTCCATGAGAAAATATATGATGAAATTTTTATGTAGCACATTACTTTTCATGGGTTCTGATATGATGAATGATTTATGTTCTTGTGGAACACATATGTACAGTTTTCATTATGTAATTGTTGGGACCTATATATCCCTCTAATAAGTTGGGTAAATATTTTTATATAATGATATAGAAATGGGAAACAATTTAATGGGTTTGGTCCACTATGGTAAATAGGTTCTTCCTGATCAACTATGGGAAACATTTGTGTCATTGTCAATATTATTGTTAGTCTTGGTAGTTAAACATTACATATAAAAGGATTTTATACATTATATTGGTTCCAAACTTTTATGACACGAGATTATGGATCATGATTGATTTATAATGTTTTCTCACTCTCATGGTCCATGTTTTCAGAAATATAAATGTTTATGTCATAAATCATATTTATAATTTATGAAAGGTTATGTATGAACTTCATAAGTTGTGTTCATGATTACAAAACCTTATTATAATATCATAATATCATATGATCATTGATTTATATATCTTATTTTTATCATTATTGAGCATCTAAGTTCACCGATTCCTATGTTTCCTTCCCCACATGATTAATAATGTTTTAGGTTAGGCATGTCTCAAAGGAGTACTTTTTGAGAATACCTATATCGGTTATGTTAAATATCTTTCATAAAATATGAATATGGTATATATAATCAAAAAATACTCTAAAACATAATGGTTCTATAAAGGTTTCTATTTTTATGTATTCAATGTTCGTCTATATATATAGAATAGTTTTGTATGAAAATAAGGGTTCGTTATACAACATTTCACCCACTTCCATATGTGGATAGTGATTTCTATTGGTGTTTTTAAATCTACTAATTTTGAAATTCTAGGAGTCTATCATTCTACTAATACATGACCCTTACTATGGTATATCTAGAAGAATTTTTTGGGTGTACCCATTATAAAGAAACTCTTTATTTACAGTGTATAATGTTATTTTCTATTGGATTATTTGTTCTTAGTCGCTTAATTTTTGGAAAGTGTTATCCTAGAGTATGGGGCTAACAAAGAAACATCATTTTAATTTTTAAGACCATCTGATTCAGACTGTAGTGGATTTGGGAACCATATGAAATGGTGTGGTATTGATAATATTAATTATTATAGTGTTGTCCTGATACTCCTATTGATAGATTTCATAAAATAGAAATGAAAACATAACTATGATATCATGAATAGTTGTTTAAATCCTATTATAGGAAGATAATTATATAGAGGATTAACTAAAATGTTATGAAGATTCTAAGGAGGAAGCCCTGTGTATCTATCAAACCACGAGCGAACAAATTTTATTGATATACCATATGAATAGGAAATGGCATAAAAATGACATCGGTATAGAGGTGGAAACTACCTTGAAACTCTTCAGGTGTCATTCTCAGAATATTAATGAATATTTAAGTAATAGTGTAGAATATAGATTGGTTTTCCTCACATAAAATACATCAATAATTATCTTAAATAGTGGGTAAATAAGTGATCACACCATCTATAACATTTCAACTAGATAATTTTGAGATTAATGTCTATGATTTATTGATTTATTTCATACCATTTTATAGATGAACATTGATTTAGGTATTTTACTAGATTCTTAGTGGGAAAATATAATTGGGGATGCATGTTTCCATTTATGACTTTATTTTAGGTGAGATGGATCTAATATCAATAGTGACGAGGTTGAGTGTTCACTTTTTAAGAGGTTGTATTCCATGTTCTCTTAGAGCAAAGACCATCAATGATGAAAGATGTATGGGTTAATGTGAGTTTTTTCTTTAAAAGGCTATTTTTTAACATCAATTTTGAGGAAACACATTTGCTTACATTATAAACATAAAAGGGTTAATGGTAGAGAAGATATAGCAACCAAGAATTTTCATAATTTAGAAATATATTAATGCTGAGTTTCTAAGACCTTAGACATCCCAAATCATAAAATAATAAAATTTCTCTTGCGAATAACCCTGCCCAAAAATTGTAATTGTTGTGTTGGTCTCGAGGTGAGGTGTTCATCATTATTCTTACACGGCATAGAGTTGCCAATGTTGGGGAACCTCAATAATAATATATTATATATCAGATATTATATTTATCCCATTTATGTTTATTCATGGTAATAATGATTTTCATTCAAAAATAAAAGATTATTAAGGGAAATAATTGGCCTCCATTAAGTCCATAATTGTGGGTTTACCCTAAGAGTTCTATATAATAAGCTTGCTTAAAAAATTTCTATATTTTTAGTAACATAACTAAAAAACATGTTTTTTTCTATTTAATCATATTTTCCCTAAAAAGAGGGTTATATTAACTATACACCACAATTTGAGAAAGAGTGGTATATAGAGTGATATATATATCTTATAGATCTAGAGAATATATGAGACCAAAGAAAGGAATTCATAATGTAAATCACAAATGGCACATAATGTGGATGCATTCTTCTTTAATGAATAATCTAATATCAGGGTTAGTATTTCTTTTAGTTTATCTTGTATCCATTGTGATCTTTGGTTAATGAATGTGTTGTCATGATTAATCATTATTATTTTATCTTGTCTCTTGTATATTGGTAGGGAATTGTTATTTTAGTTTCCCATTATTCAATATTTCATATTCAATTTTTTAATTTAAACCACTATTTTTTCCTAAACCCCAATTATCCTTTCATTGATTTTTAGGTTTATAATTTATTCCCAAACCCTTTTCTTTGTGGATAAATGATTTTGAGGGTGTATTGATGTGTAATGTGTGGTTGTTATCCCCCCCCACACTTTTATATCTCCCTATCTCTCCATTTTTATCGTATGATATTGATGGTGGATCATGACATGAGGTGGATAGTTTTAATATGATGTGACATAGGAAGGTTTACGTATCTTGAGAAAGGGTGGATATTGTGTGGGTGGATAGATAAGAGAGGACACTAATGTGGTGATGACTAGATTGAGTGAGAGGTGATATATGCAGGGTGGATGTGGAAAGGGAAAATAAAAGGTATTGGTGGTGGGGGATTGGAAATTAGGGAGTCTGAAATAATGGGTGATATATTAGGGTCAAGGCATCTAAAGAAGTAATTATAGTGTATTATGGAGAAAATATGAGGTGAGTCTGGGTCACCATTCCCAACCATCTAATCCTATACAATCAAATAGAAGCTCAGTTTCACCATGGAATGAAGGATGTAACATGATGGAAGTATTATATTAAAAGTGTTATAGGATTTAATATATCCATTATAATGATTGGTGAAATATCCTAACTTGTCAGGATATCCCAAACATGTTAGATCAGAAACCAGTGGTCTCGTCCATTTATTCGAGTAGGTGATTAGCCCTAGTCAAGTCCGCCTGACCCTATAATTAGGGGAAGTGTCAAATGTGTGGTGTTTTTAGAGAATTATCTGAGTACAATGTCATTCCCAACTATCCTTAATGTTCTAATTATCATTCATGTGGGATACCATGTGTCATACATCACCTGTGTTCGGTTTTTTTATAGTTTATTCGTCAGGTGATGGATTTGAAAAAATAGATATTCAATCCTAATATTTTTTTAATAGATTATGATAGTGTGGTTTGTTCTTCTGTTGAAGAATACATGTGAGTTGAGATGCATAGTTTTTTATTTATCTCTATAGGGATGATGATGGTGATCGAGTTTGATGATCACAACATTGATGAGGTTATTTCCCCCTTCCAATGTATTTATGATAATTCATGGGTCCTTTTTTTTAATCCTGGAATTTGGTACTCCACAACATACTTGGGAAGTGGGTCCTCCTGAATAGCATGGGGCTAGTACATCCTCAACACAAAATGGTTTGGATCCCTTAAACACTACTAATAGATTTTTGTACTGCGTTATATACATGGGGTAGGGAACCTCTACCAATGGTGTCAATACTCCCTTTTCTGATTTGTACTAATTTATGAGGTTTCATCACTAGACTATATTTCTACTTAGGTTACATGGGATAACTCGTATCTAGGTACATATGAATATATGGAATGGTAACCCTATGATCAACTTATACCCTTGTCCATGGTTAAGGCCCCATTGTATGCTTCTGGAATGGACAAATGGAGACAGAAAATAGTGTAATGCAGTACTCCATAGAATGGTATGAGTACATAAATGATTATTGGATTCCTCTTAGTGGTTTCTAGTATAATTATAAATTATATTATTAGAATATTGGATATATAAATACATATAACTCTTAAAGACCCTTTTTTCTTTAAAAATGTGATGTGCGGTTTTCATTTTCATGCGAAGCTATGGATGGATTCTGGTGACTTAATTGCCCTCTGTTTCGCATGAGGTGTGACATATAAGGATTATACATGAGATTATTGGGAATTATCTATGTCCATGATACTTCTACATATTTTATATATCTATAACTTTTGTTGAGTTCCATTTTTTTACTAAATTAAACTAGGAGTTTTGATATCAATTTGTTTATTTTCTTTCCATTTTGGTTTCAAAAAATCCTATTGAGTTTAATTATACTCACCCATGAATGGCCTTATTAAAAAAATCATTGTTTGTTTAGGAGAAAATGTTGAGATATGATCTTGGTGGGAATGTATTTGGTGATAATTTCACATATCAGATACATGGTGATTCTTGGAGATACATGATGGGGAATGTTGGTTCATGATGATAGTGGTGACTGATTTGGCCATAGATCATTTCAAGAGTATTAAAAATTAAGAGGACCATTTGAAGGATCATGAAAATAGTATATATGGTGCATCTACACAAACACACACACACACATATATTTGATAATGTTTTTTATTTTTTGAATTTGATATATTTTCTTATTGATGGGTAATTTAGAATAATTCCATCTATATTGTATGACATACTAAAATTGTTCCAGTCCACATACTCTGTAATATTAGAGGTATGTTCTAGGTGGCTCACTCGGATAGCCACCAGCTCATGTAGGACCTCGATGGGTCAAGTGTAAACCCCAGGATTTTTTTAATTATATTTTTGAATTAATTTAATCTTGTTTATATGTTTTATTTCATGCAACAAAGAAAATATATTTTTTATTAATGTACTATGTTTGTATTATGTTATATGAAACCCCGTGTTAAATTTTCACTAAATTCAAAATAAATTTAATCTATATCTACACATAACACAAAGGTTATATTTTTTTACACTTAATAATTACTTTCCTCAATGTCTTGCGTAACACCTGACCTGAAAACAACAATTTTTATTGATTACAAAACATACAAGGATAGGTCCAAACAAGACAAAGAATTAAGACGGTCTAAAGTAATGGAGACCTAGGGCATCATTAACCAAAAATTGGACCCCTCAAGGGAAAAGGAGCCCAAGCTCAGGAAGTAGGATATGCTACTATTCGAGGGAGCCTTAGAGGCCAAGAAGTCTGCCACCATATTCCCCTCCCACCACATGTGAGAGATACCTGTCATGTTTCCCAAAAGAAGGTGTCACATCCTGATGTAGTAAGTGACGTTCCATGGAAACTTGGACTTCTTAAAGTGATCATTAAAAAGAGTGAGGGATTTGGTATCCACCTCTTCAATACTGATACATCTCTCCTTATAGAGATCCAACCCAGTGACCATCACCAATGTCTCCACCTTTAAAGCATCCCCCACACCAAAACTGGACGAGAAGGCTGCAATTATAGACCCCTTCGATCCCGAACAACTCCTCATCCTCGCATAATTCCGTTTAGAAGAGATCCATTCGTATTGAGCATAAAACCCTCCCTTGGAGCATGCCACCACACCCAATTCCCCTGCCCTCACCCCCCTCCCTGTAAAAGAGAACCAGGAGCCGAACTGAACCTTCTGATTGACGGTGCACCCATGCATCCCTTGCACAAACCAACCAGATCCAGAAGAGTGTTCCTCATCTTGAAATTGATGCTCATGATTGTGCATGGGGTGTTGTCGTGACGAGCCTCATTCATAGCCTTCCAAAGTGTCTAGCAACCAGCCAGAATAATTAGTACCTGGCCACACCATTCTGCCCCTTGAACACCTGGCCCCATGAGCCAAGTTGAAAGGGAGTCCTCCAGCACAACGTCACTATTCCCCTCTCCAAGTGGAAAACATGAAGAATTCCAAATCCATCGAGCCCAGTTGCTTCCCATAAACAGATGGCTAATCGATTCTTGTTGAGTATGGGAGAAGCACCAGCACCTTGAGGCCATACTAATGCCGAGAAATTTGACCCTATCATCTGTGGGAAGGGAATTCTGTCGCACACACCAAAGTAGGAGGTTAAATTTCACGGGAAAATCATTACACAACAACATTTCCCCCCATTGGTTGCTCCTTTTATTTGTCATCCTCACCCACCGATACTCCTTAGCAGAAAGCGCACATGAAGAAGAGGTCATCAAGATCAGATCATTCAACTCCTCACTGGCCACAATATCACTGAATTCCTCCTGCTGTTTCTCATCCAGAGTCGCCTGGAGAAAACTGGGATGCTGGATTGCCTCACAAATAGACATGGAAGGAGCTAGACAGCCTGAAAACCAGAGACCGCCAGCACCCCAGTCATGAAGCCAGAAATTCAGGTCGCCCCTGCCCACCATCCACTTCTAATGATGTCTCAGCGTATTGATGTGGGGATGGATCAGCTTCCATGACATGGAAGGATGATGTCGCTACAATCCCAAGTCCTGGCCGTATCTGCCTTGCATGGACCTGCCCCATAACGTGCGGCCCTCCAAAGCCCCCCATGCGAGTTTGGCAGGAAGCCCCTGCATCGTATCATGGATGCTCCTCAAGTTGATGCCACCATCCTGGATCGGCCTTGACAAGCACTGACGGGATTCCCAATGATACCTTCATTCCATTTTCCCATCCCAGATAAAATATATCATAATCCTTTCCAAATTGATGATAACGACTTTAGGTACCTTCAATGTAGAAAGAACATGCAAAGGAATGGAAACTAAGAAATTATTCACAAGTTTGTTGTGGCCTCCAAAAGAGAGAAGGTGATTATTATAGTTAAAGATCCTCCCTACGATCTTGCTAACTATTTTATCAAAATGATGGACTCTAGGTGAGTAAGGACTGATCGGAGCCCAAAGATACTCGATGGGAAATCGCCCTCTTCACATATTCAGACTAACATCCAGACTTCGTACCCTTCTCTCAGAGGTCATAGTGGCGGACAACTAAAGGCAATTTTCCGTGTTTAGCAACTGCCTGCTCCACTTACAATATTCCTCAAGATTACCACAAACACCATGCACTGATCTCCTACTACCATTGCAGAACAAAATAGAGTCGTCAGCAAACATCAAGTGCAAAAGACTCATAGAATTGTAGTGGTTCTTAAAAGGGGTGATTCTTCCTATTCAGATACCCCTATTGATAGAACAACTGAGAGCATTTTGCAAGATAATAAAAATGGTGGGAGAAAGTGGGTCAACTTTCCTAAGGCCCCGACACACCTTTAAGAATCCGAACGGTTTCCCCATGAAATAAGATGAGATCCAGGCTGAACTAAAGCAGCGAAATAGAAGATCCTTGGTCCAGTGAGATAACCCCATGAAATCCAAGACCCTGAGGGTGAATTCCCATTCCATATGATCATACGCCTTATTCATATCCAGCTTGAGAATCATGTTTCCCCCAAATGTTTTATGATTGATGTCACTAACCATTTCATGTGCAATGCCAATCGCCCCCTGAATGGACCGGCCTTTGATAAAGCCATGTTGTTCAGGGGTTAACCAAGAATCCATGTGCATCGCCAACCTCATATTGATGATACTTGTAAGGAATTTATAGGGAAAGTTTCACATATGAATGGGACGGTAATTGTCGATGCATTGGGGGTTACTTACTTTAGGTAGAAACACCAGCTTGGTGGCTCACGCAATCTGAGGTAGGTTCCCACCTCTGAAATAATCCTGAATTACATGCAACACATCTCCTTTAATAATGTCCCATATAGACCTGCAAAAGGATCCTGTAATTCCATTCAGGCTCGGGGAACTATCTTGGTCCATTAACAAAATTGCCTCATGGAATTATTGTTCATCCGGGCTCCTTCCCAAGCTCTCATCAGTTTCCCTGGAAACGCAAGTGGGAATACCCTCAAAGATCTCTACTTCCCCCCTTGTGTAGCCTGTATTAGAAAGAGAGTTCGGGCCTACAAGGATTTTTTTGACTCTATTACTAAGAATCACTCCTATTTCATCATGATAATTAGTGAAGGATCCATCCCCATTGCAAATATTCAGATTGTTTCCTCTTCTCCTTTCTTTGATACACGCATGGAAATACCTTGTATTCCAATCACCTTCATGGAGCCACCACACCCTCTCACTCTCTCTAGCCATCCTTTCAAGCCTCATGAGAATCTCAGATATGAAATCCTTCTTGAGTCGAAGATAATTAAATAGGCCTCCATCCCATCCATGTTCGAGACACATCTCCATTCGCTCCACCTCCCCACTAATCTCGTGAAGCTCCTGATAATGGCCATGAATAGTGATCCCCCATCTTTGATGTTGAAGCTTCAGCCATCTAAGATTTTTTTGGATAGTGATCCAAGGATTCACCTCATAAATGGGTGACCAAACCTCCTGAACCAGATCTAATAATCTTGGATCCTCTGCCCATGACTTCAAGAACTGAAACTAGGCCTCCCATGAAGGAGCATGCCCCATTCTGAGAAGCAGAGGTGAATGATCTGAGACCCATCGGATGAGATGTGACACATTGGTGTTAGGTAAAGTAGATATGGTTGCTTTATTCAACAAGAACCTGTCAAGCCGACACCAGGTTCGCCTTCCTACACATTGGTTGTTGCACCAAAAAAATCGGTTTCCTTCAAAACCCTCATCCTGGAGTCTGCTCCTAGCCCTAAACGACACAAAAGACTGAATGACACTTTTGGGGAAAGCACCCCCGCCCTACTTCTCCTCCAGATTGGATATAATATTGAAGTTTCCCCCAATGGCACATGTAGTGTTATCATTAATACTTCCCTCTAGATACCTCAAGGGATCTTCCATATCCATGGCATTGCACTTGGCCTAGATAAAAGGAACGTTGATTTCATGGGATCCTTCAAAGATCCTAGCAGCCAAAAATTGATCTGAAACACCAATCTTCTCTGCTTTGAACTGATCTTTCCAAAAGATCCAAATATGAGAGTTCGGTGGGTTTTCATGAATGAAACCCCATGTTCTAAGACATAGTGCATACTCCTCAATATTATTCTAAGCCCACATTGGTACATGAATCTCCAGCACAACCACCGAGTTGTTGGAAACTCATTAGCCAGAAAATCTGTCTTGCTCGGGCCCGAAGACCACGAGCATTCCAAATAAGGACCTTAAACATTAGAACGGGTTGGTCTGGTTTTAGCCCCAGACGAGTGACCCAACAAGATGGGACGGAGTGGAACACATTCCTGTGACTGGATCTTCTTCAACTGAAACCTGGTACACATCCCCGGGCTTTGATCCAGTGACCCTGAGGATGACCGTCTCACTCGGGGGAAGGGGGATGAACCTGCCAATTTCAGAGCACTAGGAGGATGTTCAGAAACAGAAGCTTGAGGGATCTCTCCCCATGCAACGGATAGACTGGGAAAAGCGACCTGAGAAGCAATCCCCCCCCCTGAGTCCTATTCCTTCGTCGGAGCCTCTAGGAATGATGCCTTATGCAAGACCTGGCATGGGGAAAGGTGAGCTAACGGAGTCCCGTAAGAAACATTACCTAGGAACTTTCTAGATGATCGAATAAAGTGCTTGAGCAAGATGCCTTCCCACAGACGGTTTGCAGCGAAAAACACTGTAAGAAAATCCAGCAAACAGTCCGGACCTAAGGCGCCAATCTGAGGACGGATCCATCTTGGGACAACAGTATGGGATTTGTTGAGAATGGTCAAAGGACCCATAGATGGAGGGCCCTACCCTCTCCACTCATCAAACTCCGAACCCTCCACAAGCGGCATCATAGTAACTCGCAAAGATCCACCTTCCACTGCCGCGAAAACAGACTCGCAGGACCTTTGACGAGGACGACTCCGAGGATCCGACTGATGCCTCCTACAAACCTGAAGAGAATGCCCTTGGAGGAGACAAGCTGAGCAGAACCTAGGGAACACCGGGTAGACAATACCTTAGGACCATTCAAAAGCACCCTAAACCTTTAGATATAACTTCTCTGGAATGGGCCAAGAGATATCAAGCTCAACACATAACCTAGCCAATGCAGCATACTCACCCTGCGAGGGAGATCATCCGAGCAGAGAAAACCTCTGAGTGAGTCCCCAATGGCCTTGAGAAATGTTTCGGACTGGAAAGGCAGGGGAAGGCCTGGAAAACTGATCCACACAGTAGCCTGAGGGCACTCCCTCCCTCTGTGAGCCTCCATGGATTATCTGGACAAACTAAAACGCCAATGATCCCAATAGCGTGGTGCCTTGCACCAGGCTAAGACGAAATCTGCTTTCGAGCCCAGACTAAGGTAGAAAGAGTTCCGATGCAGGTGGGAGATACGGGCCGACAAATGAATCCCCCAAGACTCCACGAATCTCCTGAAAACCGCTAGGGGTGGGAGAGTAGATCCAAAATGGTCCACAAGTGTCTATTTTAAGTCCTCCACAGCCATCGAGAAGTGTGGGGGCCACTCCCAATATGGGATGGTTTTTTACAGAGGAGGAATTCGTTGTTGTCGGCAGCAGCAGAAGTCTCCTTGGACGGCAACCAACTCAGGCGGCTGTGGATGTCCTCCATGGCGGGCAGCCGACGTAGTGGATGAGAATCGGATGGCTGGACCTTTTTCAAGGGCAGCTGAACCACCCCACCAACCGGAGAAGATATGTGTTTCCATCTGTCTATTTAAATGGGTTGTATTCCAATTGTTTGGAAGGGAATATGTGTGTGAGCTGTGTGTGTTGTGATCCTCCGACAAAAACCGGAGAGAAATGAAATAGTGAAGCAGCCTTATTCTCCCGTGTAGGTCATATGACTGAACCACGTTAAAAATCTTGTGTTCCTCCGTTTTTCCTGCTGTTCTGTGTGTTTGAGGTACCACGCACCTCCGCTGCACCCCAACAAGTGGTATCAAAGGCGAGGGGGAGTGAACGGAGTTGAACCGGCGAGGCGACGTCAAATTTCCCGGTGGCCGGAAAATTGAAAGTGGTCAGAAAATTTTTCCGAGGCCAGATCCGTGAAGAGGATGACGAGACGAGTCCAACGGTGCAAACGGCGTTCAAAACGGAGTTGAAACGAAGAAGATATGGCCGGTCAAAGTTCGGTCAAACCCGCGGGTGAACAGTAACCCCGTGCCGGAGAAGAAGTCACTGTTCACGCCACCGGCGACAATTCCGGCAATAGCTCCGGCGTGCCACGTCAGCGCCACATCAGCGCCACGTCAGCGAGTGATTTGGAGCGTTGAACGTGTTTTGACCATATCTCGGTCAATTGGTGTCCGATTTCGGCGATCCAGGAGTCGATTCCAACTATTTCGACCGTTCCGGACGCATACGTACGGTTAGTTTTTGAAAATTCGCACTCTTTCAGGTGGTGATTAAAGGGTGCGACATCGACGGTGGTGATCACGTTTTGCGACGACGACGATGGCTGGTGGCGGAGCACTACCAAAATTTGACATCGAGAAGTTCGATGGTCGAAACAATTTTGGATTGTGGCAGAGCACGGTGAAGGATCTTTTGGTGCAGCAGGGCCTGATCAGACCGTTGATCGGAGAAAAGCCCGAGACAACCAGTGCCAATGATTGGGAAGAGCTCGAGATGCGGGTCGTCAGCACAATTCGTCTGTGTTTGGCGAATGAGGTAAAGTACTCGGTGTTGGACGAGACATCACCGAAGGAGACCTGGAAGAAGTTGGAGCAGCGATATATGGCGAAGTCACTCACCAACAAGTTGTTCCTGAAGAAGAAACTGTACCAATTGCGCATGGACGAGGGAGCGAATTTGTTGGATCATACCAATGAATTCAACAAGATCCTGATGCAGTTATTGGGGCTCGGTGTGAAGGTTGAAGAGGAAGACAAAGCACTTTTGCTTTTGTCATCACTACCAAGCTCATTTGATGGGCTTGTGACTGCATTGCTCGTGGGGAAGGATACATTGAAGCTGGACGATGTGATGGCGTCACTTCAAGATTCGGAGGCATTCCGAAGACCTTCGACGCATTCAGGCGAGCAAATCATGGCGATGCGAGATGATCAGCGTGGGAGGAGCCGACATCGACAGTCAAGAGGTAAATAATGGCGGCCAAAATCCAGGGGACGTGATCCGAGCGAAATCACGTGTTTCTGGTGCGAGAAGAAGGGTCACTATAAAAGTGATTGTGGAGAGCGCAAACGGTACGTTGCTGGGAAGAAGAAAGTTGAAGAGGAGGATGTGAACATCACAGGATTATCAGCAGATGATGAAATCTGTGTGACAACGGGAAGCATGTACTCATATGAGAGAGTTGAACGGGGAGAAGTGCAATGTCATTACTGTAAAAGATTCGGGCACATGAAGCGGGAATGCCGATTTCTAAAGAGGAAGAACGAGCGGGCTCAAAATCCAAAAGAAGACGGATGGGTTCTGGATTCGGGGAGCTCGACACACATATGTACGACGAGAGGTACATTTGATACTTTTCAGCAGGTGCAGGACTCGGTGAGACTTGGTGATGGGTCAACATGCGAGGTTCGAGGAGTCGGGACAGTGAAATTGAAGACACCCGATGGAGGAATTCGTACACTGGCTGATGTGAAATTCGTTCCGAGGATGAGGCGGAACTTGATATCATTGAGTAGGCTCGATGCGAGAGGGTTCAAGATTTCCATAGCAGGTGGAGTTTTGGAAGTCTCACGTGGGGATGCAGTGAAGCTTACTGGGAAGGAGTCTCAAGGGTTGTATCATTTGATGGAGACCACAGTCAGCCCGAGATTGAGTGAAGATGATGTAAGTGCCGCGCCATCTGGCGTGAAGAAGCGTGTTCGATTTGCCGATGAAGTTTTCAACACCTGCAAGGAGAATGCAGGTCTGGTTTCTACCCCAAATTGATCGTGAGGGGGAGATTTGTGGGGGCCACTCCCAATATGGGATGGTTTTTTACAGGGGAGGAATTCGTTGTTGTCGGCAGCAGCAGAAGTCTCCTTGGACGGTAACCAACTCAGGTGGCTGTGGAAGTCCTCCATGGCGGGCAGCCGACATAGTGGATGAGAATCGGATGGCTGGACCTTTTTCAAGGGTAGCTGAACCACCCCACCAACCGGAGAAGATATGTGTTTCCATCTGTCTATTTAAATGGGTTGTATTCCAATTGTTTGGAAGAGAATATGTGTGTGAGTTGTGTGTGTTGTGATCCTCTGACGAAAACCGGAGAGAAATAAAATAGTGAAGCAGCCTTATTCTCCCGTGGATGTAGGTCATACGACCGAACCACGTTAAAAATCTTGTGTTCCTCCGTTTTTCCTCCTGTTCTGTGTGTTTGAGGTACCACGCACCTCCGCTGCGCCCCAACAAGAAGTCCGAGAAAGGAACATCCAATGAGACGAAGAACCCTCCTGGATCACCGCCGTAGACACTAGACAGGACACCGGAGAACACAGCCGCAAGTTCGGCGAGCCACATAATGCCTCTTTGAAGGAATGATGAGAACCCCAGGAAGAAGACTAAAACCAAGGAGAAGGCCCGATAGTCGGTGGCACTGGCTCTGGATCGAAGGTCGGGTGGGCTGGAGAAGATGCCGATAGGACGATCGAAGAGGAGCCTGCGGCTGACGAGGAGCCAACGGTCAGAAAATTTTGAAAATCCAAGGGCGCGTGCGGCACATTCATCACGAAAGATGCCATCCTCATAAACTATCTTGCATAACACACATGACAGATTTTTAATAAATAATAGTATATCATTAAAATAGTGTTATTTAAAATAAAAATATATAACATAGCCACTAAATTATTAGTAATGAATAAAATTATCTAATTTATGAAAATTTATGCTCTACACAAAAATATGATGACTTCCAAGGTTATAAATTAATTGGAAACCAAGATGAAAACAGATTTAATATAAACAAAAATGTTATTATTTTTTCACCATAGTGAAATTTTAACCTAATAAATTAAATTAATTACAATTATTGACATATATTAATGTAATGTATATTATATATATTCCATAAATTTTTTTTTCTATCTATCCAATATATTATATATACATAATATCATAACAAACACAATTTTATGCTTAGAAGAAAGTATTTTTTTTAATTGTTTTTATACCAAATATTAACCGAGAACACATTTTAAATAGAATTTTTGGAAAATTTATAGAGTTAATAAGAAACAATAAACTTTATATTTTGAATGTAAAAAAAAATTAGTTTAAGATTAATTTTTTTAGTTTTCTGTAAGGTTCTATTTTTTTAATGAATCGCTAAAAATACTATATTTTAATTCAAAATTGTTTTTTCATACAATTTTTTATAAGATTAAATTATTTTTTAAATTGGTTTAAAATTTTAATAATATAATATTTTTATCCATTAGTCCCATCTATGTCATTCTAAAAAATTTCACATTGAAATTGGATATAAAAATGTAGAAATTTTTTGATTTTTTTACTTTAAAAACCTGTAGTGTCGTCCCTTCAATAGGATTAAATATCAATTAATTTCTGAAACTATAGTGAATGGAATTAGGAAAAATTAATTCCATATTTGGAATCATAAGATTTTATAATTTCTAATCACATATAATTATTTTCCAACCAAAATTATTAGTGAAAGTAATTAAAATTAATTGCATCGGTTAAGGAAAAATTAAGCATAAGTAAGGACTGAACCATAAATTTAAGAACCAAAACGACCATTAAAATTTTCCATAACCAATTGGATAGAAATTATTAGTCCATTAACCTTCAATTATGATTTTTTATTTTTATGATTTTAGTTTGGTAAAAATGTGGGTATACCTAACTTGTTTTAAAAAATTCCAAGTGTGTCCTTTCCTTTTTCTATAAAAGACAACCACCTATCCCTCTTCTTCACACCTCTCAAACCAATTAGGTTTCTCCATTATCTAAAAACTAACCTTCCCAATATCCATACATTACTACTACAATCATCCCATGGGGAATAAATATATCCAGATAATTTTGTTGGTTCAAACCAAATGGAGTTACGTGATTAAGAGGTCATGTCTTCTCCCAAGATCCTTTATTTTATTATTTTTCTCCACCCCTCCACTCTATTTTTTCAAATATTTTAAAACAAAAAAAGGATCCTAAAAAATACTATATTATTATTCTAATGGTTTTACCTACACTTATACTCACCTACTTCTAATTGGTAACAAACATATTGTTTATGTGTAAAGCAAACAACCTCCCCACCAAATGACGATTATTCATTTTTCCTCTACCACCTATCATGGTGAAAATTATAATGGAAACTATATTTATATATGTCATATGTTATATTTAACACTTATTTAATAACATCTATTCCTTTTTACAACACATATCTTTTTTAATTTACATTTTTTGTTAATACGATAATTTCGTTTGAGGAACTGTGGACTTTCTCCCCCTCAACGCAATATGATTCATTCATACACCATGTTGAATGTAATAACAATAGTTTTAGTGGATATATATGATATATAAGATATAATAAATATACTTTAAAGTTATATATATATATATACATATAATTAAGTTCCATTACTATTTTTATCACAACAATTAAATGGAAATAGTGTTCATACGTACGTGTGGCTTACCATCTCCATGAAAGGTGTATTCCGTTTCATAATTACATATTTTAGGGATTATTATAATAAAAATATACTCAATATAAATTATATTTAAGTCAATTTTTAGATTCTTTAAATCATGATATAAGTATAAGTACTAAAGGTATAACAAATTAAGATAAATACAAAAAATAGAGAAGATATTACCCAAAGTGAAACCTTATCATAGAATTGTTAACAAACGAGTAATATAAAACTACAATAAAGCCATATATGGTATTATAATTAACAATATAGTTCTTTGATAGATTTATAAAAAATTTATATTTATTAAATAGTTTTTATTTAATTACTATGACGACAGTCAAGACACAAGGTAATGGGATTTAATCTCACATTTTATTTTTGTAAGATACATATTTTATTCACCAACCATTCTTTTTTGTGGTGTATATACTGACCATGAATGAATTATATGTATATTATAAATAAATTATGGGTATTTTCATAATGGTTTTATGAAATTTATTTCATGGGTTTTAATCTTCAACAGTTAGAATATTTCTAAGAATATTTTTGTCTCAATTAGCCTTCTTTAAGACTCCTGTTTTGTTATGCACCTAATTGTTTTGAGGTGTATATAAATTAATTTAATATGATACCTAAGGAATATCATATTTTCATGAAATTATAATCTAAATCTAATTTATTTTTCTTAAAATTAGGCTATGACCCCAAGTTACCAATAATAAAGAGTTTAAAAAAATCTCATCGCTTTTCAAGTTTGATTTTGTTTTATGCTTCCTATGATGAAATCTTATAACCCATCTCTCAAGAACATACATGAATCTTCCTATATTCAATTTATTTATGATAAATTCATGTATAGGATATATTTTCTCAAATCATGGGTATATGAGATAGTTAATAATGTGTTTTATAGAAATCATAACTTTTCTCCCCTTTCAAACATAAATCTATGTTTTATAAAAATGGTTTTCATGAATATTGTACCATTCTACTATAATCATTAAAATATATTTTTACACTTTTTTCTTTTACCAATATATTAAAAATAATATTATATTATATTTCCAAAAACTCATTTTCTAACATATTTATCAGGAAAATGGAATGTTCTTTTTACCTCATACAACATGTATGGATTTTCCGACCATTATTCCTTTAATGATTCCTTTTCATTTATAAAAGGTAAATTTTAATGTTTTTTTAAATATAATTATCAATTTTGTTTTTAATTTTTTCAAACAAAATCATGATTTATTCATAAATTTGTAGGTAAATGTTTTCTCAAAAATATTTTCAATGATTATTTATAATTTTTTGAAGTATTTTCAAAGAAATGGTTTTCATAAAAAATTCAATATTATTTTATATTCGTTCAAGTAAAATGTTTTCAAAATTTTTTTAGGAGTTATTTATATGTTTTCAAGGTATTTTCTATTTACATAATTTTCAAATATTTTATGTTTTAAAAATAATTTCTAAAAGAATAAAATATATTTTCTTCCGGAATCATTTTTTCCATATATATCTAAATTGTTTTTCAACTAAGATGAGATCCATTAATAAAACATATTTTCTTATTAAAAATGATCTAAATGTTTCATTCATATTTATTCTATGAATGGGGTTTGTTTAATATCATAGATTTTATGAAACCCATTTCTCATTCATGGGTTATATTTTTATGAATCACTTTTCTCTTTCATGGGTTATATGTATATGAAATATGTTCCTATTTCACAGGTTATGATTTTGATGCAATGATTATGTACCAAATATCTTTTTCTATAGGTTATGATGTGTATACATGTTTATGATACCCATTTCATTTCATGGGTTATGATATTATTTTTTATTATTTTGTGCCATATGTGTGTATTATTTTATTAGTATATGGGTAGGACCTAGGTCTCCCTAAAATGAATTGGGTAATGATGGATGAATTAAGACTACAAATTTCATGTGTGTACCTAATTACATTTTCAAAAAGTTATACATGGTCCTGGTTTTATGTCCATATGTTTATGTGTGAATATAAATATATGTTCACAATGTTATGACTGATCCTTTTTATTTTTTCACAATATTATGCATGGTCCTGGATTCATGTACATAATATTATGTGTCAACCTGATTACACGTTCACAATGTTATGCATAAACTAGATTACATGATTATAATGTTATGCATGGGTATTGTTTCATGGCCATAAGGTTGTGATCTGATTATATATTCATAATTTTATGCACATACTTGGTTGAATTACCAAAAGTTGATGTGGGGGCTTGATTTCATGTCCATTACTTAATGAGTGAACCTATTTCTACTTATACATGTTCACAAAATTTTAAAAAAAATTCATGCCCCAAATTCCAGGTCATATTTCTTTGTTATGATTTCATAACCTATGATATTAATTCACTTATGATCTATGTCTCACGAAATAAAAATATTTATCTTGATCTCTAATACACAAGGTATGATTTTTAAATGTTATGATCATATTCCATACACATTTGTTTAGGTTATTCTTGCACATTTCCTTTATTTACCCATGTAAGAACCTGGATCTTCGTTTCAGGTATGATTATACTTTTTTGATTGTTTTTGAGAAAAAGAGAAAATATGGAAATTTTCGAAGTACACGCCGTGTACATTGATGTAGCGCCAGGCCGTGTGCTGGCCATGTCCGGGCCATACAAACGGTGGGTAGGGGCGATGTCGAGGTCGCTTAAAGTGGTGTATGGAAAGGCCAAGTACACACCGTGTACTCTAGAAGTACACACCATTTAGTTTATTTTTTTCATTAAACGGACCGGGGTTACGCCTAATCGACGAAAACACCTTCTTCTCTAGGTTCCTCGACCGAGAGCGACCTGTACGGCCACGAACATCCGCAGAGCCCCTCAGCCTCCATCTATTTTCCGAATCGACCATCCTCGATTGTGTTCGACCTGTAGTGGTGAGATTTTACTTCTTCTTGAGATTCATTCCAGGATTCTCCCTCTTTCTCAAGATATCGTGGGTTGAACGTTTTGTGCATTATCATAGATCTACGCCGTTATAATGATAATCAAGCCTCGTGGTCAAAGTATATTGATCTCCTAGCATCAAGGTAAGTGGTTTGTGCCTTACCTTTAGAAGTCTTTGAGTTTTATGTGAAAATTCCACCAATTCCCGTGAACGGGGTATTGCGTGTTTACCATTTTCCCCTGTTGTTTTCTTGTCATTCTTGTATGCTTTTGTAAAGGTAATTTGATCATGTTGGTGGATAATTTTGTTTTGTATGTTTTTTCCATGCCTTGTTCTTGTTAAAACCTTTGGGTCTGGTTAGCCTTTGGCCATTATACCTGTTTTCCATGCCTTGTGACCGTAGGATGGAATGATATTCTTGACATTCTTGTTATGTTGTAGACTGATTATCCAAGTAGCTATATAGGTTTACTTTGGACTTATAGAATTATCATGTACTGGATGGCATGAGACCATGAGAACCTGGTGCTATAGACTATAAGGGATTGAGCAAGTGAGCTTCCCATAGAGTCTGGGATATTATAGACTACAGGAGGGTAGACCGAGTGTGCTTCCTCAGAAAGTCTTGGACATTATTGACTATAGGGGATATACCGAGTGAGATTCCCAGAGAGTCTTGGATATTATAGACTACAGGAGTGTAGAACAAGTGGGATTCCTCAGAGAGTCATTACTTTGTTCGAATCTCTTTAAAACCTTTCCAAGCTAGAGATGTAATTGACTGAGTGAGATTCCTTAGTGATTCTGTGATAGACCTGAGACTATAGGAGGAATTGACTGAGCGAGATTCCTAAGAGAGTTTCTAGACCATGGGGCTATAAGAGGGTTAGACAGCATGATCTTCCTTAGAGAGTCCTTGACTACCTTAAACTATAAGGGGAATTGAATGAGCGAGCTTCCCCAGAGAGTGTTATAATTTTTGTATGACCAAACCAGAGGGGTTAGGATGAGTGCACTACCCAGAGAGTTGTAGGTATTTTTCTTGGATTGGACCAAACAGGTTGGCTGCGAGTACTTCCCAGAGGGGTTCCTGTTGTTGTTAGCTGATTGCTTCTCTTCTGCTTATTGGTATGTGGATTGATTACTGTTGTATATCATCCTGCTACTGCATACTATTTACTGCTCGGTGTTTACTATTATTGTTTACTGCTTACTGTACTATTACCTTCCATATACTCACTGACTGTAAGGCATAGATATTAGGTTGGATGCCTACTGGGATTAGTCTCACATCCTGTTTGGGTCATGTTTTTGGGCCCAAACGGACTATGTTGTTGAAGGTATAGACAAAGGAAAGCACCCTTCGACTTATGGTACTTGATTTCTTTGGATCAGGAGAGCATAGGACTAAGCCGAGGTTTGCGATGTTGAGGAGTTGGTTATTTGTATTTGTTTTATACTTTGGTTTAGTATTGTATTTAGCATTGTGACATGTTTGGCTGTTTTCCTAGATATTTGTATCGTGCATCATTTCATATATACATATGTGCACCAATTGTTTATTGTTTTATTCTTCCACCATTTATTATGGTTGGATATTTACGTCTTCCACTATTATATGCTTGTTTACTTCCACTGTGTACTCTAACAATGAGGGTATAGTTTACCCACTATCAGACCCAAGGCCCTTGCTGCTATTCGGTATCCTCTGGCATTTGGGGAAATGCGCTTGAGGCCATGTGACCAACTGGGTACGAGGCTCCTCTGGGTGGCTTCCGGAACCGGGACGTTATAACCCTTTACTGAGCATCTGATCCCACCCCTTTCTTATGTTTTCTTCTCAAGGTTATGAAGAAAGGCATTAGGTTGATTTAATAATGGTTGATATCTTTATTTGAGACATTGAATATCATTCACGATGATTGAATATTTTGTTTCCATGTTTTCAAAGATACTAAATTATTAGGGTCCTCAAGCATGATTTTTTGTAATGTATAGAATATAAATCTAAAATTAAGTAATAATTGTGTATGTCAAGCCTTGGACACTATATTTGGTATAAAAGTAATGTTTTATTCAACAATTGGATACTAGGATGAGAAAACATTAGTGAGATACAAAGGTATATTCCTATGGATATATATGGGGATGTCTGTAAGGATAAGTATAAGGATGAGTTAGCATTTAAGAATAATTTCCTAGAATTTTGGTAAACACTAGAGCAAGTGGTTTCCAAGAAATACATCCGTACCAAGATACTACAAGTCAATGTGGCTCTGGAAAAGTTTTAACTATGTGTGACAAAGCCGACAATATTTTCTAGGCCTGACTCATGGAAATCGGGTACATGACAATATTCCTTATTGCACACCTCGTTTGACACTCTTTGGGTATATGCTTTGGGAATTCACAAACTATTCATTAAACATCATAAATGATTAAAATAGAATATGATTATGAATAACCTAAGATAAACCTAAGGTTTCATATATTAATTAAAGTTTAATGATGTAGACATAATATAAGTTACATTTCATGATTATGTGGTTCCTCATTGTGATAACTGTTTCTTACACTATGCGTTTGGTTTTAGTCAATAGCTAGAACTCAAAGGAACTGATGGAATTATGATATTGACAGACAATGAAACAAATTTCCCCCTAAATATCTGAATGATATGGGGGATGGAATATAAAAACTCAGTGTTATACTCCCATAAAATTCTCAAGAAATGATTGATTAGTTTCCAAATGAGAAAAAGAGGGAACAACATTCTGTTGATTCCTTTTTGAGAAAAAATCCACCTCTTTTATGGAGGTCATCTGATCCACTTTTTTCTGAACAATATATCAATACAACTGATAAGATATTACCCATTATCAAGTGTTTGGAAAATGAGAAATACATTATGGCTGTTTATCAGTTAGAAGTTAAGGATAAACCAGTGGTGGACTATTATTAATAATACTAAGAAACAATATTAAATTGAATCCATAGATTGTGTTGTGTTCAAGATCATATTATTGAAGAATAAAATTCCTTTTGTTCTTCATAGAAATATGAAAAATGATTTCTTTGTGATAAAGAAAGAGTATGATGAATTTGTTGGTACCTATGATGCTAATTTCACAAGACATGTTAGGTACACTTTTAGTGGAATAATCCAACCTGAAATTATAGTTGATAGGTTCTTTAGTGTCTTAAATCCAAGTCTCCGAATATAACTGGAAATAATATACATTAGTATCTATGAAGATATTGCACGATTTGAAACAAATGTTGAAATGGATGTTGGAGTTACATATCATACTCATGGTTTTATCAAGAAGAGGAATTTGGAGTTCCAATAGGAATCTAAAAACCATCAAGAGAAGAAAAAGTCTCAAACTCCAACCTACCAAAACTAGGGGAAATAGAATTTAGGAGAGTTATTCATAGGAATAAGAAGGTGTTTAAAGTGTGGGAATCCTAGAAACTAATAAAATGAATGTACAAGTTATGATAATTGAATTTAAATGAAATCAGTGGAGCGAAATATTAATAGATTGAACCACCCACATATTAGTGTTTCAAGTGCATGGTGTTTGGGCATTCTATAAACCAATGCACCAATCCAAGGGCTAATATGGATGATAAGACACAAAAAACACTAATTAACAAGTATAAAGGGAAGTCTTATCAAATCACATTAGATGATGTGGTTAATTACAGTTATGGGAAAAAATTTCTTTTCCCCCTTAGTTTAGAAGTTAATGTTTTAATTTCTATGAATAAAACCTATGGTAATCCTATTTTTTATCCTTTAGTGAGGTTTCCTAAGATTATATCCCTATATTTTTTTTTGGAATAATAAAATCAGATTTAAAGTTATATTGGTATAGGGATGAACCCAAGTATTCAATAAAATAATATTTTGTATCATATTAGAGTATATTCAAGGAAGAAAGGGTGAACTATATTTTGGAAGGCTTATAAGTTTAACCATTTATATAATTTTTAAGTCCATAATAAAATAATATTTTTGAGATTAATGTATTATCTCACCTATTAAGGACTTATTTCTATTTAATAACCTATTTTTTATGCTAACTGAAGATAGGTGGGTTGACTTATCATGGATCTCAGGATCTATTAGTGATTTGGGAATAAAAAAGGATTTCTCATTCATTTCATAGGGAAAGAGATGAAGTGGAAATATAACAATGCAAAACCAAATTTTGGGATTCTTCATAAGAAATAAAATAAAATCAAGTATTTATATTTCATTATATAAATGTTCATGAAAATGAATTACTCAATGATGGAATAATGATTAAAAAAATTGTGTTATCCAGAAATCTTGATTTTTGTTGAAATGATGGCCTTTTAAATCATCCCAAATTTATGAATTTGAGGCCCTAAACTTTTATTTGATCATTATTTTGTTTTTGATTTAGGAACTCAATCACATTGTATAAAAAATTATTATTTTCCTCCATGCCCAATATTCCCTACAACCTATGTTATCGAATAAGGAATCATATTTATATATTACTTTGGGAAACTGTTATACTTCCAACATTTCTTTTTACGAGAAGTTTTAGTATTCATTTTTACGATGTTGGTTTATATGAATGAAACATTAAAGTATTAATCCATTGATTAACCTGAATAATTTATAGGGGGAAATTTATTTTTGGGCGATAGAAAGTCACACTGCAATATTTTGTGAATTGTTTTAGAATTAATTTATTTTTTAATATTTTTCATTTCAGGCAACACTGAAAATTGTTTGTTTTATATTAAAGAACTGTGTTTAGCTGTCATTATACACAACACCAAGTCATTGTTTCCATAAATTCCACATAAATATTATCTTTCTCTAAACAGAACACTGAGTTTAGATTTTGTTACATGCAATAAGGACTTTCCTCAATGGCTTGCATAACACGTGCGACCGTTTTTTAATAAACAATAGTATATCATTAAAATTAAATTATTTAAAATAATAAGAAATAACTTAGCCATTAAATTAGTGTCTATGAATAGTATTAACGAATTTATCAAAATTCATGGTTTACACTAATATATTACAAATTCATAGGTAACCAATTAATTAGAAATGAATATGATAACCAATTGAATATAAAGAAAAATATATTTATTTTTATTGTCACAAAGCTGTTTTAACATAATAAATTAAATTAATAAAAATTAGTGATCAATATTAATGTAAAATATATATTATTTATATTTAATAAAATATTTTTTATATTCATCTAATATATTTTATAGACATAACGTAAGAGTAACTCCAATTTTATGCTTAAAAACCAATATTTCTTATAATAATATTTTTACCACCTTTTAATGGAGAAAAAATTTAAAATACAATTTATGGAACTGTTATATATTAAATATGTAAAATTAAACTAAATATTTAGAATAAAAACTTAAAAATTAGGCAAGGATAAATTTTTATTTTTTGTTTGTAAGGATTCATTTTTAATGTATAGTTAAAAATACTGGATTATAACATAAAACGACTTTTTCAAATAATTTATTTTTAAGGTTAATTTATGATTAAAAATTATTTAAAATATTATATATATAATATTTATGTAAAATAATACAATTTATGTAATTTTTTATAATTTCACATTAAAATTTGATATAAAAATTTCGCAATCTTATGGTCGTTTTTACTTTAAAAACATGTTGTGTCGTCTCGTCAATGGGATTAATTAAAAATTAAGTTATTCCACTCATGTGGTTTGAATTTAGAAATATTGACTCCATATTTGGAATCATAATAATTTATAATGTATAATAAGGTCAATTTGGATTTTTTACAAAAATGATTGTTGAAAATAATCAAAATTAATTAAATCGGTTAAGGTAAAATTAAGCTTAACTAAGGAATAAACGTTAAATTTTAGACCCAAAATAATCTAGAAATTTACAAGAACTCATTTTATGGACATTATTAGGCCACTCAGATTCAATTATTGATTTTTGTGGATTTGTATGACTATTTTTAGGTAAAAATGGGGGTAGGCCTATCTTGTTTTTTAAAATTCCAAATGTGCCAGTTCCCTTATCTATAAAAAGTCACCACCTATCCCTCTTCTTCACACCTCTGAATCCATACAGTTCTAGAAAATATCTACCCAATACATTTAAATAATCACAAAATTACTCCAATAATCATCCCCTTGGGTATAATGTTATCCAATGAATCCTTTTGGAACAAACCAAAAGGTGTTTCCTAGTTAAGAGGTAACGTCTTCTCCCTTGATCTTTTATTTTTATTTTAATTCTCTACCCCCCATAAATCCTTATTATATTATTTTATAAAAAAAAATTGTCCTAAATATACTTGGATGTTCTTATGTTATGTTTTTGACCTATAGTTACACACACCTCTATCTAATGGGTAACAGACATATTGTTTATGTGTACCGTGAACTACCACCCCACTAAAGCATGATTGATAATTTTTCATTTAAAACCCCTCATAGTGGAAATTTTTCATAATGTTTATATATATTTCATTTGTTATATTTATTATGTTTTATGGATTCTATATTCCATTTTATAACACACATATTTTTATATTCCAAATTTTGTTAATACAATAATTTCATTTGAAGACGTGTGGACTACCTCTCCCTCAACGTGATTTCATTCATTCATACACTACATGGACTGTATTAAATATTTTTTAGTGAGTTTATATGATATATATGATTTTTTAAATATAAATTAACAATATATATATAGATATATGCCTTTTAATTTCTTTTTTTCAACACGATAATAAAATGGAAATAACATTCCAGCGTACGTATGACTTACTGTATCCTAGTACAATGTATTCCACTTCATACTTATATATTCTATTTATTATTATTATAAAAATATTCAAAATATAAATTATATTTAAATCATGTTTTAAATTCTAGAAATCGTAATATTAGTATCAAGACCACATATTTAACAAATTAAGACATATAGTAAAAACCAAGTTGATATTTCGTGAAGTGAAACCTTAACATAGAATTGTTCACAGTGGGTAATATAAACTTGTAATAAAATTATATATAGTATTAGAAGTAATAATATGGTTATGTTAAATATTTATAATAAATTTATATTTATTATGAAAGTGTTTTGAACAATTACAAACAAGGTCAAGACACAAGTTTAGTGGATTTCATCTCAATTTTATTTTTCTGAGATATATATATCATTCACCACCAATTCCTTTTGTGTGGTTCATGTACTAACCACGAATGTAATCTATATATATTGTACTTAATTGTTTGGTTTTTAACATATTTATTTTATGATCATTATTTCATAGAGTATAAGTATCAAATGTTACCAAATAGGTAAAAATAGTTTTGTCTCAATTTTCCTTTTTCAGACAAATGTTTTGTGAAGAACCAAAATTATTTTTAAAGGGTATATAAATAAATATTATGTGATATATCAATGATATAAATATTTTTATGATATTTTAATATTCATTTTATTTAATTCTATTTCTTGGAGAGTATGATTCTATGTTATAAAGTGATAAGTGTTTAATGTAACAATATATTTCCTCTTCAATATTGTTTATGATTATGATTACTTTTATATATTATTATAACCCATATATCAATAAAATTCATTAATTATATTATAATATATTTATTAATGATATATTCATTTATTCGTTCCATTTTTCTACTCTTTGGTTCTTAATATAGTTAAGAAAGTGTTTTTACGAAAGCTCGACTTTACCCTCTATTCGGAAGGAAATCTATGTTTTCTAAAAAGTGTTTCCAAGAATATTGTACCATAATCATATAATATTTGAATGATATTTTTACCCTTTTTTATTTTTAACAAACTCTTCAATGGAATATTTTTGTCTCTTTCCAAATAGTGCATTTTCTTAACCTTCTTATTGTGCAAAAGGAATGTACTTTTAATGAGTTATATTTTTATGAAACCCATTTTTCTTTCATGGGTTATATGTTTTTGAAATCGTTTTCTCTTTCATGGGTTATGATTTTGATGAAATTATTATGAAACATGTATCTTTTTCTACAGGATATGATATGTTTACATATTTATGATACCCATTTCATTGAATTGGTTATGATATTCTTGTTTATGATTTTTTAGAACATGTATTTATCATTTTATAATGATATTGGTGGGAACTATATCTCACTCCATTGCACTTGGTAATGATGGTTGAATCATTAGTATAAATTTTATGCATGAACCTGATTACATTTTCACAATTTTATGCATGGACAAGGTTTCATGTGTATAATATTATGGGAAAACCTGATTACATGTTCACAATTTTATGAGTAAACCTTATTATGGGTTAACAATATTATACATGGACCTAGTTGTGTATCCATAAGTTTATTCATGAACCAAATTATGTGTTTATAATGTCATGTGTGAACCTTAATACATGTTCAAAAAGTTATGCATGTGCCAATATTGATGTCCACAAGGTTATGGGTGAACCTGATTATACATTCACAATGGTATGAATGGAGTGGGATTTATTTCCATAAGATGATGCAAGGACATGATTTCTTTTCCTTTACTTAATTAGTGAACTCGTTTCTACCTATACATGTTCACAAAAATATAAACCAATGTTCTTGACCCAAATTCCATGTCTTATTTTGTTCTTATTCTTTCATAAATTATGATATTAAATGTATTATGATCTATTTCTAATGAACTACAACCATTATTGTGATCTCTAATATGCAGGGTATGAACATTAAATGTTATGGTCATGTTCCATACCCTTTTACTCACACTATGCTTAATCATTTCCTTTATTTTCCATTTTCTGAGCATCTAGGATCACCCCTTTCTTAGGATTCCATCCCCGAGTTCTGAAGAATTGTTTTAGGTAGATATACAAAAAATGGAGATTACTATGGGAGATGTTGTAGATCTTTATCTATGATAAACGACATTGTTTCCATGATTCTAGGGACACTAATCTATTACAGTCCTCAATCATGTTTTTATGTAGTGTATATAATATTAATCTAAAATAATGTAATATCTAGGTATATTAAGACTCGGTCACAATAGTTGGTATCATAAGAATGTTTTAGTCAACCTTTGGAAACTAGGATGAAAAAACTTTAGTGATATATCTAGATATATTATGATATAAATGTCTAAGGATGTCTCTAATGATATGTATAATGATGAGTTATTGTTTTGGAAAAAAATTCTGGAAATTTGGTAAAGGATAGAATGATTGGTTTCTTAGAAATACATCCATGTTTTGATACTATAAGTGAATGCGGCTCTGGAACAAATGTACATAAGGGTAAAAACACCTACAAAATTCTCTGGGCCTAATTCTGGGTAATATGATACGTGATAACAAGCCTTATTTCACACCATGTTTGACAATCTTAGGGGATATGATTTGGGAATTCACAACCTCATCATGAACTATCATGAATTATTCAAATAGAATTTGGCTTTGAATAAGCTCAGATAAACCTACGGTGTCATAGATTACAGATGTTTTTGTACTGTAGACATACAATAAGTGAAATTTCTGGGTTATGTGGTTCCTCATTATGATAACTATTTCTTAATCTATAATTTTTGTTTTACTCAATGGATGGGACCCAATGGAATCATGTTAATGGTAATTTTGATGTAAAATGAAATGAATTTCCTCTGGAATATTAGAATTCTATGGGGAATAGAATACAAAATATTTTTTTTATACTCTCATTGCATTATCAAATTTTGAATCATGATGAGTTTCCAAAAGAGAAATGGAAGGAACAATGTTCTATTGACTCCTTTATGAGGCATCATCCACATTATTCCATTTGGTCTTCTGATCCACATGATATTGAACACTAGATTAGTACCACTGAAATGATCTTCATTATTCACATGTGTTCATATCATGATAAAATAAGATTGGTTCTTTATCTCTAATAAGTTGTGTTAGATCAGTGGTGGAATCTAATATATAATACTAGAGTGTAAGTTGAAATTGAATCTATGTATTGGGATGAGATCAACAAATTATTCTTCAATATGTACTTTACTAGTGTCCTTTGAATGAATATGAAAAAGGAGTTCCTTGAATTGAAGAAAAATAATAATGAATTTGTCAGTACTTATAAGGATAATTTGACTATACTTGTGAGGTATACTTTTCGTATTATAATCCATCCCAACCATAATGTTGATAGATTATTCATTGGCTTAAAGAAAATTTTCATAATGGTGATGTCGATAAGATACATTAGTATCTATAATGAGATTTTCCATTTTAATATAAAATTTTAAATGGAGGTTCAAGTTACAAATAAATATCATGTTTTTAACAAGAAGAGGAATATGGTGTTTGAAAAGGAATATAAAATACATGGACAGATGAAATAGTTTTTTACTCATAATTTCTAAAAATTTGGTAAAAAGAATATAGGGGAGTTCCTGAAATGAATAAGAACCTATTTCATGTGTGAGAATCTTGGCCACTATGAAAAATAATATAGAAGTTATTAGAAGAAAAAAATTAATGAAATAATTTGGGGGGAATCTCAATAAACTGAACCACCCACAGTTCAATTTTAGAAGTGCATGGAGTTTTTCCATTATGTAAATCAATGACCCAATACCAAGGCTAACATGGAGGATAAAACACAACAACCTATAAAGAAAAAAGAAAAATGGAAGGCTTATTCAATCACAATGGAGAAGATTTTAGTGAATATTAGGTGAAAACATATCCTTTCCCACCTTATTTTGGAATTTCAGGTTTTCCTTGAACAATCCGTATGATAATCTTGATTTTTAATCTTTTAGTGAGGTTTCATGATATTATTTCTCTCGATATGAATTTTGGAATAATAAAATTTCATTCAATTTTCTATTAATACAAGGATGTACCCATGTATAATATATTTTTTTGGCATTATATAAGATCATATTTAAGGAAGAAAGGGTTAATTATATTTTGGATGGGTTATAATGTTAACCATTTATGGAAATTTCATGTCGATATTCAAAGAATGTTTTTGAGATTAATGTATTAACATACCACTTTAAGAATTATTTTTATTGAATAGCCTATTGGTGTTGATGTTAACTGAAGATTGGTGGGTTGACATATCATGGATCTCAAGACCTTTTTGTAATTCAGGAATAAAAAAATTAATTCTCTTTCATTTCACAGGGTAAGAGATGAAGTGAAAATCTCTCAAGTACTAAACCAATGCTGGTATTTTTCATAGAAGATAGAATAATATCAATTATATTTATTATATTCTTGTCTAATAAAAATAATTACTCAATGAAGGGATAATGATTATTTTTTCCCTAATAGAATTGTTTTAGTTGAACTGGTGGACTTATAAATCATCATAGAATAATGACTTTGAGGAACTCAAAATTCTCTTTAATCATTCTATTTTTTTGTGATTAATGACTGAAATCAGTCCCTAAAAATATTTACACTTTTCTTCCATGTCCAATCTTTTCATCTGACCTATGTTCTCCTATGAGGAAACATAGTTATATTTTCCTTTGGGTAACTGATATAGTTCCATCATTCCTTTTTAAGGGATTTTTTAGTATTCATTTTTACAATGTGTGCATATATGAGTTAAACTTTAAATTATCAATCCATTGACATCCCATAATAATTTCAAGTGAGAAATTATTTTTAACAGTGGTATAAAGTAACACCCTGAAATTTTGTGAATTATTTTTTCGAATTAATTTAATCTTTTTGATATTTTTTCATTTCAGACGATGCTAAAAATAGTTTATTTCATATTAAAGTACTATGTTTGGATTTCATTATACAAAACACGAAGTAAATTTTTCACTAAACAAAACATAAATTTTATCATGATCTATATGGATCACCGAGGTTCACTTGTCTTACACATACCAATGAATTTCCTCGATGGCTTGCATAACATGCATTACCGATTTTTACTAAACAATAAAATATCAATAAATTTTTTTTATTTAAAATAATAATATATAACCTAGCCGTTAATATATCAGTTATGAATTGTATTAACTAATTTATAAAAATTTATGGTTTACGCAAATATATGATAAATTCATAGGTTCCAAACTAATTACAAATGAATATGATAACTGATTTAATATAAAAGTAAATATTATTATTTTTATGGTCATAAATTTATTTTAACCTAATAAGTTATATTAATTTAAATTAGTGAGTATTATAAATTTAATATATATGTTATATATTCAATAATTTATTTTTATATTCATCAAATATATTAGATATAGATAAGATAATATCATACCAACTATTATGCTAAAACCCTATATTTTTAATAAAGGTAATTTAACTTCTTTTTAATGGTGAACTGATTTCAAATTCATTTTTTCAAGAATTAATAGATTTATAATGTCAAAATATATATCACATTTTTCCGGAAACATAAAAATTAGGCTTGAATATTTTTTTTGGTATTTCTCTATAAAGTATCCTTTTTTAATGTATAGTTAAAAATACTAGATTTTTATTCAAAACTACTTTTTCATCTAATTTATTTCTAAGGTAAAATTATATTATAAATTGGTTTATAATTTTAATTAGACAATAATTTTATATATTAATCATATTTAGGTCATTGGAATGAGTTTGACTTTTAAATTGGTTATAAAAACTTAGAAAACTTTTGATCATTTTTTAATTTAAAAATCCATAGTCTTGCCACATTAGCATGATTAATATTAAATTAATTTATACCACTATTGTTTTTGGAATTTGTAAAAATATATTCCACACATAGAATCATAATAATTTATAATTTCTAATAAGGTAAAATTGGTTTTCCACCAAAATTATTAGTGAAAATAAAAAAAATTAATTATATCATTTATGGTAAAATTAAGCTTAACTAAGGAATAATCATAATATTTTAAATCCCAAAAAAACAATGAAACTTTTCCCAAAACCATTTTATGGACTTTATTAGGCCATTAAGCTTCCATTATTGAGTTTTTTGGTTTTTTATGACAATTTTAAGTAAAAACGTGGATACACCTAACTTGTTTTCAAAACCACTATGTTTGTCATTCCCCTTCCCTATAAAAGGTCACAACCTATCCCTCTTATCCAAACCTCTAAAACAACTTAGGTCTGGAAATTATCATCACAATACACTTCACAACATCCCTCCCTTCCTCCTGGAACCATCCCCTTGGGGAGGAATCTTTCCACTGATTCCATTTATAACAAAAAAATGAGTTACCCGGTTAAGTGGTAAAGTCTTCTACAAAGATCCATTCTTTTATTTTCATTCTACACCCATTCACTACTACTGTTAGATTATTGTATAATAAAAATTATCCTAATTATAATAGGATGTTATTATTATTATTTTTTAACCAACACTTACTCACACCTCCATCTAATGGGTAATGAACATACATTGTATGTGTACAGCGAATTACCGCCTCACTAAATGATGACTGTTCATTTTCCATTTTCCACCTCTCATTGTGGAAATTATGATAGACACTATATTTATATGTGTAATATATTATATTTATTATATATTTAAGAATATTTATTCATTTTTATAACTCATATATATTTACTTTCCATTTTGGGCTAATACGATAATTTCATTTGAAGAAATGGGGACTATCGCCCCCTCAATGTGATATGATTCCTTCATACACAAAATGGAATATTTTAAAAATGTTTTTAGTGAATATATATGATATATTAAATATAATTTATTAATCATATATATATATTTATTTATTTTAATTTCCTCTTCTCAACATTATAATTAAATGGAAATAACCTTCATGCATACATGTGAATTATCATCTCCAAGAACAATGTATTTTTTTCATATATATTTATTATATGGATTATTATAATAAAACTATATAGAATATGAATTATATTTAAATAATTATTTACATTCTATAAATAATTCTATACGTATAAGGACCAATGCTAAAACAAATTAAGAAATATAGGAAAAAGGTGGACATTACCCGAAGGGAAACCTTAACCTAGAATAATTAAAAAATAGGTAATATAAATCCATAATATAACCCTATATAGAATTATAAGTATTAATACGGTTATTTTATATATTTATAATAAATTTATTTATATTATACAGGTAGTTATAATGAGTACGAGGAGATTGAAGGCACAAGTTAAGGGGATTTCATCTAACTTTTTATTATCATGATATACACGTTTTATTCACCACACATTCATTTTATGTGGAATATGTACTTAACATGTATGTATTAAATTTAAATTACAAAGAAAAATTATCGGTATTCACATATTGATTTTATATTCTTTCTTTTATGGGGTTTAATTTTCAATAATTACTAAATCGGTAAAAATAGTTTTTCTCGATTTTCCATTTTGAGACTCTTGTTTTATTGTGAACCAAAATTATTATTGAGGTGTATACACATCCATTATATATAATATATCATAGATATAAATATTTTCATGATATTATAAGATTCATTTAATTTCCTTTTCTTTCATAGAGAGTATGATCCCATGTTACCAAGTGATAAGAATTTAATGAAACAATCTCATCGCATTCCAAGATTGTTTATGTTTATACACCCTTTTATGAAATCTTATAACCCATCTCTCAAGAAAATTATTGAATTTTATTAAAATATATTTACTCAATATATATTCATGTATGGGTTCCATATTTTTTACTCCTCGATACATAATATAATTAAGAAAGTGTTACCTAGAAAGCCCAACTTTACCCTCTCTTCAAAAGGAAATATATGTTGTTAAAATGAGTTTCGAAAAATATTGTACCATTATCCTATAATAATTGAAAAATATTTTTTCCATTTTTGGATTTTACCAATCTCTTCAATGAAATATTATTTTCACATTCTGAATAATTAATTTTTCAAACCTTCTTTCAATGCAAAAGGAATGTCCTTTTTACCTCATATAACATGTATGAATTTAAACACCATCATTCTTTTGAAGCTTCCTCTGCATTTTTTAAAGGTTAATTTTTAAGAAAAATACTTTTTAAAATTAATTTTCCATGTAAAATGTTCTAAATTTTATTTTCAAGCTTCTTTTATAAGTTTTCAAGGAAAATTGTTTTCAAAATCATTTCAAGCCTTATTTATAATTTTTTAATGTATTTTAGATGAAATGGATTTCATGAAAAATTAATTTTTTTTCATATGTTTTCAAGTAAAATGTTTTCAAAATTAACTCATTTATTATTTATGTGTTACCATAGTATTTTTTAATTAAATTATTTTCAAATGGTTCTATGTTTTAAAATTATTTTTTCCAAGATGAATGTTTATTTTTCTCTAGATTTGTTTTGAAATATATATCACGATTATTTTCCATCTAAGATGACATTAGTTGATATTAATAAATTCCTTCTAGAAATGGATCTAAAGGTTCCACTCAAATTCTTGCTATGAATGTTTTATGCTTAATTTCATATTCTTTATAAAACATGTTTCTCTTTTGAAGATTATATATTCATGGAACATGATTATCTTTCATGGGTTATATGTTTATGAAATCTATTTCTCTTTCATGGGTTATGATTTTGATAAAATGATTATGAAAATTATATGTTTTTTCATATGTTATGATATGATTACATTTTTAGGATACCCATTTCATTATATGGGTTATCATAATATTATTTAGGATTTTTTTGGCACATATATGTATTATTTATTTATGAGATGGGTGGGACCTATATCTCCCTCTAATGAATTGGATAACAATGGATGGACCATGATTATAAATGTTTTGGATGAACTAAATTGTATGTTAAAATTATTATGAATTGACAGAGTTTCATGTCTATAATCTTATGTGTATACATGATTACAAGTCCACAGTTTTATGAGTGAAACTTATTATGTGTTCAAAATATTATGCGTGGAATTGGTTTCATGTCTATATGTTTATGTGTGAACCAGATTATAGGTTCAAAATGCTATGCATGAACCTAATTTCAAGTTTACACTATTATTCATGGACCTAGTTTCTTGTCCATAAGGTCATTCATGAACCTGATTACATGTTCACAATGTCATTTATCAACCTATTTTCATTCCTATAAGTTGATGTGGGGGGAATGATTTCATGTCCTTAACTTAATTAGTGAACTTGTTTCAACTTATACACATTCAAAAATTTATAAAAAATGTACATTCCATAAATTCCACAAACTATTTATATCATATTATTTCATAAATTATGCTCTTAATTATATTATGATCAATGTATCATGAACTTTCAATATTTATTATGATCTATAATATGAATGGTATATTCTCAAAATGTTATGATCAAGTTTCATACCCTTTTGATCATGTTATGCTTTGGTATTTCCATTATTTACCCTTTATTGAGAATTTGATCTCACACTATTTTAATGTTTCCATCCCCATGTTCTGAAGAAATTGATTATTTAGATGTAATAAAGGCAAAGATCTTTATGGGATATGTTGAATATCTTTCACCAGGATAGAAGATTGTGTTTCTATGTTTCTAAAGCCTCTAAACTATTATGGTCCTCGGGCATGTATTTTTGTAATTTAATAAATATTCATCTAAAATGTTGTAATATCCATGTATGTCAATCTTAGGTTTCTATATCAAGTTATTTTAATTATAATATTAGATATTCAATTCATATATAAAAAGGAATTATGGTATTCAAAATTGATAAGAGTTTTTTTCATTCCTATTTAAACATCTATATTTCATATTATTACTTAACATTACATATCCCTCCTTTGTTTTTTTAAATTAAAAATGGCAAGAAATTTGAGTTACATAAGTTTTTTTTATAATGGGGGAATGTTTGGGATGAGTTATTGTTATTGAGTATGATTTTTTTTACTAAGTCTATCTATTTCTTAAGAAGGTGATTGACATTTATTGGATGTTATAAAAATTGGACGATTTATCGAACATTTCAAGGATTTTTATTTTAATTTATTTTTTCAAACATATAATTTCATTTTTGTATTATAATAGTTAAAAAGGGGGTTGTTTTGTTAAATGACCAATTTCATACACTTTTTTTTAAATCAGAATACTATTTATTGAATTTTAACTTACTTATTATTGTTTGTTTATTATTGTGTTGTGAAATTTCTAAATCATAATTATTTAAATTCTAGTTAATTGTAAAATATATTTAATTGTATGATAATTTGAATCCTCTATATTTTTTATGAAGTGGAAGTAAATTTATTTCATCAAAATACATTAATGATTATAATATTATTATAACAGAACCAGTATTTTTTGAGATATTATTATTTCATTTAGTGAGATAGATTCTTATAAATATTATGGAGGAGTTCAAGAAAAAATGTATGTGATATAGCTATTAAAATTCTCTAAAATCTAATAATATATTGAGTTTTTCATCAAAATGATAATTTTAGTTCTTGGGAATGATATATTTTATTTTCTTTTTTGAGAAGAGTTTAACTGTGGGAGGAATTATTTTAAAATTTATTTTTTATTTGTAATTATTATACTTGTTATCTTAAATGAAAATTATATTCCAGGTATGTAATAATTTACATATGAATTATTATGTCACATAATGTCTATTTTCGGACTTTCTTCAATAATATTGATCAGTGAGGAGCTCAGGGATAGAGTGGCCTGATGTCAATTGATTTTTAAAGATGAACTCGGTAGAAAACATGTACCTATTAATATATTGAGTAAAAAAAATTTATGGGTGCATGTATACCTTGGATTTATTTAACAAACCTCTTAATAGTTTGGTATAAAATTTTAGAGATTCCTTTATAGTAATAGTTTGTAATGTAATATTATTTCAAGGAGTATTTGGATTTTTTATCAAATACTCCATGTTTTTTTCATAATTATCATATTTTTAATTTATTATTGTATTTCTTGATTATTAATAATATTTTACATCTAACTAATGATTGATTGGTTTGTATTTTTGATTTTTATAAAATAATCAATTGTTTTTTCAGATATTAATTGACTTCCCCTCTTGATGTTTACATATGTTTTCTTAATATAAATTTAGAACATTCACTGACAATATAGTTATATTTGATCAGGGAATATGACTATATAATACAATCCATTGTAGGGGAAGAAAATAAATTTTTTTTATGCTCTTGGTATACAGTATCACACTACCTTATCCAATAGATGTATTTAATGTTTCCTAATCTTCATGGATATGCAAATAAAGAACATGGAAATCATAAGGGATGGGATGGATCACTATCATAAATTAATTATTTCAAGATTATTTATTCATGTGTAGATCTATTTGGAATAGAAATATGTTATTTTGATGCATGATTATGTAGGAAATATTAATAATTCAACCATTAAAAAGATCTATTTAGAAGTTTTAGAATATGAATATGTGTCCCATCCATGCTTGGATTTAATAAGGAGTTGTAAAAACAATGCACAAATATCATGATTCATTAGTTATCTAAGAATTTAAAAAAATATAGATAGATAAAAGATAATTTATAGTAAAGTAACATAAAGATAATGTTCGTCAACTATACATTACATTTTTTTGATTTCCAATATGTTAAGTGAAAATGTTGAATTTATAAGAGGGGGATTAACCATTTCCCATACCTTTATGAAAATTTTAGAATATTACTATGGATTTTTTTTAAGTATTAATGTGATCTTTAAAGATAAAAATGTCATTTGGGGTGTGGTCAATAATCACATAAATTTATATCATATTTTTACTTTTAATTAATCACTCGACAATGATTCCAGGATATATAAAAAATAAGTTATAAGGTTTCAGGGTGTATCAATTATAACTGTATCTAATTTAGATCCATGGATAACCTGAGTGTACTGGATAAGTATTTAATAAAAATTGAATAGAAAAATTAACATTAATAGTAATTATCATATTCAAATTGATAGTAAATTTTAATGTACCATTCATATTCTAGAAGACATACTAAGATCTTGATTAATGGAATTCAAATAAGGCTAGTTTCAATATCATTTGTGGATCAAGTTCCAATAAAGAAGTTGTTTCTATTAAGTTATTAAAATGGAACTAGATAAGGCACTATATGTGGAGATATTAAAAGCACTAACATGTTATGATGAATTCATAGAGAGTAATATATTCTTATTTTATCCTTCTATATAAATTGATGAGAATATCCGATCCATTTTATGTTATATTAATGTAACACATTGTTTATAAAAGAGCTATACTGATAATAAATGGTGATATTTTGAGTAAGATGTTGAGAAAAAATATTCCATTGAATATCACAATTGAATAGGATCATGGGATTTATGAATAATGGAATGTTAATACTTAAATAAAATTGTCCCTTTAATATTTTTGATCGTGTGTAGATCCAAACTTTTGGATTCTCACTTCCACCAAACCTTACAAAAGTGAACAACGTGTTAGATGTATCATATATGAATAATTATATAAAATATATATCACATGTACTAAAAATTTAATTTTTATAATTATAATATTATCTCTCTTATTTGGAATGTTTTATGGAGATAATGGATCCTACAGATAAAATATAATGAAAGAATATCACTCACCTTGTCAATATTTTTTGGGGAAATCATATGTTTGAGGAAGTAACATGGTAACATAAATATAAAATGAATTAAAATCACCCATAAATATTTTAATCAGTGTAATTTGATTTTTATAGAGTAATTTATTATTAGAGGATCTGATGCCCAATATACCATTATGAATTTTCCCCCAAAAATATCCATCTCTTTCATGGTCAAATAACTTTTTCCACACATAATGCAGATATAAAATTCATTTTTTAGATAAGGTATAATATTAAAGCAATATTGAAGGATATTATTATAATTAAAAAAATCAATAAGATAATTTAAAAAACTATTAATAAATATTAAATATTTGTAATTAAAAATATTAAAATAATGAAATATTAGACAGCACAGTATTCCTTGAAAATCAAACAACTATGTATGATTACAGAAATAATAAACATATTAAAAAGTTGGTAGAAATTTATGGAATAAAATAATTTATTATTATGATTATTGTATATAGTTATTGTATGGTATCTGGGAATATATTCTCAATGGGAATAATAATTGTGTCTATATCATTTTTTTGTATAAATATTTATTGGGTTAATTTGATCTAAGGGATAATGTATTCAATATTCAAGAGTGTTGGATAATAAAATAATGAAATAAAAATATGTGATTGTTATAATGTCATTATTTATATTATGAGTAGAGATAAATTTATATATCATTGTATAATTTATGATGAAAGGCTGAAACAAAAGAATCAAGTATGTGAAACCTTTTATGTAAGGCACATTTACTTGATATTCTGAAATATGTGGTATTACATCATTTACCCTTATCCAAGACCAAAATCAACTTCAATAATTATAGTAGAATTTTAATTTTCTATAGTATAAGGTTATGGTAACATTGATCACTACAAGATACATTCTATCTGGATGACCACCTTAAGCAACAATTTTTTTTATTTCACCCTCAGATTTATAATGATTTCTTGAGGAGTTGTGTAAGAAGATGTTATGATGTTATCAATGTATAATTATTATATGTTATATAGTTATTTTTAAATATTTTTTATCAAAATAATTATTATGAAAAAAATATTCATAATAAACCATAATAATAAAATAATTTTTTTTCATGTATGGTGAATGAATTTTTAAAATCCAAAGAATAATTAATGACCTTTTATAAATAAAAATATTATTATTCATTATGAAAGAAATAGTTTTTATTAAAAAATTATTTTTTTCATTATATTTTTTTAAATGATAAATTTATAATATTTAGAGTATCTTTGGTTATAAAACGGTATCATAATTGGAATTAGGATAGAAAAATTAGGTAAATGGTTCAACATCAATTTTGAGTGAAAAATAAATTTCATGATGAATAGTGAAATACATCTATAAACCCTAAATGAGGTAAATATCATACATGGTTAAAATAGTGTATTAAATAAAAAAATAAAAACATAATAATTTTTTTAATAATAGAACAAATTAGTTTTCCCAATTTTGGCACCAATTTCCTCTAAAACTAATATAATATATCCATTATGGAATGAGTATTTCTATAAAAGACACTTAATATTATCTATAAATTGGACCGTACTAGAATAATTCCAAATCCACATATAAAATGTTGATTCCTCCTTAAATTATTCCCAAATTATCACTCCTTAAATAAAAAATTTTGTTTTGTGGCCTATATTTACAAAATGGAGTCTAAAATCTTTAATCATAAAGAAGTTCCTTAAGAGAATATCTTGTTCTTCAAAGTAAGAATCATATTCTTCCTAATCTATTTCTATTATATTACATTACCCACCCATTATATTAGTTATTATACAGTTTAACTAAATATTAATTATTCAACAAAAATTCTTAAATATTGGTCTAAAATTGAAATTCTGCATGATTTCATACAATTTTTCTTTACATCACATTAATGTTTTGGTCAATTCAATAAACTGCATTAATTTTATCATATTTTATAGTTAATTATAATAATTAATATATAAAATAATGTAAAATAAAATTTTTACTTGATATATAATATTATTTTATATTATTTTTAGGCTACGGTATTGAAAATACCGAAATAAATATTATTTATCAATTAACTCTTAATGTCTGATAAATTTATCTTTAAAAAATGAGTTAATTATTATAACATGATAATTTAATTTTAAACATCTATATAATAAACATTATAATTTCTCAGTAATTATTAAATTATTGTTATAGTACCTTGAAAATTCCCTAAATGATGAACTGAGTAACAAGAAATAGTGATCAAGATTAGTGTATCTAAATAAGTATGAAATGATTGGAAACAAAAAATAATGAAGATAGATATAAAATATGAATGATTCATAAATAGGTAGTAAATGAAAATTTTAATATTATTAAATTAAATAAAATAATAATTCTCCCAAATAAATAATTTATATACTTTTTTATACATGGAGCAAGGGCATGTTTGAGAAATTCAAAAGTTCAGTTAATGGGAACTTCTCTTTACTAATATTTTCAGGTATATATTTCTATTCTATATCAATGTTCTTTATGCTTAATATATACCTAATATCTTGGATATATCCAAATTTATTCCCTTTTTTATATAGATATTTCATGTCCCTTTCAATTGATTGTGTCATACTAATAAATTTAGAAAGGGAATCATTTTTAGTCTTCTTTTATGTTTCTCAATTATTCTCTTTCTCTTACATTTTTATAATACATTTATTATGTAGATTACTATATAAGTTATTATTATTTAATTTTATTTAAATAAATTTCATTTAGTTCATATATCCTTTTGAAACTATTCATTTATAATTTTGTTGTTTATAAAAACATTATAATGTAATGGATATTCCATTTAATTTTACATATAAATTATTCATTTACTCTAAAGATTTTCTAGTTCTCTCATTAGTATTTAATGTTACACCCTTTTAATATCCCTTATGATATATATTCTCTCTTTCTATAAGTATATTAATTAATTGTATCATCTACATTATTTCATTTTATTATTTTAAAATATTTCGAAAATTGTATGTAACACATTTTATTTTCATAGGTTAATCATTCTATGAATTTTGATAGACATGTAATTTTCATTCTTTATGTGTCCCAAATATGTATATATATACAATTATATAACTAATATCCCAGAATTATATATGCCTCTAGTGAATTGGTTATAGAATTACTATTTTATCCTAAGGTCTCATAATATACCCAAAGATGTGTTAAATTAAAGTGTTCATAAAAATATTATTATCTCAAAATAAAAGGGATATGGTCCTCAGGATTCCAAATAAACTATAAATCTATCATATTGATCAAATGAATAAAAATAAATATGATAAATTAATGACCATAGAAACCATTATTTTACATGGTTCACCCGCACATCCCTGAAGTACCTATCAATGACGTGTTGACATAAAAAATAATCATTACTTGACTGGTTTGTGATTTAAATATGAAATTAAATATCACCACTCTTTCAATTTACATTACCTCTTCCTATTTTCCACTAACTTCTTTCGAATAGGGTAACCCTATGATATATATTACACACATAAGTTTATCTCCTAATAATAATGATATATGAAATAAAACTAAACATAAAAGGTGTTCTCCTAGATGAACTAATATTACAGAAATGATATTAAGAAGTATTTATAGTGATGCGTCACATCCTAGATTTATATTAAATGGAATTTAAAATGGCCATAAATCACTCTTAAATTCCTTATAATCAATGATTTCCTAGGTTGTTCTTTTCTTTAAACATATTATTCATTTAACTGTATTTTCTTTTATTATTACACAAAAGAATATTTCTATCCCAAAATGATGAATTTGTAATTATAATTTAAATTAAAAATATACCAACTTCCAAGAACCATATATTTCTAAAGGAGTCATTCCATAGACTGATTTCAAGTAAATCTTTACCAGTAATGAATACTTAAAAATTTTAGGTTGTTCCAAAAACCCCATGACCTTTTCCCAATGATAATCCATTAATTGTATTTGAAAACCTATATTTTTGAAATATTCCAGAAATGGTGACTTTGACTGTGGAAAAACTAGTTGGTTTCTCCATTAGTTATATCAATGTATCATATTCGTTGAGGTTTGATTTGAATCATCTGTAGAGACCGGGATTTTCAATTTTGTTTTTTTAATTATATGTAATTATTAAGAGTCTTAAAAAATTGACGGCATGTGATTCCGAGACCCGGTGTGCCCAGAATGAATTTCAGAACTTTTTTTAAGGTACATTTATTAAACGTGTGGGTGTAATTTTTGATTATTTGAACTCGTGATTGGATTAAAAATAAAAGGGCAACTTTGAATCCGAAGCGCAAAGATTCACCTAAGGGAGGCTTCACATCAACCGCAGTAGGTCGTGTGAAAACGTTAAATTTTTCAGACTTTTGAAATATTAATAAAATAACATATTATTTTATTTTATTTATTTTATTTTTCTCCAGCGGATGAGTGGTTGTGGTGGGACAAATGAAACATATTTCCATTAAATGTATTAAATCCCCATTATTCTTGTAACTACGCCATTAGAATTAAAAAGGTTACTTAATTAAATGAACCCCATTAATTCCACATACGTTACTCACCCTACCCCTCTCCTATTTTCATGGATCTCTGGGTGGAGTGTTTTCCTGGCTTCACCATTTGACGAAACTCTAGTAGAGTACCACAACACCAACTACTTGGAAGCCGAAACTGGTTTTCGTTAGCGGTGACTAACATCGCTGAATAACGAACCAATGACAATGACTAATGGGGGGTTTCTTCGATCATTGTCAGTGAATGTATCTTCCTGGTAGGGGGTTTATTTTGATGTTTTCTTTGATGAATTATATCCTCTATTTCTTTCTATCACATTAACGCGGAGTGCACGGGACAAACAAATATGGCACATACCCTCCGTCACTTAACTCATGCTCCTTTCTTTGTGGAATGTTTACTCAGATTGAAGGAAACACGAAATAGCATGTCACACTATGATAGTGGCAGAACAAGAGAGACATAGGGACAAAAGACACCAAGAACGAACATTAGAGCACGTCTGGTGAATTGGGGAAGAAACAGCCGGTGCACTATGTCGGTGGTGGTCAGTCGTGGATAGAGGAGACCCACAGAAAATAGCCCCTGGTGGTGGAAGACGACACGTGATAGAACACCATGGTGGCCAAAGGCAGTTAGGTCGAGCTTACCGTGTGAGACATGGGCGGCGCCCACAGGCACCTCCAACAAAAGCCTCCATGGCCCGCACTACGCCACATTGGCGAAAACCGGTCCGCTGAACGGCCAAACATTAAATGTAGTGGGGAATCACCCCACCAGCTAGAGAATGACCCCGTAAGTGTTGGTATAGAAGAATGCAACAGTCTTCCTTCGAGAAAACAGAGCCGATGTAGGCGGGGCCGGACCAGCGGCCCTACGGGCCGAGTCGGACTCGTGGCCCAGCGGGCCAGTGTGGGTGGGGTGAGCCCCACCCGGCGGGTGGGGTCATCCACAGCACGGTCCTACTCATCAGACTCGGCTGACCCCGATATGCTAGACCCAGTGAACTGGGCCGACCGTTAATGGGCAGGACCTGGGTGGGGTCAGATAGACCCCTAGACCCGTAATGTTAGGCAGGTCTAACAGAGTCAGACCGGACCGATACCCAACTGGCCCCCAAGTAAATAAATGCCCATAACCAACAAACATGGTGTCAATTTGACATTCCATCAGTGGCGTTCATATCCCTTCTGAGAAGCGTCCCCTTTCGCATATTCCTGCGGGCCCGACCGAGCTGCGCTAGGCTGAGGTATGATCACCCCACCCCCCTCCCCCCCCGTTCACAAAAAGAGATGTAACTAATATACCATAAGATCTATTGACGTGTTGTTTATGGAATAAGGATCCTAGTGACAAGGTAGTAATTTTGAAACACTCCATGAGTGTTTAGGAGAAATTTGGAGTACGACGAGGTTGGATCGACTAAAAATTCAACCAAGCCCTCGACACTAAAATGCCAATAACTTATAGACAGTGCATCCGGTTGACGCGCCGTCTTTTTCATTAGGAACCTTATGACGTGATAGATCATAGGGTTACTTCATTTTTGGGACTACGTGCTGGTTTAAATATGACTGATGGATCAAGGAGCGGTTCTCCAAAAATCAAGTGTGCTATGAGCGGGAATCCAGTAGAGGGAAGTGTGGTAGAGGTTGGAGACAGATCATGCTGAGGTTAGTACCAAGAGATCTTGTCTGGGTTAGCACCTAGTGATCCTATGTGGATAATCACCTAGAAATCCTATGTGGATCTGCACTAAAATATTCTTTGTGGATCAGCACCTATAAACCCTGTGTGGGTCAGCAACCTAGAAACCCTGTTTAGATTAGTAGTACGCATCCCGAAGAGGACCAACATTAGAGTGACCCATCGTGGATCAGCGAAATACCAATCATGTGAAGGTTAGATACTATGTGAGTCTTGCGGGGGTTAGTGCTTATTCATATAGGGTGGATCGGATCCTATGTGGGTAATTGGGGGTTATTTGTAAAGACTCTTAAATTTCAACGAATATTTTTTCTTAAATACTTTGGAATTTTACGAGTCTGTGGATTCAGACAGAACATGATTCTGAGGCCCGGTTTTCCCAGAATCAGTTTCCAAAGTTTAGCTTTGGTATGTTTAGTAAATGAACTAGTGGGTTTTTTCTATCTTTTGAACCAGTTATCAGAAATGAAATCTGAGGGCACCGATGAAATCGCAGTGCCAGCAATTTCTTAGGAATACTTTTACCATAGAGGCATTTGCACGGGAGAAGAAGTTAATTTTTTGTGGATTAAATGAGAAGTGAATAAAATTGTGGTACAATTTTATTTTTATATCGAATGTGGTTTTATCCTACATGGGGGAGTTAGGGTGGGACCCACTAGCATCCTACCTACCTATGTGAGGATAAATGTGACGTGGGTCCCACATGATCCCCAACCCTTCACATTCTCTAAAACTCCTTAAAAACCCTCTTACTATTGTGAAACCTTTCAACCTTCTCTCTCTCTCTCCCTCATAACTATTGCCAACACACTTTAAAAAATTAATTGAACCACTTCAATTAATTAATTAAGTGTTTCGAAATTTAATTTTTTGAAATGGATGGTGTTATTAAATAAAATAAGGAGAAGCCTTATTTTATTTTTTTGGTTGTCTTGTTGTGTTGAGATTATGGGGGAGAGAGATCTTGTTTTTCGAAGAACGCATCATCTCCTTTGTTGATAAACGCCAACTCTCTGATGAAGAGCATCGACTCGGCGACCTCGGATTCACCATACTCTTCCTCCCCCGGGACAAGGGAGGAGACACTAATGCAGTAACTCTCCAACAATGGCATGCCTTGTTTTCTTCTCTCCGTGATAAAAAGGGGAGACACTGCTTCCTCCTTAGATGCTCTCCGTCAATGTCTATGCACCTCGCGATGCCGTAAAGCATGATGCCCGACGTTTGATATATTCTATTGAGGTAGGGGTGTGTTTGAATTGAGTAATGATTGGTTTTACTTCCATGTTGTTGTTCCTCTTAAACCGCATGTTATCGGACTAATGCGGAAGGGACCAGACCAAACTAACATGGTCCAATTCCTTCGCCGTTCTTGTGAATATGTGGAGTTCTTCAGCCGTTCTTGTACGGTGAATCAAGCTATGTTTTCGGATCCAATCAGAGGCCCGAAAACATCGTAAATAGTATCAGAGCATTGGGGTGACCTAGAAGCAGAAGTTTGATAGAAATCGGATCATAGAAAATAAGAACGGACACCTCGGGAGGTGTGCTGGCTAGAGGCGTCGTTTCTAGAAAATTCCAGAAAACATGGTGTTTCCTCCAAGAGCACATGCCGTATAGTACAAGTGAATTGTGTCTTCCGTTTTGGACATTAGAAAATTAGTACATGGCATGTGACTCTAGACACACGGTGTCTACTCTTTACACTTTTTGTGAGAGGTTACTTCGATGGACACGGCGTGTATTCAGGGAAAATACACAGACACAGATAGAAATACACGGCCATGTAACATGGAGTGTATTATCTTTATAGAAAGGCATAATCAGCTTTGCGAGGCTCGGTGTGTAATCTGGGAGATACAAGGACATGGTCAGAACCACACGGCCAAGAGGCACGACGTGTACTACCTTCACCATGGCAGAAGCAGCTTCTTGAGGATTCAGTGTGTATTCCGGGAATACATGTACACTGGGTAGAATACACGTGAATGTACTCCACCACACGGCCAGGCAAGGCCAGCGCACGTGGAACTGACCCTAGAGGTTTGGACATCACGTGTAACCATACCACACACCATGTACTTACTTATCTACACGACCAGCCCTATAATACAGGCCGTTTCACAAGGGCAGTACCCGGAGTCTGATGACACGACATGTATCACTTAACTACATGTCGTGGACTTTAGGGAAATGGCTTGGTCATCTTGTTCTCCATGAGTTGGGCACTTTTTGCTTAGTTTTTCCACTATTAAGAGGAAAAAAACTACGGGATATATCAACTCTGGACTTCGTGATAGTTGATGAATCCATCTTTGACTCGAGGAGAGAACCCTCCGGAAATCGAGCTAGCTGTGTGCGGGAACCCTAGAGCTGGCTATGACTGCGACGACTACTATACTGGGGTCCTCTGTGGGTTCGACAACGATGGTGACTATACTTGGATCCTACGTGGGTTCGGTAGTGAGGACGATTGTACTTGGATCCTACGTGGGTTCGACAGCGAAGGTTACTGTACTTGGATCCTATGTTGGTATGGTAGTGATGACTTCTATAATTGGATCCTATGTGGTTTCGGTAGAGGAGATGATTCAGAGTCTATATCTAATCATCTTCACCCCTCTTCAAAAGTAGTATACCTGTGTGATCTGAGTCTTGAATTTCAGTCATTATCATCGATGTGATTTACTTGCTTTCCTTTGTGGATTGGGTTGTGCTTTCCTATGTGAACTGGGTTGAACTTGGGCTCGTGAGTTAGAGCCGAACTAAAATTGATGACTTAGGTATATGTATGGGAATATACCTATGTAAAGTTGGTTGATAATTTGGGTTTGTGTATTTACTTTATGGTTTATCCTTTGTGGATTCTGGGAGACCTTCGGGGGTCTCAGGGTCCCTATTGAGTATTGTATACTCACCCCTGCAGGGGCTATTCCCGCACTATGTTGTGTTGGATGCAGACGAAAAATAGCACTGATCGAGGTGGAGTCTTGTGGAGCAGGATGGTACCCAGAGGTGGACCACTTAGATTGACATACTCAGAGCGGACAGCCGGACCCGAGGAGATGAGGAGATCATTTGTACCCTCCCTTCAGGTGGGATATCTGGAGGATGACTCAGTGGTTGCTGGTTTACTTTACTACAGTTGTTCTTTATTTTCCATTATACTGTACTTTCAGTTGGGTTTGTATTCTGGCCGATTTACATTCTAGAACTTACTTTTGTTCTCAGTTTACTTAGTGTTTACTTCATCTTGCATACTCTGTTGTGTTTATTTACTTATATAAAGGCAATGCCTTCCCTTTTATCAGGATCTACGCCTTTGGTTCTAGTCGCCAGCAACTGGCCTATGGAAGGCGGGCTTGGGGTAGTCACGGCATGGGCCCCGAAGATGGGTCATGAAAAATTGGTATCAGAGGAGTCGGTTCTACCACAGAACTCAGGACATTGATAATTTCTTCTATGAAGAAATAATGTTAAGAGTATTGAGTGTGATTTTCAGTCCAGGGATTCCAATGTTGGTGCGGCGGCCGACGTATCCATACACCAGGACCATGACTTCTGATTTCCAACTCAGTGCTCGAAAACACAGATTTCATGTGTGTTTCAAAAAGTTTCTTTGTGATTACATAGATTTAGCTCACCAGGTATACTGTATTAACCATGGAGAACCTGTTACTTTTCAGGATGGACCCATGAAGGCAGCCAGCTAGGGTTCCAAGCTTTATGTGAGATGGAAGCCCACCGAGCGATGAGGCCTCTGTGCAGGGCCCCATTACAGTGGAAGCACCAGCGGTACCTCTACCTGATGGGCCACTGATACCACCAACCCTAGAAGTGGAGAGTGAACGCCACCTGAGTGCACTGCACGAGCTTCAGCGACAGAGGCCACCCAGGTTTCACAAAGAGATAGACCCTCAAGCAGCCAATGATTGGCTGGAGGCTATCATACGAGTCTTCAGATTAGTAGGGACACCAGCTGACCTTATGGTGATCCTTGCAGCGAGTCTCCTGCACACAATAGTAGGTAGATGGTGTAGCCTGATTCTACATATTCACAATGAGGCATCTCTACTTTGGACGGACTTCGAGAGCCTCTTCTGCTCGGATTTCGTTCCAGCCACCCTCCGTGCGGTACGCATCCATGAGTTACTACAGCTGTGGAAGGGCAACATGACAGTAGCCCAGTACTCGGTGAGGTTTACCAACCTCTCTCACTACTCCACGAACATGGTACAAGAACCATTCTTCCCGGCCCAGACCTTCGAGCAGGGACTGAGGCATGAGATCAGGGCTTCGATGATCTCCCTCAGCGTTCCGATGCAGGTAGGAGTAATGGAGCGAGCCCTTCTTGTGGGGATCTTCCTTGCTGAGCCTACGCCAACATCGAGTCCTACTGCAGGGCAACAGATAGCAGAGTCTTCTACAGTTGGCAGTAGTCATATGTCCCAGAGGTCCAAGCGGACCAGGCCATCAGGTGGGAAACCTCAGGATAATGGATTGGAGGTGCAGGGCACATGCAGTAGAGCTAGTCATACAAGAGGCAGGCAATGCTATGCATGGGGAGGGTAGGGCCACATGGCTCGTGACTGCCCGACCCGCCATGCAGAGGAGAATAAAACGGTTGAGGGACCACCCAGGTAGAGGAATAGGTTCAACCGTGGCGGTCCGCAGGGAGATGGCAGATGAGGTAGAGGAGTTGGCTGAGAAGCAGGTGGTGGACGACGCTTCGAGGCTCTACAACCACCACCACCAGGAGGACCACCCCGACCACAGGGAGATGGAAGACAGGGGAAGGCTCAGCTCCAGGCAGTCAAGGCCTATGACCACGGTGCACCTGATATGATTCGAGGTACTATCTATGTCTTCTACCCACTTGCTGCTGTTCTTATAGACACAGGAGTGAGTCATTCGTTCATTGCCGCTACCCATGTTCGGATCTCGGAGATTCCGACAGAGTTGTTGGCTCGATCCTTATGGATATAAACTCCTACGGGAGATGACTTGATGATTACGAACCAGTGACAGCTGTGTGAGATTACTCTAGGAGGTGAGAGCTTCGGCTGGATCTTCTTGTAGTGGCGTCGAGACCTTACGACATCATCTTGGACCTGCATTGGTTATCTACAGTCCATGCTCAGATCGACTGTATTAGGAGAAAAGTGTGGTGTGTCCGCATAGATGGGAGCAGGTTCACCTTCACCGGTGAGAAGGGAACCTTGGCAGCACATGATGGACTTACGAAGAGGAGAGGGCAGCTGATCACACCTCAGTTGGCCAGTCTCATCCTCAGAGCAGTTGATGTACAGTGTCCATGTTTTCCTATTGTGGTGGATCAGTATGCGGAATTTTTCCCTGACGACATTCCAGGACTACCTCATCGCAGAGATGTAGACTTCTACATTGACTTGTACCTCGGGACAACCCCGATTTCTCATCCAGAATAATGTATGGATCCCGCCGAGCTTCGGGAGCTGTAGGTACAGCTGGAGGACTTGCAGGGAAAGGGATTCATCCAACCCAGTCTTTCACCCTGGGATTCTCCAATTTTATTCACCAAGAAGGCGGATGGGAGCTTACAACTATGTGTCGACTACCATCACCTGAATCCGGTGATCGTAAAGAACAAGTATCAACTTCAGAGGATTGAAGACCTCTTTGAACAGCTCATGGTAGCACGATGGTTCTCGAAGATAGACATCAGGTCAGGCTATCATCAGCTCAGAGTTTTAGACGAGGATGTGTAGAAGACGGCCTTTAGGTGTCGGTATGGCCACTATGATTTCTTGGTTATGCCTTTAGGCATAACCAACACACCAGAAGTGTTCATGAGTATCATGAACAAGATCTTCCAGCCTTACCTCGATCGTTTTTTCATAGTCTTCATCGACAAAATACTTATTTACTCGACTACTAAAGAGGAGCATGCCAACCACTTGCAGGTTGTACTGGACAAACTCTGAGAGGACCAGCTTTATGGTAAGCTCTTGATGTGTCAGTTCTGGATTCGAGATGTACACTTCTTGGGGCACATCATATCTAAGGTGGGAGTTGCGGTGGATCCGGTGAAGATCGAGGCAGTACTAGCTTGGGAGCCAGCCAAAATCGTTATAGAGATGCGAAGTTTCCTATGTCTGGATGGGTACTATCAGAGATTTGTTCCAGACTTCTCCAGAGATGCAGCACCGCTTTCATCTTTGAAAAAGAAGGGAAAACCCTTCGTGTGGACATATAGATGTCAGCAGAGCTTCTAGGAGCTGAGGTAGAGATTGACCAGTGCACCCATCTTCAGGCTACCGGAGGAGGGCATAGGGTACGTAGTTTACTGAGATGCATCAGGGACCAGAATTGGGTGTGTAATGATGCATGATCAGGCATTTATCTCTTAGGGTTCACGACAGTTGAGGAAGCACGAGCTGAACTACGCTACCCATGAACTGGAGTTATCAGCAGTGGTCTTCGCCTTGAAGATGTGGCAGCACTATCTTAAGGGCGAGCACTTTACAGTATACTCTGACCACTAGAGCCTCAGGTATATCTTCTCACAGAAGGTCCTAAACCTGATATAGCGGCGATGGCTTGAGTTCCTCCAGGACTATGTCTTTGAGATAGTCTATACTCCTAAGAAGGGGAACATAGTAGCTGATGATCTCAGCAGAAGATCAGGCATTCAGCTACTTGGAGAGGTAATGGAGTAGCTAGCCGCGTTGGAGATATCTTTCATGGATAGAGATGGAGCAGACTTTCTACAGTTGCTCACATTCACTCCTCCACTACTTCAGCGGGTCAAAGAGACATAGCGTGGTGACGTTGACTGTGAGACGCGACATGCACAGATATCCACATGACAGGAACCTGATGCATTTTCTGTATAAAAAGAGCACGTCATCCACTTCAGGGGACATACCATGGTACCAGTTGCATTATAGGAGGAGGTTCTGAGGGAGTTTTACAATTCCCCTTTCATAGTACATCTAGGAGTAGCAAAGATGTACCAGGATCTGAGATGATAGCACTGGTGGTCGAGTATGAAGAAGGTTCTGGCAGAGTTCGTTTCACGATGCCTCACCTGCCAGCAGGTGAAGGTGGAGCACCAAGTACCAGCAGGTTTGGTACAACCCCTAGAGGTCCCGGAGTGGAAGTGGTACGAGATATCCATGGATTTCATTACGGGACTTCCACGTACTTCCATAGGACACGACTCCATCTGGTTGATTGTCAACCGACTCACCACGTCGGCCCACTTCCAACCTATTAGAGAGAAGGGCTCAGTGGAGATCTTGGGACACCTCTACATTTTGGAGATCGTATGGCTTCATGATGTTCCATCATCTATCGTCTCCGATATGGATGCTCGCATTACTTCCCGGCTTTGGAAGGGGTTGCAGGAGGCATTTGGGATGCAGCTATGCCTGAGCACTGCCTTTCATCCTCAGACGGATGGCCATATTGAGAGGACCATTCAGACACTCGAGGACATGCTCCGTCCATGTTTCCTCAACGTGGGTCGCAGCTGCGAGGGCCACTGACCCTTGGTGGAGTTTGCGTACAACAACAGATAACACTCCACCATCGGGATGACACCATACGGGGCACTATACGACTGAACTTGTAGATCACCTCTGTGCTGGACTGACCCTAGGGAGTCAGCACTTGTAGGACCAAAGATGGTCCAGGCTATGATTGAGAAGGTAGAGATCATCCATGAGCGGATGAAGACTGCACAGAGCAAACAAAAGTCCTTTGCAGATAAGAGACGGAGACCACTGGAGTTCGAGGATGGCGACCACGTTTTCTTACAGGTCTCACCTCAACGTGGATTGTGGAGATTTGGCAGGGACAAAAAGTTATCTCCATGCTTCATCGGACCATTACAGGTCCTCAGTAGGGTAGGCAAGGTGTCTTATCGCCTGTCCCTTCCACCTCAGTTGCACCGGGTGCTTGACGTCTTCCACGTATCTCAGCTGAGGAGATACATGCACGACCCGACGCATATCATTGATCACATGGAGATGGACATCGATGACAAGGCTACATTCACAGAGGTTACGGTGGAGATCAAGTATTGACAGGAGTGGGTCCTACGTGAACAGTCTATTCCTATGGTGCATATTCGTTGGAATCACAAGAATCTACAGGAGAGCACAGGGGAGCGGGAGACTCAGATGCGTGCACAGTACCCTCATTTGTTTCCATAGTTTATGATGTAGCTCTACGGCGATGTGAAGCCATGAGGTGGGAGTAATGTAAAGACACAGAAATTTCTAGGAATCTTTTTTCTTAAATATTTTGGAATTTTATGAGTATGTGGCTTCTGACGGGACATGATTCCGAGGCCCGGTGTGCCTGTAATCAATTTTCAATGTTTAGCTTGGGTACGTTCAGTAAAAAAACGAGCATGTTTTTTCTATCTTCTAAACCAGTTCTCGGAATTGAAATCTGAGGGCACCGATGAACTCGCAGCGCCGGTAATTTATTAGGAGGACTTTTACCATATATGCATTTGCACGGGAGAAGAAGTTAAATTTTTGTGGATTAAATGAGAAGTGAATAAAATTGTGGTACAATTTTATTTTTATATCTAAGGTGGTTTTATCCAACATGGGGGAGTTAGGGAAGGACCCAATCACATCCTAACTGCCCATGTGAGTATAAATGTGAGGTGGGGCCTACAGGATCCCCAACCCTTCATATTCTCTAAAACTTCTTAAACCCCTTCTTAATATTGTGAAAACATTCCACCTTCTCTCTCTCTCCCTCATAACTCTTGCCAACACAATTTAAACAATTAATTGAACCACTTCAATTAATTAATTAAGTGTTTTGAAATTTAAATTTTTAAATGGATGGAATGATTAAATAAAATAAAGAGAAGCCTTATTTTATTTTTTGGTTGGCTTGTTGTGTTGAGATTTTGGGGGAGAGAATTCTTGTTTTTCGAAGAATGCTTCATATCCTTTGTTGAAGAACGCCAACTCTCTGATGAAGAGCATTGACTCGGAGACCTCGGATTCATCATCCTCTTCTTCCTCCGTGACAAGGGAGGAGACACCGATGCGGGAACTCGCCAACGATGTCATGCTTTGTTTTAATCTCTCCATGATAAAAAAGGGAGACGCCACTTCCTCCTCGGACGCTCTCCGTCGACGTCTACGCACCTCGCGATGCCTTCAAGCTCGACACCCGATGTTTAATATCTTTTTTTGAGGTAGGGTGTGTTTGGATTGAGTAATGATTGGTTTTCCTTCCATGTTGTTGTTCCTCGTAAACCAATTTTTATCAGACTAATGTAGAAAGGACCAGACCAAACTGACACAGTCCGATTCCTCTACCGTTCTTGTGAATTTGTGGAGTTCTTCAGCCATTATTGAGCGGTGAATGAAGCTATGTTTTCAGATCCAATCGGAGGCCCGAAAACATCATAAATGACCTCAGAGCGTCGGGGCGACCTAGAAGCAGATGTTTCATAGAAATCGGATCATCGGAATGATGAACGGACACCTCGGGAGGCGTGCTAGCCAGAGGCATTGTTTCTGGAAAATTCCAAAACACACGGCGTGTACTCCAGGAGCACATGCCGTGTAAAACAAGCATACTGTGGCTTCCGTTTCGGACGTTAGAATATTAGTACATGACGTGTGACTCTAGACACACGGTGTGTACTCTCCACACTGTTTGTCATAGGAGACTTTGATGGACATGGCGTGTATTATGGGAAAATACACAGACACTGACAGAAATACACGGCCCAATAACATGGCTTGTATTCTATTCATTGAAAGGCAGAAGCAGCTTCGCAAGGCTCGGCGTGTAATCTGGGAGATACATGGACACAGGTAAAACCACACGGCCAAGAGGCATGGAGTGTACTACCTTCACCATGGTAGAAGCGGCTTCATGAGGACTTGGCGTGTATTCTGGGAATACACGGACACAGGGTGGATTACACGGGAATGTACTCCACCACATGGCTAGGCGTGGCTAGCGCACATGGAGCCGACCCTAGAGGTTTGGACACGATGTGTAACCATACCACATTCCATGTAATTACTTATCTACATGACCAACCCTATGATACGGGCCGTTTCACATGGGTGGTACTTGGTGTCTGATGACAAAGTGTGTATCGCTTACCTACACATCGTGTACTTTTGATAAATGGCTTGGTTGTCTTGTTCTCCGTGACTTGGGCACGTTTTTCTTAGTTTTTCCCTTATGACAAGGAACGAAACTACGAGATACATCAACTCTGGACTTTGTGATAGTTGATGTATCGATCTTTGAATCAAGGAGCGGACCCTCTGAAAATCGAGCGAGCTATGTGCGGGAACCCTAGAACTGCCTGCGACTATGACGAATACCGTACTAGGATCCTCCATGGGTTTGATGACGATGGAGACTGTACTTGGATCCTACTTGGGTTCGGTAGCGAGGAAGACTATAATTGGATCCTATGTGGTTTCGGTAGTGAAGGTTATGGTACTTAGATCCTACGTTGGTTCGGCAGTGATGGCTTCTATACTTGGAACCTACGTGGGTTCGACAAAGAAGATGATTCAGAGGCTACAACTGATCATCTCCACCCCTCTACATAATTAGTATACCTGTGTGAGATGAGTCTTGACTTTCAGTCATTATCATCGATGTGATTGACTTGATTTGCTGTGTGGACTGGGTTGTGATTTCCCGTGTGGACTGGGTTGAACATGGGCTCATGAGTTGGAGCCGAACAAGAATTGATTACTTAGGTATATGTATGGGAATATACCAAAGTAAAGTTGGTTGATACTTTGTGTTTGTAAATTTCCTTTGTGGTTTTTCCTTTGTGGATTATGGGAGACCTTCGGGGGTATCGGGGTCCCTACTGAGTATCGTATACTCACCCCTGCAAGGGCTATGCCCGCACTATGTTGTGTTGGATGTAGACAACAGACAACACTGATCGAGGTGTAGTCTTGTGGAGTGGGACGGTACCTAGAGGTGGACCACTTGGCGGAATGTACTCGGAGCCAACGGTCGGACCCGAGGAGCTGAGGAGATCATTTTTACCCACCATTTAAGTGGGATATCCGGAGGATGACTCAATGGTTTCTGGTTTACTTTACTTTAGCTGTTCTTTCTTTTCTGTTGTACTATACTTTCAGTTGGGTTTGTAATCTGGCCCATTTACATTTTCGCACTTAGTTTTGTTCTCAGTTTACTTAGTGTTTACTTTCACTTCCATAATCTATTGTTTTTCTTTTCTTATATAAAGGCAATCCCTACCCTTTAATTGGGATCTACTCCTTTGGCGCTAGTCTCCAGCCCCTGGGCTATGGATGTTGGGTTTGGGGTAGTCACGACATGGGCCCCGAAGACGGTTTGTGACATTATTACCTATCGATCCTAGGCGGATCAGGTCCTTTGTGGGTCATCAGGGGTTATTACCTATTGATCCTGGGTGGATCAGATCATGTGTGGCTCAGCGAGGGTTAGTACCTATTTTTCATGTGTGGGTTAGACTTAGTATGGTCGGAAGTAGTTCCTCTCGATAGGATAAGATGATCTAGCTTCATGACTAATCATCTGTACTTTTGTGATTTACTTATACCTGGTTGAGTTGTGTCTATTGCATTCTACATTGTGATTGGGAACATGGTTTGTGGTTTGCCTTTGTGGAATTATGTGAGACCTTCTGGGGTCTCGGGGTTTCTACTAATTATTGTTATACTCACCCCTTCACGAGATTTGCCCACACCTTGTTGTGTATTGTGCAGATAACGAGCAATTGGGATGAGGTTTGAGGGATCCAAAACCAGAAAGTACGTGAAATAGATAGGATGACATGGTGTGATGTGGAATCATTTTGTATCTACCCTTCAGGTAGGATAGTCAGTGGATGATCTAGGAGTTGTTTTCTCTTTTCTGTTTTACTTGTACTTTTTAGTTGGGATTATATTTCGGCCCCTTTACTTTCAGTACCCTTTTTTACTACAGCATTTTACTTCGTGGTTTATTCTTATTGTGTTATTTTATTTTTTGTTTGTACAGGATTTAAAGAAATTCCTTCCCGATATAGGGATACACATTTTTTGTGCTAGTCTCCAACCCTTGGCCGATGGAAAGTGGGCTTGGGGTAGTCATGACATGGGCTCTGGAGGATAGGTCATGATAAAGTGGTATCAGAGTAGTCTGTTATACTGAAGAACTAGGACTCTGATCTTTTTAATGGAGCAACAGTGTTAAGTGTTTTGAGTGTGGTTTTCAGTTTGGGGAATCTAGTGTTGGTGTGGCGGTAGACGTATCCGTACACCAGGATCCTAAATTCTGATTTCCGACCGGGTGCACGAAAACACTGATTGCGTGTGTTTTGGATGTTTTTTACATATGATATCTCTGATTCAACTCACCAGGTATAACTTTTTGTTAGTGGTGCAGCTGTTTTCTTTCTGTATGTCACCACATAAACAGCCGACCAGGATTACCGAGAGAGTACATGATGATGGCACACCAAGTGATGAGGCCTCATTGCAAGGCCATATTATGGTGTTAGCACCTTCAGGTGGTGTACCCACAACACCACTACCCATTTAGAAGCCATTAAATCTAGCCCCACTAACAGAAGATGCACGTCTACTGAGCGCGTTGCACGGGTTTCAGCAGTAGAGGCCTCCGAGGTTCCGAGGTTAGACTGATCCGCAGGCGGCTGAGGACTGGCTGGAGGTTGTGGCCAGAGTTTTTTGTCTTGTAGGGACACCAGTCGACATGATGGTGATCCTAGATTACAATATTTTACAGGAAGTAGTAGGGATATGGTGGAGCCTAATGCTCTAGATGCACTATAAGGAAACCCTCACTTGGGTAGATTTCAAGGGCCTCTTCAGGAAAGAGTTAGTCCCAACGACTCTTCGCTCTATGTGTATTCAAGAGCTCTTACACTTACATCAGGGTAGCCTAACCATGGCCCAGTACTCAGAGAGGTTCATCAACCTCTCACGCTACTCTACTTAATTGGTGAGAGACCCTTTGTCCAGGGTATAGACCTTCGAGAAGGGACTCCGACAAGAGATTAGATCTTTGATGGTATCTCTTAGCATCCCAACGTATACTGTCGTGCTATAGAGAGAACACATGGTGGAGAGATTCCTTGTAGAGCAGCCACCGACAACGAGAACCACAACCAAGAGACATGTAGCATATTCCTCTATGGATGGTAGTAGATAGATGAAACAAAGGTCTAATAAGACAAGACCTTCTAGTGGACGACCTCGGGATACATGGTTAGTGGTGTGGAGATCGCAAGGGAGAGGAGGTCAGTTGGAAGGTGGGGTCTGCTTCACGTGCGGTGGGTTGGCCCACATGGCTCGTGACTGCCTAACCCATCATACCGACGATCAGCTGATGGTCAGGGGACCGCCAAGGAAGAACAAGAGATTCACGCAATGAGATTTATAGGGTGACAGACGTGGCAGAGGAGTAAGTCGTGCAGTAGGAGGTGGACGATGGTTCAAGGTTCTACCGCCACAACCTCAAGGTGGTCCACCCCAACCATAGGAAACCGGAGAATAGGGATGAGATCAGCTCCATGTAGCTGAGGCCTATGACCACGATGATCCTGAGATGATTCTAGGTACAACCTTTGACAACTCCACATTAGCTATAGTACTTTTAGACATAGGTTCCAGTCACTCTTTCATTTCCAAGGCTCTAGTTTGAAGATCGTAGATTACGGTGGAGCCATTGGCTCGATCATTATGATTAGAGACTCCAACGGGAGAAGATATGATGATTACACACTAGTTCTGACATTATGAGCTTACTCTTGGAGGCGAGAGATTCGGCTGGGATCTTCTAGTAGCAGCATCGAGTCGTTTTGACATCATCTTGGGTATGGACTTGTTATCCACATGTGTTGCTCAGATTGATTGTATTAGGTGAAAAGTGGGGTGTTTCCGTGAGGATGGGACCAGGTTTCCCTTCACCGGTGAGAAGGGAACTTGTGCAGAACAAGATGGACATACCCAAAGGAGGGTGTAGTTGATCACACATCAGTTGGATAGCCTTATCCTCAGATAAGTTGATGTTGATAATCCAAGATATCATCTAGGGGTGGACCAGTATGCTGATGTCTTCTCTGATGTTGTTTTCGGACTACCTCCACGTAGAGAGGTGGACTTGTAAATCGACATATACCTCGCGATGATGGAAATATCTACTCCAGCATATCGGATGGCTCCTGTGGAGCTTCTCATGTTACCGGTACAGCTAGAGGACTTACAGAGGAAGGGGTTCATAAGGCCCAGTGTTTCTCCTTGGGCAGCCCCGATTTTTTTTTCAAGAAGGAAGATGGGAGTTTGAGGCTCTATGTGGATTATCATCACCTGAACTAGGTGACCATGAAGATCAAGTATCCAATTATGAGGATTTATGATCTTTTAGATTAGCTGAATGGGGCTCATTGGTTTTTAAAGATAGACCTTAGATCAGGCTATCATCAACTTCGGGTACAAGATGAGGATGTGTAGAAGATGACCATCAGATGTCAATATGGCCTCTATGAGTTCTTGGTTATTCCATTTGGCATGAACAACACCCCAACATTGTTCGTGGGACTCATGAATAGGATCTTATAGCCATACCTCAATCGCTTTGTGGTTATCTTCATTAACGACAAGTTAGTTTACTCAGCGATGGAGGAGGAGCATGCCTATAATCTATAGATAGTACTGGATACACTCAGAGAGCACAAAATTTATGTTAAAATATCTATGTGCCAGTTCTAAATAGGGGTGGTCCACTTTCTAGGACATGTTATCTTAGAGACTACATTTGTAGTGGATCCAGCAAAGATAGAGGTTATGCTTTCTTTGGAGCCACCCAGAAGTGTGGCCAAGGTGCAGAGTTTCCTGGGGTTGGGTGAGTACTACCAGATATTTGAACTTAACTTTTCAAGAGTTGTGGCACCCTTTTTATCATTGAAAAATAGGGTAAAACCCTTCATATGGATGAATAATGTGAGAAGAGAATTCATGAGATGGGGCAGAGACTAATGAGTGCCCCCATCTTGAAGCTACCAGAAGAGGACATTGGGTATGTAGTCTATTGTGACGTGTCAGGGACTGGACATGGATGTGTCCTGATGTAGGAGCGAGTAGTGATTTCTTATGGTTCACAACATCAGAGACAACATGAGAAGAACTAAGCTACCAAAGTCCAAGAGTTAGGAGCTATGGTCTTCTCCATGAAGATGCAGTGAAACTAATTGATGCGCGAATGTTTTATAATCTACTATGATCACAAGTGTCTCTTGTATATCTTCTCATAGAAAGACATGATCCTATGATAGCGACGATGGATATAGTTTCTCCAACACTATGACTTTGAAATATTCTATACTCTTAGAAAGATGAATGTAGTAGCAGACACACTCAGTAGGAGGTCTGGTGTACAATTACTGAGTGAGGCTACAAAGTAGCTAGCCACGATACAGATATGCTTTGTGGATAATGATGTAGTAGCTTACCTCTAGTCTATGACTATCAATCTCCCACTTCTTCAGAAAGTTCGGGAGATACAACATGGGGACATTCACTATGAGGCACGATGTGCTCTGATATCCACAGGACAAGAACCTGATAGATTTTATGAAGGTGGGGAGAACGTCATCCCCTTCAGAGGACACACTATGGTCCTAGTGGTTCTATGGGAGGAAGTGTTGATGGTGTTTGATACATCTCCTCTGGAGTTACATACTTGTGTGGCAAAGATGTTCCAGGACATCCAACATCAGTACTGGTGGCATGGGATGAAGAAGGCAGTGGCGGAGTTTGTTTCATGATTCCTCATTTGTCGACACGTGAAGGCCAAGTATCATGTTCTAGAAGGCTTAGCACATCTACTAGTGGTACCAGATTGGATGTGGGATGGTATCTCCCTGGGATTTGTGACAGGGACGCTATGGACATTGAGGGTACATGATTCCATCTGGGTGATCATTGACCGACTCACCAAGTCAGCCAATTCCCACCCTTCTGAGAGCTGGGATCAGGAGAGGGCTTGGGACGCCTCTACATAAAAGTGACTGTATTAATTCATGAGGTGAAATTGAAGATTGTATCTGACCATGAGGCACATTTTACATCCTGGTTTTTTAAGGGATTATAGGAGGGATTCAGGACCCAGCTACGTTTGAGCACCACATTTCATCCACAGACGGATGATCAGACGGAGCAGACCACTCAGACACTAGAGTACATTCTTCGTGCTTCGGTACTAGATTTTGGCAGTAGTTCGGCGGATCAATTTCCCATGGTGTAGTTTACATAAAACAACAGCTATCAATCCACCATAGGTATGTCACCATTTAAGGCCTTGTATGGTCGACCATGAAGATCACCTCTTTTCTGGACATACGCAGTGGAGTCAGTACTAATGGGTCCAGAGTTGGTATGGGATACAATTAAGATGGTGCATATTATCTAGGAGTGGGTGAATACTGCACATAGAAGATATATGTCTTTCACTAATAGGAGATGGAAAACTTGGGAGTTTGAGGAGGGATACCATGTCTTCTTATGGGTCTCAACTAGATGAGTTTTGTGGAGATTTTTCAAGGGCTGCAAGCAATCTGTGAGGTTCATCAAACCATTTCAGGTTTATACCAGAGTTGGTGAGGTGGTGTATCACCTATATCATTCCCCACATATGCATCGGGTACATGATGTTTTCAATGTGTCATAAATAAGGCACTATGTACATGATCCATCACACCTTATTGACTGGGGTGAGCTGGACATTGATGATGGGGAGACTTTTACGGAGTTTCTAGTGGAGATTAAGGATCGATAAGAGCCGGAACGTCCTGGCTAATCGATACCTCTAGTGCACGTTTGCTGGTAGCATGAGGACCTCCTGGAGAGCACATGGGTGCGAGACGCTCATCTTCGTTCTCAGCACCTCTATTTGTTTCCTTAGTCTATGTTGTGGATTTCGGGGATAAAAAGCCCTACAGTGGGATGAATGTAAAGACCCATATTTCCATGTAATTATTTTCAATTATATGGTTTTATTATGAGTCTAGGAAAATTGACGGCGTGTGATTATGAAGCCTGGTGTGCATGGAAATAATTTCTGAAATTTTTTTAAGGTACGTTCAGTAAACACATGGGCGACATTTTCTATATTTTGAACCAGTTATTGGATTAAAAACATGATGGAACTATTGAATATGTAGCACTGGGATTCTCTTAAGGGAGGATTCACTTTGACCACAATAGGTCGGGCGAAAAAGTTAATTTTTCGGACTTTTGAAAGATTAATAAAATAACATGTTGTGTAATTTTAATTATTTTCTTTTTCTCCAGCGGATGTGTGGCGGTGGTGGGACCAATGGAATGTCAAGCCATTAAATGGATTGACACCACTTTGTTCTTGTAACAGCACTGTTGGAATTATGAAGATTCCTTAATTATATGATCCCCATTGATTCTACTTGCGCTACTCACCCCCTGCCTCTCGAATTTAAATAGAGCTCTAGGTGGAGTGTTGGAATGAATTCACAAAGTGAATAAGCATTGAGAAGTACCACAATGCCAACCACATGGAAGAAGAAATTGGTTTTAGTGAGCAGTGATATGAACCACTGAATCATGAACCAATGACAACAAAGAAGGGGAGTTCCGTTGATCGTCGTCAATGAATGTCTCTTCCATGTAAGGGGTTTATTTTGAGGATGCATTTGATGAATTAAATTCTATCTTTCTTGCTATCACAATAATGCAGAGGGAGTGGGCCAAATGAACAAGGCATGGACCCTTTGTCTCTTTGCTCAAAATCTGTTCTTCGGGGACAGTTTCCTCAAATTGATGGCAATGTAAAATAGCGGGTCATGTTATGACGGCGGCAACACCGGAGAGTCGTAGGTGTAGATGGAACCAAGAACAGACACTAAAGCATGCACAGTTTCCCATAGAGGAAACCACGGGCATTCCATGTAGGTGGCGGCTAACGATGTCCAGAGAAGACCCGCAACAACTGGGCACTAGGGGTGGAAGGTGGCCCGCGATGGTGCGCCACGGTGGCTGAAGGCGGCTGGCCTGAGCGAGCCATGTGGGACAAAGGTGGTGCCCTTTGGTGCCATCGGTAGAAGCCACTGTGGCCAGCAGGAGGCTGCAGGAGTGTGGGGTGCTACCCGCACCGTGCAGCGTTGGTGAATCACGGTCGGCCAAATGACCGACAATTAAATGTGGTGGGGCAGTGGACCACCGGCAGGAGAATGGCCCCAAAAGCGCGGGGCCAGCACGATGCAACAGTCTTCCTTTTGGAAGACCGAGCTAATGCAGGCCGAGCCAAAACCACAGCTCAGCAGGCTGAGCCAGAACCGGGGCTCTGCGAGCCAGTGTGAGTGGGTTGAGCCCCTCTCGGTGGGTCAAACCAACCACAACGTGAGCCTACAAACTGTACCGAGCCAGAGCCAGTGAACCAGGCTGACCCTTAATGATACAGACCTCGGCGGGGTCAAATAGACCCTAGTACCCATTGTGTAGGGCCGGTCTGACCTAGTCGGACTGGTCCCAGACCTAATCGTCCAACGAATAAATAAATGCTCGTAACTAATAAACCAGGTGTCTGTTTGACAAGTCGTTTGTGGATTTGGGATCCCATTAGGGAAGAGGTCCCTTTGGAATATTCTAGTGGCCCAACTAAGCTTGTCCGGATAGAGGTGTGATCACCCCCCCCCGTTTCAACGAAATGGATGAAACTAATAGACCATGAATTTTATTAATGCACCGTCTGTGGCATTAGGACCCTAGTGACAAGGTGGTACTTTTCAAATACTCCATGAGAGTTTTGGATAATGTATTAGTACGGTTGGGTTGGATCAACTCCAAATCCAATCCGGCCCTCACCACTAAAATGCCAATATATTACAGACCAAGCGTCCAGTTGACACGCTGTCTTTTGAATTGGGACCCATATGACATGACAGATCATTAGGATAATACTTCATGGGACTTCATGCTAATTGAAATATGACTGATGTCTTGAGGATCAGTTCTCCTAGAATCAAGTGTGCTATGAGCAGAAATCCAGTGGCTGACAGTAAGGGAGTGGTTGGAGATAGATCACATAGAGGTTAGTACCAAGCAATACTATGTGGGTTTTCATCTACTGATCATGTGTGAATCATCACATAGCGATCCTGTGTGGATCGGAACTAAGCGATCATGTGTGGATCAGCACCCAACAACCCGGTGTAGATCAACATTCTAATGCCCCTGTGCATATCATCAGTACGCCACCTGATGAGGACCAGCCTTAGAGAGACACACTATAGATCAGAAACATACCAATCCTATGTGGGTCTGATCCTCTGTGGGTCTTGAGTGGGTTAGTGCCAATCGATAGTTGCTGGATCAGAGCTTGTGAAGGTTAGTGGGGGTTAGTACCTATCGATCCTGGTCAGATCAGATCTAGTGTGGGTCAGCTGAGGTTAGTACCTATCTATCCTTTGTGGGTAAGACTATGTATGATCAGTAGCAGTGCCACTCGATAGGATAAGATGATCTAGCTTCCCGATTAATCATCTATACTTTTGTGCTTTACTTATACCTGGTTGATCTGTGTCTATTTATTTTTTATTTTTGATTGATATCATGCTTTTTAGTTTTCCTTTGTGGAATTATATGAGACCTTTGGGGGTCCTGGGGTACGTACTATGTATTGTTATACTCACCCCTGCAAGGGCTTTGCCCGCACATTGTTGTGTCTTGTGCAGATGACGAGAAGCTGGGCAGAGGTTTGAGGGAGCTATGACCAGACGATATGCGAAGGAGACGGGTTGATGTGGAGTGCTATGGAGATGACCTGTACTTACCCATCTGGTAGGATCCTCGGAGGACGATCTAGGATATATTTTTCTTTTTTCAGTTTTACTTGTACTTTTTAGTTGGGCTTGTATTCTAGCCTCTTTACTTTCATTGCCATTTTTTACTATAGAATTTTACTTCATGGTTTCTTCTTGTTGTGTTCTTAGATTGTGTGTTTGTACAGGTTCAATGTTAATGCCTTCCCGGTAAAGGTATATTCCTTTTTGGTGCTAGTCATCAACCCTTGGCCTATGAATGGTGGGTTTAGGGTAGTCAAAGCATGATCCACAGAGGAAGGTTCATGACAACTTCATGGTGTAACCATGTTTTTTTCAAAGATCCTAGAAAAAATTCAACATCACAGATTTTTTCTTAATAGTTTAATAATTTTGGTGTATTCAATTTAATGAAGGAACAATCCATTCATTACATCTGAATCCTATTATTTTTTTTTAAAAAAAACTAGTGTGACATATACCTTCACTACTAAATCTTACATACTTAAATTTAATTAATCATATGGAATTCAATATGTTTATTAATACATGAGTATAATATGGTCTGAGAATCCATTTGTGGCATGAATATATCTTTAAAAATATTTTGATATGGTATGAGAATCCTATTGAATATTGAATGTATCTCATCTATATTTTAGAAATAAAATTTTAATATAACATTCTTGTTATACGAATCTTTGGAAGCTCTAATAATTATTATTTATTATTATATAGAAAATTATTCCTGGAATGATCATTATATTATGAATCATTAAATATTAATTTAATTAGTTTTTCATAAATATGGAAACAGTGACTCAATAACTAGATACTTTGCATAATGGAGCATCATGGAAACATGAGACAGGTAGGAGGATTGAAGGTATGGAAATCTTGTTTTGGAAACAAGAGTGTGGTTTTCCATGTCCTTATGATGGATGTTTTCAAGAAAATAAATTAAAGTTTTGTTATGTGGTTGTGTCAGAGTAACTATAAGATTTCTAAAGGATGAATATTCATGAATTATTGAATAAGAACTTCTCGTTACAATATTTTGGTTGAGGTAATGAAACTTATGGGAAGTCAAAGGTGATCAATACCAACATTGAGGCCTCCATTAATTTTAGAAAGTAGTGGAACTAATTGATATGACAGGATCCACTATAAATAGTTGAGGATGGATCACTATTCTATCTATATTTTTGTGATATAAAATCAAATAACATAATACATTTTGAAATTAATCCTTTCAAAAATTTTGAGTATAAAGTGATGCATCAGTTCTCTCCCATGGATTTCGTACTAAATTTCAAACCATATAAAATAATTATTTACCTTCTTAATGTGTGTGTGAGTTTCTCATAAAAACTTTATTGAAAGGATTATTGGTTTTAAATGTTTTTGTGGAAATAAATATAATACATTAATTATGGATTATTTTTCCATTACATTTTCAAAACATTGGATTATAATTATTTATCAATATTTTTGAATTTCTTATTTTTCATCGTAGTTTATGTTTTTGATGTTTTATTCAAGACATAGTGGTTCTAAATCCCAAAAAAATTCATTATATCCAATGATTAATCATGGATTTATAAACACAAAATCGAATCATCTGTTAAAATTCATGTCTCTTTTAATTTACATTCAAGTGAGAGTTATAATTTTTTGAATGGAATAGTGTTGGAAGAAGAAATATCAATATATACTGGTTTTATGTAATGTAATTTGGTTTCATGACGAGTTAAATTAAGGGTTATCTATTACGAAATTATAATTTCATTTAATGTAGTGGATCCATAAAAATTAATGTAATTTTTTTTTCAATGCCCCCCTGTATGTAGGACTAAAGTTTGAACCATCAAAATCTCTTGTCCCCCTTCTTTTTTTACTTTTTTTCTTTTGTTTTTCATCCATGTTTTGTTTTATTGAGTGTGTGAGGGTGGTGTCATAGTTCATAAATGGAGGGATGTTTTTCCTTCTTAGTGAAGATACATTATGTTAATGGTTTCTAATATTTTTTTGATTAATTTTTTCTTTTTTCCACATTTAAATATTTTGAGGTTTTCTTTTAGAAATATAAGTTTTATTATTGGGGATTTTATGGTATTGTAATTAGTTACATAATTTTAGGACACAATGGTGACTTTAATAATATTTTGTTTAAAAAAAGACATGTTATTTTATGATGTCTATGATATCAATCTATATAAAAACCTCTGGTGGAAGAAAGTGTAGGTATCTATTAAATATACACTCAACGTGAAAGGAAGTGTACATTTAATTAAATTTAATGATATAATAAAACATAAATATAAATCATGGGAGAGAAATTGAAGTAAATTATCTGGGATCAATCCCATATTTTCATATTATAGGAATAAGTGGAACTTAACATAGAATTACATATATTGTATGCTAAATTGTTTAAGGGGGTATTCCAAAAATTCTATATTTTACAAACACTATAGATGAATATGAGAGAAGTTTAAGATTGAAATTTAATGTAACATTGGATTCATGGATCATTATTTGTGGGTCTTTATTCCTTTTTATGGTAGATATGGGATTTACGGTGAATTATGTTTCCAAAAGGTTATATATGGTTCATCAATCTAATTATGAAGATCTTGGGATCATGGGGAAGGGAGGCATGAATGTATAAATTTAAAATATAACCTTTTATAGTTTTAAGGAGATTAAAACATACCAGTCTTATAAAATAGTCTAATTTCATTGGGAATTATAGAAAAATAAGGTTTCGCAACAATATTTGAAGTTTGAGTATTGAAATAACACAATATTACATGATTGATTCAATTTATGTCCAAGATATTAAATTATATCTAAAATTACTATCTAGTGGGGAATCAATTATAAGGATGAAAAATATTGAATGTCCCTTGTTTTTTCATCGATATATTTGGTACCTATGTAAGATGAACATGTGTTTAATTGTGGGAAAAGGGATATTAAAGCATGGTCATCTGGATTTCAAATATTTTTTGAGTTTTATACATGGAAGGAAATTACAAGCTTAATTTATCACAATTTTAATAAAACTGTAGTCTTCGATGTTAGAGATCATACATATAAATGTTTGAGAGAATGAACTAGTTAATTCTCATGAAGGATTGTTGTATATACTTTTATTATTAAATGGTTATGTAGGTAATGTATGGGTTTACAACTTTAATATAAAATTTGAGGTGTTTTGCATATTTTTTAATGGGACGTCCAAGGTGAAAAGTAGATCAAAAATAATATTATGTATCTAAGAAACAATTAGGGTGTAAAATGTGTTGGTAAGAAATTACAGAGGTTCTATTAGGAAAAATATATTATGTTTGATAATATATATACAATATCAATAAAATATAATGGTGTTGTAGTGTTGATAAAAATGGAATTAAATGATAAGGATCAAATCATACGACTACAATTCATAATTCTTAACTATATTTTAGTGGTACTAGACAATTTGAAAGCTTATTTTTTTTAAACAGAGACCTCCCTCACAATTGGAGTAAGATTATGTAAAAACTTTGTAGCCCAAAATTCCTTTGATATTTTACCACCATGAAATAATTATGGTTCAAGAATATTATATTGACCCCGTGTATTGACAAAACATGAATTAAAGTCCCAATAATGTTTCCTTTTTTTCTATGGGGATAAAAAAATGAAATTTTTATATTGAAAATCTAAATTATAAGATCAATAAAAGATTACATATAAAATAATCACCAGGTTCAGAAGATATTTCATAAATATCTGGACCCCAAGATGATGTGAAGTAATTTTAATAAATTTTATTCTAATTTTTAAAAAATTATTAACCCTATACATAATTCAAAACTTATGAAATTTTATCATTTATGATAATTTCGTTTAAATTTTAATTATCTTTTGGGGGACTTAAATTATATTTTTAATTCGTTAATTTATTTTTGGATTATTTGGGATATAATACTTCACATATTTAGAGTGATTAAATGATTTTATTATAAAATAAAATACCTAAAATATGGTTCAATTAGGATATGTAATATTTTTAACTCATACATAAGAAATCACAATTTTATATATGAAATATAAGATAATAAATAATGAATTATTTAGTTGATTATTATATAACTATAGAGGAAAGGTAAGAAATTTTTCTACATAAATAAGATAAATTCTGTTGTCACTAGAGTGATATGACTTATATGTATATATTTGAATAGTTATTATAGGGGTTATCTATGAGAATTAAACATTATATATAAAATATTTTTACCTTTCATAATTAAAAGTTTCTTTACAAAATATATCCCCTTTTGGAAAACATAATGATCTATGGTCTCTATAAGACATTAAAAGCACTAGGATAAAAACTATAACAAATTCCTTCATATATAAGATAACATGAATTAACCCTCAGAATATAAGAATTTAATTGCATCAATGTAATTGAATCACACACACAACAATCATCACCCCTAAAACAATAATCCCCCCACAAGTGGGATTCAATTAAAACTGGTTTCTATATAGGATTAAAATCAATATCCATAAATTATATTAATGGTTATCTTTTTCTATGAATTATAAATATTTTTTCCAATTTCAGAAATCATTCGGTGATATCCCACTTGAAAAACATCCATATATTTAATAATGTAGTGATCATGTGACGGATTTCTAAGATATGTGGATTTGAGATGATGTATGCATAGAGGAGTCTCACCCCATGTATATTTAACATAGAGTTTATCCATAGGAAAACGTGATACAAAAAAAATATAATGCTGCATAATGGTGGCCATTTAATCTAATAAATAATTTCCCCTCTCCCATATGGAAAATTTTTGAGACCCTAGCCTTTGATGATGGATTAGTTTAGATAGGTTTTTTATTTTACATTATTTCTACATTATAGTAAAATAATTCATTCAATTAAACTATTTTGGTAACTCCCCTTATTCTCTTTCATTTATCTTATTTTAAATCCTTAACAAAATAATTTTTTAGGGCTATCCTAAGGGTGTTTAGGTGCATGGTTTTGTAAAATTCACTAGATCTACTGCACATTCATGTTTTACTATCATGTTTGATCACTAAAGATTCATGGATTTGTTGGGATAAGGGGTTGGTGATAGATATTATCATCCCTATTTCATATCATTTCCAAAAATATAATTTTTTTCTTTCATTTCATTCACTGATGTATAGTGGGATAATTAGTTAAATTGGAGAATATTAAATAGGATTTTCCTAGGGGAGTGATTCAGGTTCTTTCTCGATTTTGGAGTGTTGAATTTTACCACTTGGAAGGAGGTGGATACCTTTTGAATAATGGGTTTATTGGGTGAACTATGAATTCACATATAATTAATACCTATGGGGGTGTCCATGAATAAATTCGAGTGTAAAGATTGGTTGATAATTAAGCTAATATAAATAGAAGTGAAGGGAATTCAATAATACTAACACAAGATGTTTTATTTTATCTATAATTTAGTTCAATATACACTTTAATTGCCTGATATTTTATGTCCTATATTTATTCACATTACCCCCCCCCCCACACACAATTTTTCTATTAAAATAATTTAAAATAAAGATAAAATAAAAATCATTCTAAAATAATGGAGAGATTATCAGATCCACTCTTCTGGAGATAAGCATGGTCAGTGTGACTAGAATGAGTTAAAAATATATATTTTGTTTCTAGGCACATTACAAAATCACAACACTATAAATAACTTTGGGAATCTAGTGGACCACTCTTATATTTTTAGACCCCAAAAATAATTTATTTTATTAGTGTATTTTATTTTCCATTATATATTTTTTACTTTTCACTCACCTTTTCTCTATGCTGTTTTAGTATAAATTTATTACCATTATTCAATAATGAATTTCAACATTTATGAAGAAACTATAGATATTTTTATAATCACTACCTTGGTGAGGGTTTTTCAAATTTCTAAAATATTTCAAACTAACAAATCCCTTTTTCCACAACAGTACATAGAACAAATTCTAATTTTATATAGTGAGAACCCATTAGTGAATACCAATGGATAAGAGGATGAAATACACTAAAAAATTGTGCCCAGCTTATATAAAATTAAAATACCCCCAAACAATCACCATAATGATAAACCATCTCTAAAATAGATTCCAGTGGTTACTGGAATTTATTTTCTTCCCAAACAAACACTCAAGGATAAAAATATAAAAATTAGAAAATTTAAGGAAATGATTCCCATTGACGGTAACAACTCTCTAAGAATTCATATAGAAATGGAAAAAATATAAAGAATATGGGTCGGAATATATTATAATATTATTTTAAAAAAAATAAAATTAAGGGTTGTGAAGAATAGTTGGATCATCATTCAATCCTATATAGTTATGTGATCCATCTGGGGGAATGAACCCAAGAGAAAGATTTTATGGTATAAATTTGAAAGGGATGTGATCCTTTTCTGATTTTTTTTTATTTTCTACTAAAATCACATTCTACCTACTATTTCTCTCAATTTGATGGTCTATTCGACCTATAAAAATCCCTAGACTGTGAATACGAACATGAAAGAAGAAACTATAAAAGATAAAGAGTTAGTATAATTAAAATATAATAATAATTTATAATTTTTATAAATGACAAAAAAAACTTCCTGAATTGGTTTAAATAATACATTAATTCATATTATTAAAAAAATTACTAATATTTCCTTACCAATTTTCCCCATTTTGTACATGAAAATATGGTACATGTTTAAACAACACTAGATAGAGAGGAAAACACAACTAAAATATGTTAAATAATAAAAATATAATATTATAAAGTTTTATAAAGAAGAATAAATGGAATTTGGACCTATGGATGAGCTATTAATCCTTTAATAATAAAAATATTACTATAAGGAAGGATAAAAACAAATGAATGGGAGGAAACTTTTTTATATATTTTTCTTAATAAATTTATAAATATAATTTAATTTTATGGGTTGGTTATTTTACTTTTCCTATAGTTCTCTCCACACTCTTTTTGAACATTCGAATATTGAGTGAAAACAAGTGTGGTTGAATCCATAGAAGAAATAAAAAATGACCAATAATAAGTCTTTATCAAAAGGGAATGAAATACTATAGGTTGTTACAAATACATCACCCATTTGGGATATGATCCAATATTATAAAGTAATATTCAAGTTATTTTTTTAAATATTTTTTGTCATTAAATGATAGCCTTCATAGCGAAAATTTCTTTCTAGTTATAAGGATTTCACTCATTTTGTATTTTTTTTGTTTACTTGAATTGTAATGTGATTTTATTGTTATTTTATTGTAATTGAACTTATATAAATTAGTTGTAAAAGAATACTCATTACATGATTGATATTATATATTTTTATTTCCCCAAACTGAGAGATATTCAATGACTGATTAAAAATTTCATCCTTATAACCCCTTTCTCAATAGACTTAGGTAACAAGTGAATCTTGAAATTTCCTTTGTTATTTTTTGATATAATAGGATAAGAATGTGATATGTGTGACGAAGGATATAATTAATTTTAAAAATCATCATTAAAAACAATTTTTTTTAGAAATCTGGACAATTAACCCCGTTTAAATCAGATAAACCATGAACTAACTATTAGGTAGTCAATATTATAACATTATTTAATATATTCATACTAATATATTTTATACATTTCATGTTATATATTTAATTGATTGTGGGGTAGGGTGTTTTATTAGTTTAAATAGGGATGGAGTTGATAGTTTTTTGTTCGAGTGAAGGGTTTATTTTTAAATTATTTTGGGTAGTGGTTTCTAAGATAATTTTTTTAAAAATTTACTTCTTCCCCTCCGATTCTCTGAATAATTGGAAAACCTATATCTGAAAAAAATGTATTTTATACATTAAAAAACTGGAAACATTTTTAGAATAAAAAAATGGAATAAAATAAATAAATATTCCGAAAAAATAGATAACAGAGAATGAGTTTCACTACTATTAATTGTATTATTGGGACTCAAAAATTCAAGAGTATCAAAGGGGAAAATGAGGGCTTGGATTGGGACATTTTATAATTGGTTTAGTTGAGGTACATTTACATTTTATATTAGAAATTGGTTTACATGAAATGTGCCTAAAGGATAAAAAATTCAACTTCTACCTCTACTTTTTCACATTAAATTCTATTATCCACTGAAATTAGAATATACTATTATAAATTATGTTTAGTATCAATGTTTTCACTATTATTAGAGAACATAGGGTAGTTGTAATCATATATTAAATTACATGTACTATGTGAATTATAAAAACACCAGTTTAATTTTTTAATGATTAAAGAGAGTAAAATTATAGGTTTGGTATGTTATTAATTGTTATAAAGGATTTAAATACTATATAAATGATAAAGTTAAGTGGAAATGTGATATGAAATTATATATAAATAACGATAAATTAAATAATTAATTAGTTAGTAGTTTCTTTATTATACAGTTTATGGTTTCATGCTTGTTTGGATTAATTTTATTCCTTGAGTTTCTTTTCATTTCTAATGAATTGAATTATTTCAGTGTGAGAGTGATATGGAATAATTTTTATAAAATTTATTACTATTTTTTAGTGATTATTAACCCCAAAAAAATAAAAAACCAAGGTAATTATTATTTTTTAATACTTTAGTCAAATTTGGAATTAAATTTTAAACTCTCTAAATTCTATTTATTTAATTGATTTATTTATTTTTGGATTATTTTTAATAAAAGAATACACTGACATAGAGTGTACTATTTGTTTTTAGATAATGGAAAAAACCTTACATATGGTCCTGCAAGAATATATATGATGTTGATATCATGATTAATAAATCTCTGGTAATATGTAAAAAATACTATCTGATACATGATAAATTTTGAAGCTGTTGAAGTTGATATTTATTACTCTATTATGCATGAAAAGTATTTGGCTATATATTATTATTTGACTAGGGATATCATATGGTATGCTATCAGGTTTCTATATTTGGGAAATTGTAAGGTATAATTGGTTACGTCATTTGGTATTCTTATCATATAGTATAATACACTCTAACACTTTGCTTAATCGGTAGTTAAATGTTTATATTTATTACATGAGAAGGTATTCCATGTTATTTATCATTGATAATCATTTCATGATATGAAGCATTGGGGAAGTGCATACACTCATATGAAGAATTAATTATTGACTAAATTCAACATATTCTGGTTTGTAACACATGAGAAAATAAAAGATCACTTGAGGAGAATCCTTCATGGATTTATGAAGGAGCCTACTGCGATTATATTGTAGTGTGATACCAAACTGAAAAATATATTTTTTATTATTCTATCTATTTTGAAGAAGAAGTGAGAAACCATACATGACTTCACATACAAAAAGACATTTAAGGAACCATGATACAAAAAATAAATATCAAACAACTCATTCGAGCCTACATACAAGTGCTCCTACCCAACATCATAAACATTAAATCAATTTCTCCTACACATCACTTCATGGTATGGAGTCTCCTACATGACTACACCGGCATCAAATCGATGGTAAACACATACCCTCTCAAACATCCAAATCTGAAATCAAAAAACACTAGTACAAAAACAGTTTTTTACGTTGGTTATTTTTTCTTTTTCACGTCGGTTTTGAACTGACGTGTTTGTGTGCGACATTAAAAATATTATTTTTAATGTTGTTTACTTAATAAATGATGTTATAAATATTTTTTTTCATGATTTTTCCCGCTGGTTAGTTAAAAATCGACGTGAAAGACCATTTATTTTCCAAAAAAAATGACGTTGAAACTCAATGTTTCACGTCGGGTTTTAAATAACCGACGTGAAAATCAGGGAAAAAAAAATTTTGACATTGGTTTTTTAATAACCGACGTGAAATTTTCTTTGTTTATTTTTCACGTCAGTTATTTAAAAACCGACGTGAAAGACCATTTATTTTAAAAAAAATGATGATGGAACTCTATTTTTCATGTCATTTTTTAAACAACCGTCGTTAAAAGGCATTTTTTACGTTGGTTATTTAATAAACAATGCGAAATATTCTTAACGATATTGTAGATAATTTTACGAGATTTGATTTGATAGGTCGTAGAGCTAAAACGGAGTTACGGTTTGAATGTTATGACTATCAAAAGATTCATTGTTTTTCTGAGGAAACATCGAATGATCCAATGAAAGCTTCGTCTTCAAAGGATTTTTTCAATCTGAAGGAGGATTTGTAGTTTTACCATAATAAAAAACATTTTTATTCAATATAATAAAATAATAATTATTAAATCATATACGAATTAACAAAACTAATCATACAAAAACATAAATCATGGGCAAATAATTACGAATGCCTTGATGAGATCGCGGAGTGAAGAACTTGATCTTAATTTTTTTTCTTGAATCTGAAAGATTAATTGAAGTTTTACCATGATATGAAGCATTATTATTCATTATAATAAAATAAAAATCATTAAATGGAATAAAAATTACGAAAAGTAATCATAAAAAACATAAATGAAGGAAAAATAAAAACAAATACCATGAAAAGATCACAAAAAGAAGAAATAATGGATTCGTGATGAAGATAAAACGAGTCGACTCGGTTGGATGGTGATGGTTGAAAGAAATGATCAAAAAAAATGTTAATGATATGTGCATAATGAAAACATATAAATGATATGGTAAAAGAAAACGCGGTATTAAATGTTTTAGGCGGCAATCAAATATTTCGATTTTGTGTTGTAAAAAATTAAAATTCCGTGTTGGCTAGATAAAAAACATATCATTAACGTCGGTTATAAAAAAAATCCAATTTGAAAGTTAAAATTTCAAATCGCGCCAATAATGAGTTCAATTTGTTTACATCGCGACATTGAAAGTTTCAATTACCGCATAATATTTCCTATTTTTTTACAACACGACATTGAAATTTTCAATTGCCGCCTAATATTTCGTATATTTCTAATTTATCATCAAGATATTTTCAGTGATTTTTCACATCGGTTATTAAATAAATGATGTGAAAAATAAATTATTATGACTTTTTCACGTCGGTTATATACGAACCGATGTGAAAAATACATTTTTATGACTTTTTCTCATTGGTTATTAAATAACCAACCTGAAAAATGAATAACAAAAATGAAGTTAATTTCCTAATCTTCTAGTTCACTGGTACTAGAGCTCAAATGGAGTTACGGATCATGAGTTATAGCCATCGAAATTTTATCACCTTTAAACAAAGTCTTAAAGAATGTCAACTTCCGATGGCCATAACGTTTTATCCGTAACTCCGTTTGAGCTCCGCGACCACTCAAAACGAATCTTGAAAAATTATCTACATGTTTGTATACATTTTTTACATAGTTTATTTAATAAATGTCATGAAAAATGTCATTTAACATCGGTTATTTAATAACTGACTTGAAAAATAAACTTTCATTTTATTTTTCACGTCTGTTATTAAATAACCAAAGTTAAAAGTCATCTTTCATGTCGTTTTTTAACAAAAAACGAGAAAAACGTTTAAAAACATGTAGATAATTTTCGAAGATTCGTTTTGATAGGTGTAAGAGCTCAAATGGAGTTACGGATCAGAAGTTATGGCCATACGAAGTTGACATTTTTTAAGACTTCGTTTAGAGGTGATCTAATTTTGATGGCTATAAATTTTGATCTGGAACTCCATTTGAGCTCAGAGACCTATCAAATAGAAGATTAGGAAACTAACTACATGTTTGTTATCAATTTTTCATGTCGGTTATTTAATAACTGACGTGAAAAAGTCATAAAAATTCATTTTTAACATCGGTTCTTATATAACAGACGTGAAACGGTCATAAAAAATTATTTTTCACGTCAGTTATATAATAACCAATGTGGAAAATCAACAAAAATCACTTTAAAATAACTTCAAAATATGTGAAATATTAGGCAGAAATGGAAAATTTCAATGCCACGTTGTAAAAAAAATTGATCTCATTATTGGCATGATTCCAAATTGTAACTTTCACGTCGGTTTTTTTAAAACCGTCGTGATAAAATCATTTATTATGTCGTTTATTATATAACCAGTGTAAAAAACTGGATTTATCACATCGGTTGTTTTATAACCCATGTGATAAAGCATGATAATGGATTTATCACATTGGTTATAAAATAACCAATGTGATGTAGTGATATATTTGATTTATCATGTCAGTTATAAAATAACCAACATGATAAATCTAAATAATGCATTTTTAACATTGGTTATATTATAACCGACATTATAAATAAATTTTAAGGCTTTTCACATCAGTTATAAATAACTGACATCAAAAATGATGACGTAGAAAATGTTTTTTTACTAGTGAAACTCAGAGAAAACCTCTACTCTAAACCCCATATAAAGCAATTCCTATAAAAGAATAGTTGTATTGACTCTCAAACAACAAAGCACAGGCCACAAAAATACCATCCTTGAACTAAAATTCTCCATCCATGGATCATCATAAAACCATTCACTGTTATCCCATAATCACCATCAGAAAACAAATCATCATTGGGGATTGCATCTTGGATTCCTAAAAACACCAGAAAGAGCCCCACTACAATGATCCCACTAGCCACCCTTATTCTCTTTATCATCAAGAATCATGATGGGGTAGGTGCTGTAGGATGTGAAATTTCATTCCAGCACCACCAAGGGCTAGATAACCCTGCAAACACACCAGTGGAGTTCCACCGGGGAGGGGAACCAAGTCGACCTAAACGAGAAGCGTCTCTCTAAACTGAAACTAGGTAAGTCTGGACTGAGGAAGAACCCACCCTAGATATTGAGTCCAATGAACTAAGGAAATCAGGGGATAGGGGATGAATTATAAACCTATAGTAGTGCAATATAGGTGACATTGACACCACGATATCAATCACACGCAACCGATAACCAAGCATCGCGTACCAGAAGCCAAAGTGAATAAATATGAAATAAAAAACATCACAAAAAACTGAACCATCATACCTCTCCCCTCTGAGCCTTACCATAGATGACGTCAAACCACCCTAGAAGATGTTGAGGACATCACCGAGCTATTCCAACCCTAGGACATCCAAGAATCATAAATACCGAAATTCGAGATGCCATTAGATGACAACCCTTTGTCAAGATCCAGCTAAGATATGTGCTGAGATCCTGCCAAAATCCAACTGAGAGCTGTGCTGGAAATTCACCCATGGGACACCCAATGTCCAGACCACCCATAGATAGAGACACCACCAGACACTGAGGCCAATGATGGTGCTCCACCCCCAGGCCACCCAAGGCCTCAACCACCTGAAGCTGGAGGCGATGCATTAAACTGGAGTTAGTAGCGACACTCCACACCAGATCCAACCATGATCCAAAACATTGAAGCCAAAGGCACCACAACTGAGCGAGATTCCCGAGATAAAAAAGCACTATGCCAAGATATTAATGAGGATGATATCACAAATCAAGGTCACTTTGTAGTAGGGGAGGAGGAAATCATGAAGAAGGAACCCTATCCACTGTGTTGGGTGGAGACACAACACTCTGAGGCATTTTCCACCCTCCACCCTAATGTGATACCTATCTCATGAATTCTTGGACAAAACATCATCACCAAAATGATCTCTTATTCTTCCATGTTTACCTTACAAGGTGATATCATGTAGTGGTGAGAATAAGAATCCAATTCATATGACCAATGATTTGGTCAGGCTCATGGATACGTCCTGAGGAGGGATGTCATTGACTTCTTATGCTATGATCTTCATCAAGAATGGAAAAATATTTTTTCTCATACAATAAACAATGTATGGTATATTTAATAGTTCATATATTTATATTTTTCAAATTATTTAGTTTATCATAAATGGTAGATCTTATTTTTGGGTTTTCTTATTTCTTTTGTAGTCTTTAACTTGTGTTATTATACCCTCAAAACCGAGCTATGGTATCAAATCCTATATGTCCATTGGAATCCTAAAATATTTTTGTAAGATGATTTTTTTAAGTTTCATCCCTATAAAATTTTAAATTGAAAAATACTTCAGATAATTTAGTTTATCACGGTTGACTAACATCTTAAGTGATATGATATCATAAACAAAGACTAAGTATAAATTCCTAATATTTATATTGTTCATATTATACGACTCCCATATATTATTCAAAACGATGGTCGTATTATGGTTTTAAAAGAATATCATCTTATTGAAATTATGATATCAATTAATGTCAATAAAATTTATATGATACACATGAGTATATGATTATGTATCATATCGTCAAATACGATTGGGCTATCAATTATCCAATTTTACTTTTAGAACATAAACCATATAATAACTATATTCTTATCAATCATATCATATGATTAATTATAATTCATTAAATATTATTAAAATATAAAACAATTTCATTAAATTAAATTAGGAATATAATTATATATAATTTATAAATATATATAAATTATAATAAAATATATTTGGGCTGTTTTTTAATTTAAAATATTATTTTAAATTAATTATAACATACATAAAATTAACTAAATAAACATTTAAGAAAAAATTTCTTATAAATAATCTTTAATATTATGTGTTCATATTGAAAAACATTTTACCAAATTGTATTAAATTACTTATAACTATGAATAAATTTTATTTTGAATTCGTAAGGGTGATTTATAAGGTGTTTATTAATTACAAAATAATGATAAATATAAATTATATATATTTTGAAATTATAAAATATTCAATATAATTAATTTAAATTCTTCGATTTAACGGTCATATTTGGAATATTTTTTAGACCATATTAACAAATTTTCACAAAATTTGTCAAGGTATATATATTTTTAATTCTGAGATATTTAGATTTTGAAAATTAATTACTTAATAAAGATTAAGATAATATATATATATATATGTCATATCATTAAAGGAAAACTACATATGATGAAGAATATGAAGGTGTTAATGTCATGGAATGAATATATAGTTTTTAAAATCAAGATTGTGGAATGAACATAAAAATAGATAATTTTGTAAAGTGTTAATAATAGGATTTAAAATTATTAAATATTCTAAAATGGTTATCGCATGTTTAAATACGTTAATTATTCATATATTTAAAATTTATTCCCTTATTTATTATTGAAGAATATAAATTTTTTATTACATTAATATGTGTATTCTTTTGTTCGGATTTTTAAAATACTTTTAGATATCTTGATTTATAAATATAAGGAGTTTCAAGCTAGGTATGATATTAGATTCATTTTCTATTTACCATGAATTTTGTTTTTAATTAAAGTATTTAGTTTCAATTTATTTATTGAATATCGTTTGTACTGAGTAGTTTTTTGTGTTATAATGAATTAAAATATCTCATGAGTAATGTATCCCTAGTTTGAGGGGCTTTGGGTCAAACTTCCTATACACATGTAGTCTTATTCCTAGTTCTAGAATGGTGGGGATTGATAATATATGGATCTATGTTTCCTCATGAGTAGATTAACAATTTAGTGTAACTCTAAAACTTAATAAGAAAGTTTCACGAACCCTATAAAGAAGATGTAGTTGGATGTGAGTAAATATTATAGTATTCTATTTGTAGGTAAGTAATAAAAAAATTTGAGTTTTGTAAATAGTCACACATTAAAATGATTTAAAAATATTGGTTTGGGGAATGAAATATATTTTCAAAAAAAATAAAAAAATAATTTGTACATAAATGTTCAGATAATATATAAGATGGTGAGATTAAATTCACTTCATAAAATTTAGTATTAGATTCCTTCTAGTGTGGAACTTTTTAAGACCTATATCTTCTAATAGAGTATGTTCACAACAATTCAAGGTGATCGTGAATTATCTTATGAAAGGAAAGTATGTAATGAGGTGATCTTAATTGTTCAGTTCCTCATTCATGGGGTTCTCATTGGGTTATTTTTATCTAGGAAACATTAATAGTGGGGATATCATTGGAATAGAGTTGCTTTTATCTGTATGATAGGTTAGATGAAATGTTTTATACCAAACTATCCATGTGATATACATGATATGATTGGAATGATGCTTTACCAAAATATCTAACTAGTTAGACTAATTCTAAAGTGGACCCCTTTCACTATGAAAAATAGATATTGGTCCACAAATGAAAATGACGAGTTTTAAAGAGAAAATTATTTTGGATGGATTCAATTTAATAATAATATTCAATATATTATTATAATCCATTATAATTATCCAATAAAATCTTAAGTTATTGATAATCAAAATCATCAACCTCCAAAATGACATTGTGATCAACCTTATAGAAAGATTGATGTCAATGTATGCAACTCATAGACAGGTAACATAAGAATGTTATTAAGTAACATAAGAATGTTATTAAGTAACATAAAATTCTATTGATGGAGAAACTCCTTCTCATGTGACCATGTATTGGAGTAGTTAAACAAATGAATCTATATGCTATGGAATCATGGAATGTTTCACTTAATGTTTCAATGAAATTTTCTGACATATGAAATAATTAATTTCAGTATCAAATCATATACTAAATATGATTGGGTTTTTAAATTACTTGTTGCGGCTAGAGGTTTCCTTACGGATTAATCTAGTTAAGAGATTAAACATATTGTCATCAATTGAAATATATGACAATATGAATGAATTTATGAAATCATTATTCAAATTTTTAAACTTTTTGAGAAAATATAAATGTTGTTTGTGAAGTTATGGTTCTTATGTTTTGTCAATAGTCCAAGTGGGTAGAATTTCAAATAAGATGAAAAAAATTAGTTGTAAATTCCATTAATGAATCCTCATATATCCATACAATGTCCTTGATGCATAGTTTTATCCAAAATGTGTAATAATTCAATAAGATGGAATGTTTGGGATCCGTAGAGAAGATTTTAAAACTCAATGTAATTTCCATGTCACATTTCAAAGTTATAGAAATTATTTCTTCATTTTTTAAGTTTATATAATATCAAATATATGATTTAAAAATTTTATAAATATCCTAGATTTTAAAATAAATGGAATAGTTGAAAAATATATTATTTTTCTCTTAATTATTAAGGAAAAGTGTTATTACATTCTATATTATAATGAAAATAAGATTATCAATATCAAATGGATAAAAATAAATGATGTGTATAGTAATATCATCTATCATATATAATAAGATGTTTTTTATTAATAATGATTTTTGATGAAGAGTATGATATATTGAATTCAATACACATGTTTTATGATTTATCAAATTCTATGAATTGTTTTTAAAATGATTCAAGGATATAAATATTTACCCAAGACAAAATTTCATATCCATTGGTTAATTAAAATATGTAGTAATATGTTCCCTAATCAATTAGGGGTATTTTTAAAATAATAATGTCATTTTTTAGAGAAAAAGTCTCAAAAACATAGAATACCTTATAAGATATAGAAATAATATTTTAGTTGATAAATAGTCCTATAATTATGAAATAAGAGTTATTTCTTAAACACATATGTGTTTTTATATAATATCTTCTTATTCATTACTGAATATAGTGAAAAATATTCTATAGGGAGTATTTTTTAACATAAGGAAATAAAAATTTATAAAATAAATGACTATTCCATTAAAAAATCACGTTTAGTATCCCTTGATATCCAAAAGATTTTAATATATCTTACAATAAAGGGAAATGTAAATTATTATATCTATTTACCAGGAGAAATTGATTATAAATTAATGTCCAAGAAGAAATTAAGGTATAATGATAAATAAAAATTTAAACTGATATATTCTTTTACCATAAAAAATTATATCACATTATCCTAATGAATATTACAATGTGTTGATAAATAATAATAATTTTTTTTGAATTATTTTCAAAAATATTTCAATGAACATTTTAATGTAAGAAGTTCCATGGTTGATGATGTAAAATATAAAAAGGGCTTTAAATAGATAAAAAAAGTTATTAACTTCATAATCATTTATTTTTTGGAGTTAAGATGTTTTAGCATATGTAAGGAGGTAAATGTTCAGAATGTGATTCCTATATTTCATCGATATTAAATCCTTTTTTCTTTATACATGTCACTCAATGAATATATTAGTGTGTCGGTATTTTATTATGGTCATATAGTGGTGTGGGATGAATTATATATAGATAAAGTGAGTAACAAAAAAATTAAAACTAAAAAAACATATGGATCGTTTGAAAAATCATTAAATGTTTATTTGATATAAAGGTGTGTATGTAGGATTTTTGAAAGTACTCTTAAAATAATTTAGGAAAATAAAATGGAACATATAAAAGGTAATATCTTCTTTATCATTCCATTACATTTTCTGGATGTATGTATATATTGATGTAAATTTCATGAAGTGAAAAGATAATTGACGTATCATAGTATGAATTTGATTTATCCCTAATTATTGTTCATCATACAGTATTATAGGTTATGTTGTGGATTTAAGGTTATTATATATAAGATTACTATAGAGAGATTTATAGTTTTATCATGAGGAACAAAACATGATATTTTTTTTTGGATGACCAATGATGTACACCACATATAGTTCCATACACTTTTTATTTTGGTATAGTAGGGTTTTATAGATTATATTTTGAATCCCCACTTCCTATGTTTATTGAGATCCCAATAATTATAACCTTCATAAATAGATAGCTTTCTCACTAAATCCTATAGGTATATATAATAATGGGGTGGTTGGGTATGTTGCTAACCATGTCCTTGGTTAAAGCTAAATTAAGATGGGGTTTTACTCTCAAATGATGACTATAACATCTAGAGCCTTAATTGAGATAGGCGTAAGATTGTGTGGTAGAACATAGAGAGTAGATATGATATTTTTATCCATTTAGGTGTGAGAAATTTTATGTGTTCATCCATAATGTTGAATTACCATTTATGTTTTCTGTTTAACTATCCAATTTAAACTCAAAGAATCAAGAACATATGATTAATATATCTGGTACATTCATAATCTAGGTAGCAAGTCCACATAAAGTATATGAAAAATTAATAATAAGATAATTTGTTTTAGTATGTATTGACATCAGTGGAAACATGTATAGTGATAAATGTGTTTGATAAAGACCACCCCATAACCCATTGTAGATCAAGTAGTGTTTATTATTTTCTAGAGTCCACTATTTGATTAATTGTATATATCTATTGATTTATATTTTTTTAATGTTACAATGGGATACACAGTCACACATTTCAGATAAATTAATGAGGATTTATTATAATTATGATAATTTCTTTAAATGTTTTTTAGAGTTCCCTAAAAAGGGTTTTTTGTTGTTATTCACAGTGTGTTTAATATTAAGTGATAAATTTTGAATCATCTGATATATTTCTACAGTATATTTAGATGATATGAAAAAGTATTTGTGAATATTGATTCAAAATTTATTATATATGGTTTGATATAAAGTGTAATGGAATGTAAGTCTTATATATTTTGATTAAAGTATGATATTGATGTAGATATTCCCAAAATCTATTATGTTGGTGATGAATTTGGTTTTATCAAACTATATGACAGGGTATATTGTAAATCATGTTATAATTATTATACATATCTCCAATAATAATTTGAATTTTGTTATATCAAATATTACTGATATCATGTGGTATTATACATTATGGTATTATGATTAACAAGTAGTTTAATGATAATAGATATTATTTTTGATTTTATTACAAATTAGTTATCATTAATAATAGTTTCATGAGATGAGACATTGGGGAAGCTGATTTATTCATGTGATGAATGCATTAATTAATGGATAGAATTTAATCATATGTTGTAATTAATGAGTAAATGTAATTTCACTTGGGGATTTTCCTTTAGTTATTTTTAAATGAGACTACATCCATGTAATTGTAGTGTGATATCTTCCACATTAACTCATTGATAAAAATAACTCATCTAGAAGATCTATTATTTTCCACCATTACCTAATGAGGCACTTGAACACCATATTCAGAAGAATAATCCTACTCGTATGAAGAGTAATTAATTTATTTCCCATGTATACCACTAGAGGAGGTATGTTATTAAGCTACTCTTATTATGATCTTCATCAAGAATAGATAATTATTATTATTTTTTCAATCAAACATGTATATTACAAATCACATTTCCTTCATTTATAGTTTATAGATGATTTCATATATTTAGAATGGTAAATCCTGGTGTTTGGATCCCATATTTCTTCATATATTTCTAACAAGTATGGTTAGATCATTTGAAACCTATAAGCTAGTATGTATGAAACAATGGCTGATATGTAAGAAATTTAAAATTATAAAAAATTTAATTCTCATTTTTTTGAGATATTTTTAATATATAATATATTGTGTAATATAGGAAATTTTTTATATATTATTATTCCATGTGACACATAATATATTTTTCTCATGTGTCAAATTCTTTTTTTCTAACATAAAATATCACCCTTTGAGAAATTTTATGATCTCTTTGGTATATAAGATATCAAAGTCACTTATTTTGCAACACCATAAGATTATAAAAGAATAAAATCATGTTTGATAGAATATATGAAATGCATAACCAATAATATAAGATAATTTAACTCCCAAAGACATTATGGAATATTTATTTTTAAATAAATTCAATCTCTTCATTTTCTTGCGGAACACACTACCCCAAATCTAAAAAATTAGTAATATAGTATACCATGGTAACCTTGAAATTAAATTAGTGGATATGAATATGAAAGATTTAAAAATTAAAATTATAGGGTATGAACATGTAAAATTTAAATTAAATTATTATCTTTATATTTTAAATAAAATAAAATATATGAAAAAAAATATTTTGGGAAAAGATTTATTTTTCTAAGAAGTGATTTCATCATGCCTGACACAAAAATTTTAAAAATTAATTTTTAACACATTTATAAAATTTATTTTAGAAAAATAACTTAATTTTTTAATTTATCATATTAAAAGTATCTATGGGTAAATTTTTGGAATTATTTTTAAAGAGTTCTGTTTTTTATGAATTGTTAGAAATTCAAATTTTAATTAAAAAATATCTATAAATTTAAATAATCTACGAGGCCAGCTTTATTTTAATTTAGTTTTAAGTGTTAAATTAGTTCAACTTTATATTTTCTAATCCAAATTAGTTTATTTGAATAAATTTGTATTTAATTTATATTTAATATCATTTAGATGTTATCAATGTTTTTTTTGGAAAAATATTTTTTTGACATATATGGGAGATTTAATTTTAAATTAAATTATTACTAATTTTAGAGAAAAATTTATAAAAATGGTTTCCATATTTGGAATAAAAATTATGTTTATTATCAAATAATTTAAAATTAATTTTCTTTCATAATTAATAGGGAAAGAAGTAAAAATTATTTACAACAGTTAATGTAAAAATGACTTTACTAGGTTAAACTAAAATAATATGATTTTAAAATGACCTTAAACATATATAGTTCCAATTATATTCTCTTATTTTAACCATATATATTATAAGTTTCTGAAATTTCCCATTTTGAACATTTTTTTAATTATAAAAACGTCCATATAATTCATTCTTTTCCAAAATTCAACATTTGTCCTCTCCCACACTTATAAAAGATCACCCACTATCCTCGCTTTTAAACACGTATAAATAACATTGGTTCAGAGAATACCGACCAAAATCAATAAAATACTTCACTAAAATCATCTTATAATACATGGTTTGATCATAAATATAACCTATGATGGATTTTTTCCAAACCAAAAGAAGTTGTTAGAATAAGAGTAAACTTCCTCAACCAAGTGTTTTATTTTATTTCTTCTTCCACCTAATTAAAATATTGTTAAACCATAATGATATTAAAAATATTTTATATTCCGTGTACTTAAATTTTTTTATGTTATTTTCATGACCTAAAACCATTTCCACCTACCAAAAATGGAAAGAGAAACCATTGATCATGTGCACGACGAACTACCGCATCCCGAATCGATATAATTTGTTTTCAATCCCACAACTCATGGATGTATATAAAAAAATATAATATTTACATATGATAATTATTATCTAATTAAACTTTTGGTATTATAATGTCATATATACCATCTTAATTTTCAATCCTTATTGAATACGAAAATACATCTCATGTGTTTGGAGGACTACATCCTCGTGAAGCGATATGATTTTATTTTCAAAAATTCTTTTCATGGAAGGTAATAAGGATTAATATTATATTGGTATAAGATATTAATTAGTTATTAAGAATTATTTATATGTAATATATCATATAATTTCTTACCTTACCATCCATGAAATAAATTATATTGTCACTCTTATGTATGATTGACTACTACCACCCAAACCGATGTGATTCATTTTTCACCCACACATTATATGAAAGGGAATAAATTATATATTTGATAAATATATGTTATATAAATATATATATGATATATTATTTATTCTATAAAATTAAAATATGATACACTGACTTAACATTTTACATGTTGAAGAAATGATAACATCGCTTAAGCGTACTTAAGGCCTATCATCTCGAAGAAGTGATGTCATTCATTCTCCATAAACAAAATTTAATAATGATTACAAAGAATAATATAATGAAGAAAAAGAATATTTATAACATTAACATAATTATTAATATGATGGAACTGTATCATATATTTAATGTTTGGATCATTCATGAAAAAATATGCCTAAGTATACAAGGCCATTAACACACGAAACAATAGTTATAAGGAAAGATTATTAATAAATAGATAATAAGATGTTATAAAAGGATAATAAATGATATTATAAATATTATTATAGTCCTATTATAATTTAATAAAATTTTTAAAACCAATAAACTTGTTGATTAATTAAAATCTACTAAAGGGTATTATGATGTAAGTGATGACTTAACTCAGTTTCCATTTAGTGGGTTATATGACAGGATCATTGATTATTGATTATATTATACCAACATTATGTGTGGAATTATATTTTATTAATTTATTTTGTATTAGTAATTTTATTTTTGGTAGAAGATTATTTTTCACATCTAACCTTCATATTTCTTAACTCTTACCACAATGATACAAACCTTGTAAGGGTTTCTTCTCAAACATCCTTCCTTGAGACACATGTTCTTGTATAGTCCTTATTTAATTTAAATGGGGTATATTATGTCCAATTAAATAATATATAACAAATAATTCCAACATAACTATATTTTATGTTAAAATTCACCTACTTCATTCATGGTATGTTGTTATTAAAAATTTACCAAAGTAGTAAGGGATTATGTTTGAATTTCATTTTAATCGGGCATTCTTATGATTGAATTTCCATTAAATTATGTTATTTGATAATTATATAATAAAACCCATTAATTTTATTCTTATATAGCTATTAATTAATTTTTATACTAAAAATACCATTCCATCACTTTGGAAGTAAAAATTAGTGAGAAAATATTCTTCATAAAATATGAATTCAATTATCTCTTTCATCGAAAATCCAAATTCTTCCAAATCCATTTTTTCAAAAAATATTTTCCTAAATGTAATCTATGATTTTTTAAAGTCATTATTACCCTAAATGATAGTTTTTAAAAATTAAAATGTAATATTCCTATCATTTATTGAACATGGAACATTTTTTCATTTCATAAAAAAATGTGAAATGAATCTTTATTTTTATATCATATTCAGTAAAAAAGGAACACTTCCACCATCATTAACATTAAATTTTTTAATATTAAATTTTTAGTTTTAAAGGATATTTTTAATAAGTTGTTTTCAATAGGATGGGATATTTTCCTCAAGATGATCAAATTGATATTTCAAAATTATTTTCATGTAAAGATGACATACTTTGATGTAACTATAAGTGAAAGGTTATTTCATCCAGAATTTTTTAAAGTATTTTCATCAATGAAGAAAACCATGGATGTTATATATTATTTCTAAATTATGAATATTTTTCTCTCACATATATACCTATATTATTTCCACTTCTTTCGACAGGGTAATACATACCATATGATAATTTATAAAATACATTTATTACGACATTTCCCTGGAATATGATATGAAGAAAGAATAATCAACACATTTTCAATCCATGGGTAAATATAATATTATTAATTAAGATTTATTTTTTTATATAAATCTCACAAATATCATGAACATGTTATTATGGGAAGGTCAATATAGAACTAAAATGAATTGGGTAATGACTGAGTCTCATGAGGCATCATGTATAGGCTTAGGGTGTAAATATAATCCCTTATGGGACCTTTTCCACCATGTGATATTATCTTGGAAGTTATCACTAACTAATGTTCATGTTTTGATATAATTTTATATAACATTTCTTATCCTACCAAGATCTAATTATACAATGTTATTTATGTTATTCTTTCATGTAATTACTTTTATTACCTCTATTTTATGGTATCATGATATATCTTTGACTCACACATTATTTTTACTTTTCATGAATATTGCATTATTAGGATTTTGAGACCACCCATTTTATTTATGTTTAAATTGTTTATTATATGAAATATTTAGAGCTCATTTATGAAGGAAAATATTAAGGATGATAAGTTCTAGTTCCCTTTTATGTATTATAATTCTAGTCCTATAAATACACTAGGCCTTATGATCTTTGTGATTTTACATATTGGATATTTATTTAAACAACAAGTAATAATACGTGTACCAAGCTTGGATCTCTATAGTTGTTTTCTGATATTGGGATTAATTAACCATTTTAATTATGATGAAAATACGTTAGGGACAACCCTAAGGATAAATATGAGGATAAGAATAAGTATAGAAAATATCGCAGAACCATGGTGAAGTATAGAGAGAGCAGTTCTGAGTAATTACATCACTATATGGAAACTTCGTGTGGATTTGGTTATATAATAAATGTACTTAGGGGTAATAAACCTGAGAAAGGTGTAACATCCTATGTTTTTTGGAATTAATTTTTTTAAACTATTTAAAATTATTTTATAGCATGCATTTCACACTACACGAAGTAAATATTTCGTTATACACATCACTATGTTATGATTTCAATATACTAAACACTATGTTTAGATTATGTTACACAAAACACTAATTTTTACTTGTGTGGCAAAAAATACCAAGTTCAACTTGTGCTATACAAAACATCGAGTTTAAAAAAAACTTATTAAACTATTAAACTATTATAATTTATATTGATTGGTATCACCTAGCCATCGAAATAGTAGATATATATAGTAGTAACAAAATTATTAAAATATTTTTTACACATGTACATAAAATTAATTATTTTGTTACTAGTTAATTATAAATGAAAAAAACCAATTATAAAAAAAATATTTCTCTAAAAAAATAATTTTTGTGCAGTAGTGAGTTTTATATCAATATATTTTCCAATTAAATAATTTTAATTATTTTATTTAAATTTAAAAATTATATATATAAAAAATATTATAATTCATCTAATCTTCTTTTTATACAACACATAAGAATAAATCACATTTCATGAATAAAAACTTTATTTTTCTAAAAAAAAATTAGTCTCATTTTTAGGGCATGTATATTTCATAAATAAAATTTTCAAATTTTAATAAATGAAATTTATAAATGAAACATCATTTTAGAAATTAAAATAAAAAAAATTATATTATAGTTAGTATTTGTTATTTTTCTGAAAAGATCATTTTTTGATGAATATGGAAAATACTTAGTTTTAATTGAAAATAGTCTTTTTGCAAAATTTATTTATAAAGTAAACGTATAATTTAATTTAGTTTTAATGTGTAACTAGTGCATTTATACATTTATTAATCCCATTTAATTCATTTTAATATTTTTTATATTGATATTTAATATAAAGACATTGAATAATTTTGAACTTCTTCACTTTAAAAACATGGTTTCTCATCACGTCTCTGAGATTAATTTTAAATTAAATTCTATCGCTTATGTGGATTGAATTTGTAAAGATGGATTCCATATTTTAAATAATAATACTTCATAATGTCCAAAAATCCATCATAGTTTTTTGTAAAATTATACTAGTGAAAATAGTTAAAATTAATTACAGTTATTACGGTTAAAACAAGTTTACTTAGTGGTTAAACTTAGAATATAATGTGTGAAATGACCTACGAGTGTTTCCAAAACCCATTAAGTGGAAATAGTTTATCCTTTAGAACAGAATTATATATCTTTATGATTAATTGGGATATTATCCCATTAAATTTTACCATTTTTTAAGTTAAGTAAAAAAATAAACAAAAATACCCTCCTTGCCTTTAATATGTAAAAAGATTTGGGGTATGAAAAAATATCATATAATCAGTTATAAATATTATTTTTGAATGTAATTTTTTGAATAATTATAATTTAATTTAATATTTTTATATTAAATAATTACATAAAATTATTATCAAACTCCAATTAAATATTTTTTTGAATAATAATTAACAAAAAGAAATGATTTTAAAAATATTAAAAGTTAAGTAAATTGGATGAATTAATTTATTAAATTAATTATTTAACTGAATATGTAACTTAACAGTTGTTTGACATTAATATATTCAAAATAAATTATTTTATTAACGTTTTTAAATTCAAATTGAATAAATAATTTACAAATGGAAATCAATGTTATTATATAATAAATTATATTTTATTAAAAAAAATATAATTACAAAAAAAACATATATAAAAAATATAGTGTTCTTTAAATATTAATAAATATTTTCTATGGTTAATTAATGTACCAAATGATCTTTTATAATGAAAATATTGACCCTTAATTAGGAAAAAACATTTTTTGTGGTTAGTGTTAAAGTATTATTTTTGAACATTACACATGCTTCTATTATAATTAATTTCCACCAAATATAGGTTTTTTATTTTATAAATTAAATATATAAAATATATAATTTTCTAGTATAAATTGTTTAATAATTACCAATTTAATTTAGTCTTAATTTATAAATTACCTAGGTTATAAAATTTGTTACCGCAATGAAAACCCAAATTGGAAAAAATATGGAAACATATCTGTTAATGAATAAAATTATTAAAATGATTTTTTTGTGTGGTGGTGGTTTATATTAACCAAATAACCCTCACATAAATTATTATTCTATTTTTATCCACATTATAAAAGGGATATCTCTTAATAGTGAATAGTTTTGAGTATTTACTATGATGTCACTCTTCAATTATAAAAGGGAACTCACTCTCCCTCATTATTCACACCTATCAATCCATTTTTATAGAATATGATTTGATAAATATAACTTCAAAAATTATATCCTCTCATCCTATAAGACATATTTGTTTCGTAAATCCAATCTAGTATGACTTTTGTGAAAACTGATGGAGGATACCTCAAGAAGAGGTAATGTTCTTCAATGAACGATTTCATTTTATTTCTTTATCCACATTCTTTAATTATTTTAAAATCACAATTATAATTTTTCCTAACTGTAAAACATATATTAATAGGGTTTTATATTAGATTTATGATCTAAAACCACACAAACTTCCATAAAATGATTTATGAAATCATCATTCGTGTGTACAACAGACTATTGCCTCACAAACCGACGTCATTCATTTTTACAATACCACCTCTCACAGTTGGACATAATGATTAGATTATAGTTTTTATATGATATATTTTATTTTTATGACATTATTATGATATTTTAATTATTATTTCACATATACCTTTATTCTTTCCAATTTTTTGAATATAAAAACATCTTTCGTGTGCACGGTGGGCTTCCACCTCTCAAAGAGATGTGATTCATTCACCTTTTAAATGGAATGTATCGAGGAAGGGTTATATAAACATTTGTGATATATTTGAAATAAAAAATGAACTTAAATGATAATATATATATATATATATATATGTCAATTACTTCTTTCCTTTTAATAAGATTAGAAAATTGATAAAAAATTTATGTGTACGCATACCTACTGTCTGCATGAACTATGTATTTCATTTCATATCACTAAATTGAATATATTTATCTAAATAAAAATATAATGAATTTATATGATATACATATTGTAGTTTAAATTATTTAAATTATGAAAACATGATATATGTAATAGGGCAGGAAATAAGAATTCAAAACATATACAAAAAATAAATTGGTTATTATCCAAAATTTAACTTTAACATGCATTTTTGAATAAAAGGGTAATAAAATCTCATAAGAAAATAATATATGATATGATATATTTATATATCTATATATAAGTATTATTATTTAATACATGCATAGTAACGTTATATTTATTATAGATGAGGGTTAAACGAGTACAATGGATGTCAAGACTTAAGGTATGAGACTTCAGTTTCAATTTTTTACTTCTATGAGACACATGTCATATTCACCACCTATATATTTTATATGGGGTATATACATAACATTAATTTATTTTATTATGATTATCCAAAAACTTATTAGTATTTACATGGCCATATAAATAAATATTTTTCATTATGTTTTATTTTCAAAATATACCAAAGTGATAACATATTTTTGTGTCAATTTTACTTAATTGAGATGTAGGTTATGATATGAACCTATATTAATTCATGAAGTGTATATATATACCATTTAAATTTTAATATATTTAATTTATTTATCCTAAATAAATTTTGAGATCCATTTTTTTTATTAATTCATGGGGCTCACAATTCAATTTTACTAAAGTTCTAATGACATTATCTTACAATATCTCAATTTATCGAGATTGTTTAGGATTATCTTTCTAATGATAAAATTCATTGATACATCTCTCAAAACATATCAATATTTTTATTCTCCTATATTAATTCATGATATGTTCATATAATAGTACCATTTTTCAAATCATTGGTACTTAATAAAATTAATAATTTTTATTTAAAAAAATCTGACTTTATTTCTCTCTTTGGATAAAAATATTTTTTTTAAAAAAACTTGGTTTTATAAAATTGTTTAAATTTTATTAATGATAATTTAATATTATTTTCTATGAAAATGTATTTAAAATTTATTTATAATTATAGAAGTTTTTTGAATTATTTTCAAACCATCCTTTATAAGTATCAAATGTTATTTTCATTGAAATGGATTTCAAAAATGATTAATGTTTAAAAAGTGTTTTGAATTATTCTGAAAGATTCATTTATAATATTACAATGATATTTTCAAAGAATAAGGTTTTAAAAAGGGGTTTTTAAAATAAATAATTTTTCAAAGGGGAATTAATATTTTCATCACGATATTTTAAAATGATCTTTTCAAATAATAATCCATCTAAGATGAAATTTTTTTGTGTAACCTATGACTTATTGGAGATATGATCCAAAGATACCATTCATATTGTTTATATGAATAGGTTTTATGGCATTATTTTTATGGAACTCGTTTTTTTCTACTGGTCAATAATGTTTCAAATATATTTTTAGGAAAACTATTTCATTACCATGGGTTAATCATTTTAAAATATAGAAATATGAAACTCATTTCATTTCTGTGGGTTAATCGAGTTATAAATGAAAAATTATTTGTTTTATGACTTTTCATAATGATATTAAATACATTTGAACTTTCTTCATGTTTTGGTTCTTTGGAATTTTGTATATTATGATGTCGCCCAAATAAAATTGGGAAATACCATTATAAAGTATTAAATGGGGAATCCCATATAGCACTAGGTGAGCCAATTGTTTCTTACATGATGGGTGTATCTAGATTGTGCTCTAATCAATCGGGTAATGACAAATATTTTATAATATAAATGGGTACATGAATTATTATTCAAAGCCCAAAAATTAGGGGGCACAGGCGGTCAGGCCATTCCAAAATATAAGGGTACACGGATGGTCATCCCAAGCACAAAGATCAGGGTACATGGGTGGTCATCCCCAGGCCCAAAGATGAGGGTACAAGGGTGGTAATCCCAAACCCAAGGATTAGGGTATATAGGTGGTCAACCTGAGCAAAAATGGAGGGTTCCTAGATGTGTATCCCAACCCCAAGTAGGTGTGTGGGTGGTTATCCCAATCGAAACATGTTATGAATGTCTTAGAGGGTATCCTTCAAAAAATATTATCACTGATTCGTTGTATACACACAAATATATATCTGATTCCAATGTCATTCACACATGGATCATGTTGTTTGATTCCACTAGGATTCAGGTCTTATGATCTACACATATTTATTCCATGACTAATGTTTATGATCCATGATAGATTGGATATGAATATATAATTTTTTTTCATTATTTGATGACCTTAAGCTTATATTATGATCTCCAGTGAACATAGATTTATATCCCTTATGTTTACCCTTATTGAACATATTTTCACACAAATTATTATGTATCATTTCCCTAGGTTATGAATAATGGTTTTATATAAGGTATTTCTATGAAGTGTACTAAAGGGGATGAAAATTTTGAGAAAAATTTAATATCTTTCACCAAATTAGAAAATTTTGTTCCAAGTTTCTAATATAACTAAACTATTATCATCTCTAGTGTTTGTTTGTGAAATTTCATCAATATTCAACTTAAAAGATTCAATATCCATATATAAGAATCCTGGTTCACTATAGAGGTTAAAATAGGAGTATATTAGTTAACATTTGGAATCTAGGATGTTATAAAAATTATATCCCTATATATATTTCTAAGGATATGTCTACGCATGATTCTCATGATAAGTATAAGGATGATTTTATGTATAGAAAAATATACTAGAATTTGGGTAATGGATATAGTGATTTCCTTCAAATAAACACATCTATGTATGGATACTATAAGTATATGTAGCTCTAAGAAAGATCTAAATAGGGGTAACAACACGAAAAACATCTTATTGAGAATGACCTGATAGGGAACTGGTGCAAGACTACAAGCCTTTCTGCACACCTCGTTTGACACTCCCAGGGGATAATATTTATAAATTCACAAACTCTTTATGAACCAATTTGATGGATTTAAATAGAAGATGAATATGTTTAAACATGGATAAAATTAATGTTTCATATATAAATGATGATTGTATCATGATTTAGAAATCATATAAGTGATTTTTCATGATTATCTGGTTCCCCATACGATTCGTGTTGATCACAATAGGTTTTTTTTATTAAATTGCTGGAACCTGAAGAAACCATGAATGAAAAATGTAACAAAAAATTAAAATATTTTCCTCCAGAGGAACCAAATATTATGGGAGATGTAATACAAAACATTATTGACATGATCACACAACTCTATCATGATATTTATCACAATGAACATAAAAATGATAAAATGAGTAAACAATGTTCTAATGAGTCCTTAATGAAGCATCTCACACTATATTTTAGTGTTTCCATTAATTTGTTAGTCACTCATAAATGGATCAGTTCCACAGAAAATATATTTTTCATTCTCTAGTGTTTAAACCATGAAAAAGTAACTCCATCTATTTACCATCTTAATGGTCTGGTGGATTAGTTTTGTAATCATACCAATAATATGATGTGATAATATAAAATTTAATCTATTAATTGGTATAGGTTCAATAAGTTATTTTTCCCTATGAAAAATCCATATATATTTTTATGGATATTTAGAAAGAATTACTATAGATTATGTAGAAGGATGATGAATATATTGGTGTTGAGGATGTAAATTTTACCAGACATCAAATTATTCACCAGGTATTATCATTGAACCTAAAATTAACATTGGTCATTTCATCAGTGTCTTAAAACCAAATCTCTTAAGGGAGTCAGCTATAATGTACTTTTCATGTTATAAATTGAGTGATTGAGGCTCAATCAATGTGGAAATGGATGTTGTAGTTGCATATCATTATCGTTGATTTTATTTTAGGTAAAAATTATAGTTCCAATAAAATATAAGACTAATGATGAAAAAAATGATATTTCATTTACACTCAATACGAGGGAAGAAAAAAGTTTATAACTCTCTTAATGGGACTAGTAAATAGTTTTGTGTGGATAAGAATTCCATTGACTGGATGAATGTCATTGTGATGGTTAAAACATTATAAATTTATGAGAATAATGGGAGACCCTAGAGAGGACACCACACAAACAATAGTGTTTGGTTTTCATAGATTTTGGATGTTACGCTAATAAGTTCCCAAATATGAACATTTATAATGGTGATAAATTCCAAAAAACACTAAATATAAATAAAATAGTGATAGATTATGAAATCACAATGGTTGAAGTGAATCATGATAAATTATAAAATCTAATACTCCCCTCATTAGGTTGGAGTCACATGTTTGATTTTGTATGAATAATCATCAAGAAAATACTATTGATCAATTTTTTGTGTTTATCTAATTCTTAATGAATTATGAAATAATGAACTCACATTGGATATTATATTGGTACAATGTTAAACCAAAACATATAATGGATTTTTTAATGAGATATGTGATTATTTAACAAATAATGTTTAAATTATATTTTGGAAGCATATATGACTCTAGGTATGATTAACATAATATTTTCTGATACCCTCATGGATCTAAAATTTGATGTATTATAAAATGTTTAGTGTTTTTGATAAAAAAATTTGAGGTTTTATTTGATGGGTGTTTATCCAGATTAATTAAATTTTAAGAGACATTTATGGAGATGAATCCCTTTGGTATTATTTTTGGTGAAAAATTTGTTTGAGGACGAATAACTTTACAAATTCTGCTCATAAAATTAAATGTTACCATAAGATATTATAGAATAGATTTAGATGGTTGTTGGGATCCACACATTCATCAAGTTGAGTTTTCCAATAAATATATATTTCACGTGATCATTCAGATGATGCCTTATGAATCCCTTATTGGATAGAAGTGTATAAATCTAATATATTGGCATGAAGATGTAGAAAGAAAGTTATTTGGACCTAAACAATCTTATGAAATTGAGGAGAATGTTAGATCCATTTTGACTCTTGTAAGGACTACAAAAAAATTAAAGGAATGTTATATTTATAATAATATAAATCATATTGAATTTTAATTTGGGGATAAGGTCAATCTACAATGAATGAATGGTGGACTAAGACCTATGTATATCGGTCCCATGACAATATTTGATTGTATCAAGACAATATATTATATCATGATGCTTCCACCGAACCTCTATCAAGTCTTTGATGTGTTCCATGTATCTCTCTGGATAAAATACATATATGATCCATCATATTTACTTAACTTAGAGGTCATACCACTATATCATGATCTTTCTTAGGAGGAACAACAGGTGGAGAATTTTGACCATATTGGGAACATTATACGAAACAAGACAGCTATTTTGGATCTTAAAGATATTATAAAGAATAATTATCTTCATTTATTGTATTAGAGTGATGGATTTAAAGGGAGAAATTAATTTTAAGTGGGGTGTTACTTAACCCTCCAAGTTTTAATAAATTAATTTTTTTAATAAATTAAAATTATTTGATGTCGTGTGTTTCATGTTACATGTAGTTAAGCTTCATTTATATGAAATATTATGTTAATATATTTTTAATAGAAACACGAATCTTATCTTTAATTAAATTCAATACTTATTTAGTCTTTTTTTACACATAATACTGAGTTCAGATGGTGTTATATGTAACACTATGTTTAAGTGAAATGTTTCATACTATTAAAATATTGTTATTATTTATCTTAGTTATCACATAGTTATTGGAATGTTGATTTTGAATAAGATTAAACAAATTATGAAAATAAAGATTATACATATACATAAAATGAATTGGTTGGTGACAAATTAACTATAAATTAAAATAAAACCCTTTTTGAAAAAATGAAATCTTTATCTGGAAAACTATTTTTTTCACACATGTGTGTTTTAAAAAATTAAAATCATAAAATACCATGTGGATGATGAAATTAATGAAATTTATATAGTATATTTTCAATAATATTATATTTTTTCCATACAAGAGATAAGAAAAAAAATCCAATTTCATGATTAGAAATGTTATTTTTCTAAAAAACAGATTTGTTTCAATTTTATGCTGCACTTATTTTTAAACTAAATTTTTATAATTTTAAAATTTTAATTTTATAAAATATACATCATTTATTATATCGTAATACTAAAATTATTTTAGGGTGAATATTTTTTATTTTTGTAAAAAGTTTAATTTTTTGATGAATAGTTAAAAATATTGAATTTTAATTTTAAATGGTTTTATGCCTAATTAATTTATACAGTTAAATATATTTTAAATTATTTTTATAGTATAATTGGTTCATTTATAAATTTATTAATCCAATTTTAGTAATTTTACTAATTTTTATATTGAATTTTGATATAAAAACAATGTAATCTTCTGAACATTTTAACTAAAAAACTCTCTTTCTCATCACATTTGAAAGATAAATTTTAATTTATATTCTGACACTTATGAGGATTGAATTTTGAAACATGGATTACATTTTTGGATTAATAATATTTTATAATGTATAATAAGGAAAGAATAATTTTTGAACAACGTTATTAGTGAAAACAATTAAAATTAACTATAGTGATTCACGTAAAAACAAGTTTACTTAGTGGTTAATCATAAATTATAAAGTTTAAAATGACCTACCAATATGTAAAATATTCATTTCATATACTTATTTCTACCCCTATCACTATAGGAATGATATTTATGAATTATTGGGATACTATTATATTAATTATAATAAGTCAATTAAATAACAATGAAAAAAGGAACTTTCTTTGCTTTAATATTTATAAAGCTATTGTATAGGGAAAAAACATCGTATGTTCGGTTATAAATATGGATTTCAAAATTTAAATGATTTTATTTTACCATTATAATTTATTTTAATTTTTTGAGATTAAATAATTGCTTTAAATTCTTATGGAACCCCAATGTAGGAATTATTTAATTATTATTTTACTAAAATAAATTATACTAAAATATTACAAGTGGATTAAATTGAATTTATTATTATATTAAATTAATTATTTAGGTAAATATACCATTATAAATATATTTTTACATAATATATTCAAATTTAATTCCTCCCTTGACACTTTTAAAATTTAAATTCAATAAATAATGTCAAAATTGATTGTTATTTTATAATAAATGATATTTTATTAAATGATTTAAAGTTACTAAAATCCAATTTTTTTCAAGTGATTTGAAAATATTAATTAATATAATATATTGTCCATTCAGGGAAAAAATATTCTTTTAAAATGAAAATATTGATCCATAAATAGTAAAAACTTTATTAGTGTGGTTAGTTTTAAAGTAGTGTTTTTGCACATTTCATGTGATTCTGTTAATATTAAGGTAGAAAATATAGTGTATTTTTTATTTTATAATTTATATATCAAATTATGAATAATTTTATAAAACTTTACTAATATTTATCTCTTTAATTTAGTCTTAATTAATAAATTACCATGGTTATAAAATTATACACCGTAGTGAAAACCCTAAATGTTAAAAAAAAGGGAAACATAGAAGTTAAGGAAGAAAATTTTAAAAATGAATTTATTTTTTTGAGGTAGAGTTATATAATGACTAAATAAACCCTGCCCTAAATTATTAATCAATGTGGGTGCCACAAGTGGTAAGGGAGACTGCCCAATAGGGAATACCTTTGAGTATTTATTAATATGTAACTCCTCCACAACTATAAAAGAGAACTCACACTACCCCATTATTCACACCTCTAAATCCATTTAGTTTCACTAGTATCATCCCAAATAAATTACAAAATTCACTCCCATCATCCTAGAAGCCATTTTTTCTAAATAAATTCTTAGAAGGATTTGAAAAACCCCTATTAATATACCTAAATAAGAGGTAATGTTCTTAAATAAGCGTTTTCATTTTATTTATTTCTCCACCATATACAATTATTTTTAAACAATTATTTTATAATAAATTCATAATACACCATATACTAAGATGTTTTTATGTTTATGATATGATCTAAAACCGAAAACACTTCAATCAAATGGGTTACAAAATCATCATTCATGTGTTTGTCAGACTACAACCTCACGGACCTATATCATTTGTTTTTCCATTACCACCTTTAATAGTTGGACATAATCACAGTTTTATAGTTTATATTATATATATATATATATATATATATATATAATTTATGATATTATTGTTATTATTTATTATTTTCTCATATAAAATCATGATTTTAATTTTTTGGGAATATGATAACATTATTCGTGGTACGACGAACTACCTATTCCCAAAGTGATGTGACTTGTTCACGCATTACATAGAATTTATTACGACTGGGTTTAATAAAAATATTTCATATATATGACAAAAAAATATATCTCAAATGATAATATATATATCATTTATTTTTCTTTCATTCCATACAATCAGAAAATGGACAAATCATTCATGCATACTTACGACCTACTGTCTCAATGAATGGTGTATTTTATTTACTATAGCAAACTTTTATGGATTACTATAAATATATATATATATATAATGAATTTATATCATATTTATATCATATTTTACATTTTGGAGATGACTAAACCATTATATAACTAATAGGACCAAAAATAACAAGTCAAAACATTTACAAAAATAAAATTAGTATTTACCCGAATCGTAACATTAACATAGAATTATTAAAAAATGTGTAACAGAAGTTTATATGAAAATAACATATGATATGATATATATAATTATTATTATTTCATATTTGTAAAATTAAATTAAATTAATTATACAGTAGGTCTTAATGAGTATAATGGAATTCATGACTTAGGGTAAGGGATTTCTGTCTCACTTTATACTTCTGTGAGACACATTCCATACTCACCACATATTTATTTTATATGGTGTATAAACTCCCCATTAATATATTTTTCTAATAAATTATTGAAATTTGAATTTCCATTTAATGTTATTTGTTTCATTTTTTTTCATAGTTCAATGTTTTCTAAAGTAGTAAGGGATATTTGTTTGAATTTTCATTCATTGTGACATATGGTATGATATGCACCTGTATTCATTCCTGAAGTGTATATAAAACCCATTTGACAAGTAATATTATAAAATTATTTAACTTAATGATACTGTATGTACTATTTATTGTTATTTCTTCAAAGGTCTTACCATTTATTGTTACCAAAGTGGTAACGGATTTATGTTACAATGTCATCGTTTATCGAGATTGTTTATGATTTTGTTTCTGATGATAATATATCATGATTAGTCTCTCAAAAATTATCAACACATATATTATTCTCTCTTTATTCATGAAATATTTATGTTGTGGTAAAATTTGTCTACACTTTTGAACTAATGATATTTAATAAAAAATATAATTAAATCTATCTTTACAATTTTATTGAGTCATAAATCTACTTTCTTCTAAAACTTTATCCTCAACAAATGTTTTCAACTTTTTTTTAAATGATAATTTAATATATTTTAAATAAAAATCGTTTTTTGAATGTTTTTTGTTTTAAAAGTTTTTTGAAAATTATTTTCAAGGATTCCTTTTTAAGTTTCATGTGTTTTTTTAAAAAACGTTTTAAAAGATTTTGAAATATAACTTTTAAATTATTCAATTATATTTTCAAAAAAAAGTTTTATATTTTAAAAATATTATTTTTTAATGTGGAATGTAAATTTTCCTCAAGAGGTATTTTAAGTGATCTTTCAAAAAAAATTCCATCTCAAATGACATCCATTGGTGTTAAGTATGCCTTACAATAGATATTTCCCAATTATACCAATCATATTATTTCTTTGAATGGTTTAATTATTTATGGAATGATGTTTATGGAAACTATTTCATTTCCACTAGTCAAATATTTTTCAAAGAGATTGTTATGAAACCCTTTCCTTTTCAATGAGTTAATCATGTTTTAAAGAGATTTACTTGAATACCAATTCTTTTCTATGGTATAATCTAGTTATGATATAATAATGATTGATTTTATGAGTTTTAATAATTTTATTCAATCATTTTGTACTTTATTCATGTTGTGGTTCTTTAACATTTCGTATCTGATGGGACGTCCATGATAGTCTCAGGTAATCCCATTACGAATTATAGTATAGGGTATCCTAGATAGCACAGGTTGAGCCCATTACAGCTTTCATGATGGGTCAAACCAAATAAAATATCAATTAATTTGGTAATGAAAAATATTCTATGAGATTAAAGGGTACACATGTGATTATCACATCCCACAAAAGGTAAAATGAGTGGACAAACCAAGATAAAAGATTAAGGTAAACATGTGGTTAGCTCGAGTCCTAATATTTGGGTACATAGTTGATTATCCCCATTACCAATGATGAGGGTACATGCATGGTCATCCCAACCTCATATATGAGGATATATGTGTGGTCAATCTGATCAAAAAAATGAGTGTACCTAGGTAGTCATTCCAATCACAATGTGGGTACATAGGTGGTTTTCCATAGTTTAACAATTGATTAATATCTTTAAGTGTATCATTGGAATAATATTCTCTATTTATATGTGTATATACACAAATCTATGTCTTATTTCAATGTTATATTCTCATGGACCATATTATTTTATTACCTACTGATTAATTTATTATCAAATACCAATATTATTACATGAATAATTTTTATGATCTATGATTGGTTGGGAAAGAATTTATTATTATTTTTCATTATCACATAACCTTATGATTATATTATGATTTCACATGTTCAAATATATATTTGAAGATCCGTATTTTGATCCAGACAAAATTGAATAGGAAATTGATCTTTTTCAATTACTGAATGGGTCATTTCTAAACTTGAGCATCGTAATTGAATTCCAATAGTTGTAAGGATTCTAAGAGATTATTTTGGATTTGGGTGATGGCTCGTTATGTGTATCAGGTGGATCATAGTGTTTCTAGAGAACCGAACAAGAAAAAAATTTATTTTGACTATAGAGGGTGCAATGTTTATCTAAAACCATGCAGCCCACTACTGCAGATTGTGCGGCCTAACTAAAAGGGGAGAGTGGTGTTGTACATGGGATGTGCAAGATTTTACAAACATTTCACCCAACCCTTAAAGAGTACTTAGAATTCCTAGTAGAGGGTGAACGGTTGGCGCACAATTTTCTAAATCGTGCGGCCCAAACAGTGTGAGGAGACATGTTTCAAAAATGGGATGTTATTTTATTTAAAGTAAAATAAATATTTAAAACATAAAAATACTCTAACCCTCACCCCTTATGCTCAACGCGCATGAAGAAACCCCCAAATGGGTTCTTCCCTCCGATGAACAACACCCCCTCCATGGAACCTCCTCTACTCTCTATTTTTTAGTGTATTTTATCCAATTCTTCACATGATCCTTCACATTAAGCCCTATAATCCATTATCCTCCCTATTTTCAGCCATTTTTTCAATCTATCCCACAACCTACATTCCCCATCAAAACCTAAGGATAAGATTTACATCGTCTATTTGGTGTTCTTCTAGTTATAGCTTGTGTGAAGGCTTCCTCAGGTCTTATTCTTGCACATTCCAGCAACTGTCATCCTGGGATAAGTGGTTCAGGTCGAATTAGTCCATCATCTTTATCTGAGTTGAGGGTTTACACATTATTTTTTTTCACACCACCTATTTTTGGGCCTTTTGAAGTTTATGAGTCCATTTTATTTAAATTATAGTGCATTAAACATTGATTATTGGTTTTGAGTCACTGGGTATAAGGAGACTCTACTACATGTTCATAGGTATGTATATAAATATATATATATATACGTTCCCCCGATATAAGTATATTCATCCACAATAGTGAATATATGTGTATGGCTCTAGGTTTTCATATGTATATATACGAATATTCATATGTAGGTGAGTGGAGACGAGTATATTCATATAAGAATATATGTAAGGATCCCCTTACGCATGCTCATGGTCATGTGGGTATGTGTATATGAGTTTGGTGTCCTTATGTGTATATAAAAATGAATATTATTTGTGGGGGAGCACCATCTTCTAGTTATAAAGCTACAAGTTCCGAATGTTTTGTTTGGTTCCACTTTGAGGTAGGCTCCCTCTCATAGACTATTTAATTCAATAATGCCTTAAAATTATTTCTAACTACCTTATTAATTACACTTTTTTATATTTAATTACATTTCTTGAATAAGGGATTAGTTATGATATATATTTTAATTGGTACAAAATTTATTTTTTTCAAATAAAACCCCTCTAATGGAGGTGTGTCGTCTGTGAAACCCCACAATGGTAGTTATGCTCATTTAGCATGCATGAAATTATTTCACTTATGTTTACATTATAAAGATTTCCATGTTTTAATGACATGTTTAGTGCTATGACCTATTTTATAAACTATATGGATTTCCTCTTAAAATGAAGGTACCCTTTCCTCACGTGTCTTTAAATGGTACCAATACACCCAATGGGTGCATGTTCCTCTTAGACTTGGAATTACCAAAGTGGGTAATCATGTTGTTTCTCAAGATCCCTTCCTTAAACATGGCCCTTAGGTTTATAAATGGTATTATATTTCCTTGGTTGATTCCTTGATTTGGATAAGGTGATTGAATTTGGTTAGTATTTTTAAATGAGTTAGTTCCACCTCTTAATGGAATGGACTCAATACATGACACTTAAACAAATTTTACATGTTTAGGTAAATTGGGTTAAATGACTTTGAGTGGGGTGACTCACACCACATGGAATGTTGTGAATAAATGGTTTATCCTTAAAGAAATGTTTTCCTTGTATTAAAGGGTTTAAAATAAATGGTATCCCTGAAAATGGAAATAGAGAAATGTTAATGACATGCACTAAAGGACTTTTCCTCATATATAGTGATGAATGTGGCCATTTCTTGAATTGTGTTTTCTTAAAATACTTGATATGTTTTGCCTTAAGTATAATTGTAAATTTGGTTTCTTATAGGTAATGTGGTATGGATATTTTAAGTTCATAAGAGGTACTACCTTATGCATTATATTATAGTAATATTCATTACTTTACATGATTATGGGTGGGAGGAATTTTTATCCCATTTTACATAATGAAAAATTATCTTTTAACGATGGGAGGCAGTTTTACCCCATATCTGTATTAAATGTGTGCACATGTTGATTCCACATAATGATCTATAATCTTCTATTATAGATGGGAGGCATTATTTCCCCATTTTATAATATACTTCTATGGATGTGAGGCATTCTTACCACATGTCTGTTTTCTTCAATTATCATTGGGATGAATTCTTAACTCATGCCATTATTATACTTATATAGATGAGAGGAATTCTAGACTCATTCCAGTTATCTTATATTATGGATGGGAAGCATTATTACCCCATACCGACCTCTATAAACATCTATGGATCGGAGGAATTCTTACTCAATTCCTATTACATCCTTAATATATATATATATATATATGTGTTTGTGTGTTTGTGTGCGTGTAGTTACATGATCATACTACAATCCATGAAATGAGTCGAAGTGAGTATAGTCACTGGGTGTCCTTTACGAATGTGGGTGAATATTATTTTATTATAAAGTTCTTCAATTTAGTCATGTTATACCTGCAGACTACATAATTTATGTTTCACTAAATTGGGCTTGACACCATGGGTGCCGACATACTAAGATTTAATCTTACACCATACTCAAGTTCCCTTGGTACCCAAGTAGGCCCTATATTTACTAAACATAGGGAGATTTTTGTGCTACCTATACCTAAGGATTTAAGAGCAATGGACCGAGATGGAGCTCGGGATGCTCATGGAGACTGCCCTTAGGCATTACTCTCTTTTCCTTTTTTGTACTGTACTAAAAAACTTGTTTTGTTTTTTACTAATTTATGATATGAATCTTTAACTTGATATTCATTCAATTTTTGTATAAACTAGAATTGTCCACTTTGATTAAATTGATTATATTATTATTCTTCTACTCTTTAATCTATTCTCTGTTACTTCACTTCTTCAATTGTTGTCTTCTATTTATAATCCATTATACCACCATGAAAAAAATGATATGAGGTTGTAGTCACCCCACTTAACTTCCTTTACACCCTCACTAATAGTGGATATCCTCTAACATACATGGAGATATCCTCAAGGTCATGTGGTGACCAGTACGACTTTCTATTCGATCGTAAGTCAGGCCATGACATTACAAAGTTGTATCAGAGGTTGTTTCATTTATGTTATCTTTCTATTATGGGTTGGTATACATGATATTAGTAATCTGTTGGGACCTAGTTAATAACTATTCATGGGACTAATTTCCCCATGTACATGAAATGAGCAAGTGACTAGGGATGGGAATTGTTTTTAGTGTTGTTTTCTATAACAATTGATATGATTTCACCTTGAGTGACTATTTCACTTTCTGCTGCTTCGGATTTTTGTACCTCATCAATAATTACATGTGTCTAAATATGTAATGGGAGTTTAATTACATGTATTATCATAGGAACATAGAAAACTCACATGTCGTGCATATACCATGCCTTACAGTTCCATATGTGGGTTGCTTGTTGATTTGGAATTCGTGCCATGAGTGGTATGCCACATTTGGTGTTCTAATGACATGATTAGATTGTTACATACATAGGTGATTCTTAAAAATGATTGGATGTCACAATAACTTGAATAGTTGATTATTATTCCATTATTTCGTTCCATTATCCTTCCATTCCTCTTCACATGACATGATTTTGTGTTATATCATGTTTCTGTGTTTACTTCTTATTATAGCATGCTTGTCTTATTTTGATATTTTTAAAAAGGTGGAAATTACATAGGGAGCCAATATTCTATTTTAAGGGGTATGGGCAGCTTATATCTCCGAAGGGGTAACCCATGTATTTGAACATTTTAAAAAGGATTATAAATTAATATGGTAATGTGAATTTATTCTGGTATAAGGGGTCCAAATGCCAAACAATAAAGGGCATGAGCACTTTACAAGTTCATAGATGGCCACCCATGTGCTCGAAAATTGTTTTGATCATGTTAAAATTATAAAATGTAAATTATTTTGATAAATGGTAGCCAATTTAAAATTTATGGAGTGTATGGGAACTTCATGGGTTGGGAAATGGAAAATTGTGTTAAATGTAATGACAGGATGCTTTCTAACATTCTTATTTATGAGACATATTTTTAAATATAATCTAAAATTAATGGAGCAACTTATATTGGGGTTTTTTATAGAAATACCCAATTGTATTGATGGAACCTTCTTAGATTTCCTTACTTTATAAAAGGGAAGTTTATGAAATATTCATGTTTTTCATTGAGTTGATTGTTAAAAATCAAGTTCAATGTCATTTTTTAAAGAAAAAATGATGTTTTTTGATGAAATATTTTAAAGTGGTTAATGATTCAATGTGTTCAAATGAAAAATCTATTATAAATGGATCTTTTTCAGTTTCTATCTATTAGAGACCTTAGTGAAAGGGTAGTTGAGTTCCTCATCAGATTACTTGGAACGCAAATAATATAATTCTATCTAGGCTGTTTTTTAGTAATGAATTAATATTTTTGGATTTTTTCCCTAGTGACTTAAACTGGAATGAGAAAAATTTTAGGCCAATGATTATTCTTTATAATTGGGGACAAACCATGGTAGGTATCACTATTTGAACTTGATTACCTCTCTAGTTCCATTGTTTTCTAACGTTCTATGTTGTTTGGGTGATATTGTCTTGAGTAGGATGTTCATTTTTTTAAATGAAACCCATGTTCAAATGGGTGTTCATTGTTTCATTTACATTTTTTAAAGGTGTGATCATTGGTGAATGCCCAGTTTTGGTATGTTAGACATGCCTCGGGCATGGTAAGCTGCTCCTTTTGTCACTTTCCCCTTTCTATTCCTTGATCTGTATGTGTTGATTTATACAGTACTGTAAATTGTTAAATGTTTTGATGAACTAGACAAGATTAGATAAATATTTGTTTCATGATTTATTGAGTGTAGTCTTGGGTTATCTCATTAGTAGAGTGTCCCGATGTTAAATAATTAGTTTCACCCCAATTCTCAGGATGGATTCTGGAATACTCGTGTTTTTTGACATGCTGATCAGTTTCGTTGGGTTTTCATACCAGATGTACAAAGTCTGTTTTTAATTTGAATGTGATCTATTTTTCTTGTGATCAAATGGTATTTTCTTTTTTCAATTACTCCAACACTCCTAATATATGGAGTATTTTATTGGTTTATTAGGAATGTGTACTTCCAGGTTGAAGGGGAACAACCAAACGAGTTCATTTGAACATGGTTAGATCTCTTGAATACCTTTGAGGTTTTAATGTATCGAATCTCACGAGTTATTTCTTGGTAGCACAACTATGGTGTGGTTGGTCCTTTACAACCTTTGATACAACATATTCTATCTTAGATAGACTTTGGTTGGGAATTCTAGAGAGATCAAAGAACATACTCAAGTGTAAAAGATGTGGCGATCGGAATGAATGATGGTGTGTCGGTAGGAGAATATGAGTTTTCATCTATGATTTATTCTAGTTATGGTTCGAATCTTCTTCCATAAATAAAATAGGTATGTTTTATTTGAAATTGTTAACATCCTATTAGAGTACTCTCTAGAGTGATGAGCATGTTTCTCATCTTGTGTTCATCTGAGATTCACTAAGAGAGCATCAGTCTTACACCGAGTTGAACTCTTTAAAGATATTGACATTTTTTGGGTGGTACGCTTTTAGTGTTGCATTCATGATTCATTGTTACCTTGGTTCATTGATCTGATAAACATCAAAAAAAGTTAGATATGAACTTCGGTGATCATTTTCAATTTAAATGAAGGATGCCTTGGGGGAAGGAATCATAGTTCTTTTGGAATGGCATCTGTCGTCGAATCTAAGCATCCTCTTAAATAATCATACAAGAGGCATGACTCCTTTTTTTAATGAATGTGGTTGGTTAATAACCATTTTAAGCCCTATATTCAAGTAAAGATGAGTGTAGTTGGTGTCATATAGTAATTTTTATTACTAGCCAGCTCGACAAGGGATATGTTGTCGATGGGGATTGACCATTTTAACTATTTCAAAAAACATGCTAGGAGAATCATTATAATTCGTAGAGCAAATATTATATGGAAATTATAATGGTGGTTGATTATATATTTGGAAGGGACTGCATAACATTACTTCCTAAGGTGAGATGTATCATTAGCTGAATTCTTATCGAGATGACAACGAGATCAGGTCTCTGGGTGAACGATCTTGGGTGAGAGTTGCTTCAGTGTTTCTATTTTGGAATAGATCATTGGCTCAAGATATAAATGGATTAAGTTACATGGACATTTGAAATGTTTAAGGGTGTGCTAGATGTTCTGAAACACAACGTGATCATTTAAAAGAAGCTTCATTACCTAGTATGTCGGGTGAGTTGTACATTGTTTCCAAAGGCTTCTCAGTGTTGTTATGTTCTAATGTGGTAAGGTTGTAATGATCCAGGTTTTGAATAGGATGAAACTCAAGTGAAAATTTATAATTTTAAATTAATTAATGTCTAGTTTTTAAAATCAAGCAATAAAATTTAATTCCAGGAGTTGGAATGCTTATAACCAATGATTTTGGCATTGGGTGCAGGCTTGTTTGGTTTTCCAGGTGGCTTGGAGAGTTTCTCCACTGCCAGGCCAAAAAACATCATGTTTTGAACGACTATAGAGGGAGAAAAATCTTTATAAAAATGTGAGGTCCACAACAACAAACTATGTGGCCTAAATCCAAGGGGAATGTGCCATTATGCACAGCCAGTGCATGGTTGACACATTGTTTGGTAAATTTTGTGGCTCAAACTGTGCACCGAGAGCTAGTTTAATAATTGGATTTTATTTTAATTAAATTAAAATAAAAATTTAAAGCATAAAATCACTCTAACCCTCACCCCTCATGCTAAACCCACATAACATATCCACCCAAAGGTTTTCTCCCCTCTGATGCGCAATACACCCTCCATGGTGCCTTTTTAGGTCTTGATTTGTTCCTGGATTTTTTCGATTCTTCGCACGATCCTTTATAGTAATCCCTCTCCTCCATTATCCTCCCCATTTCATGCCATTTTTTGGTATATACTTCACCCTAAATAGACCATATGTATCTATGGTTATGATTAAACATAGGCTTTTGGTGTTCTTTAATGGTCTAGGATGTGAGAAGGATTCATTGGGTCTTGTTCATTCTCATTCTGGAAACTACCGCTGTAGGTGAAGCGGTTCAGGTCGAATTGGTCCATCGCCACCATCCAAGATGAGGGTTTAAACCATATGATTTGATTCGCACTACCTATTTAGGGCTTAAATATATTTATTAGTCCCTAGTATTTAAATTTTAATTCTTTGAACTCTGGTTCATGGTTTTGAGTCACCAGGTCTAAGTCAACTCGCATGCATGTGCATATGTAGGTGTATATATAAAATTATGTTCCCCTATTATATTTATATGCATTTTTGGAATTTAATATAACTTTATGGGGATAGGTGTTTCTTATATATATATATATATAAATTATTATGTATGTGAGTGCAGATGGGTATATGGATATAAACATATATGTAAGGATCCCCTTGAACATTCTCAAGACCATGCAGGTTTGTGTATAGAGGAAAAGTTTCCTAATGTGTATATGAATATGAATATACTAACTGGGGGAGTAGAAGCATATAGTTATAATGTTCCAATTGAATAATGTTTAATTTGGATCCACCTAGAGGTAGGGTCCCTCTCTTATCCTATTGAATTCACCAATGCCTTAAATTGTTTTTAGTTAGCTTCTTAATTTCACTATTTTTATTTAATTTCATTTCTAGAATATTTTCATAGTTCTGATTGGTAAACAATTCAATGTTTTCTAATAAAATCCCACCAATGGAGGTGCATTGTTTGAGAAAACATAGAGTTTTGGTTATGCTCATTTAGATTTCTTGGAATTATTACATTGATGTTTACTTTATGTAGTTTCAATGGTTGGTAATGACATGTTTAGAGTTTCAGTATATTCTATAAAATTAATGGATTGCCTCTTTAAATTATGTGAACCTTTCCCCGTGTGTATTTCAATGTTCCCAAGACACCCCATGGGTGTGTGGTCCAGTTAGACTGGGAAATACCCAAGTGGGTAATCTTGTTGTTTTCCATGACCCCCTTCTTTAAATATGGACCTTTGGTTTACAAATGGTATTTAATTTCCATGGTTGAGTCTTTTATATGGTTAGTGTGATTTAATTTGTTTAAGATGTTTTAAATGAGTTAGTGTCACCTCTTTATGTAATGGACTCAATACTTGAATCTTAAACCAATTTTCAATGTTTAGGAAAATTAAGTTAGATGACCTTGAGTGTGGGTGACACACACCACATGGCTTGTTTTGAAAAAATGGTTTAGCCTTAATGAAATGATTTGCTGGTATTAAAGGGTTTATATAAAATAGTATCATTGAAATTGGTAATAGAACAGGTCCAATGACATGCACTAGATGCCTTTTCCTCATATATTGCATTGAATATGACCTTGCCTTGAATTATGAATAATTAAAATATTTGATATGGTTTTCCTTAACTAAAATTGTGAATGTGGTTGTTTATATGTAATGTGGTATAGATATTTAAAATTAATAAGTGGTAGTTCCCTATGAAATATATTATAGTTACCTCAATTCTTATATGTGATTATGGATGGGAGGCATCCTTACCCCACTCCACATAATGAACTATTATCTTCTATGGATGGGAGGCAGTTTTGTCCCATGCTTATATTAAAATTGTGCATATAATTATTCCACACAAATAAATATTATATTCTATTATAGATGGGACACATTCTTACCCCATTCTAGTGTATACATCTATGGATGGGTGGAATTCGTAACATGTTCTATTTATCATCAATTTTGGATGGGAGACATTCTTAAACCATGCTAGTATTATTATTTTATGAATAGTATGCATTCTTACCATGTTCCAGTTATCTTATATTATGGATATGAGGCATTCTTAGTGCATTCCAACCACTATATACATGTATTATTGGGAGGAATGCTTACCCAAAACCAGTTACAACCACTATATATATATATATATATCTGTGTGTGTGTGTGTGTGTGTTTATAGTTACATGATTAAACTATTATCCCCATAATGAGTAGAATCCGGTATAGTCATCAGGAGTCCGTTACGAACATGGATGGGTATTTATTTAATTATATCATTCCGATATTTATTTCTGTTTTACCATAACACTATTTAATTTATGTGTCACTATAATAGGTTTGACACCATTGGTGCCCGCCTACTAATATTTCATTTCACACCATGCTCAGGTACCCTAGGTACATGAGTGGACCATTTAATTTTAGTGTCGTGGTTGATTGTTGTCTTACCTATACCTGAGAAGTTAGGATCAAAGAACCAAGATGGATCTTCAGATGCTCATGGATATCTCCTTTAGGCTTTGCTGTGTTTTTCTAATTTTGTAGCATACTAAAAATCATGTTGTATTGTTTACTAATTTATATTATATATCATTTTTGTCACATTCCCTCATATTTTGTATAAGATTTTGTTTCCCACTTTGATTAAATTGATTATTTTATCCTTATGTGGCTTTACTATCTGTTATCTATTATCTCACTGCTTCCGCTATTGTATTCTATTTATAATCTGTTATACCACTGAGCAAACTCTATTATGAGGGTATAGTCTCCCCACTATAATACCTTTACAGGGTTACCTCTATTCTGCAACCTTTGGCATATGGGTAGATGTACTTTATGTCATGTGGTCACAAGTCCGGCTACTAGTTCGATGGTATACTAGGTCAGGATGTGATGATGTGTATCTCCTTTTCTTACACATACTTATCATATGAGCTCACCCTATATTATGTTTTATTTCCCCTTGTTATGAATAGAAATGTTTTATGTAGGGTATTTCAATGAATAGTACTAAATGGGAATATCTTTGTGTGAAACATTGAATATCTTTCACTATATTAGAGGATTTTGTTCCATGTTTATAATTCCATTAAACTATTATAGCCCTTAGGTGTGTGCTTTTTAAATTTAATGAATATTCATCTAAAAGGTAATTATATAAATGTATAGGAATCATGGGTTCCTATAAATTTTGTTTTGAGATTGACTCATGTGTTGCACCGTACATGATAATGGGTCTTACAAAGCACTTTGTTTTCACACTCTATGGGGATATACTTTGTCAATTGACAAAATCATTTTGAGCCATGATAAAGGACTTGAATAGATAACAATCATGGATGACCTATGTTAAACCAAAGGATTATAGGGTTGATAATTCTAAGGTTGATAATAATTTAAATAGAATATGTACCCATTTTGAGGTTTTAATTTAGGCAATTATGAGATGATTAGGAGTATTTTGGGAGACATTTATGGTAATTTAAACCTTGGGTTTAATATGGGTTTACATAAAAAAATGTTATTTATGGAATAATATATTTATATCTTATAGATATAAGATTAACAGTATTGTTAATCATTATGTTTTATCTTATCTTCGATGTTAAATTCATAATATTCTATTAATATTATTTTATTGTTTGTAAAAGATAAGTTATATATATGACTATAGTGGTTAAAAATTGATATGATGTTTAATGTTATTTTTTGGTTCTTCATTGTCTTCTTGAGAAAATTTTAGGTTCATGGTGAATTATGAATATCACTATCACATATGTTTTTAAATATATTTATAAAAAGAAAAACATGTAAGTTGAGTAAAACCCCATTTTATCCAACAAGGCCACATGGCTTGAACCCAAAACTGACGTGTGACAAGGGTGAAACACTGATAACTAGCATTGGTGATGTACAGGTTATTATGATATTTTCATTGATAAAATAATTTAAAAAATAATAATAATCTTATCAAATATTATTGATGTGATTAATGTTATTTTTGTACATCTTTTATTAGAAAAAAATATTTCTAACTTTGATGATTAATGTAAAGAATTATTTGGGATGAATGTTATTATATTATTGAATATTTAAGATGAATATATTTAAGGATAAACCCATATGTAATGGATTAAGTTGTTATTTAGGAGTGAATATTGTGATATTAGACACTAATGTATGGGAAATATTTCACTAACCATTTTGGTTTTAGTAAATATTATAGGATTAGATTGTTTTTCAATTATAAAACATATGATCCATTAGAAGTTTATTTTAGTGATTAAATCATGGGAAATGATTCTCTTGAATACTCATCATTTTAATAAAAATATGGGGTTGTTGTAGAAATTAGTTTAAGGAATAAATTATACTTATCATTTATGTATATTTTGTTTTAATCTAGATAGTAAATAAATTACTAATATATAGGAAAAGGATCTTGAAACAAAAATATTATTCTATTACCTTCATTTTAGTGAATTAATGGTGTTTTATATCTTTAAAGTTATTTTTTAGGTATCTAACATTCCATTCATCTTTCACTTTATTTATAACAATTATCTCTATCACTCTCAATAATTATTTATATTTTTATTCCTTTTTTATATCTTCACATGTCACCAAGGTTCCCCTATTTGAAAACCAATTTATGTGATGAATTTAAAATTTCTCTTTTCACATATTTCTATGGGAAAATTTATTTATCCCTATTTATGATGTGTCCTTTTAAACCAATAAATTTTCAAACACTACATTTATGAATTCAAGATTAAATAAAGAGAAAAAAATTTAATTAAGAGGTGTAATTTAACACACTGAGATTTTAAAAGAGGAAAATAATGTTTCATAATTTATATGAAATTAAAATTCAAGAATAGAATAGAATGTAACTTCCTTACACTTTATGGTTTATTTAATTTTAAATAAATTCAATCTATTAGATAGCTTGCCGAACCTGAAACCCTGAATTAATATAAACCATAATATAGTAAATCGTTATAACTTTGCCATTAAATTTTATGGAATAAATAGGTATAAAAAATTATACAAATTATATAGTCTGTAGATATGTAAATTAATTTTAAAAATTATTTATTGATTGGAAATAAAATATTAATCATCTGAAAGAAAAGGGAATCTTTTATGAAAAGTTGTTTTTTCTAAAAAAAGGTTTTGTTGCACTTTGTGCATTTATCGTAAAATTAATTATTTCAAATTTATTAAAATTTACATTAAAAATTATATTCTTTTTAAATAAACACATCAAAGTTATATCAGGTTTAATTTTTCAGTTTTTTTTTTGAAAATTTTCATTTTTTTATAAATATTGAAAAATACAGATTTTTATTAAAACTGTTGTTTCGTTTAAAGAATTAACAAGCCAAATTTTATATTAATTTTTTTAAATTAAATATTATTTTAGTTATATATGAATTAATTAAAATTAGGTTATTATAATAAATTTATTTTTTATGTTTTATATAATGATATTATAATCTTTTGAATGTTTTTCTTCTACCGAATAGTTTTTTAGACACATTTATGGGATTAATATTGAATTAAATTATTCCAGTTATGTTTGTAGAAATTTTAAAAATTGATAAATTATTTTTAATATTCATAATTTATATTATATAATAATTATATAATAATTATTGAACATAAGTAACAGTGAAAAAAATATTACATGTCGAGGTTATGATAAAAAAAGGTTTTTAGGGGACTAAACTAAAAAGATAGTGTTAAAAAATAATAAAAAATGGTCTTATTACTATTTTATATCCATATTAAGGACTTATATATTATTATTTTATAATATGGTCCATTTCATAACCATTTTGTAAGAAAAAAAATGTCAGTGGAATTACTCTTTTTCAAAATATCCATGTGCTTCCTCTCCCCCACTTATATAATTTCAGCCACTCTCCTCTCTATTACACACTTAAAACCCCCCATTTTTGTGTCCAATAACTTACCAAATAAGTTACTCAATTCCATCACCAGATCCTATAATAATATTTTGAATCATAAATACATCCTGTTAACGCTTTTCCTGGAGAACAAAAGACCTTGTCCGAAGAAGCGGTATCATCCATAAACGACCATTTTATATTATTTCTTCTTTCACCTCCTTCAAATCATATTATACAATAATGATATAGTAAAATAATTATATTAAATATAATAATATTTTTTATGTTATTTTAATGAACTAAAACCAACTCCTCATCTTCATAAGGGTTATGAAACTCTTATAGTGTGAACGACAGACTACTATCTCACGAACTAATGTAAACAATTTTCCATAACCACTTCTCAAGGATGAATATAATTATATGTATAATGTTTATATATTATATTTATGATATAATTATATATATGTGTAATTATAATATCATATATATTGTCTTATTATCAATTCCATAATGAATATAATAATGATGCATGTTTGTACGGAGGGTTATCGCCTCACGAAGCGATGTGATTCATTTTTCACATAAAGATTACATGGATTGTAATCAATATTAATGTGAAATTTATATATTATATTACTAAAATATTAATAATTTTATATGAAATATATATTATATTCTTTATTACCTTATCATCCACTTTATATATGATATTGTTGTATGTGTGTACGACAGACATCACCCTCGCGAAGTAATGCGACTCCTTTTGCACTGACACATATCATGGAATATAATAAATTATATATTAAATTAATATATTTGATACATATTAAATTATATTTATTATATAAAATTAATATACACACAAATTCTATAACAATTCACTCATTATAGAAATGATAACGTTGATCATGCTTATGTACGACCTTCCCTCTCAACAAAGCGTTGGGATTCATTCTCCATGTTTAAAATTCATTAATGATTATAAATAAGTATATATTTACAAAATATATTTAGAAAATCAATATAAATATTTATATTATTTATCTCTATCATATTTTCAATATCCAAAACATTCATGAGAAAATAAGATAATTAACTCATGAAATAATAGCGATAAGGAAATATTATTATCAAATAGATACAACATATGTTATAAAAAGATAATAAATGATATTATAAATATTAATATTGTGTTATTATAAGTTAATAACATGTTTAAAAACAGTATACATGATTTTAAATAGATGTCCACTATATTTAATTATGAGTAAAAATGCTTCTTAACTAAATATCCATTTATTTGGATATACGAATATTTCAATGAGTATACCCAGAATAAATCTCGTGTAAATTTAATTTTGATTGATTTATGTTATATTTATGTGTTCATTTGTATGTATATCCAATATTTACACATGAAAAACTCATATATTTACTCTGGACTCAATTTTATGAACCCTCTAAGGGTTTCGTCTCAATCTTATTTCATTGAGACCCATGTTCTTTTATTCGTATAATTTATTTTGAATGATTCATACACATAAAATTTACATATTATATAATTTATTATTCTTCCATAATGATATTCAAAATAACAATTCTTATAATTATTTCATACTACATTATGATTTAAAAGTTTCCAATGTGGCAAGAGTTTATGTTTCAATATTTTTTAGTCGGGATTGTTTGTGCTTTAATTTCAATCGAGGGAGTTTATTTGATAATTATCTAATAAAACAGTTTTATTTAATTATATTCTTCTTAATAATGATGTTTTCAGGTAATAATATCATTTTATTATATTTTTTACTTAAAAAGATTAACAAAATTTTGTTATAAAAATATGATATTATGTTTCCCTTTGTTTGAATATCCTTCATCTTCCTTATCCATGATTCATAAAAATGTATTCAAATTTTTTTAGTATGACTACTTAAATTAATTTTTATACATAATTTGTATTTTAAAATTAGAATTAAAAGGAATCCCATTTGAGGTTTCTAAATAAGGAACTATTTTATTTTTCTCTCTAAAACATGAAAGGAATAGAATTGTTTTCAACGGATTTGACATGAATGGAACTCTTCTTCCATCATGCCCCCTTAATGATAAAAAGCTTTACTTTTAAGTTTCACATTTTTTACAAAAAAATATATTTAATGTTTGATAATGATAAATATTTTAAATAGGTATTTTCAAAATTAATAGGTTTGTTCATACTAAAATACACATGTGACAAAAGTGGTCGAGGAAGGTGCAACATGTTCGAAGAAAATTCAAGCAGAAACAGCTGAACAGAATACTTAAGGTCTAGGTTAAAAAAGATAAAAATCGTAAAAAATGGAAGTAGTTAATAGAGGTCCCCAACCATATGAATCCTTTATTATATCTTCCTTGTAGTGTATTTCTATTATGTGAAACTTCATTTCACAGAGGTCATCGGAAGGGCAGATCTTTGACAATAAACATTGTGCGTCATAACTATGAATTGGGGAACACCATAAATTCACAAAACTCTTATACATTTATGAAAAACTCTATCATTTTCAAAATTTATTCCCTTCAATCCACTAGTCCTATAAATATCTCCTATATCTGATATATATGGGGAACCAACATTTCATATTTTTAGAGAAGATATAAATTCATAATACTCAGAATCCTTGTGAGAAAAAAAGGAGATGGGTTTCTAAATGAAACAATATTTTTTGAAACCACTTCCATGGGTATAGGATAACCTTATCCCATTATGTACATTCCATTAATGTAGTTCCATGACCTTCATTTATTAATAATTCCCTTCTTGGCTCTAGGAATTTTGAAGATAATTAACCTTCCTAAAACCAACCCCATGTGATCAAAGAATATTCTCTAAGGAATAGTTAACCTATTTCATTGTACATATTATTTTGTGATACAACTGACCTCTATGACTCTTTTGGCCTTTTAAAATCCTAAATTTTGTCAAATCACTAACCATCATGAAATCTATTCTTCATGTATCCCTATGGAACCGCCTTTTATAAAATACCCCATTAAAAAATTTGTGCCCCCAACATCAAACCAAGATTGATTCAACCACACAATAAATATATATGTCTCCAATAAATTTTAATTTAACTTTATATCCTAAGCATAGGTAACCTAATTTCTATTTCTCATAGTAATAAGAACTCTAACATAGGGATCCTTAATTACCACTCTTCCACATCATTGATTCCCCCATTCCCCACCTAGTGGTGCTTGTGTAATGAACACATAAGCTTAAAGGGTGGGAAAACCCAGGGAAATGGATTAACTATATCACTAGAGTGTACTTTTTTTAGATATCCCCATCACTTTAACACGGTCCCACTTGGGTTATATCCCTATCCATGACTAATATGTATGTTTTAAAACTTCATATCTCGATTTCCTAGTCGTACAACATTAAAATACAAAACAACATCCTTAGAAAAAGATGTAAAACATTAATGTTACCTAATTCGATGAACATAGGATGCCCCGTGTATGAATGTATTGTGATGGCCCTAAACCTTTTACCCTATGATATGAACATCATATTCCCAATGAAAGATCATCATGTAAATCAACCTCCTCCCCCACCATGGGTTTAAACTCCTTCAATTGTAAGAATCCATGAATTATTCCCACTCCATCCTACATCACATGGGGATGAACCTCCTACCCTACGAATCTTCTACACATAACCCATACAACATCCCTCACTAAAACTCCTTTCAAAAAATTAGCTACCTTACCACATGATGCTAAACTACAAGCACTAGTCCTATCATACATTCTTAAACTATGGAATCAAACTATGTAGTTTTTTAACCTTGTTTACCAATATATTACGTAGGATTATTCCATGAGGTTAAATCCTCACAACCATGATGTGTATAATCTTCATCCTTAGAGGGACACACTCCCCAAGATAATTTTTTTATATCATCCCCTTATAGTGACACATTCCATAAAATTCTAGTGTGAAATCATCCCCTTCATGGAAGACACTCCACAAAATACAAGTGTGAAACTTCACCCCGGGGTGGATACACTACACCAAATACAAGTTTCAAATCCACCCCACCCATATAAGGACACACTATACTAAATCCAACTATGAAATATTCCCCCTTATAGGGACACACTCCACCCAATCAAATTGTGAGACATTCCCCCTTGGAAGACACTCTTCACCTAATCCAATTGTGATGCCTTCCCCCATAGGGTACATACTCCACCAAATCCATGCATGAAATATCCTCCCCATAGAGGGACATACTCCACCAAATCCATGTGTGAAATATCCCACCTTTAGTAAAACACTATACCAAATTCAAAGTGTGAAATCATCCCCCCAGAGGACACACTAAACCACCCACCTATCCCCACATGAGGTTAAACCAACAACACATCCATCTCCACATAATGTTAAAATTGTAACTTAATATAGAATATTTGCCCCATATAATAAATATGAGATTCACAAGGTAAGAATACGTAGACGAATTACCCTCCTCAGTGTCAATAACCTCATGGATGATATGGGATTCTATATGTTTTTCACCTATGATGAGTCACATATGAGATTCCCTCCAAAAGGGGAAGACAATATAGGCTTCCAACCTAACCAATGTATTGAAATTAAAAGATATTCGCATAATTTTTATCTACATGGACCAAAGGTTTTTACTCTATCATGATAGAAGCAATATAATTAATATACTCTGGCCCATAGATGGAATTACAAATGAGTTTCATTTACATGCCTCAAAACTATGAGGGAGACTTGAACTAGGTTATGAGATCAAAGGATGAATCCATGGAAGTAGAAAAAAAACAGTCCATCATCCAATTTTTATAAAGGATATAACATCATAGATAAATTGATATAATCCAACCACCTTTGGAAAGATGAAATGTGAGGCAAAACATGAACGTCCTGTGAACCCAACAGTAAGTGGGAGAAACAAATAGTGAATATGACATGAATTTATTATCCATAAAATATAGTTACTAGTACAATTATTACACCAATGTATTTTCTTATCACCAGATAAAGATATTAAATGTTAGGTCCCACAAGGAATGTAGTGGGCCTAGCATGAGACTCTCATGCGACTTATGTGAGATAACACTAGGCATCCTTGGTCTATGATTGCATCATCATTGACCCCTCCTATCTTTTAGGAATAATGGATGATTTTGGAGAATTGGGAATATTTTCAATTTATTTGTACTAAAATTTAATCCACATTCCTTATAGGACTCATTCTATAGGAAATAAGTAGCCTAACACTAATAAGTATAGAAAAATAGGGAACATTTGTGCATAAATCTTGGACAACTATGCTCCCTCCATGAAAACCACCAATTAATTTGATACTAAGAACCTAGTCCCCAATTAATCCATTGATATAATCAATATTAGGGTGATATAAAATCTTTTTGATTAAAAAATTAGGGTACATTACCACCAGGTATATGGCATACCAAAATCTGAAGGCATCGACACCACACTGACACTACCTTCATTGAGTATTTCACAGGGGAATCCACCCTCCATTGTAATGGAAAAATTATTTAGGAAATTCTCTGTAAAACACTCTGGTATATCAATACCCTTTTATGAGGTAATATGAGATATTGGAGTTGTTCCCACATCGATCACTAACATGGAGCTTCCCTAGAGGGGTCCCACTAGGCCTCAATAACAACACCAGCTGGTCCAACAAGTAACCAAGTATGTCGACTCCATCCCCACTCCACTGGCCCTGGTATTGAATAATTGATATTGACTCCAAGGTAAGACATATATTATTTCCAAAAAAAGAATCTTTTATAGATCTAGTGTTCCATGCCACCTCCGGCGTATCCCACCATATCCATGAAACTACTCATTGGGGGATCTGTCTTCATCCACCTAGGATCAAGACACCGACCTCCTCTAATCTAGGTAAGTTAGACACTCTATGTCAATGGTGCCACAAACACCTATGATGGGCCATATCATGAGTATGAATATAAATGTTTTTGTCATCCTAATACTACCACCAACCAGTGTGGGGTACCTCCCGTGGCCAAAAACATGGCCTGGTCTAAATAACCATCATGAGGTAGGAGGGAAAAAACCTATCATCGTTTCTAAGACTATAGAACATGCCATGACATTTGTGAATGTTACATGAGTGTCTCTTAGTAACTCGCACAGGGAGAGGTCTTGAACCATCATAGGAAATACTCTTGTAAGTGTCATTTCATAATTAACCTCTTAGAATTTGGGAGTGACAGATGAATCAACAAGGAATCCTTCACCCTTACCTCACATATTTAAGGAAAAATTCCATAAACTAAGGCTTATGATCCGAAAATATAAATTCCTCATTATATCCATATATATCCATAGATACATTCATTTTTATGAAGTTATAGCCTCAATCCAAGGACTCATAGTGCAATCATCTCTATCACCATCATTTTCGCTCCCCCCCATTGCTACACTGGAAGTTAAAGAAATGTCTGGGTATTTATTGATTCCATTAGATGATGGTGAGAAATATTCTGATCCAAAAATGAATTATTCCTCCCTCATGCATGAGGAATTCGTAAAAATCACCATTCTATATAGATATGAACTTGCAGCTTGCCCCACCTTCAAGAGACATTATAAAATGAAGTGGATATTTGACCGATATGGTACCCCCTCTTCTGGTAAATCAAAAAAAAATTAGATTTATTTTAATTCCACCACATTTATCTCAGCACACACTAATCAAGGAATGGGATGACCATGATCAAGAATATCACCCCGGTAGTGAACAACAGGATTTGTGGGAACTCCATGACAACGACCATCTGTCAGTTGTTTTATGGCCACTAGAAGATCTATATTTTTTCAACCTATAGTCCCTCACTCATTACCATTCATATTTTTTTAGATTATATGATCTATGTTTCAACTTCTCCAAGACCCTCTACTGACCTACCAATATATCTATGACCACCTCAATTTTTTTTTACCAGTAATACAGAATGTTTGATATCATAGTTATCCCTGTGGATGAGTGTCCAGAGAAGTGTTTTCTACTATCAAACTCTTCAGGAAACCAATGTTAAGTGTTATTTTTCACTAATATAAAATGAATTAGGCCTCTCTATATGTTCCAAATTTAGTCTAGTGGATTTATGATTCCTCCTCATTTCATACCTATCATTTGGAAATGACAAACAACCAATCCATCCCATCTATCGACAGTGATAGTTCCTCTATGACCACCACCATGATGAATGTGGTCACCACCAACCATCCATTGGATCAAGAAAAAATAGTCACTAATATATTTCATGATAAGGAAATCCCACCTCAAATAGAAACATAGTATCATGTAGACACCTTGGTAGGAATATTAACATGTCATACAAGACAAGTATTATGCCTCAAAAATCCCCCCAATGAGACAATACTAGTATCCAGATAGTATATTGAAAAATTCAAGTGACATACGGATCCCACCAATCCATCTGAGATTTCATCAAATGTTTAGTCAGATCCTAAGATAGTAAATTTTCTTTAGGGTCTTTAGAAATAAGAAAATCTTACTCCATAACTTGTCATTGAGTATAATTTGGGCCCTAAAAAAGTCATAGGGGACCACATTTCTCCCCCAGTGGGGAACCTAATCCTCCTTGGCCAACTGACCTGATTTGTAATTGGTGGCCTCATGAATCTTGTTAGATAATAATCCATGGATATGGAAAATGAATAAAATTTGGGTCACCCACCCCTCTAGAGCAGTGTGATTATCTTCTTCGAGATCAAAGTTGTGTCACTCCTCGATTTTATGATCCTATAAACGTAATTTTGACCACAAAATGTCGCCAAGATGACTTGATAGATGCTCTAATTTCTCATCTTGAGGTTTGAATCATAATCAGGGGAAATTATTCCTAATAGAAATATGTACCAATTATGGGTGGTGTGAGTTCAAGCACCCCCAAAGATTGGTAATCCTATAGTGACCCTATTAAATTGGACGAGATAACTACTATAACACATTAACAATTTCAATTCAAGGTGAGGTCTAATGTAGGGGACTCTTCCATGCTTTGATTCTTCATTAAGGATATGGATAGTTCAGTATTTGCTTAGTATAGTCAACTACCCACAAGGTCCATTTTCAGATGGTATGACCTACATACATATTTTCTATAGCAGTTCAAATCCACCTCATACAAGGCATGGATCACCAACCTATTAATGTGATAAAAGATCATTGATGATCGAGTCATAAAATTCATCACTCGATATTAGGGAGAAATATATTTCCTCAACAAGACAATTATCGAAGAACAACTATTTATAATATGTATGGGGAATGTAAGGAATGTTCTAGTCTCTACTCTCATCTCCATGGACAACCCAAGTGGATTTTTGGAGTTCTTCAAATAGTCATATGTTTCCAAAATATTCTTTAGAGATAAATAAATAATACTGATGCCCATTTCATTTTCAATCTTAGAAAAGAAGGTCGATAAAGGAAGAGACAACCATCATTGTTCATGAACATGGACCTGAGCTAGTAAACATACTATACCCTTCCTTAGATGAGCCACAACAAGAGAAGCCTTGCCTATTGTATCCTCTCTATGCATAGCCTCACTATACAAAACCTCCTCATTGATAGAATGGGTCTCCAACACCCTATTGAGGCTATATTTCAAATTTTCATTTCATAAAAAAGAGGAGTAAGACTAATTCCTACAAGGATTAGTAGGCCCCATGCTACTTTGTATATACCCTAGAAATGGAAATCCTAAAGGTGTCAAAATATAAGAGACCCTAATAGGCCGGACTCGTATATTTTTCCAATAATTTCCAATACCATAGGATCCTTGGATACACCATCAAATAATGTTTTGTATTCAAATATTGGATCCATGAACAAGTAGATCATGACATAGTTGAGCTAGAAACTCTTCCAGTGATGTTGGAACATTTGTACACTAACCATGATAGTGATAGTAAATGTAAAGGTGAGTGAACATAGGCTAATATCCATGGAACATAGAAGTACAATGACTCGATGGCACATAAGATAGTCCTCACTCCTATGGAATCATCCATGCCTACTTGATCAAGAAAGAACCCCCTGTGGTTACTGATCCTCCTCTAACCGAACCTTCCACACCTAGGTCAAATCTTCCAATGTATTTAAAGAATAGACATCGACAATGTAATTTAAATCATAGTCCTCAACCACAACCAGAACCCACTCTCACACTTAGTGAAATCATGCAACCAGATTTGGGAGATGCGCCCAGGTCCTACCAATTGTTGGAATATTCCATTAACGAGGAGAAAGAGTAAACCTACATGAAATATTTTGAACTATTAGACCAATTCATAATTCCTAAAATGAGGAATGTCATGTAAAACCCTTAGACATCTCTAGACAATGCCATAAATGGAGAGGTAGAGTAAATTCTAGCAGATGGAACACTCATGTTAGAAATTCAAACAAGGGAATTCATGATACTAAAAACGAGACACAATATTCATGCAGGGCTCATAATAAACAACCATCCCAGTTCACTCCATAATGTAAACCACCATATAAAACATTATTGATTGACCAGGTGCTTCAACCATGAGCACTCCACAATCAGTTTTTTTCATAAAGGGCCCGACCTCATACAACTATCACCTAGCCTTCAGTTTTTTAGACCAAACTAGCCTACTAGCATCAGAATATTTCCAATACTAGCTAAGAAGCATCAATTCATTTGACAACATCCACAACATCCCATTCCAAGGAAATTCCATGCAAATTATAAAATATTCCCCTAGAATAAAAGAATGATTTGTTGAAGCCTCGTGATGTCATTCTGATGAATATTTTTAACTATGAGGCACTCTTATTGTAAAAGGAAATGTGTCAGGCCCTTGATAAATCATTGAAAATTTCCTTTCAATTCATGGATGAGGTTGTTAACACTGAGGCATACTATGTAGAGCATGTTGAGTAAGAGGAATTTTGAGCCTTTATATCCTATTTTGTAGAGGAAAAGGGTTTCACCATTCAGGGTCACATATTACAACAATATATCACAGTCCAATTCAATAGAATTGAAATATTCTGCATGCCTAGTGGATACTAGGTCTGGGATCAACCTCATTTTGGCTTGTACACTCTATATTCTAGGACTTATAGAAGAATATATAACTCTCTCAAACCTAAAAATTCATATGTATAATAAGTGTGATTATATGAAATGTGAAACAAATAAACTAAATACAATGTTTGGAGTCCTAGTATCAAGAACTGAATTTATGTTAGTCTTATAGGATACTGCCTAAAATTCACTAATGGGAAGATACTCACTTCATTTTAATGTCGTATTCCCTGCTTCATTCCATTATTTCCTTAAATAATCTAGTGATGAACCATTAATGTTAATCAAGGGGGATGCGTCCCCCTTTGATTCTTGTGAGGCCCACTACCTATATTCTAATTACCACAAAAGTGAAGGAAAATAGGTTTGAGACAATGCAGTGGAGCACATAAATTAACCTAGTGATCTAACCACAAATATGGTAGATTTATGGGAATACATAATGGAGATCTTTATTATCATAATTATTCAATTAGATCCTAGAACTCAAAAACTAGTAGTTTGTATTATTCTCTCTAATAAAAAGTATCACTCAGATATTACCCCATACACATACAGTGGATATGCCCAAATGATAATGGAATATCCTATTTCTTTGAGGTAGGGATAATTTATCCCCATATATACTACTCCATGGAATTACCATATGTTCTTTAAGTAAGGACATGCTCGAAAAAAGATGAATCATCTATATTGATTCAATATTAAGAGTAGCCCTCGTAGTCAGAAACCAGATGGAATTGGAGAAACAACATCAGTGTTCATAGTCTTTGTTGAACTAGGAAACCATATAATGGATTATATATCTTCCAGGATTGATAATAATGCACCCCATGGATCATATGGCCCATAATATCATCTTCATCCCTCTAATCCCCCAATATCAGATGATTAAAAGTTCTTCAAATATTCCCCACCAATATTTAAAGATGGTGTCTATCTCAATGTTGATGAGTTAAACTAGGTGAACCATGGTATTGGGGAATATATGAGGCTGACACTGATCAATGAATCTATTTACCTATAGGAATTGAATAAATATATGCCTTTCCCAAAACATCACCACAAATTATTCTCCTAGAGTTATGATTATATGTCTAGTCTATAACATCATTGTTTATTCATCTTCATGGATTCCTAGTGGGTCATTATAGGATGAAATAACCACTTTGAATGAATAAACCCTCTAATAAGTTTATGGTTGAGGACAAGTTTGAAAACATTATTAAATAAAAATTTTATGGGAGGTCTAGTACCCCAAGTTTCTATCCATAAAATTCCTGGTCTTATATAAGAATGTGTAGGTCAGGGTCACCATCATCTTCGAGTACCTCAACCTCCATTGTTCGAAGGACTATTTTTTCCATATAGAGACAGAATTATTGATTGATTTTGTGGTTGGATTATATGACCTACCCTTTATGGATAAATACTCTATATATAATCATTTATGGATGTCCCTTGAGGATGATGTGTATGAACCCTTAATGAACCCCAAGGAAATTTCATCTATCACCTGATTCCTTTCATCTTTAAAAATTCATGATCCAATTACTAGTGTTCTATCCAATACATATTTAAGATTATTCTTAGGAAATTGGTGGAGTGTTATGTGGATAACCTAGTGGAAAAGTCCCACTAGAATGTGAATGATATAAAAGACCATGAGAACGTTTTTTTCTTCCTCTACTCCCAAAACTTGAAGATAATCCCTCTGAAGTGCACATTTTGGGTCATCTCTGGGAAATTTCTCATCTATGTTTAAAGATACAAATAAATCATTATTTTCCCTAATAAAATAAATTTTAACAATAAAATTCATCCCTGATCAGCCTTTATGAGTTGGTATTCCTACAACACCACCTATCTTATAAACATTGATTTATTTAAAATATGTCCAACAAATGTAATCTCTTCTTGAGGATCATGAAAAAGGATTAATTTAACTATATACTAAGGTGTTAAAGACTATAAGTGAGGTTATTATGTAGTATTTACTACATCCTAGCATTAGGATACCAAATATTTCAGGAAATACCACAATCCTTTACATAACCACTCTAGAACAATCTCGCATCACCCTTCTTGTCTAGAAAAACAACGAGGGATGGGAAAAAATAATGCCCAATATTTTCCCCATCATCGAAACCTAGATCCCAAATACTACCCTATAGAAAGAGTTTCCACATTCTCTAATTTTCATTGATTTTTTTTTGATATTATTTATAGCACTATGAGTTACGACTAGTTTCTGGAGTAGACCTGCTAAAGTACATTATCAATATCCCTATACTGATAGGATGATTGGTTCACTGAGCAGGGGTCCTCCAATAATTTGACCTCATATTTTTTCAATGAAATGCTATTAATGTCTAGGACATGGAAGACTACATTTCCATACATCCGACCCCAGAAGAGCTTTCCCTGGATGTTTATTTTCTGGATGAACTGATTCTCATAAAGGAACAAACTATATCATCTAGGTAGATACGTTGTGACGGTGCCTCCTAGATCCCAACCAGAAGAAATATCAATGAAACCTATAAGAATAGGGTTTATATAATGATCATATTTATCACTCCATCATATGAAATCATTATGTACCCTACCTTTTTTTAGAGGGAAACACCAATAATTAGGAAGAATACCATGACCATATTACTAGTCTTGAGTTGGACCTAAATATTGATGTCCTGTGTTTATATGTGAAGGTAGAATTTGATATATACATAAAAAATATCTATGGTGACTATATCATATGAAAACATGGGATTTAACCCCCACTAGAACATGCCTACTAGATGATGGCCTAGTTCCCATCAAATCTAATTGTGACCCATGTCCCTCGATTGCAGATCGGCTATGTTGAGGAAGTGGTAGGACTGGTAGTGTCCATTACATAACCTAACTAGGATAACCCAATAATTCTTTTGTCACACCATAGAGTCATCAAACCTACCACCCTAGATGATGAAAAACAATAAGTTTCTCATCTGAAAACCAAAACCTTTGTGCTAACAGACTCAAATCCACCCACAGGTGAGGAAACGACCAATGGGGTGACTCCCCTTGTTGATTATCTCTAGAATGGAGCTCTCCTATCAGACTGAGATGAGTGTGAGATAATTTACTATAATTTAATGAAATTTACTCTATAGAGTGGTCCAATCATTCACCAAACCCTCTACAAGAATTGGGTCAATGGAATTATCCTTTATTGTATTCAAGGAGATGAGATACCTCAATTAATTCAAGAGATCCATGCCAAATCATATGGAACCAATTATGTTATATAGAATCGCTACAACTAAATTTGGAGTTTGGTAAAATTATATCTCACCATTTTTCCTGACTTCATCATGTCTTCCAAGTGGTTTTATGTGTGTCAGATTCATTCTAATATTGTGCAGCAACTACCAAAGTTTCTATACACCATCATGTATTCTTGACCGTTTTCTATATGGAGACTTTATTTTATGGGAAACTGAACTCCAGTATTAAGTCAACTATGAAAGATCATTTTTATTACCACAGACTTATTTTCCAAATGCTTATAAGGGGTTCCCCTAAATAAGTCAAAACCTGGTCTATGATTGAATTTTTGAGATGTCATTCCATCCTTTACTTTGGGGGGCCACATGCTATTTTCATAGAAACAAATAGCGTATTTCGAGCTACTAATATGAATACATTTTATTCCATGTACAACAACATATCCAAACATACTTCTCATTACCAAGAAATGTAAACTAGATTGATTATTCCATTAAACAGGACCCTTTATAACATATTGTAGAAAATAGTTGGCCAGAACTGAAAGAGTTAGCCCAAAAGATCCTCAATACACTATGGGCCAATTAGACGACAACACATAATTCCAAAGAGGTGACCCCATAATCCCTATCTATGGTATAGAGGCATTCATACCCATTGAGATTCATTTTTCATCACTCTGAACAACATTTTTTCAATATTAGGTTCCAAAAAATGGTTGATCTCAATCTAGATGACTTGGATTCCATTGAGGAAAATAGGATTTAGGCCAAGCATAAATTAGATATTCACCATAACTGGACATAGATGGTGTTAAATAAAAAGGTTTTTCCCTTCTCCTTCATCCAAGTGGGCATGGTACTGGCTCTCAAAATGCTGATGATACCTTGAAAAAGACCTCTAAAGGTGAATCATAATTTGGAATGACCTTATCTTATCTATAATATTAATTAAAATGGAGAATAATATTTAATCATCATGGATGTATATTATATCACATCCCCAACAAAACCAAGTATCTCAAGTAGTAATTCATGTAAAACCCTTGGCAGAAACTATACAATATAAAATTTGGAGTCTTGGACTATGACCATAAACAAGGTGTCATGGTCAATGATATGTGAAAATAAACTAAAATAACTCGGGTTAGAGATCTATGAACATAAACTAACAGAATCCCCATTAATATAATAAATATAGTTTTAAAATATTTTTCAATCCTTTCTTCTCATATCCATGACCTTGAACAAGTAGATAAAATAGTCTTTATTATCTACCTATAATCAACAAACCCTAGTATCCTCAACACTAAATGTTAAACTATTCTCTTGAACTATGCAATAATAATAGGATAAATAACATATCATGTTTGAGAGAGAAAAAAAAAATATGGTCGACATTATATGGTAATAAATTAGAGCCTTAATCCATTTCATAAACATGATATGTCCCATGATAGTTATGGGATGCCTCAATTCCCTTTATAGAGAAGATACCCCCCACTACACACACACCAACAAACATTTTCCATTGGTCTCCTACTGTGATGTGTTTCAATAACTACTTGTGGATTTATTAATACTTCCATGCGATACATCAGGATTCCTATACCATCTATCATACAATGTAACTACCAGTTAATCATAAATCATTCCCCTAGGAGGGGAGGAGTAAGAAAATTGTGTTTGCCAACATTTGAACCCTTTCCCCAATAATAATCTCAAGAATTATGATCTTAAACTATGTATAGTTCACTTCAAGCTATTTATGTGGCCCATGGAATTACATGTACCTTATTTCATGATGAGAATTACCACTTTCTTGCCATGTAAGTAGACTTCAAACAAACTGTCCACTAGTCCATGTATCCTATCATTAAACTATTTTTCGAATTCACATTGGTCCTAGCCTCGGGACCTTAGACTTCATAACCAACATTATTTTATATAGCATTTAAATTATAGGACATATGTATAATCCTCATCAAATAGAAAATCTAACACTACATTCATTTTCGTTCTTCTACTATAATGCATTCTAGAAAACATGTTCCTTGATTCTCATTCCCATGGGAAACAAAGTGATTCCTAGACCTTCTTTCATCACGAAAACCTATATATTTAGAATAAAACCATCCCTTTCAAATTATAAAATCTCTCCAGATTCCCTAATGGGCCTCCTTCATAGGAATAATCCTCGATCGTATTCCCCAGCTTTCCAGAAAATTGGGATACCCTCAAGGCTTGACATAAGGGAGAAAGAGACATGTGGATCAATGTGTAAGCCCTACCAACATCCTCAGAACATGATGTAAATATATATACTTATGACCATATAAATATAGGATGCATCAAATCATGAATATGATATGATTCAATTTCCTCACTCAAGAGAATATCACTTTGCAATCACTGGTCTCCTACCATGTCATGTTCTAGAACTATATACTGATTGATTCTTAGAGCTGATAGGATATATGGGAATTATTGGATCCAATATCCTAGGAATATCCTCACAAACAACTTATTTTGGGTTCTCACCCTAGTCCAAACTGTATACACTTAAACCATTTGCACTTTGTTTTATGATTTCTTTATGTGGTGTAGAACCTCATTGGCTCATTAACATCGAGGATTGGCCCTATGGAACCACCTAGACATCCTCAAAATTCATACTCCTATATCATAATTATAACCTCAAAATAAAATCATCTATAATCCTTCTACCCATCCTCTCATAGTTTTATCCACCTAAATTATCTTAAGAAACCATTATATTTTATCATTTTCATCATTTCCTCACACGAGAGGATCACCCCTCCCTAGAACCTATCTCCCACTTTGTCACATTTAATGACTAAAAATGGATTGATTCCCATTCTCAAAAAGATTCATATAAACACTGAAATATAAAATCAAGGTTTTATCCCCTCCATCTACTCATTATAGTGTCTTTCCTCCCTCATCATTATGACATCGACAATAGTATATTTTGTCATGTTTGTTTTTTGGAATTTATTATTTTAGGACCTCCATTCACATCAATTTATCAATATTTTATGCCACACAATCCCCCTTAGGAAACCCACGCCCTTTGGTCTGAACATTAAAACCTTAAACTAGGAACATATGTCCAAACATCATTACTTTAAACTATGAGAAATGCACCCTAGGAATATTTCTTGTGATGTTTGTCCACTTTAGCCTTTAATTCACATTATTCAATACCCATGCGTTCAATGAAAACTCCTTTGATATTCATCCATTATAGTCTAAGAATTATGATAATAAACTATGTTCAACTCTATGGTATTAGTATCAATACCCTAAACTATTTATAACTTTTTTTGTGATAGGTACGACATTTAACAGCTAATGGAAAGTGGAAAAATGTCTATTAGGTTGAAAACCTATATAGAAAACCAGAGAAAAACACATACTTCCACCCACCAGTTCACTCCGACGACTTTTTAAAAACTACGGGGATAAAATGAAAGCGGTAAATAACATGAAGTTACCCAATATAGACCATGGAAAACCGGGATCTTTTGGATAAACCAATCAGTTTAGGAAAAATTTGGCATCAAATATTAAGCTCACCTTTTTCTCATGATACCCTCTAGGTGGCATCATGTTACCCTCTCATTCCCCCACCACAATGGATGGTGGTTTTAATTAATGTAATTACACACATCATGATCACAAGACACTATACAGTGTTATGAAATTCCTAATCACAATATGCTAAACTATGCGATACTTCATCCTCATCATATGATAATAAATTGTTTTCACATCATCCTCACTATGATACATTAAACTGAAATTCCAATTTCCTCATTACATTATTTTAAAATATGGAGTACCTCAATCCATCTCTTTAGAGGCCTCTTTTCCCCTTAGGTGATAGTAACCTACCATATCCTCTATTTTAATCAACCATTACTCGACATCCGAGATGAATATCCCATTGGAAGATTATTTTAAACTTTTTTCTGATTGATACGCCTATACAATGTGAAATAAATCCTTGGGGGAACTATTCTAATGGAATTAATCCACAATAATAAATTTCATCAGTTCATCACAATGCTTCTCATCTCCCTTGACATTGATCCCCTTCATTCATTCACATCAGAACACCCCCCTCCCAAATGAAAATAGTTTCTGGATACATTGGCTCAACTAATATCCAATGTACACACCCTGAAACACATCAAAAAACAATTTAATAGTGGTCCCCTATTTCAAACATGTTTATATATCGACCATCCTTTTTTCCCATCCTAGTAAAAATAATAATGGATTTTTCATTTCAAACATGCTTGGATTTTATCCTCAATTGACACCCCCCTTTAATTACAAATCCTTGGTATTTTGATTCAAACTATTCATCAATTCATATTTGTTTATGTATATTTCAATGCCCCAAGTGTTAATCAATCCATTCACTAGATGATGATGATAAATAAATTCCTTTGTTGAGAGAACTCTTACCTTTACCCATAGCCTTTCTCAATCAAGATTCTCTTGGTTATCAATAACTAACTCTAGATCCTGAGTGTTCGACCCTTATCTATAACTCTCATATAAATGAAAAATCTAACATTTGTCCATTTTTCCCACACCAACGACGAATGATGTGATCTTATGGATTAGTTATTAGGTTCATTATTAATATGATCAAAGATGAAACAAAAAGGTATAATTTTTAATCAATTTAGAAATTTAAAAAATTCATCCAATGTTTTGGAGGGTAATCCACATATTGGGAATCTTCATTATTTTTTGAAACAAAATATTTCCTATGCCTTTTCCCTATAAATTAATTTCTTGAGCTCATACAACCTCTGTTGGCTAGCCTCCAGGTTCTATTTTCATTCCACAAAATCAAATTCCACTTCCCCCATGATGGTACAATCATCTTTGTCCCAGATTCACAATTAATACCACTCATACAGGAATGATTCCACTAGATATGAAACATCTAGTTCTGTTCCCTTAGTCAATTCTAAGTGAGACTTAAGTTGGCCAATGGTATCTTCTTAAGTCCTGATGATAGTTTTGTGCCCTTGTGTCCACAATTCTACAGCAGAAATCTCCTATTTCGCTTCCAAAAGAGCCTGAGGTTCGATAAACATCTTATTGTGTGAGATTATGTCAAACTCCTTCCCCTCATAAAATACCATCTAAATGAGAAATTGCATAGATATTTCATGAAGGTTTTTGGAATCCACCCCTCTTGTTCCCAGGATAACTAATCAATAGCAGAGTGACCTCACCTGGTTTGGCAGATAATCCATTGGAGTGAGAGTGATTAAATTTCTCACACTCCTTCATCCCTTGTATCAAATGAATTCATTCTCCTCAGAATCATCCAATATACAATACATTAATTCCTTAGAAAAAATATTCTCATATTATGGAAATACCACCAACTTGTCATTGGATGGTTCATCTATAGTTAGATCTTCAAATAGACTGATCCTATGGGATAGGAAAAACACACCCTCGCCAAACCAATCAACTATAGAGGGATCCCCATCTACCTCCAATGGAACCTCCAAGGTAGGCTCATCTATCACAACCTCCTGAAATACTTATATAATTGGAATGGCCTCAAACTACATTGATTATGCCTCTTCTCTAGCAGTCACGACTGATGGATCTTCTGAGATAGGTGTATCCATCGTAGCCTCCTCAATTTCCATGGATACTAGCACACTATCCATCTACTTGAAATAGTAAATTTCTCTATTAGAGACATCATATAGAAAATATATGTAAGGATTAGATGTTAATAACTCCTCAAACACCTTCAATAAAGTCAAATCCTTGTCCACCACTGCTACTCCCAGATCAAGCGTCGCTGTAGATACCTCTAATTCAAATACAGTTTGAGCTACCATTTGAATAAGTGATTTATTTGAGAGTGAGGTATGGGAGGAAAAACAAGAAAGTAAAGGTGGGAATGTGAATGTGATTAAAATAGTTGTACCTTTATATGGTAAAAATAGAGAGATTCAAAGGCAGTTCCCCTAGAGAGGGAATTCCCCAAGATGTCATCACCTTAATTGTAGATGTCACTTCAATTGAAGGTTGTCCACCTACGGACACAACATCAGAGAGAGGCCCCAAAATCACCCCCAAAATTTTTTTCCCTCCCTCATCCTCTTTCACAGGTTAATCATTAAACTCCCACTTCTTTATTCTCATTGATTCCTACTCCTGTAAAAAAACTAGTCATACATAAATCTTAAAGGTTGGGTAATATGAGATTCACACACGATCAAAAGATTTATCTGGTCAACCATAGGATTTTCATCCCCAAGGGAGCCCTGATAGGTATCACTTCTCCAATACTCCTATAATATTTTTCCCTTGGCCAAACTGGATTCCATTTATCCCGGGAGAAGATCGGGTGGGGAAGGCATGCCAAGTAGCACCTTTACCCAACCAGTTAGAGGGAGTGAAACACCACATGAGTGAATCAGTTCCTACAACTCCTGGAGATATCATGCCATCTCATCCTAGTAAGTGAAGAAGAAGACTCTCATATAACCAAACATGGGAGTCTCATTACCTCTAATTAAAAATGAATATATATCTCTCAGAAGGATTGGATGTATCTATAGACCCCCACCCCAGCTCTATCTGGCATTGGGAAAGACTGCATCATTGGGTATCTAGGTGATGGATTTTCATCCCTGGACATGGGAGGTGATCCCTAGAGGCATCCCAAAAGGGTTTTCCTTAATTCCAAAGCCACTTACCTGAGATTTTTGGATATATTGTTCCACCCCTCCCTCTAGTTACAACCCGTGCATGATAAGGAATTATCGGCTTTGTAGCCGCTTCTACAACAACTAGACCAAATCTTCCTCTATAGCTTACACTTTCCATCACTAGACTTCATCCCCTTGTTCATGAGACCCCTTCTTCTCATCATTCGGAGTGACTATACTCCACAACATGTCTCTGTGATATGTGCTCTACCATCTTAGTGCATAGTATTGGGTGATCCGATAAAAAATATTGGGGGTGGAAACTCATTCATCTACTAACCTCCTTCTCACGAAAAAATGTTCCATATATTTATAAAGAATAAGGCTGGTAACACATTGTGTGATTCTATGTACACCCTCATGGTCAACCACTAGAGGAATAAGAACAACCAAACAAAGGGATTTGGGTGGTTTAGATCACAGATCACGTTTTAGTCTAACCTTTCCACTAGTACCCCACCTTAAATAGCGAGGATATATGACTACTTCTCAGTAAACCTTGTACTTTCATCGGTCACAATCCCTATAAGAAGAGGAAGCAGATGGAAGATGAAGTAGTGTGTCAACCAGATCCTCTCTAGAACATCCACTAAGCCCAGGCCTAGAGGCCAGCTACTGGAAATGATCAAAATCAACATCAGAATGTTTTTTCTAGGATGGAAGATAAGGTTTGGATACTTTTATCCCTCCATGATTGTAAAAACCCAACATTATAGAAAATAAAAGGGATGTTGGAACCACAAATGTTATTTGCTAAAAAGTGAACATCATTTGTATTTTTTTCAATCCTATAATGATTGATCATGGAGATTACAAGGAAAAGGATCATACAGTTTAATCTGTAAGCGGTTTTTAGGTGATTTCATTTCCCAATGTTTTCAATAAAAATTGGTTCTAAAATTTAGGGAATGATAAGAATTGTGAAAAATAGTTTTTATTGAAGGCCTTAAAAAAATATGGAAAAGGAATGAGTTTCATAGATATTTTCTTCATGAAGTGTTTTTTGTGACGACATGAAACGGGGTGATAGTGTGCTCTGTAATAACGAGACTTGCTTTGCGAATAGTGATTTTTAATCATTCTTTACAGTGGTGCAAAGGGTTTGGATGGAGTTTTATGTTGTTACAACGAGCATAGAAAAGAGATAGATGTTCCACAAAGACATTTTTGGATAGTTAGGATTTTTCTCCTGAAGAAGTGGAGGTCCACGTTCTACTGTGCCTATAAATAAGAGGCCACCCCTCTACATTCAGCCTGATCTGTAGAGCGAAAATCTGGGATCACATCAACATCTCGAAGAAAAGTGTGCTCTATGAAGCAAATTATTCTATGTGAGATTGAGGTTTTCGAAGGGAATTTTAAAGTCTTGATTGATGAAAATTCTTATAAGTCATGAGAGATTCAAGAACATGGGGTATTCTTCATTGGCTCATTGAGATTCATGAAGTAGGTGTCTCTACGAGGTAGTGAGCTCTGTGTAGGGTTGTACTCCAAGAGGTAGAGAGATCTGCAAAGGGATGCGATTTGAGAAGGGGATTTGAAAAGTGGATTTATGAATATCCATTTTGAGTATCAATGTTGAGTGGTTAGGTATTTTAGTCAACATCTACTCGAGTCTTTGCAAAATGTGGTTTCTCTTGCTGAACAGAGACAAATACTTCAATGCCAATCTATTAAAGCATTCTTCAACTTAATAAACTGAGTTTCACTTCCCTCATAGTAGTGAGCTAGGGGGACATTACGAAAGATTTCTAAGGTTACCGGTGAGCCATCCCTCAAATTTTATAAAGGAAGTGTGCCTGGAACATAGTGACTGTGACCAAAATCTTGTACTCCAATACTGGTAAATATTAGTGTATTTAGGTATTACCGATACACTGTCAACATATGCTCCTTAGAGGTATCCCTTTAAGTTAAACCATGTAAAAATGTTGGGTTATCTCCTTACTTTAATTTGACTAACTAATTTAATAGGTTCCTACCGACGTGGGAAAGTGATCCATAACTTTAAGAAGAAAAAATTGACACCCTGATTCTCCCTCCTATCGCATGGTGTTCTGGGGTCCTTCAAGTGGTATTTGAGGGAGGATACTAGTGTTGGATATATCATATACCATCATGGATAATTTACCCAATGTTAGGGGAGTCCCCTTCTTCAGTGGAATTAATTTTCAGATCTTGATAAATTGAATAAGATATCTTTTAATGGAAGTCCTATTTTCTATTATGCATGCAATACAAGTTAATAGTCCAACAGGGCTGGCTATGATTGATGCATATAAGAAAATTCTTAAAGCAAATATTATATTTTAGAATGTTCTCAGAGCATACCTTTAAGATCATATTTATCTAAAGTTGATGAGTCGAATCTCAGCAAAGTCCATGTGGGATAGACATTAAAGTATTTTTGAATGATGTCTCAAAGTGGATGAGGTGAAACTACAAGTCATGCACCATAGGTTTGACGATATGATGATGTATCCTGATGAGAATTAAAACTCATTCTTCAATTTTATTAATAGAGTGGTTGGAGTAATTCAAGGTTTAGTCAATGAAATGAAAGACATAGTTATTAAAAAGAAAATATTGAGAATAATTCCACCCATGTACAAAGAAAAGCTGTCATCCCGTGATAAAAAGGCCGTTCGAAACTTTCTCTGGATGATTTGCTAAGAGTCCTAGTGGTAAATGAAATGATAGTCAAGCTATAAGATACTGTGACTCGAGTGGTCAAGGAAATGGCATTCAAATCCATGGGAAAACTAAAAATTTATAAATATTTTTTTAGTGAAGACGATGAGGAAAAGTAAATTCTTTCTCTCATTTCCTAGATGTTCTAAATGGGAAAATGGAAATTTAAAGTGAAGTTACCATTGGATTTTTTTTGTGTGGATAATTTGGTCATATTTCCTCTTAGTGCTCTAGAAATTTCAATGATGATGAAAGCGAGGTTGAATAGATTGAGAAGCCTCAGAAACGTTTTTTCAAATAGAGAGACTTCCAATCTAGAAAGAAATTATAGAACAATAGTTTTGTTTATGAAGAGGACGATGATGGAAATGAATTATATGGAAAATAAGAAACATAATTTAAAACTAGAGACCATAATTCTATCAAGGATACCATTGAGTAGTTAGAACCATCAAAAGATAAGGATTGAGATAACTAGTTGAAAACTCATGTTGATCCCAAGTTACAACTTATGGAAGCTTGTGGTAATCTTCAGAATAAGTGTAAGAAATGAAATAATTTGAAAGAAATTGTAAGAAAAAATCAGAATATGGTGATTTTCTTTATGATGAAATTGAATTACATGAAGAACTGGTGAAAGTGAAATAATAAATCCTTTAAAGGAAATATTATATAGTGTAACTAAAGATCATAATCAAAGAATAATAAAAATTTATCAATGACCTTACCTAGAGACCAAAGGAGAATTCCAAAACTCTTGGGGGACACAAGGTAGAATTTTTTACTCTTTGAAGTATGATCAAAATTGAATCATGTTCAAGAGAAAAAAAAAGAAAATAAAATTTCATAGGTACTCAGGTGCTGATCTACTAGAGAGAGAAAAACAAGGGTCAGAAGGAGTTAAAAATATTTTGAATGATTAAAGACCCACAAACATGGGAAATAGTGGAATTAGTTGTGATGCTAAAACATCAAATGCTGGTAATAAAGTGGGCCAGAGTAAAGGGAAGATGAAAGTTTACGATTTGTAAAATCACCAAAATCACATGAAAAAGATCCCCTTAAGTCAAACTAAAAGGATAAAAAAATACTATCCTCGAGCTTTCCGGAATAATAGGAAGTAAAACATTTTCCCCAAGGAATAAGGCATGAGGAAATAGATGTGAGAAGACATTTCCTCTCATGAAGTGTCAGTTCTATGGATATCTGGGTCATACTGTCTCATATTGCGAAGTGGATAAGTGATATCTAAATGGGTAAGAGATATAAGTTCACTATAGTTGATCAAATTCATATACTAATACTTATAATGTAAACAATTTCTATGGATATTTTCATCATTATTCTATCCATGGCCAAAATTCCATTTATTGTAGGTAGAGGAGTGATGTAGACACTTCATACCCATGTTGGAGAAAAGTCAAAGCTCATCAACCAGACAGTTTTTCAGACTAAAATTGGTTTTCTCCTCTGGAAGAAGATTTTGACTTTGAAGAACCTATGAAAATGGAAGAGAGAATTGAAAGGTCAAAAGTGTTCTATACTCAATCCAATGTCTCAGGGAATGAAAAGAAGAAAATTGAGAAATCCAACCTTGTAGAGGTAGCCCTCAATGCTAAAACAATCAACAACACCTTGATTCTTGAAAATGTTTTTTCATCCCATGTGACAGGTAATGTAGACTTGTTAACAAATGTCAAGAGGAGGATTGATGGAATAGTATGGTTTGGTAATGATGAAGCTCTAAAAATCAAAGGTAGTGGATGTACTGAACAAGAAAATAGAGAGATAAAGAAAACTAATTTTCTTTATATGGATGGCCTACTTCATAATCTCCACAGCCTGAGTCAACTCTGTGAATACTGACATATAGTTACTTTTAATCATAAAGGCCACAATATGAAGGGAAATGTAGTGAATTCACTTATGAATGGATTCAGAACATAAGGCAAACTATATCAGGTTGATAGTAATGAAAACTTTTTCAACATGACTTTTGAAGAATAAAATAACCTGTGGAATCTTATATTGGGACACTTCAATAAAAAAGACATGGAGAAGATATCAAAACTAATAATTGTCATAGATACTCTCATCCTGAATCATGAATGTAAAAAGTCTTGTGATACTTATATATAGAGGAAGTTGGTCTGTAGTTCATATCATCCAAAGAAGAAAAGGGAATATAATATTTTTAGTCTCATTCATAAAGATGTATGTGGACCGATAAATGTTGTTGAAACCCATGGATAAAGGTAATTTGTTCTTTTAATAGATGATTACAGTATAATGGCATGTGTAATGGTTGTACACAGGAAACAAAAAATGCTTGACTGTATGAAAACAAATCATCAAATTGCCGAGAATGATACTAGATGAATATTCAAAGTGATGCGATCTGACAATGTAGAGGAATAAAAATCCATTGAATTTGAAAATTACCTAGAGAAGCATGGGATACAATATGAGGTAGATTCTATGAGAAATATAAATCAAAATGGAGTGTTTGAGCACATGAATCTATAGGTGAACAACATATAAAGAACTATGCTGATTGAGAGTCATATTCCATAAAATTATTGGAAAGAGGTCATTCAATCTCCATTGTATATTCAAAATCAAATAGGATTTTTTATGGGTGAGACTGGTACACCATATAAATTGTGGCATGGAAGGAATCCCTCTTTTAAATAATTTTGTTTTTTTGATGTAAACATTTCATTAGAAACAAAGAAGGTAATAAAGGGAAGTATGGTGGGAATGCAGATGAAGGAATTTTCCATCGATACTAATTGAATAGAAAATCCAACAATTGTGTCAACAAGAACTTGGGAAGGATTTTTGAAATCAGTTATGATATGATTATTGAAGAGAAAACCATAAATGTGTCGAGGAATTCATATGTTGATGTAATAGAATATGAATAAGAAAATGAACACGGAGAAAATGAAAATGGAGAAATAGAGGAAGGGGTACAAAATTCATAGGATCTACATTATGATATTGACTCTGATGAATAATCAATAGAGGAAACCATGGTTGGAGAGAATTCGATTGAATCATAAAGGAGGAACCAGATAGTATAAATTGATCAATTCAATATTATTGGGAATTAGACTACACGCACATAGAAGAAGAGAATGAGGAAAAATACAAAATCTTCATTTATATTGCTTATGGAACCATCCATATTTGAAGAATCTATAAAGGATGAATCATTGGTGAAATACATGAATGAGGAGTTAGATCAGATTGACAAGAATCATAAATGGGACCTAGTCAAGAGAACCGAATGTCACAATGTTATTTTTTGGAAGTGGATATTAAAGGGAAATTTTGATGATCATGGAAATGTGGTGTGAAATAAGGCTTTCTTGGTTTGTAAAGGATACTCACAAATTGAAGGCATTGATAGAGAAGAGAAATTTTTTTGGGTAGCAAGACTAGAGTCAATCAGGTTATTTATTTCCTTGGAAATCCAGAGAGGCTATAATGTTTATCGAATGGATATAATGATATCCTTATTGAATTTTTTTTCGAAGAGGAAATATAAATAGAAAAACCCACGGGGCTCTTTCTTGGTAATCATGAACAAAAGCTTTTCAAATTAAATAATTCTCTCTAGGGATGGAAATAGGCACCACAGGCATGGTACTCTTGGTTGGACTCTTATCTGAGAAATCTTGAGTTGAAAAGATGAGGAGTGGATCACAATCTCTATTTGAAGAATTATTAAAAGGATTAGTTAATAGTATTGGTATACATGGATGATATTATTTTCAGTGGAAGCAGCAGGGATCAGTTCATGATTTTTCCAGTAACATGAAATCAGAATTTTAAATTTTCATGATAGGTGAACACACATACTTTTTTGGGATGGGGTGATTTAGAATAAGGCTTACACATTCATTTATCAGGAAAAGTATGCAAGAGTGATGTTAAAGAAATTCAACATGCATGATTCCAAACCAATGTAGACTCTGATTACGGTTGTAACAAATCTCACCATGCATGAGAAATATACTTATATGGATCCCACCATGTACAAAGGAATCATTGTAAGCCTTCTGTACTTGATGGTGACATAGCCAGATATTGTCTTTTCAACTTTCCTTGCATCCCACTTTTAGAGTAATATGAAGGAATGACATGTGGGGGGAGTGAAATGAATCATGATATACATTCTAGGTATCATAATTATGGATTATACTTTGATGTAGTAAGAGAGAATGAACTATCATAATTTTATGATGTTGTTTGGGATACAGACCTTATGGAAAAACCTTCTACCAGTGGCAGAGCATTATATATTGGGAAAAAATGCAGGTGTTGCTTATGTAAGAAAAAGGAAATTAATTCTCTTAGTATTGCTGAAGATGAATATATATCTGCTACCAAGGTGTGCACTCAGTTAATTTCGATGAAAAAGAAACTGACTGACATAGGTGGTGAGGTGAAACAACCAATGGTAATTCACTATGATAACAAGTGCATAATTAATCTTAATAAGATTCATGTTAATTATTCTCATACATGACATATAGATATTAGATATCAATTCATCAAAGAAATATAGCCACTTGGTCATCGGTACCTCGGGTAATAAGATTATTGTTCATTATGACCAAGCCACTATCGGTGGCTATGTTTGAGAAAAATCGGTTGAACCTCGGTGTTCAGCCACCTCACAATCTAGGGGAGCATTTTTTTTACCCTAAAAGTTGAGATTTGGTTCATTGTGTTTATTTCCAATGGTGGAAAATGGATAAATTCAACGGAAATTGTTCTTTTTCTTTCAAATACAGGAATTATGGAGAGTAGAAAAAAATATAAATGAAACTATAGGGAATCAAATAAGAGAATGAGAACTCAATTCATCTCATCACACTTTTTTTCTACATTGAACATGGCTCATGTAGACATAGAGTGATGGCTGAGTTTTTTCTTGAAGGTTCATGTTTTGATCATGGTCGGCGCATCAATGCATTTATATAGAGATTTCCAACAAACCCAAAGGGATTGATTTTTGGAACCATGGATATTATTTACTAAAAAAGAAGCATGGTTTGTGTTTGTTTTCAATCCATCCATGGATGATCATGTATATTACAAGGAATGGGATCATACAGTTCGATATGTAAGAAGTTTTGAAGGGGTTTTCATTTCCTATTGTTTACCAAATTTTTGGGGTCTAAATTTTTTGGAATGACAATCATTTTGAAAAGTGGTTTTTTCTTGGAGGCATCAATAAAATATAAAGAATGAATTAGTTTTGAAGGAATGGTATTAATTAAGTTTATTTTACAGAGACATGAAACAATGTGACAAGGTGTTATCCGATTAAGAGACTTTCTATGCGAATGGTGGTTTGTAGTGGTTCTTTACGGTAGTGCAAAGGCTTTCGATGGATAAATCTGATGTTATGATGAGTATTGCGAGGAGAGAGATGTGACGAAAAGATATTTTTGGACAATCTGGAATTTTCACCTCAAGAAGCGGAAATCTTCATTTGAACATGCCTATAAATAAGTGGCCACCCTTCTTCATTCCACATGATTTGAAGAGTTAAAATCTGATATTGCTTTAACTGTGTGAAGAAAGTGGTCCTCCATGAAGTATATTGTTCTATGTGAGCTTTAGCTTTAGGAAGAGGCATTTGTAGTCTATAATGATGCTAATGATTCAATGTTTGGAGATATTATCAATGATGGGTTGTTCCACGTTGGCTCAGTGAGCTTCACGTAGTAGGTTGCTCTACCGGGTAGTGATCTCCATGATGGCTTGTGCTCTGTGAGGTGGAGATCTCTATGAATGGTTGAGATTTTCAAAGTGGATTTTGAAGTGACATTTTTTGTATTACTGATTAGTGGTTATGGATTTAGGTGATCATCTACTCAGGTCATTGATGCAAGCAGTGTCTCATGTTGGATAGAGACAAATAATTCAAGGCCAATCTATTTAAGTGACCTTCATGTCGATAAACTGATTTATACCTCCCTCACAGTAGTGAGTTAGGTGGAGTTTATTGAAGTCTTCAGAGGTAAGTAGTGATACAGCCCTCAAATGTTTTAAGGGAAGTGTTCCTGGAAGAGAGTGACTATAACCAAACTCTTGTACTCCAACACTAGTGGTGATTAATTGATTTAGGTACAACTAAAACACTGGCATCCTATGATCCTTGGATGTATCCCTTTGTTGTGAACCACGTAAAAGTGTTGTGTCATATCCTTGATTTTATTTTAATATTTTATTTAACAGGTTCCTACCAATTTTGGAACATGATATTCAATGTTATGAATGAAAATTTGACACCCTGATTCAACCCTCCACTCTCAAGATATTCTTGGGTCCTTCAGGGGCCACAAACAAGTAGGATGTCTTTCCCTACATGATGTCTAACAACACCTTATAAATCATTTCCAACACAAAAAACTATAATTTTATATTCTTCCCCGTCGCTATTACCTCCATCATGATGAAGTATCTTGGTCATAACCCCATATGTGAATAGTTAATGAGGGGAATCCAGTTGTAGATCAGCCAAAAATTGATTCCTTCCATATTGAACACAATATCCTCGAGTATCTGATTGTATCCAAACAACTTCCACTATATCACCTACAACATCCTCTAGTATTAGTTTTCCTTGCCTCTCTGGGATTCCTTATGGAATTTTTGTGACCTCCATGTTATCATGTTCACTAGCTCGTTAAGAAATTACCCAAACCACATCTCAGAAGGGAAATCCCTCAAACACAATTTGTGGTGTATTATCTCATGTACAATGAACAGAAAGAAGATTTATATAGTAGGAAGAAATTATTTTTCCTCCCATACATCCTATGTTGGGATGAATTCATCATACATGGCCCCTTGGAAATGGATACCGGCAATCATGTAATGATCCCACAAACTGATGTTGACCTCTTCATGGTTCAAGTGAAATGTTGTAGTCTCCAGTGACCACGTTATAAATATCTACATCTTGATTTATAGGTGATAGTAGACATGAAACTTTGTGGACCATGCTGCCTCTTAAATCATGAATTCCTTCCACTCTGCATCAAATTCCATGAATAAATTCCATGACCCAATATTTCTAGTCCCATTAATCTTTGAAAATTTCTATATGAATTAAGTCATAGCCTTCTCTCTACCCATTAAGATAGTTCCCCAATCCTTCCATTATAATTTTCTAATAAAGATGGTGAGTTACTCGCACCTATAATGTTTTCATGTTGATGTTTCATTAATGGTTTCATAAGGTGTTTTTAGTATGAGATGCATGGTCCTTTATGATGTGGACCACAATATCCCTATTCCATTTATATTTTCTAGGCATACTCCTAAACCAGTAAGAAATATCATCCTGATTGGAACGGGGAATGAAAACATCATCCCTTATCCTTGAATCATATTAGAGTAGAATCTTTAATATCAAGTATTCATATAGATCCATTTTTATTACTACAGTAAGTTTATCATGATTTAACACAGTTCAAATGATCACCCCAATCATGATATTGATACTCATCTCCCATCTCCGGTCAATGAAAGCTTCAACAACCTCAATATTTATTTTTCAAGAATGTAAAGGTTTCTATAATATTTTATCTCACGTTTCTTTTGCTGGTGTTTTATCACAATGGTCCAATTCATGTCAGTTTCTTCACAAAAGTACATTCATTGAATTGAAGATCACAAAATAGGTTTGTTTCAGGGGTGGTAAGGATCAAAATCAACAAATTCACACAAAAATATTTATTTTCATAAAAATTGATTTTTTTCACTGTTTTTTGAATATATTTTGGTCTTCCATTGGACCCCATCCATTTTTATAGGTATATGGTCATACCATGTTTCAAGAATAAGGTTTTCTAGTTGTGAATTATAGGAAGTTTTCCCTAATAATTTGACCCTTTCCTCCCACATCAAATCCAATTCTGAATGGGGGATATTTTGACTAAATAAGATAGTTATAGAATAAGTCAAGGAATCCACTACCAAAGTGAAGAAAATTTGAATAGAAATGGACCAAAAATGAACTTAATGGTCTAGTTCACAATGTTCAAAAGATTCACGAATGTTACCAATTCATAGAATTCCCTAGAAGCACAGAGCATCGGTGGTTTCCCCCAAATAGAATAATCAGGGTTTAAAAACTCCATTTCATAGAGGTTACTAGGGGTGTGAATCTTGGATTGTTACCTTAAGGAATAGTAACTCCACTTCACGGAACCCTATCACATTTAGGAACTCTTAATATTTCACAAAATCCCTTATAGTTTTTTAAAATGATTATGTTTCCTCTGTTGGGACAATAAATACCCCCTTTGTCAAGAAAACTAGGGGAATGAGACCAATCATCTTCTGATAAAATCATTGAATTTTTAATATTCAGATGCTTTGTGAGTGAGAGAAAAGTTGTATTTCTATAGTTAACCATCTTTTATAGAACCAACTCTCTTGGATTATGGATAACCTCATCTCCTAGTGTAGATTATTTATCCGAATGTCCATGGCCTATGCATAAGAATAAATCACTTTGTGTAATTTAGGGTTTCATGAGATAATTATCCTTTATGAAACCAACACCATAGGAACCAAGACTTTACTCTAAGGTAGGGTCACCCTATTTCATGACACATTTTCATTCAAGAGACACCGTACCTCTATGTGACCCCTGGAATGTGAAAATCCATATACATATATGACTCTTTAAAGATCGTAAAAATCATTCTTTAAGCATCCAAATGGTTCCTCATTGCATCTAGTATCCTTTTAATAAATTTGATACCCCACCCATATAAATTACATATTGGTTAACCACACCACAAATCTCTATGTTAATATTACCACTAACTCATCCTTTTCTCATATGAATATGTAGAATAATGCTTTTCTCTCCAAATAATAGGCACCCAAAAATATGGATCTAAGATTTCCACTCCACCATGGCAGTGTTCACACTATGGGCCACCTAGAGGTATATCAGTAGTGAACATGTAATCCTTGGGGGTGCATTCCCCAAGGGAAATGGATTTCGATTATTGATAGATAGTCCTTCCTAGGATCTTACTCTAACATTTAAATAATCCCCATTATAGTTTATCCACATCCATGTATGAGATAAATTATAGAGAACAACCTTTTTCAATGTTCTTGTCATACTATGTTAAACTGCAGAGAAACATACTCAACACATAATCTAAAATTATTGCCATAACCTGTGTGATGAACAAAGAATTCCCCATATATGAAGGGAATTTGATTACCCCACACCATCTACACTATTTTATTAATATATGATTACCCATGTATGATCATCATGGGATGAAACATCCTCCCCCACCATGGGGTGAAACTCATACACTTGGAAGCTTACATGTGTAATCCCCATAGCATGATCCCTCCACATATGATGAACCTCATACTCAAGAATGATTCTATATGTATGAATTGAATCGTCAATAATAAATGATCCTTACATGATACAAGCATAATTACTATGAGGTGTTAAACTGCATGGACCTGTCTTGTTATAGAACATTAAATTGTGGCATTGAACCTTCTGGGTTTTAATCCCTCTTTACTGAAATGGAATATGGGATGCATCCATGAGTTTCAATAATGAAAACATAAAATTTTTAAATCATCCCCTAGGGACACACTCCACAAAATCCAAGTGTGAAATCATCCACCCTGGTGGGACACACTCCAAAACATCAAGGTTTGAAATCTTCCCCTTTTGGGAGACACACTCATCCAAATACAACTGTGAAATATTCTCCCTATAGGGACACACTCCACCAAGTCCTAGTGTGAATTCTTTTACCTTAGGGGGACACAAACCCCCAAATCCAAGTGTTAAATATCCCCCCTTGAGAGGAAACACTCCAAAAAATACAATTGTAAAATATTAACCCTTAGATGGATGCACTCAATCTAATCCAAGGGATAAATATTCCCTCTATAGGGACACACTCCACTATATAAAATTATGAAATATCCCCATGGAGGTACAAACTCCACCAAATCTAAAGTGTGGAGTATTCCATCATGGGTACATATATAACCGACCACATTTACATACAAGATGATAAAACTAAAATGTATCCTTCTCTATAATACATTGAAATTGTGTCTTCATCCATAGTCCCTAACCCATACAATATACAGGGGGGATTGAGGATAAAAGAAATATAAGAATTACGTACATAGCATCAAATAAATCTAGTCCAACATGAGATTCCTTAGGTTTTATACATATGTTTCCTCACACATGATATTCAAACCAAAAGGGTAAGAAAATATATGTTACCAACATTCCCAGTGTCCATAAATGGATGGACATTCCCAACATTACTATCTCCCTAGATAGAAGGTCACTTTCTTAGCAAGACATAAGTAGCATAATTAACTAGAATCCACCTCAATATGGCACTAGGAATGAGTTTCTTAAACATGAATCAAATATATTAAGGAGGCATGAGATAGTAAATAATATCCAAGGAATAATCCATGGAAGGAAAAACCAACGCCCCATTATTTCATTTCAATCAAGGAGTCTACATCACCAATTAAAGTGATGAAAGTCACCAACCTTTATAATTAATGAATTCAAGGGAAAATAAGTGTGTTGCATGGACCTAGCATAATGAATCGGAAACAAAGATATATTCTCCATGAAATTTTCCAAGTGATTTTTCAAAATCATTTAACATCTAAGATGACATCCACTTATTTTACTCAAAGTAAAAGGTTTATTCCCCACCGAATAACTTTTTAAATTATTTTCATCAACAAATTCACCCTTTGATGTTAGGGATTGATTTTAAATTATTTATATATTTCTCACACACCCATTTTATTCTAAATTACATTTATGGGGTAACTCATGTATTATGATCATTTCAAAAATTATTTTAATATGATATGAATAAAGTTTATTCAATGAATTTTACTTCCATGGGAGAATATTATGTTATGAATTATGATTAATTTTTATTATGTGGGACACATAGATCATGAAAAATCTATGATGGCTGAACCCAAATAGGGCTTCAACGCATTGGGTAAATATTTATTCTGATGAGGTATTATATATTGGATTAAGGAGTAATCCTACTCCATCATGGGTACTTGTCCACCATGTGATAATTCAATTAGTCTCGACTCATGTTTATGAAATATTATAAGTTTTTCTAAAAAATTATATGCTATATTGATCTTATGGTACCATGTTATTTGTATTATGCTACCATCTATTTAGTCGTGAGTATTCTCTTTTATGATATAATTTTATATCCTTTACACTCATGGTATGTTACCATGTCTTCTTTATTCTATTACTAGGATTTTTAGGTTTATTAATTTATTTTATCTATTACATAGGTTATCTAATGCGGTTTTAGGAGATAAAATGGATTTATGAGCTTACTAAGGAATAATTAAACAAGTATTCCTTGTTATTTCTTCCTTTGATGTTTTACAATCATATTCATCCTAATAAACTAGGCCTCATGATCAATGGTATTTTACTTTTTTGGATTTTTATGTAAACATTATGTTATAAAATGTGTAAAAGGTTAATTTCTATATTAATTATGAATTTACCATATATATACAAATATTTATTATTATTTTTTACCCCTAAGAAGAAAAAAATCCATCCATATCATAATTACCGAGTCTCATAAAGAATTGTATCCCATAAGAAATACCACCCTCTCCCCCATGTGTAATTCAACCTATGTCCATTACCATATCCAACTAATCTAAATTTAAATAATGATGATTGGGATTAATATATTTATGTTAAATATTAATTTTTGAGATTTCCTAAATTAGTAAATCACTCATAAATAACCTACATAGAATCCACACATTAGTTAAAGGTATGATTAATCGTGGGAATTAATTCTAAGGTTGGAGAATTAGAGAATCCACTCATATAGAAGAATAACACCCCTTAGATGTACCATTTGGTGGTGATCTTTGAGAATACTATGCACTAAAATAAAAAATGGAAAAGTGATGACATGTGACTCAAAAAAATGATTTCCAATCTCCAACCTATAATGAATTTCATGCCTTGTAATTAATCCAAGAATTTATTTATATATATTCTCTACTATAATTTATGTAATTATGTATCCAAATAACATTCATTGGTGTCCCTGGTGTAATTTGAAATTTCCTCAAGTGTTCCTCCTCATATGTTAGAGGCTTATAACTAGTAGTGATGGCCTAAATAATATATCATAATGATAAATACATCAGATTAGTGTAAAAAACAATATAAATAACAAAAATTAATCTATTCAAAATACTATTTTATTCTAAATCAATAACACATATACATGTTACAACAATTCTATAAAGAAAAAACTATACAAGATAAAATGAATGATCACCCACTAGGATGATCACATTATAAAAAAAATGATATAAATTATATAATTGACTATATAATCATCCTCGAGCATTACCTTATCTCATAACAACTAAAGATCTATCAAGTTACTCTATATTGAACCTCTATACATCATGTTATCTAACCTATAAATATAAATAATCTCTACACATGTACTTGATTGCTAATGCAGGGTGTGAGAAAACTATATCAATGGGGTCACACCTAGTGCTTCTAATATACACCTTCATATATGTTTATTAATGAGGTAAAAAGTAACATAAATAAAACATGCATTTTGGTTCATCAGCTGCTAAAAATGACACAATTACACCCCAATATACTTATTTCAAACTATATAAAAAATCAACCACCTTATTCCACAAATCTAAAACTATACCCAGACATATAGGGTAGGGTGAAAAAAAATTCCTTGACTCCTTACCCATACTATGGTTAGGGTCTATGGAAAGTACACAAGATAATATCCATTAGAGAAAGCCGCACCTCAAGTCTCGAACCATACATTCTCATTAATGGTAGGTTGAATAACACGTCCATTATACTTCCTTATCACTCAAGGTTGGTAGCTATGTCAAATATGAATAACATATATATCTCTCAAGGTATGGTCTATCATTTAAAAATCACATCAAACCATGAACAAATAATTCTTACAAAGGATAGTTTATGACAACACCTTCTCATTCGAGATGTGGCTATTAACATAAAGACTAATTTATCACTCAATGTAAGTTTATATATCGCATCACAAACAAGACCACCCATATTTATAAAGGTGTTCCATGCTAAAATAATCCTCACTCAATGTGATTCCATTATCTTGAAAACTACCCTATCCCTCAACATATGGTCTGATATCACATCACAACTTTACCACTACATTACCACTAAAGGTATGGTCTAATTAGCACCTTCTTACTCAGGTAAAGGTTGTATCCTATAAAGGAATAAAATTTTCATACTTATATATCACATATTAATAGATAAATATTCATTATATAAAATTATTATCCACTCTAGAATCATATTGGTATGTTGCCTTTGGAAACACAGATATATATAAATGGTTCACAATTGAAATAAATCATCTCCCACAATGTTCATCATAACTAGCACCCTTCATAGAAATAATGATCCATTCCATAATTGTATTTGTCTCATATTTTTTCACTATAATAAAATTTTCATATTTCATATTAATTATTCATCATCTCTAACAAATTTATTCTCATATGAAACCTTTATATACTAAAATAATTTACCACCATTATTCATATCTCATGGAAAGGTATACAAAATAAGTGTGAGATAAAATTATCCTTAAGGGTAAACATAATCATTAATAATTTAATATCATAAATGAGAGTAAGGTTCCCACAATATATATATATATATCACATCATCAAGGTGACAACAGGGCTATCACAATGATAATAATGGTATGTTAAAATAATCATATTACATGAGCACAACATAAAAGAATTCATACACATCAATACCTATATCAACAATAATTAGACAAGAAATAAAAATTTATCAAATCTAAGAATCACTGGAATTAATAATAATGTTCCATTTGATGTCAATATTGAGAATATGTACTAGAAGATACAATTATATAAACAAAAACTCATTAACATACCATGAAAAATCGGAATATTTCCGTAAAATCTCATAGAAAGCATAAATAAAACATATAGGTAAAAGAGGGAATCATTTCCATATCACTATTTTAATAATACAAAAAAATATAATAACTATACAGTTGACTTACATACATAATAAATTTAAGGGATATCATGGACCCACAAGTCCTAGGTTGAAAAATGTACCACTAGTCCTTGAATAACAATGTAACCAACCATTTGTGTTTTATAACGGAACCAACCTTCCTTCGTTCATAATGTTACCACAAGTCACCATAACCAATTTCCATGAAATATAACATGAATAAAATATATATAGATTGAATCTCATAATAAAAATCACAAAAAACATCTATTAAACTTTTCATGACATAATTAAACCATGGAAAAAATGGTTACCCTAAAAATATCTTTAAAACAATCATAATCCATCTTGATAAATAATGAGTATGGTCCCATTAAAAAATATCCCCATTGGATCATAATAAAAATCAATGGTTATTAGCTTCAATGGATGGAAATACCATTAAAATATCATAAAAGCATTCTTAAGTAAAATACCCATTTCAAGTTGAAAATAAATTCTAAAAACTAAAAAATAATCAAATTTTCTAACATTACTTTTCTTTGAAAATAACCTCAGAAAATTTCAAAGGGTGACTCGAAGAAATTTATGGTCATGATGGAGGTAAAATTAGTTCACGTTGAAAATACGTCTATGAAAGGGGTGTTCCCTCATGTTTGGTGACTGTCATTTTCTTTTAGATTAGTATGTACTTGAAATGTCACGTTTTTACTTGATTTTGGGTATGGACTTGATGGTATCATAATGATACCACATTTATTGTTATCATGTGAGAGCATATTTCACATATTTTGAGGGTGACAGACATATTTTTCTTTGATAATGGTATATTCTAGTTAGATGTGAAAGACAACTTAATCAACAACTAGGGAATCTCAAGACCCATATTTTGATTCTTTTGTTAAACGATGGGGAAGTGAATATTATTGTCCTTCCACCTATTGGGCATAGGTTTTCGGATGTATTTCTAGAAGATTTATCTTGTATTCCACCAGATAGAGATGTCAATTTTATTATTGAGATAATTCATAGAGCTAAAATAGTTTCCATTCCTTCTTAATGAAGGGAACCATAAGTTCTTCAATAGCTTAAAATTTAGTTGGATGAATTAGTGGATAAAGGATTTATCAATCCAATGACAACACCATGGGTTTCTCTAGTTTTGTTTTCAAAGACAGCTGATGGAACATTATGCTTATTAGTATATTATAGGAGATTAAATAGGATTTAAGTTTTGATATGGTATCCTATTGTACATATTGATGACATTTTTTACCATCTAAGGGGTACTTCTGAGTTCTACAATATTTATTTGAGGTCATGATATCAGCATTTGAGAGTGATACATTCTGATATACCACACAATGTTTTTAGGATTTGGTATACCCTGTATGATTTCATTGTGATGTCATTTGGATTGAAAAATTATCCTCCTATGTTTATGCACATAATGAGACAAATCTTCCACCCATATTTATATCATTTTTTGGTTGTCTTAATTGACAAAATATTGTTGTACTCCAGGACTCATGAAGATCATTATAAACATATTAACATCATCTTGAGTATATTTAGAGAACATTATCATTATGATAAACTATCAAAGTGTAGTTTTTGAATTCATGGTGACCAGTTCATGGGTCACATAATCTTAGAAGAAGGTGTATCAGTTGACCTAATGAATATTTAGGAATAATTTTCTATGTAGAATCTCAAGAATGATTTTGATAATTGAATCATTTTGGGTTTTGTGGGATACTATAAAAGGGTTTTCAAGGTCTTTTTTCATCTTCCATCACCACATTTAGGACTGAACAAAACGGATATCTGGTTTTAATGGTGTGGATCATGAGAAAACTCCTTCCCTGATTTGAATAATAATTTGACCATTACATCAATCCTAACACTACCTGATCCAGGGGGGTGTAATGATTGTTTTTTTATGTATCTGGGATTTGAAGTAGGGAAGTGGTGTTTTACGGGATTTAGAAATGGTGTATGAATCAATATATTTGAGGAAACAAGAATATAATTATCATACAAATGAACTTCAGTTTGAAGTAGTAGCCTATTCCTTTTAGTGTTGGCTACATTATCTTCCAGCAAAAATATTTTTTTTAAATATTACCTACAATATATTTAATTTAATATTTTATCAATGGTATTTAAATCTCTATCCATAAATATGTGTTGATTATATGAAATATTTTTATTTTGAGATGTCTTATTACATGAGCACAACATAAAAGAATTCATACACACATATATATATATATCACATCATCAAGGTGACAACAGGGCTATCACAATGATAATAATGATATGTTAAAATAATCATATTACATGAGCACAACATAAAAGAATTCATACACATCAATACATATATCAGCAATCATTAGACAAGAAATAAAAATTTATCAAATCTAAGAATCACTGGAATTAATAATAATGTTCCATTTTATGTCAATATTGAGCATATGTACTAGAAGATACAATTATATAAACAAAAACTCATTAACATACCATGAAAAATCGGAATATTTCTGAAAAATCTCATAGAAAGCATAACTAAAACATATAGGTAAAAAGGGGAATCATTTCCATATCACTCTTTCAATAATAAAAAAAATATAATAACTATACAGTTGACTTCCATACATAATAAATTTAAGGGATATCATGGACCCACAAGTCCTAGGTTGAAAAATGTACCACTAGTCCTTGTATAACAATGTAACCAACCATTTGTGTTTTATAACGGAACCAACCATCCTTCGTTCATAATGTTACCACAAGTCACCATAACCAATTTCCATGAAATATAACACGAATAAAATATATATAGATTGAATCTCATAATAAAAATCACAAAAAACATCTATTAAACTTTTCATGACACAATTAAGCCATGGAAAAAACGGTTACCCTAAAAATATCTTTAAAACAATCATAATCCATCTTGATAAATAATGATTATGGTCCCATTAAAAAATATCCCCATTGGATCATAATAAAAATCAATGGTTATTAGCTTAGATGGATGGAAATACCATTAAAATATCATAAAAGCATTCTTAAGTAAAATACCCATTTCAAGTGGAAAATAAATTCTAAAAACTAAAAAATAATAAAATTTTCTAACTTTACTTTTCTTTGAAAATAACCTTAGAAAATTTCAAAGGGTGACTCGAAGAAATTTATGGTCATGATGGAGGGAAAATTAGTTCACGTTGAAAATACGTCTATAAAAGGGGTGTTCCCTCATGTTTGGTGACTAGCATTATCTTTTAGATTAGTATGTACTTGAAATGTCACGTTTTTACTTGATTTTGGGTATGGACATGATGGTATCATAATGATACCACATTTATTGTTATCATATGAGAGAATATTTCACATATTTTGAGGGTGACAGACATATTTTTCTTTGATAATGGTATATTCTAGTTAGATGTGCAAGACAACTTAAGCAACAACTAGGGAATCTCAAGACCCATCATTTGATTCTTTTGTTAAACGATGGGGAAGTGAATATTATTGTCCTTCCACCTATTGGGCATAGGTTTTCGGATGTATTTCTAGAAGATTTATCTTGTATTCCACCAGATAGAGATGTCAATTTTATTATTGAGATAATTCATAGAGCTAAAATAGTTTCCATTCCTTCTTAATGAAGGGAAACATAAGTTCTTCAATAGCTTAAAATTGAGTTGGATGAATTAGTGGATAAAGGATTTATCAATCCAATGAAAATACCATGGGTTTCTCTAGTCTTGTTTTCAAAGACAGCTGATGGAACATTATGCTTATTAGTATATTATATGAGATTAAATAGGATTTAAGTTTTGATATGGTATCCTCTTGTACATATTGATGACATTTTTTACCATCTAAGGGGTACTTCTGAGTTCTATAATATTTATTTGAGGTCATGATATCAGCATTTGAGAGTGATACATTCTGATATACCACACAATGTTTTTAGGAGTTGGTATACCCTGTATGATTTCATTGTGATGTCATTTGGATTGAAAAATTATCCTGCTATGTTTATGCACATAATGAGACAAATCTTCCACCCATATTTATATCATTTTTTGGTTGTCTTAATTGACAAAATATTGTTGTACTCCAGGACTCATGAAGATCATTATAAACATATTAACATCATCTTGAGTATATTGAGAGAACATTATCATTATGAAAAACTATCAAAGTGTAGTTTTTGAATTCATGGTAACCATTTCATAGGTCATATAATCTTAGAAGAAGGTGTATCAGTTGACCTAAAGAATATTTAGGAATAATTTTCTATGTAGAATCTCAAGAATGATTTTGATAATTGAATCATTTTGGGTTTTGTGGGATACTATAAAAGGGTTTTCAAGGTATTTTTTCATCTTCCATCACCACATTTAGGACTGAACAAAACGGATATCTGGTTTTAATGGTGTGGATCATGAGAAAACTCTTTCCCTGATTTGAATAATAATTTGACCATTACATCAATCCTAACACTACCTGATCCAGGGGGGTGTAATGCTTGTTTTTTTATGTATCTGGGATTTGAAGTAGGGAAGTGGTGTTTTACGGGATTTAGAAATGGTGTATGAATCAATATATTTGAGGAAACAAGAATATAATTATCATACAAATGAACTTCAGTTTGAAGTAGTAGCCTATTCCTTATAGTGTTGTCTACATTATCTTCCAGCAAAAATATTTTTTTTTTAAAATACTACCTACAATATATTTAATTTAATATTTTATCAATGGTATTTAAATCTCTATCCATAAATATGTTTTGATTATATGAAATATTTTTATTTTGAGATGTCTTATTACATGAGCACAACATAAAAGAATTTATACACACACACATATATATATATATATATATATATATCACATCATCATGGTGACAACAGGGCTATCACAATGATAATAATGGTATGTTAAAATAATCATATTACATGAGCACAACATAAAAGAATTCATACACATCAATACCTATATCAACAATCATTAGACAAGAAATAAAAATTTATCAATTCTAAGAATCACTGGAATTAATAATAATGTTCCATTTGATGTCAATATTGAGCATATGTACTAGAAGATACAATTATATAAACAAAAACTCATTAACATTCCATGAAAAATCGGAATATTTCAGTAAAATCTCATAGAAAGCATAAATAAAACATATAGGTAAAAGGGGGAATCATTTCCATATCACTCTTTCAATAATACAAAAAAATATAATAACTATACAGTTGACTTCCAATAACTCCATGATAAATTGATAATTTATAATAATGTTCTATGATTGATAATGTTGAACCAGTTTTTTCAAAAATATGATAACCCTTTTATTACAATAATCTACCAACTATAGAAAAAATCAAACCAACCTTGTGATCTTCCAAATGAGTCCTCATCCAAACCAATTGGGTTGTTTCTTATGTTTTAGAAAAATAATATAATTTTATGGTACTCAAGTTCATCATGATTTATTTCTTATTGTGACAATATATACAGCATTCTCCCAAAAAGAAAACACCATTTTATTTTGATCTTAGATCATTTACATCTCATTCCCAATATGCATTGGTATATCTAAACACTTCTGGATTTCTATTTTTTTCATCATTCAATACATAATCCATCATTCCTATAATATACCTAAATATATTTCTATTAATAAAATGATATTCCTTAATTGTACTTTTATATCAATCATATTAGGTAATGGTCTAACTCCCTAGACCTATACTCCTGTAAACAATTCAAATAAACACATACTTTATATTGCATTCCTTAATGCCAAATATAAAATCCTATATATAACGAAACTTAATTATGAAACCATAAAAATTATTTCTTCTCTTACATCAAATGTTTATTTTCTAGTTTTCAACTTTAGAGATTAAAACAAAACATAAACTAATAAAATCTGCAGTTTTTTGTCTCAAAAATATTATATTCACAGTATATTTGAAACTATTTAATTCTTGAAAACTCTTCAACGAATCCCAAAAAAACACATTTTATCATTCTTTAGTTTTTGAAATGTACTATATTTCTCTACATCTAGGGAAATGGATATTTATTAGGGGTGAGATCAAATTCAAAGTATGGGAGACTTATAAGTAAATAAGTGCTGGCATTAACCTAACTTAAACATTATGGAATGATTATGTAAAGTACATGAATCCCAAATCATCATGAAACTAAAATTATTATATATCCATGAAAATAAATGAAAACATGGATATGTATAATAATGAACACATTCTTATGGAATAAGAAAACATCAGACTTTATAAAAACTATAGTCACGATCTTATACTAAGATAATTTCATTGTCATTGAGACCAAAATCAAGATATCCTACTATCAGGACCCTGTTCCATGACACTATCTTATTATGGAATGATATATACACTAAAAACTTTTATTTTTTGTTGTATGATACCAATTGATGAATATTGGGGAAACATAACATTTGTAGCCACTCGTCACTTTTTTTAGTCTAATGATTTCACCATATGATAAAACGAATAAAGAAAATATAATAAAACTAATAAATAATAATCCATATTGAAATAACAACATAATGGAATTTAATTAATTTTACCCAATTAATAAATGAGATAACCCTATCATTACCCATCCATATGAATAAGGTGGATGGCTAGATGTTACCTAGTCAAATTGACAATAATAATCCTTATTTGAATGAGAACATACAGAATAAAAATAATTTTACCCCCATTATTAAAATATCATACTTCTATGTGAAAATAATCCAATATGATTCATTTAAAATGTTTTTTCCACACCATCTAGAATGATGAGTATATAGCCAATTAAATACTAGAATAACATGATCATAATCCATCGGGAGAAAGGAAATGCATGGATTTGAAAACATATAAAAATAATTAAAAACTATTTATTAAATGGATTTTAGTGTAGGAATGTATATAAATAGAAAAAAAATAATAAAATACTACATAATATAATTAAAGGGTATAATTTAACCAAATTATTTGAAATATGTACAAATAATGAACATAAAATAATGTAAGAAAATAGAGTTACTAAAAACCCTCACTACGGTGTAAAAATGAATAACAAGACACTTGAATAAAGGAATATGGTTTGGTTAATAAATTCCATGATATACAATTATCAAAAAAATATCATTGGTAATTAATATACAATAAAAATTAATCATGGTGCACAAAATGATTTAATTCTTAGAAAATATGAACTAAACTAAGAAAACCCATACCACTTTAGTAGATCCTTAATCCAAAACCTTTAAAAGGGAGTTATTCCAATTAACCATAAAATTCCATGATTAAAATAAATTTTCAGATATTTTAAATCATATAAGTAATATATATCCCACATTAATTAAATTAAATTTCTAAATATAATACTTGTATCAATAAAGGGAAAATTGATAGGAAAGTCATTACATAATATTCATAATTTCCATGAACATACATTGAACTAATTTATCACAAAATAAATAATAAGATAATTTATAACCATAATCATATCCATTTTCATCTATATTTTTCTTTAATATTAAATCTCTTCTTGAATTTTATTTATTTTATACATTGGGTGTTTATGTTTTTATCATTTGTACTATTTTTATAATAATAGTGTATGTATTGATTCTTCTTCCATTGATCATAATTAGTATAACATTAAGGTTAATACTAGGTATATTTTATAATAATTTATTATGTTCCCAAATCCTTTATATATTTTTTATTCTTTATCCTTGAATATGAAATCAATAATAATCATGTTTAGAGGATTCTTGATGATCGATGTGAGTTTTATTAATTAATGAGTTAAATATTGATATACCTACTCCACAAACAAAACACATAACAATTTACAAATTTATTTAATATTTTACCATTTATCATATTCCTATAGACATTCATGATATATATTAATCATAATTTTCAATTAGGTGGCTAAACCCACCAAAACATCAACATACCCTAATTTAATGAATGATTATGTGGTGGTTTCTTCATAATATATTTTCACTACATGTATAATGATATTATTTACTGTTTATTAGTGATATAAATCAAAAGTTTAATTATTTAGAGGAATATTTAAAGGATTTTAATGTCTTAAATGATTTAAATAACATATTATCTACTTTGAATGCTTATTTTAAAGAATTAAACTAATAATGTCTGTTTATTAACCCTATCATTAATATGTTTTCAAAATATTAATACCATAAACATTGTGGTCTCATAAAAAATTTTATTTATCCACTAATAACATCCTTATATCCATCCTTATAAGCAGTTGATAGAAAAAACACACTATGATGTGGAGGCCATAGACCACACAATACACAATATTTTTCTTAATGTACGAGGTATATGAATAAATAATGATGATAACTCAATATAGTAAAATTAAAGTATATAATGATAATAATATCATTATATTAGTGTTTATATTGTGGATTTCAATTAATAAAATTATAAAAAAATCTAAGTAGATGATTATACTCTCATCGAGGACTTGAATTTTCTTTGGTTGAATTTTAAAATATTATGCTAATTATGATTAATTATGGGCTTATGTTTATGTAATAGGATTAATTTGAGAATAAAATAATATACTTTTAAGGGTAAATATTAATTATATTTGTCCCTTGATGTGTTGAATATGTTACCCATATATAAGTGAAGTAAAGTGTAGTTTTGAGAGTAACACTTACATTTTCAACAATGTAGGGTTACTATTCAAGTTCTATTGGAAAAACAATGGAAAAAATAAGAGTATAAAGGGATTTTTTGTCAAAAAACCCATCAAACACTATTCCTTGAGACAAATTTGAGTGATTTTTGACTTTTAGTTTTATCTTTTATCCTTTTTCCCTAAATCACTTTTACCTTGGTAATCAGTTTCTATCCATAGTAATTAATTATAATGAAAACGATTATTATTGAAATTAATTCCTAATTCTATATTTCTAATTTCAAATATATAAAATATTTTTACCAAATAATTTTTATAAGGGTGTCAATTAATAATTTCAAACTAAACACACATAATTGTATAAAAAGGTTTAGTGAAATAATGTTTTTAAAATTTAAATATATATATAAGATAAAATTATATTGGATAAAAATTTTAAGGAAACTAATTAATTTTTTAATAAAAAAAGGATATGATGCATCCAAAGAAAAAAAACTAAATCTCCATTGAAAAAATACTTGATTATAAGAGAACACTGAATAATTTTTTTATATTAAAATTACATTATAATTAGTTTTGAAAATGTTTGTCGTGTGTTTTCTGTGATCAAATAATATTTTAAAAATAATAATGATATACCTAAAATGAATATTTTATTACCTAAAATCTTTCATACATTTCTATTTCATTGTTATATTGTGGTAAAGTCATACAAATTGCATGTTTCATAATAATCATATTTTCTTACAACAAAATGATGTTTTCAGAAAATACTCAGAAATTAAATCCATGTAAATTTTATATGAAAAATTAAAAAATTGAAGTTATTATTTAATAATTTCAAATTAAAATATTTTTAAATTTATTTTTCGAATAAAAACTTAATATATAATTGAAAATTTATTTCATTTGGAAAATTAAATGGTTAAAAATTAACAATTATTATTATTGTATATCATTTAAAAAATATATTTGTTTTAACCAATGCTTTATATCAACCCTAATTTATTATTAATCATATTCTCTTTTAAATAGAAACATGTGTCTCATAAAAAAATAATTTTTTAAAAAAAAATGTTTCTTAACATCAAATGATCTTGTTATTCATTTTATGTAAATTAATTGAATTTGATTTCCCCAAAAAATTTCTTTTTTATTTTGAAATCACAGTATTGAAAAGTGAGAGCTCATTCATGTACAAAATAAAATGATTCAAATACCACCATAGATATTCCATCAATTTAAATCTAATTTAATTATATTGGATATATTAATTCTAAATAAATTCTAGTGAATTCGATTTACCTTTATTTCCATATCATCTTTTATAAGATATTTTAAATAGTATTCTATATTTTATCATGTTAGGATTCACTCCTAAATTTTTAATTTCTTTGCATTGAATCTTCTACCCAAAATAAGATATTGCTTGTTGATCCACACCATCTTCTCATAGTTAGTTTTCATAAGATGTAGTCTCTTACACATCTTATCAGCAGCCTCTTTTGAGGAATTAATTAGTAGTGATACCTCTAAAATTTCATCCACATAATTGAAAATTAGTTACCAATATTCCCCAATATCAATATCCATAATCTGATCTATGATGTGCTCATTGTAATTCATCTCCACTCAGCCTTCCTTACCCGGATTATCCAACAATGACCATTCTTATTCTCGAACCTTAGAATCACTGATAATATTAAAATTATTTTCTAAGAAATTGTTTTTACATTCCATCTTTTTAGACATCAAATTTTTTGTTGATATTGTCTTCATTGGTTTGAGCAAGTATCAGTAGTTCTTTCTCCCTTTTTTCTATTGTCTTTTAGTTCGGATACAACTCCTTGAATCTTGATTTCCCATATGACCCTTCATCCTCATCAAAAATATGTATCCATCTACTCTAATTTTCCTCTGAACTCTCTATTAAAAATTGACAATAAGATTCATCACTATATTACTCTCCTAAAAATCGCTTCTCCTCAATATATTTCCATACCCAATAAAAATTCATGTCCTTGATCTATCCCTTCATTCTACAGACCTTCAAAGTGATATATATGATTGATAGTAAGAATATTACTTCTAGGATGATCCTTATAGCATGTTTCACCTCCCTCTCTAGCTGAATGTGACACCACTCTATATCGATGCTACAAATCCTATGTCTCCAGTTTCCCAAATCATCCACTTATCCCATTTACAATAAGTGCTAAATCCACATAGTATATGGCCTTTGGAGTATTGATGTTTTGATCAAGTATTCCTAGTGTACATTCCCCTTCAAAACCTCTTGATTTATATGGGGCTTTCGCCTATGAATTTCACTCAACAATATTTTTCTCCACCATACAAAGACTTCCATGACTCTCGAATTAGGGATCGAGGGAAAAAAACATCTTCAGGGAAAGAACACTCCCTAACTGGTCAAATGTCTCCACATAAAAGGACTACAAATTGAGTGGCCTTCATTAATGTGAACCATAGTGTTATACCTATTCCAATAGTCCATCATATTTTTCCTCAATATGACCAAACTCCAAAACCGTATCCCTAATCTTTTTATCTACCATCATCCCTACATGACACATAGATGACCAAGGGCCTAAGAGAATTAATAATAAACAAAAATCATCCCATTGTTCAAAAAAACAACATATTTATACCTAAAATATTCTTATAATTCAATCTAATAAAATTAACTATAATCCTTGATACATAAAATTCCATGAATATATGAGGGGAAACAAGGTAAAAGATAACACTAGTTCTACTATTATAATAAATTAAGTGGTCAATTAAATTCCCTTAAATTAAATGTATCAAAGGGTTCTAAAAGGGAGAGGAAGCTATGTTAAACATATCCCAATCGTTGTTTTGGGAAATGTTTGCTTCATGTGGAAGTCATAAGACAACTAGAAAAAAAATAATCTAGATATGTTCTAACCTCGGGGTAAATTTCACAAAGCCTTGATCAAATCGATCTATGAAGAGAAACAAACCATAAAATGATTGTTATCAAGAAGCCCTACTCTAGCTCAACCTTGTAAGCCCATGTGTCAAAAACTAATCTGTCAAAAGAATCCCAATATGTATGGTGTTGTTTTAATTGAGAAATGAGAATCATATCCAGAAGTAATGAGGCATCGGTGAACTCTGAATTTGAAAGTGATAGTTGTAGGGAACCCTTTATTGAGGTTGGGAAATTTAGGGAAAATTGAAATAAAAGGAAATGGGGTAAAGGAATCAGAGTTAGTGAATGATATAAAATAACAAGGATGATCCCCCATGACATGAAATTGAGGTCCCTCCCCTATATAAAGGGAGGGACCAAAGAGATAACCATTATTGTAAGGACATTTTCATCAGGTCATGCTAAGGATTATAACTAATTAAATAGTGAGGTTTTTAATTGGTATACTTATGTATATTTATTTTATCAAAATATATAATTGTTAAATTTATGTTTTATGATTCATGTGGAGAATGTTATAAATCACATTTGAATATTTAAAGGTAATAATATATTACAATTTTGGGGGGTTGCATTCTCCCCTATCTATAAATAAGTTTTTTCCATGAAAATCTACTCATTAGATCATATTAATTTCTATAGGGAACTCATAATTAACTATAAAACACTAGATGATGATATGTTTAGGTAGGATATGGAATGAGAGTTTCCTATATGAAAAATTATTATAAGACCTTTATAAAATGAGGTAACTCAGTCCTAATTTCAATGAGAAATCTACTAGGAGATATTGATTAAGGTGAAAAAGGAAAAAAATTACTCGAAACTAAAAATGGTTTATAGGATAATCATTCTACCAAGATTTTTTATTTATAACTCAATAAAGATTCATTAGGTAAAATAAACTTGATGTTAGAATCAATAAAATATACAATAAAAACTTTTGATGTAATTCAATAGTAGTAGTTTTGAATGATTTTTATTTATTCTCATGGATGTTGGTGACTAGCTCCTTTGTTATCCCTTGTATCTAGACACAAGTCACATATTTCACAACTCTCTAGAAATTGAACCAGTAAATATTTTCAGCTTTTCTTTTTTCCTTACATTTTTTAGTTTCATGTACTTTAACTCCATACTTATAGAATTTTTTAATCTCATTATGGAAATTTGTCCAATGTTTTTACCACATTATTGAAATATAATAAATTGAATCATTTTTGCATTGTTTTATTCATCAATTGATAATTTATGAGACTCTCAAATTCTCTTCCTTGGTGTGTTTTTTAACTTGACTACGTTCACATTTTTAAGAATAATTCAATATATATTGTTTAAGATAATTTAAAAAATATATTTCTCCAACCGTTATCCCGTTAGGTTGTTCTTTATGGAAGTTTCCACATTTTCCATGGAATCCATTGTAAACATGGTTACTCCATGCTTGATCTATTACTAAAACTAAGAGATTTAAAATTTGTGAAAATAATTATAATATAATTATCAAAAACAAACAAACTAAAATTTAACATCCTGATGTTTCAATTTATGAAACTATCATGTTATCCTATAATTCATACAAATTAGCTTGTATTAGACTTGAATCAACCTATATGACTTCTTAGTTTACCATATATCATTATTGTCTTATCCAAGGTTACTTTGAGTTGGTTTCTCTCATAATAATTAACCAATTTATTAAAGGAGAGATCCCAAATTACCATGAACATTCTAAAAATATTATAAACTTGATAGTAATTGAATTATATTCCCTCAAAATATAGTATGTCTAACCTCAAAAAACATTATAAATTCCTAAGATCATATACTCTCAAAAATATACCATTAACAAAACCAATTTGAATCCGAATACCAAAATCCATAATAAGATTATATATTCCACCAAAACATATCTATATATTTAACACTAAAATGTTTTTACCCACATGTTCATAAGCTCACACACCTAGTAAAAATATAACATCATCCAAAAAAATAGATGAAATTCTCCCAAATATTGGAAATAAATTATCAATACCATGGATACCAATTAGTATCTTACTTACTTATTCCAAAACAATTTGACCCATTATTACCTTAAAATCAGGATTCTTTTAAACCTAATAGTAATACATACCTCATACATTATTCCTCCAGTATATTTCAAAAAAATATAACATTATCATAAAAGTTTCATTCTTATACATTGAAAAAATTTAATATATGTTTCAAACCAAATAAATAAGAACTAATGAATAAAAATCCATAAAGGTTTTATATAATATAAAATAATATTTATTATATACTAAAATTCCACCTACAAATATAAATTCACTAATTAAAAGAGCAATGAGTATCAAGAATTAATTTCCATTATTTTATCTACCTCACAACCTTACGTAATATTATGAAACTCACATTTTCTATCATAATAGTAATGTACTAAAATTCATAACAATTTACTTATGATCCCTTATTCTGTTAATAGTTAAATTTATTTCTAGATACCTAACTTTTTCAACTTCACCTTCATGATCCTATTTCAATTATACCGAAAAACCAAAATTTTTATAATAATATCTAAGACATATATATTAAAACATAAATCAAAATATGTCTTCCCTTATGAAAACTATATTTTTAACACATAATTCGTTTTAATCAACATATGAATCTCCTTCTTCAATCTATGCCTATCTAGGTTCAATTTTCTATTATTACCTCTAACCAAATTAGTTAACAACATTATCAGATCCATCATAAACATTTATAAATAAAATGTGATTAAATACATAATATCATTTTTGAATGTCCCACTACGTGTGTTTTCTTTGGCACACACATCATGTATCAGAGTGATGATTTAGTTAATGATCATCCAACCCTTTTCAGGGTGATTAATCATAGGTGTGACTGTGACACAACTATGTCCACATAACTGTATACATAAAGGGGTTTATTCCTCAGAAAAATCACATAATATCTATTTACTAAAACATCAAGATGTTAATAAAACATCTATTTATTCATACGGTTTTCATTGTAGATTTCTTATCATAATAAATAATTAAAATGTAAATTATTACCATAATAAAAATCCACATATGTTTTACAAAGGGTTATCAATACCATTGAACATATGATCATACTAAACATATAATATGCTAAATTAGCCTCAGAAAACATATTAATACCCAAAGATATCCAATCATCCCTTTGATACCAACTATGATTCCCCAAACTCTTTCTACCTAGGATGGTTCTCATAAATATGTACTTTAAATTACTTTACATGATACAAGTTGTAAAATCTTGTATATAGAAAACCATAATTATAAAAAAATATTAATACATCTCTTACTTTTGAATGATATTTTTAGGATTATTAGTCTATATAACTATGAAAAGTCGTATAATTTAAAATACCATAATCATTATATAAAATGAAAAAATATTTCTCATTATATATGAAGCTATTTAATTAATGATAATTATTGAACATCTACCATAAACTATTTCACATGTGATACCCATTTAAACATTTCACATGTAATAATTTTCTCCATAACTTGGTAAATAGAAATATTAGAAGGGATGAGCTAAAACAGTCAATATAGGCTACATAAAGTTGATACAATAACTAAATAAACAAGTATTAAGATTTATTATGGGGTTAGGTAAAGAACATAAATCCATTATAAACTTGAAAATAAAGTCATAATATATCCTCAATTATTAATGAAAACATGGATATCAATAGTGATGATATCATATTGATAGAATAAATAATTATAAATATTAAGAGAAACTGGTGGAAATTACTTATTCCAAGAAACATTTATTTTTATTGAGGCCCCAAACTTAAAATCATGTTGTCAATGCCTTATGCCAAGAAGTTATCATATTAGGGGAAGAGGAATACACTAGATCCCTACATACCATGTATCATGAGACATTTCAATGCATTGAGGGGCTATATAATGTTGGCCCCTATCTATCACCCATTTATATCCAATTCATTCACTATAATATAAAATGAAAAAAATAAAATAAAATAATCCTCAAATAATCATCCATATTAAAATAACAAAATATGAAATGTCAATACTTTTCCCCATGTTAATAATAGGGATAATCATATCATAAACTATCTAGAGGAAGGTGGTGGATAGTAAAAAAATACATATTCAACTTTAAAATATTAATCTATATTCGAATAAAAACATATATAATGCCAATAATATTTCCCAAGTAAATAGATTGTCAAAACCTCTAGGTGGACATTATCTAATCTGAGTAACGTGAAATTTTATCTTCACACCATATAGAACATGGTGTATATGGAAAATTCAATACTTAAAATACATAATCATAATCCATTTGAAAAAATAAACTAGATGGTTTAAAATGAACATATCCCAAGAGGTTATCAATATTTTTCAACGGAACTATGTGGTAAGAATTTATATCCCCAGATAACAATGGTTGAATACAATATAATACACGAAAATTTTATAATATACCTAAAATATATAAAATAAGATCATAGAACAATCAAATATTATTGAATGATAATTGATTATCCAAAATCCCTCACTACTGGGGAAATAATGGAATCACTATCCACATGAATAAGGAATGGCGAAAACTCTCATGTATTAAGAAATACTTTAATGAGAATCCATTGAAATAATAGGAATGAAATTAATGTTGAAAACCCATTATTACAAAATAATTAAATATATGATATATAAACTAGGTAATATATAAACCACATAAATTAAATTTGGTAAATAAATATAATACTTCTCTCAATGTTGGGAAATTGAGATAAAAACACATACCTCTTATTCCTAACATCAATTAAAAGAATTTAAACTCATGTATTATAAATTAATATATTGTATTCACATAATTAATAACCTCACTCATATCCATTTTAATTTTTATTCTTATTAAATAGTTATTCTATTCTTGAATTCTATTGATTTTAGACAATAGGTGTTTATAGTATTGATGGTTTCAACTAGTTTTATAGTAGTTAGGTCTGTATTCATTAATAGTAAAAAATAATCATTAAGAATTTATTAATATTACTAATACAGATGATTTATATTAATGTGATAAGTTCCAAAATCCTTTAATGAGTGTTTTAGTCTTTCAATATGAAGATTAAATTGACAATAAGCATGTTTATGTGATTATGGATGATCGATGTGTGATTTCTTAATTAATGACTTAAATATTGATATAAAAAATCTGGAAAAAACATTATTAAAATATTTATACCAAAATTTAGTATTTATTATCTTCCCATAGTCATTCCTAATACAAATTCATAGTATTTTTCAATTGAGTGCTCAAACCGGCCCAAATATGAACATATCGCTATTTAACAAACATATATGAGGTGGTTATGTAGTAATATCATTATACTAGGATCGTAATTTTCTTATTTATTTTTTATTACTATGATAAATTATAATTTTGTTGATGTAGGTAAATAATAAATGGATATGAAAGTCTTATAAAATTTTTATAAAATATTATCTTCTTAGAATACTGATTTTAAATGATTATTCATCTAATGATTTTTTATCAATAATATCCCAAAAAGTATCTAACCATAATTAATTAATAAATATCACATTAATCAATTAATAATATCTTATATATAGCCTTTTAATGCAGCGATGTAAAATAAAATGTGTTACTTTGTGGAGGTTGTAGTGTGCATAACGCACGAACAATAGTATTATTTTTATTAATAAATTGGGTATATGAATAAATAATGACAATAAACCTAATTTTGTAACATTAAAGTATATAAATGGTAATAATAACATTATATTAGTTTTTTGGGATGAATTTAGAAAAAGGTTATTGTGAATAAAAATTAGTAGATGATAATACTAACTAAAGGTGCATGGATTTTCCATTGAGGTCTCCTTGAATTTTAAGGAATTAGACTAAACCTGAGTGGAAATGGGATTACGTTCATTGGATAGGGTTCTAGAGAGAGTAAAATTGTAGATTTTAAAGGATAACTTATATTGGGAGGTGAGTGTTTTTGTTTTGAAGATATTACCCTTCTATAAGTGATTGAAACAGTGGTTTCAGGAGTGACCCTTACATTTTCAATAATTTTATGTCAATATTGAAGTGTAAAAGTTAAAAAAATGAAAAAATTGGAGAGGAAATGATTTTGGGGTCTAAAAGCACCTCCCAAATCTCATATTGATACAAATTTGAGTGTTTTATGGATATTTTTACCATATTTCCTTTAACTCGAACATACTTTTTCATCTATAATTAATTTTAAAGAATAGAAATTAATTTTAATGAAATAGATTATGATTTATATTTTTAAATAATTTTATAATTTAAAATTTAAATTTTGAAAAAAATATCCAAATATATTTACATAGGTATAAATAGACAATTTTTAATTAGACACACTTAATCGTGTGAAATTAGTTTTTAGAGAAATAATGTTTTTAATCTTTAAATATATATACAATATTAAATTAACTTAGATACTAATTTTAATGATATAAATTGGTTTTTATAAAACAAATAAAGGATATGAGGCTTCCAAGGAAATCTAAAACCAAATATCCCTTGAAAAATACTTGATTCCAAAAAAATATGGAAAATAGTTGTTATTTTAAAGTGACATTAAAATCAGTTTTAAATTTTTTTTCAATAAAATTTCAAAGTTAAATGAAAATATTAAACCGATAAATTTTATTTCAAAATTAAATATTTTATTACATATAATAATATATAAATTTATATTTCATTCTTATATAATGGTAAATTCATTCTAATTACAAGTTTCTTAAAAACTGTATTTTTCTACTAAAACCATCTTTTTCAAAAAAAAATATCAAAAACTCAAACAAGGTTGATTAGGATACTTAGAATTATAAAAAAAAATTCTTTTTTATTTATTTCATATCTAAAATTTATAAATTCCATATTTTAATAAAATCAAAATATATAATTAATGAACCCTTTTAATTGGAAAATGATATTTTTAAATACTGGATATAATTATTTTTATTAAATATATTTTAAGAACATAATTGGTGTTAAAAATTATAAAAATAAAACATAATTTTTCATTAATAAAATATTTCTTGGAATATTAATTTTTATATCAAAAATTGATTTTTTAAAATAAAATAAGAAATGATCATATTAGTCATTTTAGGTAATTTAATTAAATTTAATTCATATTAAGAGCAACCCATATTATGTAAATGTATAATTCATGAAAAGGCTACTCATATTAATTTATACTTAATAAATAACTTGGTTTTTATTGGTTGTAGTAAAATATTTATATTTAATATAACTATATTATAATTACATTAATGTTTGGTGTCACCTATAGAGCATGCTATCAAAAAATTTGAATTATTTAATGTTAATAATATATTATAATTTTATTTTTTTACAAACTGAATACCACATTCATGAACATAAATATATCAAATAAAGAGAACTCCAATAAGCTTCTAAAATTATCTTCAATTAACTTCCTTTCATTTTTCATCCAATCAAACAAATATAAACAATAAAATTAGTGTAAAACTAATTTTTTAATTCTCTATATCAAACATCATCAAAAAAATTAATAACAAATATCTTGAGAAATAAATATATGATCTTCCTCTTAAGGAATTGACTAGCCCAAAATGTACCTCATTTATCAATGTATGGGCATCTTAAACTTAATTTTCATTTCCTAAGTGACGTATTTTTACATAAATTATATCATTACAAAAAAGATATGATCATCAAAATATATAATTTTTTTGTTATACATATTTATCATATTTAATATAGAGGATATTGTCCACTCTTTCATTCTTGGACATCATCGACTTCATACAAGTGTCCAATTTAGAGTACCATTCTATTGGAGTTTTTTAAACCATATTTATCCTTCTTTGACCTACAAACATGTCCTTTATATTTTCTAATTTGGAAACCATAAAATTTATCAATGTACACTTACACTTCCAACACTCCATTAGGGATGGATAACTTAATATATATTCGTAATATATTTTACCTCCCTTATTCTATAATAATAATAAATATCATAATTTTATGATGCCTAGAAATAAGTGTGATAGTATTATGGAAATAAATTAACTCAACCAGTGAGTTCTATTTTTACAAAGAAGATTCATTGTTTCTTATCACTTCTCCTCTTTAATTAATATTATTACAAAATGAACAGTTTTTATTATAAAATTCATGTTTAATAAAAAAATTCAAACACATAAGTATAAATTTTATCAATATTATCTAAATTATTATTCGTAACATCAGTCTACTATTAACATTCTAAATCCACTTTCACATTTCGTAGTTCATCATGAGACAACAATGAAGTATGTTTTATTTTCCTCAATTTTCTCATCGTCTAAATTGGCTATCCTTGTTATCTAATTATATTTTTTATATCTAACAATATTCTCTATCTTTGATGAGTTAAAATTGGTTGAATTAATATCTCCAACCAAAACATTTTCTAAATTGAAATTATGTTTATAAAATATTTATTTATTCTCAATCAAAACTATTTCATTATCATCACTTACATAAATATATTATTTATGTGTGTTTTTATTTTTTGAGTGTTCGGAAAACATTTACATTATTAGAGTCTAAAATCAACCTAAAATTTTTATTTTAATTGTTATATATTCTTCTATTTGAAAGATATAAAAAATAGCTTTGAATAAGAACTTTTGTAACAATTTATTTTCTCTATAAATCAATAGAAGTATCATAGTCTATCAACATAGTGTAATAAATCTATACCGAAATCATATTCTTTTATTAAGAAACACATGTTTCCTATATTGTGTAAAGTGAACTAATTTAAAGGTAAATTCCATTAGTTTTGATAAATGATTAAAATATTACAATAATATATATAGGACCATTTTTGACCAAGATATTATTTGAAGAAAACCTTCTCTATTTCATGAAACTGCTATTAAAAACTATAATCATATCCAAAGCCTATAACTTATGCTTCATGAACATAATGAATGAAATATGAGTTAATTTTTATATAAAATAAATAAAATGATTATCTATGTTTTTTTATTTCTTTCATGTCATCCTATAAATATCTACTTGAATGAGCTCCAAGGGGGGAAATAGATAAATATTCACTTTCTTATATAGAGAATAAAAAATATTCCCTTTTATTAAAGTAGAGTACATAAATTTGGTTTCTCTCTTTAAAATTGTTACATCATGATCATTGCATCCCTGGGTAATTTTTTTCATGTACTTTTTCCATTATTATAAAACCATTATTTCTATAATTTATTTTATTTTTAATCATTAATAACATAAATTTTCATCATCACAAACAAGAAACAATTTTCCCTAATTTTTATATTATTGTTAATGTATAGTCATATTTTAAGCTATTCACCATGAAACCATATTTCTGAAATTCTATTTTATTGTATTCATCATAAAATTAGATAAAATTTATTAATTTTGTTTTATACCAAAAATGTATAATGTGTCCTTGAACTTCAAATTATCTTTTCCAGCCATTGTTCATCCAAATACATTTATTTCTAGTGAATCAATATTTTAAAAGCCCAGAGATCCTTACTTTTACATATGAACATACATTCAGTATATTAAATATCTTTTTATATGTAAAGAAAATCCACTATCAAGAGTTTAAGGACATTATTTTTGGGATTGTATGGATGAAAATTAAACCACTAATGAAGTCTCATTTTAAATTTATTTATTATTAAAGTACTTTGGAATATTATAACTCAAAACTGCTTGGGCCGGTAGAATTGTGATACAATCTACAAATAAGTGACCTGACTGGTCACATCTTCCACAAACCTTTTTGAAACATATTCTGAAACATTTATCAAAAAGTTCCATTTTTCTTTTATACTTCTTTTCTCTAAGTGCGTTGAATCCCCCTCAAATATTTGTCTCACAAATAATTAAGGTTTTAGAAAATATTTTTCATTAAACCAAGATCTCTTTCAAATGTTCCAAAATCCTCCTCAATTCAAAATATGACCACAAAAATAATAATTTCCTAAAAAAAACTTGTTTTCCAAATATTGAAAAAATATTTTTTCATATTTTTATCATAAATTTTATATATTTTTTTAGAACTAAACATTTAATAGACAAAAAAACCTTAATTTTCACTCAGGAATTTTTATTTTAATGTTTCATGTAACCATTTTTTACATTTTTTATTTTCAAAACAATGTTCCTTAAATGTTTTGGTTTCTAGGAATCAGTTTTGTTTTTCAAAAACCTGACTTTATACACATTTTACATTGAATAAAGCTCTATTCCAAAAACATTTTTGACTTTTTTAACCTTTTAAAATTGATCATTGTTGACACATCCAATTAATATATTTATTGGAAACTTAAAATATATCCACAATATTCTACTTGTATCTTTGTCTAACTTCCTACATTGAATTATTAAAGGTGAATTCAAATTTGGTAAAATAATTTTCAACCTATGATATGTTTTTCAAAACAAATAAGATGATAATCCTTTAATTTAAAATTCACATAAATTTCGGCCATAAATTTATTTTATTTAGCAAGAAAATAATTAACTGTATCAATATCTTTTACCATATTTGACTCTTTTTTAGTACGAATCGAATCATTTTTCTTAAATATTTAGAGTATTTCTTTAAATTATTTATCCCAATTTTTAATTGTGAGATATTTCTAGGTTTTTTTAGTTATTACTTCCAATAAATATATTTTAGTTTCTTCATGTCTTCCAACATCACTACATTCATCATAAGTGAACAGATTCTCATGCTCATAAAAAACATTAGTTTTTCATGAACTTCACTTGAAGTATCAACATACCCATCACTCATATCGTAATCCTAAAATATTGATAAAAAATTTATCTTTTGAGGTTTAGAAAAAAATTTAACATTACTATTTGAATAAAATTTTAATCTATCTGATTTTTTATCTTTCTTCATTCATGATCACTTGGGCCTCTCATCATTATGTACCCAATCATATTGGACATAAAAATTTGGAAAATTTTATTAAAAATATCCTATTTCTCCACAGTTAAAACTATTCAATATCATTTTCCTACTAAATATATATATTCTTATATCATAGTCCTAGGAATGAGTGGAAAGAGTCTTTCAAATTTCAATAAGACATATTCTTCCTACACAAAATAATCTTATTCCAAAAAAATTCTTTCTTTTTTCTTATTTCATAGATTGAAAGGAAATTTTATTATTAGTATTGATCTTATTTGTGAATAAACTTCAATTTAGCACATCATATGCAATCAAAATTATATTTATAACATGTAATGGTAGTGTACCCATATTATGTTTTTCTAGTGTTGAGAACCTTCCAAAAAACCTATCCAAAATAATATGTGGTATTTAATCAAAAATAATACAGACTGCAAATCCTTTTTTTTTCATAAATCCGGTTTCGGATAACCGGTAACCTCACAACCAAACAGCAGATCATCCCAAAGAAAACATCTTTAGAAATTCAAAATACAAAACACCATGAACCACGTGCCCACCTCCAGCCGTGCAACCACCTCAGGGAGAGAATCCACGCAAAATCCATCATACTACCAGCGAGAAAATCTGGAACACCACGCACCACCATTCAAAGAAAGAAAACGTCGAAGCCATCGTCAGAGTATCGAGACAATCTGGTCTGACCACCATCTTCACAAACCTACGCGGATCACAGGAACCCAAACAACCGGCATTCATCATCGTTTACAAATAACAGGGCCGCACGATGTGGACGTGCTACCGAGAAGGACCCAGAACGCTCTGAAGAGTATGCCGGTGAAAACAAGTCTTACACCTGTATGTCTGACTAGTAGCACCGTCAATCGTCACCACCGAAGTAGAGAGCCGGCGAGGCCAACCACTGAGAAGTGTTGCCATCCCATGCCAGAAATCACCAGGAGGAAATATCCAAGAACAAAACAAAAAATCACACTTTAAAAATTAAAAAATCAAACCTTCAAACCCTGTATGTTAGTAAACTCCAGCATTAAAAACATGAGTAAGAAGGAAACCGCTGTAAAAAGAGGTAACCCGCTACCAATATCCCATCACCGCCGTCCTTTTCGACCTCAAGAGCCGCCGCAAAACACCAACCGCCCACACCGGAAGAAAGTCCCAGAAATCAGGCGAATAGATCTGGAACTTTGGTCTTGGTCTGACACCACACTGCCAACAAAAACCCGATCCAGCAAAGGGAATCAGGCGAGCAGTGTAAGCAATGGTGAGCGGGAGAGATGATGGGATCCTCGAATCCACCGGATCTGAGGAACCACCAGGACTCGCCGAGCAGATGGAAGGCCACTGAGAAAACCCTAGGGAAGGAGGCGGCGATGAGGAGAGCTCCCTATACCGTTGTGCCCCTTACGGGCCCATCCGTTCTAATCAACAATAATAAAATCATATAAATTTTCACCAAAATATATGAAATTTATTACAATTTATATAACATGATTAAATAATTACTCTTTTATATAATTATCATACATTTGGATGTTTTCATATTTCACCCTCTAAACCTATAATATTCCATGGTTAACATTCACATTACCTTCAAAAAAATTCTAATGAATTTAAAATACACTTTGTTTTCTACATTCCTTACACATTTAATGTGTCACCTTTACAAATAGATGCTAATATGATATTTTGAGCATGAAAATCATTCGAAAAATTATTTCAATCATTGATTTTTGTTGAATTTTTATTTTTTAAATTAGAAAATACATTAGTAATAATTCCTAAAACATCCATAATAATTGATAAAGAGTTAATCAACATCCAATGTTTCCATATATAATAAATTTTTTCATCAAGAGTGGGAAATCCATTATTTTCACAAAATTGATTTTTTATATATTCATATTAAAAATAATAAAACAAACTCTTTTGAACAAGAGGTATACCCTTCAATTAAAAGTATAAATAGTATATCATATTCAAAAGAAATATGAATGTTGGGATACAACTTGAATGGAACCCATAATATGAATTAGAATTCACTAAGATGGGTTGAATCACAAAATTAATCTAATTTTATATTTCTATAAAATCCACCATAAGAAAAATATTAATGTGAATAACTAAACAACTTCCACCTAAAAAATATTACAACACCAAAGGTTTAGGTATTTTTATAAGGATGACTACTCAAAATGGGTATCTAATCATTGATATGATTTGAAAACACCCATTACCATTATTACACTCACAGGTCATTATTACATTAATTTTTTATTAATTTATACTATTTTTTTATAATCAAAATTTCTAGGAGTTTTGGATTTGATTTTTTAAAAAAATTTGTATTGTTTTATAAAATCCAATTTAGAGTGCACAGTTTAGGGAAAATCATATGATTACACTTATATGGCCTCTATGATCCCCTTATGTTTTTTTATTTTGAATGATCATGGTTTTATATTAATGGTTAGTTCATAGTTCATTATAAACCATGACATTCTTATTGGAAATAGTGTGGGTCCAATTTGAGTCTTGATATGGGATTATGGATTGCACATGGTTTGGTAAACTCTGCGACAAGCCTTTTCATTGGCTCTATAATTTGATAGTTCCGTCCAATATTATTTTCAAATGGATAGTGAAAAAAATTTATATTCCCATGAGAACAATTTAATTTGGTATTTTATAGTTATTTTCCACTGCACGGTTGGTGCATGGTTTGGAAATTTGTGCACCCATACTGTGCAGTCTCCCCATATTTCATTAAAGAGTGTAAATTACCACATTAAAAACTTTAGGATTTAAAAGATAATGGCATCTTTATTCATCCTTTATAAATTATATTTGGGTGTAGTGCAACATGGTAGATATATTACTCCCTATATGTTGATACCATGATTCTTCTCTCATTGATTTTAAGTGATTTTGAGTAATAAGACCTCTTTATTTCATCAATTATATCCATCTCTTCTTCCATTGCACTCTCCCAATATTTATCTCACTCCCATAAACCCTAACATATATTAAGGTTCATATTAAGGTTCAATGGGTTTATAATGGTCGGTATTTAGTTTGTCTAGGGTTTAATATTTCATTTATTAGATAGATTGGCAGTTCTTTATTAATGGTGATGGGTTTCAGATTTTTCTAGTTGAAATAAGGAAGGGTTTTCCATATAATTCCCTTATAAGGAATGTTATAAATTAAATTTTTTACATTAAAAGTTTTATTATAATTTGTAGAGACATGTAATGAGCCTCTATTTGGCTACACATTATTTTGAAATGGTTTTTGTGATTGCCACATATGATTCATGTGCCAATAACTTCTGAAAATTTCAGAGTGACTTATTTTAAAATGGTTCATGTTTATTGAAATGGTTTATTATGGGATTCTAGTAACACGACATGCTCTTTCTGGTTTTTAAATGGACTTTAATTGTATTAAATTACTGTCATGAACCAATTTCATAGTTCTATTTTGAAGTTCTTGAGTGGATTTTCCAAAGGATTTTTAATATTTTAAACTGGGTGTTATGAAAATTATTTTTGACTTAAAGAATATGAGTGATGTTTTAAAGGGTTTTTTAGAAAATTATAGGAGTTGAACTTCATTAAATTTAAATTGTTTCGATACCATGGGTCTTACATTGACATTAAATGAATCTGAATTTGGTGGTGTGGTTTTGAAAAATGTTTTTTTGACAAATTTGATTCATTATTATATTTTTAAAGGATTATTTTATATTATAAAGTGATTTTAAGGAAATGTTATTTTTTTCAATATGGATTTAAATTCCAATTTTGATCATAAATTTAAATTATATTTTAAAAGTCGTTTTAAAAAGCTGTGAAAAGGGGTTGAACTCTCAGGAAGTTCAATGAATGCTTGATTGTCAGTTTATGAAAAGTGGTTTAATAAATGCATGAGACCATCATCAAATAAATTTGTGACTATTGTTATGATTGATGGGGTTTGATATACCTTAGGTAAGGTTTTATATTTTTTATCCTTATATTATTCTTGTAAAAGGAATTTCGTATATGGGGGTTTATCAATGATAGAGTGTTAGAGGGGAGGTGTGTGTGTTGATTACCAAATAATTATATGGGATAAATTTAATTTTTTATTTTTTCGCTCCAATTTAAATTTTCATTAGAGTCCATGGAATATAGTATATAGAATGTATTCCGAAAAACATTAGTATTGAAAGTGGGTTAACTATGTCTTGTTTACTAGATACATTGAGATGATTAGATAGGGAGGGGTATCTGACCTTAATGATCGTGATGTTCTTTTTTTTCTCAAGTTAGTGAAGTATCTATATGTATATTTATTTTTGGGCAATTTGATGAGATGAAAAAGGATTTTGACAAGTTTAATAGTTTCATCCTAAGATATTTGTCAACATATCATATCTTAATTACTTGATCCTAGTGACAATTTCTATGATATTTTCTACTTTTTAGGAAACATTATGGTATTATTTTTCAAAATTAAATTGTATTCCCTTAGTTTGTTTTATTATGAACACCATTGGTTGGTTGTCCATTGGATCTTATTCCCTTGATTATTGGGTGCCTTTGTGAGATTTGTGGAACACATTGAATGTGTTACTTTAATCTAAAATGTAGTATGTTAAAAAGGATTGGAAGATTCTTTTTAAAACTAAAATGGTTGTGTATTACATAAAAGTGTTTTGATAACTAGTTTTTCCATGAGTTGGTTTATAAAATAGTGGTTTTATATAAAATTCTATAATGTGGGATAAATAGTATTTTGTATCCCTTTTAAAAGATTAAAAGTCCATATATCAATAGAAAGAAATGATTTATTTCAAAATAAACAATATATGTTTTATTTTGTAATTTTTTTGTTTATAAAATTGTAAGATGCATTTCATTGCATTTGTCTTATAAATCATGTGAAACCCTATTTTTTCTTATAATAAAAAATTTATATTATGAATTTTATTTATAAAAGTATTTTAATAGCCTCAATAGGTGGATACCAACTAGGATTTTTCACTCATACCTATATATATCTCTTGTAAGAATGTATTACCCCGCTCTTCATCAGTTTTTAGGTTCATTTTCATTAATGATTAAACAAGTGTGGTGTAAAAGGTGATTGGGAGTCAACTTTCATACAGTTGGTGTTTTTTAGGTTAATTTTCTATTCAATATATTTACTTTTGGATGTTGTATCAACCTTTTTCCTAATATGTTTTTGTATTTACTTAAAATTTGTATTGATTTCATCTACATATTTATCCACGTATCGTTATTTAATGATTGTTCCAAATTAGTGGGTTGTTTTTTATCTTCCTACGATTTGTCCATTTTACAATAAAATAAATGGGTGAAGCTGTTCCCAAAGATCATTCCAAATACCCAAGAAATATTTTTCAGCTTGTGTAGATTGGGAACACCATTTAACCTAGCGGATAACCAAATCATGTGCCTATTTTTATGGAAATCAAAGGATGGTATGAAAAAAATAATATTACACACTATGTTTTTATGTAGGGACCTTGGTACTGGAGTTAACCTATTCATATTAGGTTTATTATGGTCATATTTATTTAAAAAAAATTACTGGATGTAGTTGGTTGGTCTTGAGCTAGTTCTTAATCACAATACATTATTAAGATTTTTTATTTATCTTGGGTAGTGGGGTTTGGATCTTTAATTAAATCATTCATTGTATTTAATTTTTATTATGTTTCGATCGTCATAATAAGTATTTCAATTTCCATGGGGTTTTAATTGAATATATGGATGGTATTAGAATGTGATTCTATGGTATGAGGTTTGATACACTTCTTGATACACTCAACAAGTGACTAGACACTCAATATTTTGAACATTATTGAGATTATTGTATTAATGTCCCATGGATCATCAAAAATATTTTCAATTCAAGAATGGTATCAAATCCCATTTCTCCATTTATTTTTATTACTCTCATGAAATCTTAAATGGCGAGGGATAAGACAAGGTGGGTCTTATGATGTGTTGATCATGTGGATTGGAATTTTTTGTAAATATGATATACTACATAATTAGTGCTATTGTTTGAAAAATTATTATTAGTAAAACTAAGGTATTTCATGAAACTAATTTTTGTTTCCATTGAATAATATGGTATTTTTTATAAAATGATTTATAATTTCATGAATTTTTTTTGATTTGGTGTATAATTATTTTGTTTTGTTTATAAAATGGAATTAGTTTTCATAGAATATTTTGGGAATCTTTATTTTAAAACATTTTATTTGGTTATGGGATCCAAAAACATTTTGGTTTTCAGATTATTTGAATATTTAATTTTAAATTATTCTGGATCCTAATTGGGTGATTTTGAAAAATTATTTATTTTCCTGTTATAAAAATGAAATGCTAAATGTTTTTGAAAATATTTTAAAGCTTTTTCATTGATGATCTTAGGTGGATTATATGGTTTATAAATTAATGGAATGTTCTTAAGATAGGGAAATATTATTTTTAATTACATTTATAAATAAGGGTTTCAAAATAAATAAGATGATTTCCATAAAGTTTGAGAACATTAAAAATAACTTGTGTTTTTTAAACAAAATTGACTTTATTCCCTCAGTAATCATTTTATTATTTAAGAAAGGAAAATTTTTACATATGTGATTCATTTTTTTCTTATTGTTTTTGAACCTTTTCCATTCATGTTGGTTGGGATCATTTTATGTGACTTGTAAAACAATAATGAGCTATGTATATGTTTTATTTCATAAAAAGTATACCTTTTGAAAAGGTCTTCTTAAAGGTTGAGAGTTTTCTTTTATGGGTAGATCTTCCAATCCCATTAGATTTTTAATGGGCATTGAGTGGAGTGATTATCATCTTAATAACATTTAATGTAGTGGTAAACCACTAGCCACCAATTTTAATTGGGAGAATAGCTTAGCTAAGTCTTGGATAACAATTTGGGTGACATGATAAGGACTAATAAACTTGTGTTTTTTTGGTGATTGTAAGTTTTTGGATATTATTCTCAATGAGTTTAGAGAGTTACAACCTCTAGGTTTATTATGATGGGGTGATTTTTTTGTAATATTGTAGTTTCTCTTATTACGGTGGATGATGCATTATAATTTCCCAATTCCAATTGTTTATTATTCCTTATATGGATACTTTAGGGATTTTTCTATTAGGCTGAGATATATTCAGGAGTATTGGCCCATTTCATGGATGTGTAATGACCATGGGGTGTGTGATTTGGGTGACTGGGATAGTTATGGTAGTAGTACATATTATACATTAACTACTCTCACATTAAATTTGATTGGTTTTACAATTAGAGGTTAATCTGGGAATGAGATACTAGTTCTCACCCTTTTTATGAGAATTTAATCCTAGGTTAGATACAATTTATTTCATTTCTTATGTAATTTATTTCCACTCGGTGATTTGGAAGTTTCAAAGTCAAATGGTCTTTGGGTAATCTAGTCTCATGACCTTTAGTTGTTTTTGGGGATAATGGTTTAGAAAATTATGATGACCTCATCTCATGGTATTGCATACTCTTTGGATTTGTGGTCCTCCATGTTTGTCGTGTTCTGTGCTTCCTTTTTATATATGAGATCATTTATTGAAGTTTTTTTATGATGGAATCTAATTGAATCTTTTTCTCATTTTTCGAATAATAGTTTCCTTAGGGTTTCTCCTAAGTAAGAGTTTCTATATGATTCTTCAATATTTAGATCATTTCAATATGGTGGGCAGACAATGTTCAGACTCCCTTATTTAGAGTTCCATTTTGGATTTCCATGGTAGTTTTCCATTATAGGTTTTTAATTTTGATTGATAAATTTAGCATTTATTTTGGTATTTGATCATGTATTTTGTCTTTATGGTCTTAGGATCATTTAGCATGAACAAATCACTTTTTAATTACTATGAAGGGGTGGAATGTTTTTTTTTATTCTACTATTTTGCTTGACAATGGATATTCAATAGGAAATAACATGGCTTGGTGGGGATAATTTTTGTCACAAACATGTCATTATTACCTTAAATTTTGTATTTATTTATTCAATTTAAGGTAATAAAAATTTACCATAGTTTTTTACTTGAATATTGGATTTTTTTTTGAATTTTTATAGGTGCACAGTTTTGGGTGCATCGTTTGGAGAGAAACATTCAATTACCCATATATAGGTATTATGAATCACATATATAAATTTTTTTTAAAAATGTATTGTTTGTTACACATGGATAGATCATTATTTGGACTAAATAGAATGAGGCCTAGGGGAAAGTGTGGAAATCAAATATGATTTGGGATAGTGGGGTTAAAATTATGCATGGTTTGGTAAACTATAAATCAAGAGTTTGAGTTGTATTTTTTATTTGGAAGTTCCATTTTCAATATTTTGTGCATGGTTATCCCAATATGTGGGGTTCATAGGATAATTATGTGATTTTGGTTGGCCTATCCAATGACCACCACACTTTTAGTATAGGAATTGGAAATCTTTGCGACCAAAACCGTGTGGCCTACCTAGATATCATTAAAGCATATGAATTTTCAGTTTCCTAATCATGATTTTAAGTATAATTTCATCTTTTCTCAAAATTAATAATTATTTAAATCATTTGGAACTTCGTAGGAGATCACTTCCTCAAACACACATGGTTCCAAGTTCTTTATCTCTCATATTTATAGTGGTATTGAGTGGTCATACATCTCATTTTACATAGTTATTCTCCTCCCTTCATCTCTTTCCCTTTATCATAATTTATCCCTCTTATAAACCCCAACCACTATTATTTTGATTAAAAATTTTAGTAGTTCTTAAGATGGGGAATTTAGTTTCTTTGGGCTCCCAAGGACATTTTAGGGATTAGTTGGGCTTTTACCATTGATGGTGATGGGTTTGGGAAGGTTCCTCCTAAAATATAGTCTGTGTTTATATGGAATTCCCATTTAATTCATGTTATAAATTTCATGTATGACTTTAAATGATTTATTATTATTTTATAATCTTTTTATAGGGTTGTATTAGTCCAGAAATTATTCTGAATTTTTTTTCTTCTTGTTGTGGATGTTTCATGTGTAAATAACTTGTGAAAATTCCCAAGGGCCACATATAAAAATGGTTCTTGTATTTTAAAATGGTTTCTCATAGGATTTCATTGATGAAACAAACCATTTTTTTGGTTTTAAATGAATTTTAATTGGTTTAAAGGTGTTTCATGGACCCATGTATCAGTTTAGGTGTTTGTTAAAATGCACGAGTGTATTTTATAAAGGCTTTATCATATTTATAAATTGGTATTTGACATCGGTTTTATCATTACAGTTTCAGTGTGATGTTTTAAATCATGTTTTGTATATTTATGGGGTCTAATTTCTTTTATTTCAAATATCGTTGAGATTGTGGGGACTAAAAGTGGGCATAAATTCATTTGAATTAAGAGGGGTAGTATTGAAAAGACATTTTTGAAATAAATTGGGTTATTTATATTGTTTTTAAGGGGTTTGTTTCCATATAAGTTGATTATATGAAAATGATTGGATTCCCAAGATGGATTTCAAAATGATGCCTGATAAATATTTTTCAAAGGAGATTTAAAAATGGTTTTCAAATACTATGAAAATGGATTGGATTCTTCAACGCTTTTTTGAAATATCAGTTGAAACATTATAAAAAGTGTTTTTATAGATGAGTGATACCCTCATAAAATCCTCATATGACTTTTATTATGCTCGATTTGTATTTTGATCTTTTAGGTGATGTTTATATTGTTGCATCATTATATATTACATTTTTTATATATTATAATATAAGGGTGTTCTTTCTTAATCTAATTTAGGATCTGGTGAATGTGTTGTTTTATAATTTTCTATATTTGAAACAGGTGATTTTTTTATTTCGGCAATGCTCTATTTGACTTGTTAATGGAATCTTGGGAATATATTAGGTTAAATGTATGAGATGAAACCATATTAGAGATAATGGGTCAATAAGGGATATTTAGATGACTAATCTAAGATGTCTTGAACATAAGGGGAAGTTATCATAAAACTATAGATATGATTTTCATTCTCATGGTAGTGAAATAAATCCAAGGATGATTATTTTTGGATATTTTAACAGGACTACTAAAGAAAATTGAAAGGTTCTGTAGTGCCATCCTAGGTTCCATGTCACCAAATCATGTCAATATTAGTATATCCTAGGGATGATTCCCAAGACACTGGATCCTTTTTTGGGAACCTTATTCGATTATGTATCATGATTATACTGCATTCAATTAGTTTATTTGACTATAAACACCATTTTTTTGTCATTCCTTTAATTTTATTTCTTTGATTATTAGGCACTTATGTGGGATTTTCGTAACACTTTGTATGTATTGGTTTACTCTCAAATCATTTTTCTTAAAAAAATTTGACATTTTTTATTTTAAAATAAACAGTTTTGAGTATTTATTAAATGGGATTTATGAACTATTTTTCGAAGAGATTTGTTTTAGAAAACTATTTTTCAAGAAATGTTTAAAAATAGGAATAAATGGTATATTGGATCATTTTATTTGGATTAAAATGCTCTCATTACACATTGATAAATGATTTATTTAAAAAAATAGCCATAATTTTTCATTTCACCAAATGGGGGTTTTTTGCAAAATTGTTAGTGACATGTCATTATACCTATTTTATAAAAGGGGAAAAATATTTATTTTCTTATGTTCAAACATGAATTTTTTGAATTTTATTATTAAGGGAATTACCATAGTATCAATTTGTGTAATCTTAATGGGATGTATAACATACACACACTCATATATATGTTTCAATTTTTTATTACCTTTATTCACTATAGTTATTTTGTTCATGTTTTTCCATGGTTGGATAGGTGTGATCTATTGAGTGACTAGTGATAACTTGCAGTGAATTTGGACCTCTTTATGTTATTTTTCACTTTCTGTTTATTTATTTAGGGATTTTTTATTTCTCACTTTCTTGGGATGTTTATTTATCACTTTTAGCTATTTATTTATTTTAGTTGTGTTTTTATCCTCGTATGGTTGTTTATTAACTATTCAAGATTGGTTAGAATTTTTTCCATTTCCATTATTTTCATTATATATTGGTATTTTAGGGTCAAATCATTCAAAAATAGAAGTAATGAGACTTGGGAAATTGTTTTCAGCCTATGTGGATTGAAAACGTCCTTCGGGACAGTGGCGAGTTTGGTGGTTACAGTTTTGATGGTTTTACCGGACCAATTCTCTTTGATCACACAATCTACATGTATAATAATTGTTGATTATAAAGAGTTGATAATATATAGGAACTAATGGTACGTAAAGATGTCTCTTGGATTTTTTATTTTACTCCAACAAAAACAAAATATATAGATATTTTTTAACAATATGAGAATATGCAATGAAACTAGACATTCATTGAGAATTTTTCAATCTATTAATTATATTAATTCATTAATGTATTTATCATGAATAAATAAATTACAATCATTTTTATCTACTTTACATACATACTATATCTCTTTGATAATTCACACCTATGTGTGAAATATTTCTATTATATTTTCATCTTTCACAGTGACATAAGTTTCCCTCTTCATTTTAAAATTTCAAATTCAAAACATACACAAGTTACTGTATTCAAGTATTCTTGATCATTTCATTAATTTTGACCATGTTTTCTTGAATATATGGATCTATCCTTGTTATAGAATAAAAAATTCATGCGTTGGAGTGTGATACATTTAAACATATAAAAATATTCTATATAGTAATTATCATGTCTTCCAATCATGGAAGTATTCTATCCCATCAGCCACACTTCATTACATTTATTTTTGTGACCTACTCTCCATGGTGTGATAATATATTAATCCACAGACCCTACCAAAACCTTGTATTCGTCAATTTATAGTATCATTATGTGAATTTAATCTTTAGATCAAACCCCCTATTTTTTCACTGGTTGTATCATGACATCTATTTGTGATTATAGTGTCTGAAATGTTTTCAATAAATCTAAGTAAGGTATTTGAAAACATATTTAGAATTTATATTCATTCCAACCAGAACAACTCAGAGTATATTTGAATGATCACATAAAAATATATAGAAATCATTATCTTCCACATGGTTTATCATGAAATTATGAAGAACCTACTTGTTCATGTATCCCCCTAAACTATAATTCATTTATTAAGTGAGCTCGTGCCTATATGACCCAATTAAATGATATTAATTTGTGGGTTGAGGTTTTAGTTCAACACACCCCCAAAGTAAAATAAAATCATTTATAGAGTGATGTGGTGGATCTCATACCCCTTCTTACAATATTTTTCTATGGGACAAGGTATTAATTTTTCACCTTCTGAAAAGTGTCTAAGATGAAATACAATCATCCAATTTAGGAATGTTCTTTTTGTTTAACCACCTATAAATAACCAATTATACTATGATGTTAATGGTGAAGATACATATTTAGATATAGTGTAAGATACATCATGATAAATATAAGATAATTATATACATAGAGAGAGATATTTCCATTTCGGAAATCCCACTACAAATAATAGGTAATCCATTCATTGTAAAGGAGGAGAAACTCCCCTAAAAGGAGCCCTTCATAAATGTTACTTGATCATTATCGAAATTAATTTTGAAAAGGTGGGATCTGTGCATCTTCAGAAATGATATATTCTCCCTCATAAAGGTATATCCTTTAATTAATATCCTCTTTGTGATATCCCCCATCTCAAATAGAGAGACCAATATGTGAAATGGGCTATCATTGGGGCATCAAACTATTCACTCTCTATACTGTCCTAATATGTAAAGTTTTTATTCTATTAACCCATTTTTTATATATCCAAATTACTCTCTCATGTGAAATCTAAACCCTATGAAAGGTTATGGTAAGACCTCTCCTCATGCTAGTGAACCTGTATGATCAGGCTATCAGTCACACCGACATTCCCCCTTCTGATAATTCATTCTATTTGTAATTAATTCCCAAAAATAAACCTCCCTAATAGGTTGAATTATCTTGATTTTTGAATTTTATATCCCCTTAGTGATGAGGACCTAATCCCTAGATGTAGTGGTTGTAACTTTTCAGGTTCAGGTTGTGACGCTCACCACTCGTATACTTCCTAAAATGAGAAGTGAATCAGGTATCATATTCACCTTATGTTCTCCTAAATATTGATTTCATAATCCTTATTAAGGGTTGAATTAATAGAAACAAATAGAAAAAAATTAGGCATCACTCCTTGAGTAATCCCATATACATTCCTCCAAGCAACCCCACTATAGACTTTCCCTCTTCTATCATAGAATGTGGAGAATATTCTTATAAGAATCTGTCCTAAATTAATTCCCTAGTCTCTCACACAACTTTTCATATCCGTAATTTTGTTCATTACCCATTACTCATACATCAATTGATGTGGAAGGAAGTCCAACTATGGGAATCTGGTTTAGGTGTTAGTTCTATTTGAAACCAATTATTCAATTTGAATGATCTGCTATTATTACATATTTATCACATCATGAATAACTCATGTCGGATTATGGACTCAAGTCAATGATATCACTATCATAATCAAAACTCCATAAATTTCCCTCATCCTTAAGTGTAATATCTCTTCTTGATGGAACACCTTGAATTCCTCCCAGAAGATCAAACCTATTATCTTCAACCAATCACTATATTTATTGGGACAAATTCCCAATGAGATCATGCCCCCGCTCGAAAGACCAAATTCCTTTCAGGTAGCATTAAATATGAAGAATCACTTATGCATAATCCCCACACTAGTCTTTTATAGTATCCTTTCTCTTGGAAGTCATGTTTTGGTGATGTTCAATTGCATGGTTTGGTTCATTTCATGTTACCTTAAAAGGTGTGATGCGTCCCATAATTTTAAACTAAACAACATGGGTTCTCATTCAATTTAAGAGGATATGTTAGAAACATCATAAGTGTATTATTACCTGCATAAAAAAATAAATATTATCCCTATAGTATGATAAATTCTATAGCACCTGATTGTGTGGATTTAAAACATAGTCACATAATGTTAGGCATCAAAAAAATAATAAAAAAGACCTAGAACCCACGATACATAAAAATGGTTCCATTGAAATAGAAACTCTGATACATATAGATGGGTACATAAATGGGTAACCTATGATAAATATAGATAGTATCATTGATAAAGAAACTTTGATACATATAGATGTTTTCAACAGAATATGTTAATAACTAATTATTAATATGGGGTTACCATTCACTTACTGGGATTTGGGAAGGATTCACCAACATGACTCAAATTTATAAGAGATTCATGGAGTACAAGAAAAGTCACTAATAAGGGTCTGATGAGCTAACCTTCCATTTTATATAATAGTTTATTTCTCTATGATTCATTTGTTAAATACCCCAATGACTACCAACCATTAGAAACCAAGTCAATAGACTATCATAGATTTGGGAATTGTTGGGTGTTCCTGTTTCAACGGATAATCCATATTGGAAACTATCTAAAGAATACTTGTAATTTTCCATATATTAATAATTAAATCCCCCCATCAGGTTGAAAAATAGTGAACACATTTTCAGGTCCTTCCTCCAATAACTAAAATGATTAAGCCAGCTATAGTTCGACTCATTTTTTCTAGTGTATCCTATGAAACAAAAATGGTCCCAACGTGTATCATTTCAAGAAATCATTCATATATGAACATGTTTACTTATTATTATACTTGTATGGATATAAAAGTTTTTTTTTCAATAAAATGAAAATACACCAGAACTCTCTTCAATCCAAATGGAATCCTCTCAATCATAACAAACAAACTCATCAGTAGTTGTATGAGTTAGGTCAACATCAAACCAGAGGATGTTACCTCCACCCCAAAACCATAAACACCAGTTTTTAAAGGCACTAATTTGGGATTAATACCTAAATACTACTATCCCAACATTCAAAGTGTCACATGCATCTCTCTAAGAAATTAAAATCTTCTAATCATATTCCCAACAATGAGGGTTGGTGAAGAAGTAATTAGTGATTGTTACAATTTAAACCCATATAATGATCCTCTCCTATTAATGGAGTATAAAATACATCCCTTACCTTAGGTAGGTGGTCCAATTGGTCAATAGAGGCCTCAAAACATCATAGGAGTCACCATGATATGATCCTACCAACGATCGATGACACCAACATCGTGGGGCATCAAGCCCTCAACCAACATAGGATTTAATCTTACAAGAACAAGATCATGCCACCAAGACCTATACACACTGGATAGGAAATTATTTTTTAAAAAATATCATCAATCAGAAGTAGTCCCATGTTTCTATTTTCACCATAGAATCCTTATAATATATTTTGGCGATAAACTGTGAGCAAGAACACATTCTTACCTATGCCCAACAATCCTTCTGGAACTTTCTGGAAGCACCCAATGATTTGTTTAGTATATCCTAATGCAAATATGTGGGTATATATATATTACCACTAGAATTAATAAATATCATCGGTATATTCTATTGAGAAATAGATGATAGGAGCATGAACACATTCCTGTTCTAACCAAGCAATGGGGATAAATTCCTAATATTTATATATCTACCTGTCCTTTTGAAAATATAGTCGAGGACATATATCCCTACCCATAATCTATAAATATTATAACATACCTTGGTACTAGAAATTGTAATCAGAGGTTAGAATTACATTCCCTCCTACACCACTAATGTATCTCATCAATAGACATACATGGCAGCTAAAGAGTAGGAACAAATTCATGCCCCCATAAAGTAGGTCCATCATCACACTCCCATTATACATGGACTAAATTATCAATAATACATTCTCATTATAACAAAATAGCATCATCCCATTTCAATGAACACTTAATATGAAGCTCCCCTCAACCCACACTCCAGGATATAGTGCTAAAAACAGATAACTAAAACACAATAATTTTTATGAATATATTTTTACAATATATTTTTCACATTTATAGTCCAAGATACTTTTATTTTATGGTTTTATAGATTATTAAAAACACTAACTAATAAATATATGATATCATAAATACATGGATTAAATAATGATCATAACATAAGATTATAAGTTCATGGTAATATGGAAACAACAAAAACATGATATAATTTGTATATACGAAGGATTAATCCCTTGGTCATCATCATTATATTCCAAGGATTGTTCACTATTCCATTATTATATTCCATAGATTACTCCATAGGATATAAAAAATGATTAGATTTTCTCCATAATCACGCACATTACTTCTCATGATACACTAATATAACCTAATGCACTAGAGGGATTTGACATAACCACCAATAATTACATAGTTTAACCACCATAATAATATTAATAAGATTATTTTTCCTACATAAAGAGATAGAAACTATACATGAATCATAAACATGAAAAAACATATTAGAATAAAGTTGGTTTTACATCCTTTTCATAAGAAATAATTGAAGTCCATGTCATATATATTTTCAAGATAATAATGAAATAAATTATTTTGAACATATATAATAGAAAAAATTTACATATATATTTATCATGGGTATTCATTGTAGAAAATAATTAATAAAATAATTGGAATAATTAATAAAAAATAAATCCTATTAGGTGATGTTTTTCAAAAGGAATGAAGTGACGTTTTAAAAAGAAAAAAGAAAAAAAGGATTATTTTAAAAAAATTGAATTAAAAGTGTTTTTGGGAAGAAAAAATTTATTTAGAGAACAAAATCAAGGTTAAATTTTTTTTTGGATACTTTACAAGATTCTAGATAAATGGAAATTCTATAAAAATTGTGTTTAAATAAATGTAATACTATCATAGGGAAATTAAAAATGACTTTAACTAAACAAATAAGTAATTAAAAACTAATAATAAATGTATAGAGAACATATTTATAAAATATATATGAATTTCTTCAGAATAATATAATGTAAAATTGAGGGAAAGAAAGAGAACATGTAACCAAATGGTAGGGGTTGGTTTAGAGGATCCCTGGCCTTTTTGTCTTAAAGTATTCTACCCTTCCACTTAAGTTCCTATATAATAAATTTTAGGTTTTAATAAATATATACCCAATAAAATTATTAATATATATTTAATTTTATAATGAATATTTATTATTTTTTTGGTACATCTTTTTAACATAGTTTCCACTTATATCTCTCACTCGTGATTGTTCAGTTAATTTCTTCATAATACATTTAGTTTGTTGACTGTAGTCAAAGGTGTTGAAAAAGAGTTTCATAAAATCCATAATTAAATATTAAAATTTATTTTAATATTCATTTATAATTTTATTTAAATAGTTTAATATTTTTACCACAAATTGGATCAATTAAGAAGAGTTTCATAAATATGTCCACCTAGTGGTTAAATTGACAATATTTTTTTATTGTTAAAAACACATATAGAATGTATAATATTATTAGTATTAAGTTATAATGGTTAATTAAATATACCCTCTATAAAATGAATAGATTTTTATGATCATTCGTGATATTTTATATGGAAAATAGAGGAGAAACATCATCTCATGGAGGGGGTAGTCTATAAGTACATATAGATGACGTTACCATTTTCATAGAATGGAATAAAAGTAGAAAATAAACTATATTATCATTTAAAAAACCATAAACTATTATATAGAATATATTATATTAGTAAAAACCCTTTTCAAATCATCCTTTAAATGTTGTTATGAAAGAAAAAACAAAGCATCTCTTCCAGGTGTTCATAATTTGTGAAAACACACTAATGATGAAAATTATTATTCTTTATAGATGGTAGATAATAAATAAATAGTGTACCATTATTTTAATAAAATATTGAAAGAACAATGATTTTTCAGTTATTATTATATTATGTTCATTGTTGATTTAGAAATGAAATAATAAGAAGGAACTGTTATAGAAAATGTGTTACCTACCTTGAGACATTTAACTTCCTCTTGATGAATGCCTTTGATTTGAGAGAAATATGCTAATATTTGGTGAAAAGGGTAATAATTTAGTGTATATAACTAAAAATAGAAAAAATTGGGGTTTTGTTTCAAGGTAAATTCGAAATAAAATATTATTACAAAATGGGTGGAAGTCTTCCCCCTTTTTTTAGTGAGGAAGAGGGGATTTACGAGGGAAAATGTTTGTAAGGTGTAAAGATTGAATGACATAAATTGTAGGACAGTTAGGGGAATTAATGTTGGTAATAAATTTATTTAATTATTTATAAATAAATTCGAGAAGGTATAAAGGAATTTTAAAATATAGAAAATCATTCCAACTTAGATTAGTTATTTATACACTTTTAAAACTTAATTAAAAACTAAGCATGTGAATTAACTTATTACTAAAAATATAAGTATAGCCTTATTACAAAAAAAATTCAATATAATTAAAAAATTATTCTCTATTTAACCTAATTAATATTATAAATATTAAAAAATATTATTTTAAATTTAACTCACTCTAAATGATAAAAATATATTTTCTAGAAATTAAAACTATTTTAAGTATTTAAACCTATATCTGAGGTATATTATTATGGTTTATAATTTACGTGATATTATTTTATTTAATATAAAAAATGATGGTTTTATGAAATTAAAATCAATGCATAACCGAATTTAAAAAAATTTATTAATTAATTAAATTAAAAATATATAAAATATTTTTTTTATTAATGTTACATTTTACATAAGTTTTAAAAATGTTGTGAATGGGTTTTCTAAGTTAACATAATATATTAAAATGAATAATGATATTACTTAGTTTCATATTATATCACTTAAATGGTTTTATAAACATTTGTGTCATATTATGTATTGTTAATGTCCTAACAATTATAATTTTCTTAAAACCCACATTTTCGACGAAAAAAATATTTTAAAAAAATGATAAAAATTTCATTCTAAGAAAATTTTAATATTCTAATTTCAAAAAGAAAGTCTATTTTTTATAATTTAAATTTTAAAACATTTTTATTTAAATTTTAATATGAAATATAAATATTAACTACTTCTATTTCTAAATTCCCTTCTTAATCATTATGTGTTTCTAATATTATTTCATACCACTTCTCTAATTCCAGGATTTTTATTATTTTATATACCATATAGATATATCATATAACGTCATAATGAATTTTAAAGATTATTACTTCAATGTTATAATGTATCATGACCAACATATTAGTGTGTGTGGTGAAAGATATCAAACTTGGTATTAATCTATCATATATATACATAAATTTTGAGATGTTACATTTTTCCTGCTAATATAAATATTATCCTTGTAATTTTTTAATAAAAACACTAATTAATGATTTAAAAAATATAAACATGACTTAAGTTAAAATTTAAATTAAAATGTATACATTTATATCAAAAATAAAACTATATGACAAATATTCATCCTCTTTCATGATAAATTAATGATTTATTTTCTCTCGGCAGCTACATGTTTAATTTCCACCATTCCACAAATAATACATTTTCTAGTTCCTTTGATACATCCCCCATTTTGTTTCTTCCAACATTTAATACATTAAGTAAAATGTATCTTTTTTCCTTCATCGTATTCATTACCAAAATTTTAATGACACTTCATCCTTCTCTTATTTGGTGTGATATTGAATCCAACTATGTTCACTTTTTTAATCATAATTCATGATAGTTTAATTAGAATATATGTGATATTTCAGATCCTAATTTTTTTATGAATATATTATTGGTTTGGAAAATATCACAATGCCCATTTCATCCATCGTTATCTTGGTTCCTCCTTTCTACATTCATTATTTTAAACTAATGTGTACAGATGAGATAATTAACTTAGTAAATGTATAACGGAAAAATTGTGAGATTGTAAGAAACAATTCATAAATTATGTGCAGACCCGAACTTATGAGTCTTTATCTTAAATATAAGTTATACATGGTCATTTTACTATTAGTTTTTTATAAACTAGTTAACTTTTATAAAATGATATGCTTAAATCCATTATAATGGTTTGTAAATAAAATTTTAATTTACCCACGCATATCCCCTAGAAATTTCTATCCAGGAATGAAGCCAGGGCCTATTCAACATTAACCAAAATTGTGAATGAGATATACCCTAAATGTATTTATGGGTTATTACCCCTATATGCATCCGTAACAAATCTACACCAACTTTCCAATATCTATAAAGTGACATAATTGATAAGAAAACCAAAAAATAAATACTTTACCATAATTTAAAAAGTTTCTATTATACTTATACTCATGTTTAAGGAATATACTATTGTTACCTTATCATAATCCATACACATCTTAAAATATTCATTACTTTTAACTGAATTATTTATCTATACAATTAAAACTATGATCATACTTATCTCATCAACATTTTATTTCATTTCTAAATCTTTAATCACCCATAAAAATACCATCTTAACCTCTAAATTTATCTAAAAACTCTTTTCATACAAATGAAGTTCCCATGGACCCACACCCCTGAATCCGATGTCAAAGACACCAAAAATATAATAATTAATTTGATATTGATATATGACTACAATATAATTCTCACATTTACAATACAAGGACCATATAATTTATAATTTTTAGATAATTATGAAAAACACTAATTAATAAATCTCAAGTCATCTAATAAAATGGGAAATTTTTTCGATTATATTAGAAGATAGTAAACCCATAACCGGTCATCAATGTCACCACAAACATCACAACACAAGATGCTCCTCTATGCATAGCATTCCAAATACTTTATTTCATAATCTAGGGAAAAGGAAAAATAATACATGGTTATATAAAACTCTCATTAAGGGAAAACATGATAATAAATCATAAAATGAGATATGTTAGAGGTAAAATTATATTATAATGATAATGATCATAATCTTGCGAGTATGTAATTAAGAGTTAATATCCTAAAGACATGGATTAAAGAATGATCATAACAAAAGAGTATGGCATCATGGGAGTGCGTAAAAACATAAACATGATATCATAAGAATGGTATGAGGATTAATACCTAGGATATCATTATTATATTCAATTGATTACTCCCTATACCATTATCACATGCCAATTATTACTCTCATGTCCATAAATTTTTTTAGTTTACTCCCAAATAAAATAAATAAATTTTCATGAGACATTAACATTACCCGATGACTTTGATTGATATAAAATACCCACCAATGAAAACATAGTCCAACTACTATCATAATATGTTTAATCCTATGTGGGACACAAAAGGATTAAAAAATTATATATAAATCATATGAATAATAAAACCCATTAAAAGAAAGTGGGTTCGATAACCTTGACCTAAGGCATAACTGAAGGCTATTTCATAAACATTTCTATGAGAAGAATAGAATATATCATTATTATCCATAATAATTTAAAAAAGAAACATTTTTATTGACCATGTGTATTCATTTTACAAAATAATTCTTAAAAAATTTAAAATAAGTAAAAATAAAAACAACCTCTTAGGTGATGATTTTTGAAATAATCCAAGGGACTTATATGGAAGAAAAATAGGGATATGTTTTCTTTTCAAAACATAATTGAACATAAAATTTATTTTAATAAATAAATAAGGTTTTTATAAAAAATTAAAGGATAAAACATTTTATGCTTACATGACTTTAAACAAAGGGATGTTTCTTTAAAATTTAGGTTTACATAAATGATAAAATGTCAAAGGGCATATAATAATACACTTTGTATAATAAAAAATTTAATGTAAACAAGGATTATATGTAAAGAGAACATATATATAGATTTTGAATGATATAATTGGGAATAAGATAAGGTAAATGGGGACAAAGAAAGATAACATGTTACCAAATGGTGATGGGGATTTTAAGGGAGACCCTTGAGAATATCTAGTTCCTGATCCAGTGGGGGCTTTGAAGCAAAAACAAGAGAGTCTAATGGCCAGGGGAGGAGGATTCATGCCAAATAATTCTATCCACATGACATCCTAGAAAAACATGCTCATGTATTTCAGCCAAATTGGAATGTGAAGACTTTCATCCCCCATCTAGATAATTGATGCTAATCTACTTCTCTCGGGTAATTTATTTCATGCACCTTAATTCCATTTTCCTGAACCTATGGACACATTGTCGTTCTCCTAATGGAGATCACAGTGAAGTATATTTTTGACATATAGGAGACTAAAAAATTTTCTGAATGTTGATGAAATGAGGAAAAACTATTAGAGTAGAGTACTGAGATCAGGATCCCTTACCCTTATATCAAAAAATATTCTGAAAATTCACTTAACTTCCTGGATAATTAAATTAAGTTAATTAAATCAATACTCAAGAATATTATTTATAGATATTTAAAATTATAATACAATTTTATTATCTTGTGTACTTATATTTATTATATATTCTTCTAACGTTGGTCAGTTAGGGTTTTCTGGTTAATTTATTATGAATATTTTTTATTTATTCTCTATAGTCAAAGGTGTGGTAAAATAGTTTCATAAAATAAATAATGGAAGATTATTACCTCATTTAACATTAAATTATAATATAATTTATTCATTTATTTATTTTCTATATGTAAGGACTCAATTTAGAAAAGTTACATTAATATTTCCTTATATTTTTTAAATTTACTATAATCATTTATTTCAAATATTACTTATGAAATGTATTATATTTTAATTAAATAACATTTATAGTTTAGTAAATAATCATTTTTATAAATTAAATATATTTTAATTTGAATACAAGTTATTTGATATGGAATAATAAATAGAAACTTCTCCTCAAGTAGTTGATAGTCCGCACATAGACATGATGGAATTCACATTCTCGTTGAAGGAAATTAAAGTAGAAAATAAAATTTCATATAATTTAAGAATAAAGAAAATGATATAAATAAATTTACATGTTAAGGATATTTATGATTATTAATCAAGATAAGTTATAGTCAGATTGGGAAAATATAGATGAATCTGATCATTATAATGGGAATGATCATTATTATTAAGACTACTAAACTAATTTTTTGGATGATGTCAAGTATCTTTTTTTGACCCCATCCACTTATCTTTTTATGTTTTTCTTTATTTTAATAAATTTTAGTAGATTTGGTTTGTGCTTGATTGTTTGGTATAAATTATATAAATAATATATTATATTATTAAATTACCTTATAAATCTATAATTCAATAGTGGTGATGAAAATACAAAAACCATCACCTCATAGAGGTGGTAATCCACACACATGTATTAAATATGATTTTAGTTTTTCTTTCTAAATGGGAGAGAATAAATAACAGTTTTACTATTATAATAATTACAACTAAACACACTAATTATTAAAAGGTTACTATTATTATATATTTATATTCAGTTTAGAATTGAATTAATAAGATTGAAATGTTAAGGAATATATGTTACCTACATCGAGATCATGAAATTCCTCATGAAAAGGGTTTTGCATTTGAGAGACATAGGATATGTTTTGGTGGTATGGTGAAATATAACATGTAAAATAACTCAAGAAGGTGAAATTTGGGATTGTTTATAAGTACATTTGAAAATGATTGTGGGTTATTGAAAGGTTGTAAGTAATCCCCCTTTTCAAAGTGAGGAAGAGGGACTTTTCCATTAAAAAGAATAGTAAGGTTTATAAATGGAATTAAATTAATGTTGCTTGAGTTAGGATATGAAGGATGGTAAAACATGTTGGAAATAATTTAAATACTAAAAAATCAAGACGGTCTAAATGCAATGTTGAATTAAAAAAATAATCCATCTTAGATTGGTGATTTAAACACTGGTTACCCTTAATTAAATTTTATTCATGTCATTTAATTTACCATTTAAAATTTTAGTGAACCCTTATTAAACAGTATGACACGATCTTTCAGTATTTTGGATCCATTAAACTTAATTCATTTAATAAATATGAGAAAATATATTTTAAAATAAATCAAACAACACACAGGAATCTTATTTTATTTTAATAAAAGAGTTCTTTTAAACATTTTACATGTTTATAAGATATATTTTTTATGGTTTCTAATTCTCCTGATATTCATTATTTTATTATAAAAAAATTAAGGTTATGTTACATTAAAATCCATCCATAATTATGTTTTACTCATAATATTAATTAATTAAAATAAAATATATCAAATATTTTTCTTTATTAAAGATGCCTTTTACTTTAGTTTTAAAAATGATGGGAATGGGATTTCTGTGTTAAAATAAAATTATAAAATGCATTTTTTTATTTCATAGTTTTATATGTGATTGCATAATGGTTTATATGACCTTATAGATCATCTTTTATATTTATAAATATATGAAAATAATAATTTTCATTAAAACCACAGTTTCATCCCAAAAATGATATTTCCAAAAAATGATCAAAAATAAATACAAAGTAAATATTGATATTATAAATTCAAAAATAGATATAATTTAAAATAATGCAATTTCAAAAAATCATTTTTAAGATTTTTATAGAAAATATAAATATCAACTGGTTTTATTTAAAAATTACCATATTAAACATTAAGTGTTTCTAATATTTTTTTCATACCAGTTTTTTAATTGAAATTAAATTAATATTTAATATTATATATAAATATATTAAATTTTATCATTATGATCATTTAATGATGATTATTTTAATTTTGTTATATTTCGTGGCCTTTATTTTAGTTCATGTGAATAATGATATCACAGTCATTATTATTTAAAAGAAAATATACAAAATGAAATATCGGGATTTTTACATCATGGTGGGCACGCATTCCAACCAAAACCATGAAATCATGCCTGCATATCCTAAAAACGGTTTGGGAGTTACCTAAGAAAGATGTTATATTTGAAAATTATGTTCATAATATGAAACTCATAACACTCTATAGATAACATCCAAAAATAATTACTAGAAAGGGTAATCTAAAATCCATAAGTTGACCATGCCCCTACTCGGCTTAATGCTGGTGTTCTTGATTCCCTTGCAATTTTATCAATTAAGTCCCAATATCTTTCTCACTTATTACTAGATCAAGGTTGTAATGACTTTAGGTCCAAAGTTCCTCCCCAAAACATGGCTACCAGAAGCTCTAGAAGTCCTCCCTATAGTGTTTAACATGAAGGCAACCTTCATGGTTATACTAAGATCGATCATGACAACTCTTCTCATGATGAGTAATGTGAAATATACCCTCATGATTCGAATATCAATTAACAAGAATTTCCTAGCCTTTTCATTTTCAACTCTAATGGTTCTCCCCGGCCTATATTCTACAAGAATCTTCCTAGTAGGGAGTCAGTAATCAATGACAGTAGTCCTCCACATATAGGTGTTCAATGTGAAGATCCTCCACATAAAAATATTTTATTTTTCCATGAATGACTTAAAATTGTTTAATAAACTATGAGAAATTCCTTATATCATGAGAAAATTGAGAAGATGAGGCCAAACATGCTTGAATAATTTTTATTGAAAAGAGAAACCCTTTCTCAATTCAAAGATATCCCAAAGAGGAATTCATTCTACGAACTACCCTTCTACCACTAAAATTCCACAATAATTGGGAATAATCCAATAATGATTCTTTATAAAAAATGTGATAATGAAATTACAACTTTAGTGAGATTGAATGAATGAATCTATCATGAAATATGAATATAAAATTTTTATTTGGACAAAATAATGGACCAATGATAATATATTGATCATGTTTAGTCCCCTATACACTCATCAATATGATATTCTAAAAAATATTATAAAGGAATAAATGAATCATATATTTTTAAATATTTTAACTACTAGTTTCTATTTGAAAACAAAATTATTGCCTCAAAAATAATATTTAAATAACATTAAGGAAAATAAATTTTTTCTCAAACTGATGGTCTTAGCTTGCCTTTCATTCATAAGATGCCTGAAATCGAGAAAGTGGCTAGAGGTTCTTCAATTCACATGTCTTAATTCACTGAGTAATTTTCATCAGCTGATCACCAACACACCATAAAATTTACATATTAGATAATGGGATAAACATGGGGAAATATATTTCATTTTTATCATAATAAGAATGACCTACAAATAGTGACATCTTTAAATTTCATCACTCCAATCCAAATCTTGGAATCGAGGTCTATATACAACAAATGGTATAATCAGTGCGGATTCCCAATAACAAAATCTAAGAAACATCAAATATAATGATAAAAATCCATTAAAAAGATATAGAATCAAGAATATATTAATATTAAATAAGAATCTTATTTGATGAAATCTAGATCACAAATTTTGGAATCAGCTCCAGTAGAAAAACCCATGTATTTAGAGCAAGAATTCAACCCATATCGTGCTCAGAAAAAGATCTGCAATATAAAGAGGGTAGTATTGATATATATAGCTTTGGAAATCTAGAATTAATGCCAGCCTGAAATGATATGGTAATTTCTACATAAACCTCATTAGTAACACCCAAATATTTTATAGTTTTACCTCTTTAAAATTTAATCTCTTCGATAGCTTGTGTTGCACACAACACACATCTTCAAAAAACAATGAAATATTATTATGTTGTCATTCTAAAATAGCCATTAAAATGGTGGTAGTGAGTGAGATTATATAAATAAGGAAAATATTGTCTACAAATGTTAATCAAAATAATTCATTGGTTTTTAATTAGTTTTAAATTAAAATAAATCTTATATAAAGAATATTTTTAATTAAAAAACTATTCTTAGGACCATAATGGAATTTTGTATAAATACATTAAATTAACCACTATCTGTAAAAGATATTAATTATATTTATTTTTTATTTTTCCAATAATTTTTTATAAAATCATTCAAAATGTTTTATCGGTTTAAGATACGAAATAAATACAATTTTATGTATAAAATGAAATAATTTTCTTAAAAGAATTTTTTTTGACTTTTGATGGAGCATTATAAAACTAAATTTTGATAATTTTTTAAATTTTATTTGAATAAAAAATCTCTACTCTTTAAATAATAATATCACAATTATCTTATCTTTGATTTATCATATTTTCCTAAGAGGTTTTGTTTTTGACGAATAGTGAATAATAATGAATTTTTATTGAAAATTGAATTTTCATCTAAATAATTAATATAGTTAAATTATATTTTAAATAATTTTTAAAGACAAACTAGTTCAATTATACATATATTAATAAAATATGGTTGATTTTAAAAATATCATTTTGAAAGTAGGTATAAAAACTTTGTAAAGATTTGAACTTTTTCACTTAAAAAACCCACTAACTCGTTGTGTCTAAAAGATTAATTTAAAATTTAATTTTAAAAATTAAGTGAATTAAATTGGGTAAAATGGAGTTTAAAGTTTTAATTATAATTTCCAAATTATTAATTAATTTTATTTTAATTTTTCGAAAAGAAAAGTTACCATGGTAAAGAAGTACAATTTAACAGAATATGTAAAATAATGAATGTAGTTAATGTTAATATGTAAAGGCTTAAAATACATAAAAATAAAACATATAAAGGGTGGTTGAGCTACATATAGAACATAAAACTCCTTGATAAAATTTATCATCATCAAAATTAGTATGAATTAATTCCACCCAAATTTTTTTGTCTTTAAATATAAATAATTATTATTTAATAACTTAAAACCACCCCTAAAGTATAAATACCAACCTCACCACAAAATTTATATTAAAAGGAATTTAAGATACAAAAATATCTACCATGCCCTATCATATTCACTCTTACCACTTCCATGAACGTATATTCCCGCAAGAAGGAAAATTCCAAGGTATTTAATGGATCCTTCAAGGATGTGATATTCAATATGATATTTTCTCAAACCACTTCTCTTATTTTATTTTTATATTATAATTTATCATAACCTACTTCATTCATATGGGCATTATAATTACTAAAATAATAATATACTATAATTTTATTTTAATAATGTAATATATTATACATATCCCTTTTATTACGTCCTATTACTCAATGAAACGAAACTATTGTCCAAATTGTTCTAGTTAGTCACCTATGTGTATAATGATTTTATTTGTTTTTCATTACCTCTTTTATATATTGTTATAAAAATAATCTTATGGTTATATATGATTTTTATAGTTATATTATAACTTATTTCATGTTATGGATATAATATATAGACATAATATTAAATAAAACAAAACATGTTCGTGATGGTCGGGAAAACTGCCAAATTAAACTAAACATTAATCATTAACTTTTTATAAAATGAATCATACTCATGTAAGAAATAAAAATGATAAATAAGACCATTTAAACATATGAATGTGAATGAATACCATTTTATTTAACTTCTATATTTTTATTTCCATTTGAAAAGAAAATATAAAATTATATGCAAATGAACTGACCATGAAAACATGAAACGAACACATCTAAAACAGCAATAATAATGAAATATTATTAATAGATGTGGGGTAATATGTTATAAAAGTATCATGTAAGGTTTTATAAGTTTTATAATAGTTATATTTAATTAATAATATTATTTAATCCCTTATACATGAGGTTAAAGTAGGTACCACTAAAGATATATGTCGGATGAGGGGTTTCTTTTCTCACTTTTACTTATGTGAGCAATATGTCTCATTCACCAATTAATTATTTTGTATGGTTTATCTAATTACATTTGATATATAATATTACAAATCTCATTATATACATGGTATTAAATCTTTCATTTTATAATTTTTACTTTAATGGGATTACAATTAGATTTTTAAAAAGTGGTAAGGGAATTTGTAATGAAATTTCCATTCATTAGGTTAAAGTTCTATTTCTTTGATTATGGTATACTAATTTTATTTAAAAAATAATTATTTTATACATTATTTGTAGTTATTTTAAACACATGTATTCTACTCATTTTATTAATTATAACTTTGATGATATTATATTTATTTGGCACATTCTTTTAAAATAAATTATCTTTTTTAATGTTTCCCATAAAACACCCTTTTTCATCCATGTATGTGTTTTCTAAAATTACTTCCAAACATATTTTCATTCCCTGAAATTTATTTTTTTAATTTATTTACAATTATTTTTTAAAAATTAGAAAATGTTTTGAATGGTATATTTTGTCATTTTCTAAACAAGTTTCTTTGGGTCTTTTCCAATGAAAATATGGAAGGAATGTTTTTTCAACATACATAGAATGAGTTTATTTTCCCAAAATAATAACACACTATTGATTTAAATCCCATTTTAAAATTTTATATGGTTATTTTCAATGGCAATTTTATCTTTTAAATTTTGTTTTATATTTTCAAAATAAGTTTTTTAAAAAGTGAAAAAGGGTGTTTTCCTCCTGAATTTTTTAATGATATCATTTAAAGTATTTTCATAAATGGAATCATAAATTATTGAATCAATTTATTCATTATGTTTTATATATAATTATAACAGATTACATTCTTTATGAAATGATTTTTTTTAATTTAATGGGAAATTTTTGATATTTTCTACGAATAGTAATTGATTTTGTTAAGACATGTTGATTTGGTTATACTATTTATTATTGTGAGGAATGAACTATACTTAGTAAGTGTCAAGTGGGGCCATCTATAGCCCCTAGATGAATTGGTAAGGCTGATGAGACAAAATTGACTAATTTTTGTGCTAGTAATTACCCATTTATTATATTCTAGGTTTGAAGCATTGATAATGTTAGATTCTTGTCACAAAGACTTGATAGTATTAGATTCTTGGTATTAATCCTTGAAGGTAGGATCTATATGTCCAGAAATATACATTCCAATGTTATAAAACTATTTACTATTGTCTATGTTATTATTTGATTAGAAGAATATCCATAGCTCAGTTTTCCTGCACATGTTATTATTTAATCAAAATTATTTGATCATATTTCACACCATCCTAACTATGCTCAAGTTATTGATTAAATATAATCTATGTTATGTTTTTTAACATAACTTGGGATTTGTGATTATTAACTAATGTTTGATTCCCCTATACTTAACCCTTACTAGGGACTTGATCTCACCCCTTATTATTTATATTTCTCTAAGATTCCAGGAGGTTTATTATGATTGACATGAATGGATAAGTTAGGGGATAATGGTACTATCAAATTAATTGATATGTTATCTTTTGTGTTTTTAATTGTAATGTAAAATCCCGGTATGTATCTAGTCTTTGAAAACAACTATGAAATTTATTATTTTGGTATCTGATTCCTTGTATCGTATTCTAACGTAATAAATTAAGGCATTGGCTTAGGGATTATAGGGTAGGGGTCTCTACAGTTTGTATTAGAGGAAGTTTAGTAGAAAACATAGTAACTAGATGACGAAAAACAATGATTAGATAATGAAGCCCTATGATAAAATTTTGATATTCTCCAAAAAACCAAATTTATGATTTCGATATTAGTTACACTAAAAGTTTCAATTTACTTTAAGTTGTGTTGAGATTATACGTTATGATTCATAATGTTATTATCTAATCTAGTGTAAGAAACTATTTAGAAATTGTGAATATTAGAAGGAATGGAAACTATATCAATGAATTTAATCCATGTCAGTATTTCCATACTTGGAAAGATAATGATGTTAGAGCTGGAGTTGTGGCTGGAGCTGGAGCTGAAATAATTATAACAATTTTGCGACTGAAAAATCAAGTTATGAGAAATAATATTATCTATATTTAGGAGCCTAATAATCTGCCACATAGTTTAATTATGTTTGATTTCTTCATACGATAACAACCTCCATCATTCACTGGAACTAAAAATTCATTTGTAGCAAATCAATTGATATGTTTCTTACAAAAGATATTTCTCTCAATTGGGAATTAATTAAATTTAGAAGGTTTTTATAAATACCTCCCCTTTTCATATAGTAACATTACATCAATTTTATGGAATACATAATATATTTCAAAAATAGACACCTAAATATAGTATTAATTTAGTGCCTTTAGAAACATGGAAATGTAATGGTTGGTACACGAATGAGCTTCTTTACCTCTCTATAGGCTCTCCAAGATGACAACCCCTATTACAAAAATCAATCATAATAAATATATTCATATCCTTGGGAAGGAAACATAAAAATGGTTGATCTCAAATGCTCATTAAGTGTAAATAAGTGAGATTTGTAAGCATAAACATGAGCATATGGGTATGAGATTGTGATCATAACATAAGAAGATCATACACTTCATATCAAAGATATTAAACAAGAATAATGGAATAGATTTTGGTAGTTAATTATACATGAATAATAAAGGGATCAAGAGAATAATCCCTAAAATCATAACATAGTATCAATACATGAAATTTAACCAAAACACATAATCATAGAAGATCTTATCTCAAGGATAACTACTAATATATTCATAACATGTTAGGAATAGGATAATAATCCGTGAATCTATTTTGGTATTGGTATGAAAAAATGTATACCCTATTATTTTTTATATTTTGATACAACCCATGTACCATATTACTATTAGGATTGGGATACAACTCGTGTACTAGATTATTTTTAGGTTTGGGCTACAACCCATGTACCTAATTATTTTCATTCCTGGGATACCACTCATGTACCCTTTGACCTCATATATCAATTATCATTACCCAATACATATAATGGAAATATAGGTCCCAACCATATCATAATTTAATAATACAAATATTTTCCACAAGATCATACACCGAATTATCATAACCCATGAAATGAAACGTGTTTCATAAACATGTAATCGTGTGTTTATATGAGGAAAACATATGGTTTTCATAATAATTTCATTAAAATCATAAATCATGAAAAGAAGTGGGTTTCATAATAGTATAACCCATGAATAAGATATGGGATTCATAAAAATCCTTCCATTAAAATAGAAAATATTAATATAAATAATATGAAAGGAAAATTTTGATATTTTTTTCCAAAAAGTCATGAGTAACTCCGACAGATGTCATCTTAGATGGAAAATAATTTTGAAATGTCTTTTCAAAACATTTCTTTATAAAAATATCCATTATTCGTAGAAATATTATTTATAAAAAATAAAACCTTTCTAAAACCATTTTCATTTAAATTTTTTTAAAACATATAAATATATCTTGAAATTTTTTTGGGAACCATTTATTTGAATACATTTTGAAAACATATAATGAATCCTTGAAAACAATTTGATAACCATTTCATAGAGAACATTATAAAAAATTATAAATAAATCATGAAGTATTTTTTATAACATTTTTATTGGAAAATAATTTTAAAACAAATAAAATATTTATTAAAATCCTTAAAATTAGTTTCTTTGAAAACAACCTTTGGAAGATATATAATGGTATCTTTGAAAAATGTTAAAACAACTTTTAAACATAAAACAATTTTTGAAACCCCGATTTCCATGAAAAAATGCTCTAGCAAATTAGGTAAAAAAATTTATTTAAAATAATTACCTTGTAAACCTAAAAAGTATATATCAAGGAAATGGTTATCATGAAGGAAATTAAGTTTGTACGTCCTGTACATTCCATTTGCATCTTAAATGTTTAGAAAGGTTCCTTGAAAAAAATGACAAAAAGATTCCCTTTAAACTAATTTTTTTAAAAATTTATAAATAGGTAAAAATTTAATTTATATATAATTGGATTATATTAAAACATTTTTGGAAACCATTTTATTAAATAGGGTTTTGAAATTATACATATTTCTGACTGAAGGAATGAATAAACACAGATTTTTCTGAAAAAGAATTATTAATTATATTAAGTACCGAAGTGTGTAAAAATGGTACCATTGCTTGGATATAACATGAATAAACATAGTTTAGGAAAATTAATTAGATTTATATTTGTATTTATCATAAGATATCATAAATGGAATCATAATAAAAAACAATCCTGAAAAATGATGAGATTGTACCTATAAATGGTTACCACTTTAGTAACATTGAATCACAATCAAAATGAAATGGTAACATTAAATGAATATTTAAATATCATTAAAATAAGTATATTAATGATATATCATGTCAAATTCAGTATATACAGCTCATTGAAAAATATAGGTGCATATCATGCCATGTGTCTCAAAGATGACAAATTGAGACAAGATTACATTACCAATTTGGTAACTTATCAAACACAAACCCCATGATATAAATATCTAAAAATGGATATATAAATAACCATGAATATATTTATAAGACTAATATAATTAATCCATTTTAATTATATATACTTCACAAAATAAAACAGTGGTTAATAATACATGTATCTTAGGGAAATAAAAAGTGATATTAAATTACCTTACATCAATTCATGACTTTTTTTATACACATTAAAAAATCTTGTATAATAAATATAAGTTTATTATATGTTTAAAAAATTTATATATTCTTATATAAAATACCATAAATGATTCACTTATGACATTGTTTTTCCCATTTATTAACATTTCAATGTTAAAGTGATGTTTTGGGTAATAATCGCTTGTTATCGTACATGCTTTGACTTATTATTCTTGATACTATTACCCATATAATGATTTATATATTTAATTAATTTTAAAAATATTTTATATATAATATTTATTCATTATATAAATATTTAAATGAATCTATAAAACATATAAATATAAAACGAAATACACTATTTATGAAGATGGTTGGTTGTACGTACGCATGAACACTACATCTGTTTTACTATCGTAATGAAAGAAAGAAAGAAAATTAAATATATGTGTGTGTATATAATATAATTATTGTATAGTAATTATTTCATATATATCATATAATAATAATAAACACATCGTAAATACATTTTATGTAATGTGTGAATGAATCACATTGCATTGATGGGGCGATTGTCCACACTTTAACAAAAAATGTTATCATATTTACACAAAATGTAAAGCATGAATAAAGGCCTTACATAATTACTAAATATTTATAAATACATAATAAATGTTATATATATAATATAAAAACATAGGTTCTATCATAATTACCAACCATGATAGGTGGTAGAAGAAAAATGAACCATATTGTTTTGTGAGGCGGTAGATCACCATACATAAAAACTGTAAGTTAGTTATCCATTAGATAGAAGTGTGAGTAAGTGAAGGTTGAAAAATTATAACAACAGAATATAAATAAATTTTCTATATTGAGTATTTTATATATATATGTAAGAATATGATTTTAGGTGATGGATAATGATAATAAACAAAGGAGTTTAAGGAAGGATGTTACCTCTTCTTCGGGTAACTCATCTGGGTCTGCACCAAAGGGATTCCTTGGATGGATTTATTCACAAGGGGAGGATTATATAATAATTGTAGATATTTTGTGAGGGGATTTAGGTAGAGTATTTTAGAGTCAAGCCTCTTGAAAGTTTTGAATAATTGGTAGGGTTGGATGCCTTTTTATTATGGGGGACGAGTGACATTCTCGTAGATTTTTTCAAATTGAATTACACCAACATATTTCTTATAAATATTGGCTACAGTAATAAATGAAATTATAAAAAAGGGAGTATAGGGTCTAAACTTTTCTATAAAATGGATTTTGAGCCATCTTAAAGCTTGTTTTGGGCCTTATGTTTAAGGTTTATTCCATTATTAAGTTCATTTTATCCATAGTCATTATAGGTAGTTTTAAATACCTCTACTAATATATTTGGTTATAAAAATAAGTTGATATTGTTATACATTATAATTTATTATTATTACAAATATGGAATCCATTTTTACAAATTAAAATCAGTTAATTTTCCAAAATTAATTTAAATTTAATCTCACAGACAGGATGACAAGACCTGTTTTAAAGTAAAACTTTTCAAAACTTTGGTATGTTTTTATATCCAATTTCAAAGTGAAATTGATTCCAATTATATAAATTGGATTAATATATGTATATTTTATATATTTGACCGTTGAGACAAATAAAAAATATATTTATACTTATAAATAAATTAGATTAAAAATCAGTTTTGAACAAAAATCTCGAATTATTCACTATTTCTAAAAAAATGAAACTTCACCGAAATATTCCAAAAAATCACCATAATATTATTTTTATTTTCCTATTTCAAAAATGAAGGTTTTCTTCAATTAAAAATACTAAAATTTTCAGAATCATATTCAATATGGGTTCTCCATTAAAAGGTTGTAAAATTAGCTTTTAGAAGAATGCGTCTTTTTATTCATAAAAATGGATTTATTCATATGTTATAGCTATAAAATCTAGTGTATGAGTATAAAAAAATTGAATGAATATATAATATAAAAATTTCATTAAAAATATTTATCAAAAGTGTTTTTTAATTTATTAAAATAATATTTTCTTTGTACATAGATAAATAGTTTTCCTAGAAAAGTAATTTCTTTATTCTAAAATAGTTATTACATTAAATTATATGAATTTATAACAAAATAATTAATGTGTCAATCATATTTTCAAAAATTAGTTAAAATTATTTATAACATCCTTTCTAATAGCTATGTGGAAGCTATTATAATTTTTTATAATAATATTAATAGTATATTATAGTTTGGTAAAAACACGACCTTGATTATTATGCAAGATATCAAAGTAACACCGTATTATGTGTAACACAATAAAAACATATTGTATCATGTTATTTAAGCTAATCTAAGTGTTTATTGTAGTTCACATAATCCAAAATAGTTCTTTAATATATAAAAACTATTTCAATTGTTGTGTGAAATGAAAAATATCAAAAAGATTAAATTAATTAAAAATTCACATAATTCCAGGGAGTTACAATTATCATTGTATTTTGTTGTCTCTCATGGTATGTGGATAAATGGTGGTCATTTAATTAAAACAATATGGATGATTTGTAAATATAAATCATATAATGGAAGTATTTTATGGAACTATTTTTAGAAAAAAAAATTTCTCATGAGAAACAAGCGGATATGGAGAGGCAACTCTTGACTATAAGAAAATATGTGGATGAGAATTTTCCAAAATATAAATTCAAGTTCACTAGAGATAGAAAAGAATTCGACAGACTATGTACATAATCAAAATATAAATATTGATTATTTCATTGATGGTCTTAAAATAATTCTTTAAAGGGAACTAGTCTTCTAAACATTCTCATTGTATTATTATATAGTATTATATGATATAAATGAGAGATAAATAATTCCTAATGCCTCATGACATTAAAGAGATGAAATAGATGAAGATAATGACAGTGAAAGATACTAATGAGGGAAAGTAGGTAAAGAAGGATTTTTCAACATATGATACTTTGGAAAGGAAACACCAAGGTACATGCTTAAAGGGAAAAGGAGATTGTTTCAATTGTGGGTAAAAGGCCACCATAATCACAATTTCAAGTGAAACAAATAAGTTTAAAATGGTAAATGCTTCCAATAAAAGGATATGGGAACAATTAAAATGAATAACCCAAGAGTTAATGGAATATAACATAGAAGAAGCTAAGGAATCAAGGTCATGATTATGTTATTTATAAAACTAATCTGGGATGAATATTATTCTTGTGTATTTGGATTCTGGAAGAATTTTATCAATAATTCTCTAGTTATAATAATCATGAGGTGTATAATTATTTTACTTAATTCATTATTCTATAATTATTTGGATTTCTATGACGAACTATACCGAAAACCATGAAAATTGATTCTTTGATAAATTGATTTTTTCCAAGACACATGGTTTGTGGAAGTTAACCATAATATGTGGTTTATGTTCACATAATAATGATAAAAATATACTTATGTGATTTTTTTATGATGATGAATATGGTTAGTGATTTTATAGATTATATTTTCTTTGGTTGTATCATTGGATGTCTGGATTTACAGAATATTTTCAACAACCTAAGATCTTATGTTTTGAATCATTCCTATTTTTATTAAAGTTTTAAGGTGAGAAAGGAATTTAGAAAATTTTTATATAATAATAAGATCCATATTTTGTTTTTTCTAGAATATAAAGTTATGTTGATTTTGGAAATTTAGTGACCTACCTATTAAATTTTATATCCTTCAATTTGGATAGACATATTTTGGAAGAGTCTTAAGACAAAAAACATATTGAATGGATTAAGTTGCAATTTGGATATTATACTTTGAGGTTAAAGTTTGACTTAAAATATTTGATAACATATACTGTCCATTTTTCATTTTCTAAATATTTAAAGGCCGAAATAATGACTTATGGATCTTTAGATAAAAGTTCTTCAGACATAAATATTTATCTTTAATGTCTATATCTTGGTTAAATAAATTAAATGAAGATAGATCTAAGAACAACCAAAGGATTATATAACTGTTGTGATGTGAAAAAACCTCAAGTAAGTTTATTTTATAATGTTTTATAAAGATAGTAAAATAATTTCTCAACTCTAGGGAAATTATTTTGAAAGAAAAATGTTATTAATTTACTTTTCTTATTAAGAAATCAATGGTCTTTTAAACCATCAAAAATTTTTGTTCTATGATGGTTACATTTATAATGACTACACTTTATAACACACTCCATCTGATTATGATAATAATATTTCTCTTCCATGTCCATGTCTTAACATCCCACTAATTTTATCCTTTTCATAATCATAAGTTTTGTAGTGACCTTCGCATTTCCATTTCCCCCATATTAATAGAATCAATTATTAACTCAATTTACAATGTGGGATTACCAAAATAATAATTTTCAACTATCAAAATTTGATTTGAAAGAGAAATTTTATATTTCAAGGAAATAATTTATTAAAGGTGGGGATAATGTAACAGCTGAATATTTTAGAGTATGCTTCTTTATAAAATTTAATCTCTTTTATAGCTTACATTGCAAGCAACACCTAGCTTAATTAAACAATTAATAATTATTATGTGATCATTATATCAAAAAAACTGGATTGTAGAGAATGAATGAGACTAACTAAACTAATAAAATATAGTACACACATTTTTATCCAATGAATTCACCATATTCCAATTAAATAGAAATAAAACTGATTAAATAAAAAAGGATGTGTTTTTATTAAAAAATATTTTTTCCCACAATGGAATTTTATCTTAATAAATTAAATTAATCATTATTATTTAAATATATTAATGAAATTTATATGTTTTATATCAAATTAAATATTTTTAAATTCATCTAATAAGTTTGATAGGATTGTGATAAGAAATAAATCCAATTTTAAGCATAAAAATATATTTTTTCTAAATGGAAGTTTTGACACTTTTTTAATGGTGAACCAATATCCCAAATAAAATTAAAACTATTATAAATTTTATTTGAAAAAATATTTTTAATTTTTTAAATCAGAGCATCAAAATTAACTTAAGATGAATTTTTTTAAATTTTTTGAGAAATTTCATTTTTATGATGAATAGTGAAAATAATGAATTATAATTGAAAACTAACTTTTCTTCTAAATAATGTATAATGATAAATTATATTTTAAATAGGTTTTAAATTAATAATAGTTTAATTATGAATATATTCATATAATTTGGATCATTTTTATCAATCTCATATTGAAATTTGGTATAAAAACATTGTAAACATTTGAACTTTTTCACATTAAAACCCCATAATACAATTACATTTTTGAGATTAATATATAACCTCATTTTAAAAATTATGTGAATTTAATTTTGAAAAAATCACACAATATATGGAAATTTAATTTAAAAATTAGGTAGTATTTTCATTTTCATTTTTAGGAATAAAAAACTTACCATGGTTAAAATATATTTTTACCTTGATATTGGTAAAATAATAAAATGGGTTATGTTTAAAATGGTACGTCATAAAATACATTAAACATAAAACATTTCAGGTGTTATTTATGTATATAAAAAACTTAACAATTATTTATAGCATTAATCATCAACATTATTCTTTGTAATTAATTCCACCAAAATAGTGTTGGTATTAAATATAAAATAGTCATTATTTAAAAATATAAAACTGACCCTCCTCAAGTATAAATACCCCAACATTTGTTATAAAAATCATTGAAGCTCATTAAATATATAAAAACAACAAATACAATTCACTATACGCAAATCTGAGAGATTACATTCTCACCAAAATACCAATTCCAATGTCTTTAAGGGGTCCTTTAAGGAGGTGATATTTAAGAGGTAATTATCTCAAACCACCTCTATTATTTTCTTTTCCTGTTCTAATTTCTCCACACCTACTTCATCCATAATGTCATGATTACTAAATAATCATGTAAATACTTTAAATCTATTTTTTAAATTTAATACCTTATATTTTTCTCTTTAAATACATCCTCTAACATGAAGAAATGAAACTATACTCCAAATTAGGATGGTTAATTGCCTATGTATAATGATTTTGTTCGTTTTACAATAAAGCAGTCATGGATAGTCATATAACTATTATTTTAGTAAAATAATATTATTTTGGATACATTATAACTCATTTAATGTTCTAGAACTAATATATATACATAATATTAAATAAAACAAAATGAGTCCATGATGGTCGGAAAACACGCCAAAATAAGCAAAAAATTTATCGTTAACAGTTTATCAAATAATTCAGCATCATATAAGAAATAAAATTGATAAATGAAACCATTTATACTTATGTAAGTTCATGAATAACATTTTATTTCAGCTCTGTATTTTTATTTCTATTTGGAAATAAAATCTAAATTTATATGGAAGGGAACTAAGCTTGAATCCATGAAACGAACGCACCTAAAACAATGAAAATAATGAAATATTCTTAATGAATGGGTGGTAAGATGTTATAAAATCATCATATAAGGTATTATAAATATGATTATATTTATATATTTAATTAATATTATTATTTCCAGCATTATAATGGAGGTCAAAGTATAGACCACTAATGGGAAGCATGAGGTAAGGGGTTTCTTATCTCACTTTTACTTCTATGATATATATTAATTATTCATGACTTAATCCTGGTGTGTGGAGAATATACTACATTTTTATATATCATATCATTAATTTCAATATATTAATGGAATCAAATTTTTAATTATCTAATTATTACATTTATGGGTATACAATTCACTAGATTTCAAAGTTGTAAGGGAATTTAAAACCCAATTTCTATTCTATGGGTTAACGTTCTATATCCTTGATTATGTCATTATATGCTTATCATTGAAATGAATTTTGATTAACTTATGCTATATTTCAACTTTTTATTTGTATTTATAGTGAATACACATATTCTACTCATTTTATTAGATCTCTCATTATTGATATGATATTTATAAGTTACTTTCTTTTAAAAAAGTTTATAATTTCAAAATTTTAATTTTAACTATCTTATTATTCCAAGTATTTGTTTAAAAATTGTTTCCAAAAAGTTTTTAGTATCCTTTTATGATTTATTAAAGTCATTTATAATCATTTTCTAATTTTTTAAAAATGTTTTTAAAGGCAAATTTTTAATTTTATAAAAATGTTTTCTTTGAGAGTTTTCAAAAAAAAAAAGGAAGGAATGGTTTTATATCTTATACGACATGAGATGCTTTTCCTACTATCATAAAACCTTAATACATTAAATATAAAATTAAAATTTTACATAGTTATTTTAGAAAAAAATGCTTTATTTTAAAATTCCCCTTATTTTAAATATTAAGTTTTTTTAAAGTTAAAAGGGTATTTTATTCAATAATTTATCAGCTATCACATTTAAAGTATTTTCATTTATGTCAAAATCCATTGTTGAATATTTTCCTTCTTTGAGGTTTACCAATAATGATAAAATCATCCAAACTTTATTAAATGGTTTATTTTATGCTTTACTGGGGAAGTATTGATATTCTGTATGACTAGATATTGATTTTATTATAGAATGTTGATCTGATTGTATTATTTATCTATGTGAGTAATAAACTAGACCTAGTAAGTGATGGGGGTGGCTTATTATAGCCCCTCGATAAATGGTAGGTCTCATGAGACAAGATAGACTAGGTTTGACCCTTGGAATTTCCCATTTATTATATTCTTATCATAAATCATTGAAGTTGTTAGATTTTTGGCATTAATTCTAGACTATACCATATTTTTGGTGCAACGTCTCAATGGAATGTTTTACATTTTTGGCCTTATGCATTCAATCATTTTAAAACTATTTATTAATTTCCATGTGATTAATCGATTAGTATAATATCCATCAATATGATTTCTAGCTCATGTGAATATTTATATTTAGTTATTTTATTATAATTTATTCCAACCATATAATGATCAAGTAATTTATTAAATGTTATGTATGTAAAATTATTTACCTTTCCATGTAATTTATACTAATCAATTAATGATAGCTTCTGAGCTACTTAAACCTTACTACGAATTTTAGATCCCCCCTTTCTTATGTTTTATTTTTTTCACAGTATTTCAAAAAGTTTGGTATTAATGATATGAAATGATAATACAAGGGAATAATAGTGTTCTAAAAGAAATTGTTGTGTTATATTTTATGTTTTCAATTATAATGTAAGATCTTGGTGTGAATCTATTTTTTAAAAATTACTAAATTATTTAGTGCCTTGGGATATGATTCCATGTTTCTTATACCAATTTAGAAAAGTAAGGAAGTATCTTTGGGATACTAAGGTTTGGGTTTTTTCACCCTCCCCCTTAGTGATCGGTCGTTTCCTGTTTAAGAGATACATCAAGAAATAATTCCTCATAATTGTTTGCATCTTGTGACTCTTATTTATCATAGGTAAAGAATAAAATAAGTTATTTTGGAGACACTATTCTTAATAAACATTATAAAATATCCCCATGAAAATTATGGAATAAAAATATGAAGTCTTATAGAGATCAGAATCGAAAAAGAACTATCAACAGAGAAACCACCATTGAGTATCATGAAATTTCTCACAAGTGATGACCCTAGGGAGACTGATCACCATATGTTTATGATAGTTTGGTAATTTCTATATATCATTGTTCATCATTAAATTTCCCCAACATTGCCTCTATAGATACTATGGAACATGAATCCATTAATATGATGTTTTTGTGTGAAACCAGATCAACACTAAAATGACTGAGGAAGGTGTGCATTCCAAAAATAAAAGGTGGGATAAAAATTAAGGGGATCACTCAAATTATCATTTTGTAACTGTGTAATGAAATTTGAAAAAATAAAAGTGACAAGTATAGGTTATTTCCCACTTTTTATTCAAAGAAGTTTATCATTATACAATTGATGAATGATTAGCTCAGTATGAGGCATAAATGAAATAATTTAATAGAATCAGCGTGGTGTTAATTAAAGGTAATATTTCCACTATGTATGCTCTATAGAAAGATCCTCACACTAAACATTCAAATAATATCCCTCAATAAGAAGATAATAACATTCCAAAAAAATGTACACTCGTGTAATCTTCTCAATATGGGCTTTTAGAAACCAATTTATTTCGATCCAATTGAGGAATGTTGTCCGGTGTTCCCTCCAATAGAAAAAAATCTATGACCATTCTAAGAAAAATAAACTATCTCATACCACATTTTTTAAGATTAATATATTTATTAAGACCCACCACATTAGGCTCGACCTATCATTGTATTATTCATGTTTCTGCATGACCAATTGTATCCTCATAACACATTGACATCCTTGAGTTATGCCAGATTGAATAGATTCTACGTGAGGTCAGTATGAACTAGTTTTTCTATAGATAAAACCTTATACCAAATTATTATATGAATCTTATACCCTACCCAGTTTTAGGAACCCTTTGTTCCTAAATTTTAATAGAACATGTTATCCAAAATATTACATGGTGTATTTAAAATCTAATTATAGTCCCACGATGGGGACCCTTGAGTAGAAGACTGAACCCAAACTCATATTCTGTGTACAAATTATATTAGTTCCATATATCATCTAGTATAATATATTTCTATCCAGGTATATCATATTATGGGAGCACTTTCATCGGTAAGTTCTTTATCAATTCATCTCATCATTATAAATGAAAACAATCTTCATCCTCTAAAATTGTAAATAGTGTGATAATGAGACAGTCTAATTTCATTTCAAGGTGGATGTGTTTCACTAACTCCAGGAATCTTTATCTCTCCCCAATGGATTTTTTGTGTCTATGAATAAATAACTTTAGTGAGAAGTTTCAATCACTATTCATTTTAGTAAAATATACTTGAATGTTTAGTGAAAATACTACAATTAAAAAATTGAAAATTTACATTTTGAAATATAAATCTATGTATTAAATAGTGTCAGAAACTCAAGGGAATAGAAGTTGTAAAGGGGAAACCACACATGTCACACTCAATCCAAACCCTACATGGACACTATCTCTTAAGCCTACAAAATATCATTCACCACCACCTCCTAAACATAAACAACATATCCCCATAAAGATATGAGAAAATAGAATAATGGTATTCCATACGAGGATTTAAATAAAAAAATTATTAATTACCATTTAAATAGTTCCATTAATACATCATTATAGTGATAGAGAATAATTTTATGATATTTTCAGAGTCTATTAAGAATGATTTGGTTGCACTTAGGGAATTCCCAAATCATTTCCCCTTCAACTAAACATTGGGACATGCCATTTAGAAGTTTTTTTACATAAATCATCCATAATATGGTTGATTCAAGATTTTAAAAATTAGGAAACCAACTAGAATTAGTGGAATATGTTTCTATCACTTCTCCAAAGGATAAAATAGAATAAAATTAGTCACAGGTAGGTTTTAACAAAATTTTAAGTATTGGAAGACTATAAAGAGGGAAATTTAGATAATTAAATCTTAAAGGCACAACTAAACTATCCATTTGAGACCTAGGTCTCATAAATAATGATGTGACTAGTCTTATTAATATTGATGTCTTTCCATGGTATATATTTTAAAGAAAAATATAACTAGAATGGAAAGATTTATGTATTAGAATAAAAAACCAATACCAATACATAATATTGTCCTAATTATATTAGATTTATTGCCTTTAGTAATAAGATAATTATAATCATCTCACCAAATGGTACAATGAGAACCCTCCCAACAAATAGTATGATGGAGACCACCCCCACCAGATTTAATCCTCATCAAATAAGGAATTGCTATTAATATTTGATAATGTATTTAACTTAATGGACCAATTTTAGGACTATGGGATTTCTTAAGAACGTGAGTTCCCTCCCCTTAATCATAGATCTAGAGGCTTAGGTAGAAGAATCTTAGGGAATATAAGAAGATGAAGGAATGGATGAGCCCAATATCCAAGATAACTCCCCTCTAAATCTATATATGTGGCCAAAACCAACATCCAAGAACTTCAGTGAGACCAGAAATAATAGCATGGAGAAAATATGCAATTATTTAAAATTCATCCAAATCCAATTATATTGGAATAGTAGATGAAAACTGAAGAGATGTCTGATCAACCCAAATGAGTGGTCATATCATCTCAACTAAATCTTTTATCAATTAGCCTACCTTCAACTTTTGTTGAAATTCATAGCACATTTTCCTCAAATACATCATCCCCCAAGAAACATTATAAGGAACACTATCAACCCATTGATGGAAAAATACCTTTGAAACTAAAATATAACATATTTATGTGGTTATTTTTGTTTCCAGATAATTATTCAATCATGGGTGATCACATCATATCAAAATATCCATGGTAAGATCTTATAGAGGATATTAAAATCCCCTAAGAGTTTGAATACAATGTCACTTCTAGTGTTGTATATCATGTAGTGACCAATTATATAGAGATTCACTCAATCATCTATTTAACGTAGCCTGATAATGAAACATTCATATGAGGAAACTTTATACCCATTTATGTATCTAGAAAACTAGATGGTGTTGAAATTTGATGTGATTTCATTAACAACGGATACATAATTGTCCTTATTTGAGTCTAAATTCATCATTGTTTATGTTATAGTGATGAAATGTTTTCCCTTTTACATTAATTGTTATTGGTTATGATGATAATTAGTTAAAAACTCTCGGATAAATCAATCATATACCCCAGCATGGATTCTTCATAACCAACTCTGAATATTTAGTTGTTCAACAGGATATTGATTTTAATGTTCTATCCTGGAGACCTTAGTTTCTTCAGCATGTTGTAGTTTCCTTTTCATTCTATTCGTGTCTAAAATATTATGTTAATGGTAAAAATTAAGTCATTTTGTATTTATAAAGATCTATTTTAATCCTAAGTGTATTAATATATCAAAAAGGGGTTCCACCAAGGAGAAGTAAGAAATCCCATAATTGATGATATCACTCAAGTTACTATTCCATACAATTTCTAAATGAATATTTGTAATCCACTTAAATATATTTTTAAGTAATATATAATTCTGATCAATAAAATAAATTACTTGAGTTAATATTTGTATTTATTTTGATCATCTTTCACGAAATTAGTTACACAAGTTGAACCTGATAATGAGGATAAACCATCACCCCAAGTAACAATTACCACATTATTCCCATAGAGTCTCAGAAGACTACTATATCATTAGATGAATCATAAAAGTATTTTATACCACCCATATAGAGTGAGAGTTACCCTAATTTATCTTATCAATGTCACAGTATTGACACTTCTTCTAGATTGAAGGATTCCCATTTGTTACTGATTCCTCCAGTGATTGGTGTATAGGTAGTAGAATAAGAGGATCAGAGAGACACCCGTCCATCATTTGAAGAATGTGTATCCACCACTATTGATGAGCTCTAATAAAAAATACGGGAATAGAGTATTATTCTTTACCGACATTTATTATCATGTACATATCTTCTAGATAATAAGAAGTGAATAGTTAATTTCAAAAGATTCATTGAGATGTGTTCACTTTTAATTAAATAGAAATTCAATTCAATGGTCCTGATGTAGCCACCCACCATATGGGATTACCAAAGGATCAGCAGGGTTTGAGGAATAAATATGACTCTCACTACTATGGTTGAATATAAATTTGATAATATAATCAAATCCAAAGTCATTTTGGATTCCCAATACCCTAAATGTCTAGCCAATATTTTCTTTTTCAAGATTATGAATAAGAAGATTAGAGTTTGTATCAATTTCATCTCATATAGTATTGTCTAAAAGTTGATTTCCCAATACAAATATTGGAAATTAAAATTGATGAAACTATCACACATCAATCCCTAACCTTTATGAATGACTATTCAAGATACAAAAAAAATCTAAAATCCCCTATAGATGAAGAAGGCACTATATTCAGATAACCCTATGTTATATATACAAATTAGTTGATGCCTTCATATTTGTATAAATCTTGCACCACAAATAGCTTCTCCATGCACCACATTTTTAAACCCTTATTGGGTTATATAATTGAATGTTATGTATATGAATTTATGGTCAAATCCTTGAAATGTTTAAATAATCTTACTGATCATGGGATTGTTTTAAAAAAAACTATAGAAGTAAATCTTGAAGATGAACCCATTGAAATAGAAATTCAGGGTCACCTCAGCGGTGTTCCTTGCCTTTATAGTACGTAATCATGTAGTTAAATTTAATCCTCAAAAATGTAAGGTTAAACTCCACATGTCACCACCTATAAGACTCAAAGAGTTGAGATAAATTCAAGGATTCATTTTCTATATATAATGCTCTATATGGAAACTTATATTAAATGTTTACACTTCACTGAATTGATGAATATGGTAGGGACCTATTGGTGGAATGATAATTTTAAGGAAAATTTTGATAGTCTCAAGAAATATCTTTTCATTCCACCAGTTTCAATTCCCTTATTGAATTATATCCTATAATTCTATATTCCATATTCTTAATTAAATCACAAGGATCTTTTCATGAATAATATAATGAAACATGGAATGATAATCATCTCAATTATCCTAGTATAATTGTGATCTGTAATGCGAATCAACATACCTATATTGATAAAAAATACCTTTCATTAAATTGTATTGTTTAAAATGTCAGAATTTACCTAAAGCACCATGAGATTCTCTTATTATCTCATAAAAAACCACTCATTTATATCCTCAACCATCCCATGTTGACTTTACATTTGGAATGGTGGGTGGTAATTTTTTAAGAGTTAGAAATTCGGTTCAAATAACAAAATGCAATATAAGTATATGGTTTATAATTTTTTATTACTTAAAATAATTCTTTAGAAAACAAATCATCGAATACAATATTTTATGATAAATAATTATGTTCTATATAGGACTGACCCAAAAGGCTAGATATGTACATTGATAGTTCTTCCATAATCCCAACATGGAAAATAATGGATGACCTCAATATTAATAGTGTTTGTTTGGGATTTATCTTTATCTATACTGAAAAGGGAAGTTTTAAATTATTCCTTTTAATTTTTAAAAAAAATCACTAGTAATGATAAAAAATATCAAGCCCTCATTTTAGTATTTGAACTTGAACTGAAGATACGAGTATCCCAAATTGAAGTTAAAGAAGAGTGAAAATTTGTTATCTGGAATATCAATAGTTACTATTCTATATACAGGTATGATCTGGTTCCACTGCTCAATTATATAAAGCATTTGATTGCTGAATTTTCCTTAGATCCAATGCAGATTCATTCCCTGTATTCATTAAATTACCAAATATATGCATTATCTAATGTGGTTATAGCCTTGGTGGATTTATATTTTGGAAAAATAGTCATCATCCTTAATCGTAATAGGATGAAGTCGTCGTTCATTAGTGATACCATAGAATAGCTCCATGAGGTCAATTCAATTCCTAAATAAGATAATTCCACAAATTGATAGATGTCTCCCAAATCTGACTACCTTCACAATGGGATTATTTTTTTAGTCAGAGTGATAAATGAGAAAATCCAAATATGAATAGTTTTATGTACTCATTATAATAATATAATCACTCAAAAATTCCATTACAAGTGATATTTTAATGGAGTCATTTTTAGATTCATTTCATGGGGAGAAATTTTCAATGTCATATTAGAGATCTATATTGGGGCATGTGGTTATCATCATTCAATGATAAAATTTCCCATCAAATTAAGAGGCTCTTGTATTTCTATCCATAAATAAAATAGAAATTTTTAAAGTTCACCACAAAATTATTTTCTTATTAGTTATATTCCAACATCATTTATCATCCCCTGGAATTATTTATTACCACTAAATATTAATGAAAAATTCATATTTTTTTAGTAGATGTCATGGGTCTAAATTCTGCAAAAATATCCAAGAATTTTGTATACATTCTTACTTCCACTAAAATCTTTTTATAAGTGCTCCAATATTATATCCTTCTTTGATGATTGGAAAAATACTATCATAGTCTTTGTGAAGACGCACATTATTACCTGATTTGATATCACTCCTAAAATTTAGATGGTTAATGTCTCAAAATTAAACTCTCATAAAGTGAAAGTATTATATCATTTGATATGGTATTCAGTATAACAAATCATCCTTTAAAAAACATTATAAAATATAATCTAAATTATAGTGGATAATGAAAATAAATATTTTCTGAACTAACTTCTACATTCTTTTCTGGCCTACTACACCATAATATGTATATATATACTAGAAATGACATATTTACATTTCAAAGGGATAGAAGCAGTTTTACCAATTAATGTCTCATTACCATTTCACAGTATTTCCATTTGTGAATAGTTCTCTCGAGATGAGAAATCCAAAATGTGATTTTATGATATATATAATGGTTGGATGGGAGAAGGTTGTGTACCCAACATAATATGGAAGGTCATCAAAACTAATTAGTTTAATCTTTGAACTATAATGTTCATCTATGTTTATCCCTCTAAGGGGAATTCTTATTGGATCTTACGGGCCCAATGACACATGGGAAGAAGCCTCCAAAACATAAACCTTGGTGGGAAGGACATTGCGTCATAAACAACGTATGGTCAAATATAGCCTCTTCCACTATCACCATAGAAATGGGGTGTATCATACCCCCTTCCAATGAAATGTTTCTCAAAAAAACATTGATTAATCAAAAAATAGTTAAATAACCATCATGAACTAAATAATATGAAAATCATTAGTCCAATATATAAGACATGAAACTATAGAAACTATATATCCCAGAATAATGATAATAAATTGTGTTTCCAACATCTTTTTCATACATTTTTGAACTCAACAACGTCATATCTTGTCTTTCATGACATTAAACTAAATCTCAAAAGTACATGTGTAAATACATTAAACTACATGGCACCAACATTGTAGTCGTGCAACATAAAACAATTGGAATACAACTCTTTAATAAGAAAATAAATAAATTATTATGGGTTGAAAACTATCATTGGCATGCATTTTTAGTACAATACAGGAAATATTAAAATTCTATATTATTTATCACACCGTACTTAAATCATGCAAGATTATAGTTTTAGAAGGATTATTCCAATTTTAATGATTTAATTACACCATGACCAAAGCATGTGTCCTTCTTTGTATGTTCAAAACATTATTTTCATATGAACCAAATCAATGAAAGGAAATCCCTAATAATTACATGTTTCTTTGTTCTTATTTTGATGAGATTAATATTGTCTCCATGATCCCTTTTCCAAATCCCAACCCCTAATATAAAAAACCATCCAACCGATACACAAACCAGGTCATTGCTGGGAGTTACATATACAGAATTACATATGGATTGATTTTCATTAAGTGAAGATATGTAGTGATGTTTGGACCCTTGATTCAATGCCATGGTGAAAATTAAAAAAAATACCCACCATATGCGTATGAACTAGATCTGTGTTGGAGATTTCATCATGGGTTCCTTTTTTTATACACCGATGTTCCAAATAAAATACTTCTTCCTTTAAATTCAAGTGATATCTTTAGATGGGAACACTTATTTCTTACAACTACATGTAGATCTATTCATGTTCTGATGGGAGATGTAGAAATTTCTAGATTCTATATCCCAGACCCATCCATTAATTCGAAAAAATGGTCTTCCTTGTGTATAAGCTAGAAAAATGTGCGAGAATTCTTCCTAATAACTATGTATGCATTTATTCTCATCCAGATGAGATATTTAGAAACACCTATATCATGTATCCTATGCCTAAATGTGAATAAAAATATAAATTCTCCTTCCCCTTTCATATCAGAACGATCTATATAGGAAAAATATTATGATACCCATATGAATATTAATCTCAGCATCTCTATAATATTAAAATTACCCTATTATAGTGGACTCTGGTCTAAATGTTTTATTCCAGATGTGTGGACATTTTCTTCTTATGAAACACACTTCACTTTTTGAGAAACGTAGATCTTCAGGGGTATTTCTTACCTACCATAGATGAGATCAACTGATACCAAAGGAAAGCCTTTTTTAACTTTGCATACTACTCCCCTAATATGGAACTGTATAGGCACCCCCCCTTATATGGCCACTCAACAAGAGGTGTGTTTTTATGCCATGATAGTATAAAAATTTAATCTTCCTTTCGAATAAAGTATGAGATTATTTCTTATATATATGTAAAATTACACGATATGTATCGAAGAGCTTAAATTTATTATTTATAGAATCTTTCCTCATGTTCAATGAGTTTTTTGGACCATTCAAAGCCTATAATCCCTGATTTGGATCATTACTCTCATCTCATTAATCCTAGAACCATGAATTTGAATTGTGTGCAGTCCTTAATTAAATTAGTATCACAAAACATCTTTACTCCTTGAATATGTGTTATATATATAGAAATGTAGTTACTAATTTGTTTAAATCTCTCCTAAAATATTATTATTCTCAAAAGTCCTCTTTCATATCTCTGATGTCTAACTTAGCAATAATCCAAACCTTTAGTTGATCTGTCCTCATGGTTTTTTATTTCGTAGAAATATTAGTAACATATATGGACTAAGCATGGTAATGGCCAATGTACTAATACCATTGTAAATATAAACCTCGTACTCTATCCATGGATAGAGTTTGGTAATGTTCGACCAACTCATTGTAGTCTCTACATGAACCCCATATGATATCACAAGACTGAGTGTGTAAACAAGAAGCCTACTCCCAATATTATTCATTAAATGATCATGGAACTAATTTTACAGCATTACAAATGGTCATTATACTCTCACCTATATCCATTTACAATTGAATCAAAAATTCATCGATTATGATCTATAAAATTCATAGTACATTTATTTGAGTATTTTTAGAGCCTTGGAGGTTACATGATTGTGTATCATAGCAATTTTTAGGACAAAGATATGACATTCCACATAATTGATCTTTGTCATGTGACCATAAACCATATGACACAGTACAATGATCTTCAAAACTCTAAATTTAATACCCATTAATATTCCATTAAATATCTTAAAATAGTTTATTCAACTTGATATCATATAATCTAACTTTGGATCACTCACATTGAGTTTATTATCATCTTCACTAATAATTATGGTCAATGTAATTTGTTTTGTGAGACTATGAACTATATGAACCAATTCATGGTGTGACCTATGAATATAAAATTTGGATTTCCAATCCATGTTGAGTCTATCCAACCCATGTAATTGAATAAGTATCCACAAACACTTGGTCAATGCAATACAAATATAAACTATGAAACTATTGGTCAAAGATATCAAACCATAGAAATTGATAATATTACTCTTCCTTTCATAACATTAAACATAATAAATAAAGTAACATATAATTTAATATAATTAAACCCATAAAATATAATTCTAGGAAAAATTCATTACTATGTTTTCTAGACACATGACTTATATAATCTTGGAAATTAATACACATAAAAGTTCAAAAAAAAATATCCCAAAAATTTTGGGATCATAAACCCATAAAAGGAGACCTAGTCAAAATCCATGTCTCTTATCACTAAGTGATATATATTTCAATATTTTGAGAAAATTTGAAAAATGGCCTAAAAGATGCAAAATTTCTAGGGACCATCAAGTGGCCCTAAGAAAATTTAAAACTATACTCAATAGGACTCTGGGCCAAGTAAATGTTAGAACCTTATTCCATTCTAGAAATATGGTACAAATATTTCATGAATTGAAAAATTATTATACTAGATCATTTATCCAAACAATCCAACTCTATTGTTATAGTGATAGAAAATTGTACCTTACGTGATGGAAAATTATACCTATAACCTTCCATGAGCCATTACTATAAAGAGATAATTTTATCATAGGCATTCATAATTATAACGAACATAATTATTTGGTGGTTGGATGATACAAGATATCATGATATCAATTTTAGAATATTTGAAAGCTGTTATGAAACCGGGTTCAAATTAATGCAAGAAATATGTAAAAAAGATTAATGAAGTTTTCATTTATTCATTAAAACATATATAATGTGTAACATCCACAATCTAAAGTCTCTCATTAATATTATAATTAATGAGAAATGAACATAAAAATATCTACATTAAACATTAAATCATATTTTCCAAAAAATCTTCAAATACCATATGAAACGTACTAAGGGTTTATTTATTTTCATTTTTTGTTTGGCTTCCACATAAGCCAATTGATGAGTCAATTTGATAGGATCATTTAATTCTCAGCTTTATCGTCCAAAAAATTCAAAAAATAGTGTTTTTAATAATAATTGATCTTTAAAAATCTCTAAATGAGCCTCATATCAATGTTGTTTGACATTTTTCAATATTCCATTCATGGATTTGTTCTTTCCTGGAAACCAAATATTTTATTTCTATAGTACCATCATCTATTTCCTCAATGTTGTTGTTTCTAATATCAAATTTGGTGAGGTCACATTTTTGGGACTCCATCTACTCTATATATATGAGAACATAATGAATGAGATAATTCATGTGTTAGTAGTTAAACCCACATATTCCCAAGACATGTAAGATTTAATAAATGTTTTTCATCTTATAAGTTATATCCTATAAAGGATTATTTGTGATGTTACCAAAAACATGGTACCAATAATATTTTCTTATAACCTGAATTTTGAGGGAAGAATTAAAATCTAGATTTTTTTACTCACTTTTATAGGTATTTAGTGTGGAATCAGGTTTATTGTGGGTAGGTTTTATTTAGCTGGTAGTATGGGTACATAGAGAGGTTTTTTCTTCTCTTTTTGGTTGACATCAATGACTTGTCTAAAAGGGTTGATCCCTTCTAATGAATGTCTTTTCACACTCATAGTAATTCTAATGTGATTAACATAACTAGTATCATTGGTAAAAAAACATAAGGTTTGTAATAATCTCATTTTGAATAGGATATACATGTAAAATTTTCCAAATTGTTTGGATGGTTTGGCTATAAAATTATTTTACTTGAAAATGGGTTCCAAAAGGATGGAAGCTGAGGTGATCTAGGAAACAGTGGATTATTCACCCTTGGGAGTGGCCTACCTAACATACCATCTGGGTAAAAATATACCCATACTTCAATGTATTCCCAAGACAGGTTTTTCAAATCTCTAATGTATGGAATTATGATCTCCATTATAGTATCCTCATTCATCAACATAAACCAAAATTGATGAAGGATGATTGGAGGTCACTAATTTCTTACTTTGATATAAGGTAATGATTTTACCTATTACAAACAGCCAATCCATCTTGAAAAAATATAAGGGGATCAAGGTTCAAAAATGATAAATAGATCTATTCAAGAAATCAAAATCCCATCTTCAAATGAAATTAGGTATCAATTTTCCTCTATGGTACCTTCACTATTTTATATTACTGCTCCATAAGGTACAATATGAGTAATGAAAGTAAATTAAATGGAATTAATCAAGATTGAAATATTTTCATTAATGAAAAATTATATTATATGTAAAATAGAAAGGTTGAAAAACATGGGGTGAAATGAATAATATGGTATTATTGTGGTATTTTGATACTCATTGTATCAAAATTGTGCTTCTATCCAACCATTTAACAAATAGAATGGTCCACTAATGTGATGTGGATACCTTTCTTCATGTATATGACCCATCAAAAAATAAATCTGAGTAGGAGTATGTACAACCATGTTGATGGGTTTTCCTTGAATCAATGTGTCTTTCATTATCAAAGTGTTAATCCAAGATCCTTAATTAGAATCATAGGTAGGGAAAATAAATCGTCTTGGTAATATGGATAAATCCTACTAGCAGAAGATCTTAGGTTTCATCTGATTAGACTTTGTAACCCTATTTATTTTATTAACCCTCATCTAGGGTATCCCTATATGATCCATGAACATATCGATTCAGTTGATTAGGGTGGGTCCCTGTGCACCTATCCTTTGGCCTCATCCCATTAGGTTGTAAAAATATTTTCTCCTTTCATTGAACATGATAATTGAATGTGTATGAAGATATTTACTTGATGATTAATCTATCAGGGTAAATATTTATATTACTAGAGGTTATATTTTTTCTTCATCCACTCAAGATTTAGTAAAACAGATTAAATCATTATAAATTTCCCTAAGGATTAGGATTCATCACAGTTGATTGATTTTCAAAAAACATATCCTTAGTTCACTATATAGTATTTGGAATATATTATTATTAGAACACTAGAAATAGATTAATTTTTATAAGATCCCAGTTGTTGTATACATCATGAATTTAGAATTATGAACTTTATGGTATCAAAAAAGTAAATCCTGTAACTTGATAAATATATTTACATTTCTAATACACCTAGAAAGTCTAGAAACATTCATTAGAGAAGTTAAATATAGAGCACATGTTCCACATTGAACTCTAACCTCTATTATAATTATTCTAATGAAGGTTAAAAATAGATTGGTGATATCAAATTGTAGGTTATATGGAAATTCCATGGATATCGTAAGTCAATCAAGGTATATCCCAAATAATGATGTTCCCTTAACCTGACTCTAGGACTATATCACCCTTAGTGGAGATGTTCACCTGAACACAGTTTGATGAATTATATAATCAAATATATTGAATTATTTTCAAAATTATGGAAGTATATTTTTATATCACAACCCAAAATATTATTTTGCAATTATTTTAGACAATGGTTAATTTTACAACTCATAGAAAAGAATATTTTCAAAATACCATCCTGATGGATAATACCATATCTAGGGTCAGCCTCAACATTTTGGGTGATAAAAAATCTCCATTGGATTTTATTTATTGAATTTATATAATCCATTAACAATTAAAATACAAATAATATATAAATTATAGAAACCCCAAGGAATAAGATAAAATTATAAAAAATTTACAAAGGCATAACTGCGACTATAATAAGAAGTTTTCTATATCATCCTCATAGAACTCATTCTATATGAGCTACAAAATCTCTATGTGAAATGAGAACCAATATTGAAGTGTTAATGATGGTATGTGGGACCCTAATTATGTGAAGATCTACTAATTTTAAAAGGAACTTGACTGTAAAGGGTTATCACTAAGCATAATGAACCAAGATCCGGAGTTAAGATCCATCCAAAAAGTATTTTTCCATGCTAAATTCCAAATTAATTATTTTTAGTCATTTATATAAGTGTGGTCCCTCCTCATAATATGTTAGTACACCACAAATATCAAATATCATGGACATTTTTATAAACTCCCTTTCATGCTGATTGAACCCCATTCTAAGGGGTTATTTTTTGAGGCCTACAATATGAAAATAATCAAAAATGTTTTTTGAAAAAAAATTCAAGTTTCAATAATTAGCTCATCAAAAAAATCAATTTATATTTGAAAAATGTCTCAAAACCACATAGAAATTATCATTTGATGCACAAAACATCAATAAATTTTTTATATATACCTTTTTCACATAACTCTCCCTAATAAATGAAATTCTCTTATAGAGATAGTTAGTTCCTCTTTGCCCCTAGAAAAAAAAATTCATTTTTGGGGATATGTGTTGTTTTTCACCCCCACCCCCAAATGAAACTCTTTTTCAGTGTGATGTGGATATTCGCCCTAAAAAATGATTTGTTTTTGTTTTTTCGAATTGAATTTTTAACCACCTCATAGATAATAACATGTTATATAGTTGGTCATTTCAAGAAATATGTTTCTTAAGACATATAAATATATGATTATCCCAAAATAAATATAATGGAAACACACATAGTGATATACAAAAATAAATAACAAGAAATATAAAAGAATTAGAAGGACTGAGAGTGAGAAATTTCCATTTATGAAAGATCAACGCAAACCATAGGTAACCTTCTCAGCATAAATTGGGAGAAAATCAATAAAATTATTAACTTCATAAAATGTATTAAACCATAAATGAAATAAATTGTGAAAAATAAGGGACACTTTTTCCTCTAAAAAGAAAATATTATACATCATAAATCAAGCCATTCACAAAGGAATTTCCCTTACAAAAGAGCCCCTTTTCGATATATCCTATCTCATATATTAAAACCTACGTGATAAATGGGTTTTCTATATGGTATAAAATTCTCCACTCTCAACACTATCCTTGGAAATTATGGGTGGATTCAAATTATCCCCTTGGAAAATTATCAAAAAAAAATCACATTAAATCTAAATCGCAAGGATGGATGAATTAAGACATCCACCAAGGCCACTGAACGTCTATACTCTAGCTATCATGCACATCATCAAGAAACCCTTAATATAATATATTCCATTGGAAAAGGATATACCAAACTTAACTTATCTAATAGTTGGAGTTCTCAGGATGTATGAAATTTTACATCCTCTTCGTAATAAGGACCCCAATCCTAGAAGCTATGGTTTGAACATTCTGGGTTCAACTAGGGTAACTCACCACCGATAAGGTCAATGAAACATAAAGTGACTAAATCACCACACTCACCTTAATTTATCCAAATAGTGGATACTTAATCCCCAATACGGGGTTTAGAAACTAGAAGGATGATAATAACAGGGATCCCACCAAGTGTAAGACCCTAATATTTCATCACAGATAACCCACCATTTCCTTGACTATGTTTACTAGTGGGTGAGGATAATATTATTATAGGTTTCCCTCCTAGATTTATTCCCTATAATTTCATTTTTAATATCATATCACACCTACTTTTGATATCCCTTCACTCACCCATCATTGGATGAGGTTTAAGCTTCAAATATGGGCTTTTACTTCAAGTGTAAGTCCCATTTTAAACCAATCATTCATTGTGACTGATTTTCTAGTTTTGTTTTTTCCCACATAAAGAAGGTATTATGTTGGATTATGTATTAAATTAAATCATATCCCTATTATTATAGAATCACCATCAATGGTCATACTCCTTAGGTGTAACCCCCAATGGTATCGAATTATATAGGATTTTATTCACATCCTGAAGGGATATATTGGATACCTACCTATTTTTCATACTAAATATTTTCCACCCATCACCATATTTATTGGAATATATTCCCACTAAGATCATTCCCCCACCTAGAAGGACACATTACTTATGGGTCCCATTAACTATAAAGGGTAACTCATGCAAAATCCCCACACAAGTATTTGTTAGGAATGTTTCACCAAGATGTCTTGGAAATATAACATTAAGTTGTATAGTATGGTCATTATAAAATTACCAAAAAAGGTACATTATTTCCTATTAGATTGCACTAAACAATATGAGTTTTTACTCCTTTCATGAGAATACATGGGAAACCCAATCAAGGGACATTCCCATCATGAAAAAAATATTTTCACTTGAGTATGATAAATTCTAGAACACCCAACTATGTGTCCTTAAAACAAATTCACATCCAGTTAGGAATTATAGAATTATAAAAAAACAAGATGAAAAACCTCATATTCATACAGATGGTTCCATTGATGGATCACCTCTAATAAATAAAGATAGTTTTATCGATGCAGAACATTTGATACACAAAAATGGAGTCACTAATGAAGAACCCCATATACATATAGACGTTCAAATCAATATATTTTAATAACTAATTACTAATATTGGGTGACCATAACCTTATTAGGATTTGGAAAGGATTCAAAAACATTAATTAAATCTTTATGAGATTCCCATTGTAGTAAATAATTAACTCGAAAATGGTTTTATGAGACCAAATCCCAATCATATTGACCAATGTGAGTCCCTAAGAATAATTATAATAATAGACTAATGACTGCTTACCTTTGGAAAGAAGGTCCATAGTCTTTTCTATATGTGGGAACTGTTGGGTTTTTATGGTTCTAGGGGTAAACCCCATTGGAAATCATTCAAATAATACATATGATTTCCTAGATATAAATAACTTCTTCCCCCTTAAGGTCGAACTAGTGATTTATAATATATAAAATAATATCTTTAGAATCAAAATATCATCTTCTAAATTTACCATAACTTCTATAAATCGTACTTATAAAAACCCCTACTAGCGTTTAGAATGATAATATTTTGGAAAAGTAAAATATATTACATATCTAAGAAAAATCATTACATATCTTATATAAAACCTTATTTTTGGAATTTATCACAAATTTAAATGTTACAAATTAAAATATTACGTATTTACTAATGTTAATTTTTCATATATAGGGTAGATTTATTAATTTGAGTATCTATTTATCTCCTCTAAAAATTAAAACTTTTTTCATTATAATAAATAAAGACCTTGTGTTTGGAGAAAATTTCCATATTTCCAATCCTTATTATCAAAGTTACTCTTTTCTATGGGATATAAAATTATTATACATTTGGTACTTTATCAAAAATTAAACCAAAATTGGATCAAAACCAAAAAACATTAAAATTACTTCATACAATGTAAACATATTTTATACACCTCCAAACATATCTAAACTTCTTATAGTCCCCTTCAATATCCATTATTCTTCAATGATCTTCACATTACTCCTAACCCTTATAATTAGCACCACATAAAATGAAACACTTTACGAAACTTGATTTTGAACATGATTTATGTGCTGAAAAAAATACAACCCAAAAATAATATCCACATATTATTTTCTCTAATCATTCCTTTTTAGTATCTCAAAAACATCTTCATCTACTTGATCAATCATTAGGTCCATGTATGATGATGTTTTTTTTAACAATACATGTTGTGATATTAAATGCATTTGATAAGTATTTATAGTGTTCAGAAATGTTTTTTATTTAAATTATGGTGTTGAAATAAATTTAGGGATCATTTTAGCGGGATAAAAGTGTGTTATGAAGGCTTTTTATTAATATGTATAACTATTAAATTAATTATAAATTTTTCAATTTACTAGAATCTATAATAATAACTCTGTGTTTTTGCTATAGACATATGATTTACTGTAATGATTTGTAAGAGAATATTGGATCATACTTGTGATTAATATATTGATATATTTGAATAAATCTAATGTTTCACTGCATATAAATGAATAAAATGAGGTATATATAAATGTAACTACTCTTATATAAGAATAATATAATGTTTAAATATGTTTAAATAATCTCACATAAGAATAAATAAATAATTTTACATATTTCATTTGAGAATAATAAGCATGTTAAATAATAATATGTGGATCAAAAGTTAAACATAAAATTAATCTTTTTATTTTCTAGTAGGTAAACTAATTTCATAGAATAGATCAATGAGTTTAGTGAAGAGTTGGTATAACATGAAATTAGGTATAAAAATTAGTTAATATTATTGAATTTTTTTCAATATTTATAATTTATTATTTAATTATTATTTAAGGACGATTGTCTATTATAATAACATGGATAATTTATGATTAGTTTTTCCTTTAAATAAATATTAGATATATTTATAGGAAAATGTTTATAATGACTTTTAAAAGATCAATAGGAAAAATTATTTGATTTGTTAGTAGATAAAATTACTTTATGATTTGTTAGAACTAAAATTAAGTATATTGTGTTCTACAAAGAAAAGATAAATAATTATCCAAGGATATTTATTGTTATAATAATATTATGAGAATAATAACCTGATTAGATTTTTATATAGAGTAGAAAGGATATCATATCTATCAAGTGTATTAGAGAATCATAATTTATTTGTCGATAATATTTGAAAATTTTATTTCTTTTTATTTAATATTAATGACTTGGTGATTTTTTCAAATAGTTGGTCCATGATCTAAATCACATTCAGAAATAAACTATTTTACATGGACTAATATTTATAATAAAAGAGTTTTATTTGTATATTATTATAACCATCATTCATTGGGGAACTACTCACCTGTATTGGGGATATCTGTCATTAAAACCTATTATGATCCTCATTTATTTTCTTCACAAAGTTATATTTAGAAAACATTTATGAATAATAAAGTTGTCAATTTTTTTTGAAAAATAAAATCCATCAACAATAACTTAATCCCCCCATCGATTTTCATAAAAAAGATCAATTTATCCAAAAAAACTTATTGATGATATTTTTCTCCCTTAAAGATACCTCATTGAATATTTTTATGGATTATAATATATTAATCAAAAATAAATTAATTTTCATTTTTGATGAAAAATTCCTTCATATTTAAAAAAACTAGTATTACATAATCTTCTCTCTATAAATCAGTGCTCTTTATCCATCAATTCAATGTTTTAAAATACCAAAAATGTTTGTTTCTTCTTCCTTATCCAATAAGAAGAATGATTATATTGATTTGAATGTAAGAAATAAACTATGGTCTTTATTATCTGAGAAATAATTAAAAAAATATGGGATGAAAATTTACTATGGATATCTAGAAAAAACTCCAAAGTATTTATGAAGGAAAGAAAACGATGAATAATGATATCCTATAACATTGAATAAGTGATCTTAAATATATAATAATACAAGAATATGAATATTTTTATGAGTTATTTACAATATTTCTATGATTTTTATTATGATTATAAGAAATATAGAAACTCTTAAAAACTATTTTATTGTTAATAAATTGAATATTTTTATCCCTAAAAAGATTGATATCATGATATAATGTATTAATGATATAAATAATAATAAATTCATAGTTTATTATCTTCATAGTACTCTAGATTCCAATAAGAATGGGGGTTTTTATAAAAATAAAAGTTTATCAGGAGACATTGCTTTTATTTAATACATTGGAAAATATAAATATTAGAGATGAGAAGTCTAGTCCTGATGAATATGTGAATATGGTAGGTTCTAATTAGATTTTATCATTATTGTTATGAAACTTTCAAAATGTTATATTTATGTATCAAAGTATGATTCCCTTTAAATGTATTAATTATTGTAAATTTGATCAATTTTCAACCAATTTTCTATTGAGCACTAGTAAGGATGATAAAGGTGGTGGAGAATTAAAAATAACTTGTTCATGATAATGAATACGATTATATAGAGATTCTTTATCAGAAAATGTTATTCTAACTAATAAGATTATAAGTGTGAGGGAAATTTTTGTGATGATGAAATTTCTAATGTTATTATTCTATAAGTCCTAATTGTTCATGAATATAATGTAATGTAATATTTATAGGATTATATTAGAATTGATACAATTTTTTTTATTAATGAAGGGGAATCGGAAAATGATTGGACCATCATAATTGAGATAAAGGTGTTCCAAATATATAATATAAGGATGAAAAATGAAAATTTATATGTAAAATAAATAAATAATGATGGAAAACCAATCCAAATTAAAAAAAAAATTAATGAATGAAATTTAGAAGTTAAATAATGATAATGGAAATAAAAAAAAGATCATTGATGGTATTAATATTTTTTTTATAATCCTTAAAGATCAACATATTCAACTACTGAAGATTGGAATTATTAAATATGAGAAGTAAATAATTAAAATCATGTTTAGTTACAAATTATCTATCATATAAAATTATTAAATATCCATGATATCTATGAAGAAAATAATAATTACTAAAAAAATTAATGAGAATATAAAGAATAAAATCACAATCCCTCTTATTGAACAATAAATTGGAAGTAACGAAAGACAATATACTTATGAAGAACTTGAAAAGAAAATAATTTTTTCAGTTGGTTCTATAAAAAATTATATTTTTATTCTAATTAAGATTAATATGAAAAAAAGAAAAATATATTCACATCTGAAAGGACAAACTTTTAATAAAAATTTCTACACCAACCAAAATAACCCAAGTAAGTGTGATGTAAAAGGGATTATAAAAATAATTGAATTAGAAGCCTAAAAAGGCTATTTTAGGATTAATATTTTTGTTATGTTGTATTTAGACACAAATAATATTAACATTGGTATCTTGTGTCTCTAATTAGAAAATAAACAGGGAAACCACCAAGGGGGAGACAATTGTAGGTAATGAAAAATCATAAGTTTTAAGAAGATGAAAATAATATTGTGGTGAATTTTTTTTAGAAACAAAACGAATTTTTTGGAAGGGTTGATAAAGATGTAAATATTATATATGAGTGTCTCACTATTCTATAAGCTCAATTAAATCTGAATTTATTATCAAATACTATTTAAAAAAATAATAAACTCAAATATAAAGCTAATATTGTTAAATTTTATTTAATGTACTAAAAAACATAAGACCCATTAATTATAGTTAGTGATTACTCATCATACATGAATTATATTTTAATTTTTGAAAAAGGTTTAAATATATGAGGGAGTATCAGGTACCTTTTTAAATGATAGTTCATTAAAAACTAGGGTTTTTTAGTAGAGAACATTATAACTAAATAATTAAACACCAAAAATATTCTTTTGTTCTTGATGGTAAAAATCATATTGTGTTAAGTGTGTTATTGAATTTAGATAATTTAAATGAAGTTATATTAATGAAAATAGGTTTTATTGTAATGAAATTGAAATATATCCAATTGACATGAAGAGGTTTGAAAACTCATGGAAACATATTTCATGTTGGAAATACTAAAATTAGTTTTCATATGAGTACGACAAATGAAAATGATTTGTGGCATAGCAAAAGTTGTCAGCTTGATCAAAATAGAATGACAGGTTAGTCAAAGAGGAGGATGTGATAAATGTTTCATACTTAAATTACTACATAGTAAACACTTGAAGAAACATGTCTAAAGGTAAATATGTTGAATATAAGTCATAACAAAATTGAAATTCAAAATTAGATTCCATTTGATTTTTTCCACTGTGATTTTTTTTCCTATGTGTAAGAATAAAAAATGTAGAGACAATTATTTAATTTTATCATTGATATAATAATTATAATAAAAAGAAATAAATTTAGGTAAATAAATCTAATATTTAATCATACTTAAAGGTTCTAGGACACTTGTTGAGAATTGAATATTTTATGCCAAAAAGAAGATGATGTATAATAATAAGAGTGAGTAAAAAAGTAGAGAATTTTCATAATATCTTGAAAAAATAGAATAATTCATGATTTTAGTGCACTGTATACACTTAAAAATAAACAATATAAAAGTAAGAACAATAGACTTGTTAATTTGGATAGAACCATAATATCTAGTCATGATACGTCAAAATACTTCTAAATGAAAGACATTAAAATAATATGAATCCTTAAAAATATTTTTTTATTAAGTATCAATTAAAATATTTCTCCATATGATATTTAGTTCATGAAGTAACCAAATCTAAATCACAATAATGTTTTTGGGACTCTATACAAGATTTGGAAGAACTGAAAAAGTGGTGTAAATTTTGACGATGAAGTTTGAAATGAAATATTTATTAGTGTTAAACCAAATTGAATTTTTTATTGATGTTATAAGAATAAAACTGAGATGATAGTTTATTTTTATGGTGTGTAAGTCCATGAAAATAAATATGATCAATGAATGTCAATCATGAATAATTCTGATACAAATGAAACCATTATTTAACCTACTATACAGAATGAATAATATGAAAATTTAAATTTTGGTGTTATTTATTCTACTTATTGTAGGGATAAGTCTAAAAATTTGGTTCACATAGTAGAAAATAGAAAATTGAGAATTAATTTTGATGTCAAAAACATCATTGGAGATCAGAATAAATAGCTACAAACAAGATGATAACATTTAAAAAATTTGGTTACGCTAGATAGTTTTGAAAGGATCATCCTCAGACCACTTATGAAACATTATAGCACAAGAAAAGGATTTAATATATGAATTAATAGCTAAATGAAATTAAAAATTGGAACATGGGAGATTATACGCATGACTAAATATAATAACATCATTAGGAAATTTGTTTTTATAAAATATTGAATGGAATAGGTATAGTTTTAAGAAATATGGAAAAGAATCATGGGATATTACCAAATTAAAAGAATATTAATTTATGAAGCATTTTCACATGTATCCAGACTTGATACTATAAATATCTTACATTATGTTATAGAAACAATGAGTTATAATGTCCATCAAATATATTTTAAATCTATATTCATGAATTTTTATGGGAATAAAGATGTTTTCAATAGGAAACATAGGGGTTTTAGGGTTTATTAAGATGGTATAAAGTTAAGTGAATTGAAAAATGAATTACATGGTGTAAAATAAGCTTTAATATATTAGATTTAATGTTGGTTAAGTATTTTAGAAGCACTAAATTCATAAAATTACAAGTGAACAGTGACTAGTATATGAATGGGAACAATATTACATCACTCATTATGATCATATGTGTTAATCATATTATCATTATAAGTAATGAATAAAAATTATGTATATATTTTTCCATACAAATAAATATAATATTTGTGATTTCCATAATTAGTGAGATGGATTTTTTCCTTAAAAATATAATTACAAAATAAAAAATAAATTTTTTTATCACTAAAAGAATAATTCCAAGGTTCTTTTAAAAATATTTAACACGTAAGAATCAATATTAAAATATACACCAATTCAAATGGGAAAATTTGATTACAGATGATGAACTAAAATCTGTCAATAAAATGTAATTGAGAAAATTGATTGGTATTCTCCTTAATTTTAGTGTTTCTAGGATAGATAATTTTTTTCCACACTTTGTGTTAGGTATCAATATAATCCAAATTAATAACAATTAATGTAATAAACATTTGTTCTAAATTATATCAACAATACCACAAATTAAACCATATCGTATATGATGAAATTATAACTATAATTACAAGAGTTTATAGATGCATACTAGTTTAGTCACATTGATATCCCTAAGTCAAAATCATAAGGCACATTATTCATTAGTGGAAAATGTGTATCATTTAATAGAATGGATAAATACTCTATTAAATTGAGTATCAATGAAATTGAGTATGCTTTTTCATAAATAATTGTTACACAATTGATTTGGTTAATGTATAAACATAAATATAATCATGTTATTGTTGATTATTGAATAGTTATTGGTTATGATAACCAAATATTAAGAATATATCCAATAATCTATTTAAACATTCAAGATAAAATAATATATTTATTAGAAATAATTTCCGTAAATAGAATGTGTATGAAGATATATTAAATTAAATATTTAATCCTTCTATAGAACCTCTTTTTTAATTCACTATAAATGTTCCCAATAGTGAATTATGAGAAATTGGCGTAGCAGATGGGTGTGAAACCCATTCCATGACATAAATATGTTTGGTTTCTGAGACTCGTACCCACTTTTAATAATTTTTTCATTTATTCAAAAGGGGAGATATAAATGGAAGGGGATATACAATATTGATCATGAATGTTTTAAACATGTATGTTGTGATGCGTGTGAGAAATTGCTCAAAATTATTTGCGAAATTTCCTAAATGTGAGCAATTTTGGTTGATATCACCTGCAGAATTGGTGTATGGAAAAAATTTATTTCTGTGTAAATATCCCTAATTTTCTACACTAAAATATCTCATGTATACTAGTAAGTTTTTAATTCATTTATAATTTGTTTTATAATATTCATACAACCCTTTAAAAAAAATTTGTCTTAATTTTAAAAAATAAGGTGAAATAAATATTTCAGTACATTAGGTTTTGGGAAAAATATCAAATTTCAATATTTATGGATGAGTTCATTCATGGGGAAATCATTGGATTTTATATAAATCAAAATTGTATTTGGGTACATAAAATAAATCTAATGTTTAGTATTTTCAGTTCCATTGATGATGATGAGGATATATTTGTTATCAATACTTGATGTTAGATTCAATCCATTAATAATTATTTCGATTGGTTGATAGATTTTTTAGATTAATTATCATTTTTAAGTTAGTTTTTAGGAGATTTTAGGAGGAAATAAATTAGTTTTAATTATTTTATTTAATGCAATGGAATATCTTTCAACGAAATTATATATTTTAAAAAGTGTTTGGATGTGTAATAATAATGTAGAGTTTTCAATTTAAATGTAATATTAACTTTAATAATTAATAATTGTAACTCATATCATATATAAGAGTGATGTAGTTATATATAACTATAACTAGGTATGTTTAGGGATTATATAAGATTAAATTGAGGAATACATGATATTAAAATGATAAATACATAAGATTAACTAATCTTATATAAGAATAATTCATTGGTTATATATGTGTAAATAATATCTTGTAAGGGTAAATGAAATATTTTGGAGTTCTCACATAATATTTTTACTAATATTTTCAATTTACCAAATAATAAAAATATTAAAAAAAGGTTAATGAGTTTATTTTCTAGTACGGATTTCAAATTAAATCGAAGGACGTGATGAGTTTGCTGAGAATTTGGTATAATATAAAATAATATCTTTAAAGTATTAACCATTTTTGAATATTTTCTATCAAATTATAATTTATTATTGAAAAAATATTTATGTATATTATCAAGGAGAAAATTAGGGAGACTTCACGATCAGTTTTACTAGGAATTACTTTTTAGTTATATTTCTATCTATAATTTTAAATAGAAAATTAAAAGAACATGAGGAGAAATTTTATTATGATATTGATATAGAATATTACTATTATTTATTATTCATGAATTAATTTGGGTTGGGTTTAAAAAAATGAAATATATAGAGTTATTCAAGTTTTGAGATTACAATAACAATACTAAATTGGAGACACGCCGAGGAAACAGCTTTATAGAAGAAGAATTTGATCATAATCATATATTCCATTAAAAAAGAATAATTTATTTACTTATTTTTCATCATGAAATTCTTTAATTATTCGTTCTTTATAACAATTTGGTGTTTTTTTAACTGGTGGGTTCAAGTACATTATAATGTTTAATTATAAAATCTTACAAATGGAATCATTTTGATAAGCAAACATTATTTGTGTATAAGGGATAACAACAACAAAAAAACAATAATATAGTGACCCATATTGGGGATGAACCTCATTAAAATATATTAAATTTACCTGTTATTTTCTACAAAAAATGAGATTTAGATAAATTTTCTAAACAAGTACGAGAGTGATAATTTTTTAAAATACAAATTATCAACCATAATTATCCCTCCCTCCCTCCTTCGTTTTGATCAAATGATTGACAAATCTAAATAATTCAGTGATTGTTTCTCCCAAACATAAAAGAAAATAATATTTAGTAGTGGTTTATGTAAAAACCTACTAAATATATGACATGGTTTGTTATAATAAATAATAAATTGGGGTTATAAATCACTATAAATTACATATATTATTAATTTTCAAAAACTAATTAGTTATTTTGAAAAATAAATTAAATCAACATTAATAATAATAATTATAATAACTAAATTATATAATAATATATTTGTCTATGTTTAGATATGAACATATATAAATACACATAGAAACATATTCATATATGTAATATAAGTGTCGTAGATTTATAAAAACATTTTAATTCCTTAAACTATATTTCCATTATTCATAATGTTTTTATTTTATTCCATTAAATGATTTTAACTTGCATAGGAAATTAATCATAGATGATATGAATAAAAATAACAATCCTTTATTAAATTATAATGGAACATTACAATAAGGGAAAGTGAAAAGATGTTTTACATTCTATGTATTATTAAATAACATGGATTATTACATAATTTAAAATTTAACAATTATAAACTGAAAAATAAGTAGAAAAGATTAATATATTTATAATAAGAAAATACCCTTAGTTATATTCACTCTTGAGAATCACTATTAGTAGAAATAAACCTGAAATAAAAAAAAACACATCATGAAAGGAGAAATCATATTGTAAACCCAAAAATAGAAAATATTGTAATGGGAAGTGTACTTTTAAAAGATATAATGAAATTAATTAATTTGATGTAATGGGGGTAATATAGCCATTATAACAAGGTCTAACATATTAGGTTTTTTGACTGGGTTAAATTCATCGCCCATTTTGAATTATCTGAGTTTGGTGGGTAAAACAACTCTTTTATCATTTAAAAAACATAATTCAGAGATTTTTCTTACCGTAATACCTTTTTTAAATGAATTTTAATGCTTAAAAAGTGTCTCAGGGTTTTCATTGGGTTATGGATGCATTAGAGGATGAAACCCCCAAATTTCCATGGTTTAAAGCCTTAAGAGCATGGATTGGTCAAACTGTGGGGCATCTATGGAGAAACTGTGCACCCTCTAAATGAAATGAGCATGATTTGGGAAAACATGCTGGATGGGGTGCACGGTTGTGCATGAACCTCTACAATTTTTAGTAGAGGTATCTGTATGGATTTTGCATGGTTTAGGAAAATAATGAAAAATATATACACAAGATCCACATAACCAGTGGATATTCATGGGATCAGCATGGTTTGGACAAACTGTGTGAGATAACACTGTGGAGCATGGAACTTGAGTTGTAGGAGTTTCATGGTTATTACAGAGTTTTCCAAACTGTGTAGCCCTTATAGAAGCACCGAAATAACCAAGCCCCATTTTATTCTTTCTTCCTTCTATTTTCCCCTCCCCCTCCCACATGTAGTAAAGGAGAACCCTCTATCTCCTCCTCCTCTAGATTTTGATTGAGATTATTCATTCAAACTCTATTCTTCGTGTTGTTGGGTGCGTTGGAACCATGTCAGTAAGATACAGAGTCCACTTTCTTCTATTTTCATTTTCTGACATCATATGGAATTCTAAATCTATGAGGGATGGTTTTCCCTATTTTCATGGTATTCATCTAAAATTATAATTTCTTCCGAAGTAGTTCGATTAAGAGGCTAAGATTAGACGAGTGGATATCTGCCAATACGAGGTGGGTGGTTCTCACCTTACTTTTTTATTTCAATGTTTTTTAGGTGCGACTTTGAGAATGGAATTTTGTTGACTAAGTGATTATTTATAATTTAAACTATTTTCATTAATTAAATAATTGGAACCATTTTATATTCATATGGTAATGCTCCTCAATTATATAAGTTTTTAACCCTATAGAGTGGCTTAAGTCTTTGGGATGATTAGGTTGGGGTGTTGGTTATTTAATAAATTGTTTTTTTATTTAAAGTGATTAAATGTGATGCTTATTGTGGTTCCATGGTAATGTAATTGTATTGGCCTAAGGATCGAGATAACATTGGATATATGATTTGAGGTGATGTGGTCATTATGATGGTATATATATATGTCTGAATTATGAGTGATGTTGATCACCGGAAGGGTGACGTAGTCATCAATTGAGGTGATGATTTCTTCAAGCTACGGGAGATTCTTGGATGATTTTGGATAGTGAGGAATGTTGGATGAGAGATGTGGTTGTATGGGGAATTATTTTGTGAAATGTTGTGCCTCAGGTTATTACTTGGTGATTTCTATGCACCCATGTTTTCCAATGCACCATTTGTAGTTGTGTACACACACAATGACTCAAATGATGAGGTGGTATCAAACACTCATGTGGTTAGAAGTCTCTTTTATGTATATTAGGTAAATTATTGGAGGTTAACATTGTAGAAAGTCATAGGAATGGTATGTATCCATTGGTTGATAGTGTTGAGACTGTTGGTTGGGGGATGAGGGTCTCCATACATGAGTCTGATGGGTCAGGACTTATTTGAGAGGATAGAAATTATTTTTCCTTGAGAAGTCAACTGTTGATCCAATGGTGATATTATTTAGGGGGAATGTATCATTGCACCTTTGGAAATCAGTCTTTGAGATTATGGGAGCCTCCAAGAAGGGGTTTGATGGACCAGGTTTGGATGGTTTGGGTGTGCCTTTGGGATTTTGGATACATGTGTGATGGAAAGAGGTGTCAGGTGACATTTATAGGTGGAACCCAAGGGTTCACCTGGATGATTAGACATCAAAGGATGCCTTGGGATTATCTCTATGGATCCTCTTACTACAGTTATACTGATGATGGAAAATGTTGGTAATTGATAGCATGTGGATTCTGATCATAAGGGAATCATGTTTAATAATATTATGTCGATGTGTTGTTTTATTTATTTATATTAGAATACACATGCTAAATCTCATATGTCAGATAGGAACATGTTGGAGATGGCCTTTAAATATTCTCTCTCACACCCAACATGGGACCTTCAGGACATGTGTAGACTTTATGAAATTCAATTTAGGTAATGGCTTGGGATCAGGAGGTGGATCATAGTAATTTCCTTGGAATGGGATGGAAGGCAAGGGACCATGGGTTATTTCCTCAGCTAGAGATTTTTTTTTTCTTTCTATACCAACATTCTAGTATATGTATCTATAAAGGTCATCCATTGGTTCCACTTCTTTGTATAGAAATGTTTGATTTGTTTTGATATTCCTATCTATATATGGTATGGTTTTATTGTTTATTTATTTCTCTATGGGGAGGTGCACCTAAGGAAATAAAACTAATACAGAATCACTTTTCAGGTGGTTAATCAGGTTGAGGTGATCCAAATGCTATCAAATCAATTCTTGACTAGGAATTAGTGGTAGTTTTCAGATCACAACAAATTATATCACATTTTTACGTTTCTTTCTACTAGTTTTACTATTTATGTTACGGTTGAATGAATATTAGGATGTTTTAGAAACTTGGTTTATAGCACCTCTTTGGGCACATGTAACCACATGCACTGGGGACAGACCAAGTTTCCTAGGGTGGGAATATTTATTTTGTTTTTCTCATTTTATAGAAGATTTTAATTCAACCATGATTGGTGAACTTAAATGTGACTTGTTATCTATTATTTCATGAGACCCATAACCCAGTATGGTAAGGGATATGATTTACCCCTGGACCAACATGGAAAGGGATGTTTTTATATATATTTTTGACAGGCACATTGGCTATTTTATATATATGTATGAATGTTAAATAATAAAAATTCATTTTGATATGTGATATATATATATATTTATTTATTTATATTCCCATATCATATAGTACCAGTTAGGGACAATGATAAAGGGTGTTGTTGATCATCGAGGAAGGCGATGAGGTTTTCGGTTTGAGGTGGCATGGTCATTAGGATAGGTATGGCCGGAGGCATATGTGATACCTGGCACTAATATGGGTCGGTAATGGGACAAGAGGTTGAATGTCATGTGACATGGTTGTGATGGGGAGGGGTAATGGTAGTGATATTGAGCAACGTATTACATATTTCATATTTTTGTTATGAATATATGTTATCTAGGTTGTCTGACCATGTACTGGTATTCAGTAGGATTCCACCTAAATGGGTTCTAATGGATCATATGGTGGGTACTTATGTGGTCGCACAAGGGAATGCATAGTTTGATACCCTAGAGGGTCAGTCAAAGCATGATGCCAAGGTTTAGGATTTGGTGAACTCTCTAGTGCAGGTAGGGAATTTTACAGCTCTAGAAAATTTTTGGTTGTGGCTTAATGAGAAGCATAGATATCATTAGGTACGTGTTATCCAGGGGATTGACTGGAGAGATCATGGGGCATAGCCTTCTATGGAATATCAAACTTTAGGGGTTCTAGTTGAAAAACCCTCCATAATTTTATAGTGAGGGTAGACCACAGGAAGTTGAGAATTGGATCAAGTTGATGTATATGATCTTCGGGCAGCTTCAGACTCCCCAATGGTGGAGGGTGAAGATGGTGATGATCATTCTCTGGGAGCAAATAAGTGCTTGTGGTAATGGCTGGTTTAGGCGGTCAATGGATGGATTTTGAGGCCATGTTATTTGATCATTTTTTCCCTAGAGACATTGAGGGTGGAGAGAGATTGAGTGTTTTTTAGCCTATATAAGGGTCACATTTTCTCCATGGACTATGCAGTGACACGCACTGAATTGTCTCATATCACTATGGGTAAGGTAGGTGGAAACACATTGAGGGTGATGTATTTCAAGGATGGTTTAATCTATGATATTTGGGTGTCGGTAAACATGTACATGTTATCCTCATTATAGGAGGTAACGAACTAAATGCTCATAGCTGAGGGAAACTTTACATATCAATCTTAATTGATCTGGGTGATGGATTCAAATTATTTCATGGGTGATGCTTCATATATAATGAAGTAAGGCCAATATGAGTTCTGATAGGGCAGTCAGTCCAAGGACTCAGGTTGACCACCTTAGAGTGTATTTTTAGTTGTTTGATTCTTGTGTGGGAATCTAGGTCATGTGTGGATGTAGTGTGATCAGGAACATAAGGAGTGTTGAGCTTGTGAAATGGTTTGGAATCCTAACAGGTTCTTCTTGAATCATTATCAAATGGACAATATTAAAGGATTGGGGCATACTCGGGGTTCTGAGATTAGAATAGGAGCAATACCAAGTGCTGGTACATGGGAGTATACTGCACGTGGAGGTGGTGGTACACATAGCGGGACCCAACAGTGGGGTCAATGGATGGTGGATGGTGTAGCACCACAGGGAGGCAAGGACTCATGAATTCAACCTCCAATCCAATTGCATGAAGTGGTTCCACCATATTTAGATCTAACTGAGAAACTAGTTATGGTTAGAGGTAATTCGTGGGCATAGCTTGGGTTTATTTATTTTTTACATGGCATGGACTCTATGTAGGCATGTTTGTTTGGGGTGCACGGGGGGAATGGGATGTATCAATGGACTAGGTGGATACATGTACTATGTTGGAATATGTCTTTATTAATTATTTATATACATGTGAGGGGTGTGGAATAGGGATTCATGTGTGAGAATTATTGTATGTGTGACTTGAGAGGTGCATTGGAATTGGGAAATCGATGTGATGAGTGGTTACTTGAGGTGTGTAGACATCTAGGAATTAGTGTGATGTGGAACTTATTTGTTTTTAGAGGCACCAAGATGGATCTAAGAATATTATGAGATATGGGACCTCATAGGTTTCATGTGAGACATGGACAAAAGGCATGAATCTATTGAGATGTGGGACAAGATGGGCTTCTGGCTTGACACAAGAGAACATAATGATGAGCATAAGTGATGCGGCGTTAAGAGAGGACCATGATTTTGGGGATATATGATGAACTGTCAGTTTTATTTGATATTTGGTTCCAGATGCAACTGGGGTAGGTAACTCTACAGGTTGGGATCTCTTTCAAAAGAACTCAACTCCAATATCCAAAAGTGGGTACCTAACATTATTATATGGTTATAATAGATAATGAATTTGGGTCTCAGAGGATCTAGTTGTTTAGAATCATTTGAAAACTAGATACAAGCATAATTGAAATGTTAATAATTTAAAGGAAAACAACATAGATACTCCACTGGAAACATCCATAAACTCCAAGATTATTCGTTCAAGTCATTCATAATATATATCATCCCATACTAGGGAAAAATAAAACATGTGAAAGGGGAGAGCTCAGATGCTCAGTAAAGGAAAATAATATAGCAGAAACTATCAAAAATAAATATAAACAAAATATCATGATGAATAAATAAAAACATGTTCCATTAAAGCATAATATTGAGCATCATATGGCAAGAATCAAAACTGATTAAATAATGACATAAATTATCACATGGGAAAAAATTAACCATGAATATTATAATAGTCGATTAATCACATGAATATCAATTTCTATTATCATAATGAGGGAATAATTATTTTCATCCATCATAAACATACATTAAAGGGTTTATCCAAGACACCATATATAAATTGGTATAAAATGTTGTATATTTTGCCTCATTAGGCCTGATGATTCAACAAGGGGCTATAAAAGGCCCCTCATGTCACATACTACATTAAAAGAATTCCTTATATGAAATGGGTGAATCATAATCAACATATAAATTAATATTGAAACTAGAATATGAATTTTTAATGACTTTACCAAGACAATGAACAAAATCATAAACCATTCATAGTAATATGGTGAATGGTATAAAGATATCACATCCAAAGTCAAACTGATAAACAAACATTTATTAAAATAAGGTAGATGAAATAATTAAATTTAAATAAAAATTAATCATAAGATTCAAAATATGGTATTGAAAAATATTTAAATACTATAATTTAATCATTGTGGAATTATTGAGAAAAATACCCTCACTTTACAAGGAAGAGTTCTTTTGGAAAAATCATTTGTATTTATTTTAAAATCATATTATAAATATTTATATCCTAAAAAATGGAATGAAATTAAATTTTAGTAATATTAAAATTATATTCATACTGAATTTTAAAAAATGAATTGAAAACATGTAAAAATAGTGTTTAATAAACTTAAAAAATGAGACACTTTAATGCGGTTTGAAGGAAAATATAAATGAGTATTTGAAGATGAAAAAAGGAATAATTGTTTTTATAAAACCATAAATGAACTAGGTTTGTTTTTAAGGATAAAAATATTGATTTTAGAAAAATAATATTGGTGGATTAAAACATATTATGATGTTTTCATTAAATAGGTATGAAATTGGGTTGTTCCCATTAATTGGGCTAGCTTATAGTGAGGTATTTAAAAGGAAAGATTATAAAACATGTATTTCCTATGAAAGAAATGAGTATTGAAAAATGAAATTTTTTTTGTAACATAAAAATATAATGTTGAATAGGTATATAAAAATAATGAATAATTACATTGGTGTAAAGAGATATAATGCGTAGCCCAAATGAAAAATGGATGTTTGGGGGGAATCCCTCACCACTTTCCAAACAGTCGAGCGGAGTGCCCCAACATATTAATGATCATAAAATGAAATATTTAATACCATTATGATAAATATTTATCATGATGTGATATTTAATTTGGTATTATATATACACCACACACAATAAATAGTGGTGAATAATTCAAATCTCAGAGAAATGAATGTGAGATGATAAAACCCTTACATTATGTCCAAAAGCATTATTCACTAGTACATAACATCAGGGATAATGAAATTAGATTAATACATAATTTAATTAAGAACCTATTGAACATTTATTTCATTTTTATAATTATATTAAGTTTTTAATGTCCTTTTTAATTAGTTATAAGATTCAATTTCATCGTTCGGAAGTGTTTGATTCATTGGTTTTCATGATTGGATCATTTGAATACTTGTATGAAAGGTCATGTGAAATTGGAATAGTAATCTAGAAATGAAATTATTTATTTTTAATGAAGTTAAATAAGATTTAATTTTATTATATATCATTTTTTTCTAGATAAGAGTATGATTTATTAGATAAAACATTAATAATAATAGTATGGATTATTTGGCATTTTTTTATCATCATACAGTAGTTTTGTTTTTCAAATTAATATTATGAATATATACCAGCATTAAAAACCCTATATAAGTTTTAATATACATATTATAATCTGGTTAAACCATAAAAATGGTTTTACTACTATCCTTGAAGGAGGTATTATAAAATTATAGAACCATTGTCCATGAAGTTGGTGAATCGACTCCTCATGGACAACGTTTTAATTTTTTGAACAAACCGGGGAAGAGAAAAGAATTGATGGTTGATATACATTATCATAAAAAATTATATTATATATAAGATACTAAATTTATCTTGAATTCATTTATATATGTGGAATGTAAAAGATAATAATAGAAAATAAATTAAAAGAAATTTAAAATAACAAAATGAAATTTTACCTTTGGAATCCCCCTCTTTGAGAACCTCCTTAAGAAATATTTAAATGGTATTTTGGGTGAGAAAAGAAATAAAATAACATGGGGAAGTGATTTGGGATATTTATTGGGTATTAATTGAACAAGATTCATGGATTCAGATGTGTGAGGATCAGCAGTGGTGAGGGTTAGTATTTTTAGAGGAGGAGAAAAGTGTGTTTTGAATATTTTATTCAGTTGTTTATTAATTTGGATAAATACTATGAATAGTTTGATAAGTATCACTAAATATATTGAAATATTTAAGGTTAGTTCTAGATTATGGTGATTACATCATAAATTACTCATGGAATATTGTATTTAACTTATAATGCATATATATTATAAAGTAGTGTATTTTACGTTTCATAAAAAAAATAATGTATTTTAGAAAATTCCCAAAAATTAACCCTAACGATTTTAAAATTTTTATAATTAAAATATGAAATATATTTTATGAAAACAATTTTCTAATTATTTAAAATTTACTTTTTAAACAAATGCATCATTTACTCATAATGTTCTGATTTTAATATCATACCTGTTTTATGACACTTTAAAAAATTAATTACGATATCATAAAATTATATTATAATTATAATAAGACAAAATATTAATTTATGATTCTATTTCATGAAAATAATTTTTTTAAAATTATTTTTTTATTTGAAAAATTATGAATAAACATTTCTGTTTCATAAAAATACTAACACTTAATGTATCCTTTTTGAAGCATTTATCTAATTTTTTCAAGATATAAATAAATCATATTTTTATTTATAATAATCATAAAATTTATTTATAACTTCATATGTTAGTTTAATATTAAAATTTTAAATATACTATTAATATAAATATAATTTAAATTTTATAAAAATTGGGATTTTTCACTATTCATTAGAAGAAAAATATTTTCAGAAAAAATAAAACAAAATCATTGGAAGATAATTTTAAAATTATGATTTCAAAAATAAAGTTTATTTGGTTAAATTTAATTTATTAAATTGTTGAAATTTATTTTTAAAATAAGTGAACCATCAAAAGGTGGTAAAACTACCTTTATAAAAATATAGCCTTTTAATACGTAAAATTGGATTCATTCTTATATTATTTCAATAAAATGATTTTGATGAAATTAAAAACATTTTATCACATTTATAATATAGAAATTTCATAATTGTTTTAATACAATTCATTCCTTACAATTTAATTAATAGGTTAGAACATTCATTTTAGAATAATGAAATTTAATTGTATATCATCGTTCATTTAAGCTTGGTGTTGTGTGAAACCAATGCTATCGAAGAAGTTAAAATTAAAAAGACAAATACCATAAAATCTTTTGGTTTTACATTCTACAATCCTTTAATAAATTGTGTCCTTGCGATTTGAAATTGTACTTTGAAAAGAAAATTTTGATACTTCAAATTTATTTAATGGGAAAACCACATAATAAATAAGGTTAATAAAATATCATGTAAATAAGAGGGAAAGGGAAATGTGACTGTCACCAAAAAACTGGGATTTTAAGTATGAATCCGTTGGTAGAAAGTGAAAAAATTGACATGGAATTGAAATATAACTATCAAGTTATGATGGTGAGTGATATAGAATATATTAATTTAGAATGTTAACCATCATGAGATGTAAATATTGTGATCGGTTAAAAAACCATTGATTTCATAGAAGGAAAAGTAAATGGATAACATTTTTGTTCAAAAATATTTTTCCTAAGGATGAGGGATTATTTTAAAATTTATACAGTAACTTGAAAAAATAACCATACTTGTTTACTTTCAATGTCATAAGAATAATCTCATTTTTTTGGTTATACTTTGACCCATTTTCACTTCATACCATATGCCTATGAATGAATGTTTAAGATGAATGTTTTATGCCGGAATAACTTTTAACGAATCATATGGTCCTTAATTTATTCCTTCAACCATTTATTTTTTAATAAAACCAATAAGGTTACTATATTTTTTCAATGAACAATAATTCCCAATGTATAAATTGGTCCAGTATACAATTATTTAATCTTAATTCTCATCAAAAACAAGTATTTACTCAATACATGATAAAAAATTTATAATGAAGTTCACTCAATTTCCCAAATCTACATAAAATAAGATTCTCCTAATAATATAGCTCTTAATCCCACATTCCAAATAAATGAATTCATTGACACTTTAAAACCTTAATGACAAAATTCATTCTTCCAAATCCAAAAATAATAAGTGTTTCTATACAATACTTATATACCTTATGAATCTTATAAACAAATAATTGCTGATAAAATACTCAAATAAAGTAATTCATAAATCAAAACACTGTCATATTACTCATTCATCTTCATCTGTGGATAATGCATAAGATTAAAAATGTTCTCATTGTTTCTTCGGAGATATATTCAGATGACGCTTGTCAAATTCATTTACAAAGTGACCCATATCATTACAGTTAAGGCATTAAATATCGTAAATTTATTTCCTTCTCTTGGAATTACGGTCCTGGTGTCCTTTTTCTCCACACATGAAGAAAACTCAATTTCCTATTGATCATATATAAAGGTGTTTCCTTCCCCAATTATTAGAGATAGGAAAATACTACTTTCCCTTAATCCCATTATCCATCATTTTCTTTTTCCCCATCTTCTTATCTTTGTTCCTTTTAAAATCATAAAACTTGGAAAAATACGTCTTTGTCTTGATATCACATTATACAATAGCCTTATATGATAATAATTTTTGGGAGACATGTTCCCTTTGAATGATTGGCATATGACTATAAAATATATTCTAATTATTATATTATATCATGTGTATTGGGGAGGTTGAAAGTTCTTCTATGATGTTCCATTTCTAAAAAATGACAGAACCTAAATTAGAATATAAATAATAATGCTTAATTTATAACTAGAATAACACTTAACATAAATTTCAAACTGATAAATACATAATCTCACAATAATAAACATGGTTTCTTTGGGGGAATATTTACTTTTAAATCCATTATAATATATTTTAAATTAAACATGAATTATCCTAATAATATCCCCCATGAGTGTCAAACCAAGTGCACTGTAAGGCATGTTGTCATGTACCTGGTTTCACAGAGACTGGACTGATGCACTTTTTTGGAGAGGTTACCCCTAATTGCATCTATGCTAGAACCACTTCAAAATTAGTATCTAGATAGGGATGTATTGATAGGAAGACCCACATAATATCTACCTTACCAAAATTATAGGATGCTATTATATGATTATACTCTATCTATATCATAGGGTTATGTTTATTAATATATGTTTTCTAAATCTAGTTTCCAAGGCTTCTACTAAACTTCGTATGATACCAACTATAATGACCATTAACCCAAGATCCTAGAGTTAGTGCCTTGCATTTTTATATTGAAATAATGGACCAGTAAGATGAATCCCAAAGGACCAAGTAGTTTAGTATCTTCAGAAAGTAGGATGCAAACCTAATTTTAACATTATAACTTGGAAGGAAAAAATACATAGAAACTCTATGAGAAACATCAACAAACTCCTAGATTATCCCTATACTTCATTCCTAGTATGCTTCATCACATTCTGGGGAAAAATAAAATATAATAAATGGGTGATCTCAAAATCTCAATAATGGTACAAAATACAATGGAAGCTATCATATATAAACAAAAACAATAATTCATGGTAAACAACTAGAAACTTATTCTGTTAAAAGAAACTCTTGATCATAATATGGTAGGAATAAGATCTGATTAAATAATTCCATAAATAATCAAATGATTAAGAAACAATACCATGTATATTATACTAGTTGAATAATCACATGTACTATCAATTACTAGTATCATGATGAGGGAATGAAAAATTACAGACATCATAAACATAACTTTATGATTTTATCCAATACACCGTACATAAATTGGTAAAAATCTCGGTCGAGTTTTCTTATTGGGAGCTACTGATGCATCGAGGGGATATAGTGGGCCTCTCTCATCACATAATATGTATAATTAATTACTCATATGAAATGGGTGAAATATAATCAACCCATTCATTAAAATTGAAACTAGAATAATAATTTTTGACAACTTTCCCCATAAAAATAAACATAATCATAAACCATTCTAATTAATATATTGAATTGTTTCAAAATAGCATGTCCATATTCAAACTGATATTAAACCATTTAATAAAATATGGTATATTATATCACAAAATATCAATCACAAAAAATATAAGAGTCACCATAGGGTGTTGAAATAGCTGAAAAAAACTCTAATAAAATCATTGATGAATTCTTGAGATAAATTTCACTTTTACTTTTCGAAGAAGAGTTATTTTGGAAAAATAATTTGTCTCTATCATAATATAAGATTGTAAAAATTTGTACCCCAATAAATAAAAGGTAATTATATTATATTTTAGGGATCATAATAGAATATTCATACTGAAATTTACAACATAATGGAAAACATGAAAAAAAGAGTGTTTAATAATCTTTAGAAATGAGCCACTTATGTTTGGTTTGAGGGAAAATATATATGAGTCTTTAAAAAATATGAAGGAATAATTGTTTTCATAAAACCATAAATGAACTAATATTGTTTTTAATGATAAAAATAGTGATTTAATAAAAATATTTTATACTTAAAATGTATTATTAATTGTACATTAAAATGGGTATAAAATTTGGAAATTACCTCTAATCGAGCTTCCATATTGGGAGGATGTGAAAAGGAAACCTAATAATACATGTATTTTCCAGTAAATAAAGAATAATTGAGAAGGTTAAATTTATTTAAATCATTAAAAACATAATTTATAATAATTAAATAAAAATAATGAAGAATTACATTATGTTAATGAGAGATAAAGAAGAAACTGAATGGGAAATGGATGTCCGTGGAGAATCCCTTACCACAATGTGAAGAGTCGAATCGTTTACCCATAAAATAAAGTATCATAAAATGACAGATTTAATATCATGAATATAAATTTTTTCACGATATTACTAATAAATGGGCATTATTCAGACACAACACACAAGAAATAGTGGTAAATATGTCATATCTCAAAGAAATAAAAGTGAGATGATAAAACTATTATATTTTGTCTGAAAATGTTCTGTACTTGTACTTAGAATCCTGGATAAGGAAATTATATTCATTCATAATTTAATTAAGAATGTATTATAATTTTTTTTATTTATTATAATTTTATAAAGTGGATATATAGCCTTTTTATGAATTATAAGTTTCAATTTCATCGTTCAGAAGAGTTCGTTTCCTTGGTTTTCACAATTGGTTAACTAGTATACATGTACGAAAGATCATGTAAAATTGGAATAGTTATATTGAATTTAAATTATTTATTATTAATGAAATTAAATAATATTTAATGATATTATATATCTTTTTTCTAGATATGATGATTACTTGTGAAATAAAAGATTAATTATAACTATGGGGATTATTTGTATTTTTTCTGATCATCACACACTAGTTTTGTTTTATTAATTAATATTATGTACATATAATGGTTCTTGAACACTAAATAAGTATTAATATAAATATTATAATTTCTTTACAATAAAAATTGCTTTATTCCCATCCTTTAATTTGGTATTAAAAAACAAAAGAATCATCATCTATGAAGATGGTGTATCGACACCCACAAAAGTTGTTTTCATTTTTAGAACAAAAAGGGGAAGTGAGAAATTTGATGGTGGATAGCCAAGATTCATAATAAAATTATAATATATATTAGATACTGGATTTATCATTCATGTTTTGATATATTAGTTTGCGAAATCACATGAAAAGAATATAAATTGGATTAAAATTGAAAGAACAAAAGGGGATTTTACCTCTTGAATCTCTCTCCATGAAAACCTTCTTAATAAACCTTGAAATGGTCTTTTGGGTGATAAAACAAATACCATAATATGGGTGATATTTTTATGAGAGTAACTGGGTATAAATGTTACTACATTCATGGCTTTGGAGGTCTGAGAAGAAGGGGTGGTGAGCGGTGGTATTTATAGTGGATGAGAGGAGTGTTTTTTTCCAAGTTTAAACATTTGTTTATTATTTTGGATAAAGAATATGAATATTTTTAGGATTATCACTAAATATATCAAGATAATAATGTTTAGTTTGATATTATGTTGATTAGATTAGAAATGGAAAAACTAATAGTGTATTTAACTTATAATGAATATATACCACAAATTATTGTATTTTACTATTCATCAAAAAATCAAGTATTTTAGAAAAATACCAATAATTCACCCTAAACATTTTTTGATGTGTAAAATTATAAAATAGACACTATTTTGTAAAAATTATTTTTCAATTATTATAAATTAAATTTTTAAATAAAATCAACAACTACTTGAAAAATGCCAATTTTAATACTATAACTGTTTTTATTACACTTTGAAAAATAAATTAATATATCACAAAATGTTATTATAATCATAAGAAAACAAAATATTAATTTATGAATCAATTTCATTGAAACCAATATTTTTAAATAATTAATTTAATTATAAAATCCTATTTATGTTTCGCAAAAGTACCAACCCTTAATTTATCTTTTCTAAAGAATTTATCTACTTTTTCCAAGATATAAATATATCTTATTTTTATTTATATGAATAATAAAAATTATTTATAATTTAATATGTTATTTTACTATCAAAATCATAAATAAACTATTAATATAAATAAAATAACACTTTTATAAAAATTGGGATTTTTCACTATTCACTGTAAAATAATTATCTTCAGAAAAATACCAAAATGATACCGTAATCTAATTTTGGAATTCCTCCGTTAAAAATGAAGTTTATTTTTTTCAATAAAATTTTTAAATTTATAACGATTTAGTTTTAAAACAAGTGTGTCGTAAAAAGGATGTAAAAGTTCCTCTAGATAAATGTGGCCTTTTAATGTGTGGAATTGGATTCATTTTTATCTTATGCCTATAAAATCATTTATTTAAATGTAAAAATATTTGATTAAATATATAACAGGTAAATTTAATAATTTTTTGACAATATTCATTCCTTCCAATTTAACTGGTATGCAATAACGGACATTTTAAAATAATTATATTTAATTTCATATCAGTGTTCATTTAAGATTTGGTTTGTGTGAAAATTAGGTCGTTATAGAAATTAAATTTAAGAAGATACATTCAATAAAAAATTTGGGTGTTACACCCATGATGTAGTTGATGTGTTCCCTTTTAGATTGATGTAGTCCAGATTAATTTTACTAATATGGGTATGTTTGGAACCAACATTGGGTTTTTTATAGATCATAGGGGAAATGTTATGGTTTGGATATTGTAACATCCTGGGGTTTTTAAAAGTTTTAATTACTCAGCTTTTTTGAATTTTCTAGCTTTGGTATATAAACCAACTCTTTTCTCCTTAAAGAATCTTAATTCCCAAAGTTTCCATAACACAAGACCTTCTTTTTAGATGATTTTCAATTCTTGGAATGTGTCATGAGGAAATGGTTGGATTTCTGATGTGTTAGAGGCGAAGAACCAAAATAGTATTAGGTGTATAGACTATGGTGCATGGTTTGGAACAACTCTGTGTCCTTCATGGAGAAATTGGTCACCCTCTAAATTCACTGAGCATAGTTTTGGAAACCATATAGGTTAGGGAACACAGTCATGTGTGATCCTCTGTAGTTTTTAGCAGATGGATCTGCACTTCTTGCATGTGGTTTGGGAAAATTGTGCACAATCCAGAATATCAATCCACTTAATAAGTTTCTTTGCATGGGCTCAGTATGGTTTGGCCAAACGGTATGAGCGAACTGTGCATGGCTTAGCTCTTAAGCTGTAAGAGCCACACAGTTATCACATAGTTTTCCAAACCATGCAAGCTTACCATGTGGCCCATTAAAAGTGTTAAAATACCAAAATAAACCTACACTATTTTATTACTTCTTCCTCTAATTTTTTTTCCCACTCCCATGATGAGAATAGGAGAACCGTCATCTCCCCTCCCCTATCTTTGAGCTAGATTCTTTGTTCAGACTCCATTCCTCAAGATGTCGAGTGTGTTGGAACTGCATATGTAAGATCATAAGTCCTCTTTCTTCTATTTTCCTTTATAATCATCATATAGAATTCTAAATCTATGCTATCCAATTTACACTATTTTCAGTTTTCTCATCATAAATATCATTTTATTTCATATAAGAATGATTTAGAGGATAATATCAAATGAGTGCACATCTACCAACATGAGGTAGGTGGTGCTCATCTTACATTCTGATTTTATAGTTTTTTGGGGGGTGAGTTATTGATTGAACGATTTTACTGATTGAGTGATACTCTTTAATTTATGTAGTTACCTTTAATTAATTGATTTAACCCATAGAAGATACCTAGGGAATTCTTATCAATTATATAAATGGTTTAATCCTAGAGAGTGGATTCAGGTATTGGGATGATTTGGCGGGGGTGTTGGTTATTTATAAAAAAAAATTATTTTATTTAAAATAATTAAATCTAATGAATATCATTGTTCTATGGGAACTGTACGGGCTTGTCCCAAGGATCAAGATACTGTAGACTATCTAATTTGAGGTGATGTGATGGTCAGGCTGGGTGTGGCCCGATATATATATATATATATATATAATGAGTGATTTTGATCACTAGTTGACTGACACGAACATGTATTGAGGTCATGATGTTATTGGGATATGTTAAATGCTCATGTGATAGTGGATAGTGTTGATCATTGGATGAGCGCTATGGTCGCAAGGAAACAAGGAGCCATAATAGTGTGTTTTAGGTTCTTAGTTGGTGATATAGACTCACTTGTGTTGGTAAACATGTTGTTTTCAGTTGTTTTTACACATAAGGACAAATATGGTAATGAGGTATTGGCCAATCCTATGGGTAGATGCCACTATTATATGTATCTTAGGGAAATGGTTAGAGGTTCTTGTCATAGAATTCCATAGGGATAGTGAGGAGCCATCGATTTATAGTGTTGAGACTGTTGGTTTGTTGTTGAGTATTTTCGTACTTGTGGTAGATGGTTTATAACCTATTTGGGAGGAAGGAAACCTCTATTCATCAGTACGTCTGCATTTATGATGAGGATGAGATTATTTTGAGGGAAGGTTGTCATTGTTCCTTTTGATGTTAGGCTTAGAGCTATTGGTATCTTTCGAACAGGGGTCTAAGGGACCAGGTTCTTATTTTTTTGGAATTATTTTTGGATATTGGTTACTTTATTGATGGAATGATGTGTTGGGTGACATTTAAATGTGAAACCCGAGGGTTCACCAGGCTTCTTTTTAAATAGAATATTTCTTGATTTTATTAGTAAGTATCCTCCAACTACAGTTATACTAGCGATGGTTGAAGCATGTAATTACTTCCTTATGGATTCTAAGAACAAGGGATGAAACTTAAATAATATTATGTATATGTGATGTTTTATTTATTTATTTTAGTATAAACCATCTAAATCACAGATAGAAGATAAGAACACAATGATAGTGGCCTACTAAGATTCTTTATCACATCCTACATGGGCCCTTCATGATGCTTATAGACTTTATGTCTTTACCATTAGTTAATGGTTTGGGCTTAGGAGTTGGATCACAGTACTTGAGTTAGCATGGGATGGAATGCAAGTGGTAATGGGTTCTAGTGTCAGCTAGAGTTTCTCTTTTCTTTTTGTATCAGCATTCTATTATATGTATGTAATGAAGTTGGAAATTTGAGATAGTTTTCATATTGATATGTATGACCCATTTTTATATGAATGATTATCTAAAAATGGTATGTTCAGATTTTTTATTCATTCTCCTGCTGTTGTGGTTAATGTTTTTCACTATTTCTTTGTATGGATTGAGCTTCTTCCATGGGTGAGTTATTGGTCCAGTGTCTTATGGACTTTATTTTATGTAGGTTTATATTTATATAGACTATAATTATATTATAACCAAAGGGCAGAGTCTCCCCTTTATCACCCATTTACACCCTCATTGTTAGTCAGTTGCCTTTTGCATAGGGGTATGTGTGCTTAAGGCCAGGGGGACTCGACCCGAAGCAATGTTCGAGTGGCTAATGGTGTTAGGGTTCTATAAATGGAATATAGTCATTGGTTATATCTCCAGTAAACATGTTTCTAGTTTATAATTACTGGTATATATTTAATATATAATATATATTATTATGTAAAATATATATATCCTCATTATAAATAATTTACATGAAATAAAATAAAATATGTTGTAATGGAATTAAAGAATATAAATTTAATTCTAAATAAATTTTTATTATCTAATATGCATTTTTATTGAACATAATAATTTTCATCAAAGATTTAAATAAAATTGATTAAAAAATAAGAATGATTATTATGGTAAATAAATAACATCCATGAAATAACTATTAAACTATAATGAATACTAATTTCATTACCAAACCCTAAAAAAATTATTTATTTAAAAACATTATTTTTTATATATTTTGTTTCTCTATTTAAATGATATATTTCTCAGATTTGGAATGTTAAAATAAATTTTTTGTTTATTAAAATGAAAATTTTAATAATCACTCTTAAATTGACTATAAATTGGTTAGAAATCAATATAAAATTATTTAACGGTAACAAAAGATATTTTTTAACAAATTGAATTTTTATGTGCAATGAATTTTTATCATAGTAAATTAAATTATAAGATAATATAAAATGATTCTTTTGAATTTTATTGATAATATTATAAGTTTGTATTTATATAATTTTTAATAAATTAAATGGAATAAAAATAAATTTCTTTTACACTTGAAAAAATTCCCCCAAACAACTTATAAGTTTTTTTTCATATTAAAATTAATTTTTATCACATTTAGAAATTAAATTTAAGATATTTAGAATCTAGATCTTCAAAATAATTAATGATTTTAAATTTATTTTTGGACACAAAAATAGTTACCTTTTTAAATTCCATGGAAAATTGAAATCGTAAATGTGTTATTTTCATAGAATAGTTTTTATATGCCTTATATATTTTTATCTAAATAAATTAAATTGGTCTATTTTAAATGATGAATTTAATGTAATTTTTAGATATATAAAAAATATATTAACATTTACTTAATTTATTAATTGATATTGAATAATAATATGAACACTTAAATGTCTAAAAAGTCATTTTTCTCATGACCCCCACATCACTAGCCAGAGTACCTATCATTGGCTGGTAGTGAAAACTAAGATGCCCTATAAGCCTATCTCCAATAGACTATGGGATTTCAAATAAAATAATGGTTTTATAATTTATACAATTATAAGTCATTTCCCTATTTATATATGTTTAAGGACAATAAATAAGATCACATCCTTTTATATATGCCAAATCATAAATAAAAAACAATCCCAATATTGGAATGAAATGTAGTATAAGTGGAAACAGCTAGAAATACCAAAAAAAATCCTAGAAAATGATCTAGAAACTCCCACGGCTCCTAAATAGCTCTACAAGCTAGTAGCATCATGCTCGACCACCAATCATCTCCATTTTTATCTGAAAATATTTCATATATATATGAGGAGGTCATATAGGTATACATATCTAGATCCTCTTTGAAACCCCTCATTTAAATTTGATTGAAGCATACAGATGCCTGGTAAAAAAATAGAAAAAACCAACATATTACCTAATTAAGGTAAAAATAAATCTCATCCTCACTACGGTACACCCAAAATGTAACGCATAAAAGTAAGTAATTCTATATATAAATAATATATATAATAATGGTAGCATATATCTACTTCCCCACTAGATTTTTCCTCTCACACTCCAATTCCAAATATATGATTCTATAATTCCTTCCGTAAGTCATCATGCACATCATACAACCATAACACATCCATAACTCATCATGCACCTTGTTCAGAAACATCTTTTTACAATTATTAATCCTTGATGCCACTACATCCTGTGTATCATGAATTATACCTTAAGATATCTGAGCTCATATAACTAGACCTCTTGTAACCATAGTTACTACTGAAAGAATACAAGAATATGTTTTAAACTTATGTCATTACAGGCTCTAGATACATGTATGGTAAAACTGAAAACCATCACATCATGTGTGGACACATACACAATACATTAATCCATTACAACCCAAATTCACCTATATATCTTTCTATATCCAATGGAAGAGTGGGTAAGAGGGAGAATTCATCTATCTCTTCCCTCACCAACCTAGATGTTAGATAAAACACCTAAAAACTAAAACCATTGACTATTTACATCCCACCCAATTTGAATGGTAGAGCATATTAAATGAAAAACATATAGTGTATGAATATCACATAAAAAACTTTTAGAAAATACCAAGATATAGATTCAACTATAACTAAGGTCCCATATAGAATCTGACTACCACAACTATGATATAGAAAACTATATCATATAAAATCATAAAATAATAAATATCTAATAATTATTTACCATTAAGGTTTAGTAACTAGTAATTATTATTTTTTCATTAATCCCATTACAAATTCATGATTAATTATTTCATTTTATCAAAATAAAAAAAGATTTTATAATTTATATTACTATTTATCGATTTCCCTTCCTTACTACTTGGTTTTTTACAATATCCATCCCATGGATTGCATATTGATTTAATTTATTATTCTATATTTTAGGTATTATATTCATCATTACTAAAAAATACTTAGAAAAAGTGCTTCTACTAACCACTACCTTACATAGTCACACACAAAATAATTGTTGCAATACCAACCTACAACACAATTTCCATCTATAGTTAACCCCTCACACTAAGACAATATGGTCTTCTTGTGGAAGAACTCCTCCTTCTAAAATGAAAACTAAATCCACACTCCTTCTTAATCATATTTCTTATAAGACCACTGATAAAACCAAACACAAAATAATGGAATAAAAGAAATAGATATCTTACATAAAATACATCCTAAAATTTTATTATCCTCTAGAATTTAAAACAAATACTAAAAAAGAAAAGGGAACATAATAAACACCCCACAAAATACCACCCAATGATATCTTTGCATAAGAATGTATCCAACAGCAAATAGGAACAAAGTACAAAAAAATGGTACACCATCCATCTTCACATAAATCAACAATGTCATGCGCATCATCTTAATAAAATAAAATATAATACAAGTTCGGATGTTGAGAATTAATTTCCAAATTCATGCTCCAAGGTACAATCCTTTAACCTGTTGTTTCTCTATATGAACAAACCCGGGGAATATCATGCCTATAGAACACCTTCTTCTACTAGAACTACATCCCAATCATTTGTTCCTCAAAGGCCATATCACACTCAACATATTTATCACCCCATTAGATGACATGGGAATATATATAAAGATACAGAAGAAGTTGTAACACATGAAATATGAAATGAATTTAGATCATATATAGGGGAAGTGATAATTGATATATAACAACTCAAACATGTGCCAATGAATTTAAAGTTCAAACAAATTCTAGATAAATGTTAATCCTAAGACTGAAACTTCAATGTAAATGATGAACATATATCTTAAATGAAACATAGTATAAAACATAAAACTCTAGATATGCCCTCCTATAATCTATAAAATAATTATAATGATCATGTTTGACATTCATTTTCTCATGGATCACCTCCACCTTCTCTATCCGGATCTGAACCAATTTTAGTCCAAGAATAAAGGATTCTCATACTTCATTCAAAAACAGTAGAGATCATAAATATAGACATACATTTCATAGAATAGGTTCATATCAACGGTAGATTAATTGTAGTTTTTAATATAAAAATAAAAAAGGTAAAGTGTTGCATCCACAAACATTAAAAAATATATAACGCATATGCACAATATGTCTTCTAGAGTCTGGATATTCCACCATTCCTAAAAATCTATATGTGGATATAAAATAGTTTTTTTGAGTATCTATAATTTAAATTCTTGATTCACCCATCTACACACTCTTAACATGAAATGGGGATAACAATGATATATGATCATCTTCAGAACCCCATGAAACATAACCACCTATTACAAATAACTCTTTGATAAAATAACTACCAAGATTGCCCCTTAATCACCATAAAGTGAGTTAACATTATCTAGAAACCCAAAATAACCCATATAGAATCACATCCAATCTAGATTTTATGAAAACTATTGACATTTCCCATTTATATGACCTACAAATTCTATTGGGGAACATCATCTGGCTGAAGAGAACAACTAGGAACACTATGGTAAAACTTTACGAACTGGAAGACAATACTTTTAGGTACAAACATTGTATTTGATTACATCATCTAACACTACAAACAATGAACTCACAATGAATAATACATCTTTCCCACCTTAGAATTCATAAAGAAGAGTGAAATATGGAACTCACAATCAACCACTTCCCACATTGAATAAGGAAGGAATATCCTATATAGAAAAAATACTCAATGATGATCATCCTAAAGAATACCTCACGGTTATAACCACAAAAAAATATATCCTAACAACACACATCAAAATACCAAACCTATACCCATGCAACTGTTGCACCAAAGAAGAATTCGTCCACATCTGATAAAGACACCCTCTGTTATCAACTAATACAATACTAAGTTGTAATAATAAAAGATCTTATATCACTCTCTATGAATCTCTAGAATCTATAACATAATAATAGTGAGACTTAACACTCAACACATATTCCTAAAAATTTCATTTCCTCAGTGTATAAGAAATAAAAAATGCATAATAATATAATAATTCCATACAATATCACTATCATATACTAAAATAAAGCTGTGGGAAAATAAAATTCAATCTCTTGTGATTTGAAAAGACCACAAAGTTCCCACACATAAGGTAATGTGGTTATAACTTCAGGGAAAACACCACTTCAACAAAAATAAGATCATCAGAAGAAAATTTAAATTACATTGTTTAAAAATTATGAGACCTATAAGATATAAATACTTTCTATTTCACCAAGAAACTTCCCAATCCAATATTCAAAGCCTTATAATACACCTTTAACACAACTCATTCCAATGGAAATCGAAGGACTGGAACACTGACCAACTTATCCTTAAAGTACTCAAAATAAACCCAACACAATTTATTCCACATGGAGACCACATCCTCTGTTATTGAAGAATTTATAAGAGTCATAATTTTACATAATTTAAGTATAAATAACATATTATATCCATTAATACTATGAAAACTTTTCATCTCTTCAACATATTTGGGGATACTAAAGAAACAACCTCCTGAAGCATCAGAATATATATGAATATTCCACAATGAAACATGACATGACCCAAGAAATGGACCTATTAATCCCCAAACATTCAATTGTATAGATTTAAAAATAACTAATGACAAAGAAATTATCCAAAAATATCTCATAGATATTATGTATTCTACTCCTTAGATATTGAATGTTGTTTGATTTCATTAATAAACACCATCATGAACAAGTCTAGAAACTCATGGAACATAAAATTTATCAATACTATAAATATGGATTAACACTTCATAAAACCAAATGGATTTAAAATTAACACACAATTTCCAAAATTATATTCAATATAATTATTTTCAATATCTTCATACTTCAATCACATTTGATGATACCCTAGACACAAATTGATCTTCATTAACTAGCTTGGTCCCTTCTACTAGTTGAATAGATCATCAATATGTAATAAAGGATAGTGGTTCTTCACTATCAAAAAATTAAATCAATGATAATAAATACACAAATTAAAATTTCAATTTTCTTCTTGTAAAATATAACAGGAGAACCATAAGACAAGGAAAATAAACCAACACTGTAGAATATCATTATTCTAAATTTTTGTATCCCATAACATAGAAGTTTCAAACTTTTATAGGGACATCATTATTAATATGTCACCCATCTCCAAATCTATTCTAAACATGATCTCATTTTTTGGGGTTAGGGCATAAGAGTTTTAGAAAAGATATCAGGTTACTCAATAAAAACATATAAAACACCATTGGTTGATCCTATATTGAGATCAGTATCATCCCATAAATCATATAAGATATGGATTTGATACTCCTCAAACCCATATAAGGGTCTCTATCACAAAAAAAATTCATCCTTCTCTCTATTTAAATCATAAAATATAACACCCCTCATGATGAAACCAACATTAACCTTAACTAAATTCAACTAATCCAAGTCATGGATGATATTGTATTGATATATCCATAAACATAGTAAATCTCTTTAAGAGATACATTACCCCAATATAAACTCAATATATCTAAAAAACATATAACATATCTTAACCACAAACTACATTAGTCAAAACCAAGGGAATCAGAAGCCTCTCTACCTTAATTCCCATATCTGGGACTAGGTAATGTTAAATTAAGAAACATGTAAATCCTAAATCAAAAAAGGTATACACCCAAGTAGAATATAAAAATATATCACCTTGCTTGATGTCTAGCTTGCTTGGAATTGGAAACTCAATGTCATGAATTTAACCATGAACTTCTATATATCCAATATTTCCCTAATTATAAACACCTTCATAGCATCTCTCTAGTCTCAATGGATTAGGGGTATCATGCGGATATCCTCTATCAACCCTATACCCTCTCTGGGGGGTCAAAAGCTTGAGAACCCATCTTCCACAACTAACTCAATGGTAAATACTATAACAACTAATCAGGTAGAGGTTATTCCAACAAAAACTGACTATAAAAAATTTTAAACACATGAGTTTGTGAATAATATAACCTCCACATGAAAAAAATATTCTAGATCCACTAATGTGGGAAAGATAATTTTCAAATACAATGTAAAGGGATGAAGAAAGAAAGAACTTAAACTATGTTTTCTCTAAATAATTCTATCCATGATACTACAAACTTCTTACCATAGATCTACATTGAGGGTATTCCTCGAGACTCCCATCCCATAAAGACCCATTCCTAGCCAGTACCCTCTTAATGAATTATGACATTTCAAGTACCTAAAGATATTTCAGAAACATGAACTGGGATACCTAGAGTAGGATCTCTAAAAAATACCCCTTGAAATGACTCACTCTATCCTCTCATATAGTATATAGTCAGATACATAATAGAGAGGGAAATTATACTATATAATAATGTCTCAAACACTATAATTTTCCATGAAATGGGTAAGGATATCCTAACAATTAGACACCACTATAGTCTAGGAAAAAAACACTTCTTAAAAAGATCCTAAAAATTTTCTCAAATAATATCCAACTTGTCATGATCCCTGAGGAAAAAGTCGTGGCACTATTGAAATTCCCCACATGGCATCATAAGATACAATAGAACCCAATTCTCCCTCAGTGAATAGTTCCAACTAAAATCAATCTCCAAATCCACTATCCAAGACATTGTCTCTTAAACTAAAATATAAACATCATAATTCTATAGGCTCTTTTGTTAAAAATATCAAAGCATCATCCACCAAAATTCATCATATTTGACCTCAACTCTATGTTTATCTAGTGAAAAATATTACAGAATATCTCTAAAATGTAGGTAAAAGGTATGTTTACCTATAGCTAGAATTTAAATTGTACTACCACTAAGAACTCATTAACCATGAATATAGAATATTAAATGTAAATTAAAAAACATTCTACCAAATTACCATTTTGTACCTAATTAAAACACATGAGTAGATAATTTTGATGCAACACCCTTACCAAGGTCTCTTCATTATATTAACTATCACTTCTTATAGAACATTTAGAATGCTTAAGGTACTTACATCAAATCAAGGTGGGTAATATCATGGTCAATCTCCATTTCATACAACATGTTCTAAGTCCAACTAATTTTATTTCTCTTTCGACCCATGATGTCATCACTAAGGACTTTCTTAAAACTCTCTCCAATCTCTAAACCATCATCATTGATACCAATCTTTAATGACCCCCCCTCCAACTATTACCCCTCATTGGCTAGCAATGAAGATGGGGATGACCATCGAAGCCCACCTTTAATAGACCATGGGTCGGAGATTATCATTAGTGGTATAAAATGTATTTATATGGGATGAATTACCCCCTTTATCAAAATATTAGAAAAATAGATAAGATTAGATCCTCAAATAAAATACATGGAAAAAATAAAGAATACAAATACATGAATTTAATTTCATAAAATGGAAACAATTAGTAATATCAAAAAAAATCCTTGGTAGTGAACAAAGAACTATAGATTCTTCTAAATAACTCAATGAGTTTGTAACAACCGACTCAACCAACAATCATATCCAATGAACCTGAAAAATAGATTATATTTATAGGATGAGAATACATGCATACTCAATAGGATCCTCCTAAAACCTCATATGTAAATAAATAATAATAATATTAAATACTAGTAAACAAATAGAAGAATCCAAACAATTACCTGAATTAGGTACAACTATATCTCATCCAAACCGTGGATCACACTCCATGTAATTCATTGAAGTAAAAATTAATATATAAATATCATATTCATAATAATGGAACTTCACAGCCACTTCCCAAATAGTTTTTCACTCTCATGCCGTAAATCCTATCATCATGGACAACAATACCTTCTATAACTCATCATGGACCTCATGTAACTAACCCACATTCATAACACATCCTACGCGTCATGCACATATATCTCAGCTATATCTTGTAGACAGTAAAATTATAGAATCCACTATTACCCATGTATCGTACATTATACCTCAAGTTATCACATCTAATACAAGTAAACCTATTGGAACGTTAGTTACCCCTATCCAGATACATGTATATGATATAATCTAAAGCCACTATAGTTCATGCATAAATTTATTTTAAAACTAAAATCTATCATAGCTCATAAAAAAACATACCTTATACCTTAATCTATTTTAACCCAGATACACCTAAAAATAATGCTATTTCTAAATTTAGAGTTGGGAAGAGTGAGAATCAATCCATTCATTCTCACACCATCATGGATATTTGGGAAAACAACTGGAACTTAAAAACATTATTTTTTTGGTTTCCCACCCAACTCGGGTGAAGGAGCATATGAAATCCAAAAATATAATCAATAGTATATCAAATAACCATCTAAGAGAAATTAATTATCCTTAGACTCTAATGTTTCCAATTTATTATATGAAACATGGATACCATAACTTTGGTATAGTAAACTAGATCTCATGCAGGGAAACATGAATTAAGACCTAATCATTGTTAAATTTTTTCATTTAGTAATTACTTTTTTTAATTATTCATTAATCCTATAAAAATTATGGTTTAATAAATTTATTTCGTCACAATCCTACATGTTTTCAAAATTTATATCATAATTTCTATATTTTCCTTCCATAAACTTGAAACATTTATACCATCCATCCCATGGTTTCCATTATAACATCATTTCCCATTTCAGAATCTTGGTATCCTAGAACTCAATTTGAACTACCAATAGAACTGTTTCACTTTCAGTGAATAGAGAAATATAAACAATCAATTACAGGTCACAAAAAATAAACATCATGAAAACATCCATCAAATAAGAAACACATTAGAGAGGTCCCCCTCTCAACCAAAACCAAGATACCAATCGATAATTATTACATAGCCATATGGGAAATAGGAAATCCCCCTCTCTGAACATGTTCCATATATCCTTATAGAATCCTTTCCAAATACCCTAACCATAACAAGTTCACAAAAAAACACAACAAAGTCTTTACCATCCTACAACATAAATTTATGGAAACCGAATTTATTTTCTACACACAAACTCATTGGGAAAAAAGTTTTTACAAAAGAAAAGAGTATAATAATAGAAACTAATATAATAATATCCCAAACCAATTCAATTTTTGCAGAAAATCTTACCAATTTCCACCATGAATTAGCAAGTTAATTATGAGAAACCACCAATGATAAAAATATTTTATAACAGTAGTTAAAATAGCTATAATTATCCAATATAACAATTTTCTTCACATTTAGTATCTCAATGCATGAATGATAATCTCAATTCTTATTCCTCATACATTATTCACCTTACATTGCCAACTTTATGTTGCTTATCAAATTAAAATCATGTTAATTATTTAAATAAAAAAATAATTACAAAAATTGAAAGAATGATAACTGGAAAATATCATTAGGAATCCATTATTGAGAATAAATTCTATATGATCACAACACCCATTTATTACATCCAATTCTCTTGATCTATGTTTATTATGTTCATTAAGGTCAATTTTCATTGATTACCCAATAAATCTAAATCATGTTACTAAAAAAAAAAAAAGAATATGTAATGAATTCACAACCTCAATGGAAGATTCAATGGTCTCTGTTCACAAACAATGCACATAAGAGATGATCTCGAGGCCAGAGTCAAATTAAGGGAACATCAATATCATGGAAAATAACCATAAGCATTAGACACTCACCAAAACATTTCCAAAAAAATTATACCATTTCTATATCCTTTCCTGTATGATTATAGAGAATATAGAAAGACTAAAAGAGGAAGAAACTCACCATAGATGTATAATTCTTAATAATATCAAGCCAATGATTAAGGGTTGTCAAATGGGGATTAGGATTCTCCAACAATGCAGATCATATCATTAGTATTTTGACAGAAAACTAAATTTTATAAAAGAAATTAATAGGACTCTTATATTTACACGTATATTTAAAATACATTTTCACAGTATGAGATTCCATCATCACACTATTATTATGCTAGGAAATACTCAGTCGAGGTGTGGCAATCATCACCGCGATTTTACCCATCAATCTCCACTAAGGATATAAAATTTGTGATAGAAACAACCTTAATATATCCAATTTAAAAACAAAACTCTCAAACCCAATGAGGTTTAAGAATGATCATTCTATAACACCTTCTACATGATACAACAATTCAAAAAATAGAAAGACTAGAATTCAACCACTAGGTATTCACCCATTGACCCATAATCATGTGACACAAAGCTTTTTGGATAGAATTATTGATGCAAAACCCAAAAATTATTCACACAATGACCAAATAATATGCTCCATGACCAAAAAACCCTAATAAAAATTAATTCTAGAGAGAACTACCTCACACCGCGACACATAAGCGTCATATCATAGTGAAAAACTGTAACCCTACTTGCATGAATAGAAAATCCCTTGCAAAAAACCAATATATTCACACCCAGACCTACCTCATCCATATGGAATTATATATCAAGGCACACTTCTAATCACTCATCCTTCCTCAAACACCATTCATCATCATAAAACATAAATGAAGGGATTGGGAGCAACCATACCCATATAGCAGTTAACTCTGAAAAAATTATCATCCAAGATAATTTAAATCAAAACCATGAATAAAATAAAGGGGGAAATAATAACCTCCATTTGATATAATTCTCAATGAACATGATATATAGGAACACAACCAACACCTTGTAGGAACAAGGTTTATAAACATGCAATATCATCCAATTCCTTATAAATTGAAAATTCCATACACATCAACTCAAAATAAATTGAACAACAAACAATTAGAGATATCATGTGTGAATTTGTGACTCATGCTCCAAAATACATACCTTTAAGCCATCGATTCACAATTGGACACTAACCAAAGGAATAGAATTCCCATGAAAAACCTTCATCTGGGGTTTCTAGATCCCAATAGGACTTTTCATAAAGGTAACATCATTTTCAACATCAACAAAAAAATAGTAAATGATGTGGGAATCACCATAAAGATATAAATTAAAATGTGACATATAAAATAAATCATGAATTTGGACCATCGGTAAACGAACTGATAACTTATACCCAATATCTCCAACCTACTCCAAAACATCAAAAGGTCTAAGAAATTGCGGGTAAAACTTACCCACATGGTAGATTCCACACTAATCATAATGATGATATAACTTCAAGAACATAGGATCTCAAATTTCAAACTCCATATGTCTCCTCCTATAAACATAATAGGACTTATGATAATACTACATATCCTCCATTTTTCTTGCGGTCGATTATGATTCAAGGTGGGTTGAGGCCAAACCCACTAGGAAGGATGATGGTCATACTGTTAGTGAGTTCCTAAAGACCCACATCTTCCAAAGATTTGGCACACCACGTGCCTTGATCAGTGACTTATGAACCCATTTTTCTAATAGAACCATGGATGCTCTTTTGAAAAATAATGGGGTTGTACATAAAACTTCAACTGCATATCACCCTCAAACAAATAGCATGGCTGAACTCTCTAATAGAGAAGTGAAAAGGGTACTTGAGAGAATTGTTAAGCCCACCAGAAAATACTGGCCTGAGAGACTTGGTGAAGCCCTTTGGGCTTATTGAACTGCCTATAAAACACCCATTGGGATGTCTCCTTTTAGGATAGTTTTTGGTAAAGCGTGTCACTTACCAGTTGAAATCCAACATAAGTCTTTTTGGGCTATGAAAACCTTTAATTTTGATTGTGAAAAATCTGGTGAAGAAAGACTATTGCAATTGGCTGAACTGGAGGTGGTTCGACTTGATTCTTATGAGAATTCTAATCTCTACAAAGAAAAATCCAAGGAACTCCATGATAAACACATCCTAATAAAGGTACTTCATTAAGGTGAAAAGGTAATTCTCTTCAATTCTCGATTTCGGCTTCACCCAGGTAAGCTTAATTCTCGTTTGGAAGGTCCTTTTGTTATTACTAAATTTTACCCATTTGGTGCAGTGCAAGTCCAAGACCCCTCTTCCAAAAGGAAATTCACAGTTAATGGACATCGGTTAAAGCATCACTATGAGAGGATGCACAATCCTAGATCAACATTGACTTCCACTGGATCCCTAACTTCTCTAGCTGACCTACCACTAGATGGAGAAGGCAACCCTATAAATCCAAACCAGGGGTACCTCTTTCCCTTTAATTCTATCTACCTCTTCCTCTATCTACCTCTTCCTTCTTATTCCTCTCTCATTCATTTTTTTTTACTATTTTCTTTATCAAAACCTTTATTTTCCACTTTCTCATTTGTGTGGGTGTATCTATACAAAAATAAAAACCAAAAAAACTAAAAAAACCAAAAAAAAACAATCACATAATAAAATACAAAAAAAAATATAAGTCATTCTTACTCACCATCGAGTTTTGAAATTTTGTACAACCATTTTGGGGAGTTAACAGACATGTTTCCATCTCAAAAATTTTGTATTTTCATTATGACTTTGGATAAATAATTTTGTGTCAAAACCAACCCATTTTGAATGCTCAATTTTAGATTTGGAAAATTATTTTCCCCATCCATGAGAACAAACATCTTCTTTCATGCCAAGGCCACCTATGGCCATCTTTTCAAAATGTGTGTTTTCACCCCCATTTTTGAGTCTTGATTTTTTAGACCTTCGAGCTAAATTTTCTACCTTAGTGTGTATTAATATGATAGAGGCATTTTCTGAACCACATGAGAATCACAATAACCAAATAGCCTCCCATTTCCCTTACATTAATCCCCCTTTTGAAAGCCCCTTCAAGCCTTTGAAAACCTTTTCTTTTATAGCCATATTACAAGCCCAATACCTTATCCCACCCAATATCAACATGGATTTTCATTGCATAAGTTTTTGAAATTTTAGTGTGGGGGGGAATGGATTTCATTTTTGGGTATCATTTCCTTACTTTCCGGTGTGTTATCATATGCTTGAGGGCAAGCATCCATTTTAGTGTGGGGGGGAGGTTGTCATTCAATGGGATTTGGGAATGTATTTTACAAATGATATTGAAAAGTGTTCAAAAAAATTCAAAAAAAAATCAAAAAAAGAAAAAAAAGAAAAAAATGGGTTGTGTCTTGGGTAGGTCAAAAATCACTCTTCCTAAACCTTTGATCTTGTTATAACTATTAAAATTAGTGTTGTGAGTAGATCAAACATGGGTTGCGATATGAGTGTGAGATCTGTTTCAAGGTCAACTTTTGAAAAAACAAAGGAAAAAAAGAAAAGAAAAAAAAAGAACACTTGCATTATATTCTTATTGGGAGAAGTTTTTTGTTTTGAAAAAATTCAATCTATTAATTACCTTCATATTTTCTTCCTCTATTGTGTCATTCTTCACTCAATCATTCCCTTGTAAATATGTGTTTTCATTTCCTTCCATTTTTATTTCAAAAAATTTGCATTTCTTTTTCTGTGTTGGTATTTTAACCCTCTTCTTCCCTCTCTTGGACATTATATTCTTATTGTCCCATTTCCATAGAAAAACCCCTTTAAAATACCTCTTGATTCTTGTTCACTTTGGATAGGGATTGGAAGCTGAGATCTCTTTTCAAACTCTAAGATTTTCACTTTTGGTTGGTGAAAGAGTGAACCTCCACAAATGAATTTTATCATCTTGAGAGGTGTGAGTTTTGAGTGTCCACATTTTCCATTTCTAAATTTGAGAATAAAAAAATTAATTAGTTTTGGAACATTTTCTCTGTAATAACTTGTGGTGGAATTCAAAATGGATGAGTGAAATAGTCTAAACCTCCCCTAATTGGAGAAAACAAAATTTTAAAATCTGTTGGTGAGTAAAAATGATTTTGTCATGTTTTTATATTTGTTGCACATGAGGACATGCAAAAAACTAACTATGGGGGATTTGATGTTATTAATATTTCCATGAATTATTATATTCCCTCTTTACTTATTTTATATGAAATGTGCATAATTTGTGTGAAATATTAATGTTATAACATTAAGTATAATTTTTGAGCATTTTTAGAATTATTCCAATTGAGTCAGTTTAATGTTTTACTAATAACTATCACTATATTTATCCAAATTGTTTGGTTCTTGTTTTTTAGGATTTACCTTTCAATATAAAACATTTCATTAGAAGGTACCATGAGCCAATTCTTCCATTTGAAGGGGCATATGGTCCTCACAAACAAGACCGAAGAATCTGTGAACAAACTGGACCAGCCTTGAATATTGATTTACTGGGCACAATCAAGAAGTCCAAAAACATTAAATCTCCCCCATAATTCTGGGGACAGTACATGTCATCTTTGATAAAAATTTAAAGTCCCAAATCCAAGTACAAGGGGCCCAAATGAAGCTTTTAAGTCCAGCCCACCATTCTGGCCGAGAAATACAATCAGTATATTATTCATGACATCTCTCATGATGTAAGAATAAAATCGAGCTTTTCTTTTTCAGTGTGAATTAGAAGATATAGACGTCCGACTTTTTTGAATAAGGTATTCAGATTTGAAGGCATCTTCCTATTCCAAAATCCATTCACATTTTGTCAATCGAAAAAGCATGGATAGAAATGGACAGTTTTACTTTGTTTAATAAAACCGCCATAACTTTGGATCCACTTGTCCAAATGCCTCCAAATTTTGAAAGTAGTCGTGAAACTATATTATCCACAACTTTGAAGAAGTATATATTCAGATATTCGGCTTTTGGAATATCCAAATTGGCGATGCATGTGGAGGGACATATTGGGAATGAAAACAGTCCACTCCTTGGGCTATAAATACTCTCCCCTTCTCTCCTTGAGAGGGGTTGGAATTTCAGAAGAGAGGAGATTATATTGGCACGACCAATGTCTTGAAAAAGGCTTGGGAGGACCTTCCATACTCAACTTTTCACTTGAGAGACCTTTCCTTCTCTCTTTTTTTTCGCTTACTTTCGTGTTCTTCATTTTTGTAATCTTGTAAGTCTCTTTGTTTGTAATTCAGTTTTAATGAAAGTTTCTTCTTTAATTTCTCTCATTCTCATCAACCTTCTGTAGATTAATATTAATGTTCTTAAAATAGTTCATATATAGTTTAATCCCCTTCCCTTATTTTGCATCCTCATTCAATCGAATGTTTTTTTTAATTATCATCATTGTTCGTGTGTGTGTGTCGGCGTACCACTCTTTTCTTATCCCTTTATTTTTCTTCTCTTATTAATTTATAATCATAATAATTATAACAAGATTATTAAACACCCAAATGGATGAGTAAATCTCTCATTGGGGTGAGTTATAATTCAAGAAGGTTAAGTGATTGAGAGTTTTTCTCGATGAGTATTCATTAAATTAATATTGTGTATGTTAAACATAAAATTTCATGGATTAATGATATGTTTTGTTTAATGAGTGGTTTCCATGGATTATTGGAACCATAAATACACTACCAAAAATAATTTTTTATTGAGATTAGAACCCTATGATTAAGTTAAGTCTTGGATTAAAGCCTTAACACCTAGAAATTCCAATCAACATCAATTTATGACATGGGTGTTAATTTAATGCAATACAAAGTAAGCCTCAAGGATATCACATTCATAACTCCCCAATAATGAACTCACCCCAATATTTATCAATTTTTTAAATCAATTATAGTCAATAAATTATTTCAATTAAGCTCTGCAAACAAACCCCCCTAATCAAAATACAATCAACTAATGTGTATAGAAACCAGCATGACCGAGAAATGAACGGATGTCTCGAACAGAGTTGGGTTCAGGAAGTGATTGGATCACTTTAATTTTGGTAGAATCTACTTCAATACCATCTTTTGAAACTTCATTCCCTAGAACAATCCCATTTTCAACCATGAAGTGACATTTTTCAAAATTTAACATTAGGTTACACTTGACACACTTTTGAAGGACTAGAGAGAGTGAATGCAAACAAGATTCAAATGACTCACCATAATTGGTGAAGTCATCCAAGAATACATCCATGCAGTGTTCAATGAATTCTAAAAAGATACTCATCTTACACCTCTGGAATGTTGCAGGTGAATTGAAATGTCCAAAAGGCATTATTCTATGTGCATATGTTCTAAAGGGGAATGTGAAAGTAGTCTTTTCTTGGCCCTGAGGTGAGATTTGGATTTGAAAATAGCCAGTGTATCCATCAAGAAAGGAATAGTGTGACTTTTCGGCCAATCTTTCTAGAATTTGATCAAGGAATGGAAGAGGGTAGTGATCTTTTCGGGTTTCAACATTCAGTTTCCTATAGTCGATGCACACACGCCATTTTTTCTTCACTCGAGTTGTGACTACCTCTCCATGTTCATTTGTGACAACAGTTATCCCACCCTTCTTAGGTACAACTTGAATTGGACTAACCCATTCACTATCAGAAATTGGGTAAATAATACCATCTTGAAAAAGCTTGGTGACCTCTTCCCTAACTACCTCAAGGATGAGTGGATTGAGTCTTCTTTGTGGTTGTCTAATTGGTTTGGATGACTCTTCAAGATGGATGTGATGCATGCAAAGGGAAGGTTTGATTCCTGGTATGTCATCTAGGGTCCATCCAAAGGCCTTTTGGTTTTCCTCTAACACTTGAACAAGTTTGGACTCCTCAATTTCAGTAAGTGTGGAAGAGATAATGACAGGATATGAGTGATCATGGAAGAGGAAGGCATATTTCAGGAGTGCAGGAAGAGGTTTCAGATCAGTCTCATCTTTCACTTTTGGGCTCGAAAACTCAGGAATGGAAGAAGGGAATTCAGTTTCTCCAGGTTAATTTTCCTTAATATTGTCCTAGGTGGAGCAGTAGAGATCAGAATTGATGTAGAATTCAAGAGAGTTTTCAAGTTCCTCTAGATTGATGGAGTCTATGAGTGAGAGGTCCACATCAACATCACCATTTATGACTTAGTTAATCATAGAGAAGATTTCACAACATCCTTTGTCATTAGAACACGAAGAAAACAGTGGATTGGGGTTCGATTGACTCTTAGAAGTGTCCTCAGAAGTATGAATTGAGAATGTAGAGTGGTCCTCAGATGGGTATCACGTGGCTTGGAAAATCTCAAACTTGACCTATTGGTCACCGAATTCCATGGATAATATGCCCGAATGGACATAAATCTTGGTTCTCGCAGTCATGAGGAATGGTCTTCCTATAATTAGGGGAGATCAAGAAGATTCCGTCTCAACTTCCATGTCAAGGACATAGAAATCAGCAGGGAAGATAAGATCATTTACTCAGACAAGGACATCCTCAATTATTCCCTCAGGATTGGATGTGCTTCGATTGTTTAACTGAATGACACCACCCGTTGGGTGAAAGGGACCTAGACCAAGGTTGGAGAATATGTATTTGGGCATGACATTAATTGAGGCTCCTAGGTCTATTAGTGCATCATCAAAGTTTGAACTTCCAATTTGGCATGGAACCGTAAAGGTACCTGGATCTTTGCACTTAATGGGTATGGACTGCTGGGTGTAAACATTTTCAAAGGTCCTAAGTTGCCTCTTGTGGGTACACAACTCCTTTAGAAACTTTTCATACTTAGGAATTTGTTTTATGGCATCTAAGAGGGAAATGTTAACTTCGACACGTCTTAACATGTCAAGCATTTCAGGATCAGGTTCAAAGGACTTTCTTGTTTTAGAAACAGCTTGAGGAAAAGGAATTGGGTTCCTAAGTGGAATGGAAGGAGGTGATGGAATGGATTCAAATTCCTTTTCAATTTTCTTTTTCTTTTCATTTTCTAGGTCAACATTCAAAGGAGGTTTTGAGGATTTATCTTGAGGCATAGCAAGTTTCATTCATGATCTAAGTGCAATTTCACTTACATTACCCTTGGGGTTGGGTAATGGTTGATCTGGGAGTTGGGAAGAATTTGATTGTTGTTGCTGGCTCAGGTGGGATGCAAGTTGACCTATTTGAGTTTCAATGTTTTTAAGGCTAGAATGGGTGAAGGAGAAAATATCTTCCACTTCACTTTCCCATGGTTTCTTGGAAGAAGAGGCTTGTCCCTGGTTGGGATTGCCTTGATTTTGGTTCTTGGGAAATTGATTTTATTTGTTTTGGAATTGGGAAGGCTCACTAGGATAATGGAATCTAGGATGTGGATTGTTCCTTTGAGGTTGAGGAACAAAAGGATAAGGTTGATGGAAGTTACCACCACCTTGACCATATTGATATTGGTTTGGGTTTTGAGGAGGGAATTGAGGGGGGTGAGATATGGGATTACCATAACTGAGGCCTTGGTTATAGGAAGACGAGAAGGGCTCGGAGTGAGGTTGGTTAAAGTTTCTAACAAACTGACCTGATAGTTTAGTATTGGTGTTCCGCTGAGCATATGCTGCATTGAGCTCCATTGGTCCAGATGATATCAGGTAGATCATCCTGAAGTTGTGGACATGTGTCAGTTGGATGAGATGGAGAGTTGCAGATTCCACAGTTTTTGACAGGTCCAAGAAACATTGATTGCAGAGAAGACGAGGTTGGGTATTTGGTAGCCATAGCTAGTTGTCGAACAAGACCTGTAAGTTCACTCACCCACTCGATCATTTTTTCGGCTCAATTGATTGATTATCTTGGGCTTGTTTGACTTGAGCATGTGCTTGAGTATGGAATTGTTGTGTGTTTGCAGCCATGTTACTTATGAGATCTCTTACAGCTGTGGGAGTTTTATCAACAAGAGCACCACCACTTATGGCATCTATGAGAGTTCTCTCCATATCCAATAACCCCTCATAGAAGTATTGGATCAAGAGTTTTTTTAGGAATTTGGTGGTGTGGGAATGTTGCAACAATCTTTTTGAACCTCTCCCAGTACTCATGGAGTGATACACTTGGGAATTGATGGATACTACTTATTTCCTTTCGGATAGAAGCAGTATGAGAAGCAGGAAAGAATTTCTCTAAAAATAGTCGCTTCATGTCATTCCATGTAGTTATGGAACCGGGATTCAGCTAGTAGAGCCATGACTTAGCAGTGTTAGTTAGGGAAAAAGGGAATGCTTGGAGTTTGATTTGTTCTTCTGAAACCCATTAAGGCTTCAAGGTAGAGCACACTACTAGGAACTCTTTAAGGTGAAGATGTGGATCCTCACCGGCTAGCCTGTGAAGATGAGGGAGAAGATGAATCAAACCCGATTTGAGTTCGAAGTTAGATTCTATGTTTGGATGTTGAATACCAATAGGTTGGTAATTCATATCAGGGGCAGCGATTTCTTTTAGGGTTTGTTCCCTAGGATTGGCCATATCTAATTCAATTGGTTGGGAAATGACTGGTTCTTGAATTATTTGATTATCTCTTATGTTCCTCCTAAGTTGGCGAAGTTTTCTCTTAATTTTAGGGTCAAACAAATCTGACGGATTGTTTGGGAGGCTATGGGGAATTCAGAGAGATTTTCGAAGAAAGAGGAAGACGGGTTTTTCTTTCTGTTTTTTTTACAATTTTTTTAAAATTTTGTTTTTTTTGGTTTTTTTACAATAACTAGAAACTAATGACTACATAAAGAACCATCCCCGGCAACGGCTCCATTTGAAATGCATGGCCGATTGTCGCCTATCGACCGGTCAATGTTCCGGTGCTCTGCTAATGTGTATAGCAGCACTCGGGTCGAATCCTCGGCGATGATACTTTATAATAGTCATTTGTTTTTAGTTGATTGTATTTTGATTAGGGGGGTTTGTATGCATAGCTTAATTGAAATGATTGATTGACTATAATTTATTTAACAAATTTATAAAGATTAGGGTGAGTTCATTATTGGGGAGTTAAGCATGGGATATCCTTGAGCCTTACTTTTTATTGCATTAAATTAACACCCATGTCATAAGTTGACATTGATTGGAATTACTAGGTGTTGAGGCTTTAATCCAATCCTTAAAACTACTTAGGTTTCTAATCTCAATCAGAACTTATTTATGGTAGTGTATTTATGGTTCCAATAATCTATGTAAACCACTCATTAAACAAAACATATCATTAATCCATGACATATTAAGTTTAACATACACAATATTAATTTAAAGAATACTCATCGAGAAAAACTCTCAATCACTTAACATTCATGAATTATAACTCACCCTAATGAGCTATTTAATCATCCATTTGGGTGTTTAATAATCTAGTTATAATTATTATGATTATAAATTAATAAGATAAGAAAAAGAATGGGATAAGAAAAGAGTGGTACGTCGACACACACACATGAACAATGATGATAATTAAAAACAAACTTTTGATTGAATGAGGAATCAAAAGAAGGGAAGGGGATTCAAGTATATATGAACTATTTTAAGAAAATTAATATTAATCTATAGAAGTTGGATGGTAATAAGAGAAATTAAATAAGAAACTTGCATTAAAACTAAATTTCAAACAGAGAGACTTACAATATTACAAAAACGAAGAACACGAAAGTAAGTGAAAACAAAAAGAGAAGGAAAGGTCTCTAAAGTTAAAACTTGAGTATACAAGGTCCTCCCAAGCCTTTGGCAAGGCATTGGTTGTGCCAATATAATCTCCTCTCTTCTGAGATGCCAACCCCTCTCAAGGAGAGAAGGGGAGAGTATTTATAGCCCAAGGAGTGGACTGTTTGCATTCCCAATATGTCCCTCCAATTTCATCTCCAATTTGTCTATTAAGACAGCCTAATCTCTGAATATCTCCTTCTTGAAAGTTGTAGATAATAATGTTGGACGACTACTTTCAAAATTTGGAGGAATTTGGACAAGTGGATCCAAAGTTATAGCGGTTTTATTAAACAAAGGTAAACTGTCAATTTCTATCCATGTTTTTTCGATGGCCAAAATGTGAATGGATTTTGGAATAGAAAGACGCCTTCAAATCCAAATGACTTCTTCAACAAAGTTGGCCAAATATATCTCCTCTTGCACACTTAAATATCTCAGATCTACTTGATTCTTACATCATGGGATATTTCATGAATACTATACTGATTATATTTCTCGTCCAGAATGGTGGGCTTGACTTAAAAGCTTCATTTGGGCCCCTTGTACTTGGATTTGGGCCTTGAAATTTTTATCCAAGATGACATGTAGTGTCTCAGGAATTATGGTGGAGATTTAATGTTTTTGGATTTCTGGATTGATCCCAGTAAATCAATCTTTATGGCTGGTCCAGTTTATTCACAGATTCTTTGGTCTTGTTTGTGAGGACCATATGACCCTTCAAATGGCAGAATTGGCACATTATACCTTATAATGAAATGTTTTATATTGAAAGGAGAATCCTACACAACATTAAACACACAATTGGGATCTGTATAGTGATAGTTATTATTAAAACATTAAACTGAATCAATTGGACTACTTCTAAAAATGCTCAAAAATTATACTTAATATTAAAACATTAATATTTCACACAAATTATGCACATTTCATATAAAATAAGTAAAGAGGGAATATAATAAGTCATGAAAATATTAATAACATCACTCTACCATGAACCTCCAATATCAAGAATTCACACTTGAACATGTCTTCTATATTTGGGATAGTACGCTCTGTCTAACCATTCATCTGTAGATGAAAATCATTAATTAGGAATTGTTGTGATCCAAAATCAAAATGGAGATCTTTCTAAATAATGGATATGAATAGGGGATAAAGATTTTATATGATCAAATTCAGAATCACATAAAGTATAATCACCTCTTATATATAATTCCTCGATAAATCATCATTTGAGCCGGACTCCTTAATCCCCAACAAGTGGGATGACTTCACTAAGTGGTCCAAATTCACCAATATAGTATCATATACACATTAGGAATGCTGAAAATTGATGATGAAGTACACTTAGTTGTCCTCTAACTTCCACTGTGATATATCATGTGGATGAAACAAAACACCAGGAACGTGATGTTCAAAATTATACTTCTAGATGACTAAATTCCAAGATACAAACACAAAAACCAATTGCTTCATCTCAAACCAATAAAACCAACCTTGAAAGGCAAGATACATCATAGTCACACCATGATGCACTGTTAATGGTAGATAATGGAAATTATAGAAAACTAAATCAAGAATTATAGTCGGAGTAAAGACCCCCCCTAATAATATCTCATGTTGATCATCCTATGATCATCCCTTAAGATAATCACTATAACCAACACAATCTCAATAAACCTCAACCTTAGAATCACCCAGTTGGAACTCCATCACTTGTAACACAAAATATGACTACATGGTAATCTCATAAAGACATACACTATCATAAAAATCTCCCATATCTAGGTGAAAATTATCTAACTCCGTTATCACTATCCAAGTATCCATCAATTCCCAAACAAAATGACTTCATGACTTCCTACTTAGTGTTTTTTAATAAAAAATAGGTTTCTTAGAATATAATAAATCATGAAGTCAAAATCAGGAGATAATTTCATCCACTGTGACTTCCACAAACTCAAATATCTATGGTAATAAATGTACTTCAATATATTGTGATCTATGAAGGCCAAAGGGCACTCTCCAATGAGGTAATTCCACCATATGTTTATAAAAAACCCCACCATAGTGATTTTGAGATCATGGTTATCATATTTATATTCATAATGTTTTAACATTAAAACCCATCAGATGTGAATCATTTATAATATGTTAAGGCACGTCTCAATCAAAGATCCCATGTTTTCCAATACACCTAGAACACAACTAAATCCTCTAGAAAATGAATCGTTGAAGCACTGATCACCTTCTGCTTTAAATACTAAAATGAAACCCAGATATTCTATATATAATCAATGGGGTAATAATTTCTATTCAAATATGTCATTGCATTCAAATTCTAAGAGTATCCATGTATGAACCTTCTATAATAACTAATAATCCTTAGGAAACTCATCACCATCAGAACATGCATTAGGGATACCCAAAAAACAACCTCCTTAATCTCTGAAATATCCATAGATACCCCACACTAAATAAAAACATTACACAAAGAAATAACCTCTTTTTACCAAATCATATACTTCAAAAGCATCCTAAATAGCACATGACACCAAAGAGCTCCAAAAATTTTCTTATAGATTCTCTTCATACTCCTCCACAAACATCCAATCCATATGCATTTTATTGATAAAATCCACCATAAACAAGTCTAGAAAATTGCATAATAAATAATTCATTATCACTATGAACATCATAGGATAGTTCATCACATCGAGTTAAATTACAATGAACTCAAAATTTAAATAATTACATTTTTAAAGTATCATTTATTATATCCTTAGACATTACTTTCATATGATGATACCCTAACTGAAAACTTAATCTTTTAGTACCAACTAACTTCATCAAGATGATTGAATAGATCACTAGTACACATAATAGGATTTTGGATCATTATCATCACCGAATTCAATGGATGATAATCCATACACAGATATATAATACCATATAACTTCTTCAAAATGATAATTGGATCACCCCAAGGTGATACAAAAAAACCTCACTATAAAAGATTGTCATTCTGAATGAATAGCTCCCACAACCCAACGTGAGTTATCGTATATTGGTACATCAATTTCAAAGTGACACCAAACTTCATTTTTATTTAAAACAACTTCACAATTTGAATGGGTATCATCACAACCTTCTTAGGAATCGCGTCAAGGTACTCTTTGAAAACCATGGTAAACACCATCGGCTGGTCCTCTTCTGAACATAGTACCACCCCATCAATCATGAAAGATACGGACGTGACATAGCTCTGATTCAAGTGAGGATCTCACTCACAAACCCACACAACTTAGTATCTTTAATATTTGTAGACCAAAATATAACACACCACCTAATGAAACTAAAAATATACTGCATTAAATATATAAAATCCATGTCAAGGATAACGGAATATGACACTATTTTTATTTTTAGGAAATCTTATGAGGAGTGGAATTACCCCAATATCATCTCATAATCTCTACACATATCATATAGTCTTTATTAGCCTCCATCTAGGATAGTAAATTCCATGGAACATGTATCCTCTTCACCTCAATTCCAAAATCATGGACAATGTTGAGTCCTATAAAAGTGTGTGTAGATACTTTATCAAATAATGAAGCCACCTATGTTGAATATATGTAAATAATACCTTGAACTGTGTCTATATATCCAAGATATAGAAACTATAAAGATATAATCTTTCCACAACCTTATCCATGACCTCTATAACTCTAATTTTGACCGCCCTTATGGATATTATCAACTCTTTGAGGATGAATGGATTCAGAGGGTTTTCTACTTCCCACAACATCACCTATTTAATGGTCAAAAGTTCGATCACCCTATTACTGCTACAAATTTAGAGGATAATAATGTAATAAAAAATCCTAAAGAGGTTCTATAGCTCTATTATATATTCTAGGGAAGTTCAAGAACTCAATATTCTGATTTCCATGAACTCCACTTGAAACAAAAAAAACATGATTGGTCAATTGGATGGGAACCGAGAACTTTTAACATCAATTTAACAGTATAAAGAAGGAAAAAATAGAAGCTATATATCTAGAACTTATTCTAACTACTAAATAGAGATCTTCTCACCGTAGATATGATCCATGGAGAGTCTATACAGCTTCTCACTTATGACAACTCGATCTTATCTAGCATCCTCTCAATAAAGATTATCATTGTTAGCACCTAGTGATGTGTTCGCAGCATGAAGAGTGTGACCTAGAACTAGATCTATGTATACCAAGCCACCTCACAAAGACTTGAACAAGACTCTTTATCTTGAAAATGGTAAATATCATAATAGGTAAGGTTCTTATAGCACATACTAAACTCCCACACACATGGACGGTAACGCCCCGACCCTAGTTACCCAGATTTGGTGCATTATTACATAATATTTCCATGATCCCAAAAAGATAAAGTCTCGAAAGGCCAATTATTTTAGTAGCCTTGGAAACACTAGATACATTAATAACGTTTACATTACATCATAAAGTGAAAAACTACAACAACATCTTGTCTCCATAGACCACACTCATATCCCCTCATACTATCCCTGCAGGTCATTCATAAAATACGTCTTCACATCCTCGGAAAAATATAACATAGAAAGGGGTGAACTCAGATGCTCGGTAAGGATAACAATATAGCCGAAACATTCATAAATAAGCATAAAAATTTAAAGAAATGTATTATTAAAACAAAATTCTTTTTAAACTTGAACTTCAGCATAACATGGAAAAAATATAATGAAATAATTCCATTTACTTATTCACATGGATATTCTACTAGTCAAATAATCACAAGCAATATCAATAACCACTTTCATAATGATGTAATGCATAATACCAAACTATCATAACCACATAGTCAAGGCCTTGTACCAAGACTACAAATAAGATTTTGTCAAGGCCTTGTGATAAGACAATAGTTTATCGCATGAGACCTACCGATGCATCAAGTAGCTATAGCGGGCTCCACCCATCACTTATTAACTCCAATGCATTCCTCATATGAACAAGTTTAAACATAACATAAACATTCGTATTAAAACTAGCATATGTAATGTCAATACATTCTCCATAAACCATGAATGGTATAAAAATAACACATTCATAGTCAAAAATATCACAATACCTTAAATACTATATAGAAGTTTTATATTATAATAAATCAACTTAAAATAAGATTAAAATCCATCAATGGATGTTGACATAGATGAAATCAAAACTATTTGAGAGAAATATCTCTTTTTTTTTAAATCATATAAAAGCAACATAATTAAATCATTTACTATGAAAGTAATATTATAAGTTTTTAAGGGAAGGTTAAACTATTTTATAATGGCAGAAAATAGCTGCACCCACCGTATAAGTTAAAAAATACATTCTTACCTTAATTCTGTCGAAAAAATTAAAAAGGACCTTGTTTGGAAAACAACAGAATGATACCTTTATAAAAATATTATAAAAAGTCAAATGAGGGTATAAATGACATTAAACCATATTCTGTAAAATAGTAATAATGATTTGAAATAGATTTTTAAGAAACATGGATGTGGATGATAAGGAGGTCCCAATAGATAATTATGTATAAACAACCTCAGATAATAAAGAGATTGTGAAATAAACCCTTACCTTGTACTTTTACTTGGAAGAGGGTAGGTTAACATCCTATATAATAGTTAAATTATTGTTATTAAACTATACAAGAATCATATACATATATATGATATCATATATGATCTTTTAATATTTCTTTGTTAATAATTTTTTAGTATTATCGTCATTTCAGGTGTTAACTGATTCGTTTTCCATTATATGCTTTGTTATGTAAGTCATGTTTGTTATGGATAGGTTGTATCTTATTAATATCTAGAATGATATCATGTTCTTAAACATTACTTTTAATCATCAAATTATAATTAGTCTTGAATGGATACGATGGGGAATGAATCTCATCGCGTTCGTGGAGACGGTAGTCCGTACGTACGCACGAGCGACAATATCATTCTTTTGATATTAAAATAGTATATAATTGGATTATATATCATTTATACATAATAATTGTAATGTTATATTTATTATTTACTTCAATTACACATCATTATCATACCCATCCAAATAATAATTTTTTGAATAACAATTACACCACGACGTGGAGATGGTAAGTCGTACATACACACGTATGGTGACATATCATTCAATAGATGGATAGAATTATAAATATGGTTATACCATATTTATACTAACATCCCAATATATAGAGGATACATGAGTTATTATTTTAGACTGGAAAAACAAATAATGAAAAAGTGTAAGAAGAAAGGAACTTGAATGATGGTGGTGAAAACATTACCTCTTCTTCGGGTTCTTCCATTAGATTTGATCAAAATGGCTCCTTAGGTAGGCTTTCTGATCAATCTAAGGCCTCTAGGTTGAATTTAGGGAATTTGATAGAATATTTGGGTAGGGGTTGGTTGAACCAAAATGCTATCAAGGTATGAATTTGAGAGAAGGGGGAGTTCACTTTTATAAGAGGGGTGAGGGGCACCTTTGGAAAAGCAAGAAATATTATTTTATAATAAGTTCATATTTGGTTTCTAATGGATTCAAAGTGGATTCCTTAAAGGTTATGGTGGGGATAGGTCGCAAACCACTCAACCAATAGGTTTATACAGGTTTGGGTCACTATATTAACTTTTTCTTTTTGATTTAACTCTTAGTTAAATAGTTTGACATTTACCATTTCTCTTTGTATTTTTATATTATATAGTTAATAAACTTACTATATACTTCCAAGAGACCCCCAAGTGGTCCATTAATGATACACCTATCATTATATAAGTCTCTTGGACGAACCATAGATTTTTATGAATTGAATATCAATTAATAATTTAATATTTGTTTTAAAAACTCTTATATATCATTTTCATGACTATTTGGTATTTTGTTTTTCCTAAATTCATAACAGCATTATTACTTCTAACCTAATTAATTTAATAATCCCTAACATGTCATAGTAATTTTTAAATTCATGTAATTCATTAATATTCTCAAATTATATTTATTTGGGTATTTATAATATAAAGTAATTTAATATTTTACTAATAAGGTAATTACTACATCATCATTGTGTCATAATCAAATTAAATTATTTGATGTTTAAAAATTATAAATAAACTAACATTATGTAGGAAATATTTTTATATTTCTAATTAATATTTATAATCAAATTTATATTATGTATAACCATATATTAAAAACATTTTAGTTATAAAACTTTGATTTTAACTCTTTTAACTCTTCTTTGAATTAAATAATAATAAATGTCCTAATCCAATCCTTTTCGACCAAAGAGGTTCATATTTTATTCCTAATGTTGTTTTTGGTAGAATTATACTTAGCCAATAGAATTAGGACATGTGTTAGGGTAATAATAATATCATTTTTACCCTTAATAACCATATTTAAATTTAACCGTGGTAAAAAAAAGTAAAAGGTTACTATTCACCGAAAATTAGTTTTTTCTTATTGAACCACATTTTACTCCTTTATATTAACTGTGTCTCTCGGAATTTCAAAATTCCACTCACAGAAGCGGTAAAATTAATTTGTATGTGAATTTTCAAATTCTCCTAGGAGATGGGTAAAAGACGGTGAAAAGTTCAATAAAATGTGGATATATCTAAAATTATTATAAACTGTCTCCAATTAATAACATTGAACTTATATAGGTATTATGAATCTATTTTGACCGAAAAAATTTAAATAAAATTAATAATTATTTAAATACAAATTTGGTTTTAAACTATGACTTAGTGTTTTTCACTATTCATCAAAAATTGAATGTTTTCAGAAAAATACTGAAATTTTACCCTAGGATAATTTCGATATTCTGAATCCAAAAATGATGTCCATTTTGAAAGATAAAATTTATAAAATTTCAAAAATTGGGTATTAATATTCATAACGGCTAGTTTTATTGGTCAGAGTGTGTTAGAATCTCGAAGTTGCGTACAATGCAAGCTATTGCATTAATCAAAGGGAAACGTACTGTGGAATCTTTGGGTGTTACATTCTCCCCTCATTCAAATAATTTCATCCTCGAAATTTCTAGAATACTATCACATGGAAAGACTCGGATGGTTCTTCATCATAAGTTCCTCGGGTTCCCACGTTGCCTCATCCCTCTTATGGTTTCTCCATAGAAGTTTTACCAGATGAGTCATCCAGTTTCTCAGCACTTTTTCTCTTGTATCAAGAATCCTAACGGGCTCTTCGCAATAAGATAGATCGAGTTCCAGATCTACTTCCTCATAAGTGAGTACATGCGTTGGGTCAGGCATGTATTTTCACAATAGTGATACTTGGAACACATCATGAACTTTGGAAAGACTTGGTGTCATTGCCAACTGGTAAGCTACAGCCCCAATTTGTTCTAAAATTTCAAAAGGTCCTATATACCTGGGAATCAATTTACCTTTCTTGTCGAAATGTATAACTCCCTTTAATTAGTATACCTTCAAGAAAACATGATCACTTACTTGAAATTCCAAATCCTTTCTTCGGTTGACATCATAGCTCTTCTGCCTACTTTGAGCTTCTTTGATGTTGTTTTGGATTACCTTCACATTATCCATCATTTCCTCCACCAGTTCTAGGCCTACTAGTTTTCTTTCACCAACATAATCCCAACAGGTTGGTGTACGACATCTCATTCTGTATAACGCTTCATATGGTCCCATCTGAATACTTGAATGGAAGCTATTGTTATAAGAAAATTCAACCAAAGGTAAATATTGATCCCACATACCCTGAAAGTCAAGTGAGAAAGAGCTCAACATGTCTTCTATGGTTTGAATAGTCTATTCTGATTGGCCATTAGTTTGGGGGTGGTATGCAGTGCTCAAACAATGTTCTGTATCCAGGGATTTCTAAATACTTTTCCGTAATCTTGAAGTGAAATGGGGATCACGATCAGAAATAATCGATATGGGTACTCCATGAAGTCTCACAACTTCATTAATATATATTCTTGCTAGACGTTCAAGTGGTAGATATTCTCTTATAGCAATAAAATGTGCTGAATTTTTAAGACGATGAACAATGACACATATTGCATCATTCTTTCTAGGAGTCTTTGGTAGTCCCATGACAAAGTCCATCGTGATATTATCCCATTTCCACTCCAGTATGGGAAGAGGTTGCATGACTCCTCTAGGCTGTTGCCTTCCAGCTTTCACTTATTGAAAAACCATACATATTGACACAAAATCAGCAATCTCCATATTCATTTTATCCCACCAAAAATGTTCCTTCAACTCTCTATACATTTTTTTGATCCCATGGTGTATACAGAAGTTGGAACTATGAGCATCTCCCAACAATTCCCTTTTTAAATCAGGTATATCTGGAACCGAATGTCTCTTCCCAATTTTCAAAATTCCGTCTTGATACACAAATTCACTCAATATCTCATCATTCACAACATTAATCTTCTTTTGGAACTCTTCATCATCGGTATGAGAACTATTTATCCTTTCCAGTAAAGATGGTTTGGTAACCATTTGAAAAAGTATTGATGTTTCACCGTCCATGGTTATTACCATATCCATATTTTCTAGATCCATGTATATAGAATCCTTTTCCAACTCTCATCATGTTAAAAACTCCATGATCTTTTCTGGTCAAAGAATCTGCCACCTTATTTTCCTTCCTCAGGTGGTAGTGTATAGTGAAATCATAATCCTTGAGTAGTTCAATCCATCTCCTTTGCCTCATGTTGAGTTCTTTCTGTGGGAAGATATACTTCAAACTCTGGTGATCAGTATAAATCTCACATTTTTAACCATATAGATAGTGTCTCTATATCTTCAAAGAAAAGATTACAGCAGCTAACTCATGATTATGAGTAGGATAGTTTTGCTCATTAATTTTTAGCTGCCATGATGAATTGCCAATTACCCTATCATTTTTCATAAGGGCACAACAAAGTCCTTTCTTTGAAGCATCACTATAAATAACAAACCAATCATTCACCGATGGTAGATTCAATATAAGAGCATTGACTAAACTTCTCTTCAATTCTTCAAAACATTTTTCACACTCTTTTTTCCAAACAAATATAACCCCTTTACATGTGAGCCTTGTTAATGGGTTAGCCAGTCGGGCAAAATTCTGGACGAAACGTCAATAATAACCTTCTAACCCAATAAAACTGCATACCTCAGTTATACTCGTCAGTGCTGGACATTATTAGATTGCTCTTATCTTAAAAGGATAAACAGAGATTCCATCCTTAGAGACAATATGGCCAAGAAAAGAAATATCCTGAAGCCAGGATTCACACTTGCTAAACTTCCCATATAATTCATGTCTACCCAGAGTCTTTAGGATAATGTGAAAGTGATTTTCATGATCTTCATAGCTTTTGTAGTATACCAAGATATCATCAATAAATACCACTACAAATTCATCAAGATATTCCTTAAAAACTCTGTTCACTAGATCCATGAAAACAGAAGGTGCATTAGTCCGCCCAAAAGGCATTATTGTAAACACGTAATACCTGTACTTGGTTCTAAATGTTGTTTTTGAAATGTATTCCTTCTTCACACACAACTGATGATATCCAGATCGAAGTTCAATCTTTGAGAAATATTGAGCTCCATGAAGTTGGTCGAATAAATATTCAATGTCAGGTAGGGGATATTTATTCTATATTGTTATAGAATTGATCTCCTGGTAGTCGATACATAACCTCATAGATCCATCTTTATTCTTAAAAAAATGGAAAGGGGCTCCCCATGGAGAAAAACTAGGGAGAATAAATCCCTTATTACTCAATTCCTCTAGTTGTTTCTTTATTTCTAATAAATCCACAGGGGCCGTTCTATAAGGGGTCTTTGATATGGGCCTTGATCCAAGAATTAAATCAATGGAAAACTGAATTTCTTGTTCTGGAGGATGTCTAGGTAAATATTCTAGAAACACATCAACATATTCTATCACAATAGGTACATACTCTATTTGAACATTCCTTTCCTCACCCACAGTCATTTTATTCTCTTCCTCCCCAATAATTGAATTTAGTTTATCTATTGGGGGTGGATCTAGATAAGAATTAGGTGGTGATGATTCTGCTCTAAAGATAAGGTGTTCTTTATCATCATTATCAAAAATCGTAACCTCCTTTTTCTTACAACAAATCTTCACATCATGGTCCGAATGCCAATCCAGACCGAGGATTATATCAAACCCAATCATAGTTATGATGATGAGATCAGCAGATAAAGAACATTTATATTCTCTAATGGGAACAGATTCACAAAAATTTTATGTGATGATACTTCCCTTAGGAGTTTTAACTGACAACTCCCTTATTAAATAAAATTTGAAATATCTAATTTTCTTAGAAAATTGGGATGATATGAAACAATGCGGTGATCCAGAATCAAATAAATCATTGGCTAAACATGAGGAAACAAATAAATTACCTGCCACCACGTCTTTCGGAGCTTCTACCTCAGTAGTAGTTATAGCATATGCTTGGGCTAGATCCCTTGGCCTTTTCTGAGTTAAGTTCCCCTGATGATTAAGACATTCATTTTCATAATTTCCAATCTCCCTGAAATTATAGCATTGAACATTGGTAGCTTCTTTCTTCCCCTAACAATCACGAGCTTGGGGCCATTTTCACCACACTTGTAACAGACTCTCATTCCCTTCAAGAACGTACCGGGGAGTTTCTTCCCACTTTTACTACTGGATGGATATTAAAAATTTCCCCTCTTCCCCTTATTTCCATTTCCATAGTGATCAGCAGATCTCTTATTCTCTTGATTTGCTTTAAAGTAATTAGACTTAGAGAATTCTTTTTCTATCTTGATAACACATGAGACAATATCTCCGTACGACGAAAAGGATTGTGATACTAATGCTAGATAGAGAAATGGTTTTAAGACATCAAAGAAATGCTAAATCTTACTCCTTGGTTTACGTATATAATATGTAGCATTCCTTGCTAACCTTGTAAAGTTAGACTCATACTTTGCAACAATCTCGTCCTCCTTTGGCCTCAAACTCATAAATTGTCATTCCATATCCACTCGATGGTCATGAGGAAAGTATTTTTCTAATAAAATATCTTCAAACCCCATCTGTTCCATATTTGATACTTCATCATCTTCTTTCATGTTTTGAATCAATGACCACCATTGATCAGCATCTCTAGGGTGGCGGTAAACAGCCATGACAACTTTTTACCTTTCACTACTCCCCAAGTCATGGAATATTTTCTCTAAGGAATTTATCCATTGCTGAGCTACTAGTGTATTTGTACCCCCATTGAATATTGGTGGTTGTTGCCTCATGAGTGATCAAACATTGATCCTCCACACTGCGGATCAGGGTGCTCCATACGGGTAAGTTTATTATTCATAACCTGAGTGAGTTGTCCCAGTAGGGTGATTAGCTGATCAACACCAGTTGCATCACCAGATCCACTATAATTATCTTAATTAAGAGGGTAATCCCTACATGGAGTGTGTGCATTGATAAGGATTCCATTCCTTCCAATTTGTGCCATTTCTAAAAAATGGCATACACTAGATTAGTTTATGAATCGCAATACATAAATCCAAACTTGTAAAACACATAACAAAAATTGGACAGTTTATGGATTTAATCCTTTATCATAAAAATGTTTTCTTTGAGGAGGTATATACTCCTAAACCCTTCATAATTTTTTGTAATGAAAATGAGAATTATCCTAATCATATCCTCTGGGAGTGTCATAACCAAGAGTGCAGCAAGGCCTGTTGTCGTGCACCAGTTCCCGTTCGAGTCTAGCTCAAAGCGGTGTTTTCGGGTTTTACCCCTAGATACACCTGTTCTAGAGCCGCCTCTACCTGCTCGTATCCAGATAGGGATGTATTTCTCAGAAACCTCACTAAATCTCTACAATACCAAAATTCTAGGAAGTTCTTCTATACTAATACTCAAAGTCTATCTTAGGGCTATGTGCTCTAGTCAGATTTTATCTAAGTATATCTTCCAAGGTTTGTACTAAACTTCCACTGATACCAACTATAATGCCCCAACCCCGGTTACATAGAGTTGTTGAATTATTACATAATATTGGAATGATAAAAAAAGATCAAGTCTCAAAAGACCGATTAGTTTAGTAGCCTTAGAAACACTAGATACATTCATAACGTTTACATTACATCATAAAATGAAAAATTACAACAACATCTTGTCTCTGTAGAACACACTCATATCTCCTCATAATATCCCTCCAGGTCATTCATGAAATACTTCTTCACATCCTGGGAAAAATAAAATATAGAAAGGGGTGAGCTCAGATGCTCAGTAAGGATAACAATATAGCGGAAACCATCATAAATAAGCATAAACATTTAAGCCAATGTTTAACTAAAACAAACGCCTTTTAAACTTGAAATTCACCATAACATGGAAAAAATAAAATGAAATAATTCCATTTACTTATTCACATGGATATTTCACTAGTTGAATATTCACATGAAATATCAATAACCACTTTCATAATGATGGAATGCATAATGCCCGACTATCATAACCACATAGTCAAGGCCTTGTGCCAAGACTAAAAATAATATTTTTTCAAGGCCTTGTGCCAAGACACTAGTATGTCTCATGAGACCTACTGATGCATCGAGGTGCTATAGCGGGGCCACCCGTAATTTATTAAGTCCAATGCATTCCTCATATGAACAAGTTTAAACATTACATAAACATTCGTATTAAAACTAGCATACGAAATGTCAATACTTTCTCTATAAACCACGAATGGTATAAAAATAACACATTTACAGTAAAACATATCACAAAACCTTCAATACTATATGGAAGTTTTTTATCATAATAAATCAACTTCAAATAAGGTTAAAATCCATCAATGGATGTTGACATAGATTAAATCAAAACTATTTGAGAGAAATGTCTCATTTTTTTAAATCATTTAGAAGCCACATAATTAAAACATTTACTTTGAAAATATTCTTATAAGCTTGTAAGAGAAGCATCTATGATTTCATAATGGCTGAAAATAGCCTCACCCGCCATATAAGTTAAAAAAGACATTCTTACCTTAATTCTGTTGAAAATTTTAAAAAGGTCCTTGTTTGGAAAATGACGTAAAGATTCCTTTATAAACATATTATAAAAATTCAAACGAGGGTATACATGACATTAACCTATACTCTATATTATATTAAGAATTATTTGAAATAAATTTTCAAGGTACATGGATAAGGATGATAAAGAGCTCCCAGTAGATAATTACGTATAAACAACCTCGGATAATGAAGAGATTGTGAAATAAACCCTTACCTTGTACTTTTCCTTGTTCTATGGTTGGTTAACCTCCGGTATAATAGTTAAATCATTGTTATTAAATTATACATGAATCATATACATAAATATGATATCATATATGATCTCTTAATATTGCTTTGTTAATAATATTTTAGTATTATCGTTGTTTCGGGTGTTAACTGATTCATTTTCCATTATATGCTTTGTTACGTATGTCATGTTTGTTATGGATAGGTTGTATATTATTAATATCCAGAATGATATCACGTCCTTAAACCTTACTTTTAATAATCAAATGATAATTATTCTTTAATGGATACGATGGGAGAATGAATCTCATCGCGTTCGTGGAGACGGTAGTTCGTACATACGCATGAGCAACAATATCATTCTTTTCATATTAAAATCATATTTAATTGGATGTTATATCATATATACATAATACTTATAATTTTATATTTATTATTTAATTCAATTACACATCATTATCATACCCATCCAAATAAAAATGTTTTGAATAACAATTACACCATAACATGTAGATGGTAAGTCGTACGTACGTACTTATGTTGACATGTCATTCACAGGATGAATAGAATACTGAATATGGTTTTACCATATTTATAATAACATCATAGTATATAGAAGATACTGGAGTTATTAATTTAGAATGGAAATTACAATGAAAGGAAAAGTGGAAGAAGAAAGGTACTTGGAAGAAGGTGGTGAAAACATTACCTCTTTTTTGTGTTCATCCTTTTGATTTGATCAAAAGGGCTCCATAGGATGGCTTTTTGATCAAACTGAGACCTGTTATTTGAAGTGAGGGAAGTTAAGAGAATATTTGGGTTGGGTTTAGCTGATCCAAAAGGCTTTGAAGGTTTTAATTTGAGAGAAGAAGGAATTCCCATTTATAAGAGGGGTGAGAGGCACCTTTGGAAAAGCCAGAAATATTATTTTATAATAAATTCATATTCAGTTTATAATGGCTCAAAAGTGGATTATGTAACGTTTAAGGTAGGTATAGGTCGAAACCCACTCAAACAATAGTTTTTAGATAGGTTTGGGTCACAATATTAACTTTTTCATTTTGATTTAACTCTTAGTTAAATAGTTTGACTTTTACCTTGTCTCTTTGTATTTTTATATTATATAGTTAATAAACTTACTATATACTTCCAAGAGACCCCCAAGTGGTCCATTAATGATAAAACTATCATTATATATGTCTCTTGGCCGAACATTATATTTTTAGGAATTGAATATGAATTTATAATATAATATTTGTTTTAAAAAAACTCTTTTATGTCAATTTTTTCACTATTTGGTATTTTGTTTTTTCTAAATTCGTAACAACATTATTACATCGAACCTAATTAATTTCATCAAACCTAACATGTAATAGTATTATATAAAATTATTTTAATATATTAAAAGTCTCAAATTATATTTATTTGGGTATTTATAATATCAATTATTTTTACATTTCACTAATAAGGTAATTAATGCATCATCATTGTGTCATAATTAAATTAAATTATTTAATGTCTAAAAATTATAAATAAAATACCATTATGTAAGAAATCTTTTTAGATTTATAATTAATATTTATAATAGAATTTATATTATGAAAAACCCTATATTAAAAATGTTTTAGTTATTGCACATTGATTTTCACTCTTTTAACTCTTCTTTGAATTAAATAATAATAAATGAGCTAATCTAATTCAAGTGGACCAAAGAGGTTCATATTTTTTTCCTAAGGTTTTTTGGTAGAATTATACTTATCCAATAGTATTATGACATGCGTTAGGGTAATCATAATATCATTTTTACCCTTAATTACCCTATTTACATTTAACCGTGGTAAATAAAAGTAAAAAGTTACTATTCACCAAAAATTATTTTCATCTTATTGAACCAAATTTTACTCCTTGATATTAATAGTGTCTCTTGGATTTTAGAAATTCCACTCACAGAAGCGGTAAAATTATGTCTTATGTGAATTTGCAAATTCTCCTAGGAGATGGGTAAAAGATAGTGAAAAGTTCAATAAAATTTTTATATATCTACAATTATTATAGACTGACTCCAATGAATTACACTGAACATATATAGGTATTATGTATCTATTTTGACCTAAAAAAATTTAAATAAAATAAATAATTATTTAAATAAAAATTCGGGTTTAAACTATGACTTAGTGTTTTTTACTATTCTCTAAAAATTGAATTTTTTCAAAAAAATACCAAAATTTTACCCTAGTCTAATTTCAATATTCCAAATCCAAAAATGAGGCCCATTTTGAAACAAAAAATTTACAATATTTCAAAAAGTGGGTATTACTATTCAAAATGGCTAGTTTTATTTGTCACGGTGTGTTAGAATCTCGAAATTGCGTATAATGCAAGCTATTGCATTATTCAAAGGGAAACGTACTGTGGAAGCATGGGGTTTTTAAGGATTCTACTAAGAACCCTAAGGATCAATAAGAGGTAGTTTACCATTGTGTTTTACGATAGAAACATAGACTAAAACTAATCATGAAACTTATCCTAGGAAGTAGAAAACTCCTCATGATCCTTGAGGAACAAGAACCATTAATATCAAGATACCCCATGTAGCATCATAGTATCAATTGAACCCAGTGCTTCCTCTATGCATATATTGAATAAAAAGAAATTTCCACCCCTGTAGCTAAGACTCAAATGTATAATTTAAAACAAAGCCTCTATACTTTTATAATCCTTGGTGAAAAAAACTCTCATATTATTCCTCTAATAATCATCACTTTTTCCCTTAACTATATGATAATATACTGGAATATATTGTTGAACATCATTGATAAAAACCTAATGGGGATGTTGACTTTTAGGAAAAACCAAAAAATAATGATCTTTTTGAGCTCTTAAAAATAGAATATATAGTATTTATGGTTAATTAATTCACAATTCATCCTAATTCCAATTATCTACACAATTTAAACACATATATAGACAAAATTTCTACCTGATTATTACCTATTTATCAACCCTGCAATCATCATCACTTCACTTAGCATATTTATTAAACTTAATGACCTCACAATGGATCACATGGGGCTCTAAATACCCATTTCCTAGCCAGTATCCCTTTGTTACATCACATGTTACATCTACATAATATTTCTCTTCTACTAATGCTTTACATCCTAAATAATTTTTATAAAAAAACTCTATCAAATTTTTTAACCATAAACACTAATACCACTCTGTCATGACCCACCCCCACACCGTCCCTACTAAAACCCCACATAGGATATTAATAATGATATGGATTTTCTCTAAATCCCACCACCAATAGACTACATTTTAGTGACTACACTAGAGGGTATAAACTACACACAAATAATACGCATTAACCTATTTATATAAAGTTAATCATAATACATAAGATGAGATCCACTAGAAACTTTAATGAATAAATAAATAATCCCAATACATGAAAGTAAAATCATACAAGGGGATACTATAAAAAACTATATTTTATATGTATTTTATTTGAAACAAAGTTAAATTATCTGATATATTTCATTGCATTCCACAATGGGTTTAAATGAACTGTGATACACTAATAAATTGCGATTATTTAAATGCTACAATTATAATTTAGCTGTTAAATTCATAGTACAGATAAGAATAACCACATTATGTAAAATATTTATAATGTTTTTATATAATGTTTTTATATTTTTTTATAGTAAAAAAATACTAAATTCTCAATAAATCCATTTTATGATTCAAAAATATGTTCTCTTCAAATATGGTATTTATTTCGTTTTACATTTAGATATTAAATTTAATTTTAACAACATGTGGAAATTGAATTTTATAAAAAAATTATCATTTCTAAAATAATATAAACAAAATTATCTGATGATAAATTAAAGGATTTTTTAGGAAAAATAAACATTATATTTAATAGAAAAAAATACCAATTTTATAAGAAACTACATTTTTAATTGAATAATTTAGAATATATAATTTTGTTTTAATATGTTTCTTAAAATATAATTAGATAATTTTGATAAAATTAAATCTAATTAACATCATAATAATCAATAGTATTATCAATTTCTGTATATTAACATTTTCATACTCAAAAATCCTTTTTTTTGAAAAGTGTTTTTCAACTTGTTTTTCTTGTTTATTTTAAATTGAATTTTAACATTTATAGAAATTTAATCTTATAAACTATATTCAATATTTAAAATAATAATCGTTAATTTTATTTAAAAAGTTAAATTTAATTTTTGTTCATAACGAATAGTAAAAACAGTAAAAAATTATCATAGCAATAAAAGAGTAAATCGGGTTGACCTATGTTAAAACAGTGTGGTTATAGGAGTAACATTATCCTTCCTCTTTTCCAAAAAATATAGAATTAATGTGTCATTTTTTCATACATGTGTACTATAACCTCTACATAGATATATACTTCATTTTCCATCACCATAATTGATAATAATTTATTATAATTTTTTTAATGATTACATATGGTATTTGTGATATAATTATGGTTTTGTAATGATAAAATATTATTTATAATTCTTCCTTTATTTTCATTAGTGAAAAAATAGGGTTTTTTTGTACGTATATACTACCATCTCCATGAACGGTGTAATTCATTTTTTCAATTGATAAATTTTATTAATAACTCTATATTTGTATATAATGAATATATATGATATTTAAATGATGATAAAATGTTTATATTATATAACCTTGATCAATGTAAAAAGATCAAAATAGTTAAACTGAAACATTCCTGAAATGAAATATAGTTAACACATGGAAATATTGATTTTAATTATGATTATTAATGAATTGTTATTGAAAAGTTATAAGTGGATCATCAATTATATTATAATTTTGTACATGGATCTATTATATTATTATAAGTAGTTTAATTTTATTGTATATTAGGTTTTAAATCTTACAATGAAAGAAAAACTTAAGGTAAGGGTTTTATATTCCAATCTCATTTTAATTGGCATTATTTATGTTTAAATTTACAATGATGAAATTGTATGACATGTCACTCTCAAATATTATGTCTTTTCTTATCCGATGGTTATTTTTTATATTAATATTTTTATTAATTTTCCTCCCATTAAGTATATAAAATACAAGGAGAATTTTTTAAAGTAAAATCTCATTTATTTTTCCCTTCGATAGGGAATATTTTCTTCCTTATCTATATTTTCTTTAAAATATTGTCAAAAATATTTTAATTATTATCTGAAGATTTATTAAATTTATATTACCTATTTTTTTACTTTTTATAGAAAGAAATTAATTTAATCTTTTGATTTTCAGAATGAGTAACTTTTGACACTTTACTAAAAGTGTGAAAAGAATCCATGTTTTTGTGAACACTGAATGAGTGGTTTTTCACTATAATGAAAACTATTTTATTTGATGTTTACTTTGCATGTTTACATGGTTGTTTTCAAAAAAAAATCAAATAATATTTGGTAAATATTTATATTCTAAATGAGTAATTTTGAAATGAAAAGGACGTTTTGATTAATAAATGTTATAGTGATATTTTGGAGGTATTTTCAACTACATCCTTTCATGTTTCCTGTAAAATAATTGGGATATCATCAAATGTCAACATATTTATTCATTCTCAGGATGGTTTGTAATTATGGTGATGAAATGTTTGGAAACACATGTTCTTTCCACGAGTTATGAAAGTATAATATTATGAATATTTTCCAATCTTGGGGCACACTTATATATAGTTTTCATTATATGATTTCTATGATCATGATTATGTATCACTACAATTAATTAGGTAAATATAGATATCCCAAAAGATAATAATAACTATAAGTGGAATTGAATTCCGTTCATTAAGAGACTTTCTCTAATAAGATAGCCTTATGAGTGAACCTTGACTATGAAAATGATGGAATATGTAATGAACCCAATCTAATATGTTAGTACTGATAGTGATTCTTTACTAATTAAATTATTTTATATCCTTTTTTTATGAATCAAACTTACACTTTGTTCTTATGTTATGTTTTCACAGAACATGATTGATTATTGACGATTTTTAATGTCCCATATAATGACCCTTATATTTATTAATCATTAATACCTGATTTAAGTAACTAAAATAACACTTAATACTACCCTAAATATTAATAAGCCTGGTTTATTTTGGAATTATTTGCATTTCATTACAACATTAAATATGTATTTAAATATCTTTGTTGAAAACTTCTTTAACATGTTTTATCTTAAAACTGCATTGGATAACCAAGGTAAATACAAAAGAATGGGTAATACATAACTCCAATGATGAGGATAGACATGGAATGACATGAAGATATAATACATGTTAGATAAGGAAAATTAATGAGGAATATAGACACAAGAATTATAATTCATTATATTTCATGATAATCATAACATGGAAAATGTGGCAACAACATAAAACATTGCATCATATATATAGGTCAAGGCTAAACTACACATACTTCATGGTAGAAAAATTCCCATACAGGAATCAGGTATACCTTTGTCCCAACATGATGTATCATGATACTAAACATTATCTAATGCATTGGAGTGCTATATAATTTTGGGCACACCGGTCACATTTATTTCATTTTCATGCTTAAGTGTACCACATATATCATAAAACATGGATTCATTCATCATCATAATTTATTCTATGATAAATGTGTGTGTAATATATACACTTACTTCCCAAATAAAAAGGTATATGTGAATAAAATTTAACACCCTTGATAGTAAATGGTTTCGTTATTCACTATACAATTGGTTTGGTATGGAAAATTTCGGTGAAAATTTGGTAGCATAATGATATCACTTAAAATTTAATAAAAATGGTTGGTGAAAGAAAAGTTGGTGTCTTATAATTTTTACATGAATTGGAAAGTAATGTGTACAATTAAATACATGTACACAGATATATAATTTGGAGAAAATTCGTACAATAATAAATTGGATTGAAAAAAAGAGAAAAGAAAAGATGCTTATGAAATTTCTACATGATAACAGGTGTACATGGGTGGGATTAATGAGAGAAAATTGGTATATCATCATTTAGAAATAATAAAGTCAGTATTTAAAATTTTATAGAATATACCCCATCCTTAGTAATGGAAAATAAAAGGGCATAATTGGATAGAGAAACTTTGATACATATGAGAAAGGAAAGAACCCATACTTGAGTGTGTGACTCCAACAATTTGAAATGGGACTTATTTAGATCATGGGGAGCCTTGGGAGGACTCTATAGGGAGTATGAAATATTAATTATATCATACAAGTATTTTTAGTGATGATAAGTGGGATATTTTATGGGTTTATATAAAAAATGATAGGGGAATTCATTAATATATAAAAAATTGAGGTTTTGGACTCTATATAATAAATTATAAAAAACCCCAAAGATTAACATAGTTTTTGCCCATGTTTTTTTAAAAGTGGGTTGTTTTTCATTATTTTATTATTAAAAGGTCCAAAAAATCTAAAATATTACCCTCTCTTATGTTGAGGTGGGTCACTCTTTTAATGAAATGAATTTTAAATCATAAAAATATTATATATTTTGGAGGATTTATAAAATAATTTAAAAATTAACAATATAAAATAAAAATCACTTTATATTAAGATTAAATAATATATTATTTTTAGTACACCCATTATAGTATTTATTACATCATTTCGCATCGTTATGATGTCATAAAACACATTGTATATTTATATGATATTAAATTTTTACCCAAAAATTCTACTGTCTCAACAAAAATATGAAAAATTTACCAATGGATAATTTCAACATTATGAAACCAAAAATAATATTTATTATATATATATATATAATATTATTAATATTTTCATCTTCACTTTTAAAATAAGATTCGATATTTATTGAAAAATGAATGGTTTATTTAGAATAACATTTTTTGAATTCTTATAAAAATTAAATATGAATTCATAAAAATTATAAGAGAATTTTGAATTAATAAAACTTATTTAGCAATAAAATTATATTAAAATTATATTTATTTCAAGAATCCATTATTTCATCAAAATAAATCCCTTACGTGAATTTTAATATTACCCAAAAATATAATTCGTGTTTAATTGAACCAAAATCCAAATCAATTGTAAAGTAACAATAAAAAATGAAAATAAATTCATTTTTATATACAATATATATATATATATACATTCATATTATTATGTTCTTGATAAATATTTATTTTTTTCACTGGCATACACTTAAAGAGTAAGGTGTGCAATGGTGATACATTCATGGGGTCATTCAACGAACATGGTTTGGGTTGAAATCTTAAAGAGCTTGAACTTCTCCCATATAGGGTTCCTATCATGCTTAAGTTGTTGGATATCATCATGATCTTGGTCAAGGGAAAATACCAGGGACGTTATCTCTCTTAGATGCTCTGATAAATGGGCCTCAAAGGGTGTAATACTAATATATGATGTCATCACTTCCTTTATCTATGTCAATTTGATTTGTTAAAGACATAAATTTATACAAATCGAAGAATCATTATTTAATGAATATATTATAAATGACAAAGATTCTTAACTGTCTTTTTAATACAATTGGATATAATAAAACAAAACAAGTTCATGTGTTTTCAATAACCATATTATATAATAAAACATTAAATCCTTAGGGAATAGAATTTTATTTATAACAGTTCGAGTCCTCAGAATCTTCCCCCATTGAGAAATATTTTCCTAGAAATTTTCATTTCAGCCCCTTAAAATATAAGAGGGTAATTCAGTCTCATCACTTTGTCTAGTTCCCACATTTCTTATTCAAAATTCTTGTTTCTCCAAAGCACTTCGATAGGGTTCATTTTCTATTTTAATAGAACTTTGATCTTTATGATATATGATCATCAGCTGTTACTCCTCAAAAGAAATATCATTATCCAATGGTACCCCCTCTAGATTTAGTACATGTGATGTGTTATGTATGTACTTCCAAAATATTGATACATAGAATACATCATGAACTCGAGATAGGTTAGGAGGGATTTAAAGTCTATAGGCCACCACTTGAATGTGATCTAAGATCTCAAAGGGGTCATTGTATATTGGAATAAGCTTTACCTTCTTCACAAATCTCATCACATTATTCCATTGAGATATATAGAGGATTAAAATGTCTCCAACATCAAAATCTAGGTATCTCCAATGATTGTGAGCATAGCTCTTTTGTTGATTTTGGGAAGCCTTGATGTGTTGCTTAATAGTATTAACATTTTCCACCATTTCTTTTATTATTTTAGGACCTAGAAATTTTTTCTCCCAAACTTCATCCTATTATACATTTGTTCTACACATCTTTCAATAAAGGGATTCACATGGATCCATTTGGAAGATCGAGTGGAAACTATCATTGTAAGAGAACTCAACCAAAAAAATATGTTTATCCCATTCTCCATTGAAGTCCATTGATCATGCTCTCAAAATGTCCTGAAGTGTCTTGATATTCTCATCATATTGGAAATAACTTTAAAGGTGATATTCTATGCTGATGTTCAACTCAGTATTTTGAGGAGAATGGAGACTCTTCCAAAACATAGAGGTGAATCTCTGATCGCGATTTGATACAATCGATAGTCATACTCCATCAAGACGACTACCTCCCTGATGTATATATGTGCAAGTAGATCCAATGTTAATACCCCTTATATCAAAATGAAGTTTGTATTTTTTTAAGGTGATACACCACAACCCATATAGCATTATTCTCTATTGATGTTTTTGAAAGATCAGTGGAAAATTCCATGGTTATGTTTTCCAATTTCCAAGTAGGTATTGGAAATGGTTGAATCAATAACTTGGATTTTTTTCCTTTCCTCTTTCTCTTACTAACATAAAAATGTATTAATGTATATTTTGTGATCTCCTTATTCATATTGTCCCACCAATAGTGTTCTTAGAGATATTGATACATCATTTTATTTCCTAGGTGGATGGAGAAGGTTTAGATGTGTGCGTCATCCAACATCTCCTTCTTTAACTTGGGATCTGATGGAAAACATAGTCTTGACCCAAATATCAAAACAACTTAATCATTAAATTTGAAATCTTAGCATTTACCATTCCTTATACCTTCTACTTTCATTTGAATTCCCAGATAAACTCTTGGACCATCCTTTAACCTCTCCCTATGAAATGGTTGAGAAATAATTTGTGAAAGGATTGATAATGTTCCTTCATTTATGATTCCCATGTCCATCCATTACAACTCCAAGAAGATGTGATCTCCCTCAATTCTCATAAATGAAATAATTGACGGATCATTTCTTCATAAATTCTCTTCCACATTATTCACTACCCCTAGATGGTAGTGGATAGATCATTCATAATCTTTGATAATCTATGACCATATTCATTTGAGCATATTCATCTATTTATATGTGAATATATACTTGAGACTTTTGTGATCCGTATATATTTCACACTTCTCCACAAGTAAATAATTCTACCAAATGTTTGAAGAGAAAATAACTGTAGCCAACTCTAGATAATTTTTTAGTAGATCTATTCTTGAACTTTCAACTAACATCAAGCATAGGCAATTATTTTTTTCATTTGTATCGACACATAGCCCAGTCCCTTCTTCGAAGCCTTGCTGAATACTTTGAAAATGAATCAACATGTGGGTAGTGTGAGAATAGGCATAGTTAAAAGCCTCATTTTTAAATCCTTAAAGATCTCTTCATATTCATCATTCAAAGAAAACTTTACACCCTTTCGAGTTATCTTGGTTAGATGGTTTGAAAATCCTGATAAATTTCTCAGAAATCGGCGATAATACCCAACTAACCTATGGAAACTATGGATATATGTCATAGAATTTGGCCTCATCCATCCACCAATTTTTCAGTCATTGAATGGTCCACATACATCCCATTTCTTGTGATGATATTTCCAAATAATGATACTTCCTTCAACTAGAAAACTCACTTTTCGTACTTCACATAATGATTATCCTTTCGTAAGGTATTTAGTAAAGTGTTCTAATGCTCCTCATGATCCTCCATGCTTTTGGAGTATTTTATAATATAATCTATAAAAACTGACACAAAATTTTCATGGTAATCCCTAAAGACTCTATTAATCACATCCTTAAATATTTCTAGAGCATTAGGGAGTCCAAAAGGTATCACTAAAAACTCATACTGCGAGTACCTTGTACAAAAAGCAGTATCGGGGATATCCTCCTTCTTCACCCTAACTTGGTAATATCCCAATAGTAGATACACCTTGGAAAAGTGTTTTGATCTATGTATGTGATCAAACAAGTCCTCAATATGAGGTAGATGATACTTTTTATTTATCTTGATCTTTTTGAGCTCTCAATAACTGATGCAAAGGAGCATTGACCCATCCCTCTTGATAAAGAGGACTTGTGCACCACATGGTGAATAACAAGTTCGTCTGAAACCTCTATCAAAATTATCTGATAGTTTTTTCTACTAATTCTCAAGTTCCACAAAATATATTCTATATGGATTCTTGGATAATGTTAATTTTCCATGTATAATCTCAATTGAAAATTCAATATCTCGGCTAGGAGTAAGACTATGCAATTCCTCAGGAAACAAATTAGCATATTCTCTCACAATAAGAATGTCTTTAAGGATTATTCCTTCCTTAAAAGAAATCATTTGATTTATAAACACTTTCATATAGGGAAATAATATTCTTTATTGAGATGGTGGTGCTAAATAATATCCATCCTCCTCCTTGAACTTGTACAGAATCAAGGGTCAATTTATATTATGGAGAATGATTTCCTTCTTGTAACAATTTATGTTGGCTCTATATAGGTAAATCCAACTCATGCTGAGAATTAAAAAAAAATCCCCCCAAATGGAGTATGACAAGGTTTGTTGGAAATTTTATTCCAAAAACATTGATAGGGGATTTATATACTGAGGATGGAATAATTGTCTCATTTGTTATTTTCACTAACAAATATACTTCCAAGGATTTTGTTGGTTTTTGGATAACTCAACTAAACTTTCATTATATAATGGAATGTGTAGAACATGAATCAAAAAAATATGCTCTCCATTCTTGAATTAAGAACTACCATACCTGTCACCGCTTCATTTTAAGGATTCAATTTTGTGGTAGTGATGGAAACATCACTCCCATTCTTCCTTGGAGGTTGTTGGTTGTCTTTAAAAAACATTAGATTCGTGCATTGGTCTACAAAGCTCACTATTTTCTTATAGTTTTATAAATGAAAATTCCATTAATGGTTGATCTGGGTATTCCTTTCCTCCATCACAGTAGCAGGTTTTTCCTAGTATAAATCAATCCCTTTGTGTCATTCCTTCCCACACCAAAATCATGTCCTCATCCAGTTTAAAAAAAATTCAAGGAGCTTCTTTCTCCACCTTTGGAAAGTGGGATGTTGAAATTTATTATCACAATTATATATCTCTATCAGACTGTCAGAATTGATCTCCACATTCTGCTTCTAGTCCCCATGATACCCATGATATTATCTAATCTCCATTTCAAATTTGGGTCACATCAGAAAATTTTTTGATAGCTATCAATGTCATGGAACACTAGAGACTTCTGTAGTTTAGGTTTTATCCCATAAAAGAAGTGTTCACTCTTGCACATGGGGGTACCAACAAATCCCATAGTGTATTGTTCAAGATTTATTATGTTTTTCTTGTATGCCTCGATAGATTCATCATCTTTTTTCATGAGGGAATGTAAATCCATTTCCATTTTAAGACAGAGACTATGAAGAAAATATTTATTGAAAAAACATTTTTTGGAAATCCTTTCACCCATATTCTCTAATCTATTCCTTAGGCTTCATATTTTCTATCAATGTCACCCTTGATCAGATTCACCTTCCATACGATAAAAAACATGTATAACTTTCTCTTGTTAAGAACATTTAAGGGTGTAGAATATCTTATCAAGGTAGTTGACCCACTGTTCTATGATTAAGGGATCAGATAACCCATTAAAATTAAAATCCCTTTGATGCAAAATCTCTCAATTTCAGGTTTTTCATTGTTAGGGGGGTTTGGATTCTCTTCCTGATCTAGGATTCTTTTGAAAACTGAGTTATATGAGAGAGTGTCTCCCTTAAGTGTGTGATTCCTACTCCCATGGGGTTGGTAATCTCATTGGGGAAATCATCACATTGCTCTTGACATTTCTAGCTTACCTAATACCTTATCATTCCAGACATTGTATAAAATAAAAGGTAAATTAAGGATGATAATATTTATATTTTAGACCCATAAATGGGAGTTTAATGACATTAAAGGGATAAATTATATATTACATGTATTTCTATAACTTATATATTTAAAGGAGTTAGTATTTTTAATCCATGGTCTATTTCCTTAAATATACTCTTATGGTAATTTTTTACTCCCTTAATAAAGGTTCATAATGAGCTTATGAGTTACCAATGAATATCCCCAAGGACTTTCAAACTATGTGAATATTAAGACTCATTTCTGGGTACTAGGTTACCCAGAGTCAGGCCCAGAACACCTTGTTAATGTTATTACTCCTAGGTATATATGTTACAGAATCATGTCCACTTGTACTATCAAGAAAGGGTTGTATTGTATAGATAATATACCAACTCTATACGAACTAAAATTTAGGGATGTTTTCTTATACTCAGTGTTATCTCTTAGTTTTTCTCTTGATTTTTCTAACCCTAATCCCAAAAATAACTAAACTCTTCCTATGATACCAACTATAAAAACCCTTATCTTTATTAAACATTAATACAAGATTTAATTATAATAAATGAAACTATATAAAACTTAAAATATCAATAATCCTAGTATATTTGGGAATTAGGTACATTTCATTTCAACCTTAAACATGAATTATAATATCTTTATGGAAAAATTATTTATCATTCTTATGCTTAACCCATATGGGATAACCTGGGAAAATATATAAGAATGGGGTGAGCCATAAATTCCTGTAAGGGAATAAACATTGAATAACATTAAGATAATAATACATGTTATATAAGGAAAATCAAAGAGTCATATAGAAACATAAATAATATGAAATAATATAGCATGATAATCATAACATGGGAAATGTGGAAGAATCCTTAAACACTTCATCATAAATATAGGTCAAGGATAAAAACCCCAGAATTAATGGAGGAAAACGCCTCCTAAAAGAATCAGGTATACTTCTTCCACAAAATGAGGTATCCTGATACTAAACATTACCCAGTGCATTGGAGTTCTATATAATTCCAAATTCATCCATCATTTTTATTTCACTCTCATTCTTAACTGTGCCATAGAGATCATAAAACTAGGATTCATTCATCATCATAATTTATTCAATGATCAAGGAGTGTAGAATAAATGCATGTAAGTCCCCAATAAAATGGTATATGTGCATGAAATTGAACACCCTTTATAGAAAATGGGTATGTTATTCAATACACAATTGTTCGGCTATGGAAACTCACGGTGAAAATTTTTCATCATAATAGAATCACATAGAAATTCATAAAATGGGTTAATGAGAGAGAAATGGGTCACTTGTCATTCAAAAATGAATTATAAATTAATAAATACATGGAAGGACATTTTCAAACCAATATAATTAAGAAAAAAAGGCATATGATAATAAATAGGCTTGATGAAAATAGAAAAGAATCGATGATTATGAAATTTTGACATGGTAATGGGTGTACATGGGTGGGATTAACAAGATAGAAATAGATCTTTTGTCATTTATACATACTAAGGGATGTACGAGGGAGGTTTTAAAACATATCAAATCATTAGTAATTGAAAATAAAAGGGTATATAAATATGAAAATACATGGATCTAGATTATAAAGTAAAGACCCCTTACATGACTGTGTGGATCCAAAATATTGAAAGGGGGATTCTTGAGAGCTTGGGGCACCTTGAAAGGATTCTTGAATGGAGATATTAGACTAAAGACATGATCTAATGATTTTTAATGAATTTTTATGGGAGTTTTTGAGGGATTATATTGAAAATGAGAGAGAAATTATTTAATATTTTACAAAATTTGGTTTTGGACTCTACATAATAAAATATTCAAAACCACAAACCTTACCGTGGTTTTTATACCTATTTTTAGCGAATATTGGGAGACTATACCCTCAGGATCCGATTTTCACAATGGTATATCAAAAAAATAATAATATATAACAGTGTAAGTAGTAATAAATTAATTAATGAACAATAAAAGAATAATATAAACTGAATAATATATGGACAATGTCAATATACAACAATGAATGCATGTCAAGATGATGATACATAAACAAAAATAGTAGGAATGAAGTAGGAAACATGATATAGTGGAGTAAATGAATAATAAAAGGAAACAAAAGTTCTGGGGGAACTCCACAATCATCCTGAGCTCTAGCTTTTTTTGGTTCCCATAACTCATTGGTACAAGCATGAAAACATAGGCAACAATCCTTGGTCTTGTGAATATGAGATCTGCTTGGGTACCCTACTGTAGTGGAGGCCTGAGAAGGTAGTGAGATGAAATACAAGGAGGCCACCATGAATAGTGTCTGCAACTAAATCCATCCCATGAATATAAGGTACATCTTTGTGCAGATATAAATAAATAATCCACAATGCTGAAATAATAAATACTATCTCCATCAGGTTTCTAAAGGACGCCCAGCGGATCTACCTGCTTCAACTCATGGTGGAAATGAGTTTCTTATTAGCAACTATATATATATATATATATATCTATGAACAATATATATAGTATAGTTATATATTGCATACACCTATATGGACTAAGGATGTGCGGATTTATGTAGCCATAAACCCATAATACTAGGATTTTCTTGCACTAGGGCATAAATCAGTCGTCCATAAAAAGTCAAAATGAGCGTATAACCTCCAATAGATGGTAAATTCTATACTATAACTCTGATATATTTTTTGAATTACATTTTCAAATGAATTTATTTTCTTATATTTTTTATTTCACACAACCCTAAAAATAGTTTATTTTATATTTATGCAATATGTTTGTCTTATGTTATACGCAACACCAAATTAACAGTGAACTACAAGGAACAAAATTTTTATATTACTCTACACTTAACACTGAAGTAATCTGATGTTACATGCCATAATGACTTTCTTCGATGGCTTGTGTAATATGCATGACTGATTTTTACTAAACAATAGTATATCATTAAAATGTTATTATTTAAAATAATAAGATATAACCACACCGTTAAATTAGAGTTTATGAACAGTATTAACTAATTTATGAATGTTTATTCTTTATAAAAATATAATATGAATTTATAGGTTAGAAATTAATTATAAATGAATATGAAAACCGATTGAATATAAAGAAAAATATTATTTTTTTATAGTCACAATGTTATTTTAACCTAATAAATTAAATTCATTTCAATTAGTGAGTGGTATTAATTTTATATATATATTATTTTCAATCAAATATATTTATATTCATTCAATAGATTTGATATATATAATATAATCATAAACCCGATTTTATGTTTAAAAGCCAATATTTTTTATAAAGGTATTTTACCACTTTTTAATAGAGAACCCATTTTAAATGAAATGTTTTCAAATTTTATAGATTGAATATTTTAAAATAAACATAAACATTGGAATAGAAATATAAAAATTATGTTAGGATAAATTTATGGTATTTTTCTGTAAGGATTATTCTTTTAATGAACAGTTAAACATAATAGATTTAAATTCAAAACTAATTTTCCATCTAATTTATCTATAAAGTTAAATTATATTTTAAATGGGTTTAAAATTTCAATTAGATAATTTTTTATCAATTAATCCAATGTAGGTCATTAAAAAAATTTCTCATTGAAATTGGATATAAACACATAGCAAAATGTTGATCATTTTCTTACTTTGTAGTGTCATCCTGTCAGTGGGATTAATTCTAAATTAATTTTACCAACCTAGTGAATGGAATTTGGAAAAATGAATTAAATATTTTGAACAATAATGATTTAGAATGTATAATACGGTTAATTTTTTTATCAAAATAATTTTTGAAAATAATTAAAATTAATTATATCAGTTATGGAAATGTTATGCTTAACTAATAACTAAACCTCAAATTTAAGGCCGAAAACAACCTTGAATCATGTCGAAAACCCATTTTATGTCCATTCCTCATAATTTAAAATTCCATTATTTTGTTTTTTGGTTTTTTATGAATTTAAGGTAAATTTTTGGGTACACTGAACTTGTTTTCAAAACATTCATGTGTGTCCTTTCCCTTGACTATAAAGGCCACCACCTCTCCCTATTATTTATACATCTCAAAACACTTAGGTTCGGCCATGATATACCCTATACACTTCCCAAAAAACCTCTATTCCTCATAGAATCATTACCTCGGGAATAAATCTATCCATGTAATCCTTTTATCACAAATCAAAAGGAGTTACACGATTAAATGGTAACGTCTTCTCCTATGATCATTTATTTTGTTTTGTTTCTCTACAACCACCAATAACTTTATTCCATTAATGTATTAAAAACTAGTATCCTAATTATAATAAGATGTTTTTATGATAAATTTATTCCTATACTTATACACACCTCCATATAATGGGTAACAAACATACTTTTTATGTGTATGGTGAACTACCACCTCACTAAATAATGATTGTTAATTTTTAATTTATCACCTCTCATGGTGTAAATTATGATGGAAAAACTATTTATATTTGTCATATTTTATATTTATTAATTATTTAATCTTCTATATTTCGTTTATATAAAACATATCTTTTTGACTTTCCATTTTGTGTCAATATGATTATTTTGTTTGAGGAATTGCGGACTACCTCTAACTCAACATGATATGAAACATTCATACATGACATGGAATGTATAAAGGTTGGGTTTAGTGAATATATATGATATCATAAAGAAAATTTAATAATTATATATATATATATATATTTCTTTTATTTAATTTTTTAACTTGACTATTAAAAGGAAATAGCATTCACGTGTACGTATGGTTTATCGTCTATGTGAACGGTGTATTATATTTCATACTTATATATAATATAAATTATTATAATACCCATATTATCTATATAAATTATATTTAAATTTTGGTTTACATTCTATAAATCAAGATATAATTATATGGACCAAATATATAATGAATTAATACATATCTTAAAAACAAAACGGATATTACTAGAAGTGAAACCTTACCATAAAATTATTAACAACTATATAATATAAATCCATAATAAAACTCTATATGTTATAAAAAATAAGAATATGGATATTTGATATATTTATAATAAATTTATATTTATTATGTTGGTGGTTTGAATGAGTACGACAAGTGTCAAGACACTAGGTAAGGGCATCTCATCTCACATTTTATTTCCATGAGATACATGATTTATTCACAACCCATTCATTTTTTATGGTTTATGTACTACCCATGAATTTATTATATGTATATTATACTCAAATTTATTTTTATTCATGTATCCATTTAATGATACTTCTTTTATGGTGTTTAAGATACAAAAGTTACTGAATCTGTAAAAATAGTTTCGTCTAATTTTTTTTCAATAAGACTCTTGTTTTATTATACAAATAAATTTTTTAACAGTGTTTATGCATCCATTCTATATGATATATCATGTATCTCTATATTTCCATTATATTATAATCTTCTTGTAATTTTCTTTTTTATATGGATATTAGAGTCTCAATTTACCTAGTAATCTGATTGTAATAAAACAATATCATCACTTTTCAAGACTATTGGTGTTTATAATTCCTTTGATGAAATATTATAACCCATATCTCATGATAATTCATGAATGTTTTTTATCCTCTATTTATTCATGATATATTCATGTATTGGTATCATTATTTCTACTCTTTGCTGAAAAATATAGTTAATAAATTATTTTATGGAAAGCCTGATGTTACCCTCTCTTGGATGGAAATATATGTTTTCTTAAAATGGTTTCCAATAATATAATGTAATTATCCTATAATATTTAAAATATATTCTTAAAATTTTTGTCTTTTACTAATCCCTTCAAAGTAATATTCATATCACTTTTTGAATAAGGTATTTTATAACCTATTTACTGTGTAAAAGGAATGTTCTTCTTACCTCGTATGAAATGTATAGTTTTACCAACAGTCATTCCTTTGAAGCTTCAATTTCATTTTTAAAAGGTTAGTTTAGAAGAAAATATTTTTTAAAATTAAATTTCAAAGAAAATGTTTTTCAAAAAAAAGTTCAATATTCTTTTATATGATTTCATGTATATTTTGAAAAAAAACTTCAACCCTTATTTATCATTTTTCAATGTACTTTTAAAGAAATGGTTTTCAAAAAACATTAAAAATTCTTTCATATGTTTTCAATTAAAAGGCTTTAAAAATGATTTCATGTCTTATTTATATTTTTTCAAGGTATTTTCTAGGAAAATTATTTTCAAATAATTTATGTATAAAAAATACATTTTCAAATAATAAATTATATTTTCCTCAAGAATTTTATTTAATGATATATAAAACTTATTTTAAAAATATAATGGATTCTTTTGATGATAATCATTTACTTCAATGAAATGATTTAAAGGTATTGATTAAATGGTTATTAAACCTATATATTTTTTCATAGTTTATGATATGTTTACATGTTTACGATACCCTTTTCATTACATGGGTTATGATATGATTGTTTATGATTTTTTGGCACATGTATATATGATTTCATTATGATATGGGTGGGACCTGTATCACCCTCCAATTTATTGGGTAATGATAAATGACTAGTGAGTATAAATGTTATGTGTGAACATGAATACATGTTCACAATGTTATGCAAGGGACTAGTTTCATGTCCCAATTGTTATGTGTGAAACTTATTACATGTTTATAATTTTTTTAGTGAACCTTATTACATGTCCATAATATTTTTCAAGGACTCTGTTGTATGTACATAAGTTTATGTGTGAAACTAATTACATGTTCACAATGTTATGCATGAACATGATTACACGGTAAAAATATTATGCATGAAATAGGATTCATGTCTATATGTTTATGAATGAACATGATTACATGTTCAAAATGTAATGCATAGACGTGGTTTCATGTCCATAAGATTATGTGAGGGACTGATTTCATTTCCTTAACTTCATGAGTGAACCAGATTCTACTTATACTTGTTCATAACAATATAAAAATATGTTCATGTCAAAAATTCCATGTGTTATTTCTATGTTTTTATTTTATCACTTATTCTTTTGATTGTATTACAATCTATGTATCATGAACATCCCAACATTATTTTGATCAATAATATGTATAAAATGATCTTAAAATTTTATTATCAAGTTTCATTCCCTTTTTTCATGTTATTCTTACACATTTTCTTTTTATACCATTAACTAAGCATCAGATCTACCCCCTTTCTTATGTATCCTTCCCCGGGTTTTAAAGAAATGCTTAAGGTATAAGTAATAAACGTGTAGATATTTCTGGGAGATGTTAAAGATATTTCATCTGGATATATGATTTTGTTTCCAAGTTTCCAAGGACACTAGACTATTACGGTCCTCAAGAATCTATTATTGCAATGTAATGAATATTCTTCTAAAATGATGTAATATCCATGTACGTTAATCATTGGTCTCTATAGTTGGTATCAGAGGAAACGCTTAGTTAACCTTTGGAAACTAGGATGAGAAAACTTTAGTGTGATCCCAAGGTATATTCCTAAGGATATGTCTATAGATACCTCAAAGGATAATAATAAGGATGAGTTGAAATTTAATAAAAATGTCTTAGAATTTTGGTAAAGGATAGAGTGAGTGGCTTCCTAGAAATACATCCCTATTGGGATACTATAAGTGGATGTGTCCTTGTTATAGATGTACCTAGGGTTAACAACACTGACCAGATGTTCTGGGCCAAACATGAGGTAATTTAGGTACACGAGAATGGGCATTGATGAACACCTTGTTTGAAACTCTCAAGGGATATTCTTTGTGAATTTAAAAATATTTCATGAACCATCATAAAGGATTCAAATAGAATTTGGTTATGAGTAACCTTGAATAAAACTCGTGTATCATTGATTAAAGATGTTTCATTGTTTATAAATCCTATAAGTGACTTTTCAAGATTATGTGGTTCCTCGTTATGATAAATATTTATTACTCTATGGTTTTGGTTTTGTTTAATTCCTAGAACCCAAAGGAACTGTGTTAATGGTGATGGAGATGGACAATTAAACTAATTTCCTCTTGAATATTCAAATTTTATGGGGGATGGTATACAAAACCTTGTTTATATGATCTCATAAAATTCTCATCCCATCATCATGATGAGTTTCGAAACGATCAAAGGAGGGAACAACATTATGTTGATTCATTCATGAGGCATCGCCCACCTTCTTTTAGTGGTTCATTTAATACACTTGTTACTAAACACTAGATCATTACCACTAAAAATATATTCTCTATTATCAAGTGTTCATATCATGATAAATTCATTTCAGATTTTTATATGTGAGAAGGTGAAGCAAAATAGTGGTGGAATCTAGTTAATAATATGAGGAGGCAAGATGAAATTTAATCCATGTATTGGGATGAGTTATTGAACTTATTTTGTAATAAGTACTTTACTCATGTTCTTTGTATGACAATCGAAAAGGAGTTCCTTGAGTTGAATCAAATGTATGTTGAATCATATGTTACCTATGAGGATAATTTCACCAGACTTGTGAGGTACGCTTCTGGTATTATCATTCAACCCAAAATAATTTTTATAGGTTCTTAAGAGTCTTAAATTCATGTCTTATAAGGGCATTGTCCATAAGATACTTTAGTAGCAATGAAGAGATTGTGTGTTGTGAAATCAAAGTTGAAATCGAAGTTGCAGTTTCATATGACTCTCATAGATTTAGCAAGAAAATGAAGATGAAGTTCAAAGGGGAATCTAAACCCCATAGAGAGAATTAAAATTTTTAAACTCTTACTTTCTGAAACAGTCAGAAAAAGAACTTAAAAGAGTGTTTTAAAGGAACAAGAAGGTGTTTCAAGTGTGGGGAAGCCTGGCCAATGAGAAAAAGAATGTATAAGTGATGAAAATAAGAAATTTAATGAACTAAGGGGTGATAAATATCTACAAAATGAACCACCCACACTTTATTGTTTCAAGTACATTGAGTTTTGGAATTATTAGAATCAATACCTAAACCAAATGGCTCATATGGATGATTATACAAAAGAAATCTGAGTAAAAAACAAATACAAGGCTTATGAAATCACAAAGGAGAAAGTGAATAAATAAAATTAGGGGGAAATAAATCCTTTCCCCCTAAGTTGAGAAGTTCATGTTTGATTTTGTTTGAATAATCCCTATAATAATCTTATTGTTAATCATTTATTGAGTTTTCATCTGATTGTATCCCTCTATATAGATTTTTGGATAATAAATTAACATTTAATGTTATATCGATACAAGGATGAACCCAAGTATCCAATGAAGATGTTTTTGATATCAAATACGACAATATTTAATAATAATGGGTGGATTGTGTTTTGGAAGGGATATAAGGTTAACCATTTGTTGAGACTTTATGTTGATCTTCAAATAATGTTTTCTAAATTAATATATTTTCTCACCACATTTCACTTATGTATATTAGATAAAATATTTTTGTCTATGGTAACAGAAGATATTTCGATTGACTTATCATGGGCCTCGTGTTCTTTTAGTACTTTAGAAATAAAAAATATTTCCCATTCATTTCATAGGGTTAGAGATGAAGTGGAAATATATCAAGGCAAAACCAAAGTTTGGGATTATGTATAAGAAAGGGAAAAACATAAAGAATGTTTATTTACATGTATTTTTTGTCAATTAAAATAATTCCTCAAATATGAGATAATGATGAAAAAAATCTAATACTTGAATTTTTTTGAACTGATGGCCATATAAATCATCACAGATTTATGACTTTGAGGACCTAAAATTTTCTTAGATCATTATATTGATTGTTATTGATGACCTCAATCACTCCCTATAAATATTTATTATTTTTCTAAATGACCAATATTCACTACCAACCTATGATATCCTTTGGAGAAACCTAGTTATATGTTACTTTGGGTAACTGTTATAGTTATAACATTCCTTTTCAAGAGATGTTTTAGTTTTCATTTTTATGATATGAGTTTCTATGAATGAATATTTCAAATTTTAGACATTTGATAACCCAAATGAATTTATAGGGGAAAATTAATTTTAAGGGGATTATAATATAACACACTGATGTTTTTGGAATTATTTTATTTCAAATTAATTTAATTTTTTTTTGATATTTTTCATTCTCATGCAACACTGAAAATAGTTTAGGTTATATAGAAGAACATTGTTTGAATTGTGTTATATGTAACAAAAAAATTAATTTTTCACTAAACGCAAAATAAATTTTATCTTGATCTACATGGAAAATTGAGGTTATCTTGTATTACCTACAATAATGACTTTTCTTGATGGCTTGCGTAGCATGCCTAACCGATTTTTACCGAACAATAGTATATCATTAAAATGTTATTATATAAAATAATAATATATAACCTTATAACTAAATTAGATGTTATGAATATTATTGTATAATTCATGAAAATTTATGGTTTATAAAAATATAAGATGAATTCATAGTTTACCAATTAATTATAAATGAATACGAAACTAGATTGAATATAAATAAAAATATAATTATTTTTATAGTCGTAAATCTATTTACCTTAATAAAATAAATTCATTAAAATTAGTGAGTGATATTAATGAAATATATATAATATATTCAATAAAATATTTTTTATATTCATATAATTTATTCTACGAACATAAGATAAGAACAAACCAAATTTTAGGATTAAAAGCCTATATTTTTTTATAAAGGTATTTTTTCCATCATTTAATGGTGAAACCATTTTAAATAAAACAATTTACAAATTTATTAATTTAATATTTTACAAATAACTTAATATTTAGAATAGAAACATAAAAAAAATTTATGATAAATTTTTTATATGTTTCGGTAATATATCATTTTTTATAAATATTTAAAATACTAGATTTTAATTCAAAATGACTTTTTCGTCTAATTTATTTATATGGTTAAATTATATGTTAAATCAGTTAAAAGGTATAATTAGATAATATTTTTATCAAATAATCAAATTTAGGTCATTTGAAACAATTTCACATTGAAATTGGACATAAATACTTAACACATTTTTGATCATTTTTACTTTAAAAACATGCATTGTCGTTCCATGAGTGAGATTAATTTTAAATTAATTTATGTCACTAATATTATTTATATTTTAAAAAATGAAACAAATATTTAGAATTAGAATAATTTATAATTTAAAATAACATCAACTTATTTTTTCAACCAAAATTATTACGGAAAGGTATTAAAATTAATTACATTGGTTATGGTAAAATTAAGCATTAATAAGGACTAAACCATAAATTTATGACCTACAAAAACCTAGAATCATTTCCAATGCCAAGTGGATGTCCATTATTAGTACATTAAACTTAATCAATTTAGTTTTTTTGTTATTTTATGTGTTTTTTAGGTAAATACGTTGGTACACCTAACTTGTTTTAAAAAATGCCAAGTGTGTCATTTCCCTTCCCTATAAAAGGACAACACCTCTCCCTCTTCTTCACACCTCCCAAAACAAAATTGTTTTTTCAATATATACCCAATAAACTTCCCCAAATCCTTCCCTTAATCTTATAATCATACCCTTGGTTATAAATATATCCAAGTAATCCTTTTATCACAAACCAAAGGTAGTTTCCCAATTAGAAGGTAATGTCTACTCCAAAAGTCCATTATTTTATTTTCTATATCAATCCCCTATAACTTCTTTATTACATTATTCTATAAAACAACTAGTATCCCAAACATACAAGGATTTTTTTATGATATTGTTTCTACCAAAATTTACACACACCTCTCTCTAATGGGTAAAAAACGTAATGTTTATGTGTACGGTGAACTACCGCCTCACTAAATGATGATTGTTCATTTTTCCTTTAACGCATCTCATGGTGGAAACTTTGGTGGAAAATCTATTTATATATGTCAAATATTATAATTATTATTTATTTAATCTTATATATTCTTATTCGAAATACATATCTCTTTATTTTCAATTTTCTGTTAATATGATTATTCCTTTTGAGGAAATGTGGACTACTGCCCCTCAACGTGATATGATTTTTCATACACTACATTAAATATATTAAGGATGGGTTTAGTGAATAAATATGATATATATGATATAAAAAATCTAATATAATAATGATATATATATATATATATCTATGTGTGTGTGTCTTTTAATTTCTTTTTCAACATAATGATTAACGGGAAATAGTGTTCCTGCGTATATAAAGCTTACCATCTTCATGAACAGTGTATTAAAGTTTATAATTATATATTTATTAATTATTATAATACACATATATGTAATATAAGTTATATTTAAATCATTTTTCACATTCTGGAAATCATGATATGAGTATAAGTAATAATGATATAACAAAATAATACATATACAAAAAACAAATCTGAGATTAACCATAGTGAAACCTTAACATATAATTTTTAACAAGCAGGTAATATAAAGATATAATAAAGAACTATATAGTATAATATGTATGAATATGGTAATGTGATATATATATATATAAATTTATATTTTTTATATAGGTGGTTTTAATGAGTATGATGAGAGTCCAGACACAAGGTAAGGGGATTTCATCTCACTTTTTATTTTTGTGAGATACATTATTTATTCACCACCTATTCCTTTTGTGTGGTGTATGTACTTCCCATGAATTTATTATGTGTATCTTATAATTATATTTATTATTATTCTTATATCTGTTTTATTATCTATCATTCATGGGGATTAAGTTAAAAAAGTTACCAAATTGGTTAAAATAGTTCTATCTCAAATTGTATTCTTTGAGGCTCATGTTTTGCTACGCACCTAAATTACTTTTGAGTTGTATATAAATCTATTTTATAGGATATATCATGGATCTCAATATTTTATTATTATTTATTGCTTCATGTAATTTTCTTTTATTAAATGGAGAGTATGATCCCATGATACCAAGTGATTATGGTTTAATGAAACAATCTCATTGCCTTCCAAGATATTTTATGCTTATGCTTCCATTGATGAAATATTATAAGAAATATATAAAAAACATTCATGAATTTTCTTATACTCTATTTATTCATAATATATTATTGTATTTTTACTATTTATTCCACTCATTAGTATATAATATAGTTAAAAAATGTTTTTTATAAAATCCCAACTTAACCATCTCTTCGAACTAAAATATATGTTTTCTAAAATGGGTTTTAAGAATATTGCACCATTCTCCTATAATATTTAAAATATATTTTTACCCTTTTACAGTTACCAATATCCTCAAAGTGATCTTCTTGTCTCTTTCCAAAAAATTAATTTTTCTATCCATTTTATCGTTTAAAAGGATTGTTTTGTTTTCCTCATACGACATTTATATATTTATCCACTATTATTCCTTTGAATCTTCCTTTGCATTTTTAAAATGTTAATTTTTGAGAAAATATTTTTAAAAAAAAAATCAAGGAAATATTTTTTAAAAAATTATTCAATCTTCTTTTATAATTTTTCTAGGAAAATTTTATCCAAAATGTTTTCCAGACCTATTTATATGTTTTTAAATTATTATTAAAAACAATTTCAAAAAAATATTCAAAAAAATATTCATATATTTTCAAGTAAAAGGTTTTAAAAATAATTTCAGGTCTTATTTATATGTCTTTAAGGTATTTTATAATAAAATTATTTTCAAACTATTTTATATATTAAAAATACTTTTTCCAAGAACAAAGGATAATTTCTTCAAGAATCATTTTGGAAAGATATATCAAAATTATTTTCCATATAAGGTGAAATCTATTCATGTTACTAATTTACATCTAGGAAATGATCCCAAGGTTCCATTAATATTATTTCTATGAATGGGTTAGTTTGAATGTCATGGGCTTTATGAAACTTGTTTCTCTATCATAGGTTATACATTTATGAAACATGTTTATCTTTCTTGGTTTATGTGTTGATGAAATTAGTTTATCTTTCATGGGTTATTAATTTGATGAAATGATTGGGAAACTTGTATATTGTTTTCACATATTATATAATGATTACATGTTTAGGACACCCATTTCACTTCATGGGTTCTGATATGATTGTTTATGATTTTTTGGAAGATGAATGTATGAAGTTATTATGAGATGGTATGGAACTATATGTCTATCCAATGCATTGGGTAACTATTGATGAATCATGAGTATTAATATTATGTGTGAACTTGATTACATATTCCCGATGTTATGTATGGACCTAGTTTTAGGTCTATAAGTTTATGTGTGAACTTGTTTATATGTTAAAAATGTTATGAGTGATCCTTATTACATGTTCATAATATTATTCTTGGACCTATTTTCATGTCCATAAGTTTATGCATGATCTTCATTAGATATTGACAATGTTATGTCTGAACCATATTACATGTTTACAATTTTCTCCATGGACCTGGTTTCACATCCATAAGGTTATGGCTAAACTGGATTACACATTCCAAATGTTGGGCATGGACCTATTTTCTTGTCTATAAGTTGATATGGAGGCTTGATTTCATGTCCTTGATTTATGAGTGATCCTCTTTCGAATTATACATGTTCAAAACGTTATAAACCCATGGGAATTCCATAAATTACATGTCTTATCTCTATGTTGTGATTTCATGACTTATGATCTTAATTCCCTGTCTGTATTTCTTTTTTCCATTATAGAAGACTATTTAAGTCATATGATCACCAGCCTGGTTGACCAAAACAAGCTAAAACTGATTCAAACTAATAGAAATTTGAATTCCCCCACTCACCTCCTTTATGCAGATGACATCATTCTATTTTTAAAGGTTAATATAAGAAACATCAGAACTCTTAAAACTTCTCTCACTCACTATGAGGAGGTATCGGGTTAAATCATTGGATGGCATAAATCCTTCCTTTACTTTGGGAAAAAAAATTCAACTGCTAGGAAAAATGTTATTATTAATGAGCTTAACATCGAAGAAGGTACCATTCCCTTCACATACCTTGGAGTTCCCATTTTCTTGGGTAGACCCAAAGCTTTCTACTTCTCAAACATTATTGACCAAATTCTTAATCATATTTCCTCTTAGAAAGGAAAATATCTCTCCATGGTGGGGAGAGTCTACCTTGTCAAGTCTATTATTGTCTCTAAACTGGTTTACTCGATGATGGTCTATAACTGGCCAGCTAGTCTCATAAAAAAATGTTCACATTAATAAAACATTCTGTACAGGAAGCACCTTGGACATGAAACTAGTGAATATTCCTTGGGCTAAATCCTTTAAACCTTTAAACATGGGTGGACTTGGAATTAAAACCATTAAACTCTTTAATGCGTCTCTTCACTCCAGATTAACATTAAACTAGATTCACAATGACTCCCCCTCGATTACTTTAATAAAAAATAGAATCATTGATAGATTGAAAAGAGGTAACAAGAATTTCATGAAATCTTCCAATTGGACCTCTGTCAGAAACATGTACGACAATATTATGCACAACACTAGATGGATGCTCTCTAGAAACTCCTCCATGAGATTCTGGTTGGACAACTGGACTGGTGCTCCTCTTATTTATTTGACTCCCCCTGACCATATCCCTGATAACATCAACTCTACTGTTATTAATGTGCTTAATTCTCTCATTGATACCCTTCCTGACAGTATTATTCAAAATATGGATTCTTACCACTTTTCTACCTCGTGTGATCTCTTGATTTGGGAACCTGCTTATAATGGGATTCTAAATTCAAAAAGATTCTATAATAACTCATTACATAACCCTAAAAATGACATGAAATGGATTAAACATTTTGACAAACCCTGGATTAAACCATCAAGACTCACTCTTATTTGGAATCTCGCCTACAATAGGGTTCCAATTGACTCTTGTCTTAAAATTTTTGGAATTCATCTTTGTTCAAAATGTCATTTTGGTAATCAAAATAGGGAAGATACTAGTCACTTATTTCTGTCTTTCAATACTAAAAATTCTCTTTGAAACTATATTTTTGACACTTTTGATTTCATATGGAGGATTCATAACTATATCGATGAGCAGCTTAATCACTATGTTGATATGGATAACTCACAACATATCAAAAAAATTGTTCCTTACTGGGGTTGCAGAGCTGCTTCATGTGATTTGGTATGATAGAAATACAATTCTTCACAATAATTGCTCACACAACATTAATGCAGGTAAAATGATAATTCTCATCACTATTCGGGAAGCTGCATTGATTCAGAAAGGAAATTGTAACAACTCGGTGGCAGACTTTATGATCCTTAGATGTCGTCAAGTTGATGCCATTTTCATTCAACCGAAACGCACTTTTGATATTTTCTGGAGACCTCCACTTCCATGTTGGATTAAAATCAATGTCGATGGAGCCTCTAATTGAAATCCAGGATCTGTTGGGTGTGGCGGCATCTTCAGAAATTATCTTGGTCACATCGTTGGGAGCTTTTTTGGAGGTTGTGGTACTGCAACCTCTCTAGAAGCTAATATGGTGATTGTGACTCATGTCATATGTTTCGCATTAATCCAAGGTTGGAACATCTTTTGATTTGAAAGTGATTCTACTACTGTAGTGCAGGCCATTTGGAAGGGGGGTTTCATCTAGATTGGCCGCTTACTACACGCTGGATGAATTGTCTTCAATCTCTCCAGGATGTCAACTACATTTCAACTCATACTTATCGAGAAAAAAATATGGTCGCGGATGATCTCACCAATAATGTAGTTCTTCAGGACATAACCTAGCTAGAAGAGATCCCAGAAAACCTTATTCCTTTGCGTGTTAAATATTGTAATTTGATTCCGTCTTTTCAAATCATGTAACCTTTATTTTTTGCATATATAATTGCTTTGGTCTTTTGACCAAATCACCAACTATAAATAAATATAAAATTATTTAATATCCATGTATGTTAATACTGGGTAACTATACCTACATCTCATAATGAGTGTGATACATCATACTCATCACTCGACATAGTGAGTGTTCTATCATTTCAACACTCAAGATAGAGGGTGAATGGTAATAAAAACACTGGAAATAAAGGATTTGGTGTGTCATTCCCATTGTCCAAATAGTGTTAATGGTGTGAGATTTCATGCTTAACACCCGATGTAATGGAGCGTGAATCCTCATTCCCAACAAAATCATTACCATCTTTATGCATCTTATATCAAAGGTGAAATAATATTCATGATAATAGTCATGAATGATTACCTCTCATTCATTATTTTCATCAAACCCAAATATAATAATGGTCATTTAATTTCATAATAAATTAAAAACATATAATAGGTGTGTCTTTTCCTCCAAATCAATTTATCCATTTAAATAATTTTAGTAAGTAAAACCACCATGATACAATCCATTACATTTAATACAACTAACATAATCTATGCTTATTTAAAAATAAAAAATGGCTTGATCATATGAACCAATTCAATTTCATTTAATATAAACCATTAAATTTAAATAGTACATATATTTTATCAAATTAATTCCTTATATAGTTAATTCATGCCAACCCACATAGATGTTGGTTGGTCTTCGAAACCATTGGTCATAAGGAAGTACATTCACCCTTATTCAATCCATTTAATATTATCAACCAATACCATGGTATAATCATTCCATATAACTAACAATGACATAAGGAAAAATGAATCACCAAAGAAATAATTCCAAATATGATTTAATTCACTACAAACCATTTTTATTTAACAAGTTCGTTCACCTCATCTGAGTTGTTTTTTATAATACATGACATTATTTGACAGATAGATCATTTATCACAATGATGCTTTACATAAAAAAAAATAACTCAATTTATAAAAAAGAATAGTTTTAGAAATCTACCCTGCATGTAAAAACAATTACAAGGTTAATCATGTCACTTATGAGGTTCTATCATCAAATGGGAAATTTTCTACAAGGGGAAAATTCCTTTTTAATACAAAATGGATGCTTAGAAATAATTCCAAACAGTTAATTAAAAATTATTAAGGGGAAATTAAATCCAAAAAACCCAATGGGTGTTATTGTTTGAGGTTAGAATCATCTATTTACATAGAAACAATCAATGGGTGTATATCAAGGAGCTTACGATAATTAAAAAAAGGGGAATCAATTTTAGGGAGAAGAACAAAAAAGGTTGGAACATAGAACAACAGAAATATCTATAAAAAATTAAAACTTGGGTAAAGTGATATAAATCACATACCTCTTGCATATGTTGCTATACTCATCCAGTATCAAGGTTTTGATTCATTTTGATTTTTGAAAATAAATGAATAAATGGACATCCTTCCTAAAAATAGGAAAATTTAGCTCACAAAAAAATAAATCATAATAGAATCTTTCAAAGGAAGAAAGATGCTTTTTAAGCTTACCTATGTCGATTTATTTTTATTAACGGTCTTCAAATAAGTGTCTTTACGAGAGAGATATTAAGATCCTTAGGTGAGAGAGGAGGAAAAACTGTGAGGGATAATATGAGCCTCACGTGGAAGAAGAACAATAAGGAAAGAAGAAAAATAGTATTAAACAATGTTAATAGTGAAAAATAGACATTTCACCCTCAAAAATAAGATCACATGGTTTGGATACATGCTTCTTCCAAATAGTGTGATAACATTGTGGCTTTTTTTTCTTAGGAACCACACCCCACATGGTTTTACCAAACGTTTTAACTAACCACATGTTAACCATGCGATAAATAGTGTATACACACTTCCCAAATGTAATTAATCATTCAATATGGGTGAACGGTTTTGGAAAACCATGTGAAACCCATGCCACACTCTCTGCTTCATTTGGCTAGTACACATGGTTTTTCCTTAGGACTACACAGTTTTAGAAAACCCACGAACCCTGATTAGCTCATCTAAAGATGTTGTCTCAAATCCCCAGTGCTCTCGAAACTACAAGAAATTCCCATGGTAACAATCATTACTTTAGCCAAGTCTAAAAACAACACTTTACAGTATTCCAAAACTCATATTTTCATTTCAAATCCTTGTTTAAATAATGTAAAATCCACCAAATACCAAAACTAAAATTTCCTTGGATATTATACCTTCGATAAAATCACAGGTCATTACAACCTCCCCATGTTATAAATTCTCATCTCCGAGAATCATTGGGGAATAATAAAAACATCTCCTATATTATAAGGGTCATGAATACTCGTTAAAATGGTGGTGTTTCATTCCCAAACGCCCAATGTACCAATATTAATTACTTAATAATATGATACTTAAGTTGTGAAAACCTGAAAAAAATGCTTATTTTCTGATTGAAATATTGAAATGGTGATTACTTGAGCATGATTAGCTAAAGGCACAATCAATTAAATGAATCTTTAAAAACATTTCGAATGGTTCTCCCCACCCTAGTTTGTAACATAAAAGGGTCCAATTCTGAGCCATGACACCTCCACCATCATAATTTTCCTACGAAGCACACCCAAATCATTCTAGCGACGCTCTTAGAGAGATTTTAAATTGTTCAAAAAATTGATTCCCTACTAAACACATTTCGATAGTTCAAGCCAACTTTTCATAAAAATCCACAACTCACACATAACGTACTCATCTCCCCATGATGATGTAAAAAATTCTTCTTCACCGAATGCATTCCATAATAGAAAAGGAAAAAAAGTCAACCCACTCTGATCAAATTATCTTGAAAATTCCCTGCTAAGATGGCCAGAGTTTTATAACCTGAACCACAATGCCTTCTTCCCAGGCATCACGCCTTTACCATGATCATGTTAAACAAACCTCATACTAGACTTCCAATGATGTTCTACGATCAACCCACCACCAATCCATTTAATCTATCATGCCTCAACTCGAACTAGGGTGTATCCCAAATTTATGCTATTGAAATTTTCACCCTTTAAACATCACCTCCTATCCTGAAAACAAGTCTAGGATAACCTTAGATTCATTTTAAAAGAGTCCATATAACTAACACAAGGTAGGATATAATCCATTTTTTACAATTGAGATATCGGTACAAGGATAAGACATCCACATTAGATCATTGATTGATCCTAGAGCATTATCCTCCTGGAGGTTAAGTGATAAGAAAATGGATACTGTACAAGAATCTACCCACGGAATTCTTACACTGGAACCTTGGTATCACTCAGGACAAACCATGCCTTGATAAAAACCGTGCTTCCAGTCTACAAATCTGATAAAACAAGTTTATTGAAATAGAAGGGAATTTCAAACATTTATATCAATGTATAATTGATTCTCTCTTAGTGAATCAAAGATAAATTAAATATGTGTGACATGTTCATCACCAAGAAAGAGTGTACTAAGAGAAACTGGGAATTTCTAAGAAGACATGAGGTACCCACGACATATATGGATGAAGTGTCCAATAATGTTTTCAACCAACCATACCCAACTACTAGAAGGAAGATCAGTCAAACCATTTCATTTTCGTGCAACCATTCAAGCTCTAATATGATTCAAAACTCACCAGCCTCAAGGGAAATCAATCATGTCTGACCATTTCAAAATGTTCCTCCTTGGTTTTATTCCTTTTACCTAGAAGGGAACATATTTACTCATTTTGAAATAGTGCTCCCCACCTTAGGAGTGTCATAGTCCTCAAAGGAAGATACATACTAGAATCCCATAAGTTTACTAGATTAGATTCACCTTAAGAGAATGCATGATGATACTCCAGGTTATAAACACAAACATCATAGAATTTGGGATGAAATCCAAACCAACTTGAACAACATTTAAAAACACCTGATCTTCTTGGAGTGTCATATCTCCAATTGGGATGAATTTAATTCCCACAAATCCCAAGTCACTCTACTCTAGAGATGACCCGAGAACATACTCAATAGCTCAAGGCTCAATGATTCCACAAAACTCAACTGGTTTGTTACATCATTTAGAAAATTTAAGGGTAACATATATATAAATTCAGACCACACCACGGACCAAAAGAAAGAAGACACATCCTTGATAATTTCTATGGGTTTTCCAAACTATACATCCAAGTATCAGTTGGTCTATAAAATATATTCATCACAAATTTTTATTTCCCCATTCGACCATTAATCTGGATGACGATGAACCAATTCATCCATCACTGAGATATAAGATAGGGATGTGCAACCTATTAAGCATACTACCATGTCATAGGCATGTCTAACATACTGAAACCAAGCATTACCAGATGCTCATGCCTATAACTTGGTCAAGGATACCATGGTCAGCCGTCCAAACAAGGGCTTCATTTACAATGTAAGAGTTCTACTAGGGACAACATCACCAAAATGGAACCATACATCATTAATCTCATAGAATTTAGCATGGAATTTAATCAATAAGGTTTCTAACTACGACAGGATATCTAGTTAAAAATGAATAATCATCAACCCAATCACTAGGTCACACCAAAAAATTTATCTATGCCCTATTCCTATCATTTAAACCCTTTCTAAAAAGAAAAAAGGACTATGAAAAAAGTTATTATTTCCATCCCAATGAAATTCAAAAGGTTATTTAATATTCACTTAAACAAGGGTCTAAATAAATGATACCACTAAAGGTTCCAATTTAAGGTCAATATATTAATTTTAATTCAATATTTAAACATTTAAGATATTTAATTCAAAACATAAAGTACCAATTTTAATACACAGAACTTGGTAATCGATATAGTGACCAATGAGGCTCTCATTAATCCAACCTAGGATCATCAAAAAGAATCCCGATAGCATTTGTTTAATAACCAAAGATTAAAAAACATATTGGGTTATCTCAAAATAAACAATCCACAACTGAACCACATGTTTCCAGGTGGGAATTTTAGAATTTAATCATATAGATCCCCATTACCGTGTGATAGAGTCAAAATCCGTTAGAGAGGCAACCATCACCAATTTAAATTTTTTAACTACCCTTAATACGATTTTTCTAATAATCATAAATACCATAATCAACATACTAGGTTCAAGTCATGTAAATGGTGTATAAATATCTAGTAAATCATAGATAAAAATTAAAAAGATTTTAAATTTTAACCATTTCAAAATATATCATGGTCATATAATATGGTTCAGTTATATGGGTTATCATTTCCAATTTATAAAGTTCCAGTACACTTTATAGATAGAATAATCGCTCCCACTTAATCAAATCCAATTAAATTTTACAATTAAACTAGAACATATTTAACACTTTAACAATAGTATCTTGGTATATACAAAGTTCAAGAGTAAGTTCGAGTATATAGGATACCTTTCCCAAATTTATAAGACACGGATACACTATCAAACTGATGACTCGTATCCATTTAATCGAAACCTATAAATTTATCCCATGCAACCAATTACATATAAACAATAAAACTATGCATGTTATCACAAGAAATAGACATAGAGAAATATGATAATAAGAACAAAATAATGATACATTGGATATACATGCTAAATAATTAGGCAAAATGCAATATAATACCTAATAATAGAAGCATATTAACATGCTAAATAAATCACCCAAAAATGTTTATAAATAGAAATTATAAAGAAATAGAAAAACATGTACAAAAATAATCATATCACTTATATAAATAACATGATATAGAATGGCCAATATTGTTGTCATGCATGGAACATCATCACAATCAGCAGGCAACTTACAAATGTAACTACATGGCATGTCATATGCATGACATGTTAATCTCAATGTCCGAATAATGATTCTTTTAATTATAATTCCTTTCCATATTAGTCAAAGGTAAATATTCTATAAATTTCATAAAACAAAAAGTTTTGGAAGTACACAAGTCACTCAAGGCGAACTCAAAATCAACTATAATAACAGGCAGTGTGAACAGCAATCCCAGTTCTGACAACTTGAGAATTTCCCTGTGGGTGGGGTGATCACTCCAAAACATGGATATTTACCAAATTTTGATAGTTTCCTAGTCACCTATATAACATCCCCAAACCTTAATAAAATGTAAAAAATAACCCTCTCATACCACTTTGTAACAACATGACCCTACTGGCTATGAAACCAGCAGCCAAACTGGTTTCCACATGGCCACAATCATGACTCCCCATATTCTAGAGGCTTCTAAATAGTAGTGAGGGTTTGAGGAGGTTATAGTGGGGAGATTATACACTCCTGGTCAAACTAGCATAGTGGTATATCTGAAAATAAATAAGTGACATCATTAAAAGCAGTAATAAATGAAATATGTAGCAGTGGAATAATAATATAATGTGAATAAGAGACGGAAAATGCCAATATAAAACCAGGAATTAATGTTCAAATGATGATATATAAACAAACAAGTAGTCATACAACAGTCTTCATGTTATAGTGCACTATATAAATTATAAAAATAAACAAAACCTCCTAAGGGAGAACTAGATAAGAATCTTATTATCTAGTTCGGTCCTATGATCCTAACTTCCATGTACAAGAATAATAGAAAAATAAGTAATCCATGGAACTATGAATATGAGATATTCTAGGGTACCATAGTGCAATGGTAGGCGGATGTAATGTCCCGGTTTCAGAAGCCGCCTAGAGGTGCCTCATACTCGGTTGGTAACGTGGCCTCAAGTGCATTTCCCCAAATGTCAGAGGTTGTCGACTAGAAGTGAGGGAATTGGGTGTGATAGTGGACAAACTATGCCTTAATTGGTAGAGTAATGCAGTAGAAGTAAATAGATAACAATTGGGGAAATAGTTATGACACCATACAATATTAAATACTAGAAGACTGAAGAATGAAACAACTCGAACACATATATATAAATGATTCATGATACATATGTCTCGAAAAGCATCCAAACAAGTCACAATGCTGAAATACAGTAATAACCAAAGTAAAAAAGAAAAGAAATAAACTCAAACAGCATTACAACCCTCAGCTTGGTCTCATGCTCTCCAACTGTACAACAATCAAGTACCTAAAGTAAAAGTGTTCTTTCCCTTATCTAGACCTACAACAATATAATCTTTATAGGACCAAAAGAATGTCCCAAACAGGGTGTGAGAAGTATCCCATTTGGATACCACCCAAAAGATCTATTCCTAATATTAAGTTAATATATATGGAAAGAAATAAGCAATATGAAGTTCTAAAAAAGTAAGTACTCTAAAGTAAACAATCCTATTGTTTCAATTAGATTCATTTTTTTATATATCAAGTAAGAAAATAATAAAAATATGTAACCCTAAAGGACATACTCATAGCATAACCCCTCTATTTCAAACAATAAAACACAATAAACACTTTGGGAAGTACTCATACTCTAACCACTATGGTTCAGCTCTAGGAAAGACTCTCTGAGGAAGCACTCACTGTCAATTCCCCCTTATGGTCCTAGATCGGTAACTATAAACACTCTAGGGAAGAACTCAACATCCCATTCCTCATGTGGTATCATAATGAAGAAACTACAGACACTCTGAGGGAGCACAAATTCCATCCCCCTTATGGTCTCACAACGTAAAAGTAAAAATACACTCTAGAGAATTACTCAGTGTCTATTCTCCCTACGGTCTACTACACCATGTTCCCATAGCTCTTTATAAATAAATCATGCACAAACAGTATATGGAAGCCAATGTAAACCAAAATATATACATGGATAAACATTCTACATCATATCACATCATTTCAGATAAAATCACTCCATCCTAAAAACACTGGGCATAGAAAACAAAGCATCCTAATAGGCAAAGCTGGACCAAAACGTCAACATCAAGAAAACATGGGAAACACCTCCATAGAAAGGTAAATAACCCTATTTACAATCATAAATCCTCTAGTCAAGCACAAAAGTCATAGAAGGAAATAATAGGTCTAAGAATAATAAACACACAATACCTTGAACAAGGGTATTGGGAACTTTTTCACATATAACTCAAATACTAACTATAGAAAGGCACAAACCACCTACCTCAGCATTGTATGATCGATATAAGTGAACCCCAAGCCTGGAATCAGCCTATAAAAATGTAGATCTACCAAATCACAAAAAAAATTCAACCACTGATATATCATGAGAGAGGATAAATCAAGGAACGAGGTTCTAGATGATGGAAAAACTCATTGATGCGATTTCAATGAAACCAACAGAGTTCTAATTGGAGAACAAACAATGATTCGGAGGATTTGAGAAGAATCATCATCCATGGATTCTCTTGCATGAGATGTAATGCTAGGACCCTAGAAGCCTAGAGTTGGTGACTTATTATGTATCATTGGCATCATCACAAAAGATCAAGTCTTGAAAGACCTATTAGTTTAGTAGCCTTTGAAGTATTAGATACATCAATAAGGTTTACATTATATCATAAAATTGAAAGCTACAGTAACATTGTTTTCATAGACAACTATTAGATCCCATAGACTATCCCTATAGGTTAGTATTAATATAGTTCTTCGCATCCTGGGAAAAATAAAACATAGAAAAGGGTGAGCTCATATGCTGAGAAAGGATAAAAATATAGCGTAAAATTTCATAAATAAGCATAAACATTTAAGGAAATGTATAAGACTAAAAAAAAGCATTTTAAACTTGATCTTCCGCATAATATGGAAAAGATAAAAAATGAAATAATTCAATTTACTTATTGAAATGTATATTCTACTAGTCGAATAATCACATGAAATATCAATATCCACTTTCATAATGATGGAATACATAATTCCAGACTTTCATAACCACGTAGTCAAGGCCTTGTGCCAAGACTACAAATAAGATTTTTTCAATGCCTTGTGAAAAGACACTAGTTTATCTCATGAGACCTACCGATTCATCGAGGAGCTATAGCGGGCTCCACCCGTCACTTACTAAGTTTAATTCATTCCGCATAAGAAAAGGTTTAAATATAACATAAACATTCGTATTAAAACTGGCATATGAAATGTCAATACTTTATCCATAAACCATTAATGGTATAAAATAACACATCCATAGAGAAACATATCACAAAACCTTCAATAAAATGTGGAAGTTCTGTATCACAATAAATCAACTTCAAACAAACTTAATATCCATTAAAGGATGTTGACATTGTTGAAATCAAAACCATTTTAGAGAAACATCTCTTTCTATTTTGAAATCATTTAAAATTCATGTAATTATAAAAGAAAATTTTTATATTTGAAAATATTCTTATAATCTTGTAAGGGAATCTTAGACATTGTTATAATGGAGGAAAATATTTTCACCCTCCATATAAGTTAAAAAACATTCTTACCTTAAATTTGTGGAAAATGTCAAAAAGTACCTTTTTTGGAAAACGACGGAAAAAATCCTTTCAAAAAAATCTTATAAAAAGTAAACAAAAATGGTATAAATGACTTTGTCCCATAGTATAGTAAATACTAATAATGTTTTGAAATAAATATTTAAGAAAACATGGATTTGTATGATAAAGAGGTCCTAGTAGATACTAACATAAAAACAACCTCAGATAGTAAAGAGATTGTAAAATTAACCCTTACCTTGCACTTTCATTTAGTCGAGGGTACATTTAACCTCATGTATGAACACCATAGTATGTTATTAAACTATTATAGAACCATGTTAATATTTATTATATCATAAATCTTTCATTTAGGACTTTATACTACCCATTTAAAAATAATTTCCATGTTAAATTAACATTTCGGGTAATAATCGCTTTTTTTATCGTACGTGTTTTAACTTGTTACTCTTGATTGTATCACATAGATCAATATTTAAATACTTCATGAATAGAAAACATGATTTATACATCATATATATTTAGAATATAAATATTTATAATAGACATATATATGAAACAGAAAACACCGTTTAAGGAGACGGTAGTCCGTACGTAAGCATAAACGTTGTTTCCGTTTTCATATCGTATTGAAAAGAACTAAGTGAATAAGATATATATAAGTAAATATATATATATATACAGTATAATTATTATTTAATATATTACATACTTACTAATGATATATATTTTATAATCATCAGTGAATGGAGAACGTGGAAATGAATCTCATCACGTCATGGTGACGGTAATCCGTACGTGCACACGAGCAAAAATATCATTATATTGATGAAAAAATCGTATGTAATTGGATGATATATCATATATAAATAATAATTAACATGTTATATTTATTATTTACATAAGTTATACTCATTATTATACCCATCTAAATAATTAAGTGTTTGAATAATAAACTACACCACGACGTGGAGACGGTAATCTGTACGTACGCACATATGCTGACTTTGTCATTTATAGGATAAATAGAATAATGAATATGGTTGTACCATTTCTATAATAACATAAAAGTATAAAGAATATACTAGTTTTATTATTTTATAATGTCAACAATAATGAAATTGAAAGTGGAAGAAGGAAAGAACTTGAAAGATGTGATGAAATATTTACCTCTTTTTCAGGTTCTTCCTTTTGATTTGATCAAAAGGGATCCTTAGGTTTCTTTTATGACCAAATTAATGCCTCTAGGAAGAAGGTAGGAATGTTGGGAGGTTATTGGGGTAGGGGTTGTCCGATCCAAAAGGCTTTGGAGATGTGAATTCGAGAGATGGTGAAGTGATCTTTTATAAGAGGGGTGAGGGGAATCTTAGGAAAAACTAAAAAGATTATTTTATAATAAATTCATTTTCGGTTTACAATGGCTCCAAAATTAATTATTTAAATTATAAGTTGGTTATGGGTACAAACTCACTCATAAAATATGTTTTATAGAGTTTTGGGTCACTATATAAACCTTATATTTTAGATTTAAATCTTAGTTAAATAGTTTGACATTTACCATGTCTCTTTGTATTTTTAAATTATATGGTCCATAAACTTACTATAAACTTCCAAGATATCCCCAAGTGGTTAATTAAAGACATATATAAATATATTTAATACTTTTTACTGAACCTTATATTTTTTGGAATATAATACCAATTAATAATATAATATTTGTTTTAAAAACTCTTTTATGTCAATTTTGACACTATTTGGTATTTTGTTTTGGCTAAATTCATTACAACGTTATTACTTCGAAAAAAATTCATTTAATCAACCCTAATATGTCATATTAACCTATAAAATTATTGTTATTCATAAAAAGTTTCAAATTACATTTATTTGGGTATTTATAATATCAATTATTTTAATATGGTAATTATTGCATCATCATTGTGTCATAAATAAATTAATTAATTTATTGTCTAAAAATTATAAATAAAATAAAATTATGTGGGAAATCTTTTTATATTACTAATTAATATTTATAGTAGAATTTATCCTCTCTGTAACCCTATATTAAAAGTGGTTTAGTTATTATACTTGGAATCTAACACTTTTAACACTTCTTTGAATTAAATAATAATAAATGTCCTAATCTAATACATGTGGACCTAAAGGACCATATTTCATCCCTAAGGTTGCTTTTGGTCGAATTTTACTTATCCAAAAGAATTAGGACAAGTTTTAAGGTCATAATAATATCATTTTTACCCTTAATTACCCTATTTACTTTTAACCATGATAAATAAAAGTAAAAAGTTACAATTCACCAACAAATATTTTTATATTATCGAACCACATTTTACTTACACATATTAACCATATCTCTCAAATTTTATAAATTCAACTCCCAGAAGCGGTAAAATTATGTTTTATGAAAATTTGCAAATGCTCCTAGGAGGTTGGTAAAAGACAGTAAAAAGTTCAATAAAATTTTTATATATCTAATCTTGTTGTAAAATGGCTCCAATGAATTATATTTAACTTATATAGGTATTATGTATCAATTTTTAGCTAAATAAATTTAAATAAAATAAAATATTATTTAAATAAATGGTCGGTTTTAACTAATAATTTAGTGTTTTTTACTATTCATCAAAAATAGAATGTTTTCAGAAAAATACCAAAATTTCACCATAATCAAATTTTGATATTCTAAATTCAAAAATTAAGTCAATTTTACCAAATTCAAAATATATAAGATGAATTTATTAATTTAAAATTAATTTTTGTTGTCAAAACCAAAAAGCGTGTCTTTAAGAAATAATAACTAACAAAATATTGATATTTGTTTATGTTCAATTTCAAAGTGAAATTATTTACAATGAATAACATTAGATTAAATGGTAAAAATAAAATCTATTTATACTTCCAAACCCATAAAATTTATAATTTAACACTACAAATTATTTTTATTAAAAAATTTGTTTTCAGTTAAAATATAATATTTTTCAATATTCACGCCAATATGAAAGTTATCAGAAAAAAACCAAAAAATTATTGAAACTAAATTCTTATGTCCCGATTCTAAAGAAGAAGTTTATTTTGTCAAATTTAATATATAAAATATTCAAATATTGGATTTAAAAAGGGTTCTCCATTAAAAGGCGGTAAAATTGCATTTTAAAAAAATACATCTTTTATCTGAAAAATAATAATAATTGTTTTTTCATTATGTCTAAGAAACTCATAATATGGATTCTAAAATTATAAGGATTATATAATGTTCAAAATTTAGTTAATATTATTCATAATCTCTTTTGAACGGCTGGTTTGGTTAGTCGTGGTGTGCTTGAACTCGGTGTTGCGTGTAGTGCAAGTTATTGAATTACTTTGAAGAAATAACGTACTATGAAATCATAGAGAGTTAAATTATTCCCTCCTTCAATAAATTTTGTGATCACAATTTGAAATTGTTCATCCGAAATAAAAGGTTTAAAATAGAAAATACCTTTGTGGGAAAACCCACATCGAAAATTGGGTTAATAAAATTTAGTCTTAATAAGGGGAAAAATTATATATATATATATATATACATAACATGTAGAGGTTCATCCTTCAATTAATTCCTACCATAAACTCATATTTCACTGTAAAAGATTCCAAAAAAATATTCTATTTATCATAATCGTATAGGGATTCAAAAATAATGAATTTATAATTCATTTGTCAGAATATTTAAAAAACTAAATTATACAAACCAGTACATCACGTAGTCCAGTCATAGGTGATTCACCCTTGTCGCTTTTCTATTGCAGTTTCAAGTCTCATGGCCCCGCTGGACATGAATAGTTGTCACTCGACCTATGGGTAGTCCTTTTTATAAAAATCCAAAAATAACCTTAACAATAGTATCCAATCTCAAACTTAATCCATTCCAACATTTAGACTTATCTAAAATATTTCTATCCAAAATCTCAGTAAAAAAAATATAAGGAAGTTAAACACAATTAAGATCCTTTTTTTAGGTAATAACATGTGAACGCCTTCATCATGTATTCTTTCTAAACATTGCAACATCCTGAACTACCATAAAACCATATTGATTACATTCAGGCTCTCTTATACCTTATAGAATACTGGATATACTCTTTCTATCCAAAAATGGTTTAAACTCCAACAATTATGGAATATACAAATCATTAATCAGTTCCAAGGTAGTCAATAATATCCAATATAATTTATCCAAATCAACCATCTCTTATTCCAAAATCACTACCTCATTATCAGGACCATATTAAGGATTTCCTTTCCTTCAACCATGTACTCCAAAAAGTTTATCTTACTATTAAGTCACTTTTTATTGTACCATATAATCTCAAATCCTCAATAAAATAGTACTGTAGTACAATCCTTTTTTATCTCTACAATTCATACAACTAGAATATTGTTGATACAACACTCAAATGAAATAACTATATAATAAGAACATAATAACACTAGTCATTCCTCTTCATATGAGGTAGTATCATAACTTGATTATTATCCAATAACATCATTTGCAGTATACTCATATGACTGGGACAATGATTCGCGTAGTGTCTCAATGCCTTGAAGATGAATCATTTTACATTTGAAAACTTTTTCTTACCCTTGAAGTAACATACTTGGTGTCCACACTTATAACAAACTCTTATTCCCATCAAGAATTTACCCAGGTGATTATTTCCACATTTATCCCATATGGGAAAATCCTTCTTTCCCTTCATCCCTTAATTCATCTTTCATTATACCATCCTTTTCTTCTCTTTCTTCCTTTCAAAGCCATAGGACTCAGTGAATTCTTTGCTTATCTTATTAACACATGATATTATTTCATCATATGTTCAGAATAATTAGGGAGACTATTTCCCTACTACATTTTGGCTTAATTCCATGAATGATATGACCCTTCTTACTCATTGGATCATACGTATTGCTGGTGTTCTCATTCCTTCTACTGGGCTCCATTTCTATACAATGGAATACACTAGGTCAATTTATGAATCGAAATTCATAATTCCAAAAATGTAAAATAACTAACGTAAATTGAACAGTTTATGGATATAATCCATAATCACAAAAAAAAAAATTCTTTGAGGAGGTATATACTCAAAAATCCTTCATAGTGGTTTGTAAAAAAATGATAATTATCCTAAGCATATCCCTTGGGAGTGTCGTATCCAAGAGTGCAGCAAGTCCCATTGTCGTGCCCCAGTTCTCCTTCAAGTCTAGCTCAAAGCGGTGTTTTTGGGTTATACCCATAGGTACATCTGTTCCAGAGCTGCCTCTACCTTCTCTTATCCAGATAGGTATATATTGCTTGAAAACTCACAAAATCTCTATAGTACCAAAATTATAGGATGTTATTCTATACTAATCCTCAAATTCTATCTTATGCTAATGTTCTCTAATCATATTTTATCTAACTCTAGTTTCCAAGGATATTGTTGAGCTTCATCTAATACCAACTGTAACACATCGAACCCAGAAGCCCAGATTCGATGAATTATTACATATCATAGGCATGATCACAAAATATCAAATCTTGAAATACTGATTAGTTTAGTATCCTTGGAAGTACTAGATACATTCATAAGTTTTACATTACATCATAAAATAGAAAACAACAACAACATTATTTCCATTGAAAACATTGAGATCCCATAGAATATCCTAGTAGGTCAGTCATAATATACTTCATCGCATCCTAGGAAAAATAAAACAAAGAAATGGGAGAGCGCAGATGCTCAGTAAGGATAACAATATAGTGGAAACTTTCATAAATAAGCATATACATTTAAGGAAATGTATAAGACTAAAACAAAAGCATTTTAAACTTGAACTTCAGCATAATATAGCAAAGATATAAATCAAATAATTCCATTTACTTATTCACATGGATATTCTACTAGTCGAATAATCACATGCAATATCAATAGCCACTTTCATAATGATGGAATGCATAATGCTAGACTTTCATAACCACATAGTCAAGGACTTGTGCCAAAACTACAAATAATATTTCGTCAAGGACTTGTGCCAAGAAACTGGTTTGTCTCATGAGACCTACCGATGTATCGAGGAGCTTTAGTGGGCTCCACCCATCACTTACTAAGTCCAATGCATTCCTCATATGAAAAGGTTTAAAAATAACATAAACATTCATATTAAAAATGGCATACAAAATGTCAATAATTTAACCATAAACCATGAATGGTATGAAATAACACATCTACAGTCAAACATATCAAAAAACCTTCAATACAATATGGATGTTTTTTATCATAATAAATCAACTTCAAACAAACTTAAAATCCATCAATGTATGTTGACATAGATGAAATCAAAACCTTTTTAGAGAAATATCTCTTTCTATTTTGAAATCATTTAAAAATCACATGATTATAAAAGAAAACATTTATATTTGAAAATATTTTTATAATCTTGTAAGGGAAGCTTGGATGCTGTTATAAAGGTGGAAAATAGCTTCACACACTGTATAAGTTAAAAAGACATTCTTGCCTTAAATTTGTTGAAAAGGTCAAAAAAGTACCTTGTTTGGAAAACGACGGAAATATTTCTTTCAGAAAAATCTTATAAAAAGAAAAACAAGGGTATAAATGACATCATCCCATAGTATAGTAAATAGTAATAATGTTTTGAAATACAGTTTTAAGAAAAAACGGATGTGGATGATAGAGATTTCCCAGTAGATACTTACGTAAAAACAACTTTGGATAATAAAAAGATTGTGAAATTAACCCTTACCTGGCACTTTACTTTAGTCGAGGGTAAGTTTAACCTACTGTATGAAGATCATATTATGTTATTAAACTATACCAGAACCATATTAATATTTATGATATCATAAATGCTTCATTTATGACTTTATACTACCCATTTAATAATAATTTCCATGTTAAATTAAAATTTCGTGTAATAATCGATTTCTTTATCGTATGTGTTTTAACTTGTTACTGTTGATTGTATCACTTATATAAAGATTTAAATACTTCCAGAATATAAAACATGATTTATATATCATATATATTTATAATATTAATTTTTATAATAGACATATATATGAAATGGAAAACACCATTTATGGAGATGGTAGTCCGTACATACGCAAAAACGTTGTTTCTGTTTTCATATCGTATTGAATGAAAATAAGTGAATAAGATATATGTAAGTAGATGTGTGTGTGTGTGTGTGTATATATATCCAGTATAATTATGATGTCATATATTACATACTTATTAATGATATATATTTTACAATCATCATTGAATGGTGAACGTGGAAATGAATCTCATCACGTCGTGGAGACGGTAATCCGTACATACGGACGAGGAACAATATCATTATATTAATGAAGAAATCAGATGTAATTGGATAGTATATAATATATAAATAATCATTAACATGTTATATTTATTATTTACATCAGTTATACTCATCATTATACTATCTGAAAAATAAAGTGTTTGAATAACAAACTACACCACGACGTGGAGACGGTAATCCGTACGTATGCACGTATGGTGACTTTTTCATTTATAGGATAGATTGAATAATGAATATGGTTGTAACATTTTTATAATAACATCACAGTATATATAATATACTGTATTTATTCTTTTAGAATGGAAACAACAGAGAAAGAGGAAGTGGAAGAAGTAAAGAACATGAATGATGTCATGAAATATTTCCCTTTTTCGGGTTCTTGCTTTTGATTTGATCAAAAGGTCTCCTTAGGATGGATTTATTACCAAATGAATGCCTCTAGGACTAAGGGCGGAATATTGGGAGGATATTTGGGTAGGTTTTGTCCGATCCAATTTGCTTTTGAGGTGTAAATTTGGGAGAAGTTGAAGTTCCCTTTTATAAGAGGGGTGATGGGTATCTTAGGAAAAACTTAAAATATTATTTTATAATAAATTAATTTTCGGTTTCAAATGGCTCAAAGATGAATTATTTAAATTATACAGTGGGGATGGGTCAAAAGACACTCAACCAATAGGTTTTATAATGGTTTGGGTCACTATATTAAACTTAACTTTTAGATTTAACTCTTAGTTAAATAGTTTGACATTTACCATTTCTCTTTCTATTTTTATATTATATGGCTAATAAATATACTATAAAATTCCAATAGAACCTGAAGTGGTTCATTAAAGACATATATAATTGTATTTAAGCCCTTTGGACGAACCCAATATTTTTAGGAATATAATACCAGTTAATAATGTAATATTTGTTTTAGAAAAGTCTTTTATGTCAATTTTGACACCATTTGGTTTTTTGTTTTTTCTAAATTTATAACAGCATTATTACTTCGTAATAAGATTCCTTTAATCAACCATAATATGTCATATTGACCTATAAAATTAGTTTAATTCATAAAAAGACTCAAAGTACATTTATTTGGGTATTTATAATATTAATTATTTTAATATTTCATTAATAAGGTAATTACGGCATCATCATTGTGTCATAAATAAATTAAATTATTTAATGTCTGAAAATTATAAATAAAATATAATTATGTATGAATTTTTTTTATATTTATAATTAATATTTAGAGTAGACTTTATCCTATGTGTAACCCTATATTAAAAACGGTTTACTTATTAAAATTAGAATTTAACACTTTTAACTCTTCTCTAAATTAAATAATAATAAATGTCCTGATGTAATCCAAGTGGACCTAAAGGATCATATTTTATTCCTAATGTTTGTTTTTGGTAGAATTAAACATATCCAATAGAATTATGACATGTGTTAGGGTAATAATAATATCATTGTTACCCTTAATTACCCTATTTACTTTTAACCGTGGTAAATAAAAGTAAAAGGTAATTATTCACCAAATATTATTTTTATGTTATTGGACCACATTTTACTTACTAATATTAACTTTGTCTCTCTATTTTTTTAAATTTAACTCACATAAGCGGTAAAATTTAGTTTTATGCAAATTTTCAAATGCTCCTAGGAGGTGGGTAATTGACTGTAAAAAGTGCAATAAATATTTTTATATATATAAACTTATTATAAAATGACTCCAATTAATTAAATTGAACTTATATAGGTATTATGTATCTATGTTTACCTATAATAAATTTAATTAAAATAAATATTTATTTAAATAAAAAGTCGGTTTTAACCAAGAACTCAGTGTTTTTCGCTATTCATCATAAATTGAATGTTTTCAGAAAAATACCAAAATTTCTCTCTAAGCTAATTTTGATATTCTAAATTTAGAAATTATTTCTATTTTACCAAACTAAAAACATATAAGTTTCATTTATTAATTTAAAATTGATTCCTGTTGTCAAAACCAAAAAGAGTGTTTTTAAGAAATAATAACTAACAAAAGATTGATACTTGTTTATGTTCAATTCCAATGTAAAATTATTTCCAATGAATAACATTGGATTAATGGGTAAAAATATAATCTATTTATAATTACATCCCATTAAACTTTTTAATTTAACACTACAAATTATTTTGATTAAAAAAGTTGTTTTTAGTTAAAATATAGTATTTTCACTATTCACCCAAATATGAAAGTTATCAGAAAAACACCAAAAAATTATTGAAACTATATTCTTATGTCCCGATTCTAAATAAGTTGTTTATTATTTCAAATTGAATATATAAAATTTTCAAATATTGGATTTAAAAATTGTTCGCCATTAAAAGGTGGTAAAATTGTATTTTTTTTAATACATCTTTTATTTGAAAAAACAGAATTTGTTTTTTAATTAAGTCTAAGAAACTCATAATATAGATTCTAAAATTATAAGGATAATATAAATTTTAAAATATAGTTAATAATATTCATATTTTTCTTTTGAATGGCAAGATTGGTAAGTCGTGGGGCGCTTGAACTCAGTGTTGCGTATAGTGCAAGTTCTAGAATTAATTTGAAAAAATAACGTACTATGAAATCATGGGGTGTTACATGAGATGCGCAGAGAATAAGGGTGTTTTATAGATTAGAAATTACCCCAGTCCATTTAATGAAAAAAAGTACATGGCATGTTCTTCAAGGGTACATGGCTTGTACTTTCTTTAACTGGACTCGTCTTTAGGCGATATCAAGGTCACCCCACACGGCCATGTACATGGCCATTACACAGTCAGTACACGGTCACCCGCGGAAACCGGGTACACGGAGTGTACTCCAAAGTAAACTGTGTACACTCCTTAAATTTCCAGATTCTTCTCTTTTCCTCAAAACACCAGAAAATAGGATTCATACTTGAAAAAAAGATTTGGGTTCCTACAAACTTCCCCCCTTAAAGAAATTTGTCCCTGAATTTCCATAGCAGGGTGGCGTAGAAGAATAATCCTCGAACAGCTCCAGCCACTGTGATCGTATGTCAGCCGCCCTCTTCTAAGTCTCATCTGGTACTCACTCGTGCTTCCATATCACTCGTACCAGAGGAAAAACCGGCCATAGGGAACCTTCACATTGTGATCAACAATCCAGATAGGATGCTCCTCGAACGATGTGTCCACTTCTAGCTTGACCTCCATAGTTTGAAAATCATGAGATGAGTTAGAGAAGTAACACCTCAACTAAGAAATGTGGAAAACATCATGCATAGCCTGGTACCTCTGAGGTAACTACAACCAATAGGCAACCATCCATTCTCTATTCAAAACCTCAAATGGTTTGACGTAACTCGGTGAAAGCTTAGAATGTCTTCTAATCCTCATGTGTCCCAACCTCAGTGAGACACATAGGAACACGTGATCTTCGACCACGAACTCTATAGATTGTCTCCGTCGATAAACATAATACTTCTGTTGTGACTATGTAGTAGTCATCCAATTTTGAATCAACTCTATTTGTTATGTGGTCTCCTAAATAAGTCGAGGTCCTAGCATAGCTACCTCTCCTACCTCCAACCAAAATAGGGGTGATCTGCGTGGACTACCGTACAAATCCTCATAAGGTATCATCTGAATAGTTTCTTGAAAACTATTATTATTGGAAAACTCCACAACTAGTAGGTACTTCTCCTAAGAACCTCCGAAATCAGAAACTCATGCTCTCAGCATGTCCTCCAGCACCTGTATCGTACACTAGGACTGGAGATCTGTCTTGGGATGGTAAGCCAAACTTATAAGTACCTATGTACCCAAAGCCTTTGGTAGTCCCTGCCAGACCTGAAAAGTAAAACATATGTCCCTATATGAAACAATGGAGTGTAGAACTACATGTAAATGTATAATCCCTCGAATGTATTTCCTTCCCAGTTCATCATCACTAAAGGTCTCCATGATCGACAAGAAGTGAGAAACTTTTGTGAGTCTGTCAATGACAAGCCATACCACATCATTCCCTCGAGGTGACTTTGGTAACCGTATCACGAAATCCATCGCGACATCATTCCAATTCTACTCGGGAATGGGTAACTGCTACAAAATCCCTGTTGGTCGTTGATGCTCCACCTTAACCTGCTAACAAGTGGTACACCTCATGAAATAATGAAAACATCTCTCTTCATACTTGGCCACCAGTACTGATGGTTTTAGTCCTGATACATCTTGGTAAGACCAGGATGAATTGCCCAAATTGAGGAATGAGTGTCACCCATCAGCTCCTCGATTATATCTGTTGACACCCATACACATCCCTAAAATTGCAAGATATCATCCTCACCTATGATCCAACCAAGAAGAGGGTCCTCTCCTAACACACTCTCCCATAGGACTAGGCCTTCAGAATCTGATTGTTGTCTTATTTTCACTTGATCAAGAAGAGTAGATGTAATAGCTATAGAAGAAAGAATCATTTGTCCCTTTCTGTCATGCACCTTTAAATGCATCTTAGAGAACAGAGAAAAAATCTTCCACCCACTACTGGCCTCCTGAACTGCTTGTATCTGAGTCCTTCTTCTCAATGCATCAGCCACTGCATTGCCTTTCCTATAAGTATAGGAAAGCTCAATGTCAAATACATAAGGTACTCAACCCACCTAAAAAGTATCAAATTTAGATCGTTCTGTGTGAAGATATAATTGAGACATTTTTGATAATTAATAACCATAAAATAATCTCCTAGAAGATAATGTATCCAACAACGTAAGACATGAACAACCACAGCTAAGTTGAGATCATGTGTCTGGTAAATCCTCTCATGTGGCCTCAACTGCCTAGAACTGTATATAATGAATTCTTCACCCTGCATAATCACTGATCATAGCCTGATACCATATGCATCTTAGTAAATAGTATAGCCCTTTCTAGGCTCTAGATATTCTAGTATCGGTGCTAAATTTAACCTCCCTTTCAGCTCCTGAAAGGTTGAATCCAAAAAAATATTTACCACCAGTACTTCGTACCCTTCTTATTCAAGCACATCAGTGGCACTGCTATGTTTGAAATGTCCTATATTAAATTTCAATAGTATCTGTATTGCCCTAGAAAACATCACACCAAAAAGACGTTCTTCAGCTGCTCCTAGGAAACTATTTCTCCCACTTTCTCTGGGTACACTAATACACCTTACCCTCAGATAACATGACCCAAGAAGTTCATTATGTCCATCCAAAATTGGAATTTCAAGAGCGTAGAATATAATTGATGCTCTTTCAGTGTAATCAAAATGATCTCAATATGTGTATAATTGTCGTGTTGAGTGTGACAGTACACCAAGATTTCATCCATGAAGACTACCACGAAAGAATACAAGTATGGTAGGAACACATGGTTCATCAGTGCCATGAAAATTGTATGCATGTTCGTGAGAACTAATGGAATAAACACATATTTGTATAGACCATACCTACTCTGAAAGGCTGTAGGAGGAATATCTGATGGTCTAACACACAACTGATGAAAACCGGTTCACAATTAAATATCCGAGAACACCCATGCTTCTTGAAGATGATCAAAGCGTTCATCAATCCTTTGAAAGGGCTATGAGTTCTTGACTTTCAATTGGTTCAACTTATGATAATACACACAAAGTCTGAGGGTACCTTCCACCTTCATCACAAACAGGATAAGTGAACCCCAAGGATATGTACTGGGTAAGATGAAACCATTTTCCTGTAAATTCTCCAACTTCTTCTTAAGCTCCTATAACTCTAGTGTAGTCATCCTATAAGGAGGAATGGACATCGGTGCCACTCATGGCATGAGCTAAACATAAAAGTATACCTATCACTCTAGAATTAAACCTGAAAAGTGATCTGGAAAGACATCCATGAAAAAATCCACCACTAGTAGAATATCCAACTGTGATGTTCCCTGGTCATCCAGATATAGACTAGAAATTTGGGTGGTAACTCCTCCCAACCCATGATTCTCGAGTACCGCTCTTCTTGCCTAGACATCTGATTCTCCCTTGTATAAAAACAAAACTCCCTATGGTAATGTGAAACTCACCCTACAGTGATAACTGTAGGCAACTTCTTAGGAGAGAACTAATATGTCCATCCAGAGAATGATATCTTACCCTGTCATCTCTAGGACATAGAGGTACCATAATAAGTGACACTCACCATCCTCAAGAGTGCACTCCTTGCATTGATGTACACTATCTGATCTTGTCCACAATGGAGTTTCCTGCGTCAAGACATCAGCAGAAGACAAGATACAGAGCCCAAGGCTCTCCACAACAGCAAAAGATATGAAACTTTGGGAATCCCCTGTGTCAAAAACTGCAGAAGATAAAAGTGAGGCAACTAGAATCATACCTCGAACTGTAAAGAGTTTGGGATCCTTCTCATAGTGGGTCTGCTCCAATGCAAAAGTCTAGCCAGTACCGCAGCCCTGGGACCCTGCCACACCATCTTGAGCTGATCCTTCCTATTGTCACTAAAATCCTACCAACCGGTTACCATGGTCATGACCTCCACCTTGGCTTGAATGGCCGGAAGAACTCTAGTTCCTAGACTGGTGAAAAACTGGTGGCCCTTCTCCCGTACGAGGAGATGAAACAGAACCCCTATCAATAGCTGCTGGTGAGAATATTTGACTGATGTGATGAAGATGTCCCTTCTTACTGCACGATCAGCACTACTCTGGGTCTTTCAGGAAATATGGCCTCGATTGCCCACTCTTCCTTCGTTGTTAGCACACCACCTGGCCACTAGAAGAAGTATTCCTCCAAATAGGGTCTCCACGCATAGATTCCATGTGGCACTTCCTGCCATCAATAAGAGGGGTACCAACTTTGGATGTCGAGCCTCCCTGGCTCATGGCTCCATAATCCCTCAGATTCGGTTCTGTGATCAGCACCTGGTTGACTATAGAGGTGATAGAAGTAACCCTGGATATTTTCACCTGAGATAGGATGTTTTTCCATACACCATCCCCAAATTTCCTTACCATAAATAATTCATCACCTCCTGCAATTAGTGTGAAGCACTGCATCTCTATGAAGCGAGAAGAATATGCCATGATTGAGAGAGGACCCTACTCCAGACTCATTAACTCTTGGTCACGATCATCCCTCAAAGTCTCTGGGTATAAGTAGTCATAAAAGGAATGTTGGAACTCATCCCAAGACCTAACCTAATGGAGCTACACCTGTGAGATCAAATACCACCATCTCTTGGCGGAATCCCATAGCATGAACGTAGCGAGCTTCACCCTCCTCTTTGGAGGCATCACTAGATTCTCGAAGATAGAAATAATGGACTCAAACCATGATTATAAAGCCTGAGGTCCTCCATAACTTGAGAAAGAGGGAGGAAACTACCATTGGAAGACCCATTTCAACTCTTCCATAGATGAGAAAGTAGGTGGTACTCCTCAGAAGTTCTTTAGGAACCTCATAAATCCCGCTTGGAACTGTGAATCGGAACCTGAATCTGCAATAATGGTTGGTGCCAAGTCAGGAACAATGGGAGTATCTGCTAGAAGTTCTTAATCTTCCATGTCCGGTGTCTGGTCACTGCCCTGTAACTGGTGTACAATTGAAGGACGTCTCGGTGTCATGACTCTACATTTTCAAGCACACACTTAGTTCAAGATTATCCAGGACAGAAACATAGAAGTGAAACAAGGGAATATGAGAAGGTAAGAATTCATGATTTTTAAAATAGGGATACACAGAATGTATAAACCTTACGTGGAGTGTTCCTCTAATCCTTCACAAGGGAATGTACACCAGAAAATTCTGGTCGTGTAACACCCCATACACATAACATGTTTCTCCAAGACACTCCATGTTCATGAATCGTGTTCCCCTTCCCGAGTTATTCTACAAGACTAACCCCCATGATTCCCCTAGAACAAGACTAAATAGAGTGTTTGTGCCATACACAGCATGTACTAGAAAAACATCAACAACCTATGTGGTTAGTCACATGACCAATTACACAGATAACTCTACATTGTGTGTTTGTTCCCAACACGTTGTGTACTAACAACCCAAAATCCACCAGTGTCTTGGTCACATGACTGGACACATGGTCTATACACACCATGTGTACATCAGGGAAATAATATGTTCCACCAAAAATTTCCCAACCACGTGTCTCTTCCCACACAGCTAGTGAGAAGGTTAGAGACTACACGTCGTGTACATACAGTACACGACGTGTACAAATATTACACGGCGTGTACTTAATAAAAATAGTTCATTCCAGAATAAAAGGATAATTGGCCTATATTTATCATTACACGCTGTGTATTCAAGGTTTTTCTAGACAGTAAGCCTCAGATACTCCTTCGGAACCCAGAAAAAACACTTAAACAAGCATTGAAGTTCCAAATTCTGATCTGCAAGGTCCCATACTCCCCGTGAATCAAATCTTGGCATCTTATACATTTCATATAAAAACATAAAATAGAAATGATCTACCAAATTCCAGTCCATGAGGGCCCATAACACATCAAGAACCAATGTTTGGTGTTCATTCAAACAAAACCTCACATATTAGCAATACCCTATAAAATAGAAGGTATTCTATCAAGTCATATATCACAACAACATGCATATCTAGCACATCATCTATCACAACAACATGAAATCATTAATGCACCCTAAATCAAATGGCAATAATTCATGTCATGTGATCACAAGAAAGTGTATATATGATGCATGGAATGGAATATCTTCATCTCATCAGGTTGCAACAAAAATGGAACCTCAATAATATCAATGATAATAACACAAACCTTGTGAATCACTCGACACTGAAATCAAATCACCTGTAAAATTTCAAAACTAGAAAAAAAAAATTATACGAGGAAAGTTGTCTTTTCCCTATACACAGGTTAGTTACTCTTGTGAACAACTTATTACCAAGTACTTATTCCTTCCTTTCCCTGGATATAGGTTCCAAAAAATTATTCAATTATAAAATAATCCCTCTGATACCACATACATCCCAGTTTAAGAAGTCACCCATAGGTGCCCCGTTCATGGTTTCTCACATGGACTCAAGCACATTTCCTTAAATTCCAGAGGCTACTGACTAGTAGTGAGGGGTTTGGGTGTGATAGTGAAGAAACTATACCCTCATTGGAAGATTAATGCAGTGGAAGTAAATAGATAACAATTGAGGAAATAGTGATAACACCATATACATGGGTTAGCTACTTCTAGGCACAACTTATTACCAAGTACTTATTCCTTCCTATCCCTGGATATAAGTTCAAAAAAACAAGTCAAGAATAATAGAATCCCTCTGATACCACTTACGTCCCAGTTCTGGAATCTGCCTAGATATTTCCCATACCTAGTTGGTCACATGGCCTCAAGCACATTTCCCCAAATTCCAAAGGATGCTGACTAGCAGCGACGTCCTTGGGTGTGATAGTGGGGAAACTATAACCACCTTGAAATAGTAACACATTGAATGTAAATAGATAAAAAATAGAAAAAACAGAGATAACACCATACTACCGTAAACAACAAAAGATTGGAGAAGTAAAAAATTAGAGCACATATATAAATGATTTATGATACATATGTCTAGGAAAGTTTCTAAATTAGTTACAATGTTGGAATAAAATAATAATTCAATGTACAATGAAAACAAATAAACTCCAATATCATTGAAAGCCTCAACATGGTCCCACGCTCTCCAGCTCCATAGCAATCAAGTACCTGAAGTAGAAGGTTGTTTCCCATATCGAGACCTGCAACAATATAATCTACTTGGGCCCAAAAGCATGAACCTAATAGGGTATGAGACAAATCGCAGTAAGAAACCACTCAAAAATTTGTACCTAATAGTAAGGGAATATATATGGTAGGCAATAAGAAATATGAAGCAGTAAAGAATGATGTACTCAAAAGTAAAAAATCCTACTATTTCAATAACATTAATTTTTTATATGTCAATTAAGTATCTAATCAAAAAAACTAACACTCCAGGATATACTCATAGCCTAACCCCTCTGGTTTGACCAATCAAACACAAGTAACCATCTAGGAAGTACTCACATTCTAACCCCTCTGGTTCAGCTCAAGCAAAGTCTCTCTGAGGAAGCACTCACAGTCAACTCCCCATGTGGTCTCGAATCAGTAACTATAGACACTCTAGGGAAGCACTCAACTTCCAGTTCCACCTCTTTTCTCGTAACAATGAAATTACAGACACTCTAAGTGATCACAAAGTTAATCCCCCATATAGTATCTCAACGTAAAAGAAAACAGACACTTAGGAGAAGCCCTCAGCATTGATTATCTCTATGGTCTACTACAGCATGTTCCCACATCCCTTTGTAAATAAATAATGCACAAACGGTATATGGAAGCCAAATTAAACCTCAATAGATATTTGGATAAATAGTCTATAGCATATCACAATATGTTAGATAAAATCACTCATCCTAACAACACTAGCCACGGAAAACAAAGCAGCCTAATAGGAAAAGCTAGACCAAATGGTCAATATAAAGCAAAAATGGGAAGCACCTCCATAGCAAGGTAAATAACCATATTTAAAATCATAAATCATATATTTAGGAACACAAGGAAAATCGGACGATAACAGGGATAAGAACCTTAAACACGCAATACCCTAAACAAGGTTGTTGGGAACATTACACATATAACTCAATGACTATCTACTGAAAGGAACATACCACCAACCTCGACATTGTATGATCGATATACATGAGCCTCATGCCAATAATCACCATCGAACACCATAGATCTAGAAAAAAACTATAAATTTTCAACCAAAGTTATCTCAATAAATAGGAGAAATAAAGGTATGAGTCTCTAGAAGATGGAATAACTCGCCGATGAGATTCCAATTCAACTGATAGAGTTCGATTTAGAGAATGAACGACAAGTTGGGGGATCATTGAAGAATCATTGGACAAGGATGCTCCTGGACGAGACAAGTGGGGTAGAAGGGTGTTCTGTCGATTAGATGCAACCCTGGACCATTTAATGAAAAAAAATTAAATACTCGACATTTTCTTCAATGGTACATGATGTGCACCTTCTTTAACCAGCCTCCGATTTAGGCAATCTCTAGATCACCCAACTTGGCCAAGTACTCAGCCATTACATGGTTAGTACACAGTCACCTCTGGAAACTAGGTACATGGCGTGTACTCCAAAGTACACGACATGTACTCCTTAAATTTCCAAATTCTACCATTTTCCCCAAAAAACACTAAAAAACAAGATTCATACCTAAAAAGAAGATTCAGGTTCTTATAGAGGAGAAGGGTGTGAGATAAAATCTCAGTAGGCTACCACCAACAGTGTTTACTTCTAAATATAGATTGTGAATATACGGTATAGAAGTGTGAAGATATAAATAAATAATTGACAATGATGAAATAATAAATACCAATATGGTCAGGTTCTTAAAGGACACCTAGAGAATATATCTACTTTGGCTCATGGTTGGAATGAGTGCCTCTTCAGTATCTATATATATATATATTAATAATATATGTTATAGTTATATAATTCATCCACTTATATGGACTATGTACGTGTGGACATATGTATCCATATACCAATAATACTACATTCAGGCTAGACTAGGGCATAAATATGTCATCCATAACCAGTCTAAATGATGTGATAATTTCTAAAAAATGGTATATTTCCTACATATCATAATGAGTTAGAGAAATCACACTCATCACTCAACATGGTGAGTGTGTCATCTTGTCAACACTCAAGATAGTGGGTTCTCTATCATACCAACACCAGAAAAAAGGAATGTGGCATGTTATTCCCAATGTCCAAACAGTGTCAATAGTGTGACATGTCATGTTTGAAGGATAATTAATTGTTTTTCCCAATAGAACCTTTACAATTATTCGACATCCTATATCAAAGATGAAATCATAATTATGATAAAATATATGAGGATTTACCTATCATGCTTTATATTCATTAATACCAAATATAACCAAGTCCATTTCATTTCATATTAAATTAAAATCATACAGGAGGCGTGGCCTTCCGACCTATTCCATTTATCCATTGAATTTATTTTAGTAAGGAAAAAAGCTATGATACATTCAATTCTATTTAATAAAAATAACATAATACATTATTATTTAAATATAGAAAGTGACCCAATTCAATTATAGTTAATTTAGAACATTCAATTTTAACAAATCATCTCATTTATAAAATCTAAGACTACTAGATTTAATTCTTTCCAACCCACATAGAAGGTGGTTGGTCATTGAAACCATTGGTCACAAGTAAGGCCATGACCCATTATTCAATCCATTTAATATTAGCAATCAATACCATGCTCTAATCATGCCATATAAACAAAAATAATAAAATTCATAAGAAATAACCAATTCAAAAAGGAAAAACTTGATTTAAATCATTAAGCACGTATTTATATTCTAAGAGATAGTGCACCCCATCTAATGGGTTTTATTAAAAAATGGTTTTTAAAAAAAATAGTTCATTTATCATAACTAAGATTTAAATTAAAAGTCATAACCCAATTAATTAAAAATAATAATTTTATAAGGATTCCCAACATGGAAAAATAATTAAAAGGTTCAACATGGAACTTAGGAAGTACTACCACCAATTGAGAAATTTCCTAAAAGGGTGAAATCTATTTTTAATGTAATATGAATTCATAGAAGAAATTTTAGGCAATTAATTAATAAATTATTATGGGTATATTAATGTCGAAACGCAAAAGGGGTGTCCATGTTCGAATCTGGAATCCTTTATATACATAGTAACAATCAAAACGTGTATCTTAAGGTGTGTAAGAAGATTAAAAGATAAAAAATAAATGTTAGGGAGACACTCAAAAAATATTGGCATGATACACAATAGATATATCTAAAAATAAATGGAATCTTGGGACTAGAGTAATGGAAAACATAACATATTCTTAAGATGCACTACTCATCCAATATCATGGCTCGATTCGGTCCAATTTTCAAAAAAAAATGAAGAAATATTAAATCCCAGAAAAATAAGAAAAATGATATTTCCCCAAAATAGTGAAATATATTAGATGGGAATATTTGAAATGAATTAAGAGGATTTTAGATATTACCTATGTGGATCCAATGTGATGGATGTCATTCCAATCAGAGTCCGTATGAGAGAGAGAAAGAAAACCCCACAGGAGAGACCCGTGGTAGAGGAGAGGAGTCTAACACAGATCGAGAAGAAGAAAGAAAGAAGAAATAGAGTATTTAGCCTCAATAAAGGAAAAATGGATATTTCAGCCTCTAAAATGGGGTATCATGATTTTGTTGAATGCATTGTCCAAACTGTGTGCCAAATGTGCAGCTCCTACTTCTTAGTAACCACAACATGCATAGTTGTACCTCACAGTTGGACAAAATATGTACCAACCTTGAGCTAAACAGCACACACACACTTCCCAAATGAAATTAATCTTTTAGGAAGGGTGTATGGTTTGGGAAAACCTTGTGAATCCCATAGAACACTTACTGCATCACTAGTCCCGACCACATGCTTCCTCATGAGGACCTCACAGTTTCAGAAAAAACTATGCACCCTGGTAATCTCCACAAAAATCTTGAGTCTCCTCGACCCAACACTCCTAAAACTCAATGAGACACATGTTGTACCTATCAGGACAATATTCGGGTCTAAAAAAACACTTTCACTCATTCCAAAAGATTAATTTCCTTTATAAATATTGATTTAATGAACTAGTCATCCACCAAATTCTAAAATTCAAATTCCCTTGGAAATTATACCTTACCTCAAAAAATTCATTATATGATTTCAGAATCTTTTTAAATATGAATATAGTAATGATAAAACCATATTCCATGATTCATGATTAATGATCCTTGATTGATTGGGTAATAATTTTTATGATATGATTCAGTTATCACACCCTTATTCTAATCTTTTATTTCATATGATCATAAATTCATATCTACTCTAGTTACCCTTACTAACCATTAGATCACCCCCTTTATTATGTTTCTTTTTCCCTATGATATGCTGAATGATTTAAAGTATGAAATGTATAAGAAGGGTTCCTATTGTGATGAACTTAGTTGGTGGCGATGCTAAAAATTTATGTACCAGTTGATTATGTATCCAAGCTTTCAGAGATACTAAAACATTCTAGTTCATGAATGGATCATAATGTTATATATTAAAGTAATAATGTATTATTTTATTTTGGATGTACCCACTCATTTATATCTGCTAAAATTTTTAAGGGTGACATAATACCACCTCATCTATTAGATATTTAATTATTATTTAAAACAATTATTTGCATGATGATCACATCTCAAATATAGGATTCTTCTCTAATTAATGTTTGTGGGAATTTGATTCCTCAAAATTTCATTATTCTCTCTCTAATTTAATTTGATGTTATTTTTTACATGGTTTTCATTTCATTACATAAAAGGCATATCAATTACTGAATAATGGAAGTTACATTTGATACTCCAATATAACATATGATCATCTATCAGTGTGATGATAAATATGAAATTCCAATTAAAATGCGTCCACTATATGAGACTTTATTTCTTTTCTAAAGTGGTTTTATCTCAGATGGTTGGTGAGAAAATAACATCATATTTATTCCTATTATTCAAAGAGTTTTTCTACGTATTTGTAGAAGATTTTCTTAATCTTCCAATAAATCGTGATGTTGATTTTTCAATAAAACTCATTTCAAGTTCTAAAACTATTTCAGTTAATCCATATAGAATAACTCCAATATAGGAACATTAATTAAAAAAGAAACTCTTGGATCATGTTGATAAGGTATTCATTCATCCATGTACATCATTATGGGGTGCACCTGTTCTTTTTGTTAATAATAAAGATAGATCGATGTGACTTTTCATTGATAATCATGAAAATAAAAAGATCGCATCTAATAATAAGTTTCATTTATCCCATAATAGTTATTTACTCAATAAATTAAGAGGAGATCGATATTTTTAAAAAAATATCTTCGATTTGGATACGATCAATTGAAGTTCAAAAGTAAATGCATACCAAAGACAGCATGTCGGGTGAGGTATGGACAATATTAATTAATAGTGATTCCATTTTTTCTAAATAAATCACCTACTATCATCGTGGATTTATGAAATTGAGTATTTAGAGATTATGTAGGTTATTTTATGACAGTATTTATAGATGATATTATTATATATTCTAAGAGAAATGAAGATCATAATTATCATTTAAGGATTGTACAAAAGACCCTAAGGAAGGTGAAATTTTTTAAAGAAATTACAAGTGTGAATTTCAACTACATAAAGATTCATTTTTATCATATAATCTCAAGTTAGGGTTATAGAAACCCATAATTTTCATATATAAATATTTCATCTTATTAGATTAATATCTATTACCTAACATTACAACCCCATATATAACCAAAGAGTTTTAGTTTTTTTAGATACTTGATACATAATACTCTTATTTCATAATAGATATTCAATATATCCCATAAATATATTCTCACAAATAATACCTCTTTTATATACCCTACTTAATTCCTTTCATTATAACATGGGGAATAGAAACATAAGAAAGGGTGAGCTTAGATTCTAAGTAAGGATAAATATAAGAGATATCAATCAATGATCATATGTGAGAATAATATATGATTAATAGTATGTGAACATTATAATAACATAAGATAAACATTCCTAATAAGTAAATGATCATTAATCATAAATCATGGCATAGGAATTTTTCATTAAAAAAATATAAGTCATAAGTGTGTGGAATAATAAATAACAAATCATGATCTATGAGAACGTGTCATTAAAAAAATACATATCCTTTTGGAATACACATAATCATATAAAATCATTTAGTTTGTCATGGATCACTACCAAGACAATAATAGTGGATTAGGTTCACTCCTCATTCCATTATATCCTAATTCAAGGATAACTCCCACAACTATCATAGTGGACAAAGTCCATTATTGAACCATTTTTACACTCTATTCTACTTCTTACTATCTCATGAGATATCTATATTTACTCAATGCATTGGAGGGATTTATAATTCTATTCCAACCCATCACATAATGAATACCATACATATATATTCCAAAAAAATCAAAAAACATTCATCATATAATCATATCATAACCCATGGAAGGAAAATGGGTTTCATAAGTACATCATTATTTCATAATATCATAATCCATGGAAAATAAATGTGTTTCATTAACATCTCACCACCATAATAATAAACCATTTATATAAAGAATAAGGATGATATCATTGGATCATATCCCCATTAAATCATAATTATTATCAAAGTATGTTATCATAGATGAAAATTTTCTTTAAAATATCATTATATATGCTTTTATGAAAATATATTATTTATTTTGAAATAGATTATTTAAAATAAAAATATTCCAAAATATATTGAAAAAAAATATTTGAAATGGGAAATGGAAACTTATAAATGATGCTGAAAATCATTGAGTGCTGATTATGGTGGGAGATTTTGTTCATTTCATAATCATTAAATCAAATATTTTTTATACTTCATTGGTAAAAATAAATTTGATCAGAAAACAACAGAAAAGATTATTTTTAAACCCTTTTGTAAAAATTAAAAACTGGTTATAATTGAAATTAAATAATAATTTAATAATATTATAAAACAATATTTGAATAATTTATATAATATGGATATGTAATAAAAAATATTCTGGTTGAAAGAGGAGAAATATGGTCAGTTTTTCTTAGAAACAATTTCTAAACCATTTTGAGTAAAAAAAAAGAGAGAAAGGGTACTAAAATTTTATAATTATAGAAATAACCTGAAGGAAATATTAATGAAATTGTTTTATCATATAAGTATCGTATAATTTTATCAAATGAAATTCCATCATAAACAATCCCGATTAAATTGGTATTGAACTATAAATCCCTTAGCTCAAGTATCGTATTGATTCAATCATTTTTAAAATTACATATTAATAAATTTATATTATTATATATATATTATATAACTGTAATAACATATATCATAACATATATGATTTATTTATAACAACTTATCATTATTTTATTAACAATTCTTTATCAAAAACCACATTCTGGATGATAACTGCTTCGATTTTCAGGAATGTTTCAGTTTGATAGTCTTGTTACCTATACTTAGATCATGGTTACATCATATCCATACTTCTAATCAAGGAATGAGTATCATATGTAATAATTATTTACACTTTAATAATTATTCACATAAATAATTCATTAAAAATGAATTACATCACTTTTCAGAGATGGTAATATGATACATACACACGAGTGATGTTTCCACATTTCGATGGATAGTGAAGAAGACAAGTAAATAATAATTAATATTTATAGAAAAATAATAATTTAATGAATATAATATATATTTATTAAATACATCATTATAACTATCAATGTGAAATGGTTGTAAAAATGATATGCATCGCTACGTGGATGTGGAAGTCCACATATATGCATGAGTAATGTTTCCTTTTCCAATTTTATGTAAATTAAGTGGATAATGGTTTTTCCATAATCATAATAAAAATTATTTATATTTAAGTTAATTAATTCATTATTAAATAAATGATACACTAGTTTCATTCTAGGTATAATTATTAATATAATTGATTGTGCTCAGTTAAGAGTTATAAATCTTTCTTGAGAAACCACTTTTGGACAACACAATATGCCTTAAAATGATTGTAGTTTGGAAAAAACCAAACATATAGGACATGAGAAATGATTCATGGAATGTATTATAATAAAACATTTCTAATATAAAAGGCTCAAGAAGTGTGGAAATAGAGGATATGCCATGTTCTTTTATAAGGGAGGGAACAAACACACTTGGATTTACATAAAAGATTAAATTATATAAATATATATCATAATAATTTAATGTGTAACAAAGGCATCCCATATTATAATATAAGACTTTTAGGGTATTAATAAACCCAATAAATCACATTTAAACACGTTTTAGGAATATTTTAAGCCTTATTGCCTATGTAAACCACTTTAAACAGAATTTAACATTAACTTTGTCAACTAAAATTTTTAATATGACAAAAAAATTATATGACCAAAAAAAGGGTCCTTCTAAAAAAAATTACATGATGATTCCAAATTTTAAATCCATTTTATCAGATTCAAATTTTAGAGTGTAAATATATTACTTTAAATATAATAACATAAAATGCATAATAACAGTTTTTAAGAAAATACCCGATTTCAGAGTAAAAATCATTTAACTGTGAAGTTAAGTAATAAGTCGGTTAAAAAGATCTTATTTTGTAAAATAATAATTTTTTTTAATTTTTAAGAAATAAAAAATTTAATACCATCTTCAAAACATTCCATCAAAGGAAAAGACCCAAAAATAGTTTTAAATTGGAATAAAATAAAACTTATATTAAAAAAAGTCAATATTAGGTTACCAATTTCACAATAATGTCTTAAAATAAATTATTTAACATATTAAATATATATTTGGTTGAAATAAACTAATAAAATAGGATATAAGATACTTTTATAGTGGTTTTAAATATTTATCCCATAGTTTTAACCCAGTTTTTCCTCTTTTACTGTGGTGAAAAATCATTAATGTGGTTACTATTCATACTGATAAAAAATTAATTATACCTTATTATATTATATTAATTATTATTAAATAAATAAAATTAATTTTACAAGATTCAATTTCAATTTTTGGAAAAAAAATTATTTTAATGTAAATGTGTTAAATGTAAAGAAAACAGTTTTTAGAAAAAAGTGTTTTTTAGCCCAAAAATGAACATATACCAAATTCAAGTATAAAGAGGGTTAATATAAAATAAATTATATTATTTATAATAAAATGATTCCTAGTTTAATTTAATATCATATTAAAATCATTAAAGGACTTTTCCCATTAAAATAAACAACTATTTTATAAAAATATGTATTTTCACTGTTTATTGAAAATCTATATTTTTATAAAAGTAAAAAAATATCTCTCTAAGTTAATTTTTATATGCTGATTTGAAAAATTAGAATTTTTACCAAATAAAATTTCTAAAATATTTATAATCTAATTATAATATTAACTCATAAAAGTAAATAGAAAACTTTTTTTAATAAAATATTTTTTTGAAACATAAAATAACTTTATTGAAAATTCACTATTGATTGATTATACATTATTCAATGCATTTGAATTATATAAAACCTATATAATTTTTTTTCATTATTGGCTTTTTCCTTTTCATACTTTCAATTTAAATAGAGGTGTTATACTGAGCATGTTAAAATAATAATATTTGTATCATAGTTCATTTGAACTTGGTGTTATTATAAAGAAATATATCAAAGAACTCATGTTTATTTAAAGAGAAATATATAATAAAATAATTTTTTGTTACATTACACCTCCTTATAATAATTTCTCCTTCAATATTACATCACTCTGATATAAACAACTCAGGATAATTCTACCTCATAACGTCCTCTGGATCCCATGTAACTTCCTTTAATTTATAGTTTCACCACAACACTTTGACCAGGGGAGTGGTTTTATTTCATATACCTCTGTCTCTGTGATCTAGAATCTCCATATTTTATTCCTCACAAGAGAGATATATCTCCATTGTTCTGACTTCATATTTCAGTACATGTTAAGAATCATGTGTGTAGTTCCTCATGATTGATACATCGAATACATCATGAACCTGATCGATATTTTATTGAAGTTACAAATGATAATCTACCATACAAATAAAAAAAAATAAAGGGAAAAATATATGTGTGGATTTACATTCCCTTCTCTCCAAATATAATAACTGTATTCCATGGAGATATTCATTAGAATACCATCTCCCCATATTTGAACCATAATTTTCACTGATGATTTTAATGTCACATTTCTTTCAATTATTAGTTTCCCTTATGTTATTTTTTTTGGATTTAACCTTATCTACCATCCCCTAATCCATATCACACCCCTATATAATTTTCTCTCCAAATGTATCCCAGTGTAATGGATTTTTTCACTTCCTACATAGAGGTAACTATAAGGATAAATCTAAATACTTGATTGAAAGCTATTATTATAAGAAAATTATACCAAAATATTTTTTTGACCCCAAAGACCATTCAAATATATAGGGAAAAATCAATGAATTACTTCTAGAGTTTTAATGGTCCTATCAGACTGACCATATATCTAAGGATGATATTAAATAATAAAACTCAACTCCATTTCCATGACTTTCTAAAGACTTCTCCACAATATCAATGTAAACCATATATCATAATAAGATACAATAGAATGTGGTAATCCATTAAGCATTACCTCTTCATTAGAGTATATACTAGAAAACTAATCAAGAGAGAAGTATTCTCTAATGTTAATTAAGTTTTCTTAATTAATAATGTGATCGATTGCAACCCAAATTTCATTATGGTCGTTTATATCTTTTGGGGAGTCTGAAAATGAAATCTATGGTGATGTTTTCCCATTTACATTATTGAATGGGTAATGGTGGTAATGTACCCTTATAATTCTATCTCACGAACATAACTTTACAACATACTAAACACTAAGATAAATTTTGTTCAATATATCTCTGCATATTTTCTCACTAAAAATACTCTTCCAAAACACTATACAACTCTGTGCTTTTAGGAGGAATAGTGAATGAAAAAATATTAGATTCATCTAATATTTCCTTCTATATTTCTGGTATTTATGGGACCCATGCTTAATTTATAAACAATATCATTCCATAACAATCATGGTTGAACTGAAAAACATTTCTCAGCTTCTTTGGTAGTTCCATATCCCCATTTGAACCTCTTTAATCCTCACATGGATAGATAGTTAAACATTTATCTATGAAATATATAATTTATACCCTCCCATCAGGATTTAGAGATCTATATTTTGAAAATATTTAATTATTATATCTTTTTAAATCCTTATCTTGGACAAAATAATATGGTTATTCCAACTTACATCATCATCAACCATGTTTACTTTCTCAGGGTGGTAATGTATTCAGATGTCATAACATTTAATAAACTCTAATCTTCTCCTTTGGAACATATTAAACTCTCCACTTTTAATATATACTTTATTATTTTATAAATAATATATATATCACATATTTTATGATAATGATAATTCATCCTTATTTTCAGTTCAAAACTTTCTACCACCAACTCCAAATCATGATTCGGGAGATTTGCCTTATGAACTATTAATTTTGGAGAAGAATATGATATCACTATATCATTCTACCTAAGGACATATCCTAGTCCCTTGTTTGATGCATCCTTATATATCAAAAAACATTATTTACTATAGTTAATTGTGGGTATCGGTTCACTAACAAACCTTCATTTCAGCTCCTCGAAACATTAATTTATCCAAACGAACTTATGTCTCTTTTGAGTCAACATAGTTTTCAGATTGCATATCCTTGAAAAATTCCTCACAAAACACTAGTAATATCACTCTAACCCAAGATATATATTGATCTTTTTTACCATGGTTTTTCTAGGCCATTGTTCAAAAACATACATCTTTGGTGGATCCATCGATATACCCACACATTATATTATATAAACCAGGAATGAGAATTTTTATAACCCAGATTAACACATGGTAAATTTATTATATAGCTTATCCTTCCTCAAGATCATTAGCGCAATCCAAAAATATTTTTTTACTCACTTCAACTCTCTTCAAATATATAATACCTCAATCTATAAAGACTAACAACAACTAATCTAGGTAATATCTAAACAATATATTCATTAAATCAATAAATATAGTATGAGAATTGGTCCAAATGTAATTAATATAAATTAATAATCATCATACCTCATATATCTTCCTTCTTGACTATCCATTGATGACATATAGATTAAATATCAATTAGGGAAAAATATTTAGCTCTTCATAATTCATAAAATAGATCATCGATATGGGGTAGGGAATACTTTTTATTTATAGTAATCTTGTTATGATCTAGATGATCAATGAAAATATTCACTGATCAATCATTATTTTTTACTAAAATAATAGGTTCACGATATAGTTACCCACCGAGGTGTATTAATACCATATCATTATTCTATTGGATTTTCTTCTTAAATTATTATAACTCAATTGAGTTCATTATATATGGGGTTTTTAAAGTTTTTGTAGCACTATGAACGAGTTCTATTGGAAGATCAACATATTAATTCAGAGAAATATTAGGAAAGTCTTTAGGAACACATAATCCTCATCCTAAATAGTAGGAATATCTTTGATTTTTAGTTTCTCCCCAAAAATTTGAGATACATAACACCATTTAATTCGAACCAAGACCCAAGAAATGGTTGTAATATCCATTTTATGTTAAATTTTATCCTCACATAGATATACATTCATCTGTTGATTCTAAAAAAATGATACATCTCTTAATCACTATTTTATATGGGATTTACATAAATAATTCTAATTCATTCCTAAAATCATATCAAATTCATCTATATATAGAATAACAATATTTCAAGGGAGTGAATTCCCAAAAACAAAAATCAATCATGAATCATAGACATGAGACACAATAATCATACCATTAGGATTTTTTAACATCAAATTCAACATCAAATCATTGAGGATATAAAATAAAATTCCAAGATAATTTTAGTGATATAAAGTAATTAATATGACTCATCTCAAATAATATACATAAATATTTGAGTATATATATCACCAACTAAACTTTATCTTTCTATCTTAAACCCCTTACTAAAACAAAAATGGTCAGAATGACGAACAATAATCACTAATCAGGTTGATAAATCATGAAAAATCATTTATAGGATGTCAAAATCATGACACCATATATTTAACATAGTTCTTTAATGGTAATTATCTATTCAAATACTTCATATAGTTCATAAATAAAATGTGAATTAACCCTAGTATATCTCTCAAGGATGTTAAACCAAGTTCACATTAAGGGGTCATTAATAGTGCTATAGAATGATGTCCAATATATACTTTCCCAACAATCATCTAGCTTATTAGCCCAAAATTCATTTTTTAGAAATAGTTTGCAATTATAGTATACAAATATGAATATATATCTAAAAAAATGCATAATATCTACCTTAAATTTTTTTTGACATTATCCTATACATAGACTTAACCCACGAGTTTTCTCCAAAGTTCTCCAAGACTAATATCCAAATATTAACTAAACCTTTCTATGATAATTATTATATAGACCCATACTTTATATACATAAATATCTCGTATTTTTATATGAATATTCATTAAATTATATTATGAACCATGTTATGACTATAAAAGTTTAGATTCTTTATTGACAAGATAAATAATCATATTATTTCACAAAGAATATTATGCTTATCCCATAATGAAATTATCAAAAATAACACTTCTTCAAATCACACTACTTCAAAACATTCTTCTTGACCTAGGGAATGGAAACCCAATAATGGGTGATCTTAGATGTCATGACCTGTCCCAAAAGGGCGTGGGCGACGTCTACCCCAATCCCACATCTAATTATTCAAGGGATAACAACCAGTGTTGAGTTGGAATATCACAAACATGGAAGGAATTTGGAAAATATACCATTACACATGCAAAAATATCCAAGGATATAGAATGTTAAAATCTAAATCAACTGATACCAATGCCTGGATAAACCTATCATATGATAGTCAGAGTGCAAAAATAAATTCATAAAAGTGATAAAATAAGAATAAATAAATCCCACCCAAAAACTATAGAGAGTCCAACTAGCTCAAAGGGTAAATACTATGATCAAATTAAACCTCCTAGAAAACACCTAAATCATTCAGGATCAATTGATGCTCCACCAACTCCCTTTCCTCCTAGGATGCCTTCAATTGGGAATTTGTGTGTATAAGACATGAAATGTGTGGGAAGAGCTCATGGAGGGGTGAGTATAACAACACCTAATGGGATACACTTAAATCACTAAAACCAAAGAATGAAAAATATTCACCACCTATAACTGATATATAAATTAATTCATGAACATGAAAACCCCAGATATAATCAAAAAGGACATCATGCCTCAGGGAGGTCACAACCAAGCTTTGATTCATATGATTCATCTTGAAGGAATGCTCATTCTGATATGATATGCTCCATGATCCATTCCATCATAAGAGACTAACTCCTAAATTTTTTTAAAAATGATAAAATTGACCTTCCTAACCACTAGAAAATAAATAACTATTAGATCACAAATAAAATCCCTATGCTTTTATCCTCACTTGTAGAAGTCTTAAAAAAAGACCCCATTTATTATCTCTTTAATCTACCACTGATAATGGGTTTCATTATCAGTTCTAAAAATGATGATAAATGGGACCTTTATCCATGATAAAAAGGCACTAATGAGTGGTGACTTTATCAGTGCTTTTGAAAGTGTTGATAAAGGTTTCCCTTTTTAGTGAAATTAGTAGTGCTAATAATGGGGCATACTGAAGTGTGCGGTAACATTTCTCTGTAACACTAGAAAGTAGAAAATTAACGTAAAAAGACAAATTTTAAAAGAAAACAATTACTACCAAAACACAATAAAAAACTATATTATAAACATTTCAAAAATTGTTTTATAGAATTATATTAGTAATTACTAATTTTCACATACATTCAAAAACAATAATGTACCGTTGTATTTTTCCCCTGACTCTGACTCATGCTATTTCCATAAAAAATAGTCATGATTGAGAAAAAGAACATAACGGTATAAGAAAAAAATTCTTATATTAGTAATAATATAATGATATAAATTAAATTTAGTGTCTAAATTTAGAATAAACTTTGATTTATACCATTACCAATGTGTATCATATTGCATTGCAGTTGATTCTTGAATGTCACCCCATTTCATGTTCTTCCTCAAGAATTATCTCTATTAAAATTAACTAATTATTTATATGGTAAAAATAGTAAGGAAATTAATTAATTAATATTAGATAGAATGATGATAAAAAAATATAGGCAAATTTTCTTGGTTTTGGTGATGTGATGAGCATTTTAAACTAAAATGACACTTATATATTGAAAACATGCACTTTGAATTATTTTGATCACACCATGTGTCTGATTGAGGAGTGGATGATTTCAGAATGTATAAAATGGGTTATGGATCATTTTCCTAATTTATCAAAGAAGTATGAAATAATTTTCTTGGTTTTTATTATTACCCTTGTGTTTTTAAAAAAAATGTCACCTTAAACTAGAAACTCACACTTTGACTCATACCAGTCCCCTCATTTGTTATGTGGTAATGAATCATACATATCCCAAATTATTTATGAATTTTTTTCATAAATTATCAAGACATTATGAGTGTGTTTTCTCAGTTTTTATTGAGATACACTTTTTGAACTAAAATGATAATTTTAAACTAATAACGGTCACATTACGTCATACTGAGTTTATTGTATATCAAATTGAGGTGAGGATTATTTATAAAAATTAAAAATACATTATTGAAAATTTTTATAAAGTATGAAAATAAAATTAATGCATTTTCTCAGTTTTGTGTGTGTCAGTTATCTTTTTAAATAAAATTAATGTTAATTTTAAATAAAAATACACATTTAGAGACATACCGATCACAAATTGCATAGGATTGAGGTATGTATGATTAATACACAACCCAAATCACTTATGGATCATTTTATTATTTTATCAAAACAATATTAGTTTTTTTATTCGTTTTGAGTATGTCACTTTTTTATTTTTATGAAAACATCATTTTAAACTAGAAACATGCACTTTGTGTCATGATGGTCACATAATGTGTCAGTTAGATGTGAGATTGATTCCTACAAGTCACAAATGTCTTATTAGTCATTGTAATAAATTATCGATACAATATGATCATGTTCTATCATTTTTAGGTGAGTGAAACTTTCTAAACTAAAATGTCAATTTTAAACTGATAACGGAAACTTTGAGTCATATAGGGTACAACATGATTCATATTGAGGTGTGGATAATTCCTATATATCAAAAATTACTAACAGGTCGTATTTATAAATTATAAAACAATAAAACTTTGTTTTCTCAGTTTTCAGTACATCAGTTGTCATTTTTACTAAACTTAATGCCAATTTTAAATAAAAAGACACACTGGGAGTCATACCTACTACATTGTGAAATAGATTGATTTGCGGATGATTCCTATACATGTAAAATGAATTATGGTTCATTTTCCTAAACTATCAAAATAATTAGAATACATTTTCTTGTTTTTGAGTTAATCACAAATCTTTCGTACTAAAATGTAATTTTAAACATGAAACACACAATTTGAGTCATACAAGTCACATCATGTGTCAGTTGGATGTGTGACTAATTTCTATTTGTCAGAAATGACATATAAATAGTTTTCCTAAATTATCAAGATAATCCAATTTCATTTTCTTGGTTTTTAGTGAGTGGAATGTTTTCAATTAAAATGTAAATTTTAAACTAATAACAAACACATTATGTTATATCTAGGACATTGTGTATCATATTGGTATTTGGATCATTAATACACATCATAAATGATTTATAGATCATTTTCTTAAAGTATCAAAATAACCCCTATGTTTTTTCTTGATTTTTAATAGGTTAGTTTCTCTTTTAATAAAATTAATGTCAATTTTAAATAAAAAGACACATTTACAGTCATACCGGTCACATGGTGCATCGGAATGAGGTGTGTATAATTAGTCCATGTCCCAAATGTATTATAAAACATTTTCCAAAAGTATAAAAACAATAAGAAATTATTTCACCTAGTTTTGAGTATGACACATTTCTTTTTTACGAAAATGCAATTTTAAAATTGAAAGACACACTTTGGTTCATATCAGTCTCACAATATGTTAGTTTTATGTGAGAAAAATTTCTACACATTAGAAATTTATTATGAATAATTTTTAAAATTTATTACGATAATCCGATCAAGTTTCTCTATTTTTTGTGAGTGACACTTTTAGAAGGAAAATGTCATCTTTAAACTGGTAATAGACACATTTAGTCATTCCAGGTTCATCATATATCATATTGAGGTTTTGATGATTCGTAAACATCCCAAATTTATTTTGGATCATTTTCCTAAAGTATTCAAACAATCTGAATGTTTTTGTTTTGGTTTTGAGTATGTCACTTCTCTTTTTTACTAAAATTAATGTCAATTTTAAATGAAAAGAAACACTTAGAGTGATATTGGAAACACTGTCTGTCGAATTGAGGTACTAAATGATTTCTAAACATCCCAAATGACTTATATATTATTCTCATAAATTATTATAAAATTTTGATAGTGTTTTCTATGTATTGAGTGCATAACTTGTCCTTCTTACAAAATTGTCATTTTAAATCGGAGGCATGCCCCTTGAGTCATACTAGTCACATTGTGTGTCGATTTGACATGAGAAGAATTCCTATATGTAAAAAAATACTTAAGAATAATTTTACTAAATTAAAATGGTAATCCAATGAAGTTTTCTTTGTTTTCATTGAGTGAAACCTTTGGATCAAAAATGTCAATTTTAAACAGATAAGGGTCACTTTGAGTCATTTCAGGTACATTATGTATCATATTGACGTGTTTCTAATTATTACGCATACCAAATGACTTATTGGTAAATAGTATAATGTATATTAACAATATAAATGCATTTTCTTGGTTTGGAATATGTCTCTTTTCGTTTTTACAAAAATTAATGTCAATTTTAAATAAAAAGAAAGACTTTGAGTCATACCCATCTCACCATGCATCATATTGAGGTGTCACTAGTTCCTACATGTCACAAATGACATAGGGATCATTTTAGTTGAGTAAAATTATAATTTTAAGGTGTTTTCTTGGTTTTGAGTATACCACTTCTATTTTTACTAGAATTCCATTTTAAATAGGAAACAAGGACTTTGAGTCATACCGATCACATAATGTGTCGGTTTGATGTGTGATTGATTCCAAATCATCGTAAATGAATTATTAATAATTTTACTTAATTATTGAAAAAATATAACTATGTTTTCTCTATTATCAGTTATTGAAACCATTTTAACAAAAAACTCTAACTTTAAACGCATCAAGGACACTTTGAGTCACACTTAGCACATCGTGTATCAGATTGAGGTGAGACTGGTACCTACACATAAAAAATGACTAATGTATTATTTTAATAAAATATCAAAACATTCTAAATGAATTTTATTGATTTTTATTATGTTAGATGTCTTTTTTACTAAAATTAATGTCAATTTTAAATAAAAAGGAAAACTTGAAGTTAGAACTATCACACAGTACTTCAGATTGAGGATATTATGATTCTAATACATCTAAAATTCATTATGAAACATTATCCTAAATAATCGAAAAATATAAATGTGTTTTATTGGATTTGTGTATATCACTATTTTTTACATAAATGTCACTTTAAACTAGAAACACATACCTTGAGTCATATAGGTCACATCATGTGTCAGTTTAATTTGAGACAAATTCATACTTTTCACAAATGAATTAGGAATCATTTTACTAAATTATCAAGATAATACAAGTTTCTTTTCTAGGTTTTTCAGTGAGTGACACTTTTTGAACTAAAGTGCCTATTTTAAACTGATAAGAGATACATTGATTCGTATCGGGAACATAGTGCATTATATTAAATTGAAGATGATTCCTACACATACCAAATGACTTGTGGATAATTTTTCCAATAATACTAAAACACTCCAAATTTGTTATATATTTTTTTCATTTGTCACTTTTCTTTTTTACCAAAATTAATTTCTATTTTAAATAATAAAAAACACACTAATATTCATATTGTTCACACTGTAAAATATATTGAGGTGAGAATAATTCCTACACATAAAAAATAAAAAAAGTATAATTTTCCTAAAGTATAAAAATAATCTAAATGCATTTTATTATTTCTGAGAATGCCACTTATTCATTTTAAAAAAATGTCACTTTAAAATGGAAACACAAAATTTGAGTTTTACTTATCAAATCATGGGTCTTTTTTATAAGAGAATAATTTTTAGAAATCAAAAATATATTATGATTCATTTTACTAAACCATTAAGACAATCCATTTTTGTTTTATTTGTTTTCAATGTGGGGCACTTTATAAACTAAAATGTAAATTTTAAATAATAAATGGGCACATTGTTTCATATTGGGAACATCAAGTATCATATTGAGGAACGCCTAATAACTACACGTCCCAAAATACTTATGGATAATTTTAAAAAATTATCAAAAAATCCAAATTATTTTCTTAGTTTTGATTACATCACTTGTCTTTTTTATTAAAATGAAGGCGAATTTAAAATAAAGGAAATACACTTGGAGCTTTTTGGTCACACTGTGCATCATAATTAGGTGAGGTTGATTTATACATATTCTAAATGGAATATTTTTCCATAAAGTATAAAAACAATCCAAATGGATTTTATTGGTTTTGAGTATGTCACTTGTGTTTTTTCTAAAATGTCATTTTAAAATGGAAATGTTCACTTTGAGAGATATTGGTCACATAGTGTGTTAGTTTGACGTTAGAATAATTCAAACACATCATAAATTACTTATCAAATCATTTTACTAAATTATTAATTCAATATGTGTGGTTTTTTTTGACTTTAAGTGATTAGCACTTTTTGAACTCAAATGCCAATTTTAAACTGATAATGGACACTTGGATTAATACCAGGGACATAATGCCTCAGATTAAGGTGATAATGATTCATAATCATTAAAAATAACATATAGATCATTTTAATAATTTATAAAATCAATAAGAATGTTTTTTCTTAGTTTTGAGTGTGTTAGTTATCTTTTTTACTAAAATTATTGTCCATTTTAAATAAAAAGACACACTTGGAGTCATATAGGACAAATCATGCATCGGATTGAGGTGAGGCTAATTTATACATTTCCTAAATGACGTATTTATCATTTTAGTAAATTAATAAAAAAATATTTCCCTCTATTTTTATTACATCACTGGTATTTTTTACTAAAATATCATTTTAAACTTGAAACATGCACTTTGAAACTTAGCGGTCATATCATGTGTCAGTTTGACATGAGACTTATTATTAAACATAAAAAATGAATCATGAATCATCTTTATAAATTATAAATACAATAAAAGTTTTTTTCTCAATTTTCAGGGAGTGGCACTTGTTGAACTCAAATATCGATTATAAACTGATATCAGACAATTTGAGTCATACCGGGAACATCATGTATAATATTGTGGTGTGACTAATTCCTACAAGCCAGAAATTACGTATTGAATTTTTTCCTAACGTATCAAAATAATATGAATTTTTTTCTATATTATTAGTATGTTAGTTGACTTTTTTACCAAAAATAATGTCATTTCTAAATAAAAAGGTAGACTTGGAGTAATACCAGTCACACCATGTATCATATTGAGGTGAGTCTAATTCGTACATGTCCCAAATAAGTTATGGATGATTTTCCTAAATTATATAAACAATATGAATTAATTTTCTTAGTTTTGAGCACATGAAATATTTTTACTAAGATTTTGTTTTAAACTAGAAACACACACTTTGATTCATACAAGTCACATTGTCTGTCGGGTTGTTGTAAGACTAATTCCAACCTATCATAAATGACTTATTAATTATTTTCCTAAATTATCCAAATATTGCGATTGAATTTTCTTAGTTATTAGTATGTCATTTTTCTTTTTTGTAAAATTTATTTTGATTTTAAATAAAAATACATTGTTTGATTCTTACCAGTCACACTGTGCATTGTATTAAGATGTGGTTTATTCCAAAAAATCAAAAATGAATTATGGATTTTCTTTAATGTATCAAAACAATATATAATTTTTTATCAATTTTATGTATTTTATGTGTTTTTTGAACTAAAATGTAAATTATAGACTAAAACATACAGTACATGTCATACCAAGAACACTATGTATCCGCATGCCATGTCAATTGTCTCACATTTTCATGACATCCATATAGTTTCCTAAACCATTTAATGATAAGAATTTAATATAATTATTTCAAAGTACTTGATTCTTTTTTTATATAGATCATCATCACACTTAGGGTATTTTATGAGTGATTTTTTGTGCTTTAAAAAAATAAGCTATCATTTAGACAACCTTGTATTTTTTTTATAGATCATTACCATTGAATTTATAATTCATTTAGAGTCACATGTTTGAAATGTAAATTTATTTTCTTATGGTATAATATCATTCAGGAGACCAAGTTGTTCTGTAAAGCTGGTTTCTCTCAATCTGATGACGTCTTTCTAATTATATAACATCAATATAGCTGAAAATGTTGTGTATTTAGTACAACTGGTATAAAATATTCTCTAAGAACAACTATTTAACTTCTCAAACAACTTTATAAAATCAAGATGGTCATCTTTAATTTCTATTATAATTTATTCCCTGAGATATTAATCATCATTTATATAATTATTCATATCAAATGATCCATAAACTATAGTATCATCCCAATTTTTGTTCACATTTAGTTTTTTCCCACATTTATTCAAACATTTATAGCTCATATCTATTCCATGACAAATAAAATGTTCTTACAAATATTTTAGACTATTATTTATTTAATAAAAAAAATTTAAACTTCGAAAATGTATTTGATAAGGGCCATATTCATTATCTATTGCAAACAGAGTAAAATATTTGTCTCCATATTCATAATCTTTTGTAAAATGATTGGCATGAATCCATTTTAAATTCATATACATCCTATTAGGTTCATAACATATTTACTTTTTACAATAAATAAATAATTAATCATAATATATTCATTATTAAAGGAGAAATTTAACGATAATTATCATTTGGGGGACCATAAATTTGATTATTTCAAATAATTTCAGTATTCGTTCAAGGAAATGTGTAATTGAATTTAAGAAAATAATTACTCTGCTATGCTAGTTTTTATTCTATAAATTCATCCAAATTTATCACCAATACCCAGTATGGGATGACTACTCATAGAGTGGTTTAATAAATAAAGGTACATATCTAGAAGATATGGAGGATGAGTCTTAAACAAAAAAATGAAATAAAAACAATTTGGGAGATGAACCTGATGAGGATGACAGTTCTCCCCTTAAAACATTTTTAGATCACTACATCTTAATTTAAAATTTTAAATATCATATTAAAACCACTTTAAAAATTCAAAATAATACCTTTTCATTTTTAAAAATCCCGCTTTAAATTCTTTTTTTTTTTTATTCTACAAGAAAATTGACCAATTTTTCTAGAAACATATATTGGGGTAAGATCCCCATTTTCAATAAAAAACTATTTGCATAAGTGAAATATATAAAAATCGTATTCAAAAAACATTAACAATAGATTAAAAGTTTAAAACTATTTCCATGGAAATATTTACACTTTGAAATGTTTAAAACCTTATAGGATCACTTTGAAATCCATTCGTGAGTTTCAAAACATCGAATCCATTTTAGTTTATTTTTGGGAAACCCTCCTTTTTCATTTCAACACCCACTCTAACATTTATATATTTGGATTCCTTTTTCAAAAATGAAATTTAAAATAGAAATTTCAATAAAAAACATACATAGGCCACTACCAACTCTAATAGAAATAATGATTATTAAATATTTCAAAAAAAAATTCTAAATCTAATAAGAATAAAATAAAATTCATAATATAGTAGTATATTAACAATTTAAATCCAAAAATTATTATCCTATACCACCCTCCTATATACCATGGTTTCCATGTGATTATTTCAAAAAATATCAATAAAATATTCATTTATCAAAAAAAAATCATTAAATGTAACAAAAGAAACCAAAAGTCTAATCTTTCACATACCATACATTTTATTCAGGAATCAACAAAAAGATGGTTATACAAATATTATGGAAATTGAAAAATATTTTCCGAAATATCATGAGCTGTTAGATGAAGTCTATGTGGGATATTGGGAATAGTTTTGATTTAAATTTGTCTAAGTTTGAGTCTAATTGGAGTTGATCTAGCATCTGGGCTAAGAAAATGAATGTGGATTTAATTTTCTAAGGAACTCTCCATGAAGTTACTAAAAGTTTCGAAATTTTTGTGGGTTTCTAAAATATCATAGATGATTTTAGTTTCTTATTAATTATTATAGAGTGATTATATAGCATGTTTATGTGAGAAACTAAATATTTTCAGTGAAAATTTATCTGGAGGAGGAATGAAGAGTGTTTTTTCAGGGAATTTGGTGGGGTGAGATGGGAAAAATATCTCGTTTGATTTTCAAATTACATATTCATTCTTGGTTTATTGTGTAAAGTGTTTTAAACATGTTTACTTGTTTTAAAATTATTAATTCTATGTAATTAATGTTTAGAATTTTCTTCTTCAATTATTTACATTCTTTAATTTATATAACTTCATTATAAGAAATTCTATAAGCTCCAAATCATTTTAAGATACAAAAAATAATTCAGCTATCATATGTTTGAGTTATGTTGGAAAACATTACTTTGGAAAAGTAACCTGAATATTCACATGTCTTAGACCTTTTTTCAAGAAAGGAAAATACTATTTGGTATATATATATGTTCTAAAATATTGATTAATTTATGTAAACCTGAATTTAGTTTTAAATCATGAGTTTAAATGGAATGAATATACTAAGTTAATTATTCCCTTTTATACCTTAAAATCATAACCTCATATTAGGGAAAATCATCTTAAAAATCCAAACTTGTTATAAACAAAGGGTACCATTTATCAATTACCAAGAAAGATAGTTTGAAATATATATGGACAAATTTTTTTATTTTGATAAAATACAACCATGATATTTTCTTAACATCAATATTTAAAAATGAATAATATATTAAACAATAATTTAGAAAAATATATTAAACTATTTCTTTCTTCATTTTAAATTAAAATAATCACTTGAAAATAATTTTCCATGGCCCATTACTTATTTATTAAAAATACACATTAATAAATTCTTTTTGGATTTTTTTAAACAAATTTCCCTCCGAATAAAACCCTAGTATAAAAAAATGTAACTAAAATTAAATAAATAAATAACATAAATCCAAATAAGAATTTAATTTTTAGAATATGTAAGCAATAAAATTAAATAAGGTTTATGACGACAACCTTACATAAAACTGAAATTGGGTACCAAAAAATATATATAATGGCTCAGGAATAAGCTTGAACATGTGGGGTGGAACTCTAATCTATATGTTCTAAAGGTGAAAGACTCTCTCATATAATACTGGTCATCAATGTGATCAAAAAAAAAAAATGAATCCCTGGACTATCAAGGAAACTAAAAACAACCCCTCGTTAATACCTCAATTCAGATATAAAAGTTCCCAAAAGTTTAATATCCTATTTATGGTCTCCCAAATAAAAACCACAAAAAAATACACATAGAAATCATCCAATCCATTAAATATAATAAACCATAATTAAGAACACAATTGAAACCACACCTCTTTTTGAAAACCCATTTGAAAACTCACTAGAAAATCCATCAATTTTCATGATGACATTTTTAAAAAAAAGGGTATTCTAAAAAACATTTAACTGAAAAATACATTTAAAACCACCATTTAAAAACCTATATAAGAAAAAAAAATTAATCAACAAGTTTAAATTTGAAAACTTCTCTTTAAATGTCATAAACATATTCAATTACACACACATATATATAAAAATATCTCAAAATAGATATAAACTTATTTTCATTTGAATATGTTCTTGTGTCTAATGTATATATATATATATATAACAATACATGTGTGTATAAGAATAAAATATGAAACATGGAATCAATAAAATTGGGTATTAATAAATAACCCAAGATGAAAATAAAACATAAGAAAACTTCTCAATGAAAAACCACAATTAATTAATGACATGAACTAGTGCATTTCCAAAATAGATTTTGTAAATAATATAAAATAATTTTGAAACCCCAAATTTCTTTATAAAAACTCTCATAAATATTTTATCCGCAAAAAATATAATTTATCCTATGAATGTTGATAAAAAACAAGTCCAAATCCACAAGAAACTAGTTGTAAATCAAATATAATCTCTTAAAAACCATGAGAAACAAGCATATTTAAATCCAAATAACAATTATTATTTTAGAGAACCCAATTTAAAACACCCATGAATTTGGAAAAAAAATATAATCATATAAAGCATAAATCCACCTATCTAAGGATATCGTAGATGATGAAAACCCTTCAGAAATAGCGAGTGGAAGGATTGAAGAGAAAGGGAAAGCAGTGATAGAAAATATATAGTCCAAAGCATCTTATGCAGAAACCAAACTAGAAATCAACAAGGGAAAAGAAAGAGAAAATAACATACCATGCATTCAAGAATTGATTCATCCAATAGAAAGTAGAGATATTTGAATGATTGGATTCATTCGTGGATTTGTTCAAGCCTTGATTTGTTCGAGCCTTGGATTCATTCGATGTTTGATTCAAGCCATTATTTAAGCCTTTGATTCTTAGAGAGGAGTGCCGACAGTATGGGAGTTCTACATAAGCTTTAGATAACATGACTGATTCAGTCACGGTTAGAGTTATATAAATAGATAAGGTTCATTATTTAAGTAAATTTAATAAAAATTTATAATTATTAATATATTTATATATATTTGTATGATTATATGTATATTATTAATAAATATATATAAATATTCATATTTTAAATATATTAATTGTTTAAATATATTTATTATAGTTTCATAATTATATAAATATATAACTATTTATTTATTATTATATAAATAATTTTCTAAAAAATAATATTTTTATATTTTTATGATTATATATATTTATATAATTATATATATTTACGTAATAAATATATATAATTATGAATATAAATATAGTTAATATATTCATTATTTAAATAAATTTATTATAATTTTATAATCACATAAACAAATATAATTACTTATTTATAATTATATTAATAATTTAAAAACCATATTTATTTATTAAGGATTATAAATTTATAAATTTATAAATATAGTAAATATTTCTTTATAAATATTTATTTAGAAATATATTTTTAACATTATTAATAAATATATAATTTTAATTGCATTCATGATAAAAATGAGTCAAATTGAATATTTAAAAATGATTATGCATTAAAAATATTTTAAAAATGTGTAGTTTTTATTAATTTAATATAAATTATTAAACATATACTGATTTATATTGATATAAATATGAATACATATTGAAAATATTAAACCATAGTAAATAAATATATATAAATAAGTAATAGAAAAGATTAAATACACAAAAAATTAAAAAAATATTAAAAATGAATTAATGCCTAACTAAGAAAATATTAAAAATAAATCAATAAAATTTTCTGGTTAAAAACAAAATATATTAAGTGTATCATGTTATAATAAAATTCGACAATGAATACTAAAATTTCAATAAATTGCAAAAATATAAGGTGTATGTGTTTCTATATAATATTTCATTGATTGTGTAAATATTTATATGTGTGTTGTATATAAAAATTTATTAATTATATATATATTTATGTGGAATGAATATTACACATTTCTTATATGTGAAATTGAAAAACCAAATTACATTCAATTATGTCCAATATTAGAAGTAGATAGTTAGTATTTTTAATTAATATTAATTTTTAATTAAAAACCATTCATTACTAAATATTTTACTTGTTTAATGCAAAGAATGTATATTTTTTATTATATAAATCATATTTTAGAAAATATTATATATATTCATTTATATATATAGAAAAATATACAAATATATTTATATATTAATTGTATTATTTTCATAATTATCTATAAAAACATTAAAAATTAATAAGTCGTTAATTTTTTTAATTATTGCATTTTATTCATTTTACATATTTATATTTATTATTTATTATTTATTATGTTCTAAAATTAATATATATAAATATATATATTCAACTTATTAAATTGTTTAATAATTGTTTCATTAATAAATGTTCTAATTATCTTTTAATATATCATTACTAATTCTTTTAGATAATTTTTATAATATAATCATTTTTAATTTTTTTATTTAATTTTTACGAATTATTAATTTTATATATCTATATTTAATATAGACTATTTATTAGTATTTATAATTTATATATATTTATATTAAATTTTTTCATTTTTATCAATAATTATTTAATTAATGAAATTTATAATGTTTTTTTTCATTTACTCATTTTTTATTTTTATTTGTTTTTTATTTTATTTTATTCATTTTACATATCTATATATTTAATATATACAATTTACTAATATTTATAATTCAAATATGTGTAAATTAAATTTATTTATTTTTATCAATAATTATTTAATTAATAAATTTTTTAATATTTTTTAAATTTACCCATTTTAATTTTTTATTTTTAAATTATTTAATTTGATTCTAGACTTTTATTTTTGCTATAAAAAACACAAATATAGGGTTCCCTTTATCAATTCTTAAAATAAAGCACTGATAGAGAGTATCGTTTATCACTACTAGAGAAAAGCACTGATAAAGGGAACATTTATCATTGCTTTTGTCAAGGACTAACAAAGCCATCTCTATTAAAGACCTGTTTTGTTTTACTCATGCCCATTGAAGAGGTTAGGATCATTGGGCCACACCCATGAAAGGACATTGGTGTGAGAAGACCCCTATACTCAGATAGGGGATCACATCCATGATCATTGGGGGACACAACTAACCCAATATGGAATAACCCACTATGTTGGGGATCATAATCGAACAAAACCATGAACCCTATTGAAATGGAATGCTAGATAAAGGATCAACACCTTGCATATGGTGGTTACACTAATTCCACAAACCCTACCTAGGGTATAAAATGATAGAGGATCACACTTCTGTCTCATGGAAAGACACCATGAACTCTATCTAAGAAAAATCCTCTATAGGGAATCATAATCTAGAGATGTGGATGTGATTCCACCATATACCCTTGAGTGAATGGACCAAGGGAACACAATCAACTGATACTTGTCCAGACTAAAGAAATGAAGGGATCCAAACACCCTCAAAGGGGATACACGATGTGTACAGATGGGTATATGGTCTGTCTAGCCAACCCCATGTCTTCTCATGTGGTGATACATCACACTTAATTTAAATATATATATAAACAATGTGTAGGGAGAGTACACATCATGTAGTGATCGCTCGAAACTCTTTCTTTGTCGCCTGGCTGTGTTTGTGTATATAGGATCTGAGAGGACCAGTTTGGGATATAACTAACACTAAGAGGGGGGGTGAATCAGTGTTGGGGAATTTTTGACTCCAATTCCATATTTTATCTTTGTACCTCTTGACCTATTAGGATCTTGATTCTCTTATTCTATTTTCCCTATCACATGTAATAATAGAAAGCAGTAAAAATATGCACATGATATTTCTACAAGGTTCAACACTAAATAAGAGTAGCTACATCCTTTCCATGCATGGATAAAACCAATGAATGGATTCTACACTTTGATGTGATAATCTATTACAGTTGCATGTCTAGGAAAACAATCCTCTAGCCAGTGTGAGTCCCTACACTTTAGAGGGGGTGGGAAACAATCCTCTTCCCTGGACTGGAGATAGCCTAGTCCAACTTGCAGCATCTAGCTAGTTATTTATACTGCCTATGAAGACAGTCTTCATCCTTCTTCAAAATGTATTTTCTTCTCTTGGTATTCATTAGTGCTCTTCACTTGATTACTTCCAAAGTAGTAGGAAATCAATTCTTATTTCTTTATTTCTCATCCTCTCTAGTGAAACACAAACTTCACTAGACTTATTCTTTCTTCTTCATAGTGAAACAACCACCAGCACTAAAACTTCTTCTCTCTTCTTGGAAAGAATCAAATACACCAATGTTATTACTGAATAAATTAAGATAAGTTCACTTGGCATCATCTGAATAAAACTTCCATGAATAATTGTTAGCATTCAGTTGGGAATACTCTGTTCTTCTTCGTCTTTTCTTTCTCTTGGACACAGTATAATAACGAATAGTATTGCAGTGTCTAAATATCTTTCTTCAATTCCCAATACCAATACATGAGTGTATCGGTATACTTCTTTATTCCTTTGTGCATATATGATTTTAGTTTTACATATGTCTCCTCGTCAAACAAGGCACAACACCCCTGCAAATAGTGTCAATAAATCGTGCAACCAGAGAGTGTTCTCCTTCCTGAAAGTAGATAACTCCATGAGTCTTCTTCTTCGTGCAGAGGATGTGTTATTCTTCTTCACAGAACCAGGGATGTTTCTTGGATCTATCTTTATGATGAACTACATGGGTGAGTAATCACTATTTGTGTTCTCATGGGAACTCCTTCACAGAACACTAGAAGGGATTGAGAAAACCAATCACTTGTTTGTTCTTTATTCTTCACACAGAGGGTGCAGTTCTTTTTATTTTCAAGACACTTCAAGAGTTCTTCTCACTTGTTAGAGGCATGCGGTACCCTTAAATTTTTCACGCACCCTTCTGGGTGACTTGCACATAAAATTCAAACCTTGTGCGTAAAAACACCTTTTGGTGCAAAAAAGGTTTTTTAGGAAACTCTTTTTTTTTCAACAATCAATGCCTTTTCCCGCCGCACTTATTTTCCACACAGCACTAGCTTTTCACATAGCACTTCACTTTTTCCTATAACAGTCTCTCTTCCGGGCAGCACTGGATTTTTCATGAAGAACATTCTTTTTTGTGCACCACTTCTTCTTTTCACGCACCACTAAATACTTTAATTTTTTCCACACATCCGAGCTTGTGATTTGTCTAAGTGTTGAGCCTTAACAAATGAGAGAGGTTCAACTCATATTTATAGTCATTTTTGACCCTATGTGTAAAACACTAATCCACACGTAAAACCCTCTTCATGCACGTAAAAACTCTTTCACGCAACATCATATTTCGTGCAATACTTCAATATTGATATAAATATGAATACATATTAAAAATATTAAACCATAGTGAATAAATATATATAAATAAGTAATAGAAAAGATTAAATACACAAAAAATTAAAAAAAATATTAAAAATGAATTAATGCCTAACTAAAAAAATATTAAAAATAAATCAATAAAATTTGATGATTAAAAAAAATATATTAAATGTATCATGTTATAATAAAATTCTACAATGAATACTAAAATTTCAATAAATTGAAAAAATATAAGGTGTATGTGTTTCTATATAATATTTCATTAATTATGTAAATATTTTTGTGTGTGTTGTATATAAAAATTTATTAATTATATATATATTTATGTGGAATAAATATTACACATTTCTTATATGTGAACTTGAAAACCCAAATTACATTCAATTATGTCCAATACTAGACGTAGTTAGTCAGTATTTTTAATTAATATTAATTTTTAATTACAAACCATTCATTACTAAATATTTTACTTGTTTAATGCAAAGAATGTATATTTATTATTATATAAATCATATTTTATGAAATATTATATATATTCATTTATATATATAGAAAAATATACGAATATATTTCTATATTAATTGTATTATTTTCATAATTATCTATAAAAATATTAAAAATTAATAAGTCGTTAATTTTTTTAATTATTGCATTTTATTCATTTTACATATTTATATTTATTATTTAATATTTATTATGTTTTACAATTAATATATATAAATATATATATTCAAATTATTCAAAAAATTTAATAATTGTTTCATTAATAAATGTTCTAATTATCTTTTAATATATCATTACTAATTGTTTTATTTAATTTTTATAATATATTCATTTTTAATTTTTTTGTTTAATTTTTAAAATTTATTAATTTTATATATCTATATTTAATATAGACTATTTATTAATATTTATAATTTATAAATATGTATATTAAATTTTTTCATTTTTATCAATAATAATTTAATTAATGAAATTTATTATGTTTTTCTTCATTTACTCATTTTTTATTTTTATTTGTTTTTTATTTTATTTTATTCATTTTACATATCTATATATTTAATATATACTATTTACTAATATTTATAATTCAAATATGTGTAAATTAAATTTATTCATTTTTATCAATAATTATTTAATTAATAATTTTTTTAATATTTTTTAAATTTACCCATTTTAATTTTTTATTTTTAAATTATTTAATTTGATTTGAGACCTTTATTATTGCTATAAAAACACAAATATAGGGTTCCCTTTATCAATTCTTAAAATAAAGCACTGATAGAGAGTATCGTTTATCACTACTAGAGAAAAGCACTGATAAAGGGAACCTTTATCATTGCTTTTGTCAAGCACTAACAAATCCATCTCTATTAAAGACCTGTTTTGTTTTACTGATGCCCATTGAAGAGGTTAGGATCATTGGGCCACACCAATGAAAGCTCACTGGTGTGAGAAGACCCCTATACTCAGATAGGGGATCACATCCAGGATCATTGGGGGACACAACTAACCCAATATGGAATAACCCACTATGTAGGGGATCATAATCCAACAAAACCATGAACCCTATTGATATGGAATTCTAGATAAAGGATCAACACCTTGCATATGGAGGTTACACTAATTCAACAAAACCCTACCTAGGGTATAAAATGATAGAGGATCACACTTCTGTCTCTAGGAAAGACAACATGAACTCTATCTGAGACAAATCCTCTAAAGGGAATCATAATCTAGAGATGTGTATGTGATTCCACCCTATACCCTTGAGTGAATGGACCAAGGGAACACAATCAACTGATACTTGTCCAGACTAAATAAATGAAGGGATCCAAACACCCTCAAAAGGGATACACGATGTGTACAGATGGGTATATGGCCTGTCTAGCTAACCCCATGTCTTCTCATGTGGTGATACATCACACTGAATTTAAATAACTATATAAACAATGTGTAGGAAGAGTACACATCATGTAAAGATTGCTCGAAACTCTTTCTTTGTCGTCGGGCTGTGCCTGTGTACATAGGATCTGAGAGGACCAGTTTGGGATATAACTAACACTGAGAGGGGGGGTGAATCAGTGTTGGGGACTTTTTGACTCCAATTGAATATTTTATCTCTGTACCTCTTGACCTGTTAGGATCTTGATTCTCTTATTCTATTTTCCCTGTCGCATGTAATAATAGAAAGCAGTAAAAATATGCACATGATATTTTTACAAGGTTCAACACTCAATAAGAGTAGCTACATCCTTTCCATGCATGGATATAACCACTGAATGGATTCTCCACTTTGATATGTTAATCAATTACAGTTGTGTGGCTAGGAAAACAAGCCTCTAGCCAGTGTGAGTCCATACACTTTGGAGGTGGTGGGAAACAATCCTCTTCCCTGGACTGAAGATAGCCTAGTCCAACTTGCAGTATCTAGCTTGTTATTTATACTGCCTATGAAGACAGTCTTCATCCTTCTTCAAAATGTATTTTCTTCTCTTGGTCTTCTTTACTGCTCTTCACTTGATTACTTGCAATGTAGTAGGAAATCAATTCTTCTTTCTTTCTTTCTCATCCTCTCTAGTGCAACACAAACTACACTAGACTTCTTCTTTCTTATTCTTAGTGAAAAAACCATCTGCACTAAAACTTCTTCTCTCTTCTTGGAAAGAATCAAATACACTAATGTGATTATTCAAGAAATTATGATCAGTTCACTTGGCATCATCTGAATCAAACTACCATGAATAATTGTTAGTATTCAGTTGGGCATACTCTGTTCTTCTTCTTCGTCTTTTCTTTCTCTTTGACACAGTATAATAACGAATAGTATTGCAGTGTCTTAATCTCTTTCTTCAATTATAAATACAAATACATGAGTTTATCGGAATACTTCTTTATTCCTTTGTGCATATATTATTTTAGTTGCACATATGTCTCCTCGTCAAACAAGCAACAACACCCCTACAAATAGTGTCTATAAATCATGCAACCATAGAGTCTTCTCCTTCCTGAAAGTAGATAACTCCATGAATCTACTTCTTCATGCAGATGATGTGTTATTCTTCTTCACAGATCTAGGTATGATTCTTGGATCTATCTTCATGATGCACTACATGGGTGAGTAATCACTATTTGTGTTCTCATGGGATCTTCTTCACAGAACACCAGAAGGGATTGAGAAAACCAATCACTTGTTTGTGCTTTCTTCTTCACACAGAGGGTGCGGTTCTCTTTATTTGCAAGACACTTCAAGATTTCTTCGCACTTATTAGAGGCATGCGGTACCCTCAAATTTTTCATGCACCATTCTAGGTAACTTGTACATAAAATTCAAACCTTGTGCGTAAAAACACCTTTTGGTTTGAAAAAGGTTTTTCATGAAACTCTTATTTTCTGCCCATCACTGCCTTTTCCCGCCGCACTTATTTTCCACGCAGCACTTGCTTTTCGCACAGTAATTCACTTTTTCGCATAACAGTCTCTCTTCCAGGCAGCACTGGCTTTTTCATGAAGAACATTATTTTTCACGCACCACTTCTTCTTTTCACGCACCACTAAATACTTTAATTTTTTCCGCACGTCAGAGCTTGGGATTTGTCTGAGTGTTGAGCCTTAACAAATGAGTGGGGTTCAACTCATATTTATAGTCATTTTTGACCCTACGCATAAAACACTAATCTACATGTAAAACCCTCTTCATGCATGTAAAAACTCTTTCACGCAACATCATATTTCATACAATACTCCAATATTTCTCGCACATCATGCCTTTTCCAATTTTCGTGCATCTGATCGTGAAACACCTCTTGCATGAAAAACTTCATTATTCTATTTCATGTACAATGCCAATATTTCGTGAAACCTTTATTTTGAGCACATCCCGTTGATATTTCATGCACCGCTTCATTTTTCGCACATCCCGCTCATATTTTACACACAACTTAATTTTTCACGCATCCCCCAAAAAATTTTCACAAAAAAATATTTTTTGGGAATCCTGCTGATATTTCACGCATCCCTCACATATTTCGTGCATACTGCTCCTATTTTGTGAATCCCAATGATATATTGTGAATCCCGCAAATATTTCACCCATCCTTTACTTTTTGGTACACTATGCCCAATTTTTGTGCACTGCATGCCTTTTCCATTTGTTCTATGTTCTGACCTTGAATCATGTCTTGTGCAGAAAAATCTAAACCATCTTCAATCTTGCGCACAACATCCATTTCCAAAAACACATTTCTTCATCTCCGGATTTTTAGGCCCTAAAATTTGGAAAACACTAGAAAATGGATCCACCTTAAACTATGCTTTTGTTCCACCTCCAAATTGTCCATTCCTTTGTCATTTCTATCTTCACTACTTCTTATAGCCATTCTTCAACTTTTATCATGAACTCCACAATCGTTATATATATCCTTTGACAGACCAGATTTAGCATCGTCAGAATTACAATGGAAAGTACTGAAACTTCCCTATCTTCCAGCAGCATCATTCTTTCCAATAAAAACTGTATATGACTGGCATCATCATTTCTCCATCTTTCCTTCATAAGAATTGCATCACAAGTTATCTTAATTTGTGATATTTGTGAAATACATAGTAGAAATGAATCATCTAGTTTTAATCACCATTCTTCATTGTTGTTGATAATGTTTCCCCTTTGATACATGTGCTTTGAACTTTAGAGGAACTCAACAATCGTCTAAATTTACATCATAGAGAATTGCCCAATTATGATATTCAATGATATGATTTCAAAACAATTCTCCATGAATCCTCACTTCAGTTGATCACCATTAACATTGTATTCCTTCTTTATTTTGACTGATATTGACAATTTTTTACAAAAAATACAATCTTTATACACAAACAGGTTCCAACAGGATCGTGTCTGTGTACTCTGGCCATGTTTGTGTACTTTGGTCATGTCTGGGATTGTGTAACCTCTGATTTACATGAAAAACTATTGATCACATGTCACATAGTGTGTGACAAGGTCACGTGTCATGTAATATTTAAATATCCATGAAAACCCAAGTTCCACATCCAGGCATCCCCATAATTTTTGCTATGTCGGATTACACATCGTGTAACCCATAATTTTTCCAAATCCAAGAGTTTTTTCCTCTTCTTCATTCGTGCATATTGTTAATGCTGCCTCCCCCATCTTAGATCATTGATCTAGGGTCATCCAACACTCCCATCTCTACAAATTTGAATTTCAGGCTTCAAAACCACTCAAGAAATTCCGACATGTATCATTTGTAGTCACACCATTGAATATGGGATGAATGGATGCTACAAATCTCTTTTGATTAGCCTCCAACCATCCTTGGTAGTCATCGGACCAAAATCTCACCCTCGATCAAGAACCTCACCTATTTTATTGATTCATTGCACTGAAAAATATTCTTTCAATTATCAATATATAATTAAACATCAATCCATGGGTCAAATAAAATTATTATGATGAACGTGTGATTCAACAGGGGTTAAAATCCAAAATCCATAAGATGTGGGGAATAAAACACCACCTTTTTTCATTCAGATTTTATATATTGAAATAGATTTATAGGAATGAATTGGGATAAACATAAAAGGCCAAAATAAGTCTATCAATAAAATCTATCATCGATGTGAAAATCAATTCTTATTCATAGAATTTATCCACATTCAATCTGGATAAAAAACAAGATACAATTTCACAAATCAAACAACCTACCTAGATTTTGGATTGATCACTGATGAAGAATGGTCCTTCGGTGTCGTCATTGGAGAGCTCAAAGAACTCCAATGTTGCAAATATCCTTGATCCAATCTAGAACCATTGCCATTCACTGACATCTCCTCCAATTCCCTCTCCAATGGCTCCTCTCAAATTTTAATTTTTATGTGGCTAACCATATAAATTGTTCAAAAAAATGATTAAATATAAAAGTCTTATGACTATTTAAAATAAAATAAATAAAATAAAATTATTTATTTATTTTATTAATTCAATGTCTCTGAGAATTTTTTCACGATCATTGATGACAAAAAATATTATGTTGTACCTTAGGTAAAACTTGTGTCTAAACTCAACATTGTCCACATATTTATGATTTGGGAAGACATTCTAAATTTATTCCTTGTTTTTAAGGGAATTTAATGAATTTATTTAATATATTTAATATATTTAATATATTTCAAAATTTAAATCTGGGAATACAGGGACTTGAAATCTCACACCGACTCAACACCTAAATCCGAAAATAATCCATATAATATCTAAAATAAATACCTGGAAAATCAATTTCATTACATTCTCTCATCCTTGGTGATTTTTTACTAAAATTATAAAAACCTACTCAAAAATATGAGATTAGTGAGCTAACATATGGGTCTCCCGCTCCCATGTTCTCTCCTGGAGAATCTCATACTTTCACTATACAAGCACTAGGCGAATCGATCATGCATGGAGAATATTTTAATATAGATCCTTAATCTCCATTAGATAAATGAAAAAGGTAGATCCACCCTTGATGTATATCTATCCCTAATCAGTAACATGCAATAGTTCATGGATGTACCTTCTCATCATTCACACGTGGAAGCTGTTATGTGCCCAGTCCAACTATAGTGGTTGAAGAAAGAAGTATACCACCTCTCTAACTATATTCAGTATCGTGAAAGGGCCAATGAATCTCAAATATAACTTTCTTCCTTGTGTAAATCCCCAAAATCCACATCGATGCAAGACCCTCAGGGACACATGGTCTCCCTAATTAAACTATATAGTTCACAATCATCAGTCTTTGTAATATTTATGACGGCTTTATTTCATCCTCATATGCTCCTGTAAGATCTATAACTTCTGTATAAAATCTCCCACCAACTATGGTCCCATGAGTGCTGACTCGGCTAGATCATTCCAACAATGTGGTGACATGTAGGTTTGGTCATCAAAGTCCTTTAATGGTTCCATAACAATGGTGGAATGGTAACTATTTTTTAATGAAAACTCCACCAAGGGTAGGTGGTCCTCCCAACTATGGAAAAACACAACATGCTAGCTCATACCATATTGTCCATAGCCTAAAAGGTCAACTCAGTCTGGCCATTAGTCTAGGGGTAAAATTCCATGATTAGATGTGAATGTATCCCAAAGGCCTCTTCGAATCCTCTCTATAATCTTGACATGAAATGAGAATCATGATCTGAAACCATAATTGAGGGAACTCCAAGGACCCATACTATCTCATGCACATACAAGATTCCTAAGATCGCTATTGAACTCTTCTATCGAATATCAAGGAAGAGGGAAAACATGGTGAGTCATTATATAATCACATAAATGGAATCATCTCCCCAGTAAAAACATGGTAACCCTATTCTGAAGACCATGGATATCATATCCCACATCCACTCTATAAACTCAAGGGGTTGAGCTAAACCCACTAGAAACTAGTTCTCAAACTTTTTTTGTATTTTCCAAATCCACTTTAGGATGAGTCATAACCTTACATATTTCCCAATATTAAAAAATTCAAAACATAACATGGTAGAGAATTCAAACAGAAACCATGATCATTGATATGTACCATACGTCCAATCCAAAGGTCATTGACATCCACATCACCACCGAGTGAGGAAAAATTGAAGATTCAATTTTCAAATTTAAAATCACAATTAGAATCCATGATCACCACCTTGGTTCCTAAGAGACCTCACATCACATATCCTAACTCGAACTAATCATCACGACCACACCATGTCATCAGCGAGAGCCAACATAAGAAACCAATATCTCCACCAAAGGAGCTCCATACAGTTTTCCGATGAAAGCCACAAGAACCGTTAGAATAGACATCAGGGGTCTTGTAATATTTTTTTCCAGACCTGGATGTACAACCAATGTGGATGTATGAAACTCTCTCAACACCTCCTCTTACAACGCTAATGGTACCATCATCCATATTAGGAAAATGATATTTTCCTCTTCATCATCATAATGTCCTTAATGAAAATGTCTATTGGATATCTGAGTATGTAGGGTATCACAGATAGTATCTCCATGTTGAGAATCCCAAGCATGTTGTAAAAGAGATGGGGTAACTACCATCAAACTGAATATATGAATCACCATCCATGTTCACAAATGAAAACGAAAACAATGCTAACTGCTCTAACACCTCATCCATAAATTGAGAGCAATATATTCTACTGAGAGAATCTTCCACTCTATTCTCCTTCCCATCAGTATAGATAATATCAATGTCATGGTCCTAAAGTAACTTAATCCATCGCCTCTATCTCAAGTTAAGATCCTTCTGAGAAAATATATAATCAAGACCGTTGAGGTCAAAATAGATGATAAACCACTCTCCCATCAAGTTGTTTTGCAACATCTTTAGTGTGAATACTATATATTATAACTCTAGATCTTTTTTCATGTAGTTCATATAAAGTGATCTCAATTGATGTGAACTATAGACAATCACCACCTACCTCTCCATCCGAACACAACCAAGCCTGATCCCTGATGCAACGAATAACACTACTTACTCAACACCCTCCTTTGGAAACTTCAATATGGGAGTGGTCTTAAACCTATAACTTAGATCTTGTAATAACTATTATCACCTTTCCTTCCACATGAAATACATCCCCTTTTAGGTCAAAATTTTCAAGGGTGCTTCCACTCAAGAGAAATTAGGTACAAACCTTCAATAGTACCCTGACAACCCAAAGAAGCTCTGCACCTCGCTAACACTCTTGGGTGGCTCCCAATATTGTACTACCTCAACCCTCACTAGGTCCACTACCACTACTGACTCTGAGATTACATGTCTTAGTAAGTGCACCTCTCAAATATAAAACTAACTCTTCAAGAGATTACCATAAATATGGCAGTCTCAAAGTGTTCTGAATACTATCATCATGTGTCTCACATGTCCCTCCTTGGATGTTGAACACACATGGATGTCATTGATAAAGATCACCACAAACTGGTCAAAGAAAGGCTGAAAGATACAAATTCATGATTACCATGAACATTTTTGGGGTGTACATCACACTAAAGAGAATACCCATGTACTTTTGGTGAACATAATGACATCTGAGTGTCATCTTTGAGATAACATCATCTCATACACACCGTAGGTGATAGTCTAATCTGTGGTCAATCTCCAATAACCATCAAATACCTCTAAAAATTCCAAAAGTTAATAAATCATCTATATTGGATACTTATTCTTCAAGGATACCTAATTCATGAACTAGTAATCTCTGCAAAACCTCAGACTCATGTATTCCTTCTTATTGAACAACACTAGAGTTTCCATTGTGGAAATAATGGGCCTCACAAAGACCTTCTCTGGAAAATCCTCTAAATGCACCCTCATCTAATGAATATCTTTGGGAGCCATCCAATATTCTAGTGAGAATATTGGATCCTTACCAGTGTTTAATTCAATGTAGAAGTCTTGCTATCAGTGGGGAGTTAATCCTGACAAGTCCAAAGGAAAGATGTCATTAGACTCTACCACCACCACAAGGAAAGGGTATCCCATAACATTAACTACTACATGAGTCATTCTAGCCAAATAGTGGGTAATAGGATAAACTATTTATTTCTTGAGCTCATCATGCATCGTCACAGATTCTTTTTCACCCACAAATGAAAACATCATCCCATCACTATGGACACACTACATTATCTTCCTAAAATTTTCAATTTTGGAAAGAAATGGGGATAGTAATTACCTAACTAAGATGATTTCTTAATTCCTCATCACTACTATAAAGATATACCACACAAAAGTCCCACCTCTAAGAATAATATCGCAAAAATAAACATATGTGTTCAATCATAGAGTAACATCCTGTCAGAGACTCCAAGCACAATGTTCAAAACAAAGCCTCAACTGGAATCTCAAAGTCTCAAACTAGAGAGGTGAAAATAAATGAATTACGAACATATTTGTTTATAAATATTATATCTAAGGTGTAAAATAAATATATAGTACCTTGTATCATCCTTGGAACCTTGGGATCAATGTCTTTCATAACCTACAGTTGTCCTCATCCCTCAACACCAGCTCTTGGAGTCTAGTGTGGACCACCAGGGGGTGGTGGTGGTGGTAATTCAAACGTTAGACCAACTATTATTTCTCTAACAACACCTCTTACCCATCCACTTCCATGAGTACCACCCTTATCCTACCCACATATCTGTCTCACTGGTCCCTTGACCATCTCTCAATCAGTTGTATGTTTAGTCATACAATTCTATTCCATATTTCCTCAGCCACTGTAGGAGAAACACTGACCCTCCCTTGGCCAATTTGATCCATATTGAGGGACATGAACTTAAGAAAATATATCCTAGAATATTCCCTTAAATCATCTAGATGTCCAAGATCCCTCCAACTACTTTTTTACACATGTTGTTGTCAGCTACTGTGCACCCACTACCAGCACCCACTAGTGGCGCCTGATTTTCCAAAAATCTCTCCACCACTAGTTGCTGCTCAAGAACCCCATCATAGATGGTAATTCATAAATATATCACTAAATATTTGATATCACAATGTAATCCCAACTCAAAGGTATGTTTTTTAAAAAATGGATCCCACACCATATCCATGACGTATCATCACATATTAACAAACCAAGTTCAATACTCTATCAATGTCAAACTACATTGATGTGGATGGAGAATCATCTTTATGAAAATTGATCGCAACATGGAGGGATATATATCCTACCAAAATAGATTCTAAAAGAATGAACATGATATAGATATTTTTTCATGGGTCTAAATCACTAAAATCCACTATCACCTAGATGATACCTAAATAATACTCATTGTGAAGACCACCATCAAATCCGAAGGCATCCTCATATGGAAAAAAACTCGAGTGATTTCCTTTATCAATTTCTCAACCACCCAGGGGTATAGATTTACTTGGAACCTAGGAGGTCACTACCACTATAACTCATTCATCACACTCTTCCAATGTTCATTCACTTCTAGAACATCCAATGCTAGCTTTTCCTCAACATGTGGTGGTATATATGGTAAATTACCATGCAGTTCTACCTTCATTATAGACCCCTGTATTGAAGCCTCATCACTCTATGTATCATAACTGGGATCGTTCAGTGTAATTATGGTTGGTTATCTTCGTGGAGTCATCCTAAATTAAATATGACGTACCATAATCAGAAGAGTACATTTGGGGAGCTAACACAAGAAAGATATGTAAACCAAAACCCATTATTATATTATACAGGTGACAATTTTTTCCCTTCAACCAATGTCTACATATACTAAGTCAAAAAATTGGTGGTTAGAGTCATGGTGTATGGATACATTGTCCACCACACTAACGCTGCAATCCCTAGTCTGAAAACCCAACATGATGCACTTAAAAATGTTTTACCAAACCAATCTCACAAACTAATATCCTAATGTAAAATTGATATCTTTGATACCAATCTGTAAAAACCTATCCCAATACGGCCCATATCATGACTACCCTAAGCCAAACAAGTGATAGAGACTAGTACTAAGTAGTAATATCACATGCATGTGAGTCATTAGCCTAATGTACTTGTACACACACACATCTCTAAGCCAATATAATGTTGAAATAGAACAAAATTTATTCCAATGAATGAATTAATTTATGATCCCATAATCAAAGTATGATAATAGTGCACTAAAATCAATGAAAGAGGTCCAAATAAAATCCTAACCAAAAAATGAAGAGAGTCCAACCAAGTCTAATAGAAAGGGCTACAATCATATAAAACCACCTAGAAAACACCATTGTATTTTAATCTCAAGATATTCTCCACCATCACCCTATCCCTCCAGGACACTATCAAATGATTCATTGTCTGCATAATATATTACATGTGTGGGAATATCCCATGCCGAGATGAGTATAATAATAAGTAGTATGACGCCCAAAGAAACTAAACATGAAGCATCAGGAATTGTCCTCTCATAGAAAATATATAGCAATCAATGTATAAACAATAGAAAACCTAGATATACTCAATAAGGAAACCACGCCTCCAAGAAGACATAAAAAACTTCTGATCCATAAGATTCTTCTTGAAGAAATGATCAGTCTGGAAAAATCCACAGTACAGGCCATAATATCATCATAAACACGCATTCAAGAGGTCATGATCATGGGTCCCTTCCCAAGAAAGATCACTAGTCTCATAATTCCCTGATAATCATATAGGGGGCCACATCCTAGTTCTTTGGGGAACACAACATACCCATTCTAGATCAACTAGATATGTATAGGATCGTACTCTAATGATATAATGAACCGAACTAAAATTGACAGCTCGATGGCGGATCAACTACCTACTCAAGGAGGTCGTACCAATTCCATTGTATCACATAGATGTTTTTATTAAAAATTTTAGTTCAATAATTTTTATTTATCAGAAGATTTATTTTCAAGAAATAATGAGTTTAAACAAAACATGAGATTCCATTATTATAAAATTACTATTATATCCCAGCTGTTAGGTTAGTAGAAATAATTATAACTGACTTATGAAAATTAATTGTGAATTCCTTGGCTATAAATTATTTATGAAAAATAAAAATAGATATTTGTATTTTTGAATGAATTACTTTTGGTAATAAAATTAATGATATATATATATGTGTGTTATATACTTAATAAAATATTTCTTATATTCACCTAATGGACATTGTTGTCATACGGTATGAATAAAACCCTATTTGAAGTATAAAAACATATTTTTTTAACTTTACAACTTTGAATGGGGAACCCCTTTTAAATTAAGATTTTGACACATTAATAATTTTCATATGAAAACATAAACATTTTATTTTTAAGTGAGATATAGAAATTTACTTTGGATAAATTTCTAATATTTTTCTCATAACTTTCATGTTTTGATTAATAGTAAAAATACACTATATTTTAATTGAAAATGACATTTTTCATTGGAATAATTTATATTGTTAAATTATTTTATTGAGTGGTTTAAAATTATAAAAAGAATATATTTTTACCATTTAATATAATTTATTTCATTGGAATTAATTTTACATTTAATTTATATGTAAAAACATTTCAATCATTTGTAATATTTTAACTTTTAAAACTCATTTTCTCATTTCAACAACGGGATTAATTTTAAATTAATTACTGCAACATCTATGTTTTTAATTCTTAAAAATGGGTTCATATTTTGAATTAGTAGGTTTAAATTATGTAAATAGATTAATTTTATTTTTGGACAATATGAATTGTAACCTCGACAAATTTTATTAACACAGTAAAACGGTAAATTTGGTAATTAAGGGTAAAAATAAAATTATAAAATTAACTTACACTTTTCATAATATAATTGTATTATTCTAATTTTCCATAAAACAAACTTGGGTAGAAATTTTATCCATTTTAATCCCCTTGGATGAGATTAGGACATTTAATTTATTTTATTTAAATAAAAGTGAAAGATGTCCCACTCAAACTTTAATAATTAAATTATTTTTAATATAAAGTTATATAGAAGATGAATTTGATTATAAATACTCATTTGAAATATAACATGTTTTTATTTATCATTAAAATTTATTTTTAATTTTTATTAAATAAATATTTACATTAAATACTAATACTTTGATGATGAAAAAATTAATTAATTGATGAGAAATCAAAAAAAGAATTTTTATTAAAATATTTATAACAATAAAAAGGCCCAAACACCTACCAAATATTATTGGTCGATTGTATCTCAAGAATAAGAATACAAGGGCTTACTTATTGACCCTTTTAATCCTTATATAAGAGATTATAAAACTACTATTATTTTATTTAACGTTAAGATAAATTTGTCACATTCGTGTTTTAAAAGAGTATATCATTTTTAATGTTGGGTTTTTTTGAAGATAAATTACACTACAAGTATTATTTTGAAAATTAATGAATTTATATTCATCATAGTATATTATTTTGAATTTTTATTCAAAAAATAAGTATATTAAATAATTACACAAAATTGAGGTAGTGATTATATTATTAATGAAGTTATCAAATAAATGTTATTAAAATATCTTAATAAATATAATTTGGTATAATTTAAATGTAAACAGAATATTATAAATTAACTTCACCCATTAGGGATATAGTAAAATATTTTTATCAAGGTTCATTTCTTATTTTTATATTTTTAAAAATCCATGAAATAAATAATGCCAAAATTGACACAATAGATAATTGGTCAAAATAGGGTATTATTAAAATTATTTAAAAATAATAAAACATTTTTAAAAATATAGAATAATTATGATATGGTATAAAATTTATAAATTATTAATATATTGTCTAATTTAATTCCAATAAGTAAATATTTAACCCTTTTAATATGGAAATTTTTGCACCCTAGTTAAAAATTAAATAGAATAAATAAGTGTTAATTAAAATGATAATGCCTAAAATAACATAACCACTTATATAAAATTTATGTGTTGATGATATTATAACCCTATATCATCTCATATTCTAAATTGGAAATTTTTTTAGGTTTATAAGTGGGGTTTGATTTTATTATAAATTAATTTTTTTGAGGTTTCCAAAAGTGCCCCTCACTTCAATTATAAACGGGGACTTTCACCCTCCACAATTAAATTCATTTTGAGCCTTTAATAACAACCATAACCTAACCATTTACCTTTTAAAATTCCATATAAACATTATATAGGTCCTGGTATTATTCAATGACCAACTCTAATGCTCTAATAGGTGATTTAGAGGATGGAACGTTGGAGAAGAGGTAATATCATTTACCGATTCTTTCAAACTTCTTTCTTATTCTACTTATAAATCATGAGTTGGTTCATTATAAAGTAATAAATAAAGTGTTAATTATATAATTATAGGTTATTGTGATTATTAAAACCCCATATTTCACCTTCTACCCATCCAATGAAATATGATATCACCACATGTGCGTATATATGGATTACTGTCTCCACACTGTGGTGTAATCCGTTTTTGACCACCACCTTACATGGATGGGTATAATGATATAATTAATATATATATATATATGATTAATATAAAATTATATTGATTCATAGATACTATACACCGCACACTTCAAATCCATTCAACAATTATGGGAACGATATCATTGCTCATGTGTACGTACGGCTTACCGTCTCCACAGTGCGATGTGATTCATTCCGAAAAATATTCATTAAAGAATGATTATATAAATGAATTGAATGAATAAATATGATTTATATTATACTAATAAAATGTTTCAAATTATATTACTATTACCTAAAAATAGTAATAACAACTTATCTAACAAAACATGTATAAGAACATAAAGCCGTTAATACCCAAATAACGAGTAACAATGAAATGTTACTAAAAATGTATGAAAATATGTTCATAAATGTTGTCATAAAAATTAGTTTGATTCTACAAGAAATAATTAACACGATTTAAACCATTATTAAGTATTTTCAGAAAAATATAAATCATATCAGACCTAAGGTAAGGGATAACATTGCAAATCTCATTTTTTATCCCAGATTGTTTATTCGTAAGTATTTACTAGGTTATATTTATAATCCACATCCATGTTTCCTAAATATGCATTTCAATATATTTTTTTATATCCTTCTAAAAAATTTTAATGACAATTTTACCCATTTGTGAATTTTTACTAAATTTTATGAATGGAATCTTTTGTCATTTTCGGCACGAGGTACTCTTTGAGTTTTCCAGCAAAAATATGAGAAGAATGTTTTTTAACTTGTACGACATGAATGGATTTTTACACTTTCATAATTTCTTATTTCCTTGAATATTACAATAATTTTTTACAAAGTTATTTTCACATAAAATGATTTCTTCAAAAATTGTGTGACATTTTGAGGAAGGAAAATGGTTTCGAAGAAGAAGGGACATTTTTCTCAAAAATTAAGATCAAGTGTTTTATCATAATTATTTTCCATCTAATATGACATAGGTTTATGTTTATATACATATTATTAATTTTATTTGATTGTTTTTTATGATGGAATTATTTTTATGAAATCCATTAATCTTATATTGATTATGTTATGAAGGAATGTAGTTTATGAAACCCATTTTTTTGTTACTTGGGTTATGCTATGGTGAATGGTTTATGTTTTCTGGAACATGTAAGAATGATTTCATAATGAGATTGTTGGGACATATATATAAATCCAATTCATTGGGTAATATTTATATCTCATGATACAGACATGATTGGAATGAAAAGTAAATCAGGTTTATTAATATAAGACTGGAAGGAGGAGTACACTCGGTTCAGTAATGGACTTTGTTTGCTATGATTGTCTTGGAAATGAGCCTCGACTAATATGAAATTATTTTCTATACTTATGTGTGTATGACAAGAAATTTCATATCGTATGTTATCACTATTAGGATTACATTTCACTTTTATAATTTATCCCATGGTATGATTTTATGATCTTTTATGTGTAGGATATTATTTTCAAATGTTAGGTTCTTATGATTATGATATGATTCATATTTCCCTTGTTTACCCTTACTGTGCATTTCAGATCACCCTTTCATGTGTTTATTTTCCCCATGTCATGAAGAAGGGGATTATGTAAGATATTTCAAAAATTACTCTAGTTAGGATGAAATTAGCGGGAGACAATGTAGATTTCTTATGAACCAGTTGTTTATGTTTCCCAGTTTCTAAAGAAAAAGAACTATTTGGTCCTAGAATGTTTTTTATTATGTTATGTAATAAATATTATTCAATTTTGATTTAAATATATATATTTAAAATATTATTTTTCCATTATTGTTAGTGTTTCTCACACTATACTTCTTAGTTTTAGTCAATGGTCGGATCCCGAAGGAACTGTCTTAATGTTGAATGTAATGGGAAATGAAATGATTATACCCCATGAGAAACCAAATGTTATGGGAGTTAGAATGAAAAAACATGTATTCATTCCGGCACAACATTCAAAAGCTATAAATCATTCATGACTTCCAAACAAGAAAAGGATAGAGAAACATTTTGTTGATTCCTTTATGAGGCAGTGTCCACCATCATTCAACGGGTCTTCTGATCCATTAGTGGATGAAAAATGCATTAGTACCATTGAAAAGACATTTTCAGTTATACAATTTCATGAACATGATAAATTCATCTTATTAGTATATCATTTGGAAGGTGAATTTGATTAATAGTGGAATATTATCAAGAATATGAGGCAAAGAGATTAAATTGAGTCTATAGAATGGGTTGAGTTCAAGAACTTATTTTTCAATAAGTACTTTACTCTTATTATTAGAACAAAGATAGAGAATGAGTTCCTTAAAAATAAGAAAAATAATGATGAATCTTTTGGTACATACGAATCAAATTTTTTAAGACTTGAAAGGTACGCATCTTCAGTTATTATCCTGGATGACAGTAAAATAGATTGATTCTTTAGTGGCATAAAACCAAGTCTCCAAATTACATTATCCATAATGGACTTCAATAGATATGAGGAAATTGTTCAATGTTCTCTCTAGGTTGATATGGAGATTGGAGTAACCCATCAGTCATATGGGTTTGATAAGAGTAAAAAATTGGAATTCAAAGGAAAATCTAAAGACCACACTAAAAAGAAGATGATCTTTCCCTTATGCTCAATGTGTGGAAAGATATATGGAGTAAATTTTCATAAAGAGACTATTAAATGTTTTATTTGTAAAAAATAAGGCCACTGGGAAGTTGAATACCAAAGTGATGGAAAAATGATGTTTCATGATACGAACAATGAAAAGTCTACACAGAATGAACCTCTTAAACATCAATGCTGCAAGTGAATGGAAATAGGTGAATTATTCCAATAAATTATTTAATCCTAGTTCTATTTATGGGGATCTATGTTGAAAATCTCTTAATGAAAAATAAAAAAGAAAATTCATATTCAATCATTATTGTTGATGTGGATTCTGATAATGAAGTGGTGAAAGGTACCCTTACCATCCACTCTAAAGTAGAAAATGTTTTTATTTGATTCTAGATCAACCCACTCTTTTATTTTTGAAAACGTTTCTAAGGGTATCACTATATTACCTAAACAATTACATATTGAGTTATCTGTAACATCTCCTAATAGAATAATGGTCACATAAAAAAGTTTATAATTCTTCTGTGGTTAATGTTTGTGGAAACGTTCTACCTTCAAATCTTGTGATACTTCATATAGTTGAATTTGATGTGATTATTGGAATAGATTGTATTTATCTATATGGATCCCATATAAATTTCCAAGTAAGGGAATTAATATTTTATATTCTAGATCAATTAATGATCATTTATTAATGCAAGGATGAATATAACCTTCTGGTCGAAATTTATTCCATATTATAGGCCTTGAACTGAATTGAAAATTATTTTTTTATTAAGAAACACTTTTAAGGAAAAGTGACAAACCGCAAATCCCAACCTTACAAGCATAAAAACCAAACCCAAAAGTAACCAAAACAACATACTAGATCTGCCTCACCCAAGCAGTTGCGACGTGGTAAGAAACTTTCAATGATGCCATGTCACTCGGCCTGCTTTCCCATGCAAGGATGCATGGGCCCCGTACCGATAGCAAAGACATACCCTCTCAAACATCCAAATCCAAATGAGATGCATCGGTGTCAGAAAGAGCTCTATCCCCATCTGAAGCAGATCCAAGCATATTTCCAGCTACAACTAAAGAGAAGGACAACACCACAAACTACACAACACAGAGAACCAAACATTCCAGACCGAAGACACCCCAACCCAGATATGAAAAACCCACCCAATTAACTAGGAGCATTGAATATTAAACTAAGATTACCAAAGACCATATCCCGAAACAATTTCCATGATAAAGAAGAAACCTATATGCTTGGGGAATCTGACATGATATTTTCAAATTTCGAGGCCATTTAGTCCCATTATTGTATATACTCCTCAATGTTGATCTTCCCTTTGTTGAAACCCCAAACAAGGATTAGGTCTTTCTTGTCAATCCAAGCATATTTATCCGCATTGAAGTTTTCTCTTAAGGTTATCCCCCTCATGGAAGTAGCCTCCTGCTCCAAAGCATTGAGCAATAAAACCTGTTCAGACACTTCTTCCTCACCGCTAAGTAATAACTCCAATGGATGCCCACCCTGGACACATGCCATCTGAGTGCCCACCTCCTCTGAGGTCTTCCTTTACCATGTTTCTTCCTGGCTGATCTGTTCTCTAAAGGGGGAGTCAAGGATGAATACTCCCTCCATCTCCTCCTCCTTGATTTACTTCCATTCTCTTGAGATGGTGTTCCAGCTTCTGAGTGAGAGCGTTCACCCCCATTGCATTCATTGTTATTCCCTCCCCCTGTGTCAAAAGGAATAATATGCATGGAACCAGAAGCATCCTTAAGCAGACCTTCAAATCTGTTGTTCAGGGGAATAGAAGCCCACCTTTGGTTGTCATGAATTTCCTTTAAAGAATTTTGACCATGTTTCCCCTTCTTGTAAGAACTACAGCCTGACCCTACATCGACCAGTGATACATACTTCTGGTCCACCGCTAACCGGGGTGTTCTTTCCCCTTCAGATACTTCAAGCTGAAACAAACCTTCCTCCATCCCCTTGTCCATAAGATCCATCTGAACAGCTACTGCCTCTCCAACCACTTCTATCATTGAGGAGATCGATTTCACAGCCTCCACACCAGCCTCCTTGGTACAACCAGCCACCCGTCCTTCTCCACTATCCACAACCTGCTGACAAAAACCATCCTCCCTCCTGTTAGCTTCTACCTCAATACCCAAACCACCATTACCTGAAGTACTACCTGTTGTGACCTCCTCCCTAAATTGTTTATCAAGGGAAAATTCCTTCCCCTTACTAGCATCCTTCAGCAAAGATCCCTGAACCACCCCATCTATCTCAACCCGTGGTTCCGTCTCCTTTCTCTGTCCAATTCCCCTTCTCATGTTCTTCATTCGAAGGTCCTTACGACAGAAACTCAATGCATGACCCATCCACTTGCAACCTGAGCAGAAATCCATCCATGACTCATAAATCACCCTCTGTTTACATATATTTTATTCACCCACGGTGACCCACACATACTCAAACGGATCCTTGGACATATCCATTTCCACACAAATACGTGGATTAACTGAGTGACAAAGCACCTATGTGTGGCTATCCGAGCATAGATATCTACCTATCAGGTTTCCTAGAAAATGCATCACAGATGGATTTTGAAATGGTAGAGGGAGGTTGGGAAAACTAACCCAAATCACCATTGTGGGGGAATACCACTTCATGAGAAAGTCGAAGGTCCACCGAAGAAGAAAAAATTTGAAACTATTGAAGACTCGAGGAGCATTTGACCATGCCTGGATAAGATCAGATTCCGAAGAAAACCGCACCATTATCTACCGATATCCAGAAGACCCACCATCGCCCTATCCTACAAACACCAAGTATCAAAGAGAAACATGTCAAATGAATCAACCGACGGGCGACGTCCATGAAATCTAGCAACCATGGTGTGTTTCAACAAATCCGAAGAGGCCGAGAACTTTGCGGATGACAATTGGAGGTTCGGCAGCCCATCAAGCAGCTCTGAGACCTTCGGATTCAGCGAGACAGAAGGAAAAGGAGGAAGAAAATCCAGGTTTGAGAAAGGGATTAAGGGAGAAGGGACTCATTTGGAGGACCCGAAGGTCCCCCCGCCCCCAATGGGGGAGGGACCGTCACCGGGGACGATGATGCCACGGGGAGCTAGGGTTCGCCCATTCGCTCGTCCGCCCGTCTCCGCTCCCAATTGTTTGCTGGTTGCTCTATAAATGAACAATATTGCTAGAATATTATAGGTCATGATTCCTATAAATGAAGGTTATTTATCTCAAATGGTTGGGGAGAAACTAACTATTAAGAATACACCATTTTTAAGGGAGTTTGATGTTGTGTTTTTGGAATAATTTCTAGGTCTTCCACCAAATTGTGAAGTTCATTTTTCCATAGAACTCATACCAGGTGTTATGCCTATTTCAAAGACACCATACAGAATGTCCCCAATTGGGTTATAGAAATTGAGGAAGTAACTCCAAGAGAGTCTTGATAAGGTATTCATATACCCTAGTTCATCACCTAAGGGATGCTATATTCTGTTTATTAAGAAGAAATATGGATCAATGAGACTCTGCATTGATTATCGAGAACATTACATGATCACTATCAAAAAAATATCCACTTCCCCACATTGATAAATTATTTGACCAACTATGCGAAGCTCAAAAGTTTTCTGAGATTAATCTCCATTTTGGATATCATCAATTAAGGGTCAACAAGGTTGATATACTAAAGATGACATACCATACAAGGTATCTATAGTATAAATTTATAATGATGCCTTTTGGTTTTTCTAATGACCATGCAATATTTATGGATATAATGAATATAGTCTTTAGAGACTATCTTGATCAAATTTTGGTAGTATTTATAGATGAAATTCTTTTCTATTATAAGAGAATGGAAGAACATAGAGACCTCTTGAGAATTGTACTGAAGACCATAATAAAGGATAATATTTATGAGATATTTACCTAGTGTGAATTTGGGCTTCTAAAAGTTTCATTTTTGGGTCACATAATCTCAATAGAAGGGATATCTATGGATCCATCAAAAACAGAAGCTGTTGAAAGTTGGATGAAACCAAAAATGGTAATTGAGATCCAAAGTTTTCTTGGTTAGGTTGGATATTATTGACGTTTTTTGAAAGATATTTCATGATTATCTATCCACTCACAAAGTTTACTCAAAAAGGAGTTATGTTCGTTTGGATGGAGGAATGTGAAGATAATTTCAAAGTGCTAAAAAAGGTTATCCAGTGTACATGTGTGCACATTGAATTGTAGTGGAGAATGGTTTGTAATCTACAATTATGAAACCAAGAAGAGGATGGGATGTGTTCTCATTCAAAATGATATCATTTTAGATTATCCCACATAATATTTGAGAATATATGAGAGAAATTACCCAACTCTTGATTTGGAGTTAGCTACAATAATCTTTGCATTAAATATATAAGGGCATTTTCTATATGGTGAAAGATGTGATATTTATACTGATCATAAAAGTTTAAATTATAATTTCACACAAAAAGAGATGACTATGCTGCAAAGAAGATGGTTGGAGTTGATTAATGGTTGAGACTACTCAATACATTACCACCCTAGGAAATTGAACAAGTTGGAAGATGCAATGAGTTGGAAAGACTGTGCTTTCCTATCCATAATGAGGATTACAAAAGATAAAATATTTATGGATTTTCAAATGATGGATCTTGAAATTTTAAATGAGTGGGAAAATAATATCTTTCATAAATTAATGTTCAACCATTTATAAAAGAGAAGATTAAGGTGGTGAAGAAGAAAGATGTATAGCTTAAAAAAAGATGTGAAATGTTCCATAATTCAACCTTGATTTTGATGAAATAATAATGTTTAGGAACAGGGTTTTTATTCCTGCCATACCAGAATTAAAGAAGGAGCTATTGGATGAGGCCCATAGTTCTTCATTATCTATTCAGTCAGACAGCACAAATATATATAGGGACCTAAAATTTTATTTCTGGTTATATGGAATGAGAATAGATGTCGTCGAATATGTGTCATGATTCTTTATTTGTTAGTAAGTTAAGGCTAAGAGATATATTTCTAAGGGGATGTTATAACCATTAACCATACCAGAATGGCAATGGGAAAACATCACTATGGACTTTATTATCAAACTACTAAAATCATCTAAAGGTCAAAAGTCTATATGAGTTATAATTGATTGTCTTACGAAGTTGGCAAACTTTATTACTATTAGAGAGGATTTATCTCTTGATCATCTAGTCAGAATATATGTAAAGGAAGAGGTAAGATTGCATGGAGTACCACTTTACATTATATCTAATTAGGATCTGAGATCTACCTCGGAGTTCTAGTGAAGTCTTCAACATTATCTGGATACAGAGTTATGTTTCAGCACTGCTTAATATCCTCAGACAAACAATCAGTCTGAGATGACAATTCAAACTCCAAAAGACATGTTAATAGGTTTCTCTTTGGATTTCATAGGTTTATGTGATCAACACCAACCTTTGGTGGAATTTTCTTAAAAAAATATATTTCATTCAAATATTCAAATAGATCCTTATGAATCCCTCTATCAAAAGAAGTTAAAAACTCCAACTTGATAGAATTAAGTTAGGGAAAGAAAGCTATTAGGACCCAATCATGTTGATGAAATGGCAGAAAAGGTCAGATCTCTTCAACGAAAATAATAGAAGCTCATAATCAACAAAAACGTTGTGTTGACAACTAAAGAAAATAACTAGAGTTTGAAGTGGGTGAAAAGGTGTTCCTACAAATATTTCCCTAAAAGAGAGTAAGGAGATTTGGAAAGAAGGTCAATTTAAGACCTATGTATATCGGTCCTTTTGAAATTTTGGATCAGGTTGAGAAGGTTGTTTACCGATTGGAACTTCCACAAAATATATCTAATGCCCAAGATGTGTTCCATGTATCTCTCTTGAGAAAGTACATACATGATCCTTCACATGTTCTAAGTTTAGAAGTAATACCATTGGAGTAAGATCATTCTTATGAATAAAAAACAATAGGGATTCTAGATTGTATCGAAAAAGTTCTATGAAACAAGACCACTCTCTTGGTTAAAGATTTATAGAGGAACATCCAATTTGATGAAGCTACATGGTAACATGGGGATATGATCAGTTAGAGGTTTCCTCATTTATTTTTTTCCATGAGATGAATTTCGAGGGAAAAATTTAGTAAGGGAGGTAGAATGTAACATGTGGATGTATTTATGAAATATTTTTTTGAGTGATTTTTATTATTCTGTAGCTTGATTTCCCAATATTGTGAGTTTAAACAAACCATGAGATGCCCATATTATAAAATTACCATTATAACCTAGCCGTTAGGTTAGCGGGAATAATTATAACTCACTTTTGGAAATACATTTTCAATTCATTGGCTATTAATTTTTTATGAAAAATATAAACAGATTTTGGTATTTTTGAGTGAATTACAATTGGTAATGAAATTAATAAGATATATATGTGTTATATACTTAATAAAATAATTTTTATATTCATACAAGCTATATTTTACTGATAGGGTATGAATTGAACCTTGTTTGATGTATAAAACCATGTTTGATATATAAAACCTAATTTTTTTTAATTGTACTCCCTTGAATGGAGAACACCTTTTAAATTAATATTTTAACACATTAATAATTTTTATATAACAAAAAAAAGGGTTATTTTAAAGTGTGATATGAAAATTTATTTTGGATGATTTTTTGATTTTTTGTTCTGATAACATTCATGTTTCGATGAATAGTAAAAATGTTCTAAATTTTAATTGAAAATAAATTTTTTTCATTAAAATAATTTATATGGATGAATTATATAATTGAATGGTTTAAAATTATAAATAGAATATATTTTTACCATTTAATATAATATAGTTATTTAGAATTAATTTTACATTAAATTTAGATGTAAAAACATTTCAATATTTTACAATATTTTAAATTTTAAAACTCATTTTATCACTTCAACAAAGGGATTAATTTTAAATTAGTTACTGCAATTTTTTTGTTTTAAATTTTGAAAAATACATTCCATATTTGGAATAAGTAGATTTAAATTATGTAAATAACTTTATTTTATTTATGGGTAATATGAATAATATCATCGGTAAATTTTATTAACACGGTAAAAGGGTAAATCAGGTAATTAATTGGAAAAATAATATTTTAAAATTACTCAAACACTTATATTAAAATAATTGGATGAATATAATTTTCCCTAAAACATAATTTTGTCAAAATTGAATTTATTGTAGCCCACATGGATGATATTAGAACATTTAATTTATTTTATTTAAAGAAAAGTGAAATTTTTCTCACTCAAACTTTAATAATTAGATTATTTTTAATATATGGTAATATAGAAGTTAAATTCGATTATAAATAACAATTTTAAATCTAAATTTTTTTTACTTATCATTAAAATTTATTTGTAATTTTTAGGAAATAAATAATTACCTTAAAGACTTATTCTTGGATGATGAAAAACTTAATTAATTGATGAGAATTCAAAAAACAATTTTTATTAAAATATTAATAACAATAAAAAGGCCCAAACACTTGACCAAAACATATTTTTAGAGTAAATCTCGAACATTATAATACAAGGGCCTAATTATAGACCATTTGGAGGCTTATATAAGAGATTATGAAACTTATATTATTATATTTAAAGTGAAGATAAATTTTTCACATTCATGTGTTAAAAGAGTATATCATTTTTAATGTTAGATTTTCTAGAAGATAAATTTGACTAAAAGTATTATTCATAAATATAATGTATTTATCTTCAACATATTATTTTATTTTGAATTTTTATTTGACAAATAAGCTTATGAAATAATTACACAAAATTGAGGTAGTAATTATTTTATTTATTTTGGGATCAAATAAATGTTATTAAAAATATTTTAATAAATACAATTTGGGGTAAATATTATGTAAAATTAATTTTATAGATTAAATTTACCCATTAGGGATGTAATAAAATATTTTTATCGATTTTAACTTCTTATTATTATATTTTTAAAAATCCATGAAATAAATAGAGTCGAAATTGATGCTATTGATATTTTGTCAAAATAAAGTTTTCATAAAATAATTTAAAAATCATAAAACATTTTTAAAAATATAGAATAATTATTATATGGTCAAAAAGGTTTTAAATTATTCATTTTTGGTCTAATTGACATAAAATAACTAAAAATCCACCCTTTTAATATTGAAATATTTGTTACCCTGGTTACGAATTTAATTGAATAACTAAGTGCTAATTAAATTGATATTCCTTAAATTGACATAAAAACTTTTATAAAATTAATTTGTTGATGATATAACAACCCTATATCCTATTATCTTCAAAATGTGGATATTTTTGAGGTTTTTGAATGGATTTTTATTTTATTATAAATTAATATTTTTGAGGTCTCCAAAAGTGCCTCTCACCTCAATTATAAAAGGGAACCTCCTACCTCAACAATTCACTTCCCTTAAAGCCTTATATCTTGACCATATCTTTCCCATTTCCCTTATATACATATATAGAAACATTTTAGGTGTTCGGGTGTTCTTCAAAGATCAACTCTTGTGATCAAAGGGGATATTTTGAGCATGTACACTGAATAAGAGGTAATATCATTTAACGATTCTTTCAAACATCTTTCTTATTATAATTCCACATCACGAGATGTTCCATTATAAATTAATTAATCTAGTATTAATTATATAACTATAGTTTATTATGATTATTAAATAACCATATTCCACTTTATTCCCATCCGATGAAAAATGAAATTACCACACATGAGTACGTATGACTTACCATCTCCACGCCGTGGAGTAATCTGTTTTTCACCACCACCTTTCATCGATGGGTATAATGATGGAATTAATAAATATATAAATGATTAATACAAAATTATATTTATTCTGAGATATTATACAACATCCACTTCAATATCATTCAATAATTATGGGAACGATATCATTGCTCGTGCGTGCGTATAGCTTACCGTCTTCACAGTGCGATGTGATTCATTCTACATAATCATCATTAAAGAATGATTTTATAAATGAATTGAATAAATAAATATTATATATATTATACTAATACGATGATTTAAATTATATATCTATAACATAAAAAATGAATTATAAATTATCCGACAAATCATGTATAAGAACATAAAGCAGTTAATACCCAAATAACGATTAATAATGAAATGTTACTAACAAACATGTGAAAATATGATCCTAAATGTTATAATTAAAATTGTTTTTATTCTTTAATCAATTATTAACAATATTTAAATCATTATACAAGAGTTTCATATACAAATAAACATATTGAACATAAGGTAAGAGATAACTTTGCAAATCTCTTTTTTATCAAGGATTGTTTATTAGAAAGTATTTTCTAGGGTATATTAATCATACATGACCATGTTTCCTAAATAAATATTCAAAATATTTTTTTATATTCTTATATAATTTTTTAAACTCAATTTTACCCATTGGTTAAATTTTACTAAATGGTATGAATATGATATTTTTTCGTTTTTGGGTCGAGGTACTTTTTTACTTTTTTGACAAAATTATGAGAATAATATTTTCTTAACTTGTACGGAATGAAAACTTAATGATGCCTTATTTCCATGAATCTTATCCTAAAATCATACAAGGATATTTTCACATAAAATTATTTCTTCTAAAATTGTGTGACATTTTTAGGAAGGAAATGTTTTTGGAGAAAAAGGATGTTTTCTTTAGGAATTAAGATCAATTGTTTTATCAAAATTATTTTCCATCTAAGATAAAATAGTTTTATGTTTGTATCCCAATTATTACTTTTATTTGAATGTTTTTATGATTTAATTATTTTTATGAAATCCTTTTATCTTATATAGATTATATTATGATGGAATGATGTTTAGGAAACCCATTTGTTGTTCCTTGAGTTTATGCTATAGTGAATGGTTTTTATTTTGTGGAACATGTAAGAATGATTTCATTATGAGATGGGTGGGACCTAAATCTACATCCAATAAATTGGGTAATGATTAATATCTCATGAGATATACCTGACTGGAATGGAAATTAAATCCAGATCAGTAATATAGGACTAGAATGAAGAGTGAACTCGGTTCAATAATAGAATTTTTACGCTTTTAGGGTCTTGGCAATGATACATGACTAATATGAAATGATTTTTTATGATTATGTGTGCATTAAAAATAATTCCATGTCTTATGTTATGACTATTGGGGTTACATTTCACTTTTATGAATTATCATGTGACACGGTATTATGATCTTTTATATGCAGGATAAGATTTTCAAATTTTATGTACATATGATTATGATATGATTGATCTTTTAAATGTTTACCCTTACTGAGAATTTGACCCCTCCCTTTCATATGTTTATTTTCTCCGGGTCATGAAGAAGGGTATTAAGTAAAATATTTGAAAAATCAGTCTAGTTATGGATAAATAAGCAGCTTACAATGAAGATTTTTTATGAACCAGTTGTTTATGTTTCCCAGTTTCTATAAACACTAAACCTATACGGTCCTAGCGTGGATTTTGTTAAGTTATGTAATAAATATTCTTCAATGTTGATGTAAACTATATATGTAAAGTATTGGTCATTTTATCCACAAACCCCACCTAGTGTATAAAATGATTGATGTCGCACTCTAGTATCATATAGGGGCACCACAAGCTCTATCTAAGACTCATCCTATAGAGGAGATCACAATACAAATATGTGAACATAATGCAACAATGTACCTTAAAGGGGATGGACCAAGTGAACACACTCAACTAATACTAGTCTAGACTAAAGAAATAAAGGTCTCTAAATACCCTCGTAGGAGGTACACGGAATGTACAAAAGTTTACATGATGTTTCTATCCAACACATAGTCTAACCATATGGTGTTTCCTTACATGGAATGTAAATCTCCATACACAAGGCATGTGTGAAGATTATAAGACATGTAGATATTTTCCAACACTCTACATATGCCATATGGTCGTGCCAATGTCCATTCTACTATGTCTATGTACTCTATCCATGTTCATGTAATTTTGTTGTGTTTATTCCCATGTAACCTTAGAATTATGTGTCAAGTCACGCATCACAAGTGACATAGAATTTTACATGGTTACGTGACATGTGATATTTAACTCTCTGTAGAAACCCTGTTATCATAGCTTTTAGGGCACATGTCAGTAATGATGTATTTCACATTGTATAACCCACGATTTTTCTAGATCCACTGGTATCTTCCTCCACACCATCTGTGCACATCGTCACCACTGTCGTCCTCCATGGATATCATTGATATTGATCTAGAAAACACTCCCATCATTAGATATATGTATTTTAGGCTTCAAATCCACTCAAGAAATTCCCACACATTCTATTTGTAGCTACATCATTGAATTTGAGATGAATGAATACATTAAATTCATTCTCATCTGCCTTTAATTCTCTTATTTTATTGACGCACCCACAATAACAAACCGAAAATGTGGTATCGATCCATTTTGTTGAAGAAAGGTCGTGTAATGATTAAATACAGGTTAATCATCTAACCACGGTCCATGAAAATGTCTATGATGAATGTGTGAAGAAACAGGGGAGAAAACTATCCACAAGATGTGTAGAACTAAAATTGTCCTTTTTTCATTCATAATATATCTATTATCATATATTTAAATCAATGAATAGGGATAAAAATAAACAAAAAAATAATTCCAAAAATTATGTCAGCTGATGATGTCTGAATCAATTCTCATTCATGTAATTTATCGGCATTTAACTGGGAAAAGATATAAATGCACCAATTATTCATCCTGCCATTAGTTTGTATCAATACATGATGAAGAATGGTCTTGATTTTCTATCATGAGTGAGATGAATGAACTATACTGGAGGAATGATCCTCGATCTGATCTTGATTGGATGTCATTCAGTTAGATCTCCTCCCACACTCTCCAATAGATCCTCTAAAATTTTTTGGGTTATATGGGTAACCCTGTAAATTGTCTATAACGATGTTTAAATAGAGGATTATTGTCACAAAATAAAATAAATTAAATTAAATCAAATAATTATTTATTTTTACTAATTAAATGCTTGAAAAACCTTTTCAAAAATACTCAATACTAAAAAAGGTTATGTCACACCTTGGGTAAAACCCATGATCTGAACTCAATAGTGACTTTAGATTTCTGATTTGGGCCCTCATTTTTGTATTTATTAAAATATTTTAATAAAAATACATGTTTGAGTTTTTAATATATTTAATATCTTTCAAAAATTTATTTCAGGAACATCATGCCTCTATATCTCACGCAGTCTAATCGCCTAACTCCAAACATAATCCATATAATATCCAAAAGTAATACATGGAAAACAAAAGTCATTACATTAGATGATTAGTAAGGGTAAAAATAAGAAATACAAATAATTGGTTATAAGTGATCATGAGATAAGCATATGGGTATGAGAACATTATCATAAATTATAATAAACAAATCAAATAAGTTAACGATCATTGATCATAAATCATAGAATGTGGGTTTTGTCATAACAAAAGACAAAATTCCTAAATATACAGAATCATCAATAATAAATCATGATCATGGAGAAAATATCATAACCATAAGACCTATTCATTTATAATACACATAAGGACAAAAAATTATTAGTAATGGCTTGATTTCAAGTCTATAATAGTGTATTGGGATCACTCTCAATTCTACTATATCTTTATTCAAGTTTCACTGCCAAGAATATCATAATAGATATAGTCCCTTACAAAACTAGGTCCACTACCCATTCTAGTTCTTATTATATCACGAGATTTCCATTATTACCAAATTCATTAGTGAGATATATAATTTTGGTCATAAATATCACATAATGAAAACCATACATATGTGTGACATAAGATCATGAAACATTTAATATATATTCATATCATAACTCATGAAGAGGAAATAAGTTTCATAAACATGTCATCATTTCATTATATCATAACTCATAGAATATAAATCTGTTTCATAAAAATATCATCATCATAATCATAACCCAGATGGAGAAATAAAAAGGATCGTTGTATTGGGTCATATCCCAAGTAAAACATAAATAACATTAAATTTTTTTATAGTAGATAAAAAAATACTTTAAATGGTCATTGGAATTTTCTAATGGAAAATTCCTCTATCACATTGAAATAACTTATTTAAAATATAAATATTTCCTAAATTATAAAGAAAAAAATTCTTTAAATATAACCATGGAAACTTTTAAATTAATCTTCAAATAATTCAGTAGTTTGGATAGTGGTAAATTCCATTCTTTTTATATTTGTTAAAATAATGATTTGTTTCACACCATCAAAAAAAATTACTTTGTTTAAAAATGAACAGGAAGAGTATTTATAAAAAAATTTCAAAAAATGAAACATGGATAAAATTTAACTTAATAATAATTGTAGAATATCCAAAAAAAATCTTGAAAATATTTTAGAAAACATGGATGTAGAAGAACATGTTTTTCTGAATGATAGGGGAGGAATAAGGCCGAATTTTTAAAAAACATTTTCTGAATCATTTGGATTACCAAAGAGTAAAAATAGTACTAAAACGTAAAAATTATAGAAACATATATAGGGGAATAAAAATTTAATGTATTCATCATATAATTATAGTACATTTTTCTCAATTTAAATTCAAGCATAAATAATCCCAACTAAAATGGGATTGGAACATAAATTTCTTATATCAAGTCTCCGCTTCATGAGTTTTTGAAAAAAATTCATAATAAATCTACATTTATTATAAAAATATAAATATAATAATATATATATAATACAATATATTATTTACCTATAACATATTATCACCCATTTATGAATTATTTTTATTAAAATCAACATTCCAAGTGATAACCGCTTCATTTTTCATGCAAGTTTCAGTTAGGTGGTCCCAAAATTTGTAATTTGATCATGGTTAAATAATATATAGAATTTTAATCATGTAATGAGTAAAATATTTAATCATTACATAACCTTTTATAACTATTCATATAAAATGGTGATGAAAAATTAATTACATCACTTTGTCATAATCGTTGTTCATACGCACACACAAGTAATATTTCTTAATTCTGATGGATGGAATGAAAGGAAATTAAATAATAATTCATCCTCAAATAAATATGATAATATCATAAATATCATATATATTCTATAAATACATCATTATAACCTTCAACATGAAATAGTGATGAAAAACAAAATGCATCGCTTTATGGATATGATAGTCCACACGTACGCACTAGCGATGTTTTCTTTTCCCATATGATGGAAACAAGTTGGATAATGGTTATTCCATTATTATTATAAAAATTAATAATATGTATGATAATTAATTAATTATTATATATTGTAAACCATATATTTATAGGATGTATAAGAAGAAAAAAAATTGGAAATACTCGGTTAATAGTTACACCCTTTTTAGAAGATTTTTTCTCTTATGCCTTATGCCTTGAAAGGAAGGAATTTTTATCAGACCATAAGATATAGGACATGGGGAAGGAATATAGGTAGATATTATGGTATGTATTTTATAATCTATAAGAATAATTAATTATGGATAAGATTGGATAGGTGGTATCCGTTTATAATGGAAGGAAAGGACACACTTCAAATTACATAAAATTTTAAAAAATATTTATACCATAATCATATCTAGTATAACTGAGGCACCCAAAATTTTAATATGAGATTTGATAGGGTATAAATAAACATAAACAGTAAAATATAGATAATTTTTTGAAAAAAAATCGGTCATATATCCAAGTTAAACAGCTTTAATCCTTGTTTAACCATTACCTTGATAAGTAAATGTTTCACCATGATAACATAATTGTTTAAAAATAAATTAAAGGTAAATTATAATAATATTTTTACATACTAATTAAAAATTTATAATCCATTTTATCAGATTCAATATTTATATTTTTCATAAATTTCATTTAATGTATTAACATAAAACACATGAAAATAGTTTTTAATAAAATGCCTAATTTACGAGTAAAAATTATTTAATATTGAAATAATGTAAAAAGTTGGTTTCCATTAATTTTATTGGTTAAATAATAAATATATTTTTTTACTTTTGGAGAAATTGAAAGATTAATTCAACCTTCCAATCATTCCATTAAATTAAAAGATCAAAAAAAGTTTTAAATTTGAGTAAAATATAACTTATCTTCACAGAAGGAAAGATTGGGTTCCCAATTTCGAAATAATGATTCAAAATACAATAGTTAACTTCTTAAATGTATCTCTGGTTAAACACCACCCATATAATAGGATAGAGTGAGGTGTTAGGGATATTTTAAAGCTTTAGTCCATAGTTTTAACCCTGTTTTACCACTTTTACAGAGGTGATAAATCTTCCCCATGGTTACTATTCATAATAACTAAAATTTCAGTTAAACATATTAAATTATGTTAAGTATAATATTTAGATATAAGGAATAAATTTTAAAATATTTGATTTCTACAATTGGGGTAAATTTATTTTTATATAAATGCATAAAACTCAATGAAAAACAATTTTTTGAAAAAAATGCTTTTATACCCAAAAATTAATTAATTCTAAAATAAAGTATAAATATGATTTATATCTATTTAATTATATTATTTATAAATAAATTATACTTATATTAATTTGAGATCAAATTAAAATCACTATGGTACTTTTTCAATGAAAATAAATTATGATTTTACCAAAATGGATATATTTCATTATTCACTAAAAATCAATCTTTTCAAAAAAAAAATATAACCCTATGTTAATTTTGATATAATATATTAAAAAATAATATAATTTTTATAAAACAAATTTTCTAAAATTGAATTAAATTAATTATAATATTCACTCATAAGAAAATATTAAACACCATTTTTTGAAATATATATTTTTAAAGCATAAAATGATTTTACTGATATTCAAGTACTTATTTATTATGATCTAATAAATTAATTTTAATTATAAAAATCCTTTGTAAATATTTATTAAATAATATGGTTATTATAATTCAAACCACCAATTTTACTATCTTGGTTAAATGATTAGGTTTAAATAATAATATTATATTGGAATTCACTTGAAACTCAGTGTTGTGTATATATAAATAAATCAATGAAATCATATTTATTTAAATATAAATATATCATAAAATATCACAGGTTATAATGGTATATCAGTGTATCAATCAAATATGTAAGTTATTCTTCATCATCCAAGACCAACCACTTTGATTGATATCTATAGTTTTCTTAGTTTTTTTGGTTATTATCAATTATTTGTAGATAATTTATCATAACTATAAAATACACTAACAAATTTGACTCAAATGGGGTTCATGTTCCTTCTGATAGATGAATGTGAGGAAAATATCAAGGATATGAATGTTAGCTTTTCAATTCACATATGATCACACTTTTCTGTAGTAGTGAGGGTTTTATGATATATAATAATGCATCAAAAATTTACTGGTATTTTATCATATACATAATTAAATGGTGATTATATATTCATAAATCTATTTAAATGTTCATGAGAAAAATTAATTGACTCATTATTTAGATTATGTTGTAGTAATCTATTCATCAAATACATAGGGTAATTACCATTAAAAACAAAGTGGTGACTTGTATTCTAATCATAAAATTTTAAATTATATATTCACTTAAAAAGAGTTTAATATGAACAAAACAAGGTGGTTGGATTGGATTAATGATTTTGATTTCTTAATAGAGTATCAACCTAGGAAGGTGAATAAGGTGGTTTATACTCTAATTCAAAAGGATTGTGATATTTAATCTATGATGAGGACCACAAAATATCTAATATTTATGTATTTTCTAGGGATGGGTTGGGAAATATTAATGAAATGTTAGATATCTTGTCTTTATCAATTGAGTGTTAAACCATCAATCCTTGTGATGATAATGAGGTGAAAAATAAATAAGTAGATATATAAAAGATGGTGATAAATATTCTTTATTTCACTCTTAATTATGATGGAATGATAATGTTCTAGAACCAAGTGTGGGCCCCTTAATTGTCAGACTTGAATAAGGGGCTACTGAAAGAATCTCATAGCTCCTCATTCCCTATTCATCCTATAATTATAAGGATTTATAGTGATATGAATGTGTATTTTTTGTGGGACAACATGAAAAGAGAAACTGTATACTATGTATCTTGATTCTTGGTATGTAAAAAATTTAAGACTAGGTATAGACTTATAAAGGTATTTTATAACCATTTCATATACCAAAATGTAAATTGGAGAACATGACCATGGATTTGGTCATCAGACACCCCAAAACATCTAAAGGCCATACTGTTATTTTGTTTTTTGTCAAACACGTTATGAATTCATAAAAGGTTATTTATATCATAGAAGATTTATCTCTTGATCATATTTATAAAATATACATTAAGGGGGTGTTAATGTTTCATGAAGTACCAAATTCTATCATATATGATATAGAATCAAGGTTTACTATGATGTTATGATGATGTCCTCAACAAAACATGGATATGGAGTTGTGTTTGAAAAGTATTTATTATCCATGGAAATATTGTCAAACTGAAGGGACTATACAAACCCTCGAGGATATGTTTACATCCTATAACTTTGATTTCAATGGTTTTTGGGATTAAAGACTTCCTCTAGTTGAATTGTCTTATAATAATAGCTTTCACTTCGTCATTTAGATGGATCCTTATAAAGACCTCAATTAAAGAAAGTGATAAACTATAATGTAAGATGATAAAGATAGATAATGAAAGATATTTGGAACTAATATAGTTGTGTGAATGGAAATAAATGTTAGATACATTCATAATAACATAAAGTAATCTCTGGGTCAAGAGAAAATTTATAATGACAATCATCAGTGAAATTTGGAATTTGATGTTTTTGGGGATGTATTCCTTTGAATTTATCCATGGAAGAAATTTTTGAGATTAAAAAATAATGGAATGTTTATCCATGGCTATATTGGCCCTTTCTAGAATCTTGACAAAGTCGGGATGGTTTCTTATCAATTGAAACTTCCACTGAACCTCTTTTTTGTTCATGATGTGTTCTATATATCTCTCTAGTGAAAGTACATACCTAATCCATCACATGTATCTGACATAAAGGTCTTTACACTAGATCATGATCATTACTAGGATAAAATATTAATACAAATCATAGATCATAGATATAAATTTATACAAAATAATATTACTCACGTGGTTAATATTTTTTGGAGGAATCATAAATTACAAGAAGCTAAATGGGAATGCAAGGATGTGATAAAGCATTGATTTTTTTTGTATCAGACTAACATAATTTCAAGGGAAAAATAATTTTAAGGGGGTATAAGGTAACACCCCAAGGTTTTATATGTATTTACTTTTAAATAAAACTAAATTATTTAATAAATTACTTTATAAAAAACACTAAGGTTAAATGAACCATTATAAACTATTGAATTATGATAAATTAAATGGGATTGTTATTGCCCAGCTGTTAAATTGGTATCGATGATAAGAATAAATTTTTTTTGAAAAATATGTATTAATGATTTATATAATTCAAATTTATATATTAATCTATAATAAATAAGTAATCATTTTTAACAGTCATTTTGTTCTTGTAATATTTGTTTTCTTCATAAAATGGTTTTATTGCATTTTAATCACATATAATATAATTAATTTATGCCACTTTTAGAAATTGAATTTCAAATAAAGTATATAATATTTTAAATAATAGTATAAAATTTATTTAAAAGTAAAATTTTAGTATTTTTCAAAAAATATTAATTTTTTAGTGAAAGGGGAAAAAATAAAAATTTTATAGAAAAATATATTTTTTAATCAAGAATTTTCAATGTCCTATTTTTTTAATGTGATTTTAAGATTTCATTAGTTAATTGTAATTAAAAATAATCCAATTAATTTCATTTCAATCAACATTTTACTTAATTTTTGTATCAAAACATTTTTATAGTTAAAAATGATCTTCATCAGGAAAATCATTTTTCATCTTGTTTTATGTGTTTATTTAAAAATAAATTACTAGCATTTATAGAAATTTAATATTATAAAAACGATTCAATAATTTTTTATTTAGTATAATTAATATTATTTAATAAGTTTAACTTAATTGTTTGCAATAAATAATAGTAAAAAACTCAAATTTTTAGGCATCATGGTAAAAGGGTAAATTAGTTTAGTCTAGGTTAAAACTAAGTGAAAAGGCAATAAGTTTTCATATAAATTCTTATTTTATGAATTTATTTAAACCCTTACCACATAATAATTAAAATTGAATTATTTATGGGAAATGTTTCCATGAAAATTAATTAATTATATTTTAATACTTTAAAATAGTCAATGTGTGACCTTCCCCACACCTATAAAAAGGAACATCCTCTCCTCTTTTATTTACACCTTCTTGGGCCACCTATCTCAACCAAACCCAGAACAATCATATTATAAACCTACCTATAAATTATTTATAGTTTGTTTCCTTCATAAAATTCCATTACTAGGGTCCTTATGTAGGGATTTAAATTATGTAAACTGAAGAAATGGTGATCATCTTAACTGACCTCTACCAATTTATTTCATCTTCTACATTATTTATATTTTTTATTTTTAATAAAATTATTTCAGTATCTTAAATATAACAAAATATTACTATGATTATGTAACCACAATTATCTGTCCTAATTTATAATAAATTGTAAATTAAAGTATCGCTCATTCGTACATGTGGACTACTGCCTCTATGTAATAATATAATTCATTTTTCACCACTATCATTTATAGTCGGTTATAATAATGAGTTAAATGTTTATATATGATATTAATGATATATTTAAAGTTATTTAATGATAAAATATTATTTATCTATATTTATTTATCTTAATTAGAAAATTAAAACATTGTTCATGCGTATTTACGGACTACCCTCTCTATGAACGGTGTAATTCATTTTTCTCTCTCTAAATTTTGTGGATGAATATAAATATATATATATATATAATGAATATATACTATATTTCTATTATGATTAAAATTATCTAGATAATGTAACCAAGATCAAATTATATGTATTATAACTTCTGAACCTCAACATTCATGAAAAACAAAACAGTTGACACCACATAAAATGATTTTTTGGCCATCATGAATACTCGTTTCTTTAAATATTCCATTAAAATTTTACATGGTTATTTTCAAAGAATTTATTTTTATATATATTTTTGGAATTATAATTTAAAATTCATAATACTAAATTATTATTATTTTCTTAAATTAATGAAAATAATTTTAAAAACTTATTTATAACTCCATTATTACACAGTGTTACAAGGAATATATTCTTAATGTATTGATTTTATTTTATATTCTAAATGATTGTTTTGTTGAAAACCCTAAATTTATGATGAATTTATGGTCTTCCATTACTTACAATAGATTATACCTTACATTGAGATCATTATCTTTCTTATAAATGTGTTCTATACCACTATAAATTGTTTATTGGAAATTATTTTTCTCCTTCAAGTCCATATTTTTAATATCATGGATGAATTCAAAATCATTTATATTAATTTGATAATTTTTGAACCATATACCATTTAAATATATGCCATCAGTTTATGTAATCACAGTAAGTAACATTTTTTATTTACCATGAAAATATTTGTGTTCTATATTCTTGATTGAATATTTATAACTGTTGATTTATAAGTAATTTTTTGAATGAATTGTATTGATAATTCATAATATAAAGAATAAATAAGATGTGAATGTAGCAGGTGCTTTTTAATTACAGATAGCCACATGATTCATTGATAGTTCTCATGAGAAAAAATAATTGGCCTTCTATATTAGATGTATATCTATTTTAAACCAACCCATTAATTACGAATAGTGTCTTGGATGATAGGACTTGATTTTTAGATTAATGATATTATGGTTGAGATTGAGTTTTCATGAATGTTCGAAATTATGCACTTCCTTTATTATGAATTTAGTTTCCATTATCCCTATTCGTTTTATGTTAATATTTTCACGGGATTTTTATTAAACTCAAATTATTTATTGAATTGAATGTTTTTTTATTATCGACTCTACCATATTGATCTTTGTTTATTTACTCATGATGGATTATGTTATACGTTACCCTTAATGAACATATGTGCTCTCCTTATTTTTTTCCCTTTCCTCGGGATATTAAGGACATTAGGAATAATTTCAAAGATTTGTGAAGGTATATATTGCTATTTTTTTTCAATGTAATATATGAATCATGTATGTATCTATTTTTCAAGGACTACTAAAAAATCAATATTGTGTGGTAAGATCCCTTGTATATTGTACCAATGTAATAAATTAATCACCTACTCTAGGTAATAGGAATTTTGGCATTATAGGAATTGATAATTTTGGATAACTAATACAATTCCTTAATATAAGAAAACCTAATCATCAACATTATGATCTTATCGTCAGGTACCTATGTCTTGGAAATATTTTATTTGAGTGGGTATATACCAAAAAAACCTAATTTAGTTTTTCTCATGATACCCATCGATGCATTAATGAGCTATATATATTATTCCCCATCCATCACTAATTAATTCCAATGAATTAATCAGATTAAGGAACATTTAAACTATAAAATATATAACTAACATTCCTTACAAATATTCTTTGGTGAGTGATCTTACTTTGAATCATCCTCTGGGTAATCTATTTTTTTGTAGACTCTGTCTCGGGAAACTGCATGTGGCCTGAAGTCTTTGAGGAGGCCTGATGGCCTTAAAGGTGGCCTGAAATCCCTACTAACCCAAATGTCTATAGCAGACACTGTATCAGTTACTGTTCGGTATTGTAGCAGCAAGAACTACCCCCACAGTGTACAATACTACTACAGTGCTGCTGTAGAAATGGTATATGGTTGAGTCAATAATTATCTAAATAAATATTTATATTTACACCTATGTGAATTAAATTTAGAAATGTAACAAAATTGGGTATTCATAGTGGAATGGAATTAGAAGAAAATCCACACCTATTACGGAGGATGGATTGTATAGAAAAAGGATGTGATAGATTTACTAGAGAAATGATCTGATAGATTTACTAATTATTAGACATTAAGTGGAAAATATTATGATAGGACTTAGAAATTAATCCATATTTAAAATATACACCACAAAAAACGAAATAAGGGGTGAATGAAAATCAAATCTGAATGAATTAAAATTGACATGAAAACAACCTTGTGATAATGGTAACATAAGAATCAAAAGAACATGATATGGATAACATTAAATTGAAATATAATGAAGTGGAATATATTCATTAAACCTAAAATTGCAGTAGTGAATACACTATATAAACTCAAATATTGCACACAATATCCATCATGTCTCATTGAATTGAAAGTGGATACAAATAATACACACAGATTTAGAAACTTTTGAATCAAAACCACATAAAGGATATGATTTAAAATGAAAAATTAAATATAGCTAATAATGAGAGGAGCATGATACAAAATATTAATGTTTCATTAGATAAATCATTCCAAATAAAAAAAATTCTTCAATAAGAAATATATCTCAAGGGGTGAACAATTAAACATTAAAATATTACCTTTATTCCTAACATCCTCAAAAGAACATGAATATCATGTATAACAAAACTAAAAATATTAATAAACTATATTATAAGCTTATTCATATATATAACCTTTTTTAAACTTCATTTATAATTATTATCTACATGAATATTAGTTAGTTATTATCTATCTTCAATATCAGGTGTAAGAAATATTGATAGTATTGAAATAGTTTCATAATATTGGTATTGTTATTTTTTTATCCAAAAGAATATCATTACCATATCATAAAATTTAATTGAATTTATTTTTTATAATTATTTATGATTTTATATTTTCATTCTGATCGATTTTTTGTTATGATTTTTAAAGATGAAATCACTAATGAACATGTTTCAGTGAATATTAACAAACAGACATTGGTATATTGACTAATGAATTTAATATTAATGATACCATTCCAAAAAAAATTATTTTTTAATTATTTTTTTCATATATTACCATAAATTAAATTCCAATGTTCATCCAGGATATAAATTTATATCATTTCTCAGGTAGGTGGTTAAACCAACCCAAATAAGAACATATAATAATTAATTAATGGATATGAAGTGATTTAGTTATAATATCATTATACTATAATAATAATAAACTTATTTATTGCATATTGGTGTTTTATATCATATTTTGAAATAATTATATAAAAAATATAATATATATGTTGTTATAACATAGTATGAAGAAATTCTTTTTTTATTACAACGCTATTTTGGATTATTAAATTTACCACGATTGTTTATTTCTCATATATCTAATAGGATTCACAATTTATAGTTTTAGAGACCTGATAATTTAATCAAAATAATATTTATCCATTTAACTCATTATAATGACTATCCTTGAATGGTGGTGATGAAAAGAAAAAAATAATGGAAATCAATCGTTCCATAGAGGCGGTAGTCTGCACGTACGCATGGTTGATGATTTCATCTTATATATAATGAGATTAGTGTATAATATGTGTTATTAGAAAAAAAATATAAAATATTATATAAATATAATAAATATTTATTTAATTAAATATTATGACTAGTATTGTAAGGTGTTTAAGTAAAATTAAACTGTACATACCATGAAATGTGTTCCACGCACTTTCCCACAGATTGAAGATATGAACCTCACATTGTAAAAAAATTCTATGTTTGGGTAAAATTCATCTTTATAGAGAAATAATGATCCGGGATGGATTTATATGTGCCAAAATACTACTCCATGACTATTGATTAGTGGAATGATTTCCCCCAGGAAAAGTAGGGTGTGGATTTCCAAGATCAATGAAAAAACGGTGTCAACACATTAAATACACTTTTTGAGTTTCTTTCGAGAAGAAATATTGAATGAAACATCTCATGATGTTTATATATCATTGAGAGCTTCAATTTGACTATTAGAGGAGCCTAAATGGGCATACAAATCAAAAGTTATGGCACTCAGAAGATGAACAAATTTTATCCCAAATAGTTTCACAGAAAAGCTACGTGGATGACCTATGAGGAGGACCTATGTAGAGGATCTACGTGACAATATAATTTTTTCAAATCTACATGGAGGAACAATGCGGAGTAGATATGTGGAGTAACTCCTCTGCCCAGTTTCCCTCCTTACCTATAAATAGGACCCTTGGTCTCTACATATCATAAGAGGAAAAATTTGGAAGAAGTCCCAAATCTCCCATTTCATAGTTCTTTCATCTAGATCCCCCAAATTTTATCAAGTAGATCTCTAAATCATGAGATAAGAGATAATTAAATGGGGAAGAATAGTTCAAAGTCCCATCAGGGTATAGAACATGTGGAACTACACCAAGGACCTACGCCAAGGTCCTGTGCGGAGCACTTGCGCGGAGCACCTGCACAACACCCATGAAAAAATGGAGAGTCGTACCATGAAATTTTCTGCTCAGGTCGATGAAAATTTCCATTTTCCCTTTATAAGCCCTAACTTTCACCCTTGGAATACCATGATTTGAGACACTCCATCAAACTCAATGAAGTATTGTGAGTTGACTTACTCCTCTTGGTTTCTTTCACAAGTTATGAGTTTGGACTCTCCTTATATATTCCTCAAGTACCTTGAGTTGATACACTCCTCAAGAAACTCCTCAAACCTCATCATCTGACTCCTTTTACAAGTTCAATCTCATATGGACATCCTCCTTTAGAGTAATCCTCAACCAATATTAAAGGGAATCCATCCTGGTGTAAGCCCCTAACCTTTCAAGTAGCATGTTTTAGTCTTTCTCCTCTCTACTTCCTTCACCTTCACTCCTACCTTGCATTGGACCCTTGTCTTGTATAAAGAGAACAGAGGTAAGGCTCATCGCCTCACCCTCTTCCCCAATCTCCTCCACCTCTTCCACCCACATCATCGTTGGTACGTCCCCTTCTGCCAGCAGAGGAGGAAAAGTATCGGTGCCTTTGTTGAATCTTTCACATCCTCATGTTTCTCACACAGAGCATACCTCATGTGGTCTTAGGGATCTTTGATGATCACAACATCCTCAGAATATAATATTCTTGAACTATGAGAACTCTGATTACCACTATAATTGGGTTACGTTGGATGCCTTCATCAGGGCCTGATCTTGCTGGATATCCTCGTCTGGAATCCAACCCTAATTTCCTTAATCTGGGAAACCTCCATAGGTGTAAGACCCAAATTATGCCGCCCAAACTTAATGCACTATGAGAACTATTATTCCCACCATAACTATGATATGCAATAATCCTTCTTAAGGCCTGAGCTCCATATATTTTCTTCCATAAATAGGAATCCTCCTTTGAACTAAGACCCCAATTAAACCCCCAAATCATCAAGTCATTCTTTTCAGGAAGTATTCCAAACTCATTTCTCCAAAAGTAATATATTCTTCCATGAGACTCACCGAACCACATAGGCTTTAATTCTGAACCAAATTGGATACATTGGAAGCCTCTTTGAGGTTCATACCCAACACTTCAAATAAACCCAATTCTTTAAGGTCTATATTCCCAATAGGGTCTAATCAAACATGGAAACCCATATTATTTCCATGTTCCAAAGGATGCTTAGGCTTAAGTCCCACAAAAAACCTTGAATAAGAACCATTCACTTAGATGTCCATACCACATGACATTAAACTATACAGATAGGTCCTTATCACATGACCTGAAAAGGTATGATGTGTCCCATTAAGCGGAAGCAAACAATGAGGGTTCTAATTCCTTTCCCAAGGATTCCTAAGTAGCCTATTTATGGTTATGATCCCAATAACAAAAGAAACCTTTGTCTCCCTGTATGAAAATAAATTCTAGAGGGCCCCGATAAGTGTCTTAAAAACCAATATAATTATAAAGATGGTTAAAAGAATATATAAATAGTATATGAAATGATACCATTGATGGAGAACCTCGAATACATATGGATGTCTCTATTAATGAATAACCTCAAATACATATGGATGATTCTAAATTTTACACCTGCTAATAATTGATTGAAAATTCTAAGGAAAACTAATGTTATACTTGGTGAACTAACAAGGATTCATGAAAATATCTCAAATATATAAGAGATTCCTAGAGTAGACAATAATTTTCCCCAAAAGTTTGTGATGAGTTCTACCTCCTATCCTCTAAACCAATGCATGTTCTTAAGTATCGTAAGTTCAAAATCAATGAATGGCTACCTTTAGAAAGAAGCTCCGATTTTGATAAAGAATTATTGGATTCTTCCATTTATATAAATAAATAAAATGGAGACCACCGAGAATTACTGATTCCTAACAAGAACACATGTTCCAAGGAACTACTAAACAAAAACTAAATGCATTGTGGAGGCAACAGGTCACACAGACACGTGAATGTCGTCGTTGTTTTCCTTAATGGAAAAAAGGATAGGTGTTTAATAGTTATTACATTAGAATAATAAAATTAATTATACAAAAACTACTGATTCAATTATATAGTAATGATAAAAAATATATTTTTAAATGTAAAAGGGAAAAGATAATAAATTTGGGGAAATTAGTACACAAGTTGAGGACTTCGGATTATCCTTAGAGGAAACCTTGGAAAGGGAGGTGTAAGCAAAATATCATGTGACTATAGGCTCAAGTAAAAGGAATAGGATTATAGGGTAAAGAATATTGGTATGTTTAAAATATAAAAACAAAATTTTAGTTTTTTCTTGAGGGGGTGATGAGAATCCTCTATTATAAGTGGTGAGACTAGGATTTTTGTAAATATTCCAACTTAATATAAATAAATCACATGCTTCACATTTGATAAAGACTGAAAAATAAAAAATAATATATTAATGGATGATATAATATAAATAATCCCTATACCATTCATTTAGACACATGTTTTAAACATTTTTTAAATCCTTTACTCATAGTGTGTTCAATTTTACTTTTTTTGGATTTATTATGTTAACTTGTTTTTACATTAGTAAATAATTTTTTATGACATAAAATTTAACGAACCATAATATATAATTTCCACTTAAGTATTAAAAATATTAAATCAAATTTATCTTATAAAATATCTACGTGTATGAAAACTCAATATTTTTATTAGAAAATATAACATATAAAACTAGTTTTTAGAAAAATTTAATTTTTAAGCTTAAATTTTGCTTGTGGTTTACACCTTCAAAGAAGTTGATTTTAATTATATAAATTTTTTATTATAAAAAATTAAGTGGCTTTAAGATAAATCAAAAATAAAATTTTACTAAAATAACATTAAATTTAAGGGAAAAATGAATAAGAGTTTTTATATAAGAATATATATTTAGTCCTTAAAATGTAGCTATAGATTTTATAAATTCAATAGATTATTTTTAAAGTGTATAGCCTTACATGAAAAAAATATATTTTACAAATAAAAAGGTTTTATTCACTTCTAGGTCCTTGTTATATAAATTTAAAGTTACAGTTTAGTAAAAACATTATTTTTACTATTCCCCTAAAAATTGACTATTTTAGAAGGATCTAAAATATTTATCCTAAGATAATATTATTACTCTAAATAAAAAAATGAATTTAATTTTTGTAGGTAAATTTAAAAAATATATTTATTTAAATTTTAAATAAAAACAAAAATCCATAATTAAAATCATTATCATATGAAAATAACTTTTTAATACATTATCAATTATTATTCTTATTTCCAATCAAGGACTACAAAATTGGTGTAAACATGTTATTAATATCAAAATTATATTTTATATTTGTTATCATAAAATTAAAAGAAGAAAATATAATTTTGTAAGGGTAAAATTTTAATGCATAAATAGGTATTTTTTGAAATTTTGTTAAACTAATTAAATATTTTTCAAAGTATTAGTATTAATATTGAATTTAATTTTTATTTCAATATATATTTCATAATTTAGTTGCATCTATTTTTAACTACAAATTATGTGGTTACATATTAATGGTTATTTAATGATTCATAGTTTGTTTTGGTTTTGGTTTTTCAGTGTATAAATCTATTGATAACACTATGTTTTAATGTAAAATATAATTTAAGATCTCATGGTGTCACACATTGACACCTATGATATCCCCAAAACACAAAGCAAAGGCTTTGGAGAAATTGAGACCTTATATTAGATACCTCTCAAAAAACTTTCATCTCCTATAATTTAAATCAAATCCCAGGAAGGATAGAAAGGAGAACAGAAAAACCGCCCCATGAGATACCTCCCAATGATCTCAATTTATAGGAAAACGATGAACACCTTAGAGTAATAACGTACATAAACACATAACACCATCCATCATCTCATAAATCAATAATATCATACACATTATCTAAAAAAATAAAACATCAAAGAACTTTGGATGTTCGCCATGAATTTGAAACTTCCACCCTCAAGTATACTCCTCTAAGACACTATGTATTTATATGATGTGAACTAAGGGAGTATCACACCTAAACAACACCTTATCCTAATAGTCCTAGATCAGAACAAGTCATTCCTAAAATTTCACATCATACTCAATATCCAGATCACCATATTCAATGATGTGGGGATATTTATGAAGATAGAATCTATGACATGTGCAAGGTTCCATGAATCCATCTCATATGTGGGGAAAGTTCTAATTGATACATAATAGCACCAGCATGTTCCAATACATTGAAAACTCTAAAAATTGACTATAAAACATACTCACATGACCGAACCTTCACAGACCTCAATGATAATATATATTCAAGAATACACAATCTCCAACATAAAACTCTATTGGTTTCCTCCTATGATCATCATATTATTTATGATGAACCTATGCTACCTTCATTAACTCAGGGATCACATATACTTTCTCTATCAGGGTATAAACCAATTATAGTATGAGAATAAATGAATCTCCAACCTTAGTCTAACACAATGGCGATCAACATGGTTTTTCCTAAAATGATTCACATGAGATCATACTAATGGAAGAGTGATAATCGTTTCTAAAACAGAACTCCTCAAGGGAAAGTACCACAACCAAGAATCTATAAAAACTAGAACACATTTTTGAAACATATCATCTAGATTATAGATATTCCATACTATATAAACATCCATCTATGGATGAAAAGTATTGCTCATGCATAACTATGATCCAAATGAATTTTGGAGACTTCTCAACATTCTAGAAGAAAAATAGGTATCAAGATCATAGTTGATCATATATAAAACCACATGAAGTCTCACCACCTTCTTAGGATACTTCCTTAATAAAACATTCATTCATATTTACTTCTCAATCTCTATGAAGTGATATTACTTCATCAAGTGGTAAAAATAACCCACATAGCATCACACGAACCATTAGAACATTAAAAACCAATGATTAATTCAATTGAAATGTCCTCACACCTCTATGTTGTAACATGAAATGACTAGAAAAAACTATAAGGAATATGATGCTCAGCCTTTACTTTCTAGTAGACTAAACACCAATAGAAAAACTCATCAACTGATTGCTTCATCCCAAACCACTAAAACTAACCTAGATAAGAAGAATACATCTTATCCATGTTAGGATTCACTATCTAGGGAAAAATATGGAACTAATGGAGAACCCCTTAACTAATTATTGAATGAATAATGATCCAACCTTGAAATAAAAAAACTAATACTAATTATCCTCTGACCATCCCTCAGGGGAATAACCATAAACAACATGATCTCACAAATCATCCACTATAGAATAACCTATATTGGATTCCTACACTTACATAATTGTCTACAACGCCATTTGATAAAGACTCCATCTACCATCAACTACTCCAATTTCGAGTTGTGATAGTACAAGCTCATCCACCACTCACTAGGAATTCTTATCCAACAACATCATTGTGTGACTTACAGCTCATTACATCTGTAAAAACATTTCCTTTCATTAGTGTATAAAAAACATAAAAATCATAACATTATAATAATAATTCCACTATCACTATTTTACAATCAAATCAAACTCAGAGAAAATATACTTCATGATATTCTGGTCATTGAAGACCACAAATCACTCACTAATGAGGTAATGTCACTACAACTTCAGATCAAACACCGCAGTATCCATATTGAGATCATGGGTAGCATAGTAAAATTCATGAGGATGTAAATTAAAAAACCCATAAGAGATTACTACTCTCTACTCCATCAAAACACATCCAAATCCAAGATGTGAGGTGTCCAAATATACCAAAAAAAACCTTCCTCTAGAAATTAATGAAGTAGAGAACGGACCAGCTTCACCTTCAAATTCTCAAAATTATTTTTGAACTAGTCAGTCCACTTGAAGGCCTTATCCTTTTTAGTCAACGATATTAGAGGAGTTTAAATACTTGAAAAGTTGGGAATGAACCTCCTATAATAACTAGAAATCCCAAAGAAATTATTCAACTCTAAAAAATACTTGGAGGTTTTCCAAGAAACAACTATCTTAATATTCAATGTATCCACAACTACTCCATACTAAAACACAACATGTCCAATGAAATGAACCTCTCAAGGAAAAAACATACACTTTAATATCATCATAAATATAATATAACACCAAAGTACATCAAAAATAGCACATGATTACTCTGTGTTATCCTACCCAAACACTGAATATGAAAGTATGTCATTGATAAACACCACCATAAATCAATCAAGAAATGCAAGGAATAAGAAACACCACTATTCTGCTACCCCTGCACAGCAGCATAATAGACAACATCACCCATTACTCTCTCTGAGCATAGACTAAATTGTAAGAAATATCCACCCATAGTAGCTAAACCTCTATCTTATAATATTAAATGGATCCCTCATACTTATATAAGACCCAATGCTAAAACTCTCAAAGAAGCTTCCTCCAAGAATCATATTCATTGATCTCCACTCTATAGAGATATTCTAGAACATATTTCTGAGTGAATTAGACACAAACCTAAGAGGGACATCTACTTGGATTCATACATGAAAAAGAAAAAATTCTATGAAATTATACACATATAATATGGAATTTTTAGGGTTAATTAATTCATATTTAAACCTAATTCTTGTTTTATTCTCAATTCAAACATAGGTACATACAATCATGATTCGTAGTCCTTAAATATTTCTATACTTTGTAAAAAACATCTGTTCACTTAACCCATTCAGTAAACTTAATGTTCTTTCATTAGATCATAGTGGTAGCTAAATTTCTATATCCAATTTAGTTTCCCTCTCCTATGTCGCATGCTAAGTATATCTGATATTTTTACTATACCAACCCATGAAATTCCCGCTATTTAAAACATATAAACCCCATATTATATCTTAATTATCATCTCTAATACCAATCTGTCAGGACCATCTATATCCTACTAGAATCTCATATTGTCTTGATGGGAAGATAGGGATTACCATAAAATTCCACCACGAATGGAACACAGGTTTGTAGAAAAGCGCTGAGAGTATAAAATTCATTCAAATTATAGGTGTTACAAATTTATTTAAATTTTAAGTAAAATAGATAATATTAAATCCTCCAATTAACTCAAAATCATAAATAAATAAAACTTTCCCATGCATGAATTTTATTTCATAAATGTGGAAACAAACTAAAATAAAAAATAAATCCTAAGTAAAGACCATGAAGCCCCAATAGCTCCTGAATTACTCTACAATCTAGTAACACTAAACTTGACCACCAACCAGCTCTTGCAGACCTAAAAACTATTAATTTATGAATGGATTGATCACATAGGTATTCTCAATAGGATCCGACCTAGAACCTATCATGTAAATAATAAAATAACATATTAAAGAATAGTGTAAAAACAGAAGAAAAAACTTGTTATCTAAATTAGGTAAAACTATATCCAATCTTCACCACGTCTCACTCACCAAGTAACACATAGTTGTATTAAATTCTATATCAAAATATTATACATAAGAAAGGTACCTTTGATCCACTTACACACTATTTTTCTATCTCATTACCCAGTTCCAAATGTTATATTGTAAATTCCCTTCCATAAGTCATCATACAAAACATGTAACCATATCACATCCATAAATCATTATACACCCCATACACACAAATCTCAACCAAATATTATAGCTAGTAATAATTCTGATAGCCACTACAACCTCTGTATAAATCATTATACCTAAATCCTTGTAATAAAACCTATAGTAACTATAGTCACTATTGTAATAATACATATATATTCTATAACCTCAAGTCATTATAGCTCTCACATATATGAATGGTAAAAATGATATCCATCATAGCCCGTGTAGACACGTACCCTATACTTTAATCCATTTCATCCTAAATACTCCTATACATCATGATATGTATTAATGGAGGATGGAAAAATGGGAAAAGCCATACATTTGTTCCCTCAATAATATAGATTTTGGGAAAACACTCAGAACAATAAAAAACTTTGAGCATCAACTACCTTCCTTCCCCTAGTAGTGGAGAGTATGAAATCAGAAAATATAATGACTATTATATCACACAACAGGCAAAGGAAAACTAACTATCTTCTGACTCAACTTCAAGTATTTCCCCACATGACATTGGGTTATCACCTCTAAGGTATAGTAAACAAGATCTCATAAAAGAACATATGAATCAAGAACTAATAATCATTAATCATATTTATTTATTAATTAGAAATTAACAATCATTCATTTATATCATTATAAATCTGGGTTAAATATTTTTATTTCATCACAAGATAGCATGATTTAAGAATTAATATTAAAAAAATTAAATTTCCATTCTATTCTCTAAGAGAATTTATTTCATCCATCCTATGGTTTCCATTATAAATTCATTTACCAATCCATAAATGGGATATTATAGGACTCAACTTGAACTATCATAACAAAAGATTCACTTGTAGTAATATGATAGGAAGTTTGAGGTCAAAATAATTAATTGTTAATATAGTATTCATAAAACAACAAAACACATCAAGAAAGTCCCATTCTCATCCCAAACCAAGAAACCAATAAACAATTCTAGAAAAACAATCTATAAATTTATCAATCCCAACTCTCAACTTGACCCATCAATTCACATAGATACATTACCAAATACCTTAACCATACTTGGTTAACAATAAATCAAAAAAATGACTCTAACATCTTATAGTATGCATACATGGAAACAAATCATATTTTTACTATACAAACTCAAAGGGATACTGAAGTTATAACACCAAAGAAAACAAGATAATAGTTGTAAACTATTCTCACAAAAACCCCCAAACACATCAATTTAAGAAATCAATATTACTCATTACCATCTTGAATCATTAAATAAATTATGGGAAACCATAATTGGTTAAAAATTCTATTACAAAAATTACTACATCTATAATTAGAAAATAAAACAATACTATTCACATTCATCTACTTTATTTAGAATTGATAATATCAATTAGAATTCCCCATCTATAATCTAGATAATTTTAAGAAAAATTACATTGTTTAAAAAATTACAATAATTTCAATTATTCCAATAATAACAACAATAATTAAAAAAATAAAAAATCATACTAACTAGAAAATATCATGAGGAATCCATTAATAAATCATAAATTCCATGTGACAGCAACACCCAACTATTAATTCTTATTCTCCCAATTTTGTTTAATTTATACACATATGTAAATTTAAAATGTTTAAATAATGAAGATAAATAATGGTACTCTCATATATAATAATAAAATAAGTAGAATTAACAAATCCCATACTTCATCAAAAACATTAATGATTGTTGCACAAGTGTAATGTATATTAGAGATGATCTTGAGTCCCGAATCACATGATGGGAACACCAGTAACCTGTAAAATGATCATAAGTATCAACTAATCAATAAAAAATCACTAAAAAAACTAATAAAATATCCATATCATTATTCAGGTGAATATTGGAAAGACAACAATAATAAATTGTGTGAAACACGCATTAAATGAAAAATTCAAAATCAAATTAATTCAAGGATTATAAGTAAACAAAGGGGGATCAATAGTATCCACAAATTGACCTCTAGGAACTAGTAGTAAAATAAATAATTATGGGTTCCAAGAGAAATTTTGTGTATTTATAGATTTATATATATATATGTAAAATACATGAACATGGAATGTGATTCCATATTCACACCATTATAATCTGAGATAAAATTCATTCATCATGTGAAATCCTTCATCGCACCACAACCAATAAATATTTGAAAAAGATATGAAATTAATATCATGAGACCTTGAAATCTCACCCAATAAATCCGTATTAAAAACACTAAAAATCATTGAGGTTTAAGAACTTCACTGTGACACATGATCTATAGCATTACATTTCCAAAAATTGAAACATCAGAATCTAACCCCCATGTCTTCAAACCACAATGAATATGCCCACAACATGAAGATTTATAGGAATAAGTAGGGAGGATTTTCCAAAAATTCTCCACACCAAAAAACTAATCTTATGCATAGTGTCTAACAAACCCCAAGAACATGCACTTTAACTATGATTTCCCACATGCGGCAATATAATAGGATTTTATTGGGATACCAATCACAAGAACTATTTCCATAAGTAGTTAATTCCTTGTTATGTGACAGCTATAGTCTAATATTTCAGTTCAATCCTCACTCCTACTCACTCATCCTTTATATTACACCTCTATTCACCCTAAAACACAAAATAAGGGCCCAAGAGAAAGCGGTCTCTTTCCACAGAAAATATTCTATATGTATTATGATTTAATTTAACACAAAATTTTCACGTATATATTTAAATTTAATTACATTAATTAGAGTCCAAATTTAGAATAATAATATCAAAATTTTGTCCTAATGTTCATCGTATATTTTATTTGAAAAATTAATTACCATGGTAAATAATTAAACTTGATAAAATGGGGTAAAGGGGGGAAACTTGAATTGGATCAAATTGTTTAGAATTAAAATGATATATATAATTTTTTAATACCTTTATTAGATTTTAAATTCAATACCACTTAATTTAAAATAATTTCTATACCTATTCACTCAACTCCAATGTGATTCCATCTTTACTCCTCACATAACATAAGTTCCTAAGGAAATATTCCTAATTTCCACCTATTAAAGTATTTATTCTACTCACACTTCAATCCACTATTTTCCTTCAATATCCTCTTGAATCCATACCCTATTTTCATATCCCAAAATATTTTTTATTTTTGGGTATCCCCTGGTCAAAAATAGAATTCTAAAAATACTTCATTTCATAGAGGCTCTACAAGTGAAGATTAATGCATTAAATTTTTATATTACCAACTCCCTAATAAATTTTTTGTTTTCTTTTTTATCCATGTTATATACAATACAATTAATAATTTTAATTAAATCTAAATAATTTCATTATAATTAAATAATTATTATATTATAGTAAAATATAATTTTGATATGCATACTCACCCATAATTTATAGAGTGTTATTATTTGGGAATGTTTAACGAACTACATGAAAAATTATATAAATTTCTACCATGGATGACTTTTAAGACTTAATTATTAGAAACATGTGTTATTAATAAAAAAATAATTATTTTTTTGTTATGTAATGTATATATTAATATTTAACACAATATTAATATACCATATTTTTTTCATTAAAAATTAACGAAACAACATAGTGAGAAAATTAATCTCGATGAATCATATATAAAACTACCAAGGAATAAAACTATAAGTTCATAACTCATTATAAAAATTATATTATAAGACCTTACCCATTTTAAAAGGGTGAAATAATTAACATGGAATACTGAAAACCCCATGATACTGAAACAAAAAATAAATAGTAAAACTCATTAACAATTTATTATCAATATTAACAAAATGTAATAAAACCTATTTTATAAGTAAATAAAAAATATTAATAAAAAATGATAAAAATTGATGAGTTTATTAAATAAATTTTAAATTATTCTATGATTATTATAATATTATTTAGAGTGTAAGTGGTTTTGTAAACTCAATTTCATTTCATTGAGTCATAATATTCCTTCTTGAACTCCATTATTATAATATTTATTTTATTATATACTATGAATATTTTATATTGTATTTCATATTTATTTTCTATGGAACATACTTTTAGAAATCAAATTATTCTTCTTTTATGGATTTCATTCTGCATAAAAATATGATATTGTTAAGAATGATTCTAATCCTATCAAATGACTCATTCTCTTTCACATCCATATTATTTCTTTTGAGAAAATTTATCTTCTTATATTTGGAAAGATAAAGATGTGTAATATTCATTACTATTAATATTTATATATATATTTTTTCAAAAGTAAGTTTTAATATTTTTTCATAGATGTTTATTTTCCTCTAAAAATACCCTTAAATATACAAAAAAAATTCATTTAACTTTTTAAATTTTGTATCTCCCAATTCACATTTCTTATATTTAACAGTATTTGTTTTCAAAAAAATGGTTTCAAAAATTATTCTTCTCACCTTATTAAAAATTATTTTTTAAAGTGACTCATAGCCTGGTATTTTATGATAATGTTAAAAATGTTTTATGAAATCTCATTTTATTATTTTTATTGTTTTATTATTTCTACATAAAATATCCATTTATTATTGGTAATTCTCAAGATAAATATTTAAATTATATTAAAAATAATTCATTTGAGTGAATTAATTTTGGTATGAATCAATCAATATCGTGATGTCATTTTATGCAATACCATTTGGAAATGTTATGAAACTCATTTTTTGGGTTTTAAATGATTTGATGTGTTCTTGATTTCTCATGGAACATAAGGGTGGTTTATCATTATTTGATTGGTGTAGTTTTATATTTACCTTGAATTAATGGGTAAAGTTTTATATTTCAAGATATTATGATGTAATTCATGGTCACGGTGGGCTTGTTCACAACATAATATATGGTAATTATTAGATTTTGTACCAGCTTAATGTGTGGGAATTATTGGGTTTTCTCAAAACATTATTCATAGAAGTGATTGGGATGGCTCAAAATATTATGATTTCATATACAAATATTTATAACATATTTATATTTTATGTGCCTATGTTACTCTCCATGACTGATGATTACGGTATCATATTTTCACACTCTTATGTCATGATATATGTTTTATCATTTGAGGTTATATGCCCTTTTATTGTGCATTTCGGATAACACTTATGGTTTAATGATAATTTTAATCAAATACTTTTCCAATGATCAAGTTTTCTCTCATAATTATGTTTTAACCATTTATTAATCATTGATAAGTTTCCCCTTACAGAGCATTTGAGACCACTCTATTTGTTCTCCATTTCCATAGGAAATTATTTTTATGATTATGGGTAAATGGATGTTTTATATAGATATGTTGGAGAGATATGTAGAAGAAATAATGTGTATAAATATATTTACCTATCTAGTATCCAAAATAAATAAACCTTTGGGTTCTGGGATTGTGTGCTTATTTGTGGTATATAATTTTTAAATTATGGAAATAATGTAAAATATTTGCATGTTAATTTTAAGTTATCTCAATAATAACATGCATATATTTATATATATTCACACACAAATAACTATTCGTATATAATATTATTACCATATTTTATTAAATTAAATGTATAAATAGTATAAATATTATTATTATTAATTTCTTATTTTAGTGACAATTTAAAACCCCTTTAAAATTTTATATATATACATAAATATATATATATTAAAATTCGTGTGTTTTAATGATAATAATAAAAATAGAAACAAAAAATCACCCCTGGTTATTTTAATCTCCTCTAAAATAAGTGTTTCTAGTTGTTTATATAAATGTATTTATAAAACAATGTACATTATAATAACCATTTTATATATAAATACACATACACATGTATATATGTATGTGTGTGTGTTTTTATAAATATAATATACATCATAATATCCATTATATATATATTTATTTAAAACGGTGTGAGCATATAAATATATTATGAATAATTTTTATGAATATAAAAAATTACATAAATTTATTTAAATTAATTATAAAATAGTATTTAAATAAAATATATAAATATATCGGGAAAAAATACATTATATAAATATATTTTATGTATATAAATGTATTTAAATATACTATATAAATAGTTTATATAAATATATACATATAAATTATTTAAATGTGCAATTAAATGTAATTAATACATTATATGAATATGTTATATAAATTCATTATCCATTATAATGACCAATTTTTTACATATTTATACATATATAAATATATTTATGATTTAAGTATATAATTATATTATAAATAAATTATTTAATAATATTTAGATAAATTATTTCAATTAAAATATCATATAAATGTATTTATAATAATTACATTTTACAATTAAATTATACATACATGCGTACATACATACATACATACATATATACATATATATATATACATACATTCATATACACAAACATACACACACAAACACACATTACATAAATGTAATTATGATTTATGTATATAAATATATTATAAATACATTTTGTAATTATAATAAATTATATAATTATTTTTATATAAATTAATATCAATTACATAATGCCTCTTTAGAGACATCCAATAAAGTTAGAATGATACCAAAAAATGCATACCCCCTATGAAATGATTGCATCCACAAATTGAGAAAGTATCCAATTTTTTCAATTTAATATATATATATATATATATTAAATACACAATATAAATGTATAAAAACATTAATTATATAAACAAATATAATTATATTCTATACATACATTATGTATACACAAATATATATAAATATATTATTTTATTGTAGTATATGTATTTATAAGAACATTGTTATATATATATACACAATATATAAATATGACACATTTTTTGAATAAGGACACCTTAGATGAGTGGTTACTTCAGCACTTGTGTGGAGACTAATTTTGGGGTTCAAATCCCCCTAAGGTGTAGTCTTTGATTGATTTTCTATTTAACATGAGGCATGTCTGCAGACTACTTTTGGGGTTTGTTGGTTTTCATAGTAAGTTATAGGGTAGAACAATGTGTAACATCCTAGATATTATAATTAAGTTCCCATTTTTGTTTTTGAGGTTTTTTAATGCTCCAGACACAGTGAAATCTCTTATTGGTTAGTAGCCAACTAGATTTTTTTTCGCAATCGATGAATAATATATGTTGTAAATAATGATTTTTATTCATGAAAAACAAATAAATTCAATGAATAGTTAAAATAAATGATAGAACCAATAATATGGGATCATCACGTCAAATTTATTGTTAATTTATATATATAAATAATTACCTTGCTTTTGAATTCTTTCTTCATTGAAGATTTGATAGACCACTTATTTTTGTACCTTCATCATAGTGAGAGGATTGAAGTTTAAAATACCTCTAACTATGATCCAAACATACACCATGAACCTCTGAACATCAATATGAAAATATTATGGTGAAATTATAGAATATTTTTATGCTTTCATCCTTCATTATTGATCACCATAAGTGCCTCATTTAGGTTGGAAGGATTCAAGTTGGTCTCTCTAGAGTGAAGAGGATGGAGAAATAGAATCACTCTCCACTGTTGAGAGTGTTCTAGAGGTTTATACCTCTAGGGTTTGAGATAATTATCTTGAATTTCATTGTCTGTAATAACCATTAAGGTTGAGAATGACATAACTAGGTTTATAAATAGCTAAGGTCAGTTGGAATGGCCTAAAGGCCTTAATTTTTTAATTATTTTCTAATAAAAATTTTTAAGGGGTGAGGTGGAACCCTTACAGGGCCCAAAGGCTTAGAGACAATTACATGACTCGTAGGAATTAGAAGGAATCACCCAGACAATACAACTTGGAACTGATCCTCCCTATCATATTTCTTGATATCAGCACTCCACCTTTGTAGGGATGGTTAGCTAACTATCCTATGCAAAGCTGCACAGCCCCGGTACCGATGAAAATGTCGTACCCTTTCATTATTCAAATTCCAGTTAGCACTCCTCTAGGGAATGAAACTTCCCTGAATCCTCCTCTGAAGCCTTGTCCCTTGTAGGCTGACTAGTACATCTACATTTCATGTGGCCTGAAGGTATTTGGGTGGCCCAAAGGCCTTAAGGTGGCCCGATGGCCTTGAGAATCAACTGGCCCGAAAGCCTTAGAGGACCCGAGGACCAAACTGGTGGACCAAAGGCCAACATTGATGAATATATCCAGCTGCTATATTACCAAACAGTACCAGCTACATTACTACTACAGTACCTTGAAATACGCCTCCACTTGAATTTGATCTCGGGTCTCTTGGATGCACCTAACGAGTCCTCACCAATCGGGCTGAGGATCATGTGCTATAAATAGCTAAGGTTAGAGAATAAATAATTACACAAGGGAATTTATTATTATCTAAATCATCAAAAAAAACCCATGTCTATAAAATAATATTATTCTTATTTAGTCTAAATGTTCTATACTCATGGATAAAGAAATATTATTTATTTAATAAGCAAATTACTATTTATTTAAATAATATTTAAGATATTATTTCTCATCAGGCTACTAACTCACTATTTCATTCCTTCTTTGTATTTATTATACATTCAATCATGAATATTTAATTAAATAAATAAATAGTGATTCTTTAGTAACTAATAAAAAATAAATATTATATCAAATTAAATAGAGAATAAATATTTATTAAATATTCATCTCAAATTTATTCTCATGAATAAATGGGGGCTGAATATTTGTGATTAATCCAAACATGAATAATTATTAAATAATGAATATGAATAATATTTATCCAATATCTTAAATTAAAATAGAATATTACTGAGGTTATGGATACACTTAGTGTGTGAACCTCATCGAATACATATCAGTGGCATTAGGTAGAACTGCATAAAATATAAGGCTAACATATAACCACATGTCAAGGCACCCATATAGAAATAAGTTAATGTAACAACAAAATAAAACATCATATGAATATACACTGTGTAATATGATCTCTTTATCTTGATATCTCTAATAAAGAAAGTTTCGTATTGGTGGCATCAACCAATGTACTCGATATCTCTTTATTTGAAATTCAAAAAATGAGCTTGCTGACAGAACATCATAGCCATGGACTTAATCAATCATTTTTATTTTTATTAAAGGGCCTTAGATATCTACTTCCTCTAAACTCAGTAGGGAGATATAATTTCTCACATAGTTCATTGATATAATATCACTTGTGATTTATCCAATGCATCCTACATCACTACAAGTATATGTTGACATGGTTTTCATCAATACATCAAAGTATGTGTCTCATAATATGAATTAATAATAATATTAATGGCTAAGGACCATTACACAAATCCATAGATATCAACTTCGAAGTGCATATATAATTTGGGATTTCCTACTAAGGGTCAAGTTCTCATACCCCCTTCTCTTTTAGATTTCCAAGTACGAACTTCATGAGAAGAAGTTATAATGTCTTATGAGTCCCATACCCCTTATATTCTATATAATTTCTATCTCACAAGATGATATCATGTGAATATAAAACATATATTAAAGAACTATATCATATCACTTCTAGGTTCTGGTCATAGTAGTGAGTTTGTATGATCATTTAGGGAGATAAGTTCCAATATGAAAAAATCTCATAGATGTCACTTATAATAATTAACATCATGTAAAAATGTGCTAATAAATATTCAATTCAATAAATATATTAGTTATTTAGTAATTCAAAATATTTATTTCTATTGAACTGACTCCAACATACTCCCACTTACATGAGAACCAACTATGAACTACCCAACTTTTTAGTCTCATAAGGTAAACATGATTATACTAAGGTATGAATATTTCAATTGATCCCACCACACTACCCATGGATATTATATTTACAAAGACCTCATATCTCTGAGAAAATTAATCATGAGACAATATCATCAAGTATATAGATTTATTACTATATTATCCTTAATATCATCGATAATACCATAGTTAAAATTCCTTATTATATGATATATTTTTTTATTATCCTATTGAAACTATAAAACAGGGAATAAATCATTTTCAAAACATACTTCTTATGTAACATTAGAATATTCAACATACTTGGTCTACTGTGAATATGAAAACAACTTATTTCATTAAGATTTACTATTTCATATTAATTTATCTATATTTTTATTACATATAAAATTTATCTTAAGAATAATAGATTTATATCCCCTTAAAACTAGTATTACCATTTGTTTGATTACCAGGAAGTCATCGTAGTCATATTTCTTAAGCATTGTCAAATAATTTTTACTGTCATCATATGATGTTCTCCTAGTCTTGTTTGATATATTTATTTTATTCCGTATGCATAATCAATATCAGAATTAACTGGATATTCTTTAACTTGAGATGTATTTATAATGTTAGCTTAGTCATGTGTAGTCCATTCATAACAATATTACCATGTGACATAAGAAAAAAATGATAAATTATTCCAATTTAAAATTTTCAACATAGTTTTTACTATATAATATAACAAGGATAAATAATCCCTTGATCTAAGATAATAAATTATATTCCCAAGAAATTTGATTGATACATAAGTTACTAAGTTGAAATTAACTTCTGTTATAACAATAATACTTTCTATATGTTTCCCATAGGCTTTAAAACATTTCTGTCTTAGAAATTAGTTGCACTCAAACTAACCTTTTGTACACACTTGGTAATAATTCATTTCAAAAGAATATAATATGATCATTAAACTTGTATTAATACATAAATGGATCTTTGAAAATTTTGTTAGATCCTTATAGTGAAATACACTTTTATAAGGGATGTAAATTAGGGTATATATGATAAAACCAACCCTTCTCTATTATGAGGATCTTGTTCTCCCACCTTGAGGAACGCCTCAATTTTTCTATGTATTTTATCTCAATGAGTGATGAATATAGTAAATAACACATGGGATTTTATTTGGTTCACCCATACTGGTATATATCCAAGGACCATGCGTAATAATGATTCTATACATGAAATTCACTAAATATCACTAGTTTAAGTGAAATTTTGAGTGGTCTCATTTAACCTCCTATTTGAATATTATTAAAAATTAGATAAATCACTTGTCTCCTTAAATAAGGAACTCACTTATCCTATTGTTGAGACTTAACTTCTTTACGTGAGGATTATGCATACACCAATGATGCTACTTCACTTCAACACATGAAATTTTGAATTTCGGTAAGAATGGGAATCCTAGAATAACACTTATTTGACCTTAATCCTTCCATATGAGATTTTAAAAAATCTCATATAATTATCCTGGTGTATCTCTATGTCATTTTGTACTCTATCAAGAGATATGTCATGTAAAACAGATCTTCTACACTTATATGGGTGTAATCACATGTGTTGTAGTAATCATTTTAAGAATCACAAATGGATCTTAAATTATCCATGTTTCTTAGTTTTTAATTTCCAAGAATATTTCCATATTTTAAGGATGTGACTTCCCAAGAAAACCTCTCCATAAAATTCAATGAATTACATATCTTTAAATATTGGAAACTACAATCACAAACCAAAATCATTAACAATTCATGGCCCTCTATCATAATGAATTCCTCAAATGTATTTCACCCTCTAGTAAATAATAATATCACACGTTATTGCATTTTTTACAATTAAAATATATATAAAAATTTACTCCTGTAAATATGCATGGATACTATGGAGTATATAATTATTCTATAGTGTTGTATCATTCAAGACCATGAAACCATACTAGTTCAGTAGCATAGCTTTTTATCTACAATATGGACATCTTTTATATGGAAGAATACAAAACCTTAATCCACTTATCTTTGTAGTGTATTTATCTTATTTAGTGGAATAATATGCTACTCAGGAAAAATGGAATGTTGTTTTAGGTTCTATCATGTTATTCCTTAATTTATTTTAGTTCAATATCATTCACTACAAAATAGGTGAAAATATCCTTGAATTCTTTTCTTCTAGAAAATGTGGACCTTCTATTGCATAGGGTGAATGATAAGGCCACAGAATCTTAATATCTATTGGACTACAGGTAGGTGAAAAACATTGTGGCATAGCATTTCTCTTTACCCTTAGGCACCTCATGGATATTCCCTCATGCAAGTTTTGTATATCCTTATGCAAGCCTTTATACCCTTATGAGAGTTTGGATCCATGGATTACCCTTACATAGGTTCTCGTATGTGAGAATATACCCCTAAAAGTACCCTTACGTGAGTTTATATCTATACATGACTCTCATCATTTCCCTTTTCCAACCTCTTCTAGTACCCTTATATATTCTAATACCCTTATAAAATGCATCTCGTACCTTTATGCAAATAAATTGTCTAAGTATTTACTCTTACACAACTTAACCCAACCCTTACACATTGAACATGAAATCTTTATTTCAAAAGATTTACCTTCATTCCACTGAATACTTCACTACTACACTAACAAAAGTATCCATTGACCCTCACTTAATCTCTCATTTGAGTTGTTTACCTTTACATAGGATGTTACCACTTGGATGTACCCTTACACAAATCCATACATTCCAATATATATAATTCCATTAATTATTCCTAACTAAAATGATATTATCAATTAATATACTTGTCAATAAATCCACTTGAAATGTCATTTGGGGTTCAAAAATCACCCCCTTGGATTTAGTTGACAATATTTGAAACCAAGTGAGCCTCTATTTTTACTTCTCCCCATTATTGATAAATAATACAAGGTGATAGTCCATTTTCTTCTACTCCCCCAGGACATAAAAATTTCATAGGAAAAACATTATTGATATAATAACGTTCTATTTCATAAGGAAACTAGGGATAAAAAATCACCACTTATCATAAGATATGTTTACCAATTCTCTAAGACTACTGATTCTGGGATCATGTTAGGGAACAATATCCTTAGCTAACATCTACAAGGATTTACATGTAACTCATTTGTTCCAATACCATTTTTTTCTCCCAATACATGTGCTATTCAATCACAATCAACCCCATGGATCATATCCGGAATGGCCTGAAAGCCCTCACTTTTATTGATTTTTTATAACCTCCATTACAAGGGATGAGGAGGAACCATTACAAGTCCCGTAGGCTTAGTGATTACATATCCCATAGGCTTAAGAGAAATTAAATGACATGAAGGTCTTAGGGAATTCAACCAAACTATAAATACATGGAACTGCCCCTCCCCAGCATCTGCATCATGATCGTATCTCTACACCTTCGCATGGTCATCTAGCTATGCTTCCCATGCAAGCATAGGATGGTCCCAATGGTGTAGACATACCCTCTCATTCTTCCAAATGCATTGGTTCTATTTTGGTGAGTGTTCCTACTCTGAATCCTCTTCTAGGGATGCCGATTTTTTGTAGAGTCTATCTGGGGAAACTGCATGTGGATCTAAGGCCTTGAGGTGGCCCAAAGGCCTTAAAGGTGGATCGAAATCCCTAATGAACTGAAGGAATGGGTGTCCTAAATTCCTTAAGAACTCCAAAACCGAACTAATTGACCAAGGTGAATATTTTTGCCTCCTAAAGTACCAAAAAGTAGCTTCTACAGTAACTACAATAGTGCCTGTATAGTGTACAGTGCTGCCATAGTGCCTACTACAGTGCTGCTACGGTTCCTTCTACAGTACCCCAGAAAATATAAATCCAACTGGTGTTTAGCATGGGTTTCATGGGTGAACATAAAGATACCTCACCAACTGGGTTGAGGCTCAGGCGCACCCCAGGGATCATATCTTCCCCTTAGTTCTACACCTATTTACAACCTATAAGAAACATTAAATCATTTAGTGAGAGGGTTTTATGTACCTTAATCAACTAGTTCTTGGGTATGGATAGACTCCTAGAGCTATTTGGTTTTTTCTAAACACCACTGGGGGTAGTTCCATTGTCAAGAAATATGACACATAATCTTGAGTTTACACATACTCCAAAACCACATCTCTTTTCTCCACCTTCTCATTGATGAAGTGAATTTTGATCATAATATTCATAGTCCATGAATGGTGGATATTTTTTTTTAAAAATATTTCTCTCACTTGATTTATCACACATTATAGTAATATAAAAAATCATATCAAAATCCACATTATTAAGCTTTTGTTTCATCCATAGACTTTGTGTACATGCCTCAGTGGAAGCAATATACTCAACCATTTTGGTTCTCGTGGGTATAACATCTTATTTTTTAATTTTCCATGATATTAATTAACTCACAAGATAAGAAAACAACCTATTGTTTATTTTCAATCATATACTGAACCATCTTTATCCACATAAATAAATATCAAAAGAACTATTTTTGAATAATTATACAAGAACAGACCCTCGTCTTTCCTATGATGGATATATTGAAGTTTTATAATCACAGAAATAATATGGATTTCCTTAGAATCACATTGAAAATGTGTGTATTGAAATGTAGAGAATATAAAATATTTTGTTGAGTGGTGGTCATATAGAGTAAAATCTCCATGATTTTCCAATACGTAGTAACATCAACCTTGTTTCCATTCTTATCTTTTGATAATGTTAGTGTTGTCACCTAAATATTTTACATAGGTCTTAATTCCCCTATCTAAAATCCTATTAAAACTTCCCTAGGATATTTATTTTTTGAGATAAATTTCCAATAAACTCTATAAAAATCTAAAAGCCAAGAAAAAAAAATCAAATTTCACCAATTAGTGACATCTATAATTCACACCAGATTAGTTTAATGAACTTCTTAAATTGGTTATCATTAGAGACTCCAAAAATTATGTATTCACCATATATAAGAACTATCAATAACTACTCAATATTTTTTTTGATATAGAGGATGTGATCAAATCCACCTCTATAATAACTATCCTTTTTGATCATTGATCTAACCTAGAATACCATGTTATTTGTGGTTGTTTGAGCCTATAAAAATAATTCTTTAGTCAACATACATTTCCATTATATTCATCATTAATAAATCAATTTTTATTCTCAATATATACTAATTATTCAAGGAATCTTCTCAAGAAAGTAGATTTTATGTTTTTTGGGTATACATTTAAACCCTTTTAAACCACTATGGCTTGGAATAATCATATAGTTTCTAGTCATTCTAACATAATATAAATCGCATAATCATCAATTCCTTAAATTTTGGAATAACCCTTGTACTCAAGTTGTTCCTTTTTTCATATAACTTTTCCTTTTTCATTATGTCTATTTTGGAACACCCACTTTCTTCTGATGACATTCTTATCACTTTGACTTGGAACAAATTCTCATGTATCATATTTATCTATTGGGTAAATCTCTTCATCCATATTTGTGACCTAAATATCGTTATCTATATATTATACAAATTATTTTTTTTTCAAATAATGAAAATAAATATACATGCTTCTAATCCTTCATTCTTTTAGTTTGGACTGTGGTTGTTTGGTCTCCACTAAGGTTTCATTCAGTGATTTCAACCATGTTTGTTTGTCTTCATGAGCCTACTAAAATTTTTACAATTTCATCACAATATTATTCTTCATAAAATTTATCTTCATTCATTATAATTCCCCCTAAATGTTATTCTTCTTCATCTGTTTCAAGTTAAGAAGCTGGTAGATTTTTCATGTGAGATCTTCTCATATGAAGCCTCTTTCTTCCATATTTTAACCATCGTAATGTCATTTCTCTCAATCATTTTTTCATATCCCTTATTATAACAAATGAAATATTTAATTTTTTAGGAGAATCCAAGAAATATAATGTCATTTCCCTACTCTAGAAATTTTGTTCTCTTCTTCTTATTGAGAAAAAAACATTTACTTCCAAATTCTCTGAAGTACAAGATTGTAGGTTTCATTCCATATAAATTTCATATGGAGTTATCCCTTAATTTTCACATAACAACTCTCTATTGTATATATACATTGTTGAAATAATAGCATCTTTCCAGTTTCATTTTAAAAGTTATTTTTCAAAATAAATTGTTTGGTACATTTTATTTTATTATATGATTTATTCTTTCAACTACTCGATATTTTTGGGGTATTAAAATAGTCAAAACTTGATGTTTAATTGCATGATTATATATATATATATTCCTCAATTTTATGATTAGTAAATTTACCCCCACTATCAGTTCAAACGTTCTAAATATTTACACTAAACATCTTTCTATCTTTCCTCAGATATAGAGTGATACATTTTTACACCTCGATCTTGAGTGTGATTGGAATACTATATTTCATTTTACTGATATCATCAAAAAAACACCACATTATAGTAATTTTCATAATTTTATTAGTCTGAAATTGGCCCCCCAAACAATAAAATTCATATGATTAACCTACCTTGTGGCCTTTATCTTCGTTTTATTGTAAGACTTATAGATAATCTTCACCTTTTTACATGAATCTCATATGTGAGTATTATCATACATAAGATGGGGAATATCACATGTTTTATTTCTCTTTAACAACCTATCTGGATATGTTTGGGTCAAATGAAAAGACACATATTATATATCCCATTCTCTTACAATTTTCACAACATATAGAAACATTCTGATTTAAAAATGTATAGATTTCCCATTGTGACTGTTACATGAGTAATAAGTGAGTCATATTTTATTATGATAGTAAAAACCTATTAATTGAACACCATCATAAGTCAATGATCACATAATTGGATAACATTGGGAATATTATGACATAGCCCATCAACTTGAAGAATGTCAGTCCACCTGATATATTTTCCTCTAATCTAATATTTTCCAAACTCAGTAATCTTAAGTCTCTCAACATTAATGAAATGAATGGAAATAGCTTTATTGTGATTGAAATTTTTAATTAGTTCTGTCTTTATTTTCATTTGTGATGTGCATAAATATTTCAGTATCGATGATAAGGAATTGGTTGTTGACCTTAATAAAATATCAATAACCTTATCCTTAGTCGAACTACCTTTTATTATCCATGTTAGTAATGAATGTGCATTCTAGATAGTTGGCTCCATGAACTGTTCTTCATCTTGAAAAATAAAAAAAATATTTTGAGTCTCTATGATTTTGGATGAGTTTTAAAACTTTTTATTTCATTCAAATTGAGGCATTCTTGAAGAAATTTATTTCATTCTTTCTGTGTAACTGATTTAATTATTCACAAATCCTTTACAACAAATTCAATATCCATTAAAATCCATAGAGTTATTAAAAATTATTCTTTTCTACTTTGATTGTTGTTGATCTCAAAGGATCTCCTAGAAACAAAACATACATAATAAGTTTATCCTAACCTCTTATTGAAAAACATCAAAATCTTGAAGTATTAGATGTATTATTTGAAACATGGTTAATTTTTTTCTAGGTATGTAAAGATATAACTTCTTCCAAGGATTTGGTGCTTGAGGTTTTGAAACACCCACTTATTTATCTTTATCTTTAAAATGCTGAACATGAGTAATATGTATACATTATTCCACTGAATATACTTTAACCAAACATGATGATGATTCCTTTGTGTTTTCCATCATTATTCTGAGAGCTAATAATCATTCATCGTCTTCATAATTTCAATTCCATTTCATTACTTCTTCTTCCATCTCGACAATTCTCTTCTCTTTGTCATTGATATTTTTATCCAATACATCAATGATTTGGGTTGGTACATCAATTTTGGGTTTCAATTATACTTTCTTAATATATTTTCATGAATTTTTTTATTTTATTTTTTATGTCTCTAAATTCATATATAGTTTTTTTAAGTTCTTTTTATATGTCTAGATTAGATTCATGAACCACTACATTGGGATTCTAATTATTTTACTTCCTAACATCAATTTATTCAAGCACTCTATCATGTTTTTCCTGCAGATCAACCATTCTAAAAACACCTTCATTAAAATTATCACACTCATCATTTATTGTCTTATTTGAATGATACATAATCCCACATTTATCATAACAATTTTCAATTTCATCTACTTAACTTTATTCAGAATTATATTTTTCATTATAAATAAATTTTTTCTTTTGATGAAAATCCATTCAGAATTATTTGAACCATATTGTTTTGTATTCTTGTTTTTTACTACATTATCATCATCATCTAGATATTTTTTAGGAAATTTAGCCACAATATTTCCCACCTTAACACATTAGAATAAATAAATTTATATCTTATCCTTAAACCACCACTTAATCTCTTAATATTGGGGTGATGAAATTAAATAACCTCATAAAATTATTTAACTTCTCGATTATATTTGAATGATATATTATTTATGGAATTAATGGCCACAACATCGATAAATTCCTTCATTATTGACTCGCTATCTTCATTTCTCAACTCATAATCCATGAGTGTACTATGTAAACTATCGAGTGAAATCTATTTTTTAATTTTCCTTTCTAATATCCCTTCTTTTCATGTATGTACCAATTTAAGTTATCATTTAATCTTTCATAAGTTCATAAAATTATTTTTTAAACATTGGTAATTGAGACTGTGATCCAGTTAGGTTGATTCTAGGTAGAAAGAGTAGAGGAACATAAGTAAGGGTACAAAATTAATTCATTCAATGAATTTTTAAATAATGAAGTGAACTATTATGGTAAGACACCATGAAATATGTATAAGGAATGAATGGATATGTGAAGACCCTATGAACCACATTTATAACCTAAATGAATAAGGTAACACCTAAAAATTATAAAATCATTTTGTATGCCTGGAACATGGTCTGAAATGGCCTTTTCAAAATAATTAGGCTAAAGTGATGGTTTTCCCAGAATATATCAGAATTAAGTAGTTCATAATGTGAATGGAAAATTCACATCATGGATGTGTTTTCATAAGCTTAATTCAAAAACATATAGTTTCCCCATTTCTAATTTCATACATCCCTTCAACAATATCCCTTCCACATATGCCTCTAATATTTCCTCTCTAATCCAAAAGTGGGTTTCCTTAATATATTAAGTTTCCATGTTAAGATTTTAAAGGTATTCCTTATGTTATTATTCCTTTTCTCCACCCTAATCAATTAGTTAGTCCTTGTGTAAACCTAGTTTTGGTTTCCAAATCAGTATTTATGTCTCATGAAATGTTTTTTATAGGACTATGATTTTGGTTAAAGTAAAGAAACATTAAAATCTTATCGCTAATATAGAAATTGATAGATTCTATTAATCTTCAATGATTTTGAATTAGGTGGTCTATAATAACTCCCTAATGCCTATTTATAGTCATTTAGTATGTTTACTAAGTGATATTTCATCAGCACACCATGAGTGCAACCAAATTAATGTTTTCATGAATTTTAACATGCTTCAACTCCCACAGATCATATTGTGTCCATTGGTGTTGAGACTGAACATATGGACTTCCAATAGGTGATCCTATCCTTCAACTACTAATAAAATGAAAATATTTATAATATGGATTTTTTAATAACATATGAATTGTGATAAATGGTAACCTCAAATGTTGTGATATCGGTGATTCATCGTAATATTGTAGAATCTTCCAGTATAGAATAAATTGATTATAAATTGGTAATTTTAAGAATTAACCAACGTATATTATGATAACCTAATAATATTTCGACGTTTATTCACTTTATTAATAGCATTATTGATTCATATTGATGAAATAAAATCAACTAATTATATATTATATGCATTTTTGGCTTGTATTGGTTTCATTTTTGACAAGTTTATTGAGGTATAGATCCACTTTCATGTGAGATATACTACTGTTGATTAATCCTGATTTAGGATAATCTACCACTCAATAAGATTAATTTACCCTTGGTATGGTATAACACCATAGGAAGACGTAAGTGACTCTAGCTTGAGATATTCTCATAAAGCCTAGTTGGATGGTTTCCTACCCCTTAGATACATGAATCACAGGAAGACATAAAAGACTCCAATATATTTATGTATACATGGAGACCAATATGAGATGGTTACTTACCCCTTAGTGATGTGATCCTCAGGAAGACGTAAGAGACTCTAGCATAGTTATTTATTCAGAGAGCCCAGTGATTACTTGGTTACTCAGTTACTTGGTTACTTGGTTACATGGTTACTTGATATATGTTGTGGTAGATTAACCATGATGAGGGAGAATCTACTATAGGTATGGGTGATCAATCCAAATGTACAAGGATTCACCACTTGATAGAGACACTTGGAATAGAGACAAATTAAGTTTGGCTGACCCAGGGTGTCAACCTTGAGCTCAAGGTCCCATTGATTTATGACATTGTTTGTATTAATTTATGAATTATTAATCATATTTATCATATTATTTCATGCACTATATATTGATAATATATTTTTTAGAAACTATTTGTGTCATCCTACTATGTTTTACTCACAACCACTTCAGGTTCCATTTAGTATCTATATGGATTTCATTAATGTGGGTCCCAACTAAGGAAAGAGGCCTTATCTTGTTTTATTTCTTATCGGATGGGTCAGATCTTCCTGACAATACTTACATGGGGTTTATAACTGGGTTTTTCAAAGTCTTTTATTAATTTTTTTATTAATTTATTTCTATTAATTAATTATTTCATTTAGTTACATTTAGAAATTCATTACATGAGTATTTAATTTTTTTATTCTTCTTTTTTTAATTTATTAATCATTTTACAATGCTTCATTATTTATATTATTTATGCTATTATGGATACTCATTACTATAGGGTATAGTCTCCCTACTATATTCATTACACCCTTGATACTATCTAGTAGCCTCTAGAATATGGGGAGATCCAACTAAGGCCTAGTAGCCAACCCATCTCAGACACGTGAGGGGATATCTTGTTGGGTGACATTAATAAGTGGTATCAAAGGAAGGTATTTTATGTTGAATGACTATTTGGAGAAATGTGGAAAAAATAATACGATGTTTCGGAGCATGTAAATGAGATAGTTCATTAGATTAGTCGACCCATGTATAGGGGAAACCCATGTTTCTGGGGATATGATTGTTGTTTTTATTGTTTTCTTATTAAAATTTTGATGTTATTTCACCTTGGGGGATTCACTTATTGAGTGACATTACTGTGTTAATGGATTTTACTCATGGTTTAGAACAATGGAAGATGATTATGCATGCATCATGGTAGGAACATAGTGATATATTTTGAAATTCATTGTTTAGGATTGGGAAATATTTGTCAAATGTAACATAATCCCCTCTTAGACCAATGAAATGTTAAAATTTGATATATCTGAGGAAAATAAATGAAATAAGTTATTATCTTAATCCAATTATATTATTACAAAAACTATAGAGGAAACATGAGCTATTGGTTCTCTTATTTTTTTTCACCTTTTAAGGTTGATATTGTTTTTTTACTTTTTCTTTAATTAGTGTGTTAACCCTTACAGAGAAAATGTCTCCTCATCAACTTTAATATGATCATCAGTAGAGTGGTAATAAGAATAATCCTAATGCAGATGAACTAGAACCTATAATGGATCTAAATAATTATATAGATGAGAAACTACATGATGGTTTCTTGAGGATCATCTATCCATGTAGAGGGATACTGTGCACACCATATCATCGATTCTGAGCTGATCAGAGAGTTCTAGTTATATCATATGTGTATGTTCACTAGGGAGGGAGGACCCCAGGAATCATAGTTTTATATTAATTCATTCCACGTGATCTTTAGGAACCTCAATACACTCACATATAGGATGGTGAATCTTTCTTCATACATGTAATTATGACTATCCAAGCATTGGTAAAAAACGGTGTATTAATCTTGTCTACAATTGGAGATAACTAGGAAGGAATAAAAAATGAATATCCTAAGACACATCAATTTTAGGACATTGAGGGATGAGAGGGATCATAAGTTGATGAACCTAACACATGATATCATGTCAGTGATAGACACTATTGGATGCTTCACTGACCTATAGCATTTTTCTTTTTCCTTAGAATCTAATGAGGTCTCCAGGGAAAAATGTTTCCAGTAACGGATTCTCTAGGTGATAAGGTCATAGGTTAATTCCTTTAACTTGTTAATCATTTCATATGTGATTAATCGGGATCTTTTCATGGAAGGGAACATGAGGGAAGCCCCAGTTTTCACCCACATAGCCGCAGATGGATGATTAGAAATCCTTTATTTAGGAAGCAGAAGTAGTTCTAGTGTAGTTATAGATAAGGTAGTGGAGGTCAGAAGATCTTTAGTAGTAGGAAATAGTTTCTGAACTATAGCCTAGTAGTTTTCTTTTAGTTGTAATATTTTAGCCACATTCAACTATAATATCCTTTTCTTATTGTGGAGTTCCATGATTTTAGTAGAATGGGTCTTCTATAGAGGTTCTGTAGGAACTATAAATAGTCTTATAGTGTCATGGGATCAAGAAAAGTACTGAGTCGAGGATGGACTCAGTTACCCCTTAGAAGATAGTTAGATTGATTTCCACTGGACTTATAGGATGATGTAGTGTATGTGGTAACCTGTTGTAGGAAAATAACTATTATACATAGGGATCATTATGAGGGAGTATACCTAGAACTTGTGGAAGATGGGTGAGTCAACTACACGGTATGCATTCAACTATGAATAGTCTACATGTAGAACCTTCTGCAATTAGATGCAAAATTCTTGTATCATATACTATTTTTTGTGTTCTTTTTATATAGGGGTATCATAATAATTATTATTTAATTAATTTACAGATGTTTTTTTTATTTTTTGAGATATTGGATAGAATCCTGACCATCGACACACTTTTGGGAGTGTTATCGGTGGATATCAGACACTACAAGGAATGTTCTCTAGAAATTGGGGGATACCATTTCCTTTGGTATTCATTTGTGTTCGAACATTTTTTCATTTTATTTGATTAAAGATATGGATAATATTGTCCTATACTATGATCATATCGACTGTTATAATAGGATAGTTACCATACTATCTTCATAAGCGGAAAAATCATCACCAGGTTGAATGGGATATTCAATCTGGTCATACAAGACCAATTCATTGAAAATTAGATTGACTCATGGCCTAGTTAGTGATTCATGTACTGAATAATAGTGGGATGAATCATGATACATTTCCTCTAGCGATAGACCATTATTAGGATTTGGTTCCTAATTAATTATTCATCTCACTGCCTAAGAAGGAGATTGAGTTCATGATCAAGTTGGTTCCAGGAGTTGTTCCAATTTTTATTCCAAATTAAAGGATAGAGCTGGTAGAGCTTCATGATTTAAATGTTAAGATAAGGGATATTCAAAAAAATTATACATATCACCTAGTAATTCCAAATGGGTTTCTCTGGTGTTTTTTTCAAGAAGGTAAAAGAGACATTGCATTTGTTAGTGGATTATCAGATATTGGACCAAATGATGGTCCTGAACTGGTTTAGTCTTCCACACATTGAAATTAACTATGATCATATAATAGGTTCTAGGATCTCTAACAAGATTGGATTGATTTTAGGGTACCATCCATTTATGGTGATACCATCTGACATGTCATGGACTACTTTTATTAGCAGGTATAGTTTTTAAGAATTTTTTGGATATTTCAGTCTAAAAATGAATTAATTATGTTCATAGGAATGATGACCATGATCATTATTATATTCTTATATAAATTTTTGGTGGTTTTAATCGATGAAATATTGGTTTATGATCAGTCTGTAGACTATCATTCCCAAAATCTTAACATCATTTTGGTTACACTAAGTGAGCATCAGCCTTGCACTGATCTATTTGAATATAATTTATAGATTTATAGGGTTTGCTTCTTATGCCATGTAATATTAGAGGCTAGAGTATTAGTGGACCTATAGATGGTTTAATCCATGGTGTCTTGGGAGCATCCCTAAAATTTCTTTGAGATTCATATATTACTAGGTCTAGAAGACTATTATTAGTGTTTCATTCAGGACTTCTCCTATCTAGAAGAATTGATGATTGGGTAGACAAAGAAAGGGTTGATGTTTTTTCATCTAATTTTGATAAGAGTTCAATATATGAGTTGAAGAGAAGGATTACCATAACACCAATCCTAACCTTATAAGTGTTGGGTAATGATTATATTGTGAATTGACACACATCTGATATCAAACATTGAGTAGTTGTGATGTAGGTGGATCGATTTGTTTCTTATAGATCTTTAAAATTGAGACTACATGAGATTAATTACCCAAATCATTGTTTAGAGTTTTAAATGGTTGTACATCACCTGAGATATTGGAGACACTATATGTTGGTTGAGAAGTTTGTGATGTGTACAGACCATAAGATCCTCAGGAATATCATTTCATAGTGAGACATAAACCATTGGATGAGGATGTAGATCGAATATATATAGTACTTAAATTAAAATATTTATTACATACAAGATAAATCAATTTAAGTACAAATTTTTTGAGCCAGAAGATGTTGAAAAAGGTATTTTAGGAGTCTTACAATGAGTGGAAGCAGATATCACTCTTTCAAGACATGCATCTATATTTTCATGAGTCTCAGGAATAAATATATATGACCAAAATCTATTATACCCATGATTTTAGAATAGATCAGGAAAAATTAGTTGTCTGATTGGAAGGATTTTTTTCAGGGATATATTATATGGTGTGGATCCCCCGCCAATATGGTCTCTTAGTAGCAGAGATGTTCTTCTTGTTCAGGGATGAGTATAAATCTCTATGGGATTTCATGGGGAGATAATGATTCATTTTAATTCTTCTACATGGGTGGTATATCTAGGTATAAAAAAGATGTTTCATGATCTCCATAAATAGTACTAGTGTCGAGGAATGAAAATGGAGATAAAATTATTCATGGATAGATGTTTTACCTCTTAGTATGTGAAGGCCAACCATTAGAGTCCAAATAATTTTTTACAACCTCTACCAATTATTGAATGAAAAGGGGATGATATCACAATGTATTTATTAAAAGGATCAATCTAGAAGCACTATAAAAATAGTGAATTATGGGAGATAAATTTGAGTACCCACTATTCTGAGGAATATCATTTTTGATTGAGATTCTTGTTTACCATAATGTTTTTGGTTGGGTATTTAGAAGGCTATGGGTTTATAAGTCATCTTTACTATATCCTATCATCCTCATACTGATGGAAAAACTAAATGAATGATTCAGATTCTAGAGGATATATTGGGAGAATATGTCTTGGACTTCAGTGGTTCTTGGGAGAAGAAAATGTCACTCATAGATTTTTCCTATAATAATAGTTTAAAGGCATCGATCCAGGTGCCACCTTTTAATTATTTTTATAGAAGTTCATTTGGTATTCATATTTTTTGGAAATAAGTAGGATATTCAATGCTCATTGGATCCAGTCTCATGTAGGAGATGTCTGAGTAACTTAATTTAATAATAAATTGGATCATGGCCATGTGAATATAGAAAATATCATATTTTTAATTTCATAGATGTCCTATGGATTTTGATATTGGCCATCCTATTTTACTTAGGTTATCTCCTAGGCTGGGTAAATGTCAAATTAAGGAAATTAGAAGGTTATATCCTAAGTTTTTATATCTTTTTTACATAATGGAATGATTCAGTCTAGTGGTATACTATTTTACCCTTTCAGAGTACTAAAATTCCATGTATAATATTTTGTATGTGTTAGAAATTTAAAGATATCATCCATAACCTTATCACATGATAGATGTTGGTGATACCGATCAAGATGTTAATGTTTCATTTTAGTAGTATTTGATTTATATAATGGACCAAATTGAGAAGAATCTATGAGGGAGGATAGTACCTTTTATATGAGTGTAGTGGAAACATGGGAGTGTTCAAGTGGAGACCTGGGAGAAGGAATATGAATTGTGAACATAGTGGCCATATTTTTTTCTATACCCACTAAGACATTTTGGAGAACAGATCAGGGACGAGATATTATATATTGGGGAGGTTTTAAGATCCCATATTTTTTATTATGTCCCTCCCTAAGTTTTCAATTAATCTTCCTTCAGTTCATTGACTTATTTTTTAAACATTTGTAATTGAGTTTGTGATCCATTTGGTTTGGTTCTATGAGGAATCTATAGAGGAACTAAAATATAGTTACATAATTAATACACAAAATGAATTTTTAATTCATGATGTGAATTATTATGGGTAGACCCCCTGAAATATATATAATGTGCGAATTGTTCAGGGCAGACTATATGAACCACATTCCTGACTTGAATGGTTATAGGTAGACTAAACAAATCAAAAAATTGCATCATGTGTCTGGTTCATGATATGAAATGGAATTTTTACATTTTTTTCATGGAAATGGTTTTATCAATGTATATGGGAATTGAATAATTTGAAAAATTAATGGACCATTCCTACCATGAATTTACTACACTCAACATCTTATAAAAAAACAAAGTGCCCTAATTTTTATTGTCTCACATCACATTGACTACAGATCTTCCATGGATGCCTTTGAGAATTCCTCTCTGAACCAAAAGCATGTTTTCTTTGGATCTTAATGTTATGATTATAGATTTTGAAACAAATCCTATCATTCTAATGAGTTTGTCTCATCCGTAATCGATCAATTCTTTCTTGGGTAAATCTTGCTTGGGTTGGATGATCAATATCAATATCTCATTTCATGCATTTATAGAGATACTATTTTTGTTTAAGGGAAGAAAATTGAAAGTCATATCACTACCTCAAATATTTAGGTATTTTATACATCTTCTCTGATTTTGAGTTGGGTGGTCTAAAACACATCTAAACCATCTAATTTGATTCTATTATTATATACAAAAAGTTATATTGCACCAATACGTTGTGTGTAGGACCCAATTAATTTTATAATTCTCTATTTAGGTAATTTTCACATTCATGACCTTCAGTGGATCAAGATATGTCTATTAACATTGACACCAAACATGTATCCATCTGAGAGGTGAGCCTATCCTTGAACCATTGATGAACATGAAATCTTGATAATATTAATTTCAACATAACATGTGAATTTTTATAAATGGAACCTGACATTTTGTGATATTGATGACTCATCCTGATGTAAGAGAATCCACTAGTTGAGAATAAATGTCTTTTAAATTGGTAATTTGAAGAATTTACTAACCTGGATTTTGATAACATGATAATATATTGATGTTTGGTTACTTGATTCATACCATCAATGATTATTCTTGGTATAGTAGTATCCAATAATTTTCAATTATATGCCTTGGGATTTCTTGTATTTGTTTCATTACTAACATGATGCAAGAGGGCTTAATATAATATCTCATGAGACATTGCGTTAGTGATTAATACAGATGCTATAGAATCCACCACTCAATAAGGTTACTTTAACCCTAGTATAGTATTACACCATGGGAAGACATAAGTTTCCTCAGCATGGGACATTCACATGGATACCAGTTATATAGATACATACCCCATAGAAACGTGCATTGTGGGAGAACATAAGAGACTCTGGGATGGTTATGTTTGCATAGATCCTTGTATCAGAATGTTATTTACCCCTTGGAGATGTATTTTGTGGGATGAAAAAAGAGACTCCATTATGGTGATGTATTCATAAATCCCAATGGTTACTTGGTTACATGGTTACTTAATAAATTTCTAATTCATTCACCCCAATGTATGGGTATCCGCTAAAGGAATGGGTTATCCATCCTAATAAAGATGGATATGCAACTTGATAGAGACATCTGGCTTGGATATGAAGCTATTTTGGTTGACCTAGGGTTTCAACCTAGAGCCTGAGGTTTGGTAGGTTTATGAGATTTTTTGTATTAATTTATTAATTAATACCACTATTTTTATTATTATTTACTTCACTCTATATTCATAAAGGGATTTTTTGAAACCATTTATATCAGCCTACTATGTTGTACTCACTCCCTGTTTGGGTACCATTTAGTACTCAAGAAGACTTCAGGGATATGTGTTTGAACAAGGTAAATAGGAACTATGATTATGGATTTATTATTAGATGGGGACCAACATGGTAATACGACCGACAAAGGGTTTAGGATTGGGGTTTTGGAGTCTTTTCTTAATTTTGATTAGTTTTTTATTTCAATGACTTTCAGTATGTCATTTTGTTGCATTTAGAATTACATTACAATATATTATTATTCTTTGATTGTTCATTTTTTTTCTTTTTTAAACTTGGTATAATTCATGATTATTTTTCATATTTTTACTATCATGGATACTCTGTAATATAAGGTATAGTGTACCAACTATATTTCTTACACCCTCACTAGTAGTCAGTATATTCTATCATATGGGGATATGCCCTAGAGGTCTATTATCAAACCTATCTTGGTAACATGAGGGAGTACTAGGTCTGGGGATTTTATATCTTTCTAGAAATAAAACATTTTCATTTAAATGAGGATGTAGTATTCTCATGATCCTCTTAAAAATCCTATCATATTTGAGATCTTCAAAGAGGCCTCTCATATCATCATAAATAAGATTTAGATGATCAATAAATTAATAAACCAAATCATTTGAATTCATTCTCAATGATTCATATTTATTCAATAGACTTTAAATTTTCCCCATGAACCTTTGAATATTCTTTGTAAATATTCAGAAGCATTTCTTATATAACATGAGAAGTTTTTTGGGACATTCACATTTTTAAAATGGGATTTCCAAGAGAATGTCCAAACATATTTATGGATTTTGAATCTATATCCAATTCTCAATGATCTCTCTCCATCAAGGATTTTATTTAAATATTATAAGTGATTACATAAATGGAATTATGTGTAAACATCCATTCCCTAGGATCTAAAATAATGTTACATCCAAATTATCCATAATTGGATAGTGTTTCCTTTAAAAAATGGGGATACCTTGATGGTTGAAAACTGTTTCCATGATTCCATGATAGAGAAAGAATAAGAACCCCTTTGATACCACTCATTGGGTCCTTATAGAATATTACACCCTCATAGAGGGTTTTAATCATTGTAAATAATATAAAACCAACTCTTCTTTTTTTTGGGGATTGTGTGGTCTCACCTTGAGGATCACGTCAATTTATCTCTACCTTTTCTCTCAATGACAAATAAAAATAATAAAGAACATATTATATCCTACTTGGTTTACCCACACTGGGATAAATCCAATGATCATTAAATAAAATGAGTCTATGTGCAAAATTCACTAAAACTCACTACTTTAAGTACAATTTACATTAGTCTCAGAAACACTCCCAGTTCACTACCAAAATAAATTGGGTAACTCTATACTCTCCGTCGACAAGGAACTCACTGCTCCCTTTTTAAAACATTTCATCTTTACATGAGGATGATGTATACACCACATGATTTTATTCTCTTCAACACGTGAAATGATGACTTATAGTAATAATGGGACTCCTTGAACAACACCTTCTTTAATATTCAACCTTCCAGGAGATATTTCATGTCATGAAGATATCATTCTCTTATATGGGTGTAATCACATGTTCAGTAATAATAATTTTAGGAATTATAAATGAATATTAAATTATTCATCTGTATTGAGCTGTAAATACCTGAAATACATCCATATTAGAAGGATTTAACTACCCTATAGAAAAAATCCTTCAACTACTTTGAATTTGATATATGTAAATATTTAAAACCATAAATGTAAAACACCATGATTTTTGTCCTAAATCTTTAACTCTTCATGGAATGTGATCATAAATACTTCATCAAAATATGGCTGACCCAACAGTTAAGAATAATCACACACATTTTTAAATTTTTTAGAGTTAAAAGATCACCTGAAATTTCTTCCTATAGATATTCATGGAAACTACAACATATCCAATTCCTCCATGGTGAAATTTTATTCATGTTTATAAAACCAAAATAATTTTGTGGTGTAGATTGCTTCCCTATAATGTGGAAACCTATTAAATGGAATAATAAAAAACAAAAATCCACTTATCCTTGCATCATATTCATCCTATTCTATGGTGAAATACCTTACTCATGTAATGTGGAAAGTTATTATATTCCATAGCCTGTTCTTACTCAGTTTATTTTGGTATAATCTTATTCAATACAGCACATCTCGTAATATAATTGAATTCTTCACTTCTGGTAAATATAGAATTTCTTCTAGTAGGGTAAATTTTTCATCATGGGAATATTTATTCTCATTGGACTATGGGAAGGTGAAATACCTTGTTTTGTATCATGCTTTTGTACCATTATTCATATCATGGAGATACCCTTATGTAAGCCGCATATACCATTAAGAAATCCTTTGTAACCTTAAACATGTTTGGAACTACGAATTACCCTTACACATGTACCCTTACATGAGAAGATGTCTATACATAGGAACCCTTATGTGAGTGGCTACCTTTACATGACTCTCGCAGGTACCCTTATGCATACTTCATTGTTACCCTTATGTAGCATGGTACGCTTACACGGTGAAACCAGTACACTAACATGATAGTCTTGGCTAATGTTTTACTCTTATATTTGTGAATACTACACTTATTCATAGAACATGATACCTTTATGTAGCCTAATTACCGTTAGGCCTTTGAATACTTCACTGCTACTCTTACACAAGCATCCATGACCCTCGTGAAATCTCCCATTGAACACGTTTACCTTTAAATAGGCTATATCCTCTATCATGTACCCTTGTACAAATTTTTATCTTTCATAATATATTATTCTATTAATTAAAGGAATATAAAATGATATTTTCAAAAAGTCACTTGTCATAAATCCAATCAAAACTTCATTTCGAGTTCAACAACTCTTAATTCATGTTGGATTTCTTAGATGTCACCAACATTTTTGGTCAGGTAATATAGATATGTTCCATAAAGTTAATTCCATGAGAGGTATACATGACATATGATTCATAATGCAATGATCATAGTAGCTATGATAAGTATAACTCAAATGAATTTAATCACGATGACTTGGTATAACCGTTCAAGCCTTACTGTACATTTCTTATACTATCCATGTATAGTTTCTATAGAATACCCACTAGTATCTTTACATCAACCACAAAAATAAAAAATGAATTTTACTATATGGAATAAATTATTAAATATGTAATAAATTATTAATCCAAGATACTTCTAGCTTATAACTCCCTTTACAATTTATTATTTTTACCAAATAATATGTCACCCAATATAGTGAATATTTTAACAATCCTATACAGTATGGGTCTTTGGACTAACTCCTCCAACTATATCACCTCCATGGTGGAATCGGGGTTAAATATTTTCCCCAACACCCATCCATTCAATACTGAGGGAGATAATCTGATTAGATGATATTCTTTGGGTCTTTGTTAGTTTATACCCCCATAGGCTTTGGTCTCATCCTTCTCACCCATCTAATCTCTTTCTCCTCTTTCCTATTGGATTATTATTAACAAAAATTTGATGTTGTATGGATGGTTACTCTATTATTTATAAAACATATCTATAAAGGAATCATGAATGATTTTAATATATCCTAGTATGAAAAATAAATACAAATAGTAAAGAGGAAAAATACATACCCATCCTGAAAGGAAGTCTCAACTAGAAAACAAATATAATAATGGAGATATGAGAGATCATATCTCTTAATATTCAAATCCAACTACCATATGAAGTAAGTGTAACCAGGTATCATTAGGATTCACCAAATTCATTTTCGATCTATCCATGATCATCTTAATACATGACACACTTGTGGGAACTCATACATTATGGTGTTTCCTCATGTCACATGTCATGTATGTCCACCTAGGTACTTGGAAGTGTAAACATTAGAAATGGATCGACTATAAAAGTATATCCATATGGTTTTTTCATGTGGTAAAATAGCATCTATGTCCAGCCGAGGTCCTGGGGCATATATAGTTGGCACACATCTTGGCTATCTAGGTACATCCACACGGCATGTCTAGTAAGGATATGGAGTGTATAGTCCCCATTGGTCATGGGGTGTGTATAGATGGAACATGGCTTGGATACCTAGATATGTTCATCTGGAATATGGCATTTACCACATGACGTGTGATTATTAACTTATCCAAAACCCTATCCATCATAGAAACCAAAGAACACAATGTGTTTTTTTCCACACTACAAGGTGAGAAGCCCTGTGATTCACAAAAATTTCAATTTCTTCATGACGATCTATATATGCATTCACCATTGTGAAAAAACATCATTTAACCACCCAAATTTTAATTTTAATTCCACCAACCATCGATTTCTAGTCTCTGATAGCAAGAAATTGTATTCTATTTATCCATCATGGCAGTCTGTCATGCATCTCCTAGCATCACTTTTCATATGTTGCCGCTTCGGATACTAGATCCAAAAAAAAGACCCACATTTCATGTTACCACCCTGATCCATCCCCAAATCCACAATTCATCAATCATTCATACAAACACCATGAATATGGGGGTTCAATTACACATGAACCAGAACCATAAAATTTTAACTCCAACCCCAATAGGAAAATAGTTAATAATGGAAGAGAAATTGGGGGAAATCACATGAAATAGTGATACCATCATTTGAAAATGGGATCAAAACCAATTAACAAGGATTTTGAATATAATTTTGTTTTGAAGCATGTGGGAAGAAGAATATAAATTATTGGTATAAGAAGAACCATATAAAATGGGAAAATGTGAAGAACTTAATCAAACAAAAAAATGAAATCCATTATTTAAGATTTTAATCAAAGGGTAATTAACCTGAAATAATGATTCCTACCTCGATTAGGTGTTGATATCTAGTGAACAACACATCTTCAAGGGATGAATAATACCCTACACATTCACTACTTCTCGATCAACATCAATCTGATCATTCGCATTCTTGGATCTCGATCCATCAATAAATAATTCCCTCCTCAAATCATCCAATGGTTATGCAGCTAACATTGGTGAAATTTCATAATGACATATTCATAAAGGGAATTATGTTAGTTCATTTAATAAAATTATTTATTTATTTATTTATTTTATTAAATACATATTCCAACAGATACCTCAACTGGATTCCCAGTGCCAACCATCTTTGGTTACATCATGGGTAAACCCAGCCTTCCAAAATCAACTGTTGTCTTCGATTTCGCATATAAGTTCCCAAACCATAGTAAAACAAATTAAATATAAACGATGTGAACATGTACATTAAAATATATTAATGTTTTTAATATATTAATTTTGGGGTGTGGAGACTCCCAAAAATTATTCCAACTCAGAAGATAAATCTAGGTATATATGTAGAAATATTCAAAGCAGAAATCATGGCCACTGAATTATCTACCTTTAGGGATTTTTTCTCCGAAAATCATAAGCTACAGAAAAATGGAGGGGTATTGAGTCCAAATTAACTTTTTCACTCTATGGATCTCTCTTGAATGATCTCAGGATACCACAGAACCTGAACAAATGGAACGGTATATAAGTGTAGAATCATATCATGAAAATCCTAGATCACCACTCAGTACTCTATGAAGGTAGATCCATCTTCGATGTATAGATCACCCTAGTTAGTAACTTATGCAGGGTCTAGTGTGAGTCTCCTTAGATGCGAAACATTGAATACATAATGAGATCAATCATGTTGTGAGGGAAAGTCAAGGTAGTAAGAATCTTAGAAAACCCTCCATATGTTCTCGAGCAACGTGATAAACTTCAAGGATAGCTTTCCTTCTGCACCAAACCTCCTCAATCCTCATCCTTAGGAGACTCTTAGAAAAACATGTTCTCCCAACTCAAAATCTATGGTCTTATGACATCAATCTACGTAAGATTTTTTCTTCTATGATTTCTTCATGCACTTTTAGATCACCTAAACCTTCTATGTTGTTTCATGAACCTTCTATAGGCCAATAAGAGATGTCTTCGTAATCCCAATCTAGTATAAGGGTAACCAGAAAGGTCTCCCTTATAGGGCCTTGAATGGTTACATGCTGAATATAGAGTGATATTTTTTATTATAAAAATAATAAAAAAATATAAATTGATCCTCCCAACTCAATCCAAAGTCAAATATGCAATCTCTCAACATATCCTCTAACTCCTAGATAGTTTGATCAGTCAACTCCTCCATCTATGGGTGAAACATCGTGCTCATCTACAAGTGGGTCTCTAAGGCCTACTACAATACAATCCAAAATTTCTATGTGAACCAAGAATCACGGTTAGAGAAAATCATCTAGGGTACACCATAAATTAGGATGATATCACATATGTAAAACAGCCAAAAACTCTCCACTAAACTCTTCTCCCTGATTTCAAGGAAGTTTACTGACTTCATAAGTTGGTCAAAATTCACCCAGATAGCATCATAGCCTCTCACATTAAATAGAAAACTCATCACAAATTTCATAGATATTTCAACATGTTTCCACTCTTGTATATCAAGAGGCTATGAAAAACCTTTTAATACATGGTGCTCAGCCTTTACCTGTTAACTTGTGAGGCACCGAGAAACAAATTGAGTAACTATGTACCTCATTCCAGTCTATAGAAAATGTTATTGGATGTAATTATACATATTATACACATGATGGTTTATATCCATGGAGGGCGTAAAACTACCACATCACCTCCTTGTGAAACATGATTGGAACTGGTGTCCATCCCTATAAAAGGACGACATGCTCCCCACCTTAAAAAATCCATCAGATGAAAATCTTAAGGATATCTGGTCAAGTAGAATATGATAGTCAATGTCTCCCAAATGATCCTCTATCACACACTAAATAAATAGATATGTAACCACCATAGATGAAATAAAAATTCACCCATCTCCTCCAATATGGTTAGATTCATGAAGCCAGCTTCTCAGACACCTCCACCACAAGAAAAGAACGGGACATACTATTAAGGGGATTTACCATCATGTTTCCCTTCCCAAAATTACAGTAAATCTCAACTTCATCGTCCTATAGGAACCAAAACCAAAACCTCTATCTCAGGATTATATATCTATGAGTGAATATGCACCTAATAATATTTTGTTCTATGTAAATAAAAAAACACTCTCCTAAAATATAGTTCTTACACATCTTCGGAGTGATGATTACATCTTTAAACTCTAGGTCATGAGTTGTGTAGTTATGCTCAAGGTGTCTCAAATTCCCTAAATCATATGTAATCACTACATGCCTCTATATCAATAAATGAACAAGACCATTTCTAAAGGCATCACAAAACACTAATAACTTTACACCCTCCTCTGTTAGTCTCAACACATGAGCCTTATTCATTCTCAATTCCTCAAAGTCTCCCAAAAAATTCTCTATCTATGTAAACGGCTTCCCATTCCATGTCAATGTGATCAAAGGGGGTGAAATCTGAGATAAGTTAGCCACAAAACTCTTGTATTAACCCACCAATCCAAGAAAACTTCATACCTATAACACACACTTGGGTGGCTCCCAAGAAAGTACCCCATCAATCTCTATTGAGTCCATAACTAATCCATGATCAGATATGTCATTCCCCCAAAAGGTAACATTGTGGATCAAAAACTTGCACTTCAAGAGATTACCCTAATGATGGAGTTTCCAAAGTAAGTTTATGACCATAATTAGATTCCTAACATAATTTTTATATGACATAGGGTAAATGAGAATTTTTTAAATGAATAAAAAAAAGTTCATTTATAGAGGAAATAACTAACCCATAAGATCCATAAACCTAGAAGGGTCATTCATCATGCTAAAATACATCACCAATAACTAATAGTGTCTATATATACATAAAAATGTTTTCTTCAGAATATAATCCATGTGAACCCAAAACTGTTGTTAGTCAGGCCTGAGATCGATCTTTTAGAACCAACTCACACCTCTCAACTAATCAAAGATGCCATCAATCCTAAGAAATGTGTAATTTTTATTTATTGGTACCTAGATCATGTGAAAACAATAAATTAAATTTCTATTCTCTCATTCATATGTTTTTACCAATAAAACTTGGTATGCCATGTGGGACAAAATTGGTATTATGAAACCCTTCTCTCGAAGGTCCTATAATTTTTTCCTCAACTTTTAGAGCTTGGAAGAGGCCATTTGATATGCCACAGAAGATATCAAGGTAAGCCTAGGGTACAAGTTAATGTAGAAGTATATATCTCACCATGAAGTTGGTCCTATAATGTCCTTGGTTAAAATGTCTATAAATTTCTCTACAAGTATAGGAATCTATATTCCTAAAGAGGTTGATGCCCTAAGGTCCAAACTTGCCAACAGATGGGTGATGGGTTGTAGCTTTCAAATCACAAGACCCACTTGCTTAGAAATTTGATATATCTCACCAAAAACTTATAATCTTGTCCCATATGTACAAATAAATCTATCTTAACTATGATGATAGTTGTAGGGTCCTGAAAATTTTATCAAGGAAGAAAATGCCCCTATAATCACTTTGCGGAAGGAAGTAACTATTCCTACAAGTCTAGCAGGGTGAATGAACTCAAAATTAGTTGAAATTTTCAGAAGAAACATTATGGAATTCATGTTTTCAAATTATTTTCATGTGTCCTAAGTATAATAACCGGGAAGGTTCTGTGGACAACCTAGATCATAAACCACTTGGTACACGGAATGATCCTCAAGGCGTTGGCCCGCAGAGCGATGGCCAGCGAACCCAATGGACCGTGAACCACGTCGCTGAAAGAATTGAGAACAAGAAGTTCATCTAAATACCATCCCATGAACTCATCATTTCGTGGATTAAGAAAATGGGAAAGGTTATATGAACCATGATCGTGAACAAAAGCCTCCACAAACCATGGATTGATTGAGTCTTCTGTGGGTCAAGATATCTCTTTATGGGCCACCGAAAATGGTTTTGCATGCCCATTGATATGATTTCCCTGATGATCTATAAAAGGAGAATACAATGAAGAGAGGATAAGGAAGATGGATGGATGATGAAAGACTGAAGGGGACTCAGAGGTTGGAAGCAAGAACTCAGAGAAGATTCTGTCTACAGTCTCGATTCATCGACGAATCCTGAAATGCGAACCACACTCTCCGAAGCTACAGTCATCCACGAACCACAAAACAGGGGAATTAAATAATAAAAATATAACCATGAACCTAATTATTGAACTTCAAATCACATAAAAATCATTGATTAACTCCCCATGAATGATAATATCCCGGACCATCCTTCAATATGGTGCTCTGCGTAGTGTGTCACTACGCGGACTGAACCTGGCACCGCGTAATGCATCAGTACACAGATGGAAACCAAATCTTCATGATGGGATGCATACCAGTATAGTTCATGGTTTTCTATACCCATGCCCACATACTGCATTGGTATTTGGATGGCCCCTCTTTCTGCATACCACTACAGTATGAGAAGCCTCCCTCGTCCCACAAAATAAACCGGTACATGAAATGTGGTATTTTCGGGTATTATTTCCTTCAGTTCCAACATCACCCCTCCATTATCATCCAGACCACTATAATCCCTTCATGAACCAGTCCTCTGGTATCAGGCCAAAGTCTCCTACAAAGCCACTAAACCCGTATAATTATACCATCGGGTGCATCAGCGTGCCTCTTTGAGTCTACATACCCATGGTAAGCAGAGTCAGGAAGGATCTACCCACAGTAGTTAGGGCTTCAGGAATTCCCATGGGTTTACATTCCCATGGTAACCCAGAGTCCAACCTTGGCATGCCAATGGGAACCTCCCCATTGAAGGGATTAAGCGTGATCACTTTTTTCCATTCAATAAGGAATAGGGATTGGTCAAAGGAGTTATGTTTTCTTCTCCTTTGACGATGATGAAACTCCTCCCCTTTCCCAGAACATGTTATAGGGCCCTCCCACTGAGTTAAGTCCCCAATCATCTAAGGTTGGTCCGTATGAATTTTAATGAAACTTCACATATAAAGGTTCATCACTCCATGACCTCGCTCATGGTCACCCAGGCATCTTCTACCATAGGCTCTCCCTCTCCAACTAACAGGGGAGGAAGCATGTGATTTGTTGAATCTTCCACATCCTCTTTTTTCTCACACCGAGCATGAATCACGTGGTCTTAGAGGTTTGTGATGATTGCAACATCCACGCAAAGCTAAACTATGAGAAATCTAACTCTTGGACAAAGCAGGATACGTAGGATGCATACTTAATAGCCCGAGCTCAAAAGGGCGCCCTTCCAAAAGGGTTTACCCAATCATGAAACCTCAAATGGGCAGCTTCCATGCATAATCCCCCACCATAAGAACTATGAGAACTCTGATTCCTGGTCAAACCAGGATACATAGGATTCTTACATGAAGGCCCAAGCCCAAAAGGGTTCCCTTCTAAATGGATTTACCTAATCATGCCCCCCCCCCAATGGGAAGATTCCATGCATAAGCCCCAACCCATCTAAACAACAAGAGCTCTGATTCCTGACCAAATTATGATACATAGGATGCCTGCCTGAAGGCCTGAGCTCAAAAGGGTTCCCTTCCAAAATGGTTTACACAATCATGTCTCCTCGAATGGGTAGCTTCCACTGGTAAGACCCAATCCAATCCAAAATATGTGGGTTCTGATTCCTCTCTCGAGGATATGTAGGAAACACATCTCATGGGTCCGATCCCAACATCAAATCACCTTCCATCCCCCCCAGATGATGATAAACTCTAGACCTCCATATTGTATGGCTCATGTCAACAGATCCTTCATATCATAAAACATATGCATGCCTATGAAGATCTAGAAAACCAAGGGTAGACCATGGACACACTCTTCACGAATCAACCAATGATTCATGAACATTTGAACATGATTTAAATCTATAAGTGAGTTTTGAAAAGGGAAATAATTCTCCCCCAGAAGGGTGTGGTGATCCTGACTTCTCATCCTCTCGACCAATGGAGTCCTCAAGTGTCGTTGGCTAAATCATCAATCAACGAGCGCCTGCCTTTGGAAAGGAGGTCCATGAATCATGGATACTAAGGATTTTGGGTGTTTCTAGCTCCACGAATAAACCCATTGGATACCATTCAATCATGTTATATTCGAGGAGGGCCGATTGAATGAGTAATTTACCCCACGCAATCACCCAATGGGACTGACTACCTAGGGAACCTACTTCCCAATGCGAAAGGGGTGAATTTAATAGTCCCCAAAAGGTTAATCCAAACTTATTTTAAAGTATACTGACACATAATGGTTTGAAACAAAAGAAATATTAAATTTGATATGAGACCATCTCCAGAAAAAGGGATAGGTGATGATCCTCGTCATACCATTTCACCATCACCCGATGCATGCCACCTCAGAGACAGAACAAAAATGGTGAAGCTTCTTTGAATCATTAACAAAGGTGGTGGTTTTAACTCAATGATAAAACACACAAAATGAAACTACATTTTGGCCCATTTTGTTTGCCCCTATGCACGCGAAGCATGCACCTTAGAGGATGAACAAAAATGGTCAACCCAAAATGAATCCTTAAACAAGGTGTTAGTTCTACCTTAATGTTAAAAGACACAAAATGATCTTGCACATTGGCCCATTTTGTTCTCACATGTGTGCACAAAGAATGCCACCTCAGAGGAAGAACAAAAATGGTGAACCAGATGTGAATCCCTAACCAAGGTGGTGGTCTTACCCAACTCAAGACCCTTAGCCGCAAAAAAAAGTGATGGGAACGGGAACAAGAAGAATCATCATATAATAATATTATTAAAACAATGATACTTAGATAAGGTTTTGTGGTCTATATGTCATATATGTATGTCGCAAGTTCCCGCAAATAAACCTTCGATCCAAATGATATCTCGATGACCAATGAAGACACATGCATTAGTAATCCCATAGGCGGCCAGGGCCCCAATGAAGAGAAGGACCCCCTCGCCTACCCAGTGTCTCCAATGTTGGTTATCCAACATAGTGATAAAAGAGTACCACCGAAATGGTAATATCCCCTTGTTGGAGGCCATGAGACCATCCCTCTAATCTACAAAGGTCTTCCAGCCGCCTCCACAGCCGTAGCCAACTCCCCAGCATAAGGAGGCCCTGGTAGTCGTCTCAAACCGTTTTGGGATTCTTTCCCCAGAACGTGACATTGAGTACCTCCCTTACCTTAGGGAGGTAGATGAAGTCCATACTGACCACTTCATCTCTACTACATAGGGGTCCTACTCATAGGCCCCTGTCAGAGAATTTCATCATTGACACCGAACGACCAGACCTCCTCCTGCTGAGGATGACCTTATACCGAGGGAACCTAATAAAATCAAGGAGACCTAGGACCCTTGGTCTGCCCACCAGGGGTAGAGAATATATTATTAGGAACATTCTATCTCCCTGGTTCCTGAGGAGAATCTTTTCCATACTAACATGGAATCATTCAATGGGAACTCAAACGACTCTACCCCCTCCACTCAAGCCCACCACAAAAATAGGGTGGTTCAATAAGACCACATGAAAGTTCATACTAGTTCTCACCTTTATCGTCGTACATAAAAAGAAGAAAACTACAGGAAGATGCGGACTTCTGTCGATGCACAATAACCCCGTCAAACAAATAGTGTGGAAACCAGCTATACACGGTCACAAATACCTACTGATGCATTACAAGCCCATAAACCAAATAGGGAGGCAACCTCCTATACACAGTCACAAATACCTACTAATTAATTTCAATCCATCCATATAAATAGGTTAGAAACTAGCTACATAGAGGCATTGTATCAAGCCCATCATCCAAATAGGACGGCAAGGAAACATGAGAAGAGTCAAATCCCTATGGATGCATACAAAGACTATGAGGAAAATACAGTGGCAAGTCAGCAGATTAAAATTCATGGTCTTGAATATGAATACCACCAGTTGAATATAGTGACAACTGAAGAAGAAAACCAGTGGTAGACTCATTCCTCTATCCCGGCACCAGGGAACTGCCAGTATCTACTACCAACCCATGGAGGATCGGAGGAGGCACAAACTTCTGCTCCCACATCAGAATGGACCTTCATACCTATTCTATCCAAAGATGTATCTTAGAAAATATTATAAATGATGGAAGATCAGACATCTATTCTAGAACATATCCTCTAAACAAGTCAAGATATAATTGAATTAGTAGAAAAGGCGAGATACCGGTCCCCCAACCCAGTTTCCTCGAATGGATTGGCTCAATCACAAAATGAGTTAGTCACTCTGGAGAAGTTATGCCTCCTTTCTCATATCTATGAGGGTTGAAAAAAATATCCCGTGATATATAGACAAATAGATCGAGAAAAAATACCCATTCCAATTGGGGGATGCCAGTCCAATGTGGTGGCTACTCCAGGGCATGCATATATCCATGCCAAAACTCATGACGCCCATCGGTGTATCCCGATGACATCACGGGACCCAACAAGACATAGAATCATATATAATGGCCATTTCCAATAGCATATGTCCCCAGTTTCCCGAAAGAGAGTGCTCAAAAATGAAATGTGCCAAAGGAAATCGGAAAATGAAGAGCACATACATGATCCTACTCTTCTGGAAGCTCGGTTTCTTGACACCCTCAAACATATATATATAAAATCTCAAGACCATGTTAGTAAATTACCAAATTATGTAAGTGGTATTAGTAGTTGCGAAGTCCCTCACTGCACTGTTGCTACCAGTAGCTTGGAAGGTCCTTCAATGATCACCCATGGGGGTTCACTTTTGTAATGCCCCGACCCTAGTTACCTAGTGTCGGTGCATTATTACATAACACTGGCATGATCACAAGAAGGATCAAATCTCGAAAGACCGATTGGTTTAGTAGCCTTGGAAATACTATATATATTCATAAGTCTTACATTACATCATTAAAATGAAAACTACAACAACATCTTTTCTTCATATTCCACACTCATATCCCCACATACTATCCCTGCAGGTCATTCATAATTCACTTCTTCATACCCTGGGAAAAATAAAACATAGAAAAGGGGTGAGCTCAAATTCCCAGTAAGGATATCAATATAGAATAAACTTTCATAAATAAGAATAAACATTTAAGGCAATGTATAACTAAAAAAAAGCCTTTTAAACTTTAACTACAACATAGTATGGAAAAAATAAAATGAAATAATGCTATTTACTTTTTCACATGGATATTCTACTAATCGATAATCACATTCAATATCAATAACCACTTTCAGAACGATGGAATGCATAATTCCATACTATCATAACCACATAGCCAAGGCCTCGTGCCAAGACTACAAAGAATATTTTGTCAAGGCCTTGTGCCAAGACACTAGTTTGTCTCTTGAGACCTACCGATGCATCGAGGAGATATAGTGGGCTCCACCAGTTAAATATTAAGTCCAATGCATTCCCATATGAAAAGGTTTAAACATAACATAAACATTCGTATTAAAACTAGCATACGAAATGTCAATACTTTCACCATAAACTATGAATGGTATAAAAATAGAACATCCACAGTCAAACATATCACAAAACCTTCAATACAATATAGAAGTTTTGAATCATAATAAATCAACTTCAAATAAGCGTAAAATCCATCAAAGGATGTTGACATAGATGAAATCAAATCTCTTTTTAGAGAAATATCTCTTTCTATTTTTGAAATCATTTAAGAGTCATATATTTATAAAATAAAACATTTTATTTGAAAATATTCTTATAAGATTGTAAGGGAAGTTTCGACGATTTTATAATAGCGGAAAATAACCGCACCCGCCATATAAGTTAAAAAAACATTCTTACCTTAATTCTGTTGAAAAGGTTAAAAAGCACTTTGTTTGGAAAACGACGGAAATATTCCTTTATAAACCACTTATAAAAATAAAAACAAGGGTATAAATGACTTCTTCCCATATTCTGGTAAAAAGTAAAAATGTTTTGAAAAACATTTTTAAGAAACATGGATGTGGATGATAAAGAGATCCCAGTAGATTATTACGTATAAACAACCTCGGATAATGAAGAGATTGTGAAATAAACCCTTATCTTGTACTTTTCCTTGGTTGAGGGTAGGTTAACCTCCTATATAATGGTGAAATAATTTTTATTAAATTATACAAGAATCATATATATTAATATGATATCATATATGATCTTTTAACATTTCTTTGTTAATAATATCTTAGTATTATCGTCGTTTAGGGTGTTAACTTACTCGTTTTCTTTTGTATGTTTTGTTACATAAGCCATGTTTGTCATGGATAGGTTGTATCTTATTCATATCCAGAATTATATCAAGTCCTTAAACATTATTTTTAAATCATCAAATGATAATTATACTTGAATTAATACGATGGAGAATGAATCTCATCGCGTTCGTGGAGACGGTAGTCCGTACGTACGCACGAGCGACAATATCATTCTTTTGAAATTAAAATAATATATAATTGGATATTATATCATATATAAAGAATAATTATAATGTTATATTTATTATTTACATGAGTTACACATCATTATTATACCCATCCAAATAATAATATATTGAATAACAATTACACCATGACGTGGAGACGGTAAGCCGTACGTACGTACGTATGGTGACATCTTATTGAAAGGGTGGATAGAATACTGAATATGGTTGTAAAATATTTATAATAACGTCACAGTATATATAAGATACTGGAATTATTATTTTAGAATGGTAATAACAATTAATGAAGAAGTGGAAGATGAAAGGAACTTGAAAAGGGGTGGTGAAAACATTACCTCTTCTTCGGGTTATTCCTTTTCATTTGATCAAAAGGGCTCCTTAGGTTGTCTTTCTGAACAAACTAATGCATCTAGGTTGTATTGAGGGAAGTTGGTAGAGTATTTGGGCAGATTTTTGCCAAACCAAAAGGCTTTGAAGGTGTGAAGAAATGAGAACGAGGAGTGCCCTTTTATAAGAGGGGTGAGGGGCACCTTTGGAAAAGCTAGAAATATTAATTTAATATAAATTCATATTCAGTTTATAATGGATAAAAAGTGTATTATTTAAATTTTAAGGTAGGGATGGGTCGAAAAACACTCCCCAAATAGAATTTAGACAGGTTTGGGTACTTATATTAACCTTATCTTTAAGTATTAACTCTAAGTTAATTAGTTTCACTTTTACAATGTCTCTTTGTATTTTTATATTATATGGTTATTAACTTACTATATACATCCAAGAGACCCTCAAATGGTCCATTAATGATATAACTATCATTATATAAGTCTCTTTGCCGAACCTTAGATTTTTAGGAATTTAATATCAATTAATAATATATTATTTGTTTTAAAAAACTCCTTTTTGTCAATTTTGACACTATTCAATAGTTGATTTTTAGGAAACTCATAACAGAATTATTACTTCGAAAAAAGACAATTAAATCAATACTAATATTTCATATTATCTTATAAAATTAGTGTAATTTATTAAAAGTATCAAATTATATTTATTTGGGTATTTATAATATCAATTATTTTAATTTTTCACTATTATGGTAATTACTGCATCATAATTGTGTCAAAAATAAATTAAATTATTTAAAGTCTAAAAATTATAAATAAAATATCAGTATGTAGGAAATCTTATTAGATTTTTAATTAATATTTATAGTCGAAAATCCAACATATATAACCCTATGTAAAAATGGTTTTCTTAAAAGATATTTTCTTATGTCATTTTTGTACTTAATTAAAATTAAGTGTCCCTATCACCTACAAGTGGCTCCATGGGGTCCCAAAATCGACCCAAAGATGCCTATGGTCGAACATGTATAAACTAATAAGTCTTGGACACATTTTAGGGTAATTTAGTATTATTATAATATAATTTGTTTAACCCTTATTTACCGGATTTACCCTTAACTATGGTAAATAAAATATTTACCGAAGTAATTATTCAAAATGTCTAAAAATAAAAGCTACCTATTTACACAATTTTAACATCCTGATTCCAAATATGGAATCCATTTTTCCAAATTCAAAACACATAAATGGCAGGAATTAATTTAAAATTAATTCCCGTTGTTAAAACAAAAAGCGTGTTTTTAAGAGATAATAACTATCAAAAGATTGACACTTGTTTATGTTCGGTTTAATTGTAAAATTATGTCCAATGACCAAAATTGTATTAAATGGTAAAAATATATTCTAAATATAATTTAAAACCACTAAAATTCATAATTTATCACTATTAATTATTTTGATTAAAAAACTTGTTTTTAATTAAAATTTAGTAATTTTCACTATTCATCAAAATATTAAAGTTATCCGAAAAGTACCAAAATTTCACCTTAGGTTAAATTAGATATTCCAAATCCAAAAAATGAAGTCCATTTTGAAATATAAAATATATATAATTTCAATAAGTACGTATTACTATTCATAACGGCTAGTTTGATTGGTTATGGTGTGTTAGAACTCGGTGTTGCGTAGAACACACGCTATCACATTATTCAAAGAGAAGCGTACCGTAGAATCTTGGGGTGATACATTCTCCCCTAATTCAAATACTTTCATCCTAGAAATTTCTAGAATACTTATCACATGAAAAGGCTTGGGTGGTTCTTCATTATAAGTTCCTCGGGTTCCCACGTTGCCTCTTCCATCTTATGTTTTCTCCACAAAAATTTTACCAGACGCATTGTCCGGTTTCTCAGTACTTGTTATCTCGTATCAAGAATCCTGACGGGATCTTCACAATAAGACAGATCAGGTTCCAGTTCTAATTCTTCATAGGTGAGTACATGCATTGGGTCAGGCATGTATTTCCTCAACAGAGATATGTGGAACACATCGTGAACTTTCGAGAGACTTGGCGGCATTGCCAATCGGTAAGCTACAGCCCCAATTCGTTCTAGAATTTCAAAAGGTCCGATGTACCTGGGACTCAATTTACCTTTCTTACCAAAACGTATAACTCCCTTCTATGGAGATACCTTCAGGAAAACATGATCACCGACTTGAAATTCCAAATCCTTCCTTCGATTATCGGCATTGCTCTTCTGCCTACTTTGAGCTGCATTGATGTGATTTTGGATTACCTTCACCTTTTCCATCATTTCCTCCACCAGTTCTAGACCTACAAGTTTTCTTTCAAGAACGTCATCCCAACAGGTTGGTGTGTGACATCTCTTTCCGTATAACTCTTCATATGGTGCCATCTGAATACTCGAATGGAAGCTATTGTTATAGTAAAATTCTACCAGAGGTAAATACTGATCCCACATACCCTGAATGTCAAGTGAGCAGGATATCAACATGTCTTCTAAGGTTTTAATAGTCCGTTCTGATTTTCCGTCTGTCTGAGGGTGGTAGTTAGTGCTCAAATGAAGTTCAGTATCAAGGTCTATCTAAACACTCTTCCAAAATCTTGAAGTAAAATGGGGATCAAGATCAGAAACAATCGATAGGGGTATTCCATGAAGTCTCACAACTTCATAAATATATAGTATTGCTAGACGTTCCAGTGGTAGATCTTCTCTTATAGCATGAAAATGTACTGACATGGTAAGATGATCAACAGTATCCCATATTGCATCATTCCTTCTAGGAGTCTTTGATAGCCCCATGACAAAGTACATCGTAATATTGTCCCATTTCCACTCCGGTATGGGAAGAGGTTGCATGACTCTTCCAGGGTGTTGCCTTCAAGCTTTCACTTGTTGACAAACCATACATCTTGACACAAAATCAGCAATCTCCCTCTTCATATTGTCCCACCAAAAATGTTCCTTCAAATCTATATACATTTTGGTGCTCCCAGGGTGTATAGAGAAATTGAAACTATGAGCATCATCCAGCAATTCACTTTTTAGATCAGGTATATCAGGAACACAAAGTCTCTTCCCAAATTTCAAAATCCCATCTTCATACACAAAGTCTCTCAGTCTCCCATCATTCACAGCTTTAATCTTCTTTTGAAATTCTTCATCATCGGTCTGAGAACTCTTAATCCTTTCTAGTAAATATGGTTTGGCAACCATTTGAAAAAGCATTGATGTTTCTCCTTCCCTGGTTTTTCCCATGTCCATCTTCACTAGATCCATTAAAATTGGATCCCTTTCAATTCTCATATTGTTCAAAACTCCATGATCTTTTCTGCACAAAGCATCTTCCACCTTGTTTTCCTTCCCCAGGTGGTAGTGTATCGTGAAATAATAATCCTTGGGTAATTCAAGACATCTCCTTTGCCTCATGTTGAGTTCTTTTTGTGAGAAAATATACTTCAAACTCTTTTGATTAGTATAAATATCACATTTTTCACCATAGAGGTAGTGCCTCCATATCTTCAAAGCAAAGATCAAGCTGCTAACTTGAGATCATGAGTAGGATAGTTTTGTTCATGAATTTTCAACTGTCGTGATGCATAGGCAATAACTCTATCATTCTGCTTAAGGACACAACCAAGTCCTTTCTTCGATGCATCACTATAAATAACGAACCCATCATTCACCGATGGTAGAGTCAATATAAGAGCATTGAATAATATTCTCTTCAGTTATTCGAAACATTATTCACACTCTTTTGTCCAAACAAATTTAACCCCTATACGTTTGAGCTTCGTTAATGGGTTATCCAATCGGGAAAAATTCTGGATGAAACGTCGATAATAACCTCCCAAACCAATAAAACTACGTACCTCATTTATACTCGTAGGTGTTGTCCATTCTTGGATTGCCTTGGCCTTAGAAGGATCAACAGAGATTCCATCTTTAGAGACAATATGGCCAAGAAAAGAAATCTCCTGAAGCCAGAATTCACACTTGCTAAACTTCCCATATAATTCAGGCCTTCTCAGAGTCTTCAAGATAATGCTCAAGTGGTTTTCATGATCTTCGTATCTTTTGGAGTATACCAAGATATCATCAATAAATAACACCACAAATTCATCGAGATACTCCTTGAAAACTCTATTCATCAGATCCATGAATAAAGAGGGTGCATTAGTCAATCCAAAAAGAATTACAGTAAACCCGCAATTCCCATACCTAGTTCGAAATGCTGTCTTCGGAATGTCTTCCTTCTTCACACACAACTGATGGTATCCAGATCGAAGGTCAATCTTTGAAAAGTATTGAGCTCCATGCAGTTGGTCAAATAAATCATCAATGTGTGGTAGGGGATACTTGTTCTTTATTGTTATAGCATTGATCTCCCTGTAGTCGATACATAACCTCATAGATCCATCTTTCTTTTTAATAAAAAGAACAGGGGCTCCCCATGGAGAAACACTAGGGAGAATAAATCCCTTATTACTCAATTCCTCTAGTTATTTCTTTAGTTCAACTAATTCTACAGTGTCCATTCTATACGGGTTCTTTGATATAGGCCTTGATCCAGGAATTAAATCAATGGACAACTCAACTTCTCGTTCTGGAGGATGTCTAGGTAAATCTTCCAAAAATACATCTACAAATTCTTTCACAACAGGTACATCATCTATTTGAACATTCCTTTCCTCACCCTTAGTTATTTCATTCTCTTCCTCCCCAATAATTGAATTTAGTTGTGCTATTGGGGGTGGATCTAAATAAGAATTAGGTGGTGATGATTCTGCTCTAAAGATAAGGTGTTCCATATCATCATCATCTAGAATCATAACCTCTTTCTTCTTACAATAAATCTTCTTATCACAGTCCAAAAGCCAGTCGATACCGAGGATTATATCAATCTCAATCATAGGTATGACTATGAGATTAGAAGATAAAGAACATTTATGTGCTCTAATGGGGACTGATTCACAAAACTTTGTTGCAATGATACTTCCCTTAGGAGTTTTAACTGACAACTCCCTTGTTAAATCAAATTGGAAATATCTAATTTTCTTAGCCAACTGGGAAGATATGAATCAATGCAATGATCCAGAATCAAATAATGCATTTCCTAAACTTGAATAAACCATTAAATTACCTGCCACCACGTCTTTCAGAGCTTCTACCTCAGCAGTAGTGATAGCATAAGCTTGGCCTTGATCCCTTGGTCTTTTCTGAGGTAAGTTCTCCTGACGCTTAGGAAATTTATTTGCATAATTCCCCATCTCCCTGCAATTGTCGCACTGAACATTGGTAGCTTCCTTCTTCCCCTTGAAATCACGAGCTTGGTGTCCTTTTTCACCACACTTGTAATAGACTCATGTTCCCTTCAAGCAAGTACCGGGGTGTTTCTTACCATATTTACCATAGGATGGATATTCAACCTTTCCCTTATTCCCCTTATTTCCATTCCCAGATTGATCAGCAGGACTCTTCTTCTCTTGCATTGCTTTAAAGTCATAAGACTTAGAGAATTCATTTTCAGTCTTGATAGCACATGAGACAATGTCTTCGTACGATGAAAAGGATTTCGAGACTAATCCTCGACGGAGAAATGGTTTTAACCCATCAAAGAAATGATCAATCTTACATCTTGGGTTACATATATAATCTCCATCATACCTTTCTATCCTTGTAAAGTTAGCCTCATACTTTGCGACATTTTCATCCTCCTTTTGTCTCAGTCTCAAAAACTGCCTTTCCATATCTGCTCGGTGGTCGCGAAGAAAGTATTTTTCTAAAAACAGATCTTTCAACTCCCTCCATTCCATATTTGATACCTCATCATCTTCCTTCATATTTTGAATCAATGACCACCATTGATCAGCATCTCCAGTGAGGCGGTAAACTGCCATGATAACTTTTTCCCTTTCACCACTCCCCAAAGCCTGAAATATTTTCTCTAAGGAAAATATCCATTGCTCAGCTACTAAGGATCTGTACTCCCATTGAACGTTGGGGGTTGTTTCCTCATGAATCGATCTAACATTGATCCTCCACGCTACGGATCAGGGTGCTCCATACGGGTAAGGTTATTATTCATAACCTGAGTGAGTTGTCCCAGTATGGTGATTAGCTGATCGGCACCAGTTGCATCACCAGCTCCACTATAATTATCTTGAGCATGAGGGCAATCCCTACATGCAGTGCATTCATTTATACGGTTTCCATTTCTTCCACTAGGTGCCATTTCTAAACAATGGCATAAACTAGATCAGTTTATGAATCAAAATACATAATCCCATACTTATATAACACTTAACATAAATTGAACTATTTATGGATATAATCCATAATCATAAAAATGTTTTCATTGAGGAAGTATATACTCACAAACCCTTCATAATGATTTGTAAAGAAAATGAGATTTATCTTAAGTATATCCCATGGGAGTGTCGTAACCAAGAGTGTAGCAAGGCCCGTTGTCGTGCACCAGTTCTCGTTCGAGTCTAGCTCAAAGTGGTGTTTTTGGGTTTTACCCCTAAGTACATCTATACCAGAGCCGCCTCTACCTACTCATATCCAGACATGGATGTATTGCTCGAAAAACTCACAAAATCTCTACAATACCAAAATTCTAGGAAGTTCTTCTATACTAATCCTCAAAGTCCATCTTAAATCTATGTGATCTAATCAGAGTTTATCTAAATCTAGCTTCCAAGGTTTGTAATAAACTTCCTCTGATACCAATTGTAATGCCCCGCCCCAATTACCTAGAGTCAGTGCATTATTACATAACATTGGCATGATCACAAGAAGGATCAAATCTCGAAATACCGATTGGTTTAGTAGCCTTGGAAATACTAGATATATTCATAAGTCTTACATTACATCATAAAAATGAAAAGTAGGACAACATATTTTCATTATATTCCACACTCATATCCTCACATACTATCCCTGCAGGTCATTCATAATTTACTTCTTCATACCCTGGGAAAAATAAAACATAGAAAAGGGGTGAGCTCAAATGCCCAGTAAGGATAAAAATATAGCGGAAACATTCATAAATAAGAATAAACATTTAAGGCAATGTATAACTAAAACAAAAGCCTTCTAAACTTGAACTTAAACATAGTATGGAAAAAATAAAATGAAATAATTCCATTTACTTATTCACATGGATATTATACTAATAGAATAATCACATTCAATATCAATAACCACTTTCAAAATGATGGAATGCATAATGCTAGACTATCATATCCACATAGCCAAGGCCTCGTTCCAGGATTACAAATAAGATTTTGTCAAGGCCTTTTTCCAAGACACTAGTTTATCTCATGAGACCTACAGATGAATCGAGGAGCTATAGTGGGCTCCACCCGTCACATATTAATTCCAATGCATTCCCATATGAAAAGGTTTAAACATAACATAAACATTCTTATTAAAACTAGAATACGAAATGTCAATACTTTCACCATAAACTATGAATGGTATAAAAATAGCACATCCACAGTCAAACATATCACAAAACCTTCAATACAATATAGAAGATTTGTATCATAATAAATCAACTTCAAATAAGCGTAAAATCCATCAAAAGATGTTGGCATAGATGAAATCAAAACTCTTTTTATAGAAATATCTCTTTCTATTTTTGAAATCATTTAAGAGTCATATATTTAAAAAATAAAACATTTTCTTTGAAAATATTCTTATAAGATTGTAAGGGAATCTTTGACGATTTTATAACAGCAGAAAACAACTGCACCCACCGTATAAGTTAAATAAACATTCTTACCTTAATTCTGTCGAAAAAGTTAAAAAGCCCCTTGTTTCGAAAACGGCAGAAAGATTCCTTTATAAACCACTTATAAAAAGTCAAACAAGGGTATAAATGACTTTAACCCATATTCTTTTAAAAAGTAAAAATGTTTTGAAATACATTTTTATGAAACATGGATGTGGATGATAAAGAGATCCCAGTAGATTATTACGTATAAACAACCTCAGATAATGAAGAGATTGTGAAAAAAACCCTTACCTTGTACTTTTCCTTGGTTTAGGGTAGGTTAACCTCCTGTATAATGGTGAAATAATTGTTATTAAATTATAAAATAATCATATATATTAATATGATCTCATATATGATCTTTTAACATTTGTTTGTTAATAATATCTTAGTATTAGCGTCGTTTCGGGTGTTAACTTACTTGTTTTCTTTTATATGTTTTGTTACGTAATCCATGTTAGTAATGGATAGGTTGTATATTATTCATATCCAGAATTATATCAAGTCCTTAAACATTATTTTTAAATCATCAAATGATAATTATACTTGAATAGATACGATGGAGAATGAATCTCATCACGTTCGTGGAGACGGTAGTCCGTACGTACGCACGAGCGACAATATCATTATTTTGATATTAAAATAATATATAATTGGATAGTATATAATATATACAGAATCATTATAATGTTATATTTATTATTTACATGAGTTACACATCATTATTATACCCATCCAAATAATAATATATTGAATAACAATTACACCACGACGTGGAGACGGTAAGTCGTACGTACGCACGTATGGTGACATGTTATTCAAAGGGTGGATAGAATACTGAATATGGTTGTACCATATTTATAATAACATCACAGTATATATAATATACTGGAGTTATTATTTTAGAATGGTAATAACAATGAATGAAGAAGTGGAAGAAGAAAGGAACTTGAAAAGGGGTGGTGAAAACATTACCTCTTCTTCGGGTTCTTCCTTTTGATTTGATCAAAAGGGCTCCTTAGGTTGGCTTTCTGATCAAACTAAGGCCTCTAGGTTGTATTGACGGAAGTTGGGAGAGTATTTGGGCAGATTTTGGCCGAACCAAAAGACTTTTAAGGTGTGAAGAAATGAGAAGGATGAGTGCCCTTTTATAAGAGGGGTGAGGGGCACCTTTGGAAAAGCTAGAAATATTAATTTATAATAAATTCATATTTTGTTTCTAATGGCTCAAAAGTGGATTATTTAAATTTTAAGGTGGGTATGGGTTTGAAAACCACTCAACCAATAGAATTTAGACATGTTTGGGTACATATATTAACCTTATCATTAAGTATTAACTCTAAGTTAATTAGTTTCATTTTTACAATGTCTCTTTGTATTTTTATATTATATGGTTAATAAAATTACTATATACATCCAAGCTACCCCAAATTGGTCCATTAATAATATAAATATCATGATATAAGTCTCGTGGCCGAAACATAGATTTTTAGGAATTTAATATCAATTAATAATATAATATTTGTTTTAAAAAACTCTTTTTTTTCAATTTTGACACTATTCAATAGTTGATTTTTGTGAAACTCATAACAAAATTATTACTTCAAAAAAAGTCAATTAAATCAATCCTAATATGTCATATTATCCTATAAAATTAGTTTAATTCATTAAAAGTATGAAATTATATTTATTTGGGTATTTATAATATTAATTATTTTAATTTGTCACTATTATGGTAATTACTGCATCATAATTGTGTCATAAATAAATTAAATTATTTAAGGTCTAAAAATTATAAATAAAATATCATTATGTACGAAATCGTTTTACCTTTCTAATGAATATTTATAGTTGAAAATCCAACACATATAACCCTATGTAAAAATTGTTTTTCTAAAAGATATATGCTTATGTCATTTTTGTACTTAATTAAAATTAAGTGTCCCTATCACCTACAAATGGCTCCATGGGGTCCCAAAATCGATCCAAAGATGGATATGGTCGAACATATATTATCCAATAAGGCTAGGACACGTTTTAGGGTAATTTGGTACTATTATAATATTATTTGTTAACCCTTATTTACCAGATTTACCCTCAACCATGGTAAATAAAATATTTACCGAGTAATTATTCAAAATGTCTAAAAATAAAAGTTACCTATTTACACAATTTGAACATCCTGATTCCAAATATGGAATCGATTTTTACAAATTCAAAACACATAAGTGGAAAAAATTAATTTAAAATTATTTCCCGTTGTTAAAAAAAGCGTGTTTTTAAGAGATAATAACTTTCAAAAGATTGACACTTGTTTCTGTCCGGTTTAATTGTAAAATCATGTCCAATGACCAACATTGTATTAAATGGTAAAAATATATTATAAATATACTTTAAAACCACTCAAATTCATAATTTATCACTATTAATTATTTTTATTATAAAAGTTGTTTTTAATTAAAATTTAGTAATTTTCACTATTCATCAAAATATTAAAGTTATCCGAAAAGTACCAAAATTTCACCTTAGGCTAAATTCAATATTCTGAATCCAAAAATGAAGTCCATTTTGAAATATAAAATATATATAATTTCAAAAAGTAGGTATTACTATTCATAACGGCTAGTTCGATTGGTTATGGTGTGTTAGAACTCGGTGTTGCGTACAACACACGCTATCATATTATTCAAAGAGAAGTGTACCGTAGAAGCTTGGGGTGTTACAACTTTGTGGTCAAGGAATGGTCAATCATGAGAGAATATCTCCTGATTCACATCAGGGTAGCCCTCCCCTCAACCTCATGATCATACAGCTAGATGGTCCTCCCCTTTTTGTCATTTGCCCTAATGTTCCTTCCCAAGGTATATGTTGTAGATATGATTTTCCCTGCAGCAGGACATCATGTCATGATGTTAGTCCTCTCCATGATGAAAGTCATTTCAAAGGCCATCCATATAATGGAAGTTGTTGTGAAGGCCCTCCCCATAGTAATTCCAAGCAAATAGAAGGACCTCCCCTCAATGTAGTACATCCTAAAGGCCCTCCCTAGGTTGTGCACTACAGAAATTCTCCATGTAGTTAGGTATCAAGACATGATGGCAGTCCTCGCCATAATGAAAGCCATTTTGAAGGCCCTCCCCGCAATAGAAGTTTTTGTGTAGGTCATATCCTCACCAACTTCAAGTTGAAAGAATTTCATCCCCTTACTATAGCCCACCCTGAAAGTCCTCCCCAATGTATACATTGTAAAGACATTTCCCGCAGTCTGGCATCAAGTTGCAATGGTAACCCTCACCATTGCAACACCAATTTTGAAGGTCCTCCCAAAAACCAAAATTCATCCTGACAGTAAGGTCCCACCATTGACGGAACAACTAAAATATATTCCTTCTATGCCGAGGCACTTGGAAATATGGATTCAGACACATCAGGAACTCCATCTATAATGAGTGATATTTTTTCTCAACCAGAGGATGGATCAGGGCCATGTTCATATTCCGAGCCACCCCCATGCCATCTGGAAATCAATAAAGCTTCCACCAGCCCAATTTATTGGAATGAAATTATTAAGAAGCAGTCGAGTTGGACATATCATGTAGAGGAGCCTTTGGAAGAACAAAAATAGGATATGTTTGTTGTGAGAAGACAACTATCTAAGGATAATATACCAGAAATGTATTGGCCTATGACCACTTCTCACTACGACATACCAGCTGAGTTGTCTAGGGAATTCACACATGACATTAACATTAATATATGGATGAATCTTCGTTAGATGAATGAAATATTCGTACCCTACGAAGGGTATGTAGAATATGTCAACGCGTTAGGGGAGGTTCACCATCTAATCGACCTAGAATCCCTCCCATTCAAAAGTTAGCCACAATAAAAAAGGAGAATAAAAAACCATGAACTGGCCTACCTCCATGCACTGCATTAGTTGTGTCACCTCACTAGAAACACCTCGGCTAGAGTTTACATTCATGGATGGGGAGACCATTGAGCTCTACACTTCACCCCACAACCCGTCTAGTAGGACCTATTTGAAATGAAATCCTACAACATCATCTCGTAGAGGGAGAAATCAAAAGAAAACCCTACTCAAGAAAGATGGGATACTCAAAAAAATCAGCCCAAAGTAAGTCTCAAAAGCATTAGGGCTGAAGAGATCATGCCATCTAAAAGCTTCTATATCTGGAGACCAAGAACATATAGCAGGCTTCCATACTAAGGGAAGTCAATCAGCAAACAGTTCTCATGTACTCAAAATACTATATAATCTATACAGGCCCAATTCCATTCTCGGCTCACAGCTACATAGGAGTATGTGAAATTGAAAAGGAGTAAATAGTGGTGATTACCGCCGCAATGCGGAAATAACCCCAACCCACAGGTCTAGGAAATTTTTTAAATCAAAATACCCATGTAAGACCAACAAGTCTAGGCTGAAGCGCATAAAACAAAGAATGGGAACAACCCCTGCCCGCTGGGATAGGGGGATATTTACCTCAAGTCTTCACATAGCGAACGTATTTCTTCCACTATCTAGGAAGAACGATGGATATATGAGTCCCCCATTCCACCCATTCTCATGTGTTTCACCCTCTGAGACAAAGGCGCATTACGGGGTAAAACCATGGCGCCCTTCAGGTCAATCATTGCAAAGAAACCTGAAGAATAACACATAATGGAAGGAGAAAGTCCAAAAAAAGGATGCAGAAAGCCTTCCTACCATTAGACACTGGGTACACCACCCCCAATGTGGTATGCCTTAGTGAACTTGGTAAATGTAAACACCACATATATCACATGAAATGACAAAGAGGGAGAGAATGCAAAGGAATGTGATTCCCTCCTAGTGGCACCCCCCACTAAGCCTAATGGTACACATACCCAGAACCAAAGAGTGGTCCTAAATTTGGGCACCCCCTCAGTAAATATGACATTACCTCCCACGTGAAACCCCAATAAGAAGAAGAATAAATCCAATGTCTTCTATGACCCACCTTTTTATTCCCCCAGAAATGTTTCTCTCACTCTCTAGGAAAGTTTTTCCAAGAAGGAGGAAGAAATTTAAGAGATCAAAAGAATTAATGTTGAGCTACATTGAGGGAGCTACCTCACTAGATGTGTTCCCCCCTATGGAACGTTAGTAGGTGCTACAAAAAGAGCTGCCTTTTCCACAAGAACTCACCCCAGTGAATGAAGCCAAGCTTGGAGGACCGTCCAATCTAGCATCGAGACTGAAAACCTACTTAAACCTATACATGGAAGGAGATAAAAACTCCCCCTGGGATGGAATCCAGAATATATTCAGGTAAACCCACAAATGATACCTCCAGCTGGGTATCAACACCAAATTCCAGTAGCACTGGCATGCTCGGTTTTGGCCACTGCCGCACCAGCCCAAGATCAATCTCCACAGGATATGCATAAGGGCTCTTAAACACTGTTGATCAATTAACTTCTCGACTAGAATCCATAGAGGGGTGGCGCGCTCTGATACATCCAGAGCCCAAACCTTACCCCAATTGGATGAGCAATGTTCTGACATGGAAAAACATCGGAATCCCTGTATTCTGAGTATTAAATTCCTCAAGGGACCCCGAACAACTAATAATTCACTATTCCTTTTATGGTAACCGCATTATGAATACTATAGAGTAGCAAGAAGCAGTAAAACTTGGGTTCTTTATATGAACCCTGTAGAGCTCGTCTTTCATATTGTATACTAGCCTTCCATCCAATTTAATCACAGGTTGGGAGGACCTCTGGTGATAGTTCCTCTTTGAGTTCAGTTCAATGCTTCCTAAGACAACAGTCAGTGACCTTGTGAACTGCAAACAGCGATATAAGAAAAGAGTCTCAAACTTCATTTCTATATGGAATGTCCTGACTTATTCCCTGAGCTAGCTTCTCCCCCAAGATGAGATTCTCCTTATGTCTATCGATAAACTTCGGGATTAATTGAAAACACCGATCATCTAGTTGAAGTAAACAAGTGTGTTTAGAGACTTCTCTGCCATTTCTCAAAGAATGTAAGATTCCTTTCAATGGACCAACATAAAATACCTAGTGTCCCCATCAGCCTATGGGAAAAGAGTGAGAAAAGTTGAAGCATCTTATGTCATGCTTAAGCCACCCCTAGAATCGGCTCTAGTTGTGAGGCCCCCAAAGAACCATGAAGGACCCCTTGGATGCCAACAGTCATCCCCCACCTCGGCAAGATGAGTGACCTGGTGGTAAAAAATCAGTTCAAAGAATGAATAAATATATTTTACTCGTTTCGAGACAACCAATTCTGTGGCTATTTCATAGCCGCTATGAATTGCAACTTGCTCGAGCTACCGGAGCCAAAGAGAGTTAATGATGTGGGTATCGATGAACGTCCAAATTATTTCCCCTACCATAGATTATTGGGACACCCCATCTAGGAATTCTTAATTTTCATGGATCTCCCTCAAAAGATGGTGGATTCTGGGAAAGTCAATTTGGGTGTTCCACCAGCACAAGAGGTGTATGTTTCCACCTCATACCCAAGAGAGGAAGAGGAATGGAAAACAGTCGACGGTAATAAGGAGAAAAAAGTTTAATTATTAGATGACCTGAAAGATTGTCAACATAGTCCATGGCATCCTTCAGGCATAGTTGAAATAACTAATTGTGCCCCCAAAAGCTTCTAAAATATGGAAATCATCCTCCTCAGCCTCGTGGGCTTCTAAAGGCCGAAATGGTAGAAAGTATGAGGAAGAATATGGGTTGAAACCAAAGCCTAAGTCATTGTTGACCCTCTCAAACTTCATACCATAAGAACTGTTACAATAGGAACCACCCCGCCAAACGGTACAAATGGAACCGCCCCACCAAAAATTACAATGGGAACCACCCCGCCAAACAAAACCATCAGAAGGATACAGTCATACAGAAACATTATTAGATCAAGAACTAATCTTTAGCTCAATAAATTCCATTCACTTGATGAACCCCTTCTCGGATGGAGACTATGGCCATGAACTCACATTCCTCACACCCAACTGGAGAGTTATAGGAAGAGTTCGTAGACGCCAGAGCTTTCCTAGAAGGCATGATCATGGTAGGAGTCAAATTCCCAGCCACGCCATAAATCAAATTGTTAAAATCACGAAAACTGGCGGAAAGACTCTACGAAAGACACAAAAAGAACCATAATTCTCTTACACCCCCATAGGATAAAATCCTAGCCTAGTTATCTTGGAATATCAATCAGTTGAAGAAAAAATATCAAATCTCCCAAATCATGAAGGAGGAACATTTTATCCAAACGCCAAATAAACTGTAGCACCACTATCCCTGGCTATAGAGGCCAAACCATTTGTATCCAAATCCCAAACCCCTGAAGTGTCTATGAAAGTGCAACCCTGAGTCGGGAAGCGCCAACCTTTAGAGCAGAAGTATGATATTCTAAATCATCTATAATTATCAACAGAAAAACTGTCAATCATGGATGTGTTATGCCTATCTGAAGATCTTAGGAAGGAACCCATCGAAGCCTCAGTAAGTCCCCAGGAGTTCAAGGCTAAAGTAGTAGTAGCTGAAGTCTATCTGACAGAGACCAATCCCAAAAAATATCATGACATCATCTACATCACAGATAGGGATGAGGAATCTATCATTCAAGGGAACATCAAACCCTTATATGTGTCCCTCAAGATAAATGGAATTGATGTTAGGAGGATCTTCATCGACAATGGCTCTTGAGTTAACCTCCTCCCAATGTCAATGCTTCACCGGCTGGGCTATGATGAAGACAGCTTGACCCCCACCACTGAAAATCTGCTGGTATATGACAGAAGCAATAAGAAACTATTGGGATAAATCAAGATTAAAACTCGGCTCGAAGACCTGATGTCAGATTCTGAGTTCCTGGTAGTATGGAAAAGTACAGCCTTCGGCATCTTATTAGGGATGCCATGGATACATTATCACCCTATAATTCGATCATCATATCATCAGTGCAACAAATATTGAACTAATAGGAAAAACAGGACATTTCACACTGAGAAACCCTTGTTTGAGTCCTATGAGTCACATTATATCGATGTAGGGTTTGATGAATCGGAAGAAAAACATCTTTCGCTTAATGATATTGAATGGATTACTGCCTTGAATGGATTGGAAAAGGCACATGCTGACCCCCCTCCAACAGCTTGGGAAAGAGTATGTATTACCCATCTACCAAATTGAGTCTAGAAGCAGACTCAATTCTCTGCATGATCTTCACTACAGCCGCCAAGTCTAATGGCACGGAATATCGGGATAAATCCCACGATCTTTGGGAAATCCCTATCAAACATGATCTCAGCTCATCCATGGGACCTCAAACTACCCCTTCCTCACACACTAAGTCAAAAGACGATTTCTCTCCCAACATTGAACAGTTTGCCTCAAAAATCCTCTCTCTATCAGAAGAGGAAGAAGTTGAATATTATAAAGAAGAAGAAGACGAGGAAGAAGACCTCAAATATGCCCCTCCATCATTCAAAGAAGGTGTCTCCACCGCAATATATAAACTTTGGGAGATAAATCTAGGCACTGAAAATGACCTATGGCCCACTCTGATTAGTGTAGATATTCTTGCCAAGGAGTATTATTCATATACCTTCTTCCTAAAAAATAATCGAGCTGTGTTTTCCAAGAATTATACAGAAATTCCAGGCCTTGATCTTGAGGTTTCCACTCATAATATGGGCTTACCATAAGACCATTAGGGCTATAAGAAGGAAGCCAGAAGGACCCAACCAATGCATGCTACCAAGATATAGGCTAAATTTGGAAAGCTGATCAAATCCAATTTCATACGGGAAGTCCAATACCTGATCTGGATGGAACAAACAGTCACTATCAAAAATAAGAATGGACATATTATAATATGCATTGACATTAGAGACCTTAATTGGAATTTCCCAAAATAAGATTTCCCAATCCCAATCATAGAATTTTTGAATGATGAAACAACCGGATATGAGGCTCTCTCTTTCATGGATGGATATTATAGATACAATCAGATCTGAATGGCCTAAGAAGATGAAGAAGCTACTACTTTTAGGGACCCTGAGAGAGTGTTATGTTATAAGTTTATGCCCTTTGGTCTATAAAATTTTGACAGCACATATCGGTGCACCATGCATCACATCTTTAATCCCTTCATGGAAATATTTGTTGAGTGTAATGTCGATGATATGGTTGTTAAATCATGATAGTACTTAAACCAACTAGCCTATTTTGAAACTATCTTCAACAAATTGAGGCAACAGAGTTTAAAGATGAATCCCCTAAAGTGCATCTGTGGTGTTACATTTGGAAAATTCCTTTGCATCGTCTTACACCATCACAACATTGAAGTCGACCCCAAGAGGAAAAAATCCATCCTTGGCATGTCACTACCTCACAACCTCACTGAGTTGAGAGGACTCCTAGGGCACCTCGCATATATCTAGCGCTTCATATCCAACCTATTAGGTAAATTATTACCTTTCACCATGATCTTGAATAACGTATTTACATATGAGTGGGAGAATTATTTCTAATAAGAGTTTGAAAATCTCAAAAGATATCTCCTAATCCCACTGGTGTTGATGCCACTAGTCGAGGGGAGGTCATTCATTTTGTATTTGACCACCCTGAAATGGTCATTAGGCACCTTACTCGTGTAGAAGAATGATGCTAGAAGTGAGAACAACTAATATTACCTCATTCAAACAATGATTAATGATGAAACTTGATATTCAAAAATTGTAATAAATTTTAGACCTGATCTTAGTGGTTTAGAAAATTAGGCATTACCTGCAGCACCATGAGGTCCAACTGGTCTCTCGCTGCAACCTACTCAAATATATCGCCAACCGTACCATGCTAAATGGGTTCTTATCACGATGGTATGTCATCCAAAAATAGTTTAAAATATGGTATGTGCCCTAGAAGGCCATCAAAGTCCATGAATTAGAAGAATTCCTTGTTGAGAACCCCTCGGAAGAAACAACACTGTTGGATGCTGAACTTCTAGATGAAGTAGTGTTTTCCATATAGAATGACCCCTATACATTGGAACTGTATTTATATGGAGATTCCCAAAGCCCGATATGGAAAAGGATGGAGGATCCCAAGCTCAATAAATTGGGGCTGGGAATTATACTCGTATCCCCCAAAAAGGAAATATTTCCTTAATATTTCTTAATTTCGGAATGGTGTACAAATAATGAAGAAAATTATTAGGCCCTCATTGTAGGCCTAGAATTGGCACTTCATGTGAAGGACAAAAAACTAAAAATAAAGGGTGATTTAGAGCTATTCATCAAATAGGTCGGTGGTGGATACACCATTAAGAAAGAAGTATTGGTCCCCTTGATGAACCATGTTTTAGAACTGATGGTGGAATTCCCATCAGAACCAACATTAAATTATGTTCCTCGGTCACAAAATTCTCCTACTGACGCTTTGGAAAATGCATCCACTTCCTTGGATTATCCTGACTGGGATGAAACAGTTATTATTATCGCCCACTGCCAAATGGTCTTTCCATTCATCCAGATCAATATGGAGGAGATTTATGAAATTATCCTCATTTTTTAGCTTCATGTTCATACCATTGGTTGGATGAAACCCACTAAAAATTTCCTTCGGAAGGAGGAACTCCCACTGATAGGGCTGGAAGGGAATAGGTCCGAATATGGGAGGTCAATTTTTCCTTGTACAATGGGGTAAAAATATAAAAGGTTATCTGCAAACAAGGCCTTGATGGAGTCCTTCTCAGGTGAATTAATGGAGAATAGACCATCATATTTACGAAATAATTATATATCGAAGCTTTTGGAATGCACCAATCAGCAACTAAGCTCTCTCACCAAATATGAAGGCTTTGGTATTACTGAACCACTATGATACATGATTGTGCTATTTTCACAAAGAAGTTCCATTCCATCCATGTTAATGTTAATTTCATACACTGATCCCTGATGTTTCTTCATATAGCTAAGTACACCATGCCATTTTCTGCCTGGGGGATGGATGTTGTGAGACCGTATCCTCCCGCCCCAGCCAGACAGTTCAATTTTATACTCACAGTGACCGAATTCTTTTCCAAATGGGTTGAATCCATACCCCTTTAAGAATTCATGTGAAAACATCTTTATCTTTGTGAAGACTAGCATAATCACCAGATTTGGTGTCCCTCATACAATACTTCCAGACAATAGCACCAACTTTTTCTCGGTTGAGTTGGATAAGCTATACCGAGAGTATGGAATACAATCCAACCAGTCGTCCTGCAATCACATGGCAGTCAATGGGAAGAGAGGGGCTTTCAATAAGACTCTTTCCAACATACTCCAAAAGATGGTTGATAAGGATAAGAAATAATGTCTACACAAGATTTCTCATTCATTGTGGGATAACCGGACCCTGATCTGCACCGCCACCCAGGAAACCCAATACTCACTAGTATACGGGGCAGAGGTGGTTTTTCCTATCAAAATCCAAATTCCATCTCTTTGTGTGGCCATTTGTAATCAATTTTCCATGGACGAGTAATCCTAGAGATATTTTGATGAGTTTGAGTGGATAAAAAAAAAGTTGCACACTCTACAACATTTGGAAATCTATCAAAGACGGATTGCATGAGCCTTGAACAAAAAGGTTCGCCTTTGATCTTTCCTCGAATGAGAAATGGTGTTAGTCCTCAGAACCATGATTATACTTGGGAAGAAGTCCCCAAATCTTGAACAAAAGTGGGAAGGACCAAATTTCATACATAGGGTCTATTCCAATGGAGCATACACCATAATATCGATGTACAGACAACTCATCATGGCTCCCACAAATGAGAAGTTCATGAAGAATTACTTCACGTAGTAGCAGCCCCCCATGCCTTGGTCCAAACAATAAGAACATAAACTATGAGTAGTATTACCATGATGTCAAGGTCAAAACTCTATAACCCTAAACTTTGAGGTAAAATACCCCCATCCCATGGTCCAATCTCTAAGACCTTAAACTATGAGTAGCAATACCGTCATGCCATGGTCTATGCTTGAAGACCATAAACTATGAGTATTAGTACCATGAAGTCATGTTCCAAACTCTAAGACCCTAAAATATGAGTAATAATACCAAGAAGCCTTGGTCCAAACTCTAAGACCCTAAACTATGAGTAGTAATACTATCAAGTAATGGTCCAAACTCTATGACCTTAAACTATGAGTTTTCATCCTTTCCACATGACATTAAATTGTAAGGAACTCATCCCAGAAACATGACATTAAACAGTGAATCATGTCATCACTATAAGACAATAAACTACATGGCACAAACCATCCAAATTGAATGAAAATAAACTTCATGATCTTTCACCGAACTACATATATCTTGATTTTTTCCCTCACAAGATACGTAGTGACGCCTCAATCCTCAATCTTGGCCCATCCCCCACAAAAAAATGCCTCCATCAGATTCTCTACCTCCCTAAAAATACGAAGGAAACCTATGTCCACTCCTACTTTATCACATCGAGTATAACTCACATGAGCTTAGGATCAATGGTAAGGATTCTCTTACGTAAAAAATTTATACAGAAGAACCGTATAACTAGAACTCGTAGCAAATGAAATGAAAATTTCCCTACATATGGACTGAGCCAGATCAGTACAGGGAAAGTTCATAACTATGTATGTCTTGATTCTTTCCCTTGTAGGATACGTAGTAATGCCCGGATTTGGAATCTGGGCCCAGCCATCATAATCAAAACAAATTCCCTCACATGTCCTTACACATTGAGAGAACATATGTAGGTAACATTAAAAACAATGTGTGGATTGATTCCTACCCTTGAAGGATACATAGTGATGCCCCAATTTGGTATCCCAGCCCAGCCATAGTAAAACAAAATCCCTTCGTCGTGAATTGGTTAGACTTGTACGAGGAGTCAATAATAGGTCCTAATAACATGACAATAAACTGATAAATTCTTCCAGAGTTATGTGTTTCCCTGTCCTTAGTGTTACAATATCCCACACATCCCCCCCCCCCACTCATGAGATGTCAAAAGATATCGCTTCCCCCTATACTTATGACTCAAACAAATGTGGAAGCTCCAGTGGTTCACAGTTAATCATGTTCATGGTATTATTTATGTTCCCAAGTACTTCTTTCTCATTTTTCAAACTCCATACACTGAGAAATCTTGGATCCCCATAATCCTTCAAGGCCATCTGAGATGGAAATCCAGTGTTCTCCAAACACCATGTATTGACTATGCACATCATTCCCTGGAGGCTCTACATTTTTTGTGCACAAAATGGTCATCAATTAAAGGAAAATTTATCTCAAGGAGAGTCCTCTCCCATCCCAGTATTATGAATGGATTCCAAGACCCATATAATTCTTCATGATTCAAGTTTCCCCCGAGACTATGGTATACTCCTTCTATCATAACTCACGTCTAAGTAACGTCAGAACATCCCGATTGCGATTAACTTAAAACTATCATTGATCTTTATGATAGCATGATCGTCTTCACAACATGACTCTAAATTTCACAGCATCATGTACTCACATCACAATGTTAAAATACTTAGAAAAAATCATCCTTTTTTACAATGTTAAACTGCATAGCAATTGTTTAATCCAAAAGTGACATTTGATGTAGATTTTTCTATTCTTATGAAATGACCCAAAATCCTCGTAGTCTTCTATTTCTCACACCAAGAATAGGTCACGTGAGCTTAGGGATCTTATCAAGAGATCCACCGTGAAATTATGGAAAATAGTCTAGAAATTTGGTCCAAACTTCATGATCCTAAAAGGAATGTCACAGTTCCCTTCCCTAAAAGGAACCCCATGTCTTTTCCATACGATGTTGAATGACTGGGTACCCCAAAAATGGGACAAATGTGTCACCCTACGTACGAGTCAGATCTATGTTAGGGAAACCTAATTCCATGAGTAAATCGTATCACAACTGTTCCCAATATGTATGGATACATTTTTTCCATACCTCATACTCCATGCTCTGAGAAATCTTGAATCCCCATGACCCTCCAAGTCTATTTGTGATGGATGGCCAGTGTCTTGTGGACACCATTGTTTGACTATGAAAATCATGCCTCGGAGGCTCTGCATATGTTTCCCATGAAAATGGCCATCAATCAAAGGTAATTCGTCCAAAGGAGATTCCTCTCCTATCTCAAAACGCCCAATGTCTTCTAAGCCTCGTTCTATCCTTCCTTATTCAAGGGCCCTCAAAGTCATGGTTTACATTTTCCTCCCTACACAATACTAGATATATTAGATCGTGCGGGCCCAATTCATTGCCTGTCCCTTTTGAGGTTTCTAATGATACCCCATATATTTGCATAATGTTGATCCTCATACAAAAGCATATTTCCCCCACTCATTTCTGGGTTTCCCCTGAAGAAGTTCAATTAAAATTCCCCTTCCATGTTCAGGACCGCCCTTTGTCAAAGGTCACATTCCATATTCATAATGTTTCCCAATCTCCATAATATGTCATATCCATCAGAGATGTTAGGCTGGTGTCCTACGGACACCTTTGTTTGTCTATACACATTATTCCCCAAAGGCTCTGCATATTTTTCCCACAAAATGGGAATCAATCCAAGGAAAATTCAATCTCAAGAGAGTCCTTTCTAGCCTCTGTATACTTAAAATGAAATCCATGCCCTATCACAGCCCTAGATTTGGAAAACATATGGATAAGGACTTACATACTTTTCTATTTATAAATTACACAAACAGAAAAAATATTTCTAACCAAAATGACCATTCATCAGGTCTCCCTCACGCAAGTAAGAACTGTGTGGGAACAATTTCTCACTCAAAGCTAATATGAATATCCCTAATATTTTTAGACACCGCCACTCAATCTAGCCACCCATTGTGGCTCCCAATATCAAAATAAATTCAAAATGTCGTATAAACCCACCAGACCATTGGAGACAGAAAAAAATGTCATACACCTATAATTGACTTTGTACATCATGCCCCAGAGGCTCTGCATATGTTTCCAAAAATCCATCCATCAGTCAAAGGAAAATCCATCCACATGAGAGTCCTCTCCTACCTCTGTATGCTTAAAATGTCTTCTAAGACTCCTGCATATCCAAAATCACAAATTTAGGGTCATGAAAAATCATTAATCCATGTCGGAAGGATATTAAAACATTCTCAGCAGACAAATCCAAAATTGGGGCCCTTTCCCCATTAAGTTTGTTCAAATATGTTTGACCTAAAATATAAGTAAAACATTTCATTGGCAGAACTGTGAACTTTCATAGAAAGAAAAATATTCCATACGTTCCGAAGGGAAAATCCACAGAAGGAACCTAAGGGTAAAATTCAAGTATTGGTTCGCTAAAAAATGTTGAGCTATAAAAATAGGATTAAAGCTTGTTAGGTCGAAAACCCATAAAGGAAAGCCTAAGAAAAATCCAAGTTATGCCTGTTAAGATTATTCCAAGAAGGCTTAGGAAAAAATTAGGGTAATAATGAAAAAGGCATAAAATTTTGTGGGGTGTTCCATAAAACCATAGAAATAGTCGAACTACGCTTGCTGAGTCCCTTAACTCAAGTTGAAAATTAGACCACAATTCAAATTTTTTCAGTTTAATGGTTTCAAATAATGATTTAAAATTAAAACCTGATTGAAAATGTGTTTATATGATTTCTTATGATCAATTGACATGATAATAAAAGACGAATAAAAAGGATTTAAAGGAAAATATGTATCATTTAATTTAAAAAAATGGAGGAGCATCCCCAGTTTGGACTCTCTCAAAACATAAAAATAGGGGGAAGAGTACATATCATGATTTGGGATAGAAATACAACAAGGAATGGTTATACCTTTCTAGAAGGATGGAATTTGATTTCCATGGTCCATCAATAGTTTTCTCTAAATAATCACTCTCCTCCATTTCGGACTTGACCGTCAGACTCACCTGCTCCCGAATGACTAAAAGGTCCCACCTTTCTTCTGGATGGCTTTATAGTTGGCACGCGAAGAGTCCAGTTGATCCATCAACCTTGTTTTGCGGGCTTCTCACTCCCAAAAATCATCCTCATTGGTGTTCACCAAATCATTATCCTTCACTACCTTGGTCGTTAGATGATGAAATTATTCCGAAACATCTCAGAAGGTCACCACCTGGTGACGGAAATAATTGAACTTGGCCAGCTTGTTCTTCAAGGAGGCATGGTTTTCTGGGTAAATGATGATTTGGTAGATAAGGAGGTGTATGTTATAGTAATAAAATCAAAAATGAACCCATCTCGGTGAATAATCACTAAAAATTATCACCCTCGTCTGCAAAATTGGCCATAGGTGTCTCTAGGGCAAGAGCACATAACTGGCAGAATGCCTCTTTTCGCACTACCTGGTGCCTCCCTACGGTACCAGTACTTTGATCCTCCCCCGCTGTAATGTCTCTATAAGTAGTAAGTGTCGTCATAGGAGTGTTAAAGAACCTAATAGATGCCACCCATGATGGGGGGCTCTCTTTTACCTCAAATAGTTCAGCCACTGGAGCCAGATGCGGAGGACTATTCACAGCATTTGAGGTGGCTTGTGATACTCTATTGGTGCCAGCCTCATTAAGGTATTTGGTAGTGTCTGAACGAGGGGAGAAGTCTGAATCACTCCCCACTAAGATTGGTTGTACCAAAGAATCCTCTCTTATATGCTTCATATGGTGAACTTAGCATCTTCTTACCACAAGGGCAGAAACAGGTGGTGAATCCACCATGGCTGCTGTGGGGACAGAAGTAAAAGGCATGCTTGTCGCACTCTTTACAGTATAAGGAATGTTTGGCATTGTCATTGGGGCAAGGACAGGGTAAGAAATGGTTAATTTTTTCTGCAACTGACAAGCTGGTTCTTTCATCATCCTGTTGGGGTAACAATCCGCCCATAGTCGGGCATATTCCAATGACATAAAAGTAGATTCTGTCGTATTGGGGATGATAACTTCTATAGAGGCACCTTCATGCATCATCATAAGTCAAAACAGGTGATGAACTATGGGATGAGACTCTATCCTTAATTGAATAGCAGGAAGCGATACAGTCTGTTGAAGGCATCCAAATTTCCTCTTAAACTGGTGGGGGTGGTATGCCTCACAAATGACTACACGATATTTTCGAGTAGCGAGAAACTCATCCCAAAGCATGGCGAGGTTTGAGAAATTTTTCAAATAACCACCCATGTCACCACTTAACGACTCATGAGGGCTTGGATTCTGTGAAAACGGGAAATGAGAAGCAACGTTCACAGCCCAACTGCATCAATAGCACTTAGATTCTTAGTACGAACGATGGAAATGTTGAGAAGTGCGGGTTGAAAGTCAAAATGAGGAACCATTGAAGTATGTATGTATTTATAATAGGATAATTGTTCTATCCTCCACCATTATAGAAATTGAAACGGTCCGCTAAGACAGTGAGGGGGATTACCTTTCTATATTTGTCCCAACTATTCATAATTCCAGGAAAGAGTGGGTAGGGCCAAATTAATGGGTCGACCCTCTGCCAGTGTGGCCGCTATCATCAAAGTACAGGCCTGAACCACGTTATAGACATCGCAGGATGGGAAAATCCACCCACTCATTAAGATGTAAAAGAAACCTGCTAATCTAATCGTAGGTGATATGTCAGGTTGAAGCTCTTAGCCCCATGTCGTATATCGTCCCGCTTCAAGGGAAGCACAGTATGACCCTAGAGTCTAGTGAGACTAATAGGATAGATGAGTTTGACTGCGGTGATCCCTCATTTAGGCCTGTTCACTTGCACGAATGACCCTATACATGCCTCAAATCGAATAAGTGAGCGGGGCTATATGGTATGATCAAGTAATCCCACTTCCATGACCAATAAACTCTTTTTCAAAGGAGAAACAAGGTAATTTTCATTCTATGTAGGAGCTTCCGAGGGAAACTCATCGTGCATCTCTCCATGGATAATAAGTCCTCCAAGCTGATGTATATCCCATAAGCTGATTCCCACCTCCCCATGAAATAAGTGTAATTTTTTGGTTCTTGAACACCAGTGGCTCAACATCTTAGGTAGGATTTCTCCAGGGGAAAAGACTGCAAACTAGGAAACCCAGGCCACCTGATACAAGCCCACTACTTCCAACTGGTCAAGAGACTCTAAAAATGTCTGATGTACCTAGAATTCCCATGCCCATTCATTAGAGATACATCCTTTGGCCCGCAGATCCCAATTGGTGCTCCACCCAACATTAGTATTTTCTTGGAATATGTTGATAATTGAGGGGTACACTCGGGCGCTTAGTATCAGGATAGCATTGCGACCCCCGCGGTTTCCCTTAGTCCATGCTGAGCCTCCTTGTATGAAGACATTATCCTTAATCTGAGTGGATATGACTTTTCCTACTGCGAAAATATTGGTGTGATCATGTCCTTGTGGTGCCTTTTAAAGGATGAAAGGGGTATTAGGGTCAGCCAATGGCAGAGGATGTCGTCAGGATGACCGAAGCCGTAGAGTGGAAACTGTACAGATAACAGATAGGCTATGAGATCTGGTGTCAAGAAGTCCTTTAAGAAGCTGTTACAAGGAATGATGTGGGCTCAAAGATGAACCTCACTATTCCCCTCCATGGTTGCCCTTGTCCTTTTTAAATTTATCACAACCTGTGAAGCAACCATTGTAACCTGCATAGGAAGATCCATAAACAGACAAAAACATAGTCCAATAAAAATAATTTGGATAAAGGCTATGGAATAATGGCTAAAAGACTCAAAATATGTCCCCATAAGGCTCCAAAAACTATTCCCATAAATATTTTGCGGTATCCACGTCCTTCGTACTACATAGTGTTTGTAGTAATGATTTGCGTAATGCATGATTCATGGAAGCAACCCTACCTATGGCTACGATATGCGGATTAATTTCACCACATAGAACATTGGTACGTAAAACATATGCAAGGCATTGGCTGGTGGATTTTTGTATAGAGAACATAAGGGTTTGCAGAATGTGGTTTTTGCGAACCTAGGCCCTCATTAATTTCATGCTTAAAAGTTATGGATTAAATTTTATGTTCGGATTATTAGTTCTAAAAGTTTGTCTCATTGATTCAAGCCTATTATGCAGACACACAAGCTGTGTAGCATCCTTCTACATGGAATCTGGATTTTAATTATAAAATTCCATGGAACTATTCATGAAATCCAAAATATGGTATGCAGACAGAAAAATGGAGAGAAGATCGGTTCATAGTACATACGAAGCGGTTCGCGAATGGAATTTTCTCAAGGATAACAGTACACAAGAGAAAAGAACGATGAGGAAATTGAGATAATTTTTTTCCATGAGAAATGGTAAAAGACAAAGGAAATGGTCCTCTATATATAGTTTTGATCCCCACCTACCGGTCCCATCTGCTCTACCATGAATTATTTTAATTCAGCACTACTTCTACATCGGAATAGTTCCCCTTCTCTCCCGAACGGACCCCATTCTGATGGGGGGTATTTGTAGAGTCCTAAAAAAATTTCCAAGGGTGGAAAATTCCCCCATAATCCCTTTTTAGAAGGAAGAAAGTATTACTACAAGTATAAAAAGTATAATGAACTCAAATTGAGTTGTAAATTTTAAAAGAACATGAATGAATTCAATTTTCCAAAGGATGTTCAAGTGGCCTGCATACCATCATTGGGAAGGGTTCATGAACTGCCTGGATTTTGAAGCACCAGGTATGAAGAACGATCCACGAGGCATGAGCCCGCAGAGTGATGGCCAACAAACCCAGCGGACCGTGAACCACGTCACCAAAGTAATCATGCGCGTGAAGTCTATTCGTGCACCATCTCGTGAACTAATCAGTTCATGGATGAAGAAAATGGGTAGGGTTTCACAAACCATGATCGTGAACCGAAGCCACCGCGAACCTCATATTGACCAAGTCTTATGTGGGTCAGGATATCTATTCATGGCCCTCCTCAAATGGTGTTGCATGCCCATAGATACCATTTCCCATATTCTCTATAAAAGGTTCACAAAATGAAGAGAGGAGAAGAATGAGGGACATATGAAGAAATCATAAAGGGAACTCTGAGGTTTGAATTTAGAACTCAGAGAAGATTCTAGATTTAGTCTCGATTCATCGATGAAGACCAAATTTCAAACCACACTCTCTACAAGTACATCCATCTTCGAACCATAAAATGGGTTATTTGAATAACAAAAAGAGAACTGTAAACCTAACTGGTGAACTGAAAACCACATAATTCTCGTGGATGAACTCCTAGAAAATGATAATCACCCAAACCCGCCTTCAATATAGTCCTTGATATGCCCAATTTTTGTATACTTTTTCATATATATTAAAGATCATAAAAACATGTTTTTCACCAAATATAAATCTTTTTGTGGGTGAAATTTTTTTATTGGTCATTATGCTGATTATCAGGTGTTTTCCATTAAAAGTCACAAATTGGGAAAGGATATAAAAAAATAAAAACTACACGGCATGTACTTTTTCATACATGTCATGTAAAATTTCCACAACATGGATCGGGAAGACTGTATACACACCTATGTTGTCGGCCTAAGCATACACGCCATGTACTTCCAATATACAGGTCGTGTGTACCTTCTAGAAGTAGATAGTGACTAATGAATGATATTACACACCATGTATGGAGGTTATACAGACCATTTACTTCCACCTACTAGGTGGCATCATGTTCCAAGTCAAATATGGTATGTTAGCTCACCTACCAACAGAGAAAATATTTCCAAAACGTGCTAATTTGGGTAAATACCATGTAATTTCTAGAACACGCTATGTACTACTGAAACCTATAAATAGGTGGTAGGCCCTAAAAGATCGAGAGTCATTCAATTTTTTTTAATTATAATATATTCCAAGGGGGACTCCTGACACAGTCAAGAAGAGAGAAATAGAGAGAAAGAAGAGTAGAGAAGAGTGGAGAGAATTTTCTTCTATGCTACCTTTCCGAAGAACTTTTCTCTAAAGCTTTCAAGAGGATGAATTCAAGTATTTCAAGTTTTTTATTTACTAGCTACTCCATGAGTATCTAAATTTCTTATGTGTTGGGGATGTATAAAATTATGTGTTGTAATTTGTCAATTCTGATATTTTAATCATGTTATTTATTCCTTTTCTCAGAATTCCTTATCAACACTTTCTAAATATCCCTCAAAACCTCGTATCAGACCAAGAATGCGATTTCTATGGATCTTGTAAGTAATTACTATTGAAAACATCGATGAACATTGAGTATTTTAATCATATCAAAAGGGATGTAATTAATAAAATTAAGATAAATCAATTTCCAGACCAAGGAATTCAATTCTATTGATTTAAAAAAACTCACCAGACCAAGGGGGATCTATTCCATTTTTAACCCATAGATCTAAATAATCATGAAAAACACAGCCTCCTATGAAAATTGATTAAATAACAACTTCTAAAATCCACATCCCCGGCGCATTTCTCCCCAAATTTTCATCCAAACCAAATTTCAGTTTTTTTTCTTTATCTTTCAAGTAATTAGTTATGAAATTAAAATCCAATAACCTTTTTATCAATACACTACATAATCAACTCTAAATTTCAGTAAAACTCACTAATGAAAGTAAAACCTAGAAGAAGAAAAAACAAAGATAACTCCCTCTCCCTATGGATTGTCCCCTTACTGATATTATACTTGTTAGGGTAATATAATTTGGATTGTCAAAAATAACACATTGGAATGAACAATAAAAAAATTTGCCTCATTGTCGGGGAGGAGAAGTTAATATTGTTTTCTTTTCATCAAGTTTGCATCAATTTTAGTGAAAATAAAAATAAAAAATTCTAAAAATTATATTCTAACTCTCATTTATATTTTTATTACTTTTTTTGTCTTCCTCTTTTATGCTTGGTGTGTTAAGTGTTGTGCAGGTTCATAGGTATATGAGTGGCCACATCACTCATTCCAAGAGCACTGAGTCATGAGATGTATTTACAATCAACATAGATATCGAATAAACACTTTTGAGTTGACGATGCACACTTATGGGAGAGCACAACCAAAACACCTCATCACGAATATAGAAGAGGGAGATCTAGTTTCTGTCCAAGGAGTTGGACAACCGTTTTTCCCGGATGACAACTAGAACCAATCAGATCCAATTTTTCTGGGCAATGTCCTGCAAAAACCTCAACAATATCAGCCACCGAGGTAGATTTTGTACATGTATCCAGGTCCAAGGCCATTCTATGCTTCTAAGAAATAGTATATACCCCCTCTAGAAAAATTTCCTCCATGGAAAACACTTATGGAGTATAGACTCCCCTCCATCCAAGGGGCACACATGGGAATTGTCCAACCACCAGTGCATTCCCATCACTTCGAAATCAAACTAGCCATTATGCAGTTGATCCATAATATGGTGCAATTCACTGGTTTTCCAAATAAAGACATGATCTCTCATCTCCCCAAGTTCCTCTAGATATATGGAACCTTCTGTTACCATATAATGTCAGAAGATTCCATATTTGTTCACCTCTTCCCCTTCTCATTAAGGGATAAGGTGAATGTATGGATCAAAGAACTTCCTCAACAATCCATCCTCACCTGGGAGGCATTATCCCAGGAATTCTCATGCAAGTACTTTTCACCATCATAAACAGTGACACTGCAGAACGAGATCCACAACTTCCAGCAGCATGACTCAGAATCCATATATGACTACGGAGATTTCTTTTAAGGATATGATACACAAATGTCCTCACCATGAACATCCACTCTGTATGCATGTAAAAACCATATATAGCGGCCTAACCACAAACACTAAATCTATGCTGGATTCAGCTACTGGAGGAACAGTCATGCAAAAATCTGTAGAGGAACTCTTTGACCTCTTGGAGGAAATGTCAGCCAATAGATTCTATTGGTACTCCGAGTATAGAATTCAAAATAGAGGTATAAACAACATTTATGACAACATGATGCCTACTTCCTAATTGGATGTGTTGTCAAATAATATTTATGCATTGAACATAAAGAACGCATCCCAAGTTCAAGTAGGAAATCGTCCTTCATGAAGTGAATGTGGTGACAACCACATCATTTTGGAATGTCTGGGCTCAACTGACGACCCTTTAGCAAGAGAGGTGAGCTATATTTCATAAAACTGAGGGCTGAATATATACCCTCATAACCAGAACCCCGCATAGAGAGAACATAAGAAAATGGGTTACTAACAGGAACAGAAAAAACCTCCACCTGAGAGACCACTTGGTTATGGTCAACAATAGTACCAAAACCCATATCCAAGATTTCAACCGTAGGGTAATTACCATCAGACATTGTACCAAAACCCTTGCCCACAACAACCAAGGAAACCACCACCTCCACTAGTTGCACATCAAACTCAGCAGCAACCACCATCCAAACTTGAAGAAATGATGACAAAATTTATCACCACTACTGAAAAACAATTTCAAAACCCTAAATCTTCCATTCAAAGTTGGAAAATAAAATTTGGAAACTAGAAAACCATATCTCCTTAAGGAAATTCGGTACACTACCTGGTAACACTGAGAAGAACCTGGGATAAGGGGCCCATGGAGTCACTTTACGAAGTGGGAAGAAGATACCTCGAACACCAAATGAAAAGAAAGGTAAGGCGACAAATATAGCTCAACCTTCACCCTCTTCATCTGAATACAACACAATGAAGGACCCCTTATCATAAAAAGAACCATAAAAAGAGAAGAAGGCCTCACATGGAAAGGGACATGAGGTGGTTAAGCCTTTTGAGTCCACCTTACCATTTCTAGAGAGGATGAAGCAAAAGAATTTGGATCAACAGTTTGGTAAATTCCTAGAGGTATTCTGAAAACTTCACATCAATATCCATTTCATATAAGATTTAATACAAATGTTGATGTACATAATGTACATCAAGGAGATTCTCTCAAAAAAAAGAAAGATGGTGGATTTGGGAACCATTTCATTGAATAAGGAAAGCTCGGTAGGGTTACGTCACTCGCTTCCTCCAAAACTCCAATATCTAGGTAGTTTTATAATCCCTGGTACCATTAGATCCTATGAGTTTGAAAGGATATATGTGACTTAGGATCCAGAGTTAACTTGATACCCTTCAGAGTCTTCAATAAGATGGGGCTCAATGATCTAAGACCCAACCGAGTGGCCCTCCAGCTAGTAGCTCGCTCCATCAAATATCCCAAGGGGCTGATCGAGGATGTTCTGGTGAAGTTAGGAATATTAATTCTTCCTGTTGACTTCATCATTCTTGGAACAGAGTAATACCAAGAGGAACCTTTGATTTTGGGAAGGACATCCTTGGCCACTGGTAAGGTATTGATCGATGTCCACCAAGGAGAATGGATCTTCAGAGTAGGCGATGAAAGAGTCTCCTACAACATCCTCAAGGATATCAAGCATGCATCATTACTAGAACATGAGTAATGTTATGCGTAAAAATCAATGGACGATCACTTCATCTTCAATGAATATGGTCTTTTAATATCTTTTATCGTTCATCACACACTCTTTATAGATATCCAAGATTCACCTGAGGAGTTAAAATTTCTTGAAGGCCAAGGTGGCCATTACTGGCAATGCACAGTTGTTCCAGACATTTTGGTGAATGTAGTGGTGCAACCAATTGTTCCCTCAATCCTGATGGCACCTCAAATTGAGATAAATCCTCTCCCTTTATCTCAAAAATATGGATTTTTGGGTGATCAAAAAACACTTCTAGTTATACATAATGAATCTCTATCTCAATAGAAATAAGACGCACTTCTGTAGGTTTTGAACAAAATAAAGAAATCCATTGGATGTACAGTCACAGATATAATGGGAATCATTCCCGCAATTTTCACCCATAAGGTGCTACTGGAAGAAGTTGAAAATCCCTCTCAGCAACCACTATGATTTTTGAAACCTCCAATAAAGGAATTCATGAAGAAGGAGGTAATAAAATTATTAGATGTTGGAATCATATACCCCATTTTATACATCCCATGGGTGAGTCCTCCACAAGTGGTACCCAAAATGGGGGGTATTTTTGTGGTCTCTGAAGATAGAAATGAACTCATCCATACATAGATAATTATAGGTTGGAGAGTCTATTTAGACTACTAGAAGGTGAATGATGAAACACAAAAATGTCAATTCTTGTTTCACTTCAAAGATCAGATGTTGGAATGACTATTGGGGAATGAGTTTTATTTCTTCCTCAATAATTATTCTGGATATAACCAAATCTTCATTTCCCCTAAAGATCAAGAAAATACCACCTTCACATTCCCCTAAGGTATGTTTTATTATTGAATAATGTATTTTTGGATCTGAAATGGTCCTTCCACATTCCAACAATGTATGTTGGAAATATTAAATGACATGGCAGAACAAATCTCGGAGGACTTTATGGATGATTTTTCCATCTACGTAAAATCCTTCAACACTTTTTTTGAGGAATCTGGAGATGGTTTTTGAAAGGTGAAAGCACACTAACCTAGTTTCAAACTTGAATAAATTTAATTTTATGGTGATGAGTGGTATCATCATAGGCCACCAGATCTCTATGAAAGGGATTGAAGTTGATCCAGGAAAGATAGAAGTAATTTAAAATCAACCCATTCCAAATTTTGTCAGAACCATCCAAAGTTTTTTAGGGCATGCTGGACACTACAGATGGATTGTCATAAACCTTTCAAATATTTCCCAGCCACTCATCAATATCCTCTCCAAGTATGCCATATGTGATTTTGATGAGACATGTGGAACAGCTTTTCAGCATCTGAAGCAATGACCTGTGGAAGCTCCAGTGATGATTACTCCAAATTGGGAGGTACAATGGTGGGATTAGTACTAGGGCAAAAGCTGGATTGCATCTTCCAGCCAATTTACATTTCTAGAAAAACTCAAAATGAAGCATAGGTGAAATACAATAAGATGAAGAAATAAATTCTTTCAGTGGAGTTTTCATTTGATTTGTTTTGTTATTATTTTTTGTTTTCTAATTTTTTCATATATACTAACCATTAAACACTCAATTATCTAGTGATCAAGAATGATTTGAATCCAAAAATCATCTGTTGGGCCCTTCTCCTCCAAGAGTTCTACTTGGAGATCCTCGACAAGAAGGGTAGTGAGAACATTATTATTGATCACCACTAACCCCTGTAACTTCCTCATTTAGAGAAGTATGATAATAAAGACATTAAGGAAGACTTACCTGATAAGAAACGTTTCTCAGTCGAAGGAATACCTTGACCTTGGTATGTAGATATTGTAAATTATTTGGTTATAGGATCAGTTCACCCCGATCTCACTTACCATTAGAAGAAGCGGTTTTTATCTGATGTCAATATGTACTTATGGGAAGACCCTCTACTCTTTTGATCATGTGGTGATGGGAGGATTCGACGTTGCATCCCAAAGAATGAATTTTAAGAAGTTATGGAGTTCTGTCACTCCTCACCAGCTGGAGGACATCATAGACCAGTCCGTACGATAGTGAAGATACTGTAGTCTAGATTATTCTGACCTACCATGCATAGGGATTCTCGTAATTTTGTTACCAGTAGTGATCGATGTCAGAGAACAAGTAATATGGGATGATGTGCTGGGATGAATCAACACCCCATCCTAGAGGTTGAAATATGTGATTTCTGGAGAATTGACTTCATGGGGCCATTTTTCCCATCATATGGGAACTCTTACATACTCATCTATGTGGACTATGTATCCATGTGATTGGAATTCTCTCCAATATCACATGACATGGCAGAGGTAGTTGTTGCGTTTTTGAAGAAAAATGCCTTCAGCAGATTTGGTGTTCCTTGAGTCTTGATCAGAGGCAGGGGAACACATTTTGAAAATGCCTTAATGAGAATGTGTTACTTAATTATGGGGTGAATCATCACATGGGAACACCTTATCATCTTCAATCTAGTGGACATCTGGAATTATCAAATCGTGAGATGAAACAGATCCTGAAGAAAACAAAGGGAGTTTCAAATAAGGACAGGTCCAAAAAACATGATGATGCCTTATAAGAATACCAGACCTCCTTTAAGACACATATGAGGATGTCTCCATTCCTCCTTGTCTATGGGAATCCATTCCACCTGTAGGTGGAGCTAGAGAATAAAGACTACTGGGCCTTCAAGGCCCTGAATTGTGATTTAAATGTTGTCAAAGAGAAGCGCAAGTTCCATCTAACGGAGCTTGATAAGATCCGACAAGAGTAGTATGAGAACGTGATATTATATAAAGAAAATACATGGGAAATTCATGACTAGATTATTTCCTGCAAAACATTCCAACCTGGTGATCTGGTATTGAAATTGATCTCCTATCTAAGATTGTTTTCAGGTAAGTTGAAATCTTGATGGTTAGAACCATTCCAAGTGATCAAATGTTTCTGCCATGGTCTAGTCGAAATTTCTGGTGAAGACGATAAACCATTAAAGGTGAATGGAAAATGCCTAAATATTTACCATCACATTGAGGATATGGTGGGTAAAATCACCACCATTCATTTCAAGTAATAGGAGGTAGGTAAGGTTGATCCAACAATGTAAAACAAAGGCTCTTCCTGGGAGAAAACCTGGTGGTTACACGCCGTGTACTAATATTTTTAGTTTATCTTCTTAATATTATAAATATATAGATTAAATAAGTTAATAAATAGGGATGATACCGGTGTTGATGTTAAGTTTACTAGAGTTTATCTGAGCCTTCACTGGTTCGAATCCCTCCATACCAACCTTCGGCACAAGATTCATCCTTTTTATACTCGTGTTTAACTAAACAGCATGTGTGGTATTTTTTATAATAATATATATGTTTTCATAAATAAAATAAAACCCATGAAGGGGATGGATCAGTTGGTCAGGTTCATAACCGTGGTTCCAAAAGACCTGGGTTTGAATCCTGACAATCAGCCCATTTCCATCATTTTTGATATCGATAAAACCACATGGCGTGAATTTTGATATACGTCGTGTTTTTCATGTTTTCAAAGATAATTTAAATATTTTTTGAAATAAAAACATACATGTAGGTGAAGTTGGAATAACGGTAGGGTCTTGGCCTTGGATCCAAAAGACTCAGGTTCAGACTCGACTAATCTCCCGGCTTCATCCCTTTTACTCAAATTAAAAACAATATTCCATGTGATTTCTTTATCCCATGTAGAATTTTCCCTTTTATTTAAATATTAGAAGTAACTAAAACTATACCACACATAAACCATCGCTCCAATGGTTATGGGCTTTCATTTGGATCGACCAACCGGTGGTTCGAATCGCACCGTAAGCACCAGACCAAATGTTATAATTCTCTTTTTTCAATTTTAGAACACATGGCATGTATTTCTTGATACATTACTTCTATAGATTTATTTTTACTTAATAATATATATATATTCTCTTAATTATTAATATCAATTATTAAATAGTTTAATATAGTAATTATATATATATATATATGTTATATGATAAAAACTTAGTGAAACATGGCATGTGGGTCATGTTACACGCTGTGTACAACGTCTATAAATACTGGGCCCTACCCAGCCTCAGATCATGTCGCGCAAACCCCCTCTACTCCCTATTTCCTTCTCCTGCATTCCCTCCACCCTCCTCGATTTCAATCATCCATTTTAGTGTTTTTCGGCCTTATTTATACTACATTGTGATCCTCTAACCAGGTATGCCATTTTATGCTTCTTATTTAACAATTTTACATGCTTTAGGGTGATTTCTGGATCAGCTGATCGTTCAGCTTCCTATGCTGTACACAGGGTGCGTGAAGAACACACACCATGTACTTCTTATACACAGCCACTCACTGTACATTTTTACCATTCACTATAAACATGTCATGTATGTTCGATACACGCTATGTATTGTGCCTTCCCTGGCCATCTAGCCCAAACCTTGTCTTCCGAGACACGTCCCCTTCCCATGTCACCGTACACGGTGAGTCTATTCAGTACATGTCATGTTCTTAGATCCATCAGAGGAATCTGTGCTTACAATATACATTCCTATCATACCAAATTTTTTTAGTTTCTACATGGCATGTATTTCCTTTTTCCCCTTCCCTCGTCGAGCAGTGTCTGGCTTCTTATATGGGAATCACACCATTTTTGGGTACAGGATGTGTACACTATGCTACACGTCGTGTCCTTATTTTTACCCAACACATGTTGTTGTGGAATGTCTATCTAGGTAGCATGACTTATTATACATCTCCTATTACACATTGTGTACCATTGATCTACATGTCGTGTTCTACTATATTTTTAGTTTTCTCACATTTTCTTTTTTTTTCTTTTTTTTCTTTTTTTTTCTTTTGTTTTATTTCAGGTATAGATGATAAGGATCTTGAAAGTGTGAAGTTGGCAACTTCCACTAAGGAGGGTGAGTGGCCTCCTCACCGTTGGATTCGTCTTTGACAATCCGAGCAGCCATATTTGGATTTCCCAGTTTTCTAACCCACATCATTGGATGATATTCCTCCTCTTATGATGTCACATCCATCTACAACATCTACCAATCTGGACGTTCATGTGTCCCCTTCTACTACTGGTCCTCTTGTTGAAACCACTGCCCCATCCACTATGGTTGAGAGCTCCAGTGCTGCCACTCCTTCCACTTCTGCCCCATCAAAGTTACACTGCATGCCCTCAGTGGACTGGACCAAGTCGACGCCTCCACCCTCTATTGGCCATACCTCTAATCCCACTCTGGTATCCACTGCTCCACCTTCTACCTCAGTGGTAGGACCATCTGATCCAGCACCAGCTATTACAACATCGCCTACAACCGCTACTGCCTTCCCTCCTCCACATCCATTCCTGATATTTCTGGAGGGCCATCCTACGTTGGAGAGATTGTGGTGTTTTTCCGCCGCACTATCCTGTTGAGCAGTTACTTCCTTGATATTTCAGTGCCACATCACCTTGGAATATGGGAGGATATAGAGGATCTTCTATGGCATACTCATCTGTAGGACACTTTTCGGGTCAGCACACCTACTTTTTGAGATTTATTTTTGGAGTTCATTACAACATTAATGTTCGACGGGCCCATATTCCACAAGACGCCCATGGATACATCTCGCTCGGTTCATTTTTGGCTAAACGTATGACCTTTTTCCCTTACTATGGCCATGTTTGGATGAGGGTGTGTCTTATATCCCCATCCTGCCACCCCACATCTTGTCTCCGCCTTGACCCGCCTGGAACAATCTGATCTTGTTGCAATGTGGTGGGATCTTACTGGACCTGACCATAGGTACACTGCCATATCGTAGAAGAGCACACTCATCATCCCACCCCTGCTTCTCTTCCTTCATCAGTGCTTCAGCACCATTCTTTTTCCTCACCACAAGGATATGAGTGTTGTGTTCGGACTGGATATGGATCTTCTTACCTATATTTTCTGGAATGAGTACCCAGACCTCCTATATCTTTCTTCTTTCTATTTTCATTCTATGATCCATGACTGTAAGGGAAACCTGAACTGTGGGTTATATGCCTCCTGACTAGCACACTATTTTGGATTTTTTGATCCATCTCTTGATCATGAACACTTGGGTTCTCCTTAGCTTATATACTTCCTCATGCTTATCCACATGATATTGGTCTATAACTGGGGAGAGCGCTTTGTTCGTGGGTAGGATTCCCCTGATCATGTAGGGTTGAAGGATGACCCACCAGCTTGAGTTGGTGTTACTTCTCAGGATCCACCCTATCCACCTACGAAGGACCCCTCCCCACCTCATCCCACTTCCTCTAGCCTTCCTTCTATATATTCTCTTCCTTTTTCTTCTATACATTCTACCGCCCCTCATCCCCCTATACCCTGAGAGGACCCTCCTGCGAGCCTCTACCTAGCCGAGATCACTCACCGTCTGGGCATCCTTGAGCATGGACAGGTTACCATCATTCAAACAAAAATGTGGATGGAGTAGATATTGGGCCTAATACATTGGAACCTAGTCCTTTTTGTACCGCTAGTGCCTGCTCCTAAGATTGCTCCTTAGCCTCTGGCCCCACAGTTTCCACTTACAGCTCTAGACAAGGATTCAGTTCTCCTCTCCACCACTAGCCTAGCTTCTAACACTTTTGCTGTCAGCCCGGGCATCACTGTTGAGAATCCGACTCCAGGTCCTGCTCCTAAGGCTGCAGGTGCTATGACTACTCTTCATAGAATGGATCCCACACCACTGGCCTCCACTGCTTCCACCAAACCTTCACTTCCAGATACTTCTATAGCGGATGATGCCTCTTCTTAGGTGACCTCATGATAGGTTTTTTGGTACATTTATTTCCAATATATATTTATTTTTTGTGCTCTACTTGTGATGTGGTGATGTATGGATCTGTAGATTTGTTTTTTCCTTCCCTCTACCATCACTGGTGCACTAGAGCAACTTGGACATTTCTCATTTGACTACTTCCCCATTTTGTCCATTCACCACGAGGGGAGTATTTTTCAGTGTTTATTTTTCCTTTATACTTTGGGTTTAATTTTTCCACTGGTTTCCCTCATCTTACACCCTTTGTTTCCCCTTTTTTCCTCCTCTTCCTTGGTGTTACACTTGGTGGAACATGTGTTGTATTAAGTGTGGGGGAGGGCCTCTTATTACACTATTCTTTGCCTTAAACTGATTTTGGAGACATCATTAATAGTTGACATATTTGAAATTGTGGATAATTTTTGATTAATTATAATTATAAACAAAAATTGCATAAAAAGGAATTTTAAAAAGTTACATACTTATTTCAATTTTCAAAGTATTTTAAAATGATTGCTAATATAGGTTGATTCTGGATTTTAAGCCTTATAAATTTACATTTATTAGATTGATCATTTGTATTCATGTCATGACATGATTGACTCCTATATTTTTTCCATTCTTGAGAGGTATTATAATCCTTTTTGACATATTCTTTCTTATACCCTCTTTATTGAGTGATTCTTGGTATATGCATAAATATCATAACTTTCTAGTTTTTCTCTTAAAAACATGATGATTTTTAAATCACATTAAAATGATTGAGGAATTTGATTATTTTTCATTTTCATTGACCTAGAGACCTTCCCTACATTTGATCTTTGTAAACACTTAGAAACAATGAACTTCCTTGATAGAAATCAACATTGCAAGCCTATTTTCCCTTACTACACTAATTATTTAATAATTTTTCCTGATTATTCACTTGATATTTAGAGAGTAATATTTGGCCATTCATGGTATATGTTGGTGATCAAACATGAATTTAAGTTTGGGGGAGTTTATCACTTGTTTATTTGGGCAGAAGGATTCCAAAACCACAATTTATTGTATTCTTAGTGGTCCCTAAAAAATGATGAAATATGAAAAATAGTGACCATATTATTTATTACATATTATTAATGTTTTATGGTTCTATATTTGAAAGGGAATGTCATGGGGATTATACCTCTAAGTGGTATTGATTAGGGGAGAATTTTCATTAATCTTTATTTTGAAAATCATGCAATATTGTCTAATAATTCAGCCTCCTTTTCTATCCTCTAAGATTAATTTTTAACATAACCTACCAACCCTTAGCCTCAGAAACATTTGAACCATATTTAAATCCCTCATGAATGTTTTTTATTTCACTTCTGTAGTGATGAGTGAGAACACTTCTAAGCCTATGAATAGAGTGCATAAACTTATGATTTAGCATAACATAGATTAAATAATCTTTAGTGGTGAGTATAGACCATTTATTTAAGGTAAATTACAAGTGGCATGTTTATTTATGAATATTTAAACAATGTGAATGAAATAGGATGCAAATTTTCAATTGACCTATACATGAGTCATGATTATAATATCTTTGGAATTGAAATCTTTTTTTCCCTTTTAGAAATCTTCTGTTATGGATATATTATTTATAGTTATAATTAATTAAATGCTTCCCTTTTTAATGTATGGATTCTAATGATTTGATGTTGATATCTTGCTTGAGGACAAAAAAATGACTATGTGTGGAGGAATTTGATATGCCCAATTTGTGTATACTTTTTCACATATATTAACGAGCATAAAAACCTGTTTTTCAACAAATATCAATCGTTTTGGGTGTAAAATTATTTTTATTGGTGATTATGCTGATTATCAAGTTTTTTACATTCAAAGTTACAAATCAGGAAAGGATAGAACAAAAATTAAAAACTACACAGATTGTAATTTTTCATACATTCCATGTACTATTGCCACAACATGGATCAGGAAGACTTGATACATGCCTAGGTTGTCGTCCAAATAATAAATACCATGTACTTCCAATATACACACTGTGTGGGCCTTCTAGAAGTGGTTGGTGACCAATAAATGACAGTATACACCATGTATGGTTATTTTACACACCGTGTACTTCCACCTACCAGGAGGCATCATGTTCAAAGTCAAAGACAACATGTCATCTCACCTAACAGTGGAGAAAAGATGACCAAAATGTGTTGACTAGGGCACACACCGTGTACTTTCTGGTACACGTCGTGTAATACTAAAACATATGAATAGGTGGCAAGCCCTCTAATCTTGGGATTCATTCAGTATTTGTTCATTATAAGATATTCCAAGGGGATCACTCTAGAGACGGCTAAGAAAAGAAGAAGATAGAGAAAGAATAGGAGAGAAGAGAGGATAGAAGGTGTTTCCATGATACCTTCCCAATGACCTTCACTCTAAAGCTTTCAAGAGGTTGAATTCAGGTATTTCAAGTTATTTCACTACTTGATACTCTATGAGTATCTAAATTCTTGATGTGAAGGGGATGTGGACAATTATGTGTTATAATTTGTCAATTGTGATGTTGTAATCAAGTTATTTTGTCTTCTTTCTCATAATTCCTTATTAACTCTTTCTAAATATCACAAGAAACCTCGTATTAGACCAAGAACATGATTTATAGGGATCTTTTAAGGAATTAAGATTAAAAAAATTTATCACAATTTGGTGTTTTAATCATCTCAAAAGGGATAAAAATAATAAAATTAATAGAAATCAATTTCCAGACCAAGGAATTGGTTTCTATTTATTTAAAAAAAACTCACCAGACTAAGGGGGTTCGGTTAACTTATTAACCTAGAGGTTTAAATTATCATGAACAACATAAACTCAAAAGAAAATTGATTTAATAACAACCTTTAATATCCACATCACCGATGCATTTCTCTCTAAATTTTCATCCAAACGAAATTTCTGTGTTTTTATTTATATTTCAATTAATTTGTTAAGAAATTGAAATCCAACCACATTTTTATCAAAACACTACATAATTGACTCCAAATTTTAGTAAACTTCACTAAATCATGTACAAAAAAGATAAAAAACAAAAATTACTCTCTCTACCTATGGATCGACCCCTTACTTGTACTATACTTGTTAGGGTAATATAATTTGGATTGTAGAAAATAGAACTTCGTTAGGAATGATACCAGTGCTCTGTGTAGTGTGCCTCTATAAATATTGAACCCATGACCCCATACTGAATCAGTACACGGATGGAACCCAAAGCGGCATGATGGGCCACATACCACTATGGTACGTAGTTGTCTATACCCATCACTACTTACCACATCGGTATGAGGACAACCCCTCTGCTTTCATACCACTATGGTATGCGAATCATACCTCATCCCACATAATAAACCAGTATGTGGAATGGGGTATTTATGTTTATTATTTCCTCCAGTTCCAACCTCAACCCTCCATTACTGTGCAGTCCTCTATAATCCCTCCGTGAACCAGTCCCTTGACATCAGGCCAAAGCCTACCCCCAAGCTACCAAAACCGTAGGATTAGACCATCAGGTGCATTAGCATGCACCTTTGAGTCTTCATACCCATGGTAAGTGGAGTCACAATGGATCCCCCACAATAGTTCAGGCTTCCGGAATGTCTATGGGTCTACATTCCAATGGTAACCTGGAGTCCAACCTTGGGATGCCGATGTGAACCTCCCCATTCTAGGGATTAAGGGTGATCACTTTCTTTTCCATTCAATGTGGAATAGTGATCAGTCGAAGGAGTTGTGTTCACTTGCCCTTCGATGAGGAAGAAATTCCTCTCCTTTCCTAGAACATGTTCTGGGGCCCTCCCACTGAGGTAAGTCCCCAATCATATGAGGTCGAGCCCTATGACCTTTATTGTCACTTTACATGGAAAGGTTCATCACTCTGCACCCTTGCCCATAGTCTCTGCAACCTCTTCTATTGTAGGCTCTCCCTCTCCCACTAGCAGGGGAGGAAGCATGTGCTTTATTTAATCTTTCACATCCTCTTGTTTCTCACACCGAGTATGACTCAAATGGGCTTAGAGGTTTTTTATTATTACAACATCCACAAAAATATAAACTATGAGAACTTTGATTCCTGACCAAATCAGGATACGTAGGATGCCTACCTGAAGGCCCGACATCAAAAGGGTGCCCTTCTAAAAGGATTTACCCAATCATGACCAACCAAATGAGAAGATTCTAAACATAATCACCAACCCATCTGAACTACAAGAACTCAGATGAATGATCAAACCAATATACATATGATGCCTACCTAAAGGCCTGAGCTCAAAAGGGTGCCCTTCCAAAAGGGATTACCCAATCGTGCTCCCTCAAATGGGCAGCTTCCAAGTGTAAGACCCAACCCATCTGAACTTGGAGAACTCTGATTCCTGACCAAATCAGGATACATAGGATGCATACCTGAAGGCCTGATCTCAAAATGGTTACCTTAAAAAAGTGTTTACCCAATTAGGTCTCCTCAAATAGGAAGCTTCCACGCCTAAGCCCCGGCCTAATCCAAACTATGTGTGTTCTGATTTCTCTGTCAATGATATGTGGGAAACTCATCTGTAGGGTCTGATCCCAACATCAAATCACCTTCTGTCCCCCCTAGATAATGATAAAATCTAGAGATCCTTGATTTATTTCTAAATTCAGCACTACCTCTGTAGCACCAAACATATACATGCCTACGATGATCTTGCAATCTAAGTGTAGCAAATGGATACACTCTTTTGGAATGAACCAAGGATTCATAGACATTTTAACACGAATTAAATATATAAGAGAGTCCCAAAACATGCAATAATCCCCCCATAAGGGTGTGGTGAGCCTGACTTCCCATCCTCTCAACCAATGAAGTCCTCAAATGTTGTTGGTTGAATCATCAATCAACGAGTGCCTGCCTTAGGAAAGTAGGTCCATGATTCATGGATACTAGGGTTGTTAGATGTTTCTAACTCCAAGAATAAAACTGATAGATACCATCTGAGGAATTTTTATTTGAGGACCGATTGCACATGTACTTGACCCCAAGCAATCACCCGCTGTGACTGACTGACTAGGGCACCTATTTCACAATGAGAAAGGGGTGAATTGCTCAGTCCCTATTGGGTTAATCCAACCTTATTTTAAAGGATATTGATGCATAATGGGTCGAAACAAAAAAAAAGTGAATTTTAAAGGATACAGTCTCAGGAAAAAGGGATGGTTGATGATCCTCGTCGGACCATTTCACCATCACCTGAAACACACCACCTCGGATGCAGAATAATAGTCAATATCTACCTAAAATGTGGATAAATTGTCCATATAAATTTGAAATCAAAAGTTTTCATTATTATTACTAAGAGTGAAATGGATAAAATCACTCCACTAAGATCCATCTTCCACTTCCAGTGGACATGGGATATCTAAGAATCACTTCTAGTTAGAACCTCTATCTATAGAGACTATGCTAGATTCTTAACTGGAATCTCCAAATATCACCCAATGGATAATGTGATAAAGGAATGACTTGTGCATGTGTTTACTAGTACTTGGAAAATAGTATATAGGACACAAATCATACCACAAATAATCTCATGTCCAACCTAGTCATAGCCATCCATAGCCTATAGCTATCTATGGCCTCGACTACCAGCTCTTTATGCCTGATATGGGCCATATGGTGGTGGTAGAAGAAGTATCTCATAGCATCACCCTCCATCAGTAGCTCCTACCTCTAGAGTTTCACCTGATCCACTACTAACACTATCTCCCTAAGGTCCACCAAACCCATTATTAGAAGATCCCAGATCATGGAGTTACCACTACCATGGTGGTTCATCCACTGTATTCTTATCCTACTTAGTGCGATGGTTTAAGAAATAATGTTCCATGTGACCCTCCTATCACAATCATAGTATCATTCATCACATGGTTTACTGGGTCATATTTTCAATCCTTGACCTACAGATTTATGCATCTGATTTATTCCTCTTATATTAAAACCATGAATTCTAATTCAAACTAGATACTATATATAACTCATCCACATGTTTTCCATTGTCAGCTCCAATGACCTAGAGTCCATGTTCTAAGAATCTTCCAGTCACCAGATTCTTCTATAGTTGTCCAGCATAAGTAGGAAGTCAGAAGGGGACTATTTTGGCATAAATTTCTCTATGGATACCCTTCTCAAGCTTCCATTCCAAGAAAAACCATCTTGTACCATGTTCAAGAAGTAAAGTTTGAGGTCGGTGAACCTCAAAGCCGAATCTTTAACAATAATTATACATTTTTTAGCTCAATATTCTTCTAAATCCATATCAAGTGGAAGCATGAGGGGTAATACCTATTAATAAATATCTATTGGAAGTCTGGACATGATTTCATAGTATAATCATGGGTCTGTATCACCAGACTCCGTGAACACCCTGGTGATCTAAGGAAAAGACAGGGGTATAGCCTCCCCATGATCCTAAGACCCCTACTTCTAGTCAGCAGCCTCTATCATTTAGGGAGGTGCAATTGACGTCACATGGTGAACTGGTCTGGTTACTATTCATAGAGTGAGCTAGGTGAGAACATTATAAAGTGTTCTAAGATATTTTTTTGATTTTTTTCTTTCTATTTTGGTATTAGGTAGACTGTATATTTATGAATGTGTTAGAGCTTATGATAGAACCCAAATAGGTGTGTCGTGAACACCATTTCTGATGAAATTCCAAGTTACTTTAGGTGTAAGATTTATGTTCTTAGATTGAACTATTATGGTTGATTTTTATTTTCACCTAGCGTGATGCACATGATGTTTGATATTTATAATTTATGGTTTCTAGAATCTAGATATTAGCCAATTGGTAAGAATTTTGTTATTGGAATTTTTACTCTTGTCCTGAAGAGGTAAGAGGTGTCTCATGAATCATATCAGGAACATAGGCTTCAAATGATATAGGATTGATAGTCTAATTATCTTCACTAATGAATGAGGATCGCATGTTTATTGTGTCATTTATTGATCATACAACATTTTCATATATAATTAATTAGTGGAATGCTACTTAATTTTTCTAACGTGTATATATTTTATATTTTTTTCATAGGTACTTTAGATCCTATGATGAGATTATCAAATATGGTGACGATGACATTTTTCCTTTAGAAATGGATGAGTAGAAACCCTAAGAGGTTAATATGGGATTTAGATACCTTATAAATGAACCCCTTGAGGGTGATTAATTTTTATGTCATGTTACTTAAAGTTGTAGTAACAAACTTTATATTGGTTTCCTATATAGCTTGGAATGTAATTCTACTTAACCAAGATAGTGACTGGGTTTCTCTGGATAATGTTTATTTTGGATGGCCCTATTGGTTTTAACAATAACAACAAGGGATTCAAGATTCTCTAAGGGAAGTATCGTGTGTTGATTATCAAGAGAATCTATGCCCTTAGGGGTGGACAGTTTGCCATGAGATTCATGATGAGTTAGGTTGTATGGGACCTGTCAGTGGGTGTTTGGGAATGTGTATTATCATGGGTTAATATGGGATCATATATGATTCCAAGTGAATTGTGAACTTCTATATGTTTTGGCCTTGGGATAGGTGGTTGGACCTAGTGACCCTAATGTGATACCTAACTTGTAAAATCCTAGGTAAATGAAGAATAAGATATTTTTATATTCATTAATATTTTTGAATTAAATGTCAATTTTACTTTAAAGGGATTGCTATGTTCGATAGCATACCCAATACGCAACAACGGGTTTCTTTGGAATCGAACGTTGCACACTAATAATATAATATTATTATTTTAAATAGTAGTTAACTCCTTGCCGTTGTATTGCCGGGAATGAATAAAACTAACTACAATATGATTATACATGATTGTTAGATGTATTTACAATTATCCAATAAAAAGTTAGAGGCTTAAAATGTGAATGAATCTAATTTTAAGTATAATTTACATTAAATGGCTGATTTATCACCTTTTAATAGAGAACCCTCTTTAAATATAGTTCTGGTCACTTTAATACATTATAATTTACCAAATAAAATCCTTCTTTATAATGGGGACATCAAATTTTACTTTGGGTAATTGTTTGGTATTTTTCTGATAAAATTCATTTTTTAATGAATAGTGAAAAATATTGTATTTTAATTCAAAAGTTCCTTTTAATATAATTTATTTATAAGGTCATATTATCTTTTTAATTGGTTTTAAAGTTAAATTAAAATATATTTTTACCATTTAATCCAAAATTGGTCATTGGAATTAATTTCACTTTGAAATTGGACATAAACAAGTATCAATCTTTTGATAGTTATTTTTTCTTAAAAACATGATATTCGTTTTGATAATGGGAATTAATTTTTAAATTAATTAATGCCACTTATATGTTTTTAATTTGTAAAAATAAACATCATTTTTGAATTTGGAATCTCAAATATATCTTAGGCTGAATTTTAGGTATTTTCTGAAAAAACATCAATTTTTGATGAATAGTGAAACCACTTAGTGGTTGTTAAAAAACTGACTATTCCATTTAAATGAAATTTTACCACTTTTGTTAATTTAATTTCGAAAATATGAAATACATGGTTGTTATTAAGAAGTAAAATGTGGTTCATTAAGATAAAAATAATTTTTGCTGAATAGTAACTTTTGCCTTTTATTTACCGCGGTTAAAGGTAAGTAGGGTGATTCAAGGTAAAAAGAAAATTATAATAATTCAAAATTACCTTAACACTTTTCCAGACCTTATTGGTTGAATCACTAACGACAATGGGATCTCTGGGTCTATTTTGGGACCCCATTGAGCCACTTGGGAGTGAAAATGACAATTTAGATTAATTAACTTAAAGTAAAGGTAAAAAGGACAAAAGCAAATATATTTTACTAAATTAATTTATAGAAAGGTTTATATAAATTATATTTTCGACTATTATTATTATTTGGAAATATAAAAAGATTTCATACATCATGGTACTTTTTTTTATAATTTTTAGACATCAAACAAATTAAATTATTTATGAAACAATAATGATGCAATATTTACCTCATTAATAAATGATTTAAATAAATAAGATTATAATGATTAAATTATTATCCAAAACATGTCCAATTCTTATTGGATGATTTTATTTCGAATATGATTCATCTTATATTCGACCATAATTATTTTTGGACCATTATAAACTGAATATCATTATATTATAAAATAATATTTTCACACTTTCCTAAAGAGCCCCTCCCCTCCCTTATAAAAGGATACCACTTCTAACTAATTCCTCACACCTCTCAATCCATTTGGCTCGTCCAAACTCTACACAATTACACTCCCTACATCCCTCTCCTCCTATAATCCTTACCTTAGGCAGAAGGCACTTAAGAAGTCCTTTGGTTCAAACCAAAGTGAGTTACCCAAATTAATGGTAATGGTTTCTCTTAAATTGTTTTCTTTTATTTTGATTCTATAACCCCTAATCTATTTTTATTTCCTTTATTTTGTTACAAAAGCAGTATACTAAATATACTAGGATGTTTTTATGTGAATTATTCGAACTACACTTACACAAAACTCCATCTAATGGATGAAAAAGATTATGTTTCTGTGGATGGAAAACTAACACCTCACGAAACGATGATTGTTAAATTACATCTTACCACCTCTCATGGTGGCCATTATGATGGAACTATATTTATATAGGATATATATTATTTTTATTATTTCCTTATGCTCCTTTAATTCCCAATTATATCAAGCCTTTATGGTTTTCATAGTGGGTAATACGATAATCTCATTTGAGGAAGTGCGGTCTACCGCCCCCTTAAAGTGATGTGACTCATTAATGCCTTATATGGGATGTATAAAGGATATATTTAATGATATTATATATTATATTATAATGGAATTATAATATAACTATGTATCATTATGTTTTAATTCCATTAAAATAAGAAATAGATATGAAAGTAGCGTTCATGCGTACGTACGGCTTACCATCTCCATGAATGGTGCATTTAATTTCATACCTCCAAATGTTATGTACTATTATAAAAACATGTATATACTGAATATATATGATATATGTGATATTTAAATCATTAATATCAATCCGGATATAATGGACTATTGACCACCTGGACAACTTGTAAATATAAGGTGTTCATTTTTCACTCAAGTACCAAATATCGACAAAATGAACGTTATTAACTTAAATGATTACATAATGTTTATAACATGGTAATAAGTTATATAAAAGTAATAATAAACTTTAAAAAGGATATTAAGAATGTTGAAATTAACTTTAGTTTATTATTCTGGAGATTAAATAACGATCGAGTCAAGTCGGACACGAGGTAAGGGACTTCGTCTCAATCTCCTTTCATTGAGGAATATTTTCTTTTATATGTTGTATAAACACCCTTGAAATTTCAAAGGGAATATTTTTCTATGAAGAGTTTTACTAAATTACAAAATAGTATGTTTCTTTTTAACGTATGCAGTGACAATGATCTTTCCGCCGCTGTGAGTATTATTTGATCTTTGGCTTCCTCAACAAGCCGTAATGTTTTTAAAAGAAAATAAATACCTTATACTCTTTTACCTATTTTTGGTATTGGAAATGATTTTGAAAATGGATTTGTTATGTCAATATATTTAAGTGATATATTGTGATATAAATGTGGAAATGTTTTCTTTCTGTTATATTTGTGGTATGTGTTATGATTTTTGGTGGTACATGGACATTTGACGGGTGGTTATGTGATAAACCAAATGACGGGTGGTGCCGTGAATACCAGGACGTGTGGTTACGTTATAACCTCCAATACATTGGGTATGGAAGTCAGCTGTATGGCTATTCCATTTAGTGATATGTGTGGAATTTTACCGTATGGTTATTCCATTTATGTATTTTTATGTCCCATGTTACCTTTATATGTTATGTGTTCTTTATATGGGTTTTATGGTAATCTTTTGGTTACAAAAGGGTAATTAATGATCTTTTATTCAGTGAAGAGTATTTACTTCTTCAAAAAAGGTTAAAATTATTACTTATGATAAAGTATTCATTGTTTATTTGTTTTTTTGAAAAAAATAACAGTTTTCTTACTTTTTGTATCCCTTACTGAGCTTTATATGCTCATCCCAAGCTTTTGAAATGTTTTTCACATGAAAAAATGTGGAATAGGGTGAAGGATGGAATCAAGGAAAATTCTTGTTGTCTTAAACATGGAACTAGACATGAATCTTTTTTTAAGAGTTCATGTTTCGTAAAAAATGGATACTGGGTAGAAGTGTCTACTTTGTAATCTTTTGATATGTAATAATTATGGCCTAACTCACTAAAACTCTAAACCTGAAAAGATCCTCTAAGTTAATTACTCATTTAATTCAATATTATGTAAGGTTTAATGTCGAGTCTTTATATTTGGTATCATAGGTCAGTTTAGATAACTTTAGGAGTTAGGGTATTGATAAATTAATATCCATAAACTAATTTATGTTAATATTGATATCATATAGAATTTACAGATTACCTTGTTGCTTCGCCTAAGATATTTCTATGTTCAGAATGGTTTTCCGCAGAGGAAACATGGCAGCTATGTTGGGACGACAACAAGAGGAATACAACCTTCCAAATCAGCAACCTGAGATGGTCGGATTTGGCACTGAACAGTTTGTTGCAGTGATGGAACAGTTGACTCAGGTGATAAATGGTGGTGGTATCCATGCATGAGATCAGTCAGATCAACCACAGAGAAACATGTCAGTAGTGGCACATTTCATGATGCAACATCCCCCATCATTCAGAGGATCATCTGATCCATTGGTTTCTGAAGGGTGGATTAGAGAACTGAAGAAGATTTTTTATGTCATGGTTTGTTCCAAACATCAAAAGGTTAGTCTCGTTGTTTACCGTTTTAAAGGTGAAGCTGATCAATGGTGGTCGATGGTGAAAAATATCAGGGATAGTGAGGAGATTGAAGCTCTTGATTGGGATGAATTCAAAGGTATGTTTCTTAAAAAATATTTTCCTAAGGTGGTTCGTCTTAGGATGGAAAAACAATTCCTATAATTAAGGTAGGAGGATGACTTAGTGGCGGCTTATGAAGAAAAGTTCACTCGACTGGCAAGGTATGCACCAAATTTCATCCGAGATCTTAATAGTAAGATAAACTGATTTTACTCAGGACTGAAGCCACGATATCGAAAAGAATTAGCCTATAGTGAGTTCAAAACTTATGAAAAACTTTTTTGATGTGTGGAGAAGGTGGAAATGGAGTTTTTCGATGATCAAGTGTTCTTTGAAAAACAACAGAATAAGAGGTCCAGTTGGTAGGCAAAGGGGAAGAATTCATCAAAGAAGCCTGGAGGTAAGAAAGATAAATATACAACTTCTGAGAATTGTGGTAAAAAGAATCCTATAGAATGTTTATCAATAACTGTAAAGTGATTCCGGTTTGGTATGTCTGGTCATATTTCTCGTAACTGGATGAAAGATGAACAAGCATGCAATGAAAAGCCATCGGTAAGATGTTTTAAGTTTAACGAAATGGGTCATTATGCAAATGATTGTCCAGAAAAGAACTGAACCGAGGGAAATCAGTTGGGAAACAAGAAGAAAGGGGTGGTGAAATCCTTTGCAACTACTTCAGCAGATGTTGGGCCATCAAATGAAGTGGTATCAGGTGCACTGTTTGTTTGTTCAGATTATGCCAATGTGTTGTTTGATTCAGGGTCTACACACTCTTTCATTTCTGAGATCTTTTCTAGTAAATTAGGAATTCTATCTCATGATATGAATACTGAACTTATGGTAAAAACACCTGGAGGAAATGTTGAGACAAAATGAAAACATAAGAACATTCATGTCCTTGTGTGCGGAAAGAATATACCTGCAAACCATATTGTTTTTCCTCTAGTAGAGTTTGATGTTATTTTGGGCATGGATTGGATTTATGTTTATCATGCTAAGATTGATAGCACAGGTAAAGAGATTTTTTTCAGAAATATTTATAGTTTGTGTACAAGAATGTACCCTTGATTTTGATAATATATCAGGAAGCTAAGAAACTAGTAAAAATGGAAGTGAATGTTACCTTGCACTTATTGTTGAAAATAAAGGAACTGTTCAGATTAATGATGTGCCGGTGGTAAATGAGTACCTTGATCTATTTCCTGATGAGTTTCCTAGAATTATACATAATTGAGAAGTTTAATTTATTGTTGACTTAGTTCCTGATGCCAAGACAATTTCAAAACCCCCTTATTGAATGGCTCAAATTAAACTTTTAGAGTTAAAGAAGGAAATGCAGGAGTTATTAGATAAAGGTTTTATTCAACCTAGCACATCACTATAGGGTGTTCCTGTATTGATTGTTAAAAAGAAGTATGGTTCAATGAGTCTTTTCATTGATTATAGAGAATTGAATAACATCACTGTTAAGAATAAGTATCCTTTGCGTCATATCGATGATTTTTTTGATCATCTCCAGGGAGCTCAGTATTTTTCGAAGATTGAATTGAGGTCGGGGTACCATCAATTGAATGTAAAAGAATCAGATGTTACAAATACCACGTTTTGTACTAGATATGGCCATTATGAATTTTTTGTTATTCATTTTGGGTTAACCAATGCACCTACTGTATTCATGGATCTTATGAATAGAATCTTCTGTGAGTTCTTGGATAAGTTTTTGGTTGTGCTTATTAATGATATTTTGGTTTATTCAAAAAGTAAGGTGGAACATGAAAGTCATTTAAGGGTTTTCTTGCAAAAATTAAAAGAAAATAAACATTATGGTAAATTCATCAAGTGTGAGTTTTGGTTACAACAAATTTCTTTCCATGGTCACATTGTTTCAAAACAATGGCATAACTATTGATCCTACTAAAATAAAGGTTGTTTATGAATGGCTAGGACCAACAAATATAACCCAGATTCGTAGTTATCTTGGTTTGGAAGGTTATTACCGAAGTTATGTTGAAAATTTTTCACGGTTAACTATTCCAATGACTAAGTTAACTCGAAAAGGTGTTATGTTCATCTGGACAAAAGAATGTGATTATTGTTTTCAGGAATTGAAAAGAATATTGGTGAATGCTCCAGTTTTGGCACTACCTTCCAGAAATGGTGAGTTTGTTATCTACAGTGATGATTTGTTGAAAGGACTGGGTTGTGTCCTAATGCATAATGATCAGGTAATTGCTTATGCTTCACGTTAGTTGAAACCTCATTAGTTAAATTACTCGACACATGATTTGGAATTTTCTACTGTTGTTTTTGATTTAAAAATTTGGAGGCATCATTTTTATGGAGTAAAATGTGAAATATACACTGATCACAAAAGTTTAAAGTATATATTCACTCAAAAATAATTGAACATGAGACAGAGGAGATGGATATAATTAATCAAGGATTATTATTGCACAATCTATTACCATCTGGGAGAAGAAAATAAAGTGGATGATGCTTTGAGTCGAAAAAGTAATGTCTCATTAGCCATGCTACGTTTGGAACGAGATCCTTTGGTTTTTGATTTGGTGAACTTTGGCAGAGAATTTGTTGGTACAGGAAATTAACTTGCTTTGTTTTAGATGTTAGTGAGATCATATCTATCATACAGAATAAAGAAAGCGCAGAAGGAAGATAGTGAGTTGCAGAAAAAGGCAGAGTTGGTTCATAAGGGTAAGTTACCTGAATTTAACATTGATAATGACTGTGTTTTGAGTTTTGGAAAGAGATTATGTGTGCCTTGTGATTCACAGTTGAATAATGAGTTGTTATGTGAAGCTCATAGTTCTCCGTTTTAAGTTCATCCTAGAAGTACTAATATGTATAGATATCTTCAGGAGTATTACTGATGGGATAGAATGAAAAGAGATATTGTTTATTTTACAGTGAAGTGTTTGACTTATCAGTAGGTTAAAGTAGAGCAACAGTTACCGAAATTAATTCTTCAACCTTTACCGGTGCCAGAGTGGAAATGGGATAATATATCCATGGACTTCGTTCTGGGATTACCAAAGGCATATCAAGATAATAATGCAATCTGGGTTATAGTTGATCGATTGACTAAATCTTATCATTTACTTCCTATTAGAGATACTTTGTATCTTGATCAACTTGCTCGGTATTATGTTAAATAGATAGTCAGGTTTCATGGTGTTCCCCTCTCCATTGTATCTAATCGTGATCCCAGGTTTACTTCTAAATTTTGGAAAGTCCTTCAAAAATCGTTGGGTACTGAATTAAATTTTAGTACAACTTTTCACCTTCAATCAGATGGGAAATCAGAATGAACAATTCAGACATTTTAGGGTGTGTTACGTGCTTGCTCGATGGATTATTTGGGAAGTTGGGACCAATAACTTTATTTGGTTGAATTTTCTGATAATAACAGTATTCATTCCAGTATACAGATGGCTCCATTTGAGGCATTTTATGGAAAGCGTTGTCGAACTCCGGATTTTTTGGATGAAGTAGGTGAAGGGAAGTTTATGGGACCAGAATTGGTAGAAGAGACGGTAGAGAATGTTCAGTTGATTCAGAAGCACATGAGAACATCTCAGAGTAGACAGAATAGTTATGCAGATAATCAGAGGAAGGATCATTCTTTTGAGGTTGGTGATCATGTCTTTCTAAAAGTTTTTCCACGGAAAAGTGTGATTCATTTTGGTAAGAAGGGAAAGTTGAGTCTGAGGTTCATTGGACCCTATGAAATCCTAGAGAAAGTTGCATCTGTTGCATACAGAGTAGCTTTACCTCCATTTTTATCCCAGGTACACAATGTTTTTCATGTTACGATGTTGAGAATGTATATGCTAGATCCATCTCATGTTTTGAGCCCAGAGGTAGTTCAATTGGAAAATAATCTCACTTATGAAGAACAACCAGTCCAAATTCTTGACCACAGAGAGAAAGTGTTGTGGAATAAGGTAATTCACCAGGTAAAGGTTTTGTGGAAAAACTATCTGGTTGAAGAGGCAACGTGGGAATCTGAAAATTCTATGAGGTATTAAGTCCCCCATTTATTTGATAGGTGAATAAAATTGCGAGGATGCAATTTCCAAAAGGGGGGCAGGATGTAACATCCCAGGTAAATGAAGAATAATATATTTATATATTAATTAATATTTATGAATTAAATATTAATTTTACTTTAAATGGGTTTCTATCTTCGATAGCGTACCTGATACGCGACAACGGGTTTCTTTGGAATCTTACGTTGCACACTAATAATATAATATCATTATTTAAAATAGTAGTTAACATCTAGCCGTTATATTGGAGGTAATGAACGAAACTAACTACAATATGGTTATACATGATTGTTAAATGTATTTACATTTATCCAATTAAAAGTTATAGGCTTAAAATGTGAATGAGTCTAATTTTAAGCATAATTTACATTAATGGCCAATTTATCGCCTTTTAATGAAGAACCCTCTTTAAATATAGTTTTGGTCAATTTAATACATTCTAATTGACCAAATAAAATCTTTATTTAGAATGGGGACATCAAATTTTACTTTGGGTAATTGTTTGGTATTTTTCGGATGAACTTCATTTTTTAATGAATAGTGAAAAATATGGTATTTTAATTCAAAAGTGCCTTTTAATCTAATTTATTTATATGGATTGATTATATTTTTATGTGGTTTTAAAGTGAAATTAAAATATATTTTTACCATTTAATCCAATGTTGTTCATTATAATTAATTTCACTTTAAAATTGGACATAAACAAGTATCAATCTTTTGATAGTTATTGTTTCTTAAAAATACGCTATTTGTTTTGATAACGGGAATTAATTATAAAATTAATTAATTCCACTTATATATTTTGAATTTTTAAAAATATAAATCATTTTTGAATTAGGAATATCAAATATATCATATGCTGAATTTTTGGTATTTTTCTGAAAAAACTTAAATTTTGATGAATAGAGAAACCACTTTGTGGTAGTTAAAAAACACACTTTTTCATTTAAATGAAAATTTACCACTTCTGTGAATTGAATTTTGAAAATCATACATACATGGTTGTTATCAAGAAGTAAAATGTGGTTCATTAAGATAAAAATAATTTTTGGTGAATAGTAACTTTTGACTTTTATTTACCGCGGTTAAAGGTAAATAGGGTGATTCAAGGTAAAAAGAATAATATAATAATTCAAAATTACATTACCACTTGTCCAAACCTTATTTTTTGAGTCAATAACGATCATGGGCATCTTGGGGTCTATTTTGGGACCCCATTGAGCCACTTGAGAGTGAAAATGACAATTTAGATTAATTAACTTAAAGTAATGGAAAAAATGACAAAATAAAATATCTTTTAGTAAATTAAAATATAGAAGGGGTTATATAAATTATATTTTAGACTATAAATGTTATTTTGAAATATAAAAAGATTTCATACATCATGGTATTTTTTTATAATTTTTAGACATCATATAAATTAAATTATTTATGAAACAATAATGATGCAGTATTTACCTCATTAATAAATGATTTAAATAAATAAGATTATAAGGATTAAATTATTATCCAAAACATGTCCAATTCAGATTAGATGATTTTATTTCCAATATGAGTCATCTTATCTTCTACCTTAATGATTTTTGGACCATTAGAAACCGAATATCATTATATTATAAAATAATATTTTCACACTTTCTTAAAGAGCCCCTCCTCTCCCTTATAAAAAGAGACCACTTATAACCAATTCCTAACACCTCTCAAGCCATTTGGCTCGTCCAAACTCTTCCCAATTACACTCCCTACATCCCTCTCCTCCTCCTAGAAGCCTTACCCTAGGAATAAGGCACTTAAGAAGGCTTTCGGTTCAAACCAAAGTAAGTTACCCAAATTAAATGTAACAGTTTCTATTAAATTGTTTTCTTTTATTTTGCTTCTCCAACCCCTAAACTCTTTTTAATTCCATTATTTTGTAACAACAAAAGTATCCTTAATATACTATGATATTATTATGAGAAGTATTCTAACTAAACTTACACACAAATCCATCTAATGGATGAAGAACATAATGTTTCTGTGGATGGAAAACTAACGCCTCACGAAGCGATGATTCTTCAATTACATATTACCGCCTCTCATGGTGGCCATTATGATGGAAATGTATTTATATATGATATATATTATTTTTATGATTTCTTTATGCTTCTGTAATTCCCAATTATATCAATCCTTTTTGGTTTCCATAGTGGGTAAATATGATAATCTAATTTGAGGAAGTGCAGACTACCGCCCCCTTAAAGTGACGTGACTCGTTAATGCCTTATGTGGGATGTCTAAAGGATATTGTTAATGATATTTTATATTGTATTATACTAGAGTTATAATATACCTATGTATAATTATGTTTTAATTCCATTAAAATAATAAATAGAAATTAAAGTAGCGTTCATGCGTACTTACGGATTACCGTCTCCATAAATGGTGCATTTCATTTCGTACCTCCAAATATTATGTACTATTATAAATACATGTATATACTGAATATATATGATATATATGATATTTAAATCATGAATATAAATCTGGATATAATGGACTATTGACCACATGGACAACATGTTAATATAAGGTGTTCATTTTTGTCTCAAGTACCAAATATCGACAAAATGAACGTTTTTAACTTAAATGATTACATAATGTTTATAACATGTTAATAAGTTATATAAAAGGAATAATAAACTTGAAAAAGGTTATTATGAAAGTATAAATTAACTTTAGTTTATTATTCAGGAGATTAATGAACGATCGAGTCAAGTCGGATGCGAGGTAAGGGACTTCGTCTCAATCTCCTTTCATTGAGGCATATTTTCTTTTATACATTGTATAAACACCCTTAATTTTAAAAGGGAGTCTTTTTCTACGAAGCATTTTACTAAACGAAAAAAAATTATGTTTCTTTTTAACGTACGCGGTGGCAACGATCTTTCTGCCACCACGAGTATTATTCTATCTTTGGCTTCCTCAACAAGCCGTAATGTTTTTAAAAGAAAATAAATACCTTATACTCTTTTATGTATTTTTAGTATTGAAAATGAATTTGAAAATGGATTTTTTATGTCAATATATTTAAGTGATATATTGTGATTGAAATGTAAAAATGTTTTCTTTCCTTTATATTTTTTGTATGTGTTATGATTTTTGTTGGTACTTGGACATTTCACGGGTTGTTACGTGATAAACCAAATGACGGGTGGTGCTGTGAATACCAGGATGGGTGGTTACGTTATAACCTCCAATGAATTGGGTATGGAAGTTGGCCGTATGCCTATTCCATTTAGTGATATGTGTGGAAGTCGACCGTATGGTTATTCCATTTAAGTATGTTTATGTACCATGTTTCCTTTATATGTTATGTGTTCTTTATATGGGTTTATGGTAATCTTTTGGCTACAAAAGGGTAAGTAATGATCTTTTATTCAGTGGAGATTATTTAATTCTTAAAAAAGGTGAAAAGTATTACTTATGATAAATTGTTCATGGTTTATTTGTTGTTTTGAAAAACTAACAGTTTTTCTTCTTTGTGTATCCCTTACTTAGCTTTATATGCTCATCCCATGTTTTTGAAATGTTTTTCACAGGACATAATATGGAATAGGGTCAAGGATGGAATCATTGAAAATTCTTGTTGTCTTAAACATGGAAGTAGACATGACTCTTTTTTTAAGAGTTCATGTTTTGTAAAAAAAAATGGATACTGGGTTGAAGTGTCTACTTTGTAATCTTTTGATATATTATAGTTATGGCCTAACTCTCTAAAAGTCTAAACCTAAAAAGATCCTCTAAGTGAATTATTCATTTAATTCAATATTATGTAAGTTTTAAGGTCGGGTCTTTATATAACTTGTAGTGATATGTGGGAGACAAATAGGCCCTTAGTTTTGACTTGGACCATAGTGGGCTAGTGGTGAATAATGTTAGAGAGAAACATGTTTAAGGGGTTATTCCAAGGAAATGATTTCATAAATATGGGAGGACCAAGGATTTTCTTTGGGGAATGAGATTACTACACATGGAGTTTTATTGATGTTATGGTTTGGTATGGTTTTACCTTATACCATCTTGATAATAAGAACATAGGGTGTCGAGGATTTGGTATCAAGGCCATTTTTGAAGGGAAGGATCGATTAGATGCCTAGACATATTGAATTTGGATATATTTTAATACATGGTGTAAGAATGGGTGGAAAATATTCATTCTAATACAGTACTGGATGGAGGATAAATATTTGGTTGTGTTTGGCATAGTTCGGTTCCAAATTTTTTAGAAGATTTAAAAGGTAGATCTGGTCATGGGAAATGGAAATTTTATATAGCATGGTTGGTAGTTTTGGTATGTCATCTTGGTCCTAATGGCCTATGACTAACAGTGGTGTGAGTTGGGTTCATAACTTTTTGTGGTATTGTATTGTACACCCATACGTTTTTAGATTAGTCATGAGAAAATGATTTATTACACATAGATCCCTTTAAAATTTAAATTGGAAAGTTGATATGTGTGAACTGTGTGATAAAGAGTATTCATGTGATTGTTATGAGTATGATGGAATAGGGTTCAGGGGATAATTTTTAAATTTCCCTCCATGGTAAAGGAGACATTGGAAATGGATCGTTTTTTGTGACACTGTCAATCTTGGAGAAGATAATGGAAAGTGTTTACTATGAGGAAATGTGAGAAGCTTGGAAGTAGTTTCATAAATGATTGGAAATTGGGCCACTAAAGACATTTTTAAAAATAAATTTAAGTAATTCAATATGGTGGGAAGTGAAGGAATTGTTGATTGAGAGCGGTGAACCTAATTATTGTTTGGGTTGTTGTTCCCATGAACCATGGGCGAAAATCATTGACATTATAATAGCACTCAGCTATGAGTAGGGTCATTCATATCCAGTTATCACATTTGGGGATGGACAGAGTATGGTTCATGGTGGTTGATTTTTTTCCAAGTGAATCAATGATAAATAAACTCCAATGGGAGATTAATATTTCAGTTGTGATTACATGAACCTCATGGGAAAAGGTTCGTGGGAGTATGGAATCAGTTGATGGAAGATCATTTTGGAATTTTTATCCTAGTCACTAAATAAACCCAAATACCTCTAGATTCCTTGGTGAATGATATCTATAGATCTAGATATGGTATCAGGTGGAGTCTAATAATGGGAATTAGGAATGGGATAAATTGAGATGGCTAGAAAAAGATCGATTCTATGATGTTTTAGTCCTCACAGTATGGAATGATGGTAGAAAAGGGTAGTTGATGGTTCAATTATATAATTTTGAACAAATATTGGGTATATAATTTGAGTGCGTGTAATGGGGAGATCCTAGGATACCTATTGGAGTAAGGCATTATGATAGGATAAATGGATATCATTTTTTATGTAGAGAATAATTTTTTTTAGAAGGTTGGTCCAGAGGAGGTTTGGCAGAGTTTTATTGTGAGATAGAGTGTGGTTCTTTATAAACCAAATCATGTATGTCGTATCGGGTGTATTAAGTTCATTTGGGAATTTTCTAGGCATTTCCATGGGATGTTGGTGTCCTCAGGTCCTTTGTGTATGGATAGTGTGACCCATTGGGTCTGGTTTGGAATTGAGAATGATATGTACTTCTAGTGTTTCACCACCATTCTCATTTTTTTGGGTGAGATTAGTTATATCTGTTTCAATCATGACATTAGAACAAGGGGTTTGAGTTATGGTGGACCAATATAACATTGGGGAACACCATGAGTTAGAAGTATTATAGTGACCTAAGAGTTATGGTGGGGATAATGATATTCTTAATGATGAACTTGAGGATTATATTATTAGGTATCAGGATATATGGTCTCATGAAATCACTATCTAGGTGTTTTAGCAATAGCTTTGTGAATTAGATCTAGTTTTGGCATTTTGAGCACCTTGAATTGGTGGTTTTTACATAAGAGTTCTTTGGGTATTTAGAAACTAAATGTGGCCTACTATTAACATGTTGAAGACCCATATAGGTTAGGATTTATAATTGGATTTCCATCAGAACTTCTCATGGATGAGAAATCATATGGTTTGGAGTTTTTAATTACTCATGTCCATATGTGATTTTAAATTCAAGAGAAATTAGAGTTTTCAAGTTAGTGGATGATATAGATTCTTAATCAACGTTTTTAATTGAATTATAATATATGGTACCTAAAAAATGAGATATTTTGGAATTATAATAGAGTTCATATGGTGATTGAGAGGAAAAAAAATGGATTTGGAAGGAATCAGGGTTTTAATCTATTGACATTGGCTTGTCGCTACCAACCCACTGGCTAGCAGGTGGGGGAGTTCCACAAGAGTTTCCATCATTTATCCAGTGTCTCTATACTAAAAATATAGTGGGAATATGGGTGTTTATTTATGAGGTGAGGTAAGGTAATTTTACCAAAGTTACCCTTGGAATTTTAAGGGAAAGGGGGATTGGGGGTTCAAATTCAGTCAATCCACCCCCCCCCCCACCAGATCATTTTATCCCAATTCAAGGGGAATCGATTTGGGATGCTTTTAGCGGAAATACAAGGTAGGTTCCTTCCTATTTTATTCATACGTGGATTATCCCTCTATTACCGCTAATCTAATTTATTTTCACAGAGGTTTTTGGGGATGATTCCACCATATCATGGTGGAATCATCCTGAAATAAAGGGTATTACATTTTTTTCCACTAAGGGGGCATCTTAAAACAACTTCCAAGTGTCTCAGTTTATTGAATTATCAAATTTATGTTAATTCTACTAAATTATAAATTATTTATATTTTAAATTAAATTAATTATGCATGTGAAAGGGTGATGTGTGTTGGGTATTTTTCTAGGAGTGGTATATATAGTCTGTTTCAGACCTCAAACAAGTGGTAGATCGAGGTTTCATGAAGTGATGAGTGTGTAATGATATAATCATCAACAATACCTTTTTGAATTACATGGTCAAATCATTATAAATTTTTAATTAATTATGCCTTGAATTATAACTAATTTAATTGGGTTCATGGGCATGATTTAGAGGTATGCTCATCAATGTGAGGTTAGACTGGACTTCAATGGGCCATATTTTTCCTTTGAAGAGGAGGTGGACCATGGAGATAAATTTGGAAAGTATCATGAATGGGGGAGGTGGTATCTCAAAATTTACCTATATATTATGAATTTATTTATGTTTCATGTTCTTTTTTGGGCTCCCTACTAAGGTTTATTCCCCTGGTTAACATAATTAAATGATATGGTTTATTAAAAATTAAAAGGTTTAAATTAAATCAAGTTGTCAAAATTATATAATTAATTTGATTATAATACCAAAGTTAATAGACCATGTCGGTCCTAGTTTATTAGCATGATGCATTAGTCTCTAAATAGTAAAGCCTAGACCAAAGTATTCCTTGTGACTTGTTAGCATGTGCATAGGGGATTGATATGCCTCCAATCAAAATGTGAGTGTGGACTTAGAGACCTTTACAAGGTGAAACTAAAAAGGTCCATTGTGTGAATTAGATCTATGGGATTATCAAGATTTTTGTTTGAAAACTGACCCATTCCTAGTTTGATGTGACCAGGACTAGGTGGGATGACCCTTGGGAAAACTAGATCGGTCTGTGTGGTGGACCATCCCATAGTGGATTTGAGGGCCAAAATAGGTCATGAACCATCTATTGGACTATTTACTATATATAAAGTCTCCATTTATTCAATAATTTTATGCTACCCTATTATTTATGTTGAGGGAAACGATGTATTTGGAGCACTGGATGTTGACCCAATACCAGTTTGAGACTGAGGACTCCATGTGGAGTTCCACCATTTCTATCGACTGAAAGGACCATGGTTGGTACCCTAATGACAAGATAAACTTATTTAGTGGTGGTGGGATATTGATAGTGATGTATATAAAGAGCCAAACTACTTATACATATATATCACATCGGAATAGGTGAATATTCATTACATAACATAATGATCCATACCAGAAATCATTTAGGTCTAGTGCCTTTAGAAACATGGATACATAGAATAGTGGTTCATAAGTGAACTACATCATCTCCCAATAAGTTCTTTATAAATAATACCCTTATTATACATATCATAATTAATTCCTTTCTTTATTACCGAGGGAAGGAAAACATAAATAATACTGGTATCAGATGCTTAGTAAGGTTAAATAAGGGAGATATCAACATAACATGAGCATAAGGGTATGATAACATGACAATAACATTTTAAAACCATACCCTTCATATCATAAATTATAAACTTAATTCATGGATTAAATATTGGTTTTTAATAAGATATAAATCATAAACAAATAAAACAAAATCATCTATGAGAAAATAATATTGGCAAGGGACAGTTCTCAAAATCGTCTGCAATCGCCTGCATCTATGGGGCTGTGAAGGCCGCTAGCAGATGAATGAAAGGCTACTATAAAACCTCAGTCCGTGAATTTATGGTCCTAAAAAAACTGAACATTTGATGTGTCTTTCCAAAGACCCAAGTCATTATAGAAATTTTGAGGTCCACACCTTTCCCTGGATCGAAAAAATGCAACACGGATGGGGAATCTCGAGAAAACCTAGGACTAGATGGATTTTGGGTGGTTTTTATGATCCATAATGTGGAAGGGATTGAATACACTTATGGGCGGTGTGGGAATGAAGCCTCTTTAGAATCAAAAATGTTGGGAGTTATCAAATAATTCGACAAGGTTTTTAAAAGGAACTAGAACAATATCTGGTTGGAATATGATTTGACGACCATCATTCAATCCATAAGAATAGGTCAAACACATCTTTTATGAAAACTCATAGGCAAGTGAATAAAATTTCTTGATTGACTGCTTTAAATTACAGCATCACTCACACATTTCAGGAAGTGAACAACATGACAGATGGCCTTGCAAATAAAGGAATAATATAAGAAGAGGAAAAATATCTTATCAGTGTACCTACTGGCATGCTTACTCTTCGTTAACGTGATTAATGTAAATTTCTTTCATTTAATTTGGTTTAATTTACTTTTTTATTAATTTATGAACCTTAATGCTCACTATTCTAAAAAAAACAATAATACTAGATTTTATTAACTTCAAAAACCATTTTAGTAGTCATGGTTCACTCGCATGACTATCATACTCGATGGAGTCCCTTACTGAACTTAGTTCACTCCCTATTGTGGTCTTTTTTATCTCAAGAGATATAAATATTTACCCAATGAATTAGAGGGAGATATAGGACCCACCTATCAAAAAATCTATGCATTCATTTGGAAAAATGTTGTAAAACATTCATCACATTATAACCCATGAAAATAAATGACTTTCATAATTTGTTCATCATACTGTAACTCATGTAAAAGAAATGGGTTCAAAAAAAATTTCATTATAACATAACCCATGGAAAGGGAATGTGTTTCATAAAAATATTTTCATCATGAAAATAAACCATAAAAAAGAAACATTAAGGAAAATATAAATGGGTTATGACCCTATTATAGCTTATGTATCATCAAATTATGTCATCTAATATGGAAAATTATTTTCAAAGATCACTTGGAACATTTATTAAAGAAAATATCATTTTTGCTTTGAAATAACTCTTTTATAATATAAATACTTATTAAATAATAAAGAAAAAATATAATTTAAAATACAATTGATAAAATTTAAATGAGTATTTAAATATTTGAGTTTTTATTACAGTGTAAAATATCATTCATGAAATAAACATTAAAATGAATATTCCCTTCAAATTTTCTGTAAAAGTCAATACTACCTCATTTTTAAAACAAAAATCATATTCCTTTTAAAACTTTTTGAAAAAAAAATAGAGATAAAAATGTATTTAAAAATCATTTTAGAATAGTAAAACTTTATTTAAAACATTTATATATAACAAGTACATTAAATAAAATTTATTTTTTCTTAAAAAGATAAAAAATACCGTTCTTATTGAAATATTTCTTTCAGTCTCTTGAGTTTATAAAGAGAATAAAATTAAAATAAAACTTGTATTCTCTATAAATAGGTGTTTCATAATAAAATTAATTATTTTCTTGAGATATAGATCATAATATTTCATCATTTAAAACTTAGACATAAAAAATCTTGATAAACAGTGATATTGTAACATAAAACCTTTATCATGTTTGTATATTTTGAATTATAATCCTTGTGAATGAATAAAAATTAACAGAAATATAAAATATCATGAGAATAAAAATATTCATGATATAATATGTCAAAAAAGGATTTATATGAACCACATAAAATAAGATAGGTTCATAACATAACATATTTCCCAAAAAAGATAATTTGAGACAAAAATCCCTTACAACAAATCTTGACATAATTTTTAAGAATTAGAAAATCCTATATAATAAATATAGGTTTATTATAAATTTATTAAATAACCATAATAATATATTTAATAAAACATATGATTTACTTATGACCTTTTATTACGAATTTATTAATAATTCCTTATTAAATTAATGTTTCGGGTAATAACTACATTATTTTTCATGTATGTTTTAGTTTAGTATTTTTTTCTCCTTTTTCTTTGATAATAGTTCCATAATATCTATAATGTTATAAATAGTATAAATATAATATATATTCATTATATATGTATTTATATTAATCCATTAAAGTTTGATTGAGAAAATTGATTACACTATTCATTGAGATGGTAAGTCATACATATGCATGAACGTTGTTTCCATTTTATCATAGAATGGAATAAAATAAAGATAAATATTAATTAAAATTTAATTTTTAATTTTTATAATAGAAATATAATATATATTAATTAAATATATCCTTATTACCATCTATGTCATAATTAAATTGAAAATGTATCACATTTATTCCTGGAGGTGGTAGACCACACGTACACTCAAGCGATATAATCATTTTCCAAAAAAATGGAAGGTAAGAAGGTATATCTAATATTATAGTTAAAAGATTAAAAATATTTCATAAATTTCATATATAAACATTAAATGCATCATTATCTCTAGTCAGAAGAGGTCGTGATGGAAGATGAATTACATCGGTTCACGGGGTGGTAATCCTCCATACCCACGATCGACAGTTTCGTTTCCCATAAGATGGAAGAGGATATGTATGTTTTTTATTCACTTAAAATAATAAAATATGACTATGTATTATATAATTATGATATTATATCATCATAGATGAATAATATTTGAATAGTGTTGAAGAATAAATAAAATAAAAATGATTAGTTAAGAACAATACATCTTCTTGGGACAGCCACCATAGGTCAAAACTAATAGCCTTATTATAAGGGTTTAATACTAAAAATAAGGCCTATAATATGTGTGGAATTAATTATGGAATTTATTAGGGTGCGTATTTTCTGATCCAAAAGGCACTGAAATTATAAATAAAAGACTATAGGGGGTGCTCATTTATAAGTGAGGAGGAGTGGAATTTTCGTAAATACACAAAACTATTCAATAATGGGATGTCACTCCCACCCCAACTACATAAAATATTAATAAATATAGTATTTTAGGTATTATATGGTATATCCAGACCACCACCAAAAATATGTTTTAAACATGTTTTTCCTTAACCTCTAATCTAAATTACTTCTTCTATTTTAGTTTTTACCATGGTAACAAGTGTTTTTATTTATTTACCTAAGTAATTAATCCTTTAAGACTAAAAATAAATTATCCTTGTTAGATAATTTGTAACCACTGATTATAAATATGAAATCTAATTTATTAAAAAAATATCCTAATTGTTTTCAAATTTAATTTTAATACATTCATATGTAACATGAAAACACTCATTTTAACCTTACTAAGTTAATTAATTTTTACCCTTTTTACTAATATTTATGAACAAAAATTAATTTTAGATTATTATATAATATAATATATTATTATTATATTTTTGGGATAAATTTTATCAAAATCAACTCACATAAGTTGGATAATTTATTTTAAAATAAAAACTGCAGACCCGACAAAAAAACAGTTCTCCAAAGAAAATGTTTTCATAAGAATAATAAAATTATATAAAAATTGAACATATTATTGATTATAATGAAATAAATTGGATTAATTATTCTATAATGGATCTAATTTTTATTTTAAAACCATTATAAAACAAAACTGAACTTTTAAATTCATTATACGAAAAAGGGAGTTTTCAATAAAAAACATTATTTTTCCCTATTCATTGAAAAAATAATGTTTCTAGAAAAATCCAGAAAAATTACCCTAGGATATTTCTAATATTTTGACACCCAAAATGAAGTAAATTTTTCTAAATACATTTTAGAAAATTCGAAAAAAAAATATTTTTTGTTTACAAAAAAAAACCATAAAAATCATTTTTTGGGAAAAATGTATTTTTGAAGCATATAAAGACATTACTAAAAATTAGTACTTATTTATAAATATATTTTATTTATCTAAAACATTTATACTTAATTTTAAAAATATATTTCATCCTATTCAAACCACTAAGTTTAACGGCTAGGTTAAAATGGTTGTGTTTAAATAATAATATTTTTTATAGTATATCATGGTTTGTTAAAACTCATTTTTACATGTAACACGAGTTATTGGAGAAATAAAAATTTATCATAAAAATATACTTCATAAGATATTTAGGTGTTTAATTCTATCCCCCATAAAATAAAATTCACCCAAAAAAATCCATAACTCTGAGACAAACAACTAAGGATTCTCATGTCTCGTCATATCCTCAGGTTCCTATGTAGCTTTCCCAAGTTGGTGGTTTATCAATAAAACATTAACTAGGAGAGTGGTCTTATTTTTAAAACATTATCTCTATGATATAAAATTTCCAATGGTTTCCCCTCATAAGAAATATCATTCTCTAGTGGTACGACCTCTAAGTTCGGTACATGTGAAGGATGAGGTAAGTATATTCTCAAGAGAGATACGAGGAACACATTTTGGATATGGGAGAAGTCCAGATGAAGTTACAAGTGATAATATATTTTCCCTACTCGATCAATAACCTCAACAAGTCAAATATACCTAGGGATAATATTTCATTTCTTACCAAATCTCATAAACGTCTTCCAATGGAATATTTTTTGAAAAACATTCTTACCAACTATAAACTAAATATCACACCGATGGTTATCAAGACAAATTTTTTGTCAATATTGAGCTTCCTTGATGTGTTGTTGAATTGATCTAAATTTATTTTCTATTCCATTAAATAGTTCAGATCCAAATATATTTCATTCCCTAACATCATCCCTGCATTTTGGAGTTCAAGACTTCTTTCTATATAGGGATTCATAAGGGTTCATCTGAATGTTAGAGTGAAATATAATATTGTAGGATAACTCAAATAGTGTAAGGTGTTGATCCCAACCACCTTTAAAATCCTTAGAACAAGATCTCAAAATATTCTATATGTTTTTAATGGTTCTCCCAAACTGATCATTTGTCTAAGTATGATATGCAGCACTGAAACTCAATTTTGTAATAAGATCTTACTGAAGACTTCACCATAACTACATGGTAATCATAAGATCCCAGTAAAACACAATAGATTGTAGTACTACATGAAAACTTACCACTTATTTAGTGTATATCCGGAAAAGATTATTTAGATAGAAATATTTCTAGAAAGTGATGAATTTTCTTGACTTATTAAGGTGATCAACAACAACCTAAATATCATAATTACCTTTAGATGTTTTGGGGAGTCTGATGAAAAAAATCACGGTGATGATTTCTCATTTCTATTATGGATTAGGTAATGGTTGTAACATACCCTTATAGTTTTTCTCTCATTATTAACTTGATGACATACCAAGAACTAAGAAACAAAATCCCTAATATTTCTCTTCATGTGGACCAACCAGAAATAATCTTTCAAATCTCTATAAATATTTACACTTTTAGGATGAATAGAGAATGGAGAACTATATACTTCCTCAAAAATAACCATTTTAAAATATGGTATGTATGAGACACAAACATGGTTCATAAACCTTATCATTCCATCATATTCAAGGTTAAAATTTGGAACATTTCTCACCTTCTTCTATATCTCTAAATCTTTCTTTATACATCTTTAATCTTCACTTGTATTGGTAGTTGAACAATCATTAGAGAAAGATAATATTTTAACCCTTACTTCAGAATTTCCATATCCATCCTTTTAAAATCCAAAAATATTGGATATTTTTTTATCCTCATCATGGATAATCTAGCATGATCCATTCAACTCAAATCATCTACCACCCTTTTAACATTCCCAGGGTGGTAATGTATTGAGTATTCATAATATTTAATCATCTCTAACCATATTCTCTAGTGAAAATTCAAATAATTCTATATAAATATATACTTTATACTTTTTTTATCAGTATGTATACCACAATTTTCTCTATAAAGTTAATTCCTCCTTATTTAAATGAAAAAAATACTACACATAACTCCAAATCATGATTTGGGTAATTTTACTGATGAACCTTCAATTTTCATGATTCATAAGCTATCACCATATCATTCTACATGTGAAAACATCTCTGTCCCTTCTTCAATTAGTTATTATAGATTAAAAAACCCTTCTCCACCATATGTTCATTTAATCATAGGTGAATTGGATAATCTTTTCATCTGTTCCTTGATATTTTTATTGCATTCATCTTTCCATAGGAACTCAGATCCCTTCTACATCAACTTAGTGAGTAGATTATAAAGTCATGATAAATTCTCCAAAAACTATTGATAATAACCATAAAACATTAGATATTATCACAATTATTGTTCTAGGACAACATTCAATAACATTGATCTTTAATTAACCCATAGGTATACCCTCTCTTGAGATTAGATGACACAAAAAATTAAAAAATTTGTATCTAAAATTCACACTTGGTAAATGTTTTTGGAAACTTATAATTCTTCAAGGTCTTCATCATAAACCTCAAATAATTCTCATTATCTTACATTCTCTTTGAATATATTAAATTATCTTCTATAAAGACTACCAAAAACAGATCGAGGTAATCTCTAAATAATCTATTCATTAAATCCATGAAGATAATTGGGGCATTAGTAAGATCAAATAGAATCACTATATATTCATAGTGTCCATAACTTGTGTATAATTTTGTCTTGGGTATTCCTCCTTCTTAATCCTCAATTTATGAAATCCAGAATGAAGGTCAATCATAAAAAAGTTTTAATATCTTTGAAGTTGATCAAACAAGTCATCAATACAGGATCTGCAACACTTATTATTGATTTTGATCTTGTTTATTTTCTGATAATCTATACAAAGTTACAAAAATCCATCATTATTTTTAAAAAAGAACTAGTGAACCCCATGTTGACACACCTGGAAGAATAAATCCATTTTCAATATTCTCCTATAGTTTATTATATTATTATTATAACTCAATCAAGGACATTCTATTAGGAGTCATTGAAATAGGTGTAGTACCTTGTATTAGTTCTATTGAGAACTAAACATAATGATTCAACTAAAGACAAATTAACTCTTCTAAAAAACATCAAAAAACTATCATACAATAGGAATATCGTCAATTTTGATTTTATCCCAAACCATTAGATATAAACACATTTTTTAATAGGAATCAAGACCCATACAATGTATCTTGTCTCCATCTATAGTTGATATTTATTTTCCCACTAATATATTATCATATATTGGTTTGTAATATCAATAATGAATTAACTTCCATGGAAATTGATGTCAGATTTATGTAGATAATCCCAACCCATGACTTAGATGACATTAAATTAATCTAGAGAAAGAATAATGAGTTTTTAATAAATCGCATTCCCACAAACTTCAACTTGAGAAGAATCAAATACTTGAGATGTGATCATAGTACCATACGGGTTTTTCACTTCTAAATCAACATCAAATTTTTGGGGTGTCATTTTCAAACCCTTATAAAATTTCACATGTTTAAAATAGTCGGTAGATATATATTAAAATAATACATTAACGGTTATAGATGAATATAAAGTGGACCCTTCACCACATCATTATCACACACCTCATAAAAAATAGTGATCACATGAGATTTATGTTTTTCTTTTAACTTAATAGAATAATGATATCAATCATCATCATTAATGATTAGATTTGGGCACTAGTTATCATAATTATCGTACTCATTGAATTTGTAACACTGGAGTAAAGGTAGGTTATTCTATGTATTTTTCTCTCTATTCACATCACTATCAAACTTATTTCCATCACTTTGGCAATTGATTACCCAATGACCATATTTATCCACTTAAAACATTTAATAGTCCCTTTATGAAAATTTAATCTATGTTTACTTTCACACATTGAGCATAAAATAATTCTTATCTTTTCCCTCTATTGTTTTTAGATTTTTGTTTGAATTATATCTTTCTTTTCTTATCAAAACCAAGATAATGATGTGTAACTCCAATCTATGTTTCCTCCAACATAACACATAAAATTATTTCATCACATTTATTGAAGTCTCTTATGGATAAAACCCTTTAGAGACTTGGTTTTAATCCACTGATGAATCAATCTACCTTACATTTAGTTTGGATGATAATACTAGAACTAAACCTCACTAGTCCTGTAAAATTCACACCATAGGTACCAACAGATTCATCATCCTCTATTTTAGCTCAAGTAATTCCTTTTCCATTTCCATATGAAGAAAACAAGGAAATTTATTATTGAAAAATAAGTTCCTAAACTCATCCCACAATATGGAGTCAACGTTATCTCGTTTCCGTGTATTCATGATAAGAGTCCACTATCGATCTGCTTTAATGTCTAAATAATAGATGTCCAAAATGATTTTTTCATGATCCAAACACTAGATAATGGATAATATATTTTCAATGGTACATAAACATTTCTTGGAAACTAATTGATCATCAAAACCACAAAAGTAAGATATAAGTTTCCTCATGAAGGACTCAACGAAACATTCTTCTCTAATTTTCACATTTGGAAATTTAGCAAGATTCATAGACTGAGAAAGTTGTGTGAGTATAAGAATGATATTTTCAGTTCAAATACCAAAATATTTTTTTTCATAGGATCACAATCATTTCATTTTCTATCACATTTATAATTAACCCAATTCCTTTTGGTTCTATCCATTGACTAAAACCAAAAATCATTTTGTGAGAAACAATGATCATAATGGGAAACCAAATAACCATGAAATATTATTTATAAGATATTCAAATCATGAAACCTTATTTTGAATATATTATACCTTATGTTTAAATTTTTTATTCATGGTCATTTTCTATTCAAATCATTCATGAATGTTTTTAAAGAGTTTATGAATTTCAAAAACACATCCCCCACCAGTGTCAAACTAGGTATGCAATAAGCCCCATTATAGTACACTAGGTGATGATAGATTCAAATCATAATACATAGTTTTTAGAGTTATTACCCCTAGGTAAATTAGTTCAAAATCTACATAAAATACTTATATCAAGATAAGGATATAATTTCTTAGAAATAACTCACTTTATCCTTCAAAAAATTCTATGACATTTTTGTATACTACGATTTATCCTTATAGTTCAGACTAAAGTTTTCTCATCTCAGTTTCAAAAGGTTTACTAAACCTTGCTCTAATACCAACTATAAAGACCCTAAATACTCATACATAGATATATATTCTAAATAGATAAATATTAATTACCTTACATAATGATCCACACCATAAATCATTTAGGCCTAGTTCCTTTAGAAACTTGGATACATAGACAACTAGTTCATAAGTGAATGACATCATATCCCACTACGTTCTTAAAAACTAGAACCCTTATTATACATATAATATGTAATTCCTTTCTTCATAACTAGGGGAAAATAAACAAATGAAATTGTGATACTAGATTATATGTAAGGGTAAGAAAGGTAGATACCAATATAACATGTCTGTAAGGGCATGAGAACATGAGAATAACATTGGAAAACTATAAGTTTTATATCATATATGATAAAATTAAGTCATGTAATAAATCATGGAAGTTCATAAGACACGAATCATAAATGATTAAAATAATATGATCCATTAGAGAATAAAATTAGCATAACATAAGGAAATTTGGCATATAACTAAACATAGACAATCATTTCCTTAGTATCTAAAGCTTCACTACTAGGACTATCATAGTGGATTGAGTTCAATCCCCAAACCATTATTTTAGTAAAGGATTACTCCAAAGAATATCATAATAAATTTAGTTCACTCCCCAAACCATCATGTAATTCATGGTTCACTCCCACTTCTATCATAGTGGATAGAGTCCGTTGTAGAACTAGGCTAACTCCCCATTCCATTCCTATTTAAATCATGAGATATAACAATTTACCAAATAAATAAGTGGTAAATATAGGTCCCACCATTCACATAATCAATATATTTATGTTTCACAAGATCATAAAACATTCATCATGTTATAATCCATGAAAAAAATGTATTTAATAAACTTTTCATTATATTATAACCCACGTAAAATAAATGGGTTCAATATACATTTCAACATTTCATCATAACATTAACCGTGGAAAGTGAATGGGTTTCATAAATATCTTATCATCATAGACAAAAACAGTCTCTAAAAATAATAAGGATAGTATTATTGAATCATATCCCTAGTAAATATTAAGTATTATAAAATTATTTCATCTTAGATAGAAAAATATTATGAAAGATCACTCAGAACATTTCTTAAATAAAATATCATTTTTTCTTTAAAATGACTTTTTTAAAATCTAAAAATCTCCCAACTATTAAATAAAATTTTTTAATTAAAAATAAACTTTAAAACGTGAAAAGTAATCTTTAAATCATTGAGTGTTCATGATGGTGTAAAATATTGTTCATGGCTTACACATTAAAATGAAGATTCCTTTCACAATTTTAGAAAAAGAAAAAATGACCCCATTCATAAAATGAAAAAAAGATTAATTTATAATATTTTTTTAAAATAGATAATTGAGTGAAAAAATTAAATAAACATTATATAATATTAAAACATTATATGGAACATTTTTACAATACATGGACATTGAAGAACAAATATTTTTTACTGAAGAGAGAAATAATGTATATTTTTTTTAAAAACATTCATTCTATATCTTGAGTTCACAAAGAGAAGAAAATTTAAGGAAAACATGTACTATTCCAAAAATAACCATAGTATAATAAAATTAACGAGTTTATTGAGAGGTAGATCATAATATTTTATCATCAGAAACTTAATCATAAAAAATCTCATTAAACAATGAGATTTTAATAAAAAACCTTTACCACATTGGTATATTTTGAATCATAAGACCCATGAAATAAAAACATTAAATGAAATATTAAATATCATGAAAATAAATTAATTAATTATATAACATGTCATATTATATATATATAATACTTATAAATGATGACAGTTTAATAACATAATATATGTCCCAAAGAAGACAATTTGAGACAAAAGTCTCATACCTCAAGTATCAACTTTGTTTCTACACATTCGAACCTCTTATATAAGAAATATAGAATTATTATTCATTTATTAAATAACCATACTCATATATATCATACCATATATGAATTAATTATGACTTTTATTTTATATTTAAGAACAATTCCTTGTTAAAATTACCTTTCAGGTAATAACTACTTCGTTTTTTAGGTATATATTGGTTTGATATTTTTTATATTTCTACATTGATTATGGTTACATAATCTCAGTAATGTTAAAATTATATACATATATTATATATTTATTATATATTTATTTATATTAATCCATTAATGTTAGAGATATAAAACTAATTACACCACTCATTGAGACGGTATGTCATACATACACAAGAACATTGTTTAAATTTTCTCAATGAATGGAATGAAATAAATGAAAAATATTAATTAAAATTTCTTGAATCATTTTTATATCATTTATATCATATAAATTATTTTAATATATCCCTGTTACCAACCATGTCAAAATAAAATGAAAAATGTATCACATCACTTCATGGAGGTCATAGTTCACACCTACGAATGAGCGATGTTATTTTTTTCTTAAATATTGAAAGATGAGAGGGTTTATGTCATATATTAATTAAAGGAGTATAAATATTTAATAAATTTCATATATAAACATTAAATCCATAATTATATCTAGTCAAGAGAGGCACTAATAAAAATGAACTACATCGCTTCATGATGTGGTAGTCCACAACACACACGATTGATGGTTTTGTTTCCCATTTGATGGAATGGGAGATGTATATAGGTTATTAAATTAAAATAATAAAATAAAATTATATGGTATATATTTATATTTTTATATCATCATATTTTAAGAATATTTTAATTTTTTTAAATAATAAATAAAATAAACATGCTCTCTTAAGAATGATACATCATCCTTAGACAACCTCCTTAGCTTACCAAAAAAATCCTTCTTATGTGGGTTTACTAATAAAAATATGGAATATAGTATATGTTTATAGAATTAAATTACGGATTTTGGTAGTTATTTTCCAAAACAAAAGGCTTTGTATGTGTAAAGAGGAGAGGATAGGGAGTTCCCTTTTATAAGTTAAGAGGAGTGGAATTTTTTTAAATATACGCAACTATTCAATAATTGGAAGTCATGCTCACCTCAAGAACCTCCAAAATATATAAATAATAGATTGAATGTATGATATTATTTATTCAAACCACCACCCTACAAAAAACACTTCTTTCAAATATGTTGTTCCTTAACATCTAAGCTTACATACTTTTATTATTTTAGTTTCACCATGGTAACATGTCATTTTAATTATTTACCAAGGTATTTTATAAATTAATACTAAAAATTAATGACAATTAATATATAATTTATAAAAAAATATTATAAATATTAAATAAAATTTATTTAATCAATATCAAATGTGTGTTGAAAATTGATTTTATCATAGGCGTATGTAATGCATAAAATGGTGTTTTAACCTTAACTACAGTAATTAAGTTTTACTTTTTTTACTATTATTTATGAAAATAATAATTTGAAATTATTATAAAATATAAATTATTATTATTACTGATATTTAATCCATTTTATCTAATTAAATTCGCAGAATATGTATAGTTTAATTTAAATTAAAATCAGTAGACACAAAAACAAAACAATTTTCCAAAGAAAAGGTTTTCATAAGTATAAAATGTTTTTAGACCAATATTAAACATAATTTTGATTATAAATACCTAAATTAGATTAATTATAATTTAATTTTACTAATTTTACTTTTAAAAACATATTAAAATAAAATTATACTTATAAATTCTTTAACCAAAAATGTAGTTTTCAATAAAAATCAATATTTTTCATCATTATTTAAGAAATTAATCTTTTTATAAAAATACCAAATATTCCTCCTAAGAAAATTTTTATATTTTAATTACAAAAAAGATGAAAATTTTTTAATACATTTTTTAAAAGTGTAAAAAAATTCATTTTACTATTTGTTCACAAAAAGAAATATTTTTTTTTAAGAAATATATTTTTTAAAACTATATAAAAACTTTACCAAAAATTAAGTACTTATTTATAAATATATTATACTTATCTAAAACTTTATGCTTATTTTTTAAAATATGGTTATTTGTATTCATACCTCCATTGTTAACGTCAATTTTATAACTATCATGCATAAATAATAATGTTTTTAATAGTAAATAATAGTTCATTAAAACTCTATGATTCGTGTAATGAAAGATATTGAATAAATTAAATTTATTGGGATAAACATATTTCATAATATCTTATGGTGTTAAAATGGATGTTTTGTCTATTTTTTTGTCCTTATATTTCTTTATTATTGTATGACTTGGTATAATCCCACAGGGAAGACATGATATGTGTTAGAGATGCCATGGATTTATAGATCGAATTTTGGACTACAGTGGTATGGGTCCCCAGAGTTGTGAGGATATAGTTATTGTAACCATGGATTTTGAATACAAGCATAAAAATATGCTACCATATATTTGGAGCTGGTATACCATTAAAGATACCATGGATTTGGATCTTAGATATTGGACAATTGTGAGATTGTTCCTTAGATTTGTGAGGATATAGTTATGGCTTCCATGGACTAAGAGACAGACATATGGTTGTGAGGCCATAGATTTGGAAATAGTATGTCCTTGGATCTGCTATAGATTTGAATATCTCATGTTGGACTATCGTGGGGTGGGTCCTCAGTGTTTGGAGGATATATTTATGGCTTTTGTGGATTTGGATTGGGGAATAGAATTTGGCTTCATTGGATTTGGATTCGGTATACCATTGATGTAGCCATGGATTTGGATTTTGAATGTTGGAATGTCATGGGATGGGTCCCTATAGTTATGAGGATATAGCTGAGGATGCCATTTATATTGAGCCTGTATGTTAATTCATTGGAATAGTCATTGTGACATGCCTTGAGAGACCACAACACTGGCTGAAGTAGGGATGGTTGATCGTTTTCACAGACCTAAGGATCGACGGTGGTTGTTTATTTTTTTATTTACAATAGTCATTTTTCTATATAATCATATCAAATATAGATATCACTATATTTATTTTTTGCATGGGACCGTGTTAGTGGTTCCCTAAAAAAATTTATACACACGCCCTTCTCAATAGGCTTTTACACTTGGTTACCCAAGAATAAACTCACTTGGTTATAGGCACCGGTTGGGATGAGGCCCCGGAACTGATTCAATTGAATGGCTAAGATGACTACATGGATCATGAGATGATGTATGGTATATATATTTGGAGGATCCTCCATCACTTTAATTTTGGTCTTTATTTTTTCTAGGTTTTCATATTCTATATGTGATCATCCCAGTGATAATTTTTTTGAATGTATACCATGGCTATTTGGAACTTTACTTCATTTATTTTATTCTGAAATTTTTTATATTTATCTTTTTCCACGTATAGTTAATTTTTATGGATGATATTTATTTATTTCATTTTCCATTTCACACTCTGATGTAAGGTCCTCCCCATGATCTGTAGACCCCATCTTATAGTTAGTAACCTCTAGAGTTCACGGAGGTGCGCTTGAGGTCACATGTTAAACCATTTTTATTACTATCCATAAATATTGTTGGGATGAGATGTTATAATAATTCACTTACAATATATTTTATTTAAAGCCTATATTTTTCATTCTCAAGAGATAATAAATGATATATCATGGTATAGGAATCCAATTACTTACATTTTAATTTCAGTTCTCCATAAAAAGACTAAAATCTAATGAAAAAAAGACAATATAAGCATACACATGTACCTATTGTAGGAATCCTTTTCACCTTTTATCTCTCAGTGAGGTGACTAAACTAGTATTGGGAACTTGAGATCATTGTATAAATTTTCCTGTAGTAGTACAGCATATACTATTAAGAATACGTATTTTATAAAAAATAATCATAGAGTTATGATGATTTATCTTTCAATATTATACATTAACTAAAAGAATATTTTATTTTTATTTTTATCGCAAAAATTTATAACAGGATACATTATTTTTTTTAGTCCCCCAATATATTATAGAAACTAAAAATCCCTCACCCTTTTGTTTTAGAATAACATATCTAGTGGATATTCAAGTGGAAAAACTCCATATACCACTTCATGTAACCCATATGGGATCCTAACAAAGTACTAAAAATTATTCAGGTCGGTTTAATTAAAACTACATTAACTCATAACTATATGATACATTGAATGGACTCCCCAATACTAAAATCCAAGACTTGTATATCCTAAACACTTGTCTACTAGTTTTACTAAATCTCACAAATGTGATAAAAACATAATAAAAACTAGTTTAAGTCAACCAAAAACTCAAGATATAAATTACACAAGAATTATAATCACCCCAATGGATGTTGGTTAAATTCTTTAAACTGTGGTTTGATTTCAACCCCCATGTAATGGAAGTAATTTCTGAAATAATATTTGGTGATAGGGTTTTTAATATTTATGTGTAAATTTAAAATTTTATCTTTTTTCAAACTTGTTAATATTAATTGGGTTTTATTTAATCGTTTATCCATGTCTAGATAAATTTTATGAATTATTGAATTTATTTTAATTCAATATTATATGTGAATTAATTCAATTATTATGTTATAAAAATAAATCATATATAAATTATTAATTTTTAAACTAACAGAAGTAAAATATTAAATTGGTATGATCATGATATTTTATAATGGTTGGTTTATCTGGTGAATGATAACCCAACCCTTTACCCTAGGGAAATAGCTCTTGGAACCACACCTAGTTTGAGTTGAATCATTAAACCTATGCACCATTATATCTCCTACGTTGATTTTACATCAACTCTGATTTTGGACCACCTAATATCACTTAGGAACTCTATCCTTTACATATTCATTTACTCACACATAGTTGAGGGGATCTAATGTATTGGTTGAGGGGTTTGTTTGCATAAAATAATCCATGGGGCTATAGACCCTTACATATTGAAAATAGGTGACATAAAGGCTATCATTATAATTTAATAATAATAATATAAAATAAATAAATTACATACATAGGTTGTTATAAACATATATAAACATGAAACAACTACACATTTAATAAACTAGAATTATTTTTATTCATTCTTAATTAAGATAAAATGAAATAAAATTGGTTAATTGAATTTATCAATTAATTCATTAATTTATCTTATTTTCCATCCAAATAGTCTCTGAGATTCCCATATATTATAAATTTAATCAAATTAAATAAATTAACTTTATTTTAAATTAACTATATAAAAATCATTTACTTGGAGGCAACATGGTGATTACCCATCCAAACTAATTGGTATAAATTTTTGTCGTATACTATCTACTAATAAAGAATGTTGTATACACATATTTTCATGTAATTGAATAGATTGTAATTTTAATAAATGAAACATAAACACATATTTCTTACATAGAGTGTTATTATTTTAGTACATGTGAAGTAGTTAGCATATTTCGACTATACATGGTAAGTAGTTATGAATATAATACAGAAATTAACCATTATAAATATATAACTTATCACATGGAATGTCCTATAAATAAATAAAACATAAGAACGTCATGATTGTGTTTAAATGAAATAATAATTAATTTTACTTTCTATGTAAACATTTAGTATACATGTTACTTACAGACCAACTGCACTTTGTGTATGTCACATCATTATATATATATAACACGTGCCTAGGGACTGGGAATGTATATAGGTCATAGGAATGAATGGAATACATGAAATTTATAAGAGTTACACATCATATGAATTTTTAGTTATATGGTTATTATTCACATGTTTCATGAAATTAATATATGGCATGTCTTTGACTTCATGTTTTGAATCGTGAAAACTCATGGACTACATTGTGTGTAAGAGAGTTACATAGTGTCTAGTCCAAAAAACCATGTGTCAACATGTCCTATTTAACACATTATGTTTATTAAAACATACCGCATGTAATTAATACATGATGACCTAGATATATAATGATTCAACCCAATATAGTGTACATGAGTACATAATATGTATCTATGGGCTAGAGATCATGTAATCTTGTGGTTTCCAACCAAAAATATCAGTGACTTCTAATGGGTATTTTAGATGTTCATTATATATAATTAATCCATTTTTTATTATATGAGAGAAAATTAATAAGTTTAATAGAATATATCGACATTCATATTTAAAGAATGATTAAATCATCAATAAAAACTATCAGTATATTAATAAATTAATAAATGATGAATAAATAATTATAAATTGATATTTGAGCACTTTGATACCACTTAAAGGTTTTTGAAATAATGAAATTCCCTATTTGGTAATAACCAACTCAATTTTTTCATAATCAAAAATTAATAAGAGCTTTTCATAAAAAAATTTAGTCATGAACAATGGATTAATTCATAGATTAATTGATATAAATTTTAAACCAATAAGACATGATCATCACATAAAATTGAAAATTAATTTAGATAAATAAATAAATACCTTGTTTTGGAATTCATTCATTGCTAAATATTTGGTAAAAAACATATTTTTATACCATCGTTGTAGTGAGAAGATTCAAGTGGAGTCCCTCTAGTGGTGATCCACACGTGCACCATGAATCTCGAAATGTCTCCATTGAAATATGTGAGATCTAAAAAAATATATTATGATTCGAGCATCATTTTTCGATGAATGTCTCAAAAATATCATCAAGGTCAAACGGATTCTACATTATATCTCTATAGTCGATAGGGTGGAGGAGAAGAATCACTCTCCATTATTAAGGGTATTTTAGAGGAAGTGTTATCTAGTTATTGGGGGAATTATCTTGAATTTAATTGTGTGCAACAAATATTAGGGTTGATAATTTCATAATTGGGTTTATAAGGGGTTATGGTTAAAGATAATATAATCTTTCATGGGACCTTATTATTCAATTAATATCAGAAAAAACTAATCTCTAAATAACTATAATACTATTATTTTTTACTTAACATGTGCTAGACTCATGGATAAATAAATATTATTTCTTGAATAAATAAATTAAAATTTATTCAAATATTATTTAATATATTATTTATCACTATATTATTACGTCATATTTTCATTCCTCCTTAATATTTATTAAACCTTAAATAATGAATATTTATTTAAATAAATATATATCACTGTATAACTCACAAATAAATAAATAAATTTTGTATTCACTAAAATAGTTAATAAATATTTATTAAATATTCAATTCACATTTATTCTCTTGAATAACTGGTGAATGAATATTTATGATCAATACAAACATGAATAATTATTAAACCATGTATGATATACAAACTCAAATGAATGTACACTATGTAACATAATCCCTTTATCTTGATATATCTAATCAAGCAGGTTGTATATTGGTGTCATCAACCTATGCTCCCAATGTAACCTTATTTGACTTTTTAGTAATGAAATTGTTGATATAATTCCATAGAAATGGATTTAATCAATATGTTTAATTTTCATCATGGGGCCTGAGATATTTACTTCAACTAAACTGGTTAGGAAATAATTCTTTCTCACATTATTCATTAATGTAATATCACTCATGATGCGCCGAATGAATATTACCTTACTATAAGGATATGTAATCATGGTTTTTAACAAAATATAAAATTATGTTACTAATTATTTTAATTAATAAAAATCTTAAACTCTAAGTATCATTACAAACCTCCACATATAGTAACAACCATTGACAAATATAAATGTGTATTTCCTACTAGTGTGTCAACTTCTCATAATGACTTTCTCATAGAGATTACCATTGATGGACTTCATGAGGAGAATTTTTAATGTCTTAAAAACCCCCTACCACTAATAGTGTGTATCATTTTTTATCTTAAAATGATATAATTTGGATATGGAATATATATTTAAGAATATTGTCCAAGAACATCTAGTTTCTCACCATATCGGGGAATTGTTGTGATCTTTCAGTGTGAAAAGTAAAATTATCACATTATCAAATATATTTCATGTAGAAAAATGATTATAATGTGATATAATTTTGAAAAATATTCAATTTTATAAGTATACTAGTAATATAACATTTAGAGTGGTCGGTTATAGTGCTCCAACCCCAATAGTTTTTGTCATTATTTATTATTTTTTAATAGTACAGTAAACACTACATGATCAAGTTGTATGATTATGGGGACCATGAATATTATATTGGGAGTTAGACTTGAGTTCATAATAAATGTGTGTTCTAGATATTCTATGAATATAAACTGTGCAGCTCAAATATTGTGGACAGAGAAACCTACTCGATCAATGCATGGTTCTGACTGACCATATAGTTAAGTTTAGCTTTCAGAAATTGATTTTTTTTTAAAAATATTTACCTTATATAAGCTTTATTAATCACCTTATTTTAAAATGTTTTATATCTATGATTGTTTGGGATAAAATTTTAGATTATCCATAATCTAATGATTACTTTATCTCTGAGATTAATTGGATCAACACCGAATTAGAGGTTTACTCTCAATGATTTCTTAGTTTCATTAATATGTCTCTCACCCTTTGTTTATATTTACTCTTAAATAGATAGATATATTTCTTAGTATTAAATACATATTTTTTTAATTTGGATTAAATCATTAATAAAATAAACATAGTATTTCCTTCTAACTTATTTGGTTTGAAGTATTGGGTTATAATTTCTGAGATTGGATCTGTGGTTTTAGGATTATAACATGATCATTATATAATGTAGCTGGATCTTATTAATTCCTTATGATATTATGATATCTTATTATGTGACTGGTGTATTTTTAGTCCATTTTTATATATATGTAATTATCAAATAATTTTTTGAATTCAATTTTATAATAATTGATGTTTCCAATATTTGGAAAAACCCTAGGTTACGGGACTTCAAATAAATCCAAGGGAGTTGGTTTCTGACTGGATTTAAATTTATCCATGGGTTTCTGATTTCAAATGTTATTTTATAGAAATTGGATTTTGGGTTTCTTAAATTGGTTAGATTTAAGAATTTGTTTAATGGGAAGTTTGGGTAAACCATTTTCAAGAAGTAATATTATTTTGGATAATTGATTATGTTGGGTATGAGTGGAGACTTAATGTGTCAACTATATATAGAAGTATTTGTTATTTGGAATATATGGGATTTTACATATTATTTTGTATTATAAATTATGTGTACCAATAGATTTTTAACATCTTGGGTCAGTGATGATCTGTAGTGACTGTACACTATTATCATAGGCGTAAATTATTTTTATATGCCTATTAATTTCTCAAATATACCTTTGGTATATTGGTTATTTATTTGGTTTATTTTGTGGAAGAACCTGGTAGGGATACCTTTTTCAAAAATAATATGTTACAATATTTCATCTATTGTTTTATATTTTTTATAATAAACAATTTTTTTACATAAACTAACTTGTTTTCATAGAATTGGTTTTATTTTTTGGAATATAATTTCAGGGGATTTCATGAGAATTTTTTGGGTTAATCTTATTGGTTATTCATACTCACTCTTGACTATATATATTGATGTTTGTGTGGATGTATTATATCCGGATATAAGAAAGAGAATGGCTAGGATGTTCTTGAGAGATCAATCTTAGAAGTAGAGTTTGTAGTGGACATTGTAACACCCCAAGCTTCCACGGTACGTTTCCCTTTCAATAATGCAATGGCGTGCATTGTACGCAACTTTGAGATTCTAACACACCACAACCAATCAAACTAGCCGTTATGAATAGTAATACCTACTTTTTGAAATTTTATAAATTTTATCGTTCTAAATGGACTTAGTTTTTGGATTCATAATATCTAAATTATCTTTGGGTGAAATTTTGGTACTTTTCGGATAACTTTCATATTTTTATGAATAGTGAAAATTACTAAATTTTAATTAAAAACAACTTTTTTAATCGAAATAATTAATAGTGATAAATTATTAATTTGAGTGGTTTTAAAGTATATTTAGAATTTATTTTTACCATTTAATACAATGTTGGTCATTAGATGTAATTTCACATTTAAACCACATATAAACAAGTGTCAATCTTTCGATAATTATTATCTCTTAAAAACATGCTATTTGTTTTGATGATGGAAATTAATATTTAAATTAATTAATGCAACTGATATGTTCTGAATTTGGTAAAATAGACATAATTTTTGAATTCATATTATCAAATATATCTTAGGCCTAATTTTTGGTATTTTTCTAGAAACTTTCATCTTTTGATGAATAGTGAAACCACTAAGTGGTAGTTAAAAAACTGAACTTTTCATAAAACATAGTTTTACCACTTCTGTGAGTGGAATTTCAAAAATCCAAGAGACAGGGTAAATATCAAGGAGTAAAATTTGGTTCAATGAGACGAAAATTATTTATAGTGAATAGTAACTTTTTACTTTTATTTACCACGATTAAAAGTAAATAGGGTAATTAAGGGTAAAAATGATATTAATATTACTCTAACACGTGTCCTAATTCTATTGGACAAGTGTATCTCAACCAAAAACAATTTTAGGAGTAAAATATTATCATTTAGGTCCACTTTTATTAGATTAGGAAATTTATTATTATTTAATTCAAAGAAGAGTTAAAAGAGTTAAAATCAAAGTTTATTTACTAAAACATTTTTAATATAGTGTTATACATAAGATAAATTAGATTGAAAATATTCATTAGAAAGCTAAAAATATTTCCTAAATAATGGTATTTTATTTATAATTTTTAGAAATTAAATAATTTAATTTATTTATGACACAATGGTGATGCAGTAATTACCTAATTAATGAAAAATTAGAATAATTGATATTATAAATACCCAAATAAATGTAATTTGAGACTTTTTATAAATAAAATAATTTTATAGGTTAATATGACATGTTAGGATTGTTTTAAGTAACTTTTTTCGAAGTAATAATTCTATTATGATTTTTAAAAAATCAATTATTGAATAGTGTCAAAATTGACATAAAAGCGTTTTTCAAACAAATATTATATTATTAATTGATATTAAAATCCTAAAAATCTACAGTTTGTCCAAGAGACGTGTATAATGATAGGTGTATCATTAATGGACCACTTGGGGGTCTCTTGGATGTATATAGTAAGTTTATTAACCATATAATATAAAAATACAAAGAGACATTGTAAAAGTGAAACTAATTAACTAAGAGTTAATACTTAAAGATAAGGTTAATATAATGACCCAAACCTGTCTGAATTCTACTAGTTGAGTTTTTTTCGACCCATCCCCACCTATACCTTTAAATAATCCACTTTGGAGTCATTAGGAACCGAATATGAATTTATTATAAAATAATATTTTTAGCTTTTCCAAAGGTGCCCCTCACCCCTCTTATAATAGGGCACTCCCCCTTATCAATAATTCACACATTCAAAGCCTTTTGGCTCAGCCAAAACCTGACCAAATACTCTCCCAACTTCCCCCACTACAACCTATCCATGAAAAACATGTCTTACGTAACAAAACATATAAAATAAAATGAGTAAGTTAACACCCGAAACAACGATACTACTAAGATATTATTAACAAATCAATGTTAAAAGATCATATATGATATCATATTAATGTATATGATTCTTGTATAATTTAATAACAATTATTTAACCATTATACAGGAGGTTAACCTACCCCCAACCAAGGAAAATTACAATGTAAGAGTTTATTTCGCAATCTCTTCATTATCCGAGGTTGTTTATACGTAATAATCTACTGGGATCTCTTTATCATCCACATCCATGTTTCATACAAATGAATTTCAAAACATTTTTATTATTTACAAGAATATGGGTTAAATTCATTTATACCCTTTTTTGACTATTTATAAGAGGTTTATAAAGGAATATTTCCGTCATTTTCCAAACAATGTGCTTTTTAACCTTTTCGACAGAATTATGGCAAGAATGTTCTTTTAACTTATACGGCGGGTGCGGCTATTTTCCGCCATTATAAATTTTTCGAAGATTCCCTTAAAATCTTATAAGAAAATTTTCAATGTAAATGTTTTATTTTATAATTATGTGACTTTTAAATGATTTCAAAAAAGGGATATTTCTCTCAAATAGTTTTGATTTCATCTATGTCAACATCCTTTGATGGATTTTACGCTTATTTGAAGTTGATTTACTATGATACAAAACTTCTATATTGTATTTAAGGTTTTTTGATATATTTGATTGTGGATGTGTTATTTTCATACCATTCATGGTTTATGGATGAAGTATTTACATTTCTTATGCGAGTTTTAATACGATTGTTTATGTTATGTTTAAACCTTTTCATGTGGGAATGCATTGGACATAATATGTGACGGGTGGAGCCCTCTATAGATCCTCGATGCATCGGTAGGTCTCATGAGACAAACTAGTGCCTTGTCAAGAGGCATTGACAAAATCTTATTTGTAGTCTTGGCACGAGGCCTTGGCTACGTGGTTATGATAGTCTGGCATTATGCATTCTGTCATTATGAAAGTGGTTATTAATATTTTCATGTGATTATTAGACTAGTAGAATATCCATGTGAATAAGTAAATGACATTATTTCATTTTATCCTTGTCATATTATGCTGAAGTTCAAGTTTAAAAGGATTTTGTTTTAGTTATACATTGCCTTAAATTTTTATGTTTATTTAAAAAGTTTCCACTATATTGTTATCCTTACTGGGCATTTGAGCTCACCCCTTTTCAATGTTTTATTTTTCCCAGGATGTGAAGAAGTAATTTATGAATGACCTGCAGGGATAGTATGAGGGGATAAGAGTTTGGACTATGTAGACTATATTGTTTTAGTTTTCATTTTATGATGTAATGTAAACTTTATGAATATATCTATTGTTTCCAAGGATACTAAACTAATCGGTCTTTCAAGACATGATCTTTCTTGTGATCATGCCAATGTTATGTAATAATGCACAGACTCTGGGTATCTGGGGTCGGGGCATTACAGTTGGTATCAGAGGAATATTAGTACAAACCTTGGAAGCTAGATTTAGATAAACTCTGATTAGAGCACGTAGACCTAAGATGAACTTTGAGGATTAGTAAGAAGAACTTCCTAGAATTTTGGTATTGTAGAGATTTTGTGAGTTTTCCGAGCAATACATCCATGTCTGGATATGAGTAGGTAGAGGCGGCTCTGGCACAGATGTACCTAGGGGTAAAACCCAAAAACACCGCTTTGAGCTAGACTCGAACGGAAACTGGTGCACGACAACGGGCCTTGCTGCACTCTTGGTTACGACACTCCCGGGGGATATTCTTAGGATAATTTACATTTTCTTTACAAACCGATTTGAAGTATTATATATATAAGACGAGATTAAATGACCTTGGTTAATCCTAATGTGTTTCAAATTGAGAATATGGTGACATGTTAATCTCTAAATGATTTTATGACTACTATTACCCACACAATTCTTTCTGGTTTTAGTCAATGGATGGATTCCAAGGAAGTCATAGTGACTTTGAGAATGATGTACAAGGTGGGAACGGTGGTGGCAATGAGCAAAAAAATGCACTGTTGATAGGCGTAAAAGATATCGTCTTTATGCCAAATCAATTTTCCAAAAATATGATCAACTATATATATATTAACCAATTATCGAACTCAACAAAGAAGAGAAAGGTGATAAATGATAAGAGCTCCAACAGGGGAGACCATGGAGAAAGGAATACTCAATTTTTATCATGCAAGAAATGTGGAATGAGACACCTAGGAAAGTTTCTCAATGGGACAAAGAAATTCTTTACGTGCGGGAAGGAAGAACATAAAGAGAAGAATTGCCGAAGAAAAATGAAGAGTACTGTGGAAGAAGATAAAAATGGTCCCAAGAATCCATTTACAGTCATTTTTAGTAAATGTAGGGGACCTGGCCATTATCCAAGTGAATGCCCTATTCTATAGGATATTTTTTTGGTCAAAGAAGAAGCTATGTGGGAATAAATGGTTGTAGAAATGTTTAAAAAGTATTAGTGCTCCTTGTTGATGGGTTTACCTTGGAATAATTTTCTCTTGTATTTTTAACCCTTCAGTTCTCCATGTGAGAATGATATTTGAGGAAGAATAATCTTTTCTCTTATGGATATAGTTATAAATAACCATTTGGTTTTATATGATCGTTGGGTTTGAGGCAATTATACGTTATTATAATTTGGGATGAAAATGCAAGGTATGAGATAAGATTTGTGGTTAAATTATGTTATGGTTATTTTGAGGAATTTATCTCATTTTGGAAATGTTATAAAATATAGTTTTTGAAAAAGGACAACACGCAGACCGTGTGACAACCTGCCGCATCAGACAAAGCTGTGGGAATCGAACCCACAGCCAAAGTGAGATTGGGATTTATCGCCTACCACTGGACTACATGAAGTCCCTGGTTAGTGTGACTATTATTTTTAGTTAAATTATTTTATTGATCAATAATAATTTGATTTTGTATCTTGTGTCTTATCAAATGAATACCCTTACTATATTAAAATGATTTGGTGATTAAGTGATAAATGTTATTTTGGAAGTTTTTCGCTTTGTTGTGAACACTATATGCCCAAGGAAAATAGAATAGTATGGGATTTCATTTGAGGAGTAATGGTGGATTTTTATCTATGTTTTTATTGTGGATTTATAGTGATTTGGGTTATTTATGGAAATGATTAGGTTAATTAATTTTATGTATGTGACCTCAAGAGTAATTAATATCATTTGGAGATACAATTTAACATGGAAGACAAAAAATTTATATGTTTTGGGTTTCAATATTAGTTTGGATTATATTGAAGGATTTTAAGGAAAATTGATTATTGAATGTTATTTATTTAACTTTGGGGTATTGGTGGTTTAATTTTAGAAATTAAGATTAGTGTTTTTTCTCTAGTGGAATATCCATTTGTGGGATCATCAGATATTATACTAACCATTTTTGTTTTGATTAATCTTTAAAGACAAGGTAAATATATAGTTTATCCTACGTGGATCATGTATTTCTATAGAAGTTTATTCTAGATCTTCCATTGTGACCAAGTCTTCTTGAATACTCATTGTCCAAAAAAATGAGTTAGTGGTAAAAATTTATTAAATAATGAAACTCTACTTAAAAAGTAAGTATATCTCTTTATGTTCTTAGTCAATATCATAAATTAATTCCTCTTCCTTATGTAATGTAACTTAAAACAAAAAAAATGTTGTCTGTTTACTTTTCCTACAGGGAGACTAATGACCGTTTGTCCCAACACAAGTTTGTGATTTTCTTATGGTTAACTTTTTCAAGATCATGTTTTCTATCCCTCTCCATCAGAACATAACACTTAGTTTATCGTCCATATCCATGTTTTCCTACGTGGAATCCTAGTATGGTTTATCTTGGGTGACCTTTATACCTCTCTTCCTTTCTTTTAAAGTGATAGTTTTATTGACTCTTTTTCCGATGTGGGACTTTCCATTATATTCTCAAGCCCAATTTTAAAAAACAATTGTGGGGATGCAATTTATTGAAGGATGGGAGAATGTAACACCCCAAGCTTCCATGGTACTTTTCCCTTTGAATAATTCAATGGCATGCATTGTACGATACTTCGAGATTCTAACACACCACAAACAATCAAACTAGTCGTTTTGAATAGTAATACCTACTTTTTAAAATTTTATAAATTTTATCTTTCAAAATGGACTTCATTTTTGGATTCTTAATATCGAAATTATCTTAGGTTGAAATTTTGGTACTTTTCAGATAACTTTCATATTTTGATGAATAGTGAAAATTACTAAATTTTAATTAAAAACAAATTTTTAAATCGAAATAATTAATAGTGAAAAAATATTAATTTGAGTGGTTTTAAAGTATATTTAGAATATATTTTTACCATTTAATAAAATGTTGGTCATTGGATGTAATTTCACATTTAAACCGGACATAAAAAAGTGTCAATCTTTTGATAGTTATTATCTCTTAAAAACACGCTATTTGTTTTGACAATAGAAATTAATTTTTAAATTAATTAATGCAACTGATATTTTCTGAATTTGGTAAAATAGACATCATTTTTTAATTCATAATATCAAATATATCTTAGGCCTAATTTTTGTTATTTTTCTGGAAACTTTCATTTTTTGATGAATAGTGAAACCACTAAGTTGTAGTTAAAAAACTGAATTTTTCATAAAACTTAATTTTACCGCTTCTATGAGTGGAATTTAGAAAATCCAAGAGACACAGTTAATATCAAGGAGTAAAATGTGGTTCAATGAGATGAAAATAATTTTTAGTGAATAGTAACTTTTTACTTTTATTTACCATAGTTTAAAATAATAGGGTAATTAAGGGTAAAAATGACATTAATATTACCCTGAAACATGTCATAATTCTATTGGACAAGTTTATCTGGAACAAAAACAACTTTAGAAGTAAAATATTATCATTTTGGTACACTTGTATTATATTAGGACACTTATTATTATTTAATTCAAAGAAGAGGTAAAAGAGTTAAAATCAAAGTTTATTTACTAAAATATTTTTAATATAGGGTTATACATAGGATATATTCAATTATAAATAGTCATTAGAAATATAAATAGATTTCCTACATAATTGTATTTTATTTATAATTTTTAAACATTAACTAATTTAATTTATCTATGACACAATGGTGATGCAGTAATTACCTAATTAATGAAAAATTAGAATATTTGATATTATAAATACGCAAATAAATGTAATTTGAGAATTTATAAAAATAAAATAATTTTCTAGGTTAATATGACATGTTAGGATTGATTTAATTAACCTTTTTCGAGGTAATAATTCTGTTATTATTTTTACAAAAATCATTTATTGAATAGTGTCAAAATTGACATAAAAGAGTTTTTAAAACAAATATTATATTATTAATTGATATTAAATTCCTAAAAATCAAAGGTTCTGCCAACAGAATTATATCATGGTAGGTGTATCATTAATGGACCACTTAGTGGTCTCTTGTATGTATATAGTAAGTTTATTAACCATATAATATAAAAAAACAAAGAGAAATTTTAAAAGTGAAACTAATTAATTAAGAGTTAATTCTTAAAGATAAGGTTAATATAATGATCCAAACCTGTCTAAATTCTATGGGTTGAGTGGTACTCAACCCATACCCACCTAAACCTTTAAATAATCCAATTTTGAGACATTAGGAACTGAATATGAATTTATTATAAAATAATATTTTTAGCTTTTCCAAAGCTGCCCCTCACCCCTCTTATAAAAGGGCACTCCCCCTTATCAATAATTCACACATTCAAAGCCTTTTGGCTCGGCCAAACCCTGCCCAAATACTCTCTCAACTTCCCTCACTACAACCAATTCATGAAAAACATGTATTACATAACAAAACATATAAAAGAAAATGAGTAAGTTAACACCCGAAACAACGATAATACTAATATATTATTAAAAAGTCAATGTTAAAAGATCATATATGATATCATATTAATGTATATGATTATTGTATAATTTAATGACAATTATTTCACCATTATACAGGAGTTTAACCTACCCCCAACCAAGGAAAATTACAAGGTAAGGGTTTATTTCGCAATCTCTTCATTATCCGAGATTGTTTATACGTAATAATCTACTGGGATCTCTTTATCATCCACATCCATGTTTCTTAAAAATGAATTTCAAAACATTTTTACTATTTACAATAATATGGGTTAAAGTCATTTATACCCTTGTTTGACTTTTTATAAGAGGTTTATAAAGGAATATTTCTGTCGTTTTCCAAACAAGGTGCTTTTTAACCTTTTCGACATAATTAAGGTAAGAATGTTTTTTAACTTATACGATGGGTGTGGCTATTTTCCACCGTTATAAAATCTTAAAATCATCCCTTATAAGCTTATAATAAAATTTTCAAATTAAATGTTTTATTTTATAATTATGTGACTTTTAAATGATTTAAAAAAAATGGATATTTGTCTCAAATAGTTTTGATTTCATCTATGTCAATATCCTTCGATAGATTTTACGCTTATTTGAAGTTGATTTACTATGATACAATACTTATATATTGTATTTAAGGTTTTGTGATATGTTTGACTATGGATGTGTTATTTTTATACCATTCATGTTTTATGGATGAAGTATTTACATTTCGTATGCTAGTTTTAATACGAATGTTTTTGTTATGTTTAAACCTTTTCATATGGGAATTCATTGGACTTAATATGTGACGGGTGGAGCCTGCTATAGCTCCTCGATGCATCGGTAGGTCTCATGAGACAAACTAGTGTCTTGGCACGAGGCCTTGAAAAAATATTATTTGTAGTCTTGGCACGAGGCCTTGGCTACGTGGTTATGATAGTCTGGCATTATGCATTCTGTCATTATGAAAGTGGTTATTAATATTTTCATTTATTATTCTTCTAGTAGAATATACATGCGAATAAGTAAATGGAATTATTTCATTTTATCCTTGCCATATTATGCTGAAGTTCAAGTTTAAAAGGCTTTTGTTTTAGTTATACATTGCCTTAAATTTTTCTGTTTATTTATGAAATTTTCCGGTATATTGTTATCCTTACTAGGCATTTGAGCTCACCCCTTTTCTATGTTTTATTTTTCCTAGGATGTGAAGAAGTTATTTATGAATGACCTATAGGGATATTATGAGGGGATAAGAGTGTGGACTATAGAGACTATATTTTTGTAGTTTTCATTTTATGATGTAATGTAATCTTTATGAATATATCTAGTGTTTCCAAGGCTACTAATCTAATCTGTCTTTCGAGACATGATCTTTCTTGTGATCATGCCAATGTTATGTAATAATGCATCGACTCTAGGTATCTGGGGTCGGGGCGTTACAGACATGGACATGTTCAAGTATATATTAGAGGGGAGTTAGACCATTGATATTAGATAGGAATCATCTACTTGGTTATCATGTATTGTTATTACCTGATTTTATTTTATTTTGTATTTCATTCTATATGGTTGTTTAATTTATGTAGTATTATATTTTTGGGTTTTTTTAAATATTTTTATCTCATATTATTAGATATTTACTTGAGGTAAAATCACTACCCAATTATTATCCTTAACACATGGTACTATTTTCTATACACTGGGGATCAGAGAACATTTTTTATTCCTTACATTGATCCCAACTCATGTCTTTAAATGTCGAATTTTAGATCAGATTCATTAAAATATTAGAATCAAAGCATTTTTTTAAAGGTCTTACATTGTGATGTTTGTTGGAATAGAGACAATGATGATATAAAATCAAGTGATGCCTATAAAAAAAATTTAGTTACACTCTTTATAGTAAAACTAGAGTCCACCAATAGTTTGAGTAGGATAAGTGATTAACAAAATCACTTATTGGATATTGGTTTATTATTTCCCATAGGTGTCTATAACATGGATGTTTAGGATGGTAAATGTGCTTATACATCATGATAGGCATGTGTAGGGAAGATATACATGTTATTCAGGTTTTCAAAATCAATTTTTTTACCTGAAATTAGTTTTAAAGATGATTTCAAAATGTTTTTTGGATGTCTTTTAACTTTAAAAGAATTTGGAAGAAATAAATTATTACGGTGTATGTGAAATATTTCTAAGATGTAATCACTAAATTATGAATAAATACACTTAGACATATGATTGAGATCCTATGATTTGGATTTTATGGTTTTAGTATAGGGAATCTCTACACAGTGCATTATGTGATTCTTACTTTCCAATTTTAGTTTTATAGTGATGCGACAATATAGAGAACTTTTTTGTGCGAAAGAGGCCAAGACTTTTGATGGTGATCTTTTGCACAAGTAGGGAGATAAGAACATGGATAGTGTTAGAAAACTCTTTGACATGTCAACCCAATCAACCAAATATTCTAGTATCTACATGCACATTAATTGTTGAAGATATATTTAACTAATTAAATTATTAAAAGGAGTATCTAATAAGTGGTATGAGATAAATTAGGAAGCTAAGATATATGAAAATCTAACATGGGAAATATTTCAATACATATTCAATCAATAGTTTTATCTAGGAATATTTAATCTAAGAAAATATCAAAAGTTCCTGAATCTAGAATAGGGGAACATGATGGTGTTGTCGTATGACATTGCATTACTAAATTGTTTCATGTTGTGACAGAGTTGATCACCATTGATAATCTCAAAGCATGAAGGTTCAAGAGGATTCTTTGACCTAAAATTTTATTGAGGGTGATTCTACTTGATTTACCAACATATGTGATGGTGGTGAATAAGGTAGCGATAGTTGAGGTTAATGTGATGGATTTGAAGTTTGAGAATGTATTTATTACTCAAAATAAGGGAGTAAATAATATATATAGAAGGAATAAGAATAAGTAAAATTGTTATTATCAAGGATGCATACACAAGATATTAAAGATATCAGATTCATTTCAATGGAGGATGTTTCTTGGTTGTTGCCAGGGAAGCGGTATGGTACACCTAAAGTGGGATTGTCTTAATAATTATTGGACATGTCTCCATTGTGAGAATATTTGGAATAAAAAAAGTTATGTACATTTTTCTCTTGAGATTCCAGAATTTTTGTTTCTAAATATTTACATGGATCTAGGATATCTATAGAGAATCCAAAGTAGGATATATTTGAATATTTAGGTAGGTCTGGTAACAATTTTCACCAAGGTCGGGCCTAAAAGATTTAGATACAACTATTTCTTATGATTCATGTGTCATATTTCTTTGGGGAATGACATATGATGGTGTTAGGTACCATATTTATCACTTCTATTATGGACTATTCTATATTGGATATGGATCAATTTCATTTATTCATATCCTCATGAGGATAAGATCAATGAAATTTATTTATATAATTAATGTCTAATTTCTTAAATATCAAGATTCATATTGGAGAAAGGGTGGAGTGGGTGTTTGGGTTTCCATCTTGTTCCATCATGATCATTGATGTTAAAAACGTAGGGGGATTTATGGTTATAGATATTGACATGTTTAGTGTCATAATTATGGTGGATTATATGGGGAATTTTAAGTCTCGGTCCATCTATTATGATTCAATGGTTTCATTTACATCACCTAATGTGGTTTTTCTCACTTGTCAAGTGGACTAGAACATTCATGTCAACTGGAAAGGAATAATCATTAGACATTAAGGATATAACATTTTAGTTAGTTAGGTTAGTTTTTTGTATCAGTGGAATATTGGTATTTACTTTAGTGATTAGTGAAGGGGGAATATTTCTAAGATTCATTTATGAAATACTTATATAGACCTCCACTAGAGATATACATAGATTTATCTTTTAAGCTACTATCAAGATGAGTCTAATATCATTACCATTATATCACATGGATCATCCAGATCGATAATAGTTGAATATTTAGTTAAAATATTTTAATTTAGATGGATTTATTTGAACTAGAATTTTTTATTGGGGATAACTTCTTTTATTTTCCATTTAGTTTGATGGTGTCTTGTAGTTGTGAATTGAATACCAAAAATTTAATCAGGAGATGATGAATAATAAATAAACTCTTCCTTTAATTGATTATTTATATTAATAAATGAATGGTTCTAAGTGGGTTTCAAAGATCAGTTTGAGATTAGGATCTCAATAGTTAAGATTGAAGTAGGAAGACATTACAAAGAAATTATTTAGGATAAGGTACTCGCATTATGAGTTTTTAGTGATTCTATTTTGTATTTTTAATGATACTACTATTATTATGATCTTGATGAATCGTGTAGTCTTTAAATATATTGAATTGAATATTGTTGTGTTTTTAAATTATATGTTGATTTACGATGGATTGTATGAGGGTTATGGGAATCATTTAAGGAATATTATAGAGATGTATTGAGAGAACATGTTATAATAAAAGTTACACAAATGTCAATTTTAGATGTTGTGAGTTTTATTCTTGGGGAATTTGATTTCTCAAAAAGGTGTATCAGTTGATCTAGAAAAATTTGAGGTAGTGATGTCTTGGGAGACTCCCAAGAAGTTCTTTGACTTTTTTCTCAAATGGGAATAATACTATTGATGCATCGTTTATGAATTTATGAAGTTATGATATCTGATGACATCATTGAATTAGTGAGGAATGAAGTTTGAGTGGGATAAGAAGTTCCAATTATATTTTTATAAGTTGGATAATAGGCTGACATCTAAGTAAGTGTTATCCTTATTTGAGTCTCATTAAGGGTTCTCGATGTATTTTATGCATCTGAATCGATACTAGGGTGTTTCCTCATCATAGGGGATAATGTGGTTGTATATAGAACAAGGATGTTATGAAAATATGAGAATAACTATCCCTTAGATAATATGAAGTTATTAGAAGTTTCTAATTCCTTGCAGAGTTGGATATAATATCTATTTAAAGAGATATTCATGGTGTATTTGGATAAAAATATTATGATGTACATGTTCTCTTAGTTATATTTCAACTTTAGTTAGTAGAGATGGGTGGAGTATCTATAGAAGTTTTATTCAAAGGTTCCTTATATTCTAGGTAAATTTAATGTGGTGATAAATTCCTTCAGTCAGAAAGTTCAAGAAGTAAAGGAATTAGGGGAGTGGTGGAATTTGATGATCCTAATGTAATTATTACATATATAGGATCAAAAACAGGGAAATAAAATTATATTACACCAAATCAGCATTGTTTTTATACTTTTTGATTAGTTTGAGGAGAAACAAAATTATTATATTGAATGTAAGAATATTAGTGATTCCTTAAATTACAAGGGGTTCATAGAAGAGTGGTCACTAGAAGTGGAAATAAAAATCTATTTTAAAGATATATTTGTGATTCCCTTAGGTTTAAGGAATTCAATTATGGGTATATTCTATTACTTTAGTTGGTAAGTTCATCCTACAGTAGTTGATATGTATTGTGATATCATACTAAAATTCTGATGGGAAAGGATAAAGATAGACATATTTGATTATTTCCCTCACTAATTAACTTTTTAGTACATTAAGGTAAATCATTATTGAACTGTGGGTATTTTTCATCATTTGTAGGTGATAAAATGAAAATGGGAAGATTCTTGGTTGATTGCTTGACTAGTTTCCTAGTATCATCATATAATCCAAATGCACTATGGGTGATTCTTTACTGTCTTTCAAAGTGGGTGCACTTATTATCTATTTGGGAGATATTGTTAGTAAAGGATTAGGTTATGTTTCATGTGGATGAGGAGTTTAAGATACATGTTGTTTCTTAATCTATATTTTTAAGAAGATATCCTCAATTTAATTATATAAATTAGAGAGAGTTATTTAAGGGGATGGTTACTCAACTGAGGATGAGTATGTCCTATACACTATGGGGGATGTGTATAGATAATAGTCTATATAGACATTGGAGGGAAACAATCTATATTATGTTCTATATTTTGGAAATCATGGGAGTACATTGTGTTTTTGGTAGTGTTTATCCATAATAATATCTATCATGGGAGGACGGTATGATTTTGGTAGATTTATCTATAAAAATATGCTTATCCTCACTATTTTGGGTGGAATAAGGAGAGGTATCAATATTGTAACCTATCTTGGTGTGTCATATTAGTGGAAAGATGTACCTAATCTGGAAGAAATTAGTGGTATATCAGTCTCAATAAAATTATATGTTGATCGTCAACAGTTTCCATAGGAGTTCTCAATTAGAGATCTGGTCTACTTACAAGTTTGTTCATGGTTGGGACACAAATGACTTGTGAATAAATGGAAGTTGTAATCTTGTTATGTGGGTCAAATAAGGATTGATGAATTTTTTAAAGATGTGACTTGTATCTTATAGTTCACACAGAAGTAAGTTTCAATACGCAATTTGTTCATGTCTCTTAGGAGAGGAAGTACCAATTGGAATTGTCCCATGTTCTATCGTTTGATGTGGTGTATTTGAGGCTGGATGTGACCTTTTTGGATATGTTGGTGAAGATTTATTATAGCGAGTAAAATATCTCAAAAGGATGGATTATTTGGCCAGTGAGGTATTTGTGGCATCACGATTAGATTAAAGAAGACACATTGGAGAGATAAGATCAAATATATTATCAATACATAATGTTACTTTATTAGAATAGATACCAATTACATTTTAGTGATAATAATTCATATGATTAGGAGAATTAGAACATTCCATGTTTTTTAGCCAATCCCCCATTTGATTATTGGTGGTTCTTCACTATGTTTTTTAGTTTTTGGAGGTATAGTGAACACTACTAGGTTCAAGCATATGGCATTGGGTGCCATGAAAAAGGATTGTACAATTCACCAGAGATGTATTTATGATTGAACAATTGTTGCATGGCCTATAATCCCACGAGACCATGAAAATTTGTCATGTAGCTCAGAGTTTATGGATAGAGGTTCCTAAATGGTTAGTGTATGGTCCTCGCCAACTAAGCACTCAGGTTCAAATTTTGTGATTTTATTTTAAAAAAAATTATTATATGCTAATAGATATTATAAACCATATTATTCTTAATTCGGATAGATCTAGGTTCCATATAAGAAAAAATGGGTATTCTTCATCATCTAATGATGTATTTCCCTCTTGGAATTGTCATATTAACATTGAATTAGTTGTTTGGTCTCAATGATCTTATGATTTCTTAAATATGTATCTTTATCTCTCTTTTTATTTATTATTTAGTTTATATATCTATCTCATGGAATTGGATATAGGGTTTTGAGATTAAAATCATGACTAAAATAATCATTATCTTGGGTTCCTGATACTAGGGTTTTGAGGATTGGATCAGGATTACTGAAATTATATCTAGGTTTTTGAAATCATAATGTGATGTTTTTATATGGAATGTGGATATTATTCATTCCTTATGTTATTATGATTCATTATTTTATTAATAGTATCCTTTTATTCCATTTTTCAATGTGTCTTGTTATAAAATATATTTTTGAAAATTATTTTATAATAATTCATTTTTAAATTTGTAAAAAACCTAAGGTTATGTGATTTTAAATAAAATCATGGGAGCTATTCTAGGATTAATTTAGATTGATCTGTTGGTTTTGGGTTTCTAATGGTATTTTGGTGAAATAGGTTTTTGGGTGTCCTGAATTGATTAGATTTAAGACATGGTTTTAATGGACTATTTAGGTAAAAAAAATTCAATAAGTAAAACTATTCTAGGTAATTGACTATGTAGGGTATCATAGATTCATTGGAAGTGTCATGTATAGATGTAAGGACTAGGTACTTTGGATGGATATGAATTTACACATTTTATGTGATATATAAGTGAAAGGACGTGAAATTCCAGAACCACTAGGTTGGGTGATGATCTATAGAAAATGTATTCTATGATTATAGGAATGAATTTATGTTTGGTTCTTAGATATTTCTCATGTATCCCTTTAGTTATGTTGGATATTTTATTGGGTTCATATTAGGGTAAAATTGGGAAGGTTTTCCATATTTTGAAATAATATGTTGTATCATTTTCATTTGATGTTTGGATTTTTTTTATGAATTTTTTTTTAAAATATGTAAAATATTTTTATTGATATTGGTTACATGGTTGGGAATATATCTGCATGGGATTAAATGAGAGTACATCGGGGAAATCCTACTGGTTATTCATACTCACCCCCAACCAAATATATTGGTGTGTGTGTGTGTCATCAATCATGATGTAGGTAAGGGAAATTATCCAATGTTCTTGGGTTTTGTATATTAAAATTTGATTTTAGGGTTGACTAACCAGTGTATATTCATACATTGGAAGAGTATTTAGACCACTCATATTAGATATACATCATCTGTTCAGTGGTTTTTTCTTTTTACTACTTGAGTATGTTTTATTTTTCACTGCACATTATTTTATTTTTTACATAAAATGTTTTTTTAAAGGCCATTTAGGTTTTTAAATTAGGTTACATTCTTTATCATATAGTTATTTTTTTACATGAGGTAAAAAAATTTCTTAACAATTAGTCTTTGGTTCTAGTTTCCCTCTACTCATGATTATAGAATACACCTGATCCCAAGAGGTGATCAGAACTCGGGTCTTAGGATGTGGGATTCTAGGTCTAGGTCATCACATAGGGTATGGAAGGTAGTGAATTCATGGGTGAAAAGGGTATCCCATGAATTTTTAGTTATCAAAAAACTAATTTTATTTTTTAACAACTTTTAGTAGAATTAAAATTATCACAAATCCCAATTCCATTTTTTTTATAATTTGTAGTGGCTACTCCATATTTTAAATTTTTTTAACTTCATTTTTAAATTAGCATCAGTTTCAAAACCAATAAAAATGTTTTAAAAAATCCCTTAAAAATTTTATTTTTTTCATAATAATAAAATATTTAATATATATATACATATATATTAACTTTTAATTTCAAATTATTGGAAGTTATAAAATCACTAACTATGTTTTAACAATATATAGTAAAAATTTTAATAATTTCTTATAATTTCTATTTTAGAAATAATTTTATTTATAAATAGTTTTAACCAGCACTAAAATTATCATCCTACCAATTATTACAGAGAAATTATACTTATCAATTTAGGTGTCCAGTTTAGCGATTATTTCTTGTAAACGCTGCTAAATAATTTATTGATGATTATAGCCACTTTAATTGAAAAAATAACCCTTTGAATTGGGTAATTTTTTATAGTAAATACCCTTAAAATATTAATGTAACTCCATATTAATATTTTATTTTCCAAATATATTTCATACATTTAAATATATTCATTGTATTGAATGCAATTATACAAGAAAAAAAATTAACTTTTAATATTTTTGTATCATTTCACTTATGAAATGTAATCTATGGTATAAAATAAAAATAAAAATTGTTTAAAGCTCTAATATCTCCATATTTTTTTAATATATTGTACTATTTTTTTATGAACATTTTTAAAAGTCTTATGAAACTTAATGAAAGTTTCAAATTGATTATATTAATCATATTTGATAATTATATAATCAAAGATTCAATTTGTGTAAGTTTTGAGACCCATATATTGATATATTAGTTGAATAATAGAGAATAATTATAGAATATATTCTTCTGAAAGTGTGTATGTTCACATTTCCAACTTGTTTTTTAAATATTAGAGCTATTATAAGAAATTGAATTTTCAATATTCCATGGAAATAATTTCATTTCTAAGAGAAGTAAATTAATATTAATCAACCAAGGGAGACTGATTTTCATAGAAGGTGAAGACTTTTTTTATTTTTAACTTATTAAAGGTAGTAAAACCTAGTTCAGGTGTTAAATGTTATATTTACATATCCTTATCCAAATATTTCATACATGATAATTAAATATAGCTATAATAAGAGAGGATATGATGGAATTAATTGATAAGATGCTAAAGAAAAAAATTGTAATGAAGTGAACACAAGGAGGAAAATCAAAGAATTTAGTGGTTCAACCAACCTTCTTGAGATTCATATCTATATCTTATCACCCAAATAATCTATACACCATTTATAGAACTCAAAATTCTTAAATTTATTGAGATACCCATTATTTGTAGACCAAATGTTTTATTAGTGACTTTTAATACAAATATATCTATAGAAACTAAAAATGAATTATTGAAATTTTTTGGAAAATGAAATTAAATCCATCATATTGGGAATCACTTATATTTAAGGAAACAACTCATTAATTTTTATGTGAAAAGTAATAGTATAATATGTATTAAATCTATGTAGAGATAAAAAGATTTTATTGGTACCTATCATGAAATAAATAGTCAATAAAGAATAGATAATGGTAATTTATGACAGGATAATTTACCATTAATATAATAAACATTTTATTTCTCTACTGAAATTCATTCCAAACAATGGCATGGTTATAATAAAAATTAATTAATTGAACCTAATTCTAATATTTCATGGATGGGATGTGTGTGTTCAGTAAAAACTGAAATATTTAACAACATAAGGGAATTCTCTAATCCCATTTAGCGATCAAAGGATTTTTAACCACATAGAACACTAATATGATTACTTTATTCAAAAATATTCATAATATAATCAGTTTTATTTTAATATGGATGAAAGAAGTAAATTAAAATTCACATATCTATATGGAACATTTTCTTATATATATATATATATATATATATTGGAATGTGTAATGCACCCATATAATTCCAACGAGGCACAAAACATATCATTCATTGAAAAATGGATGAATTTAAAGAAGTATTTATGAAAAAAATTAATCTATGTTATACTATTCTAAATTTTCTTAAATACCTTTTTCATGGTGTTAAAACTATGTAAATATGAGTTTTTAGTGATTAATTAGGAAGAGTTTCACTTTATAGAGACAGAAGGAAAAAAATTTAGATAATAAATTTCTTGAGGAAGAGTGGAAGTTTAATATATCCAAAATATAGGTTTTTAAAGAGATTATAGAGTATAATTAAGTAATAGGAAAGATATTTTTTTATATATTTCTCAATTTTATCTAATTTTTTTAAAATATTCCACTCTAATTTCATGTAATTAACTCATATTTCTAAAATAATATTTTATTTTATTTGATAATTAGTGAAAGGAAATTTTAAAAAACATGAATCATAATTTAGTGTATTTTATAATTATGAACCCACCCAATTAGAACATTCCATTTTATTTGATGTGTAATGTGAGTGATTACACAATAAGATATTCCACATATAGTTGGTGGAATTAATTTTAAAAATAAAATAAAATAAAAACAAAAATTTGGAGAAAAAACACTACAGAACTATAATACTATGGAACCCTGAATTAGCACTCTCAAAATTTAGTGAAAATAAACATATTATTTACCTATATTATTTAATACAAACATAATATACATATGTGTATTTATTTGGATAAATTGTTTCAAATTATTTTGTTAAATCATTGTGATTTTAATTTCACAAGATTCTTTTAATGTACAATTATTGAATACTAGTTTATTTGAATAGAAATAGTAAATATTTTTATTTTTATATGAAAATATGTATTTTTGGGAGCTAATGGATCAAATGTTATTTAATTTTAATTCCATATATTTTTTAGGAAAAATTTATAAATTATTTTATAAAAAATATAATTTAAATCTATATTTTGATGGGTTTTAAAAAAGTTATTTTATTGTGGGTGTAATTATTTCAATAATTAATATAAAAATTATTTCTTTTAAATTATTTAAATTCATTTTTTATTAATATAAATTCATTGGTTATTATATTATTTTCATCCAAAAGGGGATCCCAAAATTCTAAAATCTATATAGAGGCAAATTAGAGCTTGATCCCAACGAAAGAATATAGAACTTTCTTGAATAATATTAATTGAAGAATTAATATCACGTGGTATGTGATTCCATTGGAACTACTAACACTGATTTCATAGCTCAACATGAGTCACTTTTGGAATAATATGATCCATCATGACTCATGATGTTTTTTGGCTCCAAAAAAGGATCAAAGTTTCTGGTTTTGGTTCACAAAGATGGATTCAATACATACTTGTATTCAAAAGGGAGAAGGACTGCGTGTATATGTGGGACTCATTGATTGAGAATCCACCTTGAATCTATTTAGGATAAAAGAGGGAGAACCAGGTGACTTAGTGGTATTCAGTCAAGAACTGGAGCTTCTCAATATATATGCCTCTTCTGCCTTTCTTCCTCATTTTACAGTGTTTCTTTTATGAATTCATTATTGTATTATAATATTTCAAACATGATATTTATCTAAATTATTGTTAGGTGGATAAGATTGATCTACCATTGTCCTTTTACTTCATTTATCCTCATTTTTTAATAATTTTATACTCCTCTATATTACCTTAGAGTGGTCACTTTTCAAAACATCAATAAATAAAAATTGACGGTCTTAATTTCATTTTTACCTACTATTAATAAGTTCTTCCCAAAATTATCTAACTAGAGATGATGAATCAGTTTGGTAGCACACCAACACCAATAAAAAATAGAACTTGGTGGAGCCAAATTCTCCATTTTCACCCCTGATAATACTCATTATTTGATGAAATATTTATCCTTTCCATATGAGAACCATCTCTACTAGCTATTTGGATTTTCTTTATTCTTGAAGGGATCCTCTATATTGATTTAATCTTTTTTAATAAAAAAAATAATGCCATTTAAAATAAGGTAATAAAATTTTCCCCTAAACTTTTAATCACTAATTTTTACTACCTATTATCTACCCCTGGTTTCATCCGTAGTTGTTCATTTTATTCATCTTAACATAACTCCTTCACTAATCACACAACATACCACTTCCACAACCATGACCCTTGTTCTTCTTGTTTATGTTTCCTTAATGTTTTGATTTGTTTTGTTAAATTAAATAACCTCACATATGAGTTTTTACCTTATTCGTTGATTTCTAGTATTAAATTGGGAAAATAAATAAACAATTTTTTGTAAAAAATGGTAACTAATAAAAATTCAGAATCATTGTTTGGGAAGCTATCTGTGATCATGAAAACAAAAAAAACTCAAAAAAAAACAAGAAAATATTTTTTTTCAATAAAAGTAAAATCTATTTAATCAAGTTTATGTTACTTTTTTATCATTCAATAAAGATTATTTTTTACTCATATGAGATCAAACTTTGAAGATTCGGAGCCTTATTTCCCTAAAATTCACAAATATATCAGTGCTCTAAAAAGAAAATTAGGACTAAAATGGAAGATAATTGTGATGTTTTTATCACTATAAAGACATCATTAAATATCAACCTAGAGAATAAGAAGCTGGAAATTATATGATTAATAAGTTTCTAATACATAATGTTTATTGAAACAATTCTTGCACTAACTTTAATCCTAAGAATAGAAACAATGAAATATATCAGTTAAGTGTTTCATGATTCCACACATAAATGGATTTTATAATTAAGACTCTTTTAACATCATTATGGATTTCTATAGAGTGGTACAATAGCTACAATTGTGAGGAATTAGTTAGGTAGAGTTTATATTGATAGTTTTTCAATTTTGTCTCAAGGATAATTTTATAATTTGGTTTCAATATTTATAAGAGAATAAATTTTACACATTGGACTAGATATTTAATGCTTATCTAATGAATATCTACCCTTGGAGAATGAAATCTAAAATTAAAAATAAGATCACGGGTTTGGTTCAAGAATCGATTGAGAAGTTCAGTGAAACCTATAATCAATTTAGGGATATTCATAGGTAATTTCCTAACTATCAGTTTTCTCAAAATTTTCTTATATACACCTATTAATATGGTGTATCCCCTTGTAATAAAACAATAGTAGATTAGTCCTCTATAAGAGATTATTCTAATGAAACAACTATGTAATTAAAATATATTTTCAATATGCTTTCATAAAAATCAAAACACAAATACTCTTGAAGAATATATATATATAGAAAAGAAACCAACTATGTTCCACAATTTTAAGTTAAATCTTATGGCTTTTACAATGAAAATAATAAAAATTAACATACAGATAAATGACAACATTTTGGTAAGTTTCTTCATCCAGATTATTATATTTTTAATTTTTTATAATCCTTCCCATCCCCCTAAAATGAAAATTCTTCTAGGTTTTTACCTAGAATTAAAACTAGGGATTTCCATTTCTCTAATAATTATAAAAAAGGTTATATAAAACATTTAAATATTTCCTGGAATGGACAAGGAGTTTTCAGACCAGCTGTTTCCCATAGGTTTCCACAATATCCTAGGAAATAATTCCAAATTCAAAAGGTTGATTCGTATACAAATTCCCAAGGTAATTTAGAGGGGATTATGTATCAAATTTTAATAAACATGGACTATTAATAGGAAAAATATAAATTTTATACGGAATCACAAAATTATTCCTATAAAAATGAAATGAACAATCTTCAAAAATATATTATAAAAATGATAATAGATTTAGGAGGTAGAAAAAATACAAAACTTCCAAGAACAACTAAAGTGATTACTAGGGACAATATCTTGGATATTATAACTAAGACTGATCATCAAAATCAATAGGAAGTATAAATTGATCCTAAGATATCCCAAAATTAAATTTCTTATGCATCTAGAAACCAAAATCTAGAAAACTATGAATCTCTAAATTTGTACAACCCAAAGGAAACTAAGATAACCCCTCCTATTATATATATAAAAAATAAGAATAAAATCATTTTAATGTTATAAATAATAAATGGAAAGAGAATAGTGAGGAATAACTTGATTGGATGCCTACATTTTTAATAAATATATACCCACACATTCCTTTCCCTTGAAGAATTGGAATAAAATAACCAATAACCCAAACTACTCAAATTCCTTGAGCTATTAAAAATGATCACATCAATATACCATTTCTTAATCCCTTAGTTCACAACCCTTTAAATCTAAAAAAGATAACAATTATTATTTCAATTAAGAAAAACTTATAATACATTTCTACTTACATGTTGATAGAGGATTACATTTTTATTGTTCAGAATATGATACCTACTAAACTCAATGATCATGGTAGTTTTGTCATCTCAAACACCATTAGTAATTGTGGATAGCTCAATTGTTTATGTGACCATGTATCGTTTATTAATCTAATACATTTCACATTTTTTAACAATATATACTAGGATAGTTGCATCCAACCATAGTAGTTCTTCAATTAGATGAATGATCTATCTGACACCCTATAAGAAGAGTTAATGATCTGACAATGATAGTTGGAAAATAATTTTTACATTCTTAATTTCTTATCCAAGACATGGGATGTGATAAATAGGTGCATATAATTTTTAGAAAACCATTATTTTTTAATGGAGGATAAATCATTAATATTTATCAATGGAAATTAATATTAAAATTCACCAGAAAAAAGAATGTACTTTAATGTTTTTGGGAGATAAAAGGTACTACCATAATTTTGAAACTATATTAATGATCAGTTGTTAGAATCCAAGGAAAATTTTGATGATTAATAGGAAGATTTTTCTAGGATGATTGAAATAAATAGTTCCTCTATTATTGAACGTTTATTGGGAATCAGTTTAGTTAAGTAAAAGGAACCATTTGATATTTATTAGGTGATTTTTTGGGAAATATTTATAAATTTTATAAAGAAAAAACCCTAAAACCAAGTTTTGAAACTAAAACTAGGGATTTATACATTCTAGATAGCAATAAATAAGAGGATTTCATTAGTTTTAATTCATTTTTCAAGAAACTCATAGATTACTTTGGGTGAACATGACCCAATATTATACCTTATATCAAAGTATAACCCTAATTAGAGTTCAAATAAATTATTTATATGACATAAAAAGGATGATCCCTTCATTTTAAACACATAGGATCCTCATTGAACCTAATCATAAGTTGAGATTTGAGAACTAGGGAGGTTAAACCCCAGTGTGAAAGAATTTATGAGAGAATAAGTGAAAAAAAATTATTAATGTTAGGATTATGTATCCCATATCTAATATACCTAAGATCATACTTGTCTAATTGGTTCTAGAGAAGAGGGTGTCATCATTGTAAATAATGAAAAATATGATCAACTCCATGTTCGAAATGAAATTAATTGGGTAGTTTGTTTTGATTTTAGGAATCTTAACTCAACCATTATAAAGGAAAATTTTCCTATTCTTTTTATGGAACAAATACATTAGGGGATTGCTAGGAATAGATTATTTTATTTTAAGGATAGTTATTCTGGTTACAAGTAGAATCTTATAGACCTAGAATATTAGGATAAGAATACATTCACATGCCCTTTTCGGATATTATCTTACGGGTGAATTCTCTTTAGATTGTGTTCCACCACAACCACCTTTAAAAGGTGTATGATTTATATTTATTCAGAAATTATTAAAAGGATTATGAAATTATTCATGGATAGATTTTCAATTATTAGAATTTATTTTTATAACTATTTAGAAATTTTGAAATCATTTTTTCTAAGATGTTAAGAGATAAACATGATTTTTAATTGAGAAAAATAACAATTAATATTCATCGAGGGAGTTGTTCTTGTTCATAATGCCTCAAATAGGGGAACAGAGGGGCATAATGTTGAGATATTAGTGAATCAAAATCCATCCTCTCCTGGAAATGTGAAGGGGGTTAGAAATTTTTTGGGACATGATTGTTTTTATTGGAGATTCATAAAGGATTAATTCAAAATCATAATATCCATTTGTTTATATTAGTTACATATGAACCATTAATTATTGATGAGAAATTATAAGAGTATTTCAATCTTATTAATGAAAAACTACCCTCCTTACCCCTCATCACTACCCCATATTGGAAAATATCATTTGATTTAATGTGATATACTAGTGATATTGTTATAGGGTCTATTTTGGAGAAGTGGAATGAAAAGAAACTTAATGTGTTGTATTATTATTGTAGGTTTATAGATAATGGGAAAAGGAATTACACAAAAAATAATAAAGAGTTATTAGTTATTTTATGGCCTTGAAAAATTTATAAAATACATGATTATGTATAAGGTTATAGTATCTACTTATCATTATGGGTTGAAATAACTATTTATAAATAAAGATACAAAACCATAACTGATGATATAGATCCTTTTATTTAAAGAATTTTATTTTGAGATTATATATAATAAGTTATATAATAATTTATCGTATGATCGCCTAAATAGGATTCCAAACACACAAAATTATAACCTAAGGGAGATCAATTCCATTTACATAGATGAAAAACTATGTGTGCTTTACTAAAGAAAACTGATTGGTATAAAAAATGTTCTAATTTCCTTACTAAAAGAGTAATTACAAGGTATATCATATATAATCAAAGAAATAAATTCATTTCAAACCTTAATTACTACTTATTGGATAACCCATTGTAAATTATAAAGTGTAATGATGGATTCATGAGATGGTGTGATCCCATAGAGAAGATGGTGTCAATTCATGAAGGAAGGCACTCTTCACCATTAGGGGAAACTATATAGGATAAAGGATATCCCAAATTGTGTTGAAAGTTTGTTTTTATTATCCCTAAAATTTTAAAGATCCTAAAATCCTTGTTGTGGGTTGTGAAAAATTCCAAATGATGGGCATTGTTAGTTGAAAAGAGGATCTTCCACAAAAGAGAATTCTGATTGTCGAAATCATTGATTTGTGGGGGCTGGATTTTAAAGTAACATTCCCATATTCCCATGGAAATGGATACATATTAGTCGTTATAGACTATGTGTAAAAATGGATTGAGGTTTTGGATCATATAAATAATCATGCAAGTAGTATGTTGATCCTCATTAAAAATAACATTTTATTAATATTCGGTGTGCCCAAGGCCTTCATTACTAATAATGTATCTGATTTCAAGATTTTAATATACAAACTCTAAATAGAAAAATGTGTGTGTGTGTGTGTACATAACTAGAAAAATTATCATTTTAAATCTAATGCTCAAGAGAAAATCCCAAATAGAGAACTTAAATAGATCATTGAGTAAATAGTTTTTGGTTCAAGGAAAGATGGAACTTTAAAGTTGGATAATTACTTGTGGGATTGTAAGACTACCTTTAAAATAATTAGTGTAATTCATAATTATTTGATGATCTGTGTAAAACCATTACATTCACCTATATATCATCAACACAAGAAATTTTGGTCTATTAAGATCTTAAATTTTGATTTCAAATATACTTCTGAGAGAAGGTTATTAGAGCTGACCGAGTTAGGGGAAGATAAAAGGAAATTATATGAGAATTAAAGGTTATACAAAAAAAATAAATGAACATTTTCATGAGTAAATAATTTAGAATATAAATTTTATGTTTTTATTAAGAGTTTATTTTTAAATTACATATTTAAACCTTTCCTTAATAAATTAAAAAATAAATGGTCTGGAATTTGTATACTCCTTGGAGTATTAGTCAGTAGAGTTTTAGATATTGTGGGATAATATAATATACTTTTCTTAGTAAATGGAAAAATAAATAAGAATTAATTTAATATTATTCAAAGGTATTGGATACTATATATGCTCTAGAAAGATGTGCTTCCACTAAGTCTAACAGAGGAATTTAAACTCAATGTTCCACAGTATTTAACACATTGTCCTTTTTCCTATATTCTTTTTCATGAATAAAAATAAATTTGATTGTGTTTATGACTTATTCACACTTTTTTATTATATTTTGTTTGGGTAGTTAAACTTGATATTTAATAATCTAATTAACTTTTCCAGTCAATCTAGTCCTTGGTAATATTTTCAATGTGTGGTCAATTATTTCTTCTTACGGGTGATCATATCTTATAATTGATCCATTCCTTGGTGTAATTTTCTTCTTGTGGTTGATTTCTTGTAATTCGGTTCAATGAATCCTATTCTCTTATAGTCTATTTCTACTTGTAGTCAATTAAAATTTCTCTTCTAGTCTAATTGTTTCTTATAGAAGCTAAAAATGTGTGGTCACTCGACATGGTCACTTGGGGTTATTGATTCAAGATTGTAAGAATTTATTAGCTTGGTAAATTTTTTATTGTTATTAGTTTCTAAGTGTTTTTAGTTATTTGGCATCTTCATTTTCACCATCATGTTCAGTTGGATTTTATTCTTTTGAAAGTTGTGATTTCTTATTATAGTCTATTATATAGTCTTCCATGGTCGATCCTGGTCTTCTATGGTCAATTGATGACTATCATAGCTAAGGGATGCTTGGTGTTATGTTGATCACCAGTGTAGGAATTTTAAACTAATTTCAAGGTAAAGTAGGGATTACTATCTTTCATAATTTGGAACATCATCCCTTCAACTGAACTCTACTTAATTCTATTTTGTGTTGTATTTTTTTCAAATCTCAAGTTAATATTTTTACATTATAAATGACTGACAAGTTGGATTTTTATAAATAAATTATATCATGAAAGAAGAGTTTAAGGTGGTCGAAAGTGATGGAGTCCAAGGTAATCCCCCACTAAAAAATAATAAAACTATTTAGGAAATGAGGACAGATAATATAAATTGGATAGAGTATTCATTAGGTTACCTCTAAATTCCAAAGCATCTATGGAAAAGTTTCCTGCTCTCAATTCATGTCCCACCATCATGCCTGAGTCCAGCAGCTTAATGCCTTTCCAAATATGGTACATCAACTCCCACCTTGGTTTTCTCTTTCCTCCCATAAATTCAATGAGAACTTTTTATTCTGATTCAACCTCTGATAGGTGGATGTTATACATCATTCACAATTGGGGACCACTGACCATAGACCTTACTTCAGCTACTTGAACCATAGAATGCACTGAAACCCAACCAGACCAATCTGAGAACATCCCTCACCAATCCTCCACCTCTCATATATCCCCCCACAGTGGATCCATCAACATTAAGTTTCAGACTAGAAGAAGGTCACAACCAGCGAACCCACACCCCACTGTTCTAAATATTTGTGCTCGCTGGTTGGAGAGCATCCCTTGGTAACATCATACATAAAGAACTCAAAACATATCCCTAGACTTGAGTCCCTCCTAGCTCTGCCACCAGTATTCGATGGCACACCTCTAGGTATGTCAGTGATACTCTAAAACCCCCCCTCAACTTATTTCAGACATCCCATACTACCCAGTATATAGTAGTTAATAACATACCCCTAGTCTTTGCCTCCTCACTATTGTATTCAATTCCATAGAACCAATGATCCAAAAATACGGTCACAGTGTCTCTGCCTCCAGCCACACAATTGCAGTGGTAAATAATCCCCTACAATAGCTCATTCATGTATCTCTTCAAAAAAAAGTTCCAACTAGTTTCCCAATAGTACAGCCTGCAACACCAGAACCAAGAGGCAAGATATATCCCCCTTCTATGAAAATTATCATTTGTCCGGAGTGCATTATGATGCATTCTACATACAAGAACGCTTATATTTGTTGGAATCCATTTACACTAAAGGAGAAATTCCCATTCATTAGAGCCACTCCTGAAATGAAATATTTTCTGTAGAACAATACCACCGAAGTCCCCAGCCACTAAGGATTCACGGATATATCTTTCTGGTTCATCAATCAGTGAGATGAGCTGAAGCATTTCTTGTTGCTGACAATCAAGAATTTCCAAAAAAAATTGGGAAAGGTACCAACCTCTTTAAACTGAAGGGGTGTTCTTTTTTGGATATTTAATGATGAAAGATTCCACATTAATGTGAGTTCCATTTAAAACTACTATCTTTTAATTCTACTCAATATTTTCGTGAATTGAAAATCTTTTACAATTGTTTAAGAAATTAAATAGATAAAAAAATTTCTAGAAGTGTTGTGTTGTATGCTCCTACCACTATAGAATATAAAATGTTATTGCTACACTTTTCATTTTATTATTTTTTTGTGTTTTCAAATTATTTGGCTTGATATTTTCTATGACTAATTATAAATCCTTTAGAACATCAAGTTAAATCTTAAATTGTTCTGAAAATTCATCCTTTTCACTGAAAAATTAAAGCATAGACCTATTAGAAAACTCGTTGTAATTTTAGAATTGATTGTATACATTTTTATTCAGAGGAATCATGTTGTTTTAATTTCATGTTACCACTCAAACATTATTGGAACTAAATAATTGAAAATTCATTTTGATCAAACACTATTTTCATTAATTCATTCACATTATGATTCAGAATTGAGGAAAATATTGGGATTTAAGTGTTGGAGGGTACTCTTAAAATTTTTTAAATTGTACTTCAATGTTTTACACATAAAAATTCTTCAATTGTTTTTAATTAAATTGGTTCTTCTTAATAATCATTTTTCACTTTTATTGGGGGTGTGTTTTTATAAAATTTAATGGATTTTTTTCATTTTTGAGTAGTTGATATTTTATATTCTTCCATGAAATCAATCATTAAATCATTTACATTTAACTCAAATTATTTCTTTCAATCAAACATTGGGGGTAAAATATTTAAACATAATTCATTTTGAACTTTTTGACTAGAGTTTAAACTCATATGTATTTCATTTAAATGGTTTATTAAATGAACTCTTAATCCTAGTATAGCCCTTTATTCTCTAAGCTAAAACTGTTGGTGAAGTTAATTATTCAATCTTTTATTTATTAAAATCACTCTTCCACTAGTTTTTTTTATTCAATATATGTTAACTATGTGAGATTATTCCCAAAGAGAAAAGGAGAATTTTGTAAGTTCAATTAAATTCAAAGTGAATTGTTTTTTATTATTTTAAAAAAATTCAATATTAGTCATCTTTTATAATTTTTGTCTCTATTTTGGAAAAAAAAATGTTTCTTAAAAGACCGATCATATTTTAACTACTTGATATAGTCCATGGGGAAAGCAAAAGTGAAAATAAAATAATTGATTGAATTTCAAATTATCATTATTGATATTTAATTACATTAACTAAAAATTTTTAAATTATTTATTCAGGATAATAAAAGCTTTACGTTTGGGGAAATTTTATATGGCTTCGTTTGGATACATTTTTTCACATCCTTTTTCTGAAATCAATTTTTTTAATGAAAAATTATTGAAAAATATTTTATTTAAATGCAAATAGTGAAAATTCTATTTTTTATATGGAAAAAAGTCTTTTGGGTGTTAATAGATCAATTTTTCTTTGCTCTTAATACCATATATTTTTATAAAAAAACTTCTGAAGGATTTTTTTGAAAGATTAAATGAATTATATATTTTTATCGGATTTGAAAAAGGTGTTTGATTTTGAAATTAATTTTTTTATAATTAATTTTTTAAAAATTAATTATTATAATCCATTTTAATTTATTTGTTTATTACTATAATTTCACCAGTTATTTTATTATTTTATCATGGATGGGAGCACTAAATTCAAAAATTTATATAGATCTAAAAGTGAAGAAAAATAAATCTTTTTGAGGAACCTCAAAAAAATAATTAGTATCATATAGCTTGAGATTCATGTAGGTTAATTGAGACTAGTTTAATAGACCAACTCGAATCACTTGAGGTGGAAGATAATCTATGATAACCAGGAACACATGGTGATTCGCGAGAAAAGAACAAACCTATAGGGTGTGAGTAATGAAGAAGGAGTAAACATGTTCCTATATTCAAAACGGGGGAATCCCTATGCATATAAGGGTAATTAATATATTTAACATCAATTTTGAATCTATCAAGGTGAACAAAGGTAGAACTGATTATCTTGGTGGAAGATGGAGCGTCAACTGAAGCATATCAATAGAGAAGTATATTCTTCCTTTCTTCCTCATTTTATTTGGTTGACTTTATGAAATAGTTTTTGTACTCTTATATTTTTAAAATTGATTTTTCATAAAATAGTATTGGGGGAATGATATTGATCTTCCTTTATCCTTTTACTTTGTTTATGTTAATTTTTTACTAGGTTCCAACTCCAATTTTTTCACTTATAATTTTTGCTTTTGAAAGAAGTAGTAACAAACAATCCTTGGTATAGAATGAATTATTCTTAACTATTAAGAATTTATTCTCAAAATACTCTCACAAGAGATTATAAATCAGTTGGGTGTAACACCAATATCATTGAAAAATTGATCTTAGTGGGACCAAATTCCATATTTTCAGTCACTAAGTATACTCATTAGTCAAAGAAACTACTAATAATTCCTAATTGATATCCATCCCACTAAATAGATAGGTTTGGATTCATTATTGTATTAACCACTGTATTTTTTTATTTTTTTCAAGAATATAATAATTCGATTCCAAAGGAAATAACCATTTAATCACAAGTTTTTACTAATTTTTACCCAAAGATTCATCCATTGAAATTTCATTTTAATTATCTCAATATAATTCCATCACTCCATAAATAGCATTCCACTTTCACAACCTTTATCCTTATGTATCTTATTGGTGTTTTCATGTAGTTTTGACTCCCTTTCTTGAAATAAAAAATCTTACTTCTGCGTATGAACCCAATTCACTACTTAATAGTTTTATATTTTAAAAATAAATAAATAATATAATGAGAATAATGATAACTCATCATATAATCAATCTTAAACGCCCATAATTACAGTATCAACAAAAAATATTCTGTCACTTACACACCAAGGATCTTTTAGGTTGAGGGTATAAAATAGTTAGGTAAAAAAATTAAATAAAAAACCATATATTTCTTGTCTAATTGAAATTTTCCCCATTATACCTATAAGTTTTTATTTAACACTAATTCTTCAACATCTCCCACAAAATTCTCCACACATGACACCCATATAATCATTTCTTACATATTAAGTTTCTATATAATCCTGGGAAAGGAAACATAATAATGGGAGTTCAAACACTCTGTTAGGGTTGTTGTATATTAGAACCTATCAAAGAATACACATGGTATAAATAAATGTTTCATGAATAAATAATAATTAAATATTTTCATATAACTGATCGCATGAGCTGGAAATAAATCCATAGATGACATAACAATATAGTTGATCACATATAAAATAATAACTAATTTATAGTGATGGAATGTATAATTTTTGGAATCATAATCTTATTATCAAGGATTCATACAAGTAATTTTACAATCATTAATACCACAACTAATAAATCCAACATATCGTTAAGATTGCAGCCAAAACATTTTAATAAATGGGCAAACATACCTCAAATATCCAATCATTTTTGTCCCATGAGACCAAATAAATAATGAGGAGGCTATATTACTATGATCCCCACCTATCACTTAATTAATTAAAATTATTTCACTATATAAAGGAAATTAATATCAATATAATACATAATCAACATTCCATATTAATCAATAAACATTCATATTGGAATAATAAACATATGCTATATTAATACTTTCCTGAGTCAACAGATGTAATATCATTATCATAAGACATATATTAAATAACTTTGGATGATATTATAAATTCATCCCATACATTAAACATAATAACTTTTAAGGATAATTAAATTGATAAAAATCACAATCATAATAACATCACTTTGAAGGGTGTCACATAAAAAGTGATCAATAACCATATTTCTTGATATATTGTGTGTAATCCCCAGAAATAGAAATATTATAATAGAGATTAGAAGGTAATTAATTGAACATAAATCTAACGGACACAAAACTTTTATATTTTTATAGTAAAATGGTAGTAAAATCATAAAAAGGTATTTTATAATACATCTTAATATTTTCATAAAAATAAAAAGAAATGAGTCGATTATAAAAAAATTCAAGATGTTTCTTGAAAAAAAAATTAGAAATAAGTTCCACTAATGTAACCTTCAAAATAAATAAATTTTAATTCAATAAATATTTATTGTATTATAAAACATATAAAACTGATAATCCAAACCTTTTTAATATTTTAAAAAATAACTTTATCAAAGACTAAATTGTAAAAACAATAACAAAACATCCTCCTAAAAATAAGTGAAGACAAATAAGAACTCCACGTGATATAATATATATATTGGTTCCCAAAATAATAAACGATAACAATTGTGGTGAGAAAAAATTTGGATATAGAGGATAAACATCCATTAAATAGGATGGCTATTATTCTCAACAATAGTGCATTTTAATAAATAAATAAATCCCTCAATGAATAATAATTGATATAAGAATACTTTATAAAGAATTTCAAGGGAAATAATTGTAACTAAATAGAATATAATGTTGAAGAATAATATGATTCAATCATAAGGTATATTTTTTCCAGCTTATTGTAACAAACATCAATAATAATGAGCATAACTCAATGAATAGAAATTGATTTAGAAAAATCCTTAAGGATTTAGTAACACTGAAATCAGAATCCATTGAACTAGATAACTTGTGACGTATTTATAAATACCATGAATTTAATAAAGGTTAAGATGAAATTCATACATAAGGGATTATATACACCACATAAAATAAGACAAGTTTTGAATATAGAATTTTTCTCAATGAATGAAAATTGAGACAATAAACCCTTACATTAACTCTTGACTACCATTTAAAAAAATTAACCTATTATATAATAAAAACCATATTAATATTTTATTTTAATACCTTATTAATATATATTACCTTTTCTACTCTTTAATTATAATTATTTATTATACATTAATTATTTGTTTATTATTTATTTTAATCGTCCAGTGTTTCTATCCATGATCATTTTGTACAAGTTTTATAATATTGATGCCATTATTCATTAATTTATAAACATTTCATCATTATTAGAATATTCAAGATATTAAAATCATTTTATTTCAATGATTTATGAATTATCATTTTTATTTCATGGAATTCATGTGTGTGGATTGTGATAATGAAATCTATGACAAGATTATTTTGGTAATTTTTAATGAACATATAGGTGGTATATTAATAATTTTTTAAATACTAATATTGCCTTTCAAGAAATATAAAAAAATATTTCATACACATTAATTTATCTTTTTTCTTTTAATTATGTTTCCAAATCCATCCATGATAAAAAAAAATATATTGAATTGCTCATTTGGGTGGTTAAACTAGCCTAAATAAGAACATGTAGAATTAATGAATAGTTACGAAGTGATTTAGATGTAATAACATTATTATATAAGTTTAATGACATTTTTTAGGTTTTATTAATGTAAAGTTATATATTTTTATGATTTAAAATTATAATATATTTTATACAAATATATTACTTATAAAATTGAAATCAATTTCTTTCTTGGTATGCTCATTTTAAATGGTTGAATTCATATTGATCACATATTTTTAATATAATTAACAGAATTACAAATTTATTTTTTTTAATAAATCTTAATAATTTAATAAATATTATATTTATTCATTAATATCATTTTTATAACTATCCATAAAATGCTGTGATGAAAAATGAAAGAGTTCGTTCATAGGAGTAGTAGTTCGCACATAACACAAGTGGCATTTTCATTTTTTGAATTAGTGGGAGGAGGGTGGATAATGGTTTTAAAATCAATGTAATAAAATTTTGGTATAATAATGATAATTAAGTCATTATATTAACATGAATATAATATATTTATAGTAGGGTGGATGAGAAATATGAAAACCCATATTTTAATATAATTTGTTTCATGATTATTACATAAATATACACTTAATGCAACCCCAAAAGATCATGATTTCTAGTTTATTTTAGTAAATAGGAATATAAAAATACAAATTGAAGAATATATATCTCAAAATTTTGTAAAAACTCTACAATATGTGATTACATTACATGGATTTTCTAAAACTACAAAAGATAACCTAGAGACGTACATAAGAAAGAGGTGAGTTATAATGCCCAGTAAGGGAATAAACAAACAATAACATGATTAAAGAAATAAATTTTATTCAATATTCATATAAATTATGTATAAAATGGGTGATAATCATAATCATGACAATGAGGTATGATATTACATGATAACATCAAGGTATAATATGAATGTGGAAATAATAGAAAAGATGACATCATAAGAAAAATTCAAGGATAACTTCCAATAAATCATAAGATAATTTTCTTAATAGAACCACTTGTACACCATACATGGTATCTCATTAGATAAAATCATTACCCAATGAATTGGAGGGATATATAATTCTGATCTCATCTGCCACTTTCATATCATGTACATGCATAAGTGTGCCACATAGATCATGAAACATAAGGATGAATTTCATTGTTTTTATTACCAATATTAATGAGTGTGGGTTACATAATTGTAATTCTACAATATATTAAGGATAGTTACATCTAGTTGTATACCCTTGAGTGAAAATGAGGACGATTATTCACTACACAAATATTTTTCATGTAAAATCAAAGGATAATTTTGGAAGCATAATCAGGGTATATAAAGATTCATGGAAGGGTTTAATGAAAGTGGAAGGGGCCTATCATAAAATGGAAATCATAATGAATGTAATAGGTATATGAACAAAACATTCAAACGTGATCAATTGGAAATCAAAATGCATAATAAAATTAAGGTGCTTAAATAAAGAGGATAATGAGATGATCCCTTACTATGATAGGATGCTTCATAATGCTTAGGGGAGATTCTTAAAAGATTACAGGAACCTTGGGAGGGATATATCGAGGGATATTAAAAGTAAATTATTTCTTAATGAGTTTTGAGTAAAGAGTAATGGGAGTCTGGGTGGCTTTTTATAGAAGACATGATGGAAATTTTTTATTAATTTCCAAACATAGGTTTTGGACTCTATAAGATTAAGTAATGAAAATAAAAAACCATCCCATGGTTTTTTCCCAAGTTTTCTATCAAAGAGTAGTGTTTTTAATTATTTTATAAGGATAAGAATATAAATCTTAAAAATAATACCCTCGGTGTTTTGGAAGTGATTCATATTTATAAGGAATTTATTTTAAAACCTTAAATATAATATAGGTTTTGGAAGATTCATAAAGGGTTTATAAAATTAATCCAATTACTTAAAAAACATTATTTTAAATTGGAAGCATAATTTTTTTCATTATTACTTATTATAGTATTTATTATATATCTTTTGGTCTTTTAGTATGTCATAATACATACCATATTTAATTTTTATCCAAAAAATTAACTATCTTAGAAAATTATGTAAAATTCACCATTAGATAATTTTGATGTGATGATTTAAAAAATATTACTTATTTTACAAAAATAATTATATAAATATTATAATTTAAACATTTAAATAAAAATCCCCATTTATTGTAAAATACTAGGTTTTTCATAATAACAGTTCTTCTAACTCTTAGAAAATTTACATTTGACTTAATAAAGTTATATTATCATTTATAATTATTAAATATTATTTAATAATATTATTTTATTAAAATATAATTTATTTTAAATTTTCTTGAATTTATCAAAAAGAGTGTCTTAGTGAAATAGTACATATCCCAAAAATAAACATTGTATTTCAACATATCATAATCTAATTTTTATCAAAATAAATATTGAATCATTATGATGTAATAATAAAAGATAAATATAATATTTAATTTATATAAAAATATAAAAATCCATACTCTTAGGGTCTCTATAACTAGCCTCTTATTACACCAGTGAATTCTTTAATAGTAAGGTGCGCTATGGAGATATTATATTGGGGCGGTTCAGTGAATATGGTTTGGGATGTGATCCTGGTGAGATTGAACTTCTCACATAAATAATTTCACTCATGATTTAATTGTTGAATATCATCTTGTTATTGGACAAGGGATAATATCAGTGGGTTTATCTCCCTCATAAGCTCAAATAAATAGGCTTCATTGTGTATGAACCTACTAGTAGAGGTCGTATCTTCCTTTTACTGTGTCAAAAGGATTTATCATAGCCCTATATATATACTATTCAAATGAATACTTTAATGGCTCTCTTTTCTCCCAGTGTGCTCTCCCAAACATGAATCTCCTCTATCTAAGGTTCTCCCCCTGGCTTTGCAGTAGCTTGTCTCTCCATCTCATTTATCATCTTCGTGTTTCTCTCCTTCCTCTCTCTGAGTTTGTTTCGTCCTTCTTGATTTTTTATTCATCAACCTTGACTTCCCCTCCATCGGCTTCTTCTTCCTCCCTATTCATAGTGCTCCCCCTCCTCTCTCGTTCTCCTAGTTCTGATTTGGTGGTTTCTTCACCAGAGTTTTTTTGTTGTTGTTTGATCCCACCTCTTTTCTTATCACTGTCACCTTCATGCCAAATCCCATCTTGGTTTGTCACAACATCTCCTTGGTGGTTTGGGATTGTGTTGGTGTGAGGTTTGGATGATTCCTCCTTTATTAGTTGGCGACGACTATCATTTTGGTTTCCAGTTTAATCAGTTGGTCTGGGTTTACAGTTTTATGTCATTTCATCACAGTGATTACAATTTTTCTTTGGTATTTTTATGGAGTTTATAGATGGATTCAGGGTCAATTTTTCATCATTGTTGGTTTGTCGGTGAGTTTTTCTGTTGGGATGATGGTGTTGTCTTCCTTAAGGCTCGCGGTGGAGGTCCGATCTTCTCTCGCACTACTTTGGTTTTTGGATCATTTACCCATTTCTAGGTCAGTAGGGTGTAATGGTTTTAGTGGAGGTTCTGGGATTTTTTTGTGTGAGTGGTAGGGTGGTCTAGGAGGTGCCTCTTGTGGAGGCCTTCCCCTCAGTGGTTGTTCTGCTATTTGTTTCTTATGTTTCAAGTTGTTTAGGGTTTTTCCTTTGGCGATGTCGACGGTGGTGCGGTGTGTTTTTTTTGGATTGTGGGTTCTTCTTGTCTGTGAATTTCAGGTATGGCTTTTCAAGGTGGTGGCTTCGTCGTTCTGGGTTAGTGCCTTAGTGGTGGAAGTGATTCTCTGTTTTGACCCTCCCCGATTATTGCTACTCTAGCTTCCGATTATGGTGCTACTCTCTAAGTTGGTTTACGGTGGCGGTTTCACATAGGCTTTGGGATATGAAGATCATTCGATGGTTCTCCAGGTGGTGCATCCTATTCTGATTTCATCCCAGGTTGCGGTGGGGTTTGTTTTTTTCTATATTCGATATATTTCGGTTTCATCTCAAGCTTCTAGGTTTGTATTTGGTTTCTAGCATGGTCATGGCTCACTGTTGAGGTCCCAGTCCTTCAAATCTTCCCCAGCTTCAGCATTCCAGTGCTCCTATCCTAGTTATTCTAGAGTGGTGGTTTACAGAAATCTTTGGGATTTGATTCTCAAGCGGCCTTCAGAGTTCAAGGTGTCTCTTCCTCATCGGTTTTGGTCCTTTGTCCCAATTATTGACATTAGAGGTGACCATGTGATGAAGATGACGTGTTGTTCTATTCGACTATGTCTTTATTACTGCTCTGTCATGTTGAAGACGTTTTGTGTTTTGTGATCAATGTTTCTGTGTTTCTCAATTTTATGGTGTGGTGATGATGAGGGTTTTACGACGAAAGAGCAGGTGTAGTGGTGGTGGGATGTTTCGCTGGTTTTCTCTTGATGGAGGACTCAGGAGGCGATGGAATGGAGATGGCATGATGATTACTATTGTGTTTTGATGATGAAGGTGTCAGAGTGTTTACTGGTGGTTACATGATATTTTGGATTAGGTTCCCTCGGTGGTGCCTTTTTTCTATTTCGATTTGGTATTCATCACAATTTCTCTCAATGGTGTATTAGTCTTGCATGGGACTTGGTTTCCTCGACAGTGTCTTTTGTTTAAATTTTGAACTTGTATGGGTTATCGGTCTTGCTCGGTTACCACTTTTCCCTGAAGTGGTTTTTATGAAAATAAAAATTTTATTTGGCCAAATGAATACTTTATAATGGATATAATATCAATTTTGTGATACTTAATAATATTTTAAATCTAATAGTATATAACTTTTTAAGGTACAAAATAACCCAGTTAGTGCATGTGTTTTCTATAATTTAATTCCTTAAAAATATATTTAGTCATTGAAAACGGTAATTGCATTTATTAATGTTCGGATCATTATAAGAAACATAAAGAATAAAAAATGAGTGATTAATACTCACATTTAGAACCAAAATCTTTCTTAATGTATAACTTTAAAGAGGATAAATTAGAATTTTTTTTGGAAAATGGGGTTTCAGAACATGTAATAGGGATATGGGGGAAGTAAAATGGGTTAAGGTTCATGGAAATTCCAAACTATAAGTGTGGACTAATGTGTGGGGAATTTTTTTTATAGGTAAAAGGAGGGACTTTACCTTGTAAATGAATGTTAAGTTATGGGTAAGAATAAAATTTCTTGATAGTTAAGTGAGTTATGTAAATAAAAGTTGGTGAGAAATGTAGTTATGACTTTAAAACATAACAAAGGTCATCTAAAAGGAATATGTTTCATGTAAACGTTACAAAATTATAGTGACTTTAAGACTCCCATTTTACCCTAATTAACCTCGATTAAATTTTTACCATAGTATTTATTTTATTACTAAAAATAAAATAAGATCCTTCCTACAAAATTTTAACATGATAAATACTAATTTGGACTCCATTTAATCTAATTTATTTTATAAATATGAGAAAATTTCCTTCTAATATTAGAACATATAATATATAGAAAAAATATTTTGATAGAAATATATTTTTAATATTCAAGTGTTCATAACCTAATTTCATATCAATTACTTATTACATGAGTGTAAACCTATTTGTGTGTTTTTGTGTCTATATAGATATATATATGATTAAATATCTAAAATATATATATTTTTAATTTATATAAACAAATTTAGGCATTTTTTAAAATAACTCTTTAAAAAATACCTGTTTTACCATGGTAAAAAATTCCTAATTTGGTCAATAATATTTATATTAAAAATAAAAATGGCCTTATTAACAAATTTAGATATTCAGATTTATGTATTAAATAAAATTATTAAACTCCATTTCTAGTGTTGATTATTTTTAATATAAGAACACATTATCATGATCCTCTCCCACCAAATATATAACAATGAAGGGAGAGAGATAATGACCCTTGAGTCCCACCCCTGGTAGGTCCCAGGTTGGTGAAAAGCATCGTGGGTATAAAAATATCATAAATGGGACCAATTACCCTCTATAATAAAACTAGATAGGGAGATAGGATAAATAAAAACAATAAATTTTTTAAAATAATATAAAAAGGAAACTAAATCCATCCGATAATTCATGTATAAATAAAATAGATGCAGATAAAAGTCTCCAAATGAAATTCTCAAAAATAAAAGTTAAGGTAGTGACACGACAACCGCTCAAAAGTTCCAATCTTGTAATGTGTATCATAGTCCATCATGTCCTCCTAGAAAACCAAAAAATAGGTTTATATACATAGGTTTATCATACATGTATACTCTATAGGAAAACCAAAGTCTCTCATGCATGGATGAAAAGTTCATATGAATGCACCCATGATAAAACAGCAGAACCAACAGAACCTAATATGGTCAACTAACCAAACCCAAACCTCACCAATTCTCACACACTAAATAAAACATCCAGTTATAATAATATAATATGAAGTATATCAATGAAAGTGTACCCTACACCACTTCCCCATTGGTTTTTCACTCTCACACCCTAATGATGTTTGTCCTAGCCCCCCACCTATTATGTATCACATGACATCACATAAAATCCCACCAATAGACACTTGGACCATCACATCACATCACATCCCTCTTGTAGACACTTAATCCATCACATCACTTCACATCCCATTTAAAAAACCTATTCCATCACATTTCATAACTAATGAAGTGGATTATCAAAAATATTATGGACATCATCCTTGTAACCTCTTACTATCGTACATGATCAATACCATAATCCATATCATCATATCTTTCTTGAATACACCTCAGTTATCACATCTCATCACATCACATCTTGAAAATAGCACTTCTGACTTCTAGTCATCATAGCCCATGCATGTCTCCAACTCTAGGAAGTGAGAGCGAGGAAGAATGGGTATCCATCCGTATATCCTCCCATAGGTATATTGGGAAAATCACCCCCCATATATATATAAATATTGGTTTTGTCACATGGTGTTTTAGGTGGGTGGGGAAGATATAGAAATCATAAGTAATATACAATGGTATGTATAGAATATCAAACACGTATGCCCAATCCTATGGGTTCATAATCAAGACACTAACCATATCACAACATCACCACATTACCTCAAAAAATTTGAAACTTCCACTAACAATTCTAAATGCACAACACTACACAAAAAGACATAAGCCGCATTCCATAATCCAAAAACCCCTTTCAAATTAATCCAATTCATTTCATTATTTATAGTCCATTTAATTTCACATTAAGTGTTATCTATGATTAACCATGCTTTCCTTGTTTTTAATTCATTATTAATTTCCATCTCATTAATCAAACCAACCCATTTATTTCATTATTTTATCCACATTTCATTTTGAAATTATCGACAACCACATTAACAACCATTTTCATTATCATTTCAAGCATTCATTATCCACTCCAATCCATGCCATTATAATTTTACATTATCGATGATTATAACCTAGGAATATATCATAATACAACCAATTCACAGAACATCTGTCTCATATCACAACCACACATCACATAAGCATACAAATTTTAGATTTAAGAAAATGGGGATTTCATCACCTTATACATATTTATTTAAGGGCAATGTCAAAAAATCTATTAATCTTGAGGAAACCATTTTATTAACCAAATATAACTGATTAACCAATTTCATTTAAAGTGATGTCAAATAGTCACAATAATCAAGGTTCCTTAACACATATCAAATTAGCATAAAAATGAATCAAATAGCCATTATTTTCAATGATCCATCATACATGTATAATCCTTTAAGTAATAATACAAAATAAACAAAATATGTGAGATCTTACTTTTTATGAAAAATAATAATAATTAACTTAATGTGATTATAATTTTATATCTCCAGGATAATATTTTGATTATCTAAATTATCACAACATGTGATAATAAGGATAATTATTCACTATTCATGAAATCATACTTTATATAGAAATAAAAATCTACAACATAAAGAATTCATATAAAATACATGTGAAATTCCTTCATTCCCCATAAATTCTAAAAAATCAATTTATTACCTTTATTAAAGATATCTATACAATACTCAAAATGAATAAACAAAAATATAGCCCCTAATGAAGGATATAATAGGTGAGAAATGAAAAATTCTCAACCCTGATTTTTAGACTCAACAAATATGAGAAATAATGTTTTAAAGGCCCAGCACGAAGCCATAATTGTCTAATTCTCCATATTCAACAATATAAATGTTAAAAAATAACATTTAATTAAATATTTTTATTATAATGTGATTCATGTGAAATAATAATTGATCTCTTACCTTCTAATAATCATTAATATTCCAAAGGAATTGATGGTGCATCATTCCTTTTAGTGTTGAAGTAGATGTTGTAGAAAGATCTTGAAGAATATAGTTTATTAATTTACCAACTTTTTAATTGTAAAAATGTGTTTTTCATTTAATTCCCTCATTTAATTCCCTCATTTAATTTTCTCATTTAATTAAAAACCTGCAAAAAAAATTCTTAATTAATTATGGTGTTTCAAATTTCCCCATATATTATTTTTATTAAACATACTTTTTATTCTCTTTATTTTATTATTTCTTTTTTCCCTTTGGATGTGGCACCCTCTTCCATGCGTCACACCTCTTCACATTATTTTAGTTTTATTATTATTATTATTATTATTATTATTATTATTATTATCATTAATTTTAATACTTCACCCTATCCCTCCATCCCCTCTCTTATCTTATTTTTTTCTTCAATGTCGCACACACCCTTATCATCCCGTTTTAATTAATTCATATGTTTTACCCACAGTAAAACACTCATTTATCTATTTAGCATTATTTTATTAGTTTTAGAAAATTAAAACTCTCTCTCTATCCACTCAAACACCACACATGTTTTTTATTTTTCAAATAAAAATCATCATTTTTTATATGCCCTCTTTCACTTTTTTTATGCAGTGTTTTTATTTAATTTGTAACATCCACCTTTTTTATCCTTTTTAAATGAAATATTTTTTTACTCTTCAATAAAGCATGTTTTTAATCCAAATAAATAAATATATATATATATATATATATATATATATATATATTCAATATACACCAAACAATATATATAGTGATATTTATATACAAAAAAAATTTATATATAAATGTAGACACACACACACAAATATATATATATATATATATATATATATATATTTGTGTGTGTAACAATATACACTCTTGTATATGTATGAAAATTTAAAATATACACATATATATACATATATTCATAATATATAACTATGAAACATACACATATGTATTTATATAATAATTTAGTGTGTATATATAACATTTGTATCACAAACATTTTTTTTAATGTTTAATAAAAATGTGACGCATGTAAATATACATATTTACACATGTGTATAATATGTTTTATAATGTTTAATATATATCACATAATTAAAATATTGAAAAACAAATTTAAATGAAATAATATTTAATTTCTTACAATTAAATAAATCTTCCTAAATTAAATCATTTTAAAAACACCAAAAATAAATTTCAAAACATCAAAATTAAAATTAATAATTTATCAAATCCATTTTATACAGCTTTTTATTTTTTTTAACTCATAAACTTAATAATCACTATAAAACATCCTAGAATGATAAATAAATTATTGAGAATAATCCAGACCTTTACATTAAATACCTCGCAAATAATCGAGAATCAAAAAAATAGAAGGAAAAGAGAATAGTGGCCTAAACAACCAACCCATTAGATTCCTATAAGGTTTCTTGGTATATTAAGAACACAACAACCACTAGGGAAAGGAAGTGTAAAACTACACAATACTTTAAGACAATATGATGAGGGAGATACCTCTCAAACAGAACAAGGCCACATAGATGGTCATAACAAACACATCATATAATAAATATTAACCAATTATGAGAAAACATTCTTTTAAACTCAATTTATCATTCACATTTTTAAATGACTCCATGAATTTCAAAATCATCCTTCATTTAAATCCAATATTTTATATGGAAAAAAACACTTCATCAAATCACTTTTTATTTTATGTTATTTTTATTTTAATCCTTCCAATATCTACAAATCCTTTAAAAGAATGTTTTATTTCATAATTGCACAACTTTTTTAAAAAAAAACATTAAAAGGTTTTTTTAAACCCATGAATCTTTTTTTAAGAGTCCCAAATTTTATCCATGACATGTGACGTCAACAAAAAATAAGTTTAGAATAATAAAATTTATCCCACTGTAAAATTTTCCAAGTTTGCTGATATAAAATTATTAACTAGAAGCGTACCCATGAAAAAAATATATAATATTTCACAACTAACATAATTATTCATATTAACATAGAAAGAGCCATCGCATTCATAAAAATTAAATGAAATCGACCATCGCATCAGGATATTGTCTACTTTGGGTAGTACAAACCCACACCGTTTTAAAATATTTCATAAAATAACATATCTTGATATAGGAAAGAGTTTACCTCTCTTAATAAGTTTGAGTTCAAAACACATTTCATCAATATAATATCAATCACAATAATACCATCCAACCAAATAGTTGTAAAAAATTTCCTTCACTTCCTTAAAAAAATATTTTGGTGTAGGAGGCAAGACTATCTTTAATAATTTCATGATTTTCTTGACAACCATTTTCATTTACTAATGACTTTAAGTTATTAATTTTTTTGTGGGATGTGCGTGATTCCATCAATATAATCTTACCAAAAGATAACAAAAGTCAACTCACCATAACAATCACACATCTCATCCACCACACATCACTACCACTACACAACACAACCACTAAGAAAAATTACCAACCATCTAAAACATCCACCGGACATTGTACACAACCACATCAACTCACCACCTTACCATCCTCAAGTAACCAAGACTTTCAAAAAAACACCTAATCCATCTCATCCTCCACACTTCTCCAACCAATGATCTCTATCATCATCATACATCAAGTCTCAAAGAACACAAATCAATTAATTCCATCTACCATGTAAAATATAATCCACTTTGGGTGGATCTTACTCTCCCATACTATTTTAATCATGTCAAAGTATTACACAACTAGATTAGGGATCGCGTTTCCCCCTATTATTATGATTGAAGTTTTTAATCACATGTCACACAAGGAAACAAAATAATGAAAACCAAACATAGTAGAAATGAATTCTAGCTTATATAATAATTCAGGTCCTTACATTACTTAACCCCATTATTTAGAATGAGTATTCTCACAAAATTTGTATGTTTTACATGGGGAACCAGTTCATCATCTATATATAAATGTGATTATACTTTTAGTGCATAGAGATCTTAGTAAAGAAGTCACATCAAGGGTCTCGTAATAAATTATAAACATAGTTTAATAAAGGTTTCTAAAAACCATTATTTTTTTAGAAAGTATTATCAATGATTCCAAGCAACAATAACAATGAAACCATAAACAACACTCAACATTCCGCTTTTATTTATGGTGAAACGTCATGCCTTTTATTTAAATTTCTCTAACATGAGGCCATGTTATAGAAGATACTTCACACATGTCATCTCGCACATTGTGTTTAATATGTTTAGCATGAAATTCTATATTCTTCTTTTTATCGGTGAAAAATACATACAACTTCATTTGAAATTTTTTAAATTCTAGGTTCTTGCATAAAACATAAATACCCAATTACATACACAATATATTTTCAGAAATCTCAAAATAAAACATGTTATCTGAACAAAAAATTAGAACTGCACATGTCATATTACTATATTTCATGTTTTATCATGCTCAAATTAAAAATTAATTAATCATATAATTTCTCATGAAATTTTTTTATATATTTTAATAATTATAGTATGATTATACTTCTATATTTAAATACAATATATTAAACATGATACATGAACAAGTCTCAAATACTCGCATTTTCATAGTTACCACACAAATGTTTTAAACTTTTGGCATACTTTCCATAACAAACTAATCATGAATTAATATGTGAGGCAAAGTTATTTCAGAACTAAAAATTCTTATTATTTATAAAATAATAAGTTTAATCGTTTAAATAGTTTTAACTCTCAATAGGTTACCATAAATCATGCTTATTATTTTCCAAAATTTTGAAATAAAGGTCACAAGAATTTCTACCCAAACACATTCTTACAACATATGGTAATATCAATATTATCGAACTGAAATAATGAAAAAATAAGGATAAATTTATTCTTTCCAAGGTTTCCAAATTTAAAAGAATTATCAATAATCAAGATAGTATTTTTTTGTTCAAAAATTTAAGAATTTAAATGTCCGAAACCATGTTTTATAATAATTTCATAACACAAGATCATGATAAATTATGAATGGAAAGAAACTCATGACATATTAACTCACCTGGAAACTAGAATACTTATAAACATTGTTTCAAAATAATTCATTTTATCATGCCAGTATGAAATATACTCAAGGTAACATGCCTCATAAATATTTTCAAAATTAAACAGTTGTTCACAAAAAAATACACTACGCATTATTCTCTAACAATTTCAAAAATTAGGATATCAAAATGGAATGTTATATATTTTAATAAAGGAAAAAAATTAAATTCAATAATAATCATACTATAATAGGAAAGTAAACCACATATTCAAGCCTCAAAAATGTTTCAAACAAAATTCTTGGGCTAGTTAACCATCATTTTACTCTTTCTTTCTCAGGTTATATGATTAATTAATAAAAAAATAATAGTTCATCAACAACTATAGAATTAAAAAATTCAATGAAACACATATAAAACTACATGATTTATTTAATTTATTTATTTATCTTTCTAAATCCACTTCATTCATTCACAATCATAATCCATCATGATGCATGTACCTTTCTTAGGACACTATTGCAAGTAGTGCCACCTCACTTGGTCATTTAGTAGGCTCAAATTCTTTTCATTGGATCATGTGAGTCCCCAAAATCCTATTTCCAAGCTAGTCTTACGTGGCCTATGTCATGAAGAAAGATCATCTCACACTGTTTTTATATCAACTAATCTGATCCTCATTGTTCTTAACTCCAAAACTCTATCATATCCCTCAACCATTCCTTTGATACCACTCTATCATGGCCCCCATCCCCCAAAGATGCCATAATTAAGGGAGAGAGATAATGACCCATGATACCCACCTCTAGTAGGCCCTAGGTTCTTGGCTAGCAACAAGGGTATAAAAATATCATAAATCAGAGGCATTACCATCTATAATAAAAAAGTATTGGTAGATAGGATAAATAAACCATAATAAACTCCATGACATAATATAAAAAAGGAAAAAAATCATCACATAATACATGTATAAATAAAATAGAGACATATACATGTATCCAAATGAAATTCAAAAATAAGTTATGGAAGTGTCACAGAAATATCTCAAATAGTCCAAGATAGTAATTTTCATCATGGTATAAAAACTCCTACTCGAAATCTTAAAATATTTGTATACACATAGGATGATCATATAAGTATAATCAGTAGGAAAACCAAATTATCTCATGCACACGTGATAATAGAATACTAATACACCCATGAGAAAATAGAAAAACCTACAGCACCTAATCGGGTCAATTAGCCAAACCCCAACCCCACCATGGCTCTCTCACAAAGAAAATGCATCCATGTATTGTAATATAATATGAATCATATCAATGATAGAGTCCCCTGAACCTCTTTCGCACTGATTTTCCACTCTCACGCCCCAATGATGTGTGTCATAGAACTCCCACATATTCTAGATCACAAAACATTACATCACATCCTACACGCAGACAACTAGTCCATCACATCGCATCACATCCCCCCCATAGACACATGTTCCATCACATCCTTCCCCCAAACACCTAAGCCATCACATTTCTGAACCAGTCCAGTAAGGTATCATGAACATGAAGTACATCAACCTCATGCCCTCATCCTAACATGCATGAACCCCACCATAATCTAACTTTTAACATATCTCCCAAAGACACATAGGCCATCACATATCGTTACATCACATCTCGATAGTGGCACTTTTGACTTCTTTCCATCACACCCTATGCATGTCGCCAACATCTAGAGGAGGGAGAGGGTAAGATTGGGTATCCATTCATGCATCCTCCCATAGGGATGTGGGTAAAAACACCAACTATATATATATATATATGGGTGTACGTACATAGTACTCAATGTTGGTGGGGCGCATATAGAAATCATAAGTAATATACAATGGTATATATATATCAAACACAAAAGGCCAATCTTATGGGTTCACAAATGAGGCACTAACTATATCAAAATATCACCACATTACCACACAACCTTCGAAACATCCACCTCTACTTCTAAATGAACAACACCACAAAACAATCCAGAAGCCACATTCTATAATCAAAAATCCATTTCAAATTAACCCATTTCAATATTTCACATTATAATCATATTTAATTTAAACACCCAATCCATTCCATTATTTCCAATCCATTTAATTTAACATCAAGTGACAACCATGCTTAACCATACTTCCCTTATCTTAAATTCATTAGTCATTTCCATCTCATTAATCAAACAAACCAATTCATTTCATTATTTCATACCATTTTCATTTATTACTTATCAACAACCACACTTTCCTATCATTTCAAGAATTCGTTATTCAATCCAACCAATGCCATTTTAATTTAACATTATCATTTAATTTCATTATTACTCAAGAATATATCACAAGAAAACCCATTACCATATCATCCTACTCATATCACAACCACACATCACACAAAAAAAATTGTGATTTAGAAAAAAAGAGTTCTCATCACATTCCACATCTTTATTTAATGCAATTATCACACAATCCATAAATCCTGGGGAAACCATTTTATTAATTGAATATAAGTGATTTACCAATTCTATATAAAGTGATGTGAAACAATAAATCAAATGAAGGTTCCAGAACATGTATCTAATAAGAAAAAAAGTCTACCAATAGCCATGATTTTCAGTAATTCATCAAACATGGATAATACTTTCAGAAATATTACAACATAAGAAAAACTTGTGATATATTCCTTTTTATGAAAAATAATAATAATTTAACTCTGTGTGATTATCACTTTCTCTCTCCAGGACAATATTTCAATTATCCGAATTAACACAATATGTGATAATAAGGATAATAATTCTTTATGCATGATATAATACTCTATATAGAAATAATTATCTGGAACATGATAAATTCATATAAAATACATGTGAAATTACTTTATTATGCACCAATTATAATTAATCAATTAATTATATTTATTAAGTCGATTCATACTATCTTCTCAAATAATATACAAAAATATAGCCCCACTTTCATGATACACTATGTGAGAAATGAATAATTTTATACCATAATTTTCAAACCCAACAAATATGGGAAAAGATTTTTGCAAGACCTAGTGTCAATCCATAATCATCTTATTCTTCATCTTTAAAAATTTAACTGTAAAAAATATTTAATTAAATGTAGAGATTATAATTCATCTTATATGAAAAAACCAATCTCTTACATTCCACTCATCAAGACGAATCCAATGGAATAGATGGTGTGTTAATCTGATTAGTATTGCCGGAGATATATCAGAAATAAGTTCAAGAATATAGGGTATTTTTACCCACTTTTTAATTCTCAAAAAAAATTATTCATTTAATTCCCCGGTTTAATTCCCTAATTTAATTACCACATATAATTGAAAATATATTAAGTAATTATTATTTAATTTTGGTGTTTTGAATTTCTCCATTAATTATTTTTATTAAAAAAAATATATCCTCTTTTTTTCTTTTTTTTCTTGGGAATGAAACCTTCTTCCATGCGCCACTCCTATTCGCATTATAATTTGATTTTGATTTTTATTTCATTTATTTTCACACTTCACCTTATCACTATACCATCAATTTTCTATTATTATTTTCTTCAATGCCACATGCACCCTTATCATCCCATTTTAATTAATTCACATGTTTTACCCACATTAAAACACTTATTTATTTTTTTAAGTTTATTTTATTAAATTTATGAAATTAAAAATCTCTCTTTCCCTCTCCAATAAAACACCCCAAGAATTTTTTAATTTTCAAAAAAACTCATCATTTTTTTAAATGTCCTCTTTTTATTTTAGTATGCAATATTTTTTAAAATTGTACCACCCACATTTTTTACATTTTAAATGCAATGGTTTTTTTTACACTTAAATGCATTTTTTTCATAATCCAAATAATTATATACATATATATATTCAATATACACCAAACTATATATGTAGTGATAAATATATACAATAAATTTATAGATAAATGTACCCACACACACACATACATATATATATATTTTTGTGTGTGTGTGTAACAATATACACACTTGTATATGTATGAAAAACTAAAATATACATATATATATATATAATTATATGTGTAATATATAACTATTTAACACAAAATCATGTATTTATATAACGATGTAGTGTATATATATATGAAATTTGTAACCATAACACATTTTATAATGTTTAATAAAAATGTGATGCATGTAAATGTAAATATTTACACATTTGTATAATATATTTTAGAATATTTAATATATAATATGAAATTAAAATATATGAAAAAAAAATTAAATTGAATAATATTGAATTGATTACAATTAAATAAATCTTTCTTAATTAAATCACTTTAAAATTTTCAAAAATAAATTTCAAAACATTAAAATTAATATTAATAATTTATCAAACCCATTTTAATCAGATTTTAAATTTTTTTCAAAAACACCTGATCCGCAGAATCTCTTAAAAACTCCCTATAATAATGAAGTCATTCTCAATAATATTCCATAACATTACTCCCATGATGTATAAGAATTTAATTTCTTATAAAAAAATATTTATTAGCATAAAAATGATTTCATTGGTTATTGATCTATATTAATTAAATTTTCTTAATAAATTTTTACTAAAAAACATTATTATTCATTAAATATATAAAAATACAAATGAAATATTTTATTACATTATAATTATATCATAATAACCTCTACTTACATTATTGATTTCATAATATGGTTACTTCTATTTATACCAGCTAATTTAGTGACTATGTTACAATGGTCATGTTTTAATGAAAACATGGTTCACATTCATTCAGAATTATTTTTAAAAAAATATGTAATAATTTTAAATTATTATAAATTCTGGAGTGTAACATTAAACTCCACTTAAATAAATTGGTTCCATGAAAATTTAATTATCACTTGTTAATTAAAATATTTAAGGGTGTAAATAAGTTATTCATGACTCAAGAAATAATTCTTAATGACATGTGAACCTTACCTAACAGTGGAATAGTATAAAACTCATCTCATGATTGATTAATAAGACCAATATAATGGTGTTAATAGTTATAGTGATCCCATGGTCAATATTTCATCGATAGATGATCATGGGTTGATTTCGTTTAAGAAATTTGACATCCTTATTTTGATAATTTATATAGAGTTTATAAAGATAAATAATCCAATTAAAAAATTAAATTTAATTCATATAAAGGAATATTAATAATTTTTTTCCAATTCATATTCCCACAAATGTCCACTTTTAATATAATAATCATAAAATTTAATGTTTTATAGAATTATTCAATTAAAAATAATTAGGGTGGTGATTTTGATGCTCTTAGAAAAAATACTACATATTATAGAGTGGTTATAATCAAGTTATAATAAGACATCCATAAATCCATATTATAGGAAAATTTGAAATCAATTATTATGATTTATATAAGTATTCGTGCTTATATAGGCTTTCCCTTGTCCCCTTGGTTTAGTGAATTTTTTTTATAATGTATGAACTAATTGCATATTTAACATTGAATTGTCAGTGATACCTTAGGAAGAGAATTATTATCCTCCATAATCTTAACCAAACTCTTTATTTTCACTCTATGGTTTGTTTTTCAATTATCACCTATATGAAAAATAAAATAACTTTCAGTTTCATTGAGAAACATCCATGGGTACTTTTTCCCACATTGTCAACACATAAAAAATTTAATCATAATTCCTCCAATGTCTTAAATAGATGAACTTTCGTAAAAATATATTTTTCTATTATTTGGTGAATTTTAAAATTCAATTCGGTTCAAATCGATAATCATAACTATGGATAGATGGTTAGTTATTACTATAAGGTTTCTAACTTTAGTTCCTATCTCAATCAGTTATTCATTAGAGAAATCACCACACTATCCATGGAACCAATTTTTAACTCATTTACTCAAGTATTTATCCATTACTTTAAATAACGAAATTTTGAGCTATGAGAATACTTAAATAAATAAATGGGTAAAAATTAAAACTATAAATTTTGAAAAAGATGCTCATAAATTATGTGCATAACCTAAATTTTGAATCTATAAGTTTCAATCTAGATTATCTCTGGTAATTTTCTATTAAGTTCGATAATGTTACTAGTTACATATTATATTGTAAAATTCCATTTAAAACCCTCATAATGGTTCATAAATAGAATGTAAATCACCAAATAATTTCATCTATCATTGTCAAACCGTCCGTTTTGTTAGTCCCACTTGTGCACCGAGTGAAGATCAAGTTATTACCCAACCAAATATTTTCAAGGTTATTACCCCTAGGTACATCTATTCCATATCTTAATTATACTTTTTTGTACCCATACAAGGATTTAATTGATAGAACATGACACACTATATTTTACCAAAATTTTTGGATGTTTTCCTATATTTAGATTTGTCCATAGGGTTTCCGCAAATGTATTCGATCCCTAATTTCTAATAATAATTGAATCAATATCTTTACTACTATATATTAAAAATAAAATTCATAGAGACCCATTCACCTAGAATTTAATTTAACTATTATCCTCAAAAAACATTTATCACATTTTGATTAATATATACTTTAGTCATGTATACTCCAAAAATATATAAATATTTTCCTAAAATAATATGAATTCCTTCACATCAAATCACATTCCAACATTAAGGGATACCTATAACTTGATCATATTCTCTTCCTAACCTATATAGTTATCTAAAACATGATTTGATACCAATTATGTCTCTCTATACCTTCACTCCTAGAATTCCGTCAAAATTAACATAATATTTACATAACAATTTGATACAAACTAAATCACACAAACTTAAACTTCAATAACTGAAATATTAACAAAAAAATATTGTGTACCTTACACTCCAAGTACCATTTAGGTTTGGATTTTTATATAGTTTGTCAAACACCTTTATCTAAAAAAACCTATATATTTTTCCTGTAAGTGAAATTTTTCCCATTATACCTAGAATTTATTATTTAATAATAATTCTTTAATGTCTCCTACAAAATCGTCTACACATGAAATCCATTTATGATTTTAATATATAATACTCTTCTTTGTAATACTAGTGAATTTAAACATAATAAGGGTGAGATCAAATGCACAATAAGGGGTAGTGTATATTATAAGAGATTAAATAATAATCATGAAAAACAGAAATATGTAACGAATAATTAAGAATCAAATAGTATCATATAATTGATCACATGAGCATGAAATAAATCCATGGATCACATAACAATATGATTAATCACATGGAGAACAATAACTATTTTCATAGTGATAGAATAAATAATTAGTGGAATATTAATCTTTCCATAAATGCCTCATCAAGTAAATCAAACATACCATCAAGGCCACTTCCAATAAATAATATAAACCATTAATAACACAACTAATACATATTAATAAATGGGATGGCATATATCAAATACCCAAACTATTCTATCTCATATGACCTACTGATGCATCAACGAGAAATATTACTGTAGGCCCCAACCATAAATTAATTAATTCCAATGCATTCACCAAATGAAGTACATGACCATCATTAAAATACATAATAAACTTTCCTTACTAATCAATAAAAATATGGATCCGAATAATATACATATTGGATATCAATACTTTCCCTAAAAATAAATAGAATATCATGATCATAATCCATATTTAAAAATAATTTTTATGGTATTATATTGTAATATACCAAGTGAAACATTAAAACATTGAAGTATATTGACATAAATGAAAAATAACTTCATAATAAGAACAGTTTAAAGGGTATTTCATAAGAAGGTATCAATAATTATATTGTTTGATACTTTGAGTTTAATCCCCAAATATAAATATAATATAAGAGAAATTATAGTGTAATTAATGGAACATAACTCCAAATGAGAGATAACTTTTATTCTTTGATAAGAAAATATATGTTAAATCAAAAAAAATAAATTTTATATTACATCTTAACACTTTTGAAAAAATAAAATGGTACAGATCACTTTCAAAGATCATTTTCAATATGGTACTAAGAAAACCATTTTCAAAAATTAATTAGAAATAAGTCCCACTTATGGAACCTTGAAAAAAAATAAAATTTAAGTAAAAAATGTGGAGTGGAAGATAAAACAAATAAAAATTAAAGGAAAATCATTTTTTATATTTTAAACAGTACCTTTATTGAAACTCATATTGTAAAAAGGATAACAAAACTTATTTTTGAAAATAGATGACTAAAATTAATAATAAAAAATTAAAGAAAAAATATTTTTTTTATAAAATAAAAAATTAAATTACTTTTTGTAAATAAATAAGATGGATGTGTATGATAAACATTAGTTAAATTCGAAGGGATTATTCTGAACAACATTTCAATTTTATAAAGAAATAAATCCATTGAAAAGAGCAATTGATATAACAATCCTTAAAAAATATTTAATGAGAATTAAGTTTAAATACAAAGAAAGTAAATTTTAAGTATAATATAATTAACTAAAAATGTCTAATTTTTCCAATATGTATGAATAAATTTCTTTAATAACAAACACAACATAATGAGAAAAAATTGAGTTCGAACAACTCTAATGGATTTAGTAACACATGAATAAGAATTCCTTAAAAATATATCTTTTGATGGATTTTTAAATCCCTTGAATTTAATGAAATTTTATAGTCAATTCAAAATTAAGGTAGTATTAACACTAAATAAAATTATGCAAGTATTGAGTTTCGTATATTTCCCAACAAAATAAAATTGAGAAAATAAACTCAATCATAACTCTTGACTTCCAAAAAAGTTCTTTAAACTTATGTATAATAAACATAACAATATTAATGATTTATTTCAAAAAATTACTAATATATATTACCCTTTCTACGTTTTAATTATAATCATTCATTATACATGAATTAGCTTGTTATTTTTTATTTCTATCATCGAGTGTTAGTATCCATGATCATTTCATACAAGTTTTATCATTTAGATTCAATTCCTCATTATTTAATAAAACGGTCATCGTTACTATATTATTTATGTTATTAGAATTATTTTTAATTATTTATTTATGAATTTTTATTTTTATTTCATGTATGGTATATTTATGGTTTATGAGAAAGAAATTTATGATGATCTTTTTTTAGTTATTTTTAATAAAAATAAATTAGTTATATTAATAATGAGTTAGATACCAATATTACATTTAAATAAACATAATATTATTATTATTTACTAATTAATGTATATTTTTATCAATAATTATGTTTTCATATCCATCCATGACATAAATTTATATTATTTCTCAAGTATGTGGTTAAACGGACCCAAACAAGAACATGTTATAATTAATGGATAATTATGATGTTATTCGGTTATAATACAATTATTACAGAAGTATAATGGTATTATTTAGGTTTTATTAATGTAATAAATCCTATTTTTTGATATTTATAAAAATAATATATTTTATACAAATCGATTACTTCAAACTAAGAAATCGTTTTTCCTATTAGTATACTTATTTTAGACAGTTGAATTTATAATGATCACTTTTTGTTAACATAATTAATATAATTCCTAAATAATTTTTTTATAGAATATTCATCATGTAATAAATATTATATATATTCATTTAACCCATTCTTAGAACCATACATTAAATTCTGTGATAAAAAATTAACAATATCATACATGGAGGTAGTAGTTCGCACGTAACAAAAGTGAAATTTTAATTTTTTGAATAGGTGGGAGGGAGATTGATAAAGGTTATAATATAAATATAATGACATTTATGTGTACTAATGATTTTTATTTTATTATATTAACTAGTTTAGAATATATTTGGATGATGTTGGAAAAGAATGATTAAGAAGAAAAGGTTAAGGAATAGTTAATAATCATGTTGAGGACCTGAATCTTTCTTGAAGTACTTCTTAGAAATAGAGTTATTATGACTTATTCATTGAATATAGGTGACATCCCATATGGAATAATTCATTCCTATGGGACTACACAAATTTAAAATTCATAAAAACTCATACAACCTAATGAAAAATAAATTACTTGGAAAGTATGAGTGTCGAACCCACAAGGATGATCTGTATGTTTTAAATTAATTAAAGAAACTAAAATTGAAATTTTTTCATTGTATAAGAGAAAGAAAAATAACAGAAGAAAATATTTATTTTTTCATCATGGGAGATACGTGCATGGTTATTTTATTTTCAGGTTTGTGCACTATTGATTCAATTGATAATGGTTTTTTAGGTTTGGTGTTAGAATTAAGTCAGCAAGGATCCTTGGTCTAGGTATCCTCCAATAATCATGTGATTGAACCTTTTGAATGGTCATCTATTGGGAGAAACATAAAACTAGGTGACCCAAACCCTTATTTAAAAACTATTAAACTAGATTTCACAATGTTGATTGTAATAATCCATGTTTTGAACCAGGTAAAAATCTAGAGAAAGTTTTATTTTTTTTCATTTAGTGGATGCACAGCTTTTTAAAAAAATCTTTGGAATGATGTTCTGAGAGAGTAACCTTTTAATGTGATGATTTTGGACTTAGTTAAATATTGGAGAGGTTTTTCGAGTGTATTGGTGAGTTTTGGGAGTATCAGGACCAAAAAATAAAATCTATACACTGGGTTCATGGTTTTTCTAAAATCGTGTGTCCCATTGGAAGAAAATATGCAGCTTATTATAGGTGGATAGAGGTTGTCACACAAGTTGTGCATGGATTACTAAACTATGTGCATATCTCGCCTGTTATTAGTATTGGACAGTACCTCAAAACTATTCATTGCACAGTTTTCATATGGTTAGGAAACCGTACAGGATGCTCTAAGTGCCCAGTACAGGACATATGGTTTTCTAAACCATGTGGCCCAAACTATGTGAAATAACCATTTTTAAAATTTAAATTTTATTAAAAGAAATTAAAAGTAAATGAATTAAAAACTAAACCATACTCACACTGTCACCTCACTCATGCGATGCACCCCTAGGGGATCCCCTTTGGCTGCACAGTCAAGCCCCCTCCCGACTCCCCTCTCCATCCGCTGATTTAGACTTGTTTCTTCTCTGTTCTCATGTGATTCGATAAGGTAAGGCCTTATCCCTCATCTGCCATCACCTTGGCCTATTTTGGTCTCCTCATCACCCTACATAGTTTGGTTGAAACCTTATGATTTGGGTTTGACTGATTTTTGTGTTTCTTCTTTCTATATGGTGTGAAAATGGCCTCTTGGGACGTGTTCATGTGTATTCTAAAAACCATCATGGAAGGTGCATTTGTTTGGGTCAATTAAGTTCACTACTACCATCTTTGGTGAGGCTCTTTCTCTAATTACTATTTTGTCACCTTTTATTTCATGGCCCTTAGGTGATTTTGATTCCCTAGTATAACTTGTATATTATTTAGTGGCTACTCAAGGCCTTGCACACTCATACAAAGGTGCAAGTATATATATATAACCCCCTTGTACATATTCCCTCATTGCGAGGGGAATGTTTAAATGGGTTTAAATAGTATATATATATAAATATATAAATGTTTGTGTGTACTAGGGTGAGTCGTTTGTTTCCATCATTAAAGGCACCAAGTGTTGAGTTGTTATTTGGGTCTACTTTTTAAGGTAAGATCCCTTTACTTGACTTTTAAATTTAAGAATACTTTCATTATGTTACTTTCATGCTCAATTATTTTTGATCAATTTATTTTTTTTTTCTTGATTAAAATTTATGTTATAAAAAATGTGTTGTCTCATAAATAAATTAATGGTTTTATAATAAAACCCATCCAACAGAGGTGTGTTGTTTGTGAAAACTCATCATAATAATTTTCTATTATTTATCTAGCATGGATTAATGAGGTGGACTTACTTTTTGGAATTTATATTATCTTTGATATACGGAAGGATTTTAATATGACCTTTTCCATTTTATTAACTAGATTTTTCCTTTATTAAATGTTTGTACAACCATTGTGCCTTTTACGTGCCTCTTTCCTATTTAGATCTAATTACCATGTTTTTTAAAGTAGGTGGCATGTTATAAATTGAGTGGAATGTTCATGCTGACTTTCACTCCCTAGAATAATTACATGTGGAAATAGAATATATTTTAAAGGGTGTGAGTACCACATCGTATATCGCTTATTTAAATAGAAAAGTGTTAAATGGACTATATGAAATAGTTAAAATTGAAATGGAATGAATTAGGGTGGTATAACCCCTCTTATGATTAATGTTGTAATCACAGCTTATAATATTTGAAATGAATTTAGTGAACTTGACATATCTATGATGGTTTAGTCCATAACTCTTATTTATGATTATAAATCATCATATGTCATTTGAAATATTTAAAGGGAATTAGAAATGGAAAGTGACATGCATTATAGACCTTGATTCTTGCTTTGAATTGAATATGTGACCATGCCTATGTGATGTGAAATGGGAAATTCTATAGATGTTTTTTCCTAAGCATGATTGTGATAAATGAGTATGCCTCTTATATTTATATGGAATAATAAGAGCATGATAGGTCTATGCATCATTTCTTATGATATAAATGAAACAGACTAATGAGATGCATGAGAGTTTTATGCCTCATGCATTATGTATTGAGAATGATTATTCCATGTAGGTTGTGGAGACAAGGGACCATGATATCCCTTAGGTTAAGGAAGATAGTGATTGCTTCCTTGTGGGTTTCCAAGGGACTGTGAGAGCCTTGGTGGGGATGAATATGTATGCTTCCCAGTTATATCCAGGGGATATACTGTGAGAGCTCCCCAAGTGATGGATAATAGTGTTTTACGCCCCGGTCCTTCCAACACAAGTATCCCAAGAGACTGTGAAATCTCTTGGAGTTGGGCCAAGGGTTAGACTGTAAGATCTTTCTCTAGTATTGGATGTATGTGGGTTATGTCCTTGTCCATCCCAACATATATAGATTTATGTATAAATATACTATATAAATATTTTAATATACAAATAGTGACATGTTTAGGTAGATTTTATAGCTATGATTCGAAGAAAGTATTGTCATCATGTGTCCCTTAGGAACCTAGATGGGTGGTTGTTTACTTATTTAGTGTTATTTACTCTTTCCATTTACCTATAAAATATTAAAAATATATTTCACTTTCACGATTGGGCTTGACATCAGGGGTTATGGCCTACTGATATTTCATCTCACACACTACTTGGGTAACTTCGGTACCTGAGTATACCCGATACTTGTGGGACCCAGATTGATTGATGTATTCTTGTACTTGAGGAGTTAGGGGTTGAGGTGGAGCTCAGGATGCTCGAGGATATTTCTTTGGGATTTTAGTTCCTTTATTTAATTGAGTCATGTATTTTACTTTATTGTCTATCTTGTTGTACTGTTTGATTTTTTAGCTTATATGTCATCATTTGTCATGCATGCTTTGTATATATTGGAATTATCCAACTTTAATTAAATTATTATAATATTCATCTTCTACTTTTTTTTGTTTTTGTTTATACTGCCTCTGTTACTTCTTGTTATTTATTTTTTTACACTCTTATGCAACTCCTATTATGAGGGTATAGTCTCCCCACTGAACCACCTTTACACCCTCACTGCTATTAGACAGCCTCTGGCATATAGAGAGGCACGCTTGAGGCTATGTGAACCACTGGTCCAGCAACCGGTTTGATGGTAATCCGGTTCGAGAAATTAAAAATTGGTATCAACGGATGTATTTTTCCTTTTCCTTTCTCTTTTAGGTTGGTAGACATGAGACTAGGAATGTGTTGGCCCTTTGTTAATTACTGATCATGGGACTGATCACCCCACATAAGAGAAATGACCAAGTGGCTCGGGCCGGGATTAATTTTCAGGTTGTTTTTTGATACATTTAAAATTATTTCATCTAGATTTATTAGTGTACTTTCCACTTCTTAGGATTTGGGAACTTTTTATAATTTTACCCTTTCCTAATATGGTAAGGAAGCTGCATGGAATGCAATATATATCCACATAAAAAATTTATATTCCATGCATATCTTCATTCCATGTAATTTCATTTAAGTTTTCATGTTGATTAGAATAGTGTTCCTTGAGTGCTTTGTCATACTAGATTGTATAACATGCTTATTTATTCATTTTTTGTTCTTATATGTTTACTACTAGTGATAGCATGATTGTACTATTTTAAATATGTAATCTATGTCATGATAAAAACATTTTGTTTTTGACATTATGATGGGAGCCAGTTTTCAATTGTAAGGTGTATGGGTGCCTTATAAGTGGAAAAAAGTTAACCCATGTATTAGAACCCTTGTAAAAGGATGTTAAGGTTTTAGTGATAAGCAAATTAGTTTATGATTAAATGGGAGAAAAATACCAAACTATAAAGAGTGTGGGCACTTTATATACTGGTATGTGGTCACCCATATGAATGGACCATTTTATATGAGCAAGTTATATTCAAAATTGAAATTGGTCTTGATTAATGGGAGCCAATTTTCAATCCATAAAGTGTATGGTAACTTCACAAATTAAAAAATGGAAACCCATGTAGTCATACTTTTTTATGCGACTGTGTTATATTTTTAAATGGTTTTAAATATAAAGGTTATTCGATTTAATCTAAAATGATTTTTCTAATCAACTACTATAGGGTTTCTCTCTAGAGAATCCTAATTGGCTCAGTGGCGCCCTTTTAGGTCTCCATATCTGTTAAAAGGAATTTAGATACTAAATTTCTGATTTATGAAGGGATTTCTAAAAAAATATAATGTTCAAAAAGGAATTTTTATGAAACTTTCCAATTTTTCTTTGAGATAATTTTTGAAAATCAAGTGCCTAGTTCTTTGATTTTAAATTTGGTACTTGATGTTTTACTTAAAACCTTATATGTTTAAAGTTTTAAAAAGATTTTTTAATGAAACTTACTTATTTTAATCTTGGGGAATTGGTTAAAATCAAGTACCTTGTGTTTTTGTTGTGCAAAATGGTACGTGATGTTTAGATTAAATCTTTAGATGATTAAATATTACAGGTGAATTAAATATAAAGGGATTATAAATTGAACCTATAGTGGTGTCCTCTACTTAAAACCCTCATTTAAGGGTAGTCAATACTTCTATTTGAGTTTCCTTATAATAGAAGCTCAAGCATCTTCTGTATTTTTTGTTTCATTAGAAATGGATTCGTGATCAGATTTTTTTTCCTAGAGACTTATGTTCGTGTGACATGGTGATAGGGTTGGTGCCTCTATTTTCATGAGGGGATAATCCATGGTTGGAAGTCCCCTTATAAATTGAATTTCTTGATATTGTCATGTGTTTTCTGACATTTGGTGTCGTTCGAGTGTCTTTTTCCCTTATTGGACTCTTGAATTTATAATTACAACCTTGTATAGATGGGTGGTCTTGGTATCTTGAACTTTTTTTATGAGAATGTGTGTCGGTAAATTCTTGATTTTAGAAGATTATACAAGCCTCAGGCATGGTCGACAGCTTTTTAGGTCGTTTGAACCTTTCTTATTTCTCAGTGATGGATGACTTGGTATGGAATCATCAATATTAATGATCGTATGGGGTAGTCTACATTGATATGCATGGTACCTTTAAGTATTAAATGATGTAATTAGTCGGTTGAGTTCGGTTTAATCTTTTATCCTTGTAAAGTTCTGTATGGTCTCGGGTCATCTCTAGAGCAGAGTGACATGGACTTTAAAATTTTCATCCAAATTCTCCTGATGGATTTTCTAGAGAACTAGGTGTTATGACACACTGGACATTTTGGTTTTCATTTCAGCTAGGTTTTTTCCTTATTATTTTATGCTTTGATAGCATGATCTTAGTTCAAAGGATCGTCACACTTTCATTTATGGTGTTTTGATATATCACGCTTATGAGTGGATAGTGTTATTTTCTCATTTGGACTATTACAATCCTAAGGTGGGGAGTGTAGTTTCAGTTTTTGTTAAAGATTCCTTTTGAGTATAATTAGCACAACCAAAGACGTCCATTTAATGATGGTTGGTTCTATTTGAAATCCTTTGAGGCATTTGAGTCATAAATAGAGTGAGTGCTTTCTTCGAAGCGTGACTTCGATGTGGTTGGTGGTGTACGCAACCCTTTGGAAGCACCATTGGTCTTGGTTAGACTTTGGTTTAAATTTGAATGATCGCGGAATGCATTGGGAAGAAAAAGAATGTGTTCGATTAAATATTGGTGCATCAGTAGGTGAATATGACCATTTTTCAAAGGAATTCGACTATTAGTGGTTCGATTTATCTTCTCATAATTTATATTCTCCTCATAGTGTACTCTACTAATCTATGATCGTGTTCCTTAACTTGACATAATCTTTGATGCACTAAGAGAGTGTGAATATTATAATACTCTACAATTTTAAAATCTTATGGTCTTGTTTAGGTGAACTCTTTCAGTGTTGCACATTGAATTCATGATTTCTTTCATTGTTTTGGTTAGGAATGTCATTAGAAATCAGGTATGTACTTTTGTGGAACTGTTCCTAGTGAATGCGAGATTCAATGGGAGGAGGCATCACAATTATGACTATAAAACTATGGCCTTCTAGGATAATCCTCTTCTTGAATGGTAAACTATAGTGACTCGACTTGGATTCCATTTTCTTGATGTACTATTCATTGAAGGACCATCCTTGGGCACATCGATTGGTGAAGGTGAGTGTGGTTTTTGTTGGTCGATTCTTTTAATGAAAATATCGCTCGACTTGGGTTTTGAGATCGATGGGGATTGATCGTTTGATTTGTTTCAAAATCATGCATGAAGCATCATTAAAACTCATATATCATGCTTTGAAAGGCCTTTCCAATGGTAGAGGTTTCGTGGAATGTAATTGACCATATTTAATGTTGAAAACCTAAGGTGGAAAGTATATTTGGCCATTCTCTTGATGAGATAATGATGTAATTGTGTATCTAGCTTAATGGTCTTGGGTAAGAGTCATCTTTATGTTTTAGTTGGAGAATGATTATTGGCTCTAGTTTTAATGGCTTTAGTTCCATGTGTTTAAAGGAATGATCGAAGATGTGTTGGGTGTCAGAAACACAATGTGACTGTTTGAGTGGGAAATTGCATCTCTCATAGATCAGGTGATGTTTATGTTTTTTCTAACGGATTCTCAGGGATGAGAAATTCTAAAGTGGAATATTTGTAAAGATCCATGTTTTCAACTGGACAAAAATCTAGATAAAATTTGAATTTTTCATTTAGTCAATAGACTATTTTTTAAACCAAGCATCGGAATAAAGTTCAGGGAGTTGGAACCTTTAAATGTGATATTTTTGGACTTCTATAAAATATTGATAAGTTTTATAAGTGTCTCGGTGAGTTTTGGGACTGCCGGACCCGAAACACCAATGTTTTAAATGGTATGCACTGGGCACACAGTTTGTCTGAAACCATGTGGCCCATTTTTGGAAATCATGTGGCTTGTTACCAGTGGATAGAGGCTATCACATTTATTATGCACGGTTTACTAAAACATTCACATAGCCCTAATATTTCGTGGTATTGTATAGTACCTCAACACTATTCATTGCACTATTTGTGCACGGTTAAGAAACCGTGTGGGGTGGTCCAGGTGACAAGTAGAGGGTGCATATTTGGTGCACAGTTTTCTAAACCATGCAATATAACCTGTTTTAAAATTTGAATTTTATTAAATTAAATGAAATTAAATTAAATAAAAACTAAAAGCTACTCTCTCCCTCACCTCACTCATGTGACATGCCCTGGGGGGCTCCCCTCTGGTCATGAGCTCAAACTCCCCTATCAGTCCACTAATTCAAGCTCTTTTATTCTCAATTCTTATCTAATTCAATGAGGTAATGTATTCTTCCACCTTATCCTCTTGATCTTTGGCTGATTTTGGTCTACCTTTCACCCTACTTGGTTCATCTGAAACTCTAGGATTTTATTTTGACTGATTTTTGTGTTTCTTACTTTGATAGGCTGTAAAAATGGCCTCTCGGATCTTATTCATTTGTATTCCAACAACCATCACTGAAGGCAAAGTAGTTTGGGTTGATTCAGTTCACCACTTCCATCTAAGGTGAGGTTCTTTTTCAACTTCCTAGTTTTGGTCCTTTTATTTTAGGTCCTTTAAGTGATTTTGAGTCCCTAGTATAACATTTAGGTTGTTTGGTGGCTCCTCGAGGTATTTCAAACTCATACACAAGTGAACATATATATATTCCCTCTTATACATGTTCCCTTAAGGATAGGAAAATGTATACCTAGGTTTAAATGGAATATATATATATATATATATATGGTTGTGCAAGGGTGAAGTGTTTGTTTCCATCGTTAAAGGTGTCAACTATCGGGTGGTCAGCTGGGTCTACTTTCTAAGGTAGGTTCACTTTCCTTGACTTTTAAATTCAAGAATACTTTAATTTCATGCTCAATTCATCTTGATCAACTTATTTTTTGTTCTTGATTAAAATTTTATTTATGATAAAATTGTTTCCTAATAAATAAATTCATGGTTTTATAATAAAACCCCTTCAACGAAGGTGTGTTGTCTATGGAAACTCACCGTAATTATTTTCTATTATTTATCTTTCTTGGCTTAATGAGTTGACCTTTCTTTTATGATATGATGTAATTTTTTATATATGAAATTCTTTTTATATGGATTTTCCATGTTTTTAAATGGAGTTTTCCTTTATTAAATGTTTGTATAACCATTTCACCTTCTACATGCCTATTTCCTACTTAAATATAATATCCCTATTTTGATAAAATATGTGTCAAGTTATAAATTTAGGTTCATGTTCATGGTGACTTGAACTACCTATACATATTAAAATAGAATGAATTGTATTGGGTGGAAAAACCACATTGTATATTTCTTGTTTAAATGGAAAAGTGTTAAATTGCTTATGTCACATACGTGGATTATTTTAAAGTTAAATTTCATTTAATTTCCACTTATGCTTTATTTTGGGGGTTTCTCAAGCTTTCATGGTGGAATGGGGGAGATTTTATGAATTGGGCCAAACCGTGAGCCCAATTCCAGATTTAAAAATAAATATTGTATCTTTTATAACTTTTTCATTTTTTAATATTTTGCACACATTACAATTCCTAAATTGTCTCCCCTGACATATTAACACCACCATTGTAGTTTGGAGCCTTTATAAATCCATAACCAATGTGTATATGGGTTTTTATTTAAGGGATTGGGCCTCCCCGAAAGCCCAATTCTAGTTTTAAAAATAAAATTTCATTAATTAATAACTTATTAAATTTTATGTATTTTTTAGTGATTCAAAGCCTCACACACGCCCATTGAACCCAGATGCGCCCCCAACCTCTCTCTACCCTATTTGGAGCTCTTCTTCATCTGTGACAACTGGGTCTCGGTTACAGCACAGGCAACCCGCCATCGGGTTCTGGCCTACCAGGTACCCCAGTTGCCCCGCAGACACGTGGGGCCCACCCCAGGGTCCACCCACGTGCCTGAATGGGTCATCTGACTAATGATAGTCCCCACCGGCCAATACATGTCCTTTCCAGTGTGCTTTGTTTTAACTCACACACACCCTGAGAAACTTCCCAGGAGGTCACTCATCCTAATCACTACTCCAGGCCAAGCACGCTTAACTATGGAGTTCTAATCAGACAGGCTCCCAAAAAGGAAGGTGCACCTTATTGACATGGGTCATATGATTTAGTTATTTAACCCTTTATCATTTGGGGATGTTACAATCACCCCCCCCCCCCCCCTCAGACCACAACGCCCTCGTTGTGGGCCCTATATCTCTACCCAGGCAGTGCACCGCACTTAAGGCTGGGTTCCTCCTCTGATATCAAATGTGACAACTGGGTCTCGGTTACAGCACAGGCACCCCGCCTTCGGGTTCTGGCCTACCAGGTACCCCAGTTACCCCGCAGACACATGGGGCCCACCCCAGGGTCCACCCACGTGCTTGAATGGGTCATCTGACTATTGATAGTCCCCACAGGCCAACACATGTCCTTTCCAGTGTGCTTTGTCCTCACTCACACACACCCTGAGAAACTTCCCAGGAGGTCACTCATCCTTATCACTACTCCAGGTCAAGTGCGCTTAACTATGGAGTTCTAATCAGACAAGATCCCAAAAAGGAAGGTGCACCTTGTTGACATGGGTCATATCATTTATTCATTTAACCTTTTATCATTTGGGGATGTTACATCATCGCGATTGAGTGTGAACGTAATAGGGTTTCTAAAATCGGGATGATTTGAGGAGGTAAGTTATTTTTATCATAAATCTCTCAATTCTTACTCTTTTTCCTCCATTATATTTTCTAAATGACCTCATTTTCCTTATTAGAACCTCCCTATAAGTTTTGACTGTTTTAAATTTCATCTACTGGTGTATTATGGGAGATTATTAAAGATCCCTCAAGTAAGTGAGTCTCTTCCATTCCTCTTTCAAATTTTTTAGGGTTTTATTCTATTTTGGGGGTTTCTTCACTTTTCCTTGATTTACAAAATGACTAGGAGGTAGGTTTTCTAACCTAGGGTTTAACCTTGTGTTTTCATGGTCCAATGTTGTGGTTTTAGGTTTGTTCTAATTCCCTCTTGGTGCGGTGGTGGTGCGACTTTATTTTCGCACGTTGATTCAAGGGATTTCATTACTTTGGTAGGTGATTCCACTTTGTATGAATTTCTTGTGACATAGATATTGTGTTTATTATATTTTCATGTTTAAACCATTGATTTGGGGATACAGAAATTTGTTTTATTGGTGTTTGTAATGCAAGTAAATTTTAAGGGCCAATTTCATGTGAAATTTGTGCTTTTTTATATAAATATTATATTGGTTGGTTAAGGGGTGACTTTTAATTACTTAGTTGAACGTATTTAACTTTATTGGGGCTGAAAATGATGTTTTGAATTTTATTATTCTTTGGTTGTTTCTGCGAAATTGGTTTTTGGTGACATTTGTTAAGAAAATGGTTTTTGAGTACCAATTTGGTGTTGAATTGGGTGTTTTACATGGGTATTTTGTGCGATGCTTATTGGGATTGTTTTATAAATCATGTAATGGGTTTAAAGAAATTTATATGTTGTTTTGGATTATGTTTTGATAAATATGAGTATGAATATAGTGTTCAAGTGGGGTTTTCAAAGAGTTTTGGGTGCAAAACAATGAAAGATTTGGAGAAGTTTTTTTATTGAAACTCACAGTGTTTTGTTGTGTGTTTTAAATGGTATAAAATGTGTGTAGATAAAATACTGATTGTATGTTACCAGTAGTGGTGTTTTGTATGAAAATTGATATATTTATCATTCTGAAATTGTTTGAGCATAACGGGGGAATCCCAGGTACCTAGGTGGGGCGGATGTGTACTAGTATAGGTAGTGGATCAGATGGGTTTTGTCCCTGTTTCACCTAGAATTTGGATATAGAAAACTCTAACTAAACTATGTGGATAATTATTGGGGATCACTAAGTTATTTTTATGTTCCCTATGAGTGGCTCATTCACGAGAACCGATTTTACTATGGTTACATTACACCAAGGTATGAGGTACATGCGGCCCGACACTATCTATTGCCTAGGGGTGTTCCCGATTTTATTTATCATTGTGTTTGTGTTATTTTCCAATGTATTGGGGTGTTTTTGGAAGTAATTTAAAGTATGTAACATTTCTATTTAAATGTGTGAACATTCTGAAAATGTTATCTTGAAAAAAAAATCAATTGAAGGTTTCATTTCCTGTATTTTATCACTACTTTTTGTTGTGTATTAAAACTGCTTGCTTCTTAACATTGTATTGCATGGTCTTTGGAATCATTGGGTCTTATCATATTGGTATTAGGATCACACCCTACTTAAACCCCTTGGGTGTAATTATGTTTGGTTATGTTTGAATCGGGTAAAGGAAAGGCTAAGGGTGATGGCGGTTCAGGGTGTTAGTCCCCATCCATGGGGCGGAGTTGTGGAGACAGCTTGGGGGTGATGACCCCTTTTCATGTGGATTACATGGGGATATTTGTTTTCTATTTCATTGTTTCTTTGGACCTTTTGTATTGAATTTTAACTTATGTATTCAGTTCTGGATTTGTGTACAATCCTTGTTGGAATGAATTTTTCAGATTCATTTTATCAAATATTTTTGTTATTTTATGTATACATATTTGGGTAAATCGTTCCCAAACCAAGATAAATTATACCCGAGAACTTGTGCTAGCCCATGGGGATAGGGAACGCCCTTCGGGCCTTGTCATGGGTTGGGTTTGGTGCCAGTTTTGGTGGCGACCAGATTCGGTTCTTGAAACAATGGTATCAGAGGAGGTTCTCTCTATTTGGGTCACGTTATTTGGGGAAGAGTCGGCATAGTGTGGAGTTAGGATTATCTAAAATTGTCATTCATGTTATGGGTAATGTGGCTGATCAACACACCTCATGATGGGATTCAAGTCACCAGGGGATTTCGGGATTTATATGAGTCCTTTGGATTTCTTGGATTGATGATGATTAGGAGAAATGAAAAGAGTGTTGGGTTACTGGTCTCGGTGAGCTCGCAGGGTCTGGAAAGCCATGTGGAGATGGGTATATTTACCTAAAACACTCTCTATTATGTTGGAGTGACTAGAATATGGCTACCAACCATATGTCCAAGTCACCCACTGAAACTAGTTTCCTCTTGCATTTTCTAGTATTCTTTAGTTTTGAAATCTTGGATCTTTGGTTTTAAAGTGACTTGGTTTTAAGAAGCGCAAAGTTTTTGTGAAATGATTATCTAATAAAGAGGGAATGGATAAATTTTTGAAAATAGAGAACTGAATTTTCATAATTGTATTGTAATGGAAAATAGTGTGTTTTCACCTCTTTTGAAAGCATGAACTATGTCAATGTTGGTTTTGAAAAAGTGTTTCCAATAGAGTTTTCTAAACTATCGAAAGGTGTTTTAATGGGATGAGAGGTTTTGAAATTGATGTGTATGAATTGAAAGTGAGTTTTCATTTTAATGATTTTCCTTTCTGAAAATCTTGGTAAAATGTAATTTGGGTTTGATTTTGTGGTTAGAGGTTTTGAGAAAAAGAAGGTATTGGTTGACTGTTTTGGTTTTGAAAAGTGGAAAGAATTTTTTTTTAACCTTTGGTATTTCCATGAGAGACCACATGCATGTGGTTATATGGGATGATGGGTGGTTAATGGAAATGATGGATGAGTTCTAGGATGGATATGAGGATTGTGCCCATTATGGCATAGAAACATGCATGTGTAAGTCCCATGGGGTACAATTGGTGGATACGCTAACCACTGAATCGTTTATTTTCAAAAAGATGACTTTAAATGAGAAACTTGATCTATTTATGACTAGTTTGGGATGGTGTGTATTATGTGTTTTTTTAAATGTTGATGTTGTGGGATGTTTTGAGTCCAAGAACCCCTCCTGTTTTCATTGTGTTTTGGGATTGTGTTTGGTCGGTAGGCTGTGTTGAAGGGCCGGTTAGTGGTTTCTTTTGAGAAATTTTTTGGGATGATTTTATGGTGTTTTCTTTGATGTGCTTGGATACGTTTTGTGGAATATCTTGACCAATGAACCATCTTGGTTGGGTCCTTAAGTTTAATAGTTGGATAAGGTACGCCCCATTAAGGGTTAGTGCACAACTGAAGTGCAACCTGGATTGTTTCTCCATTCGAAGAACCTCCAGTTGATCAATATAAGGAATATTTTTCTTGAGATATTTATATTGATTATAAACCCTTTACTTTCCTGGTTTTGTGTGTCCTCTTGTAGTGGGAGATTGATCATGGAAGGTTGAAAGAGACCTTATCCTCTAAAGTTTCCCGATTTGCCGAAGGTGGAAGTGGTTTGGGGTTTTTAGCATGGATGAGTATCTAGATGGTGTCTAAGAGGTCCTCTTGGTCCATCATAGTCTCTTCGAAGAAGGAGTTCACAATAAATTACAATTGTGGGAAATCTGGTCACGAGATGATATTGTGGTCACTTTCTAGAATTGTGTGTTGTTCAGGGATGTTGTATAAGGTCTCACTCCATGCATTGTTTATATTAGTCGAGATGATCATGTTTGGTGAAGCATTGTGATTTTGTGCACTCGATTGACTTTAAAGGTGAAAGTCGTGCAATCCTATGAGAGTCTCCTTATGTTGGTAGAATGTATCCCTTGGAAAAACTTCAAAATCATCCATTTTAGAGGAAGGTGATTATAGGTGTTATTTACTTGTATAGTTTCTCACTCAAAGAAACAAGGTGTGATGTGTGTTCATTTTTTAAGCCCCTGTTTAAGTGAAATATCGAGTTAGGGTAAAGTGATATTGGAATGTGTTATGTCTTGGAAATCTTATCGGGGATTTTAGTATAGTTGTTGGTGGAACCGAAAGAATAATTTTCATTCAGGGGGGTTTCCAAAGCCTAACTACGAGGTCGAAGATGCTTCAATCATTTGAGCTCTGGCCATAGGTCTCGGAAAGAAGATGACTCGTAGTCAAGGGAAATCCCAGGGTTGTTTAAACCCATGTACAATGTCTTATCCTCAGTATGAAATATAGTAAGATTTTAAACCTCTAGTGTCATCATGTTTCTTCTGTTGTTCCCATTCGGTGGAAATAGGTTGAGGGACTTGCACCCATGTCATCCCCTAATGTCATTCCATCCCCCTTTGGTTTCCATCGAGTCATTAGAGAATAGTTGGAAATTTGGATTGATGTGATGAAAACACATTTTGTGTATGATTAGTAGTGACCATGTTCCAGGAATCCATGAGAAAAGAATTATTTGCCCAATTAGTACAGAATTTCCCAAACCGTGCGGACTAACCCTGCACCCTTCCCAAATCTTAAAAATAAAATTGGGTCTTTCTTTGTCGTCACATGCTGGTCAGTTAAGATGGTTGGTTCTTAGGGTGTGGAGACCCAATATGATTCTCATGTATGTTCCTTCGTAAACTGTGAATGGAATTCTACCCTTTTTACTGGGATTTCATTTAGGCCTCCTCTGGTTAGTGTCTTGATTCTGTCTCAGAAAATAATATAGGTTGCCTCTTATGGTGGGGTGCCTATTTGTGTCCCCCCATACCAATAGCTCCGATTTATCCACGATCTTGTCTTGGTGGTAGGTAGTCTCGTTCGGAACTATCTAAATACCAACAGCTTCTTTGAGTAAACGTTGGGATTGGATATCTTCCAATGGTTTAGTTAATGTAAGGTAAGTGTAACCTTGTTCGAAGTTCTTGTTCGTTTGGGTGAATTGCTTGAGTCTTGTTTGGATAGTGTTTGAGGAGTTTTATTTTTGGGATAAAGTATGAATGTGATTGATCATTTCAGTAAAGTGGTGTAAGTTTGGGTTGTGAGATTAATCATTCCTTAATTGATCACTGGAGGTGTTTTGGTCATTAGGGGCGAAACTTGGCAAAGAAGTACATCTTGGTTTATCGGTTGGGTTTGGTTTTGGTATCTGGCCTTCCTGTAGCTTTATGAGGACAGAAAGTTTTCATGGGGGGATAATTGTCACATACATGACTTATTTAAATGTTAAATTTAATTTAATTTCCATTTTTTCTTTGTTTTTGGGGTTTCTCAAGCTTTAATGGTGGAATGGGTGAGTTTTAGTGAATTGGGGCAAACCGTGAGCTCAATTCCAAATTTAAAAATAAATTCTGTTTCTTTTACAACTTTTTAATTTTTTAATATTTTTCACTCATTAAAATTCCTAAATGGTCTCCCCTGATCTATTAACACCACCATTGTAGTTTGGAGCCTTTATAAATCCATAACCAATGTGTATATGGGTTTTTATTTAAGGGATTGGGCCTGCCCGAAAGCCCAATTCTAGTTTTAAAAATAAAATTTGATTAATTAATGACTTATTCAATTTTAAGGATGTTTCATTGATTCCATGCCTCACACACTCCCATTGAATCCATCCGTGCTCCCAACCTCTCTAAAACCTCTTTGGAGCTCTTCTGCATCACGATAGAGTACTGACTGTATTAGGGTTTCCAAAATTGGGAATATTGGAGGAGGTAAGTTATTTCCATCATAACTCTCTAAATTCTTACTCGTTTTCCCCCATTATAGTTCCTAAATTACCTCCTCATACTTATTAAAACCTCCCTTAAAGTTTTGACGATTATAAATTTCATCTACTTGTGAATTAGGATAGATTCTTTAAGATCCCTCAAGTAAGCGAGTCTCTTCCATTCCTCTTTCAAGTTGCTTAGGGTTTCATTCTATTTTCTTGGGGTTTAATCCTTTTTCCTTGAAGTAAGAAATTACCAGGAGGTAGGGTTTCAAACCTAGGGTTTAACCTTGGGTTTTATCGGTCCAATTTTGTGGTTTTTGGTTTGTTCTAATCCCTCTTGGTGCGGTGGTGGTGCGACTTGATTTTCACACGTTGATTCAAGGGCTTTCATTACATTAGTTGGTGATTCCAATTTTTATTCATTCCTTGTGACATATATACTGTGTTTATTATATTTTCATGATTAAACCATTGATTTGGTGATGAAAAAATTGGTTTTAGTGGTTTTTGTAATGCAAGTGAATTTTAAGGGACAATGTCTTGTGAAATTTGTGCTTTTTTTATATAAATATTTTATTGGTAAATTAAGGGATGTCTTTTATTTATTTATTTTACTTTATTGAACTGTATTAGGGCTTAAAATGATGTTTTAAATGTTATTATTCTTTGGTTGTTGCTGCGAAATTGGTTTTGGGTGACGTTTGTTAAGAAAATGGTTTTTGAGTACCAATTTGGTGTTGAATTGGGTGTATTACGTGGGTATTCTATGTGATTCTTATTGGGATTGTTTTATAAATAATGTAATGAGTTTAAAGAAATTTTTATGGTGTGTTGGATTATACTTTTATAAATATGATTATGAATATAGTGTTCAAGTGGATTTTTCAAATAGTTTTCGGTGCAAAACTAAGAATGATTTGGAGAAGTTGTTTTATTGAAACTCAAAGTGTTTTGTTGTGTGTTCTAAATGGTATAAAATGTGTGTAGCTAATGTACTTATTTTATGTGACCATCAGTGGTTTTTTATATTAAAATGGATATATGTATCATTCTGAAATTTTTTGAGCACAAAGGGGGAAGCCCGGGTACCTAGGTGGGGCGGATGTGTACTAGTACGGCTAGTGGATCAGATGGGTTTTGTCTCTATTTCACCTAGAATTTGGATAAAGAAAAATCTAACTAAACTATGTGGTTGATGACTGGGGACAAATAGGTTATGGGTATGTTCCCTATGAGTGGCTCGTGAACGAGAATTGATTTAACTATGGTTACATTACACCGAGTTATGAGGTACATGCGGCCCGAGACTATCTAGTGCCTAGGGGTGTTCCCGATTTTGTTGCTCATTGTGTTTGTGGTATTTTTCCATGTATTGGGGTGTTTTTGGTAGTAATTTACAGTATCTAACATATCTATTTTAATGTGTGAATATTCTAAAAACTTTAGCTTCAAAAATGTTTTCAATTGAAAGTTGTATTTCTTGGATTTTATCACTGCTTTTCTTTGCATATTAAAATTGATTACTTTCTCACATTGTATTGAATGATATTTGGAATAAATGGGTGGTATCCTATTCGGATTAGACTCAAACCCTACTTAAACCCCTCGGGTTTAAGTAGACTTGGTTATGTTTGACTCTGGTAAAGGAAAGGCTAAGGGTGATGGCGGTTCAGGGTGTTAGTCCCCATCCTTAGGGCGGAGTTGTGGAGACTGAATGGGGGTGATGACCCCTTGTCATGTGGAGTCCATGGGGATGTTTTTTTTTGTTGTTTAAATATGTATTTGGAAATTTTGTATTGAATTTTATCTTATGTATCCAGTTCTGGATTTTTGTATAAACCTTGTTGGTATGAATTTTTCAGATTCATTTTATCAAATATTTTTGGTGTTTTATGTATACATATTCGGTTAAATAATTCCCAAACCAAGATAAATGATACTCGGGCACTTGTGCCAGCCCGTGGGGAAAGGTAACTCTCTTCGGGCCATGTCACGGGCTGGGTTTGGTGCCGGTTTTCATGGCGACCAGATTCGGTTCGTGACAGCTTAGATGACAAGGTCAAAATTGCAAAGGAACAGATTAGGGTTTTATGGCCATGCACTGGGTTAATGTAGTAAGCAAGGATTATGATAGTTGAAATTAATTTAGTGAACTTTACATATCTAGGATGGTTTAGTCAACACCTCTTATTTAGGATTATATATCTACACATGTCTATTGAAATGTTTAAAGGGAATTTAAATGGAAAGTGACATGAATGAGAGGCTTTGCCTCATCCTTTGCATTGAATATGCACCCATTACTATGTGATGTGAAATGGGAAATTATTAAGATGCTTTTCCTTCAGAACAATTTTGATGAATGAGTATGCCTCTTATATTAATGTAGAAAGATAAGAGCATGAGAGGTTTACTCCTCCTACCTTATGATATAAATGAAATGGGATGATGAGATGCATGATATGTTGACTCCTCTTACATTACGTATTATTAATGACTATTCTAGGTAGGTTTTGGAGTCAAGGAACCACGAGATCCCTTGCGGTAAAGAAGAAAGTGAGAGATTCATTGTTGGTTTCCAAGGGACTATGAGAGACTTTAAGAGGGATAACTATGTGATATTCCCAGTTAGATCCATAGGATATACTATGATAGATCACCTTGTGATGGATGATATTGGTTTATGTCCCGGTCCTTCTAGAACATGTATCTAAAGAGACCGTGAGAGCTCCTGAAGTTGGGTCAGGGTTAGATCGGGAGAGATTTCCCGAGTATTGGTTGTTTGTGGGTTATTTCCTAGTCCATCCTAACATATATAAATGTATTTGTAAATATACTATATATACATATTGACATGTTCAAATAGATTATTTGAATATGAGCCGAAGCAGGTATTGTCATTAGGTGTCCCTTAAGAACCTATATGGGTGGTTTATTACTTATTCAGTGTTATTTAAAATTTATCTATACCAACACAATGTTAAATATATATATTGCTCTCTCTCTTTTTTCCTTGACACCATAGGTGCATAACTAATAAGATTTCATCTCACAACTTGTTCATGTACCTTTGGTACCCAACTAGACCCTATATTTGTAGGACCTTGGTTGATTGTTGTATGTTTGTACCTAAGGAGTTGGGAGCAAGGGACTGAGCTGGAGATCAGGATGATCATAAAGATTTCCTTTGGTATTTTAGTTCATTTATTTATTTAGTTCATGTATTTTAATATATTGTCAAGAATGATGTATCATTTGTAGTTTTAGATTATGTATCATCATCTGTCATGCATGTTTTGTATAGACTGTAATTTTCCAACTCTAATTCAGTTTTTATAATATTTTTCATCTTCGATTTTTCATTTTTCTTTATAATACTTATGTTTTTTCTTGTCATTTATTAGGTTACACCACTATTCAACTCTGATTATGAGGGTATAGTCTCTCCCACTAAACCACATTTACACCGTCACTGCTAGTGAGTTTCCTCTGGTATATCAGGAGGCATGCTTGAGGTCATGTAAACCACTGGTTCGACAACCGGTTCGAAGATAAGTCAGGTTAGGATGTTAAAGTCACACACAAAATAGAATATTTAATTGATAAAGAAAAATTATAATCCTCATAATGTAGCAATGGTCCTGAAATACGATAATACTATGAATTGGAATTGATAAACAATGTTTGTAAAAATCAAAAACAAGAATAATAGATAGAAATAGTCCCAAACAACACATCCCCCTACAATCACATCACCCGACACAATATAAAACTACTCTCTCATTCTAGGAATGATGATGATGAGTAGAATGAATACCTAAGGAATAATGGTGTAAAATAAAATAAGCGAAGTAGGTCTCTGTAGTTTCACTCCATGGGTGCATCTCCTCGATGTGGCATTGCTCCATCTCCTCCCATCCTCGATTCATGGATATTGATCTACAGCAGCTGAGAGGTTAATTTATAAGCTCCCAAGGTCAAACCCTTGGCTTCATCACATTTATTTTTCAATTCCCTATCATCTTCATGATGTGTAATGGACTTACACTACATGTAATCTCTAAATTCTCAGGTGTCGTGAATTTTTTCGTAGCTCTACAAAAACCTTATCTTGAAAAAAAAACTCAAGTCGTGTAATGAGGATACATGACATGTAATAGTATTTCATAGAACTTAATATTCATGACTTTTACTAGTGGTGGAAACTTATTTTTAATAATCACTTCATGTAATAAGAATACACGACGTGTAAACTGTCAACTCTAGTTTCACGCATCTACTTTGCCTTCATCTGATTTTTCTTTTGGACTTAAAAATCCAGTGTTTATTTGTGAGCGAAGCGAACCGGTGTGAATTTTTTTTAGCTCAAAAATTCCCCACTTTTTTCCCTTTTTTAAATATTATTGTTCATTCTATTAAAAATAAAACAATTAAATCCTTCCAAAACATGTCAAGATTATTCAGTTAAATACACAAATCAACGTATTAAAATACTCTAAAATGAATGCATGAAATAAAGCTATAAAGGGGTATGAAGAAAATAAGAATTTAAGGGAATTAAAATGTTAAGATGTTCAACGTAATATTGAACAATAATTTTGGATTGATGTGGGTGGAATTGATCTCTTTTTATAGGTTAAAAAGAAGGGCTTTTCCATATAAATGAATGTTAGATATGGGGTTAGAATGGAATTTCTTGAGAGTTAGGTGAGTTGTGTAAATAAATATTGGTGATACATTTATATATTTCTTTTTATCCTAAAAATGGTCTTCAAAATGTTTTATGTGTCATGTAATATTAAAAAAAATTGATCCGCCTTAATTTATCCATCTTTACCATAATTAACCTTAATTAAATTTTTTTCTCTGGTAATTATATTTTTACTAAAAATATAATATGAATCTTTGAGTATATTTTTTTATGTATTTAATATGAAGTTGGAATCTATTTAATTTAATTTAATTAATAAATAAGAGAAAATTAACTTTTAAATTAAAATCTACAATATATATAAAAAACAGTTTTATATAGAAATGTTTTTTTCTATATGTTTTTTAACACTATTAAATATCAATTATTAATTAAATTAGTGTTAATAAATTTTTATATATAAAAATATTATATTTGATTCATTATCTAAAATTTATAAATTTAATTTATATGAAAATTTTACAATGTTTATTAAAATAATTCTTTTAAAAATAACTAATTTACCATGGTAAATAATACCTCCTTTGGTATATCATTTTTATGATAACATTATAATAAAATTCGTACCAAATTTGAAAATGAAAGTTAAAATATGAGAAATATTTTATTAAACTCTTTATATTATGGATTAATTTTAATATAAGCACGCATAATTCATAAAAAGACACTTTTTAATAAAATAAATTTTAAGCATAAAAATGATATTATTTTCAGATAATAAACTATTCCAAGATGATATATTTTATATATCATGGTATAATGATTTCGAAGATTGAATATCCATGAGATAGATTTATCAGTATTTCATATCACAACTATAGAAGATATTGTAATAACCTATGTGTACAGATGGGTCTTTAACATCAGTGAAAATATAGATTTTCATTTGGATGAGGGACTGAATTATATAATTACATTAAAAATTGAATTATGAAGCTTTTAACCTCTTAAAATACATGTTTGGGACTGTTGGAGAGGCTCTGAGAGTGAGCATATGGTTTGGTACATGGATCTAGGGTTGCAACATGTCGTGGAACTATTATCAGTTGACTGATGGCCAAGGTAATAGCCTAATAAAGGCATTGAGATAACTAGCTAGCCAGTGGAGGACAGGAAATTTTTGGTGGTCTTATTTGTGGTTTTAATTAGGGGTAGGCCTATAATTTCACCTACTACCACCCATTTTTTATTCCACTATGGAATTTTTCCTCCCATTCGGCTAGTGGACCTCTCCAATTCCCTCCTCTCCTCCATTAATGAACATGATAGATCTATCACACCCATTGTAAGAATCATTATTTTTCTAGTTTTATTCCTCTTTTTGATTTTTGATGATTATTATTCAATTTTTTTAAGTAGTTTGGGATTTTGAAATAAAACCCAATTCCTACGATAAAATATGGGTTTGAATGTGTCAAGGACTCAATAATCCAAGATAATAGGAGGATAGAGGTGGCTTGTAGTCATAGAGAGACTAAAAAGCCACTAGCTAGCTAGTGTATTCTACCGGTGTGTTGGTGGGATCTCCCTTAGAGAAGTAAATTTAATGGAGTCTAATTGGGCATCTAGTGTGACCCACTATACAACCATTGGGATATAGGAGGAAATGTGTCTTTTATAAGAGACCCACCATCTTGTTGGTGGAGTACCATCATCCCACTAGTGGGGTCTCCATCTAATAATTCATACTGGAGGACACTACAAGCAATACAGTGGTGTCGATATAGGCTACGATTGAGATGGGTGGAATTGTGTTTTTCCCCTAAAATGACTTTAATCACCTATTAACCTCTAATTAGAATATAATTTTATTTTTGTGGATTTTGATGGATCTTCATATCTCTAGTGACTCTCTAATTCCAATTCACACCTCTTGATCCATTCTTCAATCCAGTGATCCAAAATTGATGAGTTGTTCTTAGTTTTGAGGATTTCCTCTTGTTTCCTCCTTGAATCCTCTTTTTTCAACCTTCAATAGATGTGTTAATCACTATCCATAGAAGATTATTATGTTTAACATTGATCTTAAACTCAATTTTGGGTTCTCTTCTTCTCTGTTCTTGAGGTGGGTGGTCTAGAACAACTACCTAATGTCTATTTTTTTTATAGTATGTGAAATAATTTTGGTCACACCAACACGCTTTTCACACAACCTACCCTAATTAGAAACCCTCTGAATTTGATGAAAAAAATTACTAAGACCTCCCTCAAACCATGTTTTACCTGTTAGAATTTATACCCGACTTTTAGACACCTAATTGGTGTGCCAACCCTTGACACTAGTTTGTAGTATAGATTGAATGAACCAAGAGCCCTATGATGTTTGGGAAATTAATATTGGTTTGGATTAATAATTTGAATTGGTTTTCATGTGAGTTAATTTAAATGGATTGTCATATTGTTATAATTTAATATTGATATAATTTCACGTAAAATAGTAATTTGGTACAAAAAGAATGTGAATTGATTTTTTACAATTATTATGATAATTAGTAACTTGGAAAATAAATGGTTTTTTGATAATAAGTGGATTATTTCATGAAATGGAATCTATCTTAATGACATGATGGCATAAAGTCACAATTTATCTGAGATTTGTAAATTTTCTTGATAAATATGAGAAATGGATATTTTACAATTATGATGATAATTGGTAACTTACATTAACGTAATAAATAGTTTGTTAATTATTAATTTGTTAAATTGACCAATATAGAATATGATAACATGATTTTTATTTTTGTTGGTTGTTATTTAAAATGGATTTATTATAATTTTTTCTTATTATGACTCTTTGATTATGTTCTATTCCTGAGGGTTACGTGCATGCTAATGTATCGTCTAAGTAAAAGGTTCATGGTAATGTACCTCCCAAGGTCAAAATGCATGGTAACGTATTTACTAATGGATAGAAGCATGGGTTCATGACTTCTGAGGGCTATATTCATGGTACACACCACCTGAGGGATTGATGGATTGGTATATACTGCCTGAGGGTTATATGCATGGGCACATACCTCTTGAGGGATATATGAATAGTTAATTGATTATCGATGACGTGATGCACATTATACATGATTCCTATGGGAATGGTGTATATTATATTTAATTAATGAGGTTGATATCCATATTTTGGGTTATTCATCCTTAGTAGGATAATACCCTAATGATGTGAGTGATTCATCCTAGGTAGAAGAATCCTCATGTGGACGGAGATATTAAGCATCGTTCCAAAGTAGGTTTTATTAACCCTAGGTTTTAACATAGAGATAGAGGAATGGTTGGTTTATTTATTATTCTATATTGATTTATGAATTAATCCCCATTATTATAGTACTATTTCATACACTATTATTATAGGTTGGATTATTTAGACATTGTGGGTGTTGGCCTACTGTATTTTACTCACACCCTGTTCGGGCACTATTTGGAACACAGGAAGACTTCATAGATGTAAGTATAGACAAGTCTAATGGGCCATGTACTTGATTGATTTATTTTGTGGATAGGATTGGATCATGGAGATGGTACAGGGCAAGGGGTTTGAGACCATGGTTTTTGAGTCTTTTATTATTAGTTTGTTTAGTCTTTTACTTATGTGAATTCAGTAAGACATTTATAATGGTATATAGTATGGCATGACATGGTTTATTATTATGATTTGGACTGTTTTTTATTTATGTATGTATGGTTTGAGTCAGTTTTGTCTACATATATACCAATTGATTTTTTGCCTTATCTACATTGTTATTGAAACTCTATACCAAAGGGTATAGTCTCCCCGCTATATTCCTTACAACCTCACTATTAGTTGGTATCCTCTAGTGTATGGGGTCATGCCAGTGGTCTTATAGAGAACTGACTCCGTCATGTGAGGAGTAATTAGGTTAGGGTCATTAAGAAGTGGTATTAAAGAATAGCTATTTTTTGTTTCTTTACTGCCAGGGGGAGGTAGATAAGAGGCTATGATATATTGGTGGATTGGAAATGTGCTTATACATGGCAGTAGTTAACCCATGTGTTGGAGAAATACCAAGTTCCCTGATATGGTATTGTTTTGTTATGTTATTTTTTATATTTGTGATGTTATTTCACTTTAGGTGGTTCATTTTTTTATGATGTTACTATTTTATGATATTTTACTCATGGCCTAATACAACATGATGTGAGTATGCATGCATTATGGTAGGAATATAGGGTAATATATTGAAAAGAATTTTTTATACTAAGGACAAATCTGTCATATGAAATATATATAAATATATATGTTTTGAAATGTAATCCCTTAACATATTAGATAAAAATGGAATGAAGGAAACTGTTATGAATATCCAATTCACTTATTAAGACATGTTTTAGAGTGACAATGAGTTAGTGGTTCTTTTTTATTATCTTGACCATATGAGGTGGATCCTGTTATGTATCTTATGATTTGAGGAGTGTTTTGAAATTTCTAGATAAAAAAGTCTATGTATTGACTTTGGATTGATCTTTAGGAGAGTGGTAAACAGTACACCCCTTGAAATGATAAGATGAAACTTCCTACAACTCCAAGGATTCCATGTGAAGTCCTAGGTGGTTAGAACTAGGAGGGTTATAGTTTGGGTAGACGCACAAAGTCTTGTACTATAATTCATGGGTTGGGTAGTTCATTTTGGATCTTATTGTAAAGGATAATCACTTCCTAAAGTTTATTTTTGTGAGTACTCAAGTTGGAGATGTTATAACCTTATTATTGGAAAACTGAAAAGGTCGATAGAGTCTAGGATAGAAGGTCCGTGACTCAATGGAAAATAACTCTTATAGAGTGGAGAGTTTATTATTCATTCCTTATTGGATGGACTTGATGTGTGGGTGATTTATAGGTTCTTGATGAGGTCAGTTGAACTAATGGAAGTGGGGTAGTGATCTTACCATTGGAAATATTCCTGGATATGTAGATGAACACAAAAAATCTAGTGATAGTAGGTTACTAATGAGTTTGATTCAGAGTCACCCTTGGAGTTATCAAACTGTGTGTGAAGTGAATCTCATAGGGCTTGGAAACCCAATGGTTGATGTGTTAATATATATTTCTATGGTGAAATATGGAATTGGAATTGGATTAGGTTACGTTTTTTAAGTCAACCTGAGTTTTTCATCAGATGTAAATGTCATGGTTGGATTTAGAAGATTATGTTAAGGGACAAAAATCAACTGTTCCAAAAGTTTTAACACACAACTAGGATGATAAATAACATTTTTCACATCATAAATGGATCTATGAATGTAGTATCCAAGTGTGATTAGAAGTTGGTGCTTTTTTGAAAATTAGATATGAGAAGATAGTCTTGGTTAGTCATTATGTTCGGAGAAGGGAAAGTTGGTATTGGGTAGACTGATTTAAGAATTTTCAGGTGACAATAAGGATACCCCTATAGTCAGGATCAACGACATAATCACATATTAAATGAGTGTTTTTATGGGAAGGTTCATTTCCTGTGTAAGTATGTCTATTAAACAATACTGGTGGACCACTTTTAGGACATGTTTCTTAAATATTAATCTAGATTAATATCCAAGTAGTAGATTGAGTTCACTATTGAGTTGATTTCAGGATCCGAATGATTTTATATCCCACCTTAAAGGATGGAACAAATGGAGCTTACAGAGATGAAATTTTAGTTGTAGTATCTAGATGCTTTGGGATTCATAAGTCCTAGTACTTCACTGGGGAGTTCACCTATTCTATTCTCCAATAAGGTTAATGAGACTTTATGTTAATTTGTGGATTATTAGAGACTGAACCATATGGTGTTCAAGAACTATTATACCCTTCCACACATAGATTACCAATTTTATCAGATGATAGGTGTCTGGATACTCTCCTAGATAAATTTGAGGTTAGGGTGTCATCAGTTGAGGGTGAGACCTTCTTAAATGCCATAGATTTATTTTTAAGAAGATATGGATTTTATGAATTCATGGTGATGTTGTTTGGTCTGATGAATGCACAAAAATTATTCATGGCCTTATTGAATTGGTTCTTTCATTCATTTTTTGGATCGTTTTATGGAATTTTTCATTTAGGAAATCTTGGAGAACTCCCATTCTATAAACAATCATTCCTAATATATTGAAATCATCCTGAGTAGACTAAGAGAGAATAGGATTTACACCACGATAACTAAATGTAACTTATATATTGATAGAGTGATCTTATTGGGTCATGTTATCTTAGATTTTGGAGTGATAGTGGATCTGTTGAAGGTTCCATCCATGGTATCTTGGTAGAAACACAAGAATGTATTTTAGATTTGTAGCTTTCTAGGTCTGGTATATTATTATTGATGTTTCATCTAGGACCTCTCCCATATCGAAATTCCAATATTCAGTCTGACCAAAAAATGGGTGTAGTTTTTTGGTCCAAATACTTGTAGGGAGGCCTTTTAGGTCTTCAAAATAACGTTGGACTCCGGAAAAAAAAAATTCAACTTACCTGAGCCGTGTAAGGAATATATTGTGTACTATAACACATCCGGAGTCAAACTTAGATAATATCTAATATAGTATGACTGAGTGTTTACTTCTGTACCCAAACAGTTGATACCACATGATAGGAATTATCATACTCATGATCTGGAGTAGGATACAGTGGTACACGGCCAGATATTCTAAGGGGAACTATCTTTTCGTTGGGATATTTTTTGTGTACATAGACCATAATATCACCAAGTGTATCTTTTCATAGTGAGACGAGAACCTTCTGTAGAGGAGGTGCATTGAGTATCTATATTATTTAAACTTCATGTAGCCGTAAACTCTATTTAAGAGAAACATTGTTCCCTACACCCTGAGTAGGAAGACGTGGGAAGAATCAATACAGGAATCCTGTGATGAATATAATCTATTGGAACTCTTTACATATATGTATCAATATATTCAGGTGTCTTGGGGACCAAAAACTCCAAATTTTACATATATTATTCTTGTGCTCCTATAACAGATCAAGAATGGGTAGTTATCTAATTTGGAGGGTTCATATCTAAGGGACATCATATATGTTAGGGATCCACTATCTTGTTTGTATCTTAGCATCGATGGTTTTATTATTATACATGTTCATATCTAGGTTCATATGTGATTATGTTAGGATATGATGAGGGATTATCATGCTTCTAAATGGGTGGTATATCCCATTTTAAAAAATATGTGTACTTATCTTTATATTAAATAATGGTGGTCAGTGATGAAGAGGAAGATAACGGACTTTATGGAGTGATGATTCACCTATCAGGAGTTGAAGGCCCTACATCTTAAGCCTAATAGGTTACTAGATAATTTTCCATTTTGGAATGGAAGTTGAATGATGTCTCCATGGACTTCATGAATAATTTACCCAAGAAACCTCAGAAGAATGATGTAGTATGGATGATTGTGGATCCACTGATGAAGTTATACAACTTCTTTCTGATTAGGTATACCTTTTCCTTTGATGATCTGGGTAACCTCTACAAGTGAGAGACAGTTTGATTCTGTGGTCTTCCAAGGAGTATCATTTTTTGAATGAGATACCTATTTCACATCACTATTAAGGAAGGTCATTTATAAGTCAATAAAATCATAGGTTCTTCTAAGTAAATCCCATTATCCTAAGATTGGAATCCAATTGGAGTGCATAATTAAAAATTTTTAGGATATGTTATAAACCTATGTTTTGAGTTTCTGTGGTTTTTGGGAGCATCATCTAGAACATATTTTGTTTTCTTATAATGACATCATATAGAAATTAATCCAAATGGATCATTTTAAGTCCTTGTATTGAATGTTGCATCATTCACCTCTATTCCAATTAATGGTAGGTGAGTCAGATCTTGGTTTACCAGGTCTAATACAGGATATGTCTCAAGATTTATATTTGATCCAAATGTAGGTTTTAATTGCACAGTTCTAATATAAATTGTATAATGGTAATCGGAGATAACTTTTTTGAGTTTTATTTTAGTTACCAAGTTTTTCTTCGAGTTTATCCTAGGATGGGGAAATACTGAATTGGGAATCATAAAAATTTGGCTCCCAGGTTCGTCAGGCCTTTTAAGATAGTGGAGAGGGATGGACCAGTTGTGTACTGATTGGCCCTTCCACGGTGCTACAGTACCATGAATGATGTATTTCAAGTTTCATAGATTCGAAAATATCACCCTAACACTCCTCATGTGATATATATTAATTATTTTAATCTTTATGGTGATGATTCCTTTGATGAGAATTTACTACGTATCATGAACCATAATGAGAAGAATCTTTAAGAGAATACCATGCCTCTAGGTCAGGTGCAGTGATAGTATGTATGAGTTCAATAGGATACCTTGGAGAGGTATTTATATATGTGGTTTCAATGGATTGAGTTGTTTTTAGTTACCCAATAGTGATGTTTGGGAGTAGATTTTCAAAAATACATTTTATATGTTGGGGAGGTTATAAGATCATGTCTTTTACCAAGTATGTTTCTCCAAAATATTTTGGTTGAGTCTCTATTATTTTTTTTAATAATATTAAAATATTGGCAAATGATCCTTATTTTGGGTTTAAAAAGAGGGTTCATAGGTTTAAAGGACTCGGGAAGTAGAGATAGAATGATTATAGAGGTGGCTTTCTGTTCTAGAGAGATTATAGGGACACCATCTAGTTGGTGGACTACATCAAGTAGACAATGGGTTGTCAAGAAGTTTGGTAAATATATTGGAGTCCAATTGGCCAATCGTTGGGATCTCGGTAGAAATCGGTCTCCTACAAGTGATCCATCATCTATCTAATGGAGTCTCACTGGCCAGTTTGTGGGGTCTCCAGCCGTGTAGGTGTACCATATGACACTACCAACTTGTCAGTGTTTCTTATCGGCCATCTGATGGTGTCAGTTTGGACTGGGATTCAAAGGTGAAAATTGCATTTTTTTCCCCCAAACCTCTTTTAATCACCTATTAACCGAAATTTTTTCCCTAATTCAGGTATTTTGAATTTTTATGGTTCTCCATAGCACTAAAAAGCTCTCCTATGGTAATTCTCCACCACTTGATTTGTTCTTTGATCCAAGAATCCAAAATCAAATAGTTCTTCTTAGTTTTGATTATTTCATCTTGTTTCCTCCATATATTCTCTTCCATCCTTGATGATATGTGTCTGTCATTTTCCATAGGAGATCATTGTGTTACACATTGATCTAACAATTGATTTTGGGTTCTCTTCTTCTCTATTTTTCATGTGGGTGGTCCAGAATAACTCCCTAATTTCTATTTTGATTTTATAGTATATTAAATAATTTTGATCACACTATAAAACCATGAACATGAACTAAACTAATTTTTAAAACATTTAATTTTATTAAAAAAATATGCTTAGACCTCCCTCAAACCGCATTCGACCAGTTGGAATTTAGACTGAACTTGTGGACACCCAAGTGGTGTGCCAACCCTTAACACTAGGTTGGAACTTAGATTGAATGAACTGGGATCCTTATGAGGTTTTGGAAATTGTTATTGTTTTTTCTTAACAAGGTGACTTGGTTAGTAATGAGCTAATGCAAATGGAATGGAATAATGGAATGATTAAATACGGATATAATGAAATCAAAAATGGTAATTTGGTATAAAAGGAATGTGAATGGAATTGTTTCAATAATTTTTATAATCGGTAACATGTCCTGTAAATGGTTTTAGGATTTTAAGTAGATAAATGGAATGAAATATAAATTAACTTAATGACATGATGGTATAAAGTTGGAATTAATATGATATTAGTAAGTGGGATTAATATATATATATGAAAAATGGATTTTTAACAATTATAATTATAATTGGAATCTTGGATTAATAGAATAAATTGGTCGCTAATTAGAAATTTGATAAATTGACCAATATGTAATATGTTAACATGTTTGGATTGTTTAGTGGTTAGTATTATAAATGGATTTCTTGGAATTTTTTGGTTATGAATCTTTGATTATGTTAAATGACTGAGGGCTGGGTGCATGGTAATCTACCACCTGAGGGATAGATGCATGGTAACATACCTCTTGAGGGTAATATACAAGGTTTCATATCACCTGAGGGATAGAAGCATGATATACACTACATGAGGGCTAGATTCATTGGAACATACCACCTGAGGGCCAGATATTTCGGTACATACTGCCTGAGGGATAAATTCATGATTAGTTTATTCTTGTTGGAGGGATTCATATTATACTTTGTTCCTGAGAGTGGGATGTATATTATATTTTATTCATGATGTAAGAATCCATATTTTGAGAAATTCATCCTTAGTAGGGGAATACACTAGTGGTATTGGTGATTCATCATTGGAAGGAAAATACATCACTTGACTGAGATATCAACCATCATGTCGAAGTAGGTTTGGTTGGCCCCGGGAGTCAACTCGAAGATCATGGATAAATATGTTTATTTGTAATTCTATATTAACTTATGAATTAATTCCCCTTCATAATGTACTATTTTATTCTCTATTACTACATCAGAGATTATTATTCCACTATGGGTGTTGGAGTACTGATTTTTTGTTAAACCCTTTTCTAGTTTCATTTGGTACCTTGGAATACATCATGAATGTAGGTATAGATAAGTTCAAAGGTCCCTATTCTTGATTGATTGATATACTATATGGGACTATATAATAGAGGTGAGACTAGGAATATGGTTCGAGACTGATATTTTTGAGTCTTTTATTATGATTTTTTTTCTTTTACTTATGCGACTTCTATAAAACAATTATATTGGAATTCAATATGGCATGAAATGGTTTATAATTATTATTTAGACTACTAATTTTTTATCTATTTTTGGTTTTAGCTAGTTATTTCAACTTATATATTGGATGATATTATTATTTTTTCCTTATCTAAGTTGTTATTTCAACTCAATAAAAGAGGGTATAGTCTCCCCACTATATTTCTGACACACACTCTACTAATTAGAAGCCTCTAGATTATGGGGTGTTCTAGAAGTCTTGTAGTGGGCCAACTCAGTCACGTGAGAGAGAAATGGTCCTGGAATGTTACACCCATGGTCCATTTCATCAATTTTCTGGTGAGATCAGGATCTTGAGGTGAATCTATGATCCCTTGTATTCCCTTTATTCATTTATTTTAGTGTCTAGTTGTCTCTCTTTATTTCTCTCTAACATTCCATATCTTCGTGGCTCTTGTATATTTTCTTAAATTCTTCACTTTTTTAAGAATGATAATATGGTCTTGTCTGAGTATACTTCTACAAAAATGAGTTAGGTGGTCCCTTAATTTAACCCATATCCTCACTCAAATATTTGGGTTTGGGCGTTGTGTGGTCTGTCTACTTTATTTAATGATTACCTTGGACTAAATTAAATGTTTTCAAATTGGTTTTACCTTTATTAGAATCCCCTTAGTTTAGATAAATTTGCATTTTTTACCTAGATTATATTAAGTTATTAAGCCTTGTTTTAATAGGTCAAAAATGGGGTTATGTTTCAAAATTGTTGATTTGTCAAATGGAATTTCATAATCATCAGTTTACATAAAATGGAATTGATTCGTAAATAAGGCGTATTAAAATAGTAATTTGGTTTATAAAATTATGGATTTTGGGTTGTATTGGCATAAATGAAATGGAAATTTCTTTCCCAATTTACGAATTGATTTTGAAGCTACTAAAATATTATTTTGGGTTTTGAAAATAAAATTGTTTCCTTAAGAAAAATTAGTGAGACTTAGTAATGTTTTATGAGACCAAAAGGTCTGATTATTAAGGGTTTTGGTAATGTGTTGTAGTGGATATTTTTTTATGAAAAGGTAATAAACCTCATGAAATAGTTTTTTGGACATTAAATTTGTTGGAAGGGGTTTTTTGAAATGTGAATTTGGTTGTGATTTGTATTGGAGTCCATGTGGCTTGTTTTGATATAATTATTTTTTTGTATTTTGATATGTTTTAAAGGAAATGAAAACACCCCTTTGGGATGGTCTTTTTTGAAAGACAAGTAAAATGACTTAGAGGTAGTTGTATTTAGTAATGGTTTTGGTGGACAATTTAAATAAGTTTGTTTGTAAATTCTTGAGTAATTGAATTTGATTTTGTTTGATAAACATGAAAAGTTGATTTTATGTAATGTTAAACAATTTTTTACTCCTTGTATGAGAAGAAACCCATAAGGTAGGTCTGTGTTACTTATTTTATTATTCCCTATCTGATAAAAATCCCATAGGGGAGGTCCACATTAATAATTTTCTTATTCCCTAGATGATAAAATAGCATAGGTGGGTTTAGTATTATTTATTAGTATATTCAATGGATGATGAAACTCCCAGAGGATATGTATGTGTTACCTTAATATGTATATCATTGAGACTATGGTCAATTATATTTAGAGGCATGTTCATCACAATGTGATTAGAGACAACACTAATTAAAGAAATTATGGTTGATTGGGGTCATGGACCTAATGATCTACATCATATAGCCACCCTTATGTTTCATTGTGAACCTGGGGCATCAATGGTTACTTATTTTTTCTTGAAATTATTTTAAAACTATTACAATGTTTACCTTGAGCACTCCTTCATGCACTTTCATTTCAAAATAGTTATTTTAGGGATGTCGTTGGTGGTGTACTATTGAGTTGTAATCACACCTTACTCAATATTATATGGCACTTGGGTACCGAAGAAGACATCACTATTTAGTCATAGGTAATGGTTTTGTGAAAGGGCTCATTTCATATTGTTTTCTTGGAATGCTAGGATGTATTATGGATGATAGTAATTGGCTAGACTCAGGACCAATGGGGGATGTGTAATAGATTCATTTTTATTTTTTTAATTAGTTATCCTGTATATATGAACTTCCCTTGGTGGATATTTTTAACTATCTTTCAAATATAATTTTGAGGCTTCTATGTTTTGAATTTTGAAAAACAATCATCTAAAATCGTGTTCAATAAGTTATTTGGAGTCTGATAGAACTAAATTTTTTTTGGTGAATATTAACATACCCTTATGAATAGTAATATTACCCTAATAAATAGTAAATTTTATTATTATTTTATTTTCTTAAGGATTTATGATAATAACATCTTGGTAAATTTTTCAATGTGATATAAAAGCAGTTATAGTTTTAAAATTGTTTATGTTTGAATTAAGTATGATTTTATTTAAAAATTAAATTAATAATATTTAAAAAATTATTTCCAAAAAATGGAGTTCATTTTTGAATTCTACACGTGGAAAAATGGTAAGGGTAAATTCATGGTATTTTTCTGATACCGTTAATTTTTCATTGAATAGTAAAAATATTGTTTTGAGTTTCTGTGTGTTAATGACCAAATTAATGATGTTATAATAATGTAATGAATCTAGTCAACTAGTGTACAATAAAATAATATATGAGGTGTCCCAAGTGGCTAATACCTTCTGAAAATACCATGGTCAAACCCTTGGTTTTTCAAATTTGACTAATGAGGTGTCCCTTGGAAATTACTAAAATATTCCCTCAATTTTGCTATAAATATCAACACATTCCGTCAGTAAATTCATTCCCAATTCCTCATCAAAAAGATATATCCTCATTACCTCCCTATTAGACTCACTAGGTTTCCTCAAGACCCCAAGGTCCCAACCTCATGGTTCTAGAAGTAACTCTATAAGGTAAGAAAATTCAAAATTTATTTCTTTTTCCATTCAAGTTCCCTTTATGTGGTATGACTTTCATGTTTCCATACCAAGTTATTATTTATCTCTTATTCATGATATATTTAGTATTATCATTCATTTTTTTATGTGTGACCCATGTCACCTATCTTTTTAATATTTCCTAAAATCATGTTGCATAGCTGTTAAGCTGACGAATTTTTGTAAGGGATTTCTCAATTATTCTTTTAGTTAGAGTTTCCTTCTTTTCTTATTCTTTTCTCATATCCTCTTACCCAAGCAGCATGAAATCTCTAGAAATTATTTATATTCTAGATGTTCTCATTTTCATGGAAAATCCATCACATTCTTATATCCTCTCCCACTTATTCAAGGAATAAAAACATTGTTCGTTATGTGTCGAATTACCGACATCAGGGACGATGTGATTTCAATTTATATTAATTATTTCAAGTCAGTTCATCAAACCATTTTTATGGTTGGAAAAAGTTATAATATATATATTATTTCTCATCCATATTTCTGGAATTATTTTGTACTCGTGGTTTTAATTTATAATACAAAATGAGGTCATTATTATCAAAGAACAACTAAAATGATGTAAACGAACATCATTAATTAATGTTTTAACTTATGAATCATCCTCATATGACACTTTAAAATGATAAATGGTATAAATTATGATACTATAAATATGTAAATAACTTTCCATTCTAATTATGTATTTTCACTTCCAATTGACAATAATATCAATCATGAACCAATGATGGAAAACATGTAAAGAAAACACCCCAAAACAATGTAAGGAACAAAATACTAAAAAATAAAGGGTGAAAGGGTCAAATGAAATGATCATATAAGATATTATAAATTTGTATATGTTTCTTTAAGATATTAATAAAACTATTTTAACCATTATACAGTAATTTTAAACACATTTGAATTAAGAAGAACCTAAGGTAAGGGAATTCTTAACCCAACTTCCATTATTTTGGTTAACCTTATTCTTTATACATTATGTGGTATTAAGATTATTGGTATGATGAATTTTGATTATATTATGTTTAATTATGTGTATTTATAGTTTATTTACATATTAAATTCCATTCTATTTAAGTCTTACTCCAATTATATTTTAAGGGACTTTCCTTTTAAAATCCTTTGAAAACTCCATTTAATAAATTTCAAAAGGATTGTTTTTTATGCATATGGAATGATTAATTCCTCTTGATTTAAAGATACTTTATTACCATGATATGTTCCTTGGAAATCATTTATGTTGGTTTGATCCCATTATATCTCAAGATATGTTGATTTGAGCCCCTTTATAGCTCAAGATATGTTGGGTTGAGCCCATTATAGCTCAAGATATGATGGGTGAGACCCATTATAGCTCTCTAAATCATTGGGTACTCTGGAGATGGAATTTGAACAAAAGGTTATTCCATATATAAGGGTGAATGTAAGAGTGATATGGTAAATATGTCCCAAGGCGACAACATGAGTATACTATGCATTCGAGTTTTTATGATATGGGTTTTATTGGTTTTTATGTTATCACTTGACTAGAGATTTCTATCTTTATATACCTTACTGTGTTTCATACTGATCCCATGTTTTTAAAAATGTTTTCTGTAGAATATAAGGACGGGTAAGATAAATAATGTATTCTTAATGTTTGATATGGAGTGTTTTCAAAGAAATCATGCTTTAGGTTTTAATGTCTTATATTTTAAAAAAAATGGAAACCGTTTTTAATAGAGTCCTCTTTGTTTGAATATGGTATGTTATATATGTTAGTTATCCTAATTATTTAAAACTATAAACCTGAAAAGATTCTCAATTTGTAATAATATATTTTCTTGTTTAAATTCAATATTAAGTAAGATTTTAGTGTCTAGTCCTTATAGTTGGTATCAGAGGATGGTTTAGATAACTTTAGGGTTTGGGATGACATTTAAAGAATATCATAACTGATTTTTACTCTATAATTAATTTAAAATGTTATAGAATTTAAGGATTACCATGTTGATTCATCTAAGTTATGTTTGTTCAGAATGGTTGTCCATAGAAGAAATAGGGAAGTTGAAGTAGGATAGCACCAAGAGGTTGATTTCTGTCTGAATCTACAACCCGAAATGGCGGGAATCAGAACCGAGCAGTTTTTGACAGCAATGGGTTAGTTGACTCAGGAAAATAAATGGGGTTCGTATCCATTATAGAGAAGAATATGATCAACCATGAAGAAAAATGTCTTTTTTGGAACATTTTCTGAGGCAACATCCTCTAGAATTCAGTGGAACCAGAGATCCAGTGATAACCGAAGGATGGATCAATGCTCTAAAAAATATATTTGATGTCATGGGATGTACAGAACATCAAAAGTAAATACTAACAATTTATCATTTTGAAGATAAATCTAATCAATGGTGGTCTCTGGTTAAGAATATGAGAGAAAGAGATGATCTTGAGAGCCTGGAATGGGATGATTTTAAGAGTATTTTTCTGGAAAAATGTTTTCCCAAAATTGTTCGAATCATAATGGAGAAACAATTCTTGGAACTGAAGTAGAAAGATGATGATTCTATGGCAGCATATGAATCCAATTTTACAAGACTAGCCAGGTATGTACTGGATTTTAATCAAGATATTTAAAGTAAAATTAATAGATTTTACTCCGGTTTGAAACCGTTTTTTCAAAGATATTTGGCCTCTTTAGAGTTTAAAAGCTATGAGAAGCTTGTTTGTTGTGCTAAAAAAGTATAGATGGAGTTTTTGAAACATATGTGCATCATGATGACAAGAATAAGAAGCGATCAGGTTGGCAAGAAATGGGTAATAACCTGTCAAATATGTCTAGAGGTAAGAAAATAAATTTCCCTTCTTGTGAAAACTATGGTAGAATGCATCCTGGTGCATGTATTGTAAATACTGGGAAATGCTACCGATGTGGGAAGCCTAGACACATGTCTCATGAGTGCATGTAAAATGATTTGAAAACTAATGAGAAGCCTATGGTGAGATACTTTAACTGTAAGGAATTGGGTCATTTTGTTAATGTTTGTCTAAAGCTAGTTACTCAAGAAGGGAATCAGCAAGATTGGAAGAAGAAGAGTTAGGTAAAATCTTTTTCAAAAGCATCAGTAGATGTTGAGCCATAAAATGAGGATGTATCAGTTACATTGCTAGTTTTTTCAGATTTTGAAAAAGTGTTGTTTGATTTAGGGTCTACACATCCCTTAATTTCTGAGAAATTTTCCAAAAAATTGGGAATTCAACATAATGAAATGAAACTAGATCTCACTGTAAAAACACATGGACTAAATATTGTGGAAAAAAGAAATTATAATAATCTATTTATCCTTGTATATAGAAATAATCTACCTGAAAACCTTGTTGTTTTGTATCTAGTAGAGTTTGATGTTATTCTGGGTATGGACTGGCTTTCTTTTTATAATGCTAAGATAAATTACAGAGAAAAATAAGTTGTTTTTCAGAAATAATTTCATTTTTTGTACAAGAATGGACCCATACTATTAATAACATATCTGGAAGCTAAGAAACTGATAAGGGATGGAAAAGAAAGTTTTTTTGCTCATATTTTTGAAGATAAGGGAACTATCCAGATTAATGACGTACCAATGGTAAATAAATACATGGATGTTTTTAGCGATGATTTTCCTGGTGTTATTCCTAATCAGGAGGTTGATTTTACTATTGACTTAGTTCTTGATGTTATGAAAATTTCAAAACATCCTTATCGAATTACCCAAATGGAACTTCTAGAATTAAAAATGAAATTGCAGGAATTATCAGATAAAGGCTTCATCTGACCCAACACTTCACCATGGGGCGCTCTTGTCTAGTTTATTAAGAAAAAAAATGGTTCGATGAGACTTTAAATCGATTATAGATCCTTGAATAACATTACTGTCAAAAATAAGTATCCTTTTCCTCATATTTATGATTTGTTTGATCAGCTCTAGGGAGCGTAGTATTTTATGAAGGTTGACCTGAGGTTGGGGTACCATCAGTTGAAAGTAAAGGACGAATACATCCCAAAGACTGTGTTCTGTACGAGATATGTTCATTATGAATTTGTAGTTATGCCTTTTGGTTTAACTAATGCACCTACTGTATTCATGGATCTTATGAATAGAATTTTTCATGAGTTCTTGGATAAGTTTGTGGTTGAGTTTATTGATGACATTTTGGTAATTTCTAAAATTAAAGAGGAGCATGATAAAAATATACGGGTTATTTTCAAGACCTTAAAAAAAAGAAATTGTTTGGAAAATTCAGAAAGTGCGATTTTTTGTTGCAAGAGGTTTCTTTTCTGGGGAAAATTGTAAATATGTATGGAATAACAGTTGATTCTACCACAACTGGTTGGTGGATGGAAAAGACCTACAAATGTTACAGATATTCGTAGTTTTCTTAGTCTATCAGGTTATTACAGACAGTTTGTTAAAAACTTTTCACGGTTATCTAGACCGTTAACTAAGTTAAAATTAAAAGTGGTTAAATTTTTTTGGGCAGAAGAATGTGATTCAAGGCACCAAAATAAGGGAAGAAAAAGAAGAGATGAGGCCCTACGAACTGCCTCGCGAAGCCCTTCCGCGGATCCCCTGGGGCCCCACGAGCCCTCTGCGAAGCAAGGAGGCGGACCCCTCCATGAATGCATTTGACATCCGTGAGCCCGGCACGAAGAAAGAAGGCGGACCCCTCCGCAAACTCATTTGACATTCGTGAGCCTATCGCGAAGCAAGGACGCGGACCCCTCCGTGAACGCATTGGACGTTCGTGACCCGCCGCGAAGCAACCACAGACCACTTCATGCCACGTAAGCTCTGCTTCACGTCGCCTCTTGCATATAAATACCAGGCTCCCCCCATGCCCAATAGACGGACAATCCGACCTTTCAACTTCCAAGCTCCCAAATCCTGAAGTACCCTTTGCTCTGCGAATCATGAGCTATGCGGTGTACTTTTCCTCTTCGAAGTGCCTCCCCCTTTCCTCATTTTAATCCCCACTTCCAAGAGGGTTCATTTCGTGAAGCCCAAGGGCCTTCATGGAGTAAGTGGATCCCCAAGGGGCCCCGAGTCATCGTGGAGCATTTATGCTTCGCAAAACACCCCTCATGTACACGTGATCCACATGCCAAGGCAGGGTCATTGTACTGCGCGAAGCACATCGCTTCATGACACTTTTCTTCGCGAGGCACCTGTTCTCCATGAGGCAGTGCTCCACGAATGCCTTTCCACTTCGTGAAGCACCTCTCATATACACCTATTCTCTATGCTAAGGCTGAGGCACCCCCCTTCGCAAAGCACACCCCTTTGAAAATGCTTTCCACCATGCGGAGTGGCAGAGCTTCACAAGGCCCCTGCCTGTGAACCCCTTTGCTTTGCAATTCTTCTTTCCGTGTGACCCTCCAGGTCTGCACGATGTTATTTCAAAGTCCCCTGTACGACACTTCCCGTTGTGTTTCTTCGCATCATGCTCCTTCGCATAGACACGCTAACGTCTATTTCTTCTTTTCATAGTCGCACAAACATGGACCCCTCAATGGATAGCTCCATAACACCCCCCAGTCACTGCATTGACGATGCCTTCCTTCCCTCAAGGGTGGGAAAGTATCAGTCATGTGAGTACTAGGGGTGTGAAACGAACCCACCTCATCCGAGCTACAGGAATTTAAACTACCAAGCGCCATCATCCTCAGCACATGACGTTAAACTGTGACTTGGCCCCGTGCCTCGCACATAGGGTCCCCCACCTTGGACATTCTCCACACCCACTCGTCTCCACGGGGTTGGGATCACCCCTCATAGGGGATGACATCCTCCTTATCGGAGTGGCGTTTGTCTGTGGGATAGGGCAGCCACCTTGGTGTAAGCCCCTAATCTTTCTTACAGGAGGTAGCATCCAAACTCCTCCTCACTTCCTCGGTGCCAAATCCAACGAAGGGCATGATAGGGAATGGTGATCCTTTTCTTTGTTTTGGTCCCAAATCCATCTCCTGTTGCGCTTTGTCTCACCCGGGTCTCCATCCTGGAGTTAGTCCCAATCTTCCTCTCTATGGGCCGCTCCACGTGTAAGCCCCACTCCACTTTCCACAAATGCACCTTTCGCGACGTGATCGTCAGGTCTCGGCTGCCTCTTGTTTCTCACACCGAGCATGACTCATGTGGGCTTAGAGTAAGCATTGACCATGGAATCCTACCCGGGAATACTAGAGTGTAAGCCCTACACATCCATTCCCGAACTATGGGGACATTGATCCATGTCAAGGCATGGTACGTAGGAAGCCTCCACGAGGTTCGAGTCCACCACCCGGTCATTCCGACCTCCTTCACGTTGGTTCACCGACATCCATTCCCAAACTACGGGGACATTGATCCATGTCAAGGCATGGTACATAGGAAGCCTCCACGAGGTTCAAGACAACCACTCGATCATTCTGACCTCCTTCACATCGGTTCACCGGCATCCATTCCCGAACTATGGGGACTTTGATCCATGTCAAGGCATGGTACCTAGGAATCCTCCATGAGGTTCAAGCCCACCACCCGGTCGTTCTGACCTCCTTCACGTCGGTTTACCAACATCCATTCCCAAACTACGGGGACTTTGATCCATGTCACAGCATGGTACGTAGGAAGCCTCCATGAGGTTCAATCCCACCACCCTCTCATTCCGACCTCCTTCACGTCGGTTCACCGACATCCATTCCTGAACTACAGGGACTTTGTTCCATGTCAAGGCATGGTACGTAGGAAGCCTCCACAAGATTCAAGCCCACCACCCAGTCGTTCCGACCTCCTTCACGTCGGTTCACCGACCTCCATTCCCAACCTATGGGGACTTTGATCCATGTCAAGGCATGGTACATAGGAAGCCTCCATGAGATTCAAGACCACCACCTAGTCGTTCCGACCTCCTTCACGTCGGTTCATCGGAATCCTTTCCCGAACTACGGGGACTTTGATCCATGTCAAGGAATGGTACATAGGAAGCCTCCACGAGGTTCAAGCCCACCACCCGGTTGTTCTGACCTCCTTCATGTCGATTCACCGACATCCATTCCCAAACTACGGGGAAATTGATCCATGTCAATCCATGGTACATAGGAAGCCTCCACGAGGTTCAAGCCCACCACAGGGTCATTTCGGCCTCCTTCACGTCAGTTCACCAGCATCCATTCCCAAACTACGGGGAATTTAATCCATGTAAAGGCATGGTACGTAGGAAGCCTCCACGAGGTTCAAGCCCACCACCCGATCATTCTGACCCCCCTTCACGGTGGTTCACCAACACCCAGGAAGCCTAGAGTGTAAGCCCCATACATCCATTCTCGAACTATAGGGACTTTGATCCTTACTAAGGTAGGGTACGTAGGAAGCCTCCCCGAGATTCAGGCCCACAACTATTGGACCCCTGGTCCTCATTCATGTCGGTTCGCCGACTCCCTCACACTGAACTACGTGGACTTTGATTCCCTACCATGGGGATACATAGGAAGTCTCTTCAAGGCTCAATCCCAACATCACTGATGTCCTCACATTGGTTCCATCTCTTCCCCCCTCCACATTATTCAACCCTCCATCATCCATCCCGATTCTTACCTGGGACACCACATACTAGTAGGATCATGCCAATTCACCTCCCCACTACTCCAGGCAGTGGTCGGGAAATGAACCATTTGTTAGACCCAACATCGGTGTTCCCTCAAGAGGTTACACCCATCTTATCCACTCCCGTTAGTGTTCCAATCCGTCTGATCCATCTCCACTGGAAGTTAAACTCACGGGACACCCTGTGTTAAACATGGAAAGCTGAGGAAAACCTTAGAGACATGCCTATGGAATAGGATTCCCCGCATTCGATGTGGGATGCATCGGGCTTCTGTGCCCTCAAGAAGCCCTATAATAAGGGGAAGAAAATCAGACGCGCCAGTGTTCCAGCGCCCAGACACGCCAGTGATGCCTCAACGTTACTTCTCCCCCAACTGAAGGTTTCTTCCCTGACCAAACCCCTTGGAATGTCCTGATAGAAGTTGTGTAATTAACCGGCGTCCATGAAAACATCGCACTGGGAAGAGTTTCATGAAGAAGGTCTTAATCTATAAGGGATACCCGGACTAGGTGACAAAATTCAAGGAGGAATCCACAGAAGGAAAAACCAGCATCCCATCATACTGTTTCGATCAAGGAGAAAACGTCCTCGAACAGGGCGCGGATGTCGCCCGCCTTTGGAAAGTGGGAATGCGGGGAAACAGAATAGCGCCGATGTCCCCCGAATGTGACAGATGTACGCGCCCCAACGAAAGTGTCGGAAACAGAAATGGTGAACCCGACATGAAGTTATTCTCCTTAACATGGATATTAGTAGCACTCAAGACATCAGTAGAGTGACATGTCACCGGATCCAGATATCCGGTGTTGGGCCCCACCAAGTAAATAGCAAGCCTAGCGTGAAACTCACTAGAAGTTGGGGCAGTCAAAATGTTGGGCATCTAGGTCTGCAACGTTGTCAGTGTGGATTATTCTTACCAGTCATGGAAGACGGAATGGCACTGGGGAACTGGGTGTTGATTTCATTTTCTGTCAGTACTAATGAGTTGATCTCCCTACTTTCAGGAACCCAGTTGCTGCATCTGGAACCCGATCACCTCCTTCCCACTGATGCAGGGGCAGGTGCAATATCAACGTGGCTACCCTGCGTGGTTCTGCCTCTTCTACGACGGCCTCGACTGCCACGACTACTGGGCACCCACACCCCCTCTCCACATCATAAATTATCCAACGAAGGGTAATAAATGACCTTTTACGTAGGTACGATGAGGAGGGGTTCATCTTTATGAGGGACATGGCCCGCCTGGATTTAGAGGCTTCAGCGACTCGCCATCAACACCACCCCTGAGGGCCGCACAGGGAGACGCTGATCCCCACTCCAACCTTCAATCGTTTCGGTAGCCTCTCCCTGGAACGCCTCGATGACTCCATGCCCTACCCCGATGAGGTAGGGGATGTTTGGGCCAGCACGGCCAGAGTTCCGTCCTAGGGATTCCCAGCGACGGTCCCCACCAAGCCACGCCAGTGCCGCCACCTGGTTCCCTGAGGTGAAGAGCACGTAGACTAACTACCTGCACCACTAGTACTGGCCCGGCTGACCCAATGCCAGTGTCGAGCACAGGCCGAGGAGGGTGCCAATCAAGGGGTGTCAACTTCAGCAGCTACTATGGCCCGAGCTACTGCTGATGTGCATCATCAACCCCATGTATACTCCGAGCAGGGTCAGTTATATGCCTGACAAATATCGAGGCCCCAACCACCCCACGGGTAGGATGGGTCGACTCTCCTGGTCGCAGGCACAAGTAGTGGCCACCGCGGACTAACATATAGCAATGCCACCCAGTACGGGGGCCCTCCCCGTGCAGCTACCATGGAGGACGTGGGCCTTTCCTGCTTACAGGACCAGCTTAGAAGTATGCCTCGGGCCACCGTAGACCCGAATGAGGGCCTTCCCTGTGGTAACAACACCCCTTATGGGAGCCTCTCCCATGCTCATTACACTGGGTATGGAGCCATCCCTCCAGCCACGGACCGCCGGGTTGGGGACATTGTACATCCAGTCACTCTACGATGTGAGGACCTTCCTCGCATCATCGTAGCAGCCGAAGATAGTCCTCCTCATCCTAACAACTAAAGAGGTGGAGAACAACTTCACTTCACCAGCACCCAGCACGGAGGTCCTACCCGTGTTCGGTCCAATCAGTACGAGGACCTGCCTCACACTGACGTTACCAAGGGAACTAGTCATGGAGGTCCTACATGTGCTCATGTCAGTTCCAGTAGGGGTCCTACCCGCACTATCACCCAACACGGAGGTCCTCCCCATGTCCCCTTTGACATCTGCCCCGGTGCACCTTGCACCTCGGCCCACTCAGACGGAATTACTCCCCACCCCAACACTAGTATGGCTGAAGGACCTCCTCATTCCAGGAATTTTCCCTTCCCCGAAGAGCTATTCCGGGGCAGGAAGGCGGGTTGTCACTACAGCAAGAAGAACACCGAAAATATTCAAACTAAGATCAAACCGGTCTGTTTCCCAAATTCTGAAGCAGAGTACGACTCAGCAGTGAAACCCACCCCTTGGTCCTCTATGTTAAGGACTGGGGTAGGAACAAGGTGTATCATCCTCATCCTTCTAGAGTGTGAATTCCACCAGATTCCCGCCTCTCTTCGCAGGTACATCCAGGAGGATGAAATTTCGGGAATCCCACAGGTTCTGACCGTTCAGTCCCCACCATCATCACTAGAATCACCCTCTACCTCGACCAGAGATCATAGAGAGCTATTTTGGGGACTGATGGTAGTTGAGCAACAGTGTGACCCATTGACGGCAACCGTAATCCCTGCACCAAAAACTGTGGCTGTCAGTCCATCGTATCGTGACATTGGGCCCAAGTCACCACACTCCTCGGAGGATGGTCCAGAATTCGGTGGATAGTGGGCTCATTCTTCATATTCTATGTCGCCCAGTCTACTGTCTTAGCGGTCCACATCAGTACCACTACCGGTTCCACAGTCTCCTCTGGTTGATGAGTGGGAAAACATGGGGCCAGACCCTAAATCCGAGACCATGAGCTTATGGGACATTATTTTGGAAGATCACTTCTCGTAGAAGTTCTGGCCAGTGGCATCATTGAACTTCTATGCGCCGGAATCCATCACCCCAGAGGAAGTCGAGTGCTTCCTTCAAACCCTATGGGCGACGCACTTCCATCTTGGTTATCATCAGGTGGTGTACCCTATAAGCCAAGTGCACTTTGAGGAAATCGGTGAGTAATGCCTTCTGGTCGATTTGGCTGCACTCCCCATGGCCCAGTGCCCTGAGTCACCAGGTCTCCAGAGGACCCTCCAATAAATATGCATTCAGAGTTTCAAGGTACTCTACAAAATTATCAGGGAGGCTACCCCCAATGTGCAAATCCGTGGCTGGGGGAAGTACGCTGCCCTCATCTTCATCCCTATTTGATGGCAGCTCGACTCGCTATGTGATATTAAGGACATGCCCCTGGGAAGGGGCATAGTCCACATGGTCGATGTCGTGGACAAGGAGGACTAGATGGAAATCCTCGATGGAGACTTACCCCCTGAGGGTGTGCCACCGTTGTTGGACCCACCAGGACAGATTAATCATTAGCAGAGGAACCTCCTAGGTCTCCCTGTGCCCACCGAGACATTGGTACTCAGTTGGAATTTTGGTGAGGGTAAAGAGCATGTCGGAGCTATCAAGCACTACAAACCATCTGCCTCAATGCAGAAGATAGAGGAAGACCCCGAGAAGGTCGCGTTGCGCCAGCAACTTGCTGACCAGAAGTGGCTGGTTGACGAACTCCTAGACGAACATGCTATAGAGAGATGACCCGACTATAGTGATCCTAGGTTGCGGCATTAGTGGCAGGAACAACTTCCCCTGGGCGAGATGCCTCCGGGCAACCCTGATCGTACCGCTCCAGCGGACAGGGTTGAAGATGGAAATCATGACAATATGGCGCGATACATCTCACCAAACCCTCCCGAACGGCGCAGAAATCCAAGAAATCCATCTCGTGTTCCCCCAGTTGCCCCACAGGCTGCTCCACCAGTCGCTCTAAGAGCCGTTGAACCCATCTACCATGTCGAAGATCCTGACAATGCAATCATGGTTAGGGATGCTTGTCAAGACAGGGACCCCCGCTCGGGCGATCCAATGGCAGTACTCATCACCTGCCTTGAGGAATTTGAAACACAACAGGTGGCAGTCCCACCAGATGGCAAGACATATCCATCTTGGGTGGATGATATGCCTGCACCCCTGGGTTATGGTAATCCCACTTTCTCGCCCTTTAATGGGACAGGGGACCCGCCGCAGCACCTGGCCCACTTTTCCTCAAGGTGTGGCCCCATGTTGGGGACTCCAGTAGAGCCGGAAGCCGCCAAGATCTGATGTTTTGTGCAGACATTGGAAGGCCCAGCATTTTTCTGGTATAGCCAGCTCCCCATTGGATCGGTGACCAGCTGGGAGGATCTTCACCGGCAATTCCTATACCAATTCAGCTCCACCACGCGGAAGACCAGCAACATAGACCTCTTCAAGTGAAAATAAAGGCCTGATGAGAGAGTCGCGGACTTTATTGCCCGTTGAAAGGGGTTCACATACTCCCTCGACATGCCACTGACTCAGGAGAAATTACTGACAATGTGCGTAGGGAACGTCAAAAATAGAACCAGTCCCTTCCCTGATCACTCAGAACTACCCCTGAGGGTTCTGAGACTTCTCAGATAAGTCCCATAACCTTGAGAAAGCTCTGCAACAGGCTAGCCAGGCATGTCTGCTACCCCCTGTAATCCCAGCAAGGAGGGATGCCAGAGCCAAGCCTGCCGTGGTGGCCCAAATAGAAGCCCTAGGGCAGCTAGAATTTCTACCAGTAGCACCGGCTCCATAACCTCGCAGAGGCCCACCACCGCAGGCGCAACCTTCTGACCAGCAGCGATTGCCTCAGAATCAGCAGGTTCCCCTGTGCGACGCGCCACCGCCGCCTAGGCAGGATAATCAGGCTCCGCCTCTTCGACAGGCTCCTCCGGCCCCTCGTTAGGGCCAGGCTCCCAGAGACCCCTTCCCGGACAAAAGTAATCGAACTTACTAATTCAACGAGGCTCAGGTCCCTGGTTATTTTCGTAGCGCCTTGGAGAAAGGGATCCTGCGACTGCCTGAGAGCAGAAGGCCAGAAGAGGCGAATCTCACTGATCGCCCCAACTACTGCCCCTATCACCGAATCCTAGAGCACACACTCAAATAGTACTATGTGTTCAAAGACTTTTCTTAAGACCAGGTCGAAAAAAACATAGTCAGGCTAGGCTAGGCCCCGGCACAAGTAGCATGAGTCATCATAAGACTAGATAGCAATAGTGGCAGTGATGGCGAGTAGCAGCAGATTTTTAATCGAGGATCCCAAAAGTACGATGACTCAATGGCTCGTAAAGCAGTAGCTCATGCCCATGGTATCATCCAGGCATGACTGAATCTTCCAGATCCTTCAAAATCTACAGCTTCTACCTTTGCATCATCATCTCAGCTGGCCCCTTCCCAGAAGAGCAAGCATCGGTGACATAAGCGGAAGCAACACGCCCCACCAATGCCACCGTCATCCCAAACTCTTGGCGAATTCATTCCCACTAAGATAGGGGTCCCTCCCAGAATCTGCCCAGAGGTGGATAACTCTTCGAGTGACAGTAAGGGGTATGCTTCGGTTAATACTGTGGAGTTGGAAAATCCCTATATGACTCCTGACGAAGGGGAACGTTGGGAGAACCTCCCCAACATCCCCGGCTGATGCTAACATCGGCGGAGACGAGACCATATGGGTCGTCAAGGCACGTCAGCTGGAACTTTCAGCCAGGCCGTGCATGCCACTGAGACTAGACAACAGGCCCAGATTAGAGATCAGCACAGGCAACCTCCTCATCTATTGTCCTCAGATCTACCTACACCGCCGTTTGTGCTACTAGATCAGGCAGAGCTACCTCATCCATACCGTGGCCAATCTCGCCCTGCTACAGGACAATCTCAATTGTCCAGTCCTCATCCAGAAGCTACTCTTCAGGCCTCGACTAGTGAGAAACTGGACATACCTAGCACTAGAGAGTCGCCAGTCCAGCGGGCAGGGCCCGTCATGCCTCCAATCGCAGAGCGGCCTCCTATAAGCAGAGGTTTGCACCTAGAATGAAAGTACGATATCCTAAAACATCTCGCCAACATTCTAGAGAGGCTCTCTATCCCTGAGGATCTTCGCCTTTCATCATACATGTATGAGTCGCTCACCGAGGCTTTAAGGAGCCCCCTCTAGTTTGAGATGGAGGTAGCAGCTACAGAAGCCTTCCATGTTGAGGTAATTGAGAACGCCAAATGCCAGGCAGTTATCTCCTTCTCTGGTGAAGACAAAGTCCCTCCCATAAAGGGGCACATTCATCCATTGTACATCACTGTCCAGTTCAATGGCATGGAAGTCCACTGCTACCTTCTTGACACGGGATCTGGGATTAACCTAATCTCGACTCAGACACTGCGGGAGCTGGGGTTGTCTAAAGATGATTTAACTCCCTCCGACCTAATAATCCATGGATACAACAGGACCGAGCGGACCCCAGTCGGCAATATTTGTTTAAAGAACCATTTTGGGGGCCTAGTTTCCAGTATCGAGTTCATGGTTGTCTCCCAGGACACCATGTACAATGCATTGATGGGCAGGCCATGGATCCACCTTCATGCAGTGGTCCCTTCATCAAATCACCAATGCCTCAAATACTTCCTCAATGGTCGAGTAGGCGTGCTCCAAGGAGATGAGTCTTCTTTTTCCTCTTGTGAAGCCCATTATCTGGATGTTGACTATTACAAGAGCAAGGATAAGCAGATTTTGGAAAGGGATATTGAGCCCTCCATGGCCACAACTAACCCTTGGGTAGGTCTGGATGACACCTATGTCTTCCCGATCCATCGATTGGAGGCCACGACCCCCGACATGGGGAAATGCTTTGTGGTCTCTGGTACAATGGGAAGGCATATTCCCAAGTCCAAGCGATGGTGTAAAATCACCTCATACTCCTACACAAACCACGCTCAGGTGATCCTGGAACCTCTTACCCCCATACGGTATCAGGATGTCCGCCCCATGGAAATGGCAGTACGTCATACATGTTTGTTTCACCAGGCTAGGATTGACCGACTCAAGCCGACGCGCCACTATTGTTTTGATATCATCAAGCATGGCCCCTTGGTTTGAAGACCAGATGGGATTGGATCAATTGCCTTCACAACCATGGTCTCAGCAGCACGTGAACTAAAAGATATGTTGTCCACTGCCGCCCAGGCTGGCACCAGCCTCCCGTCGGGATTTTCCGACCCAGGGGAAGCTTCCCCGGCTGGGGATCCCTCTACAGTTGATGAAGAGGATTTGGAGGATTCTCCCCCACCTTTGAAGAGGGTGTCGATGCCACAGTCGACAAGTTGGAACAGGTGAACCTCGGTAGCGAGGTGGACCCAAGGCCTACATTGATCAGTGCCACCATGCCCCTCGAGGAGCAACAGCGGTACGTAGACTTCCTGAAATAGCACTGTGACGTTTTTTCATGGAGTTACGACGAGATTCCAGGACTAGAACCTCAGGTGGTCGTCCACTGCCTCGGTATCCCTGTAAATCATCGCGAGTTCAAGCAGCCACCCAGAAAGATGCACCCTTCTCACGGCACCATGTTCGAGGCCAAGGTTAACAAGATCATCTGAACCAACTTCATTAAGGAAGTCTAGTACCCCAAATGGTTGGCCAACATTGTGCTAGTCAGGAAGAAGAACGGGTAGATCGGAGTCTGTATCAACTTCCGCGATCTCAACCGACACTGTCTGAAGGATGATTTTTCCCTTCCAGTGATAGAATTGTTGATTAATGATATGGCTGGGTTCCTAGCCCTCTCGTTCATGGATGTGTATTCTGGGTACAACCAGATCCAAATGGCCCCCAAAGACGAGGATTCTGCCACTTTCAGGGCCCCCCAAGGTACTTTATGTTACCAGGTTATGCCCTCCGTCCTGAAGATTGCAGGTGCCACCTATCAGCCAGCCATGAACAGAATATTCGAGCCAATTCTCAGAGAATTGGTGGAATTCTATGTGGACTATCTGGTGGTGAAATCTCTCTAGCACCAGGACCATCTCAAAGACCCCGAGAAATTGTTTGGTTTCGTCCGTTCCCACCACCTGAAGATGAACCCACTTAAATGTGCCTTTGGGGTCACCTCTAGAAAGCTTCTTGTCTTTGTTGTCAGATACTGGGGCATCGAGATCGACCCAGAGAAGATCAAGGTCATCAGCCAGATGTCCCCCCCCCCAAGAAATATTTGGGAGCTTCAAGGATTTCAAGGCCACTTAGCCTACATACGACGATTCATCGCGAACCTGGCTAGAAAGTGTAATACATTTTCTCGGCTCATGAAGAAGGGAACCGCCTATGAATGGGATGAAGAGTTTCAAACCGCATTCAAGGAATTCAAGCAGTATCTACTGCAACCCCCGATCTTGATGCCACCCATTGCCGAAAAGTCGCTGGTCCTTTATGTGATCGCCCTGGAATGGTCTCTCGGTGCACTGATCACCTCGAAGAATAATGAGGGGATGGAGAACAGTCTCTACTACCTCAGCTGCATGCTCCTTAATACGGAGACCATATACTCTCCCATCAAAAAGAGCTACATCATGCTGGTATTCACAGTACAGAAGTTGCGACATTACCTACAGCACCATGAGGTACAGCTGGTATCACGGGTAGATCCTCTGAAGTACATCCTGAACCACTCCATGTTGACAGGTTGTCTAGCTAAGTGGGCAGTGATTCTCTAGCAGTTTGACATAAGGTTTTTCCCCTAGAAGGCCATTAAGGGAAAAGCATTGGCAGACTTACCCGCTACCCATCCAGCTCCTACCGACCAGTCCCTGGACCTCAATTTCCCCGATGAGGAAATCCTCTATGTGGATCAAGCCATGTCGTGTTGGCAGATGCATTTCGATGGTGATGCCTGAAGCCCCACTGGTCGAAGGCTAAATGATCCCAAGCTCAACAGGGTAGGCCTGGGTATTGTCTTCATTACCCCTACATAGTCCATTCTGCCATACTCATTCCTGCTGTCGGAAGGCTACACCAATAATGAGGCAGAGTATCAGGCCCTCATTATTGGCCTCGAGCTAGCCCTCGATATCGATGTGCCCCATTTTCTTGTGAAAGGGGACTCCAATCTAGTCATTAAGAAGGTCAATGGTGACTATGTTGTCAATAATCCAGAACTCATACCATTGTTGGAGCACACTATCCAGCTAATGGCCCAGTTCTCTTCTCGGCCAGAAGTGGCTCACGTCCCCCGTTCTCAGAATGGTCAAGTTGATGCCCTGGCTGGTCGGGCTGCATCACTTTCAGAGCCCGAGTAGGATGACCTGATTATCCACGTGGCATATCGGAGGGTGGTTGCTCCTGTCTCTCGAGATAATGGCGACATCCCACAGGTACATCACCTGACTGCAGGCGCCTCTACGTCAGGACCCCCAAGTCCCCAAGATGCAGTGGTTGAAGTGATTCCCGACTGGAGGGCCTCTTTTGTTGAGTACCTCCAAAATGGTTACCTCCCATCCGATCGGGCCGAGCGCGAGCAAATATGACACCGCGTGTTATAGTTTACCCTCCAAGACTGTCCTAGTCTTGAGTGGATCCTCTAAAAGTGTGGGTTTGAAGGTATTCTCCTCTGTTTCATTCAAGCAGTCAAGATTCCACTGGTCATGCAGGCGGTTCATGGAGGTTCTTGCGGTGCCCACTAGACTGGGCCAAAACTGTCTCACCAGAATCGGAGATTGGGGTATTTTTGGCCCTCTAGGATCCATGACTACATCAAGTTTTCTAAGAAGTGTCATGCATTTCAAGTTCATGCCAACTTTGTACATGGGCCATCAGAGCCCCTTCACACTACCAAGTACTCTTGGCCCTTTGCGGTGTGGGGACTCGATGTTGTGGGACCGTATCTACCGGCGACAGATCGCCAGTACCAGTTCATCCTGACCGCTATGGATTTATTCTCCAAGTGGGTAGAGGCAGTTCCACTCAATGATGTCATGGCTCGATCCATTATCGATTTTGTGAGCTCTAACATCATCAACCGATTTGGAGTCCCTCACATCGTGCTCATCGATAACGGCACAAACGTCCAAGCAGTTGAGTTGAAGAAATTGTACGCCAAGTACAATATCCGTTCTAACCACACCTCCTGCTATCATGCGCAGGAAAATGGAAAGATCGGGCACTCAACAAGACCCTCTCTAACATTTTGCAGAAAATGTTTAGTCAGAACAAGAAGAGTTGGTCGTACAAGCTCCCCAACGCCCTTCGGGCTTATCGGACAACGAATCGTAATTCTACCCAGGTTACCTCATATTCCTTAGTGTACGGAACTAAGGCCATCCTGCCCATTGAGATTTATCTGCCCTCATTGCGCACAGTAGTCTATGATCAGAAGGCGTTAGATAAGGTAGCTGAAATGTTTCTGTCTGAATTGGAAGAACTTGACGAGAATAGGCTTCGTGCCCTGCATAATCTGGAGAGGCACCAGAACAAGATCGCCAGAGCCTTCAAAAAGAATGTTTTCCTCCTCTCATTCTTACAAGGTGACCTGGTATTGGCCCTCAGGATGCCAACGATACCCCGAAGGAAGCCACCCAAGTTGGAGCTGAAATGGGAAGGACCTTACATCATTCACAATGTTTACTCCAATGGCTCGTACTCCCTGGTTACTATGGATGGTGAGCATATAACTCCTCAACCCAATGCCAATTTCCTCAATAAATATTTTTCCTAAGCCTCACGGTCCTGAACGTCCTTAAACTGGACGGTCCCGCATGACCCTAAACTGCACGACGGTCCCACATGACCTTAAACCGTCCGGTCCTACACGAATTTAAATTATGCATCATCTGGTGTGATGTTAAATTGCATCTTCAGAACTACGTCTGGATTGATTCCCATCCTCATGGGATACGTAGGACCACCGAGGCAGTTCGCCTGTTGGCCCAGCAGAAACTCCAGAGTCTTTCCTCGGGCCCCCTGGCCCCTTTTTGGGCCCCTGGCCCAAATTCTTGTAGGTTGTACGATGTGGTATAGGATCATGTCCTCATTCACGTCGGGTTACATTCCACGTCGTACACCTCCCTCATTGGGGTATCCTACCCCTATCTGCGTACATTCAAGAACTACATATGGATTGATTCCCATCCTCATGGGATACTTAGTATCGCCCGAATGTCTAGACTTCGGGTCCAGCCCCATCTCTTAGAGATTGCCCTATTATCTGGACCCCTTGGCCTAACCTTTCACAGGGTGATGAGTATATGGTGTGGTATGGGACTATGTCTTCACTCACATTGGGTTTGTGATGACCACGCCATTTACCACATCCTCAGAGTTCTCTATCTCCTTACTCTATACTAATCCCTTCAAATCAGTTACTCTCACGTTGAGCACCCTCATCGACCCTCTTCGGTGATTAACCAATGTGTCTAAATGGTACTCTGGTTTAGTACCTGGAATTTTGGGTTCTACTCAGACATGCATCCACCCGTTTCCCAGGCTTTGTGTTCCCCTTCATTAGGGCTTCGATCACCTTTCACATCCAAAGGGACCCCTGAATGGCATGGATGCTCGGCCAAAGGGCCATCCTACCATCACGGGCCAACATCCTTGAGGGTTTCGAACAACGAACTGATACAAGTCCTGCACTGCGTATACGGTCAGATGTTGATGCTCGTTTATTGTTCCCATTTCAGGTAACACAATAGGGATACTATGTTTCTGCCATGGTCAACAGTTATCCTCAATCGTCACACCAACCTCATTAACCCCAAGATATCAGTTACATGATTCACATCCTTCTCCACCACATCATGTCCAAGTAAACCTCCAACACTCTTGACACTATTCCTTAGTGTGCATATGCACGTCAGGAGAACAAAGCCACGGTAAGGGCATAATTCAGGGCTCCGCACCGATTTCCATTTGATGGGCGTTTCAGGTATTGCAATAATGATCTTCCTCCCTTGTTTCCTACACTGAGTTTGACTCACATGGGCTTAGGGATCGGGTCGAGGTATGTTCTTACTTGGAAGGTTTCCACCCCTCCATGGTTCAACCTCTAAGACCATAAAATAAGATCTCTTCATAACTATGTACGGCTTGATTCCCATCATCATGGGATACGTGGGAACACCCAGACCTCTTGTCTTTGGGTCCAGCTTGAGCTCTGATAATTTGTCTTTTATGTCCCACCTTCTGGACTTTGACTACAGGACTGTGTGGTGTGGTATGGAATTACATCCTCATTCACATCGGGTTTGCAATAGCCGCACCACATGCACCCCGTTCTAAGAATTAGCCCTCTTTTTTCTTGTCCCACATGACATTAAATTGTATGTTGTCCTGCATGACCTTCTAGAACTACGTTTGGCTTGATTCACATTTTTATGGGATATTTAGGACCACCCAGATGTCTCGTTTTTGTGTCTAGCTCAGGTGGGAGCTAGTTTCTCCGGCCCCTTTCACTCTCACCCCTATTTGGGCCCCTTGGACCGACGTTCCCCTCTCGGAATTGCATACGGTGTGATGTGGGATCATTTCCCATTCACGTTGGGTATGTTTTATTGCACTGTGCACATTCCCCACCTAGAATCATCTCTACCATGAATGCACTACATGACATTAAAATGCATTCCCGGTCCTATCAAATGACCCTAAACTATGACATTATCGTCCTGGCCGCACAACGAAAAATGACACTGCATCGTGATGTCCTCCCTAAAGGGGACACCATGTTTGTTATTGTTCACACACCATACCATTTTTCAATGCCTGCTACGGAATGATTCTTGTGGTGATGCCAGGTCCTACTACCCTAGGTCTGTCTCCTCACAAAAGAAAAACCACTTACCTTAAAGGAAAAACAAGATTTTTCAAATACCGCTTCTTTTGTTGAGAGGGCCACATCTGCGCGCCCCATTTTCCTCACACTGGTACCCTACCATTCCCCCTCAAGAACTATGTGCAGCTTGATCCCCATCCTCATGGGGTATGTAGGAATTCCTGTGCACTTTTTCTCATGCCTAGATCAAATCTCGTTTTCGGTCCCTCGACCTAAAACCTCTCCAAGGAACATGTGGTGGTTAGAACCCCTGGTTCCCATTCACGTAGGGTTTTTTGTAGTTACCCCACCATGTGTCTCCTGTGTTTCCTACCATCTATGGTACGAGTTCTATGACCCTAAACTAAGATCTCTGCATGGTAAGGGACTCGATTCCCTCTATTTAATACCTCTCTTTTTGTATTCAGATGTGTTTTGACAAAGATCCCAAAGTGTGGGATTTTCATGGGGACATTCCCCTCGTTCCCTGCCCAAGCTTCGCGAGCCCGCTATTTGGATCCTCATACTCTTCCATATCCAAAGGGAACCACTAATGGTCTGGTCCCATGCCACCTCATCTCACCTACCATCCTGGACCAACGCCCATAAGGATCTCAGATGACATTTCTGACTGGTCCCGTGTTTCGAACATGGTCAACGGTCGACCCTCATTTGTCTGTCCCCATTCCAAGATAATGTAATGTGGATGCTGCGTTTCCGCCACGGTCAACAGTTATCCTCCATCATCACTATATCATCATTGTGGTCCAGATTTCAAGCTTCATGATTCACACATTTCCACTTCCTCATGTTCACGTGGAATTCTGACATACTCGGCATTATCTCTTCGCGCATCAAAGTGTGCTACATAGACGTGTTATCATCATTAGGCCGGTATTCACCAAGCATCCCTTCGCCCTAACATATTCCTTCCTATGTTAGGAAAGTTCCCCATTATTTCTTGTTTCCCACATCGAGCATGACTCACGTGGGCATAGTAGTTTTGGTAGGATGCGCACCGGTGCAGTCAGGCTACTCATCGTCCCGCAAGACGTTAAACTGTGCTTCTGGAACTACGTATGGATTGATTCCCATACTTATGGGATATGTAGAGACACCCCTGTATTTCACCCAGGGTCCAGCCCCAAGAATCATAAATCCTATTCTTCCTCATTTCCGCCCCCCTGGCTTGACCCCTTATGGGGAACCGTACAACTGTAACTCTTCCCTGAACAAGTTCAGGATGCCCCAAGATGACATTGGGAAGTGACAGCTCCCTCTCCAGATAGGCCATGTCTGAAAGAAGGAATGATCCATGATCAAACTGATGTGCCATCTAGTGTGCTTCTACCACGATGGTTTAATTTCAATAGTGTTGGATTATATTCAAACAAAGCATCACTCTACCCTTCATGCTTTGCATACCCTTTATTCGTACCCTCATCCTTTTTAATTTCTAAAGGAACCCCCTAAAAGTATGGATACACGGACTATGGCTCTCCTACTATCCTGGTTCAACATTCTGGAAGACAAATGTATGGCATTTTGAGTCTGGCCCCATGTTTCTAACATGGTCAGCGGTCAGCCCTCATGAGTCATACCCATTTCAGGCTAACGCGACAAGAATACTATGTTTCGAACATGGTCAATAATTATTCTTCATTTTCACACCACCCCCATAGTGTTCCGGATTTTGGGTATTGTGATTCACACCTTCCACTTTCCTATGTTTGGACTAATCTTAACGCCCCTGGCATTACCCCGATCATGCACTAGAGCACACCGGAAGAACGGCCCGTCGGTTGTTTTGAGGTCTTAATACTCCGATCGGGCCTCTCCCATGTCTTTATGAAAGATCATAATTGGTTACCTAAACCCAGGATTTTAGAATCTTGGTCGACGCATTATGTTCAGATGGAATAACATGGTGATCACTTACGTTTTCTCACATTGGGCTCGACGAGCATGAGCTTAGGGACTGACCACTTGAAATTTCACGAATATAACAGATGTGTATAAATCGAAACTCGATAACGAAACTCATGTATTATATGGCATCAAATAAATCAAAACATCAAAGTATGTTTGAGATTTTGTAATCCTTACAGCACTTGGGGGGTCTATCTCTCCCATGGACGGGTTGAGCCCATCAAAAGAGAGTCACAGTTCCGCCACCCTCTGACTTGTGGCGTCTAGGAGTTGCTTCCACCGGCTCAACTCTTACTCCTCCTCAGCAGCAATGGGGCGCAATTCATCAGCCTCAGTTTGGTCCCACTCTACGTCGGCATGAATGACAACCATTTTTCAGAAGCCTGCCTCATACGCTCATCTACCTCTGCTAGTTGGGCCTTCAATTGCAAGATCAGCTCTGATTGTGCATTAAGAGAGGTTGAGTTCTCACCAGCCCAGATCTATAGCAGTTGGGTCCCATTTTCAGCCTCCTGGAGCTTCTTGATGTTCATTTCCTTCCTCTGCTGCCAGCCCATGATGAGGCCGCGATCATACTCCCAGATCTTCTCCGACATAAGATCTCAGATGAGCTGGTGAGGGTGTTGGGCATCCACTCCCCCAGCACATAGTTCGCACATCCACGAGCAAAGTCCATCCATCACATCCAGCCATAATTTCTGGGGGGGTCTTCTCGATAAATCACACGATCAGCTTCCATTATCGGTGATATAATATCTCATTTTCCTCTTCATCAAAGGCCATCTAACCCCAGTTCACGCAGTTGGAAAGCTCATATGCGGGGTACACCCTTAGGAAATCTTCAGTGGGATCTGCGTCTGGTGTTGGATCAGGCATGACATCTGGCGTGGGATCAGGCGTGGTGGGACTTGGGTTGACCAGTCGATCCTCATCATTGGACCCCACCTAAATAACCTCAGGCACAAACCCGCTGGCAGTCCCGCCAATGATAGGGAGTGCTACAGCTCGGGTGGGCTAGGTATCTATCTCTGCGATTACTGGCATTCCCCTTGGAGGGTCGTCACCAGAAATCCTGACCAACCTCTCCGTAGTGGCCCATGCTAGTCGAAGATCTGTACGTAACATAGAAGGGCATGGATGTCAGTTTGCACGATCAAAGTGTAGAAGTAATGAGCTCAGTAGAGAGGACCTACAGAGGTCAAACTCCTGGTTCTGCTCCTGAGTTGATGTTGATGGGACCCCGAAGCATGGCCCTCCATATATTGTCGGAAGGGATGGAGATTCTGGAGGAGCCTCCTTAGGTGTCCTAGCCCTGCCAGACACAGAATTGGATGTGGCCATAGGTGCGGCTTCCAAGGGTCATGCATCATCACCCACCGAGAGGCGAGAATGAGGACTGTGCACGAGGTCCTCCTGCATGGTTCAGATGTTGGTAAGAAGTCCATAATGACCTGAGAGCAGACCCTGAGGAAAGAAACTTTGAATGTTACCTTGAGAGCCTCCGTGAAATTGTCGAGACCCAAGTCTTGATCGCCAAATTTTTCTTCCTCCAACGGGCTCCCTCCACTGGCCTCATCCACCCAATAGGATTCTTCTGATTCATCCAGTAGGGAGAAGCACTCTCTCAACTCAACGACCGACAGTTGTGGGGGAATCTTTCGATCCATTAGTACCCTCACCCAGTCTTTCATTGGACGTGGGGCACCCCTGGAATACACGAAGTCCTCCAGCTCTACCAGATATTGCTCCACCTCCACCAGGCATACTACAAAACTGGCCCAGATAGGGCCTATACCCGGTAATCCATCCCGAGATAGTTCATGTGTTACCACATCTCAGGAGGGCTGAGGAATTTCCGGTTGATATCCCAAATTTCCCAGGCCTCCGAGAAAATATAATTCTCTGGAATGTCGATATGCCGTAGCCATTTCCCCAGGGCCTGAGTAGATATCCTGCGGTATCCCCTTAGTGGCCGCCCCTTCGGATGGCTCTACTCTCCTGGGACCACCAGATCTGCTGCCGTTGTTGCATCTGTCACTACTGCCTCACCCTCAGCCGGTGCAGGTTTCACCACCACGGTACCCTGCCACCACGAGAGGCCCTTTCTGCCTTCCGACCCTAACCTCAAGATAGGGAAGGGCCGCCATCACCAGCTCGAACAGTTGGCTGCTTTAGCATTTCTCCTAGATAAACTGCCTCCCAGCTTATGGTGTACTCCTTCACCAGTCTGAAGGCAGCAGTAGGCGGAGGCAACGCATTCTACATTTTTCTATCTTTCCGTGTGAACATGAGCCACAATTGCCTCATCACACAGGGGTGCTCTTCATGGTGCACCTCCAAGTAGACCCGCGGAGTCAGTCGCCGCTCGCACAGGAATTTCCTTACAAACCAGTGTGGGGTGTACTGCTCGCAGAGAGGCTTGCGGTCCACCCTTACCCCCAAAACTCCACCTCAAAAGGCCGGGAGATAGACCTGGTGTTCTTCCATCCCCCAACCATCATCTGTGAATTCCCCCGTAGGAAATGGAAATGGGTGAAAATTAAACTCTTCCACCATCCATACCCGGTTTAGCACCAACGGTATGATCAATTTGAATAGAAAGCTCCCGTCAGCATTCAGGATGGACGGGCAGATGTTTGACCCCAGAGGCGAGAAGGGGTTTGGATACTTATAAATCCCCCTGATGTGAGCCGCGATCCACCCATACAGAAGATGGAAGGGCCCGCATATCCTTTGCACCCTCTTCCCTCACTAACATGCCATAGAATCTTGTTCAACTTGGCGAGCATCGAAATACCCAGAGTGACCCGCCCTCTTATAGCCAGCATGGATGCCTTGATAAATGTTCTAGGCCGCACCCCCATGTTGGTATCCCTCACTGGTAGGATCCAACCATAGATAAGGGTCGTGATAAACGCCACCAGTCTGAATATCGGCTTTTGTTCAGTATTGACACTGAAACCCAAGTTCTTCCACTGGATGTCCTCCAAGAGACGCTAATACGAGTGCTCCTTTCCCCTTTGATCCCCCTTCGGGCAAGTCCGAGGCCTCATGGGAAACTGCTGACCCACCGGGAAGTTCAGGAGCTACTTGAACCACCGCCTAAAGTGTACATATCTCACTGCTTCTTTGTCTTCCCCGGGCATCGGCCCCATCAGTGTCGTCGCCTACCGCGGCATCTGCTCTGATCCTCCCATGCACTTATGACGGGGAGGAACTCATCGTACATAGCCCCCAAAATCGGGACCCCTGAAATCTGATGGACATCCCACCGAGTGATGTCGACCTGCCCATGGTGCAGGTGAAACGTGTTGGTCCTAGAATACCATCTACTCAATAGCTCTGACATCATCTGTTTTGGTTGATATATGTGGAATTGGGAGGCCCAGGCCACCTCATACAAACCCACTCTTCTCATCTCGGCTCCAAAATCCTCACATGAGGTGCCTACCCAGTAGGCCCATTCCCAATCATCTATGAATTTTCTGCCCTGGAGAAAATCCCACTCCTCAGACCACCCTTTCTTCGGATCCCCCAAGGCTACCTTCAGTATTGTATGGTACAGAGTAGGAGACATCTCTGGCTGCAATGCATGCCCATCGATGTTATTCAAGTGGTTTTATAGGCAGTCAGCAACGATGGGTGTGAAGTCCTCATGTGCATGACCATCAACCTCCCGGAACCATTGGCGCTGGCACGACGTGCTCCTAAACCAGCAAGTTGGTTCATCCCTACTTGCCTTAGGAATGAAGACGTCATCCCTCAGCCCGAAGACATACAAGGTCAGCCTCCTTCATAATGGATAGTTCATCTGGATATCTGATAGCATCTCCATCAATGAATTATGGTCCAAGTGGCTACATACCAACCCTCCTAGACCCAGAAAATTTTCCATCTCATCCTTCCGGGCGGCGTCTGCAAGTACCCCCTAGGCAGCTTCTTGATGGGCCTATTGGTTTTCAGAATCGGACAATTTTCAGGTCGGGTCACGAAGCCTGTTCGCAGATCTCGTTTGCAAAGACGATTCGTGGAGCCTTTCCTCAGCCTACAAGTGCACGCTCGCGTAGCGTTGTCGCGGAGTCAAAGACTCACGGTTCGTCGTGAAGCCCGATTCACGGAGAGCTGTCGAGGAGTACGCGGAGCATCGCGAATCAAGAGCACAAAAGGAAAAATTCGAGGAGAAGGTAAAGGAAATAATAGAGGTCAGCCTCCCCTATTTATAGGTGGTGGCCTTCAGTGCTTCGTGGTGCGTCTGTATCGTGCTGAGGTTTGTGGCGCGCTCGGCCTGCGTGCTCGTCTGTCCACCTCGCGAGCCTTATTCACGATCCATCTCCGTGAATGGACGAAGATTTTGGCGATTGACCCTAAGACGTAGACCCTTGATTTCTCCATGGCTCCAAGTCTGAGGGGGGCATTTTTTTGTGCCAAAATAAGTGTAGAAAAAGAAGAGACGAGGCACCATGAACTGCCTCACGAAGCACTTCCACAGAGCCCCTGGGGCCCCGCGAGCCCGTCGCGAAGTAAGAAGGTGGACCCCTCTGCGAACGCATTTGACATCTGCAAGCCCGCCGTGAAGTAAGGAGGTGGACCCCTCCGCGAACTCATTTGACATTCGCGAGCCCGCCATGAAGCAAGGAGGTGGACCCCTCCGTGAACGCATTTGATGTTCGCGACCCGCCGCGAAGCAACCACAGACCTCTTCGCATCGCGTAAGCTCTACTTCGCAGTGCCTCTTACCTATAAATACCAGGCTCCCCCCGAGCCCAATGGACGGACAATCCGACCTTTCAACTTCCTAGATCCAAAATCCTAAAGTACCATTTGCTCTGCGAATCATGAGCTACGCGAGGTACTTTTGCTCTGCGAAGTGCCTCCCCCTTGCCTCGTTTTAATCCCCTCTTTCAAGAGGGATTCCTTTCGCAAATCCCAAGAGCCTTCACAGAGAAAGAGGATCCCCAAGGGGACTCGGGTCATGGTGGAGCATTTATGCTTCGTGAAACACCCCTCATGTACATGTGATCTACATGCCAAGGCAGGTTCACTGTACTTCGCGAAGCACATCGCTTCACAACACTTTTCTTTGCAAGGTGTCTGTGCTCTGCGAGGAAGTGCTCCGTGAATGCCTTTCCACTTCGCGAAGCACTTACCATATACACCTTTGTCGTATGCTAAGGTTGAGGCACCCCACTTCAATAAGCACACCCCTTCGCAAATGCTTTTCTCCACGCACAGAGTGGGAGAGCTTCACAAGTCCCCTGTCTGTGAACCCCTTTGATTTGCAGTTCCCCTTTCCGTGCGACCCTCTAGGTCTGCACGATGTGATTTCAAAGTCCCCTAGACGACATCGCCCATTGCGTTTCTTCGCCTCATGCTCCTTCGTATAGGCACGCTAACGACTATTGCTTCTTCTCATAGCAACTCTAACGTGGACCCATCAATGGATCACTCCATAACACCCCCCATTCACAGCATTGTTGATGCCTTCCTTCCCTCAAGGGTGGGAAAGTATCGGTAATTTAACTCCTAGGGGTGTGAAGCGTACCCACCTCGTCTGAGCTGCAGGATGTTAAAATACCAAGTGCCATCGTCCTCAGCACATAATGTTAAACTGTGACCTGGCCTCATGCCTCGCACGCAGGGTCCCCCGCCTTGGACATTCTCTACACCCACTCGTCTCCACGGGGATGGGATCACCCCTCACAGGGGATGATATCCTCTTTATCAGGGTGGCGTTTGTCTGTGGGATAGGGCATCCACCTTGGTGTATGCCCCTAATCATTCTTGCAGGAGGTAGCATCCAAGCTCCTCCTCACTTCCTCGGTGCCAAGTCCAGCGAAGGGCGTGATCGGGAACAGTGCTCCTTTTCTTTTTTTGGTCCCAAATCCCACTCCCACTGTGCTTTGTCACACTCGGACATCCATCATAGAGTATGTCCCAATCTTCCTCTCCATGGGCCACTCCACGCGTAAGCCCCACTCCACTTTCCACGGACGCACCTTTCGTGGTGTGATCGTCAGGTCTCTGTTGCCTCTTGTTTCTCACACCGAGCATGACTCACGTGGGCTTAGAGTAAGCATCGACCATGTCATCCTACCCGGGCATCCTAGAGTGTAAGCCCCACACATCCACTCCCAAATTACGGGGACTTTGATCCTTGTCAAGGCATGGTATGTAGGAAGCCTCCACGAGGTTCAAGCCCACCACCCGGTCGTTCATACCTCCTTCACGTCGGTTCACCGACATCCATTCCCAAACTACGGGGACTTTGATCCATGTCAAGTAATGGTATATAGGAAGCCTCCATGAGGATCAAGCCTACCACCCGGTCGTTCTGACCTCCTTCACATCAGTTCACCAGCAACCATTCCCGAACTATGGGGAATTTCATCCATGGCAAGGCATGGTACGTAGGAAGCCTCTACGAGGTTCAAGCCCACCACCCGGTCGTTCCGACCTCCTTCACGTTGGTTCACTGATATCCATTCCTGAACTACAGGGACTTTGATCCATGTCAAGACATGGTACGTAGGAAGACTCCATGAGGTTCAAGCCCACCACCCGATCGTTCCAACCTCCTTCACGTCGGTTCAGCGGCATCTAATACCGAACTACGGGGACTTTGATCTATGTCAAGACATGGTACGTAATAAGCCTCCACGATGTCCATGCCCACCACCCGGTCGTTTCAAACTCCTTCACATCGGTTCACTGACATCCATTCTAAAACTACGGGGACTTTGAACCATGTCAAGGCATGGTACATAGGAAGCCTCCATGAGGTTCAAGCCCACCACCCGGTCGTTCCGACCTCCTTCACATCGGTTCACCGGCATCCATTCCCGAACTACGGGGACTTTGATCCATGTCAAGGCATGGTACATAGAAAGCCTCCATGAGGTTCATTCCCACCACCCTGTCGTTCTGACCTCCTTCATGTCGGTTCACCAACATCCATTCCCGAACTATGGGGACTTTGATCCATGTCAAGCCTGGTACATAGGAAGCCTCCACGAGGTTCAACCCCACCACCCGGTAATTCCAACCTCCTTCACATCGGTTCACTGGCATCCATTTCTGAACTACGGGGACTTTGATCCATGTCAAGGCATGGTACGTAGGAAGCCTCCATGAGATTCAACCCCACCACCTGGTCGTTCCGACCCCCCTTCATGTCGGTTCATTAACACCCGGGTAGCCTAGAGTGTAAGCCCCACACATCCATTCCCAAACTACAGGGACTCTGATCCTTGCTAAGGCAGGGTACGTAGGAAGCCTCCCCGAGATTCAAGCCCACAACCATTGGACCCCTGGTCCTCATTCACGTCGGTTCACCAACTCCATCCCATCGAACTACGCATAATTTGATTCCCTGCCACGGGGATACATAAGATGTCTCTTCAAGTCTCTATCCCAACAACACCGACGTCCTCACATCGGTTTCATCTCATCCCCCATCCACTTCATTCAAGCCTCCATCATCCATCCTGATTCTTACTCAGGCCACCACATCATGGTAGGATCATGCCAATTCACCTCCCCACTGCTCCAGGTAGTGGTCGGGCAACGAACCATTCGTTAGACCCAACATCGGTGTTCCCTCAAGAGGTTACACCCATCTGATCCACTCTAGTTAGTGTTACGAACAGTCTGATCTGTCCCCTATGGAGGTTAAACTCACAGAACACCCTGTGTTAAACATGGGAAGCTAAGGAAAACCTTAGAGACATGCCTATGGCATAGGATTCCTCGCATTCGACGTATGATGCCTCAGGCTTCCGCGCCCTCTATAATACCTATAATAAGGGGAAGAAAATCAGATGCGACAATGTTCTAGTGTCCAGACATGCCAGCGATGCCTCAACGTGAATACTCCCCCAACTGAAGGTTGTTGCCCAAACCGGACCCCTTGTAATGTCCTGAAAGAAGCAGTGTAATTAACCATCATCCATGAAAACAAGGCACTAGGAAGATTTTCACGAACTACATCTTAATCTATAAGGGAGACACGGACTAAGTGAAAATTTTCGAGGAGGAATCCATAGAAGGAAGAACTGACATCCCATCATCTCATTTCAATCATTGAGAAAACGTCCCCGAACAGAGAGTGGATGCCACCCACCTTTGGAAAGTGGGAATGCAGGGCAACAGAACAGCGCTGACGTCCCCTGAATGTGACAGACACGTGTGCCCCAGCAAAATCCTTGGAAGTAGTGATATTTTTTTTAGGAACTGAAGAAGAGATTGGTGAATGCTCTAGTTATGGAATTGCCTTCCCGAAGTGGTGAGTTTTTCATCTACATTGATGATTCATTGAAGGAACATGGTTGTGTTCTGATGCAGAATGATTAGGTAATTTAATGTGATTCAAGAAAACTAAAATCTAATTAGTTAAATTTTCCAACACATGATTTAGAATTATAATTTGTGATTTTTTCTTTTAAAATTTGGAGGCACCATTTATATGGAACCAAATGTCAAATATATACTGACCATAAAAGTATGAAGTATATATTCACTTAGAAGGAAATAAACATGAGATAGAGAAGATGGCTTGAACTGATAAAGGATTATGATTTCATGATCAATTAACACCCATGAAAGGTGAAAAAAGTGGAAGATGCCTTGAGTTGAAAACATCATGCATCATTAACCATGTTACATTTGGAACATGATCCCTTGGTTAATTATTTGATGAATTTGGGCTTAAAAGTTGTATATGTAGGGAGTACATCTGTTTCGTTTCAAGTTTCAGTGCATTCATCATTATCATACAGAATTAATAAATCATTGATGGGAAACCATGAGATACAGAAAACAGTATAATTTGTTAAAATAGGTAAGTTTCCATAATTTAACCTTGATAAATATTGTGTTTTAAGATTTAGAAAAAGGATGTGTGTTCTTTGTGATTCCCAGTTGAAGAAATAATTGTTGTGTGAAGCTCATAGTTCTCCATTTTTAGTTCATCCTGGGAGTGCTAAGATTTACATAGACCTTTGGGATTATTATTGGTGGGATGAAATGAAAATATATATTGTTGATTTTAATATGAAATGCTTGACATGTCAATAGGTTAAAGCAGAGCGGTAGTTACCGAAGGAGATGCTTCAGCCTTTTCCAATTCTAGTGTGGAAATGGGAAAATGTATCCATCGTCTTTGTGGTGGGACTACTTAAGACTTCTCGAGGTAACAAAAAATTTTGTGTTATTATTGATTGGATGGTAACATATGATCATTTCCTTTTTATTCGAGATATAATGTCATTGGATCATATTTTCCGACTATGCCTCAAAGAGATTGTTAGGTTACATGGATTTCCTCATTCTATTATATCTGATCAGGATCCCAGATTCACTTCTAACTTTTGGAAGGGGCTTTATAAGTCATTGGGCAGAGAATTAAATTTCAGTACAGCTTTTCTTCCTCAATTACATGGGCAGTCAGAATGAACAATTAGGACTTTGGAAGATATGCTTCGAGTTTGTTCAATGGACTATTATGGAAGTTCAGATCAGCGTCTTTATTTAGTTGATTTTTCTTATTATAATAGTTTTCATTTTAGTATACATATGGAACCTTTTGAGGAATTGTATGGGAAGAGGTGTCAAACTACAGTTTTTTGGGATAAAGTCGAGGAAAAGAAGTTGATGGGAGTAGAATTAGTAGAGGAAGTGGATGAGAAAGTGAAGATGATCCAACAACACATGAGGACAGCTCAGAGTAGGTAGAAAAGTTGAGTAGTTAACAGAAGTAAAAAACATTTCTTTCAAGGTAGGTGACCATGTTTTCCTTAAAATATCCCTTTGGAAAAGTGTGATGCATTTCGGTAAGAAAAGGAGGCTAAATGCATGGTTCATCGGTCCTTTTGAAATCTTGGAGAAATTTGGAACAGTTTCATACCAAGTAGCTTTGCCTCCGAGTTTGTCTTAGGTACACAATGTTTTTCATGTTTTAATGTTGAGGAAATATGTGCCAGATTCGTCACATGTATTGATCCCAGATGTAGTTCAGCTAAAAGATAACCTTTCATATGAAAAGAAACTAGTTCATATTCTTGATCAATGGGAACACGTATAGCAGAATAAAGTAATCCACTAAGTAAATGTTTTTTGGGGAAACCACATGGTTTAATAAGAAATATGGGAGTCTGAAAATGCTATGATGGAAAGGTACCCTCACTTATTTAATGAGTAAATAAATTTGAGAGGACACAATTTCTAGAAGGTGGGGATAATGTAATACCCCAAGGTTTTAAAAAAAATTGAATTCTTGGAACTTTGTTTTATGTATATATTTATAACTATCCTTTAAACATAATTTTGAAACTTCTATGTTTTGAATTTAAAAAAAAAATCATCTACAATTGTGTTCAATATGTTATTTAGAGTTTGATGGAACCAAATTGTTTTTTTGGTGAATAGTAACATACCCTTATGAATTGCAATATGACCCTAATTAATAGTAAATTGTATTATTATTTTATTTTCATAAGGCATTAAGATAATAACAACTTGGTTAATTTTTCAATGTGATATAAAAGCAGTTATAATTTTAAAATTGATTATTATTTTATTAAGTATGATTTTATTTAAAAATTAAATTAATAATATTTAGAAATTAAATTTTAAAAAATGGAGTTCATTTTTGAATTCTACACGTCGAAAAATGGTCAGGGGAAATTTTTGGGATTTTTTTGATACCGTTGATTCTTCAGTCAATAGTAAAAATACAGTTGTGAGTTTCGGTGTGTTAATGACAACATTAATTATGTAATAGTGATTTAATGAATCATGTAGAATTTTGTATACTACAATGATATGTGATGTTTCCCAAGTGGTTAATACCATTTTAAAACACCATGGGCAAGCCCATGGTTTTGCAAATACCACTAATGAGGTGTCCCTTGACAATTATTAAAATATTCCCTCACTTTTGCTATAAATTCCAACCCATTCCTTCATAAAATTAATTCCCAATTCCTAATCAACGAATATATGGCCTCTTTACCTCCCTAGTAGTCTTCCCAAGGTTTCCTCAATTCCCCAAGGTCTAAACCTTTAACTTCTAGGAGTTACACTACAAGGTAAGAAAATTCTAAATTTCTTTCTTCTTCTATTCAAGTTCACTTTTATGTGGTATAACTTTCAAGTTTCCATGCCATGTTTTCATTTCCTTCTTATTCTTGATATATTTTGTATTATGATTAATTTCTGGATGGGTGACTCTTGTCCTCTTTCTTTTTAATATTTTCTAAAATAATGTTTCATAGCTGTTAGGATATCGAATTTTTGTAAGGGATTTCTAAATTATTCTTTTATTTTGGGTTTCTTTATTTTCTTATTATTTCCTAATTTCCTATTATCCAAGAGACATGAAATCTCTAGAAAATATATATATTCTGGATGTTCTCATGTTCATATAAAATCCACCATCATTCATCTCTCCTCTCCCACTTATTCAAGGAATAAAAACATTGTTTGTGATGTATCGAATTACCAACATCATGGATGATGTGATTTAAACTTTCATTAATTCTTTCATGTCTGGTCATGAAAACCTTTTTATAGTTGAACCAGGTTATAATATATTTATTATTTTTCTTCCATAGTTCTGTAATTCTTTTGTACTCATGGTTTTAATTTGCAAGACAAAATGAGGTCGTTATTATCAAAGAACCACTAAAATGATTTAAATGAACATCATTAATGTTTTAACTTATGAATAATCATCATATTAACTTCAAAAAGATAAATGTTATAAATTATGATAATGTAAATATTTAAATACCTTCCCATTCCAATTCATTAGTTTCACTTCCAATCGACAATAATATCTATCATGAACCAATCATGGAAAACATGTAAAGAAAACACCACAAAATAATGTAAGAAACAAAATACTAACAAATAAAGGGTGAAATGATCTAATTAAATTGTCATATAAGATATTATAAATATGGATATGGTTATTTAAGATATTAAAAATACTCTTTTAACCATTATATAATAATTTTAAACACATTTGAAGTAATAATAACCTGAGGTAAGGGAATTCTTAACCCAATTTTCATTCTTTGGGTTAACCTTATTCATTATTCATTATGTGGTATTAAGATTATTGTTATGGTGAATTTTGTTTATATTATGTTGAATTATTTTTATTTACAGTTTATGTAAATCTTCCATTCCATTCTATTAATTCTCACTCCAATTATATTTTAAGGGACTTTTTCTTTTAAAATCCTTTGAAAACTCTCTTTAATAAATTTCAAAAGGATTGTTTTTTATGTGTATGGAATGAGTAGTTTCTCTTGATTTCAAGATAATTTATTCCCATGATATATTCCTTGGAAATTATTGTTTTTGTTATACCCATTATAGCTCAATATATGTTGGTTTGGGCCCCTTTATAACTGAAGATATGTTGGGTTGAGCCCATTATAGCTCAAGATATGACGGGTGAGCCCCATTATAGCTCTCAAATGCATTGGGTACTCCAGAGATGGAAGTTGAACAAAATGTTATTCCATATATAAGGGTGAATGTAAGAGTGATATGGTAAATATGTCCAAAGGCAACAACATGAGTATACTATGAATTCTAGTTTTTATGATATGGGTTTTATTGGTTTTTAAGTTATCACTAGACTAATGCTTTCTATATTTATATCCCTTACTGGGTTTTATACTCATACCATATTTTTAAATATTTCTTCATGGGATATAGTGATGGGTAATAGAAATAAGTTATTCTTGATGTTTGATATGGAGTGTTGTCAAAGAAATCATGCTTTATGTTTTAATGTCTTATATTTTGAAAAAAGTGGAAACTGTTTTTAATAGAGTCCTCTTTGTATGAATATGGTATGTTATGTATGTATGTTATCCTAATTCTTTAAAACTATAAACCCAAAAATATACTCAATATGTAATAATGTATGTTATTGTTTAAAAATCAATATTAAGTAACATTTTATGGATGGGTTCTTATAATAATCCTCAATTGATGTTAACCTTCAAGTGTTGAGGATCCAAATTATATGTAAATCATGATTTAATTAAATAATTGATAAAACAAAAAAACTCACCAAATAGACTAAAATTAGTAAATTAATTAATTTAATATTTAAATAAAATGAGATAAATCAATCAATCATCACAACATTAAAAAGGTAAATTATATAAACATAATTCAAGATCAAAATAAAGCACATAATTAAATATATTAAAAGGTGAAACTAAATCACACTTCAACACAACTCAATGTCGGCAATTTTCAAATAGAGGTAAATCCTTAAAAAAAATAAAACAATCCTTGAAAAATGAAAACCATAAAAATTTATTAAAGATATATCTTTGAAGTTAAAGAGGAATAAAAGAAGCATTTAAAAAATAAGATATTAAATTCCTAATTTTAAAATAATTAAGTAAATATATCAACAAATTAAATAGATATAAATGAATAAGTTAATACATTTCAAAGGATAAATTAAATATATATTAATGACTTTAATAGATTGATAAATAAGGATGTTTCCTTGAGAATATTTTATAATCATGAAAAAGGGTAGGCTCTACCTGAAATAGGGCATTAAAAATACATGGACCCAAGAAACAATGATTTTCAATATCAATAATTAAATACTATACCAAAGAGATTTTCAAAATTAATTTAAATATTTCAAAATTAAATTCAGATAGATTATAAAAATGGTTTTAATATGAATTAATCAAATTTTCATAATGAAATTAATCACATCTAAAATTTTATAAAACAATTTTAGCGTAAGATAAATTTCAACATGAAGCTAAAGAAAAAATTTAGAGAGAACAAGGGTTCACTTCATTCAATTCTTATCATTTTTTAACTATTATAAGAACTAAAAAGCTCATAAAAAGGTGATGTAAACAATTTAAAATTCATAAAACATAGCCAAATGACATTATTGAAAGATAAAATTTTTTAAAAATCTTTAATAATAGATAAAATAATTTATTTTAAAGAATGATATCTAAAATAATTTGAAAAATAATTTCAAAATTTAAAATAAAAAATAATATTGGATATTAATATTTCAGGATTTAAAATTTTTGAAATTAATTCCAAAAATAAAGTCATAAAAGGAAATTAAACAATTATAACATATGAACAACACAATCATTATATTGGAAACAACCCCCCCCCCCCCCCAATGAGAATTATTGAAAATATACCTTTATGGTAAAATATTGTTTCTAATTGTCTCCATTATGATCCATTTGAAAATTTATTTCTCATTTTATTGAAATATTGAAGTTAATAGAAGAGAATGAGGGAAGGAAAAGGTAGTGTAAAACATAAAATAAAATTTCACATTATGAGAGACTAAGAAGGCCAGGAAATAATCTATCAGTTAGTCTGCTAGTTGTATCATCTATCAAATGGATAATAAAATAGAATATGTATTCTGTAAATGATAATTGACACTCTGATGAGGATGTATCAGGTATCAAGTGGATTCCTAGGCAGTTCAAATGGAAATTTTAATTTTAAAACAGTAAAAGTATGGTTTATATAAAAAAAAATATAAAAGTGGTCAAAATAGAATAATAAATTACAATAATTCGATATTAAAATATAAATCTAATTAAATACCATAATATCATATGATTTTTAAATCTAATATACGAATAAAATGTCAACTTGAGTTTCGATATAATTTGAATTAAAAAAATACATAAAAAATTAAAAGGAAAATTTTGAAATTTGAATGTACATTTGAAAATAAAGGAATGAAAATATTAAAAAAATAAAGCTCACAATTTAATAAATATGAATATAGATTTCAAAGTGATGAAATTGATAAAACATATGCTTGTCTAATGTAAATGTCAAATGATAGTTATACCTAGATCTACTTTAATAATATTAAAACATGTTGAGCAAGTGTTGTTTTCAACAATACATAATATTGTTATTTAAAGGAAGAGTTTATATTAATACTCTATCTTTTTATGATAATTTTGATGCTCACAAATACCCTTAATTATTTTCTAATGATTTTATTTGTTAAGAATTTTATAGGAATTTATCATTTTATTTTACTCTTGAAATTACGAGAATTTATTATTAAAGTATTCGTATTTAGCATGTTCTGGAAACACTGTTCATGCGCTACTTATTCAGAATCTACTTGAACGTGTTCTAGAAACACTGTTCATACCCAATGTGAATAAATGTAGCGTAAGGATAAAAACCATGTATACTTTTTGAGATAAGGAAAAAGTATGGTTAAACAACCATACGTTATCGGAAAATTATGGAATAAGAACCCTACGTTAGGAAGGAACCCTATGTTTGGGATATCTGAAAAGTATGGAAGGATAACCGTACATAAATATTAAACGTTACATTTGTTTCTCAAAAGTATGGTTCATGAACTTTAATTTTGTAAACAACCATACGTTCTTGGAAAAGTATGGATCAAGTAAAATTATGGATCTTTTATCGTACGTTTGAAAGTTTAAGAGAAAAGTATGGATGATCAACCCTACGGTTGGAATGAACCTTACGTTTGTTGTCAAGTTTTCGTTGTCAACATTATGTTGTCAACCTTATGTTGTGAACCTTACGTTTGAAGACTACGTCATCAACCTTATGTTCATAGGACGCATACAGTTCAACTTAACCTTACATTTGGCTTCAGAGAATTTAAAGTCGATATTTTTATGCAATGATCAGTACGGTGATTATTTGGCGGATTTCAAGCTAGATTTAAAGATGACTTTAAAGTACGATTTTGACTGATTCAAAACTGTTTCATCAATGATTTGATAATCTAATTAAAAGGATCTTTTTATTCCGAGTCTTCAGGGAAGTTATAACTACTCTGTAAATTCAAATGTTTGAATATCGTGAGTAAAAAAGGAAACTTTTGTGGATCTAATTTTATAGGAGAAGTTCTTATTGTTCTTTTATTTATATGGGCTTTTTAAACTTCATAGATTAATTATTAATCATGTGTGATATTTTGATTATTTTGAAAAAAAAAGGAAAAATAGAGACTACTGAAACACACCGATCTTCTGGTTCAAAAGGATCGTCAAAGCTCTATTTTCTAATGAGGAAGGAACGCGATAGAAGATTCACTTGTTCTACAACGAAGATCTATTGTGAATTTTCTACTTCTGAAGTTGTGAATCATATTTCTATATCTACTACAACGGGATTGACTCAGAAAGTTTCTTATGTGAAGATTATTATTTCTAAAGGCGACGATCTACCTACTGCCAATTGCATGCGGTTGCAATTGTAAAGAACATCTAGAAAGTGTTTTCAAAATACGAAAATATTTTCCTTCTATTCTTGAGTGATTGGCTTCTTGTACTAAGATGTGTAGCTTCTGTAAGTGAACCAGAAGGCTTTGTTTTGCCTTGGATTGTAAAGGTGTCAACTGCATGTACTCAGTTGTGAACCGGTCTATTGAAACGAGGACTAGATAGTGAAAATCACCAAGCTCGTGGAGTAGAGTGTTGGTGGAGTGGACTAGGGGCCTTCTGTTCCCCAAACTACTATACATTTTGTGTTTCTGCTATTTAAATTTCCACTGTATCATTTTATCTAATTGATGTTAAAAGGAAGAACACAATCTCATAATGATTTTTGAATAGACACAATTCACCCCCCTCTTGTATATATTTTGTGTAATCTGATCCAACAATTGGTATCGGAGGTTGAGCTTTCTAAAAAAGCTTTAACAAGCTAAAAGTGATTATACATAGAGAAAGATGACTGATACAAGAGAGGTAATTTCTATGGTTAGAGCACCTCACTTCAATTGAGAAAACTATGGATGTTGGAAGTCTCAAATGATTATCTATCTGAAAAATCTTGGATACATAGTCTATTCTAAGATTTTAACTCCATATGAAATACCAGAAAGATCCGAAACATGGAGTGCAGCTACTGAAGCAGAATATGATATGAATTCGAAGGAAATGAATGCAATTATACGTGTTCTAGGACCTGATGGGTTTAACAGAGTATCTCAATGCCCAAAAGCATATGAAATGTGGAAAACTATTGTTGTTGCTTATGAAGGAACTAACAATATCAAGGAAATTAGATATGAAAATGCTAAGCTTAAATTTGATACATTCAGAATGGTTGAAGGTGAGAGTATTACTCAAATGAATTGAAGATTGACTGAGATTATCAATAACATAACTGTCTTGGGAGATCCCATTAAGCAAGCTGATCAAGTTTTAAAAGTGTTGAGAGTACTGCCTACAAAATGGAATGGAATCTCTGCAGCAATCAGACAGTCGACACCTATCAAAGATTTAACCATGAGATAACTGATTGGAACATTAATGATGTATGAAGATGAGATTGTAGATGAAGCTAATAAACATAAAGTTCTTATCAAAAGAGAAGATACTTCCTTGAAAGAATCATCACAGAGAAAAAACAGAAAAATGAAGAAAAATGAAAAAGAAAAGTCAGAGAGTTCTGAGTTATCTAATTCTGATGTGGAATTGGCTCAGTGAGCCCGAAGATTCACAACATTATATAGAAAGAAAAGAGGCTTCAAAAATCCTTTAAGAAAGATGATAAGAAAGTAAGATGCTATGAATGCAAGAAAAAGGGGCATATCAGACCTGACTGTCCTCAGCTAAAAGAAGACAAGAGAACGAAATTTTTCAAAAGAAATGACTATGAGCATAAGGACAAGAAAGCCATGAAAGATACATGGAGTGTATCTGAAGAATCCATTAGTACTTTTCAATCAGACTCGGAGAAGGAGGAAGAAAATATGAAAGCCAACATTTTTTTTATTGCAGAAACAGATGAGGTACAATCTTACTACTTTTCTCATTCTAGTTCTAAATCTAATTACTCTAATGAAAAACATGCAGCCTACTGCAATATGCTTAAAGAAAAATATGACTCTCTATTTCAGAAGCATAAGTCTTTAAAGAATTTTCATAAGGATTTTTCTGATGAAAGAGATACAATGCTGAAACAATATAAGGAGTTAACTGAAAAATTTGATTCAATTAATTCTAACAATACAAATTATAAATCAAAGATAAGATCACTGCAAACTGAAGTAGAAACATATAAAATTGCAGCCCTTGTTTTTACTAAAGGAGAAAATACTTTAAATGAAATTCTTGGGAAAAATGTCAATAAAAATGAGAGATTTGGAATTGGCAGTAAAGGTGAAAAACCCAAGCTGTACAAAAACTATTTTATTCCAAGTGCAAGAAGACTAAATTGTAATTACTGTGGAATAAGGGGACATATTTCTAAAAACTGTTTCTTAATACAACCCCAAATAAGTAGCATTAAGAAAGATTTTGTATCAAATAATCTATTAGACTCATGTGAAATTAGAAAAATAAAGAAAGTCTGGATTCCCAGATCTTTGCTAGCTAACACTACTAGACCCAACAAAAGATAGGTACCAAAGATATCTGTGTAAATGTCTTTGCAGGGGGCAGGTCACAAGAGCAAAAAGGACACATGGTATATGCACAGTGGCTGCTCAAGACATATGAGTGGAAACTCATTTAATTTCTCTACACTCACTCAAAAATATGGTGGACTTGTCACTTTTGGTGACAATGCCAAAGGAAAAAATCATTGGAATTGGAACAATTGGAGATCCAGAAGTTGTCTCAATTAGTAATGTACTTTATGTACAAGGATTGAAACACAATCTGATAAATATCTCTCAACTATGTGATGATGGTAATGCTGTTTATTTTTCTAACAATTACTATTTTGTTTTCAAAAATAAATTTCTTAAATTTAGAGCACCAAGAACTGATAATGTGTATACCCTAGATTTAAATTCCTTGTGTAAACAACAAGTAAATTGCTTAACTACTAAAATAAATGAATCTTGGATTTGGAATAAGAGACTTGGACATTGTAATATATATGTTTTAAATAAGTTATCTAAGAAACATTTAGTTTCGGATTTGCCTAGTCTCAAATTTAAAAGTGACAGATTCTGTGATGCATGTCAGCTTGGCAAGCAACACAAATCATCCTTCAAATCCGTTAACAAAATTTCTACATATAAACCTCTAGAACTTTTTCATAAGGATTTGTTTGGAATTTCAAGAGTAGCAATCTTGGATGGTAAATTATATTTATATGTTTTAGTTTATGACTATTCTATATTTACATGGATTTTCTTTTTTAAATTTAAAAATGAATCTTGTACTTTATTTTAATGTTTTTGTAAATTTGTTCAAAATGAAAAAGGTTTTAAAATAATTTCATTAAGAAGTGATCATGGTGGAGAATTTGAGAATCAGGAATTTAATTCCTTCTTCCCAAATATTGGTATTAAACACACCTTCTCTGCACCTAGAACACCTCCACAAAATAGAATTGATGAAAGAAAAAATAGGACTATTTAGGAAATGGCTAAGACTATGCTAAATGAATACAGCCTTACTACCTACTTTTGGGCAGAAGTTGTAAGCACAACCTACTATATAATGAATAGAGTTTTAATTAGACCACTTTTGAAAAAGACACCCTATGAACTTTGGAATAATAGAAAACCTAAAGTTAACTACTTTAAAGTTTTTCGATGCAAGGTTTACATCTTAAACACCAAGGATAATCTTGGTAAGTTCCATCCAAAATTTGATGAAGGAATTTTCTTAGGATACTCAGCTACTTCCAAATATTATAGAATCTATAATAAGAAGTCAAGGATTATTGAAGAATCAGTTCATGTGAAATTTGATGAATTTGATCCCTTTGAGAAAAAGATAGATCAAATGGTTGAATCTGACTGTAATGATAACATGAGGCTTGAGAACATGAAAATTGATTTTGAAAAAGATGTAAATAAAATTCAGTCTAGTTCAGAAGAACATGATACTGAAGAACTTATAAGTGTTTTTCCTAGATAGACTAGAATCTTAAAGAATCACCCTTTAGAAACTATAATAGGCGACTTAGATACAGGAATAAAAACAAGAAGAAATATAGTAAATTTTTATATAATTCTCTACCTTTCTATCCCAATTTGAACCCAAGACTATAGAAGAAGATTTAGATGATGAAATCTAGATGATAGAAATGAAAGAAAAATTAAACCATTTCAAAAGAAATGAAGTCTGGGAATTAGTTGATAGACCACAGAACTATCCAGTAATAGGAACCAAATGGGTCTTTATAAATAATCAAGATGATCAAAGAATAATAACTAGAAATAAAGCTAGACTTGTAGCTAAAGGATATAATCAAAAAGAAGGTATAGATTATGATGAGACCTTTTCACCTATAGCTAGACTAGAATCCATTAGAATCATCTTAGCCTATGCATCTCTTATGAACTTTAAATTATTTTAGATGGATGTTAAGTCTTCCTTTTAAAATGGTTATTTAATGGAGGAAGTTTATTTTTGAGCAACCTCCTGGTTTTGAAAATTCTAAAAAACCAGATTCTGTTTTTTAACTTACTAAAGCTTTATATGGCCTTAAACAAGCACCTAGAGATTGGTATGAAATATTAAGCTCTTTTCCTTTTAGAAATGATTTTACTGTTAGAATGGCAGATCCAACACTGTTTAAGAAAACTGTGAATTCTAATATTTTATTGGATCAAATTTATGTTGATTATGTAATTTTTAGATCATCTAATAAAACCCTATGTCATGTGTTTTTAAAGTTAATTCCAAAATAATTTTAAATGAGTATGATGGGAGAACTAAATTTCTTTTTAGGACATCAAATCTATCAAAGAGATATTGGAAATGTTTTGAATCAAAGCAAATAAAATACTGATTTGTTGAAGAAATTTGGACTTCAAAACAACAAGACATATACAACTCCTATGTTTACTAATATAAAACATGATTTGGATGAAACTGGAAAATCATTTGACAACAAGTTATGTAGAGGTATGATTGGTATTTTATTATATCTTACTTCTAGCAGGCCAGATATAATGTTTTCAGTATGTCTTTGTGAAAGATTTCAATAAAATCCTAAATAATCTCATCTAACAGCTGTTAAAATAATTTTTAGATATTTAAAAGGAACTATTTTTCAATCTCTTTTTTATCCAAAAACTTCTGATTTCAATTTTATTTCATATTCAGATGTAGCCTTTGGGATTTGTAGATTAGATAGGAAAATGACTTCAGCAACTTGTCACTTTTTAGGAAAATATTTAGTGTCATGGTCAAGTAAGAAACAACATTCAGTTGCCCTGTCAACAGCGGAGGCAAAATATGTTTCTGCGGGCAGTTGATATGCATAGGTGTTGTGGATGAAAAACACTCTTATGGACTTTAGACTAAATTTTAATAATAATCCTATTTTATGTGATAATACTAGTGCTATAAATATTTCAGAAAATCCTATTAATCATTCTAGAACTAAGCATATTGATATCAGACATCATTTTCTAAGAGATCATGTTATTAAAAAGGATATATCTTTGGAATTTTTAAGTAATGAAATTAAATTAGATGATATTTTTACTAAACCACTTCCCACTGCAAGATTTGATTTTATTAAGGGGGATCTAGGTTTATTTGATTTTAAATAAAATTTTATTTTACAATGGTAGTTCTTTATTTAAATTCTGCTTAAAATAATTTAGCTATTTTTTTTCAAACAGAATAATTTTCTTTTCCCAGCGTAATCTTTCTAATTTATTTTTAAATATATGTAATGATTATTAAAAACATGGGAATCAAGGTTTTCAGAAACTCTTTCGACTTCTAAACCATTTCATTTCTATCGAAACCTTTTCAAACCTTCAAACCGCACCTCTTCTCGTCAACCCTATTCTTAGAACCTCTGAAACCCTAACCTTCAAATATTCTCGCAGATATGGTTAGGACTAAAAGAGACTGTGAATCCGAGACAAGCAATGCCAAGATACAATGCTCTGAAGGACAAAAAATCTTACAGGGAAAGGTAATCAATGTCGACTGGTTATTTCAGATAAATATATTGTTGAAACAAGCACTGTCATTTCAGAACCATGACCAGATGTTCAACAGTGAAAATACAGAATTTTTGTATGAGGTAGAACTTAGATATTTCTCCAAATCTGTACAGTTTAGTCTGGGAGATACTGAGGACAGTATGATGGCTAAGATAGAGGATAGGGATTTCTCAATCTCGTCAGTAGAAATTGGCCAGATTCTCAACTTCCCTCATGAGGGAGTTTTTCATTTCTATTTGAAAAATATTGGAGATTTTCTACATAAATCAAAGGAAATAATTTCATTTCTCTTTGGTATTAAGACTATAAAGAAAATGTTTATCAAGGATTTGGAGCCGGATCAGAAAATTTGGTCAAATTTGTGCAAACAGGGATTGCACTGAGGATTTATGAGATGGAAAAGATATTATATCCTGATATGTATATAATGTATCTTTTTCTCAGTGATGTCAAACTCAATTTTCCTAGGTATATGGTTAGATACTTAAGATATATTTGTTAGAGTGACGCCCGAATGAACATTTATCCTTTTGGTCGATTCATTTACAAGATATTTCTTAAGAAGGACATGGTGAGACCGGTGGATGCTAGAGTACAATGTCAACATAGTAATGTATTTAATGCTGGAACTTTAAGGAATATTGGATATTTCTAGAGTACTATAAAAGGAAAACATTTTCCAGTAGGAGCAGATGATGAATCAGAGAGTGCTCAAGCTCAATCTAAAAAGTCCAAGGAGGGACAAGATGAATAGAGAGTCATCACTGCGGTAGGTAGGATCAGATTTAAAGTGGTAGAAACTGAGGAAGAAAGAAGTCAGGAGGAACTTAAAACTTAGAGGAAAAGACCTGTGACTGAGGAACTTACTTCCCTTGATTTAACTACAGGAGATTTACTCTCTTAAAGTTTTGTTGGAGAAAAGGTTGTTGAACAAACTCAAGAACAGAATGTCACTATTATAGATCCTAATCATGAAAGGATTATAGTTGAAAGATTAGAACAACAAACTGTAGCTGATGTTGCTGTTGAAATTAAACAAGAAAAGGAGGCATAGCCTGGTGAGGAAGTGGCCAGACCTCATGAAACTCCAGAGAATATCATTTTATATATTTAATTAGTCAAACAAATTGCAGATGTTTGTGATTAGCATGCTTCTGAAACTCACACATAAGTTCTTCAAGAATATTTTTCTATGGAAGAGTCTGGAAAAAACTCTGAGGAAAAATATGTGGACCAACCTACTCAGGAAAAGGAGAAAGAAAAATCTGATGCTGAATCATTACCTTTAGTACTACTACATCACACAGAACCTGAGAATGTGAATCACACACAGGTTTCTTCTAATTCAAGGAAGGGGGAAGTTGAAGAGTTTTACAAAAAGTTATCTCAACTGCAATGTGAGAATGATTCTTTAAGAATCACATTAGCATCCGAACAGTTTAAATTTCAAAAGCTTAAGGACAATACTGTTTCAAGACAAAAAGTTGAAATTTTTAAAGAGGATATACTAAATGCTATTTCCAAATTGAAATCTGAAATGGTTATGAAGTCATATTTCTCAGATCTTAAGTTGTTTTTGGAGACACAATTTGCATCAGTTGGAAATAGTGCTGCTAGTGGATTAGGCACTTCACCAGATTTAATCAGAATATTTCAAGCTATCACAGCTGCAATGAGAAATATAAATGGCAGGTTGCAAGATCTTCAGTGAAAAGTGCTCTATCATCTATTTTCTTAGATAATCATAAATTCTTAGTTGATCAGTTAACATCTAGTGAGCCAGGAATCTGCTCTATCTTAGAAAAATTCACAGAGAAGCTGTCTTTGTTTATGGAGAAAGAAGAAAGGCTTCATGAGTTTTTTAGAGTCAATCTCACTGAAGATATTCATATGAATCAAGAGGCCAGAGATCTTATTATTCAGCTTGGTGATTGATTAATGAAAAGGTTGAGAGAACAGTTAGCAGAAATCAAGTCTATAATCCAGAGAAGATAAACTCTGCATGTTCACTGCAAAAAAACCTTGATTCATGTGTTTATCATCATTGTATGTATTTTTTGACTTTTAATAAAAATATGTTTCTTTCTTTCTATTTTTTTTACTATATTTATTTTGATATTCCAGTACTCCAGATTTAATTATTGATAAACAGTTAATAATAGCATTTACCTACAGTTCAGTGCAACATTAAATGTGTTAAAATCCATGATTTATCATTTTTTTATATCACAAAAAGGAGGAGAAATTTGGATAAATACAACATTTTATTTTAATATTTTAAAACCTTATTTAAATGATTTCTTATATATTTAAAATGTTTTGGATTTATACAGATTTATATTTATACATAAAACTGTTTTAAGTTATTAACAGTCATTTATTATAAAGGGAAATTTTCTTTTACTTTTTATTCAGAGGGAGAAATTTGGATAAAACTAGAAACTTTTATTTTATTGTTTACTTTTATTTTTAAAGAAAAATTATTTTATTTTCATGAAGGGGGAGAAATTTTTATTTATTGAAATGATTTTATTAAAATTAAATATTGTTTTATCCTCTCAAAATTCTAAAACATTATGTAACTAATTTTGAAAGTTAATTTCATTTAATTATTCTTATTATTTTATGGGTTTTGTGATCATAAAAAAGGGGGATATTTTTGAGTGAGTGTTGTTTTCAACAATACATAATATTGTTATTTAAAGGGGGGATTTATATTAATACTCTATCTCTTTATGATAATTTTGATGCTCACAAATACCCTTAATTATTTTCTAATGATTTTATTTGTCAAGAATTTTGCATGAATTTATCATTTTATTTTACTCTTGGAATTATGAAAAAAATTTAATAAAGTATTCGTATTTAGCGTGTTCTGGATACATTGTTCGTGCGCTACTTATTCGTAATCTGCTTAAGCGTGTTCTAGAAACACTATTCATACCCTACGTGGATAAACGTAGTGTAAGGATAAAAATCATGTATACATTTTGAGATAAGGAAAAAGTATGGTTAAACAACCATACGTTATTGGAAAAGTATAGAAGAAGAACCCTACGTTTGGAAGGAACCCTGTGTTTGGGATATCAGAAAAGTACAGAAGGAGAACCGTACGTAAATATTAAATGTTACGTTTGTTTCTCAAAAGTATGGTTCATCAACTTTACTTTTGTAAACAACCATACATTCTTGGAAAAGTATGGATCTTTTATCATACATTTGAAATTTGAAGAGAAAAGTATGGATGACCAACCCTACATTTGGAATGAACCTTACGTTTGTTGTCAAGTTTTCATTGTCAACCTTACATTGTCAACCTTACGTTGTGAACCTTACCTTTGAAGACTACGTCATCAACCTTACTTTCAGAGGACGCATACAGTCCAACTTAACCTTACGTTTGGCGTCAGATAAGTTAAAGTTGATATTTTTATGCAACGATTAGTACGCTGATTATTAGGCGAACTTCAAGGCAGATTTAAAGCTGATTTTAAAGTAGGATTTTGACTGATTCAAAACCATTTCATCAATGATTTGATAATCGAATTAAGAGGATCATTTTATGACGAGTCTTCAGGGAAGTTATGACTACTCTATAAATTTAAATTTTTGATTATCACGAGTAAAAAGGCGTCTTTTGTGGATCTAATTTTACAGGACAGGTTCTTATCGTTCTTTTATTTATATGGGCTTTTTAAACTAAATCGATTAATTATTTATCATGTGTGATCTTTTGATTATTCTAAAACAAAAAAGGAAAAATAGAGACTACTGAAACACACCAATCTTCGGGTTCAAAAGGAGCGTCAAATATCTATTTGTTAAAGAGGAAGGAACGTGATAGAAGATTCACTTGTTCTACAACCAATATCTACTGTGAATTTTCTACTACTGAAGTTGTGATTTATATTTCTATATCTACTACAACAGGATCGACTCAGAACGTTTATTATGTGAAGATTATTATTTCTAAAGGTGACGATCTACCTACTTTTAATTGCATGCTGTTGCAATTGTGAAGAACATCTGGAAAGTATTTTCAAAATATGAAAATCTCTTCTTTCTATTCTTGAGTGATACGCTTCACATACTAAGCTGTGTAGGTTCTGTAAGTGAACCAGAAGGCTTTGTTTTTCCTTGGATTGTAAAGGTGTCAACTGCCTGTACTCATTTGTGAACCGGTCTATTGAAACGAGTACCAGATAGTGAAAATCACCATGCTCGTGGAGTAGAGCGTTGGGGGAGTGGACTATGGGACTTATATTCCCCAAACCACTATATATTTTGTGTTTCTGCTATTTAAATTTCCACTGCATCATTTTATCTGATTAAAGTTAAAAGACAGAACACAATCTCGTAAAGATTTTTGAAAAGACACAATTCACCCCTCTCTTTTGTAAATTTGGTGTAATCTGATCCAACAAAAAATTCCCCCATAGGTGGATTGAATAGATTCAAATTAGACAAATTAAAAATCATTAATAATTTAATTTAACATGAATTTAAATCATTAAAGTGTAACACCAGAGATTCAATTATAGTATGTAAGCTTTCCTTTCTAAAGAAACTATAGCACAATACACATGGATTGATTCAAGAATGTGATTAAAACCTAAATTCTAAATTCTTATAAATTTTAGTTGATGAAATTAATATCATTTTAAAAAAAATCATGTAAAAATTAACAAAGATTTATTTTTTGATATTTTTCATAAATTGGTGGATTATTTGTGAATAGTGAAAAATGCTGATTTTATAAAAAAAAATTGTGAAGAAATTATAATGATATAATAATAAATTGTGATGTTTAAAAAATTATAGAAAAAATATATATTAAATAATTAATATAATTTATATAAAAATATAATGTTTAACTTAAAAATATATGCTTAAATTTTTTGAAATCTTAGTAATGTTTTTTTTCAAATAAAAATTGTTTTTAGTTCTTCAATTTTAATCAAGTATTTATGAGGTTAATTTCAGTTTTGATTTTTTTTATGATATATAAGACTCTATTTATTTAAAATAATCAAATAAATTCCATTTTAATCAACATTATACCTTATTTTTCTGTAAAAACATTTTTATACTAAAAATGGCATTTTTCTAAAAAACTATTTTTCATCTCATTCTATGGGTTTATTTTGAAATTAATATATAGAACTTATAGAAATTTAGTTTTATAAAATGGAATAAATGTTTGGAATCATAATTTTAAAAAAATATTAATGATTCCACTTTCATATTTGTTTCATTTCGAATAGTAACTTTGTTAAAAAAGAGTTGTCACGATAAAAGATTAAACATGTTAAAATGGTTAAAAAGAAAATGATAAGGGTTAAAATGACCTAAAAACTTGTATAAATCCCATTTTATGGTCATATTTTTATCCTTTATAATCTCTTTTTCAAATATAAGTCATTTTGAGGCCATTTTACTTGAGTAATACATTAATATTATTTAATATTTTGAAAAATTCCATGTTTTTACTCTCCCTCACTTTTTAAAGGGAACCACCTCTCCTCTCATATGAATACTTAAATATCCTCTTATATCCACCAATACCTACGTAAACATTTTTTAACATCCCTCTCCATGTCTTATAGTTCTTAGTTTGTTCAAAATACCAACCAAATAAGGATTTCGGTATAAACCTAAGGGGGTTATTTGGGGATGAGGTATTGTTCTAAACTGATTATTTTCTTTTTATATATTCTTTTACCTCATTAAAAAAATCTCCTAATAATTGTGATATAATAACATAAATATATCTCATATACTTAAATGTTATTTTTTATGGTATAACCTTTTTTATCTACTTAACCATCTAATGGAAAATAAAAATATCTATCGTGTGTACTCGCAGACTACTGCCTCGCAAAGATGATGTATTTGATTTTACATCACTACCTATTATAGTCATAATTATGTATAAAAATTAAATAATATAATATATGTGATATTTATGACATAACAATGAGTCTATAAATATAATATATCATTTACCTTTTTACCCTTTCACCGGTTATAAAATGATAATGTCGTTCATGCATACATGTGGACTACCACCTTCATAAAGTTATGTGATTTTTTTGAATATCATTATTAACATTATAAAGAATTTTGAACCATGATAAATATGAAATGACTAAATCTACCAAACCAAAACATACATGAAAAATGAAACAATTAACACTTCAAAATGAAAATTTTAATAAATAATTATAAATAAATTGGTGTTGAAATGTTATAAATAGATCATATATGATATTATAAGTATTTATATGGTTCTAATATAGAATTATTATAAATCTAAATTTATTATATAGGTGGTTAAAATCACTTACAAAGTAGTTCAAACTTGAGGTAAGGTATTTTGGTTACAAGGAATTTACATGGAGTTATAAGGAATTTATTTTAAATTTATTGCTTCTATTTTCTTTTCTAAAGGATTGGTTTTATCATAAAACCATGATTTATGGTGAATTTATGTTATTATATCACTCTTTTCTAATAATGGATTGTGCCTTATTTTGATATCACTCACTTTATTTTGATCATGTTCTCTTTCACTCTCTATTATTCATTAGACCTTTTTTCCTTTATGTTAATATTTTTAATATCATGGATGAATTAAGAATCATTTATATTAATTTTATGATTTTTCAATATTATACCATTTTTATATAAAATATTAAATGATGAAATCTTATTAATTAAGATATTTTATTTACAGGTGAAATATTGATGTTTCATATTCATTATTCAATACGGATAATTGTTGACTTATAAGTCATTTTAAGAATGAATTTTATTGATCATTCTAAGTATGAGGATTGAAAAGTATATGAAACTGACTCATGAGTCCTGGTTATAGATAGCTCATTTATGCATTGAAAAGAATCAAAATGAAAAATAGTAAGAATACCATATTATAAGGGTATTGGTTTACATCTAACCATTTGTTAATAATGATATACTGGTTGAGAGGCCTTAATGATAAGATTCATGATATCATAGTGGAATATCATTGATCATTAATTTCTATACTAATAGTTTCCTTTATAAATAATTTATTTCACATTATCCATGTGATTTTTATGATGATATTAGCCATTGATATTCATTAAACTCATGTTTTTGATTGAATGGAATGTGTTTTTATTGTCTACTCTTTCATATTGATTATTCCTTATTTACTCATGATAGCTTCCATTGTACGTAACCCTTACTGAGTATTTGAGATCACCATTTAATTTATTGTACCTTTCCCTAGGATATGAACAAGGATATTATGAATGATTTTAATGATGAAATAATGTTTCTCAAGCTATTTTTTATATTTACAATGTAATATGAGAACCATGTATGTATCTAGTTTCGCAATACTTCTAAACTGATTGATCCTACATAGTGAGATCCCCTGTATCTTCTTCCAATGTAATAAAGTAAAAAACTTCCCCTAGTTTAATAAATTCAGGTTGTTATAGTTGGTATCAGATTAATTTTAGTAGAAACCTTGGGAACTGTGTTTTAAATGAACATAGATAACATGAGAATTATTATAATCCCTTAGGGTATTACATGAGTTTTACCAATATAGGGATTTTTATTTTATTCTCAATATTCATAATGAATAATAGTTAACTTAGTGTGTTTCATTGTTTAGAATCGGAACCTAAAATAAGGGAGGGAATCAACACCTATAGCTAATATAGGTAATTGCCTACTAAGAAAGCCAATACAACTAGTGTTGGAACTGAGAAGATCCTGGGCCATATTAGTATAGATGACTCAGGTTATGATGAATAACATTTCCCATATAAAGAAACCTATTGTTCCATAAAGTGATTAACCTATGTTTGATCACATTATGCAACAAAAGACTCCATATGTTAATTTAAATTCTAATCCATTAGTAGTTAAATAATGTATTAAGTCCCACAAAAAGATATTCTTGGATTTGGGAAGTAATTAAAGGGAAAATTTGATTTTGATAGTGTATTTTCTAAAGGTATATACTAATCAACGGTGGTTATTGATCTAAAACACTAAATAGGTTAGTGAAATTGTAAGTATGTAATAGATAAATTTAAAATTTATATTCTTTGAGAAATAATTTCCTTAAGAAGAGTGAGCTGAAATGGAGAGGAAGTTCCTCACTTTAAAGTATAAGGAAGAAGAAAGTGTTGCCGAGTATGTGGTAAACTTTAAGATATTATCTTGGAATTATATCTAATTATTAAACAATAAAGAAATGTTTAATTATTAAAATCAATGTCTCAAGAGTCAAGAGAACCTCCCAAAAAAATAATTTAAGGGGAGAAGGCTAAGATTTTGTGATTACTACAGTAGAGGTTGAAGTTCCCAAAGATATGGTGGTAGTTACTTTGATCATAACCTAAATTTATCAAATGATTTATTTGATTCTAGATACTCTCCCAATTTTATACCTTCCACTTTTTCGAAGAAAATTATATATTTATAAAACTTTAAAAAGGTATTTATCAGTTAATAATACTAGTGGAAATAATATTATAATAAGCATGTGTTTTTTTATTCCTATTATGGCACAAAGACATTCCATATTTTCAAACTTGATTATTATTCATATGGTTAACATTGATATAATCCATCTTATTGATTGAATTTTAAATTATAATGTAAAAATTATTAATAAGAGAAATAGATTATGATTACTGATGGAGATGTGGAATCCCTTTTCTTCATAGGGGAGACTATATCATCTGACTCAAGACTAGATCCACTTCTATCTTCTCTTATTAATGAAATTCTTGGGGAATAAGAATAAACAAAACCTATTAATGGGTATGGTATCCTTATCATAAAGATGTACCTATTTTGAAAATATGTATTCATGTGCTTCCTAAAGAGATATCTAGATATCCAACTAAGCATGAAGTAGAGTTTTATATTGATCTCATCATTGATTCAAAACCTATATCTAAGACACCCTATTAGATAGTAAAATTGAAATTAGTGGAACTGAACAAACAAATATAGGAATTGTGAGATAATATATTTATACACTTATTATTTCACCAAGGGGATCTCATGATCATTTTTTTAATAATAAAGATGGGTTTATGAGGTTGTGCATCGATTATAGGGAAATAAATGCCGCCCTCAGGGTGTAGATCAGTGGTAATTTCCCCTATGGGTCTCAGTGTTGTCTTTTTAATCTATCACTAAGCACATCCATACCTTGTGTGTGTCATTGTTTTCAATATAACAAATCCCCTTTCCTCGTATCGATGTCAAAATTGTGAAATCAATATCATTACCATAAAGAAAAAGTATATTATTCCCCACATTGATGAATTTATTTATAAACTTAAAGAATATTATGATTTTTCACATATTTATATTCATTTTGGGTTTCATCCACTATGAGTAAATAAGAAATATATTCAAAATATTTCATTGCAAACTAGGTATGGACATTATGAATTTACAGTAATTACCTTTGGATTAATTAATGCACCCTTTGTTTTTAGGGTTTTGAGGAATAGTTTATTCAAATATTATCTCTAGAATTTCATTATGGTATTTATTGATAATATATTGATATAATCCAAATTATTTAAATATCTTATATATATTCTTGACACTAGAGAACAACTATTCTTGAGTCAGATGAATCGATTGGTGAAGGTACTTTGGAGAAATCATAAAATAGAAGAGGCAACATAGGAACCTGATTAAGTTATGATGAAGAAATACCAACATCTTTTCATAATTTTAAATTCTTGAAGTTTTTAGGAAGAAATTTTTAGAGGTGATAATGTAACACTTGATATTCAATTATAGTAAATTTTTCTTTCTAAAGAAACTATAGCATCATGCACAAACTTTTATCCAAGAATGTGATTAAAAATTAAATTAAAATTTTTTATAAATTTAATTTTATGAAATTGTTTTCATTTTTTAATTATTCAATTCAAAATTATCTTAAGGAGAATTTTTGAATTTTTTAAAAAAAAATGATTTTTTGGGTGAATAGTACAAAATAATAATTTTACCAAAACTATCACTATTAATAAATTATAATTATATAATAAAAACTTGAATGACTATGAAAATTTTTTTCTATACCAAATATATATTAAATAATTCATATAAAAATATAATTTTTTATGTATCAATATATTCTTATCATTTTAAAAATATAAATAATGTTTTTCTTTAAATAAAAAATGTTTTTTGTTCTTCTATTTTTAGAAAGTATTTATATGATTCATTTCAGTTTTGGGTTTGTTTAAAAAAATATTTTTTTTTATTTAAAATAATAAGATAAATTATATTTTAATCAACACTATAACTTATTTTTCTATAAAATAAGTTTTTTATACGTAAAAATCATTTTTCTAGAAAACTGTTTTCCATCGCATTTTATGGGTTTATTTCTAAATTAATTTTGACCACTTATAAAAATTAAATTTGATAAAATTTTATCCATATGTGGAAGAAAAATGTTCAATTTTTTCAGTGATTCCAATTTCATTTTCTATTATGAATAAAAAATTTGGTAAAAAAATCAGTTACCATAGTGAAAGTTAAAATAGGTTAAAAGTGTTAAAACTGAAATGATAAGGGATAAAATGAACTAAAAATTATATAAATTATATTTGATGGTAATATTTAGACCCTATATCATCTAATATTCCAATATGAATCAGGTTATATTCATTTTTATTGATTAATACATTAATACATTTTAATCATTTGAAAAGATTTAAGTGTGTCCTCTCCCTCACTTATAAAAGACACCACTTATCCACTCTTATAAACACTTCAAGATCCTATTATCTTTCCCAATACCTACCAAAATACATTCATAAAATCCCCCCATACATCTTGGGAATCCTTTTTATATCATAATACTATCCTAATAAGGCTTTAAAAATAAACCTAAATATTTTTTCTGAATAAGAGTTATAGTTTTTAAATGAGTGTTTTCTTTTTATTTATTCATTTACCTCCTTCAAACCTATATTAATAATTGTGATATAATAAAATTAGTATATCCAATATAATGAAATATATCTATGTTTATGTTATAACCCTTTTCATCTACTTATCCATCTAATTAGAAAATAAAATATCTTACATGCATCTATGGGGTCTACCGCCTCGCAAAGACGATGTATTTATTTTATCACTGCCTCTTATGATTGGTCATAATTATAGATAAAAATGAAATAATATGATATATATATATATATATTCTATTTATAAAATAATTATTATTATATAAATATAATATATAATTTTCCTTTTTACTCTTCTACTAGTTAAAAAAAGAGAATAACATTCACACATACTTGTCTACTACCACCTCCACAAAGGGGTGTGATTTTTTTTTCATGTACACATTTCAATAATTCTTATAAATATTTATATAATTAATATATATTATATTTATATCATTATTAACATTTTTTAAATTATGTATCCATGATCAGTAATAAAGGACCAAAACTATCGAATCGAAACTTATATGAAAAAATGAAACAGTTAACACTCATAAATAAAAATAGAAATAATTAATTATTAATTAAAATGTTTTGAAATGTTATAAGTGGATAATATATTATATTATAATTATTTATATGGATATATTATATAATTATAATAAATATAAATTAATTATACATAAGGCTCAAATCACTTAAAAGTCAAGTTGAACTTGAGGTAAGGGGTTTCTGTTACAATCTAATTTTATTTAGAGATTTTTTATGTTCAAATTCACTTTAAAAAAATAATATAATAATAATATTTTAATTAATATTTATTATATTTTAAAAAATGTATGTTTTTTTATTTTAATATTCCATTTCATCTCTTTTTTTATTGATAATCGACAAGTAAGTTACATGTAAGGGGCATTATTTTAAAAATATTATTATGAAGTTTTCCTTATAACACTTCTTCCATGTTTATATTTTATTTAAAATTACTTCAAGAGTGTTTTTATTGTTATAAAAATATTTATTAATTCCATTCTTTACCCATATCTTAATTTATATGAAAAAAATTAAAAGGAATCTTCTTCTCATTTTATGAACGAAGTACATTTTACCAAATGTATTAACTTAGTATTTATTTAAATGTACACTACATGAATGGATTTTCTCACCATCATCGCTACTATTTCATTTGAGTCTTCCTTTATATAATTAATAATACTTAAACATTGAATATTCTAGTGAATTTAGACTATAATTTTCATTCTTACATACCCAAGGATATTTATGTTTTAGATTTTTAGATAATTTGGTCATAACTCAAAAATAAAAAACCCATATTTTACAAGGTTGACACTTCTGATCCTTATCTATTTTTTTCAAAATATAAAACTTTTCAAAAGAAACACATTTTTTTCCTGAAAATATTCATTAATTTCAAATTTATTACTTATTGGTTATTAACCATCCTTAAACCTTGTGAAAATCATTTTAAAATCAAGTGATATGACAAAACTATTTGTAATAGACATAAAAAAGAAGAAATATGTTAGTTTAGTGAAGAACATGAAAACCCATAAAATGATTAAATTTATCATATTATTATTTAATTATATTAAATAAATCATTTACATATGATAAACACACACTTTTTTCTCAAAGAAAACTCTAAAAATCATATAAAGAAAATAATAAATCAATTTTAGGGGACTTAGAGCATCATATTCATAACTTGTTTTATACCCAAGTTAGAAATAACCAGAACCCAATTAAATCCAAAGGATAAACCCCACTTGATAACTCCCTCCTTGTTTTATTTTAATACAAGTAACATTACCCAATGAATTAGAGAACAATAATGGGTATCACCCTTAGTATAAATTATATCGGGCTCACCTATTTTCATGATATATAATGGGGGCAATCCCATCATATAAGCATTATTAGGCTCACAATATTCTCATATATAAGGATCAAGTAACATATAATGAATAAAATATTTTATTATTTTACCTTGTCATTATAAAACCTTTGAAATACTATTTTTAACCCATATAAAAAACAATTTTAGATATTGAAATACACTTTCATTTTAAAAAAAACCCATTTTCAAAACAAAAATACCCATAACAAAGTGAAAATAGTTTTTCTTTGAAAAAAATCAAACATAAAATATTTTAAAGGAGTCTAAACAAAAAATAATGTTTATAGGGTGGAAAATATGATTTACCCCTTTTAAGTTAACCAAGAATGTTCCTTTTTCCTTTTGTAAATAAATTCAAAACGTTCTGTATAAAATATGTAAAAAAATTCCTCTTGAAATCATTTTAATGAAAGTAAAGAAAGACATAAAATATACTTTATAATTAGTTTGTCGAAATATAAATACATATATAAAACATTCATAATAATATGGAAATGTAATAAAAATATTTGGAAAATAAATATTTAAAACATTTGATATGAATTTTTTAAAGTAAAGTGTCCCTTACATTGAGATTGAATTGTCACGTATATTATTTATCTTCTTAGAGAATAAAATTATTTTAATTATTTTCATTATTAAGAACCTTTTTCATGTTTTTTATTCATTTTTATTTTAATTTATCCCATTTTATATAATATTACTTAATCACTTGATTTTATGTGATTCATTTCAATGATATTCGGCTCATATGTCCAAAATGACATTAGTGGGTTGATTATGATCAAAGTAGTCATTATTTCAAAATCTCCAGAATAATAATAATGAAATAGTTATAATTTTTATAAATACATTTTTTCACCCCAAATTTCAATTAATTACCTCTTTATTTATGTATTTTAAGTATATAAAGTGTTTGGGTGATGTTTGGGAGAGTTCGTGGGACATTTGGAATGTTTTTTGGGATTTTTTAGAGGTGCACAGTTTTAGAAATGTTAGTAAAAACCATAAACATCCTACAAATATCTATGAAAAGTAATGTAGTGGTATTGGTATAGGTTCATGATTAGGTTCATAGTTTGACCAAACCATGTGTCCACCCAGTAGTAACTGTGCATTTTGGGATAGATTAATGTTCATGGTTAATGTATAGTTTTCTTAATCATGCAAAAATAAAATTTAAATCCAAAAAATTTAAATATGATCCATTTTTTCTCTTTAATAGATTTTTTCCTCTAGTATGACCCTAACTAAAATTATTATCTTACCAAATGATGTGGATACCATTCCCTCAATCCATGAGTGATCTGTTGGAAAATTGTGGTGTATCGAAGGCCAGATTCCTTGGTAAGTCTCTATTATTCATTTGTTTCCTTAAATTCTTCTTCTTACTTATCTTGGAATGATATATCCAATCTATTAGGGATAGATATATTTTTTTATTCTTTTATTGATGACATATTTCTGTTTTGAAGTTAGTGAAGAAGATCTATGGAAGGTTTGTGGAGTTTCAACCCGGTTTTGTTGAAGAATTTGTGTCGTTCTTAATTTTCTCCATAGTTTTTGAGGTAGGAGGATTCACTATCAACACTTCTTATTAGAACTATAATGGTTGGTTTTAAATTGTACGAATTTATTTAAATTTATTTTTAAATTGTTATTCAAATATTGGAATAAAACTTATTTAGTGATGGTTTGTGAAATTGTGGAATTTTTCTTTTAAGTTCTTTGTTGAATGATTTTAAAAGGTTGATTTTAAAATGGTTGTTTGCTTTGATTTATGAAAAAGGTTTTATGAAAATATTTTTAATAAAAAATTATTTTAATTAAATGTCTTGGAAAAATTGGTTTGGAATGGGTTTTGGAATAAATGGTTGGCATGTGTTCATATGAATTTTGGAGAGATAACGGTGTGAAGTTACCCTAGTCAAAAGAATGGGACATATAAGGACCTGAAGTTTCTTCCATAAATATGGTTCAACGAGTGACCTCTTAGTGAATATATTAATCACCACCGACAAGTATAGGGAGTTCCATGGTTTCATTAATTGTTGGATGTGTGGATATGTGGAATGGAATGGGTTATACCAAAATATAAATTTGAGAAGTGTTTTTTAAGAATTTTTAGTTTCTTTCCTTGGAAATGGTTTTGGTTTGGAAAACTATTTTGGTATGAAACTCTTTTTTATTAAAAATGCTTTGGATTTGATATAAATATTTTTAAATTGTTTTATATAAATGTTGTAACTTGTTTATCCTAGTGGTGTGAGTAGGGAAGTCATTTGCAGAAAACATACTGAGTTTCATTACAAACCCCGTTATTGAGAACTTCAGTGAATTTGCAGATATTATTTATCAAGACATAGGTAAAGGGAAATTATCTCATTTATTTATTGACTATTCATTATACTTTGGAATATATTGTGGATTTGGATCTTGGAGAAGGGTAGGAGTTATGGAGTTGGTGTATTTGGAGTCTTTAAGTTTTGTTGGTTTGGTATATAACTTTATACTCTAATATTGGTTTTGGTTTCCGCATTGTACTCTGGTATGGTTAGTTTTTGGTTTTTTAACTTTTGAGTTTTATACATTGTTATCCTGCATCATATAATGGTTCTTTGGTTATGGTGATCTTATTTTTTTTGTTCAATTTCAAAGGAAAAAAATTGTCCCCCAACTGTATATAAAGCTCTTGAAATCTATTTCCATCTTTTGGTGTCTTGGGGATTTCAACTAAAGACAAGTAGAAATTTATACACATCTCAATCCAATGGGGAGGGTTGGGATGTTACAAGTGGTATAAATTTGTTTGATCCATGGTTATTAATCATCTCTGTCTTGAAGTTAGAAATGTGTTCCTGTCTAATCCTTGAGTTGTATTGGTAGAAAGGAGTAATATCATCGAGAGTTTAAATGTAGAACATAAAGAGGAATGGATGACCTATTTATTCTAAACCTCAATTTATCGGCAATTTGGGTGCATAAGTGTTTTTAAACACTTATATAATTTATAATCTCAATGTCATGGGTTTACCAAATGCGAAGAGTAGGACATGAATTGTAGAAATGAATTCCCACTAGGAGTGCATATTTCATTTTGAGTAATGATTTATGATTTGTTGAGAAAGTATTAATTTTTTAAAATTGTAAAAAATATTTTCAAAAGTGGGATTTTTAAAAAGGAAAGATGTGGGTATTTTTAAAATTGTATTGTTCTCAAAAGCATGGTGAAATTATCTAAAATGGCATGAAAGTGAACAAATTTGGAATTCTGTAAAGCCTTGTTGTGATAGTTGTGATTTGTTAAATTTGAATTGTTAAGCCTTTGGTTTCTAGAGAGTGAGATGTAAGGTTTTTGTTGTATTTATATAAAATGGCACCGTGTAGGCATCGAAGAAACCAACTGGATGAGATTTTTAAGAATGTGGTTTCACCTGAGCCACAGGTGAACCAAAAGATGGTTCAAAGTATTGTCCAAGCCTTTTAAGTTATGTATAGAGGTAACCAAAGGGATGAACCAAGGAAATTGAATCATTTTGTTCAGTTCTAGAAGTAGAATTCATCCATCTTTTGGGGTGATTTGGTACCATTGAAATCATTGGTTTAGCTAAATGGAATGAATTGAATCTTCAATTTCCTTGGAACACTAGCAAAGCTAAAACTCAAGATGATGATGAATATACTGGTGGATCTTTTACATTAGAGGTGGGATTTAGAACTTCAAAGTAAATTTGACCCAGGAATTTCATGGGTGGATTTTGAAGAATTGTTGAAAAAAAATCTATCCTCACATGTTCATGATTTCTATAACAGTAGACATCTTCACCTAGAAGTAGGAGAATATATTAGTGACTGAGTATGTACCTAAATTAATGAATTCAGTATGCTTTTCACCCGAAGTTTCTACTAGTTAATCCTTCAAGGAAAAAATATTTAAATAAAGGGTAATTCAAGATATTCACTCAATGATTACTATTATTTGTAAAATAGATTATATAGAGATGGTCAATAGAGAAATGGTGCAAAAAAGAGACATCTTAAGAACTACAGGTGGAGGAAGTATGTTGATACCTATGGGAAATGGTTAGAACACTGATGTTGGGAATAATTTAAATATTGAATCCTATTTGTAAGTTAGTGTAATGACTCATAATTGGATGGTTGGTGCATTTAATATTACTCTTCATCCCAAGAGAAAGATTGGATGCTTTCAGTGTGGATCTTTTGACCCCCTGAAGCAGGATTGTATGGAACAACCTAGAGCATGCCACAATTTCAACCAGATAGGGAATCTTTAGCACTATTTTCATAGTACTCCAAGTTCAGGTGTTCAAGACACATCTATTGTTTCAGAGACGTCATATTCTTCTATGAGAAGATGGTATCATAATACCTATCATTTGTAGAACCGATCTAAACATAGTGACAGTAGGAATACCATGACACCTCAGGATATCCAATCTCAACATAGCAATAAATGGAGATGATCAAGTGATTTTGGATGATCAATATCGATTTTAAACAGTGAGAGGTACAGATATTTTGAATTCTACCCTAATGTAAGCTTTGTTTGATATGGGTGCATCCCATTAATTTATTTCTTCTTGTGTTTTTGATTTGATGGTTTTGTATATTTATATGATTCCTTCTATTTTGAAACTTCAAACCCCTCATGGTCAAAGATAATGTTGAGCCTTTATATGCAAACAATGTTCTATAAAAATTGATAAATCTAAATTGATAAGGTATTTCTTTATGCATGAAATGAATTTCTATTATATAATCCTATGTATGGATTGGTTAATAATGTTCAATGATCACATCGACTGTTATACCTAAATGGTTAGCTTTAAAATAGTGGATGTCATTGAACATATATTTAGAGGATACTGGAATGTAAAGGGATGTGCAGAATGCTTTTTGGAATGATCAGTTGGAATGATAACATACTAGTTGATAATATTGACGTTGGAATCATTGGATCAGATCAGAAGTTACAATTTTCTAATACTTTTTGATCACTTTCCTAATGTGTTTCCTAAAAATTTCTCATGGTTTCCACCCATAATAAAAGTTTAGTTTATGATTGATCGCTTACTGGGGACTAAGTCTATCTCACTTATATATAATAGTATAGAACCAATAAAATTAAAGGAAATTAATTTCCATTTAGTAGAGCAAGAAAGCAAAGGGTTTATTCAGCCTATCACATCTGTGTGGGAAGCACTGATCTTGTTTGTAAAAAACATTGATGGAACTATTCAGTTTTGTGTGGATTATGATAATCTTAACCAAGTTATGATAAATAATTGGTATCCACTTCCATGTATTGATGATCTATTTGATCAATTGAGCAGATCTTAGTGGTTCTCTAAAATTGTCTTGCGATTAGGATATCACTGATTGCAGTTTTGGAAGGAGGATATTTTGAAGATGACCTTCAGGAGTAGATATGGATATTATGAGTATATGGTAATTCCTTTAGATCTTATGAATTCACCATTAATATTTATGGAATAAATGAATTAGATATTTAAAAGTCATTTGGATTGTTTTTTGGTTGTGTTTGTGGATGATATATTGGTGTATTCAATGACAAGGGTTGATCTTGAGAAACACTTGGCAGCAATTTTGGGAATATTGAGGGATTATATTCTATATTTCAAATTATCAAATTGTGATTCATGGCTACAAAATTGGGTTTATCCAGCACTAGGGGTTTAACAGTTCTAGAAAAATTTCTATTAAAGGGGTTCATTTATCAAATCTTGTAAAAAAGCACTGATAAGGGTTCCCTATTTATTAGCGCTAGTAAAAAATCACTAATAAAATGGAAGCACTTATAAAAAAAGGGTTGATAAAAGGGTGTCCTTTATCAACTCTTTTTTAGAATCACTAATAAATACCCCCCTTATTAGTGCTTTTTTACTAGCACTTATACTGGGTATATATCAAAAAAACAAAAACAGAAACCCATAGCAGAAGTTATGGCCATTTGGAGGCCTTCAGGGCCTTTTGGAATTAATAGAGGTTATGTCGGGTTCTTATAGTTCACCAAGGTGTAGATATAATAGAAAGTTTCTATTTGATATATGGTAGAGGAAAAATGGACACCAATTTTAGAACTTATGGCCTTTTTAAAGGACATAAAATGTGAAAAATCTATAAAACCCTAAAAACCCAAAAAAGATCAAAACATTAGATCTAAGAGTCTATTTAAGCTATTAAACCAATAAAATAAACTTTTATTAAATGAGATAAAAACACATTATAATAAAATCATGTGATAATAAAAGGAATACAATATATTATAGTCTTTAAAAAAGTCATAAATCAAACTCGAAATTCAAACGGCCATAACTTTTGATTCGGGTGCCTGTTTGGGCTCTACCACATATCAAAACGAAGATTATAATGATATATATTCCTGATATGGTCATGGACTGAGGTAAAAGATATATTTCTAGTTTTTAAATCCTATAAAGTCCCAAAAGTCCTCTAATACTGAGTTTTTGTCACAGACCCAGATTTTTTAAAATTCAAACGCCTATACTTTCTAATCTTTGTGTCCGTTCAGCATGTACCACATATAATATCGAATATCATTTCATGGTATTCTATTTGACTATTTTTTTAACTAAAATAGGCTCCTATAATAGAATTTATTATTATTTCATGGTTTTTAGGGGTTTAGGTTTTTCAGAGTTTCTTAACGTTTTTATGTGTTTTAAGGGTTTTTAGAGTTAATATCCATTTTAAAAAATAATATTTAATAAATATGTATTTAAAATATATATATATATAAATATATATATATAAATATATTTATAAATATAAAAATATATAGATAAAAAATATAATGAAATATATATTAATATATAGATATATCATGTAATGTAAAAAAATAGTATAGTGGAGTGGAAAAGGCATTGTGGTATAAGCTGAAGGTCTTAGGTTCGAAACTCGCTGGAGGAAGGGGTGTGTGCTGGGGGTAGGAATATCTAAAGTTCTGATAAAGGTGTGGGGGAATTTTTGATAAAAGGGGTGGGTGAGCGCTGATAAAGGTGGGGGTTGGATATGAAAAAAATTATACACTTTATCAGTGGGGCCTTTATCATCGCCTTTTTTAGCATCGTTAAAGGCAGAATTTAATTTTGATAAAAAAAGATCTGATATGGTTGACCTTTAACAGTTTGAATAAAGAGCTAATAAAGGCCCCCTTTATCGTCATTTTTTATAGAATTGTTATTGGGGGCCTTTATCAGCACTTCTTACGGGCACTATTAAAGCTAACTCTTTAACATCGCTTACATTATCAGTGCTTCTATAGAACTGATAAATCACTTTTACTAGAACTATTAAATTCCTAATTTGAAGTAGTGATTTTTGGATACAAGAGGTAAATTTCCTTGTACATTTAATCTTTAAAAGAGTTTTTTATATGGATCCAAAAAATAGAGCCATTGTTTTCTCTTGGAAATATTCAAATAATGTCTTTGAGATACACAATTTCCTTGAATTGGCTGGTTATTATAGATGATTTTTTCATGAAATTTAATGACTAGATTCACCTATGATATCATTGATAATTAAGGTTGTTCTATTTCAATGTAATGAGGAATTTCAAAAGTCTTTTAAAGATATCAAAGTTCACTTTACATCGTAACCGATCTTGATTTATCAGAATCGGGATAGGCGTACATGGTGTATTTTTATGCTTTGGGGTTTGGGTTTGGATTATTTCTCCTGTAGAGAGATCATGAAGTTTATTATGGCTTATATAAGTTTCATTTTTATGATAAGATCTACCCAACACTATATTTTGAGTTAGAAGTTGTATTTCATGCTTTAAATAATTGGTGTCATTACCTCCTTGGTGAGAAATTTATGGTGTTTACAGATCATAAGAGCTTGAAACATATTTTCTCACAAAGGTATTTGAACATGAGATAAAGAATATGGATGAATTATCTCCAAATTTTAAACTTTCACTTTATTTATACACCAAGTAAGGTAAATAATGTTGTATATGCATTAAGCATAAATTCATATGGTCAGTTGAAAAAAGAAGTTTCTGATTAGTGGCAGTTGATGTTAGTGATAATTCACATGCTCTTGTATTTTGAAGAACAAGATAGTGTTGTAGTTTTCTTTTTAGTTTCATTGGTTCCCAATTGGGTGAATGAGGTTAAATATTTAAAGACAACTAAATCAGAATGTGTTTCGTTGAGGTCAAAACTCAATGGTGGGGAAACCATTAAGAGATGAAAACTGGATGAGAGTTAATTTTTGTGGTTTTGTGATCGGATAGTTGTACCTATATTTTTTTAGGAATAAATTTTTCATGCATACCACTATTTGAGATAGAATCTCCATCCTATAATACAAAAATATGTATAAGGAACTGAAAGAAAACTTTTGATGGGTTGGCATGAAAATAAAAGTGGTTGAGTTTGTGATGATATGCCTCACCCATCAGAAGGTTAATATAGAGCACTAGGGACTATTAAGTTTGTGGTATCCATTACCTATTCCTATTTGGAAATGTGATCATATAGCCATGGATTTTATTACAGGTCTCCCAAGGACGATTTGAAAACATGATTCTATATGGGTGATAGTGGATTGGCTCACAATGCCATCCCATTTAATCCTTATTCATGAATATCATACGATGTAGTACTTATATAAAATCCATATATGAGAAGTGGTAAATTGGAGTGGAATATTATTTCTGATAGTATTATATAGATACCAAAGTTTTATGTCTTGTTTATGTAAATCCTTATAGAAATCCCTTGGAACTCAGTTGACTATTAGTATGGCATATCATCCTTAGAATGATGAACAATCTGAAAGGACGATACAGACATTGGAACACATTCTTTGGGCTTGTATAGTGAAATTTACTGTCTCATGGAAGGATAGCATACCATTAGTTCAATTCTTATACATTAATTTTTATCATTCCTCAATACATATGCCTCTTTTTGAATCATATTATGGGTGTCCTTGTCATTCTCCGCTTTGTTGGGTTGAAATGTGTAAGACTTCACCGGTTAGGCTGAGCCTTGTCTAAGAAAAAATGGAGAAGATTTAGTTTATTAGGAAATTGATTAAGATGGATTAGAGTCATTAGAAATCATATGCATTTCATTGTCGATGTTTTTTGTCCTTCGAGGTGAGTGATAATTTGTTCTTGAAAATATATCTAGGTCTTGGGAATCCTTGTTTGGAAAGTAGGGAAAGTTATATCCTCAATATAGAGGACATTTTGAGATACTTAACGGGGTTGGTGAGGTGTAATATTAGTTGTCTTTTCCACTATGGTTTAGTTTAGTGCATAATGTGTTTCATGTATCTCAGTTGAAAAAGTATCATCTTGATCCTGACTATGTGATTCGATGGGATCACATTGACCTAGAGATGAATGCTTCATTAGATCATATGTTGATACAGATTGCAGATAGGAAAGAGAAATAACTAAATTGGAAAAGAATCAGTCTAGTGTAGATTTTGTGGAAAAATGGTTGAATTCAAGAAGAAACTTTGGAATATGAGAAGGAAATGATCGAGCAGTGTCTTGATCTCTTTCAAGAAATGGTGGTTCTCTACTTTTTGAGGATGGAAAGGCCAATGTTGGGGAAACTTTAGCACCAATGTTTTCAAGTAAGTACCACTTTATTTATTTATTTTATTTATATAAAGTGTTTGGGTAAATTTTGGGAGATTTGGGATGAATTTTTTAATGTTTTGGGGATTTTATATACGTGAACAGTTTGATCAAGGTTAATACAAAACATGAAACTCCTATAAAAAACCATAAAAATATAGGTAGTGGGGTCTAGGTAAGTGAATGGTTTGGAACACAATATTTTAAATCTATATAGCCATCCAGGATTTACAGTGCATTTAGGGATAGAGGCATGTTCTTGGTTAGGGTAGGTTTTCCTAACTCTGCACCCTAACCGTGCATGGCTAAAAGTTAGATAAGAAAATTGGGGATCAAACTCATTTTTCATCCTTAATAGATCATTTTTCCTCTATTATTACCCTAAATCTAATTAATATCTTATTAAAGGCTTTGGAGAGAATTCCTTTGGATCCTAGAGTGATCTATTCGAAAATTGTGGTGTTTTGAAACCCATATTCTTGGGTAAGTCGGTGTTCTCTATTTTTTTTCCTTAGATTTTTCTTGTTTCCTATTTTGTAATGGTAGATCTAATGTGTTGGGGATGTATATAGGTTTTTTATGACAATGTTTATTATATATGTCTGTTCTGATTTTACAAACAAGATATCAGGTGGGTTTTAGAGTTTTAACCTGGTTTTGTGGAAGAATTTGTGTCGTTCTACATTTTCACAATAGTTTCTGAGGTAGGTGTCTTCACTCTGGGCTCCTCTTATTAGAACTACAAGTCTTGGTCTCAAATTATCTGAATTTCTTGATATTGATTTTAATTTTTTTTGAAACTTTTGGTATAAACATTCTTTAGTGATGGTTTACAAAATTGTGGAATTTTTTTTCAAAGTGCTTTAATGAATGATTTCAAAATGATGATTTTAAAATGGTTGATTGCTATAATTAAGGGAATAGGGATTTTTGGATAGGTTTTAAAATAAAAGATTATTTTATTGAAATGTTTTAGCATAATTGGTCTGTCATGGGTTTTTTCATAAATGTTTGGCATGTGTTTATATTCATTTTTGATGGATAAGGGCCTGAAGTTACCCCTGTCAAAACAATGGGATGGATAAGGGCGTGAAATTTACCCTATCAAAATGGTTCACCAAGTGACAGCTTGGTGAAAGTATGAATCACCACTCAGGATTATAGTGAGTTCTAGGGTTTCATGCATGGTTGTATTTGTGAATATGTGGAATGCATTGGGTTATTCCAATATGGAAATTTTAGAAGTGGTTTTAAAAAAAAATTGGTTTCTTTCCCTGGAAATGGTTTTGGTTTGGAAAAAAATTTGATATGGAATTTTTTTATATTAAAAATGGTTTGGATTTTAAATAAACTATTTTAAATTGTTTTATATAAAATATATTTATATATATAATTGTGCTAACTTTTTCTATCCTAATGGCGTGAGAAGGGAAGTCGTTTGGGGAAAACCTACTGAGTTTCCTCACTCATCCCCTTATTGATCACTTTAGTGCATTTGTAGATATTTTTTATCAAGAGACAGGTAAATTCCAAGTGTCTAATTTCTTTACTAATGATTCATGATACTTTGGAATGGATTTTGGAGTTGGGTCTTGGAGTAGTTTGGGAGTTGTGGAGTTTGTTTCTTTAGAGTCTTGGTGTTTTGTTGGTTTTATCTTCCTATTTATACTCTAATGTTGGCATTAGTTTTGGTGTTGTACTCTGGTATGTTCTAAGGTTGGTTTAGTCACATTTTTTTTGTATACATTTTTATCATTAATTATATAGTATTTTTTTTTGTTATCATTCATTTGGCTTGGTTTTCTAATTTCAGAGGTAAAATCATCCCCCAACTATTTATAAAGCTCTTGGAATTTATTTCTAGCCTTTGGTGTCTTAGAGATGTAACAAATGGTCAAGTAGAAAATTGGCCACATTTCAAGACAATGGGTATGGGTATTATGTTACATAAATTATTCTTTTAAAATCAACAATGAAATGTGCTTATGAAAAATGAACTATGTCATAATCATATTGACGGTAGGTCATACATATGCATGAGTAGAGTTTTCATTTTTGAATCATCATTATGGAAATAAGGTAATTATTATTTTATATTTATATAATAAAAATCATATTATTAGTTGGTCAGAGTAGGAAACTCAAGGGGTTGAATTTATTACCTATAAAAATTTCTGTTAAAAAGTTTATTTAAAAGATTCCCCCAATTAAAAATAAATCAGGCCAGTTAACCAAGGTCGTAAAATTATAATAGCTTGACTATTAAAATAGTTTCTTATAAGATTGATTAATTTTTAGTAACAGTAATATAATATATTTATACAACTTTTGAAACTATTCTAATAAGCAAAAAAATTTATAACTACTATCCAAGACTAACAATCAAAGTAAAATTTATTTTTTTAAAATATGAGTTAAAATAGATAAAGACTAAACTTAAAGACACAAAGGATATAACAAGTGGTTCAATCTCAAGTCGAGACATAATACACTCCACATGGTGATCACTTTCCTACACAAAATATATATAAAAATCTTTGATCCACACCCTGGATCTAGGATAACAATAGTACATAATATTGTCCAGGTCACAGGACCTCTTCCACTGTTCTATGTGGGAAAACTAACAACCAAGTTACACAAGACCACTTCCATAGTTATACATGGGTGAAACAAGGTATAAAATATATTTGAGCGAGGATATCTTGTATCCTCCAGTTCAGTGTAGGAGACAGTGTGTGTTTTTAATAAAGATACACACACTTCTCAAAAAGATTAATAAAAAAGTACATAGCAGAGAAAATATAATGAGAAAGGATTAGAAATGCTCTGATTGTTGTTCTATACATCTCTAGACTTGTAGGATGTAGCAGATGTGATTTTTGAGTCCTCTTCTGGAAACAGAGTGTCATGAGTTTCATGTTCGGGTTTTTATTTCGAAGAGATGTAATTTTAGCTCTTTTTCTTCTTAGATTTGCTACTATGAGGATATTTGAGTTTCTGCTCCATAGCTGTTCAGCCACCAGGAATCGATAGTTCTTCATGTGTTCTTTCATGTATGGATGTTCTCTTATTTTTTCATGCAATACACTGATCATATCTTTTCTCCAGTTCCATGATTTTCTTTTTATTTCAGGTGCTTATGTTGGATCCGACAAGATTCACTATCTTCACACACATACCTCGTATTGTCTGCTGACCGGACTTCAAAAGAACATTAATTATATGAGTGTCATTAATTAACTCAAATATGAGCATTAGAAGAAAAAAAATATTAAATTAAATTGAAAAATATAGAAAAAATGGTTAAGTATATAATGGTGTAACAGTTTCAGTGAGACAGTCATGGTGCCACAATCATAGTTAGACAATCACGATGAGACAATCACAGTGAGATCTGGAACTAGTAGCACAGTTACGATGTCTGGTCCTTTGAAAATTCTGTAACTGGTTGCAAGACTGTTGTTTCTAGTAAATGGTGTCTCGGGTAATTTTGTCTAGTCCTTTGTCAAAATCCTGAATGGTGTCTTGTTGCAGTGTCTAGGAAATAGTATCAAGGAAACGGTGTCAGTGCCTTTGCCAGAATCTAGAATGGGTAGCAAGCTTACGATGTCGCAGACTTTGTGAAAATATGGAACCGGTAGCAAAGTTATGGTTTCACATACTTATCCAAATATCTATAAGCTATCTTAATAATAAATATTCACAGAATGGATTAAGATTAAACACAGTCATACTGAAGCATAATAGAACAATATTAGATATAGTTTACAATATTCAAACATGATTTGTGAGATTCTAAATCATGATCGTGTGATAGTTTAAAACATATGTTGTAAGCAATAAAACATGAGGAGTCCAACAATCTCCAAACATGATTCTTAAGCATTAAAACATGATGAGTCCAAAAATCACCAAACAATATTTTTCATCATTAAAACATGAGGAGTCCAACAATATCCAAACAATATTTTTGAGCATTAAAACATGAGGATTCCAACAATCTCCAAATATGATTTGTAAGAATTAAAACATGAGGATTCTGACATTATTAATACCATATTATTTCTTTAAATATACTTACATATATCATACATGTGATATGGTGATGAAAAATGAATCACATCACCTCATGGTGGTGGTAATCCACATATACGAATGAATTACGTTATCATTTTCCAATGAATTAAAAGTTATCAAAATAGATGATATATTACTTATAAATAATGAAACATATTTCATAATATTATATATATATATACTATAAATTGATCATTATAACTATTTTTAAAAGGCGGTTACGGAAAACTAACTACATCGGTTCATGAGGTGGTAGTTCATTGTACACACGAATGACGGTTTTGTTTCTCATTTAATGGAATAAGAGATGGATATAGGTCATTTCATCAATATAAAAATATCTCAGTATATGGAATATATATACATAATGAAGTTATTTTTTTAGGTATTGTCCAAAGCAAAAGGATTTTTAAGTGTGAATAAAAGAGAAGAATAGGTACCCTTTTATAAGAGAGGGAAGGGGCACTCTAGGAATTTATTAAAACATTTAATTAATATAAATTAATTTTACTATTAAAATGGTTCAAAAATTATAATAATAAAATATAAAATTATTATGAGTCTAAATAATCTCATATAATAATATTTTTACAAGTATATATTATTTTTTTAACTGTATCTTATTTTAACCCCCATTAACCCTTTGGAAAATTACGGTGATATTAAATGGTTTTACACTTTGGAGGTCAAAATAGATACTATAAAAGGATAATTGGCCCACAATTTTCCATATGTTTTATTTTAATCCATCCCAAAATCAATGGGATGAATATAGTATTTGTAAAAAATTTATATCATTTAATAAAATAACATTTATTACAAAATATCATTAATGTCGTTTTTGGAAATATTCATTTAATTTTACTTTTAAAATATCAAGAGAGAAAAGTAGTTTTTATATAATACTTTCACACATACCTAACCTATTAAATTTATATAAAAAATATTGTAACATAATAATTACTTCAAATTATATTACATTTAATATTTTTAAAATCATTAGTTTTATTTTCTTTTTAATTAGATAAATATTGTGTTCGAATTATATAGAAATTTAAGGTAATTATTTCATCATAAAGAATTAGAAATAAATTACCACAAAAAATAAAACCATTTATCATTAAAATGAATATTTATAACCAAACATATCTATGACGCCTTATAATGACCCGACCTTCAAAATTACATATTCTTTTATTTATACTAGAATTCACTTTCTTTTCCCAAATATATTTTTATATTTATATTTTTATAGAATAATGTAATAAGAAATACATAAAAACCCATATTTTAAAAAGTTTACACTTCTAATATGTATCCACATTTCCCAGAATATAAATCTTTTATAAAGAAACAAGTTTTGTTTTCATGACACTTCTTCATAATTTTAATTTTGATGTCTTCCTTGTCCTTAATATTCCTTAAAATACTATGACTTTTTTTTAAATGTGGTATAATCACAATAATCTTAGTAATGGATATAAAATAAAACTAAAGAAACTGGTTATTCCAAGAATACTTGTAAAAAGTTTCCTTTTCAAGTAAGATTTGGGATCAAAATAAACATTTTCATACCCATGTAATCACCTTCTATACTCAAATATTTTCATAAAAAAATTCCGAAGAAAACTTAAAGGAAATAAAAAAATAAAACTCATCATGTTTTCTTTGAAAACATGATCAACTCATGAAAACTTCTTCACAAAGTTATACTTTTCTCCCTTAGAAATTATTAAATACTTTATTTTGAAAAATATGCTCATTGATTACCTTTTTTTAAATCATTGGATTAAGATAAAACATGAGATATTTTAAAGGATTCTAGACATCGAATATTGATTACGGCAGTGAAAAAATTCATTATCAATGTATATGTTAGAATTGAACATTCCTTTTGTCTTTTTGTCAAACTTTTCCATACAAAACATGTAAAAATATTTCTTTTGAAAATTTTTTGAAAGAAATTCAAAGGAGATATAAAATTTTCTTTATAATTGTTTTATATCCATATAAAAACACCCAAAAAATAATTTCAATAATATAGATATGCAAGAAAAATATTATAAAATAAATCTTTTAAACATTTTAAAATAAGGATTTCAAAGTAAAGTGTCCCTTATGTAAAACCTTAAAAAGAGTCAAAATTTTAAAAAAATGAATTTTAAAGAAAAGAAATATAGTAAAAAATAAACTTTATTATCCATTTAAACATAAATAATAATTTTCTTAAAATATTTATAATAATATAGTAAAAATATACCTTTACATCAAATGTTTTGATGATATTTGTCTTATATATCCAAAGTGAATTCAGTAGGTTGACTATGGTAAAAGAGGTAGTTATTTAAATATCTCAAGAATAATAATAATTAAATAATTATCAATTTTATACTTCAATTATACTTTTAAATCCAATCATTAAATATGTTTACAAAAAATGAACTATGTTATGATCATGGAGATGGTGGGTCATACTTATGCATGAGTAACGTTTACATTTTTTAACAATCATTATGGAAAGAAGGTAAGTAAAATTTTATCTTTAAAAAATTATAATAATATCATAAATAATTTTTTATTTCTTTTAATATACTTATATATATCATCCATATGATTTGGTGAGGAAAAATAATCACATCACTTAGTAGATGCGGCAGTCTACACGTACGTAGGAATGATGTTATCGTTTTTCATTGTAAGAAAATAAAATCATATATTTTATTTTAGGAATGATTAATATGTCATTAATATAATATTTATATCATTTATGTCACATATATTCATTAATTGTATCCTTATTACCTTCCATGTGAAGAATTGGTGAAAAATGAATCACATTGCATCACAAGACGGTAGTCTGCCGTACACATGAGCGACGTTATCGTATCCCCAACAAAATGGAATGTTAAAGGTACATGTGATATAATAATTCTATAAGTATAATTATGTTACCAATATCATATATATTTACTTTAAATCCATAATTATAATAATCTTTGAGAGGATATAATGAAAAATGAACTACATCAGTCCGTGAGGTGGTAGTCCTCCGTACACATGAATGATGGTTTTGTTTCCCATTTGAAGGAAAAAAAGATATATTTAGGTTATTCCATTAAAAAATAACATATAAGTATATTTTATAAATATTTTTATTATATCATCTTGTCTTAAGAATATTTTATGGATTTATAAGAATATATAAAACAAAAATGATTGGTTAAGAATGTTACCTCTTCTTCAGACCACCTATTTAAGATTATACCTAAAGCATATATAGATTAGATTTATGTTCAAACAAAAATGGACTATATTATTTATGTATGGAAGTAAGTAATATATCTTTTAGGTAATATCTAAACTAAAAGTATTTTAAAGTGTGAATATGGGAGGAGAGGGGTGGCCTTTAAAAATTGGGGAGAGGACACCCTTGGAAGTTTTGAAAATAAAAAGTGATACCCATATTTTTACAAGAAATAATGATGAAAAACATACCATTATAAGTCATTATATTATATAAGTTCAAAATATGTCTATTAAATAGAATTTATACAGGTTTTTATGTCATTTTAACCCTTATCGTTTTAGTTTAACCACCAGTAAACTCATTTTTACCTTAATCGCGTTTAAATGTTCATACTATTTTCATTATTAATTATAACTAAAAATTAAGTAGATCTTATTATATAATATAAATTATTCAACTTAAAATATTCAATCCATTTTATCAAATTAAATTCATATAATTGGCATAATTTAATTTGAAATAAAACCTATAGACGTGAAGAAAAGTTAGTTTTTCAAGAAATGTATTTTTCAAGTATAAGATGGTCTTATATTAACTTTATAGTGAGTAATAATAATTATATTAATTAAAATTAATATTTATAGATATATAATTTTAATTTTAATTTTAATTATTCCTCATTGAGGGTTATTATAATTAATTAAAATGGAAACCATTATACACTTTAAAACTTTTTCTATAAAAAACCTTCTTTTCAACCAAAAAAATAAAATTATAGTAAAATTCATTATAAATATGATTATGATTTAATTCTTTGGATTAAATATTAACAGTGAATAATTTTTTTAATTGAAATAAAATTTCAAATAATAATAGGAATTATATAATTGAAAATAAATGACAGTTTTACAAAAATGTATATTTTTCATTATTAACTGAAAAATGAATATTTTTTTAAAGATATAAAGATTTAAAACTAAGTTAATTTTGATATGTTTATTTGAAAAATTAGTTTCATTTTATTAAATAAATTTTCTAAAATTTCTAAAAAACAATTATAATATTTTCTTGAAGAAATAAATGAAAATTATTTTTGAAGAAAACATACTTTTGATGAATAAAATTTTATTACTAAAAATTGAGTGATTATTTACTGATAATTTATCTATAAAATTATATTGAGAAGTAAATTTATATATTTAATTATAAATTATTTAATCTTATTCATAACCACCAATGTAATTTCTAGGTTATAACAGTCATATATTTCACTAGTCATTTAAGCTCGGTGTTGCGTGTCGTATACGGTGCAGAACATAATATTCTTCTTTTAAAATATCAGAGTGTCACATGTCCCACACCTAGTTCACTCAAAATTAACTAAACTTGGTTAGAAACATGGCCTCCAGCATACCTCGCTATACACTATAGGCTTCCGACTAGCAGTGAGGGTCTATAATGGTGTAGTGGGGAGACTATACCCTCTTGTCATACTAGAGCACACCAGTGAATAATAGATAAATTTGTAGAAGAAATATAAATATAAATATTGTAAAATCATATTCTAGTTGAATTAAACATCAATATAATAATAAATAGTTAGAATTCATAATTATTGTCATATAAAAAATGAGTATATCATGATTCTATATATAATGGGAGTAAAGGGAACATGGAAGTATAAATAAATAGTACATGATATACAAAAGTAAAAAAAAATACCAAAAGCTATCTCCACTAGTATTGAAAGTACTTGATCAGTCCTCTGCTCTCATACTCTATCTTAATATATAAAATCAATAATCCATAGAAAGTTTCGTTACCTTCTCCATGCCTGTATCCATGATGTTTTTTCATGTACCAATTTTCATCTTCAACAGGGTGTGATTATCACTTAATAGGCCACCACAAATGGTGCCTATAACTAATAATTTCTATGAGTATATTATCAACTAAAATAATTGATTCCTATGCCAACTAGGTTTCCCTATGGGATACCCATCTGACACTACCTCTTTTAGATGAATCAATAATGTCTCTAAACATTTATTATTTAATAAAAAATAAAGATTAACATGTCAAATAATTACATATAAATAATAAGGAATTTAATGTATATAAATAATAAGAAATTTCATGTCAATAAATTCTATATAAAAAATAAGTAACTTTATCTTCGTAAAAAATAAGGAACATCATCTCTATAAATTCCAGGTAATAATAAGGAACATGATGTCAGATAATTTGGAATAAACAATAAGGAACATCATGTATATAAATTCAAAATAATCAAGGAACTTAATGTCCATAAATTCCATATAATAAATAAGTAGCTTCATATCCATTACAGAAGGTAATCATAATATAATCACATCTATATCATTTAATCAATTCAATCTATCATTTGAGTCACACGACTAAGAGTAATAGGAAGGTTCTAAGTGTGATCTACTTTCAACAACATCATTTAACAAGGATTAAGTGACATGGACTTACCATTCACCTTTTATTTAATTCATTTATAATTAATCAAGTGGTTAAGGGGTAGGTCCATACCATATCTCAATACATCAAGTTAATTTAAAACAAACCTATAACAAAGGTCAGTCCAAACATGCCTTAATAGTGTTTTGGTCACAAGGAAGAAAAATAAGTTACCATGGAATTTAATCAATCCCACCCAAAGGGATGGTCCAAGTTAAGTTTTTCAACATTAAACTAGTTATCGTGGTCACATAGAAAGTCAAATTCAAGTTCTAGGTGTTCAATTTAAGTTACCTCATATTTTAATCAAAACACTCAGAAAGTCAGATGTGCGTCACAATGATGACATCATATAAACACCTAAAGTTTTGAGAAAAGTTATAGACCACCTACCTTAGACAGGTAAAAGAATTCTCATCCAGTATTGTCCTTGATCTCAAGATGGAATGAGAGAAATAGAAAATTGCTTGAAAATTGGTCATATTAGCTTGCATAGATATAATGTTAAAGATGGTCAGGGAAATAAAGAAAATAATTTAGAGAAATCATATATGTATCATTGGTTATCCTATAAGATGAATGGTGCTTGAATCATATGTTGGATAGAGAGACTAGATCAAATCCTAGTTTGAGAGTGGAAGAGTAGATCTCTCCATTGAGGGGGTTCTTTTGTACGAGAAATAATATAAGAGGAGGAAAATTAATGTTAAAGAAACCAGAGGAAAAAAAAGGAAATCCCCCCTTTTTTATAAGCCTCAATGTATTTATAATGTAAAATTGAGATTTTTGGACTAAATTCCCCTTTAATGGGGTTTTCCAAAACATAAGGGGTCTACCCAAGGATAATTTATAGTGTAAATTGAAAATTTATGTTGTAAATTCATAATTTATGGTGTAAATTTATCTGCACATATACTCTTTCATTTGTTGCAGATCTACCCCAAAGAGGCTAGAAAACCTATTTTCGAAGGTCTAAACCAAAATGAGTGAACCTAAAAATTAAAGTAGAACATACATGAAAAAAGATGAGATCTTACAACCTCCCATCCACCCCCCCCCCCCCACCAACAACACATCCCAAAATTTCCCTTCCAAGGGTGATTAAATAGTATCTAAGAATAACTTTAGCCATTAAGCGCATATATAAGCCTCTCTCTCCTAGGTCTCGTCCTGCACACATTCATGCTTCTATAGCACCCATACTAGAGGAACTATCCTTCCATGGTGATATTTTGTGATAAAATCAGTGATACTAATATAATAACCCTAAAAAAGTATCAACATCCAAATCAATATCATTTTGTTGAAGGAAAGGAGATGGATCAGAATGATAAAAATGAAGATGAGAAAAATGAAAGACTTTTTGCACGAATTGGTACCTCTATGGTAAAAATAATTGAAATTCTACCATCCTAACTCTCTCTATGATCTATAAATTTATAAAAAAAATAGGTTCCATATTCCTTAATCTCTGAATCGATTTATTCCCCAATATAGGTGAAACACACAATGAAACATGATCTCCAACCCCAAGCTATAGAGGTTAGCAGCAACGATTGGCATAAGACTTCTTCCTATATTGATTTATAGCCATACACTTCTTAATAATTTGTACCTAGTTTGGTTTCTCCTAAATGAGATGAGGTCCTATTATCACTGGTTCTTCTTCCTCTTACCAGTATAAAGGTTGTAGGAATGATCAACTGTATAGGGACTCATAAGGAGGCATCTGTATAGTCTCCTGGAAACTGTTATTATAAAAAAACATAGTAAGAGCTAAGTGGTTCTCCCAAGAATCTCCAAAATTAAGGATTTGTGCTCATAGTATGTCCTCTAATACATGAATCATAGTATTGGATTGACTATCATTCTGTAGGTGATAGGTTGTACTCAAAATCATGTGTGAAACAACAGCCTTCTACAACCCCTACCAGAATCGTAATGTAAAAAAAAGAATCCTTATCTAATACGATGGTCCATAGAACCCTGTAAAGGAATAAAATATTATGGATGTGTATCCTTTCAAGCTCATCCAATAATAAGGTCTCCCTAATAAGAAAAAATATGTATCCTTCATTTTCCTATCCACGATGAGCCATACTGCATCATTTCCTTAGGCTGATTTTGGTAAACCTATCACAAGATCCATAGTTACTTCATCCCATTTCCACTCATAAATGGTTATTTGCTATAAAATTCTAGCTTTCCACTGGTGTTTAGTATTTATATTCTAATAGGTGGAAGGCTGAGTAATAAACCCCATTATCTTGCTCCTCATACTTTTCCACTAATACTGGTGGTGTAAGTCATGGTGCATCATAGTGAGTTTGATATGTATAAAAAAATTGGAATCATGATATTCTTGAATCAACTCCTCTTACATCTCTTGAAGAACCCATACACATCCATGTATATGCAAGATTTAATCCTTATTAATGATCCAACCAGGTGGAGGGTCCTCACTTAATATGATTTCCGTTATGACAAGGAATTTAGGATCATAAATTTGTCACATCTTTACTCGAACCATAAGTTTTGAGGTCACTATTAAAAATATAATAATAGGCAACTTGTGACACTTCTGAACCACTAGATGCATCTCAAAAAATAAATCCATTAATTATCATGTGATACTGACTTCCTAAAAAAATTATAAGTCTTCCAAATTAGAGAATCAGTAACTAAATTACCTTTTATATGTATATAAGAAATCTCAAAGTGAATGTACTTAAGGTATTCGGACCATATTTTTCATCTAAGATCCAGGTCATGCTGATTGAAGATATATTTGAGCCTTTTTATATTCGTGTATACAATGAATCATTTTCCCAAAAAATAGTGCCTCCAAAAATATAATGCATGAAAAATATAGCTAGTTATAGATCATGTGTTGGGTAATTATTCTCATGAGGCCTCAATTAATGATACCCATACACCACAACTCATTCTAATTGCATCAAAACAGATCCCTTTTTGAAGCTTGATGCAACACAATAAACTATATAGTCTATGTTAGGATCATGTATAATTGGTATTGGAACTGAGGTAATCTTTCCTTTTGAAACATGGAATTATTTTTCACAAGCTTCATACCAAGATAATTTAGCACTCTTATTTTCCAATCCCATAAGTGGTGCTTCTAGGTGTGATAAATCCTGAATGATATTCCTATAATAACCAGCTAGCTCCAAGAACGTGCATATATCAATGATAGTATTAGGCTATTACTAAGAAACTATGGATTTTACCTTCTCATGATCCATATATAATCTTATCTATAAGATAATTTGTAACACCCAAATATTTCATAGTATGTTTTCTCTTTAAATTAATTTAATAGCTTGCGCTACATGCAACACCAAGTTCAAGCGCATCAAGACCAATCAAACTAGCCATTTAAAGATGCAGTTATGAATAGTATTAACCACATTTTGAATTTTATAAATATCCTATATAATTTTAACATTCCTCATTTTTTTTTCTTATACATAATATAAGGACAAATTCAATTTTTCGGATAAAAGAGGTATTTTTCAAAAAAATTAGTTTTTCCACATTTTAATGGAGAACCCTTTTTAAATCTAATATTTGACACTTTTATATAATAAATTTAATGAAATTAAATTCTTCTTTATAAGTTTGACATAAAAATTTAGTTTTCATAATTTTTTAGTAATTTTTTGATAAATTTCATATTTTGATGAATACTGAAAAATACTAAGTATTAATTGAAAACAACATTTTTAATAAAAATAATTTTTACTGTTAAATTATATGCTTGAATGGTTATAAAGTATAATTATAATATATTTTTATCATTTAATACAATTTTGTTCATTCCAAGTAATTTTACTTATAAATTGGATATAAACACATATCAATCTTTTGATAGTTTTTACTTCTCAAAAACCCACTTTCTTGGTTTGACAACAGGAATTAGTTTTAAATTAATTAATTAAAATTATATGTTTTTAATTTGGTAAAATACACATTATTTTTTAATTCGGAATATCAAAATTATATTAGGGTAAATTTTTCATATTTTTCTAAAAACTTTCAATTTTTTGATGAATAGAGAAAAACACTGCGTTATTATTTAAAACTGAATTCTTATTTAAATAAATAATATTTTTATTCAAATTTATTTTGAAGTCAAAATAGATACATAATACCTATATTAGTCTAATTTAATTCATTTTTAGTTATTTTATAATAAGTTTGGATATGTAAAATTTTACTTCACTATTTAACGTCTTTTACCCACCTTCTATGCACATTTGCAAATTTGCCTAAAACGTAATTTTACCACTTCTATGAATTGAATTTCAAAAATTTTAGAGACATAGTTTACATCATTAAGTAAAATTTGGTTCAATAGGATGAAAATAATATTTTGTGAATAGTGGCTTTTGAATTTTATTTACCACGGTTAAAAGTAAATAGGGTGATTTAAGGTAAAAATGATATTAAAATTACCCTAACACATTTTCTATTTCTATTGGATAAGTGAATTTCAACCAAAATAAACCTTAGGACAAAAATATGATTCTTTTTTATCCACTTGGATTAGATTTGGAAATTTATTTTATTTAATTTAAATAAGAAAGTGTTAAATTCAAATTTTAATAACTACACCATTTTTAATAAAGGGTTATACGTAAGATAAATTTGACTATAAATATTAATCATAAATCTAAAAATATTTCCTAAATCATGGTATTTTATTTATAATTTTTATACGTTGAATAATTAAATTTATTTATGACACAATGATTATGCAGTAATTACCTTATTAATGAATAATTAATATAATTGATATTATAAATATTAACATAAATGTAAATTGAAACATTTGATGCCATAAACAAATTTTCTAGGTGCATATGACATGTTAGGGATAATTAAATGTATTTTTTTCGAAGAAATCAGATTGTTATGACTTTCACAAAAACCAAATACTAAATAGTGTCAAAATTGACGTAAATGAGATTTTAAAATAAATAATATTTTATTAAATGATATAATATTAATAAAAATATAAGGTTTTTCTGAAGGACTTATATAATGATATATATGTCATTAATGAACCAATTGAGTTTCTCTTGTAATTTTATAGTAATTTTATTAACCACTTATTATAATAATACAAGAAGACATGGTAAAAGTTAAACTATTAATCTAAGGGTAAAATCTAAAATATAAGGTTAATATGGTTACCAAAAATTTTATAAAACCAATTTTCGGAGAGGTTTTTGACCCATCCCATCCTTATCCAAGAAAAAAATCAATTTTTATCCATTAGAAACATAAAATGATTTTATAATAAAATATTATTTCAAGCTTTTCCAAAAGTGAACCTCACCTCTCTTATAAAAGGGTACTTACCTTTCTCTTAATTTCAAACCTCCAAATCCTTTTGGCTCGGCCAAAACCTGCTTAAATATCCTCCCAACTACCCTCACATCAATCTAGAGGCCTTACTTGGATCATAAAGCCAACCGAAGGATCCCTTTTGTTCAAATCAAAAGGAAGAACCCGAAGAAGAGGTAATTACTTCATCACCTCTTTCAAAGTTCTTTTCTTCTTCCACTTCCTCTTTTTTGGTTATTTCCGTACTAAAATAACTAATCCAGTACCCTATATATACTGATATGTTATTATAAATATGGTACAACCATATTCATTATTCTATTCATCCTATGAATGAAAATGTCACCATACATGCGTACATATGACTTACCGTCTTCACGTTGTGGTGTAGTTTGTTATTCAACACTTCATTATTTGGATAGGCATAATAATGAGTATAACTGATGTAAATAATAAATATAACATGTAAATTATTCTTTTTATATAATATAACATCCAATTAAACATTATTTCACCATCAATATAATAATATCATCACTTGTGCGTACGTACAGCTTATCATCTCCACGACGTGATGAGATTCATTTCCACGTTCACCATTCAACGGTGATTATAAAAAATAAATATTATTAATATGTATGTAATATATGAAATAATAATGCTACTAGAAATATATATATATATTTATATATATATATATATATATATATGTGTGTGTGTGTGTGTGTGTATTTACATATATCTTATTCACTTACTTCCGTTCAATAGATATGAAAACGGAAACAGTGTTTATGCGTACGTATGGCTTACCATCTCCATAAATGGTGTTTTTCCATTTCAAATATCTATCTATTATACATATTTATATTCTAAATATATATGATATATAAATCATGTTTTACAATCTGTATATATTTAAATCATGATCTAAGTGATGCGATCAAGGATAACAAGTTAAAACAAGTATGATAAAGAAAGAGATTATTACCTGAAATTTTAATTTAACATAGAAATTATTATTAAATGGGTAGTATAAATTCATAAATAAATAATGTATGATATCATAAATATTAATATGGTTCTTTTATAATTTAATAACATACTTTGGTCATTATACAGGAGGTTAAATGTACCCTCGACTAAAGGAAAGTACAAGGTAAGGGTTAATTCCTAAATTTCATTTTTATCTGAGATTGTTTATATGTAAGTATCTACCAAGACATATTTATTATCCATGTAAATGGTTTTTAAAAGAGTTTTATAAATTATTCTTTTAAGTGACTCTTTAACTAAACCATCATTTTAAATGTTTTAAATATTTATTCTTCTAAATCTTTCTCATTAATGTCCATGTTTTCAAAATGGTTTTAAAGATGTATTTATATGGACATGAATGTTTTAAAATGTTAATTAATTTAAAATGTTTCAAAGTGTTATGGGACACTTTGAGTCAAAAATATATTTTAAATGTCTTCCTTTATAAATTGTGAAACTTTTAAATTATTTCATGAAGAAGGGTTATTTCTCTCAAATAGTTTTAGTGACCATTTTCAACTATGTCAACATCCTTTATTAGATATTATTCTTGATTGAGGTTGATTTATTACAAAACAATCTTCCATATTGTATTGAATGAGTTATGATATTTTTTACTATGGATGTTCTATTTTAATACCATTCATGGTTTATGGTTAAAGTATTGACATTTCGTTTGCTAGTTTTAATACCAATGTTTATGTTATATTTAAACATTTTCATATGAGGAATGCATCTGACTTAGTAAGTGATGGGTGGGGCCCACTATATCCCCTCTATTCATCGGTAGGTCTCATGGGACAAATTAGTTTCTCGGAACAGGGCCTTAAAAAATTATTTATAGTCTTGGAACGAGGCCTTGAATATGTGGTTATGATGACCAGCATTATGCATTCCCTCGTTATGAAATTATTTATTACATGTGATTATTCATCTTTTAGAATATTCATATGCATGTTTATATGGTAATGTTTGATTTATTTTTCCCATATTATATATAATTTTATGTTTGAAAGTCAGTTTTTTTATTACACATCTTGCCTTAAAAGTTTATAGCTTCTGCTAAATTATATACCCTTTCTGAGCATATGAGCTCACCCCATTATTATGTTTTGTTTTCCTAGGATTCCAAGAGGTGTATTATGATTGATATGCATGGTTAATCTAGGGGAATAATGGCATTCTCAAAGGATTATTTATGTTGTGTTTTATGTTTGAATGTGTAATGTAACGTTCATATATGTAATCTATTTTCTAAGACTACTAAACTAATCAGTCCTTCGGGGATTGATTCCTTTTAATCATGCCAGTGTATTAAAATAATGAACCAGCTCCGAGATTCTAGGTTCAGGGCGTTACAGTTGGTATTAGATGAATTTTAATACAATTCTTGGAAACTAGATTTAGAAAAACTCTGATTAGAGAACATTACTCTAAGATAGACTTTAAGGATTAATATTGAAGAACATCCACAAAAATTAGTAATGTAGATATTATGTAGGTTTTCTAAACAATGCATCCATGTTTGGATACTACAAATGGACGTGGTTCTAGAACAGATGTACCTAGGAGTGAAAACTCTGACAAGGAGTTTCAGGCTTGACCTAGGGTATCCTGGTACACAACAACGGGCCTTACTGTGAACCTAGTTTGACACTCCTAGGGGATATTATTAGGATAATTCAAATTTTCTTTACAACCCATTATGAAGGATTTATGAGTAAATATATCAGCCAAGAAACCATTTCTATGATTATGATACTAGATGTGTAAAAAACTTCAATTAATGTTGATAATTTTTCAACTTTTTTTATTATAAATTATGATATGATCTAACCTAGTGTATGTCATCATTTATAAATAGCACCTAGTAGAAGGAATGAGAACTATAGCAATATGGTTTGATACAAAGAGTAAGAAGGGTCATATATTTTAGAGTCTTAAGCCAACATTATGAAGGTAAATAGTCTCCCACGTATTCTCATCATATAAAAAAAGAATCATGTGATAATAAGATAAGTAATTAATTCTCTGAGTCATATAGATTTGAAGGGAAGAAAGAGAAGAAGAAGATAGAGGAGAAAAATATGGATAAAGGGAAGAACAAAAATAAGGATTTTTTCATATGTGATAATTGTGGAAACAATCACCTTGGTAAATGCTTGAAGTGAATGAGAGTTTTTTATAAGTGTAGCGAAAAATCACACCATGTACGTGATTAAAAGGGTAAGAAAAAGGTTTCAAATGTATAATGCTTCATCTACAAGGAGTTGGGACACTACGTGAATCAATATCCCTATCATCAGATTGTACCCAAAATGATGCTATTAGATAATAATCAAGTTATGATACAATCGCCGATGAAGAGGAATGGTTAGTGTTCTAGTGTAGTTATTAAGAATTATGTAATTTGAGTGTTGTATTAATGATTTATTGGTTATATGAATTATGGAAATAAGTAAGGATTTCACTGTAGTACTATTTCATTGTGTATTTGAGATTGTATGGTACTATGAAAAGTGACTCAATAATAAGTTAAACGTTTTTGAAAATATATGGTTAAGGAAAATATAAACCTTAAAATAGTCCTAATTCTAAGGTAATGATTTTTTAATAAGAGATAATTGAGTTAGTTAAAGTATATTTTATATTATTTACTACCCAAGAACTAATTAATGGTTTGATTATTCCATCATTGTTGGAGTTTACAACATTTATGGATTTAAGGAGTGTATCTAGTATTTTTTGTTTTACAGAAGGAATAAGGAAGAATGAACGTATTCAATATGTTTTTTTTCTGATAATTCTTTTTATTACCATGTCTTAAGAGAAAATACGATGAAGGTATTCACATGTATGTTATGTGACCTTCCATATAAATTTTAGACTGTGAGTTTGGACTGAAGTATTTTGGATAATTCTGATGGTTGTAATGGATTAAGTTGGACATTGGATACTATTTTTTATGGTAAAAACATTTCTTAAGATTATTTTGGGATTGTTATAAAAGTACATCCCGGAGGTCAGGCGACAACCTGTCGCATCCGGCAAGGTCGCGAGACTTGAACCCGCAACCAAAGGGCGACAAGGGTGAATCACTTGCCACTGGCCTACGTGATGCCTTGGTTTGTATAATGTAGTTTTTTAAATGGTATGAAATATGAATTATAAAATCATTTTTTTTTTGAAACCCTATACGATTAGGATAAATAGAATATTTTTTGGTTCTATTATCTTTGGAGTGTAAGATGAGTTTGTGATAGAAATTATTTTAAGGATGGAACTTTACATGCCACATATTATTTTTTTATTAATTCTAAAAAGAAATTAATTCTTAAACATCAGGGAAAGCAACATAAAACCAAAAAAAAATAACCTAATACCTTAAGATTTATTGAACTAATGATTTTTTAAATCATTATAGATTTATGGCTTTAAGTTCCTCAATTTTCTATTTATTATTCACTTGTTTGTGATTGATGACATCAATCACTTCCTATAAATATTTACATTTTTCATCTAATTATGTGTCTATAATTTCCATCAATTTTCTCCTATTCTAAATCCTAATTTTGTGGTGACTTTTTCATTTCTATTTCCCTCTTATTAAGACTAAATTGTATTAACCCTATTTTTTATGTGGGTTTTCCATAAAGGCATTTTCTATTTTCAACCTTGTATTTTTAAAGAAAATTTACAAATTTAGAGGATGAAATTTATTGAAGGAGGGGATAATGTAACACTCCAAGATTTCATAGTATGTTATCTCTTTAAAGTAATTCAATACCTTGTGTTATACGCAAAATCTAGTTCAAGCACATCACGACCTATCAAACTAGCCATTTAAAAAAAAGGTTATGAATAGTAATAACCACATTTTTAATTTTATATATATACTTTATAATTTTAAAATTCATCTTTTGTGTTTACTATACAAAATAAAGTGACAAATTCAACTTTTCAGATAAAAGAAGTATTTTTCAAAAAATACAGTTTTTCTACCTTTTAATGGAGAACCCTTTATAAATACAATATTTGAAACTTTTATATAGTCAATTTAATGAAATTAAATTCTTATTTATAATTGGTACATAAAAATTTAGTTTGGATAAATTTTTGTTACTTTTCTAATAACTTTCATATTTTGATGAATACTGAAAAATACTAAGTTTTAATTGAAAACAACTTTTTTAATCAAAATAATTTTTAGAGTTAAATTTTACATTAGAATGGTTATTAAGTATAATTAGATTATATTTTTATCATTTAATACAATTTTGGTCATTGGAAGTAATTTTACATATAAATTGGACATAAACACATATTAATCTTTTGATAGTTTTTACTTCTCAAAAACCCACTTTCTGATTTTGACAACCGAAATTAATTTTAAATTAATTAATGAAACTTATATGTTTTTAATATGGTAAAATAGATATCATTTTTTATTTCAAAATATCAAAATTATCATAGGGTAAAGTTTTGGTATTTTTCTAAAAACATTCAATTTTTGATGAATAGTGAAAAACACTGTGTTATTGTTCAAAACCGAATTCTTATTTAAATAATTAATAATTTTATTTAAATTTATTTTAAAGTAAAAATAGATAATAATACCTATATTATTTCAATTTAATTCATTGGATTAATTTTATAATAAGATTGGTTATTAAAATTTTATTGAATTATTTAACGTCTTTTACCCACCTTCTACGCACAATTGCAAATTTGCATAAAACATAATTTTACTTCTTTTATGAATTGAATTTCGAAAATCTGGGAGACATGGTTGACATCAGTAAGAAAAATTTAGATTAATAGGATGAAAATAATTTTTTGTTGAATAGTAACTTTTGAATTTTATTTACCACGATTAAAAGTAAATAAGGTAATTAAAGGTAAAAATGATATTAAAATTACCCTAAAACATGTCCTAATTATACTGGATAAGTGTATTTAGACCAAAATAAACCTTATGAAAAAAAATATTATTCTTTTGGATCCACTTGGATTAGATTAGTACATTTATTATAATTTATTTAAAAAAGAGTTAAAAGTGTTAAATTCTAATTTTAATATCTAAACCATTTTTAATATAGGGTTATACATAAGATAAATTCAACTATAAATATTAATTATAAATATAAAAAAATTCCTACGTCATGTTTTTTTATTTATAATTTTTAGACAGTGAATAATTAAATTTATTTATGACACAGTGATGATGGAGTACTTACCTTATTAATGAATGATTAAAATAATTGATATTATAAATATTAAAATAAATGTAAATTGAAACATTGTATGCCATCCAAGAATTTTATAGGTTCATATGACATGTTAGGGATAATTAAATGTATTTTGTTTGAAGAAATAAGATTGTTATGACTTTTACAAATACAAAATACTAAATAGTGTCAAAATTGACGTAAATGAGATTTTAAAACAAATACTATTTTATTAAATGATATAATATTCTTAAAAATATAATGTTCATCCCAAGGACTTATATAATTATATTTATGTCATTAATGAAACACTTTAGGTTCTATTTTAATTTTATAGTAAGTTTATTAACCATGTATTATAATAATACAAGAAGACATGGTAAAAGTTAAACTATTTATCTAAGGGTTAAATCTAAAAGATAAGGTTAATATGGTGACCTAAACTTGTCTAAAACCTATTTTTTAGAGTTTTTCGACCCATAACCACCTTATCCTTGAAATAAATTCCTTTTTAGACATTAGAAAAGAAAATTATTTTATAATAAAATAATATTTCAAGCTTTTCCTAAAGTGAACCTCACCTCTCTTATAAATGGGTACTTCCCTTTCTCCTAATTTCACACTTACAAAGCCTTTTGGCTCAGCCAAACCCTGCTCAAATATCCTCTCAAATAACCGCACTTCAACCTAGAGGCCTTAATTTGATCATAAAGTGAACCTAATGAGCCCTTTTGTTAAAATAAAAAGGAAGAACACGAAGAAGAGGTAATTACTTCATCACCTCTTTCAAAGTTCTTTTCTTCTTCCACTTTCTCTTTTTTTGTTGTTTCCATACTAAAATAATAACTCTAGTACATTCTATATACTAATATGTTATTATAAACACGGTACAACCATATATATTATTCTATCTATCCTATGAATGAAAAGGCCACCATACGTGCGTACATACATCTTACCGTCTCCACTTCGTGTTGTAGTTTGTTATTCAACACTTCATTATTTGTATGGGTATAATAATGAGTATAAATGATTTAAATAATAAATATAACATGTTAATTATTCTATTTATATAATATAACATCCAATTAAACATTATTTCTCCATCAATAGAATGATATCATCACTCGTGCGTACGTACGGCTTACCGTCTCCACGACGTGATGAGATTCATTTCCACGTTCACCATTCAATGTTGATTATAAAAATATATATTATTAAGAAGTACGTAATATATGACAGAATCATTCTACTGGAAATATATAGATATTTATAGCAACCCTATCTTTTCTTACATTACTATTACATCATTTTAAAGGTAAACAACATAATAGTTTTACACATAGAGGATCCAACGGTTTAGTGTCTTGGGAAAACTAGGACCATACATAGAAATTACAACATCAAGAATAAATATTTATTTAATTTCTCCTTCTCTAGCTTCTTATTATCACTTGACCTCTCCTTAGTAAATGTATCCACCTGAGGATATACATAAAAATGGGTGGGAAAATATCCCAGTAAGAGGATATATAAGAAGAATATAGCATGGGGAGAGCATAATCATGACATATGGAAAAGATCATGAACATGAGAGGAGCATAAATAAAAGACTTGAAATGTGGAAATGCATAAAAATGAAACATCATGTCTTAGTGGTTAACTACCACACATAATTGTGAACCAAGATAGAATCTTTATCACACATAATTTCACATTTACTCATGAGGTTCATCACTTTACCCAATTCATTGGAGCGTTGTATAATTCCAGGTGCACCCATCACATTGAAACATTCATATTGCACTATATAATTCTGGGTGCACTCGTCACATCATAACATTATCATTATCATTATTTCCACATTCAACACATATCAAAAATGGAAATAACTAACCCATGTAAAGGAATGGGTTTCATCTAATAATAATACATTTATAAGATTTGGTCTCCCAAAAGAAATAGGGAACAACATACTTGATAAAAGAACCATCAACCATGAATGAGAGGTAAAGTTTAGTTCTTAAAAGAAGAGTTCTTTTTTGGAAAACATTTGTTTTGAAATAAACTTCATTAGAAAACATGTATATCCCAAAAACTGTAAGATAATTATGAAAAAAATGATTTTTAATAAGTGTCTATACCAAATTGGAGTGAAAGAGGGAGAACCCAAAGAAAGAAAATTGGGTTTGAGATTTTCCCCTTACTTTGTATCTGAATGCTTCCTACTCATTAATGTCATGTATAATGACATTATATTCATTAATTAAAAATCAAGAACATTGTGTAAATTAATATGGTTCATTATAGTTTTACTAAGTGATTTTATGTTCCTTTGGATGAGTTATAGTGTTTAAAAAACATTGTTAGGGATTGTTTGTTTTTTATGGTTTTCTTGAGTGGCTCACTTGTATTCTTAAAATGAAGTTCAGGTACAACATGGGTAAGCATATAGAACTAATATTAAATGTTATTAATGATATTATAGGATTTTTAATGATCTTATAATGAATCATATTATATCCATGTGGATGAATCATTAGATAAGAATTAAATGATTATTGTTTGGGTTAATTTGAACGGTTTTTCAATCATAAAGAACTTGTTTTACTTTATCACCAGTAATATGGTCATAAGTAAGTTCCAGAACTATAAATAGGTAATAATACATATAAAAAATTATGGTACAACCATAAAAATGGTTTCATGCCAGATCTAAAGGTAGAAATGGAAGAAGAAAACATGTCGTTCTTGAAGGTGATAAATTAACACCTCACGAACAACATTCTCTTTGATAAAATAAATGGAAGGGGTAAAGGGTGTTTTATGATATAATATCCCATTAGCATCATAAAATTACAGTACATGTATAATAATAGAGTTAAAATACCAATTGGATGAAGATATGTGGGGAGAGATCAAGAAATAAACTTGAACTTGAAAGGAAATTAAAGGAGAAGAGGGAGAGAAATTACCTCTTAAATCCTCCTCTTGAGATCCTCCTTAAGGAAGCTAGGCTTGGTCTTTTGATTAGACCAGAAGATCTTGGACATGGGAGAGGGTCTAGTGAAGATGTTTGGGCATAGATTAGAGAATTTTTGGATCTTGAGAGGTGTGAGGAAATGAGGGTGTGAAGGGTGGTATTTATAGTGAAGGGGAGAGGGGTTTCCTTAATATAAAATTCATTAGTTTATTAATTTACCCTAAGACAAGTAATGGTGAGTATTTAATGACCAATAATAGTAATGTTTTCATGTGATCTAGATCCAAGTGGGCTTACATCATCAGAACATCACACATGACTCTATAATTAGCTTGTTTAGCTTATTTTGTAAATTATGGTATTTCACTATTCAACAAAAATTCATGTATCTCAGAAAAATCCCAAAAATTTACCCCAACCATTTTTTGATGTGTAGAATCCAAAAATGAAGTCCATTTTTCAAAAATAATTTTCTAAATATTATTAATTTAATATTTTATTAAAATCATAATTTACCTAAAAAACAGTTTTTAAAAGTTAAAACTACTTTTATAGTGCCTTCAAAAATTACGTAGGGTCTTATAAAATTATCTAAAAACTATAAGAAATTTTTTAGATAATTTATGAAATAATTTTAGGAAAATACATTTTTATTTAAATTAATTAATTAATTATAGTTATTTATTTATGACTTACAAAATACCAAAACGTTCACTAAGGTCAGATGGTCACTTTCTAAGATGTCTAAATTTTAATTAATTATTCATGGGAAAGGTTACTCTTATGTTGGATGATTTACTATTCATAATGTTCATATTACTATTCATAAGGGTATGTTACTATTCATAAGGGTATGTTACTATTCCTAAGGGTATGTTACTATTCACCAAAAATTATTTTTGTTTCATTAGAATCCAAAAATCATCTTGAACACAGCCTTGTTTGTCGGATTTTCAAAATTCAAAACACGGAAGTGACAAACTTTTGTTTAAAGGTCACTTATCACATAGTAGTTCATTATGTTGTGTTTTTAGGTAATTTTATGGCATATTTATAAGAAGGTAAATTCCATTGAAAAACTTTGGTTCATTACATTCTTCCCCCCTTATGAAATTTTAACCTCGAAATTTTATTTTACATAAACAGGCGAGGGTAATTCTCCTTCATCGCCTCTTCTGGTTCCCAAGTTGCTTCCTGAAACTTATGGTTCCTCCACAATACTTTGAAAAGATAGTTTTTCTTGTTGCGTAGAACCATATCTCTCTGATCCAGAATCTTTACTGGCTGCTCCACATAGGAGAGATCATCTTCCAACTACACCACCTCTAGGTTTAGTACATGTTAGAGATCAGGTATGTACTTCCTAAGGAGTGATACATGAAAAACATCATGAACTCGAGCCATATTCGGTGGAAGTGAAAGCTGATAGGCCACGGCTCCTATGCGGTCAAGGATCTCATAGGGGCCAATGTACCTTGGTCTTAGCTTCCCTTTCTTTCCAAACTGCATGACCCTCTTCCATGGTGATATTCTAATGAAGACTTTATCTCCAACATCAAACTCCAAGTTCCTTCCACGGTTGTCTGCATATCTCTTTTTACGACTTTGAGTATCTTTGATGTGTTTCTGGATGACTTCAACCTTCTCTATCATCTCTTGCACAAGATCGGGTCCAAGTAGATTTCTTTCTCCAACTTCATCCTAACAGGTTGGAGTTCTACATCACTTTCCATACAGAGCTTCATATGGAGCCATCTGAATACTCGAGTGGAAGCTATTGTTGTATGAGAACTCAACCAAAGGGAGATGATGATCCCAACCACCTTTGAATTCAAGTGAGCATGATCTTATCATATCTCTAAGAATCTAAATATTCCTTTTAGATTGTCCATCAGTTTGGGGGTGATAGGCCATTCTAAAATTTAATTCAGTACTCAAATCATGTTGAAGGCTCCTCCGGAATTTAGATGTGAACCTTGGATCATGGTCAGAGACAATTGAGAGTGCAACACCGTGCAGTCTCACCAATTCCTTCACATATATCTTTGCAAGTTGTTCAAGCGAGATATCTTCCTAAATAGAGATAAAATGGGAAGTCATGGTGAGTCATTCAACCACAACAAATATTGCATTATTTCCCTTCGACGTCTTTGGGAGACCCGTGACAAAGTCCATAGTACCATTTTCCCATTTCCACATGGGTATAGGCAATGGTTTTATCATACCTTTGGACTTTTTTCGATCATCTTTAACTTATTGACATACCAAGAACCTTGATATATATTCTGAAATCTTCTTCTTCATGTTATCCCACCAAAAGTGTTCTTGGAGATCACGCTACATTTTGGTACTCCCATGAGGGATAGATAATGTTGAGCTATGTGCATTATCCAATAGCTCTTTCTTTATCCCAGATGATGAAGGCACACAAATACGTGTTCCAAACCAAATCACACCATCATCGTTGATATATAACTCTTTCATCTTCCCTTGATTTAATTCATTCACCCTCTTTTTTATCTTCACATAATCCCTTTGTGCTTTCTTAATTTTCTCCTGGATGGATGGTTGCGCAATCATTTGGACAAGGTAGGATGTATCCACTGCCCTTATGATTTTCAAATCCATTCTTTTCATATCTAAGAAGATGTGGTCTTTCTCAATCCGTAACATGGATAGAGTAGCAGGTTCTTTTCTACTTAGAGCATCAGCTACCTTCTCCACCTTTCTAGGATGGTAGTGAATAGAGAAATCGTAATCCTTGATTAGCTCTAACCATCTCCTTTAACGCATGTTGAGCTATTTTTGTGTGAATATATACTTTATCATCTTGTGGTCGGTTTATATGTCACACCTCTCACCATAAAGGTAGTGCTGCCAGATTTTCAAGGAAACAATCATGGCAGCCAGCTCTAGATCATGCATCGGGTAGTTCTGCTCGTGGATCTTTAATTGTTGTGAGGCATAGGCTATCACATTATCATTTTTCATGAGTACGTAACCCAAGCCTTTCTTTGAAGAATCACTTTATATCACAAAAAGTTCTCCACTTTTCGGTAGTGTGAGTACAGGTGCAGTGATCCACCTTATCTTTAGATCATTGAAGCTTCCCTCACATTCTTCCATCCAGAAATACTTTACCCCTTTCCTTGTTAACTTAGTTAGAGGGCTTGACAATCATGGTAAGTTTCTCACAAAACTTCGGTAGTACCCAGCTAATCCAAGAAAACTATGGATTTCTGCGACACTAGGGGGGCTGGGCCATTCCTAAATCACCTTTGTTTTTGAAGGATCCACAGAAATTCCCTCACTTGTGATCACATATCCAAAGAACGTGACTTGATTCATCCAAAGGTCACACTTGTTAAACTTGGCGTACAACTTCTCCATTCTTAATGTCTCCAACACAAGTCTTAGATGTTCTTCATGTTCCTCCTTGCTCTTGGAGTAGATGATAATATCATCAATAAACACTACCAATATTTTTTCAAGGTTATGTCTAAAGACTCTATTCATCAAATCCATGAAGATTTCAGGGGAATTAGTAAGTCCGAAGGGTATCACCAAAAACTCATAGTGCTCATACCTTGTACGGAAGGCAGTCTTCTGAATATCTTCCTTCTTCACATTTATATGATCATATCCAGAATAAATATCCACCTTTTAGAAGTATTGATCTCTTCTTAACTAGTCGAACAAGTCATCAATACTTGGAAGAGGATACTTGTTCTTTATGGTGATCTTTTTGAGTTCCCGAAAATCGATACACAGCCGCATTGTTCCATCCTTCTTCTTTAAAAAAAGTATTGTTTCACCCCATGGTGATTCACTAGGGTGTATGAACCCTTTGTCCAAATTCTCTTGTAGCTGCTTCTTTAACTCCTCCAGTTCTATAGGAGCCATCATATAGGGACACTTCGAGATAGGAGTAACTCCGGGAATGAGTTCAATTGAGAACTCTACCTCAGATCCAGGGGAATTCCGGGTAACTCTTCGGGAAATACATCGCCATATTCTCTCACGAAGGGAATTTCTTCAAGGTTAGCACTTTCCTTCGACTTAACCATTTGGGAGAGTTATGCTTCTTCAAAGAGAATCAATACCCACACCATTGAAATATTTTTCAAAGGAGATTCATGATCTTCCTTGCATTTGTAGAGAAGCATGGGATGTTTCAGAATATGAAAAGATATTTCCTTTTCCCAACAGTTGATATGTGATCTATATAACGAGAGCCAATCTATTCCCATTATAGCATCAAATTCCACCAAAGGAAGTATTACAAGATCCACTTGAAGAATATTCCCACATACGCCAATAGGAGAGGATTCAAACACTTGGGTTTCAATGATTAAACCACTTTTTGTTTTTACAGATATCTCTACTTCAAGGTTTCGGGGCTTCGATTCTATAGTTATAGAAAACTTGCAAGATATAAAGGAATGCATAGAAATAGAATCAAAAAATACCTTTTCCATTCTTGAGTGAATAGGAAGTGTACCATGTACGACTTCATTATCTTTCTCCACTTCCGCAGTAGTGATGGAATAAGAATTACCTTGTTCCTTTGTCTTTTGTGTTTGCTGACGTTGATTTCCCTCGAGAACTCGAGGTTTAGTGCACTGACTTCTATATTGCCCTGGCTCCCTATAGTTATAGCATTGAACCATTAGTGGTTCTCTCCTTTCATCGGTTACATTCTCCTTCCTTTTCATGTATTCTCTCCACTCTTGTGCATGGTGTCCTTATTTCTCACACTTAAATCATTTCCCCATCCCTTTTTGGAAGTTCCCATAGTGTAACTTTCCACATTTTTGGCATATGGGTCATTGAGTTTTCTTCCCACTTTTGTCACTAGATCCTCCATCTTTCGTTTCTTATCCCCATAGCCATGGGACCATTCTCCAAACTCCATATCCACTTTGAGAGCACATAGAACAACTTATTCATAACTCCCAAAGCCTCAAATTGAAAGAGCCTTTCAAAGCTGTGGTTTTAATCCACTAAAGAATCTATCAATTTTTCTATCATTGTTGATAACAAAACCCGAAGCGTACCTTGCAATCCTTGGGAAATTTGCTTCATAGGTTGTGACAAATTCTCCTTATTTTTGCTTGTGCTCTATGAATTCCCTCTCCATCTTTTTGTTAATATTTCTTAGGAAATATTTGTTAAGAAATATTATCTTAAAGTCTTACCATTCCATCTCTTCAATTTCATCCCTTGGCTTGGTGTTCTTAATCAAATCCCACCATTGATCGGCTTCTCCATATAAATGATAAACAGCTAGGGTCACCTTCTCCGTCTCAAAATAGTGAAGCACAAAAAAGATCTTCTCCATGGAGTTGACCCACTATTCTGTAACTAGTAGATCAGAAGATCCACTAAATGTCGGTGGTTATTGCCACATAAAACATTTGATAGAAAGTTTCTCCCTCTTTGGTGAAGGAGGACTTTCCCCATTATTATGGTTATTGTTCATAAACTAAGATAATTGGGTAAGAATTTCCATGAATTTTTGAACTTCACCTCCCAAATCATTAGGGATGTCGTTCGAGAAATCGTTGCATTGGCCCTCGCAGGAGTTGTTAGCCTGATTTCTCCTGGTACCCACAATTTTCTAAAATAGAAAAGTTTAGAACGAAACATAAGTGAATAATTCATGAATAAATTATTCATTTAAAAAATTTATACCAAAAACTTAGCATATAGTATCCCTAGGTAAATATTCTTGTGTGAATATTTGTACTTACTCTCATGCTAGAGGTTTTCTCTAGGGTTCACTATTCCTAATTCCCAAATTAACTAAACATTTCCTCTGATACAAACTATAACGACCATGTCTTTTATTACATTACTATTAAATCATTTTAAAGGTAAACAACATAATAGAATTACACATATAGGATCCAACGGTTTAGTGTCTTGGGAAAACTAGGACTATACATAGCAATTACAACATCAAGCATAAACATTTATTTAATTTCTCATTCTCTAGCTTCTTATTGGCACTTGACCACTCCTTAGTACATGTAGCCACCTGAGGATATACATAAAAGGGGTGAGATAAAATCCTGGTAAGAGGATAGATAAGAAGAATATAGCATGGGGTGAGCAAAATCATGACATAGGGAAAAGATCATGAACATGATAGGAGCATAAATAAAAGACTTGAAATGTGGCAATGCATAAAAATGAAACATCATGTCTTAGTAGTTAACTACCACACATACTTGTGAAAGAAGATAGCATCTTGATAACACATCATTTCATATTTAATAATGAGTTTCATCACTTTAACCAATGCATTGGAGCACTGTATAATTCCGGGCACACCCGTCACATTTAAACATTCATATTGCGCTATATAATTCTGGGTGCACTCGTCACATCATAACATTATCATTATCATGATTGACACATAGAACACATATCAAAAATGAACATAACTAACCCATGTAAATAAATGGGTTTCATATCATAACAATACATTCATAAGCTTTGGGTGTCCAAAAGAAAGAGGGAACAACATACTTGATACAAGAACCATCAACCATGAATGAGAGGTAAAAGTTGAGTTCTTAGAAGAAGATTTCTTTTGGAAAACATTTATTTTGACATAAACTTCATTAGAAAACATGTATATACCAAAAATTGAAAGATAATTATGAACAAATTATATTTAAGAAGTTTCTATATCAAATTGGAGTGAAAGAGGGAGAACCCGAAGAAAGAAAATTGGGTTCGAGATTTTCCCCTTACCTTGTATCCGAATGCTTTCTTCTCTTGAATGTCATGTATAAGGATATTATATTCATTAATTATAAATCAAGAACCTTTTTTAAATTAATATGGTTCATTATAGTTTTACTAAGTGATTTTATGTGACTTTGGATGAGTTATAGAGTTTAAAAAACATTGTTCGAGAGTGTTTGTTTTTATGGTTTTCTTGAGTGGTTCACTTGTATTCTTAAAATGAATATTGGGAAGAAAAAGGGTAAGCATACAGAACTGATATTACATGTTATTAATGATATTACATTATTTTTAATGATCTTATAATGAATCATATTAGATCCATGTTGATGAATCATTAGATAAGAATTAAATGACGATTGTTTGGGTTAATTTGAACGGTTTTTCGATCATAATGAACTTGTTTTATTTTATCACCAATAATATGGTCATAAGTTAGTTCCATAACTTTAAATAGGGAATAATGCATATAAAAAATTCTGTTTCAACCATAAAAATGGTTTCATGACCAGATCTGAAGGTAGAAACTGAAGAAGAAAACATGTCATTCTTGAAGGTGATAAATTAACACCTCACGAACAACATTCTCTTTAATAAAATAAAAGGAAGTGGGAAAGGGGGCTGGATGATATAATATCCCATTATAATCATAACATTAAATTACATGTATAATACGGGAGTTACAATACCATTTTTATGAATATAGGTTGGGAGATATCAAGAAATAAACTTGAACATGGAAGGAAATTAAAGGAGAAGAGGGAGAGAAATTACCTCTTAAATCCTCCTCTTGAGATCCTCCTTAAGGAAGCTAGGATTGGTCTTTTGATGAGACCAGAAGCTCTTGGACGTGGTAGAGGGGCTAGGGAAGTTGTTTTGGCAGAGTTTAGAGAAGTCTTGTAGCTTTAGAGGTGTAAGTAAATGAGGGTTTGAAGGGTGGTATTTATAGTGAAGGGGAGAGGGGTTTCCTTAATATAAAATTCATTAGTTTATTAAGTTTCCCTAAGACAAGGAATAGTGAGTCTTTAATGACCAAGAATAGTTATTTTTTCCTATGATTCTGAAACAAGTGGGCTTACATCATCATAACATCACACATAACTCTATAATTATCTTATTTAGCTTATTTTGTAAATTATGGTATTTCACTATTCAACAAAAATTTAAGTATCTCAGAAAAATCCCAAAACTTTACCCCAACCATTTTTCAACATGTAGAATCCAAAAATAAATTTCATTTTTCAAAATAATTTTCTAAATATTATTAATTTAATATTTAATTAAAATCAAAATTTACCTAAAAACAGTTTTTAAAAGATAAAACTGATTTTATAGTGCTTTCAAAAATTACGTAGGGTCTTATAAGATTATCTAAAAATTATAAGACACTGTTTCAATAATTTATGAAAAAGATTTACGAAAATACATTTTATTTTTAATTAATTAATTAATTATAATTATTTATTTATGAGTTACAAAATACCAAAACGTTCACTAAGGTCAAATTGTCACTTTCTAATATGTCTAAATTTTATTTAATTATTCATGGGTAAGGTTACTCTTATGTTGGATGATTTACTATTCATAATGGTCATATTTCTATTCATAATTTTATGCTACTATTCATAAAGGTATGTTACTCTTCACCAAAAATTATTTTTGTTTCATTAGACTCCAAAAAACAACTTGAACACAAATGTGTTTGTCAGATTTTCGAAATTCAAAACACGAAACTGGAAAACTTTTGTATAAAGGTCACTTAGCACTTAGTAGTTCATTATGTTGCATTTTCATGCAATTTTATGGAATATTTATAAGAAGGTAAATTCCATTGAAAAACTTTGGGTCGTTACAATGTGTGTGTGTGTGTGTGTGTTTGTGTGTTTACAAATATCTTATTCACTTACTTCTTTTCAATTGATATGAAAACAAAAATGGTGTTTATGCATACGTACGACCTACCGTCTCCATAAAAGATGTTTTCCATTTCATATATCTATCTATTATACATATTTATATTCTAAATATATATGATATATAAATATTGTTTTATATTATGGAATTATTTAAATAATGATCTAATTGATACGATCAAGAATAACAAGTTAAAACACGTATGATAAAGAAAGAGATTATTACCCAAAATGTTAATTTAACTGGAAATTATTATTATTAACTGGGTAGTATAAATTCATAAATTAATCATGTATGATATCGTAATTATTAATATGGTTATGTTATAATTTAATAACATACTATAGTCATTATACATGAGGTTAAATGCACCCTCGACTAAATGAAAGTACAAGGTAAGGGTTAATTCCTCAATCTCATCATTATTCGAGATCATTTATGTGTAAGTATTTAAAGGGACATATTTATTATCAATGAACATGTTTCATAAAAGATTTTTTAAAATGATTCTTTTAAGGGACTCTTTAACTAAAACATCATTTCAAATGTTTTAAATATTTATTCTTCTAAATATTTATCATTAATGTCCATGTTTTCAAAATGGTTTTAAGGATTTATTTATATGAACATGAATTTTTTAAAATGTTAATTCCTTTAAAAAGTTTAAAAGTGGTATGGGACAATTTGATTCAAAAATATCTTTTAAATTTCTTCCTTTCTAAATTGTGATACTTTTAAATGATTTCATGAAAAAGAGGTATTTCTCTCAAAGAGTTTTACTGATCATTTTAAACTATGTAAACATCCTTTACTGGATATTATTCTTGATTGAGGTTGATTAATTATTATAAAATCTTCCATATTTTATGGAATGAGTTATGATATGTTTTACTGTGGATGTTATATTTTTATACCATTCATGGTTTATAGTTAAAGTATTGACATTTTTAATGATAGTTTTAAAATGAATGTTTATGTTACATTTCAAGATTTTCATATGAAGAATGAATTGGACTTAGTAAGTGATGGTTGGGGCCCACTATATCCCTTCAACGCATCGTTAGGTCTCGTGATAAAAATTAGTGTCTTGGCATAAGGCCTTGAAAAAAAAATTATTTGTAGTCTTGGAATGAGGCCTTGAATATGTGGTTATGATGTTAGGCATTATGGATTCCCTCATTATGAAATTAGTTATTACATGTTATTATTTTACTAGTATCATATCCATGTGAATGTTTATATGGAAATGTTTGATTTATTTTTTCCATATTATGTTCAAGTTTATGTTTTAAAGGCTGTTTTTTTATTATAAATTTTGTTTTAAAAGTTTATAGATTCCTCTAAATTATTTACCCTTACTGAGTATCTGAGCTCACCCCTTTATTAGGTTTTGTTTTCCTAGGATTCCAAGAAGTGTATTATGATTGACATGGAGGTTTAATCTATGGGAATAATGTCATTCTCAAAAGATTATTTATTTTGTGTTTTATATTTTAATGTGTAATGTAACATTCATGTATGTAATCTATTTTTTGAGACTGCTAAACAGATTGGTCCTCCAGGACTTGATTCCTTGTAATCATGCCAATGTTTTAAAATAATGCCCCAACTCTGAGCTTATGGGGTTGGGGCGTTACATAATGTTACCCAGGAAGTGAACTTTATTAATCCTGAAGTATAATTTTGTGAGATGTTCATATAATATATATTTGATCAATGTTCTAAATATGATATCAAGGTTTTTGGAATGATCGTGTTGAGTCTACGAGTGCACCAAGATGTCATCCATGAAAATGACCAAAAAATAATCTAGATATAGGTGGGAAAACCTGATTCATTAGATCCATGAAAATAATTGGTGCATTCATGAGACCAAACTATATTACCAAATACTATTATAGTCAATATCTACTATGGAATGTTGTACATAGTATATCTAAGGGTCTAACCCTTAACTAGTTATAGCCTAATCTAAAATCAATATTTGAGAAAACTATAACTCCTTGAAGGTGGCTAAAGAGAAAATCTATTTGAGGTAGTGGATACTAGTTCTTAATAGTAATCTAGTTTATATACCAGTAATATACAAAAATCCTAAGGTTCTCATCCACCTTCTTGATGAAAATCATGGGTGAACCCTAAGTTGAAGTACTGGTTCATATAAACCCTTTAGATTCTAGGTCCTCTAACTATCTTTTGATCACCAAAAACTCAATAGGTGTCATCATATAAGGATGAATAGACATGAGTTTCAATATAGGAACTAGATTAATGGTAAAATATACCAATCTCATGGGAGGTAACCTAGAAAATTTATTAGGGAAGACATCCCTGAAATGGTCAACTATAGGAGGGAATTTTACATATCATGTTCCCTAATAAAATAGAAAAAGGCTATCAATCTAGGTTGTCACTCCACCCAACCCATGATGCTTAGGTCCAACTAAAATTTATTAGACTCACACCCACCTTTATTAATATATCTACTTCCCTTTGGTGATGAAAACTACACCCTATTGTGATAACAATCAACATAGTCTTGATAGGACACTAACCAATCCGTCTAGATAATGATATCAATGCTTGTTATCCTAAGGATGGAAAGGTTCCATAAGAAACAGTAGTTTCCAATATCAAGAGATCACTCCCTGTATTGTCATATACTTTCTAATTGGACTCCCAATATAGAATCAAGATTCATCACTATATAAAATTATTTGATCTCAAGGTCAAGGTTTTCCATGATATCCAAAGATGTGAATGAATTTGAAGTTCCTATAATCAAATAAAAAATATACTAAATATAAGGATACTAGAATTTTACCAAGAATTGTAGATACACCAACACTCTGATCCTTAAGTGTATACTATATTGTATATATCTTTCTCGGTCAGTGTCCTTGAATCGCAACATGGATACCCTAAGAATTTCCTCCCTATTAGAGTAGCATATCAAAAATATTACTTCCTCTACCTCATCCACCTCCTTCGCCTGAAATAATAATATTACTCCAACTCTCTACTTAATGTGAAGCTACTAATCTTAATCTAGAACCTGAAGCTAGTGCATACCCCCTATCACTAACCACCTAAGAAAAAGTACTACAAAACTAATGAATATGACCCACCCTACAGAAATCCTAGAACTTCACTCAGTCTTTACTAAACTAGGAATTCGTGTGTCCCAGCTTCCCACGCTGATGATAGATCACCTAACTACCTTGGTGAACGCTATGACTACTTATTCCCCCATAATAAATATAAAAAATACACTCTCTAATATTGGACTAACTACCACCCTTCCTCAGCACTAAACTATCATGTCACACACCTTTGGCTTCCCTCAGGTTCCACTTAGAGATGAGTGCCTAGTTCAATATTCCATATACGGTAGTCAAATGAAAAACATTCACCTGAGAAAAAATTTCCTTTCTAATCCCATCCTCAAATTGAATCGCTCTATTCAATTCATCACTACCAATATTTCGTGTAAAATGCTAGAACTTGGTAAATCGATTTGAATTTTCCATAACATACATAGAACCCTAATTTAGGTATATAAACTCACTAGCTCATTCGCCACTCAAGTTTTCCTAAAATAATTAATCATAGAAGGTAAATTGGAATTCCTTCAAACCATATCCTGATGATGCTATATTGGGGTAATATTTTCCAACCACCTCTTGGTAAACCCTCTAATCATATAAGCTTCGAGCTTAACCCTCCTTTATAGAGGTATCTCTAGATTCTCAAAAATTGATAAAATATCCTCTATCCACGACTCAATATGTTGGGTCCCACCATCACCCTATAAATTAGGTGGATAATACTTCTAAAACAATTTCATTAACTCTTCCATAGAATGGGTAGGTCACGGAGCTCCCTGAATGGTCTACATGAATCTTAGTAATCCCTCTCAAAGCTGAGTGTCAGTTCCTAGATCAGGTATAAAAAGAGGTTCTATAGGTGGAAAAATAGGTGGTTTAGGCCCTACAACCTTAGGAGTGTGGTCACAACCACCTTCCTAACATTCATCCTAAGGCCATCATGGGGGAATATATCTATAATTTTAAACACACACCTCAAAATGAGTTTTGATAACAAAAAAATATTAGGTAAAAAAATAGGACAAGTAAAAGACTTCCTATACCATAGTCATTACCCACCATCCAAATCCTTAATCCAGGTATAGGTAACATAGAATATTAAGTGTAAACACAATATATATGCACAACACCCACTACTAAGGTTAGTTTTGGGTCAATGCCTTATACCCTATGGCATAGGTTCTAATATATGGAGTTTAAAATGCAATTCATAGAGGAAAACACCCTTTAAGTTGTAATTTCAATTCCCATTTAATGAAAATCATTTAATTAATATTTAAATTTCATAATATATATATATATATATATATCTTGGTTTATTTATATGCATCTACCATTCCCAAATTATCAATTCCTAGGATTTATAAGTTGAAATTTTCATTTCACGTAACTACAACTAGCCTTTTACATTTGATCTCAGAATGTAACAAGTTGTGTATGATGATTAAATTAAATTAATATCCCTTCCCAATTTATAAAAGTAAATAAATTAAATTATAATTACCATCCATTTAATTTCAATAAACTAATGTTTTATCCCATGAAAGTATTGGTCCATGGATCAAACATAAAATAATTGGTTAGTTAAGGGGTCACCAAAAAGTTATGCACGAAAACACCATTTAGATTGATGCAGAAACATTAATTAAACAATTATATATCTCACTCATCCTAGAGAAACTTTATTAAAATAATAGTTATATCACTCAAGTATCATATAAAATTCTATAAGTAATGCATGTAATTAAATAAATATGGCATGGAATACACAAAACATATCTTTTGGGACCACTTTGTTTATAAGTTGTATCTGTTTTCAGTAGTTATAAATAATGGTCAAAATGAAGTAGGAACTCTAAATTGAATGGATATTAGTTGATGTTATGATTCCTGGATAATTTTTATGGATTCATATCATTAGATTCCATGCTTGGAAAATTTTCCATTTTGTTTAAATCAAACGATTGATGAACTAATCTTAAGTTAAAATAACTTTTGTCAAAGGTGGAATAGTGTTTACAACATTTAAGTATCAAAAATTGAGGATGATTGAATATTCTAAAGTGTGATGATAAAAATAGTAAAAGAACTATGTGCTTTGCGTGATGTGGAGAAGATGAGAGAATGAAGAGATGAAGAAGGGTGGCCATGAAAGGACTTTGATTTACTAGGTGTCCATGCATTTAATTACATGTTAAAATTTATTTTAACACTATTTTTTTGCCTTACTTAAAAAAATGTTCCAGCCCTCAAACAAGCCAACCAGCCTCAACACGAGGCTCATACAGGACAGGTGTAACGACCCAGTCTTTCATTACTGAAAATTCCTCTTGGTCTATTTAAATGTCTTCTTATGGTTATTTAAAACTTATCCCCTTATTTGGTTTTATGTTTTTGATTTTAAAATATTGTTAAGAATTTTGACCATTGCTAATATAGTCATTTAATAGTGATCACATGATTAGTATAAATATAGGGATTTAACAAATCCAATTTACTCAGAAAAAGGAATAGATGGCCTCATTCAGTAGACTTTCCCCATATTAAGTGCATTTTTCAAAGCTCAGAAAGGTGGTGGTGTCATTGGTATTTTATATTTACCAATCCCAAGCCAATCTTCAACATGTTAATCTCAAACCGAACCACCTACGGGAGAAGTGGAAGTCGATAGAGATTACCACCCAAGCAATGTTATCTGAGCCACCCCAAGAGTCTGTCACCATCACACATCTTACCATTCGGTCTTATATGGGTGTTATAATGGGTAATTTAATGAGACCCTAGTACTATGATTATGGAAACTATTTTTGTATAGAGAATATACACTCATTTTATTATTGTTACTTTGTAACTAGTTTTTAAAGCACAAATAGTATTTTTAGTTAGTATTCAACTAAGAAATATATTTGGATTAATTAATGGATTTTTTAATTAAATAATATTTTAATGAAATATTATTATTATTAGATTGCTTCTTATTAAATATAAATGTTCGTATAATTTTATGAATGCAATTGTAATTTTTATTAAGGTTTGAAAGTTGTTTTTGTTAAAACCCAATATTTTTTGATAAATTTCAGTTTTTATTTTAAAAGTTAAAATTAAAATATTTATAAAATTATTTAGATAAAATTAATATTATTTCTAGAATCAGGACATCGAAATTATCCAACTGTTAATTTTTCATAAATTTATGAGACAATAAAATTTTTGGGTAAAAATTAAATACTGTTTAATTATATAAGGTGACTTATGACAACATAATGACCCAATAGTGATGTAATAAAAAACTATAAAAACTATTTTATGCCATTATATGTTTACCATTAAAATAATGTGATTTAAGTTTTATTTTATTTATTTTAAAAAAAAATTAGTGGACCCTCAAAGACTTATAAAACATTTTATATTTATAAATGGATTTCCTTGAGAGTGTGACTCACCTCCACATAAGAAACCCTATTATTTTAAAAGGTTTTTCTATTGGACTTATAAAATATTGTTTTCCACTCCCCTTTTTAAAACCCCATGGGCAAAAAACATGGGTTGGTTTGTGGTTTTGATTAGTTAATGTGTGGTGTCCCAAACCTAAACAATAAAGAATTTCTTCTCCTTTCCTATATAAACCCACCCAAGGTCCCACTTCCTCTTCACTAAAATCCTTCATATTTCTTCCAACCTCTGACCTCCTATATCTAGAATCCCTCCATGGTTCCCTAATCTCCTAATAAGTCTCTCTTAATCTCCTCCCAAGCCTTTGGGATCACACTTCCAAGTAAGGGATTCTCACTTTCCTTATTTATGTCCAAGTTTCCTTATATTGTTATGACCTTTTATTTTCAATTATAAATTTTGGGGTATGATTTAACACATCCCCCATACCACCCTCTTCATGTTTTAATAATTATAGATCCCATTTCTCCCTCACTAATTCCTCCCATGTACACCCGTTACCATGCCGAAATTCTGTAAGGAATTTCTCTCTCCTCAATTACATTCAAGAAATTAGTTTGTATTATGTATCTAAATTCCATTACATTGGTTGGGACATGTATATATATGACCCCCCAGACTTTCCATTTCATTTACATATGATGATACAACCATTTATCTCTCTTAAACCATTTTTATGAATTCTTATGTCATGTCGTTATGCTGCCGAAATTGCACCGCGTTCTTCCAAGCCAAGATCATTGTGTAGTGAATACCATATTAATGTCTCTATCAAAGGTATTCACCTTTATGAACTTATAAATATGTAATTTTAATTTCATGTATTTATTCCACATTTCTTAATCGTGTAATAACTTATGATATTGATTGATTCCATGTTATATGATCTATGTGGCACAATTATGCATGAAATGAAATGTTTAAGAAAAGTGCACACTGATAGTGCTCCAATGCATTGGGTAAAGATTAGTATCATGATACGTCAAGTGAAATGAGGGTTTAATCATGCTAATTCAAGTGCAATTAGGGTTTACTCATGCTCCATGTGCACTTATCCTTGGCTCATGCTAATACCATGTTAAGTGTTTTTGCCACATTTCCAGGTTATGATAATCATGCTATATCATGCCTTTATGTTTATGCTTATCTTGTGATCCATTGATATTCCTATTGACTAACATGTATTTTAATCTTATAGTTATTCTTTTTTTACTCCCTTATTGGGCTTTCTATCTCACCCTTTTCTTATGCATGTCCTTAGGTTATCCCATGCAATGCTAAATATGAGGGAATGTAGTGGTCATGTAAAGGAAGTTTTCAATAAGATATTGTGTTTTGTGTTTTAAGTTATTATGTAATGTTCATAAGCCCCAAATACACTATACCTCTCAATATTATATGTTGTATCAAGTGAATGTTTTATGTAATAAATTATGTTAAGTGTGTAATATAGATCAGGGTTGTCATAGTTGATATTAGAGTATAGGTTTAGTAATTTTTTGAACTAGGATTAGAAAACCCTAGTGAAGCCTTAGAGACTATACTAAGTATAATAAAAAAACATTCCTAAGTTTTGGTGAGTATTTAGTGAGTGTTTTATCAATAAAATACATCTCTTTCTAGATATGAGCAGGTAGAGGCGTCTTTGGCACAGATGTACCTTGGAGTGAAAACTCCGACATGGAGTTTTGGGCTTGACTCGGGGTATCCTGGTACATGACAACGGGCTTTGCTATACTCTTGGTCACGACACTCCCAGGGTATATGATTTGATAAATTCAAAAGCTTAGTATGAACCACTATTAAGAGAATTTAAAAAAATCCCCTAATAATATATGTTAAAATGTAGATTATGAACAACATAGATTGAAGCCTATAGATACATAAGTTAAGGATGTAAAATTTATTTATAAGTCATCGGTTTTTGTCTTTGGATTCCCCTTTATGTGTTTAATAGTTTAAAGTACTCATCCTATTTCTATATCGGATAAGGTAGAACAAAAATTAAAAAGGTAAAGTTAGGGTTATCGTTCATGGTTATACGCATTCTTTTATATCCTAAAAGTTTAGTAGAACAATCCCAACACCACCACAAATCATGGAAGTAAATATGTCAGTAAGTATGGAAAATGGGTAAATCATTGCGTCCCATGAATATAGATCCTCCTCTATCATAATTTTTGGATTGAACTTCCCGGTAAACCTCATCATACTCCCTTTAGTTGAATTTGACGCAATTCTCAACATGTATTGTCTTTCTTTATATAGAGCCAACATAAATTTCCATGAGAGGGAAATCACTCTCCATGTGGAGAATCAACCCTTGATTCTGTACAAGTGCAAGGATAAGGATGAATATTCTTTAGTTTCATTATCTCAATCATGGATATTACTACCCTATAATCATGCATATCTGGCTCAGATGGTTGATTCAAAAAATAAAATATCCTTGAAGACATGCCAATTGTGAAGGAATTCGCTGAAGTGTTTCCCAAGGAATTTACTGGTCTCCCTCATAGAAGAGATTTTGAATTATCAATTTACCTTATTCCTAGGGTATTGCCAATATCCAAGACTCTATATAGAATGGTTTTTTTAGAGCTTGAGGAGTTGAGGAAAAAACTGCAGTAGAATCTGGATAAAGGGTTTATATACCCAAGTGATTCACCTTGGGGTGTACTAGTCCTCTTCGTTAAGAAGAAGGATGGGTCAATGTGCCTTTTCATCGATTATCGTGAGCTCAAAAAATCACGATAAAGAACAAGTATACTTATCCAAGAATTGATGACTTGTTCGATCATCAGCGTGGAGCACAATAATTTTCCAAGGTGGATTTGCGGTCGGTATATTACCAAGTAAGGGTGAAGAAGGATTATATCCCTAAGACTGATTTTTGTACAAGATAAGGGCACTATTAATTCATAGTAATGCCTTTCGGACTCACTAATGCTCCAGAAATATTCATGGACATGATAAATAGAGTATTTAAATATTACCTTGACAAATTTGTGGTAGTCTTCATAGATGATATTCTAATATACTCCAAAACCCTGTAGGATTATGATGAGAATTTAAGAACTATACTAGAGACCTTGCGAAAGGGGAATATCTATGAAATTTACAGCCAGTGTGAGTTATGGTTGAAGGAGGTTTCATTCTTGGGTCATATCATCACAAGAAATGGGATATTTGTGGATCACTCCAAGATAGCTTCAATTGAGGGATGGATGAGACCAACATTGGTAACGGATATCTGTAGATTCTTGGGGTTTTCTTGGATATTATCGCTGATTTGTGAGAAATTTCTCATGATTTTCCAACCCTCTTACCAAGCTAACTCGGAAGGGAGTAAAGTATTTTGGGATTGATGCATGTGAAGAAAGCTTCAAGGAGTTGAAAAATAGGCTTATCACCGCACCTGTTCTCATATTACCTACAAGTGTAGAACTATTTGTGGTATTCAGTTATGCTTCAAAGAAGGGAATGGGTTTTTTGTTGATGTAGAATGACAAATTCATTGCCTATGCTTCAAGGCAGTTGAAATTTCATAATCAGAATTATCCAACACATGATCTAGAGTTGGCTGCGGTGATTTTCTCTTTAATAATTTGGCAGCATTACCTCTTTGGGAAGAAGTGTGAAATATACACGTATCACAAAAGCCTCAAGTATATATTCACACAAAAAGAGTTGAATATCTTCCAATGACTATGTATATAACTCATCAAGGATTATGACTGCTCAAACCATTACCACCCTGAGAAAGTGAACAAGGTGGCAGATGCTCTAAGTATAAAGGATCCAACGATTCTTTCATTGATGAGAATTGAGAGGAATCCAATCTTCTTAGATTTTCAGAGGATGGACATGGGTATAGTTAAAGGAGGAACATCATCAATCCTTTCTCAAATGATTGTTCAACCATCCCTCTTAGAGAAAATAAAGGATTCACAAAGAAAGGATGTGGAAATTATAAAAAGGGTAGAAGAAATAAAAAATTGGAAATCCTCAAAGTTCATGGTTAAAAGGGTTGGAATCGTGAGATTTGGGTCACGATTATGTGTGCCATCAGATCCAGAGATAAAGAAGGATCTTCTGAATGATGAACATAGATCAACCTTCTCTATTCACCCAGGGAGCACAAAGATGTATCGAGATCTCTGAGAAAAATTTTTGTGGGACAATATGAAAAGGGATATTGCAGAATATACATCAAAGTGTGGTATGTCAGAAAGTGAAGGCTGAGAGGCAAAAGTCTAAGGGGATGATGCAACTGTTACCCATATCAACATGGAAGTGTGACAACATTACCATGGACTTTGTCACTAGACTTCCAAGGATCTCCAGAGGAAACAATGCTATATGGTTCATTATGCATCGTCTTATGAATACTACCCACTTTATCGTGATTCTATAGGAGTTTTCATTGGATTAACTTGCATGGATTTACATCAAAGAAGTGGTAAGGCTAAATGGAGTACCACTATCTATTGTATCCGATCATGATTCAAGATTCACCTCAAAGTTCTAGAAAAGTATCCAACATGCTATAATAACTGAACTGAACTTTGAATATGGCCTATCATCCTCAAACTGATGGCCAATCTGAGCAAACTATTCAGACACTAGAAGATATGTTAAGATCATGTTGTTTGGACTTAAAAGGAGGATGGGACCAACATCTTCCACTGGTTGAATTCTCCTACAATAACATTTTCTACTCAAGCATCCGAATGAAACCATATGAAGCCCTTTATGGGAAAAGGTTCAGAACACTGGCGTGGTGGGATGAATTCAGTGAGAGTAAGCTGCTAGGACTAGAACTGGCCGAAGAAATTGTGGAGGAGGTGAAAACCTTTCAGTACCATATCAAGGCAGCCCAAATTCTACAGAAGAGTTATGTGGATAACCATCAACAAGACCTTGAGTTAAATGTTGGAGACATGGTTTTTCTATGAATATCTCTTTGGAATAAGGTCTTGATGTTTGGAAATAAAGGGAAGTAAGTCCTAGGTACATCAGCCCCTTCGAGATTCTTGATCGTGTTGGGGCTCTGGCCTATAGACTATCTCTTCCAACTACTATGGAAAATTACATGATGTCGTTCATATATTCCTCCTAAGAAAGTACATACGAGACCCTTCACATGTACTATCTTAAGAGTTAGTACAGTTAGAGGATGATCACTCTTAAGAGGATCTACCATTGAAGGTCTTAGATTGTCGAGAAAAATTTCTACAAAATAAGACAATGCCCCTCGTCAAGGTGTTGGTGCAAAACCACAAGTTTGAAGAAGTGATGTGGGAATAAAAGCAAGTGATGAAGTAGTGTTACCCGCATGTATTTAAGTGTCAGAAAAGGAAATTTCGAGGGAGAAATTTCTTAAGGGGGGAAGATTTTAACGACCCAAATTTCATTAATGAAAATTCATCTTGGTCTATTTAAATTTCTTCTTATGGTTATGTAAAACTTATACACTTATTTGGTTTTATCTTTGGGATTTTAAAATAATATTAAGAATTTTGACCATTTCTAATATAGCTGTTGAACAGTAATCACATGATTATTATAAATATAAGACTTTAAAAAATACAATTTACTCAGAAAAAGGAAGCAATGGCCTCATCCAGTATACTTTCCATGTATGAAGCCCATTTGTTGGAGCTCATAAAGGAGGTGGTTTCATTAGGATTCACTCTTGACCAAGCCCAAACCATTCTTTAACATGTTAATCTCGAACGAAACTACCTACAGGAGATGTGGAAGTTGATAGAGATTACCACTCGGGCGATGTTATCTGAGCCACCTCAAGATTCTATCACCATCACACACCTTACCCTTCGGTCTTATGTAGGTGTTATAATGGGTTATGAAATTATACCCTAGTACTATGATTATTTACAATATTTTTTTATAGATAATATACATTCATTTTATTATTGTTACATTGTAACTAGTTTTTAAAGCACAAATAGTATTTTTAGTTAGTATTCAACTAAGAAATCTATTTTGATGAATTATTGGATTTTTAAATTAAATATTATTTTAATAAAATATTATTATTATTATTATTAAATTACTTTTTATTAAATATAAATGATCGTATAATTTTATGAATGCAATTGTAAGTTTTATTAGGGTTTGAAAGCTGTTTTTTGTCAAAACCCATGATTTTTCGATAACGGTTTTTATTTTAAAATTGAAAATTCACATATTTAGAAAATTATTTAGATAAAATGAATAATATTTTTGGAATCTGGTTGTTGAAATTTTCCAATGGTTAATTTTTCATAATTTTCTAAGACAATCGAATTTTTGGGTAAAAATTAAATACCATTTAGTTATATAATGTGTTTTATGACATCATAATGACCTAATAGTGATGTAATAAAATACTATAAACACTATTTTCTTCCATTATATATTTCACCATTAAAATAATGTTATTTTAGGTTTATTTGATTTATTTTAAAAAGCTTTATTGGACCCTCAAAGACTTATAAAACATTTTATCTTTTTAAATTGACTTCCTTGTGAGTGTGACTCACCTCCACACAAGCAACCTTATTATTTTAATAATTTCGTCCATTGTCCTTATAAAATATTTTTATCCAATCCCATTTGGCCAAAACTAGGGGTAAAAACCATGGTCTGGTTTGTGGTTTTGATTAGTTTAGTGTGAGGTGTCCTAAACCTAAATAATAAAAACTCCCTCTCATTTCAAATATACACCCACAAAATCTCCCACTTACTCTTTACTAAAAGCCTTTGGATTTCATCCAACCTCTACCATCCTCTCTCTATAATCCTCCCAAGGATACCCAGGCTCCCAATAAGTCTCTCTCAAGCCCCTCCCAATCCTTTGGGATCACACTTCCAAGTAATGGATTCTCACTTTCCCTATTTATGTCCAAGTTTCCTTATATTATTATGGCCTTTTATTTTCAATTATAAATGTTGGGGTATGATTTTTCACCTCCCCAATACTTCCCTATTCATTTTTAAAAATTATATATCCTCTTTAACTCTCATTAATGCCTCTCATGTACACCCATTACCATGCTGAAATTCCGTAAGGAATTTCTCTCTCCTCATTTACATTCAAGCAATTATTTTGTATTACATATCTAAATTCTATTACATTTTTTTGTACATGTATATATATTACCCCCCCTATTATCCATTTCATTTATATATTATGAGACACTCATTTCTCTCTCATCAACCTTTCTTATGAATTCTTATGTCACGCCGTTATGCTGCTGAAATTGCACCGTGTTTCTCCAAGACAATATCATTGTGCAGTGAATACCATACCCATGTATCTATCATGTGTATTCACCTTTATACACATATAAATATTGAATTGTAATTTAATTTATTTATTACACATTCCTTAATCATGGAATAACTTATTATGTTGATTGATTCCATGTTATATGATCCACGTGTCACACTTATTCATGAAATGAAATGTTTAAGAAGGGTGCACCCTGATAGTGCTCCAGTGCATTGTGTAAAGATTAGTATCATGATACATAAAGTTCAATTAGGGTTTTCTCATGATAATTAAATTTCAATGTGGGTTTACTCATTTTCCATTTTCAATTATCCTTGGATCAGGATAATACCATGTTAAGTGTTATTGCCACATTTCCATGTTATCATAATCATGCTATATCATGACTTTATGTTTATATTTCTCTTGAACTCCATTGATATGCCTATTGACTAACATGTATTGTAATATTTATGTCATTATTTTTTTATTCCCTTAATGGGATTTATAGCTCACCCTTTTCTAATTCATGTCCTCAGGTTATCCCATGAAATGCTAAGTACGAGGGAATGTAATGGTCATGTAAATGAAGTTTTCAATAAGATGTTGCATTTTGTGTTTTAAGTTGTTATGTAATGTTCCTAAGCCCCAAAGACATTGAAATATTGATATTCTATGTTGTATCAAGTGAAGTTTTTATGTAATAAATTATCTTGAGTGTGTAATAAAGAGCAGGGTTGTCATAGTTTCTATTCGACGATAGGTTTAGTTATTTTTGGAATTAGGATTAGAAAACCCTAGTAAGGCCTTAGAGACTAGACTAAGTATAATAAAAAAACATCCCTAAGTTTTAGTGAGTATTGAGTAAGTGGTTTATCAAGAAAATAAATCATTGTTTGGATACGATCAGGTAGAGGCAGCTCAGGCACAGACATACCTAGGAGTAAAAACTCTAATAAGGAGTTTCAGGCATGACCCAGGTTATCCTGGTACATGACAATGGGCCTTTGTGCACTCTTGGTTACGACACTCCCGGGGGATATTCTTTGGTAAATTCACAAGATTTATGAACCATTATTAAGGGAATTAAAAAAACTCCCCTAAGATTATATGTTAGAAAGTATATCATGGACAACATATATTTAGGCCTATAGATTCATAAGTTAAAGAATTAAAATTTATTTATAAGTCATCTGTTTTCATCTTTGGATTTCCCTTTAGGTGTTTAATAGTTTAAAGTACTCATCCTGTGTCTATATCGGATAAGGGAGAACCAAAATCAAAAAATTTAAAGATAGGTTTATCGTTCATGGTTCTACGCATTCTTTTATATCCTGAAAGTTTAGTAGAACAGTCCCAATGCCACCACAAATCATGGAAGTAAAGATGTTAGTAAGTATGGAAAATGGGGAAATCATTGCATACCATAAATATAACTCCTCCCCTATCATAATTTGTGGACTGAACTTCCTGAAGAACCTCATAATGATCCCTATGATGGAATTTTATGCAATTCATAGCATGGATTTACATTCCTTATATAGAGCCAACATAAAATGTTGTGAGAGGGAAATCACTCTCTATGTGAAGAATCAACCCCTATTCTGTAAAATTGCAAAGAGGATGATTAATATTCTTTAGTTCCATCATCTCAAGCATGGATATTATTTCCCTATGAGCATACGTATCTATATCAGATGATTGAGTCCAAGGAAGCAACCATCCCTGAAGACATGCCTATTGTGAAGGAATTCATTGAAGTGTTTCTCAAGGAATTGTCTAGTCTCCATACTAAAAGAGATGTTGAATTCTCAATTGACCTTATACTTGAGGTGTTGAAAATATCTCAGATTCCATATAGAATGGTTGTTGTGGAGATTGATGATCTGAAGAAACAACTACAGGATAATCTAGATAGAGGTTTTATACGCCCAAGTGCTTCACTATGGGGTGAACCAGTCTTCTTCGTCAAGAAGAAGGATGGGTCAATGCACCTTTTCATTGATTATCGTGAGTTCAAAAAAATCATGATAAAGAAAAATTATCCTCTGCCACGAATTGATGACTTGTTCGATCAGCTTTGTGGAGCACAATAATTTTCCAAGGTGGATTTGCGGTCAGGATATTACTAAGTAATGGTGAAGGAGTATATCCCTAAGACTAATTTTTGTACAAGGTACGGGCACTATAGATTCATAGTAAGGCCTTTTGGACTCACTAATGCTCCAACAATCTTCAAGTACTTGATGAATAGAGTCTTTAGAGATTACCTCGACAAATTTATGGTAGTCTTTATAGATGATATTCTAATATACTCCAAACCCATGGAGGGCCATGAGGAGCATCTATGAAATGTACTAGAGACCATGTGAAAGGAGAATCTCTATGAAATGTATAGCTAGTGTGAGTGATGATTGAAGTAGGTCTCATTCTTGGGTCATATCCTCACAAGAAATGGGATATCTATAGATCCCTCCAAGACAGCTGCAATTGAGGGATATATGTGGCCAACATTGGTAACGTATATCCATATATTCTTGGGGATAGCTAGATATTATTGTTGATTTGTGAGAAATCTCTCATGATTTTCCAACCCTCTTGCCAAGCTAACTCATAAGGGAGTAAAGTTTTCTTGGAGTGATGAATGTGAAGAAAGATTCAAAGAGTTGAAAAAAGAAGCTTATCACCGAACTCGTGCTCACATTACGCACAACGGGAGAACTATTTGTTGTATTTAGGGATGCTTTAAAGAAGGTCTTGGGTTGTGTATTGATGAAGAATGACAAAGTCATTTCCTATGCTTCAAGTCAATTGAAAGTTCATGAGCAGAATTATCCAACACATGATCTAGAGTTGGTTGTGGTGATCTTCGCTTTAAAAATTTGGTGGCATTACCTCTTTGGGGAGAAGTGTAAAATATATATAGATAATAAAAGTATCAAGTATATATTCACACAGAAAGAGTTGAATATGCACCAACAAAGATGGATAGAACTCATCAACGATTATGAATGCTCAATCTATTACCACCCTGGGAAAGGGAACAAGGTGGAATATTCTATAAGTAAAAATGATCCAGCGATTCTGTCATTGGTGAGAATTGAGAAGGATCCAATCTTCTTAGATTTTCATAGTATAGACATGGGAATCATTAAGGGAGTAACATCATCAATCCTTTCTCAAATGATTTCTCAATCATCCCTCTTGGAGAAAATAAAGGATACTCAAATAAAGGATGTGGAAATTCTAAAAATGGTAGAAGAAATCAAAAATGGTAAATCATTAAATTTTATGGTTGAAAGGGATGGAATTGTGAGATTTGGGTCACTATTATGTGTACCATCTGATCCAGAGATAAAGAAGGAGCTTCTGAATGATGCACATAGCTCAACCTTCTCTATTCACCTGGGGAGCACAAATATGTATCGAGATCTCCGAGAAAACATTTGGTGGGACAATATGAAAAGGGAGATTTCTGAATATACATCAAAGTGCCTGGTATGTCAGCAAGTGAAGGCTAAGAGGAAAATGTCTAAGGGGATGATTCAACCACTACCCATACAAACATGGAAGTGGGAAAACATTACCATGGACTTTGTCACTTGACATCCAAGGACATCTAGAGGAAAAAAGGCTATATGAGTCGTTTTGGATCTTCTTACGAAGACAGCTCACTTTATCAAGATTTGAGAGGACTTATAATTAGATCAACTTGTATGGATTTAAATAAAATAAGTGGTAAGGCTGCATGGAGTACCACTATATATTGTATCTGGTTGTGATTTGAGATTCACCTCGAAGTTCTGGAAAAGTCTCCAACATGCTCTAAACACTAAACTGATCTTCAGTACGGCCTATCATCCTCTAACTGATGGCCAATCTGAGAAAATATTCATACACCGGAAGATATGCTAAGATCATGTTCTATGGACTTAAAAGGATGATGGGACCAATATCTTCCACTGGTAGAATTCTCCTATAATAACAGTTTCCACTCAAGCATCTGAATGGAACCATATAAAGATCTTTATGGGAAAAGGTGTAGAACACCAGTGTGTTGGGATGAATTCAGTGAACTTAAGCTACTAAGACCTGAAATGGTCGATGAAATGGTGGAGAAGGTGAAAACCATTCAGAATCATATCAAGGGAGCCCAAATTCTATAGAAGAGTTATGTGGATAACCATCGACGAGAAATTGAGTTCAAAGTTGTAGACATGGTGTTTCTATGAATATCTTCATGGAAGAAGGTCATGAGGTTTGTAAAGAAGTGGAATTTAATTCCTAAGTACATTGGCCCCTTTCAGATTCTTGATCATGTCGCGGCTCTGGCCTATCGACTAGAACTTCAACCTATTATGGCCAAAGTACATGATGTATTTCATGTATCCCTCTTAAAGAAGTACATACCATACCCTTAACATGTACTCTCTTCAGAGGTAGTACAGTTAGAGGATGATCATTCTTACATGGAGAAACTAGTGAAGATATTAGATCGTAGAGAAAAAGTTCTACAAAATAAGACAATTACCCTCATAATGGTGTTGGGGAAGAACAACAAGTTTGAAGAAGAAACGTGAGAGTCAGAGGAAGTGATGAAGCAGAGTTACCCGTGTCTATTTTATAGTGGGAAAAGAAAATTTCGAGGGCGAAATTTCATAAGGGGGGAAGATTGTAACGACCGAAACTTTTATTAATGAAAATTCATCTTGGTATATTTAAATACCTTATTATGGTTGTGTAAAGATTATGCACTTATTTTGTTTTCTGTTTTGGATTTTAAAATACTATTAAGAATTGTGATCGTTGCTAATATATATATTGAACAGTGATCACATGATTATTATAAATATAGGGCTTTAACAAATCCTATTTACTCAGATAAAGGAAGTGATGGCCTCATCCAGTAGACTTGCCTTTTATGAAGCCCATTTTTTGGATCTCGGAAAGGAGGTTGTGTCATTGGGTTTTTCTCTTCACCAACCCCAAGTTGAGCTTCAACATGTCAAGCTCGAACAAGAACCTCTTATGCGAGAAGTGAAAGTTAATAGATATTACCACCCAAGCGATGTTATCCGAGTCACCCAAAGAGTCTTTCACCATCACACACCTTTCCATTTGGTCTTATGTGGGTGTTATAAGGGTTTATGTAACTAGAACCTATTTCTATGATTATGTACACTATTTTTTTATAGAGAATATACATTCATTTTATTATTCTTACTCTGTAACTATTTTTTAAAGTAAAAATGGTATTTTTAGTTAGTATTCAACTAAAAAATCTATTTTGATGAATTAATGGATTTTGGAATTAAATAATATTTTAATAAAATATTATTATTATTATTAAATTAATTTTTATTAAATATAAATGATTGTATAATTTTTTGAATGCAATTGTAATTTTTATTAAGGTTTGAAAGTTGTTTTTGTAAAAACCCATGATTTTTTGATAAATGTTAGTTTTTATTTTAAAATTGAAAATTCATATATTTAAAAAATTTATTTAGATAAAATGAATATTATTTTTTGAATTTGGATGTTGAAATTATCCAACAGTTAATTTTTCATAATTTTCTGAGACAATTGAATTTTTGGGTAAAAATCAAATACCGTTTAATTATAAAATGTATTTTATGAAATCCTAATGACCCAATAGTGATTTAATAAAATACTATAAACACTATGTTCGGACATTATATGTTTTACCATTAAAATAATGTGATTTTAGTTTTATTTGATTTATTTTGCAAAGCTTTAGTGGACCCTCAATGACTTATAAAACATTTTATATTTTTAAATTGATTTCCTTGAGAGTGTGACTCACCTCCACATAAGCAATCCAATTATTTTAAGAATTTAGTCCATTAGACTTATAAAATATTGTTTTACAATACCATTTGGAAAAAACCATGGGAAAAAACCATGGTCTGGTTTGTAGTTTTGATGAGTTTAGTGTGTCTTGTCCCAAAGCTAAATGAAAAAGAATTCCCTCTCCTTTCCTATATAAACCACCCAAGATCTCACTTCCTCCACTAGTGCAGAAAACGTTTTTTACGTCACCATTTTTTACGTCGGTTATATAAAACCGACGTCATAATATGTAAAACGAGGTTTTTTACGTCGGTTCTACATTAACCGCCGTAAAAAACAGAAGCGGAGGGGTGTTTTTTACGTCGGTTATTGAATAACCGACGTAACAAATCGACATATGTACGAGTTATTACGTCGGTTATTGAATAACCGACGTAAAAAACGCGGTTTTTGAAGGCCTTTTTACGTCGGTTATAAAATAACCGACGTAAAAAAAGAATCCGAGGAAGGTTTTTACGTCGGTTATTGAATAACCGACGTTATAAATGTTTTAAAAAAAATTATAACGTCAGTTATTGAATAACCGACGTGATAACTCATTTAAAATTTTACCCAGACCCATGGACTGTCATTCGCGAGTTTACCTTCGATAGTCGCGACTCGTCTCTCTCGCGCGTAAACTCGAATCAGCTCGTCCATTTCGTTGGTTTAGATTCATTTTGCGATCATCGTTTCTCATATTTAATCTCCTCGGATCAATCATCTAAACTCGCAGCACTCAGGTAATCCTCCCACTCGTTCATTTTTTTTCGCGGATAGTATATATATTTGTGTTGTGATTTTTTTGTTGAAACTAGCTAAGATTCTTCGATTGCGAACCCTTTTAACTCGTTTTGGCACCATAATTTTATTTATCATCCCTAGATCTATTAGTTCGACTTGCAATATTGACTAATTTTATGATTTCACTAATTTTTCATCATTTTCTATAAATCCCCGAGAGGGTTGGGGCGTGTCCATTTGGATGGGGTGTCCAGGGGGTGTCCAAGGGGTTGGATGGGTGTGGGGGGCTGTCCAAGTGGGTGGCGGCCTCTCCAGAGGGTATTTGGGGTTGTCCGGGTGGGTGGGGGGCTATCCAGAGGGTTGGGGGATGTCCAGGGGGGTGTCCAAGGGGGTAGGGGGGTGGGGTGGTGTCCAGGAGGGGCGGGGGGCTGTCCAGAGGGGTCGGGGGGTGTCCAGGGGGGTTTACAAGGGGTGGGTGGGTGTGGGGGGCTGTCCAAGGGTGTGGGTGGGTGTTGGGGGGTGTCCAGGGGGGTGTCCAAGGGGGTAGGGGGTGGGGTGGTGTTTAGGAGGGGTGGGGGGTTGTCCAGAGGGTTGGGGGGGTCCAGGGGGGTGTCCAAGCAGGTCGGGGGTGGGGGTTGTGTCCAGGAGGGGTGGGGGTGCTTTCTAGAGGGGTTGGGGGCTGTCCAGAGGGGTCGGGGGGCGTCCAGGGTGGTGTCCAAGGGGATGGGTGGGTGTGGGGGGCTGTCCAAGGGTGTGGCGGCCTGTCCAGAGGGGTCGGTGGGGTGTCCAGGGGGGTGTCCAAGGGGGTGGATGGGTGTGGGGGGTTGTCTAAGTGGGTGGCGGCCTCTCCAGAGGGTATTTGGGGTTGTCCGGGTTGGTGGGGGGGCTGTCCAGAGGGTTGGGGGATGTCCAGGGGGGTGTCCAAGGGGGTAGGGGGTGGGGGGTGGTGTCCAGGAGGGGCGGGGGGCTGTCCAGAGGGGTCGGGGGGTGTCCAGGGGGGTTTACAAGGGTGTGGGTGGGTGTTGGGGGGTGTCCAAGGGGGTAGGGGGTGGGGGTGGTGTTTAGGAGGGGTGGGGGGATGTCCAGAGGGTTGGGGGTGTCCAGGGGGGTGTCCAAGCAGGTCGGGGGTGGGGGGTTGTGTCCAGGAGGGGTGGGGGTGCTTGCTAGAGGGGTCGGGGGCTGTCCAGAGGGGTCGAGGGGTGTCCAGGGTGGTGTCCAAGGGGATGGGTGGGTGTGGGGGATGTCCAAGGGGGTGGCGTCCTGTCCAGAGGGGTCGGTGGGGTGTCTAGGGGGGTGTCCAAGGGGGTGGATGGGTGTGGGGGGCTGTCCAAGTGGGTGGCGGCCTCTCCAGAGGGTATTTGGGGTTGTCCGGGTGGGTGGGGGGGCTTCCCAGAGGGTTGGGGGATGTCCAGGGGGGTGTCCAAGGGGGTAGGGGGTGGGGGTGGTGTCCAGGAGGGGCGGGGGGCTGTCCAGAGGGGTCCGGGGGTGTCCAGGGGGGTTTACAAGGGGGTGGGTGGGTGTGGGGGGTTGTCCAAGGGTGTGGGTGGGTGTTGGGGGTGTCCAGGGGGGTGTCCAAGGGGGTAGGGGGTGGGGGGTGGTGTTTAGGAGGGGTGGGGGGTGGTCCAGAGGGTTGGGGGGTGTCCAGGGGGGTGTCCAAGCAGGTCGGGGGTGGGGGGTTGTGTCCAGGAGGGGTGGGGGTGCTTTCTAGAGGGGTCGGGGGGTGTCCAGAGGGGTCAGGGGGTGTCCAGGGTGGTGTCCAAGGGGATGGGTGGGTGTGTGGGGTTGTCCAAGGGGGTGGCGGCCTGTCCAGAGGGGTCGGTGGGGTGTCCAGGGGGGGTGTCCAAGGGGGTGGATGGGTGTGGGGGCTGTCCAAGTGGGTGGCGGCCTCTTCAGAGGGTATTTGGGGTTGTCCGGGTGGGTGGGGGGATGCCCAGAGGGTTGGGGGATGTCCAGGGGGGTGTCCAAGGGGGTAGGGGGTGGTGGGTGGTGTCCAGGAGGGGTGGGGGGCTGTCCGGAGGGGTCGGGGGTGTCCAGGGGGGTTTACAAGGGGGTGGGTGGGTGTGGGGGGCTGTCCAAGGGTGTGGGTGGGTGTTGGGGGGTGTCCAGGGGGGTGTCCAAGGGGGTAGGGGGTGGGGGTGGTGTTTAGGAGGGGTGGGGGGGCTGTCCAGAGGGTTGGGGGGTGTCCAGGGGGGTGTCCAAGCAGGTCGTGGGTGGGGGTTGTGTCCAGGAGGGGTGGGGTGCTTTCTAGAGGGGTCGGGGGCTGTCTAGAGGGGTCGGGGGGTGTCCAGGGTGGTGTCCAAGGGGATGGGTGGGTGTGGGGGGTTGTCCAAGGGGGTGGAGGCCTGTCCAGAGGGGTCGGTGGGGTGTCCAGGGGGGTGTCCAAGGGGGTGGGTGGGTGTGGGGGGCTGTCCAAGTGGGTGGCGGACTCTCCAGAGGGTATTTGGGGTTGTCCGGGTGGGTGGGGGGGCTTTCCAGAGGGTTGGGGGATGTCCAGGGGGGTGTCCAAGGGGGTAGGGGGTGGGGGGTGGTGTCCAGGAGGGGCGGGGGGCTGTCCAGAGGGGTCGGGGGGTGTCCAGGGGGGTGTTATATTTTACTATATTTTGTTTAAAAAATAATATTCAAGCAAATTTTTTTAAATACACATCGATTTGTTTTATATTTCAAAATTGTTTACATTCAAATTATGATTTTTTTCATATAAACATATATTTGTCTTATCTAAAAAATATATATATTTTAGCTATTTGTTATAGGTAATAATGAGTCGAAGTTGGATTACGGCACATCGAATGAGCAATGAATATGAGGAAGGTGTTGATGCCTTTTTTGAATTTGCTAAACGAAATGTTCCAAGTAGTGACATTTTTTTCTGTTCATGCCTGAAATGTCTAAATATGAAGAAGTTGAAAAGTAGAGAGATAAAAGATCATCTGATTTGTCATGGTTTCAATCCGAGTTACAACCCTTGGATTTGGCATGGCGAAACTGGACAGAATGTCACTGATGATAATGAATCGCAATATGGTAACTCTGATGGAATTGAAGAAATGATTCGCGATATTGTAGCAGAACAAATTGAGATAGAACCGACAGTTGCACGTCTATATGGTGATGCCGAAAAACCATTATATCCTGGTTGTACAGATTTTACGGTTTTGTCGGCGGTGTTAAGATTGATTAACCTGAAGGCGAAACATGGATGGAGTGACATAAGTTTTACAGAGCTGCTACAATTGATGAAAGACATTCTTCCAAAAGATAACGATCTTCCAGATTCACATTATAAGGCCAAAAAAATATTATGCCCGATGGGATTGGGATACAGGAAAATACATGCCAGTCTGAATGACTGTATTATATATAGGAAGGAATATTAATTTCTGAAAGAGTGTCCTAAATGTGGGACATCACGGTATAAGGTGAAAGAAAAATCACAAGCTGATGTAGAGATTACAAAGCTCCCTTCAAAGGTTTTTTGGTATCTTTCTATAATTCCTCGTTTCAAACGTTTATTTGCTAATTCACATGATGCAAAAAGGTTAAGATGGCATGCTGATGAGCGGGTATGTGATGGAAAAATACGTCATCCAGCTGATTGTCCACAATGGAAGAAAATTGATGCCCAGTTCCTACATTTGGAAATGAAATTAGAAATCTGAGACTAGGCTTGTGCACAGATGGAATGAATCCATACCGAACCCTCAGTAGCACACATAGTTCATGGCCTGTTTTATTGGTAATTTACAACCTCTGTCCTGAAGTTTGTATGAAGCGCAAATATTTCATGTTGAGTATCATGATCTCTGGTCCAAAGCAACCCGGCAATGATATTGATGTATACTTTTCACCGCTGATTGATGATTTGAAACTATTATGGGCTGATGGTATTAGGGTGTATGATTCTTATAAAATAGAATATTTTCAACTGCATGCAGTGCTTCTATTCACTATAAATGACTTCCCAGCATATGGAAATTTGTCTGGATACAGTGTTAAAGGGCATAAAGCATGTACAATTTGCGAACAACAGACGTCATATTGTCAATTGCATCCTGGGAGGAAAACAGTGTACATGGGTCATCGAAAGTTTTTGCCTATGGATCACCCTTATAGAAGACTAAAAAAGGCATTCAATGGCTCACAAGAATTTGATACTGCTCCAAAACCTTTATCCCCAAATTTGTATTTTGAGAGGGTGAAAAACCTTGATGTGGCATTGGGAAAGACACAGAAATCTGGTAATGATAGACATATTTGGAAGAAAAGGTCAATATTTTTTTAGCTACTATATTGGAGGTATCATGAAGTCAAACATAATATTGATGTCATGCACGTGGAGAAGAATATCTGTGATTCTTTGATCGGAACATTGCTAGATATTAAAGGAAAGACAAAGATGGGTTGAATGCAAGGTTAGACCTACTATCAATGGGAATACGTTTGGAGTTAGCTCCCACTCCTAAAGGAAGACGAACATTTCTTCCCCCGGCTTGTCATACATTATCGAAGAGGGAGAAAAGTAGCTTCTGTCAGTGTCTTCATGATATCAAAGTGCCTCAAGGTTATTCTTCAAATGTAAAAAATTTTCTCTCATTGAAAGACTTGAAGTTGATAGGTATGAAATCACATGATTGTCACGTCATGATGCAACAAATTCTACCAGTTGCACTGCGTGGAATATTGCCCATCCGTGTCAGAAAGACTATAATAAGGTTGTGTTATTTTTTCAATTCAATTTGTAACAAGGCGATTGATGTGAATGCTTTGAACATTTTGGAAAAGGATGCAATTTTTATACTTTGTCATTTGGAAATTTATTTTCCTCTAACTTTTTTTGATATGATGGTGCATTTAATGATTCATCTGGTTCGAGAAATAAAGCTTTGTGGACCTGTATATCTTCGTTGGATGTATCCTTTTGAAAGGTATATGAAAATATTAAAGGGATATGTTAAAAATCCATATCGACCTGAAGCCTCCATTATTGAAAAGTATATTTCTGAGGAGGTAGCAGAGTTTTGTACGAGCTACTTGGCTACGGCGCAACACATAGGTTTGCCTCCATCTCGCCATGAACGGGTTAATAATGAGGGAAAGGGGATTCGTGGCTTGAAAGTCAAATCAATGTCAGCTGAACATATGAAGAAGTTAGAATCATACATATTGAATAACATAGCTGATGTTCAACCGTATATCACATTGCATATTAATGAGTTGAAACAATGTCATCCAAAGAAGAAAGAAATGTGGATTTTGAATGAGCACAACAAAACTTTTTTGCCATGGTTTAAAAAGACCTTTCTTGGTAGATCAGATGTATCAGAGACATTAAAATGGATAGTGGGTGGTCCATCTTTAAATGTGATAACATGGTCCGCTTATGACATTAATGGCTATACATTTCATACGAAAGCTCAGGACAACAGAAGTGCAGTTCAGAATAGTGGTGTATTGGTGTTTGCAGAAGAAATGCATTTTTCGAGTGCTAAGGACAGAAACCCAATTTCGGCATCAAGTGCATATTATGGAGTGATTGAAGACATATAGGAGGCTGATTACTTTAAAATTAAAGTTCCTGTTTTTAACTGTAAATGGTTTATCGGTAACAACAGTGTCAGACACGATGAATTTGGAATGACACTTGTTAATCTGAATAGATTGGAAGACACAGCTGATTCTTTTATAATGGCAACACATGCCAAACAAATTTTCTATGTAGTAGATCAATCAGATATGCAGTGGGCTGTTGTTTTACAAGGGAAAAAACAATATGTTGGTGAGGATGAATTTGATGAAGATGCTGATTTATGTGAGATCCCTACTTCCATGGAAATATTAACAGAACATAATGATGAGTATGTTGAAGACATGGTTTGTGCCATAAGGAACGATCACGACGAAGGAATTTGGGAAAACAATCCAACTGTACATTCCTAAAATTACAGGTAACACATGTTTATTTCTTGTTTACATTTAGTTTTTTCATATAATGTTAGATATTGTAAATTTTTTACTTATTAAAACATGTATCAAACCAAAACGATAAAACAATAAAAACCGTAAAGAGGAGAAGTCCTGGGCGCACCGGCTGGCCGGTGGTGGATCACTGGTTGGCCGGTGGTCCAGAGCAAAGCTCTGTCTGGTCCACCAGCCGGCCGGTGATGGACCAGCGGCCGGCCGATGGTCCAGATAGAGAGGAAGGCTCTCTGTCTGGTCCACCGGCCGGCCGGTGGTGATCCAGCGGCCGGCCGGTGGTCCAGACAGAGAGGAAGGCTCTCTGTCTGATCCACCGGTCGGTCGATGGTGATCCAGCGGCCGGTCGGTGGTCCAGACAGAGGAAGGCTCTCTGTCTGGTCCACCGGCCGGCAGGTGGTGATCCAGCGGCCGGCCGGTGGTCCAGACAGAGGAAGGCTCTCTGTCTGGTCCACCGGCCGGCTGGTGGTGATCCAGCGGCCGACCGGTGGTCCAGACAGAGCAAGGCTGTCTGGTCCACCGGCCGGCCGGTGGTGATCCAGCGGTCGGCCGGTGGTCCAGAAAAGAAGGCTCTGTCTGGTCCACCGGTCGGCCGGTGGTGAGCCAGCGGCCGGCTGGTGGCACCAGGCAGTGGGCAAGTCTACTGCCTGGGTCCTCCGGCTGGCCGGTGAGCTCACACCGGCTGACCGGTGGACTCAGTGAGTCCACTTTTCAGCTTTCTTGGGCCAACTCCTTGGCAACCTTTTGCCTGTGTTTACCATGTTTATCATTGTTTAACATGCTTACCATATTACCAATGTTTACTATTATGTAATTTAATACACTTTTCTATTTTCTGATTAAGTAGTACTACAATATTTGAATTTGTATATTTGTGAACTAATGTTTGTTTTTTTGATTTGAAGGAAAATGACAGATCAATCAGTTGATCAGCCACATGATTCTGGAGATGAGCATATTGGTCATACATCTGGGGAGGAACATTCACATGCTCCTATTATGAAAAAGAGTTCAAAGGTTGGTAAGCGTGGGTGCACACATTTACCAAAATTATCACTTGCCCGTACGAAGGAGGAGAGGATAGTCGTGGAGTTTGATGATGATGATCTTCCTAGAGGTCCAAATGCTAAAGATTTTAAGGGTTTTGTAGCAACTCAGGCTAAGAGCAAAGTAAGAATTCTCTATGATGATTGGAGAAGTGTGGATAAGGCGATAATTTCTCAGCTGTGGGAGACCATTTTGGTAAGATCTTTTGCTATTTTTTGACTGTTCTTTAAATGTTTCTAGTATATATAATATTTTTAACCTCTTTTTTATCAGATGACATTTGATATTCCTGACACTAGAGGAGTCAAGAAGAAATGCTTATCGTTGGCTGCTAGGAGATGGAGGGATTTCAAATCAACCCTCTCATCTGATTTCATTTATGGTCATAGGAGTCGTGAGAATCCATGTCGTATATATCCTTTTATAGATGAAGACACATGGAGACAATTTTTTGAAAGTAGAATAAAAGAATCATTTTTGGTAAGGGCAATGTAAACTTTTATAAGCTTTCTTATATAAATGATCTTATTATTGTTTTTTTAATGATTACTTATTCTTAATTTACAGAAAACAAGGAAAGCTCATCAAGAGATCCAATCTAAAAATGTATACCCTCATAGTTTATCTCGGGGAGGGTATGCATTATTGGAAGAAAAAATGATGGCAGAAAAATTTCAACAACTAAGAGCTGAGTCTTCAAGCTCTGGAGAGGTGGCCCCTCCATCCCCTCCATCTAGACATGAGAAATGGAAAAGAGCTCGGAAGGGCAAAAAAGGACAATATCTTTCGGAAGAATCGAGACTCGTAGTTGAGAGGATTGTAAGATATCTATTTTATTTATTTAAGTTTACTATTTTCGTCATATATTTCCAATCATTATAGAAATGTTCAATTAATTATTACAGGACTCTCTTGAGGAGCAGAGTTCACAGGGGACATTTACACCATCTGGGAGGGAAGATATTTTTTCTTTGGTATTGGGAAAGCCCGAACATCCTGGCCGTGTAAGAGGATATCCGGCAGGTGTATCGGTAAGAAAAGTGTTTCCATGTTCCTCAACTTCTAACGTTGAGGGAGTTTATAAAAAAAATAGAATCCTTGGAGGCTGAAGTCCATAATATTAATGCGAAAATGGAGGACAAGATTAGAGCATCGGTGCAGTTTATGTTTGCAGACTTGCAAAGACAATTTCAGGGTGCAGCTCCCACTCCACCTCTCCCAGTAGCTCCCACTCCCCCACCTCAGCCTGCGGACCCCATTTTTGATCCTCCTCCTCCGCCGCAGCTACCTACTTATTGTGAGTTGTATGTTGATGATCCTCAACATCATATAGTTGCATATGGGATGGTATATTGTATAGGAGATATAGTTCATCATCAACAGTTAGAGGTAGAGAATCAGAGGGTCACTGTACAGGATATTATAGATAGATCAGCTCGAATACCATTACCTACAGATGAGGTGACGATAGTTGGACATAGTATCGGCCATTTTTTACTTTGGCCATTCAGACTTCTTCGACTCATTACCATAGAGGTATGGATGTTATATCTTTTATTTTATATTTTTATTAATGTTTTATCATTTGAAAACTAATATATTTTTCAATTTATTTTTACAGGAATACTTCAAAGGTAAAGAAATACTGTATAGACAACAACAAAGACAGATAGCTATGACATCAGATGCAGATACTAGCAGTCTTGACAAATTGTCAAGATATTCAAATTTGTTGGCGGATCATTATGACTTTACAATGGAAGCTCATGTCTGTGGACGTGAACTAAGTGTGGGGATTATGAAAACTGATATCATGGAGTTTGTCACTAGAGATAAGTTGGGCATCAACGTGGTGAAAATTTTTATCATGTAAGTCTTAACACATTTTCCTTGCGTTATATTTATTAAAAATGTATACTTATGTCTGCTTTGTATTAGGTATCTGTATAAAATTTGTGAGAGGAATGAGCTGACAGATGTATATGGATTCGTGGACCCACAATTGATTTCCCCTGAAGCATGTGCATTGGATGAGGAACAAAGAATGCTTTATATTGCTGATAGATTTGAAAAGAATGTAATCACACAGTGTTGGATGATGCCTTTTTGTGAGAGGTATTAAACACATCCCTCTCAAAGAGTTAATTATATTTTAACATAAAAAACCACTAAAGTTAAATTTCCTTTTATCAGGGATCATTGGATGTTAGGGGTTTTTTTCCCTAGAGAGAAAACACTTTATTGGATATGCTCTCTCCATGATGATGTGCGAGAAAGTTTTAAGAATATATTGGAAACGTAAGTTTCAATTTCACAATAGTTTTATATATTATAATGAATTTTAAATTTACCCCATTCGTATTATTTTCTAACAGGGCAAGGTTCCACTTTCGAAAAAGCGCAAAGAAAAGGAATTTCAAGATCAAATATGTACATGCGAAGGTAAATATCCATTTATAATTTGTACATTTTGATTTATTACATAAAAATAATATATTGAATTTACACTCATTCAAACAGAAATTTCATGAGCAACAAGGCATCATCGAATGCGGATATTACATGTTAAGATTTATGTATGAAATAATAACAACTGGGACAGTTCTGAGTTTTGACCTGGTAAGATTTCCTCTTTCTCATAATATTTCAATTTGATTTATTCATTATACACGTTGACTACTATCCTTTTCCTTTGTAGCTTTTTGATGACCCTCAACCCTTTACTGCTGAAGATATCAAACACTTACAAGTGGAGTGGTCAAATTATTTTACAGGTTTGATTGACTTTTAGTTGTTTGTAATGTAAAATGTAATTTTGAATATTGTCAATGTAATTGTGTATTTCGTAGTCGTTTAGGTTGGATTTAGTTTTTTTTGAAGTTGACAGTGTATGTTTTGAATGTTATATAAGTGAATGTTTAATTTTTCTCTACTTCTTGTTTTGGTCTACTGTTGATGGTTTTTCTGGTCTGGATTTTGGTATGGGGGGAGAGGTTCCAAGGGGGTGGGTGGGTGTTTGGGGGGTGTCCAAGGGATATGGGAGGGGTGTCCAGGGTGTGTTTGGGGCTGTCCTAGGGGTCGGGGGGTGTAAATGAAGGTGGGGGTGTCCAAGGGGTGGGGGTGTCCAAGGGATATGGGAGGGGTGTCCAAGGTGTGTTTGGGGCAGTCCAAGGAGTCGGTTGGGTGTAAATGAGGGTGGGGGGGGCTGTCCAAGGGGTGGGGGTGTCCAAGTGGTGGGGGGTGTCCAAGGGATATAGGAGGGGTGTCAAAGGGGTGTTTGGGGCTGTCCAAGGGGATGGGGGGGTTTCCAAGGGGTAGGGGGGTTTCCAAGGGGTCGGGGGGGTGTCCAGGGGTGGGGGGCTGTCCACGGGGTGGGGGGGTGTCCAAGGGGTGGGGGGTGTCCAAGGGATATGGGAGGGGTGTCCAAGGGGTGTTTGGGGCTGTCCTAGTGTTAGGGGGGTGTAAATGAGGGTGGGGGGGCTGTCGAAGGGGTGGGGGTGTCCAAGGGGTGGGGGTGTCCAAGGGATATGGGAGTGGTGTCCAAGGTGTCTAGGAGTTCTGTCCAAGGGGCCGGTTGGGTGTAAATGAGGGTGGGGGGCTGTCCAAGGGGTGGGGGTGTCCAAGGGTGGGGGGTGTCCAAGGGATATGGGGAGGGGTGTCCAAGGTGTGTTTGGGGGCTGTCCTAGGGGTCGGGGGGGTGTAAATGAGGGTGGGGGTGTCCAAGGGGTGGGGGTGTCCAAGGGATATGGGAGGGGTGTCCAAGGTGTCTTTGGGCTGTCCAAGTAGTCGGTTGGGTGTAAATGAGGGTGGGGGGGATTTCCAAGGGGTGGGGGGTTGTCCAAGTGGTGGGGGGTGTCCAAGGGATATAGGAGGGGTGTCCAAGGGGTGTTTGGGGCTGTCCAAGGGGATGGGGGGGTTTCCAAGGGGTAGGGGGGTTTCCAAGGGGTCGGGGGGGTGTCCAGGGGGTGGGGGGCTGTCCAAGGGGTGGGGGGTGTCCAAGGGGTGGGGGGTGTCCAAGGGATATGGGAGGGGTGTCCAAGGGGTGTTTGGGGCTGTCCTAGTGTTCGGGGGGTGTAAATGAGGGTGGGGGGCTGTCGAAGGGGTGGGGGTGTCCAAGGGGTGGGGGTGTCCAAGGGATATGGGAGTGGTGTCCAAGGTGTCTGGGAGTTCTGTCCAAGGGGCCGGTTGGGTGTAAATGAGGGTGGGGGCTGTCCAAGGGGTGGGGGGTGTCCAAGGGGTGGGGGGTGTCCAAGGGATATGGGAGGGGTGTCCAAGGGGTGTTTGGGGCTGTCCAAGGGCTCGGGGGGGTGTCCAGGGGTCGGGGGGGTGTCCAAGGGGTCTGGGAGGGCTGTCAAGGTGTGGGGGGGTGTCCAATGGGTGTTTGAGGCTGTACTAGGGGTCTTGGGGGTGTAAATGAGGGTGGGGGGGCTGTCCAAGGGGTGGGGGTGTCCAAGGGGTGGGGGTGTCCAAGGGATATGGGAGGGGTGTCCAATGGGTGTTTGAGGCTGTACTAGGGGTCGTGGGGGTGTAAATGAGGGTGGGGGGGCTGTCCAAGGGGTGGGGGTGTCCAAGGGTTGTGGTGGGGCTCCAATGTGGTGGGGGAGGGCTGGCCAGGTTGTTAGGTGGGTATAGATGAGGGTGGGGTTCAGTTGGGGCTTGGGGGAGGGCTGGCATGGTCATTTTTGTTTGGTTTCTGGTTGCTTTTTGGTGAGAGCAGTGCAATTATTTTAAAAAATATATCGCTTTCACGTCGGTTATTTTATAACCGACGTGGTAAATAAATCGGTAGGGGTTTATCACGTCGGTTTTTTCGAGAACCGACATGATAAACTGTTCCCGGGCCTCTTATCACGTCGGTTCTTAATATAACCGACGTGCTAAAAGGCCTGGGAATCGATTTACCACGTCGGTTATTGGATAACCGACGTGCTAAAACATTTCCCAGGACTTTTTATCACGTTGGTTATTTAAGAAACCGACGTGATAAAAGGCCCGGGGAAGGGTTAATCACGTCGGTTATGTCATAACCGACGTGATAAACGATATCCCAGGCGTTTTATCACGTCGGTTTAGAAAATAACCGACGTGATAACCCCCCCCCCCCCCTCGCGCATATTTATCACGTCGGTTATTAATGAACCGACGTGATAAACACCGTGATGTTAGGGATGTTACGTCGGGTTTTAAATAACCGACGTAAAAAACGTTATTTATAACGTCGTCCGTATTAACGTCGCCTAAAAACCGACGTAAATAATGAAAAATAACCGACGTAAAAAATGTTTTCTGCACTAGTTCTCTACACTCAAAGCCTTTATATTTCTTCAAACCTCTTACCTCCTCTCTATATAATCCTCCAAGGCACCCCAAGCCCCCAATAAGTCTCTCTCATGCCCCTCCCAAGCCTTTGGAATCACACTTCCACGTAAGGTATTTTCACTTTCCTTATTTATGTCCAAGTTTCTTTATATTGTTATGACCTTTTATTTTCAATGATAAATAATGGGGTATGATATTACACCTCCTATATATGGACCTATTCATTTTTGAATAATGAGATATCCCCTTTCTCTCTCATTAATTCATCTCATGTACACCTGTTACCATGCCGAAATTCTGTAAGGAATTTCTCTCTCCTCATTTACATTCAAGCAATTCTTTTGTATTACATATCTAAATTCCATTAAATTTGTTGTGATGTGTATCTATATGACCCCTCTAACATTACATTTCATGAACATATGATGAGATACCCATTTCTCTCTCATCAACCATTTTTATGAATTCTTTTGTCACGCAGTTATGCTGCCGAAATTGCACCACGTTTTTTGAGCCAAGATCATTATTTAGTGAATAACATACAAATATCTCTATTGATGTTATTCACCTTTAGGCACATATACATATTTAATGTTACTTTCATGTATTTATTCCACATTACTTAATCGTGTAAAAACTTATGATGTTGATTGATTCCATGTTATATAATCCATATGGCACACTTATGCATGAAATGAAATGTTTAAGAAGGGTGCGCCCTCGTAGCGCTCCAATGCATTGGGTAAAGATTATTATCATGATATATCAAGTGTAATTAGGGTTTAATCATGATAATTCAAGTGAAATTATGGTTTAATCATTCCCCATGTGAAATGATCCTTAGATCATGCTAATATCATGTTAAGTGTTGTTGCTACATTTCCATGTTATGATAATCATGCTATATCATGCCATTATGTTTATGTTTCTCTTGCGTACCATTGATATGCCTATTAACTAAAATTTATTGTAATATTCATGTTATTAATTTTTTAAACCCTTACTTAGATTTATATATCACCCTTTTCTTATGCATGTCCTTAGGTTATCCCATGCAATACTAAGTAAGAGGGAATGTAGTGGTCATGTAAAGGAAGTTTTCAATAAGATATTTCATTTTGTGTTTTAATTTGTTATGTAACGTTCCTAATCCCCAAAGACACTATACCTATCAATATTCTATGTTTTATCAAGTGAATGTTTTATGTAATAAACTAGTCTAAGTGTGTAATATAGAGAAGGGTTGTCATAATAGGAGTCAACCACACCCATGGGTAAGCTTGCTAATCCAAACCGAAAGTGGAAGAGAGTGTCCACAGAGCGCACCTATAGATTTTTGAGTCGATGCCCGCAAAGGGTGGGTGTAGAGAGTTCCTACAGAGAAACGGTATCGGGCGATATCTGGGAGGGGAGAGATAATTATGAAGAATCGTTGACAGATCTTGATTGATATACTGCGCTCCACCCACGTGTTGGATTCGATGTGGGACAGAGAACTATGGATAATACTCATCACTTAAAAAACTTGGGAGTGATCCTTGTCGTCCATACCATTTGTGTCATGAGATCTGATCTCCAACATCCATCACTCCACACCATTCATGTTTGAATAAGGTCCATACGATTTCCCCTACAGTTTCAGAAATCCCAGCACCGTCATCTTCCTCCTCCAACACTCACCAATGCCACAGCTCGCCAAAGTTATAGCTGAACCACCATGATTGAGCTCTTGGCCACCATGATGATCAAATACACTGCATTATGGTCATATGAGAGTCGTGAGGTCATTCAGGCAATTGAATTTGTATAAAAGAAACAAAATGGTAAAGTGTGAATAATGCTAAGGCAAACGAAGTAGCGAGGCCACATGGAATGATTTTTCCTTAATTTAAAAATAATGATTGCATGAAATCTTTAATGAATACACACGATAATAAGGGGAGAAGGAAATGATCTTGAAAAGGAAACACCCAAAATTCTCAATATATCTCATAAATGGTTTGGAATGTTTTAAATCTCCATAAATCTTGGCTAATTAAAAGGAAATAATTCATAGAATATCGTGCATAATTTAAATGAGGAAAAGATATTATCCTTGCCTATAAATAGAGCCAAAATAATATGAGGATGGTTTTTGTTTCCCTCTACACATTTGAGTGCTCCTGTTTAAAAAAGGATCACTCCCTAGTTTTTTCTTCTTCACGAATGAGCAAGGAGACCTATAGGATTTTATAGATTTGAAAAGAGTATATTTTTCAAGCCTTCTACAAGTGACACACACTCTCAAACATATTTGAAAAGAAATTTTGAAATTATCACAAACTGGTTACCACAAACACGCAATCGATTTTCTCAACCCCTCATTGTGCTTTGAGAAGGCCATGTCACCATGAGCCAGTGTTTGCGTCTTGAACTCCAATTATACTTTGTGAAGACACTAAAACTGTGCATCCCTTGCACAAAGAGTATGACCCATGACCACCCAACTTTAACGAAGAAGAATTAAACATATAGTGTGTAGAAGATATGTGGAGCTCCCTGCTCACATGAAGGTAAAAACCCTCTTGTCTACACATTAAGAATGTGCATATTGTTTCTATAGTTTTTTTAAGGAGAAGAATGCATGTGAATGTGCATTCTTGAACCAAAGTGAAGAAGAAGTTTGCAAGAAGGTGGAAAGTATATATACTCATGCACTCATAAGCTAAAGACACCCAAATCAAGTGAAAAGGGAAGAAGAGAAAAGGGAAGAAGATAAGAGCCTATACATGCTTTAATTCATGCATAAAAAGGGTGAAATTTAATTTAACAAACATTAATTACACCAAAAATAATAGAATATAATAATAAGGATAAGGAAGAGTGTGCCTAACTTAATTGACAATCATTTAGGTAAGTTTCATTCTTATGATTCCAAGTAAGCTGATATTCAATGTTTGAATAATCGCAAAGGTGTTTGTGATTATATCTAAGAAAATGAATAAGTGATATTGCATCCTGTTTTTTCACTAATGAAGAATAAAGAAGAAGAATAAGTGTGAAATTGGTCTTGCACTGAAGAATAGAGAAGAAGAGGTTGGTTACATGCATGCTGCAAAGTAAATAACAATGAGAAGTAGAAAAGGAAGAGAATATAAGTAGTGTGACATACAATAGGTATCAAAAGATTGAATACTCTATTGGTTTCACAATACCTTTTGAATAAGGAAAAAGAATGTCTCTAAAGGTAGTATAAAGAACCAGCAAGGAAGCTAGAAGTTGGACTAGGTCATCACCAGCTTAGGAATATGATCGGTTCCCTTCCCCCTCTAAAGTATTTGGACTCACACAGGATAAAGGATTGCTTCCCTAGAGAAACCACTATAACAGTAGTCATATTATAGTGTAGAAACCAGGTATTATTCATCACCATAAATTTCAAGGAGGTAGCTTCTCTTATTGAGTAGTGAACCTTGTAAAAATATTGTGTGCATATTTTTATTGATTTTTTTATTGCATCCGAAAGGAAAAAAGAGAATAAGATAATCAAGATTATAACAGGTCAAGAGGTACAGAGATAAAATGTTGTAATTGGTATAAAAATTCCCCAAAACTGATTCACCCCCCCCCCCTCCCTATGTTAGGTATATCAAAAAAATGGTCCTCTCAATTGGTATTATAGGGCCTGGTTCACCTCTATTGGATTCTAAACATTGAATATATTCTCTTTTGAAGACTTTAATTTCTTTCCTGAGTTAACAATGATGTGTATTTTTGGTGAAGATTTAGTTATCTCTAAGAAAAATTATATATCTACCAATACTATGATAAATAGGAAAAAGAAGGATAATATAAAGCTCAAGAAGAAGAATTCCCTCTAATATAAAGAAGAGGAAGTACTTGTTTCTCCTTCCCTCACTGACAATAAAGACATATCAGACTCGAAAAGTAATAATCTGGTGTCTCAAATTTCCACCAAGAAGATGGATAACCTTCCTACCTCAAGTGGTCAGGATGTATGTGTTAGTACATTTGGAAATTATTCTCATGATGAAAATTCTAGCATAATTGGTGATTATCAATCTTCAACCTCTTGATAATTATCAGTTGAATGATTAATATCTATTATGAATGATATCCTTGAATAAAGTGCATCCCTTTTTTTTGGAGTATTTCAATATATGCGGGAAGAATTCACCCAACTGGAATAAGAGACTAGTGTTTTAGAAAAAGGCTTTAAATAAAAAAAAATGAATGTTTAAAGCTCTCCATACAATTTGGATCCTTTGAAGAAACAAATAGGTAACTTGAAATGGGTTCCTCAAAATGGATCAATGATTTTCAAGGGAAAGAGGGAGTCTATAAAAATCTGGAATAAAATATCCATTCACTTGAAGATAAACTAAAGAAGAGCACTTAAGTCAAGGGTTTATACATTGAATAAAATTCCAAGAAGATCAAAGAACTTGACTCTTCGTTAAAAAAAAGTTCTAATTCATGAAGAGGAATTTGAAAGATTGAATAAAGATTGTGAAGAAAATATGACTATGATTGAATATCATAAAATCATCCTCAATATGAAATGTCTATAAATGGAATCTCATTTTCCCAAACTTGAGAAGACACATATTAAGACTTAACAAAATATTAAAACAGTTTCTACTAGTATGCAACGTTAATTGGAGGATTCTAAGAGTCAAATAACTCCAAAATGTGATAAAAATATCATGGATTCACTCAATGATCTATCACAAGTAGTTGAGAATAATAAGGTGTGATCCACACCATATTGTAATAATGTTTCTAAATTTGTTTCTACAAAAAATTTCAGGGTGGAAGAAAAACTCTAAACATGTGTTAATGAAGAAAAGTGATAAGGAACCTACCACCATGACTAGGGTGGATAGGAAGAAGAAATTAGAATATGGTTACCCACAGAGAGAACAACACGTCAAGAATAAATTTTAACAATCTAACACAGAAGGTATCAAGAAGTCAAGATTTTTGGTTCAATGTTGGTGCTGCAACAGTTTTAGGAATTGTGCGCTAAATTGTTGGAACAATCCTAAAAATGAAAAGGAAAAAAAGGAATCACATCTCAAGGGGTATAAAGAAAAAGAGGAAGAAGAAACATCCACATATCCAGAGTCATTTGTATACTGCAATCAAATTTGAAATGATTGATAATGTTTGTGATGTATGTAATTGCAGTGGTCACAAGGTTAGTGGATTCCCATCTCAACATGTATTCAAAGATGATAAAAAAATAAGACCACAAAATTTGTCTAGGAATGAAGAATAATCCTTGGCAATTAATCATAATAATGTTATAAAAATAAATTATCCCAAGAATATTCCATGAAAGAAAGGTGGGAAGACATTGGATTCTAAATCCAAGAAGGTGAAGGGTAGTTCATCTAAAAGAACTTCTAAAAGGGATGACACTCAAAAGAATCCATGTGGAAAATCCAAAATTTATTCCACAGTTCCTAATGATATATTAGTTATCCAACTAGAATATTTAGAAATAATGATGAAATTTGAAGATGCACAAGCTAAGGATATTGAAAAAGGAAATTTAAATATTCCATATGATAAAAAAAAATTATGTGTGAGGTACAATAAGGTCGGTCATACTATTAGAAATTTAATTTCATTCATTCCAACTCAAGAATAATTTCTTAAGAATATGAAAGTTGTACTACAATATTATAGTGCTTTAAAATATCTTGAGGAAAGAAGTATCTCACACAAAGAGATGGAATAAGTGGTAAGATCCACAAAACCACAGTCAGAATTGAAGATCAAATGTGCAAGTGTGAAGAATGGAGCATCTGGGTTTAGAAAATCATCTCAACCTTGTTGTTCACACTGATTATGTAAAGAGTATCCACCTTATTCCCTTAAATGTTTGTGTATTGTATTTGATATGATAATACATGGAATTGAAGGTGACTAAATTTATTAATGGGGGATCCTGAGAAACAGTGATGAGAAGTGTTCCCCTTGAGGGGGATACAAATGAATAAGTTTTGGGAGTTATTATTTCAATCAGTATCAACTTCAGTTAGTATCAAATTTAATTACTCTCAAGATTTTTTGAATATCATGTCATTTGAAAAGGTATGTTATTTATTAATCTCTCATACTTGGTTACTCAAAATAAAGATCATTCTACAAAGGGGGAGTAACAGAATTAATCAGTGACATAAGAAGAATGGAAGTGCCCCAAGGTCATTCATCCTTCCTATTTCACTTGAATGTTTTTTATACATTTTTTGAAGTGAGGGTAGGAGTTTCAAGTTGATTATTTCATATCACATTTTTTATCCTCATCCAGGAATAAAAGTGTAAAACACTTAAAGACAAGTATATGAGTTCTTATCTCATGAGGTATCATGATCAGTTGATAATGGAAAACCTTTTTGTATAAATCAAATCCTATTGTTTTATACACTGAGCATTTCTCAAGTAGAATTAGAGTAAAATGATTTATGGAACCTTTCTTAAGTAATAACTGACACCCTCTCTACAATAAAATTTTTATTACTTATCAATAAGGATGAGAAAAGTGAAATGAAAGTTTTGGGGAGAGAAAAAATTGAAGGGTGGAGAGAAGATTCACATTTTGATACTAACACATATATTTAAGAGAAATTTGAATTATTTCCAACAAATAAAAAGGGGGAGATCATTGGAACCACTTTGTGTATAAGTCATATTTGTTGTAATTAGTTTTCAATAATGGTCAAAATGAAGAAGGAACTTCAAATTCAAAGGATATCAGTTGAAGTGATAATGCTTGAAGAATTTTTATATATTCATAGCATTTTTTCCATGCTTGGGGCATTCTCCATGTTGTTTAAATCAGACGATTGATGCATTGATCTTAAGTTCAAAGAACCTGTTTCAATGGTGACATAGTGTTTATAACATTGAAGTATTATCCATTGAGGATGATTGAATATTATAAAGTGTGATTACGAAAAAAGGAAAAGAATTATGTGATTTTCATGATTTGGAGAAGATGAAAGAATAAAGAGAATAAGAAGGGTGTCCATGCATGAAATTTGATTTACTACATGTCCATGAATTTAATTATATGTTAAAATTTATGTTAACACTATTTTTTATGGCCTTGCTTAAAAAAATGGTCCAACCATTGAATTATCTAACTAGCCTTAACCCGAGGCTCATGCAGGACAAGAGTCAATCACACCCATTGGGAAGTCGGCTAGGCCTGCCTGCAAGTGGAAGAGAGTGGGTGGAGAGCACACACGTAGAGTTTTGGGCCAAATCCCATAGAGGGTGGGAATAGATCACACCCACAGAGAACTGGTACGAGATGGTACCGGTGAGGGGGAGAGAGAATTATGAAGAACCTTTGATAGAGCTTGATTGATATACTATTCTCCACCAGTGTATTGGATTCGATGTGGGATAGAGAACTGTGACTTATTTTCATCACTTAAAAAGCATGGAAGTGATCCTCATCGTCCATACTATCCATGTCCAGAAATCTGATTTCCATCATCCATCACTGCACACTATACATGTTTGAATGAGGTTAATCTAATTTTCCCCCATGGTTTTAGGAATCCCAGTGTCATCGTCTTCCTCCTCCAGTGCTCGCCAATTCCACAGCTTTCCAGAGTAGCAGCTGAACCGCCATGATTGAGCTCCTGACCACCATTATGATCCAATAAACTACATTATGGTCATTTTAGAGTTATGATATCATGCATGTAATTGTATTTTCATGCATGAAATGAAATGGTGAAGTTCCAAGAAGGATGAGGAAAACGAATTTGAGAGGCCACATGGAATGATTCATGCTTGATTTAAAAATAAAAATTTTATGCAGTATTGAATGAATGTATGTGACAAGAAAGGTAGAAGTCTGTGAGCTCAAAAATAAAACACCCACAATTCTCAGCTTATCTCATAATCAGGTTTGAAAGTTATAAATAACCAGAGATATTAGCTAATTCAATGGAAATATTTTATGGAATACCGTGAAAATTTTGAATGTAGAAAATATATGATCCTCTCTTATAAATAGATCCACACCAAGACAAGGATGGTTGTTGCTTCCCTCTACATATTTGAGAGCTCATGTTCAAAAATATATCACTCATTGATTTGTTTTTCATCATGAAGTATCAAGGAGACTCATAGGACTTTATGGATTTAAGAAGAGGAGATCATGCAAGCCTTCGACAAGGGCCACGCACTCTCGAAGAGCATTTTGAAGATGTTTGGTACTTATCATGAACTAGTTACCACAAACACATGATAGGTTTCTCAAACCCCCCATTTTTCTTTATAAAGTCCATGTCACTGTGATCTAGTGTTATATATTTTCACTCCCACTGTTCTTTTCTAAGACACCTAAACCGTGCATCCCTTGTATGAAGAGAAATACCCATGACCATCCTGGTTTCATGAAGAATAATCACACATAAAGTGTGTAAAAGATATTTCGATATCTCTACTCACATGAAGGTGAACACCCTCATATCCAGAAATTTTTTTATGGGTTTGTTTTTAAATGAGAAGAATTCACAAAGATATGTATTCTTGCACCAAAGTTAAGAAGAAGTTTTCACAAAGGTGGGAATTATATATACACATTCACTCATAAATTAAAAACACCCAAACCAAGTTCAAAGGGAAGAATAAAAAATAGATGAATAGAAGACGCTATGAATGCTTTCATGAATACATAAAAAAAATGGTGAAATTCAGTTGAACAAACCTTAATTAAACTAAGAATAAGAGAATAGAATAAGAAGTAGAAGGAAGAGTGTTCTCAACTTAATTGAAAATAAATTAGGGAGGTTTGATTATGATGATTCCAAGTTAGATGATTTTTAGTGTTTGAATAATCATAAAGGTATTTTTGATTCTAGCCAAGAAAAGGAAGAAGTGCTAGTTCATTCAGTTGTTGCACTAAAGAAGAAGAAGAATTGTGCAATTGATCATGCACTGAAGAAGAGAGAAGAAGAGATTGGTTACTTGCATGCTACTAAGCAAGTAACAAGGAGAAGAATAAGAGGAAGAACAAAGCAGTATTGTGACATCCAATAGGGATCAAAAGATTGAAGACTCTATTGGTGTTGCAAACCCTTTTTTAGAATGAAGAATACTGTCTCCATGGGAAGTATAAAGAACTAGCAAGGAAGCATCAAGTTGGACTAAGTCATCACCCATTCAGAAAGAGGATTATTTCCCTTCCCCCTCCAAAGTATAGGGACTCACACTAGCTAAAGGATTGTTTCCCTAGACAAACCACAATAACATTTATTGCATTATATTAGAGAATCCATGTATTGGTCATCATCGTACATGCCAAGGATATAGCTTCTCTTATTGAGTATTGAACCTTTTAAAAATGTTGTGTGTGTATTTTTACTTCTTTATATTATTGCATCTTATAGTAAAAAGATAACAAGAGTATCAAGATTCTAATAGGTTAAGAGGTACAGGGATAAAAAGTTGGAATTTGTTGAAAAAAGTCCCCAACACTGATTCACCCCCCCCCCCCACTGTTAGGTATATCCCAAACTGGTCCTCTCAATATCAATCCCCAAGTACCTATAATAATGCATGAATAATTCCTATTTTTCATGACAGACGAAGGGTAAAAGAAAATCCATAATGATAATTAATTCTAGAAATCATGTGTGTCACCCAATAGTGAAATTAGTATAACTATAATAGGAAAAATACTAGAATATAAAATCACATCCCAGGAAACTTGGCTTTTTCTTGTATGTGGGTTAGCTACTCTAAGACATGGGTTCATTACCAAATTCCAACACCTCATAATCTCTAATATACCAACCCAAAATAATAATAAAAGGAAAATAAGTTCCTCTAATACCACTTTTTAACATCCCTGAATTGATTCACTCATAAGTAACTGAACTCAGTTGGTTACAAGGCCTCAAGCATGCCTCCTCAAATACTAGAGTCTACCGACTAGTAGTAAGGTCCTATGATGGTAAAGTGGGAAGCCTGTACCCTCTTTTCGGAGTGGATTATAGTGGTGAATAATATATAAATCAAAAGAGGAGATATAATTGGAAATACAAGAAAATAATATGGCAGCATAAGTAAACTTAAAGGAAATAATAAATATCCAAAATTTATAAGTAGTTCCATATAAAAAATGATGATCTCATGATTCTATACAAAATGTGAATAAATGGAATAGATAAGCATACATAAATAGTACATGCTATACAAAATTACAAAAATAAAAAAATTTGTCTCTACTGCATTGTGAAAACTAGCTCAGTCCTCTACTCATATACTATATCCTAGTACATAAAAGTAAGTATCCATAGCAAGTCACTTTCCCTTATCCACACCTGCACCCATGAAGTTAGTTCGGGTACCAATTTATGACCCAAAGAGGGTGTGAGTAAAACTTAGTAGGTGACAACCAATGATGTTTATAATTTATCTAGTATTTACGTATATAATGAATAAATCTATAGGTAACAATAATAAAGAAACAACCAAAACAAGTAATTCCTATCATATCAAGTTCTCTATGGGATACCCATCCGAAACTATCTGCTTTGGATGAATCTGGAATGTCTCTAAACATTTATTATTTAATAAATATTAAGGATCATCATATACATTAATTCCATATAAAACATAAGTAACATCATTTTTATAAACAATAAGGAACTTCATGTCCATAAATTAAATATAAACAATATGGAATTTCATATTCATAAAAATAAGGAGAGTCATGTATATAAATTCTAAGTAACAAAAAGGAACTTCATGTCTGTTAATTTAGAATAACAAATAAGGAACATCATGCATATAAATTCCAAATAATAAAGTAGGAACATGATGTCCATAAATTTCATATAATCAATAGGGAAAATTTGTCCATTATGAAAGGTAATCATGATTTCATCACTTATTTTTCATTTAATAAATTAAATCAATCATTTAATTCATACTACTAAGGGTAATAAGAAGGTCCAAGTGTGATCTACTTGTCACTACATCATTTAATACGGTTTAATTGACATGTTCTTACCATTCACCTTTTATTTAATTCTTTTATAAGTAATCAAGTAATCAATGGGTAGGTCCATACCATATTTCAACTCATTATGGTAATTTAATACATCCCTCTATCTAAGGTTAATCCAAACAAACCTTAGTGGTGTTTTGGAAACAAGGAAGAAAAATAATTTTTCATGGAATTTAATCAAACCCACCCAAAGTAATGGTTCAGATTTATGATTTCAACCTCCAACTAGTTATCATGGTCACATAAAAAGACAAATTCAAGGTCTAAGTGTTCAATTTAAGGTACTTTAAATTTTAGGAAAATTATTAGAAGAACTGTTGTGTTTCACTATTGATGCATCATATAAACACTTAACTTTATAGAAAAGGTATAGACCAACTACCTTATAAGGGTAAAAGACTAATCATCTTGTATTAGCCTCTATCTTGGTCTAGAATGAGAGAAATTGAATAAATAGACACACACCCTAAAAATATGGCATATTATCTCGCATAGATATAACAATGAATATGATGAGTGAAATGAAAAAAATAATCAAGAGTATTCATAGAATTACCATTGGCTATCTAACATAACAAATGGTACATGAATAAGAAACCAAATAGAGATACTAGATTAATGACTAGTTTGAGTGTGTAAGAAGAGATCTCTCTAACTAGGGGGTTTTTGTTCATGATAAATGAGGGAGGGAATAAAAAAATAAGGATATATTAACTGGGATAAAAATGAAATCCCTCCTTTTTACAATCGTCAATGTATTGATGGCATAACAATGGGATTTAAAACATAAATTCCCCTTTTACGGGGTCTTCCTGGACTTATGGAGTCTTCCTATGGGTAATTTATAATGTAAATTGGAAATTTACATTGTAAATTCATAATTTATAGTACAAATTTTCTACACACTGACTTCTTAATTTATTATAGATCTACCCCAAAAGGGTTATAAGAACCATTTTCCAAGGTCCAAACTAAAATTATATAACTTTAAAATTAAAGAACAATATACATGAAAAAATATAGGATCTTATGATACCTTCTTTTTATCCCTATGTCAAAAATTAAAAGGTAATAAAACAAAGAGAATTTCATTTTTTACTTTTCTTTACATAAAATATTATAAAGGTCAAAATCATAGCCATATGGGAAAAATAATTTTCTCATTTTTTTTATGATTATGGATGAAATATACTCATAAAATTAAATTAATTCAAGTTTTAGAGTTAATTTTTAGTCTTTATCTCATTATTTTTACCCTTGATTAACCCATTTTACATTTACTATGGTAAAAAAATTTACTATGATTGCCATTAATAGTTACTAGAAATAAAAAGGTAACTATCATCAATCTTTGGACCTACTTATTCCAAATATGAAATACATTTTTCAATATTCAAACATATAATTGGAAGCATTTAATTAAAAATTATACCAATAAAACACGATGAAAAACGGTTTTCCAGATAAATGCATTTTAATTATAAAAATATTTTTATACCAAATTCATGTGTAAAATTAATTAAAAAGACTACAATTTTTTTTTGATTACTCCAAATTATATATTTAAATTTTAAAAAAAATAATTTTAATTTTACTTTGAAAATAATTTAAATAAAAATATATTTTTCAATAAAAATCAGTATTTTTCACTATTCATTGAAAAATCAAACTTTTCAGATTAATCTAAAAATTTCAACATAAGATAATTTTGATAAGATGATTTCAAAAATTATATAATTATTGTAAAATAAAATTTCTAAAATATCCATATATTAATTACAATATTTTCTAAAAAAATCAATAAAACTCTTTTTTGAAGAAAATGTATCTTTGATGAATAAAATTACTTTACTAAAAATTTATTGATTATTTACTAAACATTTATCACTAAATTTATATTAATTAATACCTTTATATATATATCACAAAGTAGTTAATCCTATTCATTCTCTTTAATTTAATGTCTAGGTTATAATAGACATCTTTAAATAATAATATTTTATGGTTTGTTTCGGCTTAGTTTTGAGTGTCATATATGATATCGAACATAGTTCTCTTTTTTTAATCACGGGGTGTTACATTATCCCACCATGAATTTAATAAATTAAATATTTTAAATTTTAACTTGATCTATGTAATCAATGTTTTGATAGCTTAAAATTCCTTTGTTAAAATACTACATTATAAAAAAGGTTAATAAAACTTCATGTTCAAAAGATAACAGGGGAAATAATAAGGACATCTGGAATAAAAAATACAAGGTTTCCAAATATGAGAAGATTAGTCGTAATTTAAAATATAGGAAAAGAGAAAAAAAATTAATTTTGGATAGTAATAGAGAATATTGATCATAATAATGTGAATGATCATGAGAAATTCAATGACCACAAAACTATAAACCAAGGAGGTGTGAAAAAAATCATTGTTCGTCGAAAATGAATGTAATATGATAACATTTTTGTTTCAAGATCCTTTTCCAAGAGTTGAGGAATTCCTTTAATATCTATATTAATAACATGAGTAAATATACTTACTTGATAAGTATAATTTTATCCTTTAATAAAATTTCACCACAATCTCCTCTTTTTATCCAAACGATGAGAATTCAAGAAGAATATTTCTGACCTGAATCACTAAAATCAACTTCTAATAGATCAAATAATTACATAAAAGGATAACAATATATTCATTCTATCTTTAGACATGTACTAAAACCATCATCTTTAGCACAGTTTAATATAATTCCTAAAATTAATAAACCTTCATATGATGAAATAAAACATTAATCTCAAAAATATGATAATTAATTCCATAAATAACCTGAATTATTATAAATCCATTTTAAAATCATAAATAATTTCAAAAGATAACTCAACCTTGATTTATCAAATCAAATCCTTTAATATCATATAATATTCCCCAATATTATAGTGATCATTTTCTGAGATAACATTAATAAATTAATCACAAAATAAATTTTCATTATCTTTCTTATCTATATAATAAAACATATGTTCCCAAATTAAAATAACCCATAACTACCTCAATATCAAATATCATATAAAATCCTGAAATTTATCAGTAACTTTAAACTTATATCACAAAAATGTAAAGTCATTCTTCCTCGAATAATTCTTCATGTTAAACCTAAGGGTTTCTTATATCTCAAACATCAATAAAAACTCATTAAATGTAACCCAAAGTATCATTAATAACTTCAAAAGTAACATCAATAATGAAGTCACTTGTAAACCTTTAAGGTTTTATATACAGCATATTTTTTACACAAAATAAAATAATATTAATTGACTACTGTTTCCTTAATATCAATCATATATTAACCCAACAGTTTATTTATCCCTCAATAATATATCCTTAAATGAATATCTCAAAAAATTAACAACTTTTACTATACAACTTTTAAAAGGTATCAATTCCATCCAATATATGTTTCCAAATATTGAAAACCAAACCTACTATAGAATAATCCTTATGAGTTTCATGATTTTAAAATATATCATAATATCATTGATGAAATACCACTACATTGTAATTATGAAAACACAATACATAAACACATCATTTGTTAAAATTCCTTCTTAAAACATTAAAAATTATTTGTCACATTATTCCTTAACACTTCATTCCTATAATAAAATATATTAATTATGTCCTTATGATTCATCAATATCAACCCAATCATGTTTCATAATTTAAAAATAAGAAAATAATTCATACCATAAATCCTAAAATCAGTATTTTATTGATATTGGATTTATCTTCTATCATGATGCCCACCTTCTAGAAAGTAAATGGTCAATTACTTTGTGGTATTTCCCTTCATTAGAGAGTTGGAATTTTTGAAACTATGAAATAGAATGAAAAATATACCATGGACCATAAATTTTTTGTAGAAATGAAATGGTGTTGGATAAGTCAAATATTTTATTGCATATTATTGGAATACTCAAGAAGCTTTAAAAATAATTTGAATAATCCTTTATAATTATAGGGATGATTAAATCATCTGTAATGGATAATAAGGTTGTGAAACATCGTTTTCATTACATCTTGACAACATATCTTTATTCTATTGATATTAAAATCACTTAAATATTAATTAATTATTAAAGGGAAAATAATCCAGAAGGGTAAAAAAATACCATATAAATTTTATAATGCTCTAATACTTAAAACCCTTTATACCTAAGTGAGTTTTCCTTCTAAATAAAATCTCCCAAAATTAAAATATTTCTCCATAATATACTAACCCATAATGATATATGAGAATAATAAATTATGATTTAAATCCAAACCCCTGAAGTGTTATAAATATTTTAATTATAAACTTATAACAATATCCTAAACTTTAAAGTTATCTAAACGCTTCCTATGATGATAATGTAAGGATCCAACCTTAAACATTACATATTCTAGTGAATTTAGACTAGAATTCACTTTCTCACATACCCAACAATCTTTACAATTTAGAGTTTTAAATAATTTGGATAACTGATACATAATAAAACCATATTTTATAAAGTGGAAACCTCTGATCAATATCCATTTTTCTCATAATATAATTTTTTTAAAAATAAACACATTTTATTTTCATGTAAAATCTTCATGACATTCAACTTGACATCTTCTTTGTTCTTATACATAATTAAACCCTGTGAAAAACATTTTAAAATTATATATGAGAAAAAAATCTTACTAAGGGACATAAAGAGAAGAAATAAGTTAGACTAGTGAAAAACATGAGAACTCATACAATACTTACCATTATCACATTATTCTTTGATAATATGAAATAAATCATTTCTACATGATAAACACACATTTTTTATCAAATAAAACTATAAAACTCATAATAATTTTAGGTGAATTAGAGAATCATATTCATAACATGTTCCACCCCATGTACGAAATAACTAGGTCCCAGTTAAATCTATAGTAGAAACCCCACAAGTTAACTCCATCCTTCTTGTATTTGAACACAAGTAACATTACCTATTTCATTGGAGATCTATAGTGGGGATCACCATTCATATAATATATATCAGGATCACCTTTCATCATGACCTATAATGGGGATCAATCCATCTTGTGAGATTTATTGGGATCATATTTTTCTCATATATAATTCTCACGTACAATATCATGAATAAAACATTTTATTTCTTCACCTTTTCATCATAAAACCTTTCAAAAATTCTTTTTAAACATATGAAAAACACATTCAGATATTGAAATACCTTTTCCTTTTAAAACCCATTTTCAAAAATAAAATACCCAAAACAAAGGGAATAGAGGAATTTTCTTTGAAAAAAAGAAAACTTAAAATATTTTAAAGGAATAAAAACATAAAATAACTATTATAATGGCAGGAAAGACCATTGAAACCATATACGTTAAAATAAAAAAAATCTTTTTCCTTTTTTAATAAAAATCAAAATATTCTATATAAAATATGTAAAAACATTCCTTTTGAAGACCTTTTAACGTAGGTCAAAAGAGATAAAAATATCCTTTATAATTAATTAATGTCTATATAAATACATCTATAAAATAATTTTAAGAATATGTATATGTAATAAAAATATTTATGAAATAAATCTTTAAGAAATTTAAAATGAATATTTTAAAGTAAGGTGTCTCATACCTTGAGTCTGACTTGTCACATGCATTTTTATCTTCCTAAATAACAAACATATGTTAATTATTTAATTTTTTAATGAACATTTTTATGTTTTTTATTCATTTTTATTTTATTTATTACCATTTTATATTCAATTACTTAATCATTTATTTTTAGTCCAAATGGTTTGATTATATTTGTCTTATATGTCCAAAATGACTTTGGTAGGTTTATAATAGTCATATAGGTCATTATTTAAAATTTTATAGAATAATAATCATGAAATCATTATCATCTTTATACATCAATTATACTTTTAAAACCGACCATGAAATGTGGTTATGAAAAATTAACTATGTTACTGTAGTACCCCCAGTTTCTAGTATGTAACCCTTAATTGATGTTTTTAATGGTCATAAAGTTTCAGGGTGACGAATGGGAGAGTTGGGAGAACTTTGGAAGGAGTTTTGTGGTAAAATGGAAGTCACACGGGCGGCGCAAGGTTTGTCTAACTGTGTGGAAAAACCATGCGTAATTGTTCCTTTTTAGGTAGTGTCTCCAATATGGTTGGAGCATGGTTATGGAGACCATGCGATGAAACTATGTGAGGGTCTGTTGAGGAAGTATATAATGTACAGTTAGCACATAGTTTGTCTAACCGTGCGAACTAACCATGCAGATGGTTTAAGTGAGATTTTTTTATCCTAAGTGGACATAACTCAGTATTTATCCTCCTTGAAGGTAGGAGAACCTCTCCATATCATTTTCTAGGTGATATTAAGGCTTTCCATGGTGAATCTAAGCCGGATTCTTGAGGCATGTGATCATTCTTCATCATTCTTGATCTGTTTTTTAGATCTACTTAGATCTACATCTCCTCTTCTCTTGGCTTCTTAGATATACACCCATTTATGGGTAGATCGAGGCATGTGGATTCCAAATATTATGATATTTTGTCTTTATATTTCTAGGAGAATAGAACTAAGGTGGGTTATTGGATAATCGACCCGGTTTCCTTTTACGTTCTTCGTTTGTTGGGGTTTTCGTCAAAACCTTCGAGGTAGGTGGATTCAATCTTGAATCCTCTTGTTATAATTGATTATATTAGTTTTAAATTGGTTTATTTGAATGTAATTGATCATGAAAATCATGTAATAAATCATATTTAGTGATGATTTATGGTTGTAGTGAAATTGTGAAATCTTGGTGAATTATTGTGAAAAGTGATTTAGCTTCTTGAATTTAAAATGATGATTTCAAATTACTGATTTTCTAGAATTTATAAATGGTTTTAATAGAAAGGTTATTTCAATAAAAATGGTTTTTTTATTGAAATGGTTGAGCATTGAAATGATTTTTATGGAGAATGGTTTTCAATAAAAAGTTGTTTTTATTGAAAAGGTGTTTTTACATGATCCTTGGGCATGTTGGTGTGTGTATTCATATTGAATAAAAGAGTCTTAGTTGAAATATGACTTTTTTCTCGGTGCCAAAGGGTTAATGGTTAATGGGATGTAATTACCTTGTGATGACTTGGTAGATCGATGAAAATAGCACATGATTATGGAACTGTCATAACGTAGCATGCATGGTTGCTTTCATGGGTTTGTAGAATGGTTGGGTATGCCAAAAAGGGATATATTTAAATGGTTTTAAAGCTTGTTTAGTTATTTTTATGGAAAAATAACTTTCTTGAAAAAACATGGTTTTAATCTCACTTGTATGCTTTTTATTGTAAATGGTTTTGGAAACTTATTTATATTTAGTTATAAATTGTTTTGAGAAATTGTTTTATATAAACTATTTTATATAAATGTTACTAACTCTTTTATCCTAGTGGCATGAGTAGGGAAGCCATTGGGGAAAATCTATCGAATTTTATACTCACCCCTTCTTTGGCGCTTTAGTGCTTTTGAAGATGCTCTCTTACAATATAGGGGAAAAGTTAATGTGTCTCACATTTTTAGTACCACTTCATGAGACTTGGGATGTTAGGTGATGTTGGAGCTTGGATCTGGTGGAGAATGGAGTCTTGTGGTCCTCCCTGAGTCTATAGTTGTTTTCCTTCATGTACTTTGATGTTCGGTTATCTTCCGTTATTGTACACTTCAGTTGACTTGTTTTAATAATGTGTTTGAATTTCCTTGTTTTTCATCATGCATCATATAGTGGTTGTCTAGTTTTGGTTGTGTGTTTTTTGGTTTGTTTCTTAAAGGGTAAATTGTCCCCCACTTTATTTTGAAACCCTTCAGCATTTATTTCTAGCCTTTGGCATCTTGGGGGTGTTTCTTAAGGCCAAGTAATGACTCGTTCTACTCTCAATCCAATGAGATTGGGTGGGTAATTAAAAATGGTATTAGTTTGGCCGTTCCTTTGAGGTACAAATGTTATTAGATTATTCATTCCTTGCCTAACAAGTAGTCATCAGTGTTCTTGGTCTTGGAGTTGAAATTATTTCTTGTCTATTCCTTGGTTTGGAATTTTAGAAAGGAGTAGAATTGTCAGTGAAATGTGTAGCATAAAAGGATGTAGCTAACCCTTTTATGTTCAACTTCAAGTTACCAGGGTTTTGGGTACATAAGTGTTTTGGAAACACTTCTAGAATGTTGGAAATATCATTTTCATGGGTTTAGGCAGTGATATGAGTATGACATGCATTATAGGAATGACTTACCACTACGATTTCATATCTCATTGTGAGTAATGATTTATGATTTTGTGCATAGTGGTAAATTTTTTAAAAATTCCTAATTGTTTTCAAATAAAATATTTTGAAAAGTGGATATTTGGTGTATTTTGAAAATGGTTTTATTTTCAAAAGCAATAGTGGTTCTTTTTAAAAATTGTTTAACATGAAAAAGGTTGTTTTTGGAAAACATTGTGGTGATAGTTGATGTGATAGAATTTGAAATGTTAAACCATCAGTTTCTAAAGAGTGATACGTAACAAGTTTTTGTTTGTTTAGAAAATGGCACCTAGTAGGTGTCGTAGAAAGGAATTGGAAGAGGCTAGTGAGAATGTGGTTGTACTTGAGCCATAGGTGGACCAACATTTTTCCAAAGCATCTCTCAGGATTTTTAAACCATTGAGTTGAGACTACAACCAGATACCCTATATATGATATATGTCACAACTAAAAATCCATGTTGAGGAAGTATGGTTGTCTTCACTAGAGGAGTTGATAACTCTATCACTAAGATGAAGAGGAAGTCGGACACCTTTTATCAAGGAGGTAGAACAAATTGAAATAAAAACATAGGAGAAACTAACCTTAATCCAATGCCTAAGAGAAAGCGTGGATGTTCTCAGTGTGGTTCTTTAATTCTCATCAAGTGGGGGTGTTTATCACCACAAAGAGCATGACATGATTGCAACAAGATGGGACATCTTAAGCGCTTTTGTCAAAGTGCCCCGAGGTTCAGTGCTCGAGACACTTCTCAGGCATTGAAAACATTGTATTCTTCAGTAGAACAAGCACAATATCATCAAGGAAACAAGGATCAGAGTGCAGCAATGAAGCAGTTGTATGAAGCTGAGCAGATGATCGTGGATAATCAGGTTGGACCATATACGGTGAGAGGTACAATTATTTTGAATTATACCCTTGTGAAAGTGTTATTCGATAGTCATGAATATCATTATTTCATTGCTTCTCATGCTATTGAATTGCAATGTTTAATGTTTTAAATGATGCCTTCTGTTGTAAAACTCCAAACTCCGATCAGTGAAAGAGAATGCCAAGCCTTTGTGTGTAGAGCATGTGCTATAACGGTTGGTGTAGCTAAGCTGAAATGGGACTTCTTTATGTTGGAAATGTATGTATATGATATAATCTTGGGTACGGATTGGTTGACAATATTCAATCCTCACATCAACTATTATAGGATAAAAGTTAGTTTCATGACTAAGGATGGAATCAAACATCTCTTCAGAGGAGAGAGGATGGTAAAGGAAGGTGAAAAGATCTTGTTGGAACCAATGGTGGGAAAGACCTTTTACCAGTTGGCGGCATTGAATTTGGAATCAATGGAAGAGATCAAGGAAAATAGTTTTCTAGTAGTTTTGGATCAATTTCCAAATGTTTATACCAAGAATGTCGAAGGGTTACCACCTATAAGGGAAGTGGAGTTTACGATTGATCTCTTTCTGAAGACCAGTCCTATTTCCCTTCCGTCTTACAGGATGCCACCAACAGAATTAAGGGAATTTAAAGTATAGATAAAGGAGTTGGAAAGCAAGGGTTTTATTCAAACAAGTACATCTATGTGGGAAGCACTGGTTTTTTCCATGAATAAAGTAGATGGAACTCTTCGATTTTGTGTTGATTATCGTAAGCTTAAACAAGTTGCGATAAAGAACAAATACCCACTTCCATGCATTGATGATCTATTCGATCAATTAAGGGGAGCTTAGTGGTTCGCCAATATTGAATTGCGACCTATATATAACTAATTACGAGTTCAGAAGGAGGATATTCCAAATACAACTTTCAGCAGTAGATATGGCCACTGGGAATAAGTATTCATGCCTTTTGGTCTTATGAATACACTAGAGGTCTTCATCGATTTGATGAATCAGATATTTTAGCAATATTTGAATTCTTTTTCTGGCAGTGTTTGTGGATGACATCTTGGTGTATTCATAGATAAGGTCTGACTATGAGGAACACCTGGAAACAGTGTTACAAATCATGAGAGATCACCATTGGTATGAAAAATTATTAAAGTATGGTTTTTTTATACAATAAGTTCGTTTTCTTGGCCATGACATTTCTAAGAAAGGCATTTATATTGATCCTGAAAAGATAAAAGTTGTTATCTAATGGAAACCACCGAAGAATGCCTTAGATATATGAAGTTTTCTTGGCAAGTGGGTTACTTCTGATGCTTTGTGTGTGACTTCTCACGACTATCTTCGCCAATGAAAGATCTAAAAAAGAAGAATGCTTCATTCCAATGGAAAATAGAATGCAAGAAGTATTTCTAGGAGCTTAAATTTTGGCTTACATCAGCACCTATCTTGATTTTTCCAGAATCAATATAGGGGTATGTTATGTTATGTGATGTTTTGGGATCAGGGTTGGGCTTTGTTCTCATACAAGGAGACCATGTCGTGGATTATGGTTCAAGGAAGTAGAGGGTTCATGAGAAAAATTACCCAACACACGATTTGGAGTTAGCTGCATTCATCCATTCTTTTAATACTTGGCGACATTATCTCTTTGGTGATAAATTCACCATGTTTATAGACCACAAAATATTGAAACACATTTTCTCACAGCAAGATTTGAATATGACACGAAGGAGATGGATGAAGTACCTCTAGAAGTTTGAATTTTAATTGATGTATACACCAGGGAATGGGAACTCTATGGTAGATACATTGAGTAGAAAGTCATATGCTCAGTTGGTGAAAGAAGATTCAGATGAATGGCAGCTGATGTGGGTCCTAGCTGACATGCATGTGAAATGTGAAAGCTGAGTTGATGTTGAGTATTTCTTCTTAGATACACTTGTTCCAAATTTGGTAAATGTGGTCAAAGAGGCACAAACATCTAATGTAGAATTTATGGTTATGAGTTCAAAACTCAATAGTGGGGAGACCATTGAGGGCTGCAAACTTGATGGGAGTTCAGTTTTGTGCTTTAGATAATGGATGGTTGTACCTATGACTTGTCAATAACAACTTCTTCATGATTATCACTATTAGAGATGGGGTGTATATCTAGGTACACAAAAGATGTATAAGGTGTTAAAGGCATAGTTTTGGTAGAGCGGCATGAAAATGAAGGTGGCCGAGTTCGACTCACGGTACTTAACTTTCCATCAAGTTAAAGCAGAGCATTAGAGACCAGTAGGAATTTTGCAGTCATTACCTATCCCAGTGTAGAAATAAGATTAGATAGCAATGGATTTTGTTACATGTCTTCCAAGAATGGTCCAAAAACATGATGCCATATGGGTGATAGTGGATCCTCTTACCAAGTCAGCTCATTTCATTCCAATTTATGAAACTCCTATGGTGGAGGATCTATCTAAAATATATATCCAATAGGTGGTAAAAAGTCATGGTGTACCAGTTTCAATCGTCTCAGACAGAGATCCAAGGTTCACATCTTGTTTTTGGAAATCCTTATAGAAATCCCTTTGGACTCACTTGACTATGAGCATGGCATATCATCCTCAGACAGATGGCTACTCTAAGAGGTCAATACAGACATTGGAAGAAATGTTGTGAGCTTGTGTAATGTATTTCAGTGTCTCATGGGAGGAGAATATATCCTTGGTGGATTTCTTATACAATAACAGTTATCGGACCTTGATACATAAGGATCTATTTGAAGCACTGTATGGGTGTCCTTGTCATTCTCTACTCTATTGGGTGGAAATAGGTGAAACTTCACTATTTGGGATGAGCCTTTTCCAACGAAAAACTGACAAGATCTAGTTGATTATAAAGAGGATGGAGACAAATCAGAGTCATCAGAAATCTTATGCAGATCACCATTGAAGACCATTGTCTATCATTGTGGGTGATCATGTCTTCTTGAGGATATCTTCAAGGCTTGGACATCATCATTTCGGGAAGAAAGGAAAGTTATCTCCTAGATATATTGGCCCTTTTGAGATACCGGAGCGGGTTGGAGAGGTGGCATATCAGTTGGTATTACCACCACTGTTCAGTTCAGTGCATAATGTGTTCCATGTATCTCAGTTGAAAAAGTATCAGCCTGATCCTGGCCATGTGATAAAATGGGATCACATTGACCTAGAGTTGTATGCTTCGTTGATACATATCTCGGTATGGATTGTGGATATGAGAGAGAAAGTCTTGTGTGGAAAAATCATCAGTCTAGTGCAAGTTTTATGGAAGCATGGTCAGATCTAGTAAGAGAATTGGGAACGCGAGAAGGAAATGAAAGCACAGTGGCCAAAACTCTTTCACAATAGCTAATGTTTTCTACTTTACAAGGACAGAAAGACCAATGGTGGGGAGAATTTAGTACCCCTTGTTTCTGGTATGTAACCCTTACTTGATTCTTTTCAAGGTTATAAAATTTAAGGGTGATTAATGGGATATTTCTGATAAATTTGGAAGGATTTTTGAGGTAAAATTGAAGTCGCATCGGCGGCACACAGTTTGTCTAACTGTGCGGCCAAACCGTGCGTAATTGGTCATCTTGAGGCAGTGGCTCCAGCATGGTTGGAGCACAGCTATGGATAACATGCAAGGAAACTATGTGGGGGTATCCCTAGGTAGTAGCTAACAAATTATTAGTGCATAGTTTGCCTAACTATGTGAACTAACCATGCGGATGGTTTAAGTGAGATCCTAAAAAATTAGATCTCATGCATTTTTTCCTCTAAGTGGCCCATTTTTTATTTTAAGTATCTATAACTCGGTATTTCTATTCCTTAAATGTAAGAGAACCTCTCCCAAGCATTTTGGAGGCGATCTGAAGGCTTTCCTTGGTGAATTGAAGCTGGATTCTAAATGTATGTGATTGTTCTTCATCATTCTTGACCGGTTTATTAGATCTACTTAGATATACTTCTCTTCTCCTATTGTTTTCTTAGATCTATGCCATTTATGGGTAGATGTGTGGATTCCAAATATTATTATATTTTTTCTTTATCTTTCTAGGAGAATAGATCTAAGGCAGGTTCTTGGAGAATCAACTTGGTTTCCTTGTGTGTTCTTCGTTCGTTGGGATTTCGTCAAAACCTTCAAGGTATGTAGATTCACTCTCAACTCATATTGTTATAATTGATTGGATTAGTTTCAAATTGGTTTATTTGAGTGGAATTTATTTTGAAAAGTGTGGAATAAATCATCTTTAGTGATGATTTATGGTTGTAGTGAAATTGTGAAATCCTGGTGAATTGTTGTGCAAAGTGATTTAGCTTCTTGAATTTAAAATGATTCTTTAAAATTATTGATTTGATAGAATTTATAAATGGTTTTAATGGAAAGTGGAATTCAAAAAAAATGTTGTTTTATTGAAATGGTTGATCATTGAAATTATTTTGATGGAAAATGGTTTTCAATAAAAATATGTTTTTATATAAAAGGTGTTTTTGCATGATCCTTAGGCATGTTGGTGTGTGTATTCATTTTGCATAAATTAGGCTTGATTGAAATATGTACTTTTGATTGGTTCCAAAGGGTTAATGGAACGTGGGATATAATTACCTTGTTACAACTTGGTAGATCGATGAGAAACCACTCATGAGTATGGAACTATCATAACGCAGCTTTCACGGTTGGTTGCATAGGTTTGTTGAATGGTTTGGTATTCCAAAAAGATATATTGTGAAATGGTTTTAAAGATTGTTTAATTATTTTTATGGACAAGTAACTTGATGGAAAAAAATTGGTTTCAATCGTACTTGTATGCTTTTGTTTATAAATGCTTTTTGGAAACTTGTTTATATTTAGTTATAAACTGTTTTGAGATATTGTTTTATATAAATTATTTTATATTAATGTTATAAACACTTTTATCCTTGTGGCGTGAGTAGGGAAGTCATTGGAAAAAACCTAATGAGTTTTATACTCACCCCTGATTTAGTACTTTGGTGCTTTTGCATATGTTATCTTCCGGGATAGGGGAAAAGGTAACGTGACTCACATTTTTAGTACCACTTAATGAGACTTGGGATGTTTGGTGATGTTGGAGCTTGTAGTAGGTGTATCATTGAGTCTTGTGGTCCTCCTAGAGTATATAGTTGTTTTCCTCCATGTACTTTGATGTTTGGTTATCTTTCATTGTGTACACTTTAGTTTAACTGTTTTAACACTGTGTTTGAATTTCCTTGTTTTTCATCATGCATCATATAGTGGTTGTTTGGTTGTGGTTGTGTATTTTTTGGTTTGTTTCTTAAAGGGTAAATCATCCAAAACTTGATTTTGAAACCCTTCAGCATTTATTTCCAGCCATTGATGTCTTGGGGATGTTACTTAAGGCCAAGAAATGACTCATTGTACTCTAAAGCCAATTAGATTGGGTGGGCCATTATAGTTACAATCATGGATATGGTGGGTTGTATGTACGCATGGGTCACATTTCCATTTTTCAAATATCATTATGGAAAAAAAATTAGGTATTATTTTATATTTACATACTGATAATAATATCATAAATATAATATTATTTCTTTAAATATATTTATATATATCATCCATGTGATGTGTTAATGAAAAATGAATCACATCACATTGTTGAGGAGATAGTACAAATATACCCACAAATGACATTATCATTTTTCATTGAATGAAAAGTTTGAAAAATAGATGATATATTAATTATATATAATAATTAATATTTCATTTATATTATATATATATAAACATTAAATCCATAATTATAACCATCCATGAGAGGTGGTGATAGAAAATGGACTACATCGGTTGCGAGGCGGTAGTCCATCACACACACAAACGATGATTTTGTTTCCCATTTGGTGGAAGTGGAGATGGATATTGGTCTCTTCGTCGACATAAAAATATCTAAGAATATATAAGATATTGGTTTTTTATTTCATCATGTTTTATTAATGTTCTAATGAGGTAGAAGATGAAATAAAATAAAAATTATAGATTAAAAATTATTCCTCTTCTAAAGGAAACCTCTTAAGTTTTACAACAAAATATTTCCTAGGTTAGTTTTATGATCAAAAAATTGCCTCTATGACATGATGTGGGATTTAATAAATTTATTTGGGTAGTAATTGGTGGGAAAATGTCTTTTAAGTGTGAAGTAAAGAGTAGATTAGGTTTTATTTTAAAAGAGAGGGGATGGGCACTCTTTAAATTTCATAAAATATTTAATCAATATAAATTAATTTTCAAATTCAAATCGCTCAAAAATTGATAATATTCAAATATAAGATAATAATGAGTTGATATAATACCATCCAATATAATTTTTACAAGTTTTAATTATTTTTTTACCATTATATTTTTGTTTTAACCCCCACCCCCCCATTAACCCTTTTGACCATTATAGTGATATCAATGTTGCTGACTCTTAAGGGGTCAAAATAGTTACTATAAAAGAACAATTGGCCCATAAATAGATCATATATGATATTTAAAACCATATAAAAATCACTTGTCCTAATATAATATTTTTATGAATTTTAAATCATTTAATATAATATAATTTATTATAAAATATCATTAATGTCATTTTTGGAACTATTCAATTAATTTGACTTTGAAAATATCATGGTAGAAAAGGAATTGAAATATAATCCTTTAGCACATACATAAAATGTTATATTTAAATATAAAATTTATGGAACATAATAATCCATTAAAATTGTATTACTTTTAATATTTTTAAAATCATTCATTTTATTTTCCTTTTAATTAAATAAATATTGTGTTGGGGTTGTGTAGGAATTTAAGGTAATTATATCATTACTAAATATTATAAATAAATTACCATAATAAAAAAAATATTTCAAATTATTATTTATAACTGAATGTACCATCTTGTTATCCCAATTTCAAAAATTTAAATATAATAAAACAAAGAGAATGACATTTTTTTACTTCTCTATACTTGAAATTTTATAGAGGTAAAAAAATCGCTAACGAGAAAAAGATATTAAATATTTTAATTTTGGATGATTATGGATTAAATATACTCATCCAATAAAATTAAGGCAAGTTTTATGGTTACTTTTCAGTTTTTATCACATTATTTTTACCCTTGATTAATTGATTTCACCTTTATCATGGTAAAAATATTTACTATGATAAGTATTCATAATGAAAAAAAAATAAAAAGGGAAATATTTAAAAAAAATTAACTCCTAATTCCAAATATATAATACATTGTTCAATATTCAAATGATAGAATTTTAAGAGTTTAATTTAAAATTAAATAAGAAAAACATGAAAAAAATGGTTTTTCATAAAAATTCCATTTTAAGTACAAAAATATTTTTATATGAAATTCAATTAAACAATTAATTAAAAGAAATATAATTGTATTTTATTTAATAAAAATGATTTATTTAAATTTTAAAACTAATCCAAAACATAATTTTACTTTTCAAATAATTTAAAATAAAATACAGTTTTCAATAAACAATTTCATTTTCACTATTCATTGAAGAATAAATTTTTTTTGAAAAATCTAAAAATTTCACAATAAGTTAATTTTGATATGCTGATTTAAAAAAATGGTATAATGTTTATCAAATAGAATTTATAAAATTTTTATAAACTAATTATAATATTTTCTCAAAAATTGAATAAAAACCATATGTGAAGAAAGCATATTTTTTATGAATAAAATGACTTTACTAAAAATTGACTAATTATTTACCATTAATTTTCAAATAAATTTATATTCAGTAAGAAATTTATATATATTTCATAAATTAGTTAATCATATTCATGCTCACTAATTTAATGTCTAGGTTATCAGGGTCATATTTAAATAATAATATTTCATTGTTCGTTTAGGTTCGGTGTTGTGTGTTGTATATTATATTGAACATAGTTCTATTTTTTAAAATCTTGGGGTGTTACATTTTAAATTTTTAGATGGTTATTTGTAAGGAAAATATTTTTCTCAATAATTTGGGAATTTTTATTTAAAATGTTATTAATATAAAAGGGTATTATTTTCTTAAAGGAATAAAATGAATTTTGAAAAGTGATTTATAACACCATTATTACACAAAGTTGCAATGAAGTTAATTTTAATTTATTGATCCTCTTTTCTTTTCTAAAAAATCGGTTTTACTATAAAACCTTCATTTTTAATAAATCTTTGGACTTATATTATCCTTTACTTAAAATGGATTATACAGTATTTTGAGATTATTTATTTTCTTGTGATCAAGTTCTCTAAAACTCTCCATTATTCCTTAGAAATTATTTTTCTCCTTCATATCAATATTTTTAATTTCAAGGATGAATTCAAAATAATTTCTATTATTTTAATGATGTTTCAACCATATACCATTTCAATAAATGGTATCAATTTAAGGAATCTTACTAAGTAAGTTATTTGATTTATCAGGGAAAAATTTAAATTTCATATTATTGATTCATATGAATAATTTTTTAATTATAAGAAATTTTGAGAATTAATTACATTGATCATTCAAAATATGAGAAATTTATAGGATTTAAAAGTGATAGGTGGGGTATGGTTATAGATAACACATAGATGCATTGATGGGTCTCATGAGAAAAAACAAATGAAATGCTATATTTGATGGGTATGTGGTTTACACCTACCCATTTATTAGAAATGATATCTTGGTATAGTGGAATTGAAGATAAGATTCATAATATATTATTTAAGAGTCCTTTATCATGAATGTCTAGATTAATGCATTCCCTTTATTAAGAATTTAGTTTAAATTATCCATGTGATTTTTATATTAATATTACGATAGATATTCATTGGAATCAATTTTTTGATTGAATGGAATGGGTTTTTATTATCCACTATTCTATATTGATTATGCCTTATTTATTCTAGATAACTTATAATATATATAACTCTTAATAAGAATCTGATCTCACCCTTTGTTTTTGTTCCTTTCCCTAAGATATGGAGATGGATATTATAAATTATTTAAAGGATTCAAGAAAGTTTCTTATGCTATGTTTTTATATATATGATGTAATATTGGAGCCTTGTATGTATTCAGTTTTCCAAGACTACCAAATAAATTGATCCTCTATGGTGAGATTCCTTGTATCTTATACAAAATTTATAAAGTAATCATCGGATTTGGGTTACTAGAGTTAAGGTGTTATATAAATAATTTTTAAATGTTACCTCACAAGTGTCTCGAGCACCCTTCATCTGAGTACAATGTAGTTCATCAGAAATTTATCATAAGATATCTTTCCTACAAAATAATTAAGAATCTAGAGATTTTGGTACCCAAAATCTGGGACTACAAATGTTAGCTAATAAAGTCTTAGGAACCCACATTTTCTTAAAATATAAATTTTTATAAGAAATGTGAGGTTTTATAGACAAAATATTTTAAGAAAGGTGGATATATTTGGGTCTACCATATCCATAATTTTTTAAGTTGCACTCATAAATCAAGTTACCATTTTTTATAAAACAATTATAATATTTTTATTGGTGGATACCTCTTACAAAATTAGTCTTTTTGGTATTTATTTAGTTTATTTATTTATTAGACTAACCAAGCCTATAATTACCTTTCCCTTATTTTTAGTAACCCAAAATTAAATTCAAATTATTCTTACCTTGGGGGTCTTAATAAGGGATTACTTAAGTTATTTTATAGTATTATCTAATTTTTCAACATTAGGTTGGTATTTTAAACAAACCCTTTTATTTTTAACTTTATTTAATACATTTTTTAATCTTTAATTTTCCTCTAATAACAAATTGAATCTTCTTTATTTATCTTCATTTTTTTAAAGAACATATTTGTGATTTTCATGTTCCTAATTTAGTTTCTCATTTAATTTGATACTTTTACCTTTTTCAAAAAAACATGACTATATTTCTTTATGAGATAATTGATTTTATGGAAAGTTTTCAAAAACCATCTTATAATTATTCTATATAATATCTAAGATATTCAAATTTTAAATGATTGGTGGAAAAAGAAAAATTACAGGAATAAGATAAAGTGGGAGAATTTACCTCAATATTTACCTCACAATGGGACATGAGACATTTGGGGCTTCCATCACTTAAGGAGGATGATGAGAGGGATTCTTCCCTTTAACTCCATTTTAATGCTTTTAAGGCCTTCATGCTTTCCATATTATCCTTATTTTTGAGAGAGGGGAATTCCAATTAAACGTGTAACTTGTGATTTAATTCTAATAATTTCTAGATTTCGTGAGGATTATTAAAAGAATAAATGTGATTAAATTCATTATGGTCTAACCCACTATGAAGATAATTCATGACTTTTCCATCAATCTCATAGGTTTTTATATCGATGGAATTCAATTTTTCCTCTGAATTTTTAGAGGAAGTGTAACCATGGATGATTATCTTCCAATTGGGATAAATAATACTTTTAAGAAATGTATACATTCTTTTTTTCCAACAATCATCATTTGATCAATAAAAGAATTGAGCTTTACCTATTGAGTTTCCTTCCATGTCATCTAGGGAATTTTAGGTAGATTCCATATTTAATTGATCATTCCTTAAATCTAGTTAAGATTTTGAAATCAAGGTTGTATCTACTACCAATTATTGGTTTGAGTAAAGACATAAAGAGGTGGTGTATTTATTTTTAATAAATATTTATCAATCAAAACATAGAAAATTTGAATTGAAATAATTAAATCTATAGACTAAAATTACGAGATTTAAGCATAATGAAAATATAAAATAAAAGACAATCCAAAATACTTTGATAAAAGTGTTCAGTAATAATCCACTAAGGGATCCCTATCTATCATACCCTCAATATCCATGACAGATTTTACATTAAACCCTTTCTTTTCAATAGTTGTTGTAATAAACTCAATATCCCTTTCTTTTTAGCAGTTGTAGAAAGAAACTCATTTACCAAACTAAGACCCTTAGTTTTTATTGGTTATAACAACAAACAAAATCTCCATTTATTTTCAGTATTTGTATCATGAAACCAACTAGACTTTTAGTGGTTGTGGCCAGAAACCTAATCCCCTCACTTTTAATGGTAGTGTTCACCAACCCATCACACACAAATGGTAGTGAGCACCCAATATACCTCATTTATGCCTATGAGAATCAAATCCCCCCACACTAAATGGTAGTGAGCACCCAAGAAAATAATAATAGAATATAATTTATATATTAAATACCTTTAAATAACACTCTAAATCCTCCAAAAATAATATGACAAGATTGAGTGGGAGGAAGAGAGACAATTGTATAAGAGATCTTGATAATAAAGCAAAGTGATAGAGATCTAAAATGATATTCAGGGTATTTATATGCATCCAATAACCCCTAGGGGTGTATTTGTATCCACTAATGGTTTTATGATCATTAAGTAGATGTTGGGGGTAAAATATATCCATTGGGAGTCAAATTATGGTGTCAAGGTCTACCAAAAATGTATTTTTCCACAAGAATACCACCAGATATCCAACAGGTGTCACCAGAAAGTTGATGACACTTAATAATAATAGGTATTCTATTTAAATATATTTTGATAGATAGTATGGATCAATTTATAGCTAGTGTCACATAGAAATAATTATTTTTTCTATATACCACTGGCCATATGGTGTACTCTACTAGGTATCAGTTTGTATATATAGGTGGAGGAGTTTAATAAAGTCCTAAAAACTCTTATTAATCCCTTTGTTTGGTCCAAAAACTTATTGGAAAATTTTCTAAAACAAAAGTACTAAAATTCATGAAATTAAATGGTTATAAACACATTTGTGGTTTTTTTATCAATAAATGCACCTAAGCGGGTGACTTAAAATAGAATAATTCTGTTATCAAGGGCTTTCATATGTTATTTTAAGAGTATATCCTTTGATGATGTTTACACCTCATAGCTCAATTTTTCAATAATGGATGATCATTGTGTGATTTTATTTTGGGTTTCTTCCAAAATTAAGTGAAATTAACGATTGAATTTATTTTTTATGTTAGGATTTTTTTTCTCAGCATGGTGTTGTGAGTATTATATGGACTTTCTATGGGTAGTTGTTCATTATTTCGGAGTGATGAGGGTGTTTAGTGAGCTAATATAAAATTATTCCTAATTGTTTTAAATTAAAATAAATTAAAATAAATTATAAATTTTTATAATTGAATTCAATAAATAATTATGAATGGTTTATAATTAAATATTCGGGGTTGTTACTTGAGATAGGTGCTCAAAAAATAATTTGTGGCTTGGATGAGCTCGAGAAAGATTTTTCATGATGCGCTTAAAGGAAGTGAATCTAAATTTGAGGTAGTTGATCCTTGGAGTATACCCCTTTGGTATATAAAATATTTTAAGCATTTATGTGATTAGTGGTCTTACCATTGGGGTCAACCTACCCTTTATTTAAATTAATTTTTTTAATTAAATGATAATTCCTACATAATTAATAAAGATACAAGTTCCATGATGGATATATCTACCTAACTTTTAATTAAGTGACTATTATATCATTTTTAACATAAAAAAATATATTAGTAATACATTCAGGGAACAAAAGATTTCATATATTGGGAGAATCAGGATCATACATAACTTGTACATAATAAAACAAAATCATTATTTAAATCCTTCTTTATAATCCTAAAATCTCTCGTGTTATCCTTAGTATATTAATCACCTAAGGAAATATTTCAATGAAATTGGTGAGCTAAAAACTCACTAAGGGGATGAATAATGGACATGAATCAATAGTATATTGGTGATCATAATCAACATCATTATATCATAATCACAGGATCGTCATCATAATCAAGAGGGAAACATTTAATAATAGTAAGGAATGTGTAATATGCATAATAATCAGACATTATAGCACAGTGTTCAAATACCACACATATTTTTGAACAAAGATAACACCATGTTCATGCATAACATATGTGCATAAATCATAAAATCATAATTATGAATAAAGATATAATCATTTTCACACATAATACAAATAATATTACAGTATTTAACACATTAACCAATTCATTGGAGGCCTATATAATTCTAGTACCACCTTTCACATCATAAAATTCTCATAATCATGCATTCCACATGGAAATAGAATATATAAAAATCATAATCCTAAAATAAACCCATAGAAAAGAATGGGTTTCATAAGTGTATCATAAATCATACTTGAATTAATAACCATTGGGGTTCCCAAATTAATAAGGGAGATTATACTTTGGAATAAAAGTTAATTTTTATTTGAATAACTAACAAATCAATAGAAGTAAAACTGCTGTTTGCAAAAATAAAGTCCTTTTCAAAAAATATTTATAATTGGATTAAAAGTCCTTTGGGTAAGGTAAAAACATGTATATCCCCAAAAATAAAAGATAAATAATTGTTAAATGAAACTTTAAGGAAAATATATTATCATCCATACTAAGTATAATGTGAAATAGAAGATAACCCAGAAAAATAAATTAGTTTTGAGAATCCCCTTACCTTAAATATCGCTTTATTTCATCGCTTTTATGCCTCTTAAATAATAAATATAATATTATTAAAACATGGAAACATAAGTAAATTATATTCATTTTTTTACTCTTGTTCAATTATAATCATTGGATACCATTCCTTAATTCCCTTTGTTAAAGGTGAAACGTTTTGATAACATATTTTTCTTAAAATATCTTTTATTGCTTCGATTTAATGAGAATTGTTTAATTATATTTATAAATTATTAAGTTTAACTCTAGAAGAATATAAATAATTATATTTATAAATTTATATATTATTAATAATTTTTTATAACCATTCATAAGCATGGCGATGATAAAAGAATTGGAAAAGTCCCTGTTGGTGATTAGTCGACCGTTAAAGAGACGTTGTCAAAAGAATAAGAAAGAGAAGTATAAAAAATAAATACATCATAAATATAATAATTATAGTATGAATTAATATAATGTTAAAATAACACTCAATTAATATTGTAACATTTGGGTTTGAAAAGAATATATAAAAATAGTAAGAGAAGAGGAAAATGAGAAGAGAAGTAGATGAATACTTACCCACTTCTCAATGTTGCTTCCTTTCTATGGCACTAAAATCCATGGGTTATTGGAGTCAAGTGGATCTATAATGTCCCTAAGGATAATAAGGTTTTTAATAGAGGTAATTTGGGTGGATCCTTGGATTTTTTAAGTGTAATGTAAGTTTTTTTCCAAGGGATGAGTGAGGGGTTATTTATACTTGAGGAGAGAGTCATTTTAAGGATAAAATATTGAATAAATTATAATATTCAATGTAAACCTTTAAATAGGGATATTTTTTACATTATGAAATATATTTAAATAAATTATCATGATTTTAATAATTTAATCACTTTATAATTCGAATTTATTAGTTTTATTATAAGGAAATGAGAAAAATGAAAAATTATTTATTTATAGGGACACTTCAGACTTTTAGGATTTTGAAAATGCTTTTTAGGCTTGAAAATTAAGTTTATTGTTTTTAAATTTAAAATTAATGTTATGAAATCTATTTTGGTCTGAGATAACCAATTTAAAATTTATTAAGTCATTATTACATCATCAATATGTGATAAAATATGTCATATTTGAAAAATAATATTTTTATTATTCATGTGAACGTGGAAGTTTCTCAGAAAATTATCAAAAATTCATCCTAGGGAAATTATTACAGTCTAATTCTAAAATTTAAATTAATTATATAAAAATAATTTTCAATCATATATAATTATAATTATTAACATAAAAATTAGGTTTTTTATGAAATGCTTTAAAATACAGTTTATTAAAAAATATTATGATTTCTTTGATTTTTTTAATCTTGTTATTTATTTTATGGTATTATAATATTTATATTTTATTAAATTAATCATTATAAATATTATTTATATTACAGTTTATTATTTTAAGGTCAAATTACTATTCCAACTATTGTGTTACTATTCCCAATGGTCGGGTTACTATTCCTAATGGTAAGGTTACTATTCCAATAGTCACATTACTATTTCAATAGTCACGTTACCTCTTATAAATACCTCTTAATTCCTTCATACATTATTCATAATAATTCTTTTCAAGGTTCTATATTTTTCTTTTCAAGGAATTCAATCATTTTACTAATATTCTCTTTCTTTTATATAGTCTTATTCATAGGGGTGATAATTCTAGAAAATTGGATTGATCCAAGTTTTATCATTCTACTTTTTCAATTTAATATTTTTTCTATCGTAAAATTTTTAATTTTTATGGGTTTGGTTTCTAACTAATGTAACAATATATATTAATGAACTAAATTCTTATTAGTTTCTCTTTATTCTGTATATTTATAGTATTGTATAATATAACATATAGATATTTATGAAACAAATGTCATTTATAAAGTCTGGGTCATTACATTATTCCGCACTTTATAAATTTTATCCCTAAAATTTCAACTCATATTCAAAGTTTATAATATATGAGTTTACATCAATTTCATTATTTTCTTTGGTTCCCATATCACATCTTCACATTTATAGTTCCACTATAGCACTTTAACAAGGTGATTTTTCTTATTTCATAGAAGTTTGTATTCATGGTACAAGATATTCATTGGATTATCCTCATAATAGATTTCATGCTCCGGTTGTATCACCATTGGATTCAGTAAAAGTGAGGGATTAGATATGTACTTCCATATGAGAGATACATGGGAAACCTCATAACCTTGATCCTTAATAAGTGGAAGTGTTATTTTATAGGCCATTACTCCTATGATATCAAGGATCTCAAAGGAACCAATTAACCTAGGGATAATCTTTCCTTTCTTTCAAACCCACATGATTCTCTTCTAGGGATATATTCAAAGGAAAACTTTGTCACTTCAAACTTCAAGTCCCTTTGACGGTTTCCAAAATATCTCTCCTTCTAAATCTGAGTACCTTTTATATGTTGTTATATGGATTGAACCTTCTATGTAATTCCTTTCTTAAGTAGGTTCAATATATATTTTTTCACCAACCTTATCCCTAATTGTAGTAGTTATATATTTTTCCCATAAAGAGCTTTATATGGATCCATTTGAATACTCGAGTATAAGTTATTTTTGTATGAGAACACAAATAATTGGAGATGTTGATCCTTTCCACCTTTAAATTCCATTGAGCAAGATCTAATCATATCCTCAAGTGTTTTAATGGTCCTTTTGTATTAGGAATCAATTTTTGGGTGATAGACCATACTAAAATTCAATTTCGTATTCTGATCGTATTGATGACTTCTATAGAGTTTAGAAGTGAATCTTGGATCATGACCATAGATTATTGAAAGTGGTACCCCATGAAGCCTCATCACTTTATTTATATATATATTAGAAATTTTTTCAAGAGGTAAATATTCCTAAATAGTGTTTAAGTGGGAAGTCTTGGTGAGTCGATCCACTACAACCCATATCACATTGCATTATATGGATGTCTTTAGGAGACCAGTGACCAATTCCATGATGATTGTATTCCAATTTCATGTGGTATGGGTAATGGTTTCATCATCCCCTTGGATTTCTATCACTCTACTTTAAATTTCTGACATACTAAGCACTTTGAGGTGTACTCAGTGATCTTCTTCTTCATTTTTTCCCACCCAAAGTTCTCTCAAATATCACAGTATATCTTGTTAATTTCAGGATAGATGAAGAAAGATAAGATATGTTCATTATCCAATAGCTATTTTTTTCTAAAGTGATATAGGCACATAATGTCTGGTTCCAAATCAAATGACATCATCTTCATTGATGTTGAATTCATGAAGCTTCCCTGCCTTTACTGCTTCCACCTTCTTTTGAATCTCTAGATCATCCCTTTATTCAACCTTGATATTCTCTTATATAGATAGTTGGGAAATAATTTGGTAAAGGATGGGTGTATTCCATGACGTTATGATTTTTAGATCCATCCTTTTCAAATCCATAAATATAAGTTCTTTCTCAATCCACATTATGGATAGTGAAGGATATTATTTTTTACTAAGAGCATCATAACCCTGTTCAACTTTCTAGGATGGTAGTGAATGGAGAAATTTTAGTCATTGATTAGTTCTAATAAACTTTAATTAATCATGTTCATCTATTTCTATGTGAATATAAATTTTTAATATTTTAATATATATATATATATGTCAAACTTATCATCATAGAGGTTGTTCCACAAAATATTCATGGTAAAGACCACAGTTTCTAACTCTAGATCATGCATCAGGTGGTTCAATTCTTGTATCTTTCACTTTCATGAGGCATAATCTATCACTTTATTATTCTATATGAGTACAAAACCCAATAATTTATTCGAATAATCATTTTATATAAAAAACTTTTCTCCACTTGATGGTAGTTTGAGTACATGCATAGTGATTATCCTCTCCTTGAGCTTTTTAAAGATTCCCTAACATTCCTTTATCTAGATATACTTTTCCTCTCTCTATGTTAAATCAGTTTTTGGCTAAACCATAATAATAAATTTCTCAAAAAATATTTATAGTACCCATATAATCCAATAAAACTGTATATTTTCATGACACTTGAGGTTTTTTCCCATTCCTCAATTTCCTTTTTCTTTAAAGGGTTTATATAAATTCACTCACTTATGATCACATGACCCAAGAATGTGACTTGATGCATCCAAAGGTCACACATTCTAAAATTATCATAAATTTTATCATTTACTAATGCCAACATCACAATACATAGATTTTCTTCATGTTATACCTTTATATTAGAGTAAATGATAATAGTGTCCATAAATACAACCAAAAATTTGTCAAGGTAGTCTCAAAAAACTCTATTCATAAAATCCATGAATATTTCAAGGGAATCAATAAGTCTTAAGGGAATCCCTATGAACTCATAGTGTCCATACCTTATACGAAAGGTTTTATTATGAATATCTTTCTTATTTACCTTCATTTGAATATAACTAAAATAAAGATCCACCTTTGAGAAGTAATGATCTCCTCTTAGTTGATTTTATAAGTCATCAATCCTAAAATAGGATAAATTTTTTTTATGGTGGTCTTGTTGAGCACCCAATAATTGATATATAGTCACATTGATCCATCCTTTTTCTGGACAAAGAGTACCAGAAAACCCTAAGGAAATACACTAGGTAATATGAACCCTTTCTCCAAATGATCTTAAATTTTATTCATTAACTCCTCCAGTTTGATTGGGGATATCCTACAGTGGAGTTTGGGGATAGTATTGGATCTAGTTATAAGATTTATTAAGAACTATACCTCACAATATGGGGAATGGTTGGGTAACTCTTTGAGAAATATATCATTATATTCCATTATAATGGGAATTTCCCCAGAGTTAGTATATTCCTTTGGAATCAAAATTTGGGAAAGATGTGCTTTTTTATAGGGTACCATCACCCACACCATTGAGGAATTATCCAAAGGAGATTCATGATCTTAGTTGAATTTATATAGGATCATGGGAAGGTTTGAAATATATAAAGTGATTTCCCTTACATAACGGTGGATATGATATCTATATAATGATAACCAATCCATTCCTGTTATAGTATCAAATTCTACCAAGGGAAGGATTATTATATTCTCTAGAATAATATTCCCATAGACACTAACAGGATAAGATTCCAACATTTTTGTTTCAATGATTACATCACTAGGTGTTTTATGGATATATCTAAAGGTATTTGGATTGTTATTTAATAGTTCTAGTAAACTTGATGGATATAAAGGAATTAATATAACTAAAATCAAATAAAAAATTTACCATTCTTGATTGAATAAGAATTTTACCTTGTATGAAATCATTTTCATGTTCTACCTCAGTTGTAGTTATGGAATAATATTTCCCTTTATTTTTATGATTTGGTGGTTGTTTATGTTGATTACTCTCAAAGGAAAATGTTTTAGTAGAATATTTTCCATATTTCCATTTATCCTTATAATTGAATCATTATACCATGGGTGGTGCATTGGGAGGTTCATTCTTTTCCTCTATCGTGTCGGTTGGCTTCTTCATGTCTCTTCAACATTCATGATCTTGGTGACCTTCTCTCTCACACTTGAATCATTTAAATATCCATTTGAGTAAATTCCCATAATTTCTCTTCCCATATATTTGACATGTGGTTGGTTGAATCTTTTTCCTCCATTTTCATTTGATCCACCAGCTTGAAGGTACATTCTTCTCTTCATATCTCCATATCCATGGTTCCATTACCAAAAATCTATATCTACTTTAAGATCACATTGAACTACTTCTTCATAAATCCCAAATTCTCATATGGATAGATATTTTTAGAAGTGTGGTTTTAAACTACTAAATAATATATATATTTTTTAATCACTATGATAACAAATCTCGAGTCATATCATGAAAGACTTGTGAAATTGTTCTTATAATTAATGATAGATTCACCCTCATTTTTCTTAAAATCAAGTAATTGTCTCTCAATATTTATTTGAAGATTTTGAGGGAAATAATTATTAAGAAATAGATTCCTAAAGTATTATCACTCCATTTCTTCCATTTCATCCTTCATATTTTTATTATTTATCAATACCTTCCATTGATCAGCCTCTTCATATAAATGACAGACATCCAAGCTGAATTTATCCTTCTTAGAATAATCAATCACAAAAAAAAATCTTCTCCATTGAGTTAACCCAATATTCCATGAAATTTGGATCAGAAGAACCACTAAACATTTATGGTCACTACCACATAAAAGACTCAATCACTAGTTGCACCTTCTTGGGTGATGGTAGACATTCTACATGGTTTTGGTTGTTTTTCATAGCCTGAGATAGCATGGTAATAATTTTCATGAAGTTTTGAACTCCAAATACCATTTCATTGGGAATGTTGTTTCGTAAATATTTTCATTTTTCCTCACATTGGTTGTTATCCTAGTTTCTCATAGTTCTCACCATTTTTTGAAATATAAAAGGTTTGAACAAACATAAGTCAAAAAATAATGAAGAAATTTTTTATTATTATGTGAAAATTAATTATAAATTCATATCTTGTGGAATCCCTATTTTTAGATTTTTTTCTCAAAATATGCTCCCAGGATCATGTACTTTAATACTTTTCTAATTATTAAGAGGTATAATTAGTTAATTTTTATATCCATCATAATGGTTTATAAATATCTTGTGATTAACTAAAAAATATCCCCTATGAGTGTCAAACTAGGTGTGTAGTAAGGCCTCTTTGTCATGCACTAAGTGATGATTAAGCTAATACTCGATCCTCTATTTTCAAGGTTATTAATCCTAGGTATATTTTTGATAGAGCCACATCTACTTTATTATCTAGATAGAGATTTTATTTCTCAAAAATCACATGCACTTATACTTTACCAAAACATCAAAATGTTTCCATTAAAATTCAAATTTATCCCTAGGGTTTTCACTAATGTTTCCTAGTACTAATCACCAAACTAACTAAATCATACCTATGATACCAACTATAGTTACCCAAATTTTTCTTACATGATTGTTCATCATTTTTAAGATAAACAAGATAATAGCAATACATTCATGTATCGAAAGATTTAGTATCTTGGGAAAATTAGTATTATACATAACTTATATATAATAAAACATAATAATTATTTAAATCATTATTCTTTATCCTATTAAAATATATCATGTTCTCCTTTATTACATGTGATCACCTTAGGATGTACATCAAAGAAATGGGTGAGCTAAAAGCCCGATGAGGGGATGAATAAGGGGAATAAATCAATAGTACATGGGTGAGCATAATCAATATTGTCATATAATAAGTATAGAATAATCATAATAATAATAAAGAGGGAAACATTTTATCAAGATATTGAATGTTTCATATGCATAATAATGAGACATGATAACATAGGGGTCAAATACCATGCATGGTTGTGAACAGGGCTAGCATCATGTTCACACATAACATATTTTTATACATAATAAAATAATATTTGTGAATAATTATAGCATCATGTTCATTCAAAATACACATAATATCATGAAATTTATCACATTAACCAATTCATTGGAGGGATATATAATTTTTTCCCACCCATCACATCCTAAAATTATCATAATCATGCATTCCATGTGTAAAGAGAATATATAGAAATCATAATTATGAAATATACCCATGGAAATGAATGAGTTTCATAAGGGTTTCACAAATAATTATTTAAGGAATAACCATTGGGGTTCTCAAATTAATAAAATAGATCATATTTTAGAAAAAAATATCATTTTTATTTGAATAAGAAACAACTTAATATGAGTCAAATATATGTTTTCAAAAATAAAATTATTTTAGAAAAATATTTATAATTGGATTAAAAGTCTATTAAATAAGGAAAAAACATGTATATCCCATAAAAAAAGGTAAATAGTTGTGAAATGATACATTACGAAAATTTTTGGAATATCCATACTGTGAATAATGTGAAAGATAATATAACTCAAAAAAGAAGGAATTGGGTTCAAGAAACCCCTTACCATAAATCTCGCTTTATTTTGTCACTTCTCTAACACCTAAATAATAAAACTAGGTTTATTAAAAAATGAAAGTATAAGTGAATTATGTATATTTTTTTCACTCTTGATCAATTATAATCATTGGATTTTATTACTTGATTCCCTTTGTTAAAGGTGAAACGTTTTGATATCATATTTTTCTTAAAATATCCCATCTTGCTTTCATTTAATGGTATTACTTTGTTTTTATTTATAAATTATTAATATTAACAATATAATAATACAGATACTTATATTTATATATTAATATATTCGAAATAATTTATTATAACCATCCATAAGGGTGGAAATAAGAAAATAATTGGTAACATCCTTCCTAACGGTTAACCAACCGTTAACGAGACATTGTCAAGAGAAGAAGAAATATAAGTATAAAATATAAATACATAGTAGACATAATAATTAAAGTAAAATAAAATAATTAATATAATTTTAACATACTAATTGATTAATATTATAATATTTGGGTTTGAAAGGAATATATAAAACAAGGAAGAGAAGAGGAAAATAAGAAGAGAAGTGGATGAAAACTTACCCTCTTCTTGGTGTTATTTCTTTTCTACAGCACTAAACTACAATATTACTTTGAGTTGAGTGGATTACAAAAAATCCAAAGGATTTCCATGGGATCAATAGAGGGTATTTGGGAATATCTTTTTCTTCAGTAAGTGTAAGGTAAGTAGTTTTCTATGGGAGGGGTGAGGGGTTATCTATACTTGAGGAGAGGGGAATGTTAAGGAAACAATATTGAATAAATTATTACATAAAAGGTAAATGTAAGGACCCATAATTTTTGTATAATTTTTTTTATTTTATGGGATTATTATGAGACAGTGAAAATCGACGGCACGTGATTCCGAGATCCGGAGTGCCCGGAATGATCCATCGAAAAAAAATGTTAAGCTTCAAATTGCATGTGTGAGAAGTTTTCCTAAAAAAGTGGAATAACTATTAAATGGGTGCCTTGATCAAAAATATGAGGGCACTATTGCATTCAAGATGGAAGTTTTACCCTAGTCTTGACATAAGTTTCATTGGTGCAGGCCTCCAATGAGACAAACCAAAAATGGAATAACTATAAATAAAATAATTAAATAAAATTATTTTATTTTTCAAATGATTATAACTCAAAAATAATGGCTTGGATTAAAAATCCGAGACCACCACTGATCTCATGAGTGTATCATTTCCTTAGATATATCCTAACATTGGCTAGTTCAGGCCAACAGTGGAAGATAGTTTTTTGTTGTACATAAAATAATTAAGTAATAATTATTTTATTGTTAAATTATTTAACTCCTAAACGGTAACTTGGATTGGAAATCCGAGAGTACTGTTGAGATCGTGAGGGAGTGTCTTTTTAGGCAGAGCCTAACCTCGACCGGCACTAGTTGAGGGTGACTATTAAAAATTTTTGAACTTTTTTTAAGGTACATTTAGTAAACGTGCGACCGGTCATTTCTATATTTTGAACCGGTGCACTGATTGAAAATATGAGTGCACCATTGAATTCACAGTGCCAGGCTTCACCCAGGAAAATCTTAACTTCGACCGACAAGGGTCGGACGAAAAGGTTAATTTTTTAACTTTACAAAAAAATAATAAAATAACTCCATGAGTTATTTTATTTCTTTTTTTGTAACCAATGAGCAATAGTGGTGGGAACATTGGGTTATCAGATCATTTGATGGTGAGTTACACTTTGTTGTGTAACCATACCATCGGGAGATTAATGGGTTCATTAATTAAAATCATTAATTAACCATATTAATTGTGTGATAAGTTAAACTCCCCTTTCTTTTATTTAAACAAGAGGTTGGCATGGGTTTTGGGAACCCACAGAAGAATTCTTAACAAAGTTCTGGTGAAGTCTTCCTCCATCGTAGAACGGAGCTTTGACACCTTTGAGGATTAAATCTGTAAAGAAATGAATGCCAACGAACATGCGTCGAATGCGGTCATGTCTTACTCATCTGCACTGTCTACCAACATATTTGAGGTAGGGGGATTTATGTGCTTAATTTCTCCCTCTTTTCCATTCTTGAATATTATCAAGAACACGGACCAACCATCCAAAGAGTTGATCTGTGTTTCATTCTTGAATGTGGTAGGATTATGTGAGGTTTCTTTATGTGGTTTTAATGAATAATATTCCTTCCCATGTTATAATGCTAATGCGGAGGGCTCGGACTAAACCGAACAAGGATTAAACACTCTTTCAAACTTTTTCTTGATGCGTTCTTCATGGGTGACCGAGAAACATGACAACAAGACAAAATTTGGAGCCACACAGTTATGAAACCATCCTGGGAGGCCCATTGGTGCAGTTGGAAAAGAAAACAGACCTCCAGAGCTTCCCTAGAGACATGCGGTGACCGGAGGAGGCGGCGCTCGAAGGTGTTGTGGTGGACTAGGGCGATCGGACGATGTTGACCATGTTGATGTAAGTAGTGCATTGCAGTAGAGTACTGTGGAGGAGGGATGTGGCTTCAAGTCATAGTGGAGGGCGGACCCGCACCCCACGGGTTCCGTAGATGACTGGTCCACGTGGACCAGCTAGTGGGCCGAGCCCACAAACCACTAATCTGAGCCCATGACCCAATGATCCAGACTTGGCCCAGCCTAATCAGGCAGTGCCCAGCCCCTTTAGTCCAGGCCCAGCGGGCGGGGTCAGGTCGGACCGGACTCGGACCAACTTACGGCCCATTTTCTCTTAAAGAAGGCATATCTCCTAAACTAGATGCTCGTTTGATGAACCGTCTGCAGTGCCGAAACCCTTAGGAAGAGGCGGTCCTCTTGAGATACTCCACTTGGGTTTTGGATAAGTTTATATTATGGTCAGGTTAGATCAGACTCGAATCCAACCAAGACCCTGGCACTAAAATGCCTATAACATACAGATCGAGCATCCGATTAACGCATCGTGGGTTGCATTGGAAGCCTTTTCACATGGTGGTTCTTCGGGATACTTCTTCATGGGACTTCGTGGTGGTTTAAATATGGATGATAGATTGTGGAGAGGATCTTATAGAAATAAAGCGTGCTTAGTATGGGAATCATGTGGCTGGATATCATGTAACTTATGACCTTGTGTGGATTGGCGACTTAGGACCATGTGTGGATCGACAAATTAGGACTCTGTGTGGATGGAAGACTTACAACCTAGTGTAGATCGATGACCTATGACCCTGTATGTATCAACAACTTATGAGCCTATTTGGATCAGTAGTAGCACGAACCTATGAGGACCAGCCTTAGAGTGGCCCGTTATAGATTAGCGATTTATGACCCTGTGTGGATCGACGGCTTGAGATCTTGGGTGGGTCATCTCCTAGAGATCCTATGTGGGTCATCATCTATCAATACAGTGGGGTTCAGCAAGTATCGATCATGTGTGGGTCAGCAGAAAATCCTCTCAACAGAATAAGATGATTTAGCTTCATGACTAATCATCATTATTCTTGTTCTTTAAGTTGTATACCTGGTTTAAGATGAGTATTTACTTGTGCTTTGTGATTGGGATCATGCTTTATGGTTTTTTCTTTGTAGAATTCTGGGATACCTTTTGGGGTCTCGGGGTCCCTACCAAGTATTGTTATATTTACCCCAGCACGGGCTTCACCTGCACCTTGTTTTGTCTTATGTAGATGAAGGATTGCTTTGATCGAGGTTAGGGAGCCCGGACTAGATCATGCACGGAGGTGATCGTTTGACATGGAGAGTGGCAGTGATGAGATGTACCTACCCTACAGGTAGGATCCTTGATGGATGATATCGGGAGTTTTTTTCTATTTCTGTTGTATTATCTATGTCAGTTGGGCTTGTATACTGGCCCCTTACTTTCAGTTCACACTTTTACTTCATCGGTTTTACTATGTGGTTTACGTTTTTTGTGTGCCTAATCTATGCGTGTACAGGTTTAAAGGCAATGACTTCCCATTTTAGGGATACACCTTTCTGGTTCTAGTCGCCAACCCCTAGCTTATAGAAACTGGGCTTGGGTTAGTCACGACACGGGCCCCGAGGGATGGGTCGTGACAAAGTGGTACCAAAGGGGTAAGTTATAACAAAGAACTAAGACTCTTATCTTTTCAATAGGGTAATAGTGTTAAGTGTGTTGAGTGCGGTTTTTAGTTTGGAGAGTTCAGTTTTGGTGAGGCATTCGATTTTTCCATACACCAGGACCCTGAGTTCTGATTTTCGACTTGATACACGAAAACACTGATTGCATCTGTTTTTGAAATGTTTTTATTTTGATCTCTTTTGAGTTAGCTAACCAGGTATAACTTATTGATCAAGGTTCATCTTGATTATCTTTAAAGATGCCTCCATGAAGATAGCCAGCCAGGATTCCAATGTGTGACCATGAGGATGGTCTACAAAGTGATGAGGCTTCAGTACAAGAAATGTTGCCCGAGATGGTACCTTCGGGCAGTGTCCTAGTGATACAACTACCTTTTGGTTAGTGGTTACTACTAGAACTACCAGTAGAGGACACATATATGCTCATTGCCTTACAGGAGTTTCAGTGATAGATACCCCTCAGGTTCCAAGGTGAGCCTAACTCACAGGCAGTTAAGGACTGGCTTGAGGTGGTAACTGAGTTTCCATCTAGCTAGCACACCATTAGATTAGATGGTGGTCCTGGTAGTGAGAATTATATGTGGCTCAGTAGGGCGATAATAGGGTTTAAATTACCGCTATCTTATGATGATGTGACTTTTTCCATGGACAAAGCTTGATAGCATTCCTCGTAGAAGGGGGTCTCTTACCATGAAAAGCTAAGGGGTTTGTGTTCCCAAGAGATTATATAGTTTTGAAAGGAGTACATGTCATTAATTGAGTATTCATCGAGGTGTACCGACCATTCCAGGTACTCGATAAATAGGATAAAACCATTGCTTCATGTCTCATACCTCCGAGCGAGACGTGTTTAGGGAAATCTGAGCCAGAACTATTCATATGTGCATTCTTACCTATGTTAGGGTGCTAGAGAGAATGATTGTAGCTGAAATTTATTGGGCTGAGTAGATGCAGCCAATGGATGTCATTAGTGGGAATATAGGAAACTAACATCAATCTCAGAGACTTAAACATGTAAAATGCTTCGGGAAGAGGAGGTGATAGGGATAGATGAATCTACAGGGTAGAAGATGAGGAAGGGGACCTAGAAGAGTGGAAGGAGGTGGTGTATGAAGGTCTCAGGCGCAGTGGAAGATCGTGGGTGGATGTGCCCACATGACTTTTTGTCATTAAAAATGATCAATCCAGGATCAATATGATGATAAATTTCAGACTCCATGGATCGAATCATAGAAATAGACAAAGAAGAAGAATAGTCCTGAAACCACAAAGGAGGATCATCAAAGGTTGGTTATAATTAACATAATTAATTGAAAAGAAGTAAATTTTATGGCGTTCTTTCTTCATTGATATTTCTGATCACGTTATGATGTGATTCATTATTTCATTGCAAAAGCCAAGTGTATACTTCCTCTAGTGGTGATCCACACATGCACCATGTATCTCTGGACGTCGCCAAAAGAAAATCTGGGTGCTAGTGTGGAGAATCCTTTGCTTGCATTGTCCGCCTTAGATCATCTTGATCCGATGGAGGAGGATCTCTCTAAGTCTTGAGAGCATTATTGGAGGAAGGAGTTATTTCGATCTTGAGAGAATTATCTAGAATTTTTTTGCACAACTATTAGGGAAAAGTGTTGAGGTTGTGAGCATATTTATAATCGGTTTTGAGATTATAGATTTATGACAACAAATAAAGGTGTTACGCATTTTATTTATTTCATTAACTCTTATTGAAAACCCCCATGTCGAATCATTAATTCCTTGACTTGCAACCATGCTAATTATAATAAATATCATTTAATAAAATGATATTATTTCCTCAAAATCCCAATTGGAAAAACTACATGACGTGTAATCATTAATACACGACGTGTACTTGTTTTTTATTTCCTTTCCAAAATGAAAACTACACGGCGTGTACATTCAACGTACACGTCATGTATATCTTTTTTTCATTTAATTCTTCAAAATGAAAACTACACGGCATGTACATTCAACGTACACAGTGTGTATATCGTGTTTTCATTTTATTCTTGAAAAATAAAAACTATACGGTGTGTACATTCAATGTACACGGTGTGTATATCTTGATTTTATTTTATTCTTCCTCCAAAATTAAAATAATTTACGCTTTCTTGAATAATTATTAAACCACATGTGGGAATAATCTTTATTCTACTTTAGATACTTGGATAAACTTAGTATATGACCCTCTAGGCCTCTTTCTTGTTGGCATTAAGTGGGCTTTCCTAAAGTCCAAGATTATAGTCTAGGAACGAGTCAGGGCACCCAAGAGAAACAAGTTAACTCCACATTGAAGTGTCACCTCATACAAACGCTTACCGTGTAATTTAATTCCTTTGTCTCAATATCTCATCAAGTAGGTTTCATGGCAGTGTCACAAACCTATATGTTTGATCTGTCATTCTTTGACTTCCAGAAATAAACTCGTCGTGACACCATGGACATGGAATTTGGGTGATAGTTCTATTTAAATCAAATGTCCCAAGATATATACTTCCATAAATATGGATGGGACAAATCCTTCCTCAACTTATCCATTGACAACATGTCATTCATGACGTGCCCAACGTACCCTACTTCCTGCCAACTGTCTTCATGACGGTTTTCGTCAGAAAATCTAAGTGTGTGAGTTATGACATGAGTTAATGATAATCTTCTTGTTTAAGTACCATTACACACACTCGTGGATAGCAATTTCTGATGACACCAAGACATGCGAAATTACTATTGGTGGGTCTGTTCTCCTAATCTCCCATCTTAGAGATTACTAAGTATGAAATCCATGAGAGAGAGTCTCATCTTATTACAAGTACTCGCACATGACGGTCTGTATACTATGTGTTCATCATAGTGTGTCTTCCAACATTAGAACTTTATTTAAGAATATTGTTATAACATTTCAAGGTTCTTGTCATAGCGGGGATCTTTCATGACCTTATTAATGCAACAAATATTCCCGGACATTATTATATTATAATCATGCAGAATAATGAACAATATATAATAAGTTTACATTCATGTAATCAAAGTAAAAACAGTTGGTTATCAGTAAACCAACTGTAACCAACTCCCACTTGAACTAGAGCCAACAGCCTATGACTTTTAGTCCACTATACCTCACATGATGATCATGTTTCTACTGAGTCAAAGCTTTAGTTAAGGGGTCTACCACATTGTCTTCTATGGAAATACTTCTCACTGCAACTTCACCTCTCTGAGAAAAATCCCTCAAGAGATGATACTTCTAAAGTATGAGCTTTGTCCGCTGATATGACCTTGGATCTATTACAAGTGCCACAACTGTAGTATTATCACAATAGAGTGTGATAGGATCTTTACTACTAGGTACTACATCCAGCTCTTGGATGAAGCTTCACATCCATACTGCTTCTTTAGGTGCCTCAGAAGCTACAATATAATCGGACTCTGCTGTAGAATCTACAACCACACCTTTCTTTGAGCTCTTCCAGCTCAATGCACCTCCTTTAAAACTATATATGTATCTAGTCTATGACTTCATGTAATCTTGATTAGTCTCGAAACTAGCATCTAAATTTCCTCTGATGACTAGTTCCTTATCTCCTCCATAAACTAGGAATATGTCCTTAGTACGCCTCAGATACTTAAGGATAGTCTTGACTTCCATCCAATGGTGGTCTTTTGGATCAGCTTGATATCTTCCTACCACACTTAATGAGTAAGAAGAATATATCCTTGTACATATCATAGCATACATAACTAACCAAATCACAGATTCACAAGGGATCCTTTCCATTTTCTTTCTTTCCTCGTGTGTCTGAGGATACATTTTCTTGGAAAGATAAATGTCATGTGACACTGGAAAAAATCCCCTCTTGGACTGTTCCATACTGAATCTATTCAGTATCATGTCAATGTATGTACTTTGACTCAGGCCTAGCATTCTCTTGGATCTATCAGGATGGATCTTGATCCCGAGAATATATACTACCTCACCCAAGTCTTTCATAGAGAATAATTTATCCAACCATTCCTTAACTAACTATAATATAGGTACTTCATTTCCAATTAGTAATATGTCATCAACATATACTATTAGGAAAATTATTTTACTTACTCTAAACCTTTTATAGACACAAGGCTCACATTCATTCTTAACAAATATAAATTCTATTACAGCTTCATCAAAATGAATGTTCCATGACCTTGATTCTTGATTTAATCCATAAATGGATTTCTAAAACTTGCTTACCTTGTTGGCATCCTTTGGAGTCACAAACCCTTCAGGTTGTGTCATCTAGACATCTTCATGGAGGATCCCATTAAGTAATGTTGTTTTGACATCCATTTTGCAAATTTTATAGTCATTGTAAGTGACAATGGACAGTAGAATTCTGATGGATTTCAGCATCGCAACCGGTTAAAAGGTTTCATCATAGTCAATTCCTTGATGTTGTCTAAAACCTATTGCAACCAGTCATGCCTTATAGGTGTTGACTTTCCCCTCCATGTTCAGTTTCTTCTTGAATACCCATTTATTACCAACATGATTTACATCAACTAGAGGATCTACCAAAATCCAGACTTGGTTTTAGTACATGGAATCCATTTCAAAATTCATGGATTCTTGCCACTTGGTAACATTTTTTCCTTCAACTGCTTCCTTGTACGTAAGAGGATCATCATTGTCAACCAATAATGAGTCACCATCCTCAGTGACAAGAAAACCATATCATTTTGGTTCTCTTACCTCTCTCATGCTCATACGCGGTTCTTGTGTCTGTAGAACAGATTTCTCTTCCACGGGGCATTGTGGAATCTGTTCTTGTACCAACTCCTGTGTATCATGAGCCTCGACTTCATCGAAGTCTATCTCGCTCCCACTATCTCTTTTGGAGATGTTCTCCCTCTCAAGTATTATGGCGTGTCTTTCCACTATAACCTTTTTATCTGAGGGGTTGTATAGGTTATATCCCCTTGTTTCCTTGGGATGTCTTATAAAGGTAAACTTTGTGCCTCGGGGTGCAAGTTTGTTACTTGAAGAGGCCTTAACAAATGCTTCGCTACCCAACACATGTAAATTTGATATCATGGATTTTTGTCCACTCCATAACTCGTATGGAATACCATTTATCTATTTAGTTGGTTCTTGGTTTAGTATGTGTGCTTCTGTTTGTAATGAATATCCCCAAAAGGATAATGGAAGACTTTCATGACTCATCATTGATCTCACCATGTCCAACAAGGTGTGGTTCCTCCTTTCACTTACACCATTCCACTAAGGCGTGTAAGAAGGAGTGAGTTGAGATAGAATCCCAAACCCCAGTAAGAAATCAATGAAGTCCTGATTAAGATATTCTCCTCCTCTATCTGAGCGGAGTTTCTTAATCTTCTTAACAAGATGGTTCTCAACTTAATTCTTGTATTCTTTGAACCGATCAAAAGAATCTGACTTATACCTCATTAAGTAAATATATCCATATCTGCTAAAATCATCATTAAAAGTTATAAAGTACAAGCACCCACCCCTTGATTCAACTGGAAATGGTCCACACACATTTGTGTGAACTAATTCTAGAATCTCTTTATCCCTTTCACCTTTCCTACTAAATGGGGCTTTGGTCATTTTGCCTTGTAGACACGCATGACATACACCATGTGGTTTTAGTTTTAAAGAATCTAAATACTCATATTGATGTAATTTTGTCAAACGTTTCTCATTGACATGACCTATCCGGTGATGGAAAAGTTGAGTGTGGTTTGAGTAATGTGAATTAACATTGTCATCGATTTCCATTACTTGGTTTGTGTTGTATAACACATAAAGGTTGTTATATAAATCTGCCATGCCAAAACAAAATATATCTTTATAAAAGTAGCAACATTCATTTACAAACTTGAAGATGATTCCATCAGTATCTAATCTAGATACTGAAATAATGTTTTTGGTTACAGAGGGTACATAATAACATTATTTTAATACCATGACCATCCCAGTAGGCAATGTGAGGTGGTAGTCTCTGACAGCTACAACAGTGAGTCTGGCTTTGTTGGTTGCTCGTAGATCAACATCACTTCGGTCAATATTTTTTAATCTACTTGGTTCATATATTTGGATACATATGTGAGCACCAAAAGTAGTATCTAATACCCAATTAGTATAAATAGATAGATTTCATTCGATAAAAAATGCACCTGAAGCTTCCCCTTGTTTCCTTGGCTGGGTGCAGTTTTTCTTCCAATGGCCCTTCTTGCCACATGCGAAACAAATAGCCACATATTCTGTTGCCTCTTATTTGATCTTCCTTTTCTTGGAAGGCCTTGAAGAAGCTTTGGACTTAAATCTCTTCACCTTTCCTTTCCTTTTATTCACCATAAGTATAGAAGGCTTTTCAAGCTTTATATCATTGTCCACTTGGATAATGAGGACAAGAAGATCAGATAGAGACTTCTGAATGTTGTTCATATTGAAATTTACAAAAAAGTTAGAGAATATATGGGGGAGTGATGTAAGAATGAGATCGGTACCCAGTTCTTCGGGGAGTTAAAACCCTAGAACCTCTAAGCGCTCAATGTAGCCATTGAGCTTGACTACATTAGGCACTGCTGAGGCACCCTCTCCAAGCTTGCTCTGAAATAGAGCCTTGGAGATCTCAAACTTTTCCTATCTTGTTCTCTCCTGGTATAGAGCATGGAGGTGCTCGGGCATGATATAGGCATCCCAATATTCATGAGACTTCATGAGCTCACTAGACATTGATGACAACATCAAACAATGAACGTCGAGTGCATCGTTCAAATGTTGATCATAGACCATGAAATCTTCATCACTCGCCCCTTGGGCAGGTGAATCAGGAAGTGAGGACTCCAACACGTAAAACTTTCATTCATGGAGTAGGATAACCTGAAGGCTCCTAAACCATTCCTGAAATTACTGCCGGTGAGGATATTTTCTTTATATAGAATTGATCATTGAGAAAATGTGGTTGACGAGTTTTTCATATTTATACTACAAATTAAAAGAGCATATTTATCAATTCTTTTTTATTACATTTTATGAAAAATAATAAATAAATTTATTAATTCTCCTACTATTTTATCATGTCCCAATGTCCCCCACCATTGAACTTGGAATTCCTAGTTTCTATGACATTCTAATGGCAAGGATCCATATTCCCCTTCGCATAACCCCAAAAAAAGTTGGTCAATCTATTTAAAAGTATTAAGGTAGGCAGGTATTTTCCAACCGTGAGCTTATAGTTCCTTGATCTATTGAGTGGACTCCCCAATCATGAAATCCTACTTGTATTTCCTCAACACTTGCCTCCATTTTCCAAAAAGTCTATCAAGGGCTACTCCTCTTGATGTAAAATGTTTAAATCAACCCAAAACTTTCATAATATATTTCTTTATAAAAGTAAGTGTCCCAACAAGGGTTGGTCAAACACATAGTTTTGTTGAGTCTTTCCCTTAATCAAGTAATGGAAGGCTTGGTCTGACTTAATATGGTATTTAATGGATTTCAATCCTTTATGCATAGTTTCTCATTATCACATGCTTATTAATATTAAGTGATGCTTGCTTAAGTGATTAACCATGTTCTGATAATGTTTACGCATAGTCCAGTTTTTATTTTATTCCATCTTTGCATGCTTTTTTATTTCATTAACTATGTGATTGCGACAACACATACATAATAAATAAACCATGCAATCAGACAGAAATAAAATAAGATGGCATGATCATGAGATTCTATTGGTTAGCTTATCTAGCGGTTTTGATAAGCTAACCCTGACCTAGGGAAAAACACTTTGAACCCGACGGTTCTGTTTTGTAGATCCAACCTATCCACCTTTGTATCTTCTTGGGTTGGTTTCTCCTTAGCTTATGATTTTGAACTGTCTCCTCTATCTTGGGATATCCTCCATTACATGGGGTTTACATTAAAGAAACCATGGGGACGTAGGCCCTACATTTAATTGGAAGAAGGCTCGCAGGCCAATGGATTTAAATTAAATAAATTTAAATGAAATCATACACACACAAAGGTTCTTTGGTCTAGATCATGATCATCAATAGCATGCAACTACATTTACGCATATTTAGTATTAAAATTCTTTTAATCGTTCTTTTATTCAATATAAGTCACGCTTGAATTCAATTAATTATGATATTATAATTAATAAATTCTTTATATTAAATTCCTTTTTGAATTTCTTTGAGATTCTTCTAATACATATTCCTTGTACATGTATTTTTACTTTTGAGGAAACCTGGTGAAATTACATTTTTGGAAAGTGCACGGCATGTAGGCTATATTACACAACGTGTATTTATTTTCACCCTTTATCCAAAGTACACATTAGGGTCTTTGGAGTGTTTTCTTTAATTGGGAAATTTTGGAGTACATGTCATGTAAATTAATTTAACATGGCATGTACTTCCTTGTTATGTGGTTACCGGCCTGGAAATCCCGTGTACACAGTTACACGGATTCTCCTTGTACACGATTTCACCTGGGTCGAATTGGACTACATGGAATGTTGATTCAACATACACGCCGTGTATTTTGGTTTCTACACGTCGTTCAGTTTTGGTCTACACGGTGTATTAAAAAACTTAGGTATGCTCAATTCACATAGCATGGTTTGGCGTACCAATACCAGTTCATTGAACCTAAGTACATGGCGTATAGATTTCACTACACGCCTTGTATTCATGTGTTTTACAGACAGAATGAGCGGGTCCTCCAGATGAGTTCCTTGTTTTTATTTTAATCAAAATTAAAATTAAAATGTTGTTTCTGTGATGTGAATCGAGAAACGGAGGAAGAATAGATCTCTCTCATTCGGTTTTATAGAACGATTTATCTTGAATTGAATCAAATATAAATGTGTAAATTATCAATGAAAATTAAATAACTATAATCAATGTTGTGACCCCTCTGATACCACTTGAAGTTCTGGGGCATAGTGGAAGCTCATGGGTGGATGTGCCCACTTGACTTTGTGTCATTGGAAATGATCAATCCAGGATTAATACAATGATAAACCCCATACTCCATGGATCGAATCACAGAAATAGACAAAGAAGAAGAATAGTCCCAAAACCATAAAGGAGGATCATCACTGGTTGATTATAATTAATTTAATTAATTAACAAGAATTATCTTTTATGGCATTCTTTCTTCATTGATATTTCTGATCACGTTCTAATGTGATTCATCATTGTGTCACAGAATCCATGTGTAGACTTCCTCTAGTGGTGATCCACATGTGCAACACGTATCTCTAGACGTCTCCAAAGGAATCTCCGGGTTCTAGCATGGAGAAGGCTTTGCTTGTGTTGTCCACCTTAGATCGCCTTGATCTGACAGAGGAGGATCTCTCTCGGTCTTGAGAGAGTTCTTGGAGGAAGGAGTTATTTCATTATTGAGAGAATTATCTAGAATTGTTATGCACAACGATTAGGGAAAAGTTTTTAGGTTGTGAGGATATTTATAATCGGGTTTGAGGTTATAGAGTTATGACAATAAATAAATGTGTTAGGTATTTAATTTATTTTTTTAACTCTTATGCAAAACCCCCATGTAGAATCATTAATTCCTTGACATTTTCCCATGATGATTATAATAAATATAATTTAGTAAAATGATATTATTTCCTAAAAATCCCGACTGGAATAACTACATGGTGTGTAATCATTAATACACTGTGTGTACTCATTTTTCATTTAATTTCCAAAATGAAAACTACACGGCATGTACATTCAATGTACACGACATGTATATCTTGTTTTCATTTTATTCTTCAAAATGAAAAATACATGGTGTGTAAATTCAATGTATATGGTGTGTATATCTTTTTTTCATTTTATTCTTCAAAAATGAAAACTACACGGTGTGTACATTCAATGTAAACGGTGTGTATATCTTGTTTTCATTTTATTATTCCACTAACATTAAAATGATTTAGGCTTACTTGAATAATTATTAAACCACATATGGTAATAATCTTTATTCTATTTGAGATACTTGGATACACTTAGTGTGTGACCATCTAGGCCTCTTTCTCGTTGGCATTAAGTGGGCTTGCCTAAAGTCCAAGATTACTGTCTAGAAATGGGTCAAGGCACCCAAGAGAAAGAAGTTGACACCGCATTGACGTGTCACCTCATATGAATGCTTACCATGTAATTTAATACCTTTTTCTTAATATTTCATCAAGAAGGTTTTATGGAAGTGTCATAAACCTATATGCTTGATTCGTCATTCTTTGAATTCCAGAAATAAACTCGTCATGACACCATGGCCATGGAATTTGGGCGACAGTTCTATTTCAATCAAAGGGCTCGAGATATCTACTTCCATAAATATGGAATAAAAAAATCCTTCCTTGACTTATCCATTAAAAGCATGTCATTCATGATGCTCCCAACACACCTTACTTCCCGTCAACTATCTTCATGATGGTTTTCATCAGCAAATCTAAGTGTGTGAGTCATGACATGAGTTAATGATAATCTTCCAGTATAAGGACCATTACACACACTCGTAGATAGAAATTTCCAATGAAACTAAGACATGAATAATTACTACTGGCAGGTCTCTTCTCATAATCTCTCATCTTTGTGAACTCCATGAAAGAGAGTCTCGTCTTCTTAGGAGTACTCACACATGACGGTCTGTATACTATGTGTCCTATCATAGTATTCCATCCAACGGTAGAACTTTATTTAAGAATATTTTTACATAAATTCAAGGTCCTAATCATATCGGGGATCTTCTATGACCTTATTAATGCAACAAATATTCCAGGACATTATTATATTATAGTCATGCAGAGCAATGAACAATATATAATAAGTGTACATTCATGTAATCCAAGTAAAAATAGTTGGTTCTCAAGACACCAACTCTAAAAGTGTACATTTTGACATGTTATAACCACCACCCCAATGTGGTCCCCACCAGGCTTTGGGATCTAGAGGATGGGGGAAGGGGGTAGCTACATACGGTCAAGGAATGTGACCCAAGGGATCCATGAATGGTTTGAGGTATGGTCTTTGTCTACTACTAGCTACCGTAATTAATAGACATCGGTACTAATCATTCCTTCTTGTCACGAATCTTGTTCAAGACCTAGAGTTTCCAATTAAACTATTTACTTGACCCTTACATCTAGAGATACCTACGAGAGGAGACTCTATAATCAAACTTATACTGACGGTGTGATCTGACCCTCGAGGCGAGATTTTTGGTTGGAACCTCTTAGTGGTAGCATCGAGGCCTTATGATGACAGTTTGGGTATGGACTGGTCATCCATAGTCATGCATAGATTAACTGTTTTAGGAAAAAAGGGTGTGGTATATCTATATAATTGGAATGGGGTTTTCCTTGGTCAATAAAAAAGGAAACCCAAGCAGCACAAGATAAACTTCTTTATAAGATGTTGCAGCTGATCAATCTTGAGTCAGCCAGCTTACCCTTGTGGCAGTAGGTGTTTTGAGTTTTCAGTTCCCAAACGTAGTGGAAGAGTTAGAAAACATCCTTTCAAAATATTTTTCTAGTATTACCTCACCATAGGGAGAGGGACTTCTATATTGGCTTGTACCCAAGGATAGCACCAATATCTACAACTGCATATTGGATGGATCCTGCAGAGCTCCGAGAGCTGAGAGTATAGTTCGGAGAATGGTTTACTGTCTACTATGATCACAAGAGTCTCGGATATATCTTCATACAGAAGGACCTGAACCTGAGATAGTGGAGATAGCTGGAGTTCCTCGAGAACTATGACTTTGTGATGGTCTACACTCCTGGGAAGGTAAACCTAGTAGCAGACGCACTCAGTGTGAGGTCAGTTCTTCACCTACTAAGTGAGGTGACAGAGAAATTAGCTATGTTGTAGTTATCCTTCTGGGATAGTGATGGAGTAGCTTGCCTCTATTCTATAAAATTCAATCCCCCACTTCTTCAGCGAGTCAGGGAGGCACAGCTTGGGGACGTTGACTGCAAGACCTGACGTGCTCAGATATCCTCAAGACAAGATCCTGAAGGATTTTCTAAAGGTGGGGAGCACGCCATCCTCTCTATAGGATGCACCATGGTACTAGTGATACTACATGGGGATGTGTTGAGTGAGTTCCACACATCCCATTTGGCGGTACATCATGGTGAGGAAAAGATGTACCAGGACCTCTAGCATCAATACTGGTGGCCAGTGATGAAGAAAGTAGTGGCAGATTTCGTTTTACGATCCCTCACTTGTCGGCAATTGAAGGCTGAGCACCAGATTCTAGGAATCTTGACTCATCCACTTGAGGTTCCTGAATGGAAGTGGGATGGAATCTTCATGGACTTCGTGATAGGGCTACCACGTATGTCCAGGGTCCATGATTCCATCTGGGTGATTGTTGACCAACACACCAAGTCGTACCACTTCCTACCCATCTGAGAGCAGGGATAAGTAGAGGGATTTTGATGCGCCTCTATGTACATGAGAGAGTACGGATTCACAGGGTCCCATTGATGATCATCTCAGATCATGACGCTTGTTTTACATCCCAGTTGTGGAAGGGATTACAGGAGGCATTCGGGACTTATCTACACTTGAGCACCGCCTTTCACCATCAGACATATGGTCATACGGATCGGACCATATAGACGTCTGAGGACATTCTCCATGCTTGCGCCCTTGATTTTGGCCGTAGTTGGGAGGATAACTTTACCCTAGTGGATTTCGCATACAAAAACAATTACCAGTACACCATCGGCATGTCCCTGTTCGAGGCTTTGTATGGGCAACCATGCAGATCACCTCTATGCTGGACAGACCCAGGGGAGTCAGCACTTATAAGTCCAGAGTTGGTATGGGATACCACTAAGAAGGTGCAGATCATCCAGGAGTGGATGAAGACTACACAAATCCATTATAAGTCTTATGCAGACAGGAGAGGGAGACCCTTAGAGTTTGAGGAGGGAGACCATGTCTTCCTACGGGTCTCACCCTGACAAGGATTGTGGATATTTGGCTAGGGTGGCAAGATATCTCTGAGGTTCATAGGACCTTTCCAAATCCTCAAGAGAGTAGGGGAAGTGGTGTACTACCTAGCTCTTCCCCCATAGATGCACCAGGTGCATAATGTTTTCCATGTGTTGTAGCTGAGGAGATACGTGCATGATCCAACACACGTTATCGACTGGGGTGAGATGGACATTAAAGTTGGGGAAACATTCATGAAGTTCCTTGTGGAGATAGAGAATCGAAAATAGTGGGTCCTTCATGGCCGGTAGATTCCTCTAGTGCGAGTTATGTGGTAGCACAGGAATCTCCAGGAGAGTACATAGGAGCGAGAGGCTCAGATACATTCTCAGTACCCCCATTTGTTTCCCTAGATTTGTTATATATTTCAGGGATGTAAATACCTAAGGTGGGGAGGATGTAAAGACCCAGAATTTCCATATAATTTTTTTTAATTATATGGTATTATTAAGAGACTTTGAAAATTGACAGCACGGGATTCTGAGACCCGGAGTGCCCGGAATGATCTGTCAAAAAAATGTTATGCTTTAAATAGAGTGTGTGAGAAGCTTCCCTAAAAAAGTGTAATAACTTTTAAACGGGTTCCCAGATAAGAAATATGAGGGCATCTTTGTGTTTAGGATGGTGGGTTTACCCTAGGCGAAACTTAAGTTTATTCGGTGTAGGCCTCCAGTGAGAGAACCCAAAAATGGCATAATCGTAAATAAAATTATTAAATAAAATTATTTTATTTTTCAAATGCTTATAACACACGAACAGTGACTCAGATTAAAAATATAATACCACCGCTGAGCTCATGAGGGTATGATTTCCTTAGTCAGATCCTAACATTGGCCAGCACGGGCCAACAGCGGAAGTTAGTTTTTGGCCGTAAATAAAATAATTAAGTAACCATTATTTTATTGGTAAATTATTTAACTCCAAAATGGTAACTCAGATTGGAAATATGAGAGTATTGTTGAGCTCATGAGGGTGATTTTTCTTAGGCAGAGCCTAACCTTGACCGGTGGGGGTCGAGGGTGACTGTTAATAATTTTTAAACTTGTTATAAAGTATGTTCAGTAAATGTGCGAGTGGCGATTTCAATCTTTTGAATCTGTGCACGGATTGAAAATCTGATAGCACCGTTGAATTTGTATCACCAGGATTAACTTAGGAAAATCTTAACTTTGATCATCAATGGTCAGATGAAAAAATTAATTTTTGGACTTTACAAAAAAATAATAAAATAACTCCATGAGTTATTTTATTTCTTTCTTTGTAACTGATGAGCAATGGTGGAGGGACCGTTGGGTTGCCAGATCATTTAATGGCCGGTTACACTTGGTTGTGTAACAGCACCATTAGGATATTAATGGGTTTATTAATTAAACTCATTAATGAAACACATTAATTGTGCGATAAGTTAAACTCCACTTTCTTTTATTTAGACAAGAGGTTGGTATGGATTTTGGGAACCCACGGGAGAATTTTTAATAAACTGTTGGTGATGTCTTCCACCATCATATAATGGAGCTTCGACACCTTTGAGGATTCAATATGGAAAGCAATGAATGCCAACGAACATGATTCAAATGAAAAATCATCTTCCTCATCTACACTGTCTACCAATGTATTCGAGGTTGGGGGATTTATGTGATTAATTCCTCTCTATTTTCTGTTCTAGAATATTATCAAGAACACGGACCAACAATCCAAGGGGTTGATATGGGTTTTGTTCTTGAATGCGTGAGGATGATGTGGGGTTTCTTTATGGGGTTTTAATGAAAAATATTGCTTCTTATGTTATAATGCTAATTTTGAGGGCATAGGATGAATGAAACAAGGCTTGAACCTCCGCCGAACTTGTTCTTTAAGAGTTCTTTGTGTTCGACCAAGAAACACGACGGAAAGTAAAAATCAGGATCCACGCAGTGATGGAAACACCCGGGGAGGCCCTTTGGCACAATCAAAAAAGAAAACAGGCCTCTAAAGCTTCATTGGAGACCCACAAAATCCCCACTAGCGTGGCGGCACCGATGACCAGAGAAGGCAGCGGTCGGCTCAAAGGGTCGCGGCAGACAAGGGTGTCTATATGATGCCATCCGTGTTGACGGCAGCAGCGCACCGCGGAGGAGGGCCATGGCTCCAAGCCATGGTAGAGGTCTTACCCATGCCCCACAGGTTCTGAAGATGACCAGTCCATGCGGACCAGCTAGGTAGAGAGAAACCCACTAGCGCTGCTAATTGAAATACCAGAAAGGTCGAGTTGTTTGGGAGGGGAGCCGACCCCTGCACCATCCAGCGGGCTGAGCGGTTCCGCGGCCCATCTAGTCGTGCCCAGAGGGATAGATCGGGCCGTATCTACGACCCAGCGGGTTGAGCCCGTGACCAGTGGGCTAGACTGGGTCGAGCCCTACCCCTTTGGTCCGGACCCAGCGGGCTGGGTCGGACCGGACCTGGACCCACTTATGGCCTAGTTTCACTTAAAGAAGGCATATCTTCTAAACCAAATTCCTATTTGACAAACCGTCTGTGATGATGGAACCCTTAGAATGAGGTGGTCCTTTTGAGATACTCCACTTGGGTTTTGGAGAAGGTTTGAGTACAGCCAAGATGGATCAGACTCGAATCTAACTGAGTCTTTAGAACTAAAATGTCTATAACTTATAGACCAGGAATCCGATTGATGTGCTATATATTCCATTGGAACCCTTTTTCCATGGTGGTTCTTCGAGATAACTCTTCACGGGAAATTTTGGTGCTTAAAATATGGCTGATGGCTTGTGGATTAGATCCTCTGGAAATCAAGAGTTCTTAGTGTGGGAATCATGTGGCTGGTTATCTTGTAACTTACGACCTTGTGTGGATTGGTGACTTACAACCTTGTGTGGATTGACAACATATAAACCTATGTGGATCAATGACTTATGACCATGTGTGGATTGACGACTTACGACCCTGTGTGGATCGATGACTTAAGAACCTGTGTGGATCAACAACTTAAGACCATGTGTGGATCAGCAGTAGCGCGACCCAAAGAGGACCAGCCTTAGAGCATCCCATCCTCGATCAGAGACTTATGGCCCTGTGTGGATCGACGGCTTGAGTCCTGGGTTGGTAAGAACCAAGATATCCTCTATGGTTTTTCATCTAGTGATCCTATGTGGGTCAGCATCTATCGTTCATGTGTGGGTTATCAGCAAAGCCTCTCAATAGACTAAGATGATTTAGCTTCATGACTAATCATCATTATTCTTGTTCTTTAATTTGTATACCTAGTTTGATCTGAGTCTTTACTAGTTCTTTGTGATTGGATCATGCTATGTGGTTTTTCCTTTTTCGAATTCTTGGAGACATTTGGGGGTCTTGAGGTCCCTACTGGGTATTGTTATACTCACCCATGCATGGGCTTCGCCCGCACCTTGTTGTGTCTTGTGCTAATGACGAACATCTTTGACCGAGGTTAGGGAGCTAGGACTAGACGGTACATAGAGGTGACCAGTTGACGTGGATATTTGTAGGGATGAGTTGTACCTACCCTTCAATTAGGATCCTAGGAAGACAATCTCATGAGCTCTTTTCTATTTCTGTTGTATTATCTCTTTCAGTTGGGCTTGTATACTGTCCCCTTACTTTCATATCACACTTTTACTTTAGTAGTTTTACTACACGGTTTACTTTTTTTGTGTACCTAATCTGTGTGTGTACAGGTTTAAATGAAATTTCATCTTGTTTTAGGGATATTCCTTTCTGGTTCTAGTCGTCAACCCTCGGCCTATGGAAGACGGGCTTGGGGTAGTCACAACACGGGCCTCAGGGGACGGGTTGTGAAACTAAACCTTTAAAAAGCAATATTTTTGACATTATGAAATATATTTGAATAATATAACATGATTTAAAGGCATTGAATCACTTTATAATTCAAATATATTAGTTTAATCCTAATGAAAATTGAAAAATGAAAAAAAAAATTAAAGGGACACTTAATATTTTTAGGCTTTGGAAAATAATTTTTAGGTTTGTAAATTGAGTTTATTATTTTTAAATGACTAATTTTTCTTATTAAATTGATTTTGGGCTGAAATAACTAGTTTAACATTTCTTAATCCATTATTACATCATCATTTGTCATAAAATATGTGGTATTTGAAAAACAATAGTTTTTATTTTTCACGTAAAAATTGACGTTTCTTGGAAAATTATCAAAAATTCACCCTTGTAAAATTTCAACATGATAATTCTAAAAATAAAATTTATTTTATCAAAATAATTTTATATCATGGATAATTAAAATTATTAATATAAATTTATGATTTTTATGAAAGGAATTAGAATATAGTTTATTAAAAAATGTGTATAATTTCATTGAGTTTTTTAATCTTATTATTTATTTTATGGTATTATAATATTTATATTTTCTTAAATTGATCATTATAAATATTATCTATATTACATTTTATTTTTTTGAGGCTAAATTTGTTGGTTCTGGGCATAGTGGAACCTCCTTGGTGGCATTCCCAACTCAGATTTTAGTCTTAATTTATAAGTAATCGTTACCACACATAAAAAATAATGTCATGTCCATTGAAAACCAAATATTACTTGAATAAATAAAAAATTTAGAACTAGAAGAGGATGATATTCACATGTAGTTTATAATAAATTTATGATAAGATATATAATTACCACAACTTTTAATTATTTCTTCATTGATGATCCAATTAATTGATATCGTTGTATTATCATTGCATTATAATATCCAAGTGCAGAATCCCTCTAGTGGATATCCACACGTTCACGACAATATCTAAACATCATCATAGAATAAATGGGTATTATTATATCCAATCTTGATTGCTTGCATTATTCATGCTTGATCATAATAGAATTCTACTTAAGGTGGAGGAACTCTTTAAGCTCTCTCAGTGGCTTGAGAGAGTAGGAAGTGAGTGTGTGTTCTAGATATCTAGATCTCTCTATGGGGCTTTAAAGAGCATCTCTTTATATATTGTGTACAAAAATAGTTATTATGGAAAGTTATATAATTGGATATCTATTATGGAAGATTTAGGGATGAAAAATAGCACACAATCCCCTCTCTAACTTAATAATTATTAATTGAACCCATGTCCAATAATATTATTATTATCATTAATCTATTTACATGAACAAAACTTTAATAATGTAAATAAATATCATTTATATCATTCCCAATTGGACCATAAAGCTCAGTCCACTTTCCCTGATCGGTATTTTTTTATCTTTCAATAATGACTATTTGTTTAACAAATAAATGTCAATACATTATCTATTGATAAAAATAATATAATAAATATAATATTTTTCAAGCCTTCAAAAGAAATATTTATTATTATTTGAATAACTTATTATATCGAATAAATTTTTATTAAATTATAGAAATCAACCAAACCAACATAAATATTATTTATTCAAAGTTGTTAAATTCAATAATTGAATTTCACTGATATTGTGGATACACTTGGTGTCTGAACCTCTAGGACTCTTTGTTAGTGGAATTAGGCATAACTACCTAAAAGTAAAATGTTTGAATATAGGAACATTTCAATTCTCCCATATATAAATAAGTTAATTTTAAAATGACATCCAATGTCATACAAACACTTATTATGTAATATAATTCCTTTATTGTGATATCTCAAATCAGGCAGGTTTCATGCTGATTCCATCAACCTGTATGTTTTATGTCTCATTAATTGAATTTTTTAAAATTAACTCACCCAAAAAAAACACCATGTACATGGATTTATTCAATTAGTTTCATTCCCATCAAAGGGCCTAAGATATCAACTTTCATCAAGGGATGTAATGGATAAATCTTTTCTTGTATTATCCGTTAACTCAATATCACTTGTAATGCACCCAACATATCCTACCTTCCTTTAAGCATATGTCATCATGGTTTTTATTAATACATAAAAATTTATGAGTCATTATATCCATTAATAATAATCCTAATGTCTATGTATCAATATATACATCCTCTAATAGGAACATCCAATGACATATGGAAATGTGGATTTCCTATTGATGGGTATGTTCTCTTAACCTCGTATATTGGATATTAACAAGAGAGAAAACCATTAGAAGGTTTATAAATTTATTATGATCATCCTACCCTTGATATAATGTATCGTCTATTTTTTTATATAATATCATTCATCCATAGAACAATATTTAAGAATGATGTCATTGAACCTCCTATTTCTCATCATAGCATTGAACTGTTATGACCTTTTAGTGAAAAATATGTATTCTTAGGAAGTTATCAAATTAAAATTTCGTGTATAGAAACAATAATGATGTGATATTAAAATTCATTAATAATGAAAACATTTAATCAAGTAACAAGAAATTCAGTTCTAGGGAACCAACTCCAATAGACACCCACTTTTACTAAAAAAACTCACAACAACCTTTGGTCCACTAGTGCTCATAGGATACTCATGCCTCTAATGAGATGTATCCTTTACTAAGGGATAATACTTGTTTTCTTATATGTATACTCTAATCACCAAAACTTCACCTCATTTAAAAAAATCCCTCAAGAGATGAAATGTACAAAGTATGTGCTTTTTTCTTTGATGTGACCTTGACACTTTGGAGAAATCCATCGTTGAAGTGTTATCAAAGTAAACTATGATAGGGTCTTGATTGATAGGTAACAAATAATGATCTTGGAAAAAAAATTGAATCCAAATATCTTCCTTGTCTACATCAAAAGCTAAAAAATACTCAGACTCCTCTATAGAATTAGTGATAACCGGATGCTTTGAACTCTTACAACACACATCCATTGAGTTAAAATACATATTTAGATTATAAATTTATATCATTATGATCTATCTGAAGAATATAATATGTATAAACCTTGATTAATAGATATTCATCTCCAATATACACCAATAATATATCTTTTTTTCCTCAAATACTTAAGGATAGCCTTAACTATAGTCCAATTTTGTTCACCTGGATCTGCATGATATTTACTTACCATGCTCAAAGTATATCCAACATAAATCCATATATATAACATAGAATAAATGATATATCATACCACATAAGTTTTGGGGTATTACTCATTCTCTCTCTTTCCTATAGTGTTTTAGGACACATTTTCTTGTAAATATGTATACCATGTGACACTAGAACCAACCCCCTATTGGATTATTCCACACAGGATCTCTTTAGTATCTAATAAATATATGTATATTGAATTATTCAAATAATCCTCTAGGATCTATCACACATAATCTTGATCTCGGGAATATAGGATACTTTACCTAAGTCCTTCATAGAGAAGAACTTTTTCATCCATGGATTAACCTCTTGTAAATATATAATCTCGTATCCAATTAGTAATATGTCATTAACACATACTAATATTAAAAAATTACTCCAACTAAATATATTTTAAACACATGGGTCACATTTATTCTTAATGAAATTAAATTCTTTAATAGACTCATCAAACTGAATATTCCATGACATGGATTCTTACTTTAATCCATAAATATATCTTTGAAACATTCATACCTTTGTGGCATTTCCTGGAGTCACAAACCCTTCTGGTTGTGTTATATATACATCTTTCTGAAGGTTATTATTAAAAAAAGTAGTTTTAATGTCCATTTTTTAAATATCATAGTCATAGAAAGTTATTATGGAAAGAAGAATTCTGATTTATTTAAACATAGAAACTGGAGAAAAGGTTTCATCATAGTCAATACCTTAGAGTTATATAAACCCTTTATCCATTATTCATGATATATTGGTATTTACCTTAACTTTCATGTCTATTTTTCATTTGAATACCAATTTACACCTAATGGGGTTTACATCAACTGGTGAATTAATAAAAACCCAAAATTGGTTTTCTTATATGGAATCCATCTTAGAATTCATGGTTTTCTTCTGTCTTGTAGGAGAGAGGATTATTTTTTTCAACCAATAATGATCCACCATCATCGGTGACTACTTGTGTTTCAGGAAAAAATTATTCCATGGGTACTTTTGGAATTTATTCTTATATCAACTCTTGTGTATCTTGAGCATCAAATTCATCAAATTAAATCTTTCTTCCATTATCCTCTTTGAGTATGTTCTCCCTCTCAATAAATAAGTCGTATCTTTCGATATTTACTTTCTTGTATAAGGGTTTGTATATATATTATCCCATTTTTTCTTAGGATGTACCATAAAGATAAACCTCATGCCTCAAGGTTCTAGTTTGATTATTGAGATAGCCTTAACAAATTTATCATAACCCCAAGCACAAACATGTGACAAAATGATTTACTTTCCCCTCTATAACTCAAAGGGTATACTATTTTCCATTTTAGTTGGTACTCAATTTAGTAAGTATGATTTTCTCTATAATTAATATCCCTAAAAGGATAATGTAAGATTTGTGTGACTCATAATTAACCTTACCATATCCGGTAATGTATGATTCCTCCTCTCACTAACACCATTCCACTATGGTGTGTAAGGTGTAGTGAGTTGAGATAAAATACTATACTCCCATAGAAAGTCAATAAAGTCCTTGTTAAGATATTCACCTCCTTGATTTGATCAAAGTTTATTTATCTTCTTACCAAGATGATTATAAACTTCATTCTTTAACTATTTGAACCTCTCAAAGGTTTTAGAATTATACCTCATCAAGTAATATAACAATAACTTCTCAAGTCATCAGTAAAAGTAATAAAGTATGAGAACCCACATATATTCTACTCGAAAAGTTCTACACACATCATTATATACCAAATCTGGAAGATTTATGGCCCTTTCACCTTGATCACCAAATGGTGATTTGGTCATCTTACCTTGTAAAAAAGTGTGACATATTTTAAGTTTTTTAAGATCAAAAGAGTATAAGTAACCATCTTGATAGAAATTTTTCAAATGATTCTCTTTGCATAGCCATGATTATTATTCCATATCTGGGTGTTAAATAATTTATGAAATTTGTTTTTTATCAATTAATAATATTTGGTTTTTTTAATTTAATACATAAAGATAATTATTCAACTATGTCATACCATAACATATGTTATCTTTATAAAAGTAGCAACCCTTATTTCTAAAGATGAAAATAAATCCATCTATTTCTAAACAATAAATTGAAATAATGTTTTTGGTAAAACTATGAACATAAAAAATATTCTTTAAAACCAAAATTAATCATGTTATCAATGTGATATGGTAGTCTCTAATGGCTAGATCAGTCATACTTACTCCATTAGTAGCCTGTAGATCCTTCAAACCTCTGGAAACCTAAAAAAATCTACTTAGTTTTTTTATTTGGGTGAAAATGTGAGAATCGTTGGTAGTATATAATACTCAACTAAAGATTACACTCAATAATGAATTTACCTAAAGTTTCCCCTTGATTAATTGGATTGGAAAAACTCCTCTTCCAATCGCCCTACTTGACAAATGAAAAACATGCTGCATTATGTTCCTTTCCTTTCCTTTAGATCTTATTCTTCTTGGAAGAACGATGCTCTATAGACTTATAATTAGAATGATTCTTTGACCCATTTTCCTTCTTCCTCCTCTTCTTATTCACTATAAATACCATCTTCTATCACACCTCATGTCTTTAAAAACTTTTTTAATAAGATTAATAAGCTATGATAGTTTCTTTTCACTATTGCTCATATTATAATTCACAATAAAATTGGAGAAATTTTTGAGTGGTGAGAAAAGAATGAGATCAGTGTGAAACTCATCAGGGATCTTAAACCCCAAGATGTACAGGTGCTCAATGTGGCCAGTCATCTTTACCACATGAGTCTCAACTAGCGTTGAATCTCTATTCTTGAACATGAATAGTTCATTGGAGACCTCATACTTCTCTGATCTCACCTTCTCTAAATAGAGATATTGAAGGAGATAAATTATGTTATATGCATCCATATCCTCGTATTGCTTTAGAATCTTAGTGGAAATAGAGGATATAATGAAAAATTGTACATTCACTATGTCTTCCACGTGAATTAAATAGAGAGATAATTCTTCCTCATTGGACTCTTTAGAAAGTGACTCAGGAAGTGGGTTTTCCATCACATATAATTTCTATTCATGGCATAGTATAATTCAAAACCACCTATGTCATTCTTGGAAATTCACACCAATGATAATATTATAATTCTATACTATTTATTGTCATGATATTTTATTAGTTGTTTGATTTTATATTTCTATACATTAAGAGTATATAATTAGTACTTTTTTCTTACAAAACAGATTAATATATTTAAATTAAATTAAATTCCATTAATATCGCACTATTTTCTTGAATCCTAATATCCCTCTCCATCAGTTTCAAAATCTTTTAGTTTAGATATTATATTATCAAGGATCCATATTCCCTTTCTCAAAATCCATACTTGGTCCTGACAAGATATTTTTTAGGGTTTTATGTGGGTGTAACATTCCAACTATGTTAACTCACAGTTCCTTGATCCATTGTGTAGACTCCCCAATCCTGAAATCCTAAATTGATATTTTATCATCTTTTAAATCTTAGTTACACCAAGTCTTACTTGGGTTGTCAACCCTTGATGTGAACCAAGTTAATTCAACCTAAAACTTTAAGTTAAAAGTTCCACAATAATTTAAATCACCCCAACTTGGATTGGTTAATCACTTTGAACTATGAGGTCGATTCTTACTCCAATAGTAGAAGGATATACCAAAATAATATTTTAGTTGAGGAATTTTTATATTTATTCATAAGAACCCATTTTTATCTTTTAACATTCCTTATTAATATTAAGTGGATTTTACATAATTTACTAACCATGTCTCATAAATCATTCACTCATAATCCAGTTATATTTTCTTCCATGTTTCATGCTTTTTAATTCATTTATTAAGTGATTATAAAGCATCCACAAACATAAATAATTAACCATGCAACTGATATAAATAAAATATAAGTTGAATTATCATGAGATTATATAATGTTCAGTCTATCTATCATATGATAAACTAAGCCTTGATCCTAGGGGAACACCTTAAAGTGTAGCTCGGTTCCTATTGTAGCATTCCTCCTTTGCTCCTATGTAACACCTTGATTAGTTTTGCTTTGGATTCTGTACTTGGACTGCCTCCTCTTGTCTGGGAGCTCCATCCTTACATAAACTTTTACTCACATGTAGGTGAGGGGATCCAATGTATTGGATAAAAAGGGTTTACATAAAATAAACCACGAGCATCCAGTCCTTGCATAATAAGGAGGAGGGGATGACACACAGGCCATAAATTTTAATTTAATAATAATAAATTAAAGAAACCAATCTCATAAAAAGGGTTGATCTAATATCATGATCAACTATATAATATGAAGCAATCATAAATTTTCAATATTTTTATCAATTAATTTTATTTTTTCATTAATTGAGATAATGCACCATGAATTAATCTAATTAATTAAATTTTGCTTAATTCCATCCAATTATCATTAACTTATCATCATCTATAATTTTAAACAAATTTAATTTCATTTAAAATAAATTAAGTAAACAAGTTTATATACATAAAACTATGTGTTATAATCTAAAATTTTAACATAGAAATTGATTAAATATATAATTATCAATCCTAGGACATGGAATGTGATGTCAGATAAGTGACACACTAAACACATGTGAATAGGTTTAATTGTATATTAAATTTTTCTCTATGAAAAACTGGGCACATTTTCTATAGTATAATACTAGTGTGTACTATGTTACATGGCATATAATATCTCTTACCTGTTTCCATAATACACTCCTTGGGACTGGGTGTATTTTTTTACATGGACGAGTTCAAGGTACATGGGGTTTACTCAAAATACATGGAGTGTAACCTTAGAGTTTAACGGATCATCAGTCCACATTTTATGTATCCTATACACAATACATTGGGACACCTAGTCTTCTCAACCATGAGAAACTAAGTATTTCATGTCATGTACAATAGTTACATGACTTGTAGTTCTTTAATCTATGTGGAAGTCTGTCCAGATCTACACACTGATCTTCTTTTTTCTGATCTTATATCTAATTTCATCAAATCTAACCATCTTTGTCATGATATATAGACAAGAAAACATTAATAAATAGGGTGTATTTAGGAATTACAAATTGTGTACTCTAGTTTTTTCTAGGAAGAACTTTAGCACCTCCAGAAGGTGTTCATCAAATATTTATTTTTTAATCACAACCATTTATCGGTTAAGTTAAAGATAATGAAGAAGGTAAGTGGTAATGATTTTTTGATATTAAAATCAATCAATGTGATTAAAAGAAACACAAAATAATTCAAACAATTAACTAATAATAAAAACTATAAATTAAACATGTGGCCACTCTAATTCCACTTATAGGTTCTAGGCAGACAGGAAACACAATAGTGGCATAGCCAACTCATCTTTTAGTACTAATTTATGAGTAATCATTTTTTCATATAAAAAATAGCATCATTTATAATGAAAACCACAGATTACTTTACTAAAAAGTAACACTATAACTATTAGAGTGGGGTCTTTACATATAATTTATAATTGATTTATTAGAAGATATAGAATTACTTCAAATTGTAATTATATCTTCATTGATGATCCAGTTAACTATATATTTTTATACCATCATTGTGATATAGGCTCGAAGTGTAGAATCCCTATAATAGTGATTTTCATGTGCACCATAATCTCTGAATGTCATTATAGAATATTTGAGTTATATCATGGACGATCTTGATCTCTTTTTTTGTTTGTAGTTGATCACAGAATAATTATTCTTAAGGAGAAAGAAATCTTGATGTTCTCTTGATGGATTGATAGAGGAGGAATAGAGCACATTCTAGATCTCTAGATCTCTCTCTAAGTCTTGAGAGAGTCACTCTCTATTCATTTTTCACAAGAAGAGTGATTATGGAAAGTGATATAATTAGATATTTATTATGGTGGGTTTAGGGTGGGAAAATCACACATGGTCCTCTCTACAACTAAATAATGCTTAATTGAACCCATTTCCAATATTATTATTATTATTATTATTAATCTCTTGACATGAAAAACACTTTGATAATGTAAAAAATATCTTTTATACCATTCTCAATTAGACCATTAAGCTCATTCCTCTTTCCCTCATATAGATTTTCAGATCCATGAATAATGACTATTTATTTAATAAATAAATTTCATTTTATTAATCATTTATAAATATAATATAATAAATAATGTATTTACCAAACCCTGAAAATAAACATTTATTATTATTTAAATAATTTATTCTTTATAATAACTTGTGATTAAATTATGGTGATAAACTAAACCCAAATAAATATTATTTATTCTAACTTGTTAAATTCAATACTTGAATTTAACTGAGATTGTGATTACACTTGGCATTTGATTATCTAGGCCTCTTTCTTAGTAGCATCAGACATAACCATCTAAAGTCCAAGGTTATCCTCTAGAAACACACTAAGGCTCTTATAGAGAAATAATTTAATTTCATAATAAGATCCAACCTCCTATAAATAATTATTATATAATACAATCCCTTTATAATGATATCTCCAATAAAGCAGGTTGTGAGCTGGTTCTATTAGCCTATGTGCTCAATGTATCTTTTATTTAATTTTCATGAATAAAATATCCCACTGAACACCATGACAATGTAATTATGAAAGAATTATCATTCCCATAAAATGAACTAAAATATCAACTTTCATTAAGGTATGGAAGGGATAAATCATTTCTCGCATTATCCATTAATTCAATATCACTCGTGACACACCCAGCATAACCTACTTCACTATGATCATTTGTATCCATAGTTTTAATCAATACATCAAAGAACACAAGTCAAGATATCCATTACTGATAATATTAAATTATAAAGATCAATACATACATTTTCTAATAGGAACATCAAGTGACACTTGGAAATGTGGATTTCCTATTGATGGGTATATTATTATAACCTACTATCTTGGATATTACCAAGACAAAACACCATGAGAAATTGTCTCGATGTCTTATAAGCATCCTATCACTGATATCCTGTATCATTTATGTTTTTCAAACAATATCATCCGACCATAGAACAATATTCAAGAATGATGTCGTGGACCCTCCCAGTTCTCAACATAGTGGGGAATGATTATGACCTTTTAGTGCATCATGTATATTCTTATGATATTATCACATGTAAATTTCATGTAGAGGAACAATCATGATGTGATAAGAAAATTCATTAATAATGAAAACATATAATCAAGTAATAAGAAATTTATTTCTGGGGAACCAACTTCAATAAAATTATTATTCCAATGGTCAGGTTACTATTACAATGGTCACAATTCTATTACAACAGTCACATTACCTCATATAAATACCACTTTATTTCTTTAAACATTATTCACCATAATTCCTACAAAGGTTTTATGTTTTACTTTTCTAATATGTTGATTGGTTTACTAATATTTTGAGTTTTTCTATAGTTTTATTCATGGGGGTGATAATTTTAATAGAATGGAATGATCCAATTTTTCCCATTATACTTTTTCTATTTAATTTTCTCCCCATTGTAATATTTTTCATTTTCATGGGTTTAGTTGTTAAGTAATTTAATGATATCCATTAATAAAATAAATTTATTTTAGTTTCTCTATGTGTTTTATGTGTATAATATTATATAATATAACATAAATTTATTCAAGAAAAAATTTAATTTTAAAATTTTTTCATTACATTAGACCCTTCTACACTAGCTTGATTGCATCAGACAACAATGATCGAGGGATTGATTGTAAATGTGTTCCTTAGGTTGTATAAACCCCAAGGGTTTTAAACTAAATGATATAAAGTGAATGTAATACCTAAGTTTGGTCTTCAAGGATTCATATTTTGAGCCTAAGATTGGATATCCTTAGAATTGCTCCTTGGAATCAAGGTAGGGGATGTGACCTTCCTATGTGTCCTTTGGGATTTATTTGGAATGATTTGGAATTTTTCTTTGGAATCGAGTTAGTGGATGTGAACCTCCTAGGTGGACTATATTAATGATTTGGATTTCCTTATACATGCTCCTTATAATTGGTTTTTGAGCTTGATAATATTGGATTTCCTAGGAATTTCTCCTAAGAATCAATCTTGGGCCTGATACTAGTTGGATTGGTAACAAGATGTACTCAGAGGCACATCGGCACTGACCAAAGGAGGTTTGGGTCGATCCCAGGTTTCGTGTTGGAATTTTAGGATTGAAAGGGGTAATTTATTTACACTTTTGCATTGTATTGATTTATTCATGTGAGAATATCGCATGTTTACACCCTATATTTACTGGTTATACAAGGGACCATTTTGGTGACTATCTAATGAGTTGTACTCGAGCCCATCTCGGGAGACCATGGAACCTAGTTACCTGAGTATACTTCACTGATCACATGTTTAGGTTGGTAAGAGGTCTATTTTAGCATGACTGGGTGGATAGATTAGATGGGATTGGATATTTGGATGATTTAAGGCTTTGGTATAACACTAGAGTCTCCGTTTATTTTTCTTCTTTTATTTATTTTGTATATGTGATTGTCTTAGTGGGAGATCAGTATTGTTGTATACTATCATGACTGTGATAATGTATAACTCTATGCTCCTACATATTAATTTGATATTGCATGTTATTTTTATTTTTTCTATGTAATCTGATGAAAGTTTATTATTATGGATGATGTTTGGTTTATTTTTTATGTTATTGTGAACTCTTATATAGGGTACAATCTCCCCATAGTACTACCCGAAACCCATTGCTAGTCGGTAGCCTCAGGTATATGGGGAGGTGTACCTAAGTTTATGTGTCTCTCTAGTCTGATTACTATTTAGGTTGAACTGGAGTTGGGACATTACAATGTGGTATTATATCTTTTAGGTGGATTATAACATAGATTGTATTAGAGTATTTTTTTCTTATAGTTTACAGAGATGGTATAAAGGTTTCATTGGAATGCATTAGAGCTTATGGTTGATATTGGGCCGGTGTGTCCTGAACACCCTTCCCAATAGGAATCCCAAGTTACCAAGGATATGGGATTTTTCTTCTTGGTTATTAATTTTATTATTTTATGATTTTCGCCTAGTGTGGAACACTTGGGTTTTTCAATTTTGATTCATTATGTTTTTTACTCTTAGATCATTGGTAATAGGCCAGTTTTCATGCATTATATTTGGCACATAGGATTCACATGACATACATATACTTTATAGTGATTAGTATCACTAAAGACAGAGGTTCTAGATATTTAAAGTATTAATAAGAACTTATATAGAGTTTTCCCCTATAACTTGTTATTATCATTCTACTTAGCTAATCCAAAGAATATTTTCTTTTGATGATAGGTCATTTGGATTCTATATTGGGATGATACTTGATGAAATTTATATAGTACCACAACATAATGGATTTATGGTGACCCTTAAAGGGTTGGTATAGGCACCGGATACCTTTGTGATGAACACATGTGATCGATAGTGATACCAGTTCTTGTTCTGATATAAATTGGATTGATTATTTAAAGTGTCAACAACAACCTATATAGTGTTTTCCCATGTAGATTCTTGGTGGAATTTTACTTAACTGAACCATATGACTATGGTATAATTGATAAGGATCATAATGGGTTAATGTCATTATATGTTGATAAGTGAGAATGTGATTCTTGAGAAGGTGAATCCCATATGTGTAGGCCTAGTGAGGATCAGTCTGAGATTTTAGATTCTTAAGGGGTAGTCCCAAATGTGGATACCAGAGGAGAATCGGTGTCCATGAGTAGGCTGATGCTTTTTCATGTTATTCCTAGTATATTTCACATACATGTGAGACCCTAGAATGGGTAGGTTGTCATTTGAGTTTTTAGGTGGTGTTGAAATAGGGACAGAGATTTTTTTCCTATGAGTTATGATTTATATTAGATAAGACCTATGTGTTAGGTGGGAGAGCCTATTTTTTTGAAAAACATCTCAAGATATTAGTGATTCAGGTATTATAGTTGATATGAGTTGTAATATGTGTGAGGGTAACCCAATAGAGGGGTTGAATTGGGCTTGTGAGTGTCTTAAATGTGGGAAGCATTGATAGATCCTTCTGGTTATGAGATTGGTTCGTAGAAGTTATTACCATGTGGTTGGTATATGCATGGGGATGCCTTAACCTTCCGTGATGAAAATCACTTAAGATTATTTTGTTATGAAAGTTTGATTTTGAAGGGTATGATTAGTCTAGTTCCTAACTCTGTTTATTCAAGATGTGCATCAAGATTGTGCTAAGAGTGTGGGTAGATGCTACTGATATTAGAAATAATGTTGGTTGGTGGGCGATTGTGTGATAGACCTTAGCATGAGTGAAATTCCTTTTTTTAAGAGGAACACTAAGGATGCTCCTAGATATATAGGATTTAAATATTATGGTCATGGTTAGTGGTTTAGGCATGTGATATTGGGTTCAAGGATTTGTGGATCATCGGAGCTTGAGTTGGATTTCAACTAGGTTTTACTAAAGTGTTCACCAATTGATTTGGATGAAATTGAAATAGAACTTTCTCATTATGTGTGGTGCTCATTTGAATTGTGGATTGGTGATCTTTCATTTGCGGGATGTGGGATAATGGTCATAATGGAATTTTTTCAAGCATAGAATCCTCAGGTTTTGATGAGAATGAATAGTGTCTCCTTTGTGATAATTATGGAACTATGGATGATGTGGTGTCAGGATTTGAAAGTGTAGATGAGAATGGATTATGAGGATTGATGCACATGTTTGATGGAACCTGTTAAGGTTGTGCTTGAGGAGTGGTATATGTAAATACATATGGTGGGGAGTGCACCATTTTCCATTGGAGGGTGTGACCCTCATTATGGATAGAAATATGGGTGTTTTTGATGATGGCATTCTTGATGAGCTAAGAAATAGTGCCATTTAATGTTTCAATTTGGTGATATGGTATGAGTAAAATGGTCAGGTTAAGTAATTATATGTGTTATTGTATGGATCATGGGTCATGAAGGAATAAGCTCATGTGGGTAGGGTCATGGGTGTATTGAGATTGGTCATTAGATGGAAAATGTTGTTCTTGGATGTTGGTGATCATGTGAATCTGATTTTACTTGGTATTGTGAAAATACCATATTTGGGATTTAAATGTATTTTTGGAAGGATTACTTTCATTCTAATCAGACTTGGTATAGTCTTTATTTGATTTGAGTGCGTGTCAAATTGAGGGTACATCGACGCTTTGGGTGAGAGTGTGATGCTTGTTTTGATTAGTCGGTGATCTAATTATGGAATTTTACCAAGTGTCACATTTAGTAAATGGTGTATGTGCATGGATTATTGTAATATGCCTCTGATAATTAAGATATCGTGATCAAGTTATTGAGATAGTGTGTTAGTGAGTGCATCCAAGTGTTCTTGGGAATAGTCGGCCAGAGGAGGAATAACTAATGTTTTCATATATAATTGGGTGCAGTAAGATGTAAATCACCCTGAGTGAGTCATTGAATAATTGAAACTATGTTTTGGTAGTTGATTCTAATGGTGGGAAGCTTCATGGATTAGAATCAGCCTTTATAAGATAAGTCTAATGGTGGGGATCACCATGATCTTGTGGATGAATTTATTGATGAAACCATGGTGTATTGGGATAGATGGTCATGGATAAGAATCATATTAGTATTTTAGGGATATTGAAAATTTTTGTCTTGTTATTTGATGAATAGTGTGCCTTGTGTTTAGAGTTGCATAGCGGTAACTCGTTTGGAATTCAGGGATATAATGTGGAAAATTTAGTGTGAGTTTGAGATGATGATGGGGTGAGATTAATGGTGTAATACCATCAAGACTTCTTAAAGATGATAAGTGATATGGTGGGGGAGGTTTCAAAACCACATTCCCTTTTCAAATTGTGAATTCCTAAGGTAATTTTAATTTCTGAGTTTGGTGAGCAGTTCATTTTGAGAACTAAGTTTCAGATTAAGAATATAAGACTTGTAGCATCCCAAGTTTATTTGTTTTGTATATATTGAGTATTGATAGTTTCCTCGGCTGCTCGTTCATGTCTTAGGATCATTGGGGTTAATTTCATAGGTTTTGGAATGATTTTAACTTGGTTTCATAGTTTGGTGTACACGGTTTAGGGGAAACTGTGTAGCATCCTGGGCATGGGGCACTTTTCCACTCAATTTGTATACTACAAAGTTATCCTATATAGTTAACACATATTTAAAATGGAAGCATATAGATTTCATTAAAAACTATGTGGACTTATATTATCTTAGGGATTGGAACATGGTTGTAAAGAAACTATGAAAAAACTACATTACAAATTTAGAGGTGGTTTTCATAGTTGGTGCATGGTTTTATAAACCATTCAAGGTGTGCATGCCCTTGGACAGTGAAGGTCACACGGTTAGCACATAATTTAAAAAAACATCTACAGAAAAACCATGTGTCTTACCATATTTCATTAATATAGGGTGGGTTGGATATTTTCTCCCTAAATCATTAAGCCTTCCCCCTCATCCTCCCTCTCCCTCATGCAAACAAAATAGTGGGTCTTCTTCCCCTCTCATTTCCTTTGATCCCTTTAGATCAAGTAGTATTTTTGTGTAATTTCAGGGAAGAATGTGGTGATATATCCTCCTACTTCTCCCTTATCTATCCTCTTGTATCCCCTATTAATTCTAATGATTTGGGTTAGGTTTATTGAGATAATATCATCTGAACATGGTGGAAGCATCCCATTATCATGAGGATTGCATATAGTGTAGCAAGGGGACATCCCAAGATGATCTCTTCTATCATTTCTCATTGTTTTGATGGAGGTGTGTCATCATGTTATTTTATTTAGGGTTTTTTATCAAATAAAGTGAAATTTATTATTGAATTAATATCATGTGTTAGGGATTTTTCTAATGGTGGTGTTAGGAGTACACCATAGACCTTATGCGGATGGTTTGTCACTGTTCCTATGTGATGAGGGCACCCAGTGAGTAAATTGTAATTCATGACTAGTTGTTTTAAATTTGAAATAAATTATAAATTATTATAATTAATTTAAATAATTAATAATTATTGGTTTGTAATTAATTATTTTTCATTGTGAATTGAGATAGGTTATCAAGATATGATCCAAGAATTGGACAAGCTCATGTGAGAGTTTTCAGGTTGCACTAAAAGGAAGTGGATCCAAATTTGAGGTAGGTCATCCTTGGAGTTTACCCCTTTGAAATATAAATTTTTTTATATATTCATGTGATGTTTGGACTTTCCACTAATGGACACATAACATTTATTAAAATGAATTTTTTAAATTAAACAAAGATTCCAATGAACTGAATAAAGTGCCAGGGGCCACAATGGACCATTGTGCACTGGCTTGATTTCCTTGATCATTGATGGTTGAGGACTTGATTATAAATGTATTCCTTTAGGTGTATGGGGCTTTAGGGGAATAAAATAAATAATATAAATTGAACATAACATAGTGACCCTAGTGTAGTATCCTTAGAAACCCTTTGTATAAAAGAGTATTGGACTGGGATGGTTGGCCCAAGTATGGAAGAGTGGAGTTGTGAGATGCGTTATATCCTGAGGGATATATGTGATGACCATAGGGTGAGTGTTTCACCCCCACTATGATTTTATTACCTGGGTGGATAGAACCTATGGAGATTTATGGATAGGTTGGGTGTGAGGACTGACCTAGGGTGACTTGGGAAGGGAATGGGCTTGAGTCCATCTCCCATATATGTCAATTCCTTTGAGGTCAATGAAGTTTTTATATGACTATGACTATGATAAGGGAGGTTATTCCCTCTAATTTTTGGGTATGGACATGTGTGATGGGAATGAGATAGAAGAACCCTAGTAGGGTGTATGTGTTGTGATGTGACCTAGGGGATCCTAGTGGGTTCCCCGGTGATGCAATAAACCCTGAGATGGTGCATGCAGAGATGGGTAGTGATAATCATAGGTGTCTCCTTAGAACTCAAATCAATGATGTGAGATTGAGGAGGTTGTGGTGAATATGATATGAGATATTTTGGGAGGGATTAATTTTCCACTGAGATGTATTGAGATACATGGGATTCCTCAGTGTTCTCCTTGGATTCCTTATGCTCACTACTATGGAATTAATAGGGTGGTTTTTTATGATTTATCTATTGAGTCTGAGAATGGATTTCCTTGTACATTCTCCTCAGAATTAGGGTGGGGATATAACCCTCCCAGATAGCCTCTAGGATGTATTTAGGTTTCCTTGGACTTGTTCTTTGGAATCAAGGTAGGGGGTGCAACCTTTCCATGTGGCCTTTAGGCTTGATTTGGATTACCTAGGACATGTTCATAGGAATCAATTATTAAGATTGATACTTCTGGATTTCCTATGACTTGATTCTACAAATAATTCATGGGCCTAATATTGGTTGGCATGCTTATGTGATGTTCTTAGAGATACCCCATCACTAGCTGAAGTAGGTTTGGTTTGATCTAGGGTTTCATGTTAGAACCTAAGGATCAAATATGGTTATTTATTTTTTCTTCCACACTATATTTATTTATTCATCTAAGAATATCACACATGTACACCCTATATTTATTGTTTATGTATGGGTCCACATTGGTGGTTCCCTAATGATTTGTACTCACACTCTAATTAGGGCATCATGAAACTTGGGTACCCAAGAAAACTTCAATGATTATAGGTTCAAGTTGGGAAGAGGCTTAATAAAACATGATTGAGTGAGATAACTCATACGGGATTGGAGACTAGGATGAGGTGTGTCTTGGTGGTGGTGGTAGATCCAAAAGGTATTTTTATTATTTTATTTATTCTATACATGTGATCGACCTAGTGGGTGATCAGTATTATCTTAAAGTAGAATGGCCATTAGTTTTTCTAACTATATTCTCATGCATTTTCATTTGATATAGCATGTTATTTTTATTATTTTTGCATACTTTGATGGATGTTTATTATTATAGATGATGTTTTATTTATTTTTTCTATTATTGTGCACTATGATATGGGGGTATAGTCTACCCACTTTACTATCATATACCCCCACTGCTAGTTAGAAACCTAAAGCATACATGGTGTCATGCCTATGGTCATGTAGATCTCCAGTCTAGTTACTATTCAAAGTGAACCAGAGTGAATAAAGTAAAATGTTAATGGAACATGCACAAACGACATCACAAGTGGTGGTGGTATCATTTTTTGTGCTTTGGGATATGTTATGTTTCCATTTTGAACCTTCTTTGGGGAGGGTAACCAACTTATTGCAAAAGCATGAGTTATGCTTAGCGGGATTCTTCTCTAAACCATTTAGAACGTCTCTCTTTTTGTGTGGAATTTGATTCGATGTTACTTGTTAAATTTTTATAGGGGAGAAACCCCATCCACAATCCCATCATCTACCATATTATGAAATTAAAGAAATTAAGGGGCGTAGATGTAGAGATTAATCATACTTGACATGAGGTAAACAAGGAGACTGATCTAGTGGCCTCCAAAGGTAATCCAAGTGTCACTATATGAATATTTTTTATCATATATTCCCTAATATAATTATTCATGATAATTCCTATAAGATCCACCACTTCAGACCCCTTTGAAATTGACTTTATCATGTTTACCTTTTTTATAGTAAAAAATTAAGAGTTAAGAAGAACTATGAAATCATCCCTATAAAAAAGTTCCATGCATACAACAATCCCCATTTAAGAGGATCATATCCACACAAATATATACCCATGAATTTATATTTATAAAGATGATGTTTAATTTTATTTAGATAAATTTTCATGAGAGATAGATTCCAATGATGTTTTTGATCCATTAGTGTTTACATTATTTAACATTTATATTTCCTATTGAGGGTATAAGCTACAAGGTTACCCTTCCTAGGAGCACAGAGAATCTCAAAATCAATTGATTACAATTCTTTGACCAATTGAAACTACCTCATATTTTTATTCCACTGAGAATAGATATACATGAGGTTGTTATAGTTGGTGTATACCATTAATCACTCACTAAAAAATAGTTCATCCAGAACTTTAAGACATAAACTACCATTATTAACTCAAGTGCATGGGTTATATAGTTCCTTTCATGTGTTCAGAGTTTCTAAGAGTCATAGGCTACCACCCGATGATCTTACAATAATAAATAGTAAATACCCATAATAGAATCATCAAAATAAACTTCAAAACCCTTACATAACTCTAGTATGATATATATGGGAGTTGTGGAGATCCCCTTTTTCAAATTATAAAAAGATAATTAGCCTTTATTATACCAAGGAATGTTTCCCCTTTCTTCATTAGAGTTTTCATAGAAGAAACTATACAAGAAAATTCTTGAATAAAGAAAAAATAATATTGGATAGGTTTAAAGAGACTTTAAATCTCAAATACATTTTTGGGTACATACTAAGATATTTCCACCTCTAATTTCTCAAGATGAACTAAAATTACATCATCTAGTGAAACAAACCTGATCAATTTAATTTCCTAAAACTAGGAGTATTTAAAAATCTTATCAAAAAATATATAATCAAGTAATGTTCCCAATATAAATTGAATATGTTTACAATTCTCTTTATAAGGCCTCATTTATACAAGGATTTCATCTATAAATACCACCATAAAAGAGTATAAGAATGGATAAAAAAACATTTTCATTAAATTCATAAAGACAACATGAGTATTTATTTTTCCAAAAGCCATGAGTAGATACTCAAAATGAACATTTTGGATATGAAAATATATCTTAGGAATATCCTCTATTCTAACATGAATTTGATGATAACCCAATAACAAGTTAATATTTGAAATGAATTTATCCCCATTAAATTTATAAAATAAATCATAAATCTGAGGTAATTTATAATGATTTTTTACGGTTATATTATTTAATTTGTGATAGTCCATATACAATCATAGGTTTTCATTTCCTTTCTTAGAAAAAAGAATGGTATCACCCTAATGAGATGTGTTAGGTATGATAAAAACCTTTAGAATCAAGCTCCTAAATCTAAATTTTCAATTCCCTTAGATTTTTTGGATCCATAAAATATAATGGAATAGATATTGACTTAGTTTCATGCACCAACTAGGTCAAGGAATCCACCAAAATTTTAAAATTAGAACCTTAAAAATTTTCAAAAAAAAAATTTGAAAGGGGCCTCGCACGTTGGGCAATGCATTTTTTTTCTCGATTTTGACTTCCCAAAGAGTAAAAATTTCTATATGATAGGTGATTATTTCAATATGACTCTAATATGGTCTATATTTACTTACTGATATTTCCTATACTCAAAAAAAAGTATACTGAGAACCATCTAGAGAGGAAAAGGAAACTTTCCCTCTATAAAAACTGATATGGGATTTGAACTTGATTAACAAGTCTATACTTGAAATGCCTTTTTGATAAATTGTTTTAACAAGGTTTTTTTATTTGTTGAAAACAAAAAAAATATAATAATGTTTTTGTTATATAGGAATAATGAAGTTGCTGAGTAAGAAAGAAAGAAGTTTCTAAAGATAGAAGTTTTTAAATGAAGAATTCTTTTTGTTGTTGAATAGTTTTTGAAAGAGGATGTTGATAAAGGTTCAGAAGTCAGAAGTTAGGAATTTTTTCAAACTTTCTAAACAAATCATAAAATGATTTTCTGATCAATAATTTCTCACAAATCATGAAAACTTTCATGATAAAGGCTTTTGAAGAAATTTTGGAGAGGTTTTAAGAAATCTGAATCACTAAAAATATTCAAAAAATCATATCGAGCATTATTGATTTGAAAATAGGAACCAAGTTTCTGAGAAAATTGGAGCCAAGATTCTGAGTAAATCAAAACCAGTTTTATGAGAAAATAAAAACCATGATTCTAATAAAATTAGAATTGATTTTTTGAAAAAAAAAATAGGAACTAGTTTTCTGAGAAAATTATTACCAAGATTATGAGAAAATCATAACCAAGATTATGAGAAAATAAGAACTATTTTTCTGAGAAAATCAAAACTGATATTCTTAGAAAATAAAAACCAATATTCTGAGAAAATTGGAACAAGTTTTCTAAGAAAATTAGAATTGATATTCTCAGAAAATCAGAACAATGATTCTGATAAAATAGGAACCAATTTTATGAGAAAATCGGAACCAAGATTTTGGGAAAATCAAAATCAAGTTTTTGAAAAAATTGGAACCAGTTTTCTGAGAAAATTAAAACCAAGATTCTGAGAAAATTGGAACCAAGATTCTGAGTAAATAAAAACTAGTTTTCTAAGAAAATCAGAAACAATATTCTAAAAAAAATATAACCAAGATTCTGAGAAAATAAAAAATATTTTTATGAGAAAATCGTAACCAAGAATATGAGTAAATCAAAACTAGTTTTATGATTAAATCAGAACCAAGATTCCGAGAAAATCAGAACCAAGATCCACTGATAAATATATGAAGAGTTGAAGAAGTTAAACTTAAATTTCAATTTGGCATAAATATTGAAGAAATATAAATAGGTTTGAACAATTAAAATATTGATTACTAAACAAGAAATATTTTCAGATATTTTAAGATTTAAAAAAGTGGGAAAAATTTAAGTTTTCTACTTTTGGTTTTTTGAGTTGCCTATAAATACTTTCTTAGATAATTTGTTCATTTTTGAATTTTATATATGTAAAAAAAGTGGAGAACTATAGAATTCAAAGATAAAAGTTCACACCTGATTGAAGAATATTTGTATTGAGTTTTTGAGCAGAGAAAAATCAAAACCATCATTACCATACTGAGAAAATCAGACTTATCCAAATCGGACTGAGGATTAGGACTGAGCATTTGTGGAGAAGATTCAAAGAAGTTTTTATTCTTTCTTTTAGATAAATTATTTCATAATAAAACATTGTAAATTGATAGGAGTCAGTATAATCTTTTCTATTGGGAGATATAAGGTGTATAATGGGAGTTGTCACAAGTTGTATTCACTTCTTTATTATAGTGGATTTTTATAAACCTATATGAGTGGCTATGTAAAGGGTGTAGGTAATCACAATGAGGTCGAACCATATAAATCTTGTGTGATTTTCTTACTTTCCTACCTTTTCAAGCATAATTATTTACTAAAGGTTGATAAGGATATAAATATTAACAGGTTAAAGGGGTTAAGTATCTAAAAGTTTTGAAACTTACAAAAAGTGAACAACTGATTCAATCCCCCACCCCTTCTCAGTTGTTATTCGATCTTTAGAACTTAAATTGGTATCAGAGGGATGGTTCCCTTGTTTAATCCTTATCATGGATAATATCAATTCTGTCAACAGTAGAGGAATTCCTATATTTTATGGAAAAATTAGTATGGATAGAAAAATAGGATGATTCCTTATCTCCTATCTTTTAACCTAGAATATTTTGATGTTTCTAGTATTGGTTTTCCACCTATTAAGAAAGATTCTCCTATGACGTTTGTTGATAAGATAAAAATATAATTTTATGGAAAGGATAGAAAATCAATCCTTACGTCCTTATCATAAAATATTTATCAGAAGGTGATGGGTCTCAAAATGTTAAAAAGTATGTGGGATAAGCTAGAAAATTTTTTCAAAGGGAATACTAAAGTCAATGAAGCAAATATAAAAATCTGGCGTAGTAAGTATGAATACATTAGAATTAGGGATGAATAAAAAATTGATGAATAATTTTCTAGATTAAATGAAATTGTTTGAAACATTAGAGGATTTAGAGATGTCCTGGAAGATTCTACAATTGTGAAAAAACTTATGAAAAAATTTGCAGATAAGTTTGATTCTACAATTTATTCTTTATAATATAATGATGATTTATCTCTTAATTAATTGCATTACTTTATTGTTTCTTATGAAATGAGGAAAGCCCCAATATTTAAAAATAAGATGAAAGATGAAATGGATTTTGAAGCTATGAGAAAGATGAAAATCAAAGATATTGAAGAAGCAGATCCTTGTGAGTTTGAAGATTAAGAGGATGATGAGATGAATGAAAACATCATGTCTATTATATCCAAGAACTATCAAAGAGGAAGAGAAAAGTATGGAGTTAAAATTCCTCAAAAAAATTTGAGTGTGGGGTAATTGGTCACTTTTTAATTAATTTTCCCATGAATAAAGTTAGATAATATCAATAATATTCTGATGAAAATACTCAATGGAAGAAGTGGAACAAAAATGATAAAGATAGAAATTCTTCCAATAGATACAATAAGATGTTTACTAGAAACCAAATAAGTATGTTGAGTAAGAAATTTGAATCAAACTCAATAGACAACAATTCACCTAAAGATGAAAGTTAAGAAAAATTCAGAACCTTCATTGAAAAAGTTTTGGGAAAAAAAGATTCCTCGGATAGTGAAGAATGTGGTGAATAATCTTATAGAGAGTTTCATCTCGGAACCGAACTTGTTTCATGTATTGAGAAAAAAAACTCTCAATAAATAAATTAGAGTAATGAATAAATATCATGAAGAATTTGTTGATGGAATAAAATATTTCATCAAGTAAGAGGATGAATACATTCAGAAGATTTTATGTTATAAACTTATAATTGTTGAACAGGGAAAGATAATTAAAGATCTTAGAAAGAAGCTGGAAGCAAAGATAGAAGATGTTAACCAGTTGAAATAAAATCTTCTTAAGTCAGAAATTACCTTGAAGAAGATGAATAAAAACTTCAACAAAGCTTCATAAGTAATATTTGAGACTTTTAAAGTTGATGAGAAGTCTCAATATGAGAATCATGTGAAATTTTTTCTTACTAAAAATAATGTTTCATTTTATTCTTTTAACATTTTAGGTTATGAAAAAGTATTGGGAAAGATTGGGTGGATAATGGAAGTGAGAAACATGTCAATTCTAAAAAATTATAAAACTCATTGAAAAGAAAAGATGATCCACATCCTGATCATGCTAGAGCTGAAAGAAGTTACCAACCACAACAAAGTGTCTATAGAGAAAGAGATTTCTTGAATAAAAAAGACAGATTTTATGGGTATTGTTGACTTTGTAGAACCTATAGGCACAGATCTAGTAATTTTTGGAACAACTTATCTTTACCTAGAATAAGGTTTGAGAAAAATGGAATAAATAGTGGAATAATAATGAGTAACTTTCCTAACTTATTGAAAATTGAAAAGGTGAATTCTCAAGATGTTAGAAACATTCCAACAAATAATCAATTTGATTGTTTGGAAGATTTTTTTGGAATATTTGATCAGTCTATTAATAATTACAAAAGAAGTATGACACTCCTTCTAGATCAATTTTCTTATGATAGAAAAGAAAATAAAGATGAAAATAAGATGGTTGAGGAAAGATCTTTTTTTGTTGAGATAGCTTTGAAAGCAAGTAAGAAGAACAAACCAGGGATAGTTCATAGTGGTTGTTCTTCACATATGATAGGTGATACAAAAATCTTGAAACATGTTGAAAGTTGTTATGGAGGAGCAGTTTCTTTTGGTAATGATAGTTTCTTAAAAAATAGAGAAATCAGAATCGTAGATATTGAAGCATAGAAATTGAAATTTAAGGAATTTTTACTTATTTATGGGCTAAAACATAACTTAATTAGTGTAAGTAAACTTTGTGGTGATGAAAAATAAGTAATCAATAGAAAGTATTCTTGTATCATCAAAATTATTAAATATGGAAAGGTCATTAAAAAGAGAGAAAGAACCACTAGGAATATCTTTCAAATAGGATAATTCAATAACTCCTATTACTTGAGTGCTGAAGATGAAAACAAGTTGTGGAACTAAATACTTGTCCACCTTGGATAAAAAAACATGATTAAACTTTCTAAATTTTATGTTGTCATGAATTTTCCAAAATTTAAAAGAAGATATGAAGATGTTTATATTACTTTATAGAAAGGAAAGATGACTTACAAAAGTCATAAAAGAGCTGAGATTCAATCTACGAGACCACTTAAGCTTATTCATTCTAATTTATGTGGATCAATGATACATCAATCAACCAAAGGAGACTTATACTTTATCACTTTTATTTTCAATTAGATGAAAAACATAATGTTAATGAAGCACAAGTCATAGGTTATTCAAATGTTCAAATTCTTCAGAAAAAAGATGTTGATAAATAATTGGGGGTTTCCATCAAGAATTTGAGAGCATATAATGGTACTAAATTTACAAACAATTATTTTGAATATTATATGAAAAAAATGTTATCAAACATCAGTATAGTGCTCCATATACTCCACAACAAAATGGCCCAGCAGAAAGAAAAAATAGAATCTTGGTGGAAATGGGAATAATTATTTTAGTAGAATATAAACTTTAAAAATTCTTTTGGAGAGAAGCTATTAGTAATGTTGTACATGTTCAAAATAAATGATTTTTGAGACCAGAAACCAACATGACTCATTATGAAATGTGGTATAAAAAAACCTTCATTTAAATACTTTAAATTTATTGGCAGTCCATTTTTCACAAGGTCAAAAATCGGGATTTGGGAAAGTTTGATGAGAAAGCTGAGGAAGGAACTTTTATGGTTTATTAACTAAATTATAGAAGTTACAAATGTTGAAACAAATTTTTATAAAAGTTGGTGGAATCACATGATGTGAAGGTAATTGAAAATAAAATTTCCTTAAAAAATATTGTTGAGAATACTGAGGAGGAAAAATTGGATATTTCCAAAAATAGTGAAAGTAATTAAAAACATTCTTGTCATGATTAATAAGAATCATCTAATGATTAAATTTTAGTTGGGAAAGAAATTTTGAAATTTAGTACCTTATGAAAACATTTTGAATCTTAAAACATTATTGCAAGTCAAAATGCTCTAGTTTAGACTAGAAGGAAGTTGAGATTAGAAAATCAAACTTCACTTATCTCAAAAATTGAACCAGAATCAGTTTCTAAGGATATTCAATATAAATAATGGGTGGATACTATGAATGAATATTTGGATTATATTGAGAAAAATGAAACATGGGAACTTATTCCAAGACCAGAAAACAAAAATTCTATCAGAACTAAGTGGGTCTATAGAAACAAATTGAATGAACATGGAGAATTTCCAAGAAACAAAGAAAGAATTATTTAAAAGGATATGCATGGGTGGAAGGTGTGGATTTTTATGAAAGATTTTCCCCTATTTCAAGTCTAGAAACAATTCAAATGTTTCTTATAGTGGATGCTCATTGGAATTACAATGTTTATTAGATGGATGTAAACTCATATTTCTTAAATGGTGAGATTGAGGAAGAATTTTACATTGAAAAACCTTGTAGTTTTCTACATGATGAAGATGAAAAAAAGTTTTTAAATTTAATAATTCTTTGTATGGGCTGAAACCAGCTCTAAATTCTTGGTATTCAAAGCTTGAAAATTGTTTGAGAATGATGAACTTTTCTAAAGGAAAAGTTGATATCAAATTGTATGTGAAATATGTTGACTCTGTAACTTTAATTGTAATTGTTTATGTGGATGGTATAATTTTTCCTGGGGATGAATAAAATGTTTTTGAAGAGATTTCTTAAGGAATGAATAATAATTTTGAAATTTCAAGGCTGTGAGAATTAATTTTTTTCCTTGGCTTTCAAGTTCAACAAAAGGGAAATTTTATTTTACTTATCTTAGGAAAAGTATGCTATGGAATTTTTAATGAAGTTTGGGATGGATGAATCCAAATAAATTTCAACTCCTATTTCAGTGAGCATAAAGTTGAGTAAATAGGAATCTGGAATAAGTGTGAATCAAAAATACTTTCAAAAGATGATAGGAAATTTTATTTACCTTACATCTTTAAGGCATGATATTGTTTATTCTATGACTTTATGTGCTAATTATCAAAGTAATCTGAAAGAATCACATGTGTTTGCAGCAAATAGGATTCCAAGATATGTCAAAGAAACATCTTTACATGGGTTGTTATACAAAATAAAGTATGAGATGAGGTTTCTTGGTTATACTAATGTTGATCGGGGTAGAGATTATAATGATAGAAAGTCGACCTTAGGAGGAACACTTTTTCTGGGTGAATGTTGTGTGAGTTGGAATAGTAAGAAACAATGTTTAGTAACTTTGTGCATAGTAAAATATGAATATGTTGTAGACACTAAAGCTTGTAATCTAATGTTGTGGATGAAATTTTAGTTGGAAGATTTTAAATAAAAAGTTTCTCAACCATTGAAGAAACTTTGTGATGATCAGAGTGCAATTGATCTTTCTAAGAATCGTGTCCAACATTCAAGATCAAAACACATTGATATAAAGTTTCACTTTATAAAAGAGAAATTTGTTGCTGGAGATGTTTTTCTAGAATAAATTTCAACAAAGTATAATATTTCTGATATCGTTAAAAAACAAATATCAAAGGAAAGGTATATAGAATTGAGGCAGCAACTTCACATTCAGCCTCCTCCAATGTCCTCCTAAACCTCATCAGGAATTACCCCAACAATGATTTGAATTATGTTGACAAAGGGGGAGAGAAAGTAAAAAAATTATTATTTGTAAGAAGTTTTACATTTTTTGAATCAGAAGATATGGTTATCATATATTGGGTGAGAGAAAAATAAAGGTGAGAAAGGAAAAGATAAAATTGAGAGAAGAAGAAAATTGAGGAAGAGTTATATTTACATGGCTGCAAAATTTTCTTTCCACTAAGGGATGGAATTCCTTAAAAACATTACTTTATCCAGCAGTTTTATATCAAGAAACTCTCTTTTTATAAAGTATATGTTTTGATAAAATTAAAAAAAAGAAACCTGAGTTGTTTGGAAAATGTGAGTTGTGAAAAAATCTAAGAGTTAGAAAAGTTGTTCATGAGGGTTGTCAAAAAATTCAAAGGGTGAGATTGAAGTACCTTTGTGATAAATTGTTTCAAAAAAAATTTTGTATTTTTTGAAAACTAAACTTTTTTTTATAAGAATGTTTTTTTCATCTAGGAAGAATGCAGTTGTTGAGTTAGAAATAAAGAAGTTGTTGAATACAAAAGCTGCTGAATAAAGAATTATTTTTGTTTCTGAAGAGTTTTTTAAAGAGGACGTAGATAAAGATAGAGAAGTCGGAAGTTAGAAAGTTTTTCAAACTTTATAAACAAATAAGACGATGCTTTACTGATCAAGAAGATCTCACAAATCATTAAAACTTTCATGATAAAATATTTTGAAGAAATGGTGGAGAAGTTTGAAGAAATCAAAATCACTAAAAAATTAAAAAAATCAGATCCAGCTTTATTGATCTAAAAATCGGAACCAAGTTTCTAAGAAAATCAAAACCAAGATTCTGAGAAAATCAAAACCAGTTTTCTAAACAAATCAGAACCAAGATTTTGAGAAAATTGGAACCAAGTTTCTGAAAAAAAATAGAAACTAGTTTTCTAAGAAAATTGAAACTAAGATTCTTAGAAAATCATAACAAATATTCTAAGTAAATTGGAACCAGTTATATGAGAAAATAAGAACCAATATTCTAAGAAAATAGAAAATAAGATTCTGAGAAAATCAGAACCAGTTTTCTAAGAAAAACATAACCAAGATTCTGAGAAAATCGAAACCATGATTCTGATCGAATCAAAACCAGTTTTCTAAGAAAATCAGAACCAATATTCTGAGCAAATCAAAACCAAGTTTCTGACAAAATCAGAACCATTTTTTGAGAAAATCAAAACAAATATTATGAGAAAATAAGAACCAAGATTCTGAGAAAATCGGAACCAGTTTTTTGAGAAAATAAAAACCAATATTTTGAGAAAATCATAACCAAGATTCTGATTAAATCAGAACCATTTTTCTAATAAAATCATAACCAAGATTTTGAGTAAATTAGAAACAATTTTCTATAAAAATCAGAACCAATATTCTGAGAAAATAGGAACCAAGATCCACTAAGAAATATATGAAGAGTTGAATAATTCAAACTTGAATTTAAATTTTTTATAAATCTCAGATAAATATAATGTGGTTATAATAAGTCAAATATTTAATATTAAATGCAAAAGATTTTTGGAGATTTTGAGATTTAAGGAAGTGGGAAAATTTTCAAGTTTCTCACCTTTGGTTTTTTGAGTTACCTATAAATTCTTGCTCAGATTATTTGTTCATTTGTAAATTTTACATCTGTCAAAAAGTTAGAGCACTGAAGATTTCAAAGAGAAAAGTTCCCACCTGATTGAAGAATATTTTTATTGAGTTTTTTAGTAGTAAAAAATCAGAACCATCATTACTAAGGATTCGGACTGAGCATTTGTGGAGAAGATTCAACAAAGTTTTTATTATTATTTTTGGATCAATTTTTTTATAAGAAAAATTTTTAAAATAAAGATAGTCAGTATAATATTTCCTATCATGATATAGAATGTGTTTAACATGAGTTGGCACAAGTTGTATTCACTTCTTTAAAATAGTGGATTTCCATAGACCCATGGGAGTGGCTATAACAAGGGCATAGGTTCTCACACTGAGGCAAAACCTTGTAAATCTTGTGTTCTTTTATTTCTTTCCTACCTTTTTATTCATAAGTATTTACTAAAGGTTGATAATGATATAAATCTTAACAAGTTCGAGTGGTTAAGTTTCTAAAAGTTTTGAAACTTATAAAGAGTGAACAACTGATTCAACCCCCCCCCCCCCTTATTAATTGTTATTAAATCCTTGGACCTTCAATGCCTAATATAATATAAAATATCATAATGTTGAGGGTGGAAAATTCATAGAGATTCTTGAATGAGACATCCATAATAGGATAGCAAGAATATCTTTTACTCGTTTATAATCACTTAACCAAAGTAGTATCAATACTCATAAGCCACTGAGATAACTTTAACCCTAACCATATACAAGATATAAGTTACTCTAAGATAAAGGAATGATAATATCATATATCAAATAAATCACAAGAAAGTATGGTGTTGATCCCCTAAATTAGGATGGTGTTGAGAAGTTGAAGAAGAAGTGAATAAAATAAGGAGAGGAAATGATTGTTGTATTTTCTTTTGTTTTCAACACATAAATCATATTCAAAATCAAGTTTTATATGAATTTTCATTTGAGGTAATGTTAATTTCAATATTCTAGAGAGTTTAGAGGTGTTTAAATGAATTTTAGAGTTGTTTGGAAGTGTATTTGGAGTTGAATAGACATGATGAAAATTTAAAAGGGCCCAAAACATACTCAATGCATAATATTTTTATATCTGAGCAGTATAAAGTTAGAAAAATAGAAAAATCATCCTCCTTACTCTGATATATAAGGTTTATATTTAGAAGAGGTGAAATTTTGAAAAATTCATAAATTTTACTCAAAAAAAGTAGGATTTTATTTTCAATATATAATATTTTCATCAATGGATTAAAATTTGGAAAATTCCTGAGTACGGGGTTAATATATAAGATATTTTTTGGAAACATAAGATTGTTTCTCAAAGTAGAAAATAGGCTAATTACTTGAACACATGGTTGATACGTAATGTTTTCATACATAATAATTTTCATATATAATATTCTATAACTGATACATGATAAATTTATATGATATGTGAGATGTTTTTCTTTTCCAAAATGTGAGATTTCCAAAATCTACCAGGGAGCTTATAAATAATGATTTCTAAAATTTAAGGTAGTATTAAGGTATGATATCTAAATTTCATACTAAATTATATGGATATATCAAAGTTTGAAAAATTTTAGGGATTTTAAATATAATGATGTTGAAGCTATTATTTTATGGAATAAATATCATGAAGTGAAATCATGATACAAGTTGTTGGGGAATAATGATCATGTCATGAAGATAATTTTCAAACCATGCTCATGTATACCTAAAGGAGGATAACGGATGGGTTGGTCATTTCTGACTATGTCGTGGTGTAGTGAATAACATGACTAAGCAAAGAAATGGGGAGATAGTATTTTAAATGAGCATTTTATAAGGTGTTTCAATTGAGAAGTTTTCCTATGAGAAATGGTGAGCCTCGTATACACCATAGTCAAAGATGTGGTATAAAATAAAGTGTGGTTTGAAAGATGGATTCACTGCATGATATAAATCCATGGAATTTAAGTTCCATGTTTTTTTAAAGTGGAAATAAGACTTCTTCCGTATAGAGTTTTTTCACACCATAAAAGAAGAAGTTAGAGGAATCAGTATGTGACACTATGAGTTATACAATCACACTATAATGACCTGGAAAGTTACAAAAACAAAATAATAAGTAGGAGAAGTTTAAGAATAAGTTAATATTGGTTTAATTAATTTGGTAGTTTGAATTTGGGATTCAAATTCAAATTTGAACGTTAAGAATGGGATATTATTATAAAAGATAAAAAATGAATAGGGATATTTCATGTATTAGATGTATCAAAGAGAACAATAAAGAGGATTTTTCAAGAGAGAGACAATGTGGTAGAAAATTATGTGTGTATTGTAGTGAACATAGAGAGAATACGTTCATTTGTACAAGTAGAATAAGAAGAGAATAAAACACATTGGTTTGCATGTAATCATAATAGTTGTGTCATGTGGTGATGAATAAGGAAGAAGTAAAATCTAAACTATATAGTAAAGAAGAGTTGGATCACTATAATATTTTAGAGAGATAATCTACTTAGGGGTATAGGATAATCTCTACCACATTGAAGAATAAGACGAAAGTGAAACTTGTTAGGTGACTTGTTGGAAGATAGCATTGTTGATATTCTTACAAACATGAGTTCAAGGATAAAACTTTCTCAATTGTAATTTTTAATGGTGATTCTAGTGGATTGTATTTTCTCATGTGATTCTAGATCATCGAGTTTCCTTTATTTGTTTCTTTCAACAATGTGTATTCATTTAATAGTTATATTTCTCACTATATAAAGTGATGAAGGTTGATTTCATAAGAAATCGTAAAAAATAAAATTGTAATATTGTTCATTAATACACCCCCACCCACCCAATGAACTTACACCGTGACTAGGGACACAATAAGTGGTATAAAAGCAATCTAAGTTTCATTTAAAGATAAAAAGTTTGTAATTTTATATTGTGAAAGTTTTTTAACTCGGATATTGTTTGAATTTTATCTCTCTCTTTGTATCAAAGAAATACTTACTCGATGGTTGAAGTAATCATCTCTGAATTTATGTTGTGAAGATGGATAGAATTAATTTAGTTAATAAAAATGGGATTCTTTATTTTTATGGGAAGAATTATTATATATATAAAGATCAAATGTTTCTCTACTTGTTATCTATTAATGGGGATGTTTTGGAAGCTACTACTGGTGGATTTACTCCTCAGGCTAAAGGTTCTTCTATAAAAAAAAGTGGATAGGAATAATATTTAGAATGATGGTTGTTCTTGGATTATCGTCGTGTCATCTCTTTTAGAGAATTAATTTATCAAGGTTAAAGGGATCAAGACAAAAAATGGTATTTTGGATAAATTATTAAATATATATGAATGAAATGATAAAGTGAAGAAAGATAAGCTACAAGTTTGGAGATTGAAATATGAAGATCTCAAGATAAATGATGATGAAATAGTGGATAACTTCTTCACTAGAGTGAATGAAATTGTGAGCATCGTCAGTGGTTTTGGTGATAAATTTCAGGATTCTATGATTGTCTAAAAAATAATATCCATTTTTATGTACATTTTTAATGCTAAGGTATCAGTGCTTTAAGATCATGATCTAGTTACACTTTCATTAGATGATCTGTATATAATTTTTTTTTATATTTTGAAACATGGAAGGGATAAGTATTCAAAAACAAGATCAAGGATGATAGGTAAATTTCCTAAAAATATTTTAAGAAAGAGAGGAGTGGGAAATTTTATTAAGGATGATGAGGAAGATTCTGAATAAGATATTGAAATGAAATTTGATGAACATATGTCATTCATTTCAAGAAGTGTAATAAGAGGCATAGAAATGTTTTGGGAAAAACTTCTACTTACATTTTTTGAGAGTGGAACTACTGAACATTTTTATAACAATTATAAAATTTTAAAAGAAGATTAATTTAGTGATAATGATGATGATAATCCAAACTGTTACTTTAAGAAGAAAGCATTGAAATATTCTTCAAAGGGGAAAATTAATAGTTTTTATAAATTCAATAAGAGAAACATCTTACATAAGGTTAAAGACAATGAAAATAGTGAAGATAAAGATGAAGTGTATATGACCAATAAATCTTTGGAAAGGTTGACAATTTCAAATGTGAATGAAGAATAATTCACAAGTGTTGAGAGAAGAAATGATGAAAGTGAGGAAGAGATAGAAATAGAGCCCATGCTAAAGAGATAGCTAAGAGTGTATCTTGAATATTTCTTAATTGGAAAAGGAGGGAGATGGATTAAAGAAGGATTTTCTATTATCTATAATTAATGATATCTTACATGTTGATAAAGTTTCAAAGTTTAAAAATTGATTGAAAATTTGAATTAGTATCTAGATGAAGAGAAGAAGACTATGAGAGAATTTTGTAGAAAATGTGATAGATCTTGAACTCATTCAAAAAAAAATAAGAGACAAAGGAATTGGACAAGTACAAGTGTGACTTTCATAATTCCATTCATGAAGTTGGAAAATTATCAAAGAAGAAGACTATGGAAAGACTTAAGTTTCACAAAATGATGAAATTCAAGTTGGCCAATAAAGATCACATTCAAATATTTAAAAATATGTTGGAAATGTTGGGGAAAATTTTGATTCAAAGTTATAAGTAAAGAAAGGAAAATTTAGGGGAAAATAAAATGATTCTTAGAAATATAAAAAAATATAAAAACATTAATTTGAAAGTGAAAACTACTATGAATAGTAATTTGAAATATAACAGAAATAATTTTATAATAAATAAGAAATTTTTGGTAGTCTGTCAGAATTTTTATTCAAAAAAAGGCCAAATATGATGGATAAAAGTTGCAAGAAAAGTGTCAAAATATGGACAATAATATTCTTTTATAGGTGAGTATCCATTTTATGGATACTATTGGAATTTAAGAATATTTGGGCACATATCATCGAGATTTTGGTTTAATTGAAAATATTTCTATAAGGCTAGATGATTTTGGAGACAAAGTTTGTGGGGGATTTGGTCCACTCAAAGGCGAAAATTTTAGAAGCAATCAGAAAAATATGGGCTGAAGGTTGAGAACAAGTTTTAACCATTATAAGAGGAATTTAGAATATGTGACCAATTGGGTCATCTTTTTAAATAATTTATCACCATTTTACCTACCTAGTTAAGTATGAATTATAATACTCAAAAGTATCATGAGAATAAATTGAAAGGAAAGGAGAAGTCTTTGATTGTTGAAGTTGCACACAAAACATTACAAATAAGACAACTATGGATCTTGTATAGTGGATGATCCTATAATATGAAAAGAGATATTAAACTTATAAAGGATGTTAAGAAGTTAAAAAGGATTTATGTCCTTTGAAAATTATGGGTCACTAAAAATTAGAGAAACTTTATCAATAATTATTAGTGAATATAAGTTGTAATTGAAGAATGCGTAATTTATTAATGTGTTGAAACACAATTTAATAAGTGTCTCAAATATATGATGAAAACCATTAAGAGGTATTTTATAAGAATGAATATGTTGTGAAGAAGTTAAAATAGGATGTGTTATAATGAGAGGGCGTTGTACTCGAGACATGTAACATCCCATTACCAATCTATCAGGTATATATTTAACCTCATCATGGTTTTCCTTTTTCCCATTGTCTTTATGGGGCTGAGAAGGAATTGGGAGGATACCTATAATGGTGAAGTTAGAGATTTGTTGGACTCTTAGCTTGAACTGACTTTTCTATAGGCAGTAGGAGGATTTCACGCTGTGTAACTAGGTTACATGACATGTAAGAGTTGCTGGAGGTAAGTCATTAAGGGATTCATTCTATGAAAGGATAAAAATCGTGAAGAGATGTTTTGTGTCATAAATGTTTTAAATAATGGATTTTAATCTGAGGTGATGGGTTTTCCATAAAATGTAGGACTTTGGTAGTTACACTTCATGTAACGGACCTCATAGTGTTTTTAAAACAAGCATGTGACTATTTTGTTTCAGTTCCTTCTCCAAAATATTTTTCTCTCGACCTAGGGAAATTATAAGACAATTTGGGGAGACTCCAATCCTTCTAGATCGATCTGTTTGATGTTCGATATTCATTGTAGTTATGGTGCATCTCTCCAGGTAAATGATATTTTTGCTTCTTCATTGTCCTTGAACCCATTAGTTCCCTTGGGTTGTGTTATCTGATCTTTTGCTCTATATTTTTTTCTCTCATCTTCTTCTTGATTTGTTGTGCGATCTTATTCTGGAGGTTGTTACTTTATTGGTTGTGGTGTGACAGACGTTAGTTCTCAAGGTATGTGGTGTCTCTTATTCTCTATCAACCCTCTTTCTCAATTGAATCAATCCTAAGATGTGTGGATTGGATTATAGGATCTTCATAGATATCACTGGGTTTTCTTTGTTGGTGGATCCCATTGCAAGCGTGTGTGACTGAAGTTTCGAGATGGTGGTTCTGTCTCTGTCCTATGTTGATGAACCTTGTTGTTCCTGCTTTATAAATTGATTTATATAAGGAATTGGCATGATTGATTTGTGTATGTTGAAAAGAGTTTTTAAAAATAATGGTTTTTCTTAGATTATTGATAAATAGAATGAAAAAGGGTATTTTCAAAGCATTTAAAATGGTTTTGTGAAATGGTTTTGAATTGATTTTCGAAACATTGAAATGATCATCAAAATGATCATATAGGTTACCTTAGTTACTAGGTGGAAGGTTTAGCTTAAGGTAATCATCCATTATGAGGGTTCACTTTTTGGGGTATTCCTCTTATCCTATAGTGTAGATTAATTGGATCTAGGTACATATATGATATTGTGGTTTCACTTTTTGGGATGTCTTCCTGGTCTTGAAGTATAGAGCATTAACTTCAGATACCGCAGTGCACTGTTTCATAGATTTTGGGTACAAGTATTTTGTTGCCTAACCTTTTGTATTCCTTGGTGTTGTGAAACTTGTGTCACTACTTTTGTTTTTGTATTGCTCTACTTTGTATTGTTTTTTCCTTGATATGCATGTTTATGATTGTAAAAGTTGATATGGGAAAATGTGCTTTGAAATTGATATATATGATTTTGTTTTAAAATTGTGATAAAAGGGAAATGTTTACCATATTTTCTATAAAAAAAATTACTGTTTATCGTGTCATGTTTTAAATTTGAAATGAGAACATAGAATTTTTTATACAGATACTGGTTATGGAACACCTAGGTGGGATCCTATTGAGCCTGTTAGATCACACCTTGCACACCTCTTCAGTGGTGCATAGACCTTTGTATGTATTCCATTGTAGGGAAAGGCAAGGCGTCGTAGTGAGGTGGCGAGGTTTTGTGTTAGCTGGGTTGGGTAGTTGGTGGTGAGATGGTGGGAGTTCGTATATGCCATTGCTTGGAGTAGCTATTTCATTTTGGTCCTTTACAATTGGGCTTTTTTTATAGTTTTAACAACTTCTACAGTTGTTTGTTTCCACTATCTTATTACAGTTATGGAATATATTTATTAGTCTTCTGTTGTTTCTTTCTTTCCATGTGTATATATGTGTCATGTGTTTGTAAAAATTGGGTGAAATTGTTCCCTCTGGTTTTTTGATCGATGTCTGGGTTCTTGTCATCATCCCATGGGGATCAGGAACGCCCTTTGGATATGTGACAGATCGGGTCAGGTGCCAGTTTTGAGGGTAACCCGAGTCGGTTCGTTACAAGGAAACTTATTTTAGGTTAGTGAAACAATGAAAAAAAAGATTCCTCAAAAAAATAATAGAGGATGTTAAGAATCATTTGGAGATTATTGTCTCTAAAAAGGGTATACAAAAAAGTCTACATAAAAATAATCCTAGAGGGGTGATCTTGAGAAGAAGATACCATAAAACGAAGAATAAAAGAATGTGTTATCATTTCAAGACAATAGTGTCACCATTCTAAAAATAAATAAGTGAAGAGAATCATGAAGAATGAATCACTAGATTGTTATACTACTCAAGTATATAAGAATATAATTTCTCCCAATCTGAAATGGGATTTGAAAAAAAAATTGGTTGATCAAAGTAGTTGTCAGTTAAAAGGGAGATATTACTACCAAGCCATGAAGGTTAAATAAGAAATCCCAGTCTTCCCTCTTCAAAAACTAAGGTATGATGTTCAGTCCCCTATCACACTTGTTCTTTGGATTATTATTTTCAAAGGGGTTGAAAGACAACATAAATCCCTTTATTTTCAATCCCTTAATGTATTTACAATGAGGGAATAAAATTATATAAGCGGAGAATTCAAAGGTGTGTATTTAACTAATGGGGGATAGATCTCTTATTCAGGGGGAGCATATAGTTAGAGGGAGTTTCTGAAAGGGGTTATCTATGAAACCATCATGTTTGTGTGATTTTTGAATTGTTCAACATTTTTTGTGAGCATGTATACAAGAACTTGTTATAAAAAGGTATAAGGAACTATTTTATAAAGTGGAATATGTTTTTTCAAAAGTGTAAGAAGATTTATTCTTCATTTGCATCAAGTGGTATAAAAATCTATGAATAAGTAGATGTAAGTCACTTTAATGTAAAACAAGATTTTATTGTTCAATGTTCTTATTTATTACATCAATTTTGATCATGTTGGCTTAGAATTATTAAATAATGATTCATTGCTAAGTGTGTTGAGTTTGAAAAGTGATTTATTTTCAATGGTTAAAAATAAAATTTAAAAGGGGTAGATTGATGAGCCTAAGAATGAAGATGGTGTTGAAAATTTGAAGAATAAGTGAATAAGAGGAGTGGATGTTATTTTTGTGTCATCTTATGTTTTAAACATATAAATCATGTTCAAAATCTAGTGTTACATTGTGTTTCATTTAAGTTGAAGTTCATTGAAATGTTCTAGAGAGTTTAGAGGTGTTTGAATAAATCTTGGATAAGTTTGGAGTTGTTTGGAAGAGTTTTTGGAGTTGATCAGACATGATGAATAGAAAAAAAGGCACAAACCATACTCAATACATAATATTTTTATATCTGAGTGGACTGGAGTTGGAAAATTTTCAAAGGCATTCTCCATACTATGATATGTAAGGTTTATATTTAGAAGATATAAAAAATCAAAAAAGGTAGAAATCTTACGCTGATATGTAATATTTTATTTTATGTGCAAAATATTTTTATTTATGGGAAAAAATTGTAAAAATCCTCAATATAGGAGTCACGGCCTGCCTTCTTCAAAATGAGGGAAGGTATAGCAAGATGTTGATACTTTCCTTCCTCAAAATGAAGAAGAGATTATGACCCCCAAGTCCCACCTTCAATAGGCTTGAGGTGGCGACCAACACCAAGGGTATAGAAATCTCATAAAAGTGGGAAGCATTGCCCTTTTATAGTAACCAAGATTGGGAGATAAGATGTATCAACCACAAACAACTCCAATACAGATATATATAAAGAAAAAAAATTCATCCCACAAGCATGTTTAAGTAAAACTTCTAGAAATACAATGAAAACTCCAAAGTAAGTATCAAAATAAAACTAAGCAGTGACACAACAACTGTCCCCAGCGTCTGAGCTAGTAAGGTCCAGAAAGAATCACGTAATCTCCCTAGAAACCTAAAAATAGTTTTATATACGTAGGGTGAGCATACAAGTATACTCAGTAGGAAAAGTCAAAGTCACTTGTGCACAAGTGGGAGGAACATACTAATGTCCTTGTGAGAAAATAGTAGAAACCAATAGCACCTATCAAGGAATACTAACCACCCAGCCTCACCAGGGAACTCACCAAGTAACGCAAAACAAGTAATGTGATATAATAAGCACATAGATATTTGGGTACTCTACACCACTTCCCACTGGTTAACTGCTCATCCCTAATGGTGAAAATCCTGACGCTACCATGATATTCCACAAACCCCACTGTCACAACCTACTTTCACACACCTAGGCCAAAAACCACATCACATTCTCTCCCGTAGACATCTGGGCCTCACACATTCCACACCCTTCCCAAAAACACTTGGACCTTATCCCGAAGAGACCTGGAAAACAAACCACCTCTCACACGGACAATACCATAAATCCGGTAATAAACCTCAAGCCATTACAGCCAGCCCGAAAAGTATTGGGTGATAAATTCCTATAATATGGAGCAAGGTAAAGTCAGTAACCAGTCATCCATCCTCCCACCGGGATGTTGTGAAAGACACCCTCCCCCATAACAATGAGGGTGTTCGGAACATAGTGCTCAACATGGGTGGCGTGCATATAGAAAACATAACTATAAGTTATATATGTAGGTAACAAACACTCAATTCCACCTGTGGGATTCCAAACATACAACCATTCCACCCAAAACCACCTTTGCTGCTACCCCTACATACACATACCACCAAAAACGGCGGTCACTTCCTTAAGTCGATAAATGAACGCTGATTCACCACAATCCACAACTTGAAACATACCCCAGCCAATTCATTTAACCATTCATCAATCTGCCTAGTAAATTAATTTATTTATTTATTTATTTCATCCCTACCTAGGAAACTACCAAACACAACACAAGAAATAGCCACATAGTCATCCATAACACACCCGGAAGAAAGACCAATGTAAAACAACCCACTGCACACTCCCCTTCCTGAACGATCGTTCAACCACTGTCAACTGTCATTTGTTAAAGTTATCCCGTCCAATCATCCTCTCACAAATAAACTCGGTAGCCCCGCTATAAAACAACACCACACCCAGCACACCTATAAACATGAAATCATGACACAACCCAGTCTCGTAGCCCCACTGCCCAACCACTTCCCAGATGCAATCCCACTGCATAACAAGTCCATCCATTCCATAATCAATCAATCTCTCAGCCTGATATACCATTACACCACCTCATACACACAATCACAGAGTTACCACCACCAACTCCCACACAATGCACAAAACCAAAAAGAGCACAGCACACAGCCACACCTATCAAACAGGGTGAATTTATATTTGGCCAACATTGTTCTTTAAATTACACTTTGATAAGAAGGGGTGATCACATGAGGGTTTTCATCCTAGGGCATCCATTTATTTAACCAAGTGTACGTGATTAATCATATTGATATTTTCAGCAATTATTCACAGGGAAACAACAATAGTTATAAAGCATCAACCATACGCAGGAAAAGACCACCAACTTCCTTGATTTTCAAAGACCACAAGGAAAAAACATATCACATCATAAAAAAGATAACAAATAAAACAAGCGACCAATATCAATCCACTCCAAACCTGTTATCAAGTCCGTATTTCATCATTATCATTTATATTTGTTAAAAGTTGTATTCGACAGTTTCTTTCACACAAAAAAACTTACTACGCTCACCCCGCATGATACATAATTAAAGAGAGAAGTAAAATCCCTACCTGGAACAACAGGCGACCAAAACTCCTCCATGCGCCAAAATAGAGGGGTCGCACGAGCAGGAGACTCCAAAAAAACTGAAGAGGGGGATCTACAGCACAAGCGCATGGCTCATTTGGGGAAGAAAGGGTCTCGAAAAACCAAGAGAAAAGAGAATAGAGGACCTTAGCTTTAGAAAAACCCAGATCCTATATCAACGGAAGGAAACGGTTCCAAATTCCATTAATGTCGGATTGTGGTCAAGATCACGCAGTTTGACTATTTAAAAGTCCCCCGAGCATTAGGATATTAAAGATATAATTAATATCTTTTAAAATTCTCTTAGAAACACTCAAATAAGGCTTTAAACTCGATTTGCGTCAAATAAATTGTAAGAGGGGTGAAACTGGAAAAACTTAGAAAAACTAGAAATGAGTTACCGATGGGTGAGTCACAGATGGGTGAGTCATCGACATCAATCCACTGACAGCGAGCCACCCACACAAAGCCATCGACACTGAGCCACCGACACAACTCATCAAAGCCAGACTCACCAACACCCCGACTCACGGACGCCCCGACACAACGAATCCCTGACTCATCGATAGAAAAACTGAAAATTTGAAAAACTCTTGAAATGAGCCATTGTTACCTCCTAGAACTCCCCAAACACTAGATTTTGACAAAGTAAGGTACCACAGATGTCTGTTCCATTACATCAGATACCTCTCAAACTATTCTCACTCTCTAGAATTCAAAACCAAACCCAAAATAAAGAGGTGTCTGAACAATCACCCCATAAGATACCTCTCAAGGATAAACCACCTCGTTGGAGTGAAACCTCAACATCCAAGAACACCTCCTTTGAGAATTGTCAACCCAACAACCGCAATACATACCACACAAGCACCAAAATTCACACCGCCCGAACATATGAATCTAGGAATTACTTCCCCCATGTCAAGATACTATCCTCTTTGGGTCATACTGACTCGTCCTCTTGGGTTTAATCGCATCTGCATTAATGTGTCTTGATTAGGGATCATGTCCTCCCTGCCTCATACATTAGGAATTTATCGTACGTCACATAACAAGGAAACAACTCAACTCATAGAAAATACAGTTCAATCATTACATCACAAAGAAAAAAAACACGATCAAAACTCAAAACAACTTTAGGTACTGGGTGATCATCTGCATCTTTCGCTCCCAAGTATTATCCTCCAGGCCACCATTCCTCCACAACACGCGAACTAAGGGAATGGTTCTTCTGCATGGTACCTTATCTTGATGATCTTGGATCTCCACTAGTCTCTCCATAAACGTTGTGTATTTCTCGATATCCATCTCTCCTCAATCAATGACATAGGATTCATCCGAAAGATACCCAAGAAGCAGGGAGAAATGAAAGATTTCATGGACCCTCCCCAACTATGATGGAAACGGCATCTGATATGCCACCACGCCAACTCGTCCCAACACCTCGAAAGGTATGATGAACCTAGAAGAAAGATGACTCACCCTATCGAACATCTTCTGCCCACGTCGAGGGGAAGCCTTTAAGAATATGTGGTCCCCAACCTTGAACTCCAAAGGTCTTCTCCTACGATTGGCATACAATTTCTGTTGGTCATGTGCTGCCTTCATCCTCTCACAGACAAGTTGTACCTTCTTTGTCATACTCTGCACCACATCTGGACCAAGAACAGTAGCCTCCCCAACTTTTGTCCAGCACAAGGGTGAACGACACGGCCTCCCATATAGAGCTTCGAACAGAGCCATACCAATGGAAGAGTGATAGCTATTATTGTAAGAAAACTCTACCAAGGGAAAATATCTCACCCAAAACCCACTAAAGTCCACATACATTCCTGCAACATGTCCTCCAACATCTGTTTGGTCCTCTCTATTTTTTCATCCATATGAAGATAGAAAGTGGTGTTGATGCGTAGCTAAGTGCCAAATGCATGCTGCAATCCCCTATAGATTCGCAATGTAAAATGTGTATCTCGATCTAAGATGATGGATCTTGGAACTCCATGAAACTACACCACATCATACACATACCTTCCTTCTAAGGCATCCACTATGCTCAACTCCTTGATCGCTAAAAAGTGAGATGATTTCCTTAATTGATCCACTACTACCCAAATAGCATTGCATCCTCCCTGAGCCTTGGGTAATCATTTGACAAAATCAATCGAGATGTCATATTACTTCCACTCAGGGACATCTAGGGGATACAATAAACTGTCAGGAACACAGTTCTTGGCCTTCACTTATTGGAACACTAAGCACTTTTCCACAAACTCCACCACTGCTTGGTTCATCCTGGGCCACCAGAACTGTTCCCTCAAGCCTTAGTACATCTTGGAAACTCATGGGTGTACCACTATGGGTGAGCTATGAAACTCACGGAGAACTTCCTTACACATTTCCACTGGAAAAAACATCTTCCCACAAAACAACATCTAATTCTGACCATTCTCTGGTCATCCTTCCGGAGCATCAGCCTAGTCAAAGCAATCATGCATCACCTCCGCCTCTGAGTCTCCCGATTGAGATTCCTCCATGTTCTACCTCAGATATGACTGTACTGTCATCTGAAACATACATCATTTGCCTCCATCCATTCATGCATCTAAGTGAAAGGCAACCAATTCCTCCATTACTCTCCAAGTGTTTGCGGATGGCCGAACTACCTCCTTCTGTGACTTCCTGCTCAAATCATCAGCCACCACATTTCCCTTCCCTGAGGTGTAAGAGATCTCAAAATCGTAATCCTGGAGAAAATTCATCCACATCCATTGCCGCAAGTTCAAATTTTACTGGGAAAATATGTACCCCAAGCTCTTTTGATCTGTGAAGACCACAAACGCTCCCCAATGAGGTAATTTTACAACAGCTTTAGTGAGAACATGACTGCTGCTAGTTCAAGATCATGGGTGCCATAGTTATGCTCATTGGGAAGTAACTTACTAGACCCATAGTAGATCACTCCTTGTTGTTGCATCAATACACACCCCAAGCCTAGACGGTAAGCATCACAAAACACCTTGAACATCACCCCTTCCTCTAGCAGCCTGAGCACTAGAGAACTGACCAGCTTCCCCTTAAGATAGTCGAATGTTTTCTGGCACTACTCTCTCCACAAAAAAGCTTTTCATTTTCTGGTCAAATCCGTCAACGAAGCTTCTACTCAGGAGAAATCTGGTACGAATCTCCAGTAGTGTCCTGTCAAACCAAGAAAATTGCGAACATCTACCACATTATTGGGTGTTTCCCAAGAAACGACTGCCTTGACCTTCGACGGGTCTACTATTACACCATGCTAAGACACCACATGTCTAAGGAAGTGGACCTCCCATGTCCAAAACTTGCACTTAGACAGCTTTTCATAGAGCTGGTGGTGCCGAAGGACATCTATGACAGTATTGAGATGCTCGGTATGCTTCTCATCTGACTTCGAGTAGACCAGGATTTTTTTAATGAATACGATGATGAACCAGTACAGTAACTCAATAAATACCTATATCATAATCCCCATGAACATGACTGGTGTGTACGTAACACCGAACGACATAACCATGAACTCAAAGTGCTCATACCTACACCTAAAAGTAGTCTTTGGGAAGTCACCTGCCTTCACCCTCAACTGATGATATCCATACCACACATGGATCTTGTAAAACCAAATCTCTCCCCTTAGCTAGTTGAAAATATCATCTATCCTCAGGAGAGGGTAACGGTTCTTGACCGTTACCTGATTCAGTCTCTGATAGTCTATGCACAGCCTCAAACCACTATTTGCCTTCTTCAAAAATAATACAGGAGCACACCACGGCAACACACTAGGTCGGATGAAACCCTTTCTTATCAGGTCGTCAATTTGGATCTGCAACTCCCGTAACTTAGAAGGTTCCATCTAATAAGGAGTCATCAAAATAGTTCTAGCATCGGGTTGTAAGTCTATCCCAAACTCAACATTGCGTCGAGGGGGTAGAGTCAAAATCTCCTTGGGGAAAACATCCATAAACTCTCCAAAAACTCTCGGAACCTCCACCATCTCAGCATCCATCGATCCCACTGACAGCTCGGGTAACAAGAAAAGAGAGGCTTCATACACCGTCTGCCCACCTGACAGCTCCACTCGCAAACGAAAGCTACACATTGGCCTTTCACGTTTGAAAACACAACTCTTCTCCGGAAGCAGTCGATAATAGCATGCACCGAAAACAACCAGTCAATGTCAAGGATGACATCGTACGGCTGCATCTGTAGTAGAAATATATCCTTGTTGGACCGATATGGCCTCTACATCAGTCTACATCCTCAAAAAACATCAATCAAGTTGGTCTGACCTCCGACTGGTGTACTCAACAACAGGGGCACAGAAATTATCTCTATGTATAGTCCTGATGCATAGGCTAGACTGGGTGCAATGAAGCAGTGTGAAGCTATTGAATCAAAAAAGGTGCAAACAAGCATACTAAACAAACTGATCGTACCTTGAATGATCTCTGGTCCCGCTGGAACTTCGGCCTCTGTGACGTGTAACTCTCCACGCCCGGCTCCTTTTCCCCTCGTTTATCAGTAGCCTCCCCAACCATGCACTAGTTGAGGTCCCTGAGGAGCACCCTTAGGTTGGCCTCCTCCTGCACCGCCCATCCTTGGTGGAGCAGGGGCCTACTGTCCCAGCTTCTAGAAAGGCCTGGCTAGCAACTGTTGTTGAGGCAGGCACTGAACCTGTCCACCTCCACCATACTGAGGTTGAGTCGATCACTATCCCTAGAGGTTCCCACAACCTCTGCAAGAAAAACACCTCGGCCCCAGGCCCATGGGAAAAGGGCGATGACCAAATGGTCGGAACTGAAATTGCTGGGGTCGGCTCCCTACTAGTTGAAACCTGGAAGGCCCTGACACTAATGATGCAAAGCAGGGTTGCGGCCCATAGGATTTGCGGTTATGGGTGGATGTGGGGTAGGGCGGGCTTAAAAAATTTGACCATTTAGAGTGTGGGCCAATGCGGGTTGAGCCCACGCCGGTGCAAGCTTTCCTGTGGGCCTGATTTAAAAAAATATTATTTTTACAATATATATTTTCTTAACATTTCATCTTTTTTAATAAAAAATCATGGTTAAAAGGTGACATATGATTTCTCACCGTAATGATCATACTAATTCACCATTTATTCACATGTGAATTTTAAATAGGTCTATATTTATTATTTGAATATGATATTATATTATTTATATAGTAATTATCAACCATATTTACATGGTGTGTCAACCCATCTCTCAAAAAATGGAACTCATCGCCCATGCACATTGTTTCAATTCTATAAGAGTTATTATAATCATAATACTTTTTAGGATGATTTAATTTTGTTATTATTTAATTTCATTTTTTCATTAATAGAATAGGATAGAACCTCATGGAAACCCTAATAGCTTCCTCTAAAACTGATCGTTACCTGGAGAGACTTTGTTCATTCACAGATTTAGTTGTTCACATCACCAGAAAACCAACATTATCATTCATCACCCCTCACTGATCACTCACCTACTTTCTATCACAACAGTTCACCACAACATCGGCGTTGCCACATGGCACCATTGACCCATAGAAAGATATTCCATTGCATCCCTTAAAATTCTAGTTATTGTTAATTCATACTTCTCCCCATAAATACCATTAATAATGATAAAAAAAAATATAGTATTTAAATGATTATAAATATTATACTTTTTTGTAAATGTGGGTAAGCCCGTGGGCAACCCACGGGTTTATGTGGGGTGGGGCGGGCTTGAAATTTTTTGTTTGCATTATATGCTGGCTTTTGTGGACAAACCCGCACTGGATCAAACCCATGCGGACTTGGCCCTCCCCGCCCCGGCCTTCCCATTTTTCATTACTACCTTACATTGGAGACTTGCTGCTAATGGAATTCCCTTTTAAATAACTCAGCTGACTCCCATCCTGCAGCAAACCTCCTCGCGAGTGCATCCTCTCCACAACTTCAACCTTCTTATGAACCTCTAAGTATGTCGGTAGGGTGAAGGGAGTAACCACATACTGAATAGAATGACGAAGTGCCTCTTCTAAGCACCTCACCCAAGACTCCTCATCCGAAAAGAGATTCGGAGCAAAACGTAAGAGATTCTTGAACTTGATCCTCAATTCCCTCGCCAACATACTCCCCTACTGTAGGGAGAGTAGCTCTAGCCTCTTCTCATCTTTCATCATGGAAGAAAGGAATTATGCTAAGAACCTCTTCTCAAAGTTATCCCATGAAAAATTAGTCTCCTTCCTCTCCTTGAGGTAAAGCGTCCACCACTGACGCGTTACTCCCCTCATCTGGCTCACCGCTAGAGGAACCCAGTTCTCTGTCAGAGCCCGGATCAAGCTAAAAGTGATCACCAGCTTCTCGAGCCAACTCTCTCTCTATGTCTGAGACACTACCCTTGTACTTTCCTAGAGTCTTTTACTGGAAATCACGAAGTGTCTTCTACCATTGATCATCCTCCTCCACAGGATTGACCCTCCACCGGTCAATCGGGTCAGCCTGCTGACCCACTACTGCTCGTACCACACAGGGGCGACGTCCGAGAGCCATAGCTGAAAGGAAAACAATGAACTCATAAGCCCAGGTAGTATGTAATTTTCTCTTAACATCCATTTTAACTCTTTATTTATTTTAATTTCCCAAAAACTCTCAAAACAAACAAAAACACAAGTCATCATGATGCATGTACCTTTCTTAGGGTCTCTACCCCGCAAACGGTGTAGCCTCGCTTGGTCGTTCGGTAAGCCCAGATTTCTTACATCAGATCATAGTGGGGGCTAAAATATTGTGTCTTAGCCAGTCTTCCCTAACCTATGTCACCCATCAAGATCACCTAACATTGTTTCCCTACCAACCCATGCAATCCTCACAGTACCTAACTCCAAACTCCATCATATGTCACAATCATTGCATCTGATACCATTCTATCATGACCCGCCTTCTCCAAGATGAGGTAACGGATAGTAAGATGTCAAGACCTTCCTTCCTCAAGATGAAGGAGAGATGGTGACCCCCAAGTCCCACCTTCAATAGGCCCCGAGGTGGCGACCAGAACCAGAGGTATAGAAATATCACAAAAGTGAGAGGCATTAACCTTTTTATAGTAACCAAGATCGAGATATAAGATGTATCAACCTCAAAAAATTCCAAGGTAGATATATATATATAAAGAAACCAAAATCCATCACACATGCATTTTTAAGTAAAACTGCTAGAAATACAAAGAAAACTCCAAAGTACTGAAATAAAACTAAGCAGCGACGCAACAACCATCCCCAACATCCGATCTAGTAAGGTCCTGCACGGTCTGCGTAATCTCCCTAAAAACCTGAAAATAGTTTTATATACGTAGGGTGAGCATACAAGTATACTCAATAGGAAAAACTAAATAAATTCGTGCACAAGTGGGAGAAACATACTAATTCCCCTGTGAGAAAACAACATAAACCAACAACATCTATCGAGGAATACTAACAACCCAACCTCACCAAGGCACACTCACTAAGTAATTAAAAACAAGTAATGTAATATAATAATCACATCTATATTTGGGTACCATGAACCACTTCTCATCGGTTAACTGCTCATCCCTAACAGCAAATGTCTAGATGCTACCACGCTCTTCCATAAGCCTCACTATCACAACCTGCCTGCACACACATGGGCCACAAACCACACCACGTTCCTACCCGCAGACACCTGGGCCTCACACATACCACACCCTACCCGAAAACACTTGGGAATCCTCCCAAATACACTTGGGAAACAAACCACCTCTCACATAGCCAATACCATAAATCTGGTAATAAACTTAAAACCATTACAACCAGCCCGGAATGTCTTGGGTGATAAATGCCTAGAAGAGGGAACATGGTAAAGTCAGTAACCAGTCATTCATCCTCCCACCGGGATGTTGGGAAAGACGCTCTCCCTTATAAAAATGGGGGTGTTCGGCACATAGTGCTCAACACGGGTGGGGTGCGTATAGAAAACATAAAGAACTAAAATTTATACATATTGTTTACAAACACTCAACCCATCCTATGGGATTTAAAACAGACAACCATCCCACCCAAAACCACCTTTGTTTCTACCCCTACAAGCACATACCCCCACGAAAAACGGTCACTTCCGTAAGTCGATAAATGAACATCGCTTCACCACATGCCACGACTCGAAACATACCCCCATCGAATTCATTTAACCATTCATCATTCTGAATTGTAAATTCATTATTTATTTATTCCATCCTTCCCCAAGAAACTACAAAACACAGAACAAGTAATAGCCACACAGTTAGCTATAACACACCAGGAAGAAGGACCAAGGTAAAACAACCCCCTGCACACTCCCCTTTCTTGGACACTCGTTCAACCACTACCAACTGTCATTCTTCAAAGTTATCTCGCTCAATCATCCTCTCACAACTAAAATCGGTAGTCCCTCTACACAACAGCACCACACCCAGCACACCCATAAACATGAAATCATGACACAACCCGATCATGCAGCCTCACTGCCCATCCACTTCTCAAATGCAGTCTCACTGCATAACAAGTCCATCCATTACACAATCAATCAATCTCTTAGTCTGAGATACCATCACACCGCCTCATACACAAAATCACACAGCTACCACCACCAACACCCACATAAGGCACAAAACCCAAAAGAACATAGCACACAGCCACACCAATCAAACATGGTGTATTCAGATTTGGTCAACACTGTTCTTTAAATTCCACTTTGATAAGAAGGGGTGATTACACAAGGGTTTTTATCCTGGGGCATCCATTTATTTAATCAAGTGTATGCGATTAATCAGATTTATATTTACAGTAATTACTCACAGGGAAACAACAACAGTTATAAAGCATCCCATGCACAGGCAAAAACCACCAACGGACATGATTTTTAGAGACCACACACCCACAATAGATCACATCATAAACAAAGATAACAAATAAAACAAGCAATCAACATCAATCTACTCTCATCTCGTTATCAAGTCTGTATTTCATCATTAGCATGTATCTTTGATAAAATTTGGATTCGGCAGTTTCTTTCACAAAAGAACCTTACTACACCCACCCTGCATGATACACAATTAAAGAGAGAGTAGAATCCTTACTTGGAACAATAGGCGACCAAAACTCCTCCTAGCGCCAAAACAGAGGGGTTGCATGAGTAGGAGACTCTAAGGAAAACTAAAGAGTGGGGATACAACAAAGGCGCACGGCTCATCTGGGGAAGAAAGGGTCTTAGCACACCAAGAGAAAAAATAAGAGAGGACCTCAGCTTTATAAAAATCTAGATCCTATATCAACAGAAGAAAATAGTTCCAAAGGCCATTAAAGTCAAATCGTGGCCAAGATCATGGAATTTGACTATATCAAAGTTCCCCGAGAATTAGGATATTAAAGATATAATTAATATCCTTTGAAATGCCCAAATAAGGCTTTAAACTCGATTTATGTCAAATAAAATGTAAGAGGAACAAAACTAGAAAAACTGGAAAAAAACTGAAAATGAGTCACTGATGGGTGAGTCACCGATGGGTGAGTCACCGATGAGTGAGTCACCAAAGTGCAAGCCACCGAGAGCGACCCACCGATGTTGAACCACTGACACAACTCACTGACGCTCTGACTCACCGATGCCCCGACTCACCGACTCCCCGAATCACTGATGCCCCGACTCACCAATGCCCCGACTCACCAACGCCCTGACTCACCAACAGAAAAACTGGAAATTTGAAAAACTCTTGAAATGAGTTACCGTTGCCTCCCAGAACACCTTAAACACTACATTTTGAAAAATTAATGTACCAAGGAGGTTCGGGCCATTACAATAGGTTTCATACGTAAGATATTTTTTGGATATGTAAGATTTTGTCTAGGAGTAGAAAATTGGCAAAGTCCTTGAACACAAGATTGATAAGTTAGATTTTTATACATAAGAAATTTCAGAAGAAAGAATTTATATCTGATACGTAATAAATTTATCTCATATATAAGATATTTTTCTTTTTCAAAATTTTAGATTCCCAGATGTTGTCTTGGAGTTTCTAGAGAAAGTTTTCTAAGAGTTAAGACACCCATAAGGTATGATAAAAGAATTTTATACTAAACTATATAGACAGATCAAAGTCTCCAGGGTGCAGCTCAGTGGTAGAAGACCATGTGGGGGTTGGGGAGGTCTTGAGTTCAAGTCTCCCTTGCTTCCTGCATGTGTGTGTGTGTGTAGGGGTGTATTTTCTTTGTAGCTTTGTAATTATCCCTCTTAGACGTTTGTAATATAGACAAATCAAAGTGTGATAATTTCTAGTGATTTTAAATATAGAAATAGTGAAACTATTATTTTATGGAATAAATATCACAAATGGAAATCATGATACAATTTATTGGGGGATAATATTCATGTTGTGAAGATTATTGTCACGTCATGTTCATATAGACTTGTAGTGGAAGCAGTAATGGGTTGTTCATGTCTGATTGCACCATGGTGCAGTGAAGAAAATGGCATACTGAGGAAATAGAGATATCAACATTGAAATGAGTATTTCAGAATGAATTTTAGTTGAGAAGTTTCCCAACGAGAATCTGTGAGGTTCGTACACATCTTGGTCAAAGCCATGGTACGGAATAAAGTGTGGTTTTCAAGATAGAGTCACATCATTATATGAAGTCGTGGAAGTTATGTTCCATGATGTTTTTAGGTTTAAAGAAGGCGTGTGTCTTGTAAAGGTTTGTCATGTCGCAGAGGAAGAATAATTTAAAGGAAGTAGTATATCACATTATAAGGTAAGAAGTCATTCCATGATGACCTGAAAAATTTCAAAAACAGAAGTTGTAGAAGTTAAAGAAGAAAATAAAAGCGATTGAAGGAAGTTAGTAGTTTTAATTTTAATTTTAATTTCAAATTTTAACATAAAGAATATGCTGCTATTGTGAAAGATAAAAATCGAATAGGGATCTTTCATACATTATATTTATCGAAGGGAATAATCAAGAAGATTATTTGGGGGGAGTGCAATGAAAGAAGTATATGTGCACTACAGTGCACATAGGGAGAATACTTGTACTAGTTCAAGTAGAATAAGGAATAATTCATGCATGTTCTACATAGTGAAGAAGTGATAGATCACTATAATATTATTGGGAGACAATCTACTCACAGTAAAATGATAATCCCTGCCTCATTGAAGAACAAGACAGTAGTGAAACTTTTCAGAAGGCTCGTCAGGAAACAACATTGTCGATATTCTTATGAAAATGAGTTCAAAGTTAAACCCATCTTGTTTATAATCAGAAATGGTGATTCTAGTGGATTATATGGTCTTGGGTGATTTCGAATAATTGTAAGTATTAGTACTCATTTTTGAGTAGCGAACCTTGTATATAGAGTTTCCTTTGTTTGTTGCTTTCCTCAGTGTGTGTGTGTTCAACTATGAAATTGCTCACTTAAAATGAAGGTTGAATTCATATGAAATGATAAAAAGTAAAATCGGAATATTGTTCACTGATCCCCCCCCCCCGCCCTCTGTGAACCTATACTACGCCTACTAAGATAGTCCTCTCACTGTAGAAGGACCATCCTCAGCATCAATGATATAATGCTCGACCATGAAACAGGTACTATACTAATGGCCCAATGACTAAAATTCAAGTCTATAAGGAGGTGTCATGGATTACTGACTCTAGCATCCCTCCTTATTTCTTCGACCAAATCTACTTGAAAAAAATCAATTTCCCCTAATCATAATCTATCCATCAGTCTAGACATGAGAGGTCTGATTCTGCTATGTTCAATGGTCCGCACTCTCTAAAGGAGTATCCCTATAGAATCTATTAAGATGGTTTCACTGACCATATAAATGACACTGCTTTGGCTTTGAAGGTAAATTCATCCTAGTGTATCTAGAATTTCCACACCGATCGAATTTGAGATCTCCCAAAACTAAGAGAAATAAAATCACTCCCACCTTGATTTCCCTATACATATCCACCTCATCTCATCTCTTCCCTGTGTAACTTTAATCCACTAGATGATGCTCCGCTAGTGTGCCAACCAGAAGGCAAACCACCAACTCCTAAATTCCCTTAGAACCGGTCTCATCCAACACTACCTTCTTTACAACATTTTATAAAGTAAAGATCTTGATCTTTCAACCCCAAATCAAAGCATATGTCCTTCAAATCCTCATTCCCACTCAAGTAGGGTGTGAAATGGAACAAATCGCTAAACTTGGGTGTGTGATCCATCACTGCCATCTTCCCCTACTTCAGTTTGAGGAACTGCTATGTTTTGATATGAATAAGGGTAACATCATAGAATTGCTTAATGAAAAGATCTTGAAAACCAATTCCAATTCAAACCCTGTTCTTTCTTCACTTCTATCATAATATCCCACCATCTACGAGTTTCCCCTTCAATAATAAAGGTCAACAATCTCACCCTATGTTGTTTTAGGGTTTCTATGCTCTCAAAGATACGATGAATGCATTTAACTCATTCTGTTATTCCCTACAGGGAGACATCACCTTGAAAAGTGGGGGTGTGATGGAAATGAAAATCTCACATGACATTGGCAGTTGAAGGTTCCAATTGAGATACACCCTATTTTGCAGACTAAAGAAGTAGATAAATCCCCTTAATGATTTGTGGATCAACTACAAGCCTAGAAGGAGGAGCGTGCTTGTCAGCCCCTTCTTGCATAAGTGTAAGTGGATGTCGAAGTGGAATATTCTACATTAAAGTAGAGAATTGCATCAGATTCTCCTTCTATGGATAAAAAATATATCAAATTTAAGGATAGAGAAAAAAATGTTAGGCTAAAACCCCATCACCGCTCTCTAATTTATGCTATATATCAGGTTTTCATAAAAAAAAACAAGGATACATTTGGTATCATGGAACTGTTGAAGCCCTGCAACCACGCCCTCCTCCTCCCACCCTGTAATCATGATGCTATGACCACACCCTGTAACATCTCACTGCGATCCACCATTAGAGACCTGCGATTGCGCATTCCTCCTCCCATTTGTGACTTGTTGTAGGTGAATTCCTATGAGATAGGTATTGTCATTGACACGGGGCTGCAATTCTTTGATAACGGTGAGAGGCTCTAGAAAGAAGCAGTGGAGAGGGACTGCAATTGGTGATGGAGGTTGTGGGACAATTCTTCTAGGACGGGGCTGTAGAAGCCTTTGACGACAGAGAGGAGGGTCCTGAGATGGCTGGGAGTTCATGGAAGGAGATAAGGTTATTTCTATTCCATCTACAAATTTTCAATTTCTATTCCATCCACAAAAATCAATTTCTATTCCATCCAAAAAAAATCAACCCTTCAAAACATGATTTCTAATCATAGTTCCCATTTCATTTCTCATTCCCTTTTCTATTCTATTTCCCTTTCCAATTTCTTCAAAAAAATCCCACCAATAGGAGTAGCCTAAACATAAACCAAAAGGGGTTTTTTTTAAATCCCAGTATAAGCATAAATATCCAGCTAGAAAGAATAGTAAAACAAATTAATTAAATTTTTATATTAATCTAGTCATCACCAATAAATAATAAAAAATAATCTATTTATTTATTATTGAGCTTCAAATAATATAAAGCTTTAAAAGATTTTTTCTGTATATTAACACACACACACAACCAGATAATATATAATGTTTCCCTATAAGTGTCTATTTTAAAGACTCATGATGCATGAGACAAAAGATAAACACTTTTAAGTAAAAAATAGATCAATACAAACTCAAACTACCAATTATAACTCAAGCGTGCATCATAATTATACTGACCGTGGGTATTCATAGCTTACATCCTCAATCCCAACAATCCTATCTTCTAAGTAGTCTCAATCTCACTACCCTTGTAATGGAATGGACCTCTCTGATCCACTACATTGTGAAAGTACGGTGTTAGAGGCGTTATGGAAGGTCAAGGTATCTTATCCCCAACGCTTTTCTAAAATTTTCCATTTCGATGAACCATTTAAATGATAGACAATTGTGAACTGTAACGTCATGTTACATTTTCAGGTACTTTTGATGTTTCTAACTACCTTTGGTTTGGAGTAGTGACTTGAGGGTGAGTTTGGGTGGACTTTTAAGGAAAAATAAAGGGCAGTATCTTTCGCACGGGTTGTGCATGATTTGTCTAAATCGTGTGGCCATACTGTGCGTAGTTAATGTTGGAGGCAGTGGCTAATGCACAGTTAGCGCACGGTTTGTCTAACCGTGCGGCCTAACTGTGTGAGGAGTGCTTGATGAGGCAGTAGCGACCGCACGACAATACATATATGCACTTGGGTTTTCTTTTATATTTCAGTTCTGAGTTGGATTTGGTTGGTGTCTATATTATCTCTCTCTTCCTCATGTGTTCTCTTAGAGGGTAATGCCTCCCATTTTGTGTGTTATTATACCCTCGGTTCTAGTCGCCAACCCGGGGCCTACTGGAGGCGGGACTTGGGGGTCATTGTCTCTCTTCTCACATTGCCGGCCCAGGAGGGGTACACTTTGTGGGGAGGGGGTTGTGACATAGTGGTATCAGAGGTCTGGTTGAGGGATAGAATGGAGTTTGGAGTTAGGAACATGTGAGGTTGCATGGGTTGGTAGGGAAATGGTGTCATTCATGTTTATCAAGTGAGGTAAACACTAGAGACTGGCTGAGACATAGGTGTTTAGGGCCCCTTATGATCTGATTTACGGACCTTTAAGATTATAATGGCTACTGAACAAGGTGATACTGGTTTTAGGGTAGAGACCTAGGAAAGGATTATGCATCATTATTCTTTGTTCTTGTGTTTTAATGGGTAGACCTTGGGATAGGTTAACTTAAAATGAATAGAAGAAATTAATTAATTAATTAATGTTGAGTCTTTCATATTCCAAGTTTAGGATCTCTAACGGTTTTTTATTTTACAGGTATGACTCCAGGTCGAAGTCCTCGTCAGGTTTGTGTATAAAATGTCCAGCAGGCTGTTCCAGTAGGTCGCTGCAAGGTAGAGGTTGATGATGACGACACTTGGAGGAATACACTCCGAGAGTTTCAGCACCAGAGTCTGCAAAAGTATGAGGGCTCAGTTTCAGATGCAGTCACGGAAGACTGGTTAGAGGAGGTAGAGATAGGCTTCAGTTTGATCCATGCTTGGAAGGAGCACTAGGTGTCCTTAGTTGTGACGATGCTGCATGGAGTAGCAAGGAATTTGTGGTTCTTGTACATTGGGGATCATGAAGAGTCAGCGATCTCATGGGAGGATTTCCGAGACAAGTTTAGAGTTGAGTTCCTTTCTTCGACTACGAAGGCATCTAGTCGCCAGGAACTTCTTACCCTTTGATAGGGGAGCTCTACTGTTCAAGATTTTGGAATCTGTTTCAGGAACTTTTTATGATATGCTTCAGACCTATTGCCAGATGAGGAGGCCAGGGCGAGACATTTTGAGGAGGTTTTTCCTCCACAAATCCAGTTCCAGGTCACCCCATTTATGATAAAAACATATCTAGAGGTACTGGTGAGGGTATAGGTTGTCGAGAGGACTTTTTCCAGGATAGGATCATCACGAGAGAGTAATCAGCACGATTCCTCATGAAGCAGAGCTATGGTCCGGGGTTCCCGGTTTTCAGGGCAGAAGAGTTTTCGTTAAGTATGGGGAAGGCCCCAGCCCTTCACATCTCGTTTCTTCAGAGGAAACAACCCTCAGGCCTATACCAAGGGATCAGGTGCTTTTTTTTCTTGTGGTGTTCGTGGCCATTAGCAGCGGGAGTGCCCGACATTTCAGAGCAGTCATCGTGCACCAGGTGCTACGCTTCAGGTTCCTCCATTGAGATAGTTCCAGCCGAGGCAGTAGCAGCCGGTTGCACCAGCTTTATATCACCAGAGGGTAGATGGGGAAGGCAGAGGACATACCCATGATGCTCCCCATCCTTATAGATCAGAGCGTGGTCGTGGTGGTGGTCTTCCTCAGGGTCAGAGAGAATGTGAAGGAGGTCATGGTAAGCTTCATGCTCTAACGTTACTAGCTCCAGGCGAGCCAGATGTCATTAGAGGTACCCTTTGCTTGTTTTCTACCTTGGTGTATGCCTTGTTTGATTCAGGAGTGATGCACTCCTTCATATCACCTACCCTTGTCCATGCTTTGGGACTTGAGGTAGAGAGGCTTCCAGTGCCCTTGGCGTTGACTACGCCAGTTGGAGGTTGAGCTGACTTGTTTGAAGTATGTAGAGACTGTGAGCTAGTTTTGGGGCAACACCGCTCTTGGGGAGATTTCCTATGTTTATTAATACAACCATATGATGTCATCCTCAGCATGGATTGGTTGTATTAGGTGCAGGCTATCGTGGATTGCTTCAGGAAGAAGGTCGTTTTCCATGGTGTGGATGGAGAGAAAGTGGTGTTTGTTGGTGAGCGAGATCCTCATATGGGTCATAGGCATGTTCCGTCCTTATCGTCCATGATGGCTGAGATGATGCTGAGTTCTTCATAGGTTCATCAGTTGGCGTTTCTTAGGGTCATAGAGGAGTACCCTGATGTCTTTTCAGAAGAGGTTGTAGCATTACCCCCTCGACGAGAGATAGAGTTTGGGATCAAACTACAGCCAGGTGCGTCTCCTATCTCTATGTCTTCATATAGAATGTCCCCTTATGAGTTATGAGAGCTACGTATACAACATGATGGTCTGTTAAAGTGTGGTTTTGTTTGGCCAAGTGTGTCACCATGGGGTGCACCAGTTTTGTTCGTGAAGAAGGCCGACGACAGTTTTTGGTTGTGTGTCTATTATTGTCGCTTAAACAAAGTGACAATAAATAATCACTATCCTCTTCCACGTATTGATGACTTATTCGATTAACTGAAGGGTGAAAGTTGGTTCTCAAAGATCGACTTGTGGTCAGGATATCATTAGATGCATGTGAAGTATAAGGATATCCCGAATACTGCTTTATATTGTCGTCATGGTCATTATGAGTCCATTGTAATGCCATTTTTCATGATGAATTCTCTAGCTGTATTCATGGGATTGATGAATTCTATGTTCCGAGAGTTTCTGGACAAGTTCTTGGTAGTTTTCATCAAAGACATCCTTGCGTACTCCACATTTTAAGAGGATCATGTAGAGCATCTAAAATCCATTTTGGGAGTTCTTTGTCAACATCAGCTATTTGGTAAGTTGTCGAAGTGTGAGTTTTGGACTCGAGAAGTCCGTTTCTTGGGGCATGTTGTGTCCCAACTGGGAGTAGTTGTGGATCCATCGAAGATTTAAGCAGTTGTGTGTTAGGAAGACCCCATGACAGTGTCAGAGGTGCGAAGTTTCCTTGGTCTCGCAGGCTACTACAAGAGGTTCGTATACAATTTCTCATGGGTTGCAGCACCTCTAACAGCTTTGACCAGGAAGGATAAGGCATTCATATGGACTGATCAGTGACAGGTAGCCTTCGAGTATCTAAAAGAGAAGTTAATAAGTGCTCCAGTCCTTTGTCTTCCAGCTGAAGGAGTTTAGTTTGATTTTTTCTGTGATGCTTCACATCTGGGTTTAGGTTGTGTTCTCATGCAGTAGAGGTTGGTTGTTTCTTATGGGTATCGGCAGTTACGTCCCCATGAATTCAACTATTCCACTCATGATCTTGAGTTGGTAGTCGTGGTGTTTGCTCTAAAGTTGTGGAGAAATTACCTCATTTGTGAGCACTTTTTGTTTTTCACCGATCATAAGAGTTTGAGGTATGTTTTCTCCTAGCGTGACTTGAACTTATGACAGCATCGGTGGATGGAGTTCTTATAGGAACACAACTTTGAAATATCGTATACCCCTGGAAAAGGGAATGTTGTAGAAGATGCGCTGAGCCGAAAGTCACGTAGTGATGCTGTGCGTGAATCTGGTGACTCCTAGAGTGTAATGGAAGAACTTCCATCATTTCATCTTGATATATGAGAAGCTGTGGGTATAGGTTTTCTTTTTCAGATGAAGGTATATTCATCCATGGTGCAGAAGGTGGAAGAGCCCCAGTTGGGGGATCTAGAGGTGGAGGTTTGGTGAGACCGAGTTGTTTGTGGTGAGGCCCCTGATGGTTGGACTGAAGATGAACAACACCGAGTGTTACATCATGGAAGGATTTTTGTTCATTTAATGATGTGTGATACGGCCCTCAAAGAGTTCCATAGTTCACCTTTAGCGGTACATCCTGGCATGAAAAAGATGTACCTATCCTTGAATAGTCAGTTTTGGTGGCATGGGACGAAGCGTGTAGTTGTGGAGTTTGTGTCTCGATGTTTAGTCTGCCAGAAGGTGAAGGCCAAACACCATGTTCCTGGTGGTCTTCTCCAGCTATTAGAGATTCCTCAGTGGAAGTGGGAGGATATCTCAATGGACTTTGTTACTGGTCCACCTCGAGCTCTAGGAGGACATGATGCTATTTGGGTGGTAGTGGATCGTTTAACAAAATCGTCCCACTTTATAGAAATCAAGGAGTCAAGATCAATGGAATTTTTGTCAAGGCGGTATCTATAGGATGTGGTGAGACATCATGGAGTCCCTAGGATGATCATTTCTGATTGAGATCCTCGTTTTACCTCCAGAGTGTGGAGAGGTCTCCAACATGCTTTTGGTTCTCAGCTATTCCTTAGCACTTCTTTTCATCCTCAAATGGATGGTCAGACAGAGCGAACCATATAGACTCTTGAAGACATGTTACGCTCTTGTGTTCTTGATTTTGGAGGTTCATGGATGAGGCACTTACCCTTCATGGAGTTCGCTTACAATAATAGTTTTCACTCCACCATTGGTATGGCGCCGTTTGAAGCCTTGTATGGCTGGCCTTTACATTCTTCGTTGTGCTGGACTGGGGTCAGAGAGTTAGCAATTCTTGGACCAGAACTAGTGCAGAATACAACAGAGATGGTTCAGGTGATTTGTGAGAGGATGAAGACAATGCAAGATCATCAGAAATCATATGATGATCAAAGAAGGATACCCTAAGAGTTTAATGTTGGGGATCATGTGTTTCTGAAGGTGACTCCCTATCATGGGCAGTGAAGGTTTGGTTATGGAAGTAAGCTTTCTCCTCGGTTTGTTGGGCCTTTCGAGGTGTTAGATCGTGTTGGAGCTGTGGCGTAACGAGTATCACTTCCCCCACATATGAGTTAGATACATGATGTTTTCCATGTATCACAGCTCCGTCGTTATCTTCATGATGACTCTCACATCATCGATTGGGGAGAGATCGATGTTGATGATGATTCAACCTTTGAGGACCGACCTATGAAGATCCAAGACCACAAGGATAAGGTGTTGCGCCGATTTTCTATTCCTTTAGTTCGTGTCTTGTGGTGACACAGTGGCATGGAGGAGAGTACCTGGGAATGTGAGTCACAGATAGATGCTCAGTACCCAGAGTTTTTTTATGTTTAACTCTTTTCATGTAACGATGTACCCTTTTTTGTTAGACCTTTAATGTTTTTTTATGAATTTATTTTTTTGTTTTGGTGGCTTTCTCTCTTTTGATAGGTATCTCGATGGGTGGTTGTTCAGACCCTGTTTCATTTTCTCTTTATGTGGGTTTTGGATTCTTGAGGATGATAATGTTTTGAGAGGTATATGATGTAATGGCTCGGACCTCTATGATCCACTACTTTGTGAAAATGTGGTGTTAGAGGCGTTCTGGGAGGTCAAGGTATCTTATCCCCAACGCTTTTCCAAAATCTTCCATTTCGATGAACCGTTTCAACGGTAGAAAATTGTGAACTGTAACGTCACGTTACATTTTCAGGTACTTTCGATGTTTCTAACTACCTTTGGTTTGGATTAGTGACTTGGGGGTGCATTTGGGAGGACTTTTAAGGAAAACTAAAGGGCAGTAGCTTTCACATGGGCTATGCACGGTTTGTCTAAACAGTGCGGCCATACCTTGTGTAGTTAATATCGGAGTCAGTGGCTAATGCAAGGTTAGTGCACAGTTTGTCAAACCGTTCATCCTAACCGTGCGAGGAGTGCTTGATGAGGCAGTAGCGAATGCATGGTTAGCGTACGGTTTGTCTAACCGTGTGAGCAAACCGTGAAGGCACTTAAATTAGATCCTAAAATATTAGATCTAAATCGTTTTTCCTCTAAATGGTTCGTTTAAGCCCCTAAGCGGCCATAACTCGGGATTTCCCTCCCTTGAAGGTAGAAGAACCTCTCCCAAGTGTTTTGGAGGCGATTCGAAGGCTTCTCTTGGAGAATCAAAGTCAGTTTCTTGAGCTATGTGATCGTTCTTGTTTGGTTTCTTAGATCTACTTAGATCTACTTCTCCTCTTCTTTCAGTTTCTTAGATCTACGCCTGTTATGGGTAGATCTAAGTGTGTGGATGCAAAATATGGTGATATTTGTCCTTGGTTGTGTTAGGAGAAGAGATATAAGGAGGATTCTTAGAGAATCAACCCGTCTTTCTTGTGCGTTCTTCGTTTGTTGGGATTTTCATCAAAAACCTTTGAGGTAGGGGATTCGTTGCTTCTATTTCTTTTACGTGCAATGGTATTGTTAGCATGTTTAATCCCACCGGATGACAATGGAATTGACATAAAAAATATTTTGAACCGGATAAAGAAATTGTATCGATTATATGTTATTACCTCTTGTTTTTCTAGATAGTGTGATATCTATGCTTGCTTTGCTTAGCTGTTGTTCTTGATGGAAATCAGTAAAGAACGTAAACTGGGATTAATTGATGATTTTTTGGCTAAAGATAAAGAGGCATGAAAATGAATCTAGTTCTTGTTGTAATTTGATGTTAATCAAATTGGCGTAGTAAGCATGTTTAATCTTTTGTGATAGCTTATTGGTTAGGTTTCCCGATGTTGGAAACAATAGATTATAAATCTGTTAATTCAAGATGGATTTAAGAATTTGATTGTTTGAAATTCCTTTAAGGGTTCTAAGTTACCCTATTGATTGTTAAAGGGCCATAGCCCAATTGATGTGATGGTTGTTTTCCCTGATGCTTGTGTTAAGACATGACCCTGGAGGGGTGTTGTGATATGTGGGGGCATAGAGGCCTTTTGGTTGTGGCAGCGGATGATGCCTAGAGTGTCAAGATGCACCGGTTTATGCATATGGGTGTCGGGGATGATGGAATGGGATGGATGTGATTTTTGGATGCTCAGTGATTTTGATTGGTTGATTATCTGCTTTACTTTTCCCCACGGCTCAAGGTAGCTGTTCTTTCTTACCCTTCTTCCGAAAGAGGCGAAGACACATGGGGTATTCCACTTTCTTTCAGTGTTTAGGTTCTTAAGGGAGAATGGGTCTACGCTCTTGCTATAGGTGGCAAAGAATCGACGGGTAGTACATCTACTCACCGTGTTAAGCCCCATTGTGTTAGTAGCATAGATTGCTTTTCTAGAATACCTGGGAATATGGGAAAGTGTTTTTGTAATGAATGTTTGATTAAATGGTGTTAACCCTTGGGGTTGGAGTTTGCTGGAACATAATAATGAGGTTGTAATTTTTGAAGGAACAATTGACTTTGGGTGTGATGCTAATGAAACTTAATGTGGAATCTTTCATGGTTAATTAATGTTTAAATAATTAATTAATGTACAATGGAACTAATAAAAAGGGAATGAAGAATTTAATAAATCTCTTTAAATGGTTGTGTGTGTATAGGATACCTAGTCTTAGAAATAGCAGCCTGGAGTCTGAGATATGTTAGCTGCAGTTGTGTCTATGACTAGGTTATGCCCATAGTGTGGTTGTTAGATATAATATAATCTGTACTTTTTGTGTTTCTATATGCTACTCCACCCTGTCAGTAAGTTCAACTAACACCCCAGGGATTCTGAGCCCTAGGGGGTGTTTTCCCCAAAATTCTGGTGGGAGGATGAATGGATGACTACCCCCTTTGGCCTCACTCTCTTCTCTTGGTAGATACTTGTGCTATTAGGCATAGTGGTTAGTTTCCCCCATATATGTGTGTAGAGGGTTGTAATGGCTTGTGGTTATTCACACACATATATTATGGATATAGTATCCTATGGACTACTATAGGTGTAAGGTGTATAGGTTGTGATGGCTTGAGGATCCTTACTTAGTGTATGGGTTGTAATGGCTTGAGGTAAAATACATGACGTATGATACATGTTATGTGAGCTGTGGTGGATCTTGGAACCTACTTGGTTACTTTTGGTTGTCAGGATGGTGTGGTGCTTTACCCAGGTGTATGCGGGCAATCATTTGTGTTGCACAAGGTGCATATTGTGGTGCTTCACCCAGGTGTCTGTGGGCAATCCTTTTTGGAGAGAGATGCTCAGGATGTGTGATGTTGGGGCAAAGTGGAAAACCAGTGGAAAAGTAGTAGCGGGGTACCCTTGATATTATTTTCTATATGCTATATTCTTATATGTGTTATTTGGTGAGAGTAGCCATGGTGAGGTTTGGAACTTAGTAATCCTGTTTAGGTGACGAGTTAGTTTCACTTGTTGTTAACTGTGATTTAGTATGCTCTCTTTACTTTTGCATGAGAGGGTTCGGGGAGGATCCTATTGAGTATACTATTATACTCACCCTATGTATATATAAACTATTTTTCAGGTCAATTGGAGCAGGTTGGAGATCAAGCTGGTTTCTACTAGATTGTGGTTGCTGGAGCTGTTCAGGCTTGTGGCTGCTGCTGTTTTTACTTTATTTTGGGTACTTGTAGTTTTCCCCTTTCAGTTGTAGTACTTTTTCATTACATTACATATGTTCACTTGGGTTTTCTCTTATATTTCAGTTCTGAGTTGGAGTTGGTTGGTGTCTATCTCATCTCTCTATTCCGCATGTGTTCTCTTAGAGGGTAATTCCTCCCATTTTGTGTTTTACTATACCCTTGGTGATGGTAGCCAACCCGGGGCCTACTGGAGGCGGGACTCAGGGTCATTATCTCTCTTCTCACATTGCCAGCCCAGGAGGGGTATACTTTGTGGGTAGGGGGTTGTGACATAGTGGTATCAGAGGTCTGGTTTAGTTATAGGATGGAGTTTGGAGTTAGTCATAGGTGAGGTTGCATGGGTTGGTAGGGAAATGGTGTCATTCATGTTTATCAAGTGAGGTAAACACTGGAGACTGGCTGAGACTAGGCATTTCGATCCCCCTATGATCTGATGTACGGACCTTTAAGTTTACAATGGCTACTGAACAAGGTGATACTAGTTGCAGGGTAGAGACCTAGGAAAGAATCATGCATCATTCTTCTTTGTGTCCATGTTTTAATGAGTAGACCTTGGGATAGGTTAACTTAAAATGAATAGAAGAAAACAATTAATTAATTAATGTTGAGTCTTCCATATTCTAGGTTTAGGAGATCTAACATTTTGTTATTCTACAGGTATGACTCCAGGTCAATGCCCTCATCAGGTTTGCATAGAAAATGTCCAGAAGGCTGTCCAGCAGGTTTCCACAGGGTAGAGGCTGATGACGATGACACCTGGAGGAAGACACTCTGAGAGTTTCAGCACCAGAGTCTGCAGAAGTACGAGGGCTCAGTTTCAGATGCAGTCACGGAAGACTAGTTGGAGGAGGTCGAGATAGTCTTCAGTTCGATGTGTGATCGGAAGGAGCACTGGGTGTCCTTAGCTGTGATGATGTTGTGTGGAGCAGCAAGGCAGTGGTTGTTCTTGTACCTCGGGGATCGGGAGGAGTCAACGATCTCATGGGAGGAGTTCCAAGACAAGTTTAGAGTCTAGTTCCTTTCTTCGACTACGAAGGTGTCCAGTTTCCAGGAGCTTCTTACCCTTCGACAGGGGAGCTCTACTATTCGAGAGTTTGGAATCCATTTTAGGAACCTTTTACGATATGCTTCAGAACTAATGCCAGATGAGGAGGCCAGGGCGAGGCATTTTGAGGAGGCTTTTCATCCATAGATCCAACTCCAAGTCACCCCATTTATGCTGAAAACATATCTTGAGGTACTGGAAAGGGCAGAGGTTGTCGAGAGTAATTTGTCCAGGACAGGTTCATCACGAGAGGGAAATGGGCATGATTCCTCGTGAAGGAGAGTTGTGGTCTGGGGTTCCTAGTTTTCAGGGCAGAAGAGTTTTCGTTCAGACGGGGGTAGGTCCCAACCCTTCACATATCATTTCTTCAGAGGCAGCAACCCTTAGGCCTATGCCAATGGATCAGGTGCTTTTTTTTCTTATGGTGGTCATGGCCATCAGCAGCGGGAGTACACGACCTTTCAGAGCGGTCATCATGCACCAGGTTCTACACTCCAGGTTCCTCCGTTGAGACAGTTCCATCCGAGGCAGCAGCAGCTGGTTGCACCAGCTTTAGATCACCAGAGGGTATATGGGGTAGGCAGAGGACAGCCCCATGATGCTCCCTGTTCTCAGAGAGTAGAGTTCGGCCGTGGTGGTGGCCTTCCTCAGGGTCAGAGAGGTCGTGGAGGAGGTCGTGGTCAGCTTCATGCTCTAGCGTTGCTAGCTCAAGGCGATCCAGATGTCGTTCGAGGTACCCTTTACTTGTTTTCTACCTTGGTGTATGTCTTGTCTAATTTAGGAGCGACGCACTCCTTCATATCACCTACCCTTTTCCATTCTTTGGGAATTTAGGTAGAGAGTCTTCCAGTTCCCTTGGTGTTGACTATGCCAGTTGGAGTTCGAGGTGACTTGTTTGAAGTATGTAGAGACTGTGAGCTTGTGTTGGGGCAACACCGCATTTGGGTAGATTTCCTATGTTTATGAATACAACCATATGATGTCATCCTTGGCATGGATTGGTTGTATTCGGTGCAGGCTATCATGGATTTCTTCAGGAAGAAGGTCATTTTCCTTGGTGCGGATGGAGAGCAAGTGGTTTTTTTTTGTGAAAGAGATCCTCAGATGGGCCATAGGCACGTTCCATCCTTATCGTCCATGATGGCTGAGATGATGTTGAGTTATTCAGAGGTTCAGAAGTTGGCGTTTCCTAGGGTCATAGGGGAGTACCCTAATGTCTTTCCAGAAGAGGTTGTAGCATTACCCCCTCGATGAGAGATCGAGTTTGGGATCAAACTACATCCAGGTGCATCTCCTATCTCTATGTATTCATATAGGATAGCCCCTTCTGACTTACGAGAGCTACGTATACAGCTTTATGGTCTATTAAAGTGCGGTTTTGTTCGGCCAAGTGTGTCACCGTGGGGTGCACTAGTTTTGTTCGTGAAGAAGGACGATTATAGTTTGTGGTTGTGTGTCAATTATTATCGCTTAAAGAAAGTTACAATAAAGAATTTATATCCTCTTCCGCGGATTGATGACTTATTCAATCAACTAAAGGGTGCAAGTTGGTTCTCAAAGATCTACTTGCGGTCAGGATATCATCAGATGCGTGTGAAGGATGAGGATATCCCAAAGACTGCTTTCCATTGTCGTCATGGGAATTATGAGTTCGATATAATGTCGTTTTTCATGACGAATGATCCAGCTGTATTCATGGGATTGATGAATGTTGTGTTCTGAGAGTTCCTGCACAAGTTCATGGTAGTTTTCATCGATGACATCCTTGTGTACTCTACATCTGAAGAGGAGCATATAGAGCATATACAAGCCATTTTGGGAGTTCTTCATCGACATTAGCTGTTTGGGAAGTTGTTGAAGTGTGAGTTTTGGACTCGAGAAGTCCGTTTCTTGGGTAATGTTGTGTCCCAAAAGGGAGTAGCTATGGATCCATCGAATATTGAAGCATTTGTGTCTTGGGAATCCCCCAAGACAGTGTCATAGGTGCGAAGTTTTCTTGGTCTCACAGGATACTACAGGATTTTCGTAGCAAATTTCTCACGGGTTGCGGCTCCTCTAATAGCTTCGACTAGGAAGGATTATGCATTCATATGGACTGATCAGTGCCAGGAAGCCTTCAAGTATCTAAAGGAGAAGTTAGTAAGTGCTCCAATCCTTTGTCTTCCAGCTGAAGGAGTTCAGTTTGATGTTTTCTGTGCTGCTTCACATCTAGGGTTTGGCTATGTTCTCATACAGCAGATGTTAGTCATTTCTTATGAGTCTCAGCAGTTACGTCCCCATGAACGCAACTATGCCACTCATGATCTTGAGTTGGCAGTTGTGGTATTTTCTCTGAATTTTTGGAGACATTACCTCATTGGTAAGTGCATTGTGGTTTTCACTGATCATAAGAGTTTGAGGTATGTTTTCTCCCAGCATGACTTGAACTTACAACAGCATCGGTGGATGGAGTTCTTGTAGGAATACGACTTCAAAATATCGTATACACCTAGAAAAGGTAATGTTGTAGCTGATGCACTGAGCCTAAAGTCACGTAGTGATGCTGTACATGAATCTGGTGATTCCTAGAGAGCAATGGAAGAACTTTCATCATTGCGTCTTGATATGGGAGAATTTGGGGGAGAGGTTGTCTTTTTCAGATGACGGTATAGTCATCCCTGGTGCAGAAGGTGGAAGAGTCCCAGTTGGGGGATCTTAAGGTGGAGGTTTGAAGAGACCGAGTTGTTTGTGGTGAGGCCCCTGATGGTTGGACTGAATATGAACAACACTGATTGTTGCATCATGGAAGGCTTTTTATTCCTTTGATGATGTGCGATACAGTCCTTAGATAGTTCCATAGTTCACCTTTAACGGTATATCCTGGTGTGACAAAGATGTACTGATCCTTGAAGAGTCAGTTTTGTGGCCTGGGCTGAAGCATATGGTTGTGGAGTTTGTGTCTCAATGTTTAGTCTGCCAGAAGTTGAAGGCCGGACACCGTGTTCCCGGTGGTCTTCTCTAGCCATTAGAGATTCCTCAGTGTAAGTGGGATGATATCTCAATGGACTTTGTTACTGGTCTACCTTGAGCTCCGGGAGGACATGATGCTATTTGGGTGGTAGTGGATCGTGTAAAAAAATTGGCCCACTTTATATCAATCAATAAGTCAAGCTCAGTGGAAGTTTTGTTGGAGCAGTATCTAGAGGAGGTGGTGAGACTTCATGGAGTCCCTAGGAAGATCATTTCTAATCGCGATCCTCATTTTACCTCCAGAGTGTGGAGAGGTCTCCAACATGCTTTTGGTTCTCAGTTATGACTTAACATTGCTTTTCATCCTCAAACGGATGGTCAGACATAGCGAACCATCCAGACTCTTGAATACATGTTACACTCTTGTGTTCTTGATTTCGTAGGTTCATGGATGAGGCACTTACCCTTGGTGGAGTTCACTTACAATAATAGTTTTCACTCCACCATCGGTATGGCGCCATTTGAAGCCTTGTATGGTTGGCCTTGCCATTCTCTATTGTTCTGGACTGGGGTCAGAGAGTTAGAAATTCTTGGACCAAAACTATGCAGAATACAACAGAGATGGTTCAGGTGATTCATGAGAGGATGAAGACAGCACAAGATCGTTAGAAATCATATGCTGATCAAAGGATACCCTTAGATTTTAATGTTGGGGATCATGTGTTTTTGAAGGTGACTCCCCGTCGTGGGCAGTGAAGGTTTGGTCGTGGAAGTAACTTTCTCCCCGGTTTGTTGGGCCTTTCAAGGTGTTATCTCATGTTGGAGCTATGGCGTATCGAGTAGCACTCCCCCCACAGATGAGTCGGATACATGATGTTTTCCATGTATCATAGCTCCATCGTTATCTTCATGATGACTCTCACATCATCGATTGGGGAGAGATCGATGTTGATGATGATGAAACCTTTGAGGAGCGACCTGTGGAGATCCAAGACCGCAAGGATAAGGTGTTGTGCGGGCGTTCTATTCCTTTAGTTCATGTCTTGTGGCGACACAGTGGTATAGAGGAGAGTACCTGGGAATGTGAGTCACAGATATGTGCATAGTACCCAGAGTTTTTTGATGTTTAACTCTTTTCATGTAACGATGTACCCTTTGTGGTTAGACCTTTCATGTTTTTTTATGAATTTATTTTGTTGTTTTGGTGGCTTTATCTCTTTTGAGAGGTATCTTGATGGGTGGTTGTTCAGACCCTGTTTCATTTTCTCTTTATATGGATTTTGGATTCTCAAGGATGAGAATGTTTTGAGAGGTATCTGATGTAATGGCCCGGACCTCTCTGATCCACTACTTTGTGAAAATGCGGTGTTTGAGGCGTTCCGGGAGGTCAATGTTTCTTATCCCCAACACTTTTCCAAAATCTTCCATTTCGATGAACCATTTCAACAGTATACAATTGTGAATTGTAACATCACGTTACGTTTTCAGGTACTTTTGATGTTTCTAACTACCTTTGGTTTGTATTAGTGACTTGGGGGTGCGTTTGGGTGGACTTTTAAGGAAAACTAAAGGGCGGTAGCTTTCACACGGGCTGCGCACGATTTGTCTAAACCGTATGGCCATACCGTGCGTAGTTAATGTTGGAGGGAGTGGCTAACACATAGTTAGCACACGGTTTGTCTAACCGTGCGGCCTAACCATGCGAGGAGTGCTTGACGAGGCAGTAGAGAATGCACGGTTAGTGAATGGTTTGTCTAACCGTGCGAGTAAACCATGTGAGCACTTAAATTAGATCCTAAAATTGTGGATCTAACTTGTTTTTCCTATAAATGGTTCGTTTAAGCCCCAAAGCGGCCATAACTCGGAATTACACTCCCTTAAAGGTAGGATAACCTCTCCCAAGTGTTATGGAGGTGATCTGAAGGCTTCTATAGGCGAATCGAAGCCGGTTTCTTGAGGTATGTGATTGTTCTTGTTCGGTTTCTTATATATACTTAGATCTACTTCTCCTCTTCTCTCGGTTTCTTATATCTATGCCCGTTATGGGTAGATCAAAGTGTGTGGATGCCAAATATGCTGATATTTGATCTTGTTTATGTTAGGAGAAGATATCTAAGGAGGATTCTTGGAGAATCAACCCATATTTCTTGTGTGTTCTTCATTTGTTGGGGTTTTCGTCAAAAACCTTTGAGGTAGTGGATTCGTTGATTCTATTTCTTTTACGTGCAACAATATTGTTAGCATGTTTAATCCCACTGGATAACAATGGAATTGACATAATAAATATTTTGAACCGGATAAATAAATTGTATCGATCTTATGTTATTGCCTCTTGTTTTGCTAGATAGTGTGATATCTATGATTTCTTTACTTAGCTGTTGTTCTTGATGTAAATCGGTAAATAACGTAAACAGGGATTAATTGATGATTGTTTGGATAAAGATAAAGAGGAATGAAAATGAATCTGGTTCTTTTTGTAATTTTATGTTAATCAAATTTTCATAGTAAGCATGTTTAATCTTTTATGATAACTTACTAGTTAGGTTTCCCAATGTTGGAACTAGCGGATTATAAATCTGTTAATTCAAGATGGATTAAAGAATTTGATTGTTTGAAATTCCTTGAAGGGTTCTGAGTTACCCTCTTGATTGTTAAAGGTCCATATCCCAATTGATGTGATGGTTTTTTTTCCTACTTCTTATGTTGAGACGTGACCCTGGAGGGGTGTTTTGATATGTGGGGGCATAGAGGCCTTTTGGTTGTGGCAGCGGATGATGCCTAGAGTGGAAAGATGCATTGGTTTATGCATATGGGTGTCGGGGAGGACACCGGGGATGATGGAATGGGATGGATGTGATTTTTGGATGCTTGGTGATTTTGATTGGTTGATTATCTGCTTTACTTTTCCCCACTACTCAAGGCAGTTGATCTTGCTTACCCTTATTGCGAAAGAGTTGAAGACACGCTGGGTATGCCACATGATTTCCTTGTTTATCTTCTCAAGGGAGAATGGGTCTACGCTCTTGCTATAGTCGGAAAAGACTCGACGAGTAGTACATCTACTCACCGTGTTGATCCCCCTTGTGTTAGTAGAATATAATGCTTTTCTAGAATTCTTGGTAATATGGGAAAGTGTTTCTGTAATGAATGTTTGATTAAATTGTGTTAACCCTTGGGTTGTATTTCGCTAGAACATAATGATGAGGTTGTAATTTTTGAAGGAACAATTGACTTTGGGTGTGATACTAATTAAACTTAATGTAGAATCATTCATGGTTAATTAATGTTTAAAGAATTAATTAACATATAGTAGAACTGATAAAAAGGGAATGAAGAATCCAATAAATCTCTTTAAATGGTTGTGTGCTTATAGGATACCTAGTCTTAGAAATAGCAGCCCGGAGTCAGAGAGACGTTAGCTGCAGTTGTGTCTAAGACTAGGTTATGCCCATAGTGTGGTTGTGAGATATAATATATTCTGTACTTTTTGTGTTTCTATACGCTACTCCACCCAGTTAGTAAGGTCAACTGAAACTCGGGGATTCTGATCCCTGGGGGGGTATTTTCCCCAACATTCTGGTGGGAGGATGAATGGATGACTACCCCCTTTGGCCCCACTCTCTTCTCTTGGTAGATACTTGTGTTGTTAGGCACAACAGTTAGTTTTTCCCATATATGTGTGTATAGGTATGTAATGGCTTGTGGTTATTCATACACATATATTCTGGATATAGTATCTTATGGACTACTATAGGTGTAACGTGTATAGGCTGTGATGGATTGAGGGTCCTTACTCGGTGTATGGGTTGTAATGGCTTGAGGTAAAATACCCAACGTATGATACACGTTATGCGAGCTGTGGTGGCTCCCGGAACTTACCTGGTTACTTTTGGTTGTGAGGATGGTGTGGTGCTTCACCCAGGTGTCTTCGGGCAAGCATTTGTGTTGAACAAGGTGCATATTGTGGTGCTTCGCCCAGGTGTCTGCGGGAAAGCCTTTTTGGAGAGAGATGCTCAGGACGTGCGACGTTGGGGAAAAGCGGAAACTAGTGGGGAAGTACTAGCGGGGTACCCTTGATATTCTTTTCTATATGCTAAATTCTTGTGTGTGTTACTTGGTGAGTGTAGCCATGGTGAGGTTGGGAACTTAGTATACCTCTTTAGGTGACGAGTTAGTTTCACTTGTTGTTCACTGTGCTTTAGAATGATCTCTTTACTTTTGCGCGAGAGGCTTCGGGGAAGATCCTACTGAGTATACAGTTATACTCACGCTATGTATATATAAACTATTTTTCAGGTCACTTGGAGCAGGTTGGAGATCAAGCTGGTTTCTACTAGCTTGTCATTGCAGGAGCTGTTTGGGCTTGTGGTTGCTGTTGTTTTTACTTTCTTTTGGGTACCTGTAGTTTTCTCCTTTTAATTGTAGTACTTTTACAAGACATTGCATATGTGCACATGGGTTTTATTTTATATTTCAGTTCTGATTTAGAGTTGGTTAGTGTCTATCTTATCTCTCTCTTCCGCATGTGTTCTCTTAGAGGGTAATGCCTCCCATTTTGTGTCTTACTATACCCTTGGTGCTAGTCGCCAACCCGGGGCCTACTAGAGGCGAGACTCAGGGGTCATTATCTCTCTTCTCACATTACCGGCCCAAGAGGGGTACACTTTGTGGGGAGGGGGTCATGACAACCCTAGACAATGATCTAATATAATTTTATAATGAATCACCCTAGATCACTCACTGACCCCCCCCCCCCCCCACACACACACAAAATCTTAGGTGTGATTTTTAATCACCAAATCTTTCGTAAACACAAATAGATAAGTTAGGGTATATTGGGAATTGATTTACCCTCTATTGAATTCAATGAAAACATTATAAGATCCAGCTGAAAAACTAAAATGACACATACATGCATATGAGATTTTAAAATTAAGATAAGATTTTTATGTCATAGGAATGGAACCTGTTTTCCAAAGGGTATCTATCTAACCAGTATAATAATATAAATCATAGTCTATATATATAAAGGTTCCAAGAACACCACAAACCAAACACATACTGAACATTAATCAGATAAGACCATAAACAACCCACAATATATGAAAGATCCAAAAATAAAAGATAAACTAGTCTTAGACGTAGGTATTAGCGTCCTAATACAATACATCTAAAGAAGTATCAAAAACCACACAAAACCATCTGTGTACAAGACGATCATTGTCCACTCTAAAATACCAAGACTCCAAGATCATGTACCCATCATCCCTCATGAATAGGTAGTTTTACCTTACCTAGTTCATTGTCACACTTAGATTTTCAATTCCATCCTTTGTTTTGAATCTTCTTTTGGATCTTGGTTTTTCTATTGGGTTTCGTGTGTTCTGGGTTTAAATTTGGTGTCTCAGGTTTTCTTGAATTAAATTTTCAGTCTTGGAAGTTTTTGGTGGTATTTGGCCTTGCCCATTTATAGAGAGAAGGGGTGGGGAGGGTGGCTTGAAAATTGATTTTGCAACACTCCTAGTGGAACATTTTTTTGGGGTATGTTTGTTGGATGGTTCATCCTCTTGAGTTAGATGAGTTTTGGGGTGAAAATGGTGTTTTGGGGGACTTTTTCTAGGTCTCACAGTTAAGGCGTGCAGTTAGTTTAACCATGAATTAAGTGTGTAGGGGGTCGCACGGTTTCCACACGGTTTGCGCACGGTTTGCGCACGGTTGGTTAAACCGTGCGGGATAACCGTGCAACCCACTCGAGAAAGGGTTTTTTGGGGTTTTTTTCTTTTTAATTGAGGTTTCTCCCCTTGGACCCTCCATTCAAACTCCCCTGACCTAGATGCCTTCCATGGGGTTTTTTGGCACCTCCAAACCCCTCCAAATGGGATTCAAGGTGATTTCTTGGTGATTCTTCACCCGAATAGAAAGGTTATGGCTCCCTCATCTTTCTCCTTTTCTTTTCTTCCTTTCTCCCCTTATCCTCTAACCCTAGTGGCCATGTTTGGCCGATTTTCTTACCTAGGGTTGTTTAAAATTGGGATTTTTTGTTTTTTTAGGGTTCCTTGAGGTTGTTCTTGCTTCCCAGAAACCTTTAAGAGTCTTTCCAGTTAGGCATTGTTGAATCAGAAGTGTTTTAAGGTAGGATCCCTTTGCATATCTCTTTTAAATTCACGATTTCATTGATTTCTTGATTTTCACACCTTCCTCGATTGTTAAATACTGATTTATGATTTTTAGAATAATTGTTCTATGTGAAATTAGGTGGTTTGCTCAATTGTTTTGAATATATGGTGTGAATTTGATGACTTTTGCATGCCAAGTGTTTGTTAAATTGCCTAGTTGGCTTTTCCAAGTGGTTTGTGGTTTTTAAAAGCATGGTTTGGTTTCGTAAATATATTTGTGATATCTAAAATGGTGTTTGGTGTTTCCCAAATGAATTTCTAAATTTTTTGGGGCTTGAAACTGTATTGTGTGTAGTTTTTCAAGAAAAAGTTTGATATGAGAAAGTATTGTGAGGCCCGATTGAAACTTTTGAAATGGTTTTATTGAAAACCCCTTCTTGGAATTAATCCACTTTCCTTGTTTGTTGGTAAATATATGGGAATTTCCTCAGTTTGGGACTCCAATTGTGTGATAATTGTTTTAAGTAAAGGGACTACTCCTTGAGGGGGTCGGGGTGGTGCTGGTTGTGTGACTTATACGATAGAATGTATGTATGTCTTGTTGATTGGTTTGTTTAGAACACCCCTTTGTGAACATGACATTAGAACCTAGCATAGATACAAGGATTTATGAGAATGATTGTTGCACTATTTTAGTTTACGCACTAGATAGTGGCCCATAGTAGAGGAATATTTTGTTATTATTGGCTATGAGATTGGGCCCCACAGTCGGTCCAGGTAGGGTGATGATCGGGTGTTTGAGCGTTATGATGTCATTAGGTAGGGAATTCCTTCGAGATGAGTCACATGTATAGTATGTTATGATTCACCTCTAAGTTCCTAGGTATTATCAAGTTTCTATAGCACTTGTATCATCATCCTATTGCCCTCATTATGAGACCATAATCCTTGTTCTGGGTTTTGGTGTTTTCTTGGTAATAGAGAATGTGTGGTTTTTGTTGAAAAGTTTTCAAGAAGATGTTTTTAAATAAAAAATGTTCTCACCTTTCTCACTTTAATGAAAAATGAACTTTTCCATTGGGACCCCTTTCCCCTTCTTCACTAAGAACCTAATTCCCCTTTATGAAAGGTAGTTGTTTTAAATTGTGAGGGTAATGGATTGTGGTTTTTTTCATTAAAATTAAAAGTGTGTAAAACCTAGATTTATATAATGTATTTCAAACCTAACATCAATGTTTCTTAATTTAAAGGAAATTCATTTAGAATATATTTATTCAAGATTACCTACTGAATTTTAATACTCACTCTTATAGCTCTTTCTTGTTTTTAGTTTCTGTTGCTGTTTCCAACTCAGGTTTGATCGCCTCAAGAAATGGTTGGTTATGAGTTGGAGAGTGACCCTTGGGGTCACATAGAGATGTTTTAGATGCCATATTTAGTTTCTATTTTGTGTTGGTATTTTTGTTATTCGTATTTTTGTATTTTCAGTTTCAGTGTAAATGAAGTTCATATTGGTAATCATATTTATTTTGGGTCACTCTTTTATTATTCTACTGCTTTCCTTTATATATATATAAGGATAAATCATTCCCATTGATACTATATTGATTCCCTTGGTGCTTTTCACTAGCCCAGGAGGATTGAGAATGCCTCTCAGGCCTTACCATGGATCGGCTCGGGTGACCGGTTCTAGGTCGACCCGGGTTGGTTCATAACAAAATGGTATCAAAGGAGGTTTTATTTTTAGAGGACCTTTTTTTCAGAGATCCATTTTTTATTTGGGGATATCAAGGTAGAAGGAGTAGGATTGTTGGGGCTCTAAATGTAGAAATGGGAAAGATGTCATGAACCCTTTCTCGTTCTAATCCTCGGGTTTCCATGGGAAGTCCAGTTTTGTTGGTTTTTCTGGGTTATTGTGGATTGTTTGGTGTTGGGAAATGAAAAGGGAGTTGAGAATGTGGCCTCTGTGAGCTTTAAAGGCCTAGAAAGCCATGTGGAGTCGGGTACATGGTCTTAAAGGACTCCCCATGGTTGTGGCATGATTGGAATATGGACACCAACCATATAGCTAAGTCACCCATCAACACTAGTTTCCCCTTGTGAGTTTTTTTGGGTCTTCCTTAATTCTGATTCTTTTTTTGAAAAATTTTATTTTGGAATTGTGAAAAGATGAATTTAAAGTGGTAATGAATTTTTTTTGGAAAGTGTAAAATAGATTTTCATAACATACTTTAAGGAAGGATTAGAAAAGTGGTTTTTTGTAAAATGATTTTTGGGGCAATATGAAAATTGTTTAATGGGATTGGATTTTTTAACCTAAATACAAAATTTATTGAAATATTTTATTTGGAAAAAAATAGGAATTTGTTTTGAATAAATATTCGGAATTCATTCTAAACAATAAGAAATGAGTTTTTAGTCAAAGAATTCTTGATGAAATGAGGTTTCTGGAATTAGTGGTAATTTTTTGAATGATATGGATTGGTTTTATTGTGATTCATTCTTTTTTTATTGGTTTATATTTTTAGTTTGGTGTGATTCAGATTTAAATTTTCAGTTTTTGGGTGATTTCCATTGACGCGCGTTCAACACATGGTTTGGGAAAATCATGCGACTTACTCTAGGTAATCGTGTGAGATTTGGTTTTCTTCTAGTTGAGGGTGAATAGACTACACATGGTTAGTCAAACTATGTTTAAAGCATGTGGGAATCCACTACCCCGGGATAGAACCATATCACATGGTTGGAGCACGATTTCTTAATCTGTGCATCCAAATCGTTCATGTGACCATGTTATCCAGTAAGGGGCACACGAAAACCGCATGGTTTGGTAAACCGTGCATAGTTACTAGGTGTCTTAAAAATATGAAAACTTGGGTTGAATAATATATTTTGATATTGGAAAACAAGTTGAGGTTGGCCTTTGGTATTCTTGTGTTTTGGGAATGATGTTTCTTATACAGTGTTTTGAGATTTATAAATTCTCATTGATGGATTGGTCTTGATTGAGTTAGTTGTTTTCTTGTTTCTTAGTGTCTACCCACACAAAGATTTGATGGATACCCAAGGTGCGACTTTGGGTGGGGCACCATTAGAAAAATTTCCATTTGATCAACCCATAGACTACATTCTTGAATTTTGGAAGTTGAATGTAATGTCCTGGATCTGGATGCCACTCAAAGGTAACCCATACCCAATTGGCCACATGGCCTCAAGCGCTTTTCCCCAAATGCCAAAGGTTTTCAACTAGAAGTGAGGGCCTATGTGTGATATTGGGGAAACTATGCCCTCATTGGCAGAGTATAACCCAGTATAATAGAATAATAAATCAACAATAGAAGTAGTAATACAATAAAATATCAATTAGCAGCGGAAGACTAATAATATAAATAACCAGATGTCATATCATACAAATTATTTTGTTGCATATTTCATGTTCTAGAAAAATAGCCAAAATATGTTACACTGCAGTAATACACGATGCAAGTACCAAAATTACAAAAGATAACTAAGAAAATCAGAACCATCGCAAGCCTCATCTTGGTCTCATGCTCTCCTGCTCCTAATTATCATATCAAGTACCTGTAGAATGGTGTTTTCCCTTATAAACACTTGCAATAATATAATCTATTTGGTCCCGAAAAACATGACCCAACCAAGGTGTGAGACTAAATCCTAGTAGGAAACCACCCAAGATTTGTGCCAATATATCAGTGAATATACATAACAGGCAGTGTACAATAGTGAAAGCAGTAAGCTAGAAATTACTCAAAATTAAACTATCCTACAAGAACTACTTTCCATTTACAATCATTTCCTTTTATTTAATAGTTCAATTACATTGAATTATATAATTCTCGGGATCCATCCTAAGCTCGAAAACCCCCATATAAAAACAATCACAAAAGATACCTCAGAAGGCTATCTAAACAAGAAAAGTGAAGATAGAATCCAAGCTTGTGCTTTGGATTGGAAGACGCATCATAAGTCATTCAATTTAATTATTCAAATTAAATATGGGTTTTTCCTTGATATTCTTAAGTTGGGATTCAAGTATTACTCCTAGTGTAAAACCACCTACATCCTATGAGCATGTCCGTATGATCCTCTTAGGAACCCGGTCTCACTCTAGGTGTGGTGCGAGTATATGTCAACTGAGCCTTCCTTGGATCCTATAAATAAGACCCAAGTATCTCCTAAGACATATAAACATTTCCAATAGAACCCGTCCATGGTATCCCTCATTCCATGACTCGTTCGACCTTTAAAAAAATTCTCCATGAGCCTTCCCACTACATTCCTGGCTCGCTCATGACTTAACATAATAATATCCTCTTTGAGCCTGCCTGTGGAATCCCTCAATGGATCTGTGATTCACCCAAGGCAAAAGGTATAATAGTCACATGAACCCCATCCATGACATTCGAATCTGAATCCATGGTTCACCCATTGTTATTTACCTTTTTATCTTTTAATATTCAATTAAACATTTCATTAGGCATGAAAAGGTCAAAACCAAAAGCATCCAATATAATCTCAAGAAAGAACCAACCTCATAAGTATTGGCCTTTAAATTACTCACATGGGCAATTTATATAACAAGAAACACAATTAAATTAAACTATTACATGGATTAATCATTAAAAACTCACATGGTAACAATTCATATAATAAGAAACACCTATAAATTACACTATTACGCGGATTAAGAAATAATAAATCACATGGGAACAATTCACATAATAAGAAACACGTGTAAATTACACTATTACATGGCTTAAACAATAATAACTCACATGGGAAAAATTCACATAATAAGAAACACATGTAAATTAAACTATTACATGGCTTAAACAATAATAACTCAAGTGGGCACAATTCACATAATAAGCAACACCGGTAAATTAAACTATTACATGGCTTAAACAATAATAACTCATGTGGTCACAATTCACATAATAAAAAACACATGTTCAATTACCTAAACATCGATAGGAAATAACAAGGTCTAATTCTAAATCAAGGTGACACCCAAAAATGGGCACGCGACACTACAACACATATAATCAACTTGACAATTAGCAAAAGGCATGACACCACATACCTCATACTCGTACGACTCTCCTCATCTAGCGTCGGCCTCTAATTTGACCTAGAATGGAGTAAATCTACAATATGAGCATAAATTCTAAACCCTTGATAACTATGTAAAGAGAATAAATCATGAATAACAGCTCAAGAGGTATCGATAACTCACCAATGGGATTCTAATGCATCTAACGGTGTTCAAATCAGAGTTTTGATGAAGAAATGGGAGGTAGTTCTTCCTCGTTGTTGTTCATGATAGTCGGGTGAGCCCTTCTATTTGTCTGACAAAACACAAGGAAACTGCTAGTTTTAGCCAAAAAAAGAAAAATACACAACATGTACTTGAGAATACACACTGTGTATATGGAAGTTTTTCCCTTATTCTACCAACATGCCTTACACATCATAAAAAGGCCCTACCAACATCCATACATGATGTGTATTGGGATTACACATTGTGTAACCCCTAGTCACATCATGTAACAGGCCTATAGCAAGTACTCGACCTATTTTCCTCCATTTTCTCAAATACAATCCTAAATGAAAATATATGTACCTGAAAGGAAGAACTGGGTTCTTACAAACTTACCCCCTTAAAGTAATTCGTCCTTGAATTTCCCTTCCATGGGTGGTGAAGAAAAATCTGAGAACAACTTCAGCCACTGTGATCGTACATCAGCCTCCCTCTCCCAAGTCTTATCATGTACTCAATTGTGATGCCATAGCACCTGTACTAAACGAATATACTAGTCATGTAGAACCTCCGTGCTATGATCCAAAATTCATATAGGATGCTTCTCAAATGACGCATCTGTTTATAACTCAACCTCCTCGGGTTGAAAAGCATGAGACGAGTCTGAAAAGTAATGTCGCAACTGAGAATCATGGAAGTTGTCATGCATAGCTTAGTACCTCTGAGGTAACTACAACCAATAGGCAACATGTCTATCCCTATTTAAAATCTTGAATGGCCTGACATATCTCAATGAAAGTATACCTGGTCTCCTGATCCTATTGTATCCCAAACTTAGTGCAACACGTAGGAAAACTTCATCCCTGACCTCGAACTCCAATGGTCTTCTATGGAAATCAATGTAAAATTTATGATGAGACTTCATAGTAGTCATCCACTTCTGAATCAACTGCTCCTGCTCAGTGGTCTCTTGGACAAGACGGGGTCCCAGCATAGCTTCCTCTCCTACCTCCATCCAACATAGGGGTGATCAACATGGCCTACCGTACAAAGCCTCGTATGGTTCCATCTGAAAAGTATCATGAAATATATTGTTATAGGAAAACTCAACTATGGGTATGTGTCTCTCCCAAGAACCCCCGAAATCTAGGATGCATGCCCAAAGCATGTCCTCTAGCACCTGAATCGTGCGCTCTGACTGGCCATCTGTCTGGGGGTGGTAAGTTGTGATCAGAAGCACCTGTATACCCAGCACCCTTTATAGCCCTTTCTAGAAATGATAATGAAACCGATCATCCCAATCTACAGTGGTAGAATGTGGGGCCCTGTGTAAATTCACAATCACGTGGATTTACAACCTTCTAAACTCATCAACACTGAAGGTTTCCTTGATTGGTAGGAAAATTTAAACCTTCATGAGTCTATCAACAACAACCCACATTGAATCATTATCATGAAACCTCCACCATCATAAAACCCCACAAATCATTCCCCTGAACATTGCAACAATGCCACTGGCGTGATTTCCTTTATCTGGGATAACCCGAACACAACTGAGGTCATAACTATGGCCTCACAACAAAGAATGGTTGAACCCCGATCGACCTCATCAAAACTGGTCACACAATCTTCTCTCAAAATACATTGCTGACTTTCACACCACACCCACCTTAAACTAGAGGAGTGTTCAAACTATTTCACTCGAACTATACATAAGGAACAAGAAGGATAACGAGTCAAACTATCACTGGATGAATTATCTATAAAATTCTTCTCTTAGGAGGCTGAAATGTCACAATAGAAACAAAAATCCTTCTCCCAAGGCACCATGTTCAAAGAAAGATCTCATTCAACAAATTCCATACCTGTCTCTCGGTGATGCTCCTTTATCAAACCATCCACTTATCATTTAAAAATGGTCATGACACAACATGAGAAAATGTGTAAACTAGATCCATCCAACTAGAATAATTACCCATTTTAAAGCATCAAATCTGAGTCTAACTACAAGTCCGAGATAGCCTCAAATTCATCAACTCGGAGTCCAAGGAACTCAACAAGGTGGTCTATACTCCACTTTACAAGTGAGATGTTGGTACACGGCCAAAATTCCACATAAGAACACTAACAGAACCCAGAGCGGCATTCCCCTAGAGGTTATATCAAGGAAAACGGAAGGCATCTAGATTCCATCCAAGGCATTCATACACATAAAACCAAGAATCACTCAGGATTAACCAAGCCTCATCTAAAACCATGAATCCAGTGCACAACACATAAAATATCACGAACTAGCCCAATGGATTTCAATTGTAGCATGATGTATAACCAACACTCTCTTAGTTCATCTAGGACAAATTCAAGATAGGGGGCATGATCATCTCATAAGGAATAACACAATAAGAGGATCTCAAGGATTACTAGAAAAGGATAATTGGACATTATTATCCAACCTTCTAAAAGAAACTCGGTTTCACTTGCTGACGCATTGTCATTTAATCGACCACAATTCATTTATCCCAAGTCATTTTCTTCATATCTCACGCTTAACCACTAAGGTACATCCATGACCATCGATGACTCACAAGGGATACACACACAACCAACCACAACAACGTCATGCTTCCAAGAAAGTATCAACACGAAACAATACTTGAAAGCCACAAAGGCATTCAAGTAGAATCGACCATTTCTGAATGGTCCTTGATTATGATCCTTATACATGGAAGGACATATTTAAATAGAACCGACACGATTCTCCACACCTAGGAGTGTCTTAGATGTAGAGAAAAAGGACCATATTCTCTCAATACACTAGTTTATAACCAACTTAAATGTATAAGTGTCATTCCATGAACCACGATCACCACGTCATATAACTTGGCATGAAATCCGAAATTAAACCGACCAGTGTGTTAAAACACCTATGTCCTATAAATTCCTCCTGGGAAGTGTAACAAACTTGGTTCTATAATTATCAGGTCACTCTACTATGAAGATAACCCAAGAACATACACAACAACTCAAAGCTCAATGATTTAACTAAAATCAATGGATCATTTTATCATTTAACACTCGACGGGTTCCATGTATGTTAACATATCATACCCTAATTTTACAAGAGAAAATGGAACATTATGTGTACTATTCATAGGATGTCCATCCTATGCATCCTAGTACTAGGTGGATCACGTAGGAACTGGCTCAAAATCACATCATCTACACAACCATTTACACATATGACAACATACAAATTTTCCCATCACTAAAGGAAAGAGATATTTACACAACCTCCTAAATGGATGACCATGCTTGAGGCATGTCAAACCTGTTGAACCAAGCAATACTCAATGCTCATTCCCATATAAAGGTTCAAGATACAATATCACCCATATGAACAAGGTTTATCTCTTTAAAAATAAAAAATATCCTACCAGGGACAACGAAAAATTAGCATGAAAGTTCCTTTTTTAACAAACAAGGTGACCTATGAGGGTTTTTAGATACAACCAAAGCTCACAGATCAAAAGAAAAAATATCAAAATAGGATAGGTTAACACCTTCCTCTAATCACTCACCCCTATGTATGTCCCATGGTTCGGGTCTATGTTTCAAACAAAAAAAGATACTACCAAAAGCCCACTACTAAGGTATGGTCTGGTCAAGTCAAACACTGATAGGAATCCTACTTGGGATCCTCCGGGTAAACACGAGCGAAGGAATCATACATGGTATCCTTAGATGAAAGAAAAAGGAGGAATCCAAAATGGTCTCCTTGATTGATAAACAAAAGAGGCATCCTATAATAGGGATCCTCTTGGACAAAACATAAGTAGAGGAATTATATAGGGAATCCTCGATAACATCTAGTATCATGTCCTCATAGGCTATAAGGGAACATATTTCAAGGGAGACTTCATAAAATCATAGGTCATGAGAGATAGTTCACCACTTATCTCAGATCAAAGGTATCAACTAGGTTGGTCTGAACACCCAATCGATCATTCACACCAAGTCACACTCTCAAGAGACAACTGAAAACAATAACTAGAGTAAGAACCTATCCATTTAGATATAAGCCCCAAAACACCCATTAAGAGTCCTCATAATGCTCCATGAGTTTCACCATCATGATCTATGTGGAAAACTACTCATAAAGGACTACTCTTAGGTCCAAAAAATATAAAGGGGGATAAAACTAGAAAAGAACCTCAAAGGGTACCAAAAAAGAGTACACGGAGTGTAGACACCATACACGGCATGTACCCTCAAGCTATCACATGGGTGTGTACTTCCTCTAGACTAGGTGTGTAAACAGTCCCAGGTACACAACATTTTAGGATGGTATATAGTATGTACTCAAGTCTCCCCTCCTAGCCATGTACCTTTACATGGCCAGAGCCACATGGGGTCTACCTGTGTAAAACTACATGGTGTGTACCTAAAGTACATGGTGTGAACTTTCAAAACCTATCATTTGATGTTCTATCTCACATGGCCAGACACATGGCCATACAACACACGATAGGTACTCATAGTACATGACATGTTTTTAAGAAAATTCCTCCTTCTCGAATAGAAGAACACATGGCGTGTGTTCATAAAACCACAAGCCATGTTGTCTGGGTTTTAGAGTTTGAAATCTATGGAACTTCATTAGAACCCTCGTTATTCATCTAATTTTACATTCATATCCATAATTTATACTCATTTAAAATTTATAACCTTTTCTTCTCAAAGGGTATCCTAATGGTACATCGAATTCTGATCTGTGGGGGACCATACTTCCCACTAATCAAATCTTTGCATCTAAGTATAAAAAAAGTAGCATAGTTCAATATAAGAAAGAAACATGATCTTCCAAATCCTAATCCAAGAGGGCCCATAAAACTCTGGGAACAAATCTTATCATCCATCCAATTCTAACCATAACATGTACCAATACAACTATCACAATAGTAGGCATATCTATCACGGTACTTATCACAATAGCATGTAATCAGTAATGCTCCTAAATGGCATGGAAAAGAATACATGAAATGTGATATCTAGCAAGTGTATATATGATGTGTGAGATGGAATACCCTTATCTCATCAGGATTCAACAAAATATAACCAAAATAATATCAATAATAACAACACAATACAAGTGTGTCACCCAATGGTGAAATCAAATCAATTGTAATAGCTCCAAACCCAAAAAAATTGCAATTCAATTCTAGGAAATTTGTCTTTTACTTATACGTGGGGTAGCTACTCCGGGCACAAATAATTACCAAATTCCATTTACTTCCTATCCCTATAAAATATCACCAAACAGTAAGGAAAACTAGAAAAGACCATGCCTTTGATACCACTTTGCAAAGTCCTAGATCCGAATGAAAATCAAAGGTGCCCCGTACCCGGTTGACCACATGGCCTCAAGTGCATTTCCTCAAATTCCAGAGGCTGCTGACTAGCAACGAGGTCCTAGGTGTGATAGTGGGGAAACTATTCCCTCATTAGAAAAGTATGACACAAAAGAATACAATAATAAATCAACAATGGAAGAATTAATACCATAAAACAGAAATAAATAGTAGAAGACTAATAATATAAATAACCAGATTTCATATCATACCAAGGATGATGTTGTATATTGAATATTTTAGGAAAACAGAAAAAACATGTTACACTACAGTAATACAAGATAAAAGTACCAAAAGTAAAAAAGAGAACTAAGAAACTTAGAAGTATCACAAGCCTCAGCTTGGTCCCATGCTTTCCTGCTTCTAAGTAGTATATCAAGTACCTGTAGAAGGGATCTTACCCTTATCAACACCTACAACAATATAATCTATTTGGGCCCAAAAACATGACCCAAACAGGGGGTGAGACTAAATCCTAGTAGGCAACCACCCAATATCTGTGCCAATATATCAGTGAATATACATAACAAGTAGTGTACAATAGTGAAAGTAGTAAGTTAGGAAGTACTCAAAAGTAAATAGTCCTACAAGCACTAGTTTCCATTTAAAATCATTTCATGTTCTTTAATAGTTCAATTACATTGAATTATATAAGTCTTGGGATCTATCCTAAGCCTAGAAACCCCCGTATAAAAGTAACCACAGTAGATACCTCAGAAGGTTATCTAAACAAGTAAAGTGAAGACCGAATCCAAGCTTGTGATTCGACTTGGAAGATGCATCATAATTCATTCCATTTAATTATTCAAATTAAATCAGAGTCTTTCCTTGATATTATTAAGTTGGAATTCAAGTATTACTCATAGTGTAAAACCAACTACATACTACGATCCTGTTCATATGATCCTTTCAGGAATCCGGTCTCACTCTAGGTGTGGTGCGAGTATATGTCAACTGAGCCTTCCTTGGATCCTATAAATAAGACCCAAGTATATCCTAAGAAATATAAACATTTCCAATAGAACCCATCCATGGTATCCCTCATTCCATGACTCGTTCATACTTTAAACAAATTCTCCATGATCCTGACCACTACATTCATGGCTCGCTCACAAATTAACATAATAATATCCTCTTTGAGTCTGTTTGAGGAATCCCTCAACAGATCCATGATTCACCCAAGGAATAATGTACAATAGTCATATGAACATGTCCATGACATTCTAATCTGAATCCATAGTTCACCCATTTCTATTTACCTTTTTATCATTTAAGATTCAATTAAACATTTCATTAGGAATGCAAAGGTCAAAACCAAAAGCATCCAATATAATCTCTAGAAAGAACCAACCTCATAAGGCTTGGCCTTTCAGTTACTCACATGGGAAATTTTAATAATAAGAACAAATGTAAATTAAACTATCCTATGGCTTAATCATTATAAACTCATGTGGTCATAATTCACATAATAAGAAACACCTATAAATTACACTATTACACAGCTTAAACAATAATAACTCACATGGGCACAATTCACATAAAAAGAAACACCTTTAAATTACACTATTACATGGATTAAACAATAATAACTCATGTGGGAACAGTTCACATAATAATAAACACCTGCAAATTACACTATTTCATGGCTTAAATAATAATAACTCACGTGGGAACAATTCACATAATAAGAAACACCTATAAATTACACTATTACATGGCTTAAACAATAATAACTAACGTGGGAACAATTCACATAATAAGAAACACATGTTCAGTTACCTAAACATCAATTGGAGATAACAAGGTCCAATTCTAAATCAAGGCGACACCCAAAAATGGGCATGCGGAACTCCGGAATGTATAATCAACTTGAAAATTAGTGAAAGGCATGAGACCACCTACCTCATACTCGTACGAATCTTCTCATCCAACGTTGGACTCTAATTCAACCTAGAACATAGTATATCTACAAAATGAGCATAAATGATCAAACCTCGATAACTAGTCTGAGAGAATAAATCATGAAGAACAGATCAAGTGGAATCGAGAACTCACTGATGGGATTCCAATGCATCCACCAATGTTTGAATCGGAGTTCGGACAAAGAAACATAATGTAATTCTTCCTCTGGCACTATTGTTCAGGATACCCGGGTGAGCCCTTCTATCTGTCTGACAAAAAATGAGGCTATTTCCCATTTTATCCAAAAAAAAAGTACAGAACATGTATTTGAGAATACATGTCGTGTATATGGTAGTTTTTCCCTTCTTATTTTGACATGACTTACACATCATAAAAAGGCCCTTCTGACATCCATACACAGTATGTACTGGGATTACACAGAGTGTGACCCCTAGTCACATAATGTAACATGCCTAAAATCAGTACTCTACCTATTTTCCTCCTTTTTCTAAAATACAAACTGAAATGAAAAGATCTACACCTGAAAGGAAGAACCAGATTCACATTGAATCCACTTCTCTTCTATGGTCAAGTGGATCCTCTAAAACAAGAAGAGTGGATACAAAAGATTGAGAGAAACATCAGTTTTTTGAGTTTCCCAAGTCATTAAAGGTAAAGTTTGATACCTTTATGATCAAATACCAACCTGGAAATGGTTGAAGTCGGTGTCTCAAAACAATCCTTGGGTATATCTTACTTGGGAGTTCTTCAAGTCTTCTTTCATCCAACAGTACTTTTTTGAGATGGCGAAGGTGAGGAAGAAGATGTAGATGTACTGTCTTCAGAAGGGTGTTGTATCAGTGTTGGAGTTTTACCGTTTCTTTGTAGATCTAGTTCCATATGATCTGGGGTATGTTGCGAATAATCTCTTGAAGGATCAACATTTTGAGTATGGGATCTGTCCTGATCTACAGTTGAATGTGTCATAGCTCAACTTAACCATTTTTTCTGATGTGGTGAGGAAATACATTCATGATGAATCTATGATAGATGGTGTTCTTTAGATGGCTGACCTTCCTCCAGAATCTGGGAGTGGTGAAGGGAATTCTAGTAAGACGAGTGGGAAGCAGCCTAAAGCTAGTGGTGTTGGTAGGATAATTAAGATTCCTTCAGACCTATCGTCAACCTCTTCATGATATAATATCAGGATGTGTAATCAGTGTGGTAAGAATGGTCATAAAAATTCATCACATCCTAGTACACCGAATACCTTCCATGCTTGTGGGTTCCTAGGTAACTTGCAACTGTTTTGTTGAGGTTTTTCCAGGAAGCGTCGTGGAGTAAATCCAACACTTCAAAATAAACCCCAACCTGTTTGCAGGAGTAAGGCACTATTTGGGATCATATTAGAGTCTCTCTCAATATAATGTTTCTTTATTTAAATTTTTTGTATCTAGTGGTGTTTTTTATTGTTTCATTCTCTTTGAATTGTAAGAATGGATGTTATAACTTTTCTGAGAACTCATATTTTTATAGAATTGTGATTTCTTTCAAAAACTTGGAATTTCTTATGTTATAAATGGAGGTGTCTTCCATGTGTATCTCTTAAATTATTTTCTCGGTAATCAAAGATTGTTAGCTCCTAAATATTGGTTAGAAGATGCTTCAAACATCAAGGCTCTAGCCATAGGTCTCAGAGTGAATATTTTCACACAGTTAGGAAACCACTAGAGGTTTGGGGAGATTTGGATTAGTTCTTATCTCCTAAATTTGGGAGTATAAGGTCTAAATTTTCTTGTTTTAGTTTTTTGTATTGTGTAAATTTCCTCCTTGTGGATCGTTTAGGTTTTGGTTTTTGTTTGGATTAGTGTTTCTTTTGTTTCCCTCCTCCTCCTCCCCTTATTGTGGGGGGGTTTTGGCCCATGTGGAAGAGTTCTTGTGCTAGATCATATTGTAATTTCCATGTTGGATCATGTTATTGGTTCAATCTAGTTGGTTCTTAATGTTAGTGAGACCCACCACGGGTCTCGTTGAAGTTTCTTCTGAGGTGATCAATGTTAGTTCCTTTCTAATTTTGGGGAGTCCGTTCTGACCTCCCATGTTGAGGATACGGTTTAATTTTAGATGTTGGACCAACATAAAATGGTTTTGGTTTGTTTTTTTGTTTTGGGAAAGAGGTGTGAGTTTTGTTAAGCTATGGTAGAGGTTTTCTTGGTTTGAGAGGTTGGATTATGTAGATGTGTAAATCATTTGTCCTTGATCGATCAATTGGAAGATGTTATGGATTTATGGGGGTAGAAAGCATAATGGTGGGGAGAACCGTCACATCCATATTTTTAATTCCATCCTTTATTTTAAATCTTCTTTTTTATCTTGGTTATTTTATTGGTTTCTATGAATTCTGAGTTTAAATTCGGTGTCTCGGGTGTTCTTGATTTAAATTTTTAGTCTTGGAAGTTTTGGGTGGTATTTGGCCCTGCCCATTGTTAGAGAGAAGGTATGGGGAGGAGGTGGATTATAAATTGAGTTTGTAACACTCCTAGTGGAACCTTTTTATGGGGTATGTTTTTTGGATGGTTTGTCCCCTTGATTAAATGAGTTTTGGGGGGAAAAGGGTTTTTTTGGGGACTTTTTATAGGTCACGCGGTTAAGGCACGCTGTTAGTTTAACCATGTAGTAAGTGTGCAGGGGATCACACGGTGTGTGCATGGTTTAACTAATTATGCATCCAAAGTGTTCATCCCATCCAGCACTAGACAATGGCGAATTTCACGATTTTCACACATTTTGTTAAACCGTGTGAGCTAACCATGCAAGCCACTCGGGAAAGGGTATTTTTTGTTTTTTCCTTAGTTTTAATTGGGGTTTCTCCCCTTGGACCCTCTATTTGAACTCCCCCAACCTAAACGCCTTCCATGGGGGTTTTTAGCACCTCCAATCCCCTCCAAGTTGGATTCAAGGTGATTTCTTGGTGATTATTCGCCCATATCAAAAGTTTAGGGCTCCCTCATTAATGGATTGGCCTTGATTGAGGTTATTGTTTTATTATTTCTTAGTGTCTACCCCCATAAAGATTTGATGGATACCTAAGGTGTATCTTCAGGTAGTTCACCATTAGTAAACTTTCATGTTGATCAACCCATAGACTATGTTCTTGAATTTTAGAAGTTAAATCCTCCTCTCTTTTATGGTCAAGAGAATCCTCTCAAAGTAGAAGAGTGAATGCGAAGGACTGAGAGAAATTTTAGTTTCCTGGAGTTTCCCGAGTCATTAAAGGTAAATTTTTATATTTTTATGCTTTAAGTTCTAAGTTGGAAATGGTGGAATTCAGTGTCCCAAAACAAGCCTTGGGAAGATCTTACTTGGGAGTTCTTCAAGTCTTCGTTCATCTAACAATACTTTTTTGAGATGATGGAGGTGAGGAATAATATGGAGATGTTCTCTATTTAGTAGGGTGTTGGATCGGTGTTGGAGTTCTACCATCACTTTGTGGATCTAGTTCCATATTATTTGGGGTATGTTGAGAATGATCCCTTGAAGGCTTCACATTTTGACTATGGGGTCCATCATGATCTACAGTTGAAGGTTTTAGAGCTCAACTTAACCACTTTTTCTAATGTGGCGAGGCAATACATTCATGAAAAAGTTTTTCTAGTAGTTGTGTTTGAGATGGATGACCTTTCTCTAGTCTCTAGGAATGGTGAAGGGAATTCCAGTAAGAGGAGTAAAAAGAAGCCAGAAGCTGGTGGTGCTGGTAGGGGAATTAAGATTCCTTCAGACCTCTCATCAACCTATTCAGGGTGCAATATTCTCATGTGTAATCAGCATGATAAGAATGGTCCTAAAAATCCATCATTTCCAAGTGCACTGAAGACCTAACATGCTTGTGGGTTTTTAGGTCACTTACAACGGTTTTGTTTGGGTGTTTTCAGGAAGCGTCTTGGATCCAGATCCAACACTTTGAAACAAACCCCAGCCCATTTTCAAGAGTAGGTCACTGTTTGGGATCAGATTAGATTCTCTCTTTTTTTAATTTTTCTTTATTAAAAGAGTTGTTTCCGGTGGTGTTTTTTGGTGTTTCGTTCTCTTTTAATTGTAAGAATGGATGTTGTGACTTTTCCAAGAAATCCTATTTTAATGGAATCATGTTTTCTTTCATAAACCTTGAATTTATTCTATTCTAAGTAGATTTATCTTCTATATGTATCTCTTAAATTATTTTATTGGTAATCGGAGATTTTTATCTCTTGACTGTGGGGAATCTGATGATTCAAACATCAGGGCTTCATCCATAGGTCTCAGAGTGAATATTTTCATGTAGTCAAGAAACTTCCAGGGGTGCGGGGAGATTTGGATTAGTTCTTTTCTACTTTATTGGGGTGAAAATATTCTAAATTTTCTTATTTTAGTTTTATTTATTGTGGAAAGTTCCTCCTTGTAGATCGGTTGGGTTTTGGTTGTTGTCTGGATTGGTGTTTCTTTTGTTTTCCTCTCCCATCCTCCCCTTGTGGTGGGGGTTTCTGGACCATGTGGGAGAGTTATTATGTTGGCTCATATTGGAATTTTCATGTTGACTCATGTTATTAGTTCAAGCTAGTTAGTTCTAAATGGCGGGGAGAACCATTGCAGGTCTCAATGAAGTTTCTTCCGAGATGATCAGTGTTAGTTCTTTCCTAATGGTGGGGAGTCCATTCCAGCCTCCCATGTTGAGGATGCAATTTAATTTCAGATGATGATCTAACATGAAATGGTTTTGATTTGTTTTGTTATTTTAGGAAATATGTGTGAGTTTCGTTGGGCTGCAGTTGAGGTGTTCTTAGTTTGATAGGTTGGATTATGTAGATGTGGAAATCCTTAGTCTTTAATCAATCAACTAGAAGATGTTGTGTATTTATAAGGGTAGAAATCATAATGGTTGGGAGAATTGTGACACCTGAATTTTCAATTCCATCCTTTTTTTTGAATCTTCTTTTGGATCTTGGTTTTTCTATTGGATTTCAGGTGTTCCGAGTTTAAATTTGGTTTCTTGAGTGTTCTTGATTTAAATTTTAATTCTTAGAAGTTTTGGGGGGTATTTGGCCTTAACCATTGTTAGAGAGAAGGTATAGGGATTATGTGGCTTGAAAATTGAGTTTTCAATACTCATAATGGCACCTTTTTATGGGGTGTGTTTGTTGGATGGTTTATCCCCTTGAGTAAGATGAGTTTTGGGGTGAAAATCGTGTTTTTTAGGGACTTTTTCTAGGTTTCACGATTAGTTTAACCATGAAGTAAGCAGGGGGTCACATGGTTTGTGCATGGTTTAAGTAACCATGTAGCCAAAATTATCAGCCCATCTAGCACTAGACAGTGACGAATTGCACGGTTTTCACACAGTTTGTTAAACTGTTCGAGCTAACCACGCAACCCACTTAGGAAAGGGTTTTTTGGGGTTTTTTCCTTCTTTTTAATTGGGGTTTCTCCCCTTGGACCTCCCATTCAAAATCCCCCGACCTAGATGACTTCCATGGTGTTTTTTTGGCACCTATAAGCCCCTCTAAGTGGCATTCAAGGTGATTTCTTGGTGATTCTTCACTCAGATTAAAAGGTTAGGGCTCCCTAATCTTTCTCCTTTTCTTTTCTTCCTTTATCCCCTTTTCCTATAACCCTAATGGCCATGTTTTTTGAATTTTCATGCCTAGGATTGTTTGAAATTGGGATTTTTTTCTTCTTAGGGTTCCTTGGGGTTGTTCTTCCTTCCTAAAACCATTGAGGAGTCTTCCCAGTTAGGCTTTGTTGAAGCAGGAGCATTTTGAGGTAGGATCCCTTTGCATATCTCCTTTAAATTCAATATTTCATTGATTACTTAATTTTCACACCTTCTTTGATTGTTAAATAGTGATTATTATTTTTAGAATAATTTTTTTATGAGAAATGAGGTGTTTTTCTCAATTGTTTTAAATATATGGTGTAGATTTGTTTACTTATGCATGCCAAGTGTTTGTAAAATTGCCCAGTTGGATTTTCCAAGTGGTTTGTGGTTTTTAAAAGCATGGTTTGGTATTTTAAATGTATTTGTGATATCTAAAATTTTGGTTGGTACTTCCCAAATGGATTTATAAATTATTTGTGGCTTGAAAGTAGCTTGTGTGTTGTTTTTCAAAAAAAAAGGTTTGATATGGGAAAGTATTGTGAAGTCCGATTAGAACTTATGAAATGGTTTTATTGGAAAACCATTCTTGGATTAAGTCACTTGCCTTTTTTGTTGATAAATTTGTGGTAAGTTCCTCAGTTTGGGACTCCAATTGTGTGATAATTATTTTATTTTAAGGGACTACTCCTTGAGGAGGTCGGGGTGGTGCGAGTTGTGTGACTTATATGATAGCATGTATGTATGGCTTGTTGCTTGGTTTGTTTGGTACACCCCTTTGTGAAATTGACATGGGAACCTAACATAGATACAAGGATTTCTAAGAATGATTGTTTCACTAGTTTAGTTTATGCACTAGCTAGTGTCCTATAGAAGGGGGATATTTTGTTATTATTGCTATGGGATTGGGCCCCTCATTCAGGCTAGCTAGGGCAACAATCGGGTGTTTGGGAATTATGATGTCATAAGGTAGGGAATTTCTTTAGGATTAGTCACATGTATAGTATGTTCTGGTTCTCCTATGAGTTCCTAGGTATTCCCGTGTTTCTCTGGAACTAGTACTGTTAGTATATTTCCCTCACTGTGAGACCATATTTCTTGTTCTTGGTTTTGTCATCTTCTTGGTAATAGAGAATGTGATGTTTTTGTTAAAAAAAATTCTAGAAGATGTTTTTAAAGAAAACATTTTCCCCCCTTTCTCACTTTAATGAAAAATGAACTTTTCCATAAGGTCCCATTTCCCCTTCTTCCCTAAGAACCTAATTACCCTTTATGAAAGGAAGATGTTTCAAATTGTGAGGGAAATGGATTGTGATTTGTTTTCTTTAAAAAAAAGTGTAGAAAACCCTAGATTTATATAATTTATTTCAAACCAAAAATCAATATTTCTTTGTTTAAAGTAAATGAATTGGGAATATATTTATTTGGGCTTACCTTCTGAGTTTTAATACTCACACCTATAGCTCTTTCTTGTTTAGAGTTTTTGTTGTAGGTTCCAACTCAGGTTTGATTGCCTTGAGAAATGGTTTATTATGGGTTACAGAGTGACCCTTAGGGTAACATGGAAATTTTGTAGATGTCGGGTTCATTTTCTCATTTGTCTGTATATTTTTGTTATCATGTTTATTGTATTTTTAGTTTCAATATAAATAAAGTTCATATTGGTAATCATATTTATTTTGGTTTGTTATTTTATTATTCTACTACTTTCCTTTTTATATATATTGGGAGAAATTGTTCCCTTTGATACTCTGTTAATGACCTTGGTTCTTGTCACTAGCTTAGGAGGATCAGGAATTCCTCTCAGGCCTTACCACAGATTGGCTTGGGTGACCAGTTCAGAGTTAACCCAGGTTAGTTCGTGAAAGACATGTACAATAAGTTCTAGACACATTCCAAAGGAGAACATTTTGGGTGTGAGTACATCATATCCAATAGGAGGTCACCACCTTACCCCTACCTATTTTTCATAAGATCAAGTGTATGCAATAGTGTTGTGAACAATGTATTTGATTGATTTTTTTGACAATATGTTAATATGTGTTCGGTGATGGAAGTGGTGTTCCTTGGAGGATTTTTATGATTACATCCTTAAGATACATTAATGTGATGATTGATTTGTTGAACTTAAAAGAAACTAAAGGAATTTTTTGGTGGGTGTAGATACATTATTTTTAATATCTTGGAAGAGACTTTGAGTTGTTGGGAATCTTTGGAGATGATTAGAAGAAATTATGAATAGATTTGCATGAAGATTTGATCAAAGTATTTGTGTGGTCGATAATTTGTTCATGTGGTTGATTGTATATTCATGTGTTCTATATATTCATGGTCTCTTGGTTGTATATGTAGTTGACTGACATGGTCAATTGTTTGTTTATACAATCAATTGACATGGTCGATCTAGGCTAAGACATACAATCGATATACACTCTTGTAAATTCAGACTACTTTATGTGTTCAATCCACACTTTCGATCAAGACAGTGTGGTCGATTCTAGAAGGTTGCTTCATATGCTCGGTATTCTACCTCACAATCGGTCATATACTTATCGAATTTTTAAGGAAGTCTTCTCAGTGAAAATATGAGTTTCTAGATTTTGGATATTTTGAAGAAATGAATCAGATGGGGTGCACAATATATTCATCAAGTATTATATATCATAATCATGGATTGTGATACAATTAAGATCGAAGGAAGATAAGATGAGTTCCATGTTGTAAGTTATACATGCCACGTCACATAGGAGCATGCTTCCATGCACATGGAAATATTCAAAAGAATAAATGTAGTGAATTTTGAGGATACTGAGGTTGAGATAATTGAATATCGCATAGAGGAATAATTCATGAGTCTTAAGAAGATTTAAAAAAAAATTAATGGTTATTTAAAATATTTTTAATTAATTAATAAATAAATAATATTTTTTATCGATTTAAATGTGGATATCACACCTACACCTGAATATCATGGAGTTTTTATATTTTAATTATGGGATAATAACTACAATATTGTGAGGATAATATTCATGATATTATTATTATTATTATTATTATAAAATTAAATGACATGTGATGAAGAAGGTTTTCGAGCCTTGATAATTCTGTGAGTCTGATACATTATTATCGAGGAGAGAGGAGTCGATGTAAAGATCCATTGAAGAAAAACGAGATCTGGTGTGCACCAGAGTATTTTTGAAGGATGGGGAAGATCTAGATCACTCAATATTTAGAGGAAGTCTAAAGACTAGTAGTATTTATGAATTTATTTAGGGAGTGCACATGCATGCCTAATGATCTATCTGTACATAAATAAGGATTGACATCTAGTGGTTCAGAGAACATCAAGATCTAGCTAAAGATATTTCTTTGATGGATCATCTTTGTGAAGAGTTGTTGTATCTTCTAGTTGACTCTATAAGTCATGGATATCACATAGTGACCTAGGATTTAAATACATATATATTGCATCATTTTATATGGATATTCAGTATATTACAAACAATACATTCCCATAGACCGTAATAGTTTAGTGTCTTTAAAAACTTGGAAAATAAAATATTTTGTCATGGTGAAAGATCTTCAACATCTCCCATAAAGATATAAACCTTTAGTACTTCTACCTTAAACCTTTTATTCATAACTCATGGAAAGGAAACATAAAAAAGGGGTGATCTCAGATGCTCAATAAGGGTAAACAAGGGAGACATGTAAGTATAAACATGAACATAGGGGTATGAGAATGTGATCGTAGCATTAAGATAGCATACCCTACATTTCAAATATCATAAACATGATATATGGGATAAATCCTAGTATTTCATAAGGCATGAATAATAAGTAAATAAACATCATGATCCATGAAATCATAATAGAGTAATAAGACAAAGGATTTGTGGCATGCATATAAGAAAAGAAAATTTTATGTAAAGGATACCTACCAAAACTTTTATAACATGTTAGGCTTGAGCTATGACCCATGTACCTGCTGTGGGATTGGGATAACAACTTTTGTACCCTATTAATTTTAGGTTTTTTCTATAACCCATGTACCTTCTTGTTTTTTTGGGCTTAGGCTACAACCCATGTACCTTCTTGTTTTTTGGTTTGGGATACAACCCATGTACCTTCTTGTTTTAGGGCTTGGACTAAAACCTATGTACCCTCTTTCTTTTAGTCTTCAGCTACAAACCATGTACCTTATTGTTTTTGATATTTTTCTACAATCTATTTAACATCTTTCTTTTATGCTTGGGCTATAACTCATGTACCTTCTTGTTTTCAAGCTTGGGATACAACCTGTGTATCCCCTTTCTTTTAGGCTTGGGATACAACCCATGTACCTTCTTTTTTTGGGGCATTGGCTACAACCCGTGTACCATTTGAGCTCATATAAAACTTATCATTCCCCAATGCATTGGAGGGATATATTTTTCCCATCCATATCATAATGAAATCATTCATACATGTTATACAAGGTAATAAAACAATTATCATATCATAACCCATAAAAAGAGATAGGTTTTATAAAAATCAAATCAGAACCCATGAAATGAAATGGGTATCATTAAAATTTTATCACATCATAACCTATGAAAAAATATAGGTTTAATAATCACTTCATTAAATCATAACCCATGATAATAAGTTGGTTTTAAAATCATAAAACCTGTTGAAGTGAAACAGGTGTCTTAAGCATCATTCCCTCAAAACATAAACCATTCAAGAAAGAATGTGAATGGAACCTTTGAATAATTTCTTAGAAGGGTATGAGTAACATAAACAGATGTTATATTAAATGGAAAATAACTTGGAATTATATTTTTAAAACATTTCTTGAGGTAAATATCATTTATTCTTTGAAAAAAGGATCTTTAAAACATAAAACCATTTGAAACCCATTTTCCTTAAAAATTTAAAAAGAAGCTTAAAAACCTTTTGAAAATAATTTTGAAAATTCATTTTAATTTTTTTATTAAATATTAACCTTTAAAAATTAAAATAAAGCTTCAAAGGATTGACATCGGATAAACCTATGCATGTCATACAAGGTAAAAAAGAATATTTTTTTTCCAGGGTAAAAAGGTTAGAAAAATGTCTTATTCAGAAAGAGAGAAGAATATTCCTTTGAAAATATTATAAAAGAAAAAAAGGGTAAAAAATTTATTTTAATTATCATTGGTTATTAGTATAATATTCTTGGGAACCCTTTTTAGAAAACATGGTTTTAAAGGAACATATATTTTTGACCGAAGAGAGGGTAAATTTGAGCTTTCTTAAAAACACTTTCTTAACTATATTATGTACCAAAGAATAAAAGAAATGGTGAAAATATATGAATAAATCATTAATAACCATAGGATAATAAAATTCATGAATTTTCTTGAGATATGGATCATAATATTTAATCAAAGGAAGTATAAACATAAACAATCTTGAAAAGTGATAAGATTGTATCAATAAACTCTTATAACTTGGTAACATGGGATCATACTCTCCATGTAAGAAAATGAAATTTCATAAAGCTTAAAATATAATGAAAATAATTTATTTCAATATATAACATATAAAATTTAAGTATATACACCTCAAAATATAACTTAGGTGCATAACAAAACATGAGTCTCAAATAATCCAAATTGAGGAAAATCTATTTCATCGATTGGGTAACTTTTAAATTTATACCCCATGAAATAAATATCATAAGATGGATATTTAAAAACCCATAAATTTAATTATAAAATAAATGGAATAAAATCATCGGTCGTACATACACCACACTAAAAGTAAATAGTGGAGAACATAGAATGTATCTCACGAAAATAAAAAATGAGATGAAATCCCCTTACCTTGTGTCTTTACTCTCATCGTACTCGTTCAAACCTCTGGTATAATAAATATAAATTTATTATATATATTTTAAAAAAATTTATTCTTATATATAATACCACATATTTTTTTATTATGACTTTATATTACCCTCTTGTTATAAATTTGATGTTAAGGTTACGCTTTGGGTAATATTCGCTTTGTTTTTCGCATGTGTCTTAATTTGTTATATCTTTGGTCCTTATACTTATATTATGATTTAAATAATTTAAAAAATAATATAAATATCATTTATATACAATATATATTTATTATAATAATCTATATAATATATAAGTATGAAAATGAATACACCGTTCATGGAGATGATAGGTCGTACGTACGTATGAATGCTATTTCTGTTTAATTATCATATTGAAAGAAAGTAAAATACATATATGTATATATATGTGTGTATATATATCATTATTAAAAGAGATTTATGATATAATATATATCATATATATTTACTTAAACCATCCTTAATACAATCCATGTAGTGTTTGAATGAATCATATCGCTTTGAGGGGGCATTAGCCCACACTTCCTCAAACGAAATTATCTTATTAACACCAATTGGAAAGTAAAAATATATGGGTTTTAAAATGAATAAATAATACTAAATACATAATAAATATAATATATTACATATATAAATATATTGACCATCATAATTTCCACCATGAGAGTCGGTAATGAAAATTGAACAATCATCATTTAGTGAGGTGGTAGTTCGCCATACATGTAAATAGTATGTTTGTTACCTATTAGATTGAGGTGTGTGTAAGTGTAGGTTGAACCCTTAGCATAAAAAATCCTAGTATATTGAGTATACTAATTTTTTATACAATAATGGAATTAATAGAGTGGAGGGTTGGAGAAAGAAAATAAAAGAAAGGACTTGAGAGAAAACATTGCCTCTTAATCAGGTAACTACTTTTGGTTTGTGCCAAAAGGTTTCCTTAGATTGTATTCTACCCAGGGGAAGGATTCTAGGAGGAAATTAGGATTTTTGGGAATTTTATTGGGCAGTTATTGGCAGAAATTAAGAGATTTTAGGTGTGTGAAGAATTGGGGGATGTGGTGGCCTTTTATAGTGAAGGAAAAGTACTCACTTGGAATTTTGGAAAACAAGTTAAGTGTGCATGTGTTCTTACCTAAAAAAGGTCATAAAAACCAACATAAATCAATAATGGAAGGTTTATGGAAACTAATGTCCATGAAATGGGTTTTGGACAGGTGGATAGTTCATTTAGCCCCCTAAGATTAAGGTTTAGTCCCTAATCAAGCTTAATTTGACCTTAATAGTTGTGATTAATTTTAATCACTTTTACTAATATTTTTGGTAAAAAAAATTGATATTATTAGACTCTAAATATTATAATTACTAAAATGGTTTATTTAGGATTTTCAAAATTCAATCCACGTAAGAGAAAAAATTTAGATTAATGCTAATCCCGTATATGGGAAAAAATAACGGATTTTAAAAGTAGAAAAAATGTTCAAAAGTTTATTAAGTTTTTATTTCCAATTTTTAAGTTAAATTGTTTATAAACACCTAAATTGTATTAATATATGTATAATTTATCTAATTTTACCTTAAAACAAATTTAAAGTATAATTTAACATTAATAAGTATTAAAATAAAAAAGTAATTATTAACTAAAATGCAGTATTTTTCACTATTTATCAAAAAATGAAGTTTCTTAGAAAAATCCCAAAAATTCACTCTAAGATAATTTTAGAATTATAAATTAAATAATTAAGTTTATTTTATAAAATTAAATTACTAAATTATTCTATAATTAAATTTATTGTTTTTTCAAAGAAGGACATGAAATGTAGTTCATTTGAGAAAATAATATTTTTAAACATATAACATCTACCAAAAATTATATCTTCCATTATCAATATGTTTTATTTCTATAAGACCATCATAAATAATATTTGAAAAGTAGTTATTACTATTCATATTACTAAGTTTTATGGTTAGGTTATAATTATCTTATTTAAATAATTATAACTGTAAAATGATGTCTCGTAGAAACATAAATGTTGTTTGTAACATATGCCAAGTCAGTGTTGCGTGTAACATACACCAAGTGGTGGTTGAATATAACATATTATGAATTGATTTTATGTGTATCATATTCCAATTTGGTGATGTGTAATTCATGTTAGGTCGGTGTTGTGTGTAGCGCAATCCAATTCATTGTTACATGTAGCGCAATCCAAGTTGGTTTTGTGTGAAAGGAATGTTTGACTTAGTGTTTTAATATATATATATTTATTTATTTATTTATTTATAATTATTTCTAGTTTCAATTAAATTGAAAAATATAAAAAAGATAAATTAATTCAAAAATATATATTTCACAAAATCTCGGGGTGTTACATATCACAGTGACTCTATGTTGTAAATGATTGTTGAAGATAGTGCATAATCCATGTTAGGGGTATAACCAAATATAAAATAGTAGGCCTTTTAGTAAAATATTGTAAATATTGTGTGTTTATATATTTATTTCTATTAATATATACAAATTTGAGGTTATGAATAATCATTTAGTGGATCGAGAACCTTAACAAGTTCCATAGGTTGGGTTAAAAGTGAATAATTTGTAAAAAGAAAAGAGATCACTGATTCACCATCTACCCCACTTAGTGATCCAATCAGATATGAGAATAACAAGTATAAACATAATTTTTTATTTAAGGTCTAAAACATTAGCAAAAGGATCATCGTTGATGTGTTTTACTACTCTTTTTAAAAAAAATCTATCATTGTAATATATTCATCTAGCGATATCTTCCTACAAAGTTCTCTAATGAATCACTATGGATCATTTTTGTTTTGTTTTTCCTCCTCGATCAAAAACACATTTGTATTAGTGGATATCTTGTAATCTTGATTTTTAGAGTTTCCAAAATTATTATATGATTTAATAATTATTGGTGATAAATCGAACAAATAATATTTTGATTTTGTGCACATAGTTCTATGAGATTGAGTGTTTTTTCTTCATCGATGGGTTTTCCATAAAATTTTAATAGTAAACCATTTGACTAGTGATCATTTTCCATGTTTATTTATATATATTTTAAAAATCCTATTTACCAAATATTATACTCATTTATTACCCAATTTATCCTAATTTAAAGTAAAAAAAATAGAGGTTATAACATCCTCTTATGGAAATAATTTAGTAAGTCACTCTGGAACATTCGCTTCAACAAACTAGTGAATTCAATGAATTCTAACATAGAGTTTTAACTTCATTGTTAACATCAACCATTATAAAATCCAAAATATAGAAATATGTCTCGACCTCATCCTGGTTATTATCAGAAGGGTTTCAACCCTTAAGGAGCTACACTTCTGCACTTTCTGTCACACCAATCAGCTTCACTGATTCATGCTAAGAAGATTCAGCCAAGGTGTATGTGCTTTCTTCAACCTTCGTAGGAAATGATGAAACAATATTCATAAAGCATTAATAAAGGAGTCTATGTTCCCTTATTATATATTAATGATCTCAAAAATCAAAGGGATGGCATTCATGTTCATGGTTAGTAGTCTACGATCTGATTCTAGTAAAGGAACCACGACTATAATTGAAATACTTGTAGTATTATATGTTGGAATGATCTAGGAAGTGTTCTTTCACAATTCTTGTTGTAGTTATTGAGTGAGTTTCTCTTTATCTTGTTCATTCAATATTTCATGTAAGAGAAATTAATTATTTAAATTAGGTTTAAAAAAATTGTTTTTAGAAATAATTTTTAAGTTAATATTTTTTGGACATTCCTCAATCTATCTCATGTTGTTGCTATCATAACTATTATAAAAGTACGAGAGAAAAGGAGGGGTGAACTAACAAATTATTTGTTAAAATCCCAAATTTAAATAGATATAGAGAGAATATTTCACTTCTTTCATGTTAAAGAAACATTGGTTTGAAGAAATTAGGGATTTAGGTCACTATTTTAAGAAGAGTATAAATTAGGAGTGATAATAATTTTCCTTCCTCATGAATTCCAAATACAAACTCAGGATACAACTTAAAGGAGGAATGAAAAAATGTTAAGAATCCTTTAGAAATCTAAATAGAAGATGAATTTAGGGATTAATGACAGTTCCATGGTAATAATAGAAAATTAAATGAATAAAGGGTTGTCCTAAACTAGATTCAATAAAAGTTATCCTAGGGAGAAACCAAATAAAAACAAAACTGTGAGGCCACTATAAAATTAACTTCACCAGAATAGGATATGTCAATCCAATGGTAAATCAACCACTGGAATTCGCACACAGCAGAACTCAAACCATATCCACCAAGATAAGAATATCGAAGCATAAGAAGCTGATGGAACCCTAAATTACCACACTAAGTCAACCAACATTTCTCACACACACAAGAATAAAATCAAGCAAATAAAAAAATTAAAGGAAACTTTGATTTTACATGATTCAAACAATAAGTACTATATCCATAGGTCAACACTACTACATGTTAATTATTATTCTCTATAATATACAAGAGTTTACAATCACTATGAATTTATCAATATCAAGATCACTAAACTTCAAGTTATTTCATTACAATCATGCATGCATTCTCACCTCTCTTTATGGAAAAGTCCAGCTAGTCTTCTGATGGCGGTGACCTTTGACATTCACAAGGGTCCTTCCATTTAATTGAAAGGATGGTCAATTTTCTATACATTCCTCAAATTCACCTCTGATAACTAGTAAAAGAAAGTTCCACTCTTTTTTTCTAATTTTTCCACTTATATTTAACCCTTATAATAAATTTATCATTCTACACACATCCATCAAAAGTTACTAAATTATGACCAGAATGCCTCCCCACTAAATTTCCCTATTGTCATTGACTACATAGAAATAATTATGTAGTCTCTAGTATCTCTACTTATAGTAAAATTAAGTAAATACATGAAAACAATCTTCACAACTCCTAACAATCTTCCACTTGAATATTATTTTTCAAGGAATCCTAGAAACCTCCAATAATAAGGCACGTTCAAACATCCACTCTCCTTTCGTGACATGTTGTGATCTACACCACCTAAGAATCACCCCAATCCTACTCAAGTAGAGTGTTTCTTAGAGATTTCCTAGACCAATACCTTATTGAACATATTATATTGGATTATACTTCTTATATATATATCACATCTCTAACTCTCCATTCTCTAGAAATTTATGAATATGGTGGTATTTTGTATAGATATGTTTCTTCCTTGAATGAAACAATGGATTTTTTCCAAGTGAGTTGCACTCTTACCATCACAGTAGAGTATCCCACTTTCCAATACCTTTGAAAGTTCCTCCAAAAGATGAATCAACCAAACCAACACATTTACTACTTTTTTTACTACAACATATTCATCTTCTATGATAGGTAGTGTAACCACTGACTGAAGCCTTAAAATCTAGATTGTTTTAATCCCTCTAAATGTAAAAACATATCTATTTGTAATCTTCTGAGTATCAACCCCCCCCCCCAATCAGCACCTACATAACATTTCAATGGTTTGTAAAACCTAAATCATAAGGTTGCATCTTTCGTGCCTTTAAGATATCAAACAATCTATTTCACAATATCCTAGTGTTTATTCCCTATATTTTTCATGTACTGGATGATGAATCCCATGGAATAGGTAATGTCTAGGTGAGTTTATGCCATAGAATACATCAAAATGTTGACTACTAAAATAAATGGAACTTTTCTCATGTATCTCACCTCACCTTCCAATCACAGTGTTTTCCCCTTTAATAGATTGAAATTTCCAACCATAGGATTTGAAACTTCTTTACATTTGGTCATTGAAAATCATTTTATGACCTTATAAATGTAATCACTTTGATCCAAAACTAAACAACCAACTTTCTTGTCTCCTTCAATCCATATCTCAATAATATTCTTAGCTGTTTTGAGATCATTCATTTTGAAACTTCGGGAAAAATCACATTTTAATCCCTAAATCCATTGAATTTCCAGTCTTACCAATATAATTTCATCAACATAAAGAATCATGATGATAAATTAGTCATCCTAAAACACTTTATAATAGAAACAATGATCATAGTTGCTTCACATGAAACCCTTATCATCCATAAAAGTGTTGAATCTCTAGTTCTATTGTTTTGGTTCTTGTTTCAAGCTATAGAGAGTATGTTTTAGCTTACACATCAAGTCTTTGTTCTGATCAACCTCAAAACTATTAGAATTTTTTTTTTAGTTACAATTTTTTGTACTTTGGATTACATTTATTTTTACATAATTAAATATTAATAAAAACAACTTATTAAATATTGTTCATTGTTCTATATGACCTTACGTAATAATGTATTAGAGTATCTATCGCATTGAAAAAGGTTATATAAGTTCTCTTCTATGATGGAAACCTTGAAATTACATTTTTTATATTCCTAAACATAGTTCTATAGTCAGATGACATTCTATGATGGGGCATATAGAATTTTTTGTAGGACCCCAGAACACCCTGAGAGGGGAGGGGTGAATCAGGGTGTCAACGTTTTCTTTTAAAGTGATGGATCTTGATCCCACATTGGTAGGAACTTGTTAAACTTGTCTGATGAAAATGTGAAAAAAAACAATCATGAACAAAGAGATAACACAACAATTTTACTTGGTTCACCACTAAGGGATAATCCAAGGAGAATATGCCGACAGTGTGTCGATCATACCAAAATTCACTAATCTTCACTATTTGTGGAATAAAAAAGTTTAGACATAGTCACTTTTTTCCAGAAACACTTTTTTTACAAGATTTTAGGAATAACACACTACCTCCCTTGGAACACTTCCATCGAATCCCCCTAGCTAACTTTTTTGGGTGAAGTCTTACCCAGTTTTAATGATTTGAAGGTTGATTTAGTATATTGGAGTTTAATTATTTGACTCTAGCTTGAATGAGACTCTTCTTACATCATAGTTCTAAATTAATGCACTTGAAAGCACTTATAAACAAACTAGATATTTGAAAGCTGTTAGTAGATCAACTCAAGCACTTGCGCACAACACCAGTTCTTATGCGCAGTCTTTGGGATTGTCACAAAAGATGTCTTTCACGCAACTCTTATCTTTCATGCAACTAGACCATGAGTTTCACTTGGTCTTAATAGACACAAGGAACACTCTTTATGCAAGATTTACTGCACACAACTCTTTTTCATGCAACTCTTTCATGCAGTAGAGACATCATTTCTTACTTTGAAAATTTTACTTCGAATGTAGGGAGTGGCCGCATATTTATATACCTCGAAGAACCTGTATGAAATTTCCTTGAATTCCTTCCCCCATACATGTAAGATGGATTTTGATGTCATATTTGAAGAATAAGATACTTTCACACAATTTCATCTTTTTTAAAAATCACATGCCTTTACTATATTTTGATGTGTCAATCTCAAAACTCCACTTGTGCATAACTCCATTTTGACATCATATTTGGCATGTAATATTATTTCATTAAATTTCATATTTTTCACACAAATCATGCCTTTTTTGTATTTTGATGAGACAATCCTAAAACTTAAATTGCACAAAACATTAAGATTCACCTTCAAACTTGTGTGAAACTTCCTATTCTAAAAACACATTTCTCCATTCTCCTATTTTTGGTCCCAAAATTTTGGAAAACACTGGTAAACAATGCTAACTTGAAAACTGTAGTTAGCTTGAACCATAAGACCACCTGTATTTATAACTCCTTGATCAACCCACTTTGGATTGACAATAAAGAAAAAAATTACTCTCTTTCCAATAATGAAAAGCCTTAGTTCCAATATGTTGACTGTCAGGTTTGAGTACTCATAATCATATGATACTTTACCTCATAAATTTTACACTTGGTAATCTCTAAGATGGAAGATTATGAGATCAGAACCACTTGTAGGAATTTCATGTGTTTACGTATCATTAGAATTTTATATCTATGATCACGTGTGATGATCCTTAAACTTCTATATTATTATTAATCCATGTCATGAATCATGTACTTTTATGTACTGTGTAACACCCCAAACTTCCATGGTACGCTTCTCTTTGAATAATACAATAGCTTGCGTTGTACACAACTTCGAGTTCTAACACACCACGACCAATCAAACTTGTCGTTATGAATAGTAATACCTACTCTTTGAAATTTTATAAATTTTATTTTTCAAAATGGACTTCATTTTTGGATTCATAATATCAAAATTATCTTAGAGTGAATTTTTGGTATTTTTTCTGAAAACATTCAATTTTTTATGAATAATGAAAAACACAGTTTTATTATTTAAAACTGAATTTTTATTTAAAAAATTAGTTATTTTATTTAAATTTATTTTAGGTAAAAATAGATACGTAATACCTATATATGATCAAATTAATTCATTATATTTATTTTATAATAATATTAGATATATAAAATTTTGGCTGAACTTTTTACCGTCTTTTACCCGCCTTCTAGGTGCATTTGAAAATTTGCATAAAACGTAATTTTACCTCTTTTGTAAATTGAATTTAAAAAATCCAAGAGACATAGTTGATATCATTAAGTAAAATTTGGTTCAAAAAGATGAAAATAATTTTTGGTGAATAATAACTTTTGACTTTTATTTACCACGGTTAAAAGTAAATAGGGTAATTAAAGGTAAAAATGATATTATAATTACCCTAACACATGTCCTAATTATATTTGATAAGTGTATTTCGACAAAAATAAAAATTATGAATAAAATATGATCCTTTTGGTCCACTTTGATTAGATTAGTACATTTATTATTTTTTTCTTTAAAGAAGAGTTAAAAGTTTTAAATTCAAAGTTTAATAACTAAAACATTTTTAATATAGGGCTATACATAAGATAAATTCAACTATAAATATTAATTAGAAATATAAAAATATTTACTAAATAATGGTTTTTTATTTATAATTTTTATACATTAAATAATTAAATTTATTTATGACACAATAATGATGCAGTAATTACCTTATTAATGAAAGATTAAAATAATTGATATTATAAATATCCAAATAAATGTAAATTGAGACTTGTGATGAATTAAACTAATTTTTAAGGTTAATATGAAATTTCAGGTTTGATTAAATAAATTTTTTCAAATTGATAAAGTTCTTGTGACTTTTAGAAAAACAAAATACCAAACAATGTCAAAATTGACATAAATGAGTTTTTAAAAAAAATACTATATTATTAATTTATATAATATTTATAAAAATATAATGTTCATAAAAACACTTATATAAGGTTATATATATCAATAATTAACCACTTGGAGTTCTCGTTATTTTTTATAGTACGTTTATTAACCATCTATTATAAAAATACAAGAAGACATTGTAAAAGTTAAACTATTTAACTCAGAGTTAAATCTAAAAGATAAGGTTAATATAGTTACCTAAACCTATATAAAACCTATTGGTTGAGGATTTTTTTGACCCATCCCCACCTTATACTTAAAATAAATCTTTTTGGAGTCATTAGAAACCGAATATGATTGTATAATAAAATACCATTTCCAGCTTTTCCTAAAGTGACCCTCACCTCTTTTATAAAAGGGTACTTTCTCTTCTCTCAAAATCACACCTCCATAGCCATTTGGATCGACCAAACCTTGATAAAATATCCTCTAAACTACCCTAACTTCAACATAGAGGCCTTAATTTGATCATAAATACAATCTAAGGATCCCATTTGATCAACTCAAAAGGAAACACCCTAAGAAGAGGTAAAAATTTCACCACCTCTTTCAAAGTTCTTTTCTTCTTCCACTTCCTATTTCTTTGTTGTTTCCATACCAAAATAATAACTCCAATACCTTATACATACTGTGATTTTATTATAAAGTTGGTACAACAATATTAATTATTCTATCCATCCTATGAATGACAAGTCAACATACGTGCGTACGTATGGCTTACCGTCTCCACGTCGTGGTGTAGTTTGTTATTCAAACAATTCATTATTTGGATGTGTATAATAATGAGTATAACTGATGTAAATTATAAATATAATATTTTAAGGATTATTTATATATTATATAACATCCAATTACATATTATATCACCATCAATACAATGATATTGTTGTTCGTTCATACGTACGGATTACTGTCTCCACAAACGCGATGAAATTCATTCCCCATCATAACCATTCAAGAATAATATTCATTTTATGATTGAAAATAATGATTAAGAACTTAATATAATTTTGGATATGAATAAAATACATCATATCCATAAAAAACATGACTTACGTAACAAAACATATAAAAGAAAATGAATCAGTTAATACTCGAAACAATGATACTACTGAAATATTATTAACAAAGCAATATTAGAAGATCATATATAATATCATATTTATGTATGTGGTTCTTGTATAATTTAATAACAATTATTTAACTATTATACAAGAGGTTAACTTACCATCAACCAATGAAAAGTACATGGTAAGAGTTAATTCTACAATCTCTTCATTATATGAGGTTGTTTATACGTGAGTATCTACTGGGACCTCTTTATCATCCACATCTGTGTTTCTTAAAAATGTATTTCAAAAATTTTATAATATTTAATATATTATGGTTTAAAGTCATTTATACCCTTGTTTGACTTTTTATTATATTTTTATAAATGAATATTTCTGTCATTTTCCAAATAAGGTCATTTACGACCTTTTCGACAAAATTAAGGAAATAATGTTTTTTTAACTTATACGGCGGCGGGTGCAGCTATTTTCCACCGTTATAATACCTTCAAAGATTCCCTTACAATATTATAATAATAATTTCAAAATAAATGTTTTATTTCAAAATTTCATGACTTTTAAATGATTTCAAAATAGAAAGATATATTTCTATCAAATATTTTTGAATTCATCTATGTCAACATCCTTTGTTTGATTTTACACTTGTCTGAAGTCAATTTATTATGATACAATATTCCATATTTTATTGAAGGTTTTGTGATATGTTTGACTCTATATGTGATATTTTTATACCATTCATGGTTTATGGTTAAAGTATTGACATTTTGTATGCTAGTTTTAATACGAATGTTTATGTTATGTTTTAACCTTTTCATATGAGGAATACATTGGACTTAGTAAGTGATGGGTGGAGCCCACTATAGCTCCTCCATGCATTGGTAGGTCACATGAGACAAACTAGTGTCTTGTAATAAAGCCTTGATGAAATATTATTTTTAGTCTTGGCACGGGGCCTTGACTATGTGGTTATGATATTCGGCATTATGCATTCCATCATTGTGAAATTGGCTATTGATGTTGCATGTGATTATTCAACTAGTAGAATATCCATGTGAATTAGTAAATGGAATTATTTGATTTATCTTTTCCATATTATGATGAAGTTTATGTTTAAAAGGATTTTTTTAGTCTTATACATTGCCTTAAATGTTTGTGTTTATTTATGAATGTTTCCGCTATAATGTTATCTTTACTGAGCATCTGAGCTCACCCCTTTCTTATGTTTTATTTTTCCCAGGATGTGAAGAAGTATATTATGACTGACCTACAGGGATAGTATAATTTATATGAGTGTGTTCTACAAAGACATGATGTTTTTTTTATTTCATAATGTAATGTAAGACTTATGTGTGTATCAATTACTTCCAAGGCTACTAAACTAATCAGCCTTTTGGGACATGATTCCTTGTATCATCTCAATGTTATATAATAATTTATCATCTCTAGGTAACTGGTGTCGGGGCATTATATACTGACCAAAAATATAATTCCATATGTTCATAAGAATTAGGGTATGTTGGGTGTTTCACAAATGAAATTTTATTAAAGAATAAGTATAGGAAGGTTTTTTCCCTTCCATATTTATGGAAGTTGATATCTCATCCCTTTGATTGAAATAAAACTATCACATTAAATTCTATGTCCATGGTGTAATGATGATTTTATTTCAGATAGTAAAAGAAATACATATCAAGCATATAGGTTGATGACATGGGTGTGAAACCTACTTGATGATATATCATAATAAAAGGATTATATTACACAGCAAGTGCTCATGTGTGGTTGTCGACATTTTTACATTAACTTATTTATCTTGGATGTCTTGACCCATTTATAGAGAGTAATATTGGACTTTACGCATGCCCATGTAATGGTAATGAGATAGAAGCCTAGTGGGTCACATACTAATCATTTCTATTGATTTCAATTAAATTATATTTGAATTTATTTTTTAGAATAAATATTTTTCTTATGACCGAGTATTAATTTTATTCAAGTTTTATTGGTCGCATAAATTAAATAAATCTTTATTCTCAATGTAATTATTTAATCACACAAATATATAAAATATTTATTTATTTATTGAATAAATATTTATTTGGGTATTTGTTAAATGTTGTGGAGGACTAGTGGATCAGGATCGTGTCTGGTGATAAATATTAATTTGTAAGTTGGTAAAATAATATTTATCATTGTTCCATATAGTTCACACCATGAGAAATTATTATTATTATTATTATTATTATTATTATTATTATTATTACATGGAATGGAATTAATTAAGTTTTAATATATTATTTGAGGTAATTTGTGTAATTAAATAAAATTTTAACACTAAAACTATCTCTATAAATAGACAAGTATGTCTATTGTGTAGTGATTGATCAAAATTGATAATTATTATGCACAGTAAAATCTAGAGTTTTCTCTCAATACCTAAAAATGATCTATAGGTTCTCCTTCCTCCTACATCATCTCAAGAATAAAATTAGAAGGATGATTCTTCATTCCTGAAGGAATCATCGAATCAATCAAGACAAACATTGCAAGATGATCGATCCACCATGTTATCACCCAATAATCCATCAGCATTGTTCGGAGGTTATATGAACACATGTGAATCACCTATTGAGAGATTCTACACTTGGATCCTACAAAACCAATGATGGTTGAATGAAAAGGGTTTTCAATGATCAATATCTTTATTAAAGAAAGATCTCAAGAATAATGTATTATTTTTTATAATTTATTTAAATTAATTATAAATTTAACATGGAAAAGATCTTATCTTGGTTCTGAAGGCATTATTTGTAAATATTCTTAGAAAATTTTCTATAGTCATGAATATTATGTATTTTACAATATATGAATGATCCATTGAATCTGAAAATTATTGTGTAGGGATTGGCCTTGATAATTGCTTCGGTTGTGCTCATTACCATGAAGTGGTATCAGAGTAGTCACTTTCAAATTTTTAATTATTTATTTAATTATTGTTCATTACATATTTAAAAATTAGATTTAATTTCAATTTATAATTCACTATTTATTCGTCGTTGAAATATTTTCTTCCTTGTATCTGTTTCTCACTCACATAACCAAGATCGATTAATAATTAACAAATAATGCTTCTAAAAAACCATCTATTGGTGCTGAGAACTCTGGCTGGATAACATAGGGTTTCACAATATGTACTCCTTTTTCACAAATTATGTACCCTTATTCATTTTACTAGGACACCTATGTGTACTTCAGGTTATCATGTAATGAATACACATTGCATGCATTAAATACACTGTGTATTGACTAGTTAGGGTAGAATATGGATTTTCCAAACTACACATCATGTAGGTTGCATACACGTTGTGTAATCCATGTGATTTCAATGTGGAAAACATGGGGTTAATATGAATAATATTAATACACCATGTGTATTTAATACATGGGGAATATATTCTAGCATCCATGTAACTTGAATTACACATCATGTATTCTTTCTACACATCATGTACTTCATAAATGTTTGTAAGAAGTACACATTGAGTCCCTAGGTATGTACTACATATATTTGGTGAAGCGATGTTCACAATGTGTGGCTAGTTTACACATGTCGTGTACTTTTCCTATTTATGTGGAAATATTAAATTTAATTAATTACTCCATTAAATCCCATCAACCTAAGTTTTGTGAGTCATTAAATTGGTAGTACACATTTTTCATCATGTTTTTAATTATATTAAATGATTTATTAATTTTGTGTAATATTCAAAACTTTAATTGATGTATCGCCATTCCAAATCCATTTTTTTCCATTTTCTAAACTACTTTTTGGTTGATTGGGAACCCGCAATCAAAATTCAAACATAAAAAATGAGTCCAAAAAAAATTCAAACTTCACACATAAAAAAAACCAAATTAAAACTTCGAAAATAGAAAACAATAAAGGCGCATAGATAGCATGCATATTCCTCAATCCCACCACAAAATCAGATCGAGCCACATACCAACTTATAAGAATTAAATATTCGAATTGTATATTCCAGACAAACCACTGCCAACAACGCCTAGGTTAACAAAAAAACTCAAACTATCCAAGAAGATGGAACCTCAATCCATGATTACCAACATAAAATGTTGGCTGACATTGGAACCACCAAAGTAGAAACACCAGTTCATCTTCGAAGAACCTCACCGTTATCGCCTGAACACATGTCTCGGCTGCTAGAACATCCTACCACTCCAACAAACACCTCCCAAATCCTCCTTCGAACCATATCACTCTACCGACCTAGGAAGGAGAAATGGATATAAAATCTAGAGTATAGTGGGAGATGACAGACCTCCAAGAAATATGATATTCATGTATAAAATTAAAACCACACTAAGTAGTTTAGACTGGTACTCACCGAGTTTCTTCCAAGCACAAAGTTATGTACTATTTTATTAAGTTTTAAATTAAATTAAATTATTTATTTGATTTAAAATAAAAATGGATGGGAATTTCAATATTATTGGATGGAATAATATAAAATTAATTAATTGACTAATAAGACAATTAATCAGATTAATTCGAGTGTGTTTTAACTTATTGAAGAATGAAATTAAATGAATGATAGCTAGTTGTTTTAAATATATAATCATTGCATGTGCATGACTAATTATGAGAAATTATCAGACCTATGTATATGCTATTTTTATTTAATTTAATTTATTTCATGGTTTTATAATTATTTAGTATTAAATTAAATTTGATGGTATGTGTGTTATTTATTCCTCCTTTATTATGTAAGACCTATGTGTCCAAGGTTGTTTTATATAATTCAATTTAACCAATCCTTTGATTACTATCACATATATGTGATTTATAAAACATATGTAATAAAAGCAGTATCTAAAGAAATATGGATTTATTTCAAGATGGATCTGGGGTGGAGGTGGTTCAAGAGGGAACTGAGATGAAACCAACACATGTGATATATAGGTGGATAGATGGAATGCTACAACTCATTCCAAGATTGACACAAGGAATTTTTACTCTATGGTTATAGGTTTATTAATTATTTTCTCAATTAATCAACCATTAGATTAGACCATGATCACATCATTTATTTATTAATTTCCTATACATGATTTATTTTATGGATGCAAGACTGCAATCACATAAATAAATGGACTAATATGAAAAGATAGAATTAAAATAAATATTTTATGAATAAATATTTTATCATAACATGGCCAATCCCTTAATTAAAATATACTTAATATTAACAAGACATGTAAAGGATAAAACAAGAAATATTTACACATAATAAATAAAATCCCTCAAATGAATATTAATTCAGACTAAACCCTTCATTACTTGATTAAGAATAAAACCATATAACTAAGTGTTTGACCAACCATTTTTTGGACACTAAATTTTATTAGGGAGTTCTTATACAAAAAATTAGTCGAGTTAACCATTTTAAATCAAGAGTAGTATCCCTTTCTAGACTTGATGTAACTTAGAGGCAATTGTTGAGGAAACCTAAGTAAGGATTTCTAGATTGGGGAGTCCACTCAATGGATCAAGGAGCTATAGCCCACGTTTGGAAAAAACCTTCCTACCAAAATAACTCCAAGTAATTGGCCAAGAACTTTCTTGGGTTATGATAAGGATATATGGATCCTTTCCACTATAATTTCCATGCAACTAGATATTTTGATTCCAATGGTGAGGGCTGTTGAGACTTGATAAAATAGTGGGATACTTAATAAAATTAAAAAAATATTATTATGTCTCACATATATTGTTATCATGTAAAGTACTAATAATATTATCTTTTATTATGGAATAATGATAAGTTTTTAAATGGCCTTATCCATGTGGTCAATTATAGAAAAATTCCATCTCTTAACTGATAGTAACTTCTAGGGATGGTTCGGATTCCTACGGGTAGTTTTATGCTATGAACGAAAGTATTACGTGTTAGAATCCTCAATTCCTGATCCACCTATAAAAAGAGGAAAGTGATAATAAGTTTTATGTCTATGATAAAAAAACTAATTGATGAGGTTTATGTTAAATGTTTAATGCTTTCATCCAAGTATAATGAAATCATGAAGTCATATGAATACATTGATTATTATAGCATGATCCATCATCTCTGTGGTATTTATTATGAGAGATAAAGATAGGAACAATTTGATATATCCAATAAACTCTTTTAGAAAAAAACTTAGAGAAGGCACACCAGCTGGGCCCCACTTAATTAACTTGAATAAATATACATTGATCTCATTATTTCAACACTCCCTCAGAGTTTCTCCAGATTTTTTTGTTAATTTCAATTTGAATAATGTAGATAAGTCTCTCCTAGATATTCTCACTCAACTTTTCCAAGTTTATAAGGATATGATGTGAAAAAATCCTTCTATCCATATGGTGAATAAAAGAAAAATCCAAACGAAGATATGTAAGTATAAAGATTTTTTGAAATCTCTTCTAATATGAGAAGGATTAAGGGAAATGAAAGGGAATAATATTTTCTCTATTTCTTATATGGAAAGAAGGGTCATTAGAATAAAAAATACACCCAAGTAAAGAAGCAAGAGGAAGATTCTGGTGAGTTTTTTATTGAGTATAATATATGTATTTATACAAATTTTGTATTCGATACAACATTTGGTGATCACATATGTATTCTAATACAAGAACCATGCATGTTTTAGAATATTTCCTAAGGAGAAGTGGATATACAAGTAGAAAACAGAGCCAGACTTGCTGTTGTGTCTATTTTGGACTACCAACTGACATTGTTGACGGGAATGATTATGATTTTAAAATATTTTTATCATGTGCCTTAGTCACCAAAAACATTATTTATGTATCCATACTTGATAAAATTGGATTTAATATCAAATTTGTGAATAAATATTTCTTATTTTATAAGAAAATAATTTTTTATGGTAAGGAATGTTTAAATAACAATATTTATGTGTTGGATTACATGAACCAAGTAATGGAAATTGATATTGAAAATAGTTTACATGACTCATACCACACCCAATTATTCCATCATCGGGGAGGTCATGTAAATGAAAAGTTTTTGACCAAATTACACCAAGATGGATATTTGGATTCTTTTGCACTAAAACCACTTGGTGTATATCACACATGTTTAAAAGTAAAAATGACCAAATCTACATTTAGTGTAAAAGGTAAAACGGGTGAGGAGGTTATTGAATTAGTTCATACTGATGTGTGTAGACCATTTCTAGTTGATTTAAGTGGTGGGTACTTATACTTTATAACTTTTACCGACAACTTTAGTAGATATGGATATGTATTCTTAATGAGTATAAGTCAGATTCCTTTGATAGATTCAGGGAATATAAGAATAAATTTGAGAACCAGTTTGGAAAAAAGATTAAGAAACACTACTCTGACCATGGTAGAGAATATCTCAATCAAGACTTCATTAATTATTTACATGATTTTGGGATTCTATACCAACTCACTCCTCCATACACACTATAATGGAATGGTGTAAGATAAAGGAGTAATTTTACCCTATTAGACTTTGTGAGAGAAATTATGAGTCATGTCATTATCCCATTATCCTTTTGGGGATACATGTTATAGATATCACCATGTATACTAAACCATGTTCCAACTAAAGTAACAAATGATATTTTGTACGAACTTTGGTGTTGAAGGAAATTTGAATTCACTACAAGAATTCTGAGCATTTTCTCATGGTGGAGCGGAGGAGTATTAGAGACCGCTTTTGATGGTCACTAAAGGGTGTATTAGCGACCACCATTTAGCCGTCGCTAGTAAATAAGTGGGAAGACAAGAAAAAACCCGCTGGTTTTTTGTTTTAGTATTAGGGACCGCCATTTGGAAGTCAATAAAGTGTGTATTAGTGACCGCCAATTGGCAGTCTCTAATACTAAAATTAAAAATAGTGGGATTTTTCCTTCCTTCCCACTTGTATTCTTCGCAGCAGTACTTTGCAACACATCCCACTGCCCGCCACCTCCCCCAACCCAACCCTGGTCACCGATGGTCAACACATATACACCATGGCTACCATCCCATAGCCCTCCAGTCTCCCCCCAAAATCCCCTAACCACACCCCAACCGCCATTAATGTGCCTGGACACACTCTGGCCTTCGTGCATCTTCCATGGCTGGTGAAGCAAGGTTGTAGAAAACCTCCCCCGTCTCATCGTGTCACCCGCATCACCCACTGCATACAAGACAAAAAATAATAGGTTTTTGTGGTGGATCTTTAGTGTCTTCCAAATGGTGAACGCTAAAGGCTCTAGCAACAAGCCAAAAATGTCTGGAGAACTGTATTAGGTACTGTAGCGGGAACTGTAGCAGTACTGTAGAGGGAACTGTAGCAGGTACTATTTGGCACTGTAGCATCCAGGAATATGCCCCTATTTGGGCCTTTGGGCCACCGATTTGGTCCATGAGTCCTTTAAGGCCTTCGGGCAACCCAGGCCTTTGGGTCAGTAAGGCCTTTGGTCCACCTTAAGGCCTTCAGGCCACCTTAAGTGCAAATACAAGCCAGAAAACCTACAAGGAACAAGCTCTATAAGGAGGATGAATAAGGAGCATTCACTACAGCAGAAGCTAAATGGATTTCAAGAATGAGAGGGAATTCTTGTGCATGCATGGGAATTCCTAGCCAAACAGCCATGCGAAGGTGGATAGCTGATTTCATGATGAAGATGCTGGGGAGAGTGAAACGCACGGCCGATTTTCACATATCAACCGGTCAAAGTTCCGGTGTTTTGCTAATGTGTATAGCAGCACTTGGGTCGAATCCTCGGCGATGATACTTTGTAATAGTCATTTGTTTTTAGTTAATTGTATTCTAATTGGGGGGTTTTGATTGCAGAGCTTAATTTAAATGACTAATGGATGATTTTTAATTTAACAAGTTGATAAATATTGGGGTGAGTTCATCATTAGGTTATTTAAGCTTGTGATATCCTTGTGCTTTGCTTTATATTGCATTTAAATTAACACTCATGTCACAAGTTGACGTTGATTTGAATTCCCAAGTGTTAAGGTTTTAATCCAAGCCTTAACTTAACTTAGGGTTCTAATCTTAATTATATCTTGTTTATGGTAGTGTATTTATGGTTCCAATAATCCATGGAAACCACACATTAAACAAAACAAGTCATTAATCCATGACATGCTAAGTCCAACATACACAATGTTAATTCAACGAATACTCATCGAGCGAAAGCTCTCAATCGCTTAACATAACTAAATTAAAACTCACCCCAATGAGAGATTTACTCAGCCATTAGGATTGTTTATAATCTGGGTTTAATGTTTATGGTGACGATTTAAAAAGATTATAAAAATAAAGTGACAAGAAAAGAGTAGTGTGCCAAACACACACATGAAATATTTTGAGAATCAAAAATGGAATTTCGATTGAATGAGGAAGCAAAATAAGGGACTGTAATTTAAAATGATTCAAACTATTTTAAGACCATGAATATTATACTACAGAAGTTAGAGAAGAATAAGAGGTATTAAAGAAGAAACAAGCACTAAAATTTGATTGAAATTAAAACAAAGTTACACAATTACAATTGAACGCAAACATAAACAAACGTGAAAGAGAAGTGGAGGAGAGGTCTCTATTGTGGAAACAAGATCAAAGAATATCCTCCCAAAACCTTTTCAAGGCTCTATTAATTCCAAACCTCCTCCTTAAGTTCTGAAGTGCCAACCCTTTTGAAAGGAGAGGAGGGGATGTATTTATAGCCCAAGGTGGTGGACTGTTTACATTTCTAAAATACCCCTCAACTTGGCTCGCCGATATGTATATCCAGACAGCCTAATCTTGAGAAATCTCCTTCTTAAAAGTTGTATATAAAAATGTCTTCTGTCTACTGTGAACATTTGGAGGCCATTGGACTTATTGAGCCAAAGTTATGGCGGTTTTAGTAAACAATTATGATCTGTCCATTTCAATACAGACTTTTTCAAAGTCCATAATGTGAATGGGTTTTTAAATAGGAAGATGCCCTCAAATAAGAATAATTTCTTCAACAAAGTTGGCCACCGGAATATCCTCTTTCACACTGAATACTCTTATCTCGAATGGATATCTACATCAGGATACATTGCAAAATTAGTGTACTATTTTTAATTCCCGGCCAGAATGGTGGGCTGGACTTCAATGCATCATTTGGGACCTTTGTATTTGTGATTGGGTTCTGAAAATTTTATCATGGACTCCTTTAAACTTCCTCCAAACGCGGGAGGATAATTAAGGTATTTGGACTTCTGTATTGAGTCCAGTAATTCAACCTTCATATATGGTCCAGTTTCTTCACAGTTTCCTTGGGCCTTCTTGTGGGGTTCATATGACCCTCCAAATGGCAGAATTGGCTCATGTCACATTCTAATGAAATGGTGTATATTGCAAGGAGAGTCCTACAAAACAAGAAACACACAATTTGGATCATTATAGTGATATTTATTATTAAAACATTAAACTGACTCAATTGGACTACTTCTAAAAATGCTCAAAAATTAAACTTAATATTAAAACATTAATATTTCACACAAATTATGCACATTTCATATAAAATCAATAAAGAGGGAATATAATAAGTCATGAAAATATTAATAACATCAGAGAGGCAGTTCAAAATAGTGAGTCTGGGTTGTATGTAATGTTTGAAGCCTATGGGCAATGAATTCCTCTAAGGCCTACAGGCCATGTAATACTTACGCCTACGAGCCTTGTAAGGGTTCCACCTCACCCCTTGAAATTTGTATTATCAAAATCAATAAAAAATGAATGCCTTAAGGCCATTAGATGGACTAATACCATTATTTCTAGTGGTGATTGTCAAATTTACATGTGTGGGGTTGTGAAGCCTTTTTTAAGGCCTGTTTAGGTAATAAAAATGCACCTCAAGGCACAAAGTGTTCCTTTATTAGATACCCTAAGGAAAAAATGGGATATTACCGATACGACCCCTTAGACAAAAACTTAATTATGTAAAGACACTTCATATTCCTTGAGAGGGATCACATATCTAAAAGATATGGTGGGAGTGAGATAGAATTTGATGAAGACTATGATCAAGGTATACAAGAGTTGGCATAATAAAAGATTCCACAAAGCCCCATGAAAGAGGATGTTCGAGAGACATAAGTACCTTGTATGAGTTAAAGAGTGGTTAGAGAACCCTAAAGATATGGTTTTCTATTCACTAAGGATTTTTACTAATTAATAGTTGAAAATAATGATCATGCGACCTAAAAGGAAGTAGTAGGTGACATATAATGTGTTAGTTGGTAAGAAGCTATGAATTATGAAATAAATTCCATGTATCAAAACTAAGTCTGGGTTTTGGTAGATCCTATAGTGGATGTAAAGCTCATTGGTTATAAATAAGTATTCAAGAAGAAACTATAAATGGATGGACAACATGGTACTTATAAGGAATGTTTGGTTGTAAAAGGGTTTAAAAAATTACAAGGAATAGATTATGATGAAACCTTTTCACTTGTTTTTATACTGATATCCATTAGAGTTATACTTTCCATAATAGCTTACCATGGTTAGGAGATTGGGAGATGGATATCAAAATAGACTTCCTTAACATAAACCTTTAGGAATATATCTATATGACACAACCTAAAGGTATTATGACTCTAAAGGATACAAACAAGGTATGCAAGTTGTAGAGATCCATTTATTGATTAAATAAATAATTCATTTCATAGAACATTCGGTTTGATGAAGTCATAACAGAATTTGGTTTTATAAAGAATTAATATGAGTCATGTGTCTATAAAAGGTTTAGTAGGAGTGAATTAATTTTTCTAATAGTTTATGTTGATGAAATATTACTCGTTAAAATGAAATACCAATCTTATAGTTTGTTAAATCCTGGTTTAACACATGCTTATCCATTAAGGACTAAAGTGAAGTAGCATATATACTTGGGATAAAGATTCATTATGATAGATATAAGAGACTGGTCAGTCTAAGTCAAAGTATATATATTGAAAAAATACTGAAAATATTTAGTATGGAATAAGATAATATGGTATTGTTTCTAGTTTCACATGGCATTCATCTTTCCAATAAAATGTGTCCTCATACACATGAGGAAAGATATAGGATAGAAAGGATTCTATACATGTCAGCAATTGTTCCAGTCATGTATATTATGTTATGTACTAGGATAGATGTTTCTTATGACTTAATTTTAGTATAAAGATATCAAACTGACCCAAGGAACCTCTATTGTATGGAATTCAAGTCTATCCTTAAGTATCTAAGGTGAACTAAGGATATTTTCCTCATCCATGGAGGAGATGGGGACTTAATCATCAGGGAATATACATATTATAGTTTCTAAATAGATCAAAACGATCTAAAATCAAATTCAAGATATATATTCACTCTCAATAAAAGTGTTGTGGGGTGAAAAAGATCAAATTAGGCCCTGGTCATAAATTATATAGCAGAGTCCGAGTATATCACAACTTATGAGGAAACTAAAGAAGTAGTTTATAAATGAAACTTCATATAATAGCTTGATGAGATTCCTAGAAATAAAATTTTATCACACTATATTGTGATAATATTGTAATGGTGGCTCTAATAAAGAAACCAAGATCATATCATAGGATAAAGCACATACTTTAAAAATATCATCTCTCTATGAATTTTTCTCAGAGAGGTGAAGTTTTAGTGAGTAGAGTCTCCACATAAGACAATAGGGTGGACCCCTTGAATAAATCCTTAACTCAGCAAAAACATGATCATCATATGAGATCTAGTGGACTAAAATTCCTAGGTAATTGGCTCTAGTCCAAGTGGGAGTCTATTGATGTTGGTGTTCTGGAACCAACTATTTGTATTTTTATTACATGTATATTTAAAGAATTAAATATTAATAAAAACATATTATTATATGTTTTTCATTGTTTTACATCACTTTAATGTAATAATGTTCTATATTATTTGTTTCTTTGAAAAAAGGTCATAGCAGTTCCCTGTTATGATGAGTACCTTTAAATTTTATGATGATATTCTTAAATATAGTTTTATATTTAGATAAAATTCTATAATGGGGAATATAAAATTTTTATGGTCATATGTGAGTAATCATAAGTAGATGAGACTTTATCTCATGAAGTTTTCACTTGGTGGTCTATAAGATAGAAAATTATAATAACATAACTGCCTATAGAAATTACACATGTTTGCATATCATTGGAATTTTCTATTTGTGAGTGTGTGTGATGATCCTTGGACTTTAAGATTATTATTATTATTAATGCATGTCATGAATAGTGTACTTTGATTTAAAGACCAAAACTATGATGCCATATGTTTACGGGAATTAGGGTATCTTGGGTGTGTTAGAAATGACATGTTATTTATGAATAAGTTGAGGAAGGATATGTCCCTTTCGTATTTATAGAAGTTGATATCTCAAAACTTTGATTGAAATATAACCTTTTCATTAAATTCCATGGCCATGGTGTAATGGTGAGTTTATTTTAGATAGTAAAAAAATATGCATCAAGCATATAGGGTGATGACATGAGTTTTCAACATTATTGAATGGATTATATTACATAGTGACCACTTATTTGTGGCTATCGATGTTGCAACTTTAAATTTTTTCACTAGGGTTCCTTGACCCATTTTTAGACATTAATCTTAGACTTTAGGCAAGTCTTCCTAATTATAATAACAAATAAGCCTATAGGTTCATACACTAAGTCTTTCTGTTGTTCTCAATTAAATTATATTTAAATATAATTATTGAAATAAATATTAATCTCAAGACCGAAGAATAATTTTATTGAGGTTTTATTGACCGTATAAATTAAATAAATATTTATTTGCAATGAAATTATTTAATAATATGAATATTTAAAATATTTATTTATTTATTTAATGAATAAATTTTTATTCAGATATTTGATAGATGCCAAGGAGGACTAGAAGAAAAAAATCTTGTTCGATGATAAATATTAATTTACAAGCTGATAAAATAAAAAAAATTCATAGGGCCAGTTAGCATATGCCATGAGAAAATAATAATATTATTATTATTATTAAATGTAATGGGATTATGTGAGATATAATATATTATTTAAGGTTCTATGGGTAATTAAATAATATTATAAACATAACCCTATCTCTATAAATAGATGACTATGTCTATTGTGTAGAGATCAATCAAAATTGAGAATTATTGTGCACAAAAAATTCTAGAGTTTTCTCTCAAGACCAAAGAATGCACTAGATATTATCCTTCCTACTCCATCAACTCAAGAATGGTATTTAAAGGATGATTCTTCAAGATCAAAGGAATCATCATAGCGTTCACGGTGAACACTGCAAGACGATTGATTTATCATATTTCACCCAAAAATCCATCGGTGTTATTCAGAGATCATAAGAACACGTGTGGATCACCAGTAGAGGGATTATACACTCAGATCCTACAAAAGCAATGACATTTGACTAAAAAGGGTTTTGGATGATCAATATCTTCATAAAAGAAATATTTCATGACTGAGGTATTCTTTCTTTTAATATATTTAAATTAATTATAAATTTATTATGAAAAAAGAACTTATCTTCGTTCAGGTGACCTTTTTTCAATATTCTTGGAAAAATTTCATTGATCATGATGTTTACGTCTTGTACAATATGTGAATGATCCATCAAATTTGAAAAAAAAATTAGTTAGGATCGGCCTAAAAAAGAACTTCCAATGTGCCTAGAATCATTAAAAACCAATTGGTTTCTTCATGAAAATGTATTACACTAAATCACTATGAAGAAATGTAGTTTCACATCCATTTTCTATAAGTACAAATCTTCTATATAAACCATACTAAGAATGGTATAGATGGTAGTCTATTTAAATACCAATGAAAATATTTTTGAGAAATGTATTCCCTCCTTTTACAGTAAACTTATCATCATCATCCAAGATTTATGCATATTACTTCTATCAACTTATTTTAATCAGATGACCCACTTATTCTGTAATATTTTATTTCCTTGTCTTAAAGTTGTTAACTCTCATGTTTAATTAGACTGTAGTGAATCTAAACTCTATTTCCTAGCTAACTCCCACTTTTTGAAATCGCTGAGTGTAGCTACTTATTCTAGGCCTTTAGGTTATCCCCCATCCATTAAAAGTAAGTAGTGAAATTCATGACTAAACCTATGTACTAGTTTTCTGAATTTAGGATATTTTTATAACTTAACCTAAAATTATTCCCTTTACGGTGATGCATCTTATGGTTCTCTTTCTTCCAGAGTCATATCTTCCAGAACTCTTCCCCACACCATTACAGCCCTTGATAATTCATGTACATCTTCCACTAGCTTAATTTCTAGACAATTTGTGCCACCATCTAAACCTTCCGGACAATGTCTACCTTTGGATCTTCCATCCAAATAAAATTGAACATGGATTCCTAATACTTTTTCATACACTTATTCCACTTCCCAGTTGTAATCTTTGTACAATACCCTCTCATTGAAGAGAGTGTTTCATGATTTGACTATTTTTTATGATCATCATCCCAGATCTAGAATCCAAATTTATAATCTACATATACCATAAAGAAACATACATGGGACTTAGCCCCAAGAATGTCCCTTTTCTCATAAAAAATATTGACATAAACCAGACTTTTGAAAAAAATTAGGCAGTTAATTTTTACTAGCTTATCAAACCATGACTGCTTAGGAAACTCCTTCTCTACTTGTGTCGATGGACTTTAGTTATTAAGGTGTGATGCACAATTTAGTTCTTACACCCAAATTTATTTGGACATTATAGAGTGAAACATCCTACTTAATGCCTTCTCAGTCAACATTCTATTCATCCTCTTAGAAACATCATTTTGTTCATGTGTTCTTGGAACAATATTCTCCATTATGATTCCCAACTTCTTATAGTAGTTCTTAATGTCCCTTCCACTATATTAATCTCCATTATCAAACCTTAGACATTTTATCTTCCATCCAACCCCCCTTTCCACTAAATTAATGCACCAAACACAATTTATTTTTTGTTTCGATAATTATACTCACACCTTCATAGTTGCATCTATAGTGGCCCATAATTTCCATACATAGATATCACATCTTTATAGAGGAATATTCATTATATAACATAATGATACACACCATAATCATATAGTTATATTGCATTTGGAAACTTGGATACATAAAAAATTGTTTCATAAGATATCTATATTGTCCCCCACTAATTTCTTCATAATTAGAACCCTTCTTAGACATATCATACATAATAAATTTCTTCATAACCCTAGAAAAGGAAACATAACAAAGAGTTTTCTCAAATTCTCAATAAGGATAAACAAGGTAGATATCAACATAACATGATTATAAGGGTATAATAATATGATAAAAACATTTGAAAACCATACACTACAAATCATAGATCATAAAATCGAGTCATGTCATAAATCATGGAAGTTAATAATTCATGAATCAAAAATGAATCAAAGAACATAATCCATGATAGCATAACATTAGAATAAGACATAGATTTATGGTATACACATAAGCATAGATGATTATTTTCTTGGTAGTCAAGGATCATTTCCAAGACTATCATAGTGGAATGGTTTCACTCCCCAAACCTCATAGTAGTAAAGGTCCACTCTCAATACTATCATAGTGGAAAAATTCCCTTACAGAACTGGGTTCACTCCCCATTCTATTCCTCTTTATCTCATGAGATATCAATATTTAACCAATTCATTGGAGGGATATAGAATTCTAATTCCACCCATGACATAAAAAAATTATAAATATGTGTGCCATAAGATCATAAAACATTCATCATATCATAACTTATGAAAATAAATGGGTCTCATAATAATTTCAACATGAATTAACCTGTGGAAAATAAACAGGTTTCATAAACATTTCATTAGTTCATTATATCATAACCCATAGAAAAGGAACATGTTTCATAAACATATTTTTATCATAATCATAAAAAATCTAGTTAAATGATAAGGATGGTATCATTATCTCATATCCTCAATAAATATTAAGAAACATATGTGGTTTTTGTCATTAATTAATAGAAATACTATGAAAATATCATTAAAACATTCTTGAGGAAAATATCCTTTCCATTTTTAAATCACTTCTTTAAAATATAAAAAAAATACCAAATATTAAATAAAACATTTTATTTGAAAATTTTCTTGTAAACTTGTAGAGGAAGATTCAAATAATTTAGTGTTCATGATGGCATGAAATTTTATACTTTCCATATAAGTTAAAATAAAATATTCCTTTCACTCTTTTGTAAAAAAATGGAAAAAATTACATCATTCGAAAAAGGAAAGAATATTCATTTTAAAACATTTTGTAAAAAGTAAAACATGGGTAAAAATTAATTTAAAAAATATTTTGATAATAGTAAAAACATTATTCAAAATATTTTTAGAAAACATGGACATGGAAGAGAAATTGTATTCGATTAAAGAGAGAAATAAAGTCATGTTTTCCTTAAAAACATTGTTTTGGACTCTTGAGTAAATAAAGAGAGTAAAATGAAAGGAATACATTTAATTTACAAAAATAAAAATAGAATAAGAAAATTCATGAGTTTAGTGATATATAGATTATAATATTTCATCATCGGAAGCAAAATCATAGACAATCCTGATAAATAATGAGATTGAATCATAAAACCCTTACCACTTTGGAAAATTTTGAATCGTAATCCCCGTGAAGGAAAGAACCTTATATGGATATGTATAGACCATAATTTTTATGATAATAATCATAAAATAAATTCATGTTCAGTATATACACCACCCAAAATAAACAAGTAGTGAATATGGCATGTGTCCCACATAAATAAAAGTGAGACGAAAATATCTTACCTCAAATCTCAACTTCTTTCATACTTATTCGAACCTCATAAATAAAAAATATAGGTTTATTAAACATATATTCTAGAAAAATTATCATATATATCATACCATATATGATTTACTTATAACCCTTTATCTCTAGTTTATTAACAATTCTTTGTTAAAATCACTGTTTTGGGAAATAACTGCTTTGTTTTTCATGTATGTTTGGGTTTAGTAGTTTTGGTCCTTGTGATTTAATTATGGTCCCATTATATAAAGAATATTATTAATGATATAAATATCATATATATTCATTATATTAATATTTATAGTCATTAATACAATTTAGAGATAGAAAAATGGATTACACCATTCATGGAGATGGTAGGTCGTACATACGCATGAACGATGTTTCTATTTTCACAATAAAGGGTATGAAAGAAAGGTCAATATTAATTAATATTTAAATAAAAAAATTTATATAATATATATACTATCTATTAATTAAATCTATTATTATTAACATCTATTTAAAAATAAAATAAAAATCATAACACATCGCTTCGTGGAGGCGGTAGTCCACACGTACGCACAAGCGATCCAATAGATCGAAAGGTAAGAAGATAAATGTTATATTATAATTACAGAAGTTTAATTATGTAATAAATATCATATATATATATATATTAAATATATAATTATATTCATCCATTAGAGGTGATTATGGAAAATGAATTACATTGGTTCGTGAGGTGGTAGCCTGTCGTACACATGATCGACGGTTTTGTTTCCCATTTGATGGAAGAGGAGATAGATATACATTATTCTATTAAAATGATAACATATAATTATAATGAATATTATATTTTTATTATTTCATCATAGTTTTATAATATTTTAAGGAGGTTAAAGAATAAATAAAACAATAATTCTTAGTTTAGAACGATACCTCTTCTATGAACAGCCTCTTTAGGTTTGCACCAAACCCCTCCTAGGAGGGTTTCCTAATCAAACTAAGGACTCTATGATATTTTAAGGGAATTAATGAAGGGATTTTTATATGTATTGTTACAACCAAAAGGGTATTAAATTTTAGATATGATATGAGAGTGGGTTCTCTTTTATAAGTAGGGGAGAAGACCCACTTGGAAACCACTTGGAAATTTCCCAAAAGAATGAAAAATGATAAAGTCATTCCTAATAAATATGCTTCCAAATGACCATAGATTCGAATTTGGGATTATATAAGGTAAAAATAGTTCCGTAAAATAGTATTTAGATAATTTTAAATCGAAAAAATTCCCTAATTTTCTAGTTTAATCCCCCCTCCCCCAGTAAACTCGTTTTAACTTTAATTGTGGGGATTATTCTTACTATTTTTATTATTCATTAAGAATAAAAATTAAGATGAACTTATTACCTAATATTAGTTATGATAATTCCAAATATTTAATCAATTTTAAAAAATTCAATTCATAAAATTGGAATAATTTAATTTAAAATAAAACCTAAAAGTGTTACCAAAATGCGATTTTCCAAAGAAAAAGTTTTATTAGGTATAAAAAAAATTTAAATCAAATTTTAACATAAAATTCACTCAAATGACCTAAATTGGATTAATAATAATATAATTAAACTAATTTTACTTTTAAAACCATTTTAAAACAAAAAACAACTGTAAATACTTTAATGAAAATACTATTTTAAATAAAAATCAATATTATTTACTATTCATTGAAAAAATATTTTTTTTAGAAAATTATAAAAAATTAACTCTTAGATAATTTTGAAATTTTGATTTTAAAAATTATTTTATTTTTTCAAATAAATTTTCTAAAATTTTCAAAATTTAATTTTAAAATAAGTTTAGAAAATGAGACGAAATTGATTTTTAAAAAAATATAGTTTTTAAGTATAAAACTGGATTTATTCTTATCTCATGTCTAACAAAAATATTATATGAATGATAAAATATTTTATCAAATATATGATATATAAATTTCATTAAAATCATTCACCAATAGTGATTGATTTAATTTATTAAGATAAAAACACATTATGCCCATAAAAATAGTTTTTTCAGAAAAATGTTTATTTTACTTTCAAATGATTTTTATTTTCATTTATAACAAATTGATAACCAATTAATTTATTTTATACATGTATAAACCATATAATTTTCATAATTTAGTTATTCATATGCATACACACTGATTTAATTTCTAGGTTATAACTATCACATTAAATAATAATATTTTAATAGTATAATGTCGTTTGTTTAAACTCAGTGTTACATGTATTGAAAACTATCAAATAAATTAAATTTATTTGAAAATAAATATTTCATAAAATTTTAGGGTGTTAAATTATACCCCCCTTAAAATAAATTCCACACTCCAAATTTTGTTTCTCTGATACAAACAACTAAGGATACATTTACCTCATCATATCCTGAAGTTCCCAGGTGGATTCCTTAAATTGGGGGTTTCGCCATAAAACTTTGATCAAGTGAGTGGTATTATTTTGTAACACTTTATCTATACCTTCCAAAATCTCTGCCATTTATTAATTATAAGAAATATCTTTCTATAATGGTATGATCTATGAGTTTATTACATGTGAAGTATTATTTATATACTTCCTCAGGAGAGATACATGGAAGACATCATGAACATGAGAGAGATCCATTGGGAGCACCAAGCAATAAGCTACCATCCCTACTCAATCAATAATATCAAAAGGGTCAATATAAATATGGATTATCTTTTAATTCTTTCTGAATCTCATAACCTTCTTCCATTGGGAAATTTATAGAAAGACCTTATCACTAACTTCAAATTCCAAATCAGGTCGATGATTGTTAGCATAACTTTTTTGTTGACTCTGAGCTATCTTAATGTGTTGCTGAATGAAATTAATTTTTTCCTCCATTTCCTCATCCATATCAAGTCCAAATAGATTTCTTTCTCCAACTTCATCCTATCTTGTTGGATTTCTACAATTTTTTCATAAATGGATTCATAAGGAGCTATCTAAATGCTTGTGTGGAAACTATTATTGTAAGAAAACACAACTAGAAGAAGCTGTTGATCCCACAACATTTGAAGTCCATAGAATAATATCATATAATATCCATTAGGGTTTAAATGGTTATCTCAGACTAGCCATATGCCTAAGGATTATACGTGGTGTAGAAACTCAACTCTATATCCAGAGCCTGCCGAATACTTCACCAGAATTTTGAGGTAAACCTTAGATCTTGATCAAATACAATAGAATATGGTACTCCATGAAATCTTACCACTTTCTTAATGTATATAATTATAATATGATGTAGAGATAAATCCTATCTAATATCATTGAAATGTGCTAACTTAGTAAGATGATCGACTATAAACCAAATAGCATTATATCCTTTAGATGTTTTGGGGAGTCGAATGGAAAAATAAATGGTGTTGTTTTACCATTTCCATTCTGATATGGGTAATGGTTGTAAAAACCCATTATAATTTTATATCTCAGCCTTAAATTGATGACATACCAAGCATCAAGAAACAAACTTTTCAATATCTCTCTTCATGTCATCTCACTGGAAATACTCTATCAGATCTCTATATATCTTTATACTTCCAAGATAAATGGAGAATGAAGAACTATGAGCTTCCTCTAACAACTCATTCTTAAAATTTGGTATGGATGGAACACATAGACAATTATTAAACCTTATAATTCCATCATAATCACCATTAAACATATAAACATTTTTCATCTTCTTCTATAGTTCCACATCTTCCTTTCACACCTCTTTAATTATCACATTGATAGATAGTTAAACAATCATTTGAGAAATATAATATTTCTCCCCTTCCTTCAAGATTTCCATATCTATCCTTTGTAAATCCATAAATATTGGATCTTATTTTATTCTCATCATAGATAAATATTCATGATCCTTTCAACTCAAAGTATCAACCACCATGTTTTCTTTCCCAGTGTGTTGATGTATTGAGTAGTCATAATCTTTAATCAACTCCAACCATATTATCTGGAACATGTTCATCTACTTCTATTTGAATATATACTTTAAACTTGTATTATCAATATATATATGACACCATTATTCATAAATATAATGTCTTTATATCATTAATTTAAAAATTATAGTCGTTAACTCCAAATAATGAGTTGGGTAATTTTTCTCATGAACCTTCAATTTTCATGAGGCATAAGCTATAACCATATCATTATTCCTTAGAATTCATCCCTGTAACTTATTTAATGCATCAATATAGATAAAAAAATCAAACTCTAATGTATGTTAATGTATACATAGGTGTTCTAACTAACCTTTACTTCAGTTCCTTAAATTTTTCCTCACAATCATCTATCCAAAAGAAATTATCTCCCTTACAAGTTAACTTAAAGAGTGGATTATACATATGTCAGAAATTATCCAAGATGCACTGATAATATCCATCCAAACCAAGAAAACTATAAATATCAATCACAATTTTTTGTCTTGTCCAATGTTCAATATCCTCTATCATTGATGGATTTACCGATATACCCTCTCTTGATATTATATGACCCGAAAATGAAACCTTAAGTACCCAAAATTCACACATGGTAATTTTTTCATAAAAATTATTCTTCCTTAGGTTCTTCAGTACCATTCTCAAGTGATCTTTATTTTATTCCTTTTTATTTGAATAGATAATAATATCATCTATAAAGACAAACACAAACTGATCAAGGTAATATCTAAAGATTCTATTCATTAAATTCCTGAAGATAGTGGAGGAAAATGGAATCACTATATATTCATAGTGACCATACCTTGTATAGAATGTTATCTTGGTTATATCATTCTTCTTAAACCTCAATTTATGATATCCATAATGAAGTTCAATCTTGGAAAACTATTTATCTCCATGTATTTGATCAAACAAGTCATCAATACACAGTAGATGGTACTTTTTCTTGATTGTAATATTGTTTAGTTCTTGATAATCAATGCAAATTTTCATCTATCCATATTTCTTCTTAACAAAAAAGAAGAGGTGCACCTCATAGTGACACACTTTTTTTAATAAATCCCTTGTCAATATTCTCTTATATTTTATCCTTTAATTCCATCAACTTAATCGAGGCCATTATATATGGAGTCTTTGAAATAGGTGTAACACTAGGTAGAAGTTTTATTGAGAACTACACTTCACAATTTTAGTAAATAATAGGAAATTATTCCATAAAAACTTTAAAAAAACTCTCAAACAATAGGCATATATTTGATGTTGAGTTTTTTCTCAACCAAATGAGAAAAATACCCCTTTATAATAGGAATCTAGACCCATACAATAGATTTGATTCTCATCATAAGTTCATATTTATCATTGTATTGATATGCGATCATAGGTTGGTTTTGGAATATCAAATTTGACTTAACTTCCTTAGAAATGGATGTGATATTTATATAAAGAAAGTCAATCTATTCCTCAGATAACATCAAATTAAACTAGAGGAAGAATAATTATATTTGAAGGAAGCACATCCCCAAAAACCTCAACTAGAGAAGAATCATAGACTTGAGATCCAATCATCATACCATTAGTATTTTTACCTAGTAATTCAATATCTAATTATTCGGGTGGTACTATTATACCCATAAAAAATTATTTATATATGAAAGAGTGGTTAGATCCATAGTAAAAAAGACATTAAAATCTCTATATTTGATGGTAAGTGTATCTTTCACCACATTATTATCATACCCCTCATCAGAAATAGTGATTGCGTGATATTTCCCTTTTTCTATCGACTTAAGAGGTTGTTTACGTTAATCATCATCATTATCCTTTGGATTTGAGAACTATTTATCATAATTTATATAATCCCTACATTTGAAACACTAGAGTGTGGGTGGAGTATTATGTGTGGATTTCTATCTATTCATATCATTAGCTTAATTCTTCCCATTACTTCAACATCAGATTTCCTTATGATATTTCTTTCCACAATTAAATCATTTAACAGTACCCTTAAGATAATTTCCTCCATGTTTCCTTCCAAACTTTGAGAATAAATGAAATATCATCCTCTTTTCTCCATGATTCTTATAATTTCCTTTGAATTCTATCTTTTTGTTCTTATCAAAACCATGAGATTTATGGTTAACTATATTCTCTATTTATATCTTAATATCACATTGAAAGATTTATTAATTTCTACTAAAGTCCCTTATGTATAAATCCCTTTAGAAACTTTTTTTTGAATCCATTGAAGAATCGATCAACCTTACGTTCAGGTTGAATAATAATATCATATGTGTACCTCACAATTCTTGAAAAATTTTCCTCATAGGTACAAATGGATTCATAATCCTTCTACTTTAAATCAAAGAATTCATTCTCTATTTTCAAATAAAAAAATACAAGGAAAGTACTAATTAAAAAATAATCTCTTAAAATCATCCCACTCTATGGAATCAATTTCTTCCTATTTCCAAGTATTTGTGATAAGTGTCCACCATTGATCCACTTCGACTTCTAAATAATAGACTGCCAAAATGAATTTTTCATGCTTTGAACACTAGATAATGTAAAATATATTTTCAATCGTACTAATCCATTTCTTGAAAACTAGTGTATTAGAGGAACCATTAAAATAAGGTGGATGTTACCTCATGAAGGACTCAATAGAATATTGTTTCCTCCTTTTCTCATTTGGAAGTTCAGCGTGATTCATAGATTGAAAATGTTATCTAAACATAGCAATGAGATTTTTCATTCCAGCTTCTATAACATTTTTTTTCTCAATAGGATGATCATTTAATTATTCAGCACATTTAGTATTAACATTATTCCTTCAGGTTCCATCCATTAACTAAAAGAAAAAAAACAAAGTGTGAGTAACAAAAACCATAGTGGGAAACTACATAATCATGAAAAATAATTTATAATATGTATAAATCACTACACCTTATTTTCAATATATGACACCTTAGACTTAACCTAGCTCATTGACGGTCATAATTTATTCAAATTTTTCATGATGGTTCATAAATATTTTTTGAATTTACAAAACATATCCCCCAGGAGTATCAACCTAGGTGTGCAACAAGGTTCACTGTCTTGATCTAGGTGATGATTGAGTCAAATACCAATGCACCCTTTTCAAAGTTATTACACCAAGGTATAAATATTCTAGATCCACATCCACTTGTGGTATCCAGATTGGGGTTTAATTTCTTAAAAACCACTTGCTCCATCCTTCACCAAAATTACATGACATTTTCCTATAATTTGACTTATTCTTAGGGTTCTCAGTAAAGTTTTCTCATCCTAGTTTCCAAAGGTTAACTGACATTTAATATGATACTAACTATAATGGCCCATACGTTTCATATATAGATATCACATTTTAATAGATGAATATTCATTACATAACATAATGATCTATGCCATAATCATATAGTTCTAGTGAATTTGGAAACTTAGATACATAAATAAATGATTTATAAGATATTTACATCATATAACACTAATTTATTCATAATTAGTACCCTTCTTATACATATCATACATAATAACTTTATTCATAACCCTAGGATAGGAAACATAAGAAAGGGTAATCTTAGATGCTCAGTAAGGGTAAAAAAGGGAGATATCAACATAACATGAGCATAAGGGTATGAGAACATGATAATAACATTTAAAATCATACCCTATATATCATATATCATAAAATTGATTCATTTAATAAATATTGGTAGTTCATAAGTCATGAATCATAAAAGAAAAAAATAATATAATCCATGAGTTCATATCATTGGCATAATACATAGATTTTTAGCATACACGTAAGTATAGAAAATAATTTCCTTAGTATTCAATGCTCATTGCCCATACTATCATTGTGGAATGGTTTTACTCCCAAATCCATCATAGTAGTCAAGTTTCACTATCAAGACTATCATAGCAGACAAAGTCCCTTATTAAATTGGGTTCACTCCCCAATCTAGACTGGTTTATCTCATGAGATATCAATATTTACCCAATGCATTGGATTGATATATAATTCTAGGCCCACACATCACATAATTAAAATCATAAATATGTGTTCCATAAGATCAAAAAACATTGAACATATCATATCCCTTGAAAAGAAATGGGTTTCAAAAGAATTTTATCATGGAATAACCTGTGGAAAAGAAACTGGTTTTATAAAAATTTCATCGGTTTATCATATCACAACCCATGGAAAAAGAATTAGTTTCATAAGAATCTTGTCATTATGGTCATAAATTATCCATAAAATTCATAAGGATGGTATCATTAGATCATATCCCTATTAAATCATAAGCATCATTTGAGGTTGTTTTCATTAATGAATAAAAATATCTTACAAAGATCATTAAAACATTCTTGAGGAAAATATCTTTTCCATTTTGAAATTGTTTCTTTAAAATTTAAAAAAATTAAAAATATTAAAGAAAAAACTTTCTTTGAAAATAACCTTGGTAACTTTTAGAGGAAACTTCAAAGCATTGAGAATTCATGATGATGGGAAATTCTATAAATGTTGTATAAGTTAAAAGAAAACATTCCTTTCACCCTTCTTTAAAAAGGTTAAAAAGTACCTCATTTATAAAATGAAAAGAAAATTCATTTTAAATCCTTTTTTAAAAATTCAAACATGGGTAAAAATAAATTTAAATAATCTTTAGTGAAAAGTGAAAACAATATTCAAAATATTTTTAGAAAACATGCACATGGTGTTTGAGTTGATTCCCTAGAACCAACTTTTGTATACTCTATGATAACCTTAATTCATTGTTTTTAATATTAATAAACTCTTTATCACATCGTGGTTGTTCTTCTATATAACATAGTATGTGATAATATCCTAAGAGTAATTGTCACACTAAAAGGTCATAGCAGTTCCCCACTATGATGAGAACCCATAAATTCCAAGAAAGTATTCTTAAATATATGTTCTATATCCAGATAAAATCATTTAAGGAACACAAATGATACATGATATCAAGGGTGCAGACACATAGGACTTTGAGGCGACATCTCATGGTGTATTCCCTTGTTAATATTCAGTGTAGGATATTATGAGAACGAGACCCTTTGGTAGGAAATCCACATTTATATGTGTCATTGGATGTTTCTATTATCATACGTGTGTATAGATCTTTAGGATTTAATATTATTATTAATGATTATTATAAGTCATGTACTTTGATTTACTAATGAAAATCGCGATGACATATGTTCGTGATGAGGTTGGATATGTGGGCGTGTCACAAGTAATATTTCATTAATGAATAATGTGAGAATATATTTTTCCCTTATTTTATTTAATGGAGGTTGATATAATAGGCCCTTTGATGGAAATTATATATCCTAAATAAATCCATGGACATGGTGTTCTATATGAAAGTTCAATTTCTATAAATTCAAAGAAAGAGACATTGAGCACATAGGTTGATGGCACCAGCATGCAACCTACTTGATTAGAGATATCACAATAAAGGGATTATATTATATAGTAAATGTTTGTATGAGGTATTATGTTGTTTCAGTATTAACTTTATTCTCTATGGGTTTCTTGTCATGTTTCTAGATGCTAACCTTAGACTTTAGGTTTCTTCATCTATACAACTATAAAAGAGGCCTAGTGGGTCACACACTAAGTGTATCCAGAATCTTAGTTAAATAATATATTGTTATTTATTATTTAAAAAATTAGATAAATATTATTCTTTTACATGGTTTAATAATTATTCATGTTTTGTTGATCGCATATATTTCATCACTATCTATTTGAGAGAAAATTATGTGAGCGAAATATTTAATCAATTTTTATTTGACATTTAGTGAATATAATATTTATTTATTAAATAAATAGTCCTTATTCAAGGCTGAATAAACATTATGGATGAATGGAGGGATGATTTTAATGGTCTGGTAAGAAATAATATATATTGAATATTATTTTATTAAATAATATTTCATTTAATTTTCAAGTTTAGCACATGTCAAGAAATAATAATAAAATTATTATTATTATATACATGAAGCTCTTCATGGATTACATAAAAAATAAAGGTTACATGTTAAACTATTAGTTTCTAACCCTAGCGGTTTATAAAACCAATTATATTATTTTCTTAACAGATACAATTCATTCATGTTGTACACAATGAGATCTAGAGAGAATCCTCTCAAATCCCTAGAGAGCTCCCTCTCCAAAAATGATCTCAAGAACAGAGAGTGATCCTCCTCCATATCCACTCTCAATTATAAAGAGATCAAAGAGAACCCTTCCTTGAAGCGGTTCTCAGGGTGATCAAATGATAACAACACAAACAATAGGATCTATCTTGCTATCACCTAGAGATTCCTACCACGACATTTGGAAGTTTGTGAAATACATGTGGATCACTGTTGTAGGGAATCTATTCTTGATTCCTACAACACAATGATTGTACAACATAGAGATGTTTTCATATCTATAAATGAAAAAATAACTTCTCAAAAGGTAAATCTTTAATTGCATAAATTAATTATAAATAATATGTGACAATCTTGCACTTTGGTTCTAGTGTTTTTTTTTATATTCTTTGATTCAATTTCGTTGGTCAGGGAGTTTATCATTGTGTAAATATTGGATTAATCATCGATCATGAAAAAAATAAATGTTTGGCATGCCCCATCAGACACTTCTACTACACCTGGAACCTTCATATGGTATCGAATTAGTTGTATAATTATTTATAATTATTTAAATATCACTGATTGATTTACACATTTGTCATTATTTTTCAATTATATTTTAATTTCTCTTTAATTTGAATTGTGAGATATTATTTCTTCCTTTTTCATTTCTCAAAAATATAATCAAATTGATTAACTTTATGAATGAAATAAATTTGAAGGACTCATTTGGAGGTGTCGAGGAGCCTATCTAGACAACACAAGAGTACATGTTTTGTAACTCCGAAGTACATGTCGGAACCATGATCATTCTATATATGAATTGGAGTATGGTTTGTGTTTGTTGTCAATCCTTAGTGAAAGTTCAGAATGTGTTCCAACAAATTGATCATACAGTTCAAGCAGACAATAGTATTAAAGGTGGAACTGTTTTCCAGTGTTTGCCAATTTTTTGGACTTGAAAATCGGAAAAATGAATAAATAGGTTGTTGGCAAGAGGAGGTGCGCACAAAAAGGAAGTGGTGCATAAAATAAGTGAGGCATGCACGAAAAAACAACGGCGTACATGAAAAATAACGGTGTTCGCGAAAAACAACGACGTGTGCGAAAAACAGTGGTGTGTGCAAAAAACAGCGGCATGCGCGAAAAACAGCAGCGTGCGCGAAAAATAGCGGCGTGCGCAAAAAACAGAGTGGTGCGCAAAAAATAGCATGGTGCATGAAATAGTGGAGAGAGTTTTTTTCACACAAGTGGTGTTTTAGAATCAAAATGTCGAAAAATGGCGAAGGCATGGGATGTGCGAAAAACATGGAGTTGTGCGCAAAAAACGGTTCAAGCGCGAAATGTATTGCGCGCAGAATGAGAGGTCTTTCGCACCAAGAGGGGTTTTGCGCGTAGGGGTCGACGACACCTATAAATAAGCGGTGGCCCCCATCATTCCATATGGTTGAATACTTAGAGAAGATCTAAGTTTTGATGCGCGTAAAATGTTCACGTAAAGGGGGTTGCGTTAAAAGTTCAGGCTTGTGCGAAAAATTCCGGCTCGCGCGGAAAAATTTAGAGCGGCGTGAAAAATTTTGGACTTGAATGAAAAATTATTGCTTGCGTGGAAAAATTTAGAGTTGCGCGAAATATTCCGGCTTGCGCAAAAAATTCCAAGTTGCATGAAAAATTCTGGCTTGCGTAAAAAAGGAGAAGTTGTGCGAAAAACTTGAGGTTGCGCAAAAAACTTTGTGTTGTGAAAAATTATTAGTGAAACTTGTTTTCGCGTTCTGATCATCTGGTTCATTGGTTCAGTGAATTCAAAAGCATCAATTCTAGACTTCAATGGAATCAGAGTCTCGTGCTAATCAGAGGCAAATACTTCAATGTGAATCTATTGAAGAGACTTTCACATCTATAAACTGACTGAGACTTCACCGAAGGCAGTGAGCCAGGGGGAGTCAACGGGAGTGACCCGAGGGATGCAGTGGGATATCTCTGAACATTTGTAAAGGCAATGAGCCTGGGATAGAATTACTATTCCCAAACCATTGTAATCCACAACCAATGAAGAATAGTGGAACTAGGTACGACCAACAACCTGTCGTCGTATGCTCCTTGGACGTAGCCCTTAGTGGTGAACCAAGTAAAAGGTGTTGTATCATCTCTTTGCATGTGAATGTTTGATTTATGATCATATCTATCATATAGGTTTGACTAGTTCCTACAAGCGTGAGAACAAGATCCATCAGTTTAAAAGAAAAGTTGATAGCCTGATTCACCCCTCCCCTCTCAGGGTGTCCCGAAGTCCTACAGTACATTCCATTTAACCCATAGGTACAGGTTGTGTACTAATATTTAATTCACCTTAAATTAATTCAAGCTATATGCATTTATTACATGTTTTGAATTTAATTATACACCACATATTTACTGGGCCAACCTAGCACACAGTTATCCAGCGTACACACCATATAACTTCCATACACAATGTGTAGTCCTTTAGTTACATATCAACCATGTATACTCTTACACGACCAAAATGACTGGTGAATATGTAACTTAGAGACCACATTTTGTGTAGCCCATGTACACACCATGTAATCATACATTTTCTATGGAACAGTTACATGTTGAATCCCTAGGTATGTGTCACAGATAGATGATGAGAATAATACATTCCATGTAAACAATAATGTACACACCGTGTTCTTTTACTAAATTATACAGAATTAAAAATTAATTTATTATATTGTTCAAACCTTATCAACATGTGTTCTTTATAGTCATTAAGTTGATGGTACATTCCATGTGGTGTCTTATATATATATATAAATGTATAATTAATTTCTATGTAATGTTTGGATCTGTATATAGTGCATCAGTCATATTATAGTTATTACTCTACATGCATTGAAGCATAACATGCTATGTAAATACCATGTGTTTTGTGTGGTCATTAGGTTGATAGTACATTACATGAAATTACATGATAAGTCGTGTATGCCATATGTCTCAAGAGTAAACAATATACGAGTATAATACACATTGGGCAGTTCAGACAGGTACTCATTGTGTTGCCTCCAAGGTACATTTTTTGTATATAGTTAATTTTAAATAAATTTATTTAATTTGTTTAAAATTATGATGGATAAGAATCAAAAGAAAAATTTGATAAGAATTAATATAAAATAATTGATTAGTTAAATAATATAATTAATTAATTCGATCATGATTTATCTTAAATAAGAACTATTAAAATTGAATGCTAATTTTATTAAATGTGTAATTTGTTGCATGCATGTGGATGATCATGAGCCTAGACTAGGCCTTTGTATATGATTGGTTTCTATTAATTTATTATTAAATTAAATTTTTGTCCTATGTGTCATCCCTCCTCTCGTTATGTAAGGTTTTGCGTGCCCATGATTTATTTTATGTAAACTCTTTAACCAGTCCTTTGGTTTCCCTCACCAAAGTGTGAGTAAAATAATATGTAATGGATGGAGTTCCCAAGCTAGTGGAGGTGGTTTAAGTTTGGAGTTGAGGCAAAACCAATCCAAGCTAGATACAAATGTGGATGGGTGGAAAGATGCAACATGAACCAAAAATGGTTCAAGGTGTTTTTCTCCTAGGTAAATAGTTATTTTATCATCTGATAGATAAACTAATCAATAATAAAAGATCATGATCATTCAACTTTATTATTTTATTTCTATCAAGTTTCATGGTTATTTCATTATGGATTTCTCGTCATGATCACATGAATTAATGAATTAACAATCATTAAAGATAGAACTAAAATAAATTAACTTATGCATAAATATTATCTAATACATGGTTAATCACTTAACTAAATACACTTAATATTAACAATCATATAATAAAGATAATAGTTGGAAATTTACACATAAAAGATGAAGGTTCTGGGCGCAGCAGAAGTGTGGTTGCGATGGCACCCAATTTTGATTTTTACCATGATCAATGATTATTTTGGGATCAATACGATGATGAATGCCAGTCTCCATGAAATATAATCAAAGATTTAGATAAAGAAAAAAAGAGACCCGAAACCTTTAGATAAGATCTTGCATATCATGTTTATAATTAATTTAATTAATTTCGTAAAGAAAAATAATACCTATGTCTTTGGTATTTTTCTTTCGTTGATGATTTTGATCGTCCAGATTGACCCTTCCGAATTATCTCATTGCGATTGTAAGGATCCAAACTAGAATCCCTCTAGCGGTGATCCACACATGCTTCAATGGCCTCTGATCGACACCGCTCATTCTCCGGGAGCTAGCGGGGCGAAGCGAGTGTCTTGTGTCAGTCATTCTTGGTTGCTTGTTCTTTAGCCTTGAATAACGTCTCTCGTTCTTGAGAGGGGAGAGAAGAGGATTTGAGATAGAAATTGTTTGGATCAACAATTCTCAATTCACCAGGCGTGTGGTGTGGTGTATGGCACAATAGGGGTACTTTCCTATTTATATACATGGAATTTTAGTTAAAATATTTAATTTCATAGCAACAATTAAATACATTCATGAACTTAGAGAAAACCCATGCATTTAATAATAATACTGCTTCATTATTTATAGTGTGCCAACTTGCGCAAAATGGAATTATAAATAAAATTCTACATTACAAAATAATAGCAGCATTATTTTAATTTGCGCCAACTAGTTAAATAATTATTTACCATCTTGCAAATAATTATTTTACTACTAGACCGACCTTGGTCTGCTCGAACTCCACTTCCATTTATTGAACACCCAAATAAACAAATAAATAATTTATTCTCTTAAATAAATATTTTATTTACAAACTAGTAAATAAATATTTATTAAATGTTCAATAAAATAAATAAATATATTTTATTTAATTTATGCGATCATCTTAACTTGAATAAAATTATTCTACGGTCTTGAGAATAATATTTATTTCATTAATTAAATTCAAATAGAATTTAACTGAGACCACAAAAACACTAAGTGTGTGACCCTCTAGGATTCTTTCTCATTGGAATTAGGCGGGCTTACCTAAATTCCAAGAGTACTATCTATAAATGGGTCAAGGAACCCAAGAGAAAGAACGTAAATTCGCAACAATGACATCCACATACGAACGCTCATTGTGTAATATAATCCCTTTGTCGCAATATCTCATCAAGCAGGTTTCATGATTGTGTCATCAACTTTTATGCTTGATACGTCGTTCTTTGACTACCTTAAATAAACTTGTTGTTACACCATGGCCATGGAATTTCACGCAATGGTTCTATTTCAATCAAAGGGTTGAGATAAATAGAAGGGAAAATCCTTCCTTGACTTATAAATTAATAACATGCCACTCATGACGCACCCAACATACCCAACTCCCTGCCAACTGTCTATGTGACAGTTTTCATCAGTAAATCAAAGTGCTTAAGTCGTGACATGTATTAATGATAATATTAAAGTTCAAGGATCATTACACACACTCGCAGATAGAAATATCTGATGCCACCAAAACATGCAGAATTCCTACTAGCGGGTCTGTTCTCATGATCTTTTATCTTGGAGATTACCAAGTGTGAACTTCATGATAGGAAGTCTCATCTGCTTACGAGTACTCACACCTGATGGTATGCATGCTATGTGTCCCATCATAGCATGTCATCCAACTACAGAACTATATTTAAGAATATTGTTATATCATTTCAAGGTTCTCATCATAGCGGGGAACTTCCAGGACCTTATCAATGTAACAAATACTCTAGGACATTATTACATTATAGTCATGCAGAAAAATGAACAATATGTAATAATACATTAAATATCCATGTAATCAAAGTAAAACTACATGGTTCTAGGACACCAACTCTTATAAAAGATAAAATCCCTCAATTATATATATTAATTCGGTATAGCCTTCCACTACTTCAGTTAAAAACTAAACCATAGTTCAATGTGATTAACCATCCATTTTTAAGGTGCTTTCAATTACTGAGAAATTATAAATTGATGTTTTGGGTTAACCTAACTGAGTTCACATCAAGGGTTGACTGGAAAAGTAGGACTTGGTGTAACTAAGAGGAAAAGGTTGAGGAAATACAATTTAAGGATTTCAGGATTTGGGAGTTCACTCAACAGATTTAGGAACTGTGAGTTAATGTAGTTGGAATTTGGAATGCCTACCTAAAACCCTTCAAATTGCTTGACCAACCAAAATAGGGGAGATGATAAGGGTAATATGGATCATTTCCACTAGAATATCCAAGAAACATGATATTCTGAAGCCATCGGTGAGGTTTATTGCGTTTCGATAAAATCGTGGGAGATTAATAAATATAATATTTATTTATTTTTATAAATTTTATCAAATAAAGTACTAAATATATACACATATTATTTGTAGAAACAACAATAAAAATGAATTCAAACATATCACTATGATCCATACTTTAGAAGGATAACCTTCTCACCATAACAAATTTCCAAGAATGGAAAAGGCACTGACTCATTATTCTATGTCGTGAAATAAAATTGTATGTAATAGAAGAACCAATTCCTAATGCACCTAATAATGATGCTTGTAAGGAAGTGTTATATCTCTATGAGAAACATTTGAATTATTCCATGGATGTTTAGTGTTTCATTCTATCATCCATGACCAATGATCTTCTAAATAAACATGAGGAAATGGATGCATATAACATGATGCCTCACCTTCAGGATCTCTATTGAGAGAAGCCAAGACAAGAGAGATATGAGATATCAAATTTTATGTTTAAAACTAATATTGGAGATTTTGTGCGTACTGGACCTCATGTAGTCTAGATTATTAGAAACATTAAATGCTCAGACATCTTAAGGATTAAATTCCCAGATGATTTTCTTATATATATCACACTTTCCTTACTACCCAAGGCCTTATCTAGTTTTATTGTTAATTATAACATGAGAAATAATGAGAAGAGCCTTTTATAAATTCTTACTCTGATTTTCCAAGTGGATAAGGACATGTTTCATGACAAAAACATGGTCATTATGGTGAAAATGAAAATTGATAACAAGGAGAATGGTCTCAAGACTCATAACAAGTCTAAAGCTCCCGATAATTGTTCTTCCAAGAAGAGAAAGATCTAGAGGCAGGGCAAGGAAAAGGAGGTAGTATGTTTTTCATGTGGAAAGTAAGTCCACTAGAAGAGGAACTGAACACAGAATCAAGGGAAATCAAAAGGTTCATTCGTTATCGAGTGTCATCTTTCAATATCTACACATTGGGTATTATATACATCTTGTGGTGCTCACATCTGTATCCAAATTCATGAACCAAGTAGATTCTGAAAAAATTATAAATAAGAGTTGGATTTGAGAGATTTCAATGGTTTGAGGTTGTATGATATAACCATTGGTGACTATCACCTTTCATTACCAATATGAATTATTTTTGTTTTAAGGGATTGTTATTATGTACCAACTATTACCAAGAACATAATTTTTGTATCATGACTTAATATAGATGGTTTTATTTTCAAATTTGGAAATAAAAGTTGTTTCTTTTATAAATAAAACATATTTTATGGTGTGGAACATTTAAATAATGGTATTTATGTATTAAATTATGAAAATAAAGTATTATAAATAGATAAAAAAATCAAGTTCACATGACTTATCGAACACCAAACTATGACATCACCATCTTGGTCATGTAAACAAGAATCATTTGACAAAGCTCTATCATGATGGTTATTTATAATCTTTTTAGCTAAAACCACTTGAAATATGTCATGCTTGTTTACAAGGAAAAATGACCAAAACTCTATTTGGTGGATAGGGTGAAAGGCCCACATATATTTTAGGATTGGTACACACTAATGTGTGTAAACCATTTCTAATAGAAGATAGAGATGGGTATTCTTACTTTATAAATTTTATTGATGACTTGAGTAGATATGGATATGTATAATTGATGAGGTATAAGTATGATTACTTTGAGAAATTCAAAGAATTCAATAATGATGTAGTGAATCAACTTAGAAATAAGATAAAGAATCTTCGATTAGATCAAGGTGTTTAATATTTTAAGAAAGTGTTCATCGACTTTTAATGGGAGTTAGGGATTCTATCTCAACTCACTATACCTTACACACCATAGTGGAATGGTGTTAGTGAAAGGAGGAATTTTACCTTATTATACATGGTAAGGTCAATGATGATTCATGTAAATATTCCATTATCCATTTGGGGATATGAATTATAAACTGCAGCATATACATTAAACCGAGTACCAACTAAAGAGGAAAATAGAATTCCCTTTGAGTTATGGAGTGGGAAGAAACATTTTTTTTTCACATACACATGTATGGGGTTTCATAAAATTTGTTAAGTCCTTATCAGGTAGCAAACTAGCACCCAGGGGCACAAAGTGTATCTTTATAGGATATCCTAAGGAAAAAATTGATACTACCTATACAAACCCTCTGACAAGAAAGTTATTATCGATAGAAAAGTTGTATTTCTTGAGAATGAGAACATCCTCAAAATGTATAGTGGGATAAATATTGACTTTAATGGATTTGATGATCAAGATACACATGAGTTAATAGAGGAACATATTCTATATATCTCCAAGGAAGAATTAGTTCCTAAAATACAAGTATTGTGTCATAATATAGATGTATATGTATATTAGATGGCACAATACAAGAGTAGGGTGAATTGTATGTTTAAAAATTTTGTATGTAAACACTTAAGAAAGAACCTAGTTTAAGAGATCTTAAACTAATACAATTTACAACCAATATAATTGATCAAACAAGACTTGGATCTAATGGATAAGATATGATTTAATACTATAAGTAATGCAAAAACAATTTCATTTGAAATGAATAAGATGGTCAAGGTAATACAAATGTAAATGATTCTACCATACAACATATAGAATTGAATAATACAATATGAATCATAATTTAAACAATTACAATTAGATTGAATATGAAAAGATAGGGGAAACAATACAATTCCCTTTCTAATACAAATAGAAGTGGAATGTATAAGTATTACAATTCTTTTTAACCCAAAGAGTAGGGTATCCTTTCACCTAGGATAAAAGGTCTTTCTTACCACCACCTTGGTAATCCCTCGATATGAAGATCGTTATGACTGTCTTTCTATCCCCATAATTCATTTATTAAGAAGGTAATAGCCACCTTTGTCTTTCAATAAATTTAAATCCCTCGATACGATGATCACCAGCACGTCTTCTTATCCCTAGAAGCCCTTGATTGTTATCACAATGATCGGTTGCACAAATAAAAAACAAATCACTTATATAAATACAAGAACATGGAACAATATATTCACTTCTTGTATCTTCAAGGCTTTCGCACGAATCAAGAGAGAAGTCACAGTATCTCTCTCTAGAAATTTATAGAAGAAAAAGTTGAATATTCTGGTTTGAATGACCTCCTATTTATAGGCTTCAGGTTCCAATGGTCATATTTTGTCCAACGGTCATATTTCTATGACAAAATTGGTGGGACTTGGAAACCTAGCATTATAACAGTCAAAACAAAACAGAATACACGACATCGTTTTGATTGGTAAATAACCAACTCAATGAAATCATTTTAGTTAGAAAGTAGTAAGTAAAAAAGTATAAAACAATGAGTATGAGATACATGTAATCGGTATTGAAGTTATGATAAGAGTGTAATGTATATCATAAGTGGAATACATAACTTGTCTGGTAGGCTTATCATGATAATAATGCATATCGATTAAAAATTATAAATTGGTTACGATTTTTAACTTAGTTACGATGCATGATATTTAATTTGGTTACGATGCTTAGATACAAAACATAATAAGATTATGATGCATAACTTGGTGATGATGCATAACCTGGTTACGATATCATGATTATGATACACTATTAAGATTCAGTACTTAACCTTGTTACGATGTAAAACTACGATGTGATACTTAACCTAGTTGCGATGCATGATACAAGAGATTGTGATACTATACTTATCTTGATTACAATACATGATTACGAGGCAGAACTTAACCTCGTTACAATTTCTAACTACAATGTAATACATAGTTAGGTTACGATTCCTGACTACGATATAATGCATAATATGGTTACGATTCTGAAACAGCATATAAAACAATGTGTATGAACAACAAACACAACTTTCATAAGGATCCATCAATCATGAAAAACAAAGTGAGTGATTACGATTGTTAAAACAACATACATGATAAAAAATATATATTATTACAATATGTGTGATTTGTGATTTCCAAAAAAAATGATTGATGGAAAAGTCAAAACATGTTTTGACTCAACAATCTCCCCCTTTTTGGAAAGCATAAAACAAAACAAAAACAAATAAGATAACAACAATAAATACTTATCTCCCCTGAGATTAATAACTCTAATGAATAAGACTAGTTCCACCCTTAGTTTAAACAAATCACAAGGGAACGTATTCTTCTTAATTTTTCTTATGACATATCCCCCTTAATCATACATTCAAAAAAACATTCTTTTCAAATCCATTCTCCCCCTTTGTGATTTTAAAAAAGAATAATGTAAAGAATTTATTTCCTGCAAAAAGTTAGAGAAACAGAGTATGAAATAATAAATGTTACTTGAAAAAAAAATTATTACAACAAGATTTCAACCATCATTCTTTGACCATTTGTTTTTCAAAAATATTAAAAAATGATAGTTTCATCTTATTGAACTCTTTTCTATCCTACATGAGATTTTCAATAGCTTCTTGATAAACCTTTAGCTTCTCATCCTATTCAACAATAATATTTTCTTTCTTCTGGAGCCGATCTTCATGAAACTGATTAATAGCTTCCTAAGCTTTAAGTCTTACTTCTTGGTTATTGAAATCATTCATCCTGAGTTGACAGACTTTTATAAGATAGAAACTCTATTCAAGAGTAAAACAAACTCATTACGCTTTTCTTTAAACTTTTCCTTTAAACTATCAAGATATTTTGAGGCTACTTCTTTTGAGGAATTGGGTCTTTCAAATTCTTCAAAATTTTCATTTAAATCATCAATCATATTTAGATAGAGAGAGTTGAGTTTGTTTACCTAATGAACCAATTTTTCCTGCTTGTCCAAATGATTCTTTAGGATTTCATCAACATTATAAGACCACTTCACAACTTTATTGCAATCCTTACTATGCTCAGTAGATCATTCCTTGAAATATTGAAATCGGCTTCAAGACATAGAAACTTGTACATCAAAACCTTGACAAAATCCATTCTATCATTATGGGGATTTGATAGAATTTCTAGCCTGGATTCAAATTTAGGAATGAACAGTAGAAACTTCTCTAATCTATTTAATGCCTGTTCAATTTACTGAACCCCTTTCACAGTGATTGTCCTTTCAGAATCGGTGTCCTTAGTGAATTGTGGGAGATCACCAAAATGAGTCTTAATGTCGATTACTTGAGCTGATTGATTCTGATTCTTACCAGATTCTTCCTCTTCCTCTTATTATTATTCTTCTTTATCGGAATTATGAATGACTCTCTAGGAGGAAATATTTTGAGATACTCTATTGGAGGTCTAAGGATCCAGAGATGGATAATGTAAAGACCCTGAAATTTCAAGGAAAATATTTTCTTAATTTTCTTTGGAATTTTACAAGAACGCAGTTTCTGACGGCGCCTGATTCCGAGGCTCGGTGTGCCCAGAATTAATTTCCGAAGTTTGGCTCGGGAACGTTCAGTGAACGAGCGAGCGGGAATTTCTATCTTTTGAACCGGTGCTCGGAATTGAAATCTGATTGCACCGATGAACTCGCAATGCCGGTAATCGCTTAAGGGAACCTTTACCGTAGTTGCGTTTGTGCGGGAGAAGAAGTTAATTTTTTTGGGGTTTTATTAAAAAAGTGAATAAAATTGTTAAATCAATTTTATTTCATTTTTAAGTAGTTAACTTCTCCCATGGGAAGTTGGTGGTGGGCCCACATCCATCCAACTTCCCATGTGTGGATATTTGAAAGGGTGGGGCCCACACAAACCCCTCCCCACCTCTTCAAATTCCTTAACTTTCCTAACCCATCTAAACCCCCCATTTAAGTTTTGATAACTTAACACCTCCTTAATTTTATAACATCTTATGTTAATAACTTAAGTGAGTTAAATATGGGTTTTGAATTTTCAAACTCTTGAAATTCAAAACCTATATTGGGTTAATAAAATAAGTGGGAGGATTATTTTATTTGGGGGTTAGTTGTTCTTGTGGTGGAGACTTGGGAGAGAAAAGGCTAAGTCTTCTTCTTCTTCAACATCGACGAAGAACACAAAGAACATCTCCACCGAAGAACGCGACGTCTTCTTCCAACGACGTTTCCCCTTCGAACGCACCACGACAACAACGGAGTCGACGTTCTTTCCCCGCGACGCCCGACCTTCGCGACGCTCGTCTTCCGCGGGTTGTTGACGTGCACCGTATCTGAATCGAGGTAGAGGTTTATTTATTTAATTGTTCGTGAATACAAACTTGGTGATAATCGTGGATTAAAACCCTTTTTGTTATTGAATAACGCGAGGGGGTCGGACGGCACAAACACGGCCGACCCTCCTCCTTTGTTTTTCGTGATGGTATCTTAAGGATGATACGAGAAAACGTGGTGCTGTCGCACCACAAGATTTATTGCGGAAGATACACGAGGCGCCGTCGCGCCGCGCCGTGGAAAGAAATCCAAGAACGCGATGTCGTCGCGTCGCGTCGAAGAAAGTCAAAGGCGTCGCGGCCGGAGCGGGGTCGCGGCGGAGGGAAGCGATGTCGTCGCATCGCGCCGAACGGCATAGGCCTCGGCCGGTTCCGGGCTGCGGCGGAGAAAGATGACCGGTGGCCGGCACCGGGCCACCGGTGTCGGCGAAGGAAGGACCGGTTGTCGCCGGTCCTTGGTGGCGAAACCGGCCGGCCAGTGTGGGCCGACCGGGCAGTGGAGACCGGGGGAATTAATTCCCACGGTCGGGTCTTCAAGCGGCCCCAATTAAGGGGCCGCGGTTTCACAAAGGGGGGGGGGGCTTTGCCCCCCGCGCGCGGCACCGGAACGACGCGCTGGCCGCACCGCCGGCCGGGTCGCGCCGCCGGCCGGGCCGGGTCCAGCCGGACCGGGTCGGGTCGACCAGGGGGGGTCGGGCCGGGTCGGCCGGGGCCCAGACCCCCAGTTTCGGACCACTTTTGGTCAAATGCCCGTATCTTGGGCTACGGGCCTCCAAACGACTCGCCGTCAGCGGCAACGCGATCCTTGGATCGAGACGGTCGTTTCGGTATACTATACTCAAGGTACATCTTCCTTTTCGGGAGGCTACGTGGTTAAAACTCCATAGTTAAGCGTGCTTGGCCTAGAGTAGTGATCAAGATGGGTGACCTCCTGGGAAGTTTCCCAGGGTGGGTGTGAGACGGAAAAGCCAATAACTTCCAGACCAGGCGTCCGATTGACGCGTCGTCTGTTGCGTTGAGTTCCTGTTGACGATACAGAACTTTTGGCATCCTCCGCCCGAGTTTTGGATGTAGATGGATAGTGGTCGGGTTGGATCGCACCGAAATCCAACCGGGCCCCTGAAACGGAAAAGCTGATATCTTTCTGACAGAACGTCCGTTTGACGAACCGTCAGAAGGCGTTGGTGATCGCGTTGAGAAACGGTCCCTATGAGTTTACCCTATGAGAGTTCGGGGTACAGTTGAGATACAGCCGGGTTTGGTTCGCTCACGAAACCAACCGGGCCCCTGGGACGAAAAGGCTAATAACTCACAGACCGGGCGTCCGATTGACGCGCCGTCTGTTGCGTTGAGACCCCTATGACGTGGCGGTCCTTTGAGATACTTCTTCGTGGGACTTTGAGATACTTGGAGTATCGACCTGTAGCTCGTGGAGCGGACCCTCCTAGTGACGAGCATGCGGAGTACAGAGACCGTGTAGCTGGCTGAGACCCGAGGACTGCTGATCGAACGACTCGGTGTGTTACAGAGGTGCGCTTGGTTGTAGCGGCACATGGGAGCGCTTGGTTGTAGCGGCAGACCCACGACAGAGGTGCGCTTGGTTGTAGCGGCACATGGGAGCGCTTGGTTGTAGCGGCAGACCCACGACAGAGGTGCGCTTGGTTGTAGCGGCACATGAGAGCGCTTGGTTGTAGCGGCAGACCCACGATAGAGGTGCGCTTGGTTGTAGCGGCACATGGGAGCGCTTGGTTGTAGCGGCAGACCCACGACGGAGGTGCACTTGGTTGTAGCGGCACATGGGAGCGCTTGGTTGTAGCGGCAGACCCACGACAGAGGTGCGCTTGGTTGTAGCGGCACATGGAAGCGCTTGGTTGTAGCAGCTGGCCCGCAGTACTCGATGGGTGGAGTTCTTCAGCAGTCTTAGGTTAGTGAGCAGTACCTCGGAGTCGTGACAGGACCACTGTACACTCCAGAGACGGAGCTCTTCAGCAGTTACGGTTTCGATAATGAAAATCCTGGTTGATCTGAGACTTTTGACCTTGTGTTTACCTCATGATTGAGATGGGTCACTTGCTAACTTAGGTATATGTATGGGCATATACCCGGGTAGTGGTTATCCATTGATTTCACAATCCTTGTGTTTCCTCATGATTGAGATGGGTTACTTGATAACTTAGGTATATGTATGGGCATATACCTAAGTATAGGTTATCTGTTGAGATCTTCTTTTTGGTTATCCTTGTTGGTTTAGTGAGACCTTGAGGGTCTCGGGGTCCCTACTGAGTATCGTTATACTCACCCCTGCACGGGCTATGCCCGCACCTCGTTGTGTTGGTTGCAGACGACAGGCAGTGCTGACAGAGGCCGAGTGTTCGAGGGCTGGACGGTACCTGGAGGTGGACTATATGAAGAGATGGTACCCGGAGGAGGACCTCACGACGAGACAGTACCCAGAGGTGGACGTGACAATGAGGCGGTACCCGGAGGTGGACCACTGGGCGAGACATACTCGGAGCGGACGGCGGGACCTGAGGAGCAGAGGAGCTATCTGTACCCACCCTTCAGGTGGGATTTCGAGTGGATAGCTCGGCGTAGCAGCTTTACTTTTCAGTTGTTGTTTTCCCTTTCGAGTTGTACTTTACAGTTGGGCTTGTATTTCCGGCCCCTTTTTACTTTCCGCACTTACTGTTGTACTCAGTTTTTACTTAGTGTTTACTTCTTCCGCTTGTACTCTATGGTGCTTGTTTTCTTTTATAAAGGCAATGCCTTCCCAGTTATCGGGATTTTACGCCTTTGGTGCTAGTCGCCAGCCCCTGGACTATGGAAGGCGGGCTTGGGGTAGTCATGGCACGGGCCCCGAGGACGGGTCGTGACAAATTGGTATCAGAGGAGTTCGGTTCTACCGCAGAACTTATAACTCTGATGTTTCTTTCTGTGAAGCAATAGTGTTGAGAGTACCGAGTGTGGTTTTCAGTTCAGGGAGTCCAGTGTTGGTGCGGGCGGCCGACGTATCCATACACCAGGACCCTGACAACTGATTTCTGACTTTGTGCACGAAAACACTAATTGGGTGTGTGTTTTCAAAGGTTTTCCCTTAAAACAGCTCAAATCAGGTCAGCTCACCAGGTATAAACGTTTGACCGTGTCACGATGTTTCCTTCAGGATGCCTTTTCACGGACGACCAGCTAGAACCCCGAGAGTGGTACGTACTGACAGCCCGCCGAGCGATGAGGCCTCAGTACAGGGCCCTATCCCAGTTGAGGCACCAGCGGAGGCACCAGTGGTAATGCTACCCGTTGGGCCACCGATGCCACCCGCCCCAGCAGTAGGCGATGCACGACGCTTGAGCGCGCTGCACGAGTTCCAGCGCCAGAGGCCACCCAGGTTCCGGGGAGAGACGGACCTGCAGGCGGCTGAGGATTGGCTGGAGGCTGTGGTGGGAGTCTTCAGGCTAGTGGGGACGCTGGCAGACTTCATGGTGATCTTTGCTGCCAGCCTCCTTCAGGCAGCAGCAGGCAGGTGGTGGAGCCACTTGTTTCAGTTTTGCGACGGGATGACCTTCGCATGGGAAGACTTCGAGACCTTCTTCAGGGTGGAGTTTGTGCCAGTATCACTACACCCCGAGCGTGTACAGGAGATTCTGCCTTTGCCGTGTGCTTTTCGATCAGTATCCGAGTCATCTGTGGGCAGTAGACAGATGATGCAGAGGTCCAGGAGGACCGGACTAGCAGTTGGACGATCTCGGGTTTTAGGACCGGTGGTGCGGGGCACCCGAGGTGGGGTCAGAGCCAGGCGTGCCAGAAACGGACAATGTTACTCCTGCGGCGGAAAGTGTCACCTGGCACGTGACTGTCCGACTCCTCGTACGATTGATCAGCGGGTGTTGGAGGAGCCACCGAGACAGAAGCAGCGGCGAGTGCTTGAGAAACAGCCGAGCAGTGGACAAGGCAGTAGAGCTCTGAGAGAAGGTGGGAAGGAGAGGAACTAGTGGATACGTCCTTTGTACTTCTAGTTCCATGTTTCTTTTGTATTCGTGTCTTTGTACTATGAGCTGCAATAATAAAAAGACACTTATTTTTGTTTGCTTTCCTGTCCTTTTGTTTGGTTGATGTTGAGTGGTTCCGGTGAAAACTGTTGACTTGACCCTCACTTTCGAGATTTCTACTGGAGGGGACCCAGTGACCTCACACTGATGCCGACAGTGTGACTCGACCCTTGGAGGCGAGAGTGACAGTTGAATCTCTTAGTAGTTACGTCGAGGCCTTACGACGTCATCCATGGCATGAATGCATCATTCATGTCAGGATTGACTGTATTAGGAAAGGAATGTGGTTCATCCAGGGGATGAGACCGGGTTTCTATTATCGGAAAAGAACAAATCATAGCAGCTCTTGTGAGACTAAAGGAGGTCCAGGACATCCAAGAGAGGATGAAGACTGCTCAGTGCAGTAAGAAACAGGAAACCGGTGCCAGTCATAGAGACTCGGGCGTGTTAAGAAGAGGAAGCTTAAAGGAGAAATGAGTCTACGAAGCAGTAGACGTGGAGGCAGAGCTAGGAGAGCAGCATGAGGTGGTGTACATCCTAACATGGTACAACCACCCGCCTTAGTTATTCCTGCCAGGCTCAGGGAGCTGGAGGGCGGAGGAAGAATGCGGCTGCTTGAGGTCAAGGAGTGTGACCCAATGGCTCTAGACATGATTCAAGGGACATTATGTGTCCACTACTAGTTGCTGTAGTAACGGATGTCAATGTGAATCATTCCTTGCTTTCACAAATCTTGTTCCAGACCAAGAGTTTCCGGTAAGCCGTGGACTTGACCCTCACGTCTGGAGATACCTTGGGAGGAGACTCGATAATAACACTTACGCCGATGGTGTGGTCAGACCCTCGAGGCGAGAGTTTCGGTTGGAATCTCTTGGTGGCAGCGTCGAGGCCTTACGACGTTAGTTTGAGTATGGAATGGGCAATAACTGTTCATACTCAAATTGACAGTTTTAGGCAAACGTCGGGATGGGTTTTGCTTGGTCGGCGGAAAAGGAAACCCCAGACAGCGCAGGGTAACTCTTGCACAGGAGGGTGCGACCGATCACTCTTGAGTCGGTCAACCTTAACCTTGTGACAGAAGCCTTTCGAGTTCCAGTTCTAACAGAAAATGGAGACCTCTGGAGTTCGAGGATGACAATCACGTCCTTATATGGGTCTCACCTCGACAAGGTTTACGGAGATGTGGCCAAGGCGGCAAGTTATCTCCAGGGTTCAGCGGACCTTCTTAGGTCCCCATCTGGGTAGGCGGGGTGGTTTACCGCTTGACCCATTCACCGCAGTTGCACCAGGTGCCTGATGACTTCCACGTATCTCAACTGAGGAGATACGTGCTCGACCCTGCGCATATCATCGACCATGAGGAGCTGGACGATGGCGATGGGGTGTCTTTCACGGAGGTTCCAGTGGGGATCGAGGATCGACAGGAGCAAATCCTATGAGGACGATCGATTCCTCGGGTGCACTTTCTTTGGCAGTATGGAACCTCCAGGTAAGCACATGGGAGCGGAAGGCTCAGATACGTGCTCTGTACCGCTTTTGTGACCCTAGTTTGTATTGAAGCTTTACTGGGACGTAAAGCCCTGAGGTGGGAGTAATGTAAAGACCCGGAAATTTCAAGGAAAATTTTTTCTTAATTTTCTTTGGAATTTTACAAGAACGCAGTTTCTGACGGCGCCTGATTCTGAGGCCCGGTGTGCCCGGAATTAATTTCCGAAGTTTGGCTCGGGTACGTTCAGTGAATGAGCGAGCGGGAATTTCTATCTTTTGAACCGGTGCTCGGAATTGAAATCCGATTGCACCGATGAACTCGCAACTCCGGTAATCGCTTAAGGGAACCTTTACCGTAGTTGCGTTTGTGCGGGAGAAGAAGTTAATTTTTTTGGGGTTTTATTAAAAAAGTGAATAAAATTGTTAAATCAATTTTATTTCACGTTAAGTTGTTAACTTCTCCCATGGGAAGTTGGTGGTGGGCCCACATCCATCCAACTTCCCATGTGTGGATATTTGAAAGGGTGGGGCCCACACAAACACCTCCCTACCTCTTCAAATTCCTTAACTTTCCTAACCCCTCTAAACCCCCCATTTAAGTTTTGATAACTTAACACCTCCTTAATTTTATAACATCATATGTTAATAAATTAAGTGAGTTAAATATGGGTTTTGAATTTTCAAACTCTTGAAATTCAAAACCTATATTGGGTTAATAAAATAAGTGGGAGGATTATTTTATTTTGGGGTTAGTTGTTCTTGTGGTGGAGACTTGGGAGAGAAAAGGCTAAGTCTTCTTCTTCTTCAACATCGACGAAGAACACGAAGAACATCTCCACCGAAGAACGCGACGTCTTCTTCCAACGACGTTTCCCCTTCGAACGCACCTCGACGACAACGGAGTCGACGTTCTTTCCCCGCGACGCCCGACCTCCGTGACGCTCGTCTACCGCGGGTTGTTGACATGCACCGTATCTGAATCGAGGTAGGGGTTTATTTATTTAATTGTTCGTGAATACAAACTTGGTGATAATCGTGGATTAAAACCCTTTTTGTTATTGAATAACGCGAGGGGGTCGGACCGCACAAACACGGCCGACCCTCCTCCTTTGTTTTTCGTGATGGTATCTTGAGGATGATACGAGAAAACGTGGTGTCGTCGCACCACAAGATTTATTGCGGAAGATACGCGCGGCGCCGTCGCGCCGCGCCGTGGAAAGAAATCCAAGAACGTGATGCTGTCGCGTCGCGTTAAAGAAAGTCAAAGGCGCCGCGGCCGGAGCGGGGCCGCGGCGGAGCGAAGCGATGTCGTCGCATCGCGCCGAACGGCATAGGCCGCGGCCGGTTCCGGGCCGCGGAGGAGCAAGATGACCGGCGGCCGGCACCGGGCCACCGGTGTCGGCGAAGGAAGGACCGGTTGTCGCCGGTCCTTGGTGGCGAAACCGGCCGGCCAGTGCGGGCCGGCCGGGCAATGGAGACCGGCGGAATTAATTCCCACGGTCGGGTCTTCAAGCGGCCCCAATTAAGGGGCTGCGGTTTCACAAGGGGGGGGGGGCTTTGCCCCCCGCGCGCGGCACCCGAACGACGCGCTGGGCGCACCGCCGGCCGGGTCGCGCCGCCAGCCGGGCCGGGTCCAGCCGGACCGAGTCGGGTCGACCCGGTTCGGGCCGACCCGGTTCGAGTCGGACCAGGGGGGGTCGGGCCGGGCCCAGACCCCCAGTTTCGGACCACTTTTGGTCAAATGCCCGTATCTTGGGCTACGGGCCTCCAAACGACTCGCCGTCAGCGGCAACGCGATCCTTGGATCGAGACGGTCGTTTCGGTATACTATACTCAAGGTACATCTTCCTTTTCGGGAGGCTACGTGGTTAAAACTCCATAGTTAAGCGTGCTTGGCCTAGAGTAGTGATCAGGATGGGTGACCTCTTGGGAAGTTTCCCAAGGTGGGTGTGAGACGGAAAAGACAATAACTTCCAGACCAGGTGTCCGATTGACGCGCCGTCTGTTGCGTTGAGTTCCTGTTGACGATACGGAACTTTTGGCATCCTCTTCCCGAGTTTTGGATGCAGATGGATAGTGGTCGGGTTGGATCGCACCGAAATCCAACCGGGCCCCTGGAACGGAAAAGCTGATATCTTTCTGACAGAACGTCCGTTTGACGAACCGTCAGCGGCGTTGGTGATCGCGTTGAGAAACGGTTCCTATGAGTTTACCCTATGAGAGTTCGGGGTACAGTTGAGATACAGCCGGGTTTGGTTCGCTCACGAAACCAACCGGGCCCCTGGGACGAAAAGCCTAATAACTCACAGACCGGGCGTCCGATTGACGCGCCGTCTGTTGCGTTGAGACCCCTATGACGTGGCGGTCCTTTGAGATACTTCTTCGTGGGACTTTGAGATACTTGGAGTATCGACCTGTAGCTCGTGGAGCGGACCCTCCCAGTGACGAGCGTGCGGAGTACAGAGACCGTGTAGCTGGCTGAGCCCCGACGACTGCTGATCGAACGACTCGGTGTGTTACAGAGCTGCGCTTGGTTGTAGCGGCACATGGGAGCGCTTGGTTGTAGAGGCAGACCCACGACAGAGGTGCGCTTGGTTGTAGCGGCACATGGGAGCACTTGGTTGTAGCGGCAGACCCACGATAGAGGTGCGCTTGGTTGTAGCGGCACATGGGAGCGCTTGGTTGTAGCGGCAGACCCACGACAGAGGTGCGCTTGGTTGTAGCGGCACATGGGAGCGCTTGGTTGTAGCGGCACATGGGAGCGCTTGGTTGTAGCGGCAGACCCACGACAGAGGTGCGCTTGGTTGTAGCGGCACATGGGAGCGCTTGGTTGTAGCAGCTGGCCCGCAGTACTCGATGGGTGGAGTTCTTCAGCAGTCTTAGGTTAGTGAGCAGTACCTCGGAGTCGTGACAGGACCACTGTACATTCCAGAGACGGAGCTCTTCAGCAGTTATGGTTTCGATAATGAAAATCCTGGTTGAGCTGAGAATTTTGACCTTGTGTTTACCTCATGATTGAGATGTGTCACTTGCTAACTTAGGTATATGTATGGGCATATACCCGGGTAGTGGTTATCCATTGATTTCACAATCCTTGTGTTTCCGCATGATTGAGATGGGTTACTTGATAACTTAGGTATATGTATGGGCATATACCTAAGTAGAGGTTATCTGTTGAGATCTTCTTTGTGGTTATCCTTGTTGGTTTAGTGAGACCTTGAGGGTCTCGGGGTCCCTACTGAGTATCTTTATACTCACCCCTGCACGGGCTATGCCCGCACCTCGTTGTGTTGGTTGCAGACGACAGGCAGTGCTGACAGAGGCCGAGTGTTCGAGGACTGGATGGTACCTGGAGGTGGACTATACGAAGAGATGGTACCCGGAGGAGGACCTCACGAAGAGACGGTACCCAGAGGTGGAAGTGACGACGAGGCGGTACCCGGAGGTGGACCACTGGGCGAGACATACTCGGAGCGGACGGCGGGACCTGAGGAGCAGAGGAGCTATCTGTACCCACCATTCAGGTGGGATTTCCAGTGGACATCTCGGCGTAGAAGCTTTTCTTTTCAGTTGCTGTTTTCCCTTTCGAGTTGTAATTTACAGTTGGGCTTGTATTTCCGGCCCCTTTTTACTTTCCGCACTTACTGTTGTACTCAGTTTTTACTTAGTGTTTACTTCTTCCGCTTGTACTATGTGGTGCTTGTTTTCTTTTATAAAGGCAATGCCTTCCCAGTTATCGGGATTTTACGCCTTTGGTGCTAGTCGCTAGCCCCTGGCCTATGGAAGGCGGGCTTGGGGTAGTCACGGAACGGGCCCCGAGGACGGGTCGTGACAAATTGGTATCAGAGGAGTTCGGTTCTACCGCAGAACTTATAACTCTGATGTTTCTTTCTGTGAAGAAATAGTGTTGAGAGTACCGAGTGTGGTTTTCAGTTCAGGGAGTCCAGTGTTGGTGCGGGCGGCCGACGTATCCATACACCAGGACCCTGACAACTGATTTCTGACTTTGTGCATGAAAACACTAATTGCGTGTGTGTTTTCAAAGGTTTTCCCTTAAAACAGCTCAAACCAGGTCAGCTCACCAGGTATAAACGTTTGACCGTGTCACGATGTTTCCTTCAGGATGCCTTTTCACTGACGACCAGCTAGAGCCCCGAGAGTGGTACGTACTGATAGCCTGCCGAGCGACGAGGCCTCAGTACAGGGCCCTATCCCAGTTGAGGCACCAGCGGAGGCACCAGTGGTACTGCTACCCGTTGGGCCACCGATGCCACCAGCCCCAGCAGTAGGCGATGCACGACGCTTGAGCGCGCTGCACGAGTTCCAGCGCCAGAGGCCACCCAGGTTCCGGGGAGAGACGGACCCGCAGGCGGCTGAGGATTGGCTGGAGGCTGTGGTGGGAGTCTTCAGGCTAGTGGGGACGCCGGCAGACTTCATTGTGATATTTTCTGCTAGCCTCCTTCAGGCAGCAGCAGGCAGGTGGTGGAGCCACTTGTTTCAGTTTTGCGACGGGATGACCTTCGCATGGGAAGACTTCGAGACCTTCTTCAGGGTGGAGTTTGTGCCAGTATCACTACACCCCGAGCGTGTACAGGAGATTCTGCCTTTGCCGTGTGCTTTTCTATCAGTATCCGAGTCATCTGTGGGCAGTAGACAGATGATGCAGAGGTCCAGGAGGACCGAACTAGCAGTTGGACGATCTCAGGTTTTAGGACCGGTGGTGTGGGGCACCCGAGGTGGGGTCAGAGCCAGGCGTTCCAGAAACGGACAATGTTACTCCTGCGGCGGAAAGTGTCACCTGGCACGTGACTTTCCGACTCCTCGTACGATTGATCAGTGGGTGTTGGAGGAGCCACCGAGACAGAAGAAGCGGCGAGTGCTTGAGCAACAGCCGAGCAGTGGACAAGGCAGTAGAGCTCTGAGAGCAGGTGGGCAGGAGAAGAACTAGTGGATACGTCCTTTGTACTTCTAGTTCCATGTTGCTTTTGTATTCGTGTCTTTTTACTATGAGCTTCAATAATAAAAAGACACTTATTTTTGTTTGCTTTCCTGTCCTTTTGTTTGGTTGATGTTGAGTGGTTCCGGTTAAAACTGTTGACTTGACCCTCACTTTCAAGATTTCTACTGGAGGGGACCCAGTGACCTCACACTGATGCCGACAGTGTGACTCGACCCTTGGAGGCGAGAGTGACAGTTGAATCTCTTAGTAGTTATGTCGAGGCCTTACGACGTCATCCATGTCATGAATGCATCATTCATGTTAGGATAGACTATATTAGGCAACAAATGTAGTTCATCCAGAGGATGAGACCGGGTTTCTCTTATCGGCAAAGAAGAAATCATAGCAGCTCTTGTGAGACTAAAGGAGGTCCAGGACATCCAAGAGAGGATGAAGACTACTCAGTGCAGTAAGAAACAGGAAACCGGTTCCAGTCATAGAGACTCGGGCGTGTTAAGAAGAGGAATCTTAAAGGAGAGATGAGTCTACGAAGTAGTAGACGTGGAGGCAGAGCTAGGAGAGCAGCATGAGGTGGTGTACATCCTAACATGGTACAACCACCCACCTTAGTTATTACCGCCAGGCTCAGGGAGCTGGAGGGCGGAGGAAGAATGCGGCTTCTTGCGGTCAAGGAGTGTGACCCAATGGCTCTAGAAATGATTCAAGGGACAGTCTGTGTCCACTACTAGTTGCTGTAGTAACGGACGTCGATGTGAATCATTCCTTGCTTTCACAAATCTTGTTCCAGACCTAGAGTTTCCGGTAAGCCGTGGACTTGACCCTCACATCTGGAGATACCTTGGGAGGAGACTCGATAATAACACTTACGCCGATGGTGTGGTCAGACCCTCGAGGCGAGAGTTTCGGTTGGAATCTCTTGGTGGAAGTGTCGAGGCCTTACGACGTTAGTTTGAGTATGGAATGGGCAATAACTGTTCATACTCAAATTGACAGTTTTAGGAAAACGTCGGGATGGGTTTTCCTTGGTCGGCGGAAAAGGAAACCCCAGACAGCGCAGGGTAACTCTTGCACAGGAGGGTGCGACCGATCACTTTTGAGTCGTTCAACCTTAACCTTGTGACAGAAGCCTTTCAAGTTCCAGTTCTAACAGAAAATGGATACCTCTGGAGTTCGAGGATGACGATCACGTCCTTATATGGGTCTCACCTCGACAAGGTTTACCGAGATGTGGCCAAGGAGGCAAGTTATCTCCAGGGTTCAGCGGACCTTCTTAGGTCCCCATCTGGGTAGGCGGGGTGGTTTACCGCTTGACCCATTCACCGCAGTTGCACCAGGTGCATGATGACTTCCACGTATCTCAGCTGAGGAGATATGTGCTCGACCCTGCGCATATCATCGACCATGAGGAGCTGGACGATGGCGATGGGGTGTCTTTCACGGAGGTTCCAGTGGGGATCGAGGATCGACAGGAGCAGATCCTACGAGGACGATCGATTCCTCGGGTGCACTTTCTTTCGCAGTATGGAACCTCCAGGTAAGCACATGGGAGCGGAAGGCTCAGATGCGTGCTCTGTACCGCTTTTGTGACCCTAGTTTGTATTGAAGCTTTACGGGGACGTAAAGCCCTGAGGTGGGAGTAATGTAAAGACCTGGAAATTTCAAGGAAAATTTTTTCTTAATTTTCTTTGTAATTTTACAAGAACGCAGTTTCTGACGGCGCCTGATTCCGAGGCCCGGTGTGCCCGGAATTAATTTCCGAAGTTTGGCTCGGGTACGTTCAGTGAACGAGCGAGCAGGAATTTCTATCTTTTGAACCGGTGCTCGGAATTGAAATCCGATTGCACCGATGAACTCGCAACGCCGATAATCGCTTAAGGGAACCTTTACCGTAGTTGCGTTTGTGCGGGAGAAGAAGTTAATTTTTTGGGGTTTTATTAAAAAAGTGAATAAAATTGTTAAATCAATTTTATTTCATGTTATGTTGTTAACTTCTCCCATGGGAAGTTGGTGGTGGGCCCACATCCATCCAACTTCCCATGTGTGGATATTTGAAAGGGTGGGGCCCACACAAACCCCTCCCCACCTCTTCAAATTCCTTAACTTTCCTAACCCCTCTAAACCCCCCATTTAAGTTTTGATAACTTAACACCTCCTTAATTTTATAACATCTTATGTTAATAACTTCAGTGAGTTAAATATGGGTTTTGAATTTTCAAACTCTTGAAATTCAAAACCTATATTGGGTTAATAAAATAATTGGGAGGATTATTTTATTTTGGGGTTAGTTGTTCTTGTGGTGGAGACTTGGGAGATAAAAGGCTAAGTCTTCTTCTTCTTCAACATCGACGAAGAACACGAAGAACATCTCCACCGAAGAACGCGACGTCTTCTTCCAACGACGTTTCCCCTTCGAACGCACCTCGACGACAACGGAGTCGACGTTCTTTCCCCGCGACGCCCGACCTCCGCGACGCTCGTCTTCTGCGGGTTGTTGACGTGCACCATATCTGAATCGAGGTAGGGGTTTATTTATTTAATTGTTCGTGAATACAAACTTGGTGATAATCGTGGATTAAAACCCTTTTTGTTATTGAATAATGCGAGGGGGTCGGACCGCACAAACACGGCCGAGCCTCCTCTGTTTTTCGTGATGGTATCTTGAGGATGATACGAGAAAACGTGGTGCCGTCGCACCACAAGATTTATTGCGGAAGATACGCGCGGCGCCGTCGCGCCGCGCCGTGGAAAGAAATCCAAGAACGCGATGTCGTTGCGTCGCGTCGAAGAAAGTCAAAGGTGTCGCGGCCGGAGCGGGGCCGCGGCGGAGGGAAGCGATGTCGTCGCATCGCGTCGAACGGCATAGGCCACGGCCGGTTCCGGGCCGCGGCGGAGCAAGATGACCGGCGGCCGGCACCGGGCCACCGGTGTCGGCGAAGGAAGGACCGGTTGTCGCCGGTCCTTGGTGGCGAAACCGGCCGGCCAGTGCGGGCCGGCCGGGCAGTGGAGACCGGGGGAATTAATTCCCACGGTCGGGTCTTCAAGCGGCCCCAATTAAGGGCTCGCGGTTTCACAAAGGGGGGGGGGGCTTTGCCCCCTGCGCGCGGCACCCGAACGACGCGCTGGCCGCACCGCCGGCCGGGCCGGGTCCAGCCGGACCGGGTCGGGTCGACCCGGTTCGGGCCGACCCGGAACGGGTCGGACCAGGGGGGGTCGGGCCGGGCCCAGACCCCCAGTTTCGGACCACTTTTGGTCAAATGCCCGTATCTTGGGCTACGGGCCTCCAAACGACTCGCCGTCAGCGGCAACGCGATCCTTGTATCGAGACGGTCGTTTCGGTATACTATACTCAAGGTACATCTTCCTTTTCGGGAGGCTATGTGATTAAAACTTCATAGTTAAGTGTGCTTGACCTAGAGTAGTGATCAGGATGGGTGACCTCCTGGGAAGTTTCCCAGGGTGGGTGTGAGACGGAAAAGCCAATAACATCCAGACCAGGCGTCCGATTGACGCGCTGTCTGTTGCGTTGAGTTCCTGTTGACGATACGGAACTTTTGGCATCCTCTGCCCAAGTTTTGGATGCAGATGGATAGTGGCCGGGTTGGATCGCACCGAAATCCAACCGGGCCCCTGGAACGGAAAAGCTGATATCTTTCTGACAGAACATCCGTTTGACGAACCGTCAGCGGCGTTGGTGATCGCGTTTAGAAACGGTCCCTATGAGTTTACCCTATGAGATTTCGGGGTACAGTTGAGATACAGCTGGGTTTGGTTCGCTCACGAAACCAATCGGGCCCCTGGGACGAAAAGGCTAATAACTCACAGACCGGGCGTCCGATTGATGCGTCGTCTGTTGCGTTGAGACCCCTATGACGTGGCGGTCCTTTGAGATACTTATTCGTGGGACTTTGAGATACTTGGAGTATCGACCTGTAGCTCGTGGAGCGGACCCTCCCAGTGACGAGCATGCGGAGTACGGAGACCGTGTAGCTGGCTGAGACCCAACGACTGCTGATCGAAAGACTCGGTGTGTTACAGAGGTGCGCTTGGTTGTAGCGGCACATGGGAGCGCTTGGTTGTAGCGACAGACCCACGACAGAGGTGCACTTGGTTGTAGCGGCACATGGGAGCGCTTGGTTGTAGCGGCAGACCCACGATAGAGGTGCGCTTGGTTGTAGCGGCACATGGGAGCGCTTGTTTGTAGCAGCAGACCCACGACAGAGGTGCGCTTGGTTGTAGCGGCACATGGGAGCACTTGGTTGTAGCGGCAGACCCACGACAGAGGTGCGCTTGGTTGTAGCGGCACATGGGAGCGCTTGGTTGTAGCAGCTGGCCCGCAGTACTCGATGGGTGGAGTTCTTCAGCAGTCTTAGGTTAGTGAGCAGTACCTCGGAGTCGTGACAGGACCCCTGTACACTCCAGAGATGGAGATCTTCAGCAGTTACGGTTTCGATAATGAAAATCCTGGTTGAGCTGAGACTTTTGACCTTGTGTTTACCTCATGATTGAGATGGGTCACTTGCTAACTTAGGTATATGTATGGGCATATACCCGGGTAGTGGTTATCCATTTATTTCACAATCCTTGTGTTTACTCATGATTGATATGGGTTACTTGATAACTTAGGTATATGTATGGGCATATACCTAAGTAGAGGTTATCTGTTGAGATCTTCTTTGTGGTTATCCTTGTTGGTTTAGTGAGACCTTGAGGTTCTCGGGGTCCCTACTGAGTATCGTTATACTCACCCCTGCACGGGCTATGCCCGCACCTCGTTGTGTTGGTTGCAGACGACAGGCAGTACTGACAGAGGCCGCGTGTTCGAGGACTGGACGGTACCTGGAGGTGGACTATACGAAGATATGGTACCCGGAGGAGGACCTCACGACGAGACGGTACCCAGAGGTGGACGTGACGACGAGGCGGTACCCGGAGGTGGACCACTGGGCGAGACATACTCGGAGCGGACGACGGGACCTGAGGAGCAGAGGAGCTATCTGTACCCACCCTTCAGGTGGGATTTCCAGTGGACAGCTCGGCGTAGCAGCTTTACTTTTCAGTTGTTGTTTTCCCTTTCGAGTTGTACTTTACAGTTGGGCTTGTATTTCCGGCCCCTTTTTACTTTCCGCACTTACTGTTGTACTCAGTTTTTACTTAGTGTTTACTTCTTCCGCTTGTACTCCGTGGTGCTTGTTTTCTTTTATAAAGGAAATGCCTTCCCAGTTATCGGGATTTTACGCCTTTGGTGCTAGTCGCTAGCCCCTGGCCTATGGAAGGCGGGCTTGGGGTAGTCACGGCACGGGCCCCGAGGACGGGTCGTGACAGATAAACAAAATATGGTACTTCTAATGACTCTACTGTATGAATTTTCTTATTTGTATCTTCTTTTTCTTCGACTTCCATTTCCTCTTGTCCATATTATTCTTGATTTTGTTCTTCTTGGAATTATTCTTATTGTTCTTATTCCTCTTCTTCATGTTATTTTTCAATATATTGTGTATCCGATTGTTCATAAACTTGTTTTTACTTGCCTTTCCCTACTGGAACCGATTGAGTTTTACCAGATGGATCCCTTATTTCAATTATGGATTTTAGTTACTAAGCTATTCTTAGAAGACTATCAATATCAATAGAATCAGACTTTATTTTCTTCAATTTTTTATTTCTCTATTCTTCTTTCAAAGTATCTTCAGACCTTACTTTTAAATCCAAAGCTTCATCCTGATCCAATACAAATTGAGGATCCCCTTCTTTTCTTTCTTGCTTTTTCTTCCTCTATTCAGCAGCAACCTCATCATAAACAACCTTTTGTTTCTTTGAGGGTTTTGAATTTATATCCTTAACTGCCTTTCTTTTGTTCGAAGATGACTTGTATAGATTATAAGGTTTCTCACTACCTTCAGAAACTTCCTTTTTTTCTCAATATTCTGATCTTTCTAAAACTTTTTCAATTCAGAATTGAAATGTAATTTGAGCCTCCTTATCGTATCCTTACTAATTAGGGGATCTTTAAAGAAATTTGGATTTGACTTAATTGAAATATTACACAAACCCAATAAATATTGTAGAAAATTACTAATAATGGTGGGAAACATGATTAGCAAAGATTTTATACCACCATATTTGAGCTTCTTAATTGTTTGGAAAATAAACCCTATAAGGGTAAACTTACTCATGTTCACCAAGTAGTCAAGAACATACAAATCTGAAACTTTCAAATTTTCCTTATCACCTTTTCTCGGCACCAAAAACCCTTGCATCCCAAGGGTTATGAGTCTATTATCTCCTGATAGATGACTCACTTTTCTTTTGTCCTCATGAATTTCAAAAAGAGTTTCTTCATATTTAGACCTATCAATGGTTCCATCAGCTTCTGGAAACTTATAATAAGGACATAATGCATCTCCCTCAAATGGAACATCTAGAAACGTAGTTTCCTATTTTGAAGATGTTGTATAAGTATTGTCATACATATTAAAAGAAATCTTAAGATCCTTGTCTATCTAGACTGATTTGTAAAATTGTAACACCACATTATGATAGACATGATCCTGATCAGAACCTTTTATTTCCACACAAATTGATTCACATTCAAGAAAACTTATAATTCTTTTCAAAGAATAATAAAAAGACTCATAAAAATCTCAAGACCGACCTTTCACCATAGAAAGTCATGGAAGATAAATCCTTTGGAGGCATTTCTTTCAGATATGAAGAAGTAGATTCAGTCATGAAATACTAACTTGAACCCTGAAGGACCTGCTGATTATGAAAGCTGAGAAGATCTCTAATTATGAAAAATTAGGTAAGAACCAATTTCAAACCATTCTGACTACTTATAGAACAACTGGTCTTGAGAGAAAAACAAATGAGTTTGATGTGGGATAGGTTCTTTTAAAAAGAAATTAACAATCAAGATTAGATCTGAGAGATCCAATGGTCAAGAATGATTTCGAACTCTTGAGGTTTTCTTTAAAAGAAAATTGTATTTAGAGTGAAACTGATTTAGAAGTAAAAGAAATAAATAAGAAACAACCATTTAAAAACAACCAAATTAAGGTTTTAGAAAATTTACCTATCGGAGTAATATGATAGATATATGGTTTCAGTATATTGTTCTTAACAAAACAAACAAAAACCGATAAAGAGTCTAAAACTGATAAAATCAAATAGGCTAGTACCGATTATTCAGAACTGATAGGATAATCCACAACGATAGTCTAATTCCGATATCGATATTTCAGTACCGATAAGGTAATCCAATACCGATTGTTCAATATCGATAAAGTGATGCAATATAGATAATTTAGAACTGATTAGATAATTCATTACCGATAGTCTAAATCTAGTATCAAAAAAATTTGAAACCAAAACATGAAACTCATATAAGCATAAAACTGATAAAATTCATACACCTATAAAAGAAAACTAAAGAGAAAAATCAATTATCTGTAAAACAAAAAAGTGAAATCGATAAATTGTAAAACAAAAGTGAAACCAATTAACTGTAAAACAAAATTTAAATTGATTCATGCTAAATCTAAAGAGTAAAATCAATGAAATAATAAACATAAAGAAATGAAATATATACTCCCCCTTTTAAAAGGATTAACTGAATGTAAGGAGATGGGTTAAACAATAAATAGATGGGAATGATTACTTTACAGTGACTATTCCTAGTTTCTATTTAATGTATTCAAATCTATTGGAAGATAATGGTTTTGTGAAAATGTCATCAAGTTGTTCTTGCATTCCGATAAATTGTAAGACAATATCTCCTTTTTGTGTGTGATCCCTAAGAAATTGATGCCTAATATCTATGTGTTTTTCACGTGAGTGGTGTGCAAGGTTTTTACTAATAGAAATGGAACTATTATTGTCACATAGTATTTGAGTTTTGGAAAAACTCATGCCATAGTCAGTGAGTGTGTGTTGCATCCATAACACATGAGTACAACAACATCCAGCTGCTACATAATCAGCTTTAGCAGTGGAAAGTGATACTGAGTGTTGTTTTTTACATGACCAAGAAACTAAATAATCTCCTAAGAAATTACATGTTTCATATGTACTCTTTCTATCCATTCTAAATCCACCAAAGTCAGCATCTTAAAAACTTCTCAAAACAAAATCATTTCCAAAAGAATAGAATAGTTCTAAATCTATAGTTCCCTTTATGTAGAAAAAAAAATCTTTTCACTGCTTTTAAATGAGCTTATTTTGGATTATATTGGTATCCTGCACATAATAATACCGAAAACATTAGGTCTATATGACTAGACGTTAAGTATAAAAAACTTCCTATCATACCTCTAAATTTTTTTCAATCCACTAGTTTCCCAACTTCATCAAGATCAAGTGTATTTGAGGTATTGATCGGAGCACTAATAATTTTAGTATTGTTGTATCCATACTTTTTGAGTAGGTATTTGATATACTTATGTTGGGATACATAGGTTCCTTCTGGTTTTTGAGATATTTGAAAACCTAAAAAGAATTTTAACTCACCCATCATACTCATTTCAAACTCATATTTCATTATATTCTCAAAAGAATCGGTTAATTATTATTGAGTTGAGTTGAATATAATGTCATCACCATAAATTTAAACAATCAAAACATTTTTGTTTTCCATTTTGATAAAAATAGTTGGGTCAGTATTACCTTTTTCATAATTGTTTTGTAAAATAAATCTTTTGAGTCTATCATACCATGCACTTGGGGCTTGTTTAAGTCCATACAACGCTTTGGTAAGTTTAAAAACATGATCAGGATGTTTTGGATCTACAAAACTAGGGGTTTGATCAAGAAAAACTTATTATTGAACAATTCCATTGGGAAAAGCACATTTTACATCCATTTGAAAAAATTTGAAATTGAAGTATGCTACAAAGGCTAATAAGATTTGAATAGATTCAAGTCTAGCTACTAGAGCATAGGTTTCTTCATAGTCTATTCCCTCTTGTTGATTATAGCCTTTAGCAACAAGTCTTGTTATATTTATTATGATGACTCTATTTTCATCACACTTGTTTATAAAAACCCATTTTACAGCAATTACAGTTTCTTCTTTAGGACTTTCAACCAAAGTCTAGAACTGATTACTTTCAAATTGATTTAGTTCATCTTACATTACTTTAATCCAATCTCCATCACCAAAGGCCTTATTAAAGGTTTTAGGTTCAAATTGATATAGAAAAGCAAGATTTTCTATTTCATTTCTTATGGAATTTATGGTCTTTACTGGTTTATTTACATCTCCAATGATATTATCAATGGGATTATTCTTAAGAAACAACTTATTTGGGTTTTGTAAAACCTGTTCATCAACATATGATATAAAGTATTCTGGGGTAAATGTTTCAGAAATATTTTCTTGAGCATTTCCCTTATCAAAATATTTTTCAATCAAAGTTTGATAATTAGTTTGTGAAAATACATCAGTTGATGTAGGTAAGGATTTTTTAAAAACAAAGGGTTCATTTTCATCAAATTTAACATGAACTATTTCTTCAACAGTATAAGAGTTTTTATTGAAAACCCTATAAGCCTTATAAGTTGTGGAATAACCTAGAAAGATTCCTTCATTAGATTTGGGTGAAAACTTATGTAAATTTTCTTTTGTATTCAATATGAATACTTTTCATCCAAACATTTGGAAGTATGAAACTTTAGGTTTTCAGCTAGTCTATAATTCATAAGTATTTTTATTAAGAAAATTTCTAGTTAAAACATGATTTATAGTATAACATACAGTACTAATAGCTTCATCTCAGAAATTCCTAGCAATTGAGTATTCGCTCAACATGGTTCTTGTCATTTCCTAAATAATATGATTCCTTCTCTCAACAACACCATTTTACTGAGGGATTCTTAGAGCTGAAAAGTTGTGAGTAATACCTTTCTTACTACAAAAGGTTTCCAAATCTGAATTTTGAAATTCTCCACCATGATCACTATGTATAGTTATCAATGATAGGTTTTTCTCATTTTTAACATGGGATCTAAAATTTTTTAAATAGAAGAAGGCTTTATATTTCTTTGCTAGAAAATAGACCCATGTAAATCTAGTATAGTCATCAACTAAAAAAATACATAGTATTTTCCTGCAATGCTTCCAGTTTATGTAGGACCAAAAATATCCATTTTCACTAACTGTAATGCATTAGAAGTTGAAACTTCATTTATTGTATTAAATCTAGTTTTATGTTGCTTTCCATATTGACAAGGGTCGCAAACCTTTTAAGAATCAAATCTAGGATCTGATAAATCCTTAAAAATATTTTCTTTGAGAGTTTACAAAGGTTTCTTAGGTTGCAGTGTCCTAACCTTCTATGCCATAACCAATATTGGTCTTACATTGCACTTAAGCAAGGTAAGTCTTGGATCCTAATATCTTATAAGTTGATTGTGTATACATTATCATGCCTATGGGAAGAAAGAATGAATTCATCCTTGGAATTGTGAACTAAACATTTATCATTCTTAAAATTCCTAAGGTAACCTTCATCACATAATTGACTTATGCTTATAAGGCTGTGCTTAAGACCTTTGAAAAACAAAACATTTGAAATTAAAACTTTTCCTAGAAGAACAATATTACCTATACCAATGATCTTTCCCTATGAATTGTCTTTTAAGGTCACTCTTCCACCTTTCATTTCAATAATATTTTCAAAGAAATCTTTGTTACCTTTCATATGTCTAGAACAACCACTATCCATGTACCAAATGTTCTTGTTGTTTGTACACTTCTTATTTTCCTGAAAAAGAAACAATTAGTTTTTCGTAATTCAAACTTTCTTGGATCTTGAAATGTTAGATAAAAGGATTTTAGGAATCCACCATTGTTTTGAAAAATGGGCTTTGTGAAATCCTAAAGATTGATTTTTATTAAGAGAATAACATCTTTCCCAATGTCCACTATATTGACGTTTCATACAAAATGGGGCAATTTGAGGAACAAGATATTTATTACTAAAAATCGCTTTTAATTGAGTGTATCCAAATCCAAAAGTATCCTTAAAGGAAGAATTTTAGAATACATCTTATCAAAGTTGTCCATACCACAGGTAAAGTTTAATAAAAGTTTCTTAAGATAAAATATTTCTGATTTTAGTCTAATGAATAAATTATCATTATCACAAGAAATTTGTTTTGGAATTATTTTTGGTTTCAAAAACATTTTTCTTTAAAAAAATTTGTTCAAAGTATTTAGAAAGTTTATCCTTTTCAGAAAATACTTCCTTAAGATACTTTGAAATATTTTCACAATCAAGAGTTTTATGATCAATATCTTTTGACATATCTGATACTTATTTTGTAAGAATACATATTCTAGAATTTTCCTTATCAAGATTTTTCTTTAGTTTTGAATTTTTATTCTCAAATAATTTTGCAAATATGGATACTTCTTCAAAAGAAGGTAAATTGTCCTCTACTGAGGAAGATTATTCATTCGAGGAGTAAGAATTTTTCTCATTAGGATAATTTTCATTTAAAGATATATTTGTAAGGGATTCAACATTGTGTACCTTAGCCATGTAGTAATGATTTTCAATTGGTATTCTGGCTATGAGTCCTATGTTTCTCTGACTAGAAGATTCGTAATATGAGGATTTTTCTGATGAATCACCATTGCTTTCACTCTAAGTAACATTTTCCTTCAAAACTTTATTTGTATTTGACTTGAAATACTTTTTCTTATTTCTTTCAGAATTTTTATACTTTCTGTCTATTCTTTTTAGTAAAGAACAATCTAGTCTAATATGACCTGCTCTTTTGTGTTCATAACAAGTAACCTCAGAATCTTTATTTTCTTTTCTATCTTTCTTTTTGAATCTGTATTGAAAGTCTTTCTTTCTAACAATCTTGTTCATCCTTTGATCAATATTGGCTAACTCATTATCTGATTGATCACTAACACTTGATTTTTATATATCAACAGCTTTCTTAGCTTTAGACCTTGTTATCCTTTCTGGTGTCTTAGCTTTAGTAGTAGTAAAATATATACTCCCATTTCCACTATTCTTCTTATTTAAATCATCATATATTTTCATTCTAGTCTCATACTGAAGTAGAGTGCCAAATAACTCATCAATAGTGATTTGAGTAACTTTCTTGTTTTCATCAATAGATGTTCTTTTTTATTCCCAGTCGTTAGGCATAATATCAATAATCTTGTCTACAAGTGATTGATCATCAAGACCCTTTTTCACCCATATATTTTATATTATTGAAGATTTTCATAAACCTTTGTTGAACCTTATATACTGGTTCTCCATAAGGAAAAAAAAGAAACCCATGATATTATGCTCGAAGCATTTCTATTCTTGTTTCTATGACTTTGGATGTACCAAAATGTGTGACTTAAAATTTATTCTAGATACAATTGTCTGCTTCACAATATGATATCTGACTATATATATTTCTGGTCATGGAAAACAAAAAATTATTTCATACCCTGTAATTCATTTGATATTTTTTTTTCTCTTGATTGGTGAAGGTACTGACTTCCTTGTCTGGGATTTTATAACCTCCAGTAAGCATGATAAAGTTGTCCACTCCATTATTAATAACAAATGTCTTCATTCGATATCTCCATTACTCATAATCATTTCCATCAAATATAGGTGGTCTATTTGGATTTAGATTGTCAATTGATACAATAATCATTCCATCCATCTTATAAAACAATGCCTTTATACTCCACATGTTAGTGTAGTAAATAGTTATAAACAAAATATTTGTAAAAAAAATATTATTTTATTGCCAAAATAAATAAATAAAGTAATAAAAAACAGTGGAAACCTCCTCTGATACCAATTTTTGGATCTTAATATAGATGTATATGTATATTAGATGGAACAATACAAGATGGGGTGAATTATATGTTTAAAAACTTTGTATGTAAACACTTAAGAACAAACTTAGTTTAAGATATCTTAAACTAATACAATTTATAACCAATATAATTGATCATACAAGACTTGGATTCAATGGATAAGATATGATGTAATACTATAAGTAATGTAAAAACCATTTTATTTTAAATGAATACAATAATAAAGGTAATAAAAATGTAAATGATTCTATCATACAACGTATAGAATTGACTAATGCAATATGAATCATAATTGAAACAATTACAATTGAATTGAATATGAAAAGAAAGGGGAAACAATAAAATTCCCTTTCTAATACAAATAGAATCAAAAATTTAAATGTATTACAATTATTTTTAACCCAAAGTGTAGGGTATCCTTTTACCTAGGATAAAAGTTATGTATTTCCACCACCTTAGTAATACCTCAATACGAAGATCGGTATGATTGTCTTCCTATCCCCGAAATTCCTCGATTAAGATGGTAATCAGCACCTCTATCTTTTAAGAAATTGAAATCCCTCGACACGATGATCGGAATCATGTCTTCCTATCCCCGGAATCCCTATATTATTATCACAATGATTGGTTTCACAAAGAAAAAACAAATCACTTACAGAAATACAAGAACATGGAACAAGCTATTCACTTCTTGTATCTTCAAGGATTTTGCATTAAGCAAGAGATAAGTCACGCCATCTCTCTCTAGAACTTGATAGAAGAAAAAGTTGTATATTTTGGTTTGAATGACCTCCTATTTATAGGCTTCAGGTTCCAAAGGTCATGTTTTCTCCAACGGTCATATTTATCTGAAAAACTCGGAGGGACTTGGACACTTGTAATTACAATGGTCAAAACAAAATAGAATACATGACATCATTTTGATTGGTAAATAACCAACTCAACGACATCATTTTAGTTAGAAATTAGTAAGTAAAAAAGTATAAAACAATGATTACGAGATACATGAAATCGGTATTGAAGTTATGATAAGAGTGTAATGCATTTCATAAGTGCAATATGTAACTTATTTTCTAGGATTATCATGATAACAATGCATATCAATTACAAATTACAACCTGGTTATGATTCTTAACTTGGTTACAATGTAAGATATTTAATAGGGTTATGATTCTTGGATACAAAACATAATAAGAATATTATGCATAACCTGGTGATGATGCATAACCTAATTACGATATCATAATTATGATACATGATTACAATTTAGTACTTAACCTGGTTACGATGTAAAAATATGATGTGATACTTAACCTGGTTATGATGCATGATACATGAGATTGCGATACTATACTTATCTTGATTATGATAGATGATTACAATGTGGTACTTAACTTGGTTACGATTTTTGACTACAATTCAATACACATCCAGGTTACGATTCCTAAGTAGTATACAATGCACAATCTGGTTATGATTCTAAAATAGCATGTAAAACAATGTGTATGAACAACAAACATGACTTTCATAAGGATACATCAATCATGAAAAACAAAGTGAGTGATTACGATTGTTAAAACAACATACATGATAAACAATATATGTGATTACGATATGTGTGATTCGTGATTTCAAAAACAAATGATTGATGTAAAAGTAGAAACATGTTTTGACTCAACAACAAGTACTATATAAGAGGACTAGAGAGGTAAGAGAACTAGAGAGATAGGGTTTTCTAGTCACCAAATATGGTGACTCATTATTGGTTGGCAATGATGAACCAATCTTCTATAAAGAGGAATTAGAGAGCTCAAAATTTGTAAGATGGAAAGAATCCATGAATTTGGAAATAGATTCCATGTATCAAAACCAATTTTGGGTTCTGGTCGATGCCCCAGTTGATGTAAATCCCATAGGGTGCAAATGGGTATTAAAGGAAAAAATGGACATGGAAGGTAGATTAAATACCTATAAATAAAGGCTAGTGGATAAAGGGTTTAAACAGTGTCAAGGAATAGACTACGATGAAACCTTTTCATCGGTTTCCATGTTCAAATCCATCAGAATTCTACTTTCTGTAGCATCTTTCCATGACTATAAAATTTAGAAGATGGAATTAAAAACTACTTTTCTTAATGGGAACCTTTAAATAGATTTATATATGACACAACTAGAAATGTTTGTAACTACAGGTGATTCTAAAAAGATTTTCAAGTTTCAGAGATCCATTTATGGATCAAATAAATCATTCAGGTCATGGAATATTCGATTGGATGAAGCTATAAAAAAATGGTTTCATTAAGAACGAATATGATCCATGTGTTTACAAGAGGTTTATTAGTATTGTGGTAATTATCCTAGTAGTATATGTTGATGAAATATTACTTATTGTAAATGGCATACCATTCTTACAGTTTGTTAAGAACCAGTTAAAAAAGTGTTTCTTTTTGAAAGGCTTAGGTGAAGAAACCTATATTCTAGGGATCAAGATCATTCATGATATATCCAAGAGGCTTCTTGAACTAAGTCAAGGTGCATACATTGACCAGATATTAAAGAGATTTAGTATGGAGCAATCCAGGATAGGATTGGTTCTAGTATCACATGGTATACATCTTTCTAAGAAAATGTGTCCTCAGACAAAAAAAAGAGAAAGAGAGAATGAGTAAGATCCCACATGCTTCAGTGATAGTATCAATCATGCATTCCATGTTATGAACTAAAATTGATGTTGCATATGCATTGATCATGGTAGGAAGATATCAAGCTTGTCCAGGAGAATAGAATTGGTATGTTGTTAAGGTGATCCTTAAGTATCTGAGAAGAACTCATGATATATTCTTAGTGTATGGAGAAGATGAGGAGCTGGTCATCATGGGTTATACTGATGCTTGTTTTCAAATAAATTAGAATGATCTAAATTCATAGTTAGGATATGTTTTCTATCTCAATGGAGGAGCTATAATATGGAAGAGTTCAGAGCATCTAGTTGTCGTTGATTCTATAGAAGTGTCCGAGTATCTAGTAGCTTATGATATATCCAAGGAAGCCATTTGGATATGAAAATGTGTCCAGGATATTGGTACCTAGAAGTAAATACCATGTCACTGTGTATTGTGATAATACTACAGTGGTGGCTCTTGTAAAAGATACAAGGTCACACCAATGGAAAAAGTACATGGTCCCAAAGTATCACCTCTTGAGGGATTTTTCTCAGAGGGGTGAAGTTGTAGTTGTAGAATTGCCACATAATAAAACATGATAGACCCCTTTATTAAAGGAATATCTTAGTAGAAGTATGACTATCATGTGAGAGCTAGTGGGTTAAAGGTTGTTAGTAGTTGCCTCTTGTGAAAGTGAAAGTTTGTTAGAGTTGGTTCCCTAGAAAAAACTTTTGTGTACTTTATGATAACTTTTATTGATTTTTGTGAATATTAATAAACTTATTATCATGTTATGATTTTTTTTATACGTAACATGTTATGTGATAATGTCATAAGAATGGTTATCGTACTGAAAGGTCATAGTAGTTCCCTGCTATGATAAGAACCCATAAGTGTCACAATAGTATTCCTAAATATATGTTCTATATCTAGATGAAATCATTTGAGGGACATAAATGATACAGGTTATCAAGGGTGGAGACTCATAGGACTTTGAGGTGCCTTCTCATGGTGTATGCCCTTGGTAATATCCAATATAGGATACTATGAGAACAAGACCCGCTAGTAGGAAATCCATGTTTATATGTGTCTTTGGATGTTCTTATCTGTATACATGTGTATTGATACTTAGATTTTAAGATTTTTATTAATGATTATTATAATTCATGTACTTTATGTATAAGGCCCCAGCCTTAAACCTTACTTAATCTTGAGTTATTACAAGATTTCACATTGAGGATCTTTTCGGGTTTAGAGTTTTAGAGAATTAGATCATAAAACTTGCATTACATTGCACATATAAACAAAGTGGTTACAGAAAGATAGTATTCTTCATTCCCATCAATGGAAACACATTTAAAATAAAACATGGATTATTTCTTGACACATCCTTGACTCTATCATCTTATCATGTACCTTTCCCTTGACCTGTGAAAAACATTTCAAAAACTTGGGATGAGCATAAAAACTCAGTATGGGTTATATAAAAAAAACATGGAAAGGATACATGAGTTCATATATACATAAGAATGAAATCATACTTTACCCATAAAACATAGGCACTTTAACATACCTCATAAAATCATGAATAAATCCTATAAATCATAAGACATAAAGGTAACTTGAGGCATTCATAACATTCTTACGTAGGGAGTAACCCTCTTGGTTACGTTTGGAATACCCATCACAGTATATTCCCTAAAATCTCTTCGGAGAAACCTTAACGTTTCACTCCTTCACGTTACCCAATGCATTGGAGAGCTATAACGAGCTCAACCACCCTTAGTTTATCACGGAACCACCCGTCTTCATAATAATGCCCAAGAACCATAACATAATCATATCACATAAAATATGCATAAAGGAAACATAAAATTTCCACATTTCAATCACGAGATATCAATACAACACATTGATATAAAAACATTATGAAAACCATTTTCAATACTAAAATAAAAGAAAAGTAAAACATGGTATTTATTTTTATTTTAAAAAGAAGGTATGGCTTGTAGAGGAAGCCGAAACTCAAATAACGGTCACAACGGCGGAGAAGTCGTTGTCGCCGCATACGTACGACAAAAACATTCCCTTTTGTCGTTTAGTAAACGCTTCGTATAAAAAATATTCCTTTTGAATAAACGTAAAATTCAAAGGGGTTTATACACCGTATAAAAAAAAGTTGTGTATAAAATAAAATATTCCTCAACGAAAGGAGATTGAGACGAAGTCTCATACCTCGTATCCGACTTGACCCGACCGTTCTTTAATCTCCTTTAAAAGTGTAACTCCTTTTGATTTGAGCCTAAAGGCTTCCTTTGAAAGGATTCTGCCCAAAGGGAATCCTCTAGGATGAGGAGAGGGATGTGGAGAGAGTAAATGGGCAGGGGTTGGCCAAGCCAAAGGCTTGAGAAGTGTGTGAAATGAGGTAGAGGTGGGGGCCTTTTATAAGAGGAGAGGAGGGGCACTTTTGGAAAGTAAAGAAATATTACTTTATTTGAAAATGTGTTTCGATTTAAAAAGGTACCACATTGATATAATTCGTGGATAAGGTGTTAAGGCTTCGAAATCCACTCATCCAATAAGTTTTGGACATGTTTAGTTCATATATTTTACATTATCTTTCCATTTTATTTAAATCGTCAAATAATGATGTCATCGCTGCATCATTATTATGTCATAAATAATTTAATTTATTTAATGTCTAAAAATCATAAAAAAAATACTATGATGTAGGAAATATTTTTATCTTTCCAATGACTATTTATAATAAAAAATCTGATCTTTATAACCCCATGTAAAAATTGTTTTTGTAAAACATCTCTTGTTTGTGTCATTTTTACTTTAACATTTAATAAAAAGTTATTTATGTCATTTCCAAACCAAAGTGTCTCCATGGGGTCCCCAAGTTGACCCATGGCTTTTCTTGGTCGGCCATGACACAACCAATAAGGTTGGGACATGTGTCTAGGTCATTTCCTATTATTAAAGCATTATTTATACTTTAAACTACCCTAATTACCACTAATCGCGATTAAGAACTTAATAAGTTACTATTCACCAAAAAATTATTATAATCTCATTGAACCACATTTTACTTATTAATGACAACCATGTATGTCGGATTTTCAAAATTCAATACACATTAGTGGTAAACTTTCATTTAACTGAAAAATCAGTTTGCTTGATTACCACTTAGTGGTTTCACTATTCATCAAAAATTGAAGTTTTTCAGAAAATTACCAAAAATTCACCCTAAGCTATATTTGATATTCCGAATTCAAAAATGAAGTCTATTTTACAAAATTCAAATCATATAAGTCACATTAATTAATTTAATAATTAATTCCCGCTGCCAGAGCAAATAGCGTGTTTTTACAAAACAATAAGTATCAAAAGATTGACACCAGTTTAAGTCTAATTTCAAAGTGAAATTGATTCCAATGACCACCATTGGATAAAATGGTAAAAATATATTCTAATTTCACTTCAAAACCAATTCAAAACATAATCTAATAATATAAATAAATTATATTAAAAAACAGTTTTGATGTAAAATGCAGTATTTTTCACTATTCATTAAAAAAATGAACATTGTCAGAAAAATACCAAAAATTCACACAAGGTAAATTTTGATGTCCCAATAATAAAGAATAAGTTTATTTTGACAAACATAGTTTATAAAATTGTCAAAAGATAGATTCAAAAATGGTTTGCCATCAAAAGGCAGTAAAACAATCTTTTAAGAATATTAGTGTATTCCATGCATAAGATTGTATTTATTTTCATTTTAAGCCTCTATAACACTATCTTAATCATTAATAGACATAGATAAAAATATCTATTATTCATTACTTACTTGGGATGTTACATCCTTCCCCCCTTTAGAAAATTGCGTCCTCGCAATTTATTTACTTATCGAATAAATGGGGGTACTTATCCCTCATTGCATTTTCAGATTCCCATGTTGCCTCTTCAATCATGTGGGTTTTCCACAAAACCTTTACCTGGTGAATCACCTTATTCCGTAACACTTGCTCCCTATGGTCAAGAATTTGGACCGGTTGTTCCTCATAAGATAGGTTCTCTTCCAGCTGAACTACCTCTGGACTCAAAACATGAGATGGATCTGGCATATACTTTCTCAACATCGAAACATGAAAAACATTGTGTACCTGAGATAAACTCGGAGGTAAAGCCACTCGGTATGCAACTGATCCAACTCTCTCCAGAATTTCGTATGGTCCAATGAACCTTGGACTCAACTTTCCTTTCTTACCAAATCTCATCACACTTTTCCAAGGAGAAACCTTGAGAAAAACATGATCACCTACCTCGAAAGATAGATCCTTCCTCCGGTTATCCGCATAACTCTTATGCCTGCTCTGAGCTGTTCTCATGTGTTTCTGAATCAGCTGAACTTTTTCTGCCATCTCTTCTACCAATTCTGGTCCCATCAACTTCCTTTCACCCACTTCATCCCAGAAAGCTGGAGTTTGACACCGCTTCCCATATAATGCCTGAAATGGTGCCATCTGTATACTGGAATGAAAACTGTTATTATATGAAAACTCAACCAAAGAAAGATGTTGGTCCCAACTTCCCTGATAATCCATAGAACAAGCTCGTAGCATATCCTCCAATGTCTTAATTGTTCGTTCTGACTGCCCATCTGATTGAGGATGAAAAGCTGTACTAAAATTTAATTCAGTACCCAACGACTTCTGAAGGCCTTTCCAAAAGTTAGAAGTAAACCTGGGATCACGGTCCGATACAATGGATAGAGGAACTCCATGTAACCTGACTATCTCTTTAAGATACAAACGGGAAAGTTGATCAAGATAGAAAGTATCTCGTATATCAAGGAAATGAGCAGATTTGGTCAAGCGATCAACAATAACCCAGATTGCATTATTACCTCGAGATATCTTCGGTAATCCAACAACAAAGTCCATGGATATATTCTCCCATTTCCACTCTGGCACTGGTAAAGGCTGAAGCATCCCTCTCGGTAACTGCCGCTCTGCTTTAACCTGCTGACAAGTCAAACACTTCATAGTAAAATCAGCAATGTCTCTTTTCATTCCATCCCACCAGTAATACTCCCGCAGATCTCTATACATCTTAGTACTGCCCGGATGAACTGAAAACGGAGAACTATGAGCTTCACATAACAGCTCTCTCTTCAACTGTGAATCACAAGGCACACACAATCTCTTCCCAAATCTCAAAACACAATCACTATCAATGTTGAATTCAGGCAACTTACCTTTCTGAACCAGCTCTACCTTTTTCTGCAACTCACTGTCTTGCTTCTGTGCTTGCTTGATTCTATCTGATAGAGATGATCTCACTGATACCTGAAACAAAACAGAAGGACTTCCTGCACCAACAACTTCTATTCCAAAGTTCATCAAATCCTTAACCAAAGGATTACGTTCCAAACGCAACATTGTTAATGAAGCATTACTTTTTCGACTCAAAGCATCAGCCACTTTATTTGCTTTTCCCGGATGGTAATGAATTGTACAATCATAATCCTTGATTAATTCCAGCCATCTCCTTTGTCTCATGTTTAACTCTTTCTGAGTGAATATATACTTTAAACTTTTGTGATCGGTATATATTTCACACTTTACTCCATACAAATGATGCCTCCAAATTTTTAAAGCAAAAACAACAGCAGCTAATTCCAAATCATGTGTAGGGTAATTTACCTCATGAGTTTTCAACTGTCGTGAAGCATAAGCAATTACCTGATCATTCTGCATTAGGACGCAACCAAGTCCTTTCAATGAAGCATCACTGTATATAACAAACTCACCATTCCTGGAAGGTAGTGCCAAAACTGGAGCATTCACCAATCTTCTTTTCAATTCCTGAAAGCAATCATCACATTCTTTTGTCCAGATAAAATTAACACCCTTCCGAGTTAGCTTAGTCATTGGACTAGATAACCCTGAAAAATTTCTAACAAACCTTCGGTAATAGCCCGCCAAACTAAGGAAGCTATGAATCTCGGTTACATTTGTGGGTCTTGGCCATTCTTCCACAACTTTTGTTTTTGTAGGATCAACAGTTATTCCATATTTAGAAACAATGTGACCAAGGAAATAAATTTGTTGCAACCAAAACTCACACTTGCTGAATTTCCCATACAGTTTCTTTTCTTTTAAGGTTTGCAAGATAACCCTTAAATATCTTTCATGCTCCTATTTACTTTTAGAAAACACCAAAATATCATCAATGAAAACCACCACAAACTTATCCAAGAACTCATGGAAAATTCTATTCATTAATTCCATGAATACAGCAGGTGCATTGGTTAGCCCAAAAGGCATTACTACAAATTCATAATGGCCATATCTCGTACGAAACGCGGTCTTCGGAATATCTGCCTCCTTTACCTTCAGCTGATGGTACCCCGATCTCAGGTCAATCTTTGAAAAAAAATGAGCTCCCTGGAGCTGATCAAATAAATCATTGATATGAGGCAAAGGATATTTGTTATTAACAGTGATATTATTCAAGCCTCTATAATCAATGCAAAGTCTCATAGAACCATCTTTCTTTTTAACAAATAAAACAGGATCACCACATGGTGATGTTCTAGGTCTAATGAAACCTTTCTCTAATAAATCTTGCAATTGCTCCTTCAACTCTAAAAGTTCAATCTGTGCCATTCGATAAGGGGGTTTTGAAATTGGCTTAGCATCAGGAACTAAGTCAACAGTAAACTCAACTTCCCGATCTGGTATTATTCCAGGAAACTCATCAGGAAAACATCAGGATACTCATTTACCACTGGCACATCATTAATCTGAACAGTTCCTTTATTTTCAACGACGTGTGCAAGGTAACATTCATTTCAATCTTTCACAAGTTTCTCGGCCTCTTGATATGTTATAAAAAGTAAGGGTTCATTCTTGTAAACAAACTGAAAGTCTTTCTGAAAAGAAACTTCTTTAGCTCTACAGTCAATCTTAGCATGGTAAATAGAGAGCCAATCCATACCCAGGATAACATCAAACTCTACTAGAGGTAGAACAATAAGGTTTGCAAGTAGGTTCTTTCCACAGATAAGGATAGGAAGATTCTTATAAATTCTTTTTGCCTCGACACTTCCCCCAGGTGTTTTTACCAAAAGTTCAGGAGTCATTTATTGAGATGGTATTCCCATTTTACTAGAAAAGGTTTCAGAGATGAAAGAATGTGTAGACCCCGAATCAAACAACACACTGGCATAATCTGAAAAAACAAACAAAGTACCTGATACAACTTCATTTGATGTCCCGACATCAAATGAAGTAGTTGCAAAGGATTTCACCACCCCTTTCTGCTTGTAGTCTAACTGCTTCCCATCACTCAAGCTCCTTGTCGGACACTCATTTTCATAGTGACCCATCTCATTGCACTTATAACATTTCACTAACTGTAAATCAAATTTGTTCTTACCTTCACCTTGATCCTTTTCAGTGCAATCACGAGCCTTATGTCCCATCTTACCACATCGGTAGCACTTCCCAGAATTCAGAAGACATTCCCCAGCATGCCTTTTGCCACATTTATCACAAACTGGAAACTTAGTTCTCTTACCATCAGACTTTTTTGAAGAATTCTTACCTTTCTCCTGCCACCTCGGTCTCTTCTTCTGCTGGTTGTTATAGAAAACTTGGTCATCGGCAAACTCCATTTCCACCTTCTCAGCACATCGAACAAGATTTTCATAACTTTTAAACTCACGAGAAGCTAATGCCCTTCGATATTTTGGCTTTAATCCTGAGTAAAAACAATTTATTTTACTATCAAGGTCCCGGATAAAATTTGGAGCATACCTTGCCAATCGAGTGAACCTTTCTTCATAGGCAGCCACTGAGTCTTCCTCTTGCCTCAATTCCAAGAATTGCTTTTCCATCCTAAGTCGAACAGCCTTAAGAAAATACTTCTCAAGAAACATACCTTTGAATTCATCCCAGTAAAGAGCATCAATCTCATCGGCGTCCCTGATATTTTTAACCATAGACCACCACTGATCTGCTTCACCCTCCAAACGGTAAATAGCAAGACTAACCTTTTGATTGTCTGAACACCCCATGACATAAAAAATCTTCTCCGGTGCTTTAATCCACCCTTCAGCTAGCACAGGGTCAGATGATCCTCTGAATGATGGTGGATGTTGCCTCATGAAATGTTCCACCACTGACATGTTCCTCTGCGGTTGATCTGGCTGATCTCGTGCATGGATACCACCACCATTTATCGCTTGAGTAAACTGCGCCATTACTGCAACAAACTATTCAGTTCCAATTCCGACAATTTCTGGATGCTGATTCGGAAGGTTATTTCCTTCTGTATGCCTTCCTAGCACTGCTTCCCTGTTTCCTCTGCGGAAAACCATTCTGAACAAACATGTCTTAGATGAAGCAACATGGTAATCTTTAAATGCTATATCATTTCGAAAAAAAAATATTTTTGGGTAATCATTTAATAGAATTATAACTCCTAAAGATATCTAAACCGACCTTTGATACCAACTATAAGGCCCCATCCTTAAACCTTACTTAATCTTGAGTTATTACAAGATTTAACATTGAGGATCTTTTCGGGTTTAGAGTTTTAGATAATTAGATCATAAAACTTGCATTACATTCCACATATAAACAAAGTGGTTACAGAAAGATAGTATTCTTCATTCCCATCAATGGAAACACATTTAAAATAAAACATGGATTATTTCTTGACACATCCTTGACTCTATAATCTTATCATGTACCTTTCCCTTGACCTGTGAAAAACATTTCAAAAACTTGGGATGAGCATAAAAACTCAGTATGGGTTATATAAAAAAACATGGAAAGGATACATGAGTTCATATATACATAAGAATGAAATCATACTTTACCCATAAAACATAGGCACTTTAACATACCTCATAAAATCATGAATAAATCATAGAAATCATAAGACATAAAGGTAACTTGAGGCATTCATAACATTATTACATAGGGAGTAACCCTCTTGGTTACGTTTGGAATACCCATCACAGTATATTCCCTAAAATCTCTTCGGAGAAAACTTAACGTTTCACTCCTTCGCGTTACCCAATGCATTGGAGAGCTATAACGGGCTCACCCGCCCTTAGTTTATCACGGAACCACCCGTCTTCATAATAATTCCCAAGAACCATAACATAATCATATCACATAAAACATGCATAAAGGAAACATAAAATTTCCACATTTCAATCACGAGATATCAATACAACACATTGATATAAAAACATTATGAAAACCATTTTCAATACTAAAATAAAAGAAAAGTAAAACATGGTATTTATTTTTCTTTTAAAAAGAAGTTATGGCTTGTAGAGGAAGCCGAAACTCAAATAACGGTCACGACGGCGGAGAAGTCGTTGTCGCCGCATACGTACGACAAAAACATTCCCTTTTGTCATTTAGTAAACGCTTCGTATAAAAAAGATTCATTTTGAATAAACGTAAAAGTCAAAGGGGTTTATAAACCATATAAAAGAAAGTTGTGTATAAAATAAAATATTCCTCAACGAAAGGAGATTGAGACGAAGTCCCATACCTCGTATCCGACTTGACCCGACCGTTCTTTAATCTCCTTTAAAAGTGTAACTCCTTTTGATTTGAGCCTAAAGGCTTCCTTTGAAAGGATTCTGCCCAAAGGGAATCCTCTAGGATGAGGAGAGGGATGTGGAGAGAGTAAATGGGCAGGGGTTGGCCGAGCCAAAGGCTTGATAAGTGTGTGAAATGAGGTAGAGGTGGGGGCCTTTTATAAGAGGAGAGGAGGGGCACTTTTGGAAAGTAAAGAAATATTACTTTATTTAAAAATGTGTTTCGATTTCAAAAGGTCCCACATTGATATAATTCATGGATAAGGTGTTAAGGCTTCGAAATCCACTCATCCAATAAGTTTTGGACATGTGTAGTTCATATATTTTACATTATCTTTCCATTTTATTTAAATCGTCAAATAATGATGTCATCACTGCATCATTATTATGTCATAAATAATTTAATTTATTTAATGTCTAAAAATCATAAAAAAAAATACTATGATGTAGGAAATATTTTTATCTTTCCAATGACTATTTATAATAAAAAATCTGATCTTTATAACCCCATGTAAAAATTGTTTTCGTAAAACATCTCTTGTTTGTGTCATTTTTACTTTAACATTTAATAAAAAGTTATTTATGTCATTTCCAAACCAAAGTGTCTCCATGGGGTCCCCAAGTTGACCCATGGCTTGTCTTGGTCGTCCATGACAAAACCAATAAGGTTGGGACATGTGTCTAGGTCATTTCCTATTATTAAAGCATTATTTATACCTTAAACTACCCTAATTACCACTAATCGCGATTAAGAACTTAATAAGTTACTATTCACCAAAAAATTATTATAATCTCATTGAACCACATTTTACTTCTTAATGACAACCATGTATGTCGGATTTTCAAAATTCAATACACATTAGTGGTAAACTTTCATTTAACTGAAAAATCATTTTGCTTGATTACCACTTAGTGGTTTCACTATTCATCAAAAATTGAAATTTTTCAGAAAATTACCAAAAATTCACCCTAAGCTATATTTGATATTCCGAATTCAAAAATGAAGTCTATTTTACAAAATTCAAATAATATAAGTCACATTAATTAATTTAATAATTAATTCCCGCTGCCAGAGCAAATAACGTGTTTTTACAAAACAATAAGTATCAAAAGATTGACACCAGTTTAAGTCTAATTTCAAAGTGAAATTGATTCCAATGACCACCATTGGATAAAATGGTAAAAATATATTCTAATTTCACTTCAAAACCAATTAAAAACATAATCTAATAATATAAATAAATTAGATTAAAAAACAGTTTTGATGTAAAATGCAGTATTTTTCACTATTCATTAAAAAAATGAACATTGTCAGAAAAATACCAAAAATTCACACAAGGTAAATGTTGATGTCCCAATAATAAATAATAAGTTTATTTTGACAAACATAGTTTATAAAATTGTCAAAATATAGATTCAAAAATGGTTAGCCATCAAAAGGCAGTAAAATAATCTTTTAAGAATATTAGTGTATTCCATGCATAAGATTGTATTTATTTTCATTTTAAGCCTCTATAACACTATCTTAATCATTAATAGACATAGATAAAAATATCTATTATTAATTACTTACTTGGGATGTTACATTATGTATTGATTAAAACCATTATGACATATGTTTTCAGAAAGTTAGGATGTGTTGGGTGTATCATGAATAATATTTCATTAATGAATAATGAAAGAAAGTATTTTTCTCTTCTGTTCTTTAAAAAATTGATATCTTAGGCCCTTTGATGGAAATTATATGGCCTAAATAAATCCATGGTCATGGTGTTCTATACGCAAGTTTGATTTCTGGAAATTCAAATAAAGTGACATCAAGAACATAGGTTGATGGTACCAGCATGCAACCTGTTTGATTAGAGATATCACGATAAAGGGATTGTATTACAAAGTAAGCATCTGTATCAGGAATTATGTCATTGTGATATTAAATTCTTTCTGTATGGGTTCTTTGGCATGATTCTAGATGTTAACCTTGAACTTTAGGCTTCTTCGCCTAATGCCACTAAGAAAGAGGCCTAGAGGGTCACACACTAAGTGTATCCAGAATTTCAATTAAATAATATTTTATTATTTATTATTTAACAAGTTGAATAAATATTATTACCATACATGGTTTAATAATTATTCATGTTTTCTTGATTTCATATATTCTATCACTAGTTATTTGAGAGAATATTGTGTTAGTGGAATATTTAAAAAATATTTATTTGTTATTTAGTGAATATAAAATTTATTTATTTATTGGAGAATAATGCATTGATATTTATTTATTAAATAAATAATCATTATTCAAGGACTGATAAATATTATGTAGGAATTTCATACTAAGTTTAATGGTCCAGTAAGAAATAATATATATTGAATATTATTTGAATAAAAAATATTTAATTTAATACATGAGTTTAAAACATGTAAAGAAATAATGATAAAATTATTATTATTATAGACATGGGGTTTTGCGGGGATTTTATAAATAATAAAGGGCACATGTGCAATTATTATTTTCTAACCCTAGTAGTCTATAAACTATGTTATATTATTTTCTTAATAGAGCTAATTTATTTGTGTTGTGCACAACGATATCTGGTGAGAATCCTCTCAAAGCCTTGGAGGGATCCCTCACTAAGAACTCTCTCAAGAATGGAGAATGATCCTCCTCCACCACCACTCTCAAGTCTAGAGAGATCGAAGAGAACCCTTCCTTTAAGTGATTCTTGGGTCAATCAAATGTGAACGATGCAAGCGATAGGATCTATCATGCTAGCACCCAAAGATTCCTACAATGACATTCAGAGATTTGTGGAACACGTCTGGATCACCAATAGAGGTAATATACTCTTGATTTCTACAACACAATGATGGTACAACAAATATAAATTTTCATATCCATAAACAAAGAAATAATTTCTCACAAGGTGATTCTTTAATTGTTTAAATTATTTATAAATAATATGTGACGATCCTACTCTTTGGTTATGGTGTTTGTCCATTGTCTATATTCATTGATTAAAATTTTTTTATCACGGAGTTTATCATCATGTAAATCTTGGATTAATCTTAGATCATGAAAAAAATTAATGTTGGTAATTCCCCATATAATGTTTCTGCTACTCCTAGAACCTTCACGTGAAGAGAAAGGATATTTGACTGAAGAGATAAATAAAGTAATTTTTCCTTAAAAACATTCTTTTGGATTAATGAGTACATAAAGAGAGGAAAATGAAAGGAAAAAATTTAATTTATATAAATAACCATAGGATAAGAAAATTCATGATTTTATTGATAGATATATCATAATATTTCATCATTAAAAACATAATCACAGACAATCCCAATAAACAATGAGATTGTATCATAAAACCCTTACCACTTTGTAAAATTTTGAATTATAATACCCATGAAGGAAATAAACTTATATTGATATGTATATACCATAATTTTCATGATAGGAATCGTAAAATGCATTCATAGGTAGTATATACACCACACAAAAGAAACAAGTGGTGAATATGGCATGTGTCCCACAAAAATCAAAAGTGAGATGAAAATCTCTTACCTCAAGTTTTGGCTTCCTTCATATGTATTAAAGCCTCCTGTATAATAAATATAGGTTTATTATATATTTATTATAGAACCATAATCATATATATCATACCATATATTATTTACTTAAAACTAATTATCATCTATTTATTAACAATTCTTTTCTAAAATTGCTATTTCGGGTAATAACTGCTTTGTTTTTCATATATGTTTTGGTTTCAATAGTTTTGTTCCTTGTAATTTGATTATGGTTCCATTATATACATAATTTTAATCATGATATAAATATAATATATATTCATTATATACATATTTAGATTCATCCATAAAATTTAGAGATAGAAAAAATAATTACACTGTTCATGGAGATGGTAGGTCATATGTACGCATGAACTTTGTTTCCATTTTCTTAAGAAATGGAATGAAAGAAAGGTAGATAATAATTAAACTTTATAGAATAATTTTTATATCGTATATATATATATATATATCATATATAATCCTTAAATCTATCCTTATTACCATCTATTTAAAAATAAAATGGAAAATGTATCACATCGTTGCGTGGAGGCGGTAGTCCACATGTACACATCGGCGATGTTATCATTTTCCAATATATTGGAAGGTAATAAGGTATATGTGATATTGTAATTATATAAGTATAAATATTTCATAAATATAATACATATAAATTAAATCCATCATTATATTCAGTCATGAGATGTAATGATGAAAAACGAATTACATCGATTCACAAGGTGGTAGTCTGTCGTATATATGATCGATGGTTTCGTTTCCCATTTGATGGAAGAGGAGATGGATATAGGTTAAGAAATTAATATAATAAAATATAATTATATTTAAGATACTAGTATTATTATTTCAGTATAGTTGAAGAATATTTGAAGGAAGTTGAAGAAGAAATAAAATAAAAATGCCCGGTTAAGAACGATACCTCTTCTTTGGACAATATCTTTAGGTTTGCACCAAAAGCCTTATTGGGAAGGTTTACTAATAAAAACAAGGCATCTAGGATGTGGTAAGGGAATTAAGGAATGTATTTTGGTAATTATAGGCTAAACCAAGAGGTTATTTAAGTGTAAATAGGAGTGGATAGGGAGTTACCTTTTATATGTGGGGGATATGACCCATTTCAAAACCTCATGGAAATTTCCCAAAAGAATACAAAATGATAAATTCATTCCCAAGAAAAATGATTCCAAATGACCATATATTATAATTTGGTAAAGGATAAGATTTAAATATGTTCATACAATAGTATTTATACACATTTAATTTTAGAAATTACTCTTTTCTTTTAGTTTAACCCACACCCCTGCTAAACCTGCTTTAACCTTAACTACGGTAATTAATTTTTACTATTTTTACTATTTATTATGACCAAAAATTAAGTTTAACTTATTAACTAATATTAATTAATATTATTCAAAATATGGAATTCATTTTACTATATTAAATTCATATAAGTTCCAGAATTAAATTTAAAATCAAACCCACAAGCGTGACGAAAATGTGGTTTTCCAAAAAAAGTTTTCATGGGTATAAAAAGTTTTTATATCAAAGTTTAACATAAAATTAACTCCAATGACTTAAATTTTATTAATATTAATATAATTTAACTAATTTTAAATTAAAAATAATTTTAAAATAAAATTTAACTTTGTAAATTCTTTAACAAAAGACCATTTTTAATAAAAATCGGTATTTTCACTATAAATTGAAAAATTAATATTTTCATAAAATTCTAAAAAAATCACTCTAAGATAATATTTACATGTTGATTTCAAAAAAGAAGTTAATTTTTTCAAATAAATTTTCTAAAAGTTGTTAAAAATAATTTTAAAATAAGTGTGTAAAGCGTGATAAAAACCACTTTTTTTTAAATATAGTTTTTAAGTATAAAACTAGATTTATTCTTATCTCATGCCTATAAGAAATATTAGATGAATGGTAAAACATTTTATTAATATATAATTTATAAATTTCATTAAAATATTTTACTAATATTAATTAATTTAATTAATTAAGATAAAAACACATTTTGCGCATAAAAATAGTTTTTCAGAAAAATATTTCTTTTACTTTCAAATGATTTTTATTTTCATTTCTAATAAACTGATAACCAATAAATTTATTTTATAAACATATAAACCATATAATTTTCATAATTTAGTTAGTAATATTTATATCCTCTAATTTAATGACTAGTTTATAACTATCACATTAAATAATAATATTTTAATAATATAACGTGGTTCATTTAAACTCATTTTTGCATGTAACATAAGCTATAGAAGAAATTAAATTTATTTTTAAAAAATATTTCATAAAATCTTCAAGTATTAAAACATCATAAATAAATATGACAATGTACATGTATTCTCTTTGAGATCTTACTAGGTCTAGTCCCTAGACGGTGGAATGAACAAGTTCTAATTTTAGGCTCTAAGGATTACTTCCATTCAAATTAAATGAAACTTTCCTATACTTTCTTAGTATAAATCTTTAAAAAATTCATAAGTTAATATGATCCAACTTAAGTACATCCTTTTCCACTATAAACTTCATATTATTCTCATTGAGATGACCAGGTAAATAGTGCCATGACTCCTGACTTCCAAAAGATTTTTTTCCATCCATCATCAAACTATCTGACCTTTCGATCAAATACAAGGTACCATCCTTTACTCCTATATCCACCACTATGGAACCATGAGTATATTTACATACTTAGTTATTAAGGTTTGTTCCATATCCTTCTTTTTTAATCTTTCCCATGGAAATTAGATTTATCTATAACCCTGTGATGTGTCAAACTTCCTTCAACTTTAGAAAATTTGTATTAGGAATCTAAATATTAACACTACCCTTTACAATAACATCAAGATCCTCATCATGTAATAAGTTAAAATTTATGAATATTCTAGGTAAATAATTCACCATTCACCCTTTCTCTATTTTGGAATTAAATGATGCTCCCAAATCAACTACATGTGATTCCATTAGAACATGGACACGTAATAACAAGACATTACTCCCATCCACTAAATTTATGGAACTCGAACTTCCAAAATCTTTCCTTACAAAGTTCATCATGAAACCCTTACAATACTTATTAAGATTGTATTTTTCCCATAGTACTGGTATGTGGGTTCAGATCGAGCAGACTTACCTCTATTATTTTCACTCGACTTGTCTTCCAATTTGTTTTACTTAACTTTTGATTGGGTGATCTTTCTCTACCTTCTATATTTAATGGATTACAAGTAGGTTCTTGAACATTCCTCCTTATAGGATCCTCATTCTAGATTAAGTTCCTAAAATTCTCAAACACTAAGTTGGATTTTAATCAAAAATTATTGAAAGTAGTTACCATCGCCTCCCAACTCTTTGGTGGTGATGCTAGTAAGAGTAACACCTATACATCTTCTATGAACTTTATGTTCACTAAATTAGGTTAGATCTAAATCATGTTAAAATCGTTGACATGATATGATGTTGGTATTCCTTCCAAAAACCTCATGTCTAAAAAACTTCATATCATGAAAACTTTACTCAAAGTGGTAGGTTTTTTATACATGTCTATCAAACCTTCATCATCTCAGCTAAAGTTTTCATTTCCTAGATGTTAAAGGAAAAATTCCATTCTAAAGACATTTGGATGAGTCCAAGTGACTTATTATCCATCTTTTCCCATTTTTATTTATCTATATTCTATAGTTTTATTTCAGTCAGTGGAAGTTACAAGTCCTTTTGGATGAGATAATATTTTATTTGTATCCTCCAGAAACCATGGTATATTTCATTAATCTTATTAACCCAGAACTTACCATCATATGATTCTATTACTTCCGATAATAGTAAACTCTCACTGAAAATAAAAGAAATACCAAGGAAATCAGGAGTGAAGATACATTATTATGTTGTGAGTGTACCTGAGTCTAAAAAAGACCAAGGCAAGAGAGAATAAAGATACATGAGTATGTTGTGAGTGTATCTGAGTCTTGAATCAATAGATATAATATAACTTTTTTTTGAAAAACCAAATAAAGAAACTATTAAATCAACAAATATTAACTTCATTGGAATAGAATATTTCAATACACCAGAACGTCAACCACCAAAACTCACATGTAGTGAAACTTGAACTTTCTCTAGTGAGCTTTGCATATCAAAACTTGGGAATCTAATGGAACCCTAAATCACCACATTAAGTCTACCAATATTTCTCACACGAAAGAGAATACAATCAAGCTAAAATAGTAAAAGGAAAGTAAAATTTGATTTTAAAGGTTTTGGGTGTAGTGGAAGTACTTCGAAGGGTGAATAACCATAAAGTTTTTTTTTGATTCGGTGGATCATTCACAAATTGTACATGACATAAAAACCATGACAAATGAAATTTTTCCACCAAATATTGATATAATATAACCCATAACCCAATGAGTATTTTTCATGATAATTAATAATTAATTAATTTATGATCAGATGAAAATATTTCCTCACCAAGGAACTTTCTTTGAGGATGATATTGATCATATGTAAAGTCTTCTCATGTTAATTTTGTTGAATATAGAGGATCCAAGTGTATAATCTCTCTAGTGGTGATCCACATGTGATCCTTTGACCTTTTAATGATGCCTATTTATTTTCTAGTGCTAACATGGTAAATTTGTCATCTTAAATTGTTCATCTTTATCACTTATAATTTCCTCAATCTTGAAGGAATATCTCCAGTGCTTCTTTTTCTTCAAAGAAAGAGAGGAGGGTGACTGAATTTTTTTGTATGAAATTATTCTCAAGTCTCAATTAACCCTACACAATAGACATGACCATCTATTTATAGAGTTAGGGTTTAGGTTAAAATATTATTTAATTATGATCCAGCCCCTAAATAATATAATAATCATAATCAAACTTCATTCCATATAATAATATTATTATTATTGTTATTATTTTATGGGGTATGTTAACTCATGCAATGAGAAATATTATTTATCAGATTACAAATAAATATTCATCACCGAACATGATCTTGTTCTGCTCCAACACCTCGATATTTATTGAATACCTGAATAAATATTTAATTAAATATTTCATTCATCAATAAATATTAGTGATCTATAAAACATGAATAAAATATTCCTCAATCAAGAGAATAAAATTTATTCTATTAATTAAATTCAAAAATAATTTAATTGAGATTAGCAAAAACACTTAGTGTGTGACCCTCTAGGATAATTTCTCTTTAAAATTAAGAGGGCTTGCTTAAAGTCCAAGATCACTATATGTAAATGGGTCATGAAACCCAAGATTAAAAAATTAATGCCTCAACATTGATAGCCACATACAAACGCTCATTGTGTAATATAATCCCTTTGTTATAATATCTCTACAAGAAAGTTTCACATTTATGTCATCAACCTATATTCTTGATATGAATTTCTTTGACTCTTTAAAATAAACACATGGTTGCACCATGAATATGTAATTTAATACGATGGTTCTATTCTAATCAAAGGTTTGAGTTAAATTCCATAAACATGGAAGGGACAAATACTTCATCAACTTATCCATTAATAACATTTCATCCATGATGCATCCAACATACCCTACTTCTCAAAAACATACGGCATCGTGGTTTTGATCAATAAATCTAAGTGCATTATCCATAACATTCATTAATGATAATATTAAAGTCTAAGGACCATTTCACACATTTGTAGATAGAAATATCCAATGACACCAAAACATACAGATTTCCTACTGGTGGCTCTATTATTATAATCTCTCATTTCAGATATTACCAAGTGCAAACTTCATGAGAAGAAGTGTAACGTCCCCCAATCTCGCATTCTCTCATGTGGCCAAAAAGGGTTGGTTATGAGACCTCAAGCGCACCTCCCCATATACTAGATGCTTCCGACTACCAGTGTTGGTGTGAAATATAAAGTTGGGAGACTATACCCACTCATATGAAGTTTCATAGTAGTAGAAATAATCCATATAAATGAAAGAAATCAAATTATAGACATAGAAGAAACAAATAATAATATATAGCTGAATAATACAATCAATAATAAAGGAATAATGTAATGACATGCTGTAATGTAACTAAATTTCATTCTAGAAACAATCCAAGTAAAAGACCTATGGACTCAAATAAAAACTCAAAATTCCCTGATCCTGAACCCCATGTCAGTACCGCCTCCAAACTCTAGCCCATCCAGTAAAAAAAATCAATAGCAAAGTCATTTTCCCTTGTCTAAACCTGCATCCACATAATCTACTCGGGTACCAAACGGTTGCCTGAATAGGGTGTGAGTATAACTCAGTAGTTCAACACCACTATGTCTAAAATAACCAATATGATAAGAAGTGTATGTAATAAATCAATAAAATGGTGTATTAATTAATTCAAAAATTAATAAAATACAACAACATCCAGTTTTAGATTCATTCTGGAGTATCTCTAAGCATGTCTCATGACCATGCCAACCACAACCATATAACCAATGTATAAACAGCCTACTTCAGCTTCATGCCATAATATCTCTGAGCATGTCTCACAACCATGACAACCACCACTATATAAACATAGTATAATCATAAAAAACCAGGTCAAAACCCTCTAAGCATTACAACATTTGGGTCAAATCCCTATAAGCAGTTCAACATGGGACTGGGCTGAGCCCGCTCACTATAAGCATTATAGAATGGAACTGGGTCAATCCTGGTCAATATTAGAATTATAGCATATAAGTGTGCATGTTATAGGGCCATGAATGATATATAATCATTTTATCAAGGATCACTAGTCCTATCATACCATCATGGATATCACAATATCACATCATAATCCTTAATTCTTAATTATGTAAATTACCATTTTTCTTTCAACTACCTCTTTCATTTATATCACAAATGATCGATAGTAAAATAAATAATTAGTAAGACATAACTTTGGGATTCTTTATCAAGAAATCACCTAATGTTCCATGTCATGCTAAACACACTTTAATTCATTAGTCAATTCAATTATATTCAAGGCTCTCTCACCCAACAGGTAGCCATAAGCCAGGTCAAAAACCAACTGGAATTAGTGGACTCCGTGGGATAATCTCATTCATTATTTATTCAATTCAAGTGCAAATTACATTGTCACAATCACAATATTTCATATACTTGGAGAATATCAAACCATATGGTTAAGATTTATACCCCTACCTTTAACTGATGATCCAAAAATTCTTCCAACAGCAAACACCCAAGAGGAAGAAGGTGCAGATGATCGCAAAGAGGTTCCTAGATCAAAACTGATCAAGATTAAAACCAACAATGCACACGGTCAAGGGATTTCACAACAATGGTTGTAGAACTAAGGGAGAGAAGGGATAAACCTAAACAAAACCACTTACCATGGATTGAATGTGTTATCGGGATGTCTATAAGGTAGGTTGTCACTCCAAAATAACATAGAATATTCCCTAGGGTCAAGAGGATAAGACTATAGGGAGATTAAATTAAAAAATCTGTTGTATGAAATAATTTAAAACAAAAGGTTGGGGAATTACATGGTGTGTAATTTAGTTACATGTCATATAATTATTTTTAATGTAATATGCCTAAAAATCCATAACCTTGGGTTATTTTATTAAAAACACCCAAACATTACATGGCGTGTAATCCATTTACATGATGTGTAATCCATTTACACTACGTGTAAATGTTCTAAAGATGATTTTTCAACCCATTTTCTTTATAAATAGCCCAAATCCCCTTTAAAGCTTCTTAACTTACCAAGAACTCATGGTAACACTTGAACCATTTATACTAGACTCCATTAATTCAAACAAGTATACATCCCTAAAATTTAAGCCATTTCCCCAATAAAGGCTCTCTACGTGGACCCTCTCTAGTTTTTCTCAAGTTTCCTCACAACCCAATACTTTTTTTATTCAAATGATAGACATACATGATAGAAACAAAACTACCAAGGTTTTAAGATGAGGAAAAACTCAAATGAACTAAGTTTAATGAAAAAATTAGAGAGATACGTACCTAGAAAAAGATAGGAACTTACAACCTCCCCACCATATAACAACTCATCCCTAAGATGCTCCAAGTGTCACTATAAGGTCTCAGTGAACAAGTTTGGCCACTATGTTCACATGTTAAACTCTCTCACCCAGGTTTCCTCGTGAACTCATCCATGCTTCCACTGCACTCGAACCAATAGTATAGTCTTACCCCGAAGATATTTCCCACTATGATCCAAAACCCGTATCGGATGCTCCTCAAAGGAAACATCAGCAAAAATATCGAAATCTACTACGTTTACCACATGGTAAGGTTCTGAATGATATTTTCAAATATGTGACATGTGAAACACATCGTTTGTGGCATTATAGCACTATGGAAGGTTTAAACGGTATTACATAGGAACGACCCTTTCCAATACATCAAATGGCCTAAAAAACCTGAGCACTAGCTTTCCCTATTTCCTGATATGATGTTTCCCCAATCTATTCGACACCTAATAGAAAATATAATGACCAACCTTGAATTTCATAGGTCATCTCTGATGGTCATCATATGATTTTTTCCTGCTATGAACAGTCACCAACCACTGTCTAATCAACTGAACATACTAAGTATCAGAACTTCTCCAAGTCCAACTCTATATATGTCATAGTATATGGTATATGATTTACCCAGTACAGGTAAAGCGAGGATAAGTTTTGAGGTTATCCTTCCCTTTATCTCTAGAAAATATATCTCAGAAGCATCAGACCAAACAAAATTTGCTCATTTCTTCGTCATCCCATACATTGGTGCTATCGAAAGGGAGAAATCTTAGATAAAGAACTAATAATAACCTACTGAACTTAGAAAGCTCCAAATCTCATAGACATTCTTGGGTTGTTTTCTTGATACCAAGACTTCAACCTTATCTGGTTCCACTAACACTCCTATCTCTAAGATGATATGACTTAATAAGTGAACTTTATTAATCCAGAAACTATATTTGGTTAGCTTGGTGTAAAGTCGGTGCTCTCTCAATGTACTCAAGATGATATCAAGATGTTTGGCATGATCATCTACTGACTGTGAGTACACAAGATATCTTTAATAAAACCCACCAAAATCCAATACAAAAAAAGGATGAAAGATCCTATTCATCAAGTCCATTAATACCACTGGTGCATTAGTAAACCCAAATAGTATGACTAAAAATTCATGCAAGCCATATATGCTCCTAAAATTAGTCTGAGGTATGTATAATATTCTCACTCTCAACTGATGCTATCTTGATCTCAAATCAATCTTAAATAATATCTTAGAATCTCTTGTATGATTGAATATATCATTGATGTGTGGAAGGGGATATCGGTTCTTGACTGTCATCTCGTTCAACCTCCAATGATCCACACATTAGCAAAAAGACTATTGGCGCCAAAATATTGGACGACAAAGGAAGAAGGAAAAGAATCCCGTGCACTGCCCCGTGAAGCACAGCTGCGGATCGCACCCCAGCCGCGAAGCTCCCGAGGCGGTAACGCTCCGCGACTGGCCTAACGTTCGTGAGCGCGCCGCAAAGCTCCTGAGGCGGTAATGCTCCACGAACGGCCTGACGTTCGCAAGCCCACCGTGAAGCTTTTGAGGCGGTAACGCTCCACAAACGGCCTGATGTTCTCGAGCCTACCATGAAGCAAAGGAGGCGGTAACGCTCCATGAACGGTCTGACGTTCGTGAGCCCGCCGCGAAGCAAAGGAGGCGGTAACGCTCCGCGAACGGCCTGATGTTCGCAATCCCGCCGCAAAGCACCCGCCGCCCCTTCGCACCGCGTGATCTCTGCTTCACGGTTCCCCTGGCCTATAAATATTGGGCTCCCCCAGAGTCTAGAAGGAGGACGATCCGACCTTTTGGCTTCTCAGCTCCCGAATCACGAAGCACCCTTCACCCCCGGGAATCATGAGCTCTGCGAGGTACTTCTACTTCGTGAGATTCCTTCGCCTTGTCTCGTTTTGATCCCCTCTTCCAAGAGGGATGTCATTCACGAAGCCTAAGGGCATTCGTGAAGGAAGGGGATTCCCAAGGGAACCCAGGAAACTGAGGAGCGTTTATGCTTTGCAAAACACCCATCCTGTACTAGTGATCCGCATGCCAAGGCGGGGTCGTTGTACATCGTGAAGCACACTACTTAACAGCACCTTGCTTCATGAGGCACCTATGCTTCGCAAGGCAGTGCTCCACGAATACTATTCCACTTCGCGAAGCACCTACCATTCACACCCATGCCCCATGCTAAGGCCAAGGCACTCCACTTCGCGAAGCATACTCCATTGCTTGTCAATTCCTCTTCCCGTGCGACCCTCTAGGTTTGCACGATGTGATTTCAAAGTCCCATGGACAACACCACCCATAGCGTTACTTCGCCTGATGCTTCTTCGCATAGGAACGCTAATGGCTATTGCTTCTTCGCAGAGCCATGCTAACATGGACCCCTCGATGGTTCGCTCCGTTACCCCCCTTAACCATGGCCTTGCCAGTACCTTCCCTCCCCCAAGGAGCAGAGGGTACCGGTCATGTAAGTCCTAGGGGTGAGGAGTAAACCCACTCCGTCCAAGTTTCAAGACGTTAAAAATCCAAGCACCTTGTCCTCAACACATGACGTAAAACTGTGATCAGACCACGTGCCTCGCACGTGGGGTCCCCATCCTCAGCTCGGACATTCTTTACGTCGCTCATCTCCACGGGAATGGAATCACCCTCACAAGGGATGATATCCTCCTTCTCGGAGTAGCGTATGTCCATGAGAGAAGGGAAACCACCTTGGTATAATCCCCCAAGCCTCTCTGGTAGAAGGTAGCACCCACACACCTCCGTACTTCCCCACTGCCAAGGCTAGTGGAGGGCGCGATAGGGAACGATACACCTTCCAACTTTGGTCCCAAATCCCTCTCCCGACGTGCTTTTTCGCACTTCAGGACTCCATCCTGGAGTAAGTCCTAGCACCGTGGGCCGCCCAACGCGTAAGCCCCCTCTTCATTTCCCACGGACACATCCTTCGTGACGTGATTGTCAGGTCCCTGCAACCTCTTGTTTCTCATACTGAGCATGACTCACGTGAGCTTAGAGTGAGCACCGACCCTGACCCCTACCTCAAGCAAACTACGAGGACTTTGATCCATGTCAAGGCATGGTACGTAGGAATCCTCCACGAGGTTCAAGCCCACCACTCAGTCGTTCCTTCACGTCGAGTTCCACCCTCGTCCAGCATGACATTAAACTGTATGCCCCCGTCCAGCATGATGTTAAATTGTATCCCGAACTACAAGGACTTTGATCCATGTCAAGGAATGGTACGTAGGAAGCCTCACGTGGTTCAAGCCCACCACCAGTGGACCCCCCGGGTTCACCTTCACGTCGTCTTGCCGACAAAACCCTACCCGAACTACGAGGACTTTGATCCATTCCAAGGCATGGTACGTAGGAAGTCTCCACGAGGTTCAAGCCCACCGCCCGTCATTCATTCACGTCAGGGTTTATCCTTGTCTCGCATGACTTTAAACTGCATCCTAGTCCAGCGGTAAGCCATTGTGACCTCACCTAAACTACGGGGTCTTTGATCCATGTCAAGGCATGGTACGTAGGAAGCCTCCCTGAGGTTCAAGCCCATCACTCGGTCGTTCCAACCTCATTCACGTCGGTTCGCTGACGAGACCCATCGGACCAAGGTCCACCTTCATGTCGGTTCGCTGACAACACCCATCGGACCAAGGTCCACCTTCACGTCGGTCCTCCGGCGCACCGTTCTGAACTACGGGGTCTTTGATCCATGTCAAGGCATGGTACGTAGGAAGCCTCCTTGAGGTTCAAGCCCATCACTCGTTGCTCATTCCGACCCCATTCACGTCGGTTCACCCCATCCCACATGATGTTAAACTGTGTCCCACATCCCATCTGAACTATGGGGACTTTGATCTGTGTCAAGGCATAGTATGTAGGAAGCCTTCCTGAGGCTCAAGCCCAACTTTACTATCTCCCTTGTGATGGTCCCATTTTATTCCCCCCCCCTACTTCATCCATCCACACATTCATCATTCACCCCGATTCTTACCCGGGCCTCCACATCCCGGTGGGATCATGCCACTCTACTCTCCTCCACAACGTCCGGGAAGCCACCCACGAGCTGATCCCGACATCGACAACCCTTCAAGGGAAATTCATCAATCTGATCCACTCCAGCTGGTGTTTTGATCAGGTCGATCCGTCTCTGCTAGACGTTAAACTTGTGGCCTACCTCATGATAAACATGAGATGCCTGAGGAAACCTCGAATGGCATGCCTTTGGCGTAACCGTCTCCGCTGGATGTTAAACCTGCGGCATACCCTGTGTTAAACATGGGAAGCTGAGGAAAACCTCAGATACATGCCTATGGAATATGATTCATCACGCTTGATGTGGGATGCCTCTGGCTTCCGCACCCTCGAGAAGCCCTATGACAAGGGACAAAAGACAGACACGCCAATTCCCCAGCGTTCGTACACGCTACTGATGCATCGATGTGAATACTCCCCCGACTGAAGGTTGCTTCCCTGAACGGACCCTATGGAATGTCCTGACAGAAGTAGTGTAATTAACTGGAGTCCATGAAAACATGGCACTGAGAAGAGTTTCACGAACAACGTATTAAATCTATGAGGGAGACCAGGACTAGGTGACGAGTTCCAAGGAGGAATCCATGTAAGGAAGAACTGACATCCCATCATCCCGGTTTCGATCAAGGAGAAAACGTCCCTGAATAAGGAAAGAATGCCTCCCGCATTTGGAAAGCGGGAATGTAGGGCTACAAATGCGCGTCCTCTGCAAACGGATGCGTGTTCCCCAGCATAAAAAGCGTCGGAAACAGAAATGGTGAACCCGGCGTGAAAATATTCTCCTAAATGTGGAGATTAGTAGCGTTCGAGACACCAGTAGATTGACGTGTCACCGGATCCATATATCTGGCGCCGGGTCCCGCCAAGAAAATAGCGGGCCTAGCGTGAAACTCACCGGAAGTTGGGGCAGTAAAACGTGGGGCATTCCATTCTGTAACGTTATCAGTGTGGATCCCTCTTATCGGACACGAAAGACGGAATAACGTTGGGGAACTGGTTGTCAAATTGTTTTCCTCACAGTGCTAACGAGTTAACCTTTCTACTTCCCAGGAACCAGGTTGCTGCTATGGAGACACGAACACCGCCCGCTCACCTACATAGGGGCGGGGGAAATACCAGGACAGTTGCTCCACGTGGCTCCACTGTCGTCACAACGGCCTCTACATCCGTGAATACGGGATGCCCACGTCCCCTCTCCCCGTCAGAGATCATCCAACGAAGGGTGATCAACAACCTTGTACACAGGTACGAGGTGGAAGGGGTCATCCCAACTTGGGATATGGACCGCCTGGACCTGGAGGCATCCAGGCCCCGCCATCAATGCCACCCTCAAAGGCCACATAGGGAGACCCTTCTCCCCACCCCAACGTTCAATAATTTTGGGGGCCTATCCCCAGAATGCCTCGACGACTTCTCGCCTTACGCTGATGAGGCGGTTGATGTCCGGCTCAGCCCGGTCAGAGTCCCAATCCAAGGGCTCTAGGAAAGGGCTTTCATCCAGCCGCGTCAGCGCCACCGTCCGGCTTCGCCAGAAGAGCAGGTAGGCTATGCCCCTGCACCACCTTCACCAGCTCGTCTGACCCGACGTCAGCACCGGGCCCGAGCTGAGGACGTCTGTCAAGGTGCGTCGACGTCAACATCTACTGTGGCCCGAGCCACCGCTAACTTGCATCATGGAGTCCCTGCATACACTGATCAGGGGCACTCCTTCACCCAACTAGGATCGAGGCCTCAGCCGCCCCATGGGCAGGCTGGGTTGACTCTCGGGGTCACAGGCCCGAGAAGTGATTCCTGCGAACCAATCAACGGTAACGTCACTCCATAGAGAGGTCCTCTCCGTAACACCATTCCACAGAGCATGGGCCTCCCCCGCACCGAATCTCATTATGGGGGTATGCCTCGTGCCACTCCCATCCCGAATAAAGACTTGCCCCATGGCAGTGACGCTCGGCGCGGAAGCCTCTCCCTCGCCCACCATACAGGGAATGGATTTCCTCCTCCTCCCCCCGACCGTCGATGTGAAGGCACCTCCCATTCGGTCCCTCTCCAACGTGGGGGTCCTCCCTACTTTCTCTCTGCAATTGGCGAAGGTCCTCCTCGCCCCGGCAACCCGAGGAGTGAAGGTCAGCCTCGCTCCACCCACATCAAGCATGGAGGTCCTCCCCGTGCTCCTTCCGGTTCCAACAGAGGTTTCTCCCACATGGGTGTTGTCCATGGAGGTCCTCCCCATGTACCCTTCGACATTTTACCTGGTGCCCCTCGCACCCCGGATATCTCAAGCGGGAGTCCTCCCTGCCATAGCGCCGACGCTGCTCCGAGACCACATGTCAAAGATCAAACTTGTCCCGAAGAGAAATCTAGTGGCAGGAGAGCGGGTCGTCGCCGCCACAAGAAGAGTCTTGGGAAGGCCCGGGTGGAGATCAAACCGGCCTGTTTTTCGGATTCTGAAGTGGAATGCGACTCAGAGATGGAACCTTCTCCCCGCTCCTCCGCGTCAAGGACTGGGGCTGGAACCAGGCACGTCAGCCTCATTCTCCCAAAATGCGAGGTCCACCGGATTCCCACCTCCCTCCGTAGGTACATCCAGGAGGAAGAAATTGTGGAAATTCCACAGGTCCTGACCGCGCAATCACCACCGTCGTCACCAGAAGCTCCCTCTACCTCTACCAGAGATCACAGAGATCTGTTTTGGGGACCAACGACGGTAGAGCAACGGTGTGACCCATCGTCGGTGGCCACAATTCTTGTGCCAGAGGATATGGCTATCAACCCATCGTATCGTGATATTGTGGTCAGGTCACCTCACTCTTCAGAGGATGGCCCGGAATTCAGCGGCCAGTCAGCTCGTTCGTTGTATTCTCCGCCGCCCAATTTATTGTCCCAACGGTCCTCCTCGGTACCGCAACCGGTCCCTCAGCCGCCTCTAGTTGATGAGTGGGGCAATACGGGGCCGGACCATGAGTCCGAGAGTAGGAGATTCTGGAGCATTCTCATAGCGGATCACTTCCCGGAGAATTTCTAGCCGACGGCAGTGCAGAACTTGTGTGCGCCAGAATCCTTTACCCCAGAGGAAGTTGGGTGATTTCGCCAAACCCTATGGGTGACACACTTCCGCCTTCATTATGAGTGGTTAGTGTACCCCAGGAGCCGATATCACTTCGAAGAAATCAGCGAACAATGTCGCCTGATCGATTTGGCCGCACTCCCTGTGGCCCAGCACCCTGAGTCGCTAGGCCACCAGAGCACCCTTCAACGGAAATGCGTTCAGAGTCTCAAAGTACTCCGAAGAATCATAAGGGAAGCTACCCCCCATGTGCAAGTCCGTGGCTGGGGATAGTATGTCGCCCTCCTCTTCAGTCCTATCCGACGGCAGTCCGATTCGTTATGTGACATTGAGGACATGCCCCCAAGGAGGGTCGTGGTCCACATGGATGATGTAGTAGACAAGGAGGATGAGCTTGAATTCCTAGATGGAGACCTACCCCCTGAGGGTGTACCACCACTGCTGGACCCATCAGGGAGGGTTACCCGTCAGTAAAGAAACCTTCTAGGCCTCCCTGTACCCACTGAGTCGCTGGTACTCAGTCGAAATGCCGGTAAGGGTAAGGAGCATGTCGGAATCGTCAAGCACTCCGACCCGTCCGCCTCTGTACTGAATATGGACGAAGATCCCGAGAAGGCCACATTACGCCAACAGCTTGCTGAGCAGAAGAGGCTGGTTGACGAACTCCTGGTCGAGCGCGCTGTAGAGCGGTGACCCGACTACGGTAATACCATGTCGGGGCAGCAGGGGTAGGGACAATTTCTCCCCGGCGAGATGCCTCCGGGAAACCCTAATCATGCTACTCCCACAGATAGGGAAGAAGCCGGAACTCACGGCAAGAGGGCACGATACGTATCGCCAAACCCTCCGGAACGACAGGTCAATCTGAGGAATCCAGCTCGGGTCCCCCCAGCTGCCACACAGGCCGTTCTTCCAGTCGCTCCATGAGCTGTTGAATCCATCTACTATGTCGAAGAACCCGACAACGCACTCATGATTAGGGATCCCCGTCAAGACAGGGACCCCCACCCGGATGATCTTATAGTGGCACTCATCGCCTGCCTCGAAGCATTGGAAACGCGGCAGGTGGCAGTCCCACTGGATGGAAATCCATATCCCGCGTGGGTGGATGATATGCCCGCACCCCCGGGTTTTGGGAACCCCACTTTTGCGCCCTTCAACGGGACAGGGGACCCACCACATCACTTGGACCAATTTTCTTCCAGGTGTGGCCCCATGCTGGGGACCCCGGCCCAGCAAGAAGCTGCCAAGCTCTGATGTTTCGTACAGACATTGGAGGGCCCCACATTCGTCTGTTACAGCCAGCTCCCTATCGGATCGGTGACCGGCTGGGAGGATCTCCGTCGAAAGTTCTTATACTAGTTCCCAGACGACGCCAACGTTAGTGGAACCGCAACCACACAGGTCGTCGAGGCACGTCAGCGGGCGCTTTCAGTTAATTTATGCATGCTACTGAAACTAGACAGCAGGCTCAGTGCAGAGCTCAGCATGCGCAATCTCATCTGATACCCTCAGATCTACCTCCACCGCCATTTGTGTTACTAGATCAGGCAGAGCTGCCTCGTCCGTATCGCGGTTAGTCTTTCCCGGCTTTAAGCCAATCTCCGTTGTCTTATTCTAATCCGGAGGCTACTCTCCAGGATTCAACTAGTAGGCAGTGGTATATACCCAGTACTAGCCAGCCGCCGGTTCAACCGGTAGGACCTGCTATGCCTCCAACCGTAGAGCGACCTCCTGTAGGCAGAAGCTCACGTCTGGCACGAAAGTACGATGTCCTGAAGCACCTGGCCAGCATTCCAGCAAGGCTTTCTATCCTTGAGGCTCTTCGCCTATCGTCTGAAATGCACGAAGCACTTGCCGAGGCCCTAAGGAGCCCCCTTCATTTCGAGACGGAGGTAGAAGCTTCGGAAGCCTTCCACGCCAAGACAATTGAGAACACCGAATGCCAGGCAGTTATCTCGTTCTCCGATGAAGATGAAGACCCTCCCATATAGGGGCATATTCACCCACTGTACGTCACTGGCTAGTTTAATGGCGTGGAAGTCTGTCGCTGCCTCATTGACACGGGTTTTGGGATCAACCTAATCCCGACTCGGACACTGAGAAATCTGGGTTTGTCGGAAGATGATTTAACTCCCTCTGACCTCAGAATCCAAGGATACGACAGGACCGAGCAATCCCCAGTCGGCAAGATCCGCCTGAAGACCCAGTTTGGTGGCCTAATTACTAGCACCAAGTTCATGGTTATCTCTCAGGACACCACTTACAACGCATTTATGGGCAGTCCATGGCTCCATCTGCACGCAGTGGTCCCTTCATCGTATCACCAATGCTTCAAACACTCCCTCAATGGTCGAGTAGGCATGCTCCAAGGAGATGCGTCTCCTTTCGCCTCTTGTGAAGCCCGCTATCTGGACGCCGACTATTACAAGAGCAAGGATAAGAAAATCCTAGCAAGTGAGGATGAACCCGCCCCGGTCACAAGTGATCCCTAGGCAAGCATGGATGATGCCTACATCTTCCTGATCCACCGATTGGAGGCCACGACCCCCTACATGGGGCAATGTTTTGTTGTTTCAAGTATGAAAGGAAGGCATGTTCCCATGTCCAAGCGACGGCGGAAAATCACCTCATACTCCTACACCAACCAGGCTCAGGTGATTCCAGAACCTCCTACCCCTGTGCGATATCGGAATGTCAGGCTTATGGCGATGGCGGTACGTCCTACATGTCTCTTCCACCGGGCTGGAATCAACCGACTCAGGCCGACGCGTCACCACTACTTTCATCTCATCAAACGTGGTCCCTTAGGACGAAATCCAGGTGGGATAGGATCGACTGCCTTCATTGCTATGGTCTCAGTGGTGCATGGGTCTCCTGATATGATGACCACTGCTTCCCAAGCCGGCACCAGCTTCCCGTCAGGGTTTGATAGCTCAGAAGAAGCTCCCCTTGCGGAAAATCTCTACACGGGTGGAGAGGAAGACCTAGAAGACACTCCCCCCACCTTTGAGGAAGGCGTCTCTACCATGATTGATGAATTGGTACAGGTGAACCTTGGTAGCGAGGCAGATCCGAGACCCGCATTGATCAGTGCAGCCATGTCCCCCGAGGAGCAGCGGCGGTATGTAGACTTTCTCAAACAACACCGTGATGTGTTTACCTGGAGTTACGGTGAGATGCCAGGACTAGATCCTCAAGTAGTCGTTCACCGCTTGGGCCTCCTGTCAAACCATCGTGGGTTTAAGCAGCCTCCTAGAAAGATGCATCCTTCTCACGGTGCCATGGTTGAGGTCGAGGTTGATAAGCTTATCAAAGCCAACATCGTCAAAGAAGTCCAGTACCCCAAGTGGCTTGCCAACATTGTGCCAGTCAGGAAGAAGAACGGGCATATCAGAGTCTGCATCGACTTCCGTGATCTCAATCGCCACTGCCCAAAGGATGATCTTCCCCTTCCGGTGACCGAGTTATTGATTGATTCCATGGCCGGGTTCCAAGCCCTCTACTTCATGGATGGGTATTCCGGGTACAACCAGATCCGGATGGCCCCCGAGGATGAGGAGTCCACTGCCTTCAGGGCTCCCCAAGGTACTTTTTGTTACCAGGTTATTCCCTTCGGCCTAAAAAATGTAGGTGCCACTTATTAGCGGGCCATGCATCGCATGTTCAATCCGATTCTCAGGACGTTAGTGGAATGCTACATGGATGATCTAGTGGTCAAATCTTTCCAGCGCCAGGACCATCTCAAAGACCTTGAGAAAGTGTTTGGATTCCTCCGTTCCCACCACCTAAAGATGAACCCGTTAAAGTGTGCCTTCGAGGTCACCTCTGGGAAGTTTCTTGGATTTGTTGTTAGATACCGAGGCATTGAGATCGACCCAGAGAAGATCAAGGCCATTATCCAAATGCCTCCCCCGAGCAATATTCGGGAACTTTGAGGTCTCCAAGGCCATTTAGCCTATATACGCCGATTCATCGCGAATTTTTCCGGCAAGTGTAAGCCCTTTTCCCAACTCATAAAGAAAGGTTCCGCCTATGAATGGGATGAAGAGTGTTGGACCTCCTTTGAGGAAATTAAGAAGTATCTACTCCAACCCCCAGTTCTGATGCCACCCGTCTCTAGAAAGCCACTGGTCCTTTACGTGACCGCCCTGGAATGATCCCTCGGTGCACTTCTCGCCCAGAAGAATAACGAGGGTACGGAGAACAGTATCTACTATCTCAGCCGCATGCTTCTCGATACGGAGATCAGATACTCCCCTATCGAAAAGAGTTTCTTGGCGCTCGTGTTTTCCATACAGAAGTTGCGACATTACCTACAGCACCATGAGGTATAGTTGGTCTCTCGGGTAGACCCACTGAATTACATCCTGAACCGCCCCATGTTGACCGGCTGACTAGCGCGGTGGGCGGTGATCCTCCAGCAGTTAGACATCAGGTTCGTGCCTCACAAGGACATCAAGGGACAGGCATTGGAAGGCTTCTTAGCTGCTCGTCCAACCTCCGCAGATCAATCCATGGACCTGGATTTTCCTGATGAGACGATCCTCTTAGTCAATCATGTCGTCTCATACTGGAAAATTCACTTCGACGGTGCCTCCCGGAGCCCCACTGGTAGGAGGCTCAATGATCCTAAGCTCAACAGAGTGGGTCTGGGTATCATCTTCAACACCCTGGCGCAAGTCGTCCTTCTATACTCGTTCCTATTGTCATAAGGTTGTACCAACAATGAGGCAGAATACCAGGCTCTCATCATCGGCCTTGAGTTGGCCCTTGAGATTGATGTGCCCCATCTACATGTGAAAGGAGATTCTGAGTTGGTCATCAAGCAGGTCAATGGAGACTATGTCGTTAGAAAGCCGGATCTTGTGCCATTGCTGGAGTGCACCCTCCATCTAATGGCTCAGTTCCCTTCTTGACCAGAGGTTACCCATGTCCCCTGGTCATAGAATGGTCGAGCAGACACTTTGGATAGCTTAGCTGCGTCGCTCGTAGAACCCGAGCAAGATGATTTGATCATACATATGGCACACCGGAGAGTCATTTCCCCTGTCACCCAGAGGAAAATGACAGCCTGCGGGTAAGTCATCTCATCACCGGACCTTCTACGTCAGGGGTCCCAGGTTCGTCAGACGTAGTGGTTGAGGCCACTCCTGACTGGAGGGCACCTTTTGTCGAGTATCTCCAAAATGATTGCCTCCCCGACGATCGGGCCTAGCGCGAGCGAATCCGACGTCGTGTGCAGCAATTTACCCTCCAGAGCGGTCCCAGTCTTGAGCAGATCCTCTATAAGCGGAGCTTCGATGGTGTTTCTCCTCCGTTTTATTCAAGGAGTCGATATTTCTCAGGTTATGCAAGAGGTTCACGCTGGTTCCTGTGGTGCCCACCAAGCTTGGCCAAAGCTTTCCCATCAAATTCGGAGGTTGGGGTACTTCTGGCCCTCTATGATCCATGATTGTATTGAGTTTTCCAAGAGATTCCACGCATGCCAAGTTCACGCTAACTTCCTGCATCGGCCACCAGAGCCTCTCTACTCCACCAAGTATTCTTGGCCATTTGTGGTGTGGGGACTCGATGTCGTGGGACCATATCCACCGGCAATAGCTCACCAGTGTAGGTTCATCCTAACTCCTACAGATTTCTTCTCCAAGTGGGTAGAGGCAGTTCCACTCAAAGTGGTCAAGGCCCGTTCCATCGTCGACTTTGTGAGCTCCAATATCATCCACCAGTTTGGGGTCCCTCATATTGTCCTCACCGATAATAGCACCAACTTTCGAGCGGCCGAGATGAAGAAGTTGTATGTCAAGTACAATATCTGTTCGAACCATACCTCTCTCTATCATGTACAGGAAAATGGATAGATCGAGGCATTCAATAAAACCCTCTCTAATATTCTGCAAAAGATGGTTGGTCAGAACAAGAAAAGTTGGTCGGACAAGCTCCCCAACGCCCTCTGGGCTTATCGGAAGACAACTCGAAATTCCACTCAAGTGACCCCATATTCCCTGGTGTATGGGGATGAGGCCATCCTGCCCATTGAGATCCAGCTTCCATCGTTACGCACTGTGGTTTATGACCAGCAGGCGCCAGATAAGGTGGCTGAAATCCGTCTAGCTGAATTGGAAGCATTGGACGAGAACAGGCTTCGTGCCCTGCACAATCTGTAAAGGCATCAGAATAAGATAGCCAGAGACTTCAACAAGAAGGTTCGCCTTCTCTCTTTTATGCAGGGTGACCTAGTGTTGGCCCTTCGAGCACCAATGATCCCTGGTAGGAAACCGCCCAAGCTAGAGCCCAAATGGGAAGGACCTTATATCATCCATAAGGTTTACCCCAACGGAGAATACTCCTTGGTGACCACGGATGGTGAGTGCGTAACTCCTCCCAACAATGCCAAGTTCCTCAAGCAGTACTTTGCCTAAGCATCCTTGGTCCAGCACGACCTTAAACTGTATGGTCCCGCACGACCCTAAACTACACCATCGTCCTGCAAGATGATAAACTGCAAAATGGTCTGAGCTCTATGACCTTAAACTAAAATCTCCCCTGTCCTTACTATAAGATGTTAAACTGCAAGCCGGTCAGGCCTCCCTGAATGAGGCACAGCCTCAGGCCCCTTGTCCTCTTCGGGTCCCTGGCCCCCGTCCTTACTGTAAGATGTTAAACTGCAAGCTGGTCAGGCCTCCCTGACCGAGGCTCAGACTCAGGCCCCTTGGCCTTCATCGACTCAGGCTCTCTTATGGGATTGTACGGTGTGGTGAAGGACACGTATTCATTCACGTTGGGTTACCCATCATACCTTACATATCCCCAAATGAGATGCATCTCATCCAGCACGACATTAAACTGCGTTTTCAAGAACTATGTGTGGCTTGATTCCCACCTTCATGGGATACGTAGGAATACTCAGACGTCTCGTCTTGAGCCCAGCCCCGATCTCTTATCTTTCACTGTCCCCCCCTGGGTATAGTTTTCTTGGAGGATCCTTGCATGACGAGGAGTAGGTGTTCTTAGCCCCGCTTATACAAGGATTATAAGGGTCGCACCACATGCCCACTCCTGTTCTTCTATTCACTCACGTCCTTACCGCACGACGTTAAACTCCATGGACTTCAAGAACTACGTATGGATTGATTCCCATCCTAATGGGATACATAGGAATGCCCGGACATTTTGTCTGTTGGGCCAGCCCAAAAGCCAAAATCTTCCCCTCGGGTCAAGACATATGGCAGGGTGCACACTTTTGCCCCAACTCACGTCGAGCAAGCCTCGACCTGGCTGCACGTCCCCCTTGGAGATGTTCGCCTCTTCCGTGGATGGGTACAGCTATGCTCCACCCACTCCTTGACTGGGATTCCATCACTTTCCTCACCCCGAGGGACCCTCAAGAATGGCCTGGATACCATGCCCAAGGGCTCTCTTACCGATACGGGCCAATTCCCCTGAGGGTTTCCGAGCAACAAGCAGATACAAGTCCCACGTTGAGAATTTGGTCAACGGTCGATGCTCATTTATTGCTCCCATATCAGGTCACCATAAGGACGATGTGTTTTGAACATGGTCAACAGTGTCCTGGATCTTTGGGTCCACCCCGAGATGTCCCAAACATCGAGTGCAGTGATTCGTTCTACCCCATCCCGATGTGACAAACTTCCCTCCGGGTGGTGCCAGTGGTCGGGCCCACAACCCTGACTCTCTTATAAGGGATGTACAGCGGGGTGAAGGATTACGTCCTCATTCACGCCGGGTTAATTTCTATGTCATGAACATCCCCGGATGAGATACAGTTATCTCTTTCCCCGTCCTCATGTAAGACGTTAAACTGCAAATTGGTCGGGCCTTCCTGACCGATGCCTAACCTTAGGCCCCTTGGCCTTCTCGGGCCCTAGCCCAAGTTCTTACCCAGAGTGTATGGTGTGGTGAGTGATTATGTCCACATTCACGTCGGTTTGTTCTCCATACCACACAGCTCCTCCGTTTAGGGGTTCCTATTCCTCGACCATCGTCCTTACTGCAAGACGTTAAACTACAAGTAGGCCAGGCCTTCCTGACCAGAACCCAACTATCAGGCCCCGTGGCCTTTTCGGGCCCCCTGGACCAGGTGCTTTCCTACGAGATTGTGAAGAGTGGTGTGGGGTTATCTCCTCATTATTCGCTACACCGCACACGCCCTCAATAGGGTATCTTTCCCCTTGGGTATCTTCTAGAACTACTTGTGGCTTGATTCTCATCCTTATGGGATACGTTGGATCACCTGAATATCTAAGCTTCGGGTCCAGCCCCACCTATCGAAAATCTTCATCCCACCTTGGCCCCTTGGCATACCCTTTCTCCACAAGGGGAGTATATGGTGTGGCATGGGATTATTTCCTCATTCACGACAGTCTTGTAATGACCACGCCATGTACCTCTCCCTCCCAAGCTATTTCATCAACCCTCTTCGGCGGTTCACCAATGTTCCTAGAGGTACTCTGGTTTATTACTTGGAATGTCAGACTTTACTCTGACACGTCCGCACCCACTTTTCAGGCTTTGTGTATCCCTCCATCAGGGCTTCCATCATCTTTCACACCCATACGGACCCCCAATAATGGACTAGATACCACGCCAAAGGGCTCTCCTACCGTTACGGGCCAACGCCCCTGAGGGTTTCGGACAAAAAATCAATAAAAATCCCACGTTGCGAATATGGTCAGTGGTCGATGCTCGTTTGTTGTTCCCACCTCAGGCTAACGCGATATGGATACTGTTTTTCCGTCATGGTTAACAGTTATCCTCCATCGCCACACCAACCCCATTAAGCCCAAAATGTTGGTTACACGATTCACATCCTTCTCCATTCTCATCACGTCCAAGTGGAGTTTTGAAATTCTTGGTACTATTCCCCCATGTACATCTGCGCATTGGGGGAACAAAGCCGTGTCAAAGGTGTCCTTCGGGGCTCTTCACCAACTTCCCCTCGATGGATGTTTTCGGTATTGCGATAGGGATCTTCCCCCCTTGTTTCCCACACCGAGTTTAACTCACGTGGGCTTAGGGATAGAGTCGAGGTCTGCGCTTACCTGGAAAGTTGTCATCCACCCCTGGTCCGAGCTCTAAGACCATAAACTAAGATCTCCTCGGAACTATGTTCAGCTTGATTCCCATCCTCATGGGATACGTAGGACCGCTCGAACGTCTCATTTTCGGGTCCATCTCATTTGGGAGCTAGTCTCTCTCCCGTTACCTTTCACCTCTATGTGGGCACCTCGGCCTGAGGTTCCTCTCTCGGGACTGCGTACGGTATAATATGGGATTATTTCCCCATTCACGTCGGTTATGCTGCACAACACCATACACATTCCCCTCCTAGCATCGTCTCTGCTACGTCTGCGCTGCATGACGTTAAAATGCATGCTTGGTCCTATCACACGACCCTAAACTGTGACATTATCGTCCTGGCCACACGAAGAAAAACGACACTGCATTGTGATGACCTTGTTGTAGAGGACATCATGTTGGGTATTGGTCACGTGCCATGCCATTTGTCAACGCCTATCACAGCTTGATTCTTATGGCGACACCAGGGCCTGCTAACCTAGGCCTGTCGCTTCACAAAAAAAACCACTCACCTTAAAGGACAAACAAGATTTATCAAATTCCGCTTCTTTTAGTGCAAGGGCCACACCCACACTCCCCTTTTTCCCCAGTACTGGTACCTTATCATGCCACCTTTCAGAACTATGTATGGATTGATTCTCATCCTCATGAGATACGTAGGAGCGCCCGGGCACTTCCCCGTAGGCCCAGACTAACCTTCATGTTCAGTCCCTTAACTCGAGCATTTCCCCAGAAAACACATGCTAAGTAGGGCTTAGGTCCTCATTCACGTCGGGTTTTGTAACCACCTTGCCATGTGTTTCCTGCTCCCCTTACCCATTCATGGTCCGAGTTCCAAGACATTAAACTAATACTCTCTCAAGAACTATGTGCAGCTTGATTCTCATCCTCATGAGATACGTAGGAACACCTTTGAATTTTTACATAGGCCCAGCTCAACTCTCTTTTATGGTCCCTCGACCTAAAACTGTCCGAGAATCACATGGTTGTCAGAACCCCCGGTTCCCATTCACGACAGGTGTCTGAGTTACCCCACCGTGTGCCTCCTGTGTTTCCTCCCACCCATGGTCCGAATTCTATGACCCTAAACTAAGATCTCTCTATGGGAAAGGACTCTTCTCCCTCTATCTAATATGTCTCGTTGTCGTATTCAGATGTGTTTTGACAAAGAGCCCGGAGTGTGGGATTTTCATGGGGACATTCCCCTCGTCCCATGACCAAGCTTTGTGAGCTCTCTATTTGGATCCTCATCCTATTCCACATCCAAAAGGACCCTCGGACGACATGGATTCTAGGATTAAGGGCTCTCCATGGATGTTGGACCTAAGGGCCCTCCAATCAATTCGGGCCAACGTCCCTACGGATCTCTGACAACATTTGTGACATGGTTCTGTGTTTCGAACATGGTCAACAGTCGACCCTCATTTTTCTGTCCCCATTCTAGGATAACGCGATATGGGTGATGCGTTTCCACCACGGTTAACGGTTATCCTCTATTGTCACGTTGCCATGATTGTGATAAAAAAAATTTAGCATCATGATTCACACATTTCCACTTCCTCATGTTCAAGTGGAATTCCAACATGCTCGGCTCTATCTCTTCGTTCATCTAGGTGCGCCACATAGTCGTGTTAGTATTAAGGGACCGGTATTCACCGAGCATCCCCTCACCCTAACCTTCCCCCTTTCTGTGTTGGGAAAGTCCCACCACTACTTCTTGTTTCCCACACCGAGCATGACTCACGTGGGCTTAGTAGTTGTGGAAGGATGTGTACCAACACGGCCAGGCTTCTCATCGTCCCACATGACATTAAACTGCACTTTCAGAACTACGTATGGCTTGATTCCCATCCTCATGGGATACGTAGAGATGCCCTGGTATTTCGCCTAGGGTCCATCCTATAGGAATCATTAATCCTATTCTTCCCCTTTCCGGCCCCTTGGCCGGACCCCTCGTAGAGGACCTTGTAACTATGATTCTACCCTATACAAGTTCAGGATGCCCCAAGAACCCATTGGGAGGCAACATACCCCATCGCCAGAGAGTCCCTGTCCCAAAGAAGGAAGGATCCGCAATCAAACTGATGCACTCATCTGGAATACTCCCACCACGGTGGTGTAGTTACATGAGTGTTGGGTTCTGTTCGGACAAACCATCACTCCATATTCCATGATTTTTGTGCCCCTTATTCGGAACTTTGTCCCCTTTCATGTCTGAGGGGACCCCCTAACGGCTCGGTCTCATGCTGCATCGGCTCACCTACCGTCCTGGGCTAACGTCCCGGAAGAATGTTCATGTTTGGAAGGACCCCCTAACAGTATTGGTGCTAGACCTAGGGTCCGCCTACTGTCCTAGGCCAACGTCCCGAAGGATTGATCAACAACATTTGTGACATGGTCCCATGTTTCGAACATGGTCAACAGTCGACCCTCATTTTTTGTCCCCATATCAGGCTAACGCAGTAAGGATATTGTTTCTCCACCACGGTTAACGTTTGTACCTTATTGTCACGCCATCCCACAGTGTTCCGAATCTTGGGTACCATGATCCACACTTCCCATTTCCATCTGTTCTGACTGATTTTAGCACCCCTGGCGTTGCACCGTTCATGCATAAGAGCACGCTAAAGAAATGGTAATTCAGATGTTCTGAGAACTTCCTTCTCCGGCCAGGCCTCTCCCATCTTCCGGAAATCCGGACTGGTTATCCAAACCCCGGATGCCCGAATCTTGTTTTTCACTCCCATGTTGGGTGGGACGATGAGGCAACTATCTCCTGTTTCTCACATCGGTCTTGACCCACGTGAGCTTGGGGAATTGTCGCCAGATGTCTCGAAAACATTGTAGGGATGTAATGAACCGATGAAAACAGTGGAAATCGTGCGTGCTACGGCATTCAAAAGAAGAAAAATTTAAGCGCTAAAGTACCATTAAAAGGATTGTAATTTGTTACAGTATCCGGGGGTCGACTCCCGCCATGGACGGGTTGACCCCGTCAAAAGAGCATTGCAGCTCCGCCACCCTTCGGCTTGTGGCGTCCAGAAATTGATGCCGCTGGCTCAGCTCCCGCTCCTCCTTAGCAGTGGCGGGGCGCAGTTCGTCAGCCTTGGCCCTGGCCCTCTCTATGCCAGCATGAATGGCAGCCCTCTTTCTAGAAGCCTGCCTCATATGCTCTTCTTCCTCTGCCAGATGGGCCTTTAATCGTGAGATCATCACAAATTGTGTATTAAGAGAGGCTGAGTGCTCATTCGCCCGGGCCTGTAGCTGTTGGAATTCACTTTCAGACTCCTGGAGCTTCTTGATGTTTGTCGCCTTCCTCCGCTGCCAGCCCACGCTGAGCCCGCGATCATACTCCCGGATCTTCTCGGCCATGAGATCGTAGATTAGAGCATGAGGACGTTGTTAATCCACTCCCCCGGTGCACATTTCGCGTATCCGCGAGCGAAGTCTATCCATTTCGTTCAGCCATAGCGCTTGGGGGGTGTCCTTGATGAAGCGCGTGATTAGCTTCCACGATCGGCGGCGGACTATGCTACTGTCTTCTTCGTCAGAGGCCATTTCATCCCAGTCTGCGTGATTGGTAGGCTCGTATGCAGAATACGCCCGCAGGAAGTCCTTGGCAGGATCTGCATCTGGCGTTGAATCTGGTGCGACATCTGGCGTCGGAGCAGGCGTGACAGGACTTGGGTCGGCCGGTTGATCCTCTTCCTCAGATTCCACCTTAATAACCTTAGGAACGGCCCTACTGGTGGTCCCTCCAATGATGGTGTGTGTTGTAGCTCGGGAAGATGGGGGAATTATCTCCACCATCACCGGAATGCCCCTAGGAGGAATGCCACCAGACATCCTGACCAACCTTGCCGCAGTAGCCCATGCCAGTCGGAGAACTGTACGACAGAGAGGGACATAAACGTTAGTTGGCGCAATCTACATGTGACAGCAATGAATCTAGTAGAGGATACTTACAGAGATCGAACTTCTGGTGTTTCTCTTGAGTCGATGCTGACGGGACCCCAGGGTGTGGCCCTCCATATACTATTGGAAGGACTGGAGATCCTGGAGGAGCTGCCTCAGGTGCTCCGGCCCCACTAGACACAGAAATGGACGCAGCCATAGGCACGGGTTCTGAAGGTCCTGCATCGTCACCCGCCAAGGGGTGAGAGCGAGGTCTGCATACAAGTTCCCCCTGCATGGTTCAAACATCGGTGAGAAATCTGTGATGGCCTGAGAATGGACCATAAGGAAAGAAGTTTGGAATGCTACCTCGAGATCCTCTGCGAAATCATCAGAATCTGAGTCTTGGTCTCCGACTTCGCCCTCCTCCAATGGGCTCCCTCCGCCAGCCTCATCCTCCCGAGAGGATTCCTCTGATTCTTCCGGTAGGGGGAAGCGCTCCCTCAGATCGGTAGCTGACAGCTGTGGGGGAATCATCTGATCTAGCAGTACCCTCACCCTGTCTGTCATTGGGCGTGGGACACCATTGGAGTGAATGTAGTCCTCCATCTCGTCCAAGTATTGCTCTGCCTCCACCGGAGATGCCGTGAAACCAGCTCGAACTGGGCCTATGCCTGGTAACTCCATCCCGAGGCGATTCAAGTGCGCCCACATCTCGGGTGGACTAAGGAATTGCCGGTTGACATCCCAAATGTCCCAGGCCTCCGGGAAGACGGAATCCTATGCCATGTCGATATGACGCAGCCGCTTCCCCGGAGCCTGGGTGGATATCCTACAAAATCCCCTCAGCGGCCGCCCCTCCGAATGGCCCTGCTCTTCCGGAATCACCGGATCTACCGCTGCTGCCACACCCTCGGCCGGTGCGGGCCTCGCCACCACGGAAGCCCCGCCACCGCGAGAGGCCCTTGCTGCCCTCTGGCCCCGACCTCGGGATAGGGGAGGCCCGCTGTCACCAACTCGAACGGTTGGTTGCCTCAGCATCTCCCCTGGATAAGCGGCCTCCCAACTGATGGCATACTCCCTCACCAATCCGAAAGTGGTGGTGGATGGAGGCAATGTAATTTGCATCTTCCCGTCTTCCCGTGTGAACATGAGCCACAGCTGACTCATCACACACGGGTGCTCCTCGTGACGCACCTCCCAGTAGACCTATGGGGTCAGCTGCTGGAGACACTGGAACTGACTCGCAAACCGATGTGGGGTGTACGGTTCACAGAGCAGCTCACGATCCACTCGTGCCACCAAAACTCCGCCTCGAAAGGCCAAGAGATAAGCCCAGTGCTCTTCCGTCCCCTTCCCGTCGTCCGTGAGTCCCCCGTCGGAAATGGAAACTGGTGGAAGATGAACTCATCCACCCTCCACACCCGATTCAGCACCATCGGTACGGTTAGTTTGAATGGGAAGCTCCCGGCCGCATTCAGAATGGAAGGGCGGAAGTTTGATCCCGGCGGCGAGATAGGGTTTGGATACTCATAAATTCCCCTGATGTGCGCTGCAATCCACCCATACAGAAGTTGGAAGGGCCCACATATCCTTGGTGGCTTCTTTCCCTCACTAACGTATCGTATCATCCTGTACAACTTGGAGAGCATTGGAATCCCTTGATTGACTCGCTGCCCCATGGCCAGCATAGACGCCATGATGAATGAGCTGGGCCGCACCCCCATGCTGGTATCTCTCACTGGTAGGATCCAACCACATATAAGGGTCGCGATGAACGCCGCCAGCCTGACTATCGGTTGTTGTTAAGTGCTGACACTGAAACCCCAAGTCTTCCATTGGTTGTCCTCCAAGACCCGCCAATACGAGTGCTCCTTGCCCTGTTGAGCCGCCTTCGGACAAGTTCGAGGCCTCAGAGGGAACTCTCGATTATCCGGGAAGTTCAAGAACCGCTCTAACCACTTCTTAAAGTAGACATCACTCACTGCCTCCTTGTCCTCTCCAAGGACCAGTTCCATCAGCACCGACGCCAGTCGCGGCATCTGCTCTGTATCCTCCCACGCGCTCATGACGAGGAGGAACTCATCATACATGGCCCCCTAGATCAGAACCCCAGAAATCTTGAGGACATCCCACAGGCTGATGCCCACCTCCCCATGGTGCAGGTGAAAAGTATTGGTCCTAGACGACCATCTGCTCAGCAGCTCCGGTGTCAGCTGTTTCGGTTGGTAAATGTGGAATTGGGAGGCCCATGCTGCCTCATACAAACCCACTCTCCTCAGATCGGTCCCAAAATCCTCACATGAGGCGCCTAACCAGTAGTCCCATGCCTATTCATTGGTGAAGTTGCCTCCTTGGTGCAGGTCCCACTCATCAGACCACCCCTTCGTCGAATCCTGCAAAGCCGCCTTCAGTATAGTGCGGTACAGAGGAGGGGACGTCTCCGGTTGCAGTGGCTACCCGTCAATATTGTTCACATGGTTGTAGAGAGAGTCGGCGGTGATGGGTGTGAAGTCCTCCCGTGCATGACCATCAACCGCCCTGAACCACTGACACTGGCATGGCGTGCTCCTGAACCAGCAAGTTGGTTCGTCCCTACTCGCCTCAGGGATGAAGACATCATCCCTCAGGCCGAAACCATACAAAGGCAGCTTCTTGCACTACAGGTAGTTATTCTGACTCTTTGATAGCAGTGATGTCAAATAATTATGGTCCGAGTGACTTCGGACCATCTCTCCAAGGCTCAGACAGTTAGCCATCTCATCCCTCTGAGCGGCGTCTGCAAGCACCACCAACACAGCTTCTATATGGGCCATTTCGATTGTGGAACTCGAAAAAATTTCAGGTCTGGTCGCGAAGGTTGCTCGCGAAGAGCTCTCGCGAAGCTCGGATGCAAAACCAAGTAGAAGAGCCTGGCCTAGGCTGGCAAACAGAAGGTCGTTGGGCGCGGTTGTGGATTTGGAGACTCGCGGTTTGCTGTGAAGCTTGATTCACGGAGAGAAGATGAGGAGTATGCGGAGCTTCATGAATTCGAGAGCACAAAAGGACAAAAGTCGCGAGAAGACAAAAGAGAGGTCAGCCCCCTATTTATAGGCGGCGACCCCAGAGCTTCGCAGCGCGTCCTGCCCATGCGAAGCATCGCGGTGTGTCTGGACAGCGCGGCCGTTGGCCGCCCCACGTGCCCTCTTCACGGGGCCGCTTCACGAACCACCGATAATTTTGGCGATTTTCCCTCAGACTTCGACCCTTCATCCCTCCGAAGCTCCAAGTCTGAGGGGGGGCATTTTTTGGCGCCAAAATATTGGAAGAAAAAGGAAGAAGGAAAAGAAGCCTACACGCTACCCCGCGAAGCGCACCCACGGAGCGCACCCCAGCCGCGAAGATCCCGAGGCGGTAACGCTCCACGACCGGCCTGATGTTCACGAGCGCACCACGAAGCTCCTGAGGCGGTAACGCTCCACGAATGGCCTGACGTTCGCGAGCCCGCCGCGAAGCTCCCGAGGCGGTAACGCTCCGTGAACGGCCTGACGTTCGCGATCCCACCTCGAAGCAAAGGAGGCGGTAACGCTCCGCGAACGGCCTGACGTTCGCGATCCCGCCATGAAGCTCCTGAGGCGGTAACGCTCCGCGAACGGCCTGACGTTCGGGAGCCCGCCGCGAAGCACCCGCCGCCCCTTCACGCCGCGTGAGCCTGCTTCGTGGCGCCCCTTGCCTATAAATACTGGGCTCCCCCTGAGTCCAAAATGAGGAAGATCCGACCTTTAGGCTTCTCAGTTCCCGAATCACGAAGAACCCTTCGCCCCCGGGAATCATGAGCTCTGCGAGGTACTTCTACTTCGCGAGATTCCTTCACCTTGTCTCGTTTTGAGCCCCTCTTCCGAGAGGGATGCCCTTCACAAAGCCTAAGGGAATTCATGAAGGAAGGGGATTCCCAAGGGAACCCGGGCAGCCACGGAGTGTTTATGCTTCGTGAAACACTCATCCTGTACTAGTGATCTGCATGCCAAGGCGGGGTCGTTGTACATCGCGAAGCACACTACTTCACAGCACCTTGCTTCGCGAGGCACCTATGCTTCACGAGGCAGTGCTCCGCGAATACTATTCCACTTCACGAAGCACCTCCCATTCACACTCCTGCCCCATGCTAAGGCCAAGGCACTCCACTTAGCGAAGCATACTTCATTTCTTGGCAATTCCTCTTCCCGTGCGACCCTCCAGGTTTGCACGATGTGATTTCAAAGTCCCATGGACAACACCACCTGTAGCGTTGCTTCACCTGATGCTTCTTCGCATAGTCACGCTAACGGCTATTGCTTCTTCGCATAGCCATGCTAACGTGGACCCCTCGATGGTTCGCTCTGCGACCCCCCTTTACCATGGCCTTGCCAGTACCTTCCCTCCCCCAAGGAGTAGAGGGTACCGGTCATGTAAGTCCTAGGGGTGAGGAGTAAACCCACTTTTTCCGAGCTGCAGGACGTTAAACTGCCAAGCACCTCGTTCTCAACACATGACATTAAATTGTGATCAGACCTCGTGCCTCGCACGTGGGGTCCCCCCCCCCCCGGCTCGGACATTCTTTACGCCACTCGTCTCCACGGGAATGGAATCACCCTCACAAGGGATGATATCCTCCTTTTCGGAGTAGCGTACGTCCAGGGGAGAAGGGAAACCACCTTGGTATAAGCCCCCAAGACTATCTGGTGGAAGGTAGCACCCACGCACCTCCGTACTTCCCCACTACCAAGGCTAGTGGAGGGCGCGATAGGGAACGAGGCACCTTCCATCTTTGGTCCCAAATCCCTCTCCCGCTGTGCCTTGTCTCACTTCAGGCCTCCATCCTGGAGTAAGTCCCAGCACCGTGGGCCGCCCAACGCGTAATCCCCCTCTTCGTTTCCCACGGACGCATCCTTCGCGACGTGATCGTCAGGTCCCTGCAACCTCTTGTTTCTCACACCGAGCATGACTCACATGAACTTAGAGTGAGCACCGACCCTGACCCCCACCTCAAGCGAACTATGAGGACTTTGATCCATGTCAAGGCATGGTATGTAGGAAGCCTCCACGAGGTTCAATCCCACCACTCATTCATTCCTTCAAGTCGAGTTCCACCCTCGTCCAGCATGACGTTAAACTGTATTCCCCCGTCCATCATGACATTAAACTGTATCCCGAACTACGACGACTTTGATCCATGTCAAGGCATGGTACGTAGGAAGCCTCACGAGGTTCAAGCCCACCACCAGTGGACCCCCCGGGTTCACCTTCACTTCGGCTCGCCGACAAAACCCTTCCCGAAATATGAGGACTTCGATCCATGCCAAGGCATGGTACGTAGGAAGCCTCCATGAGGTTCAATCCCACCGCCCGTTGTTCATTCACATCAGGGTTTATCCTCGTCCCGCATGACGTTAAACTGCATCCTAGTCCAGCGGTAAGCCGTTGTGACCTCACCTGAACTATGGGGTCTTTGATCCATGTTAAGGCATGGTACGTAGGAAGCCTCCCTGAGGTTCAAGCCCATCACCCGATAGTTCCGACCTCATTCACATCGGTTCGATGACGATACCCATCGGACTAAGGTCCACCTTCACGTCGGTTCGCTGACAACACCCATCGGACCAAGGTCCACCTTCACGTCGGTCCTCTGGCGCATCGTTCTAAACTATGGGGTCTTTGATCCATGTCAAGGCATGGTACGTAGGAAGCCTCCCTGAGGTTCAAGCCCATCACCCGTTGGTCATTCCGACCCCATTCACGTCGGTTCACCTCATCCCGCATGATGTTAAACTGTGTCCCACATCCCATCTGAACTATGAGGACTTTGATCCGTGTCAAGGCACGGTACGTAGGAAGCCTTCCTGAGGCTCAAGCCCAACTTTATTGTCATCCTTGCGATGGTCCCATTTCATTCCCCCCCTACTTCATCTATCCACCCATCCATAATTTACCCTGATTCTTACCCGGGCCACCACATCCCGGTGGGATCATGCCACTCTACTCCCCTCCATAGTGTCCGGGAAGCTGCCCACGAGCTGATCCCGAAATCGACACCCCTTCAAGGAAAATTCATCAATCTGATCCACTCCAGATGGTGTTTTGATCAGGACGATCTGTCTCCGCTGGAAGTTAAACTCGCGGCCTACCTCATGATAAACATGAGATGCCTGAGGAAAACCTCGGATGGCACACCTTTGGTGTAACCGTCTTCGCTGGACGTTAAACTTGCGGCATACCCTATGTTAAACATGGGAAGCTAAGGAAAACCTCAGATACATGCCTATGGCATATGATTCCCCGCACTCGATGTGGGATGCCTCGGGCTTCCGCGCCCTCGAGAAACCCTATGAAAAGGGACAAAATACAGACGTGCCAATTCCCCAGTGTTCAGACACGCTACTGATGCCTCGACATGACTACTCCCCCGACTGAAGGTTGCTGCCCTGAACGGACCCTTTGGAATGTCCTAACAGAAGTAGTGTAATTAACTGGCGTCCATGAAAACATGGCACTGGGAAGAGTTTCATGAACAACGTATTAAATCTATGAGGGAGACCCGGACTAGGTGACGAGTTCCGAGGAGGAATCCACGGAAGGAAGAACCGACATCCCATCATCCCGGTTTCGATCAAGGAGAAAACGTCCCTGAACAAGGAACGGATGTCGCCCGCCTTTGGAAAGCGAGAATGCGGGGCTACAGCTGCGCTTCCTCCGCAGACGGATGCGCGCGCTCCGGCGTAAAAAGCGTCGGAAACAAAGACCCATCAGTCTTCTTGGTGAAGAGAATTTTATAACCCCAAGGAGATGTACTATGACATTTAAAGCCTTTAGATTCTAGATATTTCAATTGAACTTTCAACTCTTGAAGATCCGATGGTTCTATTTTGTAAGGCGGGATAGAAACCGGCTCTACTCCCAACACCAACTCGATCGTGAACTTTTTATCTCTCTCGAGTGGAAAACTATAGAAATTGTCTGGAAAAACATCTTGAAAATGGTATACTACTGATGGAAAAGAATCTTGTTGCATTTAATTATCATCTAGAGCAAGACTAGCTATCTGAGTTGTGAGAAAATCCAATCTACACTGAATTGGCCCTACACGACCATCCTAAAGATCACACTCACCTTGGTGAAAAATAAAGTTGCCTCCTTCTGGAGATAGAGAGGTAACTCTCCTCCTATAACAGTTGATATGAGCCTATTATAGAACTAGCCAGTCCATACTAAGAATCAAGTCAAAGTATTTCATTTCCAGCATGAACAGTTCCCAAAAAAATTAGTAACCACCAATCTCTAGAGAACATGCCTTGCAGTGTTTGATATTCTCTGATCGCACTCCCAATGGTGTATCGATGGTCAAAGCCCCATCCAATTTTTCCACAACCAATCCCAAACCGTTCTCAAAAATAGAAAAGAATGTGATTTTCTTGTACCAAACAAAACACAAGTTAAGGTGGATGATACAAGAATTGTACCTCTGGTGGTAGATGGTCCTACATCCACGATAGTCAGAGTAGTCTACATAATGTTTGGATGACTTGTCCCTCTGCCCTAGGATCCAGTATGACTACCCTGAGCTATTTCCCTAGCCTGGTACCACTGCTCATGCACTGTGGTACCATGTCCCCTACCTCAGCTTGAATGACCAGTGGAACTCTAACTACCAACCTGCTAAGGGGTTGTTGAGACCCTTCCTGAATCAGGTGCATTTTATGACTCCCAACCAACTTTTCTTCTATGGAAAGTTTTCATAAAACCTCTAAAGATGGCCTGGTATTCCATAGATACAACACTCAACTGCAGTGTAAGGACACCATGGGTGATTTTGGCCAAACTTTCCACACTGATAGCACTGCAACAGAACACGGTCCTGAGATGGTTTTCCACTGCCCTAACTGCTCTTCCCACTAATGCCTTAGCAGAAATTGTCATAGAGGCACTTATTGCTACATGAAGAAGAGCTCTCAGCTCTCCCTACTGAAACAGCCTAACCAATACTCGAGGACTTTCTCATATTCCCTTCCATGATGAGTGTCCGATTCATCGCATCCTCAAAACTACTCAAACAAAAAACATTCACCTGTGACCTGATCTCATAGTAAAGACCGTCCTGAAAATGTCTCACCCTTGTTATCTCGTGTGTTTGTTTGACTCGCTGAATGGATCAGTGTGTACTTCAGACATGGTAAATAATGAACTACACATTGTGTATGCTTGCTACACATCATATATTTCATTAATTCTCTGAGTTGTCAGTCTCACGTGGTTTTGATCGTGTATTTGAACATATAGTTTGTGCGAATTTCATCATTAAACCATGTGTACTACACGACATGTGTGCCAGCTACACATCATGTAATATGAAAAGTGGTGTGCTAGGTTGGCCTAGTCTACAATAAATGCATCTTGTGTAGTTACTGCTTGGCGCGTCGTGTGTCCCGCGACACGGCCAGGTGCAGTGCACTTGGGGACACGGTGTGTAATCCGACTACACATCGTGTAATCCCATGCTAACCAGCCATAATCATTGGCACTTCCCGATGTATCTTCAATCGTTTTTCATCTATTCTTAGTCCTTTAAGAAAATGAAACACTAAATGATTATGATTAATTTGACGAAATCATGTTAATTAATCAAATGTATTAAAGAATGAATATTATTGAAATGGAATATCTAACCACTATTGCATATGTAGATCAAAAATCAAATAAATAATTATGAATTTAAAACATGGTCACTCTGTTACCACTTAAAGGTTCTGGGTGCAGCGAAAGCACCTTGAAGGGTGAATAACCATAAAGGTTTTGTTAATTTTTTGGATCATTTGTACCTTGTACATGACGTAAACATCATGACTAATGAAATTTTTTCATCGAATATTGGCATAATAAAACCTAGAACCCAGATAGTATCTTTTCACGTTAAATTCATAAATAATTTATTTATGATCGGAAGAAAATATTACCTCGTCGTGGAACTTTATTCGAGGATGATGTTTATCGTACATAAACCCTTATCGGATTACCTTAATTTCATAGGGAGAATTGAAGTGTAGAATCCATTTAGTGGTGATCTATACATTCTTATTTGACCTATGAATGACACTAATTGATTTATGGGTGCTAGCACGACGAATCAATCGTCTTGCACTGTTCGTCTTGATCGCTTCTAATTCCATATGTTGGGCCTAGTGTTGCATTTATTGTCAATGACATGTCAATATGTATTTGGTAAGTTGATAATGAGGCAGTGGTGATGCCTAGAGAAATGTTATGGATTCATGCCGTGGCATTGAATGTCACGCTTGAAAAATTCTCCTTGTTAAATCTGATGATTATTGAAGTGATCTTAAAAGTGAAGACAACATGTGCAAAGGAGTGTGCACATTGTTAACCACAAGTGGTGACCATGAAAGAAGAAATTGCATGAAGAAGAATTCTCATGCATTGTGTTTTTAATGCATGAGGATGTGAAGACATGACCATGAAAAATATGAATATATATTACATGATGAATGAGAGATGAAGATTAATGAGAATGTGCCATGAAAAATTAAATATTAAATCATGAGAATTCTAAGCCATTCCCATGGAGCTTGAATGATATACCGCACCCAGAAACTTGGACATTTTGATGTGGGATTCTAAGATGAGCGGGGTACTGTTCGTCCGCTTAAAAGACAGATTAAACGGTGGCGCTCGATCAACCGATCTCGGTCGTCCGATCAAGCAAGGATGTCATCCCCTAGCTCCAGCACGCCGGATCAACGGCCAAACCTCCATGGCCGATCTTATGGCCACCGTATGAGGATTCTACCAACAACATGAGGATCGTAAGAACGAACTGAAATCATACATGCGATCTAATGTCTCGCATGCATGCATAGAATTCGAAGAACATTGTTTCATGAAGCCAATTGGGACAGTGATTTAACACGTCTCCTAGGATCGCGCGTAGCACCAAGATTTGCGAGGCCTTCCTGGCTCGCGCATTTTGGTTGAGACACAAAGACTGTGCAATCGCGCATTTTGTTTGTGTTTGTTTGTGCGCAAGAAGCATTGAGAAACAGTGTGTACATAGTGGGTGTGGGTGAAGTAGAAGTGAACACAGGCAGAAGATCAATGCATGAATTACACACATCGTTTGAAGTCAAACTAAACAAACACAAACAGTGTGTGTGTATGCATACAAGGTGTGCATAAAGAAACACAAGGGATACTGTATACACACCCCTTGAACAAAGGACTTGAATGCTATATAATTCACATGCATGTGATAACATGCATGCATGAGACTTAAGTGAATTGAGTGTGAAAAGAAAGGGAAAAGGCGGTGTGCAACACATATGCATGCATGAAGAACATTTGAGATACCTGAAACAAAGAATTTCGGATTCCATGCAATCCATGCATGAAGTATATTTGAATTGAGTTTTTAATTCAAGAAAAAGTAATTAAGATTGTGCAAGTGTTGTTTCTTGCATAAAATATAGAAGAATATTTATGTGCACCTTTGCACACATCTTAGTGAGGTCGAGACTTCATTCATAAGGAAGTGTATCCCGAGCATTTGTAATGTCCCGACCCGAGTGTCATACGCCGGTGCCTTGAGCCGATCGATCACATGACCTCAAGCGCACCTCCCTGTATATGTCAAAGGTTGTCGACTAGCAGCGATGGTCTAATATCAATCATGGAGAGACTATACCCTCTTTTTATTAGAGTAATACACTAATATAAATAATAAAAATAACCAAAAGATATGACATAACCAAAATAATACCAATATCTCATGATAACCAAAGTAGGAAATAGAATGTCAAAACTAAACAATAAAAATGTCATGTTAAAGTACATTCCAAGTGCCAAAATGTAAACCCAGAAGTAAAGATACTAAAGACTCCCAAGTTGGTCCTGAATCACTTATGGTTCCCTCATCCATGCTCCATCCCAATCATTTATCTAAGACGGGGCATTTTCCCTTAACTTGTCCTACAATCGTGAAATTTATTCGTTTACCGATCAAGTAGCCTGAGTATGGTGTGAGTAAAACTCAATAACCCACCACCAATGATGTCTAAAACAATATATAGTCAAACAGTGTATGCAGTTGTATAAATAATAAATATCAATAATAAAGTAAACATTTTACATTTATTCTATTACTCTTTATTTAACCACATAAATCTTCGGGTACCTTAGGACACCCAAACCTCAATACTTGCTTTCACCCATGCTGGAGTCTGAATTATCCACAATGGAATTCATAAAACATAATTCCATTGTTACCATTCATGATCTCAATTCATATCATGGCCAATTGGAACCATATCTCAATTCCAACTCATGGGTGTAGAACGTCATGTCTAACAACCTCATGGGTATTTGGAGCATCTGTCCTTGTCCCACACCACAATGTCACATGGGCATTTGGAGCCTCAGTCCCTGTCACACGCTTACTATCTCATATGGGTATTTAGAGTCTCAGTCCCAGTCCTATACATGTTATCTCATATATCGGTATTTGGAGCCTCAATCCCTATCTCACACACATCTATCACATGTATGGGTATTTGAAGCCTCATTCCCTATCCCATACACATTTATCACACATGGAAATATCACAATTTCACATACATCACAATATCAAATTAATTAGTTAATCAATTAATTAATCAAAGTCAATAATTGCATAGCGCATCTTTCTGTAAATTAATTCAACAATTAATTACCCACATCAATTTGGTACTAATTCAAAAATTAATTAGTCACATAAATTTCATAATGATTCAACAATTAGTTTTCCAGATCAATTTCATACTAATTCAAAAATTAGTTTATCGCATCAATTAAGGCTAATCAACATTATCCTTCTTATCACATTTCACAATCAAACGTCCAATTAATTAATTCAATAATTAATTAATTAATTTTAATCAATTGTAAAATCACAAAAATTCTGTTAATTAATCCAACAATTAATTAATCAATTCACAATCCCAATATCCCATAATTAATTTAACAATTAATTATTAAATTGGAAATCTCGATGTCTCATAATCAAGTAATTAATTAATTATTCAATTCACAATCTCAACAACTCCAATTAATTCATCAATTAATTGTTCAGTTTACATCAATTCAATAATTCCAATAATTAACTTAATAATTATTTATTCCCTAAATCCCACAATTTCAATATTATGATAATTAATTCAACAATTAATCATCCCCAATTCCACAATCCCTTAATTAATTAATTCACCAAATTAATTAATTCAATTAAAAAATTCAATTGATAAGAAAAACCTAGAAATTATACAATTGCATACACATAATTGAAATCATGACTATGATATTTGAACAATAGACCACCTATCTTGATTCGTTTATGATCGATTTCTCAACGGAGATCCCCAATTTGAACGAAATAAGGACATAGCGTGAGATCCGAATATAAAACCTAAATCCATGATTGAAAAAATCAAGATCACTTAATTCTAGATCTAGATCAACAATTCCTAGATCTAGATCCAACAATAGATCTAGATCCAACCAAAAATAGGGAATAACAACTTTCAATGAATGGGAGAAAAATGGGAAAGAGAAAGAAAACTACACGGGATGAGATCCTCTTACCAGTAGGGGTGCAGATCTTCAATCCGAGTTTGGAAATATAAAGAACGGAGGTTGGAATGGCTTGGAATCTATCTAGAGGGTTCCAAAAACGTGAAAGAGAGGTTATGGTTGAGCTAGGGTCAAATGGAGGTTAAAATAGGGGCTCAAGATATTTTTAAACTAATTTTAAAGCTAATTAAATTCTCACGTGCAATTTTTTGGGTTGAGGTGCACTGTTTCCCCGAACTGTATGCCTTAAATGTGCACCTCTTTCAGGGGGTGCACAATTTCTCTTTTTAGGAAGCACAGTTTGACAAAGCATGCACCAGTCGTGCAAAACCTCTCTATTTAGGTTTGCACGGTTTGTTGGGTCAGAGCGCATAGTTTGGGAAAACTGTGTGCCAACCGTGCACTGTCCATTTTCCTTCTAAAATTCTCAATTTTCACCCAACACTCTCTAAAGTAAAACCCAAATGAAAAGTAATAAAAATTAGATAAAAGAGTACCTATTAATGAGCCTGTGAAATCTCTATAAAAGGTTAAGATCTTACAATATACTCACCTTATAACAGCTCATCCTCAAGCGGTACTCCCAAGAATCTCTAAGATTATAAGTCAAAAAGGTTGTTCTATTGAGCATGCATATCTGCTTCACTCTCCAAAGTTTCCTCCTTCACACATCCATGTTGGCACAATACACAAACTACCAGCATGGTCTTTCCCCGCAACACTTTCTCACTATGATCCAACACATGTATCAGATGCCCCTCAAAGGACTTATCTATCTCAAACTCAACATCATTCACATCGATCACATGAGAAGTTTTGGGGTGATACCGAAATAGTTTTGACACATGGAATGCATCATGCATAGCTCTATATCTCTGTGGAAGAGCCAATCGGTATACCACCAGCCTGATTCTCTCTACGATCTCAAATGATCCAATAAACCTGGGCCCCAACTTGCCCTACCTTTGTATTCTATGGTGACCCAATCTAGATGACACCTGAAGGAATACATGATCATGCTCTGTAAACTCTAGGGGTCATCATAGATTATCTTCAAATTAATTATTTCTACTATGATTCATATCCATCTTCTTCCAAATCAACTGAACCTTCTTTGATGTCTCTTGCACGAGACTCGATCCTAGTAACTCTGACTCACCTACCTCTATCCAATATAGAGGTGATCTTAATGGCCTACTATAAAGTGTCTCATATGGTTTCATATGTATCATAGCTTGATAACTGTTGTTATAGGTGAACTCCACTAAAGCTAGGTGCTTCTCCCAAAACCCACTAAAGTCAATTACACATGCTCATAGCATATCCTCAAGTACCTGAATAGTACGTTCCTACATCCCATATGTCTGTGGGTGGAATTTCATACTCAATAAGACCTGTATACCAAGAACATTTTGAAATCCCTTCCAAAAGCGTGAGGTAAAGCATGAATCACAGTCTGAAACAATAGTTTGCGGCACGCCGTGTGGGAAGACTATCTCCCAAATGTACGATTCTTCCAACTTCTCCACTGAGAAAGTCTACCACACTGGTAATAAATGAGCTACATTTTTCAAATGGACCACAATCACCCAAATAGCATCATTATTCCAAATCATCCTCAGGATACCCACCACAAAATCCATAGTCATGTCCCACTTCCATTCTGGAATGGGAAACGACAATAGTAAACCACCAGGTCGTTGATGCTCGGCCCTCACTTGCTGACAGGTGTAGCATCGTGTCCCGAACCCTGTTATATCTTTTTTCATGTCTGGACACCAAAATTGTCATCATAGGTCATGGTACATTTTGGTCACACCTAGATGTATCACCCACTTCGAGGCATGAAATTATTTCATCAAATCATCTCGTATACTTGTAGGAACAATAACTCAATTCCTGAGATAGATGATATCATCCTTAACTATGCTTCAACTGGAAGGTGACTCCCCGCCTTCAAGGATTTCCCTCAAGTTAAAACACTCCAGATCCTAATACTTTATGTTCTTGATCTATCCCAAAAGTATAGACTCAACTAAAATTGATATGAGATTCATCTACTTCTAACTCTCCTGAACCACAACATGCATCCCAGCCAATAAAATAATCATCTTTCACTCAACACTAGACTCCTGAACTGCCTGAGTCTGAGTTTTACTACTTAAATCATCATAAACATTGTTACCCTTTTCGAGTGTCTATGATAGCTCAAAATGAAATGACTGCATGTATTCTACCCACCTTGTAACACATGGGTTTTTTTTCATTCTTGGATATGGTTTATTTATGGGTCTTTATTTTTCTCTCGAGAACCGGGTGTGACAAGTCTGAATTTTTGAGGTAATTTTTCTATCTACTTTTATTCTATCTTTTTTCCTTGGGTTTTCTTTGTGTTTTTAGAAAAAAATGGAAATTTTAGGCCCTACAGCATGTGATGCACGATTGGTGTATGGTTAAAGGAAATTGTACACCCCTGCCCAGGTATTTGTGTGGTAGGTGGTGGTTTTTGGGTAGTAGCTACTGCACAGATTTCACATAGTAATTCAGGTCGTGCGGGATAATCATGTGGTAGGTGCCTCTTGGACAAAGAGGGGTGCATGGTTGCTGCACAGTTTGGAAAACTATACATGATTTCTAGGTCATTAAAAATATAAAAATTCTCTTTTTTTCCTCTCAGGATTTTACCCCAAATCCACCCTTGCTCTCCCCATTTGATCTCTCTAGCCCTAAGCACCTCCTCCCCCTACCTTAGCTCCCTTGGATCTCCATTTCCTTGGTGGATTTGGTGTGATTTCTCCAACATTATTCAAGTAAGTGTCATTTATTCTTGATTTACCCTCTTTTCTAGGGTTTCTCTTCCTCCGTTGAGGTTTTGTTCTCCAACAGGTTGGGTGACCTATTTTGGGTTGAATCTTGATTTTTATGGCTCAATATTGAGGGTTTTGGTCGGATTTTTACTTGCTAGGGTCTTGTGGTGGTGTAGTTGTGGTTTTTCACTAATTTTCATAAGTTTATGCACTTGGGGTAGGTGGTTCCATGACCTAACATTTTTAGATGATTTTAATATGCATGTTTATGTATTTAAACATGTTATATGGTTCAATTATGTTGTGAGAAATATATTTTGGAATTTTTTTGTAATGCATTCATGATGAAAGAAGATTTTATAAAGGGAAAGGTTATGTTTGTGTATTTTTTATTATGATGTTTCTTAAAAAGGGTTTTATGCTTTGGGTGGAAAGTGTTAATTGGGATTTCAAAGGGATTTAGATGTGTGAATGAGTTTTCTAAACTAAATGAGAATTGTTTCAAATTTGTTTCCTTGTTGTAAACATTTAGTATGAATTGTAAATTGTTTAAATGATGAGAATCATGTTTTAAAAATGAACTTGGTTTATGTGTGGATTTAAAAGGGGATTAGATCATGGAATTGGTTGATTAATTGTGTGCTTTTCTTGTGTTTTTCAAAATGGGAATTTATGAATTGAATAAGAAGTGTTAAACGTATTTGAAGGTGGTTTTGGTGTGTGTAAAATGGAAAGTGGTTTGGTTTATGGAAAATAGTGATTTTACAGTGTATTTATAATTCTTGGAATGTGTATGTGAAAATGGTTCTTTATGTTACATGTGAAATAAGAGTTTGAGCACAAAGGGAATATTGGGTATCTAGGTGGATTGACTAGATATAGTATGATAGTGATATGAAAGTGGAAAGTCCTAGTTTCACTTAGCTAGATTGATGATTACAACACTAAATAAATTATGATGATGATTGCAGACCACTAGGCCCATGGGGTGTCCCCTTCTAGTGGCTCATTCATGAGAAAGCTAATGGTTGTGGTTATTATACCACCTTTCATCGAGGTATGAGGTTCTAGTGTCTCACTCATGCTATATTACCCCTAGGGATTTACCCATAGTGATATAGTGTTAAATGGGACTTATGAGATGTGGTTCCATCCATTGATATACGATGGACTTTGAGTGTATTTTATTTTTAAGCAAGTTTGTTGAGAAATGGTTTTCCTTAAAGTGTTTCCTCTAAAAGTGTATTTCTGAAAATGGTTCCTTAAAAATGGGTTTCCTTAAAATGTCTTCTTAAAAAAATGTTTCAAAAGTTTGGTATGGAAGTTCATGTTAATTTTTCTTTTAAAGTTATAACATGGAATCCATTTCTTTTAGGTGGTATCTTAATGGACTTTGGATCACACCCTACATACACCTTTGGGTGTATGTATACTTTGTTATGTATGACCTAGGTAAAAGAAATATGTGTCATGGTGATGTTGGGGGATTGGGTTTCTAGTGCTCCTTGTTGTAGGTGGTGGTGGTAGTGGATTAAGGGTGATGTCCCTCATGTTTCAGAGAGGTTTTTGGGATGTTTTGTATTTTTATTTCCTTGTAGTATTTCTAGTTTTTGGTTTAAAGTTGTAAAACCTTGATTCTGAAAATTGTTATGTCTTGTTTGGTTTTGGTTAATCATTATTGAAATATATATTTTTTTGGTTGATCATGTTTATGTAATTGGTTAAAATCATTCCCAAAGTATATTAATGATACCCAGGTACTAGTTTCTAGCCTGTGAGGATCGGGAACACCCTTCAATCCATGCCACAAATAGGGCCAGGTGTCGGGTTGGATGGCACCCAGGTTTGGTTCATGACACACATCCATTGTCAGAGATTTAAATCTTACGGTGAAAATATTTACTTCAATACCTTGTGATCCGTATACATAGTAAACTTTTCATCCAATGGATAATTTCTCCAAAAATTTAAAGAATAAACCATTGCAATTAACTCAAGGTCGTGCGTAGGGTGGTTCCATTTATTTGGCCTCAATTATCGAGACCCATACACCACAAATTGATCTACTTGCATCAAAACTACTTTGAGTCTGATCCCAGAAGAATCATAATACATTGTATACTCCTCACTCGGCTTGGGTAGGATCAAGATTTCTACCGATGTCAAATGCTTCTTAAGTTCCTGAAAGGAATTCTCATATGATTCTGGCCATTCAAACTTTATCCCCTTCTTATTCAAGAAAAGAAAGTAGTGCTATAAAATGGTAAAAGTACTGGATGAACCTCTGATAATATCCAGCTAACCCTAGAAAGCTACAGATATCAAAAACGTTCTTGGGATGCCCCCAAGAAACCATTACATGAACCTTCTCTAGGTCCCAGACACACCTTCCTCCAAGATGATGTGACCAAATAATTGTATCTGATCAATCCAAAACTGACACTTTGATATCTTGGTGTATAGCTGATGCTATCTCGGTTTACTCAGGATGATGTCAAGATTTTGGTCATGATCATTATGAGTTTTAGCGTGCACCAATATGTCATCCACAAACACTACCACAAATTGATCTAGGTATAAATGAAAGATTCTATTCATTAAGGCCATAAATACTATGGGTGCATTCATCAAGAAAAAAGACATTAAGAAGAACTCATATAGGTCATACCGGATTCTGAAAGCAGTCCTCGCTATATCATAAGGTCGGACTCTCAACTGATGATACCTTGATCACAAGTAAATCTTTGAAAATATGCAAGATCCCCTCAACTAGTCAAATAGATCATCGATATGTAGAAGAGAATATCGATTCTTCACTGTCATCCAGTTCAACTTCCAGTAGTCAATACACAAGTACAGAGTCTTATAAACCTTCTTAGAAAACAACACTGGTGAAACCCAAGGCAACATACTCGAGCAGATAAACCCCTTATCCTCCGACTCCTCTAGTTAAGTCTTGATCTCTTAAAGTTTTTTTGGGGTCATTCTATATGGTGTAATAGAAACTGGCTCAGCTCCCGACATGAGATCAATAGTAAATTCCACATCTCTATCTCAGGTGGTAGTCCTGAGTAATCTTTAGGAAACACATCTTGAAACTAATTCACTACCGGTGGTAAGACACCATGCTTTACTTCTCCGTTATCTAGCAATAGACTTGCAACCTGGGCTGTGAGATCTCCCAATTGCTAAGTAATTGGCCCTGCTCATCCTCCCTAGATTTCCCAATCTCCATGGTAGATATAGTTGTCACTCTTAGGAGATGTAAAAGTCACTCGTCTACGGTAACAGACAATGTGGGCTTGGTATACTACTAACCAATCTATACTCAATATCAATTCAAAACCTGACATATCAAAAATATAGAGATACCAAAGAAAGCATTACTCCCCAACCTCTAGAGAACGTCCCTTGCACAAACATATATCTCTATATCATACTTCCAACAGTGTATCTATCATCATAAATCCACTCATGAAATCCACCGCTAGGCTCAAAACATTAACAAGTTGTTCATAAATAAAGGAATGAGAGATACCAGTATCAAATAAGGAACTAGCTAATGTAGAAGCTACAAGAATAGTACCTCTCGTTGATGGTCCAGCCTCGCTATCCACAAGTGTGAGATGAATGGTATGTAACTATCATGCCCCTCTTCCATTTAATGTAGTCTGAGTCCCCAATGCTGCTCTACTCTTCTATCATGGGCACTCTTTCCCAGAAGGACTATATCCACTACCTTTATTACCTCATCCAGTAGAACTCTAACTGTTAGACTGATATGATGTAGAATATCCTTTTCCTACACTTTGGTTTTATCTAGTATCCCTATCGCTACCTATCTATCTTGGGTTCCTGCATAACCTCTGTATATGTCTCATCTTTCTGCAAACTCATCACTCTACTAGTGGTCGGGGATAATGTTTACAAAAGTGGCCCGACCTACCGCATCAGTGGAAAAGAACTTAGGTAAGGCCCTAGGTAATTGATCCCTCTGTTTGTTCACTCCTCTTTCTACTTCACTAATTAACATTATCGTAACGACGCTTCCTTCTCTCAGAATACAAACTTCCTGATCATCCAAAAGAAACTGTAAGTTCTACACTGGAAGCCTCTTTTAGGTTCCCCTCATCTATGAGAGCATGATCCACCACCTTATCAAACTTCTTTAACTGAAAGAGGTTAACTTGGGACTTAATATCACATTCAATCCCATCCTTAAATCATCTCGTTGTAGTTTTCTCATCCCCTGACAACATCAGGGCAAAGCATTGTAGGTATGTAAATAATTTATCATAGTCCATCACAGACATGCTCCCCTGATTCAACCACATGAACTCAGATTCTCTATCTTACATTAGTGTCTCTGGATAGAAGTGCTCCAAGAACTTATCTAAGAAGTCATTCCATAACATACCATCAGCCTTTCTAGTCTACGTATGAATGTCCCACCAGCTCTTCGCTGATTCACATAGAATATAAGCATCCAACTTGACCCTCTTCTTAGTTGTAGTCTCTAAGTGGTCAATTATTGTCTTTATAGACTCAATCTAGAACTCAACTAGCTCAGGTCCACCCTCTCCAGTAAAAGTTAGAGGGTATTGTAGCTGAAACTTCCTTGTCAAATCAAACATGCTTTTCTCAAACCGCCTTGGGTCTCTATCTATAATCTGGATTAGGCGATCAAAGTTCTCATGGAACTGATCTTCTTCTTCCTCACCTGACACTATCGGTGCCTCAGGTTCTACTGCTAGTAGATTATCTTCAGCCATAACCTCTTACCATCCTCTAAAAAAACATCATCATGGAAATATATCTCTACAATTACCAACACACGCTTTAGGACACATAACACTAGTTAACACATTTACGAGAAACATAATAAGTCACAACAAGTCATTTCCCTAAACCCTGCCACACGATAAAAACCGAGGCGCTATCACTACCCTTAACCATCCTACACCTAGGTCCTAGTTAACAAGGGTAAACACATTCTCATTATTTAAGTTTCTCATTTAAGAACCCATTTATTCTCATCATGCATCATTTTACAATCTTTCTCAATTTCATGTTAGTCACATTTTTCATTTCAATTTCACAAGCAAGGAAAATAGTTCAAGTTCAATAACTTACCCATAACTCATTTTCTCATGCATGCCTAAAATAATGCATGTCATAAAAATCCCAAGTACTTAGAATGATGCATGAAAACTTAACTATCATTCCATATTAGGACATGAGTCAAATCTCAACAAATATTTCAAAAAATAATCACATCACACAACAAGTGCATCACCCAAGGTGAAATAATATTCAACTGTAACAACAAACAACAATAATAACAATCCCACCCTAAGTACTTGGGTTTCCATTATACATGGGTTAGCTACTCTCATGAACGAGCTCATAACCAAGGCCCAACTCTTCCTAGTCTCTTGTCTACCTTTCCTAAATAGTAAGAAAAAATAAAAGAAAATAAAACTCATTTGATGCCACTTTTTAATGTCACGGTCCAGGTGTCATGTGTTGTTTCCTCGAGCCGGTCGGTCACATGACATCAAGTGTGCCTCCTCATACGCCAATGGTTGTCGACTAGCAACGAGGGTATAATATTGATCATGGGGAGACTATAGCCTATTTTTATCAGATTAATACACCAATAAAAATAATAAAAATAACCAAAAGATATGACATAACCAAAACAATACCAATATCTCATGATAACCGAAGTAGGAAATAGAATTTCAAAACTGAAAAATAAATATGTCATGTAAAAGTGTGTGCCAAGTTCCAAAATGAAAACCCCAAAGTAAAGACATTGATGACTCCCAAGTAGGTCTTGAACCATGTCTAGTTCCCTCATCCATGCTTCATCCCAATCAGGCATCAAACACGGGGCCTTTTCCCTTAACTTGTCCTACAACAAAGAAATTTATTCAGGTACCAATCAGGTAGCCCAAGTAGAGTGTGGGTACAACTCAATAGGCCACCACCAATGATGTTTAAAACAATATCCAGTCAAACAGTGTATGTAGTTGTATAAAGAATAAATACTAGTAATAAAGTAAAGAGTTTACATTTATTCTATTACTCTTTATTTAACCACATAAATCTATGGGTTCTCTAAGACACCCGAACCTCAATACCTACTTCGCCCTATGTTGGATTTTGAACTATCTATAAGGGAATTCATAAAATAGAATTCCATTGTTACCACCCACCATCTCAATTCATTTCATAACCAATTGGAACCATAGCTCAATTCCAACTCAAGGGTGTAGAATGTTATGTCTAACAACCTCATCAGTATTTATTGCCTTTGTCCCTATCCCACACCACAATGTCACATGGGTATTTGGATCCTTAGTGTAACGTCCCGGGTCCGGAAGCCACACTACGGGTGCTCCGAACCCGGTTGGTCACATGACCTCAAGCACATTTCCCCAAACGCCAGAGGCTGCCGACTAGCAGTGAGGGCCAAGTCTGATAGTGGGGAAATTATGCCCTCATTTGTCAAAGTGTAACGCAGCGGAAAAAAAATATAACATACAATAGCAGAAGCAGTAACAATATACAACTGAAATGGACAACTGAGTAAAATAAAATCAGCAGTCATATATATACAAAGATGCAGCATGTCACTAATTCTATGAAAGCAGCTAGAACAGGATACACTGCAATACAATATAATACAACTCAAAGTATAAGGTATAGCCAAACAAAAAAAGCAGAGTAAACAGAACGCAGCAGCATTGTAAGCCTAAGCTTGGTCCCATGCTCTCCTACTCCTCTGCTACAATCATGTACCTGTATAAGGGCCCTTTCCCCAGTCGACACCTGCAGAAATATAGTCTGTTTGGGCCGAAGACATGACTCAAACAAGGTGTGAGAAATAAATCTCAGTAGGCACCCACCAAAGGCCCGTGCCCAACTGTCAGAGAAAATGTGCAACATCAGTGTGCAAAAGTAAATGCAATAAACTAAGAAGTACTCAAAAGTAACTAACTCAACCAGTTATATTTCCATTTTAATATTCATTTAACCATGCTAAGCCTGTGCTTTAACTTGGAAGGTGTAACATATGAAATCACCATGGTGAATATTCAGGATAACATTGTCCTCAGACATACCATCCTTACTCTCAGGTAATCAGAATCGAAACCCACAGGTGTCTTCCCATAGGCATAATGAATATTTCCCACAGGCGTATGAGGTGTCTCCCATAGGCATAGAAACTACTGCCGACGGGCATGAAAACTACTACCCACAGGCATGAGAAAGGTTGTCCGCAGGCTAAACAAACACTGCCCTCAGGCTATACAAGTAACCGGGTTGAGCCCAACATATAAGCAAGCAATTATATACAATTCCTCTTAAGGCAATTCAAAGCATGCTAAAATTCACGGTATACCCATAGGTATCCTGGCCAAATGGCTAAACAAAGGAACGCACCCCCGGGGGTGGTCCTGGATCCAAGCAATGATCCCAAACAGCAGTTTTAACTTATCAAAAGTTTATTTATGTAATTCTAGATAACTATCAGCAAAGGCCACAGCCATACGACACCCCAAACATGGGTCCGTAGCACAATGGTACACAAATTCAACTTAATAGTTGAAAATAAACACTATACCACCTACCTCGACCTCCACTGATCGATATACGTGAACGACGCCTCTCGAAACGCACGAGAATGGCGTAGATATGAGATAAAAAAAACTACATGATCAACCTCAAATAACTTCTCCTTGGGAAAAAATTGGTAAGAACGGATCAAGGAGAAGGAAGCTCTTACCCTCGTGGTTCCAACAAGATCGACAGCAGAAGAATCTGATTCCCGGTGTGCGGTTGGAGGCTCTCCCAAGATCCGGCCTCCTCTCCCAAGCTCCTCTGGTGTTCTAAGCTTCCTCTGTTCAAAGAGGAGGCTACTGCCTATTTTAAGCGAAAAAAACAAACTACACGGCGTGTAATCTCAAGTACACGACATGTACTTTTCATTTTTTAAACCGTTCCCCTGGCGGCTTCTTTCCACCGCGGCACTGTTCATCTATCCACATGAGTACACGGCATGTATTCTTGAATACACGGCGTGTACCGTCGCTCAGCTAGCAGCCGCCTCCGCCGCCTTACTATTCACCTGCCGATTGATTACACAGCATGTAAATACCTAATACACGACATGTAGTTGGTTTTTACACCCTTCATCGCCAACAGGCCTACACGCCATGTGTACTCATCCTACACGGCCAAAGTACACGGCGTGTACCAATAAAATTTGGGATTTTTTCTCATTTTCCTTATTTTCTCAAAAACACTTAAGGAAAAAGGAAAAGAAGAAACTCATACCTCAAGAATAAGAACCGGGTTCTTACACTCAGTCCATATCTCACTGATCGCATCACAATTCACTATTTCATTTTCACCCTTACACCACTCCGCTAAACTAGTTTTGTATTAAAAATTATAAAAATAATAACAAATTTCAATTCATGGTTGATTCAATTAATTTGTGTTTATCACTGTTAAAAAGGTCAATGTTACTTGTTTTGATAATTTCATTGTAGGTGGATGTGATTTGGAGGGCCCATGATGAAGTCTAAGAAAAATGGGTCAAACTGTGCAGGATCCAAACATACCAGTGGACTCAACCGCACCCTACTACTAAAATGTGCATCCAAATGGAATGAACTTTGTGCGCTAGTATAAAATTTAATGGGATACATTTCATCTGAAGGAACCCAAATCCAATTCATCTACTAAGAGGCCCAACCGACCTGATCTTTCCAACACACCGAATCTGCATGAAGTCAAAAGTGGTGTGTTGTGATATGTCCATATATCGAGCTGTAGGTGTCCAAATGAAGCCAAAATTTCAGTGGAGATAGTCACGAGGTGGGGCTACAACTTTTTAGTTTTTTTTCAAAGAGAGATAAGGCTTTATACCCATCAAAAACCATGGTCCAAGTGGTTTAAAGAAATTTGTGTTCCCAAAACTATCTTCCACTTTGCCTATAAAATGGAACCTTGGGATCCTCATTTGAAAGTTCAAACCAGAGGCCAAGCTCTACCATTTTGGAGTCCTAGAGGAGTCTCCTTCTCATCCTAGAAGTTCTGAAGGCCTCTATCGTCATAGTAGGGTCAAGAATTAATAAAGAGTTCCACCCGAGCTTCCTCCTCATCTCGATGGCGAGCTAAACGATGGACAATCATTTCGAGAGAGCTAGACACACTTGGGAGGGAGCTCTATCACTTATTATTCTACTAGTTTTGTATAATTTGTGTGTTAAATATTTCACTTATCTTTTATCTTGACATGTTTCTCCCCTGATTTCATTTCTTTTGATATAATTAAGTGAAACACTTTTTATTTTAACATTGATTGGGTTGAGATTTCAAGTGGGAATCTTGGGTTATTCCGATTAGAACACACAAGCATCCTTTCTCTATATGAGATTTTATTATGCTTTGATATCCCTTGTTCTATGATTGAGGACCAAACCTTGACAACACGATTGTTGTATCAAGGGTTGCTTCTGTGTGCATCGTTTTAAGGGGTAAGAGGGGAATCAAGATCTTGACAACCCTCAACCAAAGAATTAAACAAAAGGTTGTGAAATTTTCAGAACAATGAACTATCCAAGATGTGTAGTGAACTTGAAATGGTCTCACTCTCTCATAATTCTTAAATCACCGCATTTATTTATCAACTATTAAGCTCTTTAATTAAGTCATTTTAGTTTTTAAAACAGTTTCCAAAACCACCCCCTCTTTTAGTAATCTTATTAAAAATACACACTTTAAACAAACAACGCTCCTTGAGAGATGACCTAGGGTCTTCCCTATACTATAAATCAACCTTAAAAATATAATCAATTTGACGTGTCATGGCAACGCAGTCACCCACACTTACTGTCTCATGTGGGTATTTAGAGCCTCAGTCCCTGTCCAACACACATTATCTCATAAATGGGTATTTGGAGCCCCAGTCCCTATCTCACACACATTTATCACACATATAGGTATTTGGAGCCTCAGTCCCTATACCACATACATTTATCACACATGGAAATATCACAATTTCACATGTGTCATAATATCACATTAATTAATTCATTAATTAATCAATCAAACTCAACAATTGCATAATCACATCTTTCCATAAATTAATTTAACAATTAATTAGCCACATCTATTTGGTACTAATTCAACAATTAGTTATCCGCGTCAATTTTATACTAATTCAAAAATTAGTTTTCCACATCAATTTCATACTAATTCAAAAATTAGTTTATCATATCAATTAAGGCTAATCAACATTATCCTTCTTATCACATTTCACAATCAAACATCCAATTAATTAATTCAATAAGTAATTAATTCATTTCAATCAATTGTAAAATCACAAAAATTTCACTAATTAATCCAATAATTAATTAATCAATTCACAATTCCAATATCCCATAATTAATTTAACAATTATTTATTCAATTGGAAATTTTGATATCTCATAATTAATTCATCAATTAATTATTCAATTCACAATCTCAACAACCCCGATTAATTCATAAATTAATTATTCCATCTGAATCAAGTCAATAATTCCAATAATTAACTCAACAATTAATTATTATCCAAACCCCAAAATTTCAATATTCTGATAATTAATTCAACAATTAATTATCCCCAATTCCATAATCCCTTAATTAATTAATTCACCAAATTAATTATTTCAATTAAGAAATTCAATTAATAAATTTGATTGCTAAGCAAGCCCTAGTAATTCTACAATTTCATACATGTAATTAAAATCATGACTGTGAGATTTGAATAATAGACCACCTACCTTAATTTGTTGACGAGTGATCGCGCAATGAAAATCCCCAATTTGAATGGAATAACGACGTAGCGCGAGATCTAGATCTAAAACCTAAATCCAAGATTAAACAAATCAAGATCCCTTAATTCTAGATCTAGATCCACAATTACTAGATCTAGACTCAATAATAGATCTAGATCCAACCAAAAATAGGGAAGAACAACTTTCAACGGATGGGAGAAGAACAGTAAAGATAAAGGAAACTACACGGGATGAGATCCTCTTGCTGGTAGGGGTGTAAATCTTCAATCCAAGTTTTGAATCACGAAGAATGAAAGTCATAATGGCTTGGAATCTGTCCATAGGGCTCCAAAAATGTGAAAGAGGGATTATGGTAGAGCTAGGGTCGAATAGGGGTTAAAATGGGGGCTCGGTAAATTTTTAAACTAATTTTCGGGCTAATTAAATTCTCGTGCATGGTTTGCTAGGCTGAGATGCAAGGTTTCCCCTAACTCTATGCCTTAACTATGTGCCTCTTTCAAGGGGTGCATGGTTTCTCCTTTTAGGGTGCACAGTATGACAAACCGTGCACCAGCCGTGCAAAACCTCCATGTCCAGAGTTGCGGAAATTGTTGGGCCAGGGCGCACGGTTTAGGCAAACTGTGCACCAACCGTGCACTGCCCTTTTTCCTTCCAAAATTCTCAATTTTCACCCAACACACTCCAAAGTAAAACTTAAATGAAAAGTACTCAAAATTAGATAAAAGAGTACATGTTAACGAGCCTGAGACATCTCCAGAAAAAGGTCGGGATCTTACAACATTCTTGTAGTGAGGCAACTCGACAATCACAGGTGATCAGAATTATTGAGCAAGGCCAACATACCCTACCAAAGGTTGTTGGCGATACTTGAACAGGTACACAAGCAAGTTAGATCCTGCAAGCTCGTGGAGGAAGATCAAAAAACCATCCTGCAATGAATCAAGCCATTGAACAGAGGTGAAGCGTTCCAGTTAGAGCATGGAGCAGTTGAAGTCTTCTGGTTGGAGCCAGGAGTAGAATGAGTCTCTCAGTTGGAGCTAGAGCAAGAAGACTTTTGGTTGGAGCCAAAAGCAAACAAAGTCTCTCGATTGGTGTCGGAGCCAATGTAATCACTTGTGGAGATAGTGAAATTATAAGGCAAAATCCATGTTGGGATGAATAACCAACATGGCAAGGAGTAGGTATTTATGACAAACCTTGTAAATATTGTGTGTTGCTCTTTCGGTTGTTATTACTGCATACGAGGTGAGTTTGAGGGATAATATTGAGTGGATCGAGAACCTTAACAAGTTCAAGAGGCTGAATTGAAAAGAAAGGGAATTCGTAAAAAGAAACCACTGATTCACCCCTTCTCTCTTAATAGTCAATCTGGTCTGGGGCTCTACACCCTCGATCTTGAAACAATCTCTCTAGCACTTCTCATTCTTGAAAGGAAGAGAGGAAAATGAATGAAGAGAGAATTATGTTGTGCGTAATGATTCTCAAGTCTCGATTAACTCAACACATTAGACATAATCATCTACTTATAGAGCTTGAGTTTATGTTAAAATGTTATTTAATTACATATCGACCCTTAAAAAATATAATAATCGTAATCAAACTTCATTTTATATAATAATAATATTATTACTATTATTATTTGGCATGCACTAACTCACGCAATAATTAATATTATTTAATGACTTGTAAACAAATATTCATCATCGGACACGGTCTTTGTCTCATCCAACTTGGAATTTATTGAATACTCAAATAAATATTTAATTAAATATTGCATTCATCAATAAATATGTGTGATCGATATAACATGAATAAAATATTCATTGATCTTGAGAATAATAATTATTCCATTAATTAAATTCAAAAAAAATTAACTAACGTCAACGAAAACACTTAGTATGTGACCCTTTATGATTTTTTATTATTGGCATTAGGTGGGTTTGCAAGTCTAGGATTACTTTCGATGAAGGGATGAAGGCACCCAAAAGAAAGAGTCTAGGTTGGTATCTTTGATTAAAGAAGAGGGGGGGGGGGGGAGTTTGGACTCGGAACAATTGGATTTCACGCACTCCCTCTTGGTTAGTACCCAAGCATTTCACAAACACTCCACGTCATACTTCAAAACCAGAGATTTCAATCATGGTCAAGCAGCCCACACAAAGTTCTAACTCAATCAAACTCAGCAAACCCTTGATCGCTCCCCCCTCACATCCTGAACTTTAAACCAGTCGACACCAGCCATTCACATGTTTCAAGACCAGGTAAACGCTACCGGACTTCTAACCACGCGCCTCCCGTCCGCCCATTCAATGGACCCAAAGCTGCTGCTGCTCGACGGCATGGAAAAGCCCCTGAAAGTCACCGTGTACGATTTCTTCTCGTTCAACCGGGAGAACCTCAGAGATCTCGGCACGACAGAGATTTTCGCCGCCCTGCTCTCCGACGCCACCGTTACGTTGTACGTCGCCGGCGAAGGACCCACATTCGTCAGCGTCCGCCTATACTTCACCACAGCCGGACGGCGAACGCGGCCGCCGACGATGCTCCCGCCCACTTGCGCGGTCCGGAAGGGAACAGCGAAGGAAGGGTAGTTCAGGTTCGACACGCCGTACCTTCTACTCATGTTGCAGGCGAAGCTCCTCCGGGCCACCAGATTGATCTGCTTCGCCGTGTACTTCAGCGCGCAGAGGAAGTCCAGATAGTCCTGCGTCGTGAGGTCGTAGACGAGTCCCGGGTTGAGGGCCGCCCCTGGGTCCACGTGCCCGGCGCCGTAGTCGTAGGGCGTGGCGGCGAGGCCCGTCGCGCTATCTTTGATCCTCTGGCCCGTCTTGTACCTGGCGTAGGCGGTGGTCATCAGCGCAGAGCGCACGGCGGCGGGGCTCCAGTCCGGGTGCGCCGCCTTGAGCAGCGCGGCCAGGCCGCTGACGTGCGGGCAGGACATCGACGTCCCGGAGATGATGTTGAACTCCACGTGCCGCCGATCCGTGGCCAGTCCGGTAGGACCGAGCTTCCCCGTCCATCCCGCCAGGATGTTGACGCCCGGCGCAATGATGTCCGGCTTCAGGATCTCCGCCGTGAAAGAGTTCGGCCCTCGCGAGCTGAACGCCGCCACCACCGGCGCCGGCTGGATCCCGACCTGCGTGCCTTCAAAATGTATGTTAGCCGTCGGATGAGCGTCTGAGAGAACGTAAGACTTCAGCTCGTTTCCGACTCTCTCGCCGACGGCCAGCGTCGGAAGCAGATGCGCGTCGGCGACGAGCTCTTCACCGTTGGCGGCGGTGTTGGCCAGGACCATGCCGACGCCGCCGGCGGCTTTCACCACCACGCCCTTCTGGACCCTGGCGCTCACTCCGCGTTCGCACATCACCAGCTTACCGGCCACCATTGACGGGATCAAGGTTCCGGCCAGGCACCGAGACCCGTCCGGGCCGTTGCTCGCGTTCGAAGCATGAATGAACGGGATCGGAGTTCCCGGCAGCGGAGCGCCTTCGTAGAGCGAGACGCCGGAGTAGCTCCGCCCGTTGCCGACTGTAAGTTTCGCCGGAAAGTCACGGTCGAGGGTGCCGGCGCCGACGGTTGTGATCCACGGCGCCAGGTTAGAGAGGGTGTACTCGGCGGGGCCCCCGTTGCCGGCGGAGCAAGAAACGAGGATGCCCTTCTCCATGGCGGCGAAGGCTCCGACGGCGACGCTGTCCCGGTAGTAGTCGGTGTTCCCGCCGCCGAGGGATAGCGAGAGGACGTTCACGCCGTCCTCCACCGCCTTGTCCATCGCCGCGAGTATGTCCGAGCTGAAGCACCCGCCGAGCCAGCAAACCTTATAGACGGCGATCCTCGCGTGCGTCGCCATCCCACGCGCCACCCCTTCTGCGTAGCCTAACAAATTGGCGTTCTGGACGGCAGATCCAGCCGCGGTGGTCGCCGTGTGAGTGCCATGGCCGTCGTCGTCCAACGGAGACTTCGATTCCTTCGTCACGTCCACCGGCCCCAGCATCGCCTCGTAGCCTCTGGCGAAGAACCTCGCTCCGATCAGCTTTCTGTTACACGTCAAGGCGGTGAAGTTGGTCCCCGCCTCGCACGCGCCCTTCCAGTCGACCGGAACCGCTGCGAATCCGGCGTCGTCGAAGCTCTTCAGCCGCGGCCAAACTCCGGTGTCGAGCACTCCGACGATCACTTCGCTCGCCGTGCCGGCGTCCGGGAACGCAGCGGCCGTCCTGTCGAGACCTAGAAACTGCGGGGTTCGGGTCGTGTGAAGCTCGTACTTCGCCTCTGGCAGGACAGCGAGGACGCCGGGCCGGGCCTCCAGCAGGCGGACCTCCTCCGCCGTCATCCGCGCGGAGAATCCGTGAGCGACGGCGTTGTAGAAGTAGAGCACCTCTGCGTCGGGGGACGCCGATTGAAGCGACGACTGGTACCAGAGGGTGTGATCTTCGAAACCCTCCGGCATCTGGTGCTTGGCCATGTGAACGATGTACGGCATCCTCGTCTTCTCAGACCCGGGTTTCCCCGCCGCCGTGGGGGCGGGGCACAGAATCAGAAGCAGAGCAGCCAGGAGAGACCCCAGAAACGACTCCATGCCCGTGAGAGAGAGCGGAGGTGGGGAGGGCGGGACTAGGAACCTCCCAAAGGAGCTCGGACCAGTCGGCTTTTAAGCGTGACAGCTTTTTCTATCGGCCAGGAAGACGACAGTGGCTGCTAGCTTGCATCACGTTAGCGCCTGAAGTTATTTATTTTCCATCGCCAGTGACCTTTTTCCCGGCGTGAAAGACTGGTGCCTGTCGCGCCGCTCAGGAAGGAGCGTTAATTAATATAATTTTTTTAAAACATATATTTTATAAATGTTATTTGATTCAATTTTTATAGTTCGTAATTAATAAAAAACATTTTTTAAGAAATGAAATTAAAACAATTATTTTTTATTGTATTTTGAACCAATAATGCAAGGCAATATTTTAGTGGATATTTTAAAATATGATTTGATATTCCCGGGGATCTTTTTGTTGCATGCGTTATTAATATTAAATTATTGGGGGACGTCAAAGGCTCGGGCGTCACGCGGATTGGGGTGGGGTGCGGCATTAACTGCAACAATTCGGTGGTTATCGTCTCAGAATATCCCCGTTTTTTTTCATTTTTTAAAAAGTTTTCAATTGAGTAACCGAAACCTTCCCAATAAGCCCCTGTGTGGATTTTGATAACTGGGTCGGACCGGGTCAAACCTTCCCTGTATGGAGGCATGATATTTGGATTTTTTTTATGTAAGGGAATTTACAAATTAAAAAAAAAATCAATAAAAGGAATAGGGTTCTATTTGTGTGAAAAAGGGTCAATGGACACTTAACTAATTTAGGTAAGAAACTTTTAGGATTAGAAATAATTGATCCTTTGACACAACCATAATTGCAATATAAAAAATAAAGTGAAAAAATATGTAAATAAAATAAACACTGGGTGTAACATTGAAAAACCTCCCAAATAAAAGGGATAAAAAATCAACAAATAGAAGAATATCACTATGGTAAAATCAGGGTACCTGCTATCTATGTTACAAGAAAAAAACACTGAAAATATTCTCTTTTTAATATATGGAGAAACACCTCACTAAATATTGCACTCAAAGGTGACGATGTGTTGCTTAAGAAGACAATGATGAAAATTGATGAAGGGTATCCCTTTTTATAGTGTGTCTTCACCCTCATTTGGTCTCCCTTCAATTAAATGTTTTTAATCAAATTAAATGAGAGGAATAAAGGTAGAACGTCGCCCTCTTTGAATGAATTGAATGCAACGACTGTTAATATTAATTTCTCTCTACAAAAGTCTTACAATATATCTTCCACTTGAAGACTTGATTGAGTAGCAATCGCATCTATACACATCATTTCTATCTATCAAACTTGTTGCTCATGTCTCTGCAAGTCCGCTTGGAGATCTACATCATCTGAACTTATCATAACTAATCGTTTTTGTCAGGAAATCTGTCTGTTTTTATTTAGTGTGAATTTTATCCATATTCACACTTCCTCCACCACATCTCAAACAAAACGATATTGTACGCCAATGTCACTACTAGAATTTTGGGCAGATGCGCATGTTGGAGCGGAAGATTATTAGTAACTGCCAAGTGGCGGACGCTAATACTGAAATAAAAAACCGCGGGATTTTTCCCGCCTTCCACTTGTCTTCTTCGGCACACCGCTGCAACACCATCCTGCCGCCCCTTCGCCACCCCCGCAGCCCCGCCCCCACCCTTGTCACTCGCGGTCATCCCAAACACACCACAACCTCCTCCAGTAGCCCTCCGGTCTCCCCCCGACACCCCCCCGCCACACACCGACCGCCCCTAACCTACTCGGACCCTCCCCCGACCGCTGTGCATCCGCCATTGCCGGCAAAGCAAGCTTGTGGAAAACCTCCCACGTCATCATCGCCTGACCCGCGTCGCCCATTGCATCCAGGACTGAAGACCGCATGTTTTTTGGGGTAAATCTTTAGTGTCCGCCAAACGACTGACGCTAAAGGCATTAGCAACAAGCCAAAAGCGCCCGCCATTTGGAGGATGCTGAAGGGCTTTAGCGACGGCTTTTAGCGGTTGCTAAAGCCCTTATTTCTAGTAGTGTGTGCTTCGTCCTTGTATTGAAAAGATGAATTCCTTGCATTCTGCAAATCACTCTGATGATAACAAAATACCAACATATAGTCTTGTTCATGTCTGAGCTCCTCTAACAACATTTTCATCCAAAATAACCTCTTTGCAAGCCTGTGTAGTTGTCATATACTCCGTCTTGGTTGTGAATAAGGCCACAACACACTGTAATTTGGAAATCCAACTCACAACTCCTCATGTAAAAGTAAACACACAACTAGTAATGGATTTCCTCCGATCATAATCACCTGTAAATTCTAAATCAAAAGTCTTTGATAGTAAAATCTGATCCTCCATAACATAAAATAGCATCTGAGGTCTCTTTAATGTATCTCATGATCCTCTTCATCGTGTTCCAATGCTCTCGTCCTGGATTCGTCATGTACCGACTAACTACTCCCACTGCATGTGCAATGTAAAGTCTAGCACAAAACATAACGAACATCAGACTCCTCACTGCTAATGCACATGACACTCGAGACATTTCCATCCTCGCCACTTCACTGTTAGGACTCATCGTGGAGGATAATTTGAAATTAATGGGAGGAGGGGTATAAATTGGCTTACAGTCTTGCATGTTGAAACATTCCAAGACTTTCCTCATGTAATTCTTTTGTGATAGCCAAATCTTCCCATTGTTTATGTTTCAATGGATCTGCAACTCAAGAATCTTGTTTACGGGTCCTAAGTCATTCATATCAAACTCCCTAGTCAATCGCGCCTTCATCTCCTGGATTTGATCATTGTTGGGACCTACAACCAACATGTCATCCACATATAATAGTAGAATGATAAAATCATTACCATCTAGACCCTTAAAATATGCCCAAGGAACTGAATTAAGTCTGTTGTATCCAAGACTCGTGATATAAGAATCAAATCTCTTGTACCAACACCTCAGTTCCTATTTGAGACCGTACAAAGATTTGTTCGACCTGCAAACCAAGTCCTCTTTACCTTCTTCGGCAAAACCTTATGGTTGGAGCATATAGATTTCTTTATCAATATCACCATGGAGAAAAGGTGTTTTCACATCTAGTTCCTCTAGATATAGAGTATATGTAGCACACATCGCCAGAACCACCCGAATAGTCATCAATCTAACAATAGGAGAAAATATTTCATTGAAACCAATACCTTCTTTATGAGCATATCATTTGACTATTAGTCTTGCACGATATCTTTCCACCTAGTTTGTTTCATCCCGTTTGATCCTGTAGACCCATTCGTTACCAATGGCCTTCCTTCCGTGAGGTAATGGAACAAGGCCCCAAGTCTTGTTTTTGTACAGGGCTTCAAGTTCCTCTTGCATTGCCACCATCCATGAAGATATATCCGGACTCTGGGTCACCTCCACAAAAAAAGATAGTTCTCTATCCTCTGTCAATAAGCAGTACACAACATTGCTCTCAATGACATAATTCGAGTGTCATATTGGTGCTCTTTTCTCTTGATTTGACCGTCATAGTTCAAGATTTTCTAGTACTTGATCATCGTGCTCTGGTAATGCATTATAGGAAACCAATTCTTCCTTTGTTTCATCCCCCACCTTGACTATTATAGTTTATGTACTCTATTTCTCCATGTCTTTATCAATCATCATTTGCACATTCTCTTATGCAAAAATGACATCTATACTGATGATAAGTCTGTGGGCAGTGGGATCCCACAAATGATACCCCTTCACACCATCAGCATATCCCAAGAAGATGCATTACTTGGATCTCGATTCCATCTTCGATCTTTCCTAATCATTAAACTATACATGACTTCTAAAAATATGAAATTGAGAATAGTCAGCATGTTTACCAGTCCACATCTTCATCGGTATCTTCAGATCAATTACCATCGAAGGGGATCGATTGATCACATAGTAAGCGTTATTCACTACTTCTGCCCAGAACATCTTGGAAACTTCTGAAGTCTTCATCATCATCCTTGCTCTATCCAACAGGGTTCTATTCATCTACTCTTCCACTCTATTCTGCTAAGGAGTGTATGCCATCGTGAACTGCCACATGATACTTTTCTGTTGATAAAAAGAATCAAACTCTTTGTTGACATATTCTCCACCATTTTTAGTCCTCAAACACTTGATATTCATTTTGGGTTCAAGCTCCTTTCGTGCTTTGAATGTTTTGAAGACTTCAAATACATCTTCTTTCATCTTAATTAGAAATATAGTGACCCTAATCTTTTACACATATCATTACATGATTTTAAGCATAATTAAACATCAAATTACAAGCTAAGGATCGTAAAGTTTAGTGTCTTGGAAGGTTAGATACATAAAACTAAAAACGTGAGACTAAATAAAACATTTCTTTATTTACCATCTATTAAGATATCATAACTTCTTTTGACCCCTTACATCCGCACAGGATAACCTGGGGATAACATGAACAAAGGGATGATCTACAAAGCCCGATAAGGGAATAAACATTAAAATAAAGCTTAACACATGGGTTAGAAGGTATAACCTAATGATATATAAAGGTATGGAACATGATTAAACGTAAGGAATCATAACATGGGATTATATAATCATGGATTCATAGTAATGTGGAAGCAACATAAAACATGACTTTATCGTGATTCAATGCTTGTTGCACATAGAGGAGCAAGAGTCAAGCTTGTTGCATATAGAGGAGCACGATTCAAGGCTACCACCAAGACAGTTGCACATAACGTCTCATGGGACTAAACTTTACCCAATTCATTGAAGCACTATTTGGGTGCACCAATCATAACATGTTCATGAATATGCTTTCCACATAAAGAATCATACACAAGTAATCAAACATAAATATAAGGGTTACCCATGGAAAGAATTGGGTATCATAATCATGTCAAAAGAATAATAAATGGGCGTATCGTAAAAGTGATCATGAAATAAAGGAGTTAAATCATTCATGGACATTCATAAATGAATATAGGCATATATCATGATAAGTGATGTCAAACTGAGGTGAAAAGAGTGTTTACGAAACTTTAGAAATAAAACATTTTAGTACGGTTTAAGGGAAAAGTTTCAAGATTCTTTAAAATGGAAAAGGCATAATTATTTTTATAAAACTAGAATTGAACCAAGGTAGTTATTCATGATAAAATGAGTTATTTTAGGAAAATAATGGTTCCTTAAAACAAATTATGAATCACACTTGAAAATAGGTATGAATTAGGAAAGTTCCCATAAATCGGGCTTGCTTATCAGGAAGAATTGAGTAGAGAACCTTTTAAAAACATGTATATCCTCGAAAAAGAAGGCTGAATGGATATTGATACATGAGTTTGGAATATATACAGATTATTTATAATATTAACATAAAAATAAAATATAATTTCATTTGGGTAAAAAGAGAGAAAGAATAACCTGAAGGAATACTGGAGGTTCGGGTAGAATCCCTTACCTTATGTTTGAAACAATTCTGAACTCAATCTTAATGTCCTGAATAATAAAATTATATTAATTAATTAATAATTATAGAACCATTTATACGTTTATTTTATTTATTATAACTTTATTAATCTCATTTATGACCTTTTTTAATGGGTTAAGAGGTTCAATTTCATTGTTTGAGAGCGTTGATTTCCTTGGTTTTCATGATTGGTTTACTTGTATTTGTGTATGGAAAATCATGTAGAATGAGGATAGTTGTTTAGAACTGAACTTATATGTTATTAATGAACATATAAAATATTAAAATACCATTTTTTTATAAGTGAGGATGATTCATTAGATAAATCATTAATGATAATTGTTTAGATTAATTTAGCGTTTTTTATCACAACAAACTCATTTTGTTTTATAAATTAATATAAAATGTAAAAAATGATTACGAAACATTACATAAGATATAATAAATATATTATAATCTAGTTCAACCATAAAAATGGTTTCATGACCATCCTTGAAGATGGAATTGAAAGATGAAAGCACATCGTCCACAAAGGTGATATATCAGCACCTCACGGACGATGTTTTCATTCTTAAAGTAAAAGAGATAAGAGAAGAGCTTTGATGAAAAATTATTCCATCAACATGATAACATTACAGTATATGTAATATACTGGTTTTTTAATTCCATATGTATGAGAGGAGGTGAGGATAGAAAAATAAAATAAAGGAACTTGAAAAGAAATTGAAAGAAAACGGAAGAGGGTTTTACCTCTTGATTCCTTCTTCTTGAGAGCCTCCCTAGGGGATTAGTTTTGGTCTTTTGTTAAGACCAAAAGCTCCTGGATGTGGGGGATAGGTTTTTGAAGAGTATTTGGTAGAATATAGAAAAGGATCAAGACTTGAGAGGTGTGAGGAGAAGAGGTGGTGAGGGGTTGTATTTATAATGGAGGAGAGGGTGTTTTCTCAACACTTCACTCAATATTTTATTATTTTTCTCAAGACAAGCAATAGTGTTGATTCTTGAGACTAAATATAGTAATTATATCATGTGAGTTAAAACCAATTGTTCTTACATCAGTCATGACTCAATGAATAGTGTATTTAACTTATAATGTATATATACCATAAATTACCGTATTTTACTATTCACAAAATTCAAGTATTTCAAAAAATACCAAAAATTCACCCTAACCATTTTTTGATGTGTAGAATTCAAAAATAAACTCCATTTCATGAAAGTAATTTTCTAAATATGTGATATATAATTTTTAATTAAAATCATCATTTACTTAGAAAATACAAATTTTAAAATTAAAACTTCTTTTCTAACACTTTGAAAAATTAATTAAGGTCTCATAAAATTATCTTACAATCTTAAGAAATCAAAATATTAATTTATGAATACATTTTATGAAAATATATTTTCTTTTAAATTATTAAATTAATCAAAAAAATTTAATTAAATATTTATGACCTATAAAAATCCAACACTTAATTAGTAATTTATAAAATATTTATTTACTTATACTATGATATAATTATATCATATTGTCACTTATAAGATGCATAAATTTTACTTATACTTTCATTGGTGAGATTACTATTCAATTGGATGGTTTACTATTCATAAGAGTCACATTACTATTCCAAAGGTCAAGTTACTATTTCATCGATATTAGTTCCTTAACTTCTAGAAACGCTTCTTATTTCATTAATTCATCATTTATAAAGTTTGTATTGTGTTCTATTATGTGTTTATACGATATAACATAATTTTAAGAAGGTAATTTCCCTTGATAGAATTCAGGGTCGTTACATTCTCCCCCCTTATAAAATTTCTCCCTCAAAATTTCATTTTACATTCTAAGATGAAAATAGGTGTGGATACTTTTCCTTAACCACTTCCTCTAGTTCCCATGTTTCCTATTCATACTTATGGTCTCACCATATTAATTTGACTAGGTGAGTAGTATTTTTGCGTAGAACTTTATCTCTAGAATCTAAGATCTTCACTGGATGCTCCTCATAAGAAAGATCATTCTCCAACTGTACCACCTTTGAAGTCAGTACATGAGAAGGATTCAGTATGCACTTTCTCAAGAGGGATACATGGAATACATCGTGTACTTAAGACATGGTTGGTGGAAGTTCTAGTCGATAGGCCACAACTCCAACACGATCAAGGATCTCGAAGGGGCCGATGTACATGGGACTTAACTTCCCTTTCTTTCCGAATCTCATGATCCTCATCCATAGAGACATGCGGAGGAATACCATATCTCCAAACTTAAACTATAGGTCTCATTGGAGATTTTCTACATAACTCTTTTGTTGACTTTGGGTTTCCTTGATGTGATGCTAAATGGTTTTCACCTTATCCACCATTTCTTTGACCATTTTAGGTCTTAGCATCTTACATTCACTGAATTCATCCCAACATGCTGGTGTTCTGCACCTTTTTCATAAAGGTCTACATATGGATCCATTTGGATGCTCGAGTGGAAACAATTATTGTAAGAGAACTCAACCAAAGCCAGATGTTGGATCCATCCTCCTTTGAAGTCCATAGAACATTCTCTCAACATGTCTTCTAGTTTCTGAATAGTTTGCTCAGATTGGACATCATTTTGAGGATGATAGGCTATATTGAAGTTCAGCTCAGTGCTTAAAGCATGTTGAAGACTTTTCCAGAACTTCAAGGTGAATCTCAGATCTCGACCATATACTATCAATAGTGGTACTCCATGAAGCCTTACCACCTATTTGATTTATATCCATGAAAGTTGATCTAGCGAGAAGTCCTCTCAAATTGTGATAAAGTGAGATATCTTTGTAAGACGACCCACAATAATCCACATATCATTATTCCCTCTAGGTGTATTTGGAAGTCTAGTGACAAAGTCCATAGTGATGTTTTCCCATTTCCACATTGGTATGAGTAATGGTTTCATCATACCTTTAGACCTTTTCATTTCAGCCTTTACTTGCTGACATACCAGACACTTTGATGTATATTCAGTGATCTCCTTTTTCATATTGTCCCACAAAAAGTTCTCACAGAGATCTCGATACATCTTTGTGCTCTCTGGGTGAATAGAGAAGGTTGAGCTATGTGCATTATTCAGAAGCTCTTTCTTTATCTATGGATTGGATGATACACATAGTCGTGACCCAAATCTTACAACTTCATCCTCATCAATCTTGAACTTAGAGGATTTCCCATTTTATATTGCTTCCACCCTTTTCTAAATTTCCACATAATTTCTTTGAGCATCCTTTATTTTATCCATAAGGGACGGTTGAGAAATCATTTGAGAAAGGATTGATGATGTTACTCCCTTAATGATTCCCATGTCCATCCTTTTTAAGTCTAAGAAGATTGGATCCTTCTCAATTCTCATCATTGATAAAGATGCATGATCCTTTCTACTTAGAGCATCTGCCACCTCATTTGCCTTACCAAGATGGTAGTGGATTGAGCAGTCATAATCCTTGATGAGCTCTAACCATCTTCGTTGTTGAATATTAAGTTCTTTCTATGTGAATATATATTTGAGACCATTGCAATCATGATATGTCACGACCCGTCCTCGGGGCCCGTGCCGTGACTACCCCAAGCCCGCCTTCCATAGGCTAGGGGCTGGCGACTAGCACCAAGGCGTAAATCCCAACAAAAGGGAAGGCATTGCCTTTGAAAAGTAAACAAGCACCACATAGTAAGCAAGCGGAAAAGTAAACACTAAGTAAAACTGTAACAAGCTGTGCTGGAAGTAAAAGGGCCGGAAATACAAGCCCAACTGTAAAGTACAACTGAAAGGGGAAAACAACAACTGTAAAGAAAAGCCGCAGCGTCGAGCTGTCCTCTGAAGGTCCCACCTGAAGGGTGGGTACAGATAGCCTCCACAGCTCCTCGGTCCAGCCGTCCGCTCCGAGCACGTCCCGCCCAGTGGTCCACCTCCAGGTACCGTCCTACTCCGCACGCCTCCACCACGGTCAGTGCTGTCCGTCGTCTGCAACCAACACCACGAAGTGCGGGCATAGCCCGTGCAGGGGTGAGTATAAGCTACTCAGTAGGGACCCCGAGACCCCCGAAGGTCTCCCGAAATCCACGAAGGATAATCCACAAAGGAAAGATACAATCACGAAGTAACATCTGACACGGCTTAGGTATATGCCCATACATATACCTAAGTCATCAATTCTCGTTTGGCTCCAGCGTCCGAGCCCAAGCACAACCCAGTCCACACAGGAAAGCAAAACGTATACCCACACAGGATAGCACAACACAATCCACAAAGGAGAGTAAACTGTAAATCCACACATGATAGCTCAACACAATCCACAAAGGAGAGTAAACAGAAGATTCAGCTCACACAGGTATACATCATCAAAAAGGGTGAAAGAGATGATCAGACATAGATACTGAATCATCTAAGCTGGGACCCACATAGGATACAAGACCAGCCGTCCTCATCGTTTCATTTATGCTGGGACCCACATAGGATACAAGACCAGCACAGCTAGGACCCACATTGGATACAAGACCAGCTGTCTTCATTGATTCAACTATACTGGGACCCACATAGGATACAAGACCAGTATTGAATCATCTAAGCTGGGACCCACATAGGATACAAGACCAGCACAGCTAGGACCCACATAGGATACAAGACCAGCTGTCTTCATTGATTCAACTATACTGGGACCCACATAGGATACAAGACCAGTATTGAATCATCTAAGCTGGGACCCACATAGGATACAAGACTAGCACAGCTAGGACCCACATAGGATACAAGACCAGCTGTCTTCATTGATTCAACTATACTGGGACCCACATAAGATACAAGACCAGTATTGAATCATCTAAGCTGTGACCCACAAAGGATACAAGACCAGCACAGCTAGGACCCACATAGGATACAAGACCAACTGTCTTCATTGATTCAGCTATACTGGGACCCACATAGGATACAAGACCAGTATTGAATCATCTAAGCTGGGACCCACATAGGATACAAGACCAGCACAGCTAGGACCCACATAGGATACAAGACCAGCTGTCTTCATCGTCGCAGTCCACTGAGGATCTCTGCACAGTCGTCGCCGCAGTCCACTGAGGATCTCTGCACGGTCGTCGTCGCAGTCCACTAAGGATCTCTGCACGGTCGTCGTCACAGTCCACTAAGGATCTCTGCATGATCATCGCTGTCGAAGTAGCAGTCGCAGCCAGCACTAGGGTTCCCGCACACAGCAAGCTCGTTCGGGAGGGTCCGCTCCACGAGCCGAGAGGCCGATACATCAACTGTCACAAAGTCCGAAGTTGATGTATCCAAAAGTTCCGTACCGTCAACAGGAACTCAACGTCGCAGACGGCGCGTCATTCGGACGCCCGGTCTGAGAGTTATTGGCATTTTCGTCCTAGGGGCCCGGTTGGTTTTTAAGGCAAAACCAACCCGACCGTACTCCACCTGCGTCCGAACCTCAGGAGGAGTATGCCAAAAGATCCGTCTCACTTAGAGGAATCCACCAAAACTGACGGCACGTCAATCGGACGTCCGTAGCTCAAGATATGAGCGTTTCTGCTCCGGGGGCCCGGTTGGTTTCGTGTACGAACCAACCCGGCCGAACTCAAAGTATTTCGGAACCTTGAGTGAAATATACCGAAACGACCGTCTCGATCCAAGGATCGCGTTGCCACTGACGACGAGTCGTTTGGAGGCCCGTAGCTCAAGTTACGGGCGTTTGAACGAAAACCGTCCGAAGACGGGGGTCCGGGCCCGGTCCGACCCGGGCCGACCCGACCCGGTCCGGTCCGGCCAGGGCGCGGCCCGCCCTGGTCCGGTTCGGCCGAGCGGCCGAACGGCCTGGCGCCGCGGGGCGCTGCCCCCGCGGCCTGGTGGTGCCGCGGCCCCCCGCGTGGGGCCGCGCTGAGTCAAGGACGTGGCTTCAGCCGCGTCCGAGGGCACCGGACCCACGCGGCCGCGGGTCCGCGGGTGTCGCCGCCGCCGCGGCTTCAGCCGCAATGGCCTGTCCGGCGGCGCGTCGGGGCGCCGCCGCTCCCGGCTGCCGGCGCCGCCGCGCCGGTGACCCACACCGCCAGCGAGTTCCGCGGGCCACCGGGATCGCTCCGGTGGTCCGATTTTGTTCCCGTCTGCGCCGCTGCTCCTCCCGGGACTCGTTCTTCACTGCGGGGTTATCAAACTTCCGTTGCGGCACGTTCCGTCGTCGCCCGTCAAATCCGCACAAAATGAAGAACGGCGGAGGGTCGTCGGGCCGTGTTCGTTTGGCCCGCACCCTCCGCGTTAGAGATAAACAAACGGGAGAATTTGTTCAACGCATGAACCGACAATTTTAATAAAATAAAATTGTTCATTTGAAATCGGTTCTTTAATTTTTAAAGAACGTTCACGGGAATATAAAGAGGGGTATTCCAAAATTATAAAATCCCTACCTCGTTGGCCATCGCGCGTGAGCGTTCTTCGCGGAATTGCTCGTCGCGGAAGGTGGAGATCGTCGCATCGTCACGGAAGGGAGTCACGTCGTCACGGAACACGACGTTGAGTCGGCGAACTCAACGCACCATGAAACAACAGATTTAATTTAATTAATTAAATCCGTGTTTTGGTAAAGAACCACGAAGGAGATAAAAAGGAAGGTCCAAGACTCTTACCTCAAGCAGCCGATCGAAGATCCGCCACGGAGGAAGAGACGTCGCAGAAGAACGTCGTCGGCATCACGGATCACGGCGTCGCGTCGTCGATTTTCGGGTTGGGCGTTCTTCGCGTTCTTTGCGTTCTTCACGTTCTTCGCGAAGTAGGAAGAAGATACAAGGATTCTGTCTCAACGAGTAATCCCCAAAAAAGAGAGGTTGGTCTTATTTTATTAGTATGCCAACAAACGAAAACGGGTAAGAAACGACCCATCAATTCGTTGAATTAATTCAACAAAAGAAACAACTCATTTAATTTACGAAATAAACCGCCCAATTAAATGGTCTGTTAAGAATTTAAGAAAACGCGTCAGTTGACTTTCATAATGACGGGTTTTCGCGGGTGCGTTACTTAGCGGAAAGAAACGGCGGGGCTCGTGCGGGCCCCACCTCGCAAATATCCTACCAAGGGGGTAGGATATTTCTGGATAGCATCCTATCAGGATTAACTCAGTTTAAGCAGCTTTTAAGTGGCTTCAAGTGGCTTCCAAGTGGCTTAAGTGAAATAAAATAAAGTTGTCGTAAAATTATTTTATTTCTTAACTTTAAGCCCGAAAATTAAAAACCACACCTGAGCAAACGCAACTCCGGAAGAGGAGTTTTTAAGCGAATATCGGCACTGCGATTTCATCGGTGCCCTCAGAATTCGATTCCGGGCACCGGTTCAAAAGTTAGAAAAACCCGCTCGTCCGTTCACTGAACGTACCCGAGCCAAACTTCGGAAAATGATTCCAGGCACACCGGGCCTCGGAATCAGGCGCCGTCAGAAACTGCGTTCTTGTAAAATTCCAAAGAAAATTAAGAAAAAAAATTTCCTTGAAATTTACGGGTCTTTACATTACTCCCACCACAGGGCTTTACGTCCCCGTAAAGGTTCAACACAAACTAGGGATACAAAGGCGGTACTGAGCACGCATCTGAGCCTCCCGCTCCCATGTGCTCCCTGGAGGTTCCCGTGCTGCCATCTGATGCACACAAGAGGAATCGATCGTCCACGTAGGACCCGCTCCTGTCGATCCTCTATCCCCACCGGGACCTCCGTAAAAGTCGCCCCATCATCCACGTCTAGCTCCCCATGGTCAAAGATGTGCGTCGGGTCGCGCACGTATCTTCTCAGCTGAGATACGTGGAAGACGTCGTGTACCCGGTGCAACTGAGGTGGCAGAGCCAAGCGATAAGCCACCTCACCAATCCTGCTGAGGACCTGGAAAGGCCCGATGAAGCGTGGAGACAACTTGCCGCATCGGCCAAATCTCCGCAAACCACGTCGAGGTGAGACCCGCAAGAAGACGTGGTCGTCATCCTCGAACTCTAGTGGTCTCCGCCTCCTGTTAGCATAAGGCTTCTGCCGGCTCTGAGCTGTACTCATCCGTCCCTGGATGACCTGGACCATCTCAGGTCCCACAAGAGCTGCAAGATTTCTTCTTTGCCGATAAGAGAAATCTGGTCCCATCCCCTGGATGAACCACATTCTTTGCCTAAAGCAGTCAATCCCGACATGGATGATACTAATACATACCAAGGATGACGTTGTAAGGCCTCGACGCTACTACCAAGAGATCCAACCGTTACTCTCGCCTCCAAGGGTTGAGTCACACTATCGGAATCAGTGTGTGGTAACTGGGTCTCCTCCAGTAGATGTCTCACAAGTGAGGGTCAAGTCAACAGTCAAAACTGGAACCTCTTAGTAACAACACAAAAGAGGACAGGAATGAAAACATCACAAAGGTATGCATCTTTTATTATTGCAGCTCATAATACAAAGACGCTACACAATAGCAACAAGGAACTAGAAGTACAAAAGACATATCCACTAGTTCCGCTCCTGTCCACTTGCTCCTAGAGCTCCATGATCGAAGGCCTCAGCTGCCTAAAGCTGAGCTCTCCCATGTCCACCAACTCCCTGCGGTCGGGGTGGACCTCCTGGTGGTGGCAACACCTCGAAGTGTCTCCCACCATCGGCTACTCGGCCAGCTCCTCTGCCTCGTCCGCCTGTACCCTGCGGACCACCGTGGCCAAATCTCTGTCTGGGAGGTCCCTCTACCGCCTGCTGCTCATCTGAAAGACGAGTCGGGCAGTCTCGAGCCATGTGACCTCGCCCACTGCATGCGTAGCAATGTTTGCCCCTCGCGTAGCTGGCTCTCCTTCGGGTGCCCCGCACAACCGAATCTTCATCCTGTGACTGCCCATCTGATGGTCTGGCCCGCTTGGACCTCTGCGTCACCTGTCTACTGCCAGCTGCAGAAGACCCTGCTACGGGCCGTCCGGCGGAGGGTCCTGTCACTGGAGCCTGCTCGGCGAGAAAACTCTCCACTAGAAGGGCCCTCTCCAACACCTCTTCCTGTGTCGGAATGTTGAGGGAGATCATCGAAGCCCTGATCTCGTGCCTCAATCCCTGCTCGAAGGTCTGGGCCCGGAAGAAGGGGTCCCGTACCATGTCGGTCGAGTAGTGCGAGAGATCAGTAAATCTCGCCGAGTACTGGGCCACTGTCAAGCTGCCCTGCCGCAGTTGAAGAAGCTCCTGTATGCGTACCGCACGGAGGGTGGCTGGGACGAACTCGGAGCGGAAGATGCTCTCAAAGTCCGTCCAGAGGAGAGATGTCTCGTCGTGCACCTGGAGCATCAAGCTCCACCATCTGCCTGCTGCCGCGTGCAGTAGGCTCGCTGCGAGGATCACCATGAGGTCTGCTGGTGTCCTCACTAGCCTGAAAACTCGCACCACTGCCTCCAGCCAGTCCTCGGCTGCCTGGGGGTCCGTCTCCCCGCGGAACCTGGGCGGTCGCTGACGCTGGAACTCGTGCAGTGCGCTAAGGCGATGTGCATCGTCAGCGGCTGGGGCTGGTAGCATCGGTGGCTCGGCGGGTAAAGGTACCGCCGGTGCCTCTGCTGACAAAGAGCCCTGCACCGAGGCCTCGTCGCTCGGTGGGCTGTCATCACGCTCCACTCTCGGAACCCTAGCTGGCTGCCGTCGTGGGGCCATCCTGAAAGACGCAGGTGCGCCACGGTCAGAACAGTATACCTGGTGAGCTGACACAAGTAATCACAAAGAAAACTTGAACACACATGCAATCAATGTTTTCGTACATTAAGTCGGAAATCAGAAGTCAGGGTCCTGGTGTACGGATACGTCGGCCGCCGCACCAACACTGGACTCCCTGGACTGATAACCACACCCAATACGCTAAACACTATTGCTTCACAAAGAAGAAAGATCAGAGTTTGCAGTAGAACCGACCACCTTTGATACCAATCTGTCACGACCCGTCCTCAGGGCCCGTGCCGTGACTACCCCAAGCCCGCCTTCCATAGGCCAGGGGCTGGCGACTAGCACCAAGGCGTAAATCCCAACAAAAGGGAAGGCATTTCCTTTGAAAAGTAAACAAGCACCATAGAGTAAGCAAGCAGAAAAGTAAACACTAAGTAAAACTGTAACAAGCTGTGCTGGAAGTAAAAGGGCCGGAAATACAAGCCCAACTGTAAAGTACAACTGAAAGGGGAAAACAGCAACTGTAAAGAAAAGCCGCAGCGTCGACCCGTCCTCTGAAGGTCCCACCTGAAGGGTGGGTACAGATAGCCTCCACAGCTCCTCGGTCCAGCCGTCCGCTCCGAGCACGTCCCGCCCAGTGGTCCACCTCCAGGTACCGTCCTGCTCCGCACGCCCCCACCACGGTCAGTGCTATCCGTCGTCTGCAACCAACACCACGAAGTGCGGGCATAGCCCGTGTAGGGGTGAGTATAAGCTACTCAGTAGGGACCCCGAGACCCCCGAAGGTCTCCCGAAATCCATGAAGGATAATCCACAAAGGAAAGATACAATCACGAAGTAACATCTGACACGGCTTAGGTATATGCCCATACATATACCTAAGTCATCAATTCTCGTTCGGCTCCAGCGTCCGAGCCCAAGCACAACCCAGTCCACACAGGAAAGCAAAACGTATACCCACATAGGATAGCACAACACAATCCACAAAGGAGAGTAAACTGTAAATCCACACAGGATAGCTCAACACAATCCACAAAGGAGAGTAAACAGAAGATTCAGCTCACACAGGTATACATCATCAAAAAGGGTGAAAGAGATGATCAGACATAGATACTGAATCATCTAAGCTGGGACCCACATAGGATACAAGACCAGCCGTCCTCATCGTTTCATTTATGCTGGGACCCACATAGGATACAAGACCAGCACAGCTAGGACCCACATAGGATACAAGACCAGCTGTCTTCATTGATTCAACTATACTGGGACCCACATAGGATACAAGACCAGTATTGAATCATCTAAGCTGGGACCCACATAGGATACAAGACCAGCACAGCTAGGACCCACATAGGATACAAGACCAGCTGTCTTCATTGATTCAACTATACTGGGACCCACATAGGATACAAGACCAGTATTGAATCATCTAAGCTGGGACCCACATAGGATACAAGACCAGCACAGCTAGGACCCACATAGGATACAAGACCAGCTGTCTTCATTGATTCAACTATATTGGGACCCACAAAGGATACAAGACCAGCACAGCTAGGACCCACATAGGATACAAGACCAGCTGTCTTCATTGATTCAACTATACTGGGACCCACATAGGATACAAGACCAGTATTGAATCATCTAAGCTGGGACCCACATAGGATACAAGACCAGCACAGCTAGGACCCACATAGGATACAAGACCAGCTGTCTTCATCGTCGCAGTCCACTGAGGATCTCTGCAGCGTCGTCATCGCAGTCCACTAAGGATCTCTACACAGTCGTCGCCGCAGTCCACTGAGGATCTCTGCACGGTCGTCGCCGCAGTCCACTCAGGATCACTGCACGGTCATCGCTATCGAAGTAGCAGTCGCAGCCAGCACTAGGGTTCCCGCACATAGCAAACTCGTTCGGGAGGGTCTGCTCCACGAGCCGAGAGGCCGATACATCAACTGTCACAAAGTCCGAAGTTGATGTATCCAAAAGTTCCGTACCATCAACAGGAACTCAACGTCGCAGACGGCGCGTCATTCGGACGCCCGGTCTGAGAGTTATTGGCATTTTCGTCCCAGGGGCCCGGTTGGTTTTTAAGGAAAAACCAACCCGACCGTACTCCACCTACGTCTGAACCTCGGGCGGAGTATGCCAAAAGATCCGTCTCACTTAGAGGAATCCACCAAAACTGACGGCACGTCAATCGGACGTCCGTAGCTCAAGATATGAGCGTTTCCGCTCCGGGGGCCCGGTTGGTTTCGTGTACGAACCAACCCGGACGAACTCAAAGTATTCCGGAACCTTGAATGCGATATACCGAAACGACCGTCTCGATCCAAGGATCGCGTTGCCACTGACAGCGAGTCGTTGGGAGGCTCGTAGCTCAAGTTACGGGCGTTTGAACGAAAACCGTCCGAAGACGGGGGTCCGGGCCTGGGCCGACCCGGCCCGACCCCCCCGGGAGTCGGCCGAACCGGGTCGACCCGACCCGGTCCGGTCCGGCCAGGGCGCGGCCCGGCCTGTCGGACCGGCCTGGTCTGGTTCGGCCGAGCGGCCGAACGGCCTGGCGCCGCGGGGCGCTGCCCCCGCGGCCTGGTGGTGCCGCGGCCCCCCGCGTGGGGCCACGCTGAGTCGAGGACGCGGCTTCAGCCGCGTCCGAGGGCACCGGACCCGCGCGGCCGCGGGTCCGTGGGTGCCGGCATCGCCGCGGCTTCAGCCGCGGCGGCCTGTCCGGTGGCGCGCCGGGGCGCTGCTGCTCCCGGCTGCCGGCGCCGCCGCTCCCGGCTGCCGGCGCCGCCGTGCCGGTGACCCGCGCCGCCGGCGAGTTCCGCGGGCCACCGGGATCGCTCCGGTGGTCCGATTTTGTTCCCGTCTGCGCCGTTGCTCCTCCCGGGACTCGTTCTTCACTGCGGGGTTATCAAACTTCCGTTGCGGCACGTTCCGTCGTCGCCCGTCAAATCCGCACAAAATGAAGAACGACGGAGGGTTGTCGGGCCGTGTTCGTTTGGCCCGCACCCTCCGCTTTAGAGATAAACAAACGGGAGAATTTGTTCAACGCATGAACCGATAATTTTAATAAAATAAAATTGTTCATTTGAAATCGGTTCTTTAATTTTTAAAGAACGTTCACGGGAATATAAAGAGGGGTATTCCAAAATTATAAAATCCCTACCTCGTTGGCCGTCGCGCGTGAGCGTTCTTCGCGGAATTGCTCGTCGCGGAAGGTGGAGATCGTCGCGTTGTCGCGGAAGGGCATCGCGTCGTCACAGAACACGACGTTGAGTCGGCGAACTCAACGCACCATGAAACAACAGATTTAATTTAATTAATAAAATCCGTGTTTTGGTAAAGAACCACGAAGGAGATAAAAAGGAAGGTCTGAGACTCTTACCTCAAGCAGCCGATCGAAGATCCGTCGCGGAGGAAGAGACGTCGTAGAAGAACGTCGTCGGCGTCACGGATCATGGCGTCGCGTCGTCGATTTTCGGGTTGGGCGTTCTTCGCGTTCTTCGCGAAGGAGGAAGAAGATACAAGGATTATGTCTCAACGAGTAATCCCCAAAAAAAGAGAGGTTGGTCTTATTTTATTAATATGCCAACAAACGAAAACGGGTAAGAAACGACCCATCAATTCGTTGAATTAATACAACGAAAGAAACAGCTCATTTAATTTACGAAATAAACCGCCCAATTAAATGGTCTGTTAAGAATTTAAGAAAACGCATCAGTTGACTTTCATAATGATGGGTTTTCGCGGGTGCGTTACTTAGCGGAAAGAAACGGCGGGGCTCATGCGGGCCCCACCTCGCAAATATCCTACCAAGGGGGTAGGATATTTCTGGATAGCATCCTATCAGGATCAACTTAGTTTAAGCCACTTTTAAGTGGCTTCAAGTGGCTTCCAAGTGGCTTAAGTGAAATAAAATAAAGTTGTCGTAAAATTATTTTATTTCTTAACTTTAAGTCCGAAAATTAAAAACCACACCCGAGCAAACGCAACTCCGGAAGAGGCGTTTTTAAGCGAATATCGGCGCTGCGATTTCATCTGTGCCCTCAGAATTCGATTCCGGGCACCGGTTCAAAAGTTAGAAAAACCCGCTCGTCCGTTCACTGAACGTACCCGAGCCAAACTTCAGAAAATGATTCCGGGCACACCGGGCCTCGGAATCAGGCGCCGTCAGAAACTGCGTTCTTGTAAAATTCCAAAGAAAATTAAGAAAAAAAATTTCCTTGAAATTTACGGGTCTTTACAGGATATATCTCACACTTCTCCCCATAGAGATAATGCTGCTAGATTTTCAATGTAAAGATCACAACTGCCAACTCCAGATCATGCGTAGGATCATTTTTCTCATGAACTTTCAACTTCCTTGAGGCGTAATCAGTACACATTCTAATAATTTCTTTGAAGCATCACTGTATGCCACAAAGAGTTCTCCACTTATCGGGAGTGTGAGTACTGGCACAATGATAAGCCTCTTTTGAGCTCCTTAAAGTATTCCTCACATTCTTGAGTATAGAAAAACTTTACTCCCTTCCATGCCAGCTTGGTTATTGGGTTTGAAAATAATTATAAGTTATTTAAAAATTGTCGATAATACCCATATATAATAAGAAAGATATATATCTCCATTATAGATGTTGTCTCGGGCCACTCTTCGATTACCTTTGTCTTGGAATAGTCCGCAGATATCCCTTTGTTGGTGATTACATGCCCCAAGAATGATACTTCCTCCATCCAGAACTCACATTTATTGTACTTTTCATATATTTTCTCCCTTTAAAAAGTCTTTAACATAGTATTAAAATGCTCCTCATGTTCCTCCTTGCTCTTGGAGTATACCAGAATATCATCGATAAAGACTAACACAAATTTGTCGAGGTAATCTATAAAGACTATATTCATTAAATCCATAAAAATTCTAGAGAATTAGAGAGTCCAAATGGAATCACTATGAAATCATAGTGTCCATAACTTATTTGAAAGGCAGTCTTGAGAATATCTTCCTTCCTCACCTTTAATTGGTGGCATCTCGACCGAAGGTCCACCTTAGAGAAATAACTGGCCCCATGTAGCTAATCCAACAAGTCACTATCCGAGGTAGGGGATACTTGTTCTTTATCATGATTTTATTGAGCCCATGATAATCAATGAGAAGTAACATTGATCCATCCTTCTTCTTAATGAAGAGGACTGGTGCACCCCATAGTGAAGCACTCGGGTGTATAAAACCCTTGCCTAGATTCTTCTGTAACTACTTATTCAGTTCTTTTAGCTCAATGGTGGACATTCTATAAGGTGTCTTTGATATATGTAGAAATAGAGGAATAAGTTCAATTGAGAACTCAACTTTTCATTTATGTGGAAGGGTAGACAATTCTTTAGGGCATACATCAGTGTAATCCCTCACAATGGCCATGTCTTAAGCATGATAATCTCATTTGTCTCAATCATTTGAGTGAGATATGTTTGCTCATAAGGTAGTAATATCCACACTTGAGGCGATGATTTTTAAGGAGATTCATCTTCCTTCTTACACTTGTAAATAATTGGAGGATGCTTTGTGATATGAAGAGTGATCGAACTTTCCCAATAGTTGATGTTGTATTTGTATAAAGATAGCCAATCCATGCCCAAAATAGCATCAAAATCTACCAAAGGGAGTATGATAAGATTTTTTGGGAGGTTCAGTCCACAAACATTAACTAGGGAGGAGTTATGTACTTTGGATGCAAGAATTTCCCCATTAGTGGTTTTCACAGATAACTCAACCTCCAAATTTTGAGGTGGTGTTTAAATAGTTCTACTAAACTTGCAAGATATGAAAGAATACGTAGAAGCAGAATCAAATAGTATATTTTATATTCTTGAATGAATAACCAGTGTACCTATCACCACATCATTGTTCATCTCCAAATCATTAGTAGTAATAACATAAGAGCTTCTTTATTTCCTTATAGGTTGTTGTTGATTGCCTCCGATAACCCTCAACTTAGGGCATTGGTTCGCAAAATGCTCATGTTCTTTGCAATTGAAACACTGCACTACTGGATAATTGTTGGTATGAACCTTCCTTTATTCCTCCACATTAGTGGGATTCTTCATATCCCTTCGGCAGTTCTTAGTCATATTCCCCATTCTTTCACATTTTAATCATTTTTTGGTTCCCTTTAGACAGTTCTCAGGATGCTTCTTCCCACAATTTTGACATGTGGGATATCAGTCTTTTTTCCATCATGGTATTTATTTTCCAATCCACCCATATTAGACTCTATTTTATGCTTTTTTTTCACTGGACCCATGATACTATTGAGATTCTCTGATCTCCATTTAAACCTTGAGGGCACAACAAGCAATATTCTCATAACCGTCGAAGTCTCAAATCGCTAATTCTTTTCGTAGACTCGACTTTAGTCCACTAAAGAAGTGATCTAACTTTATTTAGGTGTTCATGACAAAGTCAGAGGAATATCTTTCAATCTCGGTAAAGTTTTCTTCATACACCTTGATAAACTCATATTTCTTCTGCTTAAGTCAGAGGAGCTCTCTTTCCATCTTGAGATGGAGGGTTCAGGGAAAATATTTATTGATTTTTTTCTCAAATTTCTCTCAATCCATGGAATAAATTTCCTCCTTGGACTTCGTATTTTTGATCAGTGTCCACTATTGATCAGCTTCCCCATCAAAATGATAGACCACCAACACAACATTATCTTCTTATGAGCACTAGAGGACAATGAATATCTTTTCATTGGAGTTAATCCATTGTTCCATAAGGATGGGATCAGAAGATCCACTAAACATGAGAGGCCTTTTCTGTATGAAGGATTCAATGGTAACTTTCTCTTTCCTTGGATAAGGAGGACGTTCCACATGATTCAAGTTATTATTCATAACTTGAGCTAGTTGAGCAAGTATTTTCATGAAATTTTAAGCACTCATTTCCATCATATTTGGCATATCATTAGGGAAATCATCACATTGTCTATTACATTGATTATTGGCATGTGTTCTTCTATTTCCCACCATTAGCTAAGAAAAATAAAGTGCAATTAGGGGGCTTGAATAATTATCTAATAATCATAAAAAAGAAACTCTAAACATAAAATGATAAACTCTTAAAGGAAAAGTATATCCTAACTTGTGATTCCCTAGGTTTGTATCTAGGTTATCTATGATATGTTTCCTAACATATATTCTTATGGACATTTTCTTTATTTTCTTGATAATGTTTTGTCAGGATCTTATGAATTTATAAAAACATATCCCCTAGGAGTGTCAAACTAGGTGCACAGTAAGACCCGTTGTCATGTACCAGGTTACCCCAAGTCAGGCCCAAAACACCTTGTCAGAGTTTTTACTCCTAGGTATATCTGTTCCAAAACCACGTCCACCTGTATTATCCAGACAAAGATGTATTTTGTTGATAAACCACTTACTCTATACTTACCAAAATTTAGGGACGTTTTCTTAGACATAGTCTTATTCCTAATAATCTTACTAAAGTGCTCTATTCCTAGTCTCCAAAAATTACTAAACTTTTCCTTTGACACCAACTATGTTGACCCTAGTATTATACACATATAATTACATGATTTTAAGCATAATTAAATATCAAATCACAAGCCAAGGATCATAAAGTCTAGTGTTTATGAATACTAGGTATATAAAACTAAAAACATGGGACTAAATAAAATATTTATTTATTTATCATACATTAAGAGATCCTAAATTTATTTGAGATCTTACATCCACATAGGATAACCTGGGGATAACATGAATAAAGGGATGAGCTAAAAATCTCAATAAGGGAATAAACATTAAAATAAAGCTTAGTAAATGGGTTATAAGGAATAACATAATGATATATAAAGGTATAGAACATGATTAAACATAAGGAATCATAACATGGGATTATATAATCATGGATTCATAGAAATGTTTTAGAAATATAAAACATGAATTTATCATGGGTCAAGGATTTTTGTACATAGAGGATCACAAGTCAAAGCACATTGCACATAGAGGAGCATGAGTCAAGGCTACGACCAAAACTATTGCACATAACATCTCATGAGACTAAACTTTACCCAATCCATTAGAGCACTATCTGAGAACACCCATCATAAAATGTTCAATAATATTATTTCCATATAAATAATCATACAAAAATAATCAAACATAAACATAAGGGTTACCCATGGAAAGAATTGAGTATCATAATCATGCCAAAAGAATAATAAATGGGCGTATCATAAAAGTGTCCATGAAAGAAAGGATTTAAATCATTCATGGAAATTAATAAAGAAATATATGAATATATCATGATAATTTATGTCAAACTTAAGTGAAAATAGTGTTTAAGAAACTTTAGAAATAAAACATTTTAGTACAGTTTAAGGGAAAACTTTCAAGATTCTTTAAAATGGAAAAGGCATAGTTGTTTGTATAAAACTAGAATTGAAAAAAGTTAGTTATTAATGATAAAATTAGTGATTTTATAAAAAAAATGGTTTCTTAAAATATATTATGGATCACATTTGAAAATGGGTATGAATTCGGGAAGTTCCCTTAAATCGGGCTTGCTTATCGGGAAGAATTGAGTAGGAAACCTTTAAAAAACATGTATATCCCAGGAAAAGAAGGATGAATGGATCTTGATACATGATTTTGGAACATATAAAGAGAATTTAGAATATTTACATAAAAATAAAAGAGAATTTAATTTGGGTAAAAAGAGAGAGAATAACCTAAAGGAATAATGAAGGTTCGGGTAGAATCCCTTACCTTATGTCTGAAATGATTATGCACTTGATCTTAATGTCCTGAATAATCAAATTAGATTCATTAATTAATAAGTAAAAAACCATTTATAAATTTATTTTATTTATTATAACTTTATTAAGTTCATTTATGGCCTTTTTGATGGGTTAAGAGGTTCAATTTTATCGTTTGGGAGCGTTGATTTCCTTGGTTTTCATGACCGGCTTACTTGTATATGTGTATGGAAAATCATGTAGAATGAGGATATTTGTACAAAAATAAACTTATATGTTATTAATGAACATATAGAATATAAAAATACCATTTTTTTCATAAGTTAGGATGATTCATTAGATAAATCATTAATGATAATCATTTAGATTAAGTTAGCATTTTTTATCACAACGAACTCATTTTGTTTTATAAATTAATATCACATGTACAAAATTATTACATAACATTACATAATATATAATAAATATATTATAATCTGGTTAAACCATAAAAATGGTTTCATGATAAGCCTTGAAGATGTAATTGAAATATGAAAGCACGTCGTCCACGAAGGTGATAAATCAGTACCTCACGGACGATGTTTTCATTCTTAAAGTAAAAGAGAGAGGAGAAGAGATTTGATGAATAATTATTCCATCAACATGATAAAATTAAAGTATATTTAAGATATTATATTTTTTATGACATATGGATTAGAGGAGTTTAGGATATAAAAACAAAATAAAGGAACTTGAAAAGAAATTAAAAAAAAACAAAAGAGGGTTTTACCTCTTGATTCCTTCTTCTTGAGAGCCTCCTTAGAGGATTGGTTTTGGTATTTTGTTAAGAAAAAAATCTGTTGGATGTGTGGTATAGGTTTGAGAATAGTATTGGTAAGAATATAGATAAGGCTCGAGGCTTGATAGGTGTGAGGAGAAGAGGTGGTGAGGGGTGATATTTATAATGGAGGAGGGATATGTTTTCTCATTATTTTACTCAATATTATATCATTTTGCTCAAGAAAAGCAATAGTGTCGATTCTTGAGACTAAATATAGTAATTAGATCATGTGATTTCAAACCAATTAATATTACATCATCAATGACTCAATTAATAGTGTATTTAACTTATAATGTATATATACTGTAAATTACTGTATTTTACTATTCACAAAAATTCAAGTATTTCAAAAAAATCCCAAAAATTCACCATAACCATTTTTCAATGTGTAGATTTCAAAAATGAACTCCATTTTATGAAAATAATTGTCTAAATATGAGAAATATAATTTTTAATTAAAATCATCATTTACTTGGAAAATACAAATTTTAAAATTAAAACTTATTTTCTAACACTTTGAAAAATTAATTAAGGTATCATAAAATTATATTATAATATCAAGACATAAAAATATTAATTTATTAATACATTTTAAGAAAATAAATTTTCTTTTAAATTATTAAATTAATAAAAAAAATGTAATTAAATATTTATAACCTATAAAAATACCAACACTTAATTAGTAATTTTTAAAATATTTATTTACTTATACTATGATATAATTATATCATATTGTCACCTATAAGATGGATAAATTTTATTTATACTTTAATTGGTGAGGTTACCATTCAATTGGATAGTTTACTATTCATAATGGTCTTATTACTATTCTGAAGGTCAAGTTACTATTTCATCAGTATTGGTTTTTTAACTTCTAGAAACGCTTCTAATTTCATTCATTCATCATTTATAAAGCTTGTATTGTGTTATCTTATGTGTTTATACCATATTAAATAATTATAAGAAGGTAATTTTCATTGATATAATTCAAGGTCATTAAAGGAAAAACCCAACATCTCTTAGAATAGTCATCAATGAAAGATACAAAGTACCTTGCTCCTCCTAGGGACACAACCGATGATTTCCAAACATCAGAATAGATAAAATATAAGATCTCCTTTCTCCTTATCGTTGATGTTCCAAACTTCAACCTATGTTTCTTACTCAAAACACAATTCTTACAAAATGGTAAGGATACATTCGTAAGCCTAGATAGAAACTTTCAATCAAAAAGAATCTTTAGGCCTTGTTCGGATATATGACCAAGTTTCTGATTCTATAACACCATCAAAGCTTCTGTCAGGTTAGTTGATGCGATAACCATCTTTGCTTCCTTGTATGTTTCACCCACAAGCACATACAAGTTCTTTGAGACCTTCTCTAACTTTATCACCACAAGCGCTCCCTTCAAAATCCCCATCATCCCTTTCTCGGTGCATGTTTTTCATCCAATATCATCAAATTGTCCTAAGGACAAAATGTTCTTCTGGAGGCCCTTCACATGACGTACTCCTTGAATGTTTCAAACTATGTTATCATGCATCTTTAGTTTGATGGTTCCAAAACAAATGATCTTCAATGTATGATCGTTCCCCATGTACACAAGTACTTCTGGGATAGTTTTATATTGATCAAACCATTCTCACTGAGATGTCATGTTCCATGTTTCTCTTAAGTCAATAATTCACACATCGTCGATATGTTGTCTACCTTCAGTAGTCGTTGATTCTTCACTGACTAGTACGTATCTATTTCCATATTTACTCGCCACATTTCATTGAGATTTATTCTCACCACCCTTATTATTCCAAAAATATTTTCTGGTATGCCTCCTCTTAACACAATTGTAACATTTACCATTTTTCTTTTTACTCCTTTATTTAGACCCACCAGGATTCTAGCTCCCACCGAAACCATGCTCTATTATTCTTCCTCTTTCCATTGAAAAATCTTCCACTTGGTTTAAAGCTGGCTATCCATCTTCCTTTTTCTTATATTGGATTTCTTCTTCAAGAAACAAAACTACAATATAGTTGAAGAGTAACACATATTTTAGAATATTATTAGTGAGGTTGATGATAAGTTGATCATACGAATCTGGAAAACTCTGGACCAGAATCATCGCACGTTCAATATACACAATTTTATAACCCAACATCGTAAACTGACCAAATAGGGTATTGAGGGTGTTGATGTGTTCGGTCGTTAATAATGACTCCACCATTTGAAGAGTGTATAATTTTCTCTTTAGGAGAATTTTGTTGTGGAGTGACTTTTCCTCGTATAGTTTTGTTAGAGTATCCCAAATTTTCTTCGTAGTCTTTTTCTCCAAAATGATTGACAAAACCTTGTTTACCAAAGCCAAATGGATTTTGGAAATAACATTCCCATCAATGTGATTCCATTTCTACTCCATCACACCCTCTAATTTTTTACTAATTTCTTGTAGGCAATTATCTTTCCACAGCACCGCTTGCATTTTTATTTTCCACAATGAAAAAGTATTTCCATTGAATTTTTCAATCTCAAATTTCACCACCATTTGGACATACCAACTGTCCGGAATCTCCTCAGGATAGAACCTCTCCTTTTATACCACTTGTTAGGATAAAAAACAATTTTACCTTTAGTACAACGATATTTGCGAGATAAAAAATAAAGTGCAAAAATATGGAAATAAAATGAACACTGGATGTAACGTGAACCCCCCCAAATGAAAGGGGTAAACAACCATAGGCAAATAGAAGGATCTCACTATGGTAAAATGTGGGTACAAACTCTCTCTCAATTACAAGGAGAAAACACTCAAAATATTCCCACTTGAATATATGGAGAAACACCTTACAAAATACTGCACTCAAAGATGATAATGTGTTGCTTGAAAAGCCGATGATGAAATCTATTGGGGGAAATCCCTTTTTATAGCTTGCCCTCACCCTCTTCTAGTATCCCCTTAATTAAATTCATTTAATCAAATTAAATGGGGGAATAAAGGTAGAGTGAGACCCTCTTTGAATGAATTGAATGCAGTGACCATTAATATTAATTTCTCTCTTCAAAAGTCTTCCAACAGAAATGTGAATAACGTTCATGCTTCTTAGACCCTGCCAAAGAGGCGTGAACCCCGTTAACATCTTTTTAAGTTATATTTATAAAATTTTATTATAAATCATTATGAATTTTTTATATATAATTATTAGTAATTTATTAATAATTAATATATTCAGTAATTATGAATTGTATTATTTATTACTAAATAATAATAAATTATTCTTTTAATAATTAATTAATAGTAATATAAATATTATTTATCATTTAATAATATAAATAAAAAATTTGTATTGATGAATATATTTACTAGTTAAAAATTAGAATATTCTTAATATATTATGATCTATTATTAATTATTTATTTATATAATTAATAATATAATGTTCATTATTAATAGTAATAATATCTAGAGAATTATTATTTATAAGTATTTGTGAATTTTTTGTTGATATAAAATATTATTAATTTATTAATAAGTAATTTATTAATTAATAATAAATTGTATTATTTATTATTAATTAAAATTATATTATTATGTTATTAATTAATAATATAAAAAATAATATTTATAAAATTTTAATTATAAATATTTGTTAAATTTTTGCTGATATAATTATTATTAATTTATTAATAGGTAAAATATTTACTAATTATCAATTATATTATTTATTATTAATTAATAAAATATTATTATGTTATTAATATAATTAATAGTATTATAACGAATATTTATTGTATAATAATATAAATAGAATAATTTGCATTTAGAAAGATATTTACTAGTTAATAATTATATTATCCTTAATATATTATGTTGTATTATTATATAATAAATAAAATAATATTTATTATTAATATTAATAATATTTAAAGAATTCAAAATAATAATATTATAAATATTTAATAATAAATTTAAGATGAATATCTATTATACATAATATGGATAATAATACTAAGAAGTATTAATATAAATAACAAATATTAATTATTATTATTATTAAAAATGTAGTTATTAATATTAACGTTTCTTAATCATTCACAAATATTTGTATAAATTTCAAATTTTATCAATTTGTTGTTTTATGAAACAAAATATAATATATTAGCATGTTTTTAAATAATGTACAAGTAGTGATTTAAAAAAGAACATAACATGTATTAGTCTAATCAACATTGGTGTCCTCGATGCTCCTCCATGCCATAACTAGATGTATATATATATACTTAAGAAAAGGTAATCCTCGGGAGTGGCCTTTTCGAACCATCCACTCCAAGGAACCCCCCTCCCCATGAAGAGTTCATAATGCCCTAGCTGAGAAGGAGCCGTTGCCAGCTGAGATGACAGAGCATCCCACGGGGTAACACCTCGATCAACGATGGTTCGACATAGAAAGCTATCAACCAGGTGAAGTGCACCCACTCTGCCCACCCAGTGAGACATTGGATGACCTGGAAAGACGAGTGGTACATGGGAGGTGGAAATTCTTCCAAGAGAGGGCTCCCAGGAATTGAACCCCAGACCTCACCGAACACCATTGCTATGGCCCTTGACCAACCACCACTACACCACCACTGAAGCGGCAACAACTAGGTGTATATATAATGCATTCATAATGTGTTTATCTATGTCTATACTTTGGTGTATGCAACTCCAGTGTATCACCCCTGACACATGCCTCCACATCATCCTATGTGACTGATGGTGGATCTACAATCACTCGGATTGTACCTTGTACTAGGTCCAAGGATAATGGATGTTGATTGAAACTCTCCCCAACATGTGAAGAATATGGCAGCTATGGAGCAGATATATACAGATCAGAGACAAATAAAGTTTGTAACATAGGTTAGTTAGCATCAAGATCTGTAGAAAAATCTGTTACGCTAACAAACTGTGTCTGTTTCTATGCCTCTGGGTATGGTTGTGGCTCATATGAAATAGTAACTGGAGGAACATATGGGTGATCATGATGAACACCATCCTTATATGCCACATCTTTATCCATAATAGGGTCGTTACCTCCCAACACATCTATATCAGGATCTACACTCTTAGTATCTTCTAAGACATCAAAGAAAATTACATGATAAATATCATCCCCAAGAAGAAGCATCTCTGTCATTGCTCTATGAAAATAGGCATGGTCAAAGGCATCTCCCTTTGTGGGATCAAAGATGTGAATGAGATGAGTGAAATGAATATCTCATGAAAACAAATTATGAAGTTTACTAATGTTAATAAAAAATAGTTCAACAGTGGAAAAAATAATTATTACCAAGTCAAGATAGCTCCATCCGTGTCACACAAGATATCTCACTGGGGACATGTGGTACTAGGGTCCATAATCTAGATGATCTGATAAATGCATATGTACTATGCTAACCCCTTATAATCGGGACTCATGTCATATATTTCACATCTCAATATATTGTGCATGATATCACCTTCAATTAAAGTCTTACTTCCTTGACATTTTTAGGGAATGAAGTGAAGGTAACTGATTAGGTAGAGTAGGAATGAGATGATAGAAGTAAAAATGCCTCATAACTTTATTAGTGTGATTCCACTCAATAATATGAAAGTGAATCATAGTTATAATTCATGAGATGACAGTAAGGATCGCCCTACAATAAGGTGGTAAGATCTAAACGACAACCTCAATATATGTCATCCATGAAACCTAAAATAAAAAATAGTAAGTAATTAATAAATAGAGACATGTACTATACATAATAATAATTTAACTATATAATTAATAATTGTTGGAGTTGGTGTCCTAGGACCAACCGTTTGTACATTGATTACATGTATATTTGATGTATTGAATATTAATAAAACTTCTTATAACATATTTCTTATTGCTCTGCACGACTCTAATGTAAAAATTTCCTAGAGTATACATCACATTGATAAGGTCATAGAAGTTCCCCTTTATGATGAGAACCTTGATGTTCTATGCCGATATTCTCACATAATGTTCTGCATTTGGATACTATGATGGGACACATAGTACATAGACTATCAGGTGCGATTACTCATAAGTATATGAGGCTTATTCTCATGAAGTTTGCACTTGGTAATGTCCAAGATAGGAGATTATGAGAACATATCCACCAGTAGAAATTCCACATGTTTTGATGTCATCGAATATTCCTATCTATGAGTGTGTGTGATGGTCCTTAGACTTTAATATTATTATTAATTCATGTTACAACTCACTTAATTAGATATATTTCATAAACCATGATGATAAAATTTCATGGCGAAGTTGGATACATTGGGTGTGTCACGAGTGACATGTCATTAATGAATAATTCGAGGAAGGATTTGTCCCTTCCATCTTTATGGAAGATGATATCTCAACCCTTGGATTGGAATAGAAACATCGCATTAAATTCTATGGCCATAGTGTAATGACATATTTATTTCAGACATTCAAAGAAATACATATCGAGTATATAGGTTGGTGACACAAACGTGCAACCCGCTTTGTGAGAAAGATATTATATTACACAGTGAACATTTGTATGTGATTATTGATGTTGTGACATTAAGTTATTTCTCTTAGGTTCCTTGACCCATTGCTAGAAAATAATCTCAAACTTTAGAAAATAGGGCATCACCCACATGAGGTCAAATGTACTAAAAAATATTTCAAAATGATCCCTTCCATATTTAATTTAAAAACTAATTCAAATAACAATTTTTAGTTATTTCAAACAGGCAAAAAATACTATCTTATTCACACTAGTAAATTTTCCAAAATCCCATCAAAAAATTATTTAGAAAACACCACTCCCATTTTGAAATACCATTTCAAAACCCATTTATCAAATCTCCACTTTTCATATGAAATTCCATTTGATTCAAACCCTTTTTAAAAATGCATTTTAAAAATGAAACCTCCTGCTCTTTGAAAATGAACTCACACCACCAAGAAACCATAAAGAGGGCCACCATCACTCATTTGACCAAGGTTCCACTATCAAATTATTTTTAATTCTATGTGGTCTATGTTAACTATTAGGCCAACATGATCCCATCCTAATCTATAGGGTGAATACACACAAGTCATGTAACATGAATATAATAAAAATAATGATGGAACACGAACATAAAATAACCAAAAGAACAAGAGACTTAATAAAGTCAAGGCCACCTATCTCAATTGATTATCAAAAATCAATCCAAAGCTCGTATAGATATCCTCCAAGTACAAAATCACATTTCTCAATCACAAACACCATCAAATTAATAAACTGAACATTTTAAACCAAAATTTTGATCATCATAATCAGCACCAAACTCACTGGGTGACCTCATGATGCTGATACCATGAGAAATGGGGTATGGTCCACTCTTAACATGAACCTAGACCTGAGCCGAAAAAAATCCCCAAATTAAATACTTAAATCGGTGGAAAATTTCTCCCAAAATCTCAAAAAACCCAAAATAAATACGTGGGGAAACATACCTCAAGGATAATAATGAATGACAGTTTTCCCTAGAACTCCTCTATGAGTCACACACAAAATCCTCATTAAGTGGGATGATTACACCATGATATGGTGAAATTTTCTCTCTAAAACCCTAATCGGCTAACCCAAATTAGAAAAGTGATAAGAGAGGTGAACAAGGGAGAGAAGGGGAGATCTCTTACTAATAATCCATGTGAAGAAACTCCCATGAACCACTCGGATTTATAGAAGAAAAATGGGACAATGGGGAATTTTTTTTTGGCCTCCCACTCTAATAGAATGACTCAAAATGGAAAAACCTTGAAATGGTTTCCCATTTTGAAGTCCCAAAATACCATCCTAACCTTTTTAAAAACTACCCAACTGTTTGGTCATAGAACAAACATGATGGTTACAATGCTACTACCACTAGGAAGAGGGCCTGATCCCTCGACCAACACTATGACAACATGACTCATCAGGGTTGTGACACAACATGCCTTATGATATATTTAACCCCCAAGGCCCTCAACCTTCACGGTGTAACCCTTACACCCTCCGCAACATGTTACATCATGAAAGGATATTGTGTAATGACCAAAAATGGGTTTTATAGAAAACAAAATTCTCATAAAAACCCCAAGGATTGCATAATGACCCATTATGGCGCAACCTATGAGTCACAACATGACTTTCCACCTACATCCAAAAATAGAAAAGGGAATGGGGTCACCCCAACCTTTCTCTAATGCCCACCCGAGCACTCAAAACACCTCCTGGGTCTTTATTAATGCCCAAAAACATATTCTAGATACATTATAACCATTATATTTATGATTTGAGTCCCAAATCATGAAACAACCCCTACTCTGAACCAAAAATCAAACTTCCTCTGAATTTCAAACCTCATAACAACATAAGTCATTAAAAACTACCATCCATAATGATTCTCTTCCTTGAGAAGCCTTGATAGTATTTAAAACAAAAATCTTGACCTACCTTAGCTGTTAATTCACTATATAAATGTAATGTCTAATCTTTGAACTCCCAACATGCTTCTACTACACTACTACAAGCACCAAGCACACTATTTTCCAAAAGTTGAACTACTAACTCATCGAGATTCCCATAGATCTATCCTTTACCAGTCTTTTCTTAAAGACTATAGAAAATATTAAAAAACTTCAGACACATTCATAGAAACACCCTAGACATGGTTCCCACCTTACTGTGTCTATTTCTTCTCAACATTGGCAGTCAGTTCTTCTCTAGACGAATTCCCCAAAAGTGCTCATCCGAACCTTCTAACATGCTATCAAATCTCTCGATCCTAGTGCCTTAACTCCCAAAGGAATTGTAGATCCATCTAAAAACCCAAACTAAATTATAAACCTAACACTTTGTGTAATTCAACTGTTGGATCCTTAACCTACTAAATCTGTCTTTATACTCAACCCATGAGTATCATCATGTCTCTATCCTGACTCACACTTGGACTCCTTTGCATCCAAAACCCTAAAAAACATGAGGGTTATACCTCCACGACTAATGGATTCTCCACACCATATGAATATCATTATTGTCTCCTCACTGAACCTAACATCTAATCTCCACCACCCATGTCTCATCAGTTACCACACATAACAACTGGATGTGACTGTTTCACTCATACCTGAATGCCAACACGAAACATCAATCACTAATCACTGTGATATACCTCACCCTTCAACCTAGATACACTAAAGTTTTGACCATTGATTTATATTAAGGCTTATGGTTCTCCCCACCATATGTATCTACTACTAATGCCCAATTCCAACTAATGGTTCTCCCCACTGTAGGAATTTCCAACAAAAAATTCACCTCAAGTGCTTTAAAACATTAAAACACAAAACTCACATACTAATACTTGAACCCAACACCAAACATCCATCCACCATGACCAAAACATAGGGCACTCTCAGAATGACCTCGACATGTCCATCAAATACACAATCCACACACCAAGGTCATTTCTGGAAAACTTCTGAAAACCAAGGAAACCCGGTATACACAAACACCAATCAATGTTTCCCAACATGAGAAAACCTCATGTACAAACTCACCAAAATCACTTGAAACTTTACAAAAAACCATGAAACATTAAGCAAGACCAAAATTCAATCATCCAAGTGATTCCCAAAAAAACACAAAAATCCAAGAAAACACGATTTACATAGGTATTGCTTGATTATTTTAAAACCATATCAAAATATTTTATACACACCAAAACATACATAAATTTTCAAAATACCCCTTAGCATCCAAGGGTATTTTTTAAAACTGAAATCTCAAAACCCCCTTTGAAATACAATTTTAAAATCCTATTCATAATATTTTATCAAAAACCAAAAATCACATTTCATTTTTAAAATCATAGGATCTGTAAGTAATTTCAAGAAAAACCAACTTATAAAACCATTTTACACACACCAAATGTCACCTCATGAGTTTTATTTTAAAAAATAGACTTTTCCTAAAAAACTAACAATCCTGAAAATCATTTACCTTTGGTATCCAAACAATCACAATCACAATTAATCATGAAAAACCCTCAAATAAATATTAATTTAATCAACCATTATAATGTAATCATGAAAATATTTATTGTATTATAATTTTATTCAATTAATAGTGTATTATAATGTGTCAACATGTCATACGACATCTCCCATAGGTGCGTGTACCATTCCCAAAACACACCACTATCATGATATATGAACAACTCACTGGATTTCGAACAAGCCCTATGACTCATACCAAGTATCATATATCCCACATGGGATTCTTAGTTTAATACCTCACTCATCCAAGAGTGCCTAGTCCCAATACAAGATAACCCCTTTCAACTTGGGTTTCAACCGATATCATGCTAGCTAGACATGTACTCGATCTACCTCCTAAGTCCCAGAAACTTAATTCCACAACTAACTAAATCTATCCCATACCAAAACATGCTTTGATACCATTTTGTAATTCCATATCCCAAAGAACCCAAATGACATCTGAGCATGGTTAATCACTTGACCTCAATCACACCTCCCCATATACTAGAGGTTGTTGACTAGTAGTGAGGGATTAACATAGTTGTGGGGGAAACAATTCCATTTAAAATAAATCTCAAGGATCATGCCTGAATCTATAAAAAATTCGATACGACTCATACATATAAAGAATATCCACAAATCCGATGGAAAAATAATCAGGGATCCAAGAGGCCCCCTATAGTCCAAAATAGAAAGCAATACAAAATATATTTATTAAATCATCAAAACATAATAGAGAAGAAACATCAGATAAAAAAAATAAAAAATAAATACTATATAAATAAAAAATAACACATCAGCCAATAAATTCTTAATAAAACTAAAATTAAACTAGAATTTGACCAAAATTACATAATCCAACCTGCTGAATCCTTGTCCTCTATGGTTGAATCACTGAACCCCATGTCTAGTGCCAAGTGATACTTGTGCTTTGAGAGAAAACTGGATCTTCTACCCATGTACATTGAAACTCTTGACATATAAATAGGTAGGGGGTTAGTCTAATGACCTTATATGATTCCCCAATGCTTAAACAACACTATATTATTATGTGATGAAGTGGATGTGTGTCTAATACATATAAGGTGTACAAGTCATGACCATGAAATACACCCATCAGGAAACATAACATAAAATGCCCATACAAGCATATATGTTAGGTTATCATGTGATAACCATGATACCACAACACATGATCATACCTGATTCAACTCCATAACAGAAGGAAAAGAGTAACCTCATACCATAACCTGACCAATACCTGAAGACTCTGGGAAGGGTTCTATAATAAGCCTTACCCATACCTAAAGATATAGGGTAGAGTGTCTAACTAAGTCCCTAACCCATACATGAAGATACAGGATAAGGTACCTCATCACATCATATCCCAAGTCAACCATTAGATCATCCCTTCTCACTCAAGGTAACTCTTTACTAGAAATTTCATAGTCAATGTGGGCCACAAACCTATGTCAAGTTCCTAACCAAACATTCTCACTCAAGGTTAGTCACACATCACATATTTAAGGCCTTCTTCTCACTCATGGATGGCCACACTTCTTGACATCTACCTTATTACTCTAGGTAGGGTATCACAACCACAACCAAACAACTAGAATCACACTCAAGGAAAGGTCAGGCCTCAGGATCCTCATCACCCACATCAAGATCTTTCACTGATCACGAGCACATTGGCGAAACACACATGAAAAAACAAACTGGGCATATAACCCATCTCACTTGCTCACCAAAATCATCACCATGGTTCTAGTCACTCGAGAACCAACCCCTTGCATCTCATCATCAATCTAGAACTATAGGATAAATTCCCAAACAACCTCATTTAAATACACAAAATATGCATAACTTCTCTATATTCACATCCCACCCATAAAGGCATCCTATAGAGTCTTCCAAACAATATCTAACCTCTAAGGGTTCAAGAATACCTAGCTAGATCAACCTAGTACATTAATACCTAAATAAAAATCATTATACGCACACTCAATCATGTATCATCATGAAATAACACAATCCATAGGTAATCATAAATAGGGAGAAGATCGAGGAAATCACTTTTAGAAAACTAGGAATTCCAAAACACAGTGAAATAGACGAAAACCAATTTCAAACTGATCCCTTACAAATTTCATTTTAAAAACTGAGTTAAATCCCTTTATCAATTATTTCAAAAATTCATCACATGCTATTTTACTCATGTTAGATCCTTGAACAAGATCTTGTCAAAAAATTATTTAGAAAAACCCACTCCCATTTTGAAATACCATTTCAAAATTCTTTTCTAAAATCACCGTTTTCCCTATGAAATTTCTTGATTCAAACCATTTTTAAAAACTGTTAGGTCCCCTTTAAGCACCCTGAGGGGGGGGGGGGGGGTGGATCAAGGTGCACCCAATTTAAAGCCTTTTTAACCTCTTCACTAATTTTCCTCCATAGATCTTGTTCCCACATGTTTAGGAACTATGTTTAACCATTATATTAACCCTTAACTTTACCGAATTCATATATGAATGCAGATATATAAAGCATGCAGAGATACATATATTTTTACTCAGTTCACCTATACTAGGATACTCCAAGGAGCATGAGATCAAAATTTCATTGATGCACCAATTAACTACTAGACTCATTGAATTTTATGGTTATAAGTATATAATCACTCCATGCCTGGTCTTACCACCCATACAAGGTTTTGCTTCAGCTCACTACCACCCAAAGATCACCCCCTTTCTCTCACTCCTTTACACACTGCTCTAAGGTAGGACACCACAATATCACTACTCATTCCTTCTCCTTCTCTCACTACTCTGGGGAAATAAAATCACACAATTTATATACCTGTAGGTCTCTTAAAACAACAACACTTGAATTAGGTTACATACTTGTATGAATGGATTTACTATTTAATATCCATGCTTCTCTTTCACAGGATTTCTATGAACTCCCTCTTTACAATCTCTTATTCTTTCTAGAATAAACCTGGAATGCCTTCATCACTTTTCTACACAACAAATCCTCATGAGAGTATTGATATTTAAGAAGGAACCTAGTTATCTTCTTCTTTTAAGTGCATAATATTTTCTTTAAGAATTGAATCATTGATCTCCTATGCATCTCAATATCCATATATACAGTTTTTTACAAGATTCCTCTCCTTATCCAAGTCCCACTTCTATGGATATCAAATTCTCAGTAGAAATCCCCTCGACATCTTTTTTTTCTTTATCATTTTTATTGCACAAAAATATAAACAATAATTTTTTTGAATTTCAAAAAATTGGAAACTTGGGAATAATTTTGAGCAGTTTCATACTGGAAAGACCTCTATTTATTTCCAACTTCTCATTTGACTTACAAAGTATATGTTTAAAATACAAGAAAGTTTTTTGGCCAATAAACCTCTATGTTGCCATCTCTTTTTTCTTTGGTGTGTTTCATGGACAACTCTATATCTCTACAATATACATGATCTTCCTAAAATATACAGGTTCATAAAATGTGGGTCACTCCATACATGCCCAGCTGCTTTACAGTTGTGGAATCCTTTATTGCAACATGAAAACTCCACTTGCAGCATGAATACTTCTAATTTTGCATGTATTTTATACATTTTTACACATCATTTTTATTGAATAAAATGAGTCTTTAGTTTAAAAGTGGTGTAAATAGTTAAATTTTGACTTTTTAAAGAAATCCTTCTACTGTGAACTCCCCCAGAGACTGTGGAAACCTTTGACCATGGAATATCCATGGTACCCCCATTCATGGTACAACCCTCCCTTCAATAATGCTTGAGGTGAAACTGTGACTTGTCTTTGAACATCCCCCATTCTGCTACCACGTGTAATCCTCCTCTGCAGATCCACCGACCATGTCCAAAGCTGTTTTTGTGTTTCTATTGAATTCAAATTTCATAGACTTGGTGAAAAACCAACAAAATATCAATTTTTATAAGGATATGCTGAGATAAAATGATGTTGAAGAAAAAACAACCGATCCACCAAGAATGATTGACCAAGACCACTGATAATGATCCACCCATAAGGGAATCCTCTAGGGTCTTCTAACCCATCTCTACCCTCTAAGGGGACAATACCACCTAGTCAGACCAGGCTGATACTTTAATACCTAATAAAACATTAATGGAATCACACTTAATCTCATGTTATCATGAAAAAAAAACAATCCAGGGGTGTAATAAAAAATAGGGAGAATATAAAATCAGTTATGTTTAGAAAATAGGGCATCGACTACATGAGGTCAAATGAACCAAAAAATATTTCAAGCCGATCCCTTCCAAATTTCATTTAAAACCGATTCAAATTCCTATTTTTAGTTATTTCAAAAAGGTATAAAATACTATCATACTCACACAAGGAAATTTTCCAAAATACCATTAAAAAATTATTTAGAAAACACCACTCCCATTTTAAAATAAAACCCATTTCTCAAATATCCACTTTTCCTCTGAAATTTCAGTTGATTCAAACCCTTTTTAAAAATAAATTTTAAAACAGAAACCTCTTGCTCTTTGAAAATGAACTCACACCACTAAGAAACCACAAAGAGGGCCACCATAAATCATTTCAACAAGGTTCCACTATCAAACTATTTCTAAATCAATGTGGTCCATGTTAACTATTAGGCTCACATGAGCTTATAGGGTGAAGAAACACAAGTCATGTAACACGAAGATAATCAAAATAATGATGGAACACAAATATAAAATAACCAAAAGAATAAGAGACTTAATAAAGTCAAGTCCACCTATCTCAAGTGATGATCCATAATCAATACAAATCTCATACACATATCCTCAAAGTCCAAGTGAACCTATCTCAATAATAAACACCATCAAATTAATAAACTAAATATTTTAAAACAAAAATTAAAATAATCATAATTAGCACCAAACTCACCGGGTGACCTCATGATGTTGAAACCATGAGAAATGGGGTATGGTCCACTCTTGACATGAACCTTTACCTAAAATACAAAAAAACCCCAAATTAAATACCTGAATCGATGGAAATTTTCACCCAAAATCTCTAAAAACCCAAAATAAATATATGGGGGAAACATACATCAAGGATAATGATGAATGAGAGTTTGAATACCTCCTCCCCGAAACTCTTCTATGAGTCACACCCAAAATCCCCATTAAGTGGGATAATGTGGAATAGAAGTTTGGCCTCCCCCTCTACCAGCATGACTCAAAATAAGAAAACCTTAAAGTGGTTTCCCATTTTTAAGTCCCAAAATAACATCCTACCCCTTTTAAAAACCATCCAATAGTTTGGTCATAGAACAACCTTGATGGTTGCAATGATACTATCTACAAGAAAAGGGCTTGATCCCTTGACCAACACTGTCTTGATGTGACTCATCAGTGTTGCGACACAACATGCCTTTTGAAAAATCTTACCCCCAAGGCCCTTATCCTCTACGATGTAACCCTTCCACCCTTCGCGATGTGTTACCTCACTAAAGGATATTGTGGAATGACCAAAAATGGGTTTTAGAGAAAACAAAATTCTCATAAAACCCCCAAGGTTTTTATAATGACCTATCATAGAGAAAACTATGGGTCTTGACACAACCTACCACATGCATCCAAAAATATAAAAGAGAGGGGGTCATGCTGACCTTACTCTAATGCCCACCCAAGCACTTAAAACACCTCCTAGGACTTGATCCATGCCCAAAAACACATCCCAGAGATATTATAACCCTCATATTTATGATTTGATTACTAAATCATGAAACATCCCCTACTCTGGACCAAAAAAGAAAACTTCACTACTAAAAAATTGGCCTTTAATAGTGCTAAAAATTACCTTTATCAACATTGAGTATTGGAGTGAAATTAAAATACTGGGCCTTTTATGAGTGCTTATAGAAGCACTGATAAAGGGTCATACTGTAGTGTGCTGTAACAACACATTATAACACCAGTGCAGTGTGCTGTAACAACACATCGTAGCACAAAAAAACCATGAAATAATTAAAATCAAGTATGAATACAAAATTTAAATGAATAGAATACAATATAGGCTTGTTTCTCAGTTTTGGCGATGTGATGCATGTTTTAAACTAAAATGATACTTATTTATTGAAAAATGCACTCGGAGACATACTAGTTACACCGTGCATTGGATTTAGGTTTGGCTAATTATTACATGTCTCAAATTACTTGTGGATAATTTTTCTAAAGTATAAAAACAATCAATGTATGTTTTCTTGGTTTTGAGTACGTCACTTTTCTTTTTTACTAAAATGTCATTTTAAACTAGAAACACACACGTTAAATCATACCAATCACATCATGTGTTAATTTGACATAATACCAATTCCTACATGTCAAAAATGACTTATGAATTTTTTTCCTAAATTATAAAGAAAATATGAGTGTGTTTGCTTGGTTTTCAGTGAGGGACACTTTTTGAACTAAAATGTTGATTTTTGTCAAACCCATTTTTTTAAGTTTTGGTTTATGTTCCGGTTTGATGGGAATCCTAGTCTTTTCTCAGGTTTCAGGTGTGATGGGTGTTGAGTTATAAAGTGTTCCCTTATCTAGTTTGTGACCTGTATTTGTCCCTTGGTTTGTGTTTGGAGAAAGTTTCATGGTGGAGAGTTTGCAACACCCATAGTGTCACTATGTTGTGTTTAAAACATTCAAGAATCATTTGGTGGGATTGCCTAGTGTTTGGGGTGTCATTGAAGGGTTTTGGCCAATGTTTTGGGTCACATAGTTTTCCCAAACCGTTCCACTTAAACCTGCACATTTGTAGTTTTTTCCAGTAGCATTCGCACGGTTTGCGCACAGTTTACAAAATCATATAGTAAAACCATGCAGCCCATTATGGGATTAATAACTTTTAACCTAAAAATATTATTTGAGTGATTCACCTCCCATTTGAAGCCCTAGGTGTTGGTTATTGACCATAGGGAACCCCCCTTCGTTCTCTATCATTTTGGGCCACTTTTTGGGTGATTTCTCACCAAAGGTTAGTGGTTCTTCTTAATTTCTTCATCAAATATTTCTCCTTCCTATTCCCTCTTCATTCTCCTCTCATTTATTCTTGGGTATCTCTTATCCCCTGGAAATTAAAGACCTAGGGTTATGGTTTTAAATGGTTTTTGATGGGTTTTTTGTTTGTTTAGGGTTGGGCTTCCTTGATTTAGGGTCTTGAACCCTCAGGTGGTGTTTTCAGGTCAGTATTTCTATTCTGCCTTGGATTTGAGGTAGGTTTCCCATTTCAATTGACTTTATAATTTTAGTTTCATCATTTTTTTCTATTCTAACTTGATATATATTTTAATTATTATTGTGAAACCTTTGGTTAATTTATTTGGTGTGCAAAGTGGTGTTTATGCCTTATTTCTTGATCAATAGTGTTATTTTGGTTAAAATGGGCACACCAAGTGCTTGTAAAAACGTTCCATTAGTTTTCTCAAGTGGTTTTTGATATTTATAATCTGTTTTGGAAATTTAAATAAATGCATGGAATGAAAATTTGGGTTTATACCCTTTGGTGTGTTAAATAGAAGTTGTTTTGTTAAATATTGCATGCCTTGTGTTGGAAAAATTGACCAATTGGATCTTATGGTTTATTTGGGATATAAAATGATTGGTTTGGTTTTATAAAAATATTTTTAGCATGTGTAATAGTATTTTTAGTATCCTTTTATGGTTTCAAAGCTGGTTTTGGTTTTATAAAGAAATGGGTTTTGGCACAAGTTTTCGGCAAATGAACCGTATGGAATTTTTAATGAAATAGTTGTGATTTGAATGTGAAACCTGAGTGTTTTATGGGGTTTATATAAATGTTTTTATACTTTAAATTGTGTGCTAATGACTATTTTTTAAAGGTGGAAATTCTATCTTTGATAAATGCTAATTTTTTGAAATGTTTAAAGGGCCGTTTGGAAACTTTGTAAAAATGGTGATAATGTTTATTATGAAAACCTCCCTTGGACGTTCCTCATGACTTGTTTATGTATATATATAGATGGTATTTACTTTCTATAGAATCCTTGTGATCTATTATTAGAGTGCCTCGAGTTGGACTCTATATGTTCAGTTTATTTTATGGCATGAGATCAGTCCTTAGGGTGGCTCGGGCTGAGGCCTGTTTTTGAATTATTATTATATACACATGTGATTGGATGATCAATTGGAATCAGTTGGATAAATCCCTTTATACACGAGACATGGGAACCTATAATGTTGAGAGAATTTTCTAGAATGATTTCTACAATGGTAGTTCACGTACTGACTAGTGTCCCATAGTAGGTGGATATATTTGGGTTTATTATTATGGGATTGGGCCCCTCAGTCTGTCTTGAGTTAGGGTGGATGGTCATTTGGGAATTTTCATTTTCATCATGTGTGACATGTAAATGGGGATGGATTCTCATATATTAGTATGTTCTGGATTGTTCTTGATTTCCTAGGTTCACCTATGTCTACTCATTCTTAGTTGCTTGCAGTGTTGAATGTGATGCTTGTATGTATATTTTGCATTGCCCTTTTTTTGTAACTACTATAATTATTTATTGTGTAATGTTTTATTTGGAAAGTGATGTGTGGTTTTAATATGTCTTATGAAAACTTTTTTAAAAGAAAATAATTTTATCCTCTTTGTTAAAGTTGAAAATGTAAACACCACTTTTCCCTTAAAAATGAAAATGTATCACTATCGGATTGAACTTTTTTTTTCGGAAATGAATAAGGGTAATGAGTTGTACTTTGTTTTTGAGTAATCATATAAAAAAGGTATTAATTTTATATATTATAGTTCAAACTTGAAAATTTATGTTTCTTTTATTTTAAAGGAAGTGAATTGGGAATAGATTATGGGGATAGCCTAATGAGTTTTAATATCACGCCTATAATTATTTTCTATTTTTAGGCCTTGTGCATGATTCATATCGAGTTCGATCACCATGAGTGACATGTGATCGTTGTGTTGGAGAGTGACCAACAAGGTCATATGAAGTTAGTTTGGTCGTCAGGTTCAGTCGGTTTAATTGTATTTTTCAGTTTCACTTTCAGTTTCTTATATAAATGATGTTTAGTTCAATTTTATATATGTATATTGGGCTATCCGTTTCTTTCTTTTGTTTAGTTTATTGTTTGTTTATTGGGTGAAATCATTCTTTCATGTACTTTTATGATGCCCGAAACTAGTTTCTAGCCCGTGGGGATTGGGAATGCCCTCCAGGCCATACTTCGGACCAGATCGGGTGACCAATTCAGGGTTGACTCAGGCTGGTTCATGACAAAATGGTATTAGAGAACTTCTGAAAATAAAGTCTATACCAATAAAAATATCCCAATGGTTTTAAATTTTTTTTTGGATAGGTTCTATATACCAACAGTTCAATAAAACTATTGGTATAAGGATGTTAATACATGATTTTACCAACGGTTCTATGAAACCGTTGGTATATGAGTGTTAAGATTGTTTTTCCCAATGGTTTTATGAAACCGTTGGGATTGTTGAAGGGTATACCAATGATTTTAAAAAACTGTTGGTATATCTCATCTATACCAACAATTTTTAAAAACCGTTGGGATAGAAACCCCAAATACCCAGCGCAACCCTCCTGCTTCCAGAAGCTATATCTTTCTGCATTTTTCCCTAGTTGTGATCCTCTGTCTGCATTTTTCCCTAGCCATGAGCCTCCTTCTTCCAAAAGCAGATCTATCTGTAGTTTCTCCTAAACAAGAGGCCTCTTATAGTTTAAATTGGTAAGTGGTAACTGGGTTATTTATTTTTACTCCATTTATTTTGGCTTTTTTCATTCTATTTCACTGCAATATTGATTCAATTTCTCCTTTGGGTTCTCATCCTTGAAGGTGAAATGTTTTGAAAGGTTTTAAGTCAATTTACAACTCTTTAAGGTGTGCATTTCAATAAAATTATTTCATTTTGAATTAAATGTTTGTTATTTTATTGTAAATTGATTTTTATTTAATGTATGGATATATGTAATGATTTGAAATCATTTTAAATATATTTAATAGTGTGTGATATATTTTTATCTGATTTCATTTTTCATGGAGTGAAAACTATTTTTTAAATAATAAATTGATTTAATGCGAGGTGTTGAAATTGACATGTTTTAAAAAGTTTTTTCTAATGAATTAGAAATGTTTGATTGAAATGAGTGTTTCATTTTCCCCTTAAGATAATGAATTAATTGATAATTGAAAATTGGTTTAATGGAAAATGAATACATTGGGAAAGGTTAATGATTTGAAAGATGAAGATTCATGTTTTTTGTGGAGGCTTTGAAATGTTTTAAATTTTATGTGAGATTTATGTCAGCTTGTAAAGAATTTTTGAAGTCATATTTTATAAAAAGTAAAAGCACTTGGGATTCTGAACCACGTTTTAGCATTAAATACATATTTATAACTTTATTTTTAAATGGTTGGTTGTGAAATAACATGTTAATTATTCCATTGAGTTGTCTACCCATTGTGTGCATTTTTTTGATACTACATGATGGTTGTTTCTCACTCGGTGTGGTAATATGATTCTCTACACCATATATGGCCAGGATATATGCGATTATTCATTTTAAAGGTGTTATAATTGAGGGAGAGTCATTTATTATGTCTTGGTGTTAATATTTTCTTACTTATTCATCATCACCACTTCTTTACTGGTCATTGGAACCTTGGTACTAAGTAGGAGTTCTATATTTATATTTATCTAGAGGGTTCACTTGAAACTAGTGGAACTCCAATCATGCTAAGAACTAGGGTATGGTGGGGTGTGTCATCACATTGAGGCTTGTACAAGACAGTTGGATGACTTGTGGATTGGGCATAAAATATGACAATAATTGATTAATTAGAGGAAACTACTATATAAATAGATGTGTCTCGCATTTGGGATACCATGGTAGATCCCATGAAATATTATATGAATGAATGTGACACACCTATATCAAAAAATGAAATATATAGTGTATAAGAAATAAGAACCATACCTGAAACTATTAAACGTCCCTCTCTATCATCATCAAGAGCCTGATCAACCACATATACATTCCCATAAAATGATCCATGATCGAATAAAAATTGACTACCTCAAAATCTTTCTCCTTTCAAAATTTCCATCACACTTTCAAGTATGACTCCAAGCATAAACACCAAAAGATGAGCCAAAAGCTCACTATCACCCAAATTCAATACCACAATCACTGCAATTTTCCAAATCAACACACCATAGTGTCCTAAACTGATTCCTCCTGAAGAATCATGGAGCTCCCCTATTGAGTCAATAAGGTTTTCCTTATGACTTTTCCATTCCTTCTTGTTTTGAAAATCACAAACACCTTATACTTAAGTAAATATATATTTTACTTCTATAAGGAAAATTTCCTTCCCCAAGATATTTACTCCTAGAATATTTTCATTACTCATATCAATATTTTTCTTAAGTATAAAAATCAGATTCATACCTAAATCCTTAGAATCATATAATACTTAGATATTAAGCATTCTGTTTTAGGATCCGAATTCTAGATACGAACTCTAATGAAGCTCCACTCTGAATTTTGGATATGATCTCCAATAAAGTTCCACTCCGAATTATGGATACGTACTCTAATGAAGCTCCACTCCAAATTCTAGATACAAACTCTCACAAAGTTAAACTTCGAATTATGGACTCTGAACTTCTACTAGTTCAACTCTGAACTTCTACTAGTTCGACTCCAAACTTCTATGATTTTGACTCCAAACTTCTACTAGTTCGACTCCGAACTTCTACTAGTTCGACTCCGAACTTCTATGAGTTCGACTCCGAACTTCTACTAGTTAGACTCCAAACTTCTATGAGTTCGACTCCGAACTTCTACTAGTTTGACTCCGAACTTCTATGAGTTCGACTCCAAACTTCTATGAGTTCGACTCCAAACTTCTACTAGTTCGACTTCGAAATTCTATGAGTTTGACTCCGAACTTCTATGAGTTCGACTCTGAACTTTTACTAGTTCAACTCTGAAATTCTAAAAGATCGACTCCAAACTCTATAAGTTCAGATTCTGAATTCTAGTGAAACCAGACTCCGAATTTACTTAGAAATTCAGACTCCATATTTCTACAGAATTCAGGTTCCGAATTACTATAAAATAGAATCCGAATATCTCTTTATTATAGACTCTGAATTTCATTTTGGTTAGACTCCGAACTATTATTTGCTTACATTCCAAACTTCAGTTTTTCTTATACTTATACTTGTTTCATTACAAAACGATGTCATGCTTTCAGTTACACATGTTTTGTTATAAAACGATGTCATCCATTCTGTTTATAACTAACTGTTGGTTGAGTAACACGTGTATAGGTCCCTCTGAAATTTAAGGAAAATATGACCGTTGGAGGAGGGAGCCGGCCGTTGCTACCGAGCCTATAAATAGGAGCTCATTTGAAAGATCTCAACAACAAGTTGATCACTCTAGAGACCACATGCTGTCAAGGTAATTTCTAGAGAGTGAATCTTTTCATTCCTTGTGCGTATTGAACTGCTTGTTCATATTTCTTCGTGCGAATCTAAATATTGGTGATTACATTTGAGGGCTTCCGGGGATAGGAAGAAAGAGGTGCCAACTACCTTGAAGTTTAAGGGCCTCCTTGCTGAGGAATACAGAGGTTCCAACTACCTTGAAGTTGAGGGCTTGTGAGGATAGCAAGATAGAGACTCTGATCTTCATATTGAGGGCTTACCCGGGTGTGGGTAAGACAGACTTTCTTGAAAGTATAAATCAAGGGACCTTTATCCAAGGTTGTTGGATACCCTTATTTTTTGGGTTAAAAGATTTATATCTTGTTACTTGTTTTTGTTACAAGTTTATCTTTTCTACTGCATTTTGTATGTTTAAGAAAGTATAAACATATTATACTTCCTTACACTTGTGTACTCTGATTCAGTTAGATTGTATACGCTTTAAGGTAGAATCTCATATTGTAAACTTTGTTTAAGTTTCATTTTCCGAATCCATATTTCCAGAACCGGTTTTTTGGAATCACTTTCCAGATTTAAGAAAGTGTATAGAGCTAGAAGTTTGTAACTTCATACTTTGTCCCAATATTTCAATTGGTGTTAGAGGTGTTGTGAATTTGCTTAGTTTAACTTTGTTAAACTTAGATATTTCCTTGTTTAAGGAAAATTTTAAAGTGTACAATTCACCCCCCTCTTGTATATTGAGCATCTACATCATTATTTCGATCCTACATCCCCACCATAAGAATCATTATATGGGAAAAGATTATATAACTCCAATGGCATGCCTAATGCTATTCAGTTCCATCAAAAATTATCAATGAAAGACACATGTGATTTTTCAATACCCAAACCTCATTCCTGGTTTTAAGATAAACCAATGAGTCACTACCAACAAATGAAACTTGAATAAGATGAACTTACTTAAAAAGAACTAGATTATTATTACTCAACTTAGTCATACTTGATAGGTTGAGCTCGATGTAGTTACAACCCACATCATTTAGGTTCATAAAAAATAGTAGTTAGTTCACTTCCCATGTCTAGACATTATATAGAGGATATGGATGGAGGAGATAGAGCCCATAATCATAGGAAGAGAGTTCCTAGTGTGTTGGGTATTTTCAGGTGTTTGTGTTTTGATTTTAGTGTGATTCTGTATTTTGTCTCCATGAGTGTTTTTTTTTGAATTATGTACATTGTATTGTGGGCATGAGTGTTTTTTTTTTAATTTTATATTTCAGTTGTTTTATAATCATTGTATATTGTATTTATACATTGTATTTGTTGTATTTTCAGGTGTTGAATTCTTTATATTGCAGAGAGGAGGCAAGAGGGGAGACATGATGCCATTGAATTATGTACATTATAGAGGGGAGGAAAGAGGGAATTCTACTGTTGAATTTTGGAGAACTATATACCAACGGTTCATAAAACGTTGGTATAAAGCTGAAAAAATTCATCTATACCAAGAGTTTAGTTAAACTATTGGTAAAAAACTATACCAACGATTCACAAACCATTTGTATAGATTTACCAAATTAAGTATACCAATGGTTATTAGAAAACTGTTGGCAAACCTATATACCAACAGTTTATAAAATGCTGGTATAGGTTCTAGATTTAATATTTACCAACAGTTACAAACCGTTGGTAAATCTCTATTGCAACGGTTTTCTTTAAACCATAGGGATATTGTATTTTTTATTGATCTATACCAACTGTTACTCTGTAACCGTTGGTATACGTCTATCCCCACTCCTTACCACCCAACGATTTAAAAAACCATTGGTATAACATATACCAAATGTTTTCCAGCCTATCCCAATGGTTTTAAACCGTTGGGATATCATTGTTTTCTAGCAGTGGAGGGTGGATGACTATTTTAAGGACCTTTCTTTTCAAAGTGACCCATGTTATTTGGGAATTTCAAGGTAGATAGAGTATGATTTTTGGGACTTTAGGGGTAGGTGCGAGAAGAGCATCACGAACTCTTACTCGTTCCGATCCTCAGGTTTCCATGGGAAGTTAGGTTTTGATAGTTTTGGGTCATTAGGGATTGTTTGGTGTTTGGGATATGATAAGGGGAGTTGGGATAATAGTCTCCACGAGATTTTAGGGCCTGGAAATCCATGTGAATCTGGGGTATGTTCCTAGAATGTAACACCCCAAGATTTTATAGTACGTTATATTATTAAAGTAATTCAATAGCTTGCGCTACACACAACACCGAGTTCGAGTGTACCATAACTTACCAAACTAGCCGTTCAAAAAGCGGTTATGGATAGTATTAACTGAATTTTGAATCCTATATACTCTATATAATTTTAACATCCATATTATGTGTTTCTTAGACATTATATAAGAATAAATTCATTTTTTCAGATAAAAGAATTATTTTTCAAAAAATGCAATTTTACCACCGTTTAATGGAGAACCCTTTTTAAAACCAATATTTGACACTTTTATATATTAAATTTAATGAAATTAAATTCTTCTTTAGAATTGGGACATAAAAATTTAGTTTGGATAAATTTTTGGTACTTTTCTGATAACTTTTATATTTTGACAAATAGTGAAAAATACTATGTTTTAATTGAAAACAATTTGTTTAATCAAAATAATTTATAGTGTTAAATTATGAATTTGAAAGGGTTTAAAGTAAAAATAGATTATATTTTTATCATTTAATACAATTTAGGCCATTATAAGTAATTTCACATTTAAATTTGACATAAACAGATGTCAATCTTTTGATAGTTTTTACTTTTTAAAAACCCACCTTTTGGTTTTGACAACAGGAATTAATTTTAAATTAATAAATGAAACTTCTATGTTTTGAATTTGGTAAAATATAATTTATTTTTGAATTCATAATATCAAAATTATCTTAGGGTGATTTTTTGGTATTTTTATGAAAACTTTCAATTTTTGATGAATAGTGAAAAACACTACGTAATTATTTAAATCCGACTTTTTATTTAAATAATTATTTATTTTATTTAAATTTATTTTAAGTAAAAATAGATATATAATACCTATATAAGTTCAATGTAATTCATTGGAGTCATTTTATAATAAAATAAGATGTATAAAATTTTATTGAACTTTTTAACCTCTTTTACCCATATTCTAGTCACGTTAGCAAATTTGCATAAAACTTAATTTAAATGATTCTGTGAGTTGAATTTCAAAAATCCAAGAGAAATAGTTGACATCATTAAGTAAAATGTGATTAAATAAGATGAAAATAATTTTTGGTGAATAGTAACTTTTGACTTTTATTTACCATGGTTAAAAGTAAATAGGGTAATTAAAGGTAAAAATGATATTATAATTACACTAACACATGTCCTAATTCTATTGGATATGTGTAATTAGACCAAAAACAACCTTGGGAATAAAATATTATCCTTTAGGTCCACTTGGATTAGATTAGGAAATTTATTATTATTTTATTTAAAGAAGAGTTAAAAGTGTTAAATTCAAAGTTTAAAAACTAAACCATTTTTAATATATAGTTATACATAATATAAATTAGAATACAAATATTCATTATAAATATAAAAATATTTTTTACAAAATGGTATTTTATTTATAATTTTTAGAGATTAAATAATTAAATTTATTTTTGACACAATGATGATGTAGTAATTACCTTCTTAATTAAATATTAAAATAGTTTATATTATAAATATTAAAATAAATATAATTTAAATTTTTTGATGCCATACACGAATTTTCTAGGTTAATATGACATTTTAGGGTTGATTAGATAATTTTTTTCGAAGTGATAAGGTTGTTACGACTTTCACAAAAACAAAATACCAAATAGTGTCAAAATTGACATAAATTATTTTTTAAAACAAATAATATATTATTGGTTGATCTAATATTCCCAAAAATCTAAGGTTTGAAAAAAGGGCTTAAAAAATATTATATATATCATTAATTAACCACTTGAGGTTCACTTGGAAGCTTAGAGTAATTTTATTAACCATATAGTGTAAGAATACAAGAAGACAGTGTAAAAGTTAAACTATTTAACTAAGAGTTAAATCTAAAAGATAAGGTTAAAATGGTAATCTAAACTTGTATAAAACCTATTTTTTGAGAGGATTTAGACCCATAACCACCTAAGTATTGAAATAAATTCATTTGGGGCCATTATAAATATAATATGATTGTATAATAAATTAATATTTTAATCTTTTCCTAAAGTGACCCTCACCCCTCTTAAAAAAGGGCATTTCCCATTCTCTCAAAAATCACACCTCCAAATCCATTTGGCTTAGCAAAACCCTACCCAAATATCCTACCAACTTCCCTCACATCAACCTAGAGTACTTACTTTGATAATAAAGACAACCTAAGGATCCCTTTTGATCAACTCAAAAGGAAACACCTGAAGAAGATGTAATAATTTCACCACCCTCTTTCAAGTTCTTTTCATCTTCCACTTTATATTTCTTTGTTATTTCCATACCAAAATAATAACTACAGTACCTCCTACATACTGTTATGTTATTATAAATATAGTACAACCATATTCATTATTCTATCCATCCTCTAAATGACCAAGTCAACATACGTGCGTATGTACGACTTACCGTCTCCACGTCATGGTGTAGTTTGTTATTCAAGCACTTCATTATTTGGATGGGTATAATAATGAGTATAACTGATTTAAATAATAAATATAATATGTTAATTATTTTTTATATATGATATACCATCCAATTAAATACTATTTCACCATCAATATAATGATATTGTCGCTCGTGCATACGTATGGATTACCGTCTCCACGACGCGATGAGATTCATTCCCACGTTCATAATTCAACGATGATTATAAAAATATATATTATTAATAAGTATGTAATATATGACATAATAATGATACTGTATATATATATATGTAATTACATATAACTTATTCACTTACTTCCATGCAATACGATATGAAAACAAAAACAACGTTTATGCATACGTACGACCTACCGTCTCCATAAATGGTGCCTTCCATTTAATATATATATATTTTGTAAATATTTATATTCTAAATATATATGATATATAAATCAATATTTATATTCTGGAAGTATTTAAATCATGATCTAAATGATACGATCAAGAATAACAAGTTAAAACACGTACGATAAAGAAAGCGATTATTACCCAAAATATTAATTTAACATGGAAATCATTATTAAATGGGTAGTATAAAGTCATAAATGAATCATTTATGATATAATAAATATGAATATGGTTCTCATATAATTTAATAACTTACTATGGTCATTATACAGGAGGTTAAATGTACCCTCGACCAAAAGAAAGTGCAAGGTAAGAGTTAATTTCATAATCTCTTTATTATCCAAGGTTGTTTTTATATAAGTTTCTATTGGGACATATTTATTATCCATGTACATGTTTCATAAAAGTGTTTTCAAAGATATTATTTTTAAGGGAATTTTTACTAAAACATCATTTTAAATGTTTTAAGATTTATTCTTCTAAACCTTTCTCATTAATGTCCATGTTTTCAAAATGGTTTTAAGGATTTATTTATATGGACATGAATGTTTTAAAATGTTAATTCCTTTCAAAAGTTTCAAAGTGGTATGAGACACTTTGATTCAAAAATATCTTTTAAATGAATTCCTTTATATGACTTTTAAATTATTTCATGAAAAAGGGATATTTCTCTCAAAGATTTTTACTGATTATTTTCAACTATGTCAACATCCTTTATGGGATATTATTCTTGATCGAGGTTGATTTATTATGATTCAAACATTCTATATTGTATTGAAGGTTTTGTGATATGTTTGACTGTGGATGTGTTTTTTTATACCATTCATGGTTTATGGATAAATTATTGACATTTCATATGCAATTTTTAATACGAATGTTTATGTTATGTTTAAACCTTTTCATATGAGGAATGCATTGGACTTAGTAAGTGACGGGTAGAGCCTGTTATAGATCCTCGATGCATCGGTAGGTATCATGAGACAAACTAGTGTCATGGAATAAGGCCTTGACAAAATATTATTTGTAGTCTTGGAACAATTCCTTGACTATATGGTTATGAAGTCTGGCATTATGAATTCCATCATTATAAAATTAGCTATTGATATTGCATGTGATTATTCAACTAGTAGAATATCTATGTGAATAAGTAAATGGAATTATTTGATTTACCTTTGCCATATTATGCTGAAGTTTAAGTTTAAAAGGATTTTGTTTTAGTTTTATACATTTCCTTAAATATTTATGATTATTTATGAAAGTTTTTGCTATATTGTTATCCTTACTGAGCATCTGAGCTCACCCATTTCTATGTTTCATTTTTCCCAGGATGCGAAGAAGTATATTATGACTGACCTATATGGATAGTCTAAGGGATATGAATACGGTCAATGAAGAAAATTTTGTTATTATTTTTCATTTTATAATGTAATGTAACGTTCATATATGTAATCTATTTTCCAATACTGCTAAGGTGATCGGTCTTTTAGGACTTGATTCCTTGTAATCATGCCAATGTATTAAAATAATGCATCGACTCTAGGTAACCGGGGTCAGGGCGTTATAGTTGGTATCAGAGGAAGTTTAGCAACAACCTTGTAAATAGATTTAGATAAACTCTGATTAGAGAATATTACCCTAAGATAGACTTTGAGGATTAGTATAGAAGAACTTCCTAGATTTTTGGTAATGTATAGATTTTGTGTATTTTCCAAGCAATACATCCCTGTCTGGATCGATCAGGTAGAGGCGGCTCTGGCACAGATGTAACTAGGAGTGATAAATTTGACAAGGAGTTTCGGGCTTAACCTGGGGTATCCTGGTATACGACAACGAGTCTTGCTGCACTCTTGGTTACGATACTCCCGGGGGATATGCTTAGAATAATTCACATTTTCATTACAAGCCATTATGAAGGATTTAGGAGTAAATACTTCCTCAAAGAAAACATTTTATAATTATATATTATATGCATAATCCTTTCAATTTACGTTAGGTATTTTACATGTTTGGAATTATGCATTGTGATTCATAAACTAACATAGTGTATGCCACTGTTTATAAATGGCGCCTAGTAGAAGGAATGAGAATTCCTGCAATATGCATGATCTAAAGATTAAGAAGGATCATATCTTTCATGGTATTAATCCAACTTTTAAAAGGGAAATAATATCCCATGTATTATCTTCATATGAAGAAATAGTATCATGTGTTAATAAGATAAGTAAAGAATTCTCTGAGTCCTATGGCTTTGAAGGGAAGCAAGAGAAGAAAAGTATGGAAGAGAGAAATATGGATAAAGGGAAGAGGGGAAAAAAGGATTTTCCAATATGTGATAATTTTGGAAAGAATCACCTTGGTAAATGCTTGAAGGGAATGTGATTTTTTTATAAGTGTAGAGAAAAAGGACACCAAGTACGTGATTGTAAGGGTAAGAAAAAGATTTAAAATGTACAATGCTTCATCTTTAAGGAGTTGGGACACTATGCGAAGCAATGTCCAAATCATCAGAGTATACCCCAAATGATTCTATTGGATAATAATCAACTTATGATACTACCAAAGATGAATAGTAATGATTATATTTCTTATGTTGTTATTAAATTATTATGTCATTTGATTATTGTATCAATGATGTACATATTATAATAATTATAGAGTATAAAAGGATTGTACTGCAGTACTATTTCATTAAGGACATGAGATTGTGTGGAACCAAGAAAAGCGACTGAGTAACAGGTTAATTTTTTTGAAAAATATATGGTTGAGAGAAAGATAAAATATAATATGGTTTTGATACCGAGGTAGTCATTTTGGAATAATATATGATTGATTTGGATAAATTATATTGGATATTCTTGACTACCTTGAAACTGATTAATGATTTGTATATTCCATCATTGTTGGAGTTTACAACATTTTTGGATAGAAGTAGTATATCCAGTATTCTATAAGGAATAAGGGAGAATGAATGTAATAAATAAGGTTTTATGGTAATTAATGGTGTTATAGTGTTTTAAAAAAATACATGATGAAGGTATTCACATGTTATTACATGGAAAAAAGGATCTTCATTGTGTTTACCTTCCTTATAAATTTTGGACTGTGAGTTTGGACATAAGTATTTTGGATAAGTCTAAAGGTTGGAACCGATTAAGTTTGACATTGGATACTACTGTTAAGGTTAAATGATTTCTTGATATTATTTTTGGATTTTCATAAAAAGGACAACTCGGAGGTCGGGCGATAACCCGTCGCGTCCGGCAAGGCCGTGAGACTTGAACCCGCAACTAAAGGGTGATAAGGGTGGATTACCTACCACTAGCATACGTGATGTACTGATTTGTATAATATAGTTTTTTTAAATAGTCTGAAAAATGAATTATAAATTCATTATTTTTGGAACCCTATATGATTAAAATAAATAAAATATTTTTGAATTCTATTATCTTTTGGAGTGAAAGATGAGTTTGTTGTAGGAATTAGTTGAAGGATAAACTCTAATTATCAAGTATATTTTTTCCTCTTATTCTATAAATAAATTAATTCTTAAACTTTAGCGAAGGAATATTAAAACCAAAAATGTGTTATCCTAATACCTTATGTTTTGTTGAACTAATGATATTTTAAATCATTATAGATTTATGGCTTTGAGGCCTTCAATTTTACACTTGTCTGTGATTGATGATATCAATCACTCCCTATAAATATTTACATTTTTCCTCCAATTATGTGTCTCTAATGGACACCAATGTTCTCCTAATCAAGATCATAATTTGGTGGTGACTTTTTCATTCCCTTTTCCTCTTATTAAGACTAAATTTTATTAACGCAATTTCCGATGTGGGTTTTCCACCAAGGTATTTTTCTATTTATAACATTTTATTTTCAAAGAACAATTTCAAATTGTGAGGACACAATTTATTGAAGGAGGGTAGAATGTAACACCCCAATATTTCATAGTAATTTATCTCATTAAAGTAATTCAATAGCTTGCGCTACACACAACACCGAGTTCGAGCGCACCATAACTTACCAAACTAGCCGTTCAAAAAGAGGTTATGAATAGTATTAACTACATTTTGAATATTATATACTCTATATAATTTTAACATCCATATTATGTGTTTATTAGATATTATATAAGAATAAATTCATTTTTTCAGATAAAAGAAGTTTTTTTTCAAAAAATGCAATTCCACCACCTTTTAATGGCGAACCCTTTTTAAAACCAATATTTGACACTTTTATATACTCAATTTAATGAAATTAAATTATTTTTTAGAAGTGAGATATAAAAATTTAGTTTGGATAAATTTTTGGTACTTTTCTGATAATTTTCACATTTTGACGAATAGTGAAAAATACTATGTTTTAATTGAAAATAACTTTTTTAATCAAAATAATTTATAGTGTTAAATTATGAATTTTAAAGGTTTTAAAGTATAATTAGATTATTTTTTTATCATTTAATACAATGTAGGTCATTATAAGTAATTTCACATTTAAATTTGACATAAACACATGTCAATCTTTTGATAGTTTTTACTTTTTAAAAACCCGCTTTTTGGTTTTGACAATGAGAATTAATTTTAAATTAATAAATAAAACTTATATGTTTTTCATTTGGTAAAATAGACTTAATTTTTGAATTCAGAATATCAAAATTAACTTACGGTGATTTTTGGTATTTTTTTGAAAACTTTTAATTTTTGATGAATAGTGAAAAACACTGCGTTATTTTTTTAAACCGACTTTTTATTTAAATAATTATTTATTTTATTTAAATTTATTTTAAGTCAAAATAGATATATAATACCTATATAAGTTAAATTTAATTAATTGGATTCATTTTATAATAAAATTAGATATATAAAATTTTATTGATATTTTAAACCTCTTTTACCCACCTTCTAGGCACGTTAGCAAATTTGCATAAAACTTAATTTTACCGCTTCTGTGAGTTGAATTTCAAAAATCTTAGAAACATGGTTGACATCAGTAAGTAAAATATTATTCAATAAGATGAAAATAATTTTTGGTGAATAGTAACTTATGACTTTTATTTACCACGATTAAAAGTAAATAGACAATTAAAGGTAAAAATGATATTATAATTACCCTAAAACATGTCATAATTCTATTGGATAAGTGTAATTCGACCAAAAACAGCCTTAGGAATAAAATATGATTCTTTAGGTCCATTTGTATTATATTAAGACATTTATTATTATTTTATTTAGAGAAGAGTTAAAAGTGTTAAATTCAAAGTTTATTAACTAAACCATTTTTAATATAGGGTTATACATAAGATAAATTCGACTATAAATATTAATTATAAATATAAAAATATTTTATACATAATGGTATTCTATTTATAATTTTTAGAGATGAAATAATTAAATTTATTTATGACACAATGATGATGCAGTAATTACCTTCTTAATGAAATATTAAAACAATTTATATTATAAATATTAAAATAAATATAATTTAAAAGTTTTGATGCCATACACTAATTTTATAGGTTAATATGACATATTAGGGTTGATTAGATAATTTTTTTTCGAAGTTATAATATTGTTATGTCTTTCACAAAAACAAAATACCAAATAGTGTCAAAATTGACATAAATTAATTTTTAAAACAAATACTATATTATTGGTTGATATAATATTCCCAAAAATATAAGGTTCATCCAAAGGGATTAAATAATATTATATATATCATCAATGAACCATTTTAGGTTATCTTGGAAGTTTAGAGTAAGTTTATTAACCATATAGTGTAAGAATACAAGAAGACACGGTAAAAGTTAAACTATTTAACTAAGAGTCAAATCTAAAAGATAAGGTTAAAATGGTAACCTAAACTTGTCTAAAACCTATTGGATGAGTGTATTTATACCCATAACCACTTAATGCTCGAAATAAATTCATTTTGATCCATTATAAATCGAATATTATTGTATAATAAATTAATATTTTAATCTTTTCCTAAAGTGACCCTCACCCCTCTTATAAAAGGCCACTTCCCCTTCTCTCAAAATCACACCTTCAAAGCCATTTGTCTTGGATAAAACCTTCCCAAATATCCTAAAAAATTCCCTCAAATCAACCTAGATTCCTTAAATTGATCATAAATAAAACCCAAGGAGACCTTTGGATCAACTCAAAAGGAAACACCCGAAGAAGAGGTAATAATTTCTCCACCCTCTTTCAAGTTCTTTTCATCTTCCACTTCCTCTTTCTTTGTTGTTTACATACCAAAATAATAAATCCAATACCTCCTACATACTGTGATGTTATTATAAATATGGTACAACCATATTCATTATTTTATCCATCCTCTAAATGACAAAGTCACCATACGTGCGTATGTACGACTTACCGTCTCCACGTCGTGGTGTAGTCTGTTATTCAAACACTTCATTATTTGGATGGGTATAATAATAAATATAACTGATGTAAATAATAAATATAAAATTTTAATGATTCTTTATATATGATACACTATCCAATTACATACTATTTTACCATAAATATAATGATATTGTCGCTCATGCGTACGTACAGATTACCGTCTCCACGACACAATGAGATTTATTCCCATGTTCACCATTCAACGATGATTATAAAAATATATATTATTAATTAGAATTTAATATATGAAATAATAATTCTACTATATATATATATATATTTATGTACTTAGATATATCTTATTCACTTACTTCTATTCAATACGATATGAAAATGGAAACAACGTTTATGCGTACGTACAACCTATTATATCCATAAACGGTGCCTTCCATTTTATATATATATCTATTGTAAATATTTATATTATGACAACCTTGCTTTTTATTACAACTTAAACATGCTTTATTACATAAAAATTCACTTGATACAATAAAGAAGATCGAGAGGTTTAGTGTCTTTGGGGCTTAGGATCATTACATAAAAACTTAAAACATGAAATATAACATCTTTATTGAAAACTTAATTTACATGACCACTACATTCCCTCGTACTTATCATTGCATGGGATAACCTAAGGACATGCATAAGAAAAGGGTGAGCTATAAAGCCCAGTAAGGGAGTACACATGGAATAACATGAGGAGTACAATACATGTTAGGAAATAGGCATGTCAATCGAGCATAAGATAAACATGAACATAAAGGCATGATAAATCATGATAATCATAACATGGAAATGTGGCAACAACACTTAACATTGAATTAGCATGAGCCAAGGCTCATTGCACATGGAGCATGAGTAAACCCTCATTGCACATGAAGCACGAGTAAACCCTCGTTGCACTTGAATTAGCATGAGTCAACACTCATTGCACATGAAGTATCATGATACTATACTTTACCCAATGCATTAGAGTGCTATAAGGGAGCACCCTTCTTAAACATTTCATTTCATGCATAAGTGTGCCACATGGATCATAAAACATGTATTCATAAAACATAATCATTTATTCCACAATAAAGGAATGTGGAATTCATACATGAAACTTTACAATCAATAAGTAAATGTTCATAAAGGTGAATACCCTTGATGGAGAAATGGGCATGGTGTTCACTACACAATGACATTGGCTTAGAAAATCGGTGCGATTTCGGCAGCGTAACGGCGTGACATAAGAATTCATAAAAAAGGTTAATGATAGAGAAAGGGGTTCCTCATCATATTTACATGTAATGGATAGTAATTAGGTCATATAGATACATGTCCCAACAATTGAAATGGAATTTAGATTCATGATACAAAAGTATTGCTTGAATGTAAAAGAAGAGAGAGAAGTTCCTTTCGGAATTTCGGCATAGTAACGGGTGTACATGGGAGGAATTAAATGAGAGAGAAAGGGGTCTCCCATCATTCAAAAAAAAAGAGGACATTATTAGGGAGGTTCGAAACCATACCCCAATATTCATAATTGAAATTAAAAGGGCAATACAACTTAAATAAAATTGACAAAAATGAGAAAGGAAGAAAAAACCCTTACTTGGAAGTGTGCTTCCAAAGGCTAGAGAGAGGCTTGTGAGAGGCTTATTGGGAGCTTAGGGAACCTTGGGAAGATTCTAGAGAGATTAGGGCAGAGGTTGGATGAACTCCAATGGATTTTAGTGAGGAGGAAGTGGGACCTTGGGTGGGTTTATATAGGAAAGGTGAGAGAATTCTTTATTATTTAGGTTTGGATCCCCTTACATTAAATTAATCCAAACCACAAACCATCCCATGATTTTTGCCCATGGTTTTTGGAAAAGGGAAGAGGAAAAAAATATTTTATAAGGTCCAAGTCCGAACTTATTAAAATAATAAGGTTGCTTATGTGGAGGTGAGTCACACTCCCATGGAAATTAATTTAAAAAGGCAAAGTGTTTAATATGTCTTGAGGGGTCCATTAATGCTTTAAAAAGTAAGTCAAACAAACCCAAAATCACATTATTTTAATGATAAAACATATATTGGACGAACATAAGGATTATGGTATTTTATTACATCACCATTGGGTCATTATGATGTCATAAAACACATTATATATTTAAACGGTATTTAATTTTTACCCAAAAATTTGACTGTCTTAGAAAATTATGAAAAATTCACCGTTGGATAATTTCGACGTCCTGATTCCAGAAATAACATTTATTTTATCTAATTTTTTTTTCTAAATATGTTAATTTTCACTTTTAAAATAAAAACCAACATTTATCGAAAATTCACGGGTTTTGACAGAAATGACTTTCAAACCTTAATATAAAATTTTAATTGCATTCATAAAATTATAAGATAATTTATATTTAATAAAAATTAATATAATAATAATATTATTATTTTATTAAAATATTATTTAATTCAAAAATCCCTTAATTTAATAAAATAGATTTCTTAATTAAATAATAACTAAAAACACCATTTGTACTTTAAAAACTATTTACAATGTATAAAAAATTACTAGAAATTATATTCATTATTATATAAAAAAATAATGTACATGAACATAGTACTACTTATTTGTTACATAACCCCTTAAAACAGCTGCATAAGACCTAAGGGTAAGGTGTGCGATGGTGACAGACTCTTGGGGTGGCTCGGATAGCATCGCTCGAGTGGTAATTTCAATCAACTTCCACTTTTCCCGTAGACGGTCACGTTCGAGCTTGACATGATGAAGCTCATCTTGGGCTTGGTCAAGGGCGAAGCCCAAGGATGCCACCTCTTTTCTGAGCTCCGACAAATGGGCTTCGTATGGGGCAATTCTACTGGATGAGGCCATCACTTCCTTTGTCTGAGTAAAATTGGGTTTGTTAAAGCCTTATATTTATACTAATCATGTGATCACAGTTCAACGACTATAAAATTAACGGTCACAACTCTTATCATAAAAACAAAGAATTTGACATCTTATAAAAACATTTTTTATAAAGTGACATTTAACTGGATCAAGAGGGATTTTCCATTAATGAAACTTTGGGTCATTACATATATTCTAAATATATATGATATAAAAATCAAGGTTTATATTCTGGAAGTATTTAAATCATGATCTAAATGATACGATCAAGAATAACAAGTTAAAATACGTACGATAAAGAAAGCGATTATTACCCAAAATGTTAATTTAACATGGAAATCATTATTAAATGGGTAGTATAAAGTCATAAATGAATCATGTATGATATAATAAAAATTAATATGGTTTTTTTATAATTTAATAACATACTATGGTAATTATACAGGAGGTTAAACATACCCTCGACCAAAGGAAAGTGCAAGGTAAGGGTTAATTTCACAATATCTTTATTATCTGAGGTTTTTTTTACGTAAGTATCTACTAGGAAATATTTATTATACATGATCATATTTTATAAAAGTGTTTTCAAAGGGATTATTTTTAAGGTAATTTTTACTAAAACATCATTTTAATTGTTTTAAAGATTTATTCTTCTAAACCTTTCTCATTAATGTCCATGTTTTCAAAATGGTTTTAAGGATTTATTTATGTGGACATGAATTTTTTAAAATGTTAATTCCTTTCAAAAGTTTCAAATTAGTATGGGACAATTTGATTCAAAACTATCTTTTTAAATTAATTCCTTTATATGAATTTTAAATGATTTTATGAAAAAGGGATATTTCTCTCAAAGATTTTTACTGATCATTTTCAACTATGTCAACAACCTTTATGGGATATTATTCTTGATCGAGGTTGATTTATTATGATACAAATATTCCATATTTTATTGAAGCTTTTGTGACATGTTTGACTATGTATGTGTTATTTTTATACCATTCGTGGTTTATGGATAAAGTATTGACATTTCGTATTCTAGTTTTAATATGAATGTTTATATTATGTTTAAACCTTTTCATATGTGGAATGCATTGGACTTAGTAAGTGATAGGTGGATCCCAATATAGCTCCTCGATACATCGGTAGGTCTCATGAGACAAACTAGTGTCTTGGAACAAGGCCTTGACTATGTGGTTATGAAGTCTGGCATTATGTATTCAATCATTATGAAATTAGCTATTGATATTACAAGTGATTATTCGACTAGTAGAATATCCATGTGAATAAGTAAATGGAATTTTTTGATTTATATTTTCCATATTATGTTGAAGTTTAAGTTTAAAATGTTTTTTTAAGTTTTATACACTGCCTTAAATATTTATACTTATTTATGAAAGTTTTCACTATATTGTTATCCTTACTGAGCATCTAAGCTCACCCCTTTCTATGTTTTATTTTTCCTAGGATGTGAAGAAGTATATTATGACTAAACTATAGGGATAGTCTAAGGGATATTAATGTGGTTAATGGAGACAATTTTTTTTTGTTGTTTTTCATTTTATAATGCAATGTAACATTTATGTATGTGATCTATTTTTTGAGACTGCTAAACCGATCGGTCCCTCAGGACTTTATTCCTTGTAATCATGCCAATGTATTAAAATAATTCACCGAATCTAGGTAACTAGGGTCGGGGCATTACATAGAAGGCTCTCTATGTTGGTGGTGTGTTTTCCATATGGATTCCAACCATATGGTCAATTCACCCACCGATACTAGTTCCCTTTTTGTGGATCTCTTGGACCTTTCTTGAATTCTGAAAATTGTTTTGAAAATCCTTGTCTGGGAATTATGAAAATTGGTTTTAATGGAATGGTTGGATTTTGAAAATTGGAAAATTTATTTTCATAATTTACTTTAAGAAAGGATTTTGAAAGTTGTTTTTTTGTGAAGAAAATCTATTGGTAATGTGAAAATGTTTTAATGGGATAAAATTTACCTAATCCAAAATTATGGTTTATTGAAATAAAATTTTGGGAAAGCATGGATTATTTTAATGTGATTCTGAAACTTTTTTTAATGGGATGTATTGGGATGTTGAAAATTGTTTGAATCTGATGAATTGGTTTTCGAAATTGGTTTTGATCTATTGGTGTTTTTATAAAAATGGTTTTGGTCTTTGTGGCTTACAAATTATGGAAAGAGACTTTGGTGAATTTTTGAAAATGGGAAAGGGTTGTTTAGAATAACATGTTTGATTTCTAAATTATTTGAATGGAAAAGAAGCGAGTTTTAAATAGATGATTCTGGTGAAATGAGGCTTATTGAATTGATGAAAAATGTTTCAAACAAAGGGGATAGTATTTTGATGGAAATATATGGGGTTTATTTTTCAAGCATGGTAAAATGGTTTGATGTGTAGAATATCAAAGTGGTTTTGATTTGGTGGTCAGTGTGCCTTTGTAAGGTAGATTATTTTTTAAATGTGTTTATTTTTCTTTATCCTTTAGTGTTTTCATGTGTGCTCACATGCATGGTTTTATATGGATATGTGGATGGATAGATGGTATGTCATTGTGGTTGGGTGCCCGGGGTGGCATGAAAATGTTCATGTGAGTGAGACATGATAAAACACCATTGGTGATTGTGAAAATCCACTAAGTTAGTTTTTTTCAAAAGTGTTTTAAGTTGAAAAATTATGGTGTTTTTTTAAACTGATGTATAGTTGGTTTTCTTTTCCATGTCTTAGAAGTGTGGTTTATTTGGTATGATTCCTCGTTATTTTGAAGTGATACTCTTGTTGTGTATTGAGATGGAATCTTGTTGGTGGCTTGGTTTTGGAGAAATTTTCAGTGGGTTTTTAAATATTTGTTGGATGTTGTGATGTGGCTGTGAGTAGTCCTCCATTGTAAATCTTTTTAGTTGAACAACTTAAGGATTCATTTCAAATGTTAAATCCAAATCTTCAAATGACGCCTCAACCCGTTTGTTAGAATAGATATCTATTTGGGATCAATTTAAAGTGCATTTCTATTATGGTGATTCTCTCGATTATAGAAGTTGTGCTCGGTGATTTTTAGTGGGTGTTTTTGCATGCATTGTTAATTCTTCTCCTCATTCAGAGTGAGAGAAAATAGTGTTGTGTATCTCCAAGTTATTTTTTGGGTAAAAGTGTGTTGTTTGAGGAAGAGAGTTTTGTGGTGTCTCTTAATATGTTGTTTCTACCTAGGAGTGTTATGTGGAACCATGTGGAACTAAGGTAAAGAGTTCTAGTTAGGGATTAGTAGCTCCTGACTACTATGCAGTATATTCTTCACAAATCAGATCTCTAGCCATAGGTCCTGAAGTGAAGCTGGATTATAGTCAGGAATCCCAGATGTTTGAGAAGTCTAGTTAAGTTTATGCCTCTACCATTGTGGTGAGGAAGTTTTAGTATTCCTATTATGAGACCTCTATAAATGAAATATTCCTTCTATTTTCAAAGATAATGGTGGACTTACCCCTCACACAATGTATGTGAATATACCTTCTTAAATGCATGTTTTCGATTAGTGTCCTTGTGTGGACCACCCACGTGATTCGGGTGTGGTCTCGGTTTTATCTGTTCGTAGTATTCGAGTCATGTGTAGTTATTGGTTATGGTTTCAGTGGTCTAAGAATTGGGCCTCTTCCCTCCTCACCCTGGGTGAGAGGGATTTTTGATCCATGCAAAAAAGTGTTGTCATAGTTCTTATCCCCTACATTCAGAAGTGGGTAGTTTAAATTTTCATACTGTGTTCCTCTTAGCTTAGGTTGGTAGGTTGTTGTGGGAGAGTTTTGGAAAGCCTATGTGGGAGAGGTCCAATTCTAGATCATGTCTAATTCTCGTTTGATCATTGGTTCTTAATGGTGGGGAGAACCACTGCAGGTCTCATGGAGTTTCCTCTTAAGAATTTTTCGAGTGCTAGGCGTTTTCTAATGGTGGGGAGTCTGTTCCGACCTCCCTTGAAATCATTGACTTACATGAGTGTTATTTAGTTTAGGTGATCATTGAGATCTTTGGGATAATGCCCAACAATATGGTTCTTAGCTTGGTTGTGGATTTAATGCCTTGATCCTTCCATTGATTCTCAGGAATTTGTTGTGAGTTGTTGTCATGTTTTGAGAAAGAGGTTTAAGTTATGTTTTTAGTGAGTGAATTGTTTATGGATTAAGAGGTTGGATTGTTTTGATAAGTAATCCTTATGCATTAATAAATTAGATATAAGTGTTATGGATTTCTGGGGGCAGAAATCTTTAATGGTGGGGATAATTGTCACACTCAATTTTTCAAGTTTTGGTTTATGTTACGATTCGATGGGAATCTCTATATTTTCTCGGGTTTTATGTGTGATGGGTGTTGAGTTTTGAAGTGTTCCCTTGTATAGTTTGTGTCCTGTTTTTGTCCCTTGGTTCATGTTGGGATAAAGTTTCATGGTGGAGAGTTTGTGAAACCCACAGTGACACTATATTATGTTTAAACCATTCCAGGATCATTGGATGGGATTGCCCAGTGTTTGGGGTTCCATTTGAGGGTTTTTGGCCAGTTTTTGGGGTCACATGATTTTATCATGGTTTTCCCAAATCGTGCAACTTAAAACTACAAAGTTTCATATTTTTTCAGTGGCATTCGCACGGTTTGTGCACGACTTACAAAACCGTTCAACAAAACCATGCAACCCATTATGGTCTTAATAACTTTTAACCTAAAAATTTATTTGAGTGATTATACCTCAAATTTTAATCCCTAGGTGTTGGATATTGATCAGAGGGATCCCCTTTATTCTCCATCATTTTGGTCCACTTTTTGGTTGATTTATCACCAAAGGTTAGTGGTTCTTCTTAATTTCTTCATCAAATATTTCTCCTTCCTCTTCCCTCTTCCTTCTCCTCTAATTTATTCTTGGGTATCTCTTCTCCCCTGGTCATGAACGACCTATGGTTATGGGTTTCCATGGTTCTTGAGGGGGTTTTTGTTTGTTTAGGGATGGTCTTCTTCGATTTAGGGTTTTGAGCCGTCGGGTGGTGTTTTCAGGTGTGCGTTTCCATCCCTACTTGGATTTGAGGTAGGTTTCCCATTGAAATTTCCTTTATAATTTGAGTTTCATAATTTTATTACTGTTCTCACTTTATATATATGCTAATTATCATTTTTAAACCTTTTTTTAATTTATTTGGTGTGAAAAGTGGTGTTTATACCTTGTTTCTTGATGAATAGTGTTATTTTGGTTAAAATGGGCACTCCAAGTGCCTGTAAAAATGTTTCTTTAGTTTTCACAAGTGGTTTGTGATGTTTATAATATGTTTTTTCAATTTAAATAAATGTATGACATGAAAATTTGGGTTTATGTCCTTTGGAGTGTTAAATAGAAGTTGTTTTGTTAAATATTGCATGCCTTGTGTTGGAAAAATTGCCTGGTTGGCTCTTATGGTTTATTTGGGATATAAAATGATTGATTTTATTTTATAAAAATATTGTTTGTGTGAAAAATATTATTTTTTGGCTCCTTATATGGTTTCAAATTTGTTTTTGGTTTTATAAATAAATGGGTTTTGGTTTTTAGCATGTTTTGGCACGAGTTGCCAACAAATGGACCATTCGACATTTTTAATGAAATGGTTGTGCTTTGAATGTACAACTTGAGTGTTTTATGAGGTTTATATAATTTTTTTTCTAATTAAAATAGTGTGCTCATGCCTCTTTTTGAAAGGTGGAAATTTTATCTTTGATAAATGCTAGTTTTGTGAAATACTTAAAGTCCTGTTTGGAAACTTTGTAAAAATGGTGATAATGTTTATTATAAAAACTTCCCTTGGATATTTATCATGCCTTGTTTAGGTATATATATAGATGGGATTTATTTACCATGTAATTATTATGATCCATTATTATAGTTCCTCATGTTGGACTCTTTATGTTCAATTTATTTTATGGAATGAGATCTGTCCTTGGGGTGGCTTGGGGTGAGGCTTGTTTTTGAATTATTATTATATAAACATGTGATTGGATGCTCGGTTGACATCAGTTGGATCACCCCTTTATATATGAGATATGGGAACCTGACATATTGAGATAATTTTCTAGAACTATTGCTGCACTGTTAGTTCACGTACTGACCAATGTCCCATAATAGGTGGATATATTTGGGTTTATTACTATAGGATTGGGCCCCTCAATTTTTCCCAAGTTAGGGTGGCTGGGCATTTGGGTGTTTTTTTTCATCATTTGTGACATATCAATAGGTATTGAGTCTCATGTATTAGTATGTTCTGGATTGTTCTTGATTTCTTGGGTTCACCTATGTCTACTAGTTCTTAGTTTCTTGTATGCTTGTATGTACATTTTGCATTGCCTTTTTTTTGTAATTGCTGTTATGATTTCTTGTGTAAAGTTTTATTTGGAAAGTGATGTGTGGTTTTAATATGTCTTATGAAAACTATTTTCAAAAAAATTGTTTTATCCTCTTTGTGAAAGTTGAAAATTTAAACATTACTTTCCCCTTAAAAATGTAAATGACTCACTAATGGATTGAACTTGGTTTTTTTGGAAATGTATAAGGGAAATGAGTTGTACTTTGTTTTTGAGTAATCATATGAAAAATGGATTAATTTTATATATTTTAGTTCAAACTTGAAAATGTATGTTTCTTTTATTTTAAAGGAAGTGCATTGGGAATAGATTATCAGGCTAACGTACTGAGTTTTAATACTCACGCCTATAGTTCTTTTCTATTTTTTATCCCTTGTGCAAGAGTTAGCTCAAGTTTGATTGCCTTGAGTGACGTGTGATCATTGTGTTGGAGAGTGACCAGTGGGGTCACATGGAGTTAGTTTGGTCATCAGGTTCATTTGGTTTAGTTGTATTGTTCATTTGTACTTTCAATTTCTTATATAAATAACGTTCAGTTCAATTATATATATATATATATTGGGATATCCGTTTCTTTATGATATTTAGTTTATTGTTTTTTATTGGGATAAATCATTCCCTCATGTATTCTGATGATGATCGACACTAGTTTCTAGCCCATGGGGATTAGGAATGCCCTTCGGGCCATGTAGCAGACCGGCTCGGGTGACCTATTTAGGTTCAACTCGGGCTGGTTTGTGACAATTTTAAACTTATAATGAACACATTGAGTCATAACTGAAACATCGTGTATCAGATTGAGGTATCAGTGATTCTAATACATCAAAACTGACTTATGAATTATTGTCCTAAAATATCAAAACAATCCAAATGCGTTTTCTCGATTTTGAGTAGGTGAGTTGTCCTTTTTACTAAAAATGATGTCAATTTTAAATAAAAAGATTCTCTTGGAGTCATATTAGTCACACCGTGTGTCGGATTGGGGGGAGGCTAATTCTTACACATCTCAAATGAATTATATATCTTTTTGTCTAAAGTATTAAAATAATCTAAATGCGTTTACTTGGTTTTGATTATGCCACTTGGAGTCATATCAGTCACACCGTGCGTCAGATTGGGGGGAGGCTAATTATTACACATCTCAAATGAATTATGAATATTTTTTATTAAGTATCAAAACAATATAAATGCATTTACTTGGTTTTGAGTATGTCACTTTTCTTTTTTACTAAAATGTCATTTTAAACTAGAAACACGCACTTTGACTCATACCGCTCACATCATGTATCAGTTTGACATGAGAATAATTCCTACACATCAAAAATGACTTATGAATAAATGTACTAAATTATCAAGAAAATATGGGCACGTTTGCCTAGTTTTTAGTGAGTGATTTTTTTGAACTAAACTGTCGATTTTAAGCTGATAATGGACACATTGAGTCATATTGGGCACATCGTATATCAGATCGAGGTGTGGATAATTTCTACACATAAAAAATGACTTATGGATCATTTTCATAAAATATCCAACCAATCTAAATGCGTTTTATCGGTTTTGAGTAGGTCAATTGTCCTTTTTATTAAAATTGATGTCATTTTTAAATAAGAAGACGCACTTGGAGTCATACCGGTCACACCGTGCATCATATTGAGGTATAGATGATTCATACACATATTAAATGAATTATGTATTGTTTTACTAAAGTATCAAAATAATCTGAATGAGTTTTTTTGGTTTTAAGTACGTCACTTGTCCTTATTATTAAAATTGATGTCATTTTTAAATAAAAAGACACACTTGGAGTCATACCAGTCACACAGTGTGTCGGATTGAGGTAACACTAATTCCTATACACCTAAAATAACTTATGGATCATTATAATAAAGTATCAAAACTATATGAATGTGTTTTTATCAATTTTGATTATGTCACTTTTTTTTACTAAAATGTCATTTTAAACTGGAAACACACACTTTGAACTATAATGATAAAATTATATATTAGTTTTATGTGAGACCAATTCCTACACATCAAAAATTAATTATGAATTGATTTACTAAATTATCAAGAAAATCCAAGCACGTTTGATTTTTTTTTTCAGTGAGTGACATTTTTTGAACTAAACTGTCGATTTTAAACTGATAATAGTCACATTGAGTCATAGAGGTCACACCGTGCATCAAATTGAGGTGAGACTGATTTTTATATGTCTCAAATGAATTACGGATCATTTGCCTAAAGTATTAAAACATCCATAATATGTTTGATCGATTTTGAGTATGTCAGTTTTCCTTTTTACTAAAATTAATGTCAATTTCAAACAAAAATAATCACTTAGAGTCATACCAGTCACACCGTGTGTCAGATTGAGGTGTGGATGATTCACATCCCAAAGTATCAAAACAATCCTAACTACCAATGTTACCGCATTTCCATTTTTGTTCCATGTCAAACTGCCAAAACTAAATATTGAATTGATATTCTTAGCCAAAAAACCTTTCTCATTGTTGAAATTAATAAGAGCAAAGGTTTTCAATAACAAGAAAGGTTTTTCAGCTAATAACATCGAATCAATATGCAGTGTTGATAGTTTGGCAAAGAAAGGAAATGAATATGGAAAATGTGGTTACATTGGCAGAAATAATCATGTTATCTCTTTTGTGGCTTGTTTTAGATAGTTGAAAGCAAAATATGACTTCCCAAAAGATCTGTGAAAAAAAACTAAATAAGTATTAGATAGAAGTGATAAGGAAATTAACTTACTAATAGTAGATAAAATGATGAAAAAATTAATTAAATAATCAATAGTAATTCACCTTTTCTTGATGGTTGTATGCATTCTTGATGCATTTACTTATTTTCATTATCTCATTTGTAGGCTCGAAGTCCAATCCCTCACGAGCATGAGAAGCTTTGAACAAACCACTCCAACTAGAATAAAAGAATTAAATTGTACAAGAAAATAATTATTATATGAGTAATACTAAAAATAAATAAATTAAACATAAATATAAAATAATACATTAATTCTATGGATACTGATTTTAATATGAAAACATTATTGACCACAGGGATATGCTAAAGATAAAGTAAGAATGATGATAAAAAATACAAATAGATATCACCAAACAATTAATAAATGAGTTAGGAGGATGGGGATAAAATAAGATACATTGGATTGAAGCTTTGAATCATCTGAGAGAAAGTAAAGATATCCTATTGGGTGTATAAAATATTCATTTTGTATAATAAATAAACAAATACACATAGGATATTCATTATCAAAGGTGAATGCCTCCCATTTGTGATAATTATATGGATGGTAATAAAAGATTCCTAAGGGTGTAACCAAAAGGAAATGTTAAAGAATGATCTATTTTTAGATGGATAATTATTAGATGTGTGATGAAAAAAATAAGTTATTTTTATGAAGTATTAAATAGTGGGTTATCATTTCAAAGATGATTATATTTTTATCAACTGCAAGAAATAAAATAAAGGCTGAAATCAATTAATAAAATTTCATTGGTGATTATAAAGTTTTGGTGAAATATCGAAGGAGTAAGACTCTACAAAATTTTTTTCCCCAAGTACAACCTAAATAATTTGGAGAGGCTGAAAAGGATGATAATTGGATAAAATCTATGCATGAGGAGCTTGATCTAAATAAGAAAAACGTGACCCGAGGAGCATGATTCGAATAAGAACAATGAAGGATTATTATAGATAAAGTTGTTTCATATATTGTTCCAAAAAATGTCCATTAGTTTAAAAATACATGAGTTTTTACTTATTTTTTGTCTTAATTCTGTAAAACTCTTAAGATAAATGGTTATGGTAATGTATTGTAATGAAACATTTTTTGTCATGTAATTGAGATGGTCATATCTGTGGGTCATCATATTACCACTATAAGTACCTAAAAAATGGATTTAAGTTTATGTTATTAAACCATAAAATTCAATAGAATTAAGAATTCATAGTGAATATATCATGTCATTAAATTATTAAATCCAGACTAATAAAGTTTACTTGAAGTGGGATTCTAAAGGTGTAATGATTTTATCCATGAAAAATAATTTTATTTGAAAAAAATATATTTTATTAAAACTTATTTTTTAAATTTACATAAATCAATGTTAATATTTTATTTTATCAAAATTAGTTAAATATAGTGGTATAAGATTTATTCTTGAATGATTTAAAATATTCTTTAAAATTTAAATAATATAAAAATTTTCTCATTAAATAATTTACTTTTCAAAGAAAATATCAAATTTAGAAAATTTTTGATCAATCCTAAAGGATTGAGAACAATAAATTCTATCAATAATGTACCCTTCTTCTGCACCACATAATGAAACAATATTTTGTTTCTTAAAATAGAATGATGCTAAGGTTTTACCTAAAAAATTACTCATTCCAATTATTTATTTTCTGACCATATTTTAACAACCAAAATCAAAATATCAATTACATTTTATCTCAAAATCAGTTTTTACTCTATAATATAGTCCAAGGATTATAGAACCTTAAGCCTATTTGATTTTTCTTTTTATAGAATTTAAGTCATATTATTTAAATTCAAATTAAAATATTTCAAAAATAAAAACTGAAAACATTATATTTTTCCAAGTAGTTAAATAAATAAGACAACAAATCAAACATATATAATGTTTTTTTCTCATATGATTTTACAGATTAATTAGAATCATTTCATTGTTACATTTTATAAGTGACCCATAAATCTATCTCAATCCTCATGAAATAGTTCTTAGTCATCCTAAATAAATCCATTAATTTTACACCATATTTCAGTGCTCATTATCCTAGGAAAAAATTTCATGAAAAATCAATATATAGTTGTTTCCATGTGTCCTCATCATCCATTTTTTGGAAACAACTTCTAGAATTAACTTTAAAATTTAAGGGGGTAACCCTATATTTCTGTTCCTCCTCACTCAACCCTCTCAGTTCTAATTGCTGCACGACATAATATAAGACCCCAATGATGTTAGATATTTCATCATCTAAGTGATTTGCAATGTAATATTCAAAATCAATGACAACACTGATCTCTATATGGATGAATTTTTCAAAAATTGATGATTGAAAAGATGTATATTCCATGGAATATAGGTATTGGGAGCCTATTATTTAACACAAAAACATGGCCCAACATTGGGTTTGATATATTTCAAGTTGCACAGTACCAATGCTTTCCCAAGGAGATCCACATGATATCAGGAAAGATGATACTTAAATATATCTAAAAAACAATGAATTTTGGTTTGTTTTATTATAGGATAGTAAAACTAGACTTTTTGGGATACATGGATGTGGGATGAGAAGGTTCAATGGATAACCTAGGGAAATTAGTGATATCGAAAAACCTTGATTTCATTTGAGGCATGGTTGCGTTCAACCCTTGAATTGCTTGAGACTTGGATTCAAGTCTTATAATAGTTGGATCCTTGACTCTAGACTAGATTCAAGCTCGGATTCGACAACAAGGAGCACCGACATCAGGTTGTTTCTGTAGAGAGCTTCAGATACCGTGAACTAGTTCATGATGGTTAGGGTTCTTAAAATAGACAGTGACACTTTTATCAGTGCTTAAAAAACGCTGATAAAGATACCTTTTATCAGTGCTAAATTAATAAGCATTGATAAAAATAATCTTTATCAGTACTTTTTTAGCACTAATAAATACTTATAACACCTTTTAAAAAAATAATACTTAAAAAAAGTATAATTATTATATATAATTATAATACTTATAATAATAATTTTTATAAAATATTAATTTTATAATTATTTGAATATATAATTATTTATTTACAATTATATAAATAATTTTTAAAAAAATAATATACATATCATTATATATATTTATATAATTATATATATATAAACATAGTAAATATATTCATTATTTAAATAAATTTATTATAATTTTATAATTAATAATTTATAATTATATAAATACTTTTTTAAAAAATATTATTTATTTATTTATTATTTTTTAAAGGTAAATACAGGGTCAAATCCCCATAAAAATTAATAAAAAAGAAAGACAAAAAAGGAAGAGAAGATGGGGTCAGACAGGACAAAACTGCCCTCATCGAATTAAAGACCAAGTTTTTTCCTGATTTTAGCTCCTATCATTATCTCTTATTCTTTAACTTCATTCCAATTTATATGTCGTCCATGAACTCTACCCCTATCCATACCTCCAAAATAGCTATCTTTTAATCTTTTTGCCTATTGTATAAGGCTTTCGATGTTGGTGTCATCAGATTCAGACTTATTTAATGGTTGCAGTTCTTCATTTCGAACAGTCCAATCCGCACGTGTGCATCCCCGACCATGACTTAGAGGATGGTGACCTCACTTCCAAGTTTTAGTTTGGTTTCATAGTACTTCCGACACATCCTTTCCTATTTCAGTGAGATCATTCACATAAAATTTTTGCACATTAGAATCATGTACCTCATTGTCCTTCAATTCGTCCACTCCTTGATCTTGAGTAACCACTCCAGTATTATTCTCTCAATTGTCAATGTGGTAGCATGAGGAAACACCACCAATATTCATAGGAGCACTTTGATCATGAGAAGACACACCAGTATCATCACAAGGTGTGTTGAGTACACCGCTATGAGCATTCTCCTATTTGACATCATGGGGAACTTGGGTCTCCACCAGTGAAGCATTCTTCTGATTGGGTGTTTCCACTTCTCCACTCAAAAGTGACACTGTGGAGGAACCACCAACAATTAAAGGTTCTCCTTGCATACTAGAGGAGTACCCAATTACAAAACATTTGATTTATTTGGAATTTTTTGAAAAAACCATCTGAAAACCATCATTGTCAACCATCTTGATCTTACCCTTTCTTTTAGCATTGACCAAAAGCTCCTGCCTCATGTTATAATCCACAATTTCTTGCACTTTTTCTTCTAAGTCAGATTGTCTCTTCTCCTCCTCCAATGATGTAGCAGCCGATACAACAGGTTCGATTCCCAGTTCTGCATCCTACTGTTTGGGAGGTGTGGTGGCCACTTTATTCCCATACATACCATGTGATTCATACTGTCTAAGAATAGTGGTAACCACTTGTTGCCCATGCATACCATGTTAATCAATAATATGAATCCCATTTGTGTGGGTGTGCGTATTAGGGACAATTTCTCCAGTACCTTGTTTCACAATATCTGCAAAGGAAGGTGTTCCAGCAATTTGGGACATATTTTTAGTGGATTTGGGCTGGTATACTTTCTTAGTACCTCACCATCTCCTATGATTTTTATCAACCAATCTACAAACATCATAAATATGTCCATATTTGTTGCAAATAGAGAACTTTGAATTGCTGTGGTAGTTCACAAGGGAATGACCAATACAATTACAACAATAACAGAAATCTGGAATCTAATCAAACTGTATTTCAAGCTCAAGTTTGAAGTCCTCAGCAGATAAAAAAACTATTTCAATGAATACATATTGATAATATTAAAACATAGTAAATAAATATATACAAAATAAATAATATAAATTGATTAAATCCTAAAAAAATTTGTGTGTGTGTGTATGTATATAAAAATACATTAATTATGTATATATAAAATCAATATAATACATTTGATCTATGTTATAAATTGAAAAATCAAACGACATTCAATTATATCCATTACTCAATGCAATTAGTGAGTATTTTTAATTCACATTAATTTTTAATTATAAACCATTATTAAGTAAATATATTACTATTTAATGTAAAGAATAAATAATATTTTGTATTATATAAATCATATTTATATACATTTATATATATCTATATATTTAATACATACTATTTATTAACATTATCAATAATCATCTAATTAAGAAAATGTTTAATATTTTTCTCAATTTACTTATTTTTAATTTTAATTTGTTTAAATTTCATTTTATATTTATCTATATATTTAATATATACTATTTATAATTTATATATAGTATAATCAATTTATTCATTTTTATCAATAATTATTTAATTAATAAAATTTGTAATATTTTTTTAATAATCTCATTTTTATTATTTATTTATTTATTTATTTCATTTTATTTATTCAGACCTTTATTAGTGCTAAAAAATCATTGATAAAGGATTCCTTTATGAGCACTAAAAATAAAGCGCTGATAAATGGTACCCTTTATCAGTGCTAAAAATAAAACGCTAATAAAGGGTTCCCTTTATTAATGCTAAAAATAAAGCGATGATAAAGGGACCCTTTATCAGTGCTAAAAAAGCACTGATAAAGAGTTAAATTTATCAGTTCTTTATTTAACACTGATAAAGATGCCATTTATCAGCACTTTTTTCTAGCGCTGAAAAATACCAGTGCCGTTAAATGCCTATTTTGTAGTAGTACTTCCTATGAATTTCAAACCTTATAATGATATAAGTCATTAAAAACTCCCCTCCACAATGCTTTAATTCCTTTGGAATCCATCATAGTATTTCAAACACAAATCTTGACTTACCTCAGTCATTAGTTCACTATGGAAATGTAATGTCCTATCTCCAAACTCCCAACATGTTTCTATTATGAAACTACAAGAACCAAGCAGAATATTTGCTGAAAGATGAACTAACCACTCATCAAGATTACCATAGATCTATCCTTTAATATCATTTTTCTAAAGGCTCTGGTAAATTCCAAAAAACTTCAGATACATTCATAAAAACACCATTGGCATGGTTCCCACCTCACTGTGTCTATTCTTGCTCCACATTGATAGTCAGTTCTCCTCTGGTCAACTTCTCTAAAAGCACTTGACTGCGCCCGCTGACGTACTATCACTTCTCTCAATACTAATGCCTTAACTCCTAAAGGCATTTCAGATTCATCTAAACATCCACACTAAATTATAAGTTTGAAATTTTGTGTAATTTAATTATTAGATCCTTGACCAACTAAATCTGTCATCATACTCCACCCATGAGTATCAACATGTCTCTAACCCAACTCACTCTTGGACTTATTTGCATCCTCAACCCCAAAAAACATGAGGGTTATACCTCTATTACTGATGGATTCTACCCACCACAATAATATCATTATTGTCTCCTCACTAAACCAAACATCTAATCTTCACCACCCACGTCTCATCAGTTACCACATATAAAAACTGGATGTGAATGTTTCACTCATCCCTAAATGCCAACATGAAACACCAATCACTAAACACTGTGATCTACATCACCCTTTGACCTCGATACACTAGAGTGATGACCATAAATTCATATAAAGGTTTATGGTTCTTCGCACCATATGTATCCACTATCAATGCCTGATTCTTGTTAATTGTGCCCCTACCTTAGGAATTGCCAACAAAAAAAGGAACCTCAATTGGTCTAAACCAAAAAATCAAAAAAATCACATATTGATACTCAATCCCAACACCAAACACCCATCCACCACGAAAAAAACATAGGGAAATCCTAGAATGACCTCAACATTCCCACTAAATACATAATCCACACACCAAGTTCATTTCTAGTAAACTGTTGAGAACCAAGAAAACCCAGAATACACAGATTCCAATTAATTTTCCCAACATGAGACAATACCATGTTCAAACCCACCAAAATAACTTGTAACCTTACAAGAAACCATAATACATCAACAAAGAAAACAATTCAAGCATCCAAGCGATTCCTAGAAATAACATAAAAATCCAAGAAAACTTGATTTACATAGGTACTGATTTCTTATTTTAAAACCATCTCAAAACATTTTACACACACCAAAACATACCCAAGTTTTCAAAATGCCCCATGGAATCCAAGGGTATTTTCTAAAATCAAAATCTCAAAATCCCCTTTGAAATCCAATTTTAAAATCCTTTTCATAATATTTTCTAAAAACCCAAAGATCAAATTTTGTTTTCAAAATCACTAAATCCATAAGGAATTTCAAGAAAAAACAACTTATAAAACCATTTTACGCACACCAAATGTCACCGCATGAGTTTTATTTTAAAAAAATGTCATTTTACTCAAAAAATAACATTCCTAAAAATTATTCTCCTATGGTATCCAAACAATAACAATAACAATAAATCATGAAAACCCCTAAAATAAATATTAATTTAATCACCACTTATAATGTAATCATGGAAATATCTATTTTTTTATAATTTTCTTCAATTAATAGTGGATTCCTATGAGGAAACATGTTATACGACATCACCCATATGTGCATGCACCATTCCCTAAAAATGCCATGATCATGATATATGAAAAAATCAGTAGTTTCCGGACAAGACCTATGACTCATCCTCTATATCATATATCCCACATGGGATTATCAATTTAATAACTCACTCATCCAATAGTTCCTAGTCCCAACCCAGGTCAACCCCTAGCAACTTGGGTTTCAACCGATATTATGTTAGCTAGACATGTGCTCGATCTACCTCATAAGTCCCAAAAACTTAATTCCATAACTAACTAAAACTATCCCATCCAAAAACATGTTTTGATACCATCTTATAATTCCCCATACCAAATCACCCGAATGACATCTGAGCACGGGTCATCACTTGACTTCAAGCACACCTCCACATATTATAAAGGCTATCAACTTGTAGTGAGGGATTAAAATTGTTGTGGGGAAACTATTCCCTCTAAAATAAATATCTAGGATCATGCCTGAATCTACCAAAAATTCAGTATGGATCATCCGTATGAAGGATATCCCCAAAACCCATGGAAAAATAAGTAGGGATCCAAGAGGGCCCCTATAGTCCAAAATGTAAAGAAATAAATAGTGTATTTATTAATGCATCAAAACATAATAGAGTAACAACATCAGATAAAAAATAAAATATATATCCTATATAAATAAATAATGACACATTTCCCAATACATTCTTATTAAAACTAAAATTAAACTGGAATTTGACCCAACTTACATAATCCAACCTTCTAAATCCTTGGCCTCCATAGTCGACTCACCGAACCCTATGTCTAGTGCCAAGTGATACTTGTGCTTTGAGAGAAAACTAGATGGTCTACCCATGTACATTGAAACTCATGACCTATACACGGGTATGGGGAAAGTTCGATGACCTTATAGAAATATCCAATGCTTCAACAATACTATATTATTTTTTGATGATCTGGATGTGCTTGTAATACATATAAGGCATACAAGTCATGCTCATGCAACACACCCATCAGGAAGCATAACCCACAATGCCCATACAAGCATAAAAGTTTGGTTATTGTGTGCTAAACAAGCTACCACAACACCTGATCATACCTGCTTCAACTCCATACCATAAGGAAAAGAGTCATCACATACCATAACCTGATCCATACCTAAAGAATCTGGGTAGGGTGTTATACTAATCCTAACCGATACCTGAATATGCAGGGTATGGTGTCTAACCAAGTCCTCAACCCACAAATGAATATGTAGGGTAGGGTACCTCATCACATCATATCAAAAGTCAACCATTTGATCATCCCATATCATTCATAATAACTGTTTACTAGAACTTTCATAGTCAAGGTGGACCTCAAACATATGTTAAGTTCCTTAATACACATTCTCACTCAAGTTTAGTCACACATCACATCTTTAAGCCCACCTTATCACTCATGGATGATCACACTTACTAACCTCCACCTTATCAATCTATGTAGGGTATTACAATCACAACCAGACCACTACCATCTCACTCAAGGTAAGGCCAAGCCTTAGGATCCTCATCATCCACATTGAGATCTATCACCAATCACAAGCACATTGGTGACACACACACATACAACAACAAATAGGACATATAACCCATCTCACATGATTTCTAAATCATCATCATGGTTCTAGTCACTCGATACCCAACCCATCACATCTCAGAATCAATATAGAATTATATGATAACTTCACAAAACACTTTTTTTAAACACAAAAAATATGCATAACTTTTCTATATTCGTATCCCACCCAGAAAGGCATCCTCCAGGATCTTCCAACCAATATCTACCCTCTAAGGGGTCAATCCGACCTAGCTAGATCAACCCAGTACATTAATACATAAATAAAAATCATTATACACACACTTAATCATGTATTATCATGCAACAACACAATCCATAGGTAATCATAAATAGGGAGAATATTGAGGAAATCACTTTTAGAAAATCAGGAATCTCCAACACATGGTGAAACATACCAAAACTAATTTCAAACTGATCCCTTCTAGATTTTTTTAAAAACCAAGTCAAATACCTTTTTTAAATATTTCAAAAAGGCTTAAGGAAACATGACATAAAGAAAAAAAATTATTTCAAAAAGATATCACATTCCATAGTACTAATGTTAGAACCTTGACCAAAATCTGGTCAAAACTTTCTTTAGAAAACCCCACTCACATTTAGAAATACTATTTCAAAATCCTTTTCTCAAATTACTACTTCCCCTATGAAATATATTGATTCAAATTTTTTTTGAAAACTGTTAGGTCCCCTTTAGAAACCTTGATGGGGGGAGGGTTAATCAAAATGTGCCCAATTTAAATCCTCTTTAACCTCTTCGCTGGTTTTCCTCTACAGATCTTATTCCCACTTGTGTAGGAACCATGTTTAACTATTATATAAACCGCTAACTTCACTAAATTCACATATGAATGAAGATATATAAAGCATATAGGGATACCAAGATTTTTTCTTGGTTCAACTACACTAGGATACTCTAAAGAGAATGCTATCGATATTGCTTTGACTCACCAATTAACCACTAGACTCATTGATTTTGATGGTTACAAGGATATGGTCAATCCATGCCTAGGCTTACCACACATACAAGGTTTTGGGTCGGATCACTACCACCCAAGGCTCACTCCCTTTATCCCACTCCTTCATGTAATACTCTAGGGCAGGACACCACAACCTCACTACTCTTTCCTTCTCCTTCTCTCACCGCACTAGGGAAATAAAATCACACAGTTTATACACCTGTAAGTCTCTTCAAACAAAAACAACACTTGTGTTAGGTTTCATACCTATATGAATGGATGAACTATTGAATCTCCAAGATTCTCTTTCATAGTCCTACTGTGAACTCCCTCTTTATAGCCTCTTATTATTTCCAGAATAAACCTGGAATACCTTCTTCACTTTGCTGCACAACAACTCATCCTTCTGGGAGCGTTGATCTAACTCCTCCTTCTGGGAGTGTTGATCTAACTCCTCCTTCTGGGAGTGTTTATCTTTAGGAAGGCACCTATTTCTCTTCTTCTTTTAAGTGAATAATATTTTCTTTAAGAACATAACTATTGATCTACTCTCCATCTTGATATACATAAATGCAGTTCTTCTATGAGAGTAATATCCTTCTCCATGTCCCACTTCTATGGATATCAAATGGTCGATATAAATCCCCCCGAAATATCTTTTTTTCTTTATTAGTTTTAATTCAAAAAAATTTCAATGAGAAATTATTTTGAATTTTAAAAGTGGAAACCTGAGAAGAATTTTGAGCAGCACCATATTGGAAACACCTCAATTTCTTTCCAACTTCTCATGTGACTTACAAAGTGAGTGTTCAAAATACGAGCAAGTTTTTTGGCCTATACACTTCTACGTCACCATATCCCTTTTATTTGGTGTATTGTATGAAAATATTTATATCTCCATGATATACAGGATCTTCCTAAAATATCCAGGTTTAGAAAACATGGGCCACTCCATACATTTCAGTTGTTTCACAGTTGTGGAATCCCTCATTGTAGTGTGAAAACTCCACTTGTATCATGAATAATTCTAATGCTTCATGTATTTGATACATTTTTCTACATTATTTTTATTGGATAAAATTATTTTTTATTTTAAAAGTGCTGGAAAAAGGGATTTTATGACTTTTTAATAAGTTGAGGTTTCCATCTGATATTCTTTGAAAATATTGTTAAAAATGACAGTTTTTGATGTTTTAATTACTGAATTGTTCATGAGATTATTTTCCACTTATTTTTGGGATGAAAATTTTCTGATTTAGAAATAATTATTCAAAAGATTATTATTTTTTGGATCTATTGAATCAATTATTTAAACTTGTCCTTTTTTTATCATGTGGTATAAACAATTTTTTTGTGGGAAAACTACATATTAAAATTTAATCATTTAATTTTGTGGTAGATTAAAATCTATATATTTTAGGTCTAGGTGCTGCCATGGAATGAGAGACCGTTCCCCTCTATCACGTGGAAAAAAATTAGGCAACCATGCCAAGGTCTATGACCATGAAATGAAAATCCTCTGCGGATATGGAGTAGAGGGACCAACCACCATGCCCATTTGACCATGTAATGTTTTTGTGATCATGCTCTACTTCTGTGCGAACTTCTAGCATGAGTTCATTTGTATCCATGAAGATTAAATAAATTCTTCTACTTTGAACTCCCCAGGTGGCCGTGGAAACCTTCGACCATGAAGTATCCACGGTACAACCATTCATGGTACCACCCCTCCCTTCAATCATGCTTGAGGTGCTACTGTGCCCTATCTTCAACCGTTCCACCCTTATAATACCATATATAAGCCACATTTATATATCCAATGACCATGAACAAAGCTATAATGTGGTTGATGATGAATTTAAATTACACATACCTGGTGCAAAGCCAACAAAATATCGAGTTGAAAAAGGAAATGATGAGATGCACTGGTGTTGAAGAAAAACCAACCGATCCACCTAGAATGATCAACTAATGGTGGAGATTATGGATGATTTTGTTGGGGAATCAAAGGGTCATGGAAATGAAATCAAACACAAACAAGAAGGAAATAATAAAGAACACATAGATTTACTGTGGCTCAATAAGATTTCCTACATCCACGGGAGAAGGGGGTCCATTTCTCTATTATTCTCTCCAGATCAAAATTGTTGGAGGATCACACAATAAAAATCTCTTTAAGAAAATATTTGATCTCATTAAATAGAGGAATTTTTTTTTCTGGTTGGTTTGGGTAGCTCATCTACCCTTGAAGACTTCCTTGCTAATGGATTCTCACCCACCAAGTTGGCTACCCACCATGGAAAACCTATAGCAGGGTTGGTTTCTGCCCATGACTTACTCTACTGATTCCTCCCTAAATTGAGATTAGACCCCAAAAATCTCCCCCTCATGGAAAATTTGGGGTAGAAGCTAGACCTACAGTCTCCATGCAGGCGTTGAAAACTTCATCAACAAATCAAACGCACGTCTTCTCGGCAGATGATGTGTCACTTCCACTATCTTCAATCAATCTCGATCTGAGCACATTCCCCATAAAATGATACAACCCTTGGGACTATTTCCTAGTAATCACCATTGAATTTCCACGTGAGACTTCTAACACTCCACCCGCTATGAAAATCTTATACCCTCTTGCATAGAGCCTACTTAATGATACCAAGTTTCATCTCATCCTCAGAATGAATTTCACGTCATCTAGTTTTCATCCTGCTACATTGAGTGTCTTCAATTTATTCATCCCAAAATCCTTGATCCTTGCATGTTGACCCATCAACAAGTCTCAAAAAATATCGCACCTTCTGAAAAGTATGAAACACTCTTTTAGTCATACATATGTGTAACAATATCCCTGAATCCAGAACCCATACATCTTCCTTTGGATTTTGAGCCCGCTCATTCTTAATTTTTTCCTGAATGGCCCGAAGGACTTCATTTTTATTGATTTTTGATAACCCCCCTTTCAAGGGATGAGGGGGAACCCTTACAAGTCCCTTAGGCTCAGAGATTACATGGCCCATAGGCTTAGGAGATTACATGACCCTAAGGTCTTAGGGAATTCAACCAGACTATCAACAAGGAACTACCCATCCCCAGCATCTGCATCCTGATAGTAGCTCTCCACCTTTTCATGACCATTTGGCTAGGCTTCCCGTGCAAGAATAGTTTGGTACCGATGGCATAGCCATACCCTCTCATTCTGACAATCCATTTGGCTCTGCTTTGGTGAGTGCACCTGCTCTGAATCCTCTTTTAGGGATGCTCCTTTTTTGTAGTGTGTCTGGGGCCTGCATTCATGTGGCCCGAAGGCCTTCAGGTGGCCCTAAGGCCTTAAGGTGGCCCGAAGGCCTTGAGAATCAACTAGCCTGAAGGCCTTGGGTGGCCCGAAAGCCTTGCAGGACCCGAGGACCAAACCAATGGCCTGAAGGCCTAGATGGATGAATAGTTCTGGATGCTACAGTACCAAACAATGCCTACTATAGTGCCTGCTACAATACTACTATAGTAAACTGGAAATATGCCTCCACCTGGATTTGATCTCGGGTCTCTTGGATGCACCTAGTGAGTCCACACCAACTAGGCTGAGGCTCATGTGCCCATATCTTTTAAAAACCGACATTAACGCTTCATGTGCCCATATCTTTTGTAGTAATGACACTGAACTTTACCCTGTTCAATTATCCCATTTGAGTGTGATCTTCCCATTATCATCCAAACTTAATAATCTCCTAATGATTCTATGATGTTCATAACTTTCTATTTATCTTTCTCTTTCCCAAAAATGTACTGTGTGCGCTCTTCATAGTCACTTCTATAATGACCCTTTTTCTCACACCAAAAACATGTGATTTCTCTAGGGTTGCATCCCCTCAATTTTGTTCACTATTCTTTACCTCATGACTTCCGATATCAGTACCTCCCACATAGATCATCTCGAATCGCCATGATTTTATCACCTAAATGTATCATAGGTCTTCAGAATGCCTTCGAATCTTAAAGCGACACCATCACCTCATCTAGGGTCAATGTTTCTTTCCCTATAATAAATGCAGTCACAATCCCATTAAATGAGCTTTGTAGAGATGAAAAAAGATAAAGTGATTTATCTTTATCTTTAACCTTCACACCGAGCCCCAATAATTATTTCAGGATCTTGTTGAATTCATTAGTGTGATCCGACAAATTTTTTCCCTCGACCATTCATAACTGGTACAATTTCTTCTTTATTAATAATTTCTTAGTGATATAATTTTCCATATACTACTTCTCAAACTTCTTCTAGATCTCCTTTGGTGAGGTCTCATCCAACATCGAGTACTTTATGTCATTTTCTAGACATAGTTGAATTGTGCTGATGACCCGTATCTAGATCTCTTTCCAATCATCATCACTGGTTCTATTGGGCTTTTCTCTAATCAATAGTCTGATCATGCCCTATTATATTAGAATATATTTCACCATGATTTTCCAAAAGATGAAATTATTATAACCATCAAACCTCTCAATAATTTTTTTGGTTGTGCTCCGCCACCAGCCATCATTGTTATAACAAAACATGATTACCACATCGATGCTACACCTATTTGAAACCACTTGATGGAGTGGAATTTTTAAAAAATAACCATACAGATGCATATGGAATGATTGAAATAGCTATAATTGACTCCTGGATTGCTGAAAATAGACTCCGATTGGCTGAGATAAAGCCAAAATAAGTTCAACGGTCTTGATCGACCGCTGATATGGCACTGATGTGGCTCGCCGGAACAGTGGTCAAAAAAGTCACTAGAAACTCGCCACTAATGTGAACAGTGTCGTCTTCTCTTTCAAGGAGGTACTGTATCACCCACTGTTTGACTAAAAATTTTACTTTCTCTACCAGCTTTGTTTTAGCTCAATTTTTGACACTACTTGCACCATTGGAATCATCTCACCGAGCTCTTCACGGATTTGACCTCAAAAAAATTTTCTGAACACTTTCAATTTTTTGGTCACTAGAAAACTTTTCTATAAATTCACCATTTCGAACTCCCTACCTCTAATACCACTTTTTGGGGTAGTGAATGTTTGTGGAAATATAATCAAACACAAACGAGAAGGAAAAAATGAAGGATACACTAATTTAACGTGGTTCGTCAAGATTACCTACATCCATAGAAGAGGGGGGGGGGGATTTCTCTATTATTCTCTCTGGATCAAACTCATATGAGGATCACAAAACAAAATTTCTTACATATCATGGGATTTGATCCTGTTAAACAGAGGAAGAAAATAAATATTTTCTCTGATTAGTTTGGGTAGATCATTTATCCATGAAGACTTCCTCGCTTCTAGTTGATCACCCACCAAGTTGAATTCCCACCTTGGAAAACCTATATTAGGGTTGTTTCCACCCATGACTTCCTCTACTGATTCCTTCGTAGATTGGAAGTGACCCCCACACCTTTTTCCATCACTTGTTTTTCATTTATAGGATTAAAATAATGAGGAATAAGATGGGTTCGCCTTGCATCCTATTGTTGTGATTTCTTATATGGTAATATGTGCATGGAATGTGTTTGTTGAAATGCCTTGATGAACTTGAAAAAAAAAATATATGATAGTCAATCCATGTTGGATCAAAGAAACATCACATTTGTTATGCGCGAGTTGAGATTTCCATTTTGATTGAATAGAAGGGTTCCTAGATTTTATTTGGAGTTAACAACCAAGGCTTGGGATTAACTTATCAAGGTGAAATGATTTTCAAGGCTATGTTAGGATAAGTTATTTGTGATCCTAAGGGCTGTCTTGTTCAGTTAATATGAGTTCTATAAGGTGATTCCAACTGAGAATGAGGGGGAAGGTGTCGGGAATGATTAAAATTATCGAGAAAGAATTAATTTTTAGACTTATATTTTGGAACTATGATGATGAAGAGAGCTCATCAGTTTCAATCCGCGAGGTGCAGATGTGGAAATTAACAAATCATCTCATACTGGGAATTTTTGGTAGAATTAAGAGTTGTCTAAGGTGCAGCGTAGGATTAAACAAAGTGAAGATGATAGTCATGAGATCTTTAAAATGTTGGGAAGATATTTTTAAATATTATTAAAGGATAATAAAAAATTAGAATCTAATGGGAGATGAACATAAAGTTTTAGGTATCTAATAAGTGTATGAAAAATGAATTGGGCTGGAAAGTCACTTTCTTCCTAAGAAAAGAGCATGTTGGGACAAGAGAGTTGCTCCACTCACTGGGAGTTTCACCCAAAGCTTGTGATGAGAACCTAAGAGCATGCCATGTGAATTTCATTGTCTATTAGTTAGGACGTCACCAAATTTTCTCTATTTTTTTGAATAAGTGGAGGGGTTCCCTACCTTGTCCCCCAATCCCTATTTGAGGGACCTATCTCTAATTCTCTCATTTTCCTCTCTTATCATGATGTAATTATGTTTTTTTTAAATACAATTGTGATATTATTCCTTCTTCTTCATCGATGTAGTGTTTTAAAAATTATAACAATGGAAGGATAATATACAAGGATTGATAAAAAAAGTGAAACTTGATGGTTCCCTAAGAGCCACACATCATGTTTATCATCATCAATCTTCTCCACCCTTAGTATATTGTGATAGTGTTTGGGGTGTTGGATAGAGCACTCTTTCATAGGATTGATTGGAATCACCTTTACCCTTCACCATTTCCCCCTTTTTCTTTTAGTTACCTTATCAAGTGTATAAGAGAGGATGTGAGTTTGATGATCTCATAAAGATCACTTTGGCCAAGAATAAATTATTGGATGGATTAGTTAAATCGAGCGACTCCTTCAATTTTAGGAGAGCGATCATATGCTAGAATCCATTACATGCATGAATGCTCAATGTTTTGGGTGAGAGAGATGTTTTTGTGTGTGTGTTGAGCCATCATACATTAATTGAGTGAGGTTGGTAGTTGATGATTTTCTTATTTGGAAGATATATGATAGATAGTTTAAGAGTGGATCAATTTGTATCTGGCCAAATTATCATTGACTTTCTTATCTTATTCCTTGCTTTTCACTTCGATTATTCTATTCTCATGCCATCACTATGTTTCGTACTTTTTTCTTATTTCAAAATATATAAAAACACAAAAATATTTTAGGGATAATCACCAGAACATTCAATACTACTTCATTGAGACTGACCTCAAGGTGAGCCACTATTCTATATCTAGTAAAAATATAAATGTATCTGTGGCCATCCTCACGAAAAGGATGTCATCATAAAATTGGAACTATTTCTAGGAAATAATATTTGTTTTAGTTATTATTCAACTTTTTATTTTATGTTTTCAATTACAAAAAAAAAAGAAAAAAATATTAAATCCTCCTCGACCCTCAAAAGACATATTAGGATTCATTTTCTATAGAATTAGTGAACAATTCAAGATTTTGAGTGAAGAAGATTTTGATAAACTCATTAAATATTTTAAATAATACTTGATATCAAACTCTTGGAAGCTTTAGTAAAAAAAATTTACGGAGTTTTTACACATTTTCCCTGAGTCTTGTGTAGAAGAACTGAAATTTATAACTTTTTACATTGATATGCCCTAAGATTTATGGTTGGAGATGAAACACATATTGAGAATTTTTTAGGGGCTTGAAGGAGATGAGAGATTTAGAAACTGAGAAAACCGGACAAATTTTCAAGGATCATTTAATCTCTAATATTCATTGTAATGATTTTTACTACATTGACCTTTCTTCTGGTTTCACTATGCTTGAACAGGTCAAACCATCATAAAACAACCTCTTCTTTTCCTTAGAAGAAACCACACCAAAATTAGTATATTTTTAAGAGAGGATTTATGTGGTTGATTTCCTAATTCCTACCCTAGACATACTCCCAGGAGCACTTTACCATCACAAATAAGAACAAGCTGTACTGGTTTAGGGAGTTGAAAATTTCATGGAAGAAGCTGTGTTTTTATTCGATTTTGATTATATTGAGTTTGATATTGATTGTGTCACTCATTTTGTAGGTATTGAGGAGGCATGTCATAATTTTGATTTTTTGGAGAGTTAATAGGATCTTGATATTTCACTTGTTGAGGAAATTTTGGAGCTCCCAATTTTCTTTGGAAATTTAAGTATAGGATAAGTTAAAGAAGAAGAGATATTAGTCTTGTACAATGAGATAAAATAACATGTTAGCACATTTTCTATAGTCAAGGAGAAAATATTATTTTGGATTAAACTAGAAGACAAGTCACATCCTAGAGATGAATTTCCACACCCTGTATAGACCGCACCTCAAGATAAATAAAAATGGAAGAACCCATACATATTTTTCCCTCTCCATTAATCAACAAAAGTTACTCTGTCAAGGTGGGGGACTTCAATAAAATTAATCAAGGTGTACTTCAAAATATAAAAGGAATTGAAGTTGTAAATAATGACATCTTGTGATTCTTAAATAAAAATCTACAACCACCATCTGATTGTGGTTGAAATAATTACTGTCTATTAGTGGAAAATCTAAACATAGCACCCCTTGGGGGGGGGGTCCTAAGATTATCCTGTTTTGTTTTATAGTTTAATTTTAATTTTGTTTGTTTAAGTTATTGATGTCTTATTATAGGAAATAACTATATAGTGAATCTACAAGGAATATTTATATTAAAAGGAACCCAACTAAAAAATGAGTAAACAAGGAAGAATAATTTAGTTTTTTTATGCTCAAGAGGAGCTACAAGATTGAGCTTACTGAATCAAAATCACTAACAAAAACCTTGTTTATATAATTCTTTAATATTGACCTGTATTTCACTGATGTTACACTATTTACAATTTGCAGGAACTCAATTAGAGTATCCAAATATCTTTCACAATGCTAATAGGGGTATTTTCATGCATGAAATCCAATTATTAAAGATTCTTCATCAAGGGAGTGATGCTTTCAATTATGGAATTTAAAATTTTCCCATAAATAATAGATGCTTCTAAAAATTAATTGAGGGGAGAATTTACCTTGATATTTTGAAAACTATGAGCCTGTTGGCTGGGTGTTTAGTTGGATGATTACTAGGGATTTGAAAATCAAATTGAGCCAAATTTTGAAACTTCTATCACCCTTAAAAAATCTTATGTTATTATACTTAATTGTTATTCATACTACCTTTGTGAGCCTAGATAAGAAATATTATGTTTTTAATTCAATAAAAATCATGAATGATTTTTGTATTGAAAATTGATGCAAAAATGTGGATAATATGCCTTTTGAACTTATATGTAACCCATTAAAAAATATGCGAACTACTAAATTGAATGTCTATATTGAATAAAATTGTTTTCCTACCTTAGGATCTAACATTAGGGGTAATTTTGGGTTCTATGTGTAGGGGAGATGAGTCTTTCTTTGTTCTGAACCGTGCTTCAATGATTTTACACATCAAAATCATCTTCATTTTTTTTAAAATATCCCCCTTTAGGCATCATTTTAGATTATTCTCATTTTCAATAAATAAATTTTTTTGTGTCTTTAGTATAGGAAAATTGAAATTCAATGTGTCATGCTCTTTTTGATGGATTCCATTAGTTATGAAGTTATTATAATTGAATGATTTTAGGTGATTTTATATATTATTTTTATGGAAATACTACTTGATAACTATGAAAGGGAGTGTGATGGGTAAGATATATGAGGATTTGATATTATAACTTGAGGAAAATGGATGTTGAACTTGGACTTAAAAACTTGGTATTTGTGAAACACAACACCCTAAGGAGACAACTTGATTGATATTAGTATAATCCTTTGAAACTGAAGTAAAATGGTCAATTGGGAGCCCCTAGAGAATCTTTAAGACATTAGGCACTAAAAAATACACTTGAACATTCAATAAGTGCTTCACACATTCATGGATTCAAAAAAGATAAAAAAATATAAGTTCCTAAGTGTAAAAAATGGCTTCATTAAGGTGAGGTTAATATTGAACCTAAATGAAGAATGTGTAATTGATTTATAAAAATATCATTTGAATTTTATCGATAAAGTGGGAGTGGAACTTTGGTTTGAGGGAACTAAGGAAGTGTGAAAACTTAATGTACTTCTTATTAATGTTTTAATGCACCTTAAATATAACTGGTCTTCATTACCAAAACTAGAACTAAAATTTTGATTGAAATAGGTTAGAGAGTGGAATCCACATATTAGGCATAACAATTTCAATAAATACAAATATATATGATTTCCTTTGATTTTGGTGTGAATTAAAACCTAGACAGGATAACCAATTGTTTCGTAGAGTCTTTGTAAATAAATAAGAAAAATAAATTAAATTGTCTGGGAGTTCAATTGATTAAGTGTATTGGAATTTTATGTGGCATGTATTTGATACATTTTCTATAACCTTTTGATTGAATAAAATGATTTTTTTGTTAAAAAGTGATAGAAATAGAGAATTATTGAATTTTTGATATACTGATGTTATAATCTAACATGCATTGAAAATATTGTTAAATATATATTTTTTGGTGTTTTAATTATTTAATTGTTCATGATCTTATTTTCCATTTAATTTTGAGAAATTTTCTTTAACTAAAAATAATCCATAAAAGATTAAAATTTATTGTTCAGATGTCTTCAACCAATTCTTTTAACTTCCCCTTTTTTATCATGTGGTATAAACATTTTTTTGTGGGAAAGTTACATATTAAAATTTAATCATTTACTTATATGCTAGATTAAAATATGAATATTTTTGGTTCAAGTGATACTATAGAATGTGAAATTGTGACCAAATACAGTGAGAAGAAAAATTAAGCAACCGTGCTAGGGGTCAATAACCATTAAATGGAAATGCTCTACAACCATAGAGTAGAGGGACCTACTGTTGTTCCTATCTGATCGTGTAGTGTTATTATGTATGTGATTTCCTTCCATGCCAATTTCAACCATGATATGATTTTCTACCGTTAATTGAAAAGAAATACTTTTACTATAAACATCCCCTATGGCCGTGATCATGGATTATCCAATGTACCACCATCCATGACACCACCCCTCTATTTGACCATGCTTGAGGTGAAACCATTCCCTATCCTTGAATATCCCCTCTTCTGATACCATGTGGAATCCACCTCCACTGATCCACTGATCATTCCCAAATCCAATCTGGGGTTTCTGATGAATTTGAATTCTACATACATAGTGTAGAACCAACCAATGATCAATTTATAGAAGGAGATACTGAGACACAATGTTGCTGAAGAAAAACCAACAAATCCACTAAGAATGATCACCCAATAGTAGGGGTTGTATATTATTATTTTTTTCTGATTTTTTTTTTCATTTATAAGATCAAATGAATGACGAAGAAGACATTGTATCCTTATTCCCTAGTGTTGTGATTTCTTATTCATTTTTTCGTATAGAATGTACTTGTATAAATTCCTTTAAAAACCTATAAATCAGAAATATATGATAGTAAATCTATGCCTGATCAAAGAAAAATCACATTTTTTCTCCACAAGATGAGATTTCTATTTTTATTGAAGATCAAGGTGTCGGGATTTTAGTTGGAGCTAATAACTTAGGCTTGGGATTAATTTATCAAGGTGAACCACTTTGCAAGGCTACAAAGGGATAACTGATTTGTGATCCCAAGGGTTACCCTAATTGGTTAATATGAGTTATAGAAGGTGATTCCAACTATGAACAAAGGAGAATGTGTCAAGGATGATTAAAATAATCATGTCAGAATCAATTTTTAGAGTTGGATTTTGGAACCATGACAATGAATAGAGTTTACCAGTTTCAAGATGTAAGGTGCTGGTGTGAAAATTTATGAAGCAACTTGTACTATGAATTTTTGGTGGAATTTAGAGTATCCAAAGGGGCAGTTTATAATTAAATCAAAGTGAAGGTGACAACTATGTTATCTTTAAATTTTTGCGAAGATATTTTTAAATAATTATTAAAGGATTCCAAAAAATAAGAAGCTATTGGGAGATACAAAAGAAGATTCTAGAGTCTACTGAAAATGTAGATAGTGAATGTACTGGACTGGGAGTTCACTTGCTACCTAAGAAAAGATCATGTGGGGATATTGTATATAGTTATAGGATAGTTTCTACACTAAATTGGAGTTCTACCCAAATATGTTGACGAGCACCTGAGATCATGCCACATGGATTTCACTGTTTATTAGTTAGGATGTCACATATTTTTCTCTTTCATTTTTTGAATAAGTATATGGGTTCACTACCTTGTCACCCATTCCCGATTCATGTGACCTATCTCCAATTATCTCATTTTTCCTTACTTCTCATGGTGTATTTTTGTTTTCTATTTTACAAATACAATTGTGATGTTTTTAGTTCTTCTTATTTAGTGTTGTGTACCCAAACTTATAGTAATGGAAGGTTAATTTGCATGGATTGATTCACAAAGTGAAACATGATGCTTCTTAAAGATCCATGAATCATATCAATCATCATCATTATTCTACACCATTAATAGACCATGATGGTATTTGGGGTTTTAGATAGATAAATATTTCATATAATCGGTTTGATACCCTTTTCCCCTTCATATTTCCCCCTTATTCTTTTAGTTACTCTATCAAGTGTCTAGGATAGGATAAGTGTTTGTTAACCTCATATGGATCAATTCAACCAAGAATTAATTATTTTTTAGAGGCTAAGTGATTACCTCACTTTTGGGAAACTACTAGTGTTATAGAAGTCATTCTATGCATGAATGCTCAATGTTTTTTTGGGAGAGGTGTGAGTGTTGATCTAATCACCATACACTAGGTGAGGTTTGGAGTTGATGGTTTTCTTCTTTGAAAGATCTATGATAGGTAGTTAAAGAGTAGATCGATCTAGATCGGGCCTAATTATACCATACTTTCTTATCCTCTTACTTGATTTTTCCCTTATGTTCTTCTATTCTCATTCCATTTCTCTATTTCATATTATTTTTTCTACATTCAAAATAAAAAAAATAAAAAAAAGATTATAGGGAGAATCACTATAATATTCGACACTACTTCCTTGAGACTAACCCCAAGGTTATACATTATTCTATATCTAGGGAAAATATAATTGTATTTGTGATCATCATTACGATAAGGATTCCATCACAAACTTCACTAAAATTCACCTAAAAATTACTTTTTCATTATTGGATTGGATCCTGGATCCCATTTGAATTTCTATGATGTTTTAAAGCACTCATGATTAGATTTTCATTTGATGGAGTTATTTTGATAGTTGGTCTAAGTCTTCATAAAATCCATAGAATAAATCCCCTACATTATTGTAGAACTCTCATACATCACTAACATTTACCTATGTGAAAAAAAATATGTAGGAAAATTCTCTTTCATCCCTAAAAACACATACATGGGTTGCCGATTTGTATATGCAACTATAATCGGATACGTGAAATCCTCTACATAAATGAATTTCCTTACATGGTCCAAAAAACCTACATTTTTTTATTTTCATAAGCGAACTTCCTCATGCAACCAATTTTTCATACGTGACCCTTGTACAGTTGAATTCACATACATGAATCTTCACATAGTTGAATTCCTTTATGTAGCTGAATTTTCTTATGTGACCCTTATATAGCCAAATTTCCTTACACTAGGGAAACTAGTACATAGAATTTGTTTACGTCGCTCAAGTACCATTATATAGAACCTATGCATAGTTGGATTTGAATGTGTGGTGAATTAACTTATATGTTAAATTCATATTCATGAGTACTTATAGAATTTATGGATTTCTACCACTATTCTAGATCATAAAAGAAACACTTCCATATTTATTTCCCACAACTTTCGGCTTTTATGGATGATCCCATGAACTTTTCAAAGTGTTTTCACATGACCTATTTCATTAATATGATCATTGTAACTTCATGACAAGATCCATGCATCATCCTTTTGGTTTTCTAATACATCTAATGGATTTTTCTATGAAAAATCCATGTTCCAATAGTTTGAAATCATTGTTATAGAATGCTAAGCACTACTGTAGCACTTCATCCTTCTCATGAGTTTTCCTTTAACCATATCATGCCTTTTCCATTAAGGTTACAAATGAACCCTTCAGCCTACACAACTATTTTTCAACAAATAAAACATGAATATCAATTAGTATCCATTTACTAACAACTCTAAGCTCCTCCTTTTCCACCTTGTAAAAAATTATAACTCACTTAAGGGGTATCCTTAAATATCTTCATATTATCAAAAAATTATCTTAGGATATTTCCATATTGCTTACTGAAAAATAAAATAGCCACCAAAGAGTGTAAAAAAATTATTTTAAAAAGGAAATAACTTACTCTTTGACATCCAACTCATTCCACCAAGAAGTCATAAAGAGGTCCACTACCACTCATTCGACCAAGTCGCCACCATCAAAACATTTAACAATCTATGTGGTATGTGTTGACTATTAAGTTAATTCAAGTCCATAAAAATCTATGAGGATAAGCTAAAAAAGTCATGTAACATAAATAAAATAAAAATAATGATGGGACACAAACTTAAAATCACCAAAAGAATAAGATACATAGTAAATTCAAGGCCAATCACCTCAATAAATGATCCACAATGAATCATAATCTTATTCTAAACTCTTATGAGTCCATAGACACCTATCTCAATAAAAAAACCTTCAAATTAATAAACCAATTTTTTTGAAGCAAAACCCTGAATTGGCATAATTGATGCCAAACTCACCAAGTGAATTTATAGTGCTGAAACCATGAGAAACAAGGTGTGATCCACTTCCAACATACACCTAAAACTAAGCCACAAAAATCTCAAAATTAAATACCCGAATTGATAGTTAATTTTACCCAAAATCACCAAAAAACCTAAATAAATTCACATAGAGACATACCTTATAGTGAATAATTAATGATGGATTGAATACCTACTTATAAGAACTACTCTATGAACCACACATGAAAGATCTATTAGGTGGGATTATTTCAAAATGATATGGTTAATTTTTCTCTTTGCAACCCTAAATAGTGAACCAATATCAAGATAGATTCAAAAAAGGAAAATAATGGAGATAAGGGGAGAGATATTACCTTGAATTCCATGAAAAAAACTCCCCAGAATCACCTAGATTGACAGAAGATGAGAGTGATATAGGGGAAGGGAATTTCAGACTCCTCCTTTGCTTGCGTGACCTAAAATGAGAAAACCATGAAGGAGTTTATCATTTTGAAGTCCTAAAAGTCCATAATTCTCCTCTAAAAAAACTACCTAATAGTTCATGGTGTGACTGTAATGTTCATGGTGTGACTACCCCCCAAGAAGAGGGTCTAATCCCTCAACCAACACTGTCATGGCTTTACCCACCTAGGTTTCAACATGATGCACCTTGAAATAGAACCAAACCCCAAGGCCCTCGGCCTTCACAATGGGACTCCATAACCTCTACAGTGAAAAACATAACTACAAGCTATCATAAAGTGACCAAAAATGGGTCACTATGTGGATGGAATTATCATGAAAACCTAAAGTCTTGTATAAGGTCCCATCATGGCACAACCTATGGGTTGAGACATGACCTTCTAGCTATATCAAAAAATATCAAAGTGATGGGGGTCACCCTAATCCCACTCAAATGCCCACTCGAGCACCCAAAACACCTCTCAATCTTCTATCCACATCCAAAACATCTTCTAGATACATTATAACCCTCAGATTATAAATCCAAGTCCCAAATAATAAAATGTCCCCCAGTCCAGACAAAAAATCAATCTTCCTTTGAATATCACATCTCATAATGACATGGTTTATTACAAATATATGATATGATTGGACATTTTTGTCTACAAGATATATTCATGGATTATTTATATGCCCAAACTGGTATAATTTATGAAGAAATATTGATCTTATCCCACTGATTGATATGATGAGTTTAAAAGGGGCATCATTTTAGTGGGAGTCCATTGAATAAAATTCCTTCTTAAGTGGTAATAAAACATGACACACATATGTTAAAACCTTTTATTATAGATAAGTGAAATAATTATCATCAAACTTATCTTTGAGACTAATTATTAAGAATAAGAAGCTTAATGTAAGAAACTCATAAGACTAGTAACATAAGAAAAGTTCTTCAGTAAGAATAAATTATATGTGTTAAAGCAATTCCTTCTTGAATAACCAAGTGTTGACATTTTTCAATAGGTTAATTTATATTATTATAAGAATCATAAATTGATCCACTCAGGGTTTCAATGGAATTATATTCAAAATAACCTAAGTAATTTTATTATTCACTCATATGTTCAATATGATTGGATATGTAACCGAATTAGTGAGACTAAAATATTCCTTAAGGCATATTCAGGTTAATGAATTCACCCTATTTTTATCTATGGAAATTTTCCAACAAGATGAATGAATTCAAGAAAAGTTTACTTGATATTCTGAAGTGTTGAAAAAATATGATCTAGTAATGAAATGTCTATATTCCAATTTTTTAGATAGTACAAGTGGGTAAAAGTTCAAATCAAAAGAAGAAAAGTTTTTTGGAAGTCCAATGATGTTTCTTTAAGTATCTAGTCAATGTAATTGAAACATGAATGTTTTATCAGGAAGGAAGAGTAATGATTTCATATGATGGAATTATTTATGATACCTAAAGGAGTTTATTTAACTCCATAGAATTATAGGTGTTAGTTTTATAGAAATCAATTCTTTGATTTTAAAGGGCATGTGATACTTAATATATACATTAAAAGTGTTTTAAATATTCAAGAGTTCATGATCAAGGGAATAATTGAATGAGCTTGTATATTGCATTCAAATGATGAAGTAAAGAGTTTTTTCATCAAATATTTGAAAGTAAATAAATTTATCTATATTATATGGATCTAAGTAAATGATGTGTATATTCATCTCATTTCTATTATATTCTAATAGAAATTGGTCTTTAACAAAGATTTTTTGAGAAAAACTATGATGAGTAATTGTATTCACATGGTTTATGACTCATCATGATTCTATAACATTTTTTGAAAATGAAACAATGATAGTTTTTTTATCTAGGATAAAGTGGTTATCTCAATTATTATAATATGAGGGAAGATGTTCCTACCACCCATCAATGATATATTTTGATTAATATTCTTATTCTTTGAGGAAAATGCTCAAAAGACATATAATATCATATATGATATGGGAGTGAAAGTTTATTTGTTAAATATTCCGACTAAGAGTAAATAAGATTTATTTTATAAACAAAAAGGATTTTTTGTATCATAGAATGATATTTTGAAAAGAATATAGAGTCTAGGAGGATAGTGGCAGTATATTTTAACTTAGAGAAGTTAAAAGTTAGTAAATAATAGGTTTTACCAATCTAAAGTTCAAGTTAGTTTCATTTTATATTCTAAAGTGTTTAGGATATGTGGCCATTAAAAATACAAGGTGAATTTTACTTCATCCAAAATGAGTTTAGGATATTATAGTAAATAATTTTTGGTTCTGGGTATAGCAAAAAAACTTATTGAGGATGATCCCAAATCAATAATTTTCAAATTCAATAGATCATTTTCATATTATACAAGATGTAAATGTCATGTCCAATAAAATTTTTCCAAAAAATATTGACAAAGATGGTCGCCAAAACCAAGAGGATGTATTTTCATGTAAAAATTATAATTAATTTAAATATATATAAAAAAGAATACCTAAATCTTGAAATCATTATTCAATGATTATTCTGATAATACAAAACCCTTTTAATTAAACTATCATTGATTTTATAGGATCTAAGTGTAGAATTTCTCTAGCAGCGATCCACACGTGCTCCTTTGATCTTCGAACAACTCTGATGGATTTTCCGGTGCTAGAAAGGTGGATCAATCATCTTGAGATGTTCATATTAATCATTGTGATGATTACTTTAGTCTCGAGGAATAATACTTGTATTCTCATTCTTGAAATTATCTAGGAGGAAGGAGAATCCCTAGAGCATTCTTTAGTCTTGAGAGAGTGATCTCAATTTTGTTTTTCAAAACGATTCTCAATTTCAATCAATATCTACACAATAAATATAATCATCTTTTTATAGAGATAATATTAGTGTTAAAATATTATTTAATCACAAAATATCCATTAATTAATATAATAAACATTATATGTACCCATTCCATGTAATAATAATAATAATAATATTTTATCATGGTGTGCGATAACTGGTGTAATGATAAATATTATTTTACCAGCTTGCAAATTAATATTTATCATCAGAGATAATCTTGGTCTTCTAGTCCTCCTCATGATTTATAAATAAATATTATATATTTTCATAATGATTAATTATATTGAAAATAAATATATATTTAATTTATGTGATCAATAAATCCTGAATAAAATTATTGCTCAGTCTTGAGAATAATATTTATTCCAATAATTAAATTAAAACTGAATTTAATTTAGATCAATAGAAACACTTAGTGTGTTACCCTCTAGGATTCTTTCTTATTTTTATTAGGTGGTATTCACTAAAGTCCAATATTAATATCTAGAAATGGGTTAAAGCACCCAATATAAATAAGTTAATTTCACAACATCGACAATAATACACAAGTTATCATTGTGTAATATAATCAACTTTTCATGATATCTTATCAAGTAGGTTTCACACCCACGTCATAAACTTATATACTTGATTTTTATTTCTTTAAATATATGAAATAAACTCATCCTCACACCATAAACATGGAGTTTAATATGACAGTTATATTTCAATCAAAGGGCCAAGATATCAACTTCCATAAATATAGAAGGGTCAAATCCTTCCTTGACTCATTCATTAATAACGCATCATTCATGATGCACACAATGTACCCAACTTCTCTATAAAATGTTTTCATCATGGTTTAAGACAATAAATATAAGTGAGTGAGTTATGAAATGCATTAATAATAATCTTAAATTATAAGGACTATTACACATGCTCATAGTCAGGAATATCCAATGACACATAAGCATGTGGAATTCCTATTGGTAGGTTTATTCTCATAATCTCCCATATTGGAGACTACCAAGTGTGAACTTTATAAGATAAAGCCTCATATGTTTATGATTACTCACACCTGATGGTCAACGTACTATGTTCCCCAGTGTAGAATGTTACATGACCAAGGTTTTAATAATATTAGTATGGAATTTCAAGGTTCTCATCATAGAGAGAAACTGTCATACCCTTTTAATGAAACAAACACTCTAGGTAATTATTACATTAAATTAATTCTGAACTATGACAGATATGCAATAATATATTTAAATTAATATTCAATTCTTTTAATATTCATGAAATCCAAAGTACATAAAATTGATTTTAATACACCAACTCAAAAAATAATAATATAAATAGTTGCATTAGTTTCAAGGAAAATTTTGATGGTAAGGGTTTCAAGGATGATGAGGTTAAACATAGAAATATTTCTAAGTAGTTAAAAAAATTGTCATTGAAACATTTGATTTTGTGAGTTAAGATGTTTGAATATGTTTAAGAAGTTTAACATTGAAAATATGATTCCTAAATGTCACCATTATTCAGAATTTATTTTGTAGTAGATGTTTCTGACTAAAGAGTTTAGTGAGAGGGTTTTATTAGATGGCCATATAGAGTTGTGATTATAATTACATATAGATTTAATGAGTTAAAAAAAATACCATAAATAAGAATAAACATAAGGAAGATCCAGTAGTCTATCATATATGATATGATCGATTGGTTCTTATGAAGGGTTTTATAAGTACTCTTAAAATATTTTTATAATATATAATATATCATATAAAGTAAAACACAACTTTATAATTATTTCACATTGGAAACAAAAATGTATATATTGATATACATTTTATTAATTGTAATGATAATTGAAATCTCAAAAGTTTTAATTGGAGTTATCCCTAACTGATATTCATCATAAATTATTATAGGTTATGAAAGAATTTAAAGGTTAACATTAGTAGTATTCCTTTATGAGATACACTATATTATAATGAGCCATAAAATGAGTTTTTTTGTGCTGGGTAACCCACTAGGTATACCACATGGAGTGTCATACACTATGTCTATGGTATAATAGGGGATCATAGATCATATAAGAGTCCCCATTACCTAAGGTTGATGAGATAACTAGAATGAGAATATTTTTATTCTAAAAACTTTATTATACAATCCATTTTGGCTTAGCTAATCAAGGAGTGGTTGCGTATGTTGTTGATCATGTCATTGGTTAATGTAACACCCCACAATCTTGTGATTTTTTAATTAATGCATTTAAATCCTTTTGATATTTTTTATTACATGAAATATCAAGTTTTTTTTTCATTATATGCAATACTGAGTTTAGATTTCGTTACATGCTACATCTATCTTAGCTTGCATTACATGCAACATCAAGTTTAAATGAAAAATGATATACTATTAAAATATTATTATTTAATAGTTATCATCAAGCTGTTGGAATGAAATATATGAATATGATTAACTAAATTATTAAAACATTGTTCAAATATGTATATATAATGAATTCCTTGATGACCAATTAATTATAAATTAAAACAAAAACTATTTTAAAATAAATATTTTTTTTCTAAAAAAACTATTTTTTATGAAAACAAATGTGTTCTACCTCAATAAAATAAACAACATTCTTTTGGTGAATAATTTTAATAAAATTTATATATTATATATATTAAATAAACTATTTAACATTTATATTATGTGTTTTATAGATAATAGATAAGAATAAATTCAATTTTATGATTAAAATGGTGTTTTTCTAAAAAGTAGTTTTGTTACCTTTTTATGGTACACTTATTTTAAAACTAATTTTAAAAACTTTTATAAAATTTATTTTAAAAAATAAAATTTATTTTTGAAGTAAAAAATATTAAAACCAACTTAGGGTGATTTTTTGGGATTTTTCTAAAAAGTTTCACTTTTCGATAAATAGTGAAAAATATTGAATTTTAATTGAAAACTGCCTTTTCGTTTAAACAATTTATAAAGACAAATTATATTTTAAATTTGTTTTAAAGTAACATTAGTTAAATTATACATCCATTAATACAATTTATGTCATTTTAATCAATTTTATATTTAATTTAGATATAAAATCTTTATAAACCTTTGAACATTTTTCTTCTTAAAAACTTGCTTTCTTATTATGTCTATGAGATTGATTTTAAATTAAAATTTACTAACTTTTTGAATGGAATTTGAAAAAATGGATTCCATATTTGGAATCATAATAATTTATATCATCTAATAAGTTTTAATTAATTTTTGACCAAAATGAATAGTGAATGTAGTAAAAAAATTAATTACCATAGTTAAGGTAAAAATGTGTTTAGTGGGGATTAAATTAAGAGAATAAGGGTTACAATGTCCTACCAATTTGTTCAAAACCCATTATCTATCCATATTTATACCCTTATAACCTAATTATCTATTTTTATGAGTTTTTGGGACACTTTTCCATGAAAGTGACCTATATAATAAGTTAAGTAAAGAGAAAGATGAAAAATAAACCTTCCTTACTTTTAATATCTATAAAGCTTTAAGATAGGTAAAAATAAAAAATGTTCAATTATAAATATTATTTTTAAGTATAAATTATTTTTTTATCATGAAAATATATTTTAATTTTTTTGGAGGTGAAATACTTACAAACACATTAATTATTTAGTTAATAATAAAATAAAATAAATGATACTAAATTTTTTAAAAGTGAAGTAAATTGAATGAATTATTGTTTTCCATTATTTTTTAGATGATTATATCATGTTAAAAATGTTTCAAAATAATATATTTTAATTCCATCATTGTCCTGATAAATTTTAAATTCAATTTAAATGAATAACGTCAAAATTGACATTAATGTTATTTTATGACAAATTATATTTTATTAAACGATTTAAAATTACTAAAAATCCTATATTCTATCAAGTTATTTTTAAATGAAAAAAATATCAACTATGTTCCATTCATGTAGAAATGTTTCTTTTATAATGACTATATTGACCTCTAAATAGTAAAAAATTAGTTAACATGGTTAAGGTTAAAACAATGTTTTTGCACGTTACATGTGTTTGTGTGAAAATTAATTTTCAACAACATAGGATTTTTATTTGATAAATTGGTTTTAATATTTAGAATATATGGGTACAAATTATCTAATAAGTCTAATTTTAATTTATTATTATAGGATAAATTACCTAGGTAAAAAAGACTAGTTACCATAGTGAAAAACCAAAATGGTAAAAATAAAGAAACTTATAAGTGTAGGAACAAAACATTTAAAAAAGTTGTTTTATTATGTGTTGGGTGTTTTGATAGATAATATAATCCTTTTAACCCATTAATAATCAAATTTGTAGACACTTTAGGTAATATTTACCACCCAATAGTGAATATATTTGGGTATTTACAAAAAATGCCATGCCTCCTCAACTATAAAAAACACTCACTCCCATCACTTATTAACACCTCTAAAGACATTTTTATTGATGAAAATATACCTAAATAACTTCCAAACATTCTTCCTCTCATCCTGGATGCTTTATTTTGGGAATATATCCAACCTAGGAAGGCTTCAGTGCAAACCTAAGGTGGGTGCTCAAAGAAGATATAACATTCATCAATGAGTATTTTTTTTCCTCCACCTACTTCAATTATTATTATACCATGATTATATAATTAACTGAGTATCTTATATATACTTAGTTGTTTTTATTTTATGTCAATTACTTACAACCATCTCTACTTCCATCAAATGGGTTATAAAATCATTATTCTTGTGTACAGAAAACTACCACCTTGCGAACCGATGTCATTCATTTCTCTATTACCACCTATTAAGGCTGGACATAATGATAGATCTATTGTTTATATATGATATATATAATATTTATGATTTTATTACTATTATTGAATTATTATATAACTCATACCTACATACTCTCCATTTTGTGGGAATATGATAACATCGTTCATGTCTACGGAGGACTACCGCCTTGCGGAGCAATGTAATTCATTCACACTTTAAAAGGAATGTATTAAGGATGGGTTTAATAAAAATTTTCAATAAATATAACATAAAAATTATTATATAATGATAATATACATCATTTACATTTCTTTATTTCATTCCAATAAGAAAATAGAAACAACATTCAAGCGTACACACGACCTATCATCTCCATGAATGGTGTATTTCATTTTTTACCAATAAATTTTATGAATTACTCTAAATAAATATATAATGAATATATATAATATTTATATCATGTTTATAATTCCATATATTATGGAAATATGATCAAATTAAGAGTACAAAAAATATAACAAATCAAAACATATTTGAAAAACAAAACGATTATTACCCAATGCGTAAATTTAACAATAAATCATTAATAAATGGGTAATAAAAGGTCATAAAAAAATCATATATGGTATGATATATTTGAATTTGGTTCTTTAGTATATTTATAATAAATGTATATTTATTATACAGGAGGTCTAAATGTGAATTACAGAAGTCAAAACTTAAGGTAAGATATTTCTATCTTACTTTTTACTTTTATGAGTCATAGGCCATATTCACCAACTTTTTATTTTATGCAATGTATATACTTCCCTTAACTATATTTTATTATTATTATACTTAAAATTATGTGTATTTACATATCTATTTTAGGATCTTTCTTTCTTGGAGTTTATGGTTCAACATTTACCAAAGCAATAAGGGATTTTGTCTCAATTTCCCTTCTTTGAGATATATGTTATGTTATGCACCTATATTAATTCATGAGGTGTATATATGAACACTTTGAAATATAATATCATGAATTCATTAATCCTAATTATATTTTAATTTCCATTTTATTTCATTCCTTCATGGAGCTTGTGATTCAAAGTTACCAAAGTGGTAATGAATCTATGTTACAATCTAATCATTTATTGGGATTGTTTATGATTATGATTCTGATGATAAAATATTATGACACATCCCTAAAGAAACTCAAAATTTTATTCTCATATGGTTATTCACTATATTTTCAAGAAATAGTATCAATTTACCACTCTTTGGTACTTAAAATAATTGAGAAAATGTTTTTAAGAAAATATGAATTTATTTCTCTATTTGGTCAGAAATCCATTTTCTTCAAAAACCATGTTTTTTATTTTTTTTAAAAAATGTTTTATTATTATCCTATTATTTTTAAAATAATTTTTTACCCGAATTTTAATTTTTTATAATTTTTTTTGAAAGGAATATTCATTTCATTTTCCAAACAATGACCCTTTTGATTTTACTAAAAAATGTGAAAAGGAATATTTGTTTTAACATGTACCACATGAACAAAACTTCCTCTCATCATGTCCATTATTTTATTTGAATCTTCCTTTATAAATTTTCAATGTTATTTTCAAATAAAAGGGTTTTCAAATTTTTTTATATTTTAAAGAGTATTTTTCAAAGAAGAAAGGATATTTTTTTCAAGAAATGTTTTAAATGATTTTTAAAATATTTCTTTATAATTTTTCAATGTTATTTTCCAAGATAAGGATTTTTGGAAATATTTTAAGTCTTAAAAAGTGATTTTTATAGAATGTTTATTTACCTTAAGAAAATTTCCAAGTGATATTTCAAAATCCTTCTTCATCTATGATTATATCCTTTGATATAATTTATGATTTACTTGGGAGATAAACCAAGGATACCATTCTTATTCTTTCTATGAATGGTTTATATTTATAATGGAAAGATATTTATGAAACCTATTTCTCTTCCAAAGGTTATACCATGATATAACTCTTATAAAACATAATTCTTTTCATGGTTTATACTATGATGAAATGATGAAATGATTATGAAACATGTCTCTTTTATAGAGGTTATGATATGATTAAATGTTTATGATACCCTTTTCACTTCATGAGTTTTGATATGATGAACGTTTTATGATCTTATGGAATAGATATTCACAATTTTCATTATGTGACAATGGTTAATTTATAACCAAGGATAGTGGTTACGTTATAACCAAGGATAATGACTATGTTACAACCAATGATGGGTGGGACCTATATATCCCTCCAATGATTTGGTAAATATTTATATCTCATGAGATAGAAAGGTCTAAAATGAGGAGTGAAATCAGTTTAGTAAGACAAGACTGGAATGGGGAGTGAACTCAGTTCAATAAGACATGACCAGAATGGGGAGTGAACTCAGTTGAGTAAGACATGGCTGGAATGGGGAGTGAACCTAGTTTAGTAAGAGAGGGATGGAATGGGGAGTGAACCTGGTTCAGTAAGGGACATTTTCCCACTATAATAGCCTTGGGAGTGAACCATGAATACTATGATGGTTTGGAGAGTAAACCCATTCCAATATGATATCCTTATCAATGAGCCTTGACTAATATGGAAATAATTTTTTATTCTTATATGTATACCAAAAATATATGTCTTATACCAATGTTATGTTCTCATGGATCATGTTCTTTTATTTTTTTATGATTCATGTCTTATGAACTACCAATATTTAGGCCATGACTCATGTTTATAATGTAAAGACTCAATGTTTTTCAATGGAAATTCCCTTCTTATATTTATGTCATAAAATAACATGAAAACACAACATAATTAACTACTAAGTGATAAGTGACCTTTAAACATAAGTTTGTCATTTTTGTGTTTAGAATTTTAAAAATCCGACATACACGGTTGTGCTCAAGATGATTTTTGGAGTCTAATGAAACAAAAATAATTTTCGGTAAATAGTAATGTACCCTTAGGAATAGTAACATACCCTTATGAATAGTAATATTACCCTTATGAATAGTAAATCATCCAATATAAGAGTAACCTTACCCATGAATAATTAAATAAAATTTAGACATCTTAGAAAGTGACAATTTGACCTTAGTAAATGTTTTGGAATTTTGTAAGTCATAAATAATTTATTATAACTAATTAATTAATTTAAAGGAAAATGTATTTTCTTAAAATGTATTAATTATTTATCAAATAAATGTCTTATAGTTTTTAGATAATTTTATAAGACCCTGCATAATTTTTGAAAGCACTATAAAATCAGTTTTAATCTTAAAAACTGTTTTTTTAAGTAAATTATGATTTTAATTAAATATTAAATTAATAATATTTAAAAAATTATTTTTGAAAAATGGACTTCATTTTTGGATTCTACATGCCAAAAAATGGTTGGGGTAAATTTTTGGGATTTTTCTGAGATACTTGAATTTTTGATGAATAGTAGAGTCCGATAATTTACAATAAATGCTAAAAAATGGATTAATTGAGTCATTGATGAGGATATGATGAGGTAAGACCCCTTGGTTCCGGATAACATGATAAAATTACTATACTTGGTCATTAAAGACTAACTATTCCTTGTATTAGGGAAAATTAATAAACTAATGAATTTTATATTAAGGAAACCCCTCTCCCCTCCACTATAAAAGCCACCCTTGACACCCTCATTTTCTCACACCTCTCAAGCTCCAAGACTTATCTAAACTCTGACTAAAAACCTTCAATATCCCCTCCCCCACGTTCAAGAGCTACTGGTCTCATCAAAAGACCAAGCTTAGGCCCTTAAGGAGGTTCTCAAGAGAAGGATTCAAGAGGTAATTTCTCTCCCTCTTCTCATTTAATTTCCTTTCAAGTTCAAGTTCATTTCTTGATCTCTCCCAACCTATCTTCACCCAAATTGCATTGTAACTCCATTATTATACATATAATGTAATTTTATGATTCTAATGGGATATTATATCATCCAAAACCCTTTCCCTCTTCCTTTTATTTTATTAAAGAGAACGTTGTTCGTAAGGTGTTAATTTATCACCTTCAAGAACGACATGCTTTCTTCTTCCATTTCTACCTTCATATCTGGTCATGAAACTATTTTTATGGTTGAAAAAGAATATATAATATGTATTATGTCCTATTTAAAGTTATGGAACTGACTTATGAACATATTACTAAGTGATAAATTAAAACAACTTCATTGTGATCGAAAAACCGCCCAAATTAACCCAAACAATCTTCATTTAATTCTTATCTAATGATTCATCCAATTTGATCTAATATAATTAATTTTAAGATCATTAAAATTCCTATAATATCATTAATGACATGTAATATAATTTCTGGATGTTTACCCATGTTCTACCCGAACTTCAATTTATGAATACAAGTGAACCACCCAAGAAAAACCATAAAAACGAACATCCCAGAACAATGTTTTTAAACTATATAAGTCATAAAAAGGAACATAAAATGACAAAATGAAACCAGAATGAACTATATTAATGTATAAAAGGTTATGTAATTTTTAATTAATGAATATAATGTCATTATACAGGACATTAAAGAGAAAGAAGCATTCAGATACAAGGTAAGGGGAAATCTCGAACCCAATTTTCTTCCTTCGGGTTCTCCCTCTTTCACTCCATTTTTGATATGGTTACTCATTAAAGATCATTTTTTCATAATTGTATTTAAGTTTCTGGGATATAAATGTTTTTCACTGGTTTTTATGTCAAACAAAATTTTTTCCAAAAGAACTCCTCTTTTAAGAACACCCCATTTACTTCTCACTCAAAGTGGACGGTTCTTGTAGCATGTATGTTATTACCTCTATATTTTATGAACCCAAAGCTTATGAATGTGTTATTATGAGATTAAACCTATTCCATTACATGGTTTTATTATGTACATTTTGATATGTGTTCTATGTGGCAAGCATGATGGTGATAATGTTATGATGTGACGGGTGACCCCAGAATTATATAGCACAATATGAATGTTTCAATGTGACGGGTGTGCCCATAATTATACAGCGCTACAATTCATTAGGTAAAGTGATTAATCTCATGATTAAATTTGAAATGATGCGTGAAAAAGATTTTAGATTGGTTCACAAGTATGTGTGGTAGTTAACCACTAAGACCTGATGTTTCATTTTTATGCATTGCCACATTTCAAGTCTTTTATTTATGCTCCTCTCATGTTCATGATCTTTTGACTATGTTATGATTATGCTCACCCCATGCTATATTGTTCTTATCTATCCTCTTACTGAGCTTATAGATCACCCCTTTTGATGTATATCTTCAGGTGGCTACATGTACTAATGATAGGACAAGTGCCAATAAGAAGCTAGAGAAGAAGAAATTAAATAAATGTTTATGCTTTATGTTGTATTTGTTATGTATGGTCCTAGTTTTCCCTGGAAACTAAACCTTTGGATCCTCTATGTGTAATAATATTATGTTGTTTATCTTTAAAATGATGCAATAGTAATGTAAGAAAAGGCTCGGGTCGCTATAGTTTGTATCAGAGGCAAGGTTTAGTTAATTTGGGAATTAGGATTAATGAACCCTAGAGAAAACCTCTAGTATGAAATTAAGTACAAATATGCACACAAGAGTATTTACAAAGGGATCCCATATGTTATGATTTTATTATAAATTTTTCAAATGAATAATTTATGTATTCAAGACTTGTTTACTTGTTCTAACCTTTTCTATTTTAGAAAATAGTGGGAACCAGGAGAAATCAGGCCAACAACTCTTGCGAGGGCCAATGCAATGATTGCCCGAACAACATCCCCAATGATTTGGGAGGTGGAGTTCAAAACCTCATGGAGATGATTACCCAATTATCTCAGGTTATGAACAGTAACCATAATAATGGGGAACGTCCTCCTTCACCAAATAGGGATCAACTGGCTATTGAATGTTTTATATGGAAACGACCACCGACATTTAGTGGATCTTTCGATCCACTAGTTGCGAAATAGTGGGTCAACTCCATGGAAAAGATCTTTTCTGTTCTTCACTATTATGAGATGGAGAAGGTGACCCTAGCTGTTTATTGTCTAGATGGAGAATCCTATCAATGGTGGTATTTAATTAAGAACACCAAGCCAAGGGAGGAAATTGAAGAGATGGAATGGGAAGACTTTAAGATAATGTTTCTTAATAAGTACTTCCCACGAACAATTCACATGAATATGGAGAGATAATTTATAGAGATCAAGAAAAAATAAGGAGTATCTGTCACAACCTATGAAGCAAATTTCACAAGGCTTGCAAGGTACGCTTCGAGTTTTGTTATCAAAAATGATAGCAAAATTGATAGATTCTTTAGTGGATTAAAACCACACCTTCGAAAGGCTCTTGAAATTCGAGACTTTGGGAGTTATGAAGAAGTTGTTCGGTGTGATATCAAAGTGGAGATGGAGTTTGGAGAATGGTCCCATGGCTATAGTGATAAGAAAAGAAAGATTGAGTTCAAGATGGTGGATCTAATGACAAAGGCGGGAAGAAAAATCAATGACCCACATGCCAAAAATGTGGGAAGTTTCACCATGGGAACTGCCTCAAAGGGACGAGGAAATTATTCAAGTGTGGGAAAGAAGGACACCATGCTCAAGAGTGTCAAAAAGACATGAAAAGTAAGAAGAATGTAGCTGATGAAAGGAGAGAACCACTCATGGTTCAATGCTACAACTGTAGGGAGCTAGGGCACTATGAAAACCAGTGCACTAAACCTCGAGCTCTCGAGGGTAATCCGCGTCAGCAGCCACCAAAGCCAAAAGAACAAGGGAAGGATTATTCCATTACTACTGCGGAGGTGGAGCATGATAATGAAGTCATACAAGGTACACTTCCTATTCACTCATGAATGGAAAAAGTCTTATTTGATTTTGGTTCTACACATTCCTTTATATCTTGTAAGTTTTCTAGAACTATAGAATCAAAGCCCCGAAATCTTGAAGTAGAGATATCTGTAAAAACACCGAGTGGTGCAATCATTGCAACCCAAGTGTTTGAATCTTCTCCCATTGGCGTATGTGGGAATATTCTTTCGGAAAATCTCATAATACTTCCCTTGGTGGAATTCGATTCTATAATGGGAATGGATTGGCTCTCATTATATAGAGCACATATCAAATGTCGGGAAAAGGAAATATCTTTTCATATTGTAAACCATCCCATGATCCTCTACAAATTCAAAGAAGATCATGAATCTCCTTTGAAAAATCCTTCAATGGTGTGGGTGTTGATTCCCTATGAAGAAGCATACCTCGACCAAATGGTTGAGTCGAAGGAAATTTCCAACCTTGAGGAAATTCCCATCGTGAGGGAATAAGATGATGTATTTCCCGAAGAGTTACCTGTAATTCCCCCGGATCGTGAGGTAGAGTTCTCAATTGAACTCATACCTGGAGAAACTCATACCTCGAAGTGTCCCTATTGGATGGCTCCTATCGAACTGGAGGAGTTAAAGAAGCAGCTGTAAGAGCATTTGGACAAAGGGTTGATACGCCCTAGTGCATCACCTTGGGGCACACTAGTGCTCTTTGTGAAGAAGAAGGATGAAACAATGTAGTTATGTATCGATTATCGGGAACTCAACAAGATCACTATAAAGAACAAATATCCTCTCCCTAGGATTTATGACTTGTTCAACCAGTTAATAGGAGCTCAATACTTCTCAAAGGTGGATCTTCATTCTGGATATCATCAGGTAAAGGTGAAGAAGGAAGATATTCAAAAGACTGCCTTCCATACAAGGTATGGGCACTATGAGTTTTTGGTGATGCCCTTCGGACTTACTGATGCCCTTACAATCTTCATGGATTTTATGAATAGAGTCTTTAGACATTACCTCGAAAAATTTGTGGTAGTTTTTATCGATGATATTATCATCTACTCCAAGAGCAAGGAGGAACATGAAGAACATCTAAGACTTGTGTTGGCGACATTAAGAAAGAAGAATTTGTACACCATGTTCAAAAAGTGTGACTTTTGGATGAAGCAAGTCACGTTCTTGGGGCACGTGATCACAAGTGAGGGAACTTCTGTGGGTCCTTCAAAGACAAAGGTGATTGAGGAATGGCCCAGAACCTCTAGTGTCACAGAAATCCGTAGTTTTCTTGGATTAGCTGGGTACTACCGACGTTTTGTGAGAAACTTCTCATGATTGTCAAGCCCACTAACTAATCTAACAAGGAAAGGGGTAAAGTATATCTGGATAGAAGAATGTGAGGGAAGCTTTAAGGAGTTAAAGAGAAGGCTGATCACTGCGCCTTTACTCACACTACCGAAAAGTGGAGAAAGTTTTGTGATATATAGTGATGCTTCAAAGAAAGGCTTGGGTTGTGTAGTCATGAAAAATGACAATGTTATAGCCTATGCCTCACGATAGTTGAAGATCCCTGAGAAGAACTACCCGACACATGATCTAGGGCTGGCATCCATGATTTTTTCCTTGAAAATATGGTGGAACTACCTTTATGGCGAGAAGTATAACATATACACCAACCACAAGAGCCTAAAGTATATATTCACACAAAAGGAGATCAACATGCATCAAAGGAGATGGTTAGAGCTAATCAAGGATTACGATTTCTCTATTCACTATCATCCTGAAAAGGCGAACAAGGTAGCTAATTCTCTAAGAAGAAAATAACCTGCTACTCTATCCATGTTGCAGATTCAGAAAGACCCCATCTTCTTAGATATGCAAAGGATGGATTTGGAAATCATAAGGATAGGTGATACATCCTACCTTGCCCAAATGATTGCACAACCATCCATCCAGGATAAGATTAAGGAATCACAAAGGGATGATGTGGAGATACAAAAGAGGGTGAATGTAGTAAAGGAAGGGAAGCTGCAAGAGTTCCATATCGACGATGATGGTGTGATTCTATTTGGAATGCGGCTTTGTGTGCCTTCATCACATGGGATAAAGAAGGATCTATTGGACAATGCACATAGCTCAACTTTCTCTATCCATCCTGGGAGTACCAAGATGTACTGTGATCTCCAAGAACACTTCTGGTGGGATAACATGAAGAAGGATATTGAGAAATATATATCAAGGTTCTTGGTATGTCAGTAAGTTAAAGCTAAGCGACGAAAGTCCAAGGGTATGATGCAACCATTTCCTATACCCATGCAGAAATGGGAAAATGTTACTATGGTCTTTGTAATGGGTCTCCCAAAGACGTTAAAGGGAAATAATGTGATATGGGTTGTGGTTGACCGAATCACCAAGACTGCCCATTTTATCCCTATTCGGGAAGACCTCTCACTTGAACAACTTGCAAAGATATATGTGAAGGAAGTGGTGAGACTGTACGGTGTTCCACTCTCAATTGTCTCTGACCATGATCCAAGGTTAACATCTAAGTTCTGGAGGAGACTTCAACATGCTTTGAGTTCTGAATTAAATTTCATCAAGACCTATCACCCCAAACTGATGGCCAGTCTGAAAGGACTATTCAGACACTTGAAGAAATGCTAAGAGCCTGCTCTCTTGAATTCAAAGGTGGTTGGGATCAGCATCTCCCATTGGTTGAGTTCTCATACAACAATATCTTCTACTCAAGTATCCAGATGGCTCCATATGAAGCTCTGTATAGAAAGCGATGTAGAACTCCAACCTGTTTTGATGAAGTCGGAGAAAGGAAGCTAATTGGACCTGATCTTGTTCAAGAGATGACAGAGATGGTTCAAGTCATCCAGAAACACATCAAAGCTGCTCAAATTCGGCAAAAGAGCTATGCTGACAACCATTGAAGGGACTTTGAGTTCTACGTTGGAGATAAAGTCTTCCTTTAAATATCTCCATGGAAGAGAGTCATGCGATTCGGGAAGAAAGGGAAGCTATGCCCAAGGTATATTGTACCCTTTGAGATCCTTAACCATATATGAGCCATGGCCTATTGTCTTGAACTTCCACCAAATATGGATCAAGTTCATGATGTGTTTTATGTATCACTACTATGGAAGTACATACCAGACCCCTCACATGTACTAAACTTAGAGGTGGTGCAGTTGGAAGATGATATCTCCTATGAGGAGCAGCCAGTAAAGATTCTGGATCTGATAGATAAGGTTCTATGCAACAAGACAACCCATCTTGTCAAAGTGTTGTGGAGGAACCATAAGTTTGAGGAATAAACTTGGGAACCAGAAGAGGCAATGAAGGAAAAACACCCTCGCCTATTTGTGTAAAGTGAAATTTCGGGGGCGAAATTTCTTAAGGGGGGAAGAATGTAACGACCCAATGTTTTTCAATGGAAATTCCCTTCTTATAATTATGTCATAAAATAACATGAAAACACAACATAATGAACTACTAAGTGATAAGTGACCCTTAAACATAAGTTTTTCACTTTTTTGTTTGGAATTTTAAAACCCCGACATACACAGTTGTGCTCAAGATGATTTTTGGAGTCTAATGAAACAAAAATAATTTCCGGTGAATAGTAACACACCCTTAGGAATAGTAACAGAACTTTATGAATAGTAATATAACCCTTATGAATAGTAAATCATCCAACATAAGAGTAACCTTACCCATGAATAATTAAATAAAATTTATACATCTTAGAAACTGACAATTTGACCTTAGTAAACGTTTTGGAATTTTGTAAGTCATAAATAATTAATTATAACTAATTAATTAATTTTAAAAAAATTATTTTCTTAAAATGTATTAATTATTTATCAAATAAATGTCTTATTGTTTTTAGATAATTTTATAATACCCTACATAATTTTTGAAAGCACTATAAAATTAGTTTTAATCTTAAAAACTGTTTTTAAGTAAATTATGATTTTAATTAAATATTAAATTAATAATATTTAGAAAATTATTTTTGAAAAATGGAATTAATTTTTGGATTCTAAACATTGAAAAATGGTTGGGATAAATTTTTGGGATTTTTCTGAGATACTTGAACTTTTGATAAATAGTAGAGTCTGATAATTCACAATAAATGCTAAATAATGGATTAATTGAGTCATCGATGATGCTCTACTGATGTAAGCCCACTTGGTTCGGGATAACATGATAAAATTACTATACTTGGTCATTAAATACTCACTATTCCTTGTCTTAGGGGAAATTAATAAACTAATGAATTTTATATTAAGGAAACCCCTCTCCCCTCCACTATAAAAGCCACTCTTCACACCCTCATTTCCTCACACCTCTCAAGATCTAATCCTTCTCTAAAATCGGCCCAAACACCTTCTATATCCCCTCCCCCACATCAAAGAGCTTCTGGTCTCATCAAAAGACCAAACTTAGGCCCTTAAGGAGGTTCTCAAGAGAAGGATTCAAGAGGTAATTTCTCTCCCTCTTCTCCTTTAATTTCCTTTTAAGTTCAAGTTCATTTCTTGATCTATCCCCACCTATCATCATCCAAATGGTATTGTAACTCTATTATTATACATACAATGTAATTTTATGATTCTAATGGGATATTATATCATCCAACCCCCTTTCCCTCTTCCTTTTATTTTATTAAAGAGAACGTTGTTCGTAAGGTGTTAATTTATCACCTTCAAGAACGACATGCTTTATTCTTCCATTTCTACCTTCAGATCTGGTCATGAAACCATTTTTATGGTTGAAAAAGAATATTTTATATGTATTATATCCTATTTAGAGTTATGTAACTGACTTATGAACATATTACTAAGTGATAAATTAAAACAACTTCATTGTGATCGAAAAACCACCCAAATTAACCCAAACAATCTTCATTTAATTATTATATAATGATTCATACACATGGATATAATATAATTCATTATAAGATCATTAAAACTCCTGTAATACCATTAATGACATGTAATATCATTTCTGTATGTTTACCCATGTTCTACCCAAACTTCAATTTATGAATACAAGTGAACCACCCAAGAAAAACCATAAAAACGAACATCCCGGAACAATGTTTTTACACTCTATAAGTCATACAAAGGAACATAAAATGACATAATGAAATGATAATAAACCCTATTAATTTAAAAAATTCTCTTTAATTTCTAATTAATTAATATAATGTCATTATACATGACATTAAATACAAGGAAGCATTCAGATACAAGGTAAGAGGAAATCTCGAACCCAATTTTCTTCCTTCGGGTTCTCCCTCTTTCACTCCATTTTTGATATGGTTACTCCTTAAAGATAATTTGTTCATAATTATCTTTAATTTTCTTTGATATACATGTTTTTCACTAGTTTTTATGTCCAACCAAATTTTTTCCAAAATAACTGCTCTTTTAAGAACACCCCTTTTACTTCTCACTCAAAGTGGACGGTTCTTGTAACATGTATGTTATTCCCTCTTTCTTTTGGGAACCCAAAGAATATGAATGTGCTATTATGAGATGAAACCCATTCCATTCCATGGTTTAGTTATGTAAATTTTTATATGTTTTCTATGTGTCAAGCATGATGATGATAATGTTATGATGTGACGGGTGCACCCGGAATTATATAGCGCAATATGAATGTTTCAATGTGATGGGTGAGCCCAGAATTATACAGCGCTCTAATGAATTGGGTAAAGTGATGAATCTCATGAGTAAATATAAAATTATGTGTAAAAAAGATTCTAGCTTGGTTCACAAGTATGTGTGGTAGTTAACCACTAAGACATGATGTTTCATTTTTATGCATTGCTACATTTCAAGTCTTTTATTTTTGCTCCTCTCATGTTCATGATCTTTTGCCTATGTTATGATTATGCTCACCCCATTCTATATTGTTCATATCTATCCTCTTACTGGGCTTATAGCTCATCCATTTTGATTTATATCCTCAGTTTCCTACATGTACTAAGGAGAGGACAAGTGCCAATAAGAATCCAGATAAGAAGAAATTAAATAAATGTTTATGCTTGATGTTGTATTTGTTATGTATGATCCTAGTTTCCCAAGACAATAAAACTTTGGATCCTCTATGTGTAATACTATTATGTTGTTTATCTTTAAAATTATGTAATCGTAATGTAAGAAAAGGCTCGGGTCTCTATATATAATCTATGAAAAGTTGGGTATAAACTTCGTAAGTTATGTTCATGATCACATACCCTTATGATTATCTTATTATTTCACATGATCATATATTTATATCTCTTTTTCTTACCCTTACTGAGCATTTGATCTCACCCTTTCTTATGTTTCCCTTCCCCAAGTCATGAATAAAAGTTTTTATGTAGGAGTATGAAAGGGGAAGATCTTTATGAGATACATTTAAGATCTTTCATGAATTAAAAAGACTGTGTTCCATGTTTCCAAAGGAACTAAAATATTATGGTCCTCATGTGTGTGTTTGTTTGACATAAAGAATATTCGTCTATAAATATGTAATATCCATGAATGAGAAGCCTTAGTTACTATATTTTTAAATTAACCAAGATGAAATTTATCCTCTTGTATGATGATATGACATATGGTCCCTAGATTAAGATAGACTAAGAAGTGTACTGCCACACCTAGATAGTATATATTATGTTCTTATTTGTACATATGAGGGTTATGTGATGTGATCATCCATAATCGTGAACTACATGTGATGTATTCATCGACCAGGTTAATCTATACTTAGATAATAGAGAACATATGAGTTGGATATATTGTATTGACATATCCTATTTCCCATGGTCCCTCAGTGGATTAGATAAAGAAAATGTATTAGAATTTATGTTATCATGAGATATGGCTAGTATACACAGATTTAAAGATACATGTGTTTTATGGAGATCATTCCTGACCCCCTTGTAGGTTTAATATCAATGATGTTTTACTATAGTCCACTCTTTGCTTAAATTTTTGGCTCCAATTATTCATATTTATTTTCAATGATATAAAGAACCATGGGGTCACACTTTATGGTTGACTTATTGAGGATTGACTTTAAATTATATAACCTCTCTTAGATTGTTTTAGAGTTAATAAAAAAAAGTTTTCAGAAGGATATTCATATGGTATTAGATATGGTGTGATATGAGGTGGAGTTAATGATAGTTTTCAAAAAGAGTTTTGAGAGATATAAAATAGAGTTTTTTATATGATTTTATGAGTTATCATCTATTATATGATATAAAGTGGAATGTCACAATGTCTTATAGGATTTAGTGCAAGTGGGATATTTAAAGATACTTATTCCTTAAAGTCCATTCACATGAGATACTTATGGGTAAATCATATAATATGATACGGGAATATCTTATAGTATGATAAAACATGATACTTATTTCTATATCATATCATAGAAATGGGATGTGCTATAAGGAATAATATTACACTATCTTTTACTACTTATCCCAATTATAATTCACGATTGGGTGGATTGTAATCCATGGTTGTTGGCCATCACCCATGCAATCCATACAGTTGATGGATATAGCTAATCACATAATAAAGTATTTTATATGAAAAATTTCATTGATTTTGATGGATTGAGTGACTAAAATCTTCTAATATATCTATCATCTAAAATATCCTAGATACGATTTAACTCAAGGGAGAAACATCCATGAAAGAGTTACATGAATTGGTAGTGTCATTTACTCATGTGTTATAATGCATGAGCATGAGTAAATGCCAACTTACCCAAGGAGTGTCCTTGAGGCTATATATAGAGATACAAAACCTATATGATGAGTACTTATCTCATTCATGCTTGATTTAAACTTCCCAATCCTTGTTTCTCTCTAACTTCTTCCTCCTTATCATAATGAGGTGCTAGCACACTATGGAGTGAAGGAGAGTATCACTCGTATTATGAGCGATTCATCATCCCATGGATACCTCTAGAGGTGGGAGTCCTTCGACTACCACTATTATGATCTTAATCAAACATTAAGGATGGATATAAATTATTTTTTATCTGATTTCGTTTAAGTTACACACCATTTTTTAGGTTTTTCATTTTTATTTTATTACATGTTTTCATATTTCTATGCATGGGGATATTGGTATTGAGATTTCGATCACTTTTATTGATTTTAATGAGATTTATCAAACCTTAATAATCCCAATATTCATATGTTAAATTCATTTTATAAAACCCACACTGTTTAGGTTTCAACTTCCATTTGTAGTATAATTTAGTTAAATAAGTAGTGACAAAAGAAATCCAGTGTTTGTAGCTGGACACCTTGAGAGATCGACCTTAGGTTTTGCATTATACTGCATTATTAGGTAAACACATGATTGAAATAAACACATGCATTAAATTTTATTCTACTTAAATAATTTTAAATCATAAAAGAATAAAAATGTTTATACCACTATCTCAAAGATTGTTTCAAACCATACAAATATTGTTGTAACAGGAAAACTTAATTCATTTTAAAATTATTTGAGAAAACTTTAGGTGGTATAATGTAAATGGTTTCATTAAATTTTCCATGGAAAAGGGAGTTTTAACATCCAACTATTCTATATGAAATTCATTCTTAGTAGAAAAAGAAATAATAACACGAATGATGAATTCTTAACAATAAGAGAGAAAACCTCACCATAGTCGACTCCTTCACATTGAAGGTACCCCATAGCGACTAATCAAGATTTGTACTTGATTTTTAATTCCCAACTATTACCTTATTTCTTATTAAAGATCCATATAAAACCTATCATTATTTCCTTTAATTGTTTGGTTACCATTGTCTAGGTCCACTACTACAAAATTGGGTTTATCCAGTGCTAGGGATTTAACACCACTAGATAAAAACGCCATTAAAGGGGGTCTTTAACAGTGCTAAAAAAGAACTATTAAAGGGGCCCCTTTATCTATTCTTGTAAAAAAGCGATGATAAAGACACCCCTTTATTAGTGCTAGAAAAAAATGCTGATAAAGGGGGATCTTTATCACTTCTAAAAAAAGCACTCATAAAGGCCCTTCTTTATCAGTGTTTTTTTAAAAGCGCTGATAAAGGCCTACACTTTATCACTGTTTTTTCTAGCACTAATAAAGGGTATATTTCATAAAAAAATATATTTCATTAAAATTAATACATTAATAAATAAATATATTTATATTGATATAAATATAATATATATATTTTTAAATATGTTTTAGATAAGACTAAATAGGCATTTACACTTAATATATAAGATATATATTGAAAATGGATTATAAAAAAAATTAAAAAAATATTATTAATTAATAATTTTCTAATTATTATGGATTAATAGTCATTTAATAATAATTTGAAGATAAAAAATCAAAAAAATCAATAAAATGCCTAAAATAAGTTAAAAACACAACTTGAAATTCAAACAAATGAAAATTTTGATCTTGGTGTCTATTTGGGATATACCACATATCAAATAGAAGTTTGAAATGAGATTTATGCCCTATTTACTTGGGGGAACCCTGATCACCTTTTTTAGGCCAAAAAGGACAATTAGGCCTCCAAAACTGTGTTTTTAGTCAGGATACCCTAATCTTTAAACTTTCAATAGAATTTCAGCCTCATTTAAGGGGGTATTTTTTCTAATTTTCAATGGGGAATGGATTTATTCTCAGGGATTACATTCATATTGATATTATGGTTTTAAAATTTTATCATTTTTCACAATTTAGTCTTATTTATAATTTAATACATGCATATTTTCTCATATTTACTTATAATAAATCACTTATATCAAAATATTTACATAAAAATGTTTTTTAAATATATAAAATGAATATTTATTATTCATTTTATTTAAATTAAAAATTATCCATTTTATTTACCATATAAAAATTTAATAATATATATATATATAATTTTATATATACATATGTGTGTGTATTAATAAATAAATATGTATACATATATTATAATATATATAAATGAATATTAATATATAGTATATTTAAATAAATATAATTATATATATATCAAACATTTCAAAATATATACAAATAAATAGAAAATTCGTTAAATATACAACAAAACATGCATGGAATAGTGGAAAATATCATTCAATCACATAAGGGAGGTCCTAGGATCAAATCTAGGCACTCATAGGTATTTATAGCAGCCTTCTATCATTGAGGAAGGGGGTGGGGTGCATGATGGTGGATGGGTAGTGGGAATCACTAAGAATGGGGGGATTCAAGCACTATGAAATGGGGTGTTAGGGGTGCATGAAAAATTAATTTAGTTTCACATTTTTTAACAATGCTGTTAAAAACTGACCTTTAATAGTGCTAAAAAAGAACTATTTAAAGCACTTAAAAAAAATTCTAAAAAATCACTGATAATGGGTGGCTTTATCAAGACTTTTTTTAGTGATGTTAAAGGGTGCCTTTAACAGTGCTTTATTTTAGTACTATTAAGGGTCGACTTTTAACATCACTTACAATATCAGTGCTGATAAAACCCTTTAAATAGAACTGTTAAATACCCTATTTGCAGTATTGGTCTTATTCTTAAGTAGGGAATTCATCTCATCATTCATGGTAGTCAATCATTGTCGACATTATTTAGAATTTAGGACTCGATTAAATTTTTTTAGTTCATCATTATAAATCTATTAATTGAAATTAAAGGTATTACAACCATATCAACATGGATAAACTGAGCAGGGGTTATAATAATCCTCCTATCTTGGTATTGAGTTATCTGGTATCCCCTCATATCACCCTCCCCTACTTCGGTTTCAGAAGCAAATTCTAATTTTGATTTATCTTAATGTTATGGGGGATGAATAGATGGGGCATTCTTGGGTTCTAAAGGATCCCAAGGGTTAGAATCTACTTCAACACCAAAGGGATGGGGTGTACTGGCCTCTCTAGACTCAACAATCTTCCTACTAGGAATACATGACTCTCGGAACACAACATCATAGATGATGATGCATATTTGATATCCTGGTTTTTCTAATTTAAACCCCTTAAAACCTTATGGATTACCAAAAAATATAAGCTTGGTAGCCCCAGGTTCTAAATTATCATTATTATAATGTGCATAAAACGTGGATCCAAACATTTTAAGGTGATCAAGAATAAGTGGATTTCCTTTCCAGAGTTATACCGGGGTTTTGAAGGCATTAATAGAGGGTGTTGTCTAATGTTGTAACATCAAATTTTTTTATTCAATTCATGTGAGTCCTACAATTTAAAATATACATCCCATTCCTAAGGGTTCCTTTCATAACCATGATAGAGCAATGATAAATTTTGAGATAACTAGATCCAGATTTAAAAGTATAACCCTTATGGCCTAGAATTCCTAAGGAAGCAAGGTTTTTTTAGTTTGGGTACCCACCTAACCTCTTCAAGAGTTTTAAACATCCCATCATGAAGTTCTAAAGAAGTATAACCTATAAACATAATACAAACACTCTTATTACTCCCTAGGTAAACATCACCTAATTCAATCACTATTAATTCAGTGAAGGACTCCCTATTTAGACACATATGAAAAGACCATCCTGAATCCATGATCATTCCTCAGAGGTAGGATGATCACTAACATTCAACACATCAATAATGTTTAATTCTTATTCAATTATTAAAGAATGATCACTGTTATTATCATTATAGTCATTATTTATATTGGTACCATTTCATTTCATATTTCCAGGTTATTTACAATGAAAACATTTAAAAACCTTATCCTTAGAGTCTCTATTCTTGGACTTAGGACTCTATTTTCTAGACCAATGCCTCTCTCTATGCTCATCTATATGTTAATTTTTTCTCTTATGTTTAATCCTTCAGCCTCATTCTTAATAGTGCGTTTATTTGGAATTTATTTAGCTAGCAGAGTAGACTTAACCTCTTCAAGAGTTAAAGAATCCCTGACATACATCATCGAATCCTTAACAGAAGTATAAGACTCATCCAATGAAGTTAAAATTATTATTTCTTGATCCTCATCCCCTATTTAAACATCTATATTAGAAATCTCTAATAAGATTCTACTAAAACCATCAAGATGTTTTTTAACTGCAGTTCCAAGGTGCATTTTAAAAGTATAAAGTCTTATTTTTTAAACAACCATCTGACTAAAGATTTAGTCATGTATGGGGATTCTAATTTGGACTAGATACCAGTGTAATAGGACTCAAAATCTACTTCCCTAAGAACCTTATCACCTAAAGATAACAAAAAAAGGCAAATTTTTTTCAAAGAGCATCATTAGATACATAAACATAAATATCAGTGGTTTTTCCATTAGAGGATATAATGGTAACCTTTTTCTTGGAACTACCAAGAGCATAAATTAACTCATTATAATCAAACAGAGAATTTTTTTTAATTCTCCATATATTAAAATCTTCTTCTCTATCAAAATTTTCTATTTATAACTTCATAGAATCCATTGTAAATTCTTCATATTGGGTCTAATATCAATTTTTAAGGAAGCATTGATATGTCTATCCTTAATAATTTCCAAGATCCATTGAAGCATTTTATATGGTTATAGAGTGTTTAGAAAAATTGTTTTATTTAAAAAATTTGAATCAATTAACAAGATGAATGCTTGTGTTGGAACATAAAATAAAAATAGGAATGAACACTAAGATATAACGTGATTCAGATTGATGTGATCCTAAGTGATTGGAAAGAACACCACCGAGACAAGATTCTTATTATGGAATAGAAATAAGAAATTATAAACTCAATGTATGAAATTAAAAAATAGAGAAGCTATCTGAGGTGGCCGTTCTTGCTAGACCAGGTGGTGTTGATGAACTTCATCACATAGATTCAGCATTTTCCACTTATAGAAGGACTCACACATGCACCCCGTATAAAGTATATAATAATGTAAGACCCAAAATAAATCACTTATAGTGTCAGCTTTCTAAACCAAAATTTGGTTACGATATAATATGTAAAACCATAGAAACCATGCTTCTTCTGTGGCTATCTAGGCCTGTTTCCCAGTCAAATTCACCACCTCCACCAGATGCAATGTCAAGTTACAAAAGAATGGAACTATAAATGCTAGGGAAAAAGGAACAAGTACCGGTACCACAACTCTCTTTATTCCTCTTGATATTTCCTAAAAACCAGAGAGTTTACTCCTTTATGTTATCTCAAAACACCAGGTAGAAGAATCCCAAAATAAAAGAATGCAAGAACACCCCAAATTAACACAATGGGTGCAATAATTTGGTTTCAGGAAGCATCAGGTGGTGTGTGAAATGAATCTGGGATGAATGCCATGTGAATTTCTTGGATTAAACTGGCGGTTCAAAGAACCATAACTAGCACAGCTAGAAAAGACACATGGAAACTCCCCATTGGAAGCACGATAAAAATATTTATTGATCCAAAGGCAAATAAAAATATCTAGGTGCTCGCATGTCCATTAGATCAAGCATGATTAATGAACCATATTTATTCCTCTAATAAGGAAAATCAAGATAGAATACAAGTATACAACAATGATAAAAAATAGAAAATTAAAATGCCTAAATGTACATACACAGTACCATACAACCCATAAAAAAATAATTTTAATTTCAATATATCAATATAAATGAAAATGGAAATTTATCAGATCTCTTCATAACACTATCCTTTTAGAGATGTAGGGGTAAGGATGGAAGTTGTTTTGGGTTTTAGGTCTTCTAAGTGTGATTAATTTTTTTGAATTTTGGGGTCTTCTATTCATAAATTTTATTGGTGTTTCTTTTGGGTTTTATGGATTGTGGATGGCTATTTATTCTCCCATGTTTTTCTTTTTTGTGAATTTTTATTTTTTGTTTTATAATGTAGTGATATTTTTAGTGTTTTTTATCATCTTATTTTTTTTGTGGTTTTTTGTGTGTGTATATTTTTCTCTCTAGTGGTCGATGCCTCTTGAATTTATTTTATAGGAACTCATGAATCTCATCATATTTAAAATGAGATATTAATATCCTAAATCTCCCAAATCTCTAGTATCTCATGAATTTGAAGAAGAAGAAATATTTTTTATTTAAAAACAATATCTTCATATCTCAAAGACTGCCCATGATATGTAGGATGAATCCCATAAATGTACCCCTTATTACCATCAAATAAGGAGCTGAAATTAAAAAAACTTAGTCTAAGAATAAACTAGTTGGCATCACACCAACAAGCATTGTCTACAGAAAATATGACATCCCTCTTTTGAATCTATGATAGAAATCTGAAAGTTCCTCATATAAAAGAAATGAAAATGTCAAAGTCTTCGTCATACCTATGTCTGCAATACCCTTCTAAAAAATATTGTAACAAACACTTGGCTCCCCCATAACTTTGATCACCACATAATCTGGAGAACCTATAGGAATTAATTTCTCCCTCTACTCAACATACTTTGAGAAGTCTGAAACTCTCAGTGCATCAACCCAATATTTGATTCTAATTATTTCTTTACTAGTAGAAATCTATAAAGAAAATGAATTTGGTGTAAGACCTGAAACACCTGACCTGACCTACTTCAGATTCCAAAACTTCTTCTTCTTGACCAGAATGGCCCGAAGGCCTACATTTTTATTTATTTTTGATAATCCACCTTTCAAGGGGTGAGGTGGAACCCTTACAAGGCCCGAAGGCTTAAAGACAATTACATTAACCGTAGGTCTTAGAGGGAATCACCCAGACAAGAAAACTTGGAACTACTCCTACCCAACAAATGTCATGATATAACATCACTCCACCTTCATAGGACTAGTCATCTAGCTGTCCTATGCAAAGATGAACATGCCCGGTACCAATGACAATGCCATACCCTCTCATTCTTCTAATTCTGGTTAGCTCTGACCTAGTGAATGTTCCTACCTTGAATCCTCATCTGTATCCTTGTCCCTTGTCCCTTGTAGTTTGACTCATGTGTGACGATCTTCTATGACACAAATCTGATGAATTTATCTTCACAGCTGCATTTGTCACATCACCAAAAAACATTACATCCATCTTGTAAAGCATATCATCCATTACGCCTCACTTATAAACCATTGATCCTCTAGAAAATTTTCATCTACCATTTCCAAATGAACTCCTGGATCCATTATTATCAAAAGCATAAGAAGATAAAAAATTATGGTGTATACCTGGAACATACCACACATCCCTCAACATCAGTGTACAACCTATATTCGTAGTGATAAAAATATCACCAACACCAATGACATCAGCATAATATATATTTCCCATATTCAATATACCAGAGTCACCTTCTTAGTATGAATAAAATAGTTTCCTCTTTAGTGAAATATTGTATCATGCTACTAAATCAACCATCCATTCATTGTCTAGATTTGACCTATGAAAATCAATACCAACTGAAAGTAAATCACCTTCACCATGCATAAAACATATTTCAGTATCCTCAGAATCAGTGTCATATGCCTTTTTCTTCTCCTTAATATTTTTCAATTCATAACCGTTTCATTGCACATGACCCTCCTTGTCGTAAAAGAAGCACTTGACCTTTATTCTTGTCTCTGACCAAACTCTCTAATTATTTCATCCATTTTCCAATTCTAGAATACCACTATTACTTGAAGATTTACCACCGTTGGTCTTTCTCAAAGTCTCATTCGTCAACAATGATGAAATCATATCACCCATATTCAGTGTGTCTTTCCCAAATAGAAATGTAGTGAAGAGATTATCACATGAATCAGGAAACGAACCAAAAAAAAGAAAATCCTTATCTTATTATTCTTCCATTTCAATAGGTATCATGTTACCTTTATCATCGATCTTGATAGCCACTAAAGAAAGATCCATCAAAAGTTTTGTGAACTCATACAGATGATTAACTAAATCTACATTCTCTAGCATTCACAAATAATACAACCGTTCTTTCAGATATAAATTATTTGAGAGGGATTTCAATTTATACCTACTTTCAATATTTTCCTATATCTTATATAGATCTATCATAATCATCACTTCTCACAAAGTATTATCATACAAATACATAAAATTCATGCTTGTCTCCAAATCTCTCATTTCCTAGAAATGACCATCGCTCATCATCTTTGGTTTATTTTATTTTTTCTTCAATTCCTTCACTATCTACTCATAGATCAGAATATTTTTAACTTTTTGGTGACATAGAGTAAAATAATTTTCCCCATTAAGCAGTTCAATATGGGTAGAAATCCCACAGCTTGATTCACTCATATCTAATCATCAAGAAACATGAATAACCTCCTCTAATAGCAGTTATTGGGTTAGAAGTAGATCGACCCGAGGATAATAACTCAATTACGACTAGTAAATTATGATAATCACCAATGAAAACGAAGCAAAAAATGAATTAAAAGAAAATAAATGGGGGCAGATAAATTTTACATGGAAAAAAATCCTCTAATGAGGAGGATTAAAAAACCATAGGGAAACTATGAAAAAATACATTATGAATCAGAGAGTACACAAAATCCAAGTAGAAGACCAAACTTGAATTACAAAAATAGTGTAGAAAACCTATGTGAAATTCACACCCCGATACACCTCCTTCGTCTCTATGATAATAGTCTCATGAAAATATTTCACCCTTTAGAGATAAAAAACAAACACACGACATCGTTTCAGCACCTTATGGAACAACCCAATTTTTCCACTACTCAGTACTATCCATATCCTAGAAACATCATTGTCCAACCTTCCCACCACATCGCTGCTCTAATCATTTTTATTTTCCTATATGATGGTCAATGCCTATTAACTTTCTTTTATATTCTCTCATTAATACCATCCCATTCAAAATGATATATGAATATCCCAAATCTCACAAGTCTCCCATATCTCATGTATGCAGAGTAGAAGCAATATTTTGGATTTAAAAACAATATCTTCACTTTTAAAAAACCTCCCATGATACGAGGGTTGAACCCCATAATTAATAAGAATGTTTAAATTTTATTTTATAGAATTAATTATGTTTATATATTGGAATTATTATTTTTTGGGTTTGTTGTGTTTTTTCATTCCCTTATTTTTGTGTTGGTTTGTACGGTTTGGATTTTTTTTATTAGACCACTCCTGTCCTAATTCTTGGAACCACTCCTTGGCTTGTGTGATTACTATCCCTCCTCTGTGTTTTTCTTTCAGGGAGTGATAATGCATGGATCTATGTTTCTCTCTGGTTACCCATTCATGGTGTGCTGTGTGTCCCCCTTTGATTTTATGGTTGGGGTGTTTACAACTCTTGATCCATGTAACTTCCCTATGACGTGTCATGCCTCCTCAGTTTTCTTGGTAGGTGCTTTTCTACTCACATGAGTGATTCATTTTTTTGAATGGATTATTCCCTGGTTCAGTGCTTAGTTCTTTGAGAGATAAGGTAGGTGAGGTACTCCCTATAACTTCTTGTTAGTTCACCGGAAAAGAAAGCAGATAGAGAGTGTGGCTGGTTTTCTTCCCTTGTCATTGGTTCATAGAGATAGTTCGTGTCCCAATGAATTCAATCCCCTGGTACATGTGAAGTGAGGTTCTGGAGTTCCTTTAGTTCCCATGCTGTATGGTTCACAACATGGGAACATGGAGGACACCGATGATGGATGATTTCAATTCCTTTGAGTCAACGTTGACGATGAATAATGTCACTTCATAAAGGTTATTTGATGATAACAATGGTGAGACCAGACTTGAGTAGGAGGTTTTCAATCCAGTTTCCTTTTCATTTTTCATTATTTAATACCTGTACATGATTTCAATGGTACTTTTTATCACGTATGAGTGTGATTACATACATTTTGTGATTTATATATTCATAACACAAGAATGGGTTGACCATGAGCTTATCATTTAGTAAGAACTTATCCTCCAGTTAGTTTCTCTGGTTTTAGTTTTTCTACTCAAGCCTTCCATGCATGTTATTGTTTAACAATTCAGACCTTTCATCCCATTACTTTTCAGGAATCCTGGTGGTGGAGGTTCTTAGAGGAGGTGCCAAGGTGTTTGGAGGTGTTTAAAAGTGGGGTGGGGGTGCCATGAATTTTTTTGGAAAGATGTACTGTGGAGCCTTAGTCCATCTCAGAAGATGACGACTGCACTTTGGAGACCTCAACTATGGCATGGAGTTCTGGGGGTTTGTTTTCAGTGGTTTTTCCAAATTTGGCACCGCTGCACTGTGGAGCACAGGTACGATGTGGCCTCCCCTTCAGGTGTCAAGGGATTGCAACATAGTGGCCAAGGATGCACCGTGATCTCATTCCTTTTTTTCCCGGATCTGAGACATGAGAGTAGTCACAAAACTTGGATAAGATTTTGACCAACTGGACCAAGACATGGCCTTCCCCTCCATGCTGTAATCCCTTCTATTTTCATACATCATGTGGCGTTTTTTCTAGTGCTGTGTCGAGTTGCTTGTACCTGATCACTTTTTCAGTGTTTCTATAATTTCTTAGGTGACCCAAGTACATTCCAAGAGGGAATTTCAACCCCATTTCAATAAACTTCAAACATGACCATTAGAGATTGATCCGTGGTGGATTAGGTGAGTTACCCACTTTTTTGCTACCACTTTCTTCCAGTTTATTAATATGGGAAGAGTTGCTGTAGGGAAACTGGTGGTTTAATAGAGTTTTAGGAAAGTGGATAATGTGGTTATTATGTTCTAAGTAGAGCAAGGTGTTCTTCTTCATTGTGGTGCATAGTGGTGTTTCTATTGTTCCAACCTTGCACAACAGATCATAAATCTCTGTTTGAGGTAGTTGATCCCCTGTTTCTCATATAGTGTATCATGTGGGAGGGGGTTTAGGATTTTTTTTTATTTTTGGGAAAATGGTTTGTACCAGCCCAATGAGGATAATTAATTAGTTAATTAAAATTTAACGAGGAAGGGGAATGATTCACATGTTTTTGTAGTCTTCTAATATTGTTAATATTGAGATTATTCATTCTTATCATACCAATAAAAATCATGGCTATTAGGTGCCTATGTTTATGCTAAGTTGATATGTGTTGTGGAGCCCTTGATGTGTGATTATTGTGATGCCACCTTGAATAAATGTTTAATCACTTATATCTGAATAATGAATTGGTTTCACATGGATATATGGCTTGTGTGAGAATGTGCCTAAAATAAGAAGGGGAATTGATGAAAAACCCCTTACTAAATCTAATTTTTTTATGTTGATGTGATGCGAAAAGTGTTATGATGCATGCTTGTGGTGCATGGGGATAATGTTATGAGTTGTATGGACATGATATGGGGTAGTTATGTGATGGGTTGTGTGGCAGTTCCATGGGGCGGTTTTGGTGTAAAATTGGTTGTGACATGTCCATGGTAAGGAGGAAGTGGATGTGGCTTTGAATGGTGGTGATATGGGCATGTTGGCATAAGATAGATGGTTGATGTGTTGTAACGTGTTATGCTAGATTCCCAGGTAATAATGGAATTAATTGGTTAGTGATGAATCAAAATGGCATGGGATGGTTTCGTTAATGGGATGGAAATGTCTAATGAATAAATTAAAAATGGGTACTGATTTTAAATATGGATGATGTTTAGTGTGAAATTAAATGGGGTGAAAAAAGGTAAATGAATGGGATGGATAATGGAATTATCCAATAACATGTAATATGGAAAATGGATTAATTTTAGAAAGGGGATGAAATTTGAAATTTGGATTGTTGTGTAGTGTTTTGAATTTAAAGGTGGAAGCTAAAGTGATGTTTTTTGTGAGGCTTGGTGGTGATGTGTAAATTTGGGATGATGATCTTTATGTGAACCCATAGGTTGGGCCTGTGTTCTATGATATTATATATAAATTTTATTTCCTTGTGATTTATATACATTCCCCACCCATGTCGAGAACCTAATGTCGAAGACCAATAGTTTTTTGGATGGTTTTCCCAAAATCATGATGGTGATGATGGATGGATGACCACATACTCTTCCCCACTCACTCTTTTAGGTGATAATGACATTAATGGGCTGTGATAGCTTGAATTCAAAAGTAAAATACTGATATGTTTTATGAGATGATGAGATGGATTATGGGGGGGGGGTCGTGCATGGTAGGAGGGATTAATTTTGATGTATTTCATATTAATAATACCCTATTACTCTGGTTATGAGATGTGATGTGATATTATGGACTAGGTGTCATTAGGAAGGATGTGATGTAATGCGTTTTGATGTGATGTGATAGACCATGTGTATATGGGAAGGTTGTGATACAAAATTGGTGGGTGCATCGGGATATACATCGTTGGGGTGTAAGAGAGGATAATCAGTGGGAAAGTGGTGTGGGGTACCCTATCATCAATATTCTTCATATTATGTTATTATATCTAGATACGTTACTTGGTGATCATCTATGGTGATGATGATCTTGGTTCGTTAAACCGTATAGGTGCTGTTTGTTCAGTTATTTTCTAAATGGTGCATTAGTATGCTCTTTTCACATGTACACAATATACTTTGGTTACCCTACTGAGTATACTTGTATGATCATCCTATGTAAGTACAATATGTTTTCATGTTTCTAGGAGGAACTCATGCATTGTTCTAGACATTATTAGCTCAGACCTTTCGATTATTGATGCGTCGCTGCCATAGTTTTCCTTTATGGGTATTTATTTGGATACTTTTATCTGTATCTATTTTTTTATAAATGCATTATAGAATGGTTTTTGTTCCTTATTTTATATAATTTCATAGTGTTTCTTGAGGTTGATTTATCCTATATCTCAATCTTATTATTATATAGGTTAATACCTCCCATTTGTGAGATTTTTATACCCTCGGTGCTAGTCGCCAATTCAGGTCCTATTAGAGGTAGGACTTGGGGGTTATTATCTCTCTTCCTTCATTTCCAGCCTAGGAGGGTACCTTTAGAGGGAGGGGGTCATTATAAAGTGATATTAGAGGTGGATGTTGATTGATGGGATAGAGTTTGGAGTTCAACAGTCTGAGGATTTCATGGGCTAGTAAGGTAATAGTCTCAGTTGATCTCGATGCGTGTCACAGGCTAGGGAAGCACAACTAAGATATGATATTTTAGGCCCACCTCATGATCTGATGCAAGGAATCAAAGCCTACTAAACAACCAAGTTAGGTGATACATATTTCAGGGTAGGGATCAAAGATATATACTTGCATCATTATTGACTTCAGTTCATGTTTGAATTGAGTGGTTTTGGTTTTATGAAGTTATAATTAATTAAATAAATCTTAATAAAATTCCATACTACCTAGATTATAGAATATTTTTTTTCTATTCCATCTATGGATCTTAGTCATCCTCCATAGGTGGTTCTGGTAGTATAGGTTTAGTAGGCTGGTCTGGTTGATCGCCAGAGGGTTGACCAGTTGAGGAGGATGATCAGTGATGAAAAAAGTTGCAAGATTTTTAGTGGTACGATTTGGGGTATGAGGGTAGTGTTTTTACCTTGAGATATAGAGATGTTTTGAGGATTTTGAGATCTCCTTTAGTTTTATCTAGGCCTTGATAAAGTATTGGGTCTCACTAGAAGTTAGTTATATATGTGGAGCTATGTGTCAGGGGTGGCCACTTTATCTTGTTGAGAAAAAGGAGGAATGTGTTTTCTAGGAAAAAATTTAGAAAGAGTTTCATTCATAATTCCTTTCATTAATCATGAAACCCATGAAGAGGTAGGATATTCTCTCATTTAGAAAGGGCGTATGTCTGTGTGGGATCTGGTAATCAAGTTTGAGGATATATTGCATTTTTCCCTAGGCCTATTTCTAGATGAGGAGTCCTAAGCATTGTTCCTTGAGGAGGCAATCCTTCCTTTTATCTAGTACGCATTTACTCCCTTTATGTTGCCAATGTATTTGGAGGTTTATAAAATAGAAGAGGTTATCGAGAAGATGCACTCACATAGAGATTTAACATGAGAGGTGAATTAGTACATGATCTCAAGGAGTAGTGTTGTCAGTGATAGGTCTTAGACACTAGGTATTTTTAGGTTTTCATCAATGGGGTGTTGACCTCAGTAGTTTCCCTCTCTTCATTCTAGGACCAATAGTGTCCATGCTCTTCCTAGGGGTTTTAGATTGGTGTGATTTGTCTGTGGGTCTTGTGGACATCATTATAATTAGTGTCTAGTAGTTCTTCAAGCTCAGTATGGTGGTGCTAGATAGGTTCAATATCAACCACAATAGTAGATGCTAGTGAATCCATTTTAGCAGTAGGGACAACAGGCTTATGCTCTACAGATAGGGGATGGAGAAGGTAGTGGATGACCTCATGATGTTCCTTAGGTTCAAGGAATTTGACCAGAGCATGGTCATAGAGGTGTATATTGATAAATAGGTATATTAATTGGGAACAATTATTTTCCTACTATAGAGGTGACATCACCATAGGGTCCATAAATCATTAGTGGTGTGATCAGTTTATCCCGTACCCTTATTTATGATTTTTTTTGATTTGGTATATTCTATCTTCTTTTTGGAAACACTTAGGTAACCACTATATCGTGAAATTTTTTTAGGGAGATTAATTTTTGTAGACTTAAATTTTCCTTCAATTATTATGTTATCTCTTTTTGTGGTTGAACACATGGTTTCTCACCTTTTCCTTAAAAATGTTCGAAATAATAAAAATTTAATTTTCTATCTCTCCTTTCTGGAACCCAATATAGTCCTTGCTTTAGGACTAGACATAGATAGTATTCCTATTCCCCTAGTGTTGAATATGCTATTTGGTGTCCATACTATCTTTTTTGATGTGTGCCGAGGGTGTATACTGATTATGGGAACACATCAGTCACATGGGAACCTATTCTTGCTTCCAATGTAACCATACAATATCATTCTCATCATCAACTAGTTATATTCCATGCATGCTATTATCAACTGCTTCCAAAGGAACATCATGTTTTTAGTTGTGGATAGAAAGTGCATGGTTTTTTTGGTGAGAATAGTTCTCAGTCAGGCAGTAGATGTATGGATCCCCTTCTTTCTTTGGTAGCTCAGTTGTCCATGGAATCAGTAGACATTGGGACGGTGGAGGTTCCCAGGGTTGTCATGGTTTTTTTGGATGTTTTTATGAGGAGGTTATGACTCTACCCTATTAATGTGATGTTGTGTTAGGAATATAATTGTAGCATAGTGATTATTTTATTTTGATGAATACTTATCACTACGTCCTCCTTGGGTCGCTTCTCTACCAAGGATTTCCGTAGGCTTTCGGCTTCGCACGACCCTCATGATACTTGGAACACCACCACATGGTGTAAGAAGATCCCTTCCAAATACAATTTTCTAATATGGAGGATTATAAATCATACTGCGGTGATGGATGATCAAGTCAAGAAGGCAGGTTTCAGTCTGGCCTCCAGATGCCACTGCTGTCATAGCCAATGGGAAGAGAGCACGATCCACCTGTTCTTTTAAAGCGAGTGGGCCCATAATTTATGGCCTTTCTTTGGAACCCTCACAGTGTTCTCCTATGGATTTAAAGGTGGCGCTTCCTTCATGAATAGGTGGTTCCATGGGATGAACCTTCTGAACATGGAAAATATGGCACATTCTATTATTTTCAGTGCGGGGGTGTTGGAGCATGTGGCATGCCAGGAACTAAGCCTGCTTCGAAGGTGTTATGCCCACTCGGAGGTCCATTATCATGAACATGTGTAACCTACTGCTAGACCTGGTCACGCTCGTCCATAACTGGTGAGAGGATCCCTCGTTGAAGCTATTGCAGGCCAGTGATTCTCGGTTTATTTTTTCCCGTAACAGGCTCCATGGGAAATGGATTTGCTAGTGCCCTCCAGCTTCAGGCTACAAGCTCAAATCAAATGGTTCTTGTCTTCTAGGAGATATGAGAGGAGGGGGAGTGGTATGGGACATGTGAGACAGTGTTTTGTGATCATTCACTACTTTTTATGGGAAGGGAACCCCGCTTCAGGAAGAGGCCAAAGCTCTGCTAACAGGTCTCTCCCTCTACGAACAGAGGAAAATTGCGATCACCCAAGTGGAGACCAATTCCTTAATCCTTCACAATTCTCTAATTGGTAAAGGTCATACACCCTGATCAAAATCCTACACGGTTAGGAAATGATATACATCCTCTATAATGTCAGGGTAACCCACACATGGAGGGAGGGGAACAGAGTTTTGGATCACCTTGCATCAATTGGGAGCCCAGGCTTCGACATCACCTGCCTCCCTTTGATCAAATTCCTGAAACCTGAGGGGGTTAATTTGATAAGAGGATATGCTCTTGGTTTACATTAATTTAGGCCACCCTAGTCCCCATGTTCCATGTTTATTGTTTATTGTCCCTTTCTTTGTTTCTTTTTCATCTTTTCTGCTTGTTCCTTTGTTTTTCCTTGAATAAAAATTTGATGTTATGATGATGATCTGATGTAGAAAGGTTTTATTCAGCCTAGTGTGTCACCGTGGGATGCTCCAATGTTATTTGACAAGTAAGTGGATGGTAGTCTGAGGTTCTGTATATACTATTGAAGGTTGGATTAGGTGAGTATCCAGAATTAATACCCTCTTCCAAGGATCAATGATGTTTTTGACTAGTTGAGGGGATCTGGTTGGCTTTCTATGATCAATCTATGTTCTATGTATCACCAGTTTAGGGTAATATTGTCACACAATGACCTTTGAAATTATTTTATTTTATTATTTTCATGGATTTGGATCTTTGGATTAAGCCACAGTTTGAAATTTTTGAGTTTTAGGATGTTTTAGGTGGTTTTTGGCCTATGCATGTTTTGGGTGCACTGTTAGGTGTAACCATGAAACCTAGATTAGGTAACCATGCAGTTTGATTTTGGGGACAAAAGTTTACCGCATTGCTTGCATAGAGTTTGGTAAACCATGCGACAAATGTGTGGATCAGTTTTGGATTAGATAATGGAATATGGCATGGTTGGAGCATGATTTAGAGACTGTGTGGAAAAACCATGCTGGGTGACTCCCTTGTATATCAGGGTGCACATGGTTGGCATATATTTTGGAAAACCATGCGGTCAAACTATAAAGGCTACCTAGTCATTAAAAATATGAATTTACCTCTTTTCCCCTTTGACCGTTTAACCCCATTTAGGGTTTCTCCTCCCTCCTCTGACCTAGGCACACCTGGGGGACCTTGGAGACCCTCATCCCTTACTCCCAATCATCCTTGGATGATTCTCCTTCAAATCTAAGGGAATATCCTTTGATTTTTTGTTAATTTCTTAATCTCTCTTTCTTCCTCTCTGGGTTTATGGTTATACCTTGGTGGGGTTATTGTTTGGATGAACCATATATATTAGTGTTGATATGTTATCTTGTGTTTCTTTGGTTTTAGGGAATGTTGATCATTCCTTGAGGTGTTCTCTTCCTTCTCCATGAGTTTCATCGCATCCACATGCCATTGAGGTAGGTGTTTCCATTATTTTCCTTTCTGAATAATTACATTGATGATTGTTGATTTTTAAATAATATAAAAAAGTTTTTCACATGCTTGTGGTATGTTTTCCTTTCTTGGTATGAGGTTCTCATATTGCAAAAAATTAGTGGAAGTGGGTTTTAAAAGGGTTCTCCAATTATGATACATAGTATGCACACTAGGTGTTTGTTAAAATATTAATTGTTCCTTCTAAATGAAATTGTGTGTTTTGAGTGGTGCATAACCTTGGTTATGTTATGTTATCATCATTGGATTGTGAACTTATCATCACGTGTGTGGTTTTTTCTGAATTTTTTGTTTTTTCACTTATGCATGGATTATTGTGTTGGTGGTGTACCATGTGTTTTTACTTGAAAATGGTTTGAGAAAAAAATGCTTGTAGTATGCCATTAGATGTGGGCACATCCATGTGTGCCCAGAGAGCACACATGGATGGGAACACAAATAATTATGGCCTTTTTTAACATAAAACCAGTTTTCAAAACACTTGTATGTCTATTCTAAACTCTTGGTGTTTAACTAAAATCCTTTTGTTTATAAATAAATTAAGTGTGATTTTAAATGGATGTTCTAAGAATATAACCTATTTGGTACTATAGAATATGATTGTTTTTTCAAGTGGTGTAAAATCCTATTTGGAATCTTTAAGTGTGTTGCGTGTTTTCATATTGGTTTTGAAATAATATTGGAAATGAAATTGGATTTGGTATAAATCCTAGTTTGGAATTACACACTTGAAAGTGGTTGTTTATATTGATTTTTGAAATGGACGAGAAGTTTTTTGAAAGTGTATTTCGAATGAACATATTTTAAGTCCTAATTGGAACTTTTTGATATTTTAGAAATGAATGTGGTTTGGGAAATAAAATTGTTCGATTGGAACTTTGTAATATTTTGAGAAATGTTTTTAAACTTGAATGACATGACAACCCGATTGGAACTTGTGAATGATTTTTTGTATGATGGAAAACCCTATAAAGGATTTCCCTATATGGGTTATTGTATAGGTGGTGTTAATGTTTGAGGTAGGAAAGTGCGGTGATGGTAGGTAAGGTGATTCATGCATGTGAGGGCCTCCTACTTACACAATATACTATTACCATGGATTTCCTAGGCATATTTTAGAGGGTTGAGTGATGGTTTCTTATTGACCCATATTAGAAGAGTTGGTAACCCTGTACTGTATATGGATTGGTGGGATGTGCCACTATATTGTCTAGTTTAGAGTGACTAGTTGGTTATAGACTATGGAGCTTCACCATACACCGACAAGTGAGTCTGATTCAAGTACATCCAAGTATCGCTCTAGGGATGTTTAGGAATGCCCATGGTTTACTATTCATAATTGATTGCTTATATTGTAACACCCCAAAAATATGTGTTATATATAATGATAATTTTTATATGTTTATGTTGTTTATTAACCAAACAAAACTTGTTTCTTATAGAAAAGTAATAATATGATTTCAATGCAATGAAATAAAACACACGAAATGGACACAAGGCTTTTTATTCAAATAGGAACACCGTAGTGTTTACAATACACCGAGATAAAAAGGGAAATAAAGATAACCAAATATACTTATTAAAAATCCTATCAAGATTACTGGGAGACCACCCAAAACAATGAGAACCCCGAGAAGATAATATGGGTCCTTAGTATCCATCACAATGAACATAATAATGGCCAAAGACATCACGGCTATGCTAAGCACCAATGGTACGATCAGAACCATTTTCCTCCTTTGAGTTTTATGGCACCCTAAGGATTGGTTTTATATGGTACGAATGTGACAGTTGCCCTGGGTGATCATGGAATCCTAACAACTATAAATTTATCCATTGTCCTTGTTGGATAATTAATTTAAAAGGTATGAGTATATCTTAGTTCTCCAAATAATTAGATTATGGATTAAAAAATATATTATAAACTACTCCAAATCATGAACTTTAAAAGGACATAGTAAAATGTTTTGAATTCCACATTGGTGTTTTTGAAATGTAATAAGGAATTCAAGACACGTTATAATTAATTCAAATGTATTGTAAAGATTTTCATTCAGTGTTTTTTTAAACCATGTTTAGTTTATTTTAATTAAATTATATTCTTGATTAACTTAGTTTTGACTACTGTTAGTACAAAAGATTTTACGTGGATATACCTAATTTCAATTTATGTTAAAGATTTAGTGCTACAAATAGTTCTATAAATATTATTAGACATGGTATGATTAGGTGTTCATTTCTTCAAGCTTAAATAAAAGTCATGTTTGATAAAGGAAATTTTTATAGAGTATTATTTACCTTAATAATTTATATATATTTTTCTTTAGGGAAAGTTTTTGTAAACAATTTGGGCCCACTAGGGCCAGCCCTTTATGGCTGGGCCAAGGGAGGCAGCTCACACTTGGTGGTGAGCATAGAATTTATCCCAAGCCTGGGCCAGCCCGAGCTCGGGCATAGGTCTCCCGAGGTGTGCACATGATCATGGGAGCGCCTGAGAGCTTGAGAGTGCGCAGCGCGGGCACAAGGCTGTGATAGGCATCGGTAGGCCGAGGCCTGTGGGGAAAGCGGGAGCCCGTATGTTAGGCCCCCTGTGTGTGTGATGTGTGATTTTTGAACGATGATTCAGAGGCCTAGGCTTATATGGAAGCCATGCGCGCCTCCCCGATTTGATGTGGGATGTGTTTTTTCAGGCGTAACGAGATCATGGCCGTTGGATCACGAAGCACACGATCTGGGCCGTTGATCTCAACCCTGCATTCGACCCTCAGCAACTGCAAATTTTGCCACAGTTTTCATGGGCTATTTGAATCAGCGTGATCTAATCGTGGCTATTTGAGGTTTTTAAAATGCCGCTTCAATCTCAGGTTGTCCGATCAGACTTGGATTTAATCCGAGCCTGTCATTACCTTTATAAACCATGAATTCATCTCTACCTTTGAATCCAAGCCAGATATGATCCTGGCTATCCAATTTCCTCCCAGTTTTCTACTCATAGCGCTGTCTTCTTCCTCCCACGGCATGCCATGCACTCGTACCCTACCTTCCTTTTTGTACCATTTTTTTCTTCCTCTTATAGCCGCCAGACCCTCCTCTTACACAGTTTCCACGAAGATATTTTTTTCTGTTATTTTTATATGTCATGTTAGCTTCGTATCCCACTCATATTGAATTAAAATAATAATCATAGGTATAGTATATAAAACTACACTGAGGCATCCGAAGAACCCTCTCAGTTCATTGCACATAAGCCTCCAGTGGACCTTAACGTGTCCTTCGGGATTTCCAGTGCCTTCTCGAGCTCCTCCTCCTCCTCCTCCTCAAAATAAGATAGGGGATTAATCTTTGTCTTTCTTGATGAGTTTTAAGTTGTATGTATATATCTATATACAATTGTAATATAAATATACATCATCTAAGGTTTGAGGTTAATTCTATATTTTCTCGAACCGGAGTTTCAAAATCTCTAATTACAGGGTATTAATAGACCCTAAGTATGGACACCCCATACAAATTTATTTTATGACTTAAATACACAATCATTTACATATGTACATATGTATATAAAAATATATAAGTATCATATACACAATACTCATATTTTCATAAACTTCATATGATCAGGTAAAAGATTTCTAAGTTTGGGTTTCATGTTAATGAAGAACTAAAATGCATGTAGTCACTTTGTGTAGGAAAACTTTATACCTAATCATGTATGTTCTTAAAAATGAATACACACTATATAAATGGTGTTTTTAAGGCAATTCAATAATTGTACCCTAGTAATTGAAGTATGTTTTTGATATGTTTAATTTAATATATGCATTACATAAAACAAATGATGCACTGCAAATCAATTGGCCTTATAGCTATGCAGCATAAGGCATGGCCACTTAATAAGATGTGACCGTTTATCAGCACATGATTTTTGTACGAATGACCTTTGTCTTAATTAAAACTTAGTCATTTTAAACTATAATGTTCATTTATACGAACCAAGTATTTTGAAAATTAAAGAACTATAATTTTATGTGGTAACCCCATCCATTCATTACTTGTGTGTTTTAAATCAATATTGCATGTGAAAAAAATGTTTACTATATTATGCATGTCTTTGAGAAATTTATTATCTAAATAATAACTAACATACCATAATATAGTCCAAATTTATTTACATTTATCAGAGCATGAATTGAGCATGAATAATACCTATCCGAAGTTATAAACATGCAATGTAATTCATTGGAATATTATGGAAGCAATTGTAAAGTTATTAATTTATGTGATAAATAAACTATTTATTATTCATCACATATAATTAAGAATTTAATTATTTGGAGTGGTATGGGAAACCCCAAATAAAAGACATGGAATTTGGTATTCAATGTGGTATGGGACACCTTGAATATCATACCTTACTGTACATATGAGGAATGTATTGGACTAGTATGTTTCGGGTTGGGGACCGGTAAAAGTAAGCCCTCCGGGTTGGGGTCCGGTTACAGTAGACCCTCCGGGTTGGAGTCCGGTTACATTAGACCCTCCGGGTTGGAGTCTGGTTATAGAGGCTCTCTGGGATGGAGTCCGGTTAAGGAGGCTCTCCAGGTTGGGGTCTGGTTACAGTTAGCCCCTAGGTCTTGGCACGAGGCCTCGACACAGAAATTAAGGTCCGACATTATACATTCCCTCTTTATGTAATTAATCAAATGGATATTTTACTGGTAGAATATCCATGGTTAAGAGACATTACTTATGATTATCAGAAAAGTAAAAGCTTATGGCATGACATACGTATAACACTCAGAGATTTTAGTATTTTATGTATGAAATTGAAGTGATTACCTTTATGCGCAACTCTGATTATTCATTACACTTAGTTGTCTAATTTATGCTTACGTATTCTTACATCATACATGTTTTAGATTTTCTTTTATTCATTACTCCTATCAAGAATGCCTATTTTCGAATCATATATCCTTGTATTTATGTTATCATGTTTTTATTTAAGCACTTTTATTAAGACTTGTTACATATGTTATAGCTTTCTTTTTAATAGATTTTTTTATGAAATGGTTTAAAGGATATTTTCTAAAAGATATTTTGGGTATAGTATATATTTTTTTAAAACCCTTACTTGGAATTCTTATGATCACCCTATGTTTTTGAAATAAATTTTTCAGGTATTAGTTTTTTGCAGAAGAAATATTTCAGAAGTAGCTGGTTTCTCAGAGCCCGAACCAAATTCGATCCTCTATATGGAACCAACTCCGGGTATTCAGGAGATAGGGCGTGACAGTTGGTATCAGATGATTCAGTTTAGTTAAATATGGAAATATAGAACTTGAAACAAGGAAAATGTATTTAAGAATTACTGAATGTGAGGTTTTTCCTAAATTTTAGATGGAAAATGAGGGTACTAATCTTCGGTCTCTTCCCAAGGAGTCCCTAGAAACCATAATTTACATAGCTAGACATGAAAATTTTATAAACTATGCCCATATCCAAATGACATGTAAACACTTGTATGATGTATCCAACTCTCCTCGGGTACTGTAACTCCACCGAAGAGTGGGTCTGGACTACATCTTTATAATACAAGCCCAATTTCCATCCTATGTACGACAAAGAAAATATTACGAGGGATTGTTTAGATGCTTCACCACCACGGAAGGCATCCCATCCCTCACAAAATTTCAAGAAGCTACAGCAGTGGGAGACCTCCATGAGGCATATATGTGTCAAGTCCTATCCTATGGCCATTTTGGTCAGGTAATGGACTTAGAAATCCTTGAGTACGAAGCCCCCCGTTCGGTATACAGAGAACAAATACATACGGATGTCTCACAGTTGTACACCCCACATGTCAGACTCTGGAGACAACACAAGTGCACCCATGATATTGAACCAGACTGATCAGGTTGTATATGGTTCTGGAGATTTAAAGCTTTGAACTAGTTTTGGGGATTCGTGTATTAGGGGACTGGGGAAACCATTAGCCCTGTTTTACGTGGTTATATAATAATATAACTTGTTGTCTCTTATTTTTTTATCCTTTAATTGGTTATACTTTTAAATGAGTATCACTAAGTGAACTTTTATAACAAAATTTCAGATGGAAGGACAAACCCATATGTTATCTCTTCCTGTTTAGGTACTAGAGATTATTGTGATCAAAACCTGTGAAGAGGAGTACCTACCTCTCAAAAACTTGTTAAAAATGTGTAAGCAACTATATGAAGTGACAAACAGTATGAATATTCTCCACACATGTCAAGGGAATGCTTCCATTTACTACTGCATAGCCATGACACAACTGGTCGAGTATAGGTGAAGAGAAAAATACCACGAAGGGATTTTCTTATGTTTCACCCTCGGTCAGAACTACATAGCCAGGTTATGTTTTCAAGAGTCTGCGTTGGAGGGGAACCATTGTGCTGACTACATGTACCAACTTCTCAGTTTTAGCCTGTACAACAACATCTACGACTTAGATTCTCTCAGTCGAGACATAGTTCGGTGAGTTCTTCATGTGTTGGTCCAATCAGAAATTTCCAAACTATCTACCATTTGAGCCTCCCTCTAGAAGCCTGAGTTTTCGATGCAAGAGTTCAACCCCTTCTGTCCTAGGTGTTTTTGGGTTAGAGAACTAGAGGAATTGGGCATCAATTTGGGTTTTATACTGAACGCACTTGAGGATCCTCTACGATGGGGGATGTGTTAAGAACATCAGAGAGATTTATTTTTGTAGTTATAAGAAAGGAATTGTGAGGAAACAATTCTTTGTATGGGGAATAATGTAACACCCCAAAAATTTGTGTTCTATATAATGATAATTTTTATATGTTTATGTTGTTTATTAACTGAAAAAACTTGTTTCTTATAGAAAAGTAATAATTTGATTTCAATGAAATGAAATAAAACACACAAAATGGATGCAAGGCTTTTTATTTAAATAGGAACACCATAGTGTTTACAATACACTAAGATAAAAAGGGAAATCAAGCTAACCAAATATGCTTATTAAAAATCCTATCAAGATTACCGGGAGACCACCCAAAACAATGAGAACCCTGAAAAGATAATATGGGTCCTTAGTATCCATCACAATGAACATAAGAATGACCAAATCCACCGTGGATACTCTAAGCACCAATGGTATGATGAGAACCATTTTTCTCCTTTGAGTTTTATGGAACCCTAAGGCTTGGTTTTATATGGAACGAATGTGACCTTTGCCCTGGGTGATCATGGAATCCCAACGACTATAAATATAGCAGTTGTCCTTGTTGGATAATTAATTGAAAACATATGAGTATATATTAGTTCTCCAAACAATTATATTATGGATTAAAAAATATATTATAAACTACTCCTAATCATGAACTTTAAAAGGAAATAGTAAAATGTTTTGAATTCCACATTGGTGTTTTTGAAATGTAATAAGGAATTCAAGACATGTTGCAATTAATTCAAATGTATTGTAAATATTTTCATTCAGTGCTTTTTAAACAATGTTTAGTTTCTTTTAATTAAATTATATTCTTGATTAACTTAGTTTTGATTACTATTAAGACAAAAGATTTTATGCGGATATACCGAATTTCAATTTAAGTTAAAGATTTGGTGCTATAAATAGTTTTAGAAATATTATTAGATAAGGTATGATTCAGTGTTCATTAATCCTTAATCAAGCTTAAATAAAAGTCATGTTTGAAAAAGGAAATTTTTATAGAGTATTATTTACCTTAAGAGTTCATATATATTTTCTTTAGGGATAGTTTTTGTAAATTTTTTTGGCCCACTAGGGCTAGACCTTTATGGTTGGGCCAAGGGAGGTAACTCATGCTTGGTGGCTGAGCCTAGCCCTTATCCCAAGCCTGGGCCAACCCGGGCTCGAGTATAGGTGTCCTGAGGGGTGCACAAGAGCATGGGATAATAGGAGCGCTTGAGAGTGCGCAACACGGGTGCAAGGCCGCGGTAGGCATGGGTAGGCCGAGGCCTATGGGGGAAGAGGGAGCCCGTGTGTAAGGACCCCTATGTGTGTGCTGTGTGATTTCTGAACGATGTTTCAGAGGCCTAGGATTATAAGGAAGCCGCGCATGCCTCCACAATTCTATGTGGGATGCATGTTTTTGGAAAAAATGAGATCATGGCCATTGGATCATGAAGCGTGTGATCTGGGCCATTGATCTCGACCCCGCACTCGACCCTTAGCAATCACGAATTTCACCGCGGTTTTCATGGGCTGTTCAATCCAGCGTGATCTAATCTTGTCCGTTCGAGGTTTTTAAAACACCACTTCAATCTCAGGCCCTCTGATCAGACTTGGATTTAATCTGAGCCGATCATTATCTTTATAAACCGCGAACACATCCCGACCTTTTAATCCAATCCAGATCTGATCCTGGCCGTCCAATTTCCTCCCGGTTTTCTTCTTGTAGCGCTGTATTCTTCCTCCCACAGAATTCCATGCACCAGTACCCTACCTTCCTTTTTGCACCATTTTTTCTTCACTCTTATAGCCAACAAACCCTCCACTCACACTATTTCCACAGAGATATTTTTCTCTGTTATTTTTATATGTCATGTTGGCTTCGGATCCCACTCATCTTAAATTAAAATAATCATCATAGGTATAGTATATAAAAAAACACCAAGGAATCCGAAGAACCCTCCCAGTTCATTACACACAAGACTCCAACGAACCTCAATGTGTCGTCCGGGATTTCCAGTGCCTTCTCGAGCTCCTCCCCCTTCTCCTCATCCTCAAGCTAAGGTAGGGGATTAAACTTTGTCTTGCTTGATGAGTTTTAAGTTGTATGTATATATATACACAATTGTAATATAAATATACATCATCCATAGTTTGAGGTCAATTCTCACTTTTCCGGAACCATAGTTGCAAAATCTTGAGTTACAGGGTATTAATAGACCCTAAGTATGGATGCCCCATACAAATTTATTTTATGAATTAAATATATAATCGGTTACATATATACATATATATATGAAAATATATAAGTATCATATACACAAACCTCAGATTTGCATAAAATTCATATGAACAGGTTAAATATTTCAAAGTTCGGGTTTCATGTTAATGAAGAACTAAAATGCATGGAGTCAATTTGTGTAGGAAAACTTTATACCTAATCATGTATGTTCTTAAAAATGAATCCACACTATATAAATGCGGTTTCTAAGGCAATTCAATAATTGTACCCTAGTAATTAAACTATGTTTTTGATATGTTTAATTTAATAAATGAATTACATAAAACAAATAATATGGTGCAAATCAATTGGCCTTATATGCTATGCAGCATAAGGCATGGCCACTTAATGAGACGTGACCGTTTATCAGCACATGCTTTGTGTACAAATGAATTCAGTCTTAATTAAAACTTAGTAATTTTAAACTATAATGTTTATTTCTATGAACCATTGATTTTGAAAATTAAAGAACTATCATTTTGTGTGGTAACCCCACCATTCATTACTTGAGTGTTTTAAATCAATATCGCATGTGCAAAGAGAATTTACTATATTATGCATGTCTTTGAGAAATTTATTATCTAAATAATAACCGACATACCATAATTTAGTCCAACTCCATTTCCATTTATCAGATAATTAATTTAGCATGAATAATACCTATCCGAAGTTATAAAAATGCAATGTAATTCATTGTAAAATTATGGAAGCAGTTGTAAAGTTATTAATTTATGTGATAAATTAACTATTTATTATTCATCACATATAATTAAGAATTTAATTATTTTGAGTGGTATGGGACACCCCAAATAAAAGACATGGAATTATGTATTCAAAGTGGTATGAGACACCTTGAATATCAGACCTTACTGGACATATGAGTAATGTATTGGACTAGTATGTTTCGGGTTGGGGACCGGTAAAAGTAAGCCCTCCGGGTCAGGGACTGGTTACAGTAGACCCTCTGGGTTAGAGTCCGGTTACAGTAGACCCTTCGAGTTGGAGTCCAGTTACAGAGGCTCTCCGTGATAGAGTCCGGTTATAGAGGCTCTACAGGTTGGGGTTTAGTTACAGTCATCCCCTAGGTCTTGGCATGAGGCCTCGACATAGAAATTAAAGTCCAACATTATAGATTACCTCTTTATGTAATTAATCAAATGGATATTCGACTAGTAGAATATCCATGGTTAAGATCCATTATGTATGAGTATCATAATAGTAAAATCTTATGGCATAACATACGTATAGAACTCAGAGATTTTAGTATTTGATGTATGAAATTGAAGTGATTACCTTTATGAGCAACTCTAATTATTCATTACACTTATCTGTTTAATTTGTGCTTATGTATTATTATGTCATACATGTTTTGGATTTTCTTTTATTCGTTACTCCTATTAATCATGACTATTTTAAAATCATATATCCTAGTATTTCTGTTAGCATGTTTTTAGTTAAGCACTTTTATTAAGACTTGTTACATATGTTATAGATTTCTTTTTAATAGATTGTTTTATGAAACAGTTTAAAGGATATTTTCAAAAAGATATTTTGGGTATAGTATGTATTTTTTTTAAACCCCTTACTGGTCATTTGTATGCTCACCCTATGTTTTTGATTTTTTTTTTCAGGTATCAGTTTTTAGCAGCAGAAATATTTCAAAAGTAGCTAGTTTCTCAGATCCCAAACCGAATTTGATCCTCTGTATAACACCAGATCTGGGTATTCGGGAGCAGGGGCGTGACATATATTCTATTACACTTGATTCCTTATTTATACAGCTTGTTTATTTTTCAGTATATCCTTGTAATGCCTTTTTTTTTGGATTTCAATCCAGGTTTGGGTTTTAAAATTTTAAAACATTTTGAAAATAGAGAGTTGGTGTGAATTGTTTTGAAAAAAGGGAAGTTGTCTTGTTTATTCAAAATGTGAAAAACCTATTATATATAAATATGAATTTCAAACTAGTGTTAACAGACTTTCTTCAGGAAAATAAATGTATGGATTCATTGGTGGTTTCCTAATGAGCTGTTAAGATCAAGCCATACTTGTAACATTTAGTATTGGTAGAACCAAGATGTTTTGAAGGTTCAGGTTTCTGGTTTGGGTTTCCTTTGGAGTAGTTTAGTCTTGTGGTCGGTGGTGACCTATAGATTTCATAGAGATTGTGCTGGTGTGTTCAGTCTTAGTTTTTATTTTTTATTTTTTTCCAGTAGTTGTATTTTTTATCCAGATCAGTTTATGTATTTATTGAGATTAATTTATTGTTGGTTATTCTGCTTGTTCAGTGTATTTACTTGATCCTAGTTTATTAGAAAAAATCATTCCTATAATGATTAATTTGATTCTCGACACTAGTTTCTAACCCATAGGAATCAGATACGCCCTTCAGGCCATGTCTTGGACTGGTTCAGATATCAGTTTGGATGGAATCCTGACTTGGTTCATGAAAAAATAGTATCAGATCATGCCCTTGTTATTTGGGGTTTGAGGAAGATTGAAGATTAGGACTGTCAGAACTTAATAGGTAGGTATGATAAGATCATCATGAAATCTTTCTCATTCTGATCCCTGAGTTTCTAGGGATAGTCCAGGTTTTGAGCCTTTGTTCTTGATTTTGGATTGTTTTGGGCAGGGAAGGACAATGGAGGTGATCTAGTGTCATGTTGTGATTTCACATGAAGTAGTAACCCATGTGGAGTCCAAGTGCATAGTTCAAGGTCCTCTTATTTTTGATTCTTACTTGTGGCATGGCCCACTATAATGACTTCAAGTTAGGCCTAGACACTAATTCATCATTCTATTGGTTTGTCATGTGTTGTGTTTTGTTTTGATTTCAGTTTGTGTAAGTGAGATTTTAAAATGAAAAAGGTTTTTGAAATGAAAATTATTTCTTTTAATGGGTTTGAAATTGGAAATAATTGGCTTTAAAATAAAGTGTTTTGGATTGAAAATTTGGTAAATTCTTGGGTTTAATAATGAAATGGTAAGTGTGACCCTTGGTATTCCTTTTGGACATTCAGATATGTGCGGGTATGTTTGGAAAGTGCATGTTGGCACATGTGAATAGAAGATAAAAGTTGTAATGGATGGAAATGTATGTGAAAGTTCATGGGATACCATGGGTGGGTTGAAATTAGTGGTTTGACTTGGGTTTTATGAAATAGTTTTTTTGTGGAAAATGATTTTAGGGTTGGTTTTTATTTAAAAAGTTAATCCTTATTTTGTGAAAAATGGATTTTTTTCTTTGGAAAGTGGAATTGGAAGAAGGAATTTTTTAAATTAAAATGGAATTTGTGATTTTTTAAAAGAGGACTTTTGTCTGTGTTTGTATGTGTTTTTCTTGTGTGCCTATCATTTTGGCTCGATATGTTCTTTTTGATCGTGCTTTGGTTTGATATTGGTTTCAGATTTTATTTATTATGTTATTCAGAGTATGAATCCCAAAAAGGTCCCTATGTTTTCCAGTGAGTCTTGCCTAGTTTATGTTTCTTCTAGAGTGTTTCATATTTATCATGGAAATCGAGGTCCATTAGAAGCAGTGGAGTGGCCAGAGGGAGTTATAGGTGTCTTCAAGTTATCAGGAACTCCCAAAGATATTAGAGTTTGTGCTGTTTGAGGTTTATTTGAGGGCCCAACATTGAACAAATGGGAGTTGTTTTCCCCACGATCGATGCAAGTTATGATTATTTGGGAAGTGTTTAAGTCCATGTTCATCTGATGGTTTATACATGAAGAGGTGAAGATGAAGAAAAAGGAAGAGCTCATGAGTATTCATCAAGGACAGCAGATGGTGGAGGCCTATGTTGACTACTTTGAGGATCTGGTTACCTTTTCTCATGAGGTAGTGTCATAGGATCTATTGAAGGATTATCTTTTCATTGGGGGTCTTCATATTAATATCAAGGAGTGATATCTCTCCTCCAATGATATTCATTTAGAGAAGCTAGTGGATGAAGCGTTCTTAGCTGAGTTGGTTTCTAGATCATAAGCAGTTAGTGATCTGACATCTCTTGCCACATAAGAGGGTTCCCCATCTAGTGAGAGGTGTGTGCCAGAGGAACCTATTTCTTAAAATTCTCCTTCTTTGGGTCTAATTTCTAGTTCTTCATACCGTTTGGTTTTATTCCACTAGTGTGGCTCGTTCAGGTATTCAAAGATTTCTTATTGCAATCCTCCAAAAACATGCCATCATTGTAGCTGTTTGGGTCATTTGGAGAAGTTTTATAGGAAACATCTCTTAAAGAGGATGTTGTGATTGGAGTATGTTAGTGCTTGAATGTGAGGTAGGAGATGATTCGGTCATCAGGGATTTATCTGTAGGCCTCAGAGTAAATCTCACATATATTCCAGAATTTCCGGGGGTGTGTGGAAAACCTTAGATCAGTTTGTTTCCCATGTTAAAGTGGAGACGTTTGTAGTTTTCTTGTTTTTGTTTTTTAGATGTTGTAAGTTCATATTTTCATTGTAAAAGTGTGATGACCTCATCCTTTAGTAGTTCAAATGTTTTTGTTTATCTGAATGTGTGTCTTTGAATCATTTTTTTTATTTGAGTGTGCTTAACCCTTATGTGGGTTGGTTTTGGTTTTATCAGTGCTAATTCAGAGATTATTGAGTTTATTGGAATTTATGGATGGTGGTTTCAGTTCACTGTTTGGTTTAATTTCATTTCAAAGGCTTCCCCTAGTATTGGGGGTTTAGTTTATGTGGGGACTTCCCAATCACGGTGTGAATGTTTCTTAGTAGGTATAAAGGAGTTTGTGTTAGTTCCTATTTAAGTCCTGATGGTGTTAGGAGTTTTAAAGTTTCCATTCTAGATAATTTCTTATGGTGGGGAGAACCATCTCACGTTATCCACTCATTTATGTTATGTGGTTTCTTCTTGATCGATTGGGTGTGACTTGTGGAGTGAATGGTCACCCTGAGGTTTGATGTTTCTTTCGGTTTTTATCAGGCATGGATTCTAGTTTTGGTTATATTTCGGCTATGTGAATTTTTGGGGGAAGAAAGTGTTTGTGGTGGGGAGAATTGTCACACACTAAACTTTTAAATTCTTTTATTTTATTATTTCCCTGGATTTAGATATTTGGGTCGAGTCACAGCTTGAAATTTTTGAGTTTTAGGAACTTTCAGGTTGTTCTTGGCCTATGCAAAGTTTGGGTGCATGGTTAAGTGTAACCATGTGACGCAGCCCATGTAACTGTGTGGTTTGATTTTGGGGATAGGGGTTTAGCACACAACTTTCACATGGTTTAGTAAACCGTGTAGATTATTTCTGGATCAGATAGTTGAATATGGCACAATTTGATCAAAATTTGAAGATTGTGTGGACAAATCTTTTGGGGTTTCTCCCTTTGATAGTAGGGTGCAAACGATTTGAAAAACTATGAAACCAAACCATATGAGTTTCCCAGTCATTAAAAATATAAATTTACCTCTTTTCACTTCTAACCTTTTAACCCCATTTCGGGTTTATTATCCATCTTTTGGCCTATATGCACTATGGGGACCTTGGAGACTCTCCCTCCTTACTCCCGATCATTCGTGGATGCTTCTCCTTTGAATCTAAGGACAAATCCTTTGATTTTTGGTCAATTTACAAATCTCTATCCCTTACTCTCTTGGTTTTGGTTTCTACCTTGCTGGGGTTCTTGTTTGGATGAACCCGAGATATTAGGGTTGATATGTTAGCTTGTGTTTATTTGGGTTTACAGCATGAAAATTGTTCCTTGGGGTGTTCTCTTTATTCTCCACAAGTTTTATTGCATCAGCACTCCATTGAGGTAGGTGTTTCCATTATTTTCCTTTCTGACTCATTACATTGATGCTTTTTGATTTTTAAATCGTATTTAAATGTGTTTTTCATGATTTTGGTATGTTTTCCTTGGTTTTTATGATGTTTTCATGTTTCCAAAAATTAGTAGAAGTGGTTTTTAAAAGGGTTCTCTAATTATGATACATAGTATAAAAATTATGTGTTTGTTAAAATTTCAATTGTTATTTTTAAATGAAATTGTTTGTTTTGAGTGGTTTTTAATACTGGTTATGTTATAATATCATTATTATATTGTGAACTCAGAATCATGTGTGTGGTTTATGGATAATTTTATAGTTTGTAACTTATGCAGGGCTTGTTGTGTGGGTGGTGGAACATGTTTTGTTTCTTGAAAATGGATGGGGAAAAAATTCTTGTGGTATTCCATTAGATGTGGTCACATCCATGTGTGCTTGGAGTGCACACATGGATGAAAAAACAAATGATGATGGCCTTATTTAACATAAAACCCAATTTTCAAAACACTTGTATGTCTATTTTGAACTCTTGATGTTTAACTAAACTCATTTTATTTCCAAATGACTTAAGTGTGATTTTAATTGGGTGTTTGAAGAATATGACCCATTTGGTACTTTAGAATATTGTTGGTTTTTCAAGTGGCGTGAAAGACCATTTGGAATATTTAAGTTCATTGTGTGTTTTCTTCTTGGTTTTGAAATAATGTTGGAAATGAAATTGGATTTGGTGTAAAGACCAATTTGGCATTTCACTATTGAAAGTGGTTGTTTATATTGATTTTTAAAATTGTAGAGAAATGTTTCTAAAGCGTATTTTGAATAAACATAGTTTAAGGCCTTATTGGAAATTTATGATGTTTTGGAAATGAATGTGGTTTGGGAAATAAAAATTCCTGGTTGGCACTTTGCAATGTTTTGAGAAATATTTTGAAGATTGAATGATGTAACAAATCGATTGGAACTTGTGAATGATTTTTTTTATTATAGGAACCCCTATAAGGAATTACCTATATGGATTATCGTATAATTGGTGTGAGTGTTTTGGGTAGGCAAGTGAGGTGATGGAAGGTATGGTGATTCATGCATGCGAGGGCCTCCTACTTACACAATATACTATTAACATGGGTTTCATGGGCATATTTTAGATGGTGGAGTGATGGTTTATTATCAAACCCAATTGTATTGGTTGATACCTCCTTGAATATATAGGTCTTGGTGGGATGTTCCACTGGATTGGCTAGTTTAGAATGGACAGTTGATTATAGACTATTGAGCAACACCATATGCCGATAGGTGAGTCTAATTCGAGTATGTCTAGGGATTGCACTAGGGATATTTAGGAATGACCATGGTTACTTTCTATAATTTATTTCTTATATTCTATTTCACTTGGTTTCTTGTTTATACTACTTGTTTATTTTTCAGTATATCCCAATAATGCTTTTTTTGTTTTTGGTTTGAGTTTGGGTTTTAAAATGTTAAACCATTTTCAAAACGGAGTTGTGGTGTTTATTAGTTTGAAAAAAAGGAATGCTGTGTTGTTTATTCAAAATGAGAAAAACATATTATATATATATATATGAATTTCAAACATGTGTTAATAGACTGTCTTCGGAAAAGGAAATGTATAGATTTATTTGTGGTTTTCTACTTATCTATTAAAATCACACCCTACTTTTACCATTAGGTGTTGGTAGACTCGATTTCTTTTGTAGGTTTAGGATTCTGGTTCGGGTTTCCTTTGGAGTAGGTTGTCCTTGTTGTTGGTGGTGACCAAGAGGTTACATGGAGATTGTGTTGGCATGTTCGACCTTAGTTTTTATTTAGTTTTTCTTTTGTTCAACATTTGTATTTTGTATTTGGATTAGTTTATGTACTTGTTGTGATTTAGTTATTGTTGGTTCTTCCACTTGTTGAATGTATTTACTTGATGTTGGTTTATTGGGAAAAATCATTCCCATATTGATTTATTTGATTCCCGACACTAGTTTCCATCCCATGGACATCACGACTTCCCTTCAGCCCATGTCTCAAATTGGGTCAGATGTTGGGTTGGATGGAATCCCGACTTAGTTCATGAAATATATCCCAAGGACTACCTTTTGATGCAACTATGGGATCTTCAAGTTTGTGGTCATACTGTTAGTACATGGTTGTGTTCACGAACTCCATGTTCCATGAATTACTTGATTAGTACATGGTTGTGTTCATCGATGACATAATGGTATACTCAAAGTTATAGAATGAACATTTTGATCATCTCAAAGTCATCTTACAGATTCTTCGAGGCCAAAATCTCTATGGAAATTTATCGAATTGTATGTTTTGGAAATAAGAGGTGAATTTCCTTGGACATGTGGTGTCTTAGAAGGGTGCGGTATTGGACTCATCGATGGTCAAGATAGTTATTTTTTTTATAAAACCCAATAATATGGAATAGGTTCACAGTTTTCTGGGTCATGTGGGATATTAATGGAGGATCATGTATGACAACATTTGACTACCCAAAGGGGAAATTGACTAGTGATACAGTGCTTTGGTTTCTAGAGGGTGATGTTTTAGGTGTTTTGCAACACTTCATATCTGGGCCTATGATATGTTTTGATGTATTAGAGACTGGTGATATCTTATGGATCTAGGTAGTTATTCCCCCATAAGTGTAACTATCCTACCCATGATCTGGAGTTAGTAGTGGTTGTGTTTGTGTTGAACCTGTGGTGACATTACCTCATTGGAGAGGGATTTTTGGTCTTCACAGATCATAAGATTTTGAGGTATATATTTTCTTAGTGTGAACTAAATTTATGAAAATGAAGGTGGTTGAAGTTTCTTCAGGACCATGACTTTGAGATCTCTTATTCCTTAGGAAAGGGAAATATTGTGACTGGAACTTTGAGTTGGAAGTCATGGAAGGATATTCTTTGATATTCTGGAAATTATTAGAGGGATATAGAAGAGTTATAAGCCCTGCACTTAGAAGTGAGGGTGGTTGATAATGGAGGTTGTTTTCTTTAGATGATGGTTCAGTCCTCTATGATGCGATAGGCATATGAGTCTTAGTGGGGATACTTGGAGACAAAGGTGATGTGTGTTCTTGTTGGATATGAATATTCTTTGGAGGTGTAGTTGGAGGATGGAAAGAACCTGCAGTTGTTTTAATGGAATATATTTGTTCTGGTATCAATATGTAATGGTGACCTTGATTTTCATATCCCAACTTTGGTGGTACACATAGGGGTATCTAAGATTTATTGTGGATTGAGAATTCAGTTTTGGTGGCTCATGATGAAATGGGCAGTGACAGAGTTTGTGGCTTGGTGTCTATTTTACCAGTAGGTAAAGGATGAGAACATTATTATTGGAGTTTTATTGAATCCATTGGATATTCATGAGTAGAAATGGGATGAAATATAAATGGATATCATCATAGGGTTAACCTGAGGTTAGGGAGGTTATGATTCTAACTGTGTAATTGTGGATCAGTTAATGAAATTGTCCCACTTCTTAGTGATCAAGGAGTCGAGCGTCATGGATATTTTGTCAAGGAGGTATATGGATGAGTTTATTTAGTTTCATGAAGTTCCAAGGACTATTGTTTCAGACTAGGACACAAATTTTACCTCATGATTATGGAGGGATTACAATTTCCTTTTTTCACTCAGTTACACATCATCACTGATTTCCACCCTTAGATGGATAGAAAAAATGAGTGGACTATCTAGACGATGGAGGATATGTTACAGACATGTATCTTGGACATTAGTGAATATTGGGTAAAACACTTTCCCTTGGTTGAGTTTTATTATAATAATAGCTACCACTCATCTATCTACATGGACCCATTTGAGGATTTGTATTGGAAGCCATGTCTTTTTATATTGTATTGGGATGAGGTTGGAGAGTCATCAACTCTCAGTCTTGATGTGGTGAAGATCACGATAGAGAAGGTTTATCTTGTTCATGAAAGGATGGACACATCACAGTACAGAAAGAAGGATTATGATGATAACATGAGGAGGCTATTGGATTTTGAGTTTGGGGACCATTTGTTCCTAAAGGGTTCCCCTCAACATGGGAAGTGGAGGTTTTTCTAAGGGAGTAAGCTCTCAACCTTGTTATTTTAACCTTTTAAGGTGTTCGAACATATTGGCGAAGTGTCTTATCAGTTGGTACTTCCATCATAATTGGAACACATTCAAGATTTATTCCACTTATCTCAGCTTCATCCATATCTTCACAATGACTACAATGTCATTGATTAGGGAGAGTTGGATATCAAGGATGAAACGATGTTCATGGAGAACCTAATGCAGATACATGATCATTGGGAAAAAGTGCTACCTGGAGAGACCATTCCTTTGGTTTTTGTACAATTGAGGCATGGTGGACTAGAGAAGAGTATTTGGGAGCTTGAGATGTAGATACATTCCCAGTACTTGTATTTTTTTAGATATTAGCTTATTTTTACTTTTTTTTCTTGATGATTATTTTTCATCCCTTAGAACGTGTGTTCTGGTTAAGAATAGCTACTTTTGGGCCATCTCCATTGGATTTATTTATAGAACCAGAAACATCCAATGGTTCTTTATCCAATGGGACTTGCTTTACAAAGGCAGTCAACCCTTAAGTTTGAACTTACGATACTTAAGAACATGCATTGGTCGAGAGGATGGGAGGTTGGACTCATCACACCCTTTTGGGGGGAATTATTTCCTACTCCAGGACTCTCTTACAGATTTAAGATATTTTCATAAATCCTTATTAATTCACCAAGTATAATGTAGGTTTCCCTTGGAATTTTTAATCAATTATGAGCATGTGTGAAATTTAGAATCATTTGTATGTATTCTTGGTTATTCATTAATGGAGACATATATATTTATTCTAGGTTCTATATCAATGGTATCCTCTCATATAATATTTATATATTCTTTTAACCATAGTTAGGAAAATACTAGTTTTTAAGCCACTCAGTGGGGCACTCTGAAATTTATTGTTATCCAGGGAGACAAAATTTTGTTTTGATGTTGGGATTGTAACCATAAATGGGATACCTATGTATCCTTGTAAAAGAAATCAGAACCCTCATAGTTTAGTGCCTATTAATGGGAAACATCATACATTTAAAGTCATGTGATAAGGACCTAGCCATACAATTTAATTTTACATGGTAAGGAAATCTAAGTGGAATGTTCTTAGTCAAAGTTTGGTGTGAGACTTATGCTTAAGAAGCCCAAGGAACTTGGGAAAGATATGAGTTTCCAAGTTTTATTTGACCCTATTGGGAATATGGCCCGGGAAGAACAATGTTGATTTGAAGTGTTGGGTTTGAACCTCATAGAGGCTTCCTACGTATTCCATTTGTATAGGAATCAAAGCCCACGTAGTTTGGTGAGTCTCATATAAGAGTATAGTCCTTTGATAGAAATGAGTTTGGGCTTACTTCCTGAAAAGGGTTCCTTTTTTTATGGATGAAATGAGATGGAGCTCAGGCCTTAGGAAGGCTTCCTACATATCACATTTGGATGGGAATCAAATCCCACATAGTTCATTTAGTCTTGCAGGGGTGTGTAACCCTTTGAGAGAAATAGGTTGGGGCTTACTCCTAATGAGGATTCCCTGATTTAGGAAATTTGGGTTGGATTCCTAAAGAGGATATCCAATGAGATAGGGCCCTGATGAAGGCTTCCTACATATCCCAACTATGATGGGAATTAGAGTTCTCATAGTTCAAGAGATGAGGGATTGTGAAAATGTTGTGATCATGAAAAATCTCTAAGCCCACACGAGTCATGCTCTGTGTGGGAACCAATAGGATTTAAAAGATTCACCAAACCACATGTACTCTCTTTTTCTGATAGGAGAGGGTGGGACTATGATGAAAGAAGCTGAGTTGTCTGTGGAAGAGGGTGCGAAGAGATGAACCTTTCAATATGGGATGACATTAGAGGTTATGTGGCCCGAATCTCGGAAGATCAAGAACTTACCTCAGTGGGAGTGCCCTGATGAATCCTAGGAGAGGAGGGAGAATTCCCATTTTCTTGAATAGAAAAGCAAGTGTGACTCTAACTCTCCTTATCAGGAACTGGAGGCCTTGAGTCTTAGAGATGAAAAGGGGCGGTCATGACCCAAACCCTAATTCTCCGAACTAGGAACTTCCCAACATTGTTCCTGGGAGAAAGGTTAATGTGACTGAAGATATACAAACCCACATACACTGCATGAATCGTAACCCCATTACAACACAAATTTGGGAAACCTATGACTGTGGATATACAAAACCAAATAGAAGACATGCTGATGTGTCTTTTCTATAGGTTTGATAAGTTAGTAGGTTTTGGTGGAGGATTTAAATTATTCCATTTCTGATAAGGGAACTAAGGAAGGAAGTACGCTACCATGAGTGGATTTAAAGATGGTTTACAAGATGATGCGTACTCCCTGTGCATAGATACACAGCTTAGCTATGCAGTTTAGGTATACCACGTAGGTATGCCGCCTAGGTACCCCACATAGAAGTTCCGTGAAGGTACCCTGCGTAGGTGAACCACATAGGCCTTAAAAATGAATAAAAATGTTCTTAACATAGGATAACCAAGCCTATTAAAGCTTAAAAAATTGAAAGTACTTCTAGATGTGATTATCCCATGTAATTATCTCTTCTCTCATGTTTTTAGAGAGCTACCTGAGACAGTTTGAGGGATCTGGGTGAAAGATCTATGCAATGGGATATTGAAGAGTTCTTTCAACTTTTTTCAGTTATCAAATGAGGAGACCAAGGGTCCTATTTATTGACAAGGAGGGGGTATATTCAAAATCAATTCATCATCGTAGGTCAGCCACACATCCCTTCCTCGTAGCTCCTCCACGTAGGTTTACAGAAAGCATCTTGTCGCGTAGCACTGTCGCGTAGGTCTACCGCATAGTTCCGCCACGTAGGTCATATAAAATTTGTTATACCATTTAATTATTTGAGATTCATCTTGAGACTTGTAAATATTTGTTGGACATATTCATAGTCTTTTTGTCTTACTAAGGAGTGTCAAAAATGTTGTGATATTTGGATCTTTTTGTTTTAGGAGAAGTACTTTTCCTTGATGTGATGTGTGACTTACAAGATTCAATCATACGATGAATGGAAAACCAAATTACTAAATGAGATGTGTTATTATTTTACATTATTAAAATATTAAAGATGAGTCAGTGCCTCCCAAAGTATACAATATATTGAATTGGAATATGTAATTTCTTGATTTGTGTTCTTGGGGCCATAATCTAGGTTGGTTGTGGTGATCATTGGATTGAGCTATATGTAGGTTGATATGGGGGTTTGGTTGGCTTTGTAAAAAGGGAGGTTTATTGATTATGTTAAAGTGTAATGGTGGTGTGTTTGTGTAGAATTTATGGTAGAGTTTTTCTTTTGGTTGGTGAGTTTGGCTGGTGAAAGTGTTTGGTTAGTAGAAATGTTCCAGTTGTAATGAGATCCTTGAGAAATACCTTACAGGATGGTTGTTTAGACATATTTTATCATTTTTATTTTTGGGTTGGTTTTGATTCTCATGGGTGAGAATAGTTTTAAAGGTACCTTATGTAATGTATCAGACCTTCCTACCCATTAATTTGAGGGAATCTTGGCTATGGAGGTGTTTGGAGGAGGTTTTGAGGTGTTTGGAGGTGTTTAGGAGGAAAAGGGGGTTTCACTACCATGTTATCCAAGGTTGAAACATAAATAAATTTTAGAATGTGATGGATACATCATGAAGAAGGTATTTTAGAATAAGTCCCAAGGATGATTTTTTCAATTCTACTATTAATTTGGGGGTAGCTGCGCTGTGGAGTCTTAGCTGCGACGTAGCTCCTCTCGGTAGATGATGATTGTGGCGTGAAGTCCTCGATTGTGGTATGGTTTTCCAGGGATAGATTTTCCATAGATATTCCAAATTTTTCATTATTTCACCATGTATAAGGGCTCTGTAATAGCCTATATCTTAGGTGTCAAGGGCCTCAGGCACAGTGGGCCTGACTGTGCTTTGGGTTTTTCCCATTTTTTTAGATTTGTGACATGAGAGTAGCAAGAAAATTAGATGTGGTTTTGAATAGTTAGGATACAATGTGGTCTTACCCTATGTTTCATAATCCCTTATATTTTTATATAAAACCCCAAGATTTTATGGTATGTCCTTTTCATCGATATCATAGGTTTCACACAACACCAAACTTAAACAAACAATGATATATGATTAAATATCATTATTTTTAAATGACTATTATAAAATAGCTATTAAATTGGCAGGAATGAATATTATTAACCAAGTTATGAAATTTATATACTATATTTAAGATTTTTTTCACATTTAGCCAAATTATTTATAGGCATAAGATAAGAATGAATCCAATTTTACGCATTAAAAGTGCTATATCTTTCTGAAAGCAGTTTTACTACCTTTTAACGACACACTTGTTTCAAAACTAATGTTTTACACTTTTTAAAAATATATTGAACAAAATAAACTTCATTTTTAAAATTTAAATCTCAAAATTACCTTAGGGGGAAATTTTGGTATTTTTCTAAAAATATTTATTTTCTAGTGAATAGTCAAAAATCCCAATTTTTTTTATAAAACTGTCAATTTTGTTATATTAATAGTCTATTTAGGGTTTTAATACTAAATTAACCTATTAAAGTATAAATAAAATTTAAGTATATTATAAATGAAAATATGTTATATTTATATAATGGAATAAGTAAATAAATGTTTTAAAAGCGATAAATTAAGTGTTGATATTTTATTGAAACATAAATGTTTATTTAAAATTTTATAATTAATATAATGATTTAAAATATAATAATTTTCATAAAATCTACTCATAAGTTAATATTTTGTTGTCTTTTTATTATAAAATAATTTTATGATACCTTAATTAATTTTTCAAAGTGTTATAAAACAAGTTATAATTTTAAAATTAGTATTTTTTGAATAAATTAATATTTTAATTAAAAATATAATTTCTCATATTTAGAAAATTATTTTCATAAAATGGATTTCATCTTTTTATTCTACACAACAAAAAATTCCCATCATGATTTTTTTTGTATTTTTCTAAAATAGTTGAATTTTTGGTGGATAGTAAAATATGATAATTTATGGTGTATATATACATTATATGTTAAACACAATATTTATTAAGTAATAAATGATTTAAGCACCATAATATAGAACTATAATTCCATATTTATTGTATTTATCCACGAAATCATCACTATTTCTTTTATTGAGTCAAAATAATAAACTAATGAACAAAATAATCAAAAAATACCCCTCTTATCCACTATAAATACAACCCCTCGGCACCTCTTTTCCTCACACCTCTTATGCCATGAAGCGTGTCCAATTTCTACCTAATCATCTTCCCAAGCCTATTCCATATTTCTAGGTGGGTTTTTTTCTCAACAAAATACCATAACCAATTTTTCTATGGAGGTTCTCAAGGAGAGGAATTCAAGTGGTAAAGTCCTCTTTCGCTATCTTTATTTTTTTCACCTTCTTTTCTTTTCTTATAATCTACTCACCTATTCTATCAAAAAATACATGATAACTCCAGTATCATATATATATTATAATATTATTATGTAAATGTAAAATCCACCATAAAGTCTCTTCTCCTCTTTATTTTATTCTAAAAATGAAAACATCCTCCGTGAGGTGATGATTTACCGCCTTCACAGATGACATGTTTTAATTTTTAAATTCCTTCGTGAAGACTGACAACAATTTTTTTATGGTTAAAATAGATTATAATATTTTTATTACAGACTATTTAAAGTTCTATAACCATTATATATGCATAATATTAATTAATGAGATAAAACTAGTTTGCGATGATAAAAAACCGCCATTATAATCTAAACGATTATCACTAACATATTATGTAATGATTCATTATCAATACAATTAAAAAAATGAAATGTATAACCATCTAATATTTCCTATATTCATTAATAAAATATAATTTCAATTCTGGATAACTATTCCCATTTTACATAATCTTTCGTACATGTATATGAGTGAACCAATGATAAAAACCAAGGAAAAAACACTCTAGAAAGACGGAAAAAATATTATAAATCAACAAAAATTCCATAAATGAACTTAATAAAATTATAATAAATTAAATAAATGTTAAATAGGTTCTTAAATAATTTATTAATGAATCTAATTTCATTATATTGGATGTTAAGTACAAGTTCAAAATGCCTTCGGACATAAGGTAAGGGTTATCTTATCTCACTTTTATTTCTGTGAGATCTTCATCATTCACCACTATTTCTTGTTTGTGGTGTATGTATACTGACCATTTAAGTATCATATAATGAATATATTTAACTTAATTTTATTTAATGTCTCATTTAATGATCATTAATTTAATGGGTTATATAGTTCGACTGTTTTCAAAGTGGTAATGGTTTCTTCTCGAACCTCCATTTTTCATTCTGGTCACATTTTCTCTCTCTTTACCCCAATTTAACTCATATTTATTTTTATATAATTCTTATAAATTATATTTATTTGTTAAATAATTATGTATCTAGATTATTTCATCTTTATTTGATGGGGAAATACATGTTTTATAGGGTTCCATTTTCAATTCTTCCCGTTAAGCAAGCTCAATTAAAGATTTCTTCCCAATTTCTTACCCATTATCAAGTATCATCCATAACCTATTTTAATACACCATTATTTTTATAAAATAAATATTTTTTTCATGAAAATCAATCTTTGTTCATTTATGGTTTTATAGAAACAATTATGACTTTTTATATTTTAAATACTCTTATATTTTCTCTTAAACCACACTGAAGTGGCCAAATTCTAAATATTTTCAAAAACTCTTTCTACACGTTGGAAATCATTTATGAATAAAAAATAATTTAATTTTCCTTACCTTTTATTTTATTATATATAAATGTTTACAATCTTATTTTATGAAAAACTCAAATGATTTTCCAAAGAACTCTTCTTCCCAAAGTAAAAAGGGGTTTTCTCGTATCACTTTTACTTTTTTGAGATATATGCATTGTCCACCACTTATTCCTTATGTGTGGTCTATGTAATACCCTTTTATATATCATATGAATAGTTTAATTTAATGGTATTAATTTATAGATATTATTATTTAAATGTTTCAAAGTGTTATGAGACAGTTTGGAATGTTTAAATATTATTTTCCTCAGGAATTTTTCAATGGTCTCATTTAAATTTATCTTCATCTATGTTAACATCCTTTATTGAATCTCATACTTCATTGAGGTATATCTCTTATGATTCCATATAAAATATTTTGTTTTAATTTTTTATGATCAGTTTCACTTTGAATGGGCTATTTTGATACCATTTATGGTTTACGACAAAAGTATTCACATTTTGTATGCTAATTTTTAATATGAATGTTTATGTTGTTTATGTTTCACCCTTTTCATATGAGAAATGTATTGGACTTATTAAGTGATAGTAGGGGCCATATATAGCCCCTAGATACATCATTAGGTCTCATTATAGAAAATAGATATGGACTTGGCTGAGGCTTTGCCCATTTATTTTCAAATATGGATTTGACTAAGGCTTTAACAATTTATTTTTAGATGTCTTGGCTGAGACCTCAATGGTATATTTTAGATGTACAACAATATGAATTCCCTCATTATGATACTATTAATTGATTTTACATGTGATTATTCGACTAGTATAATATCCATGGTGATGTTTACTTCTCATGTGATGATTTATGGTATTACTTAATTAGATTTTATTCCTGCCATATTATGTTCAAGATTATGTTTAATGGCATGTGTTTTTAGTTATTCACCATTCCTTATTATTTATGTTAGATTCCACTGTATTTATTAATATTATTGACCATATGATATTACCCCTTTCTCTTGTTTTATTTTTCCTTAGGATGAAAATATGTGTATTATGAATGACTTGTAGGGATAATCTAGAAGTTTATTGGTGTTTCCAATGGAGTTTCTTTGTAGTTTTTTTTCAAGTTTTAATATCAAACTTATGTTTGTATCTAGTTTTTGAAAACTAATAAAATATTTGGTCCCTATGGATGTGAATTCCTTACTTATTATAACAATGTAATAAAGTAAGGCACCATCTACGAGCTACTAGGGTCAGGGTCTTTATAATTGGTATCATAGGATGTTTAATAGAAACCTTAGAAAATAGATTTATAAAACATATATTTGGGAACATAAACCTAAGATAGACTACGAGGATAAGATTTTAATAACATCATAGAATTTTGGTAAGGTATAGATTATGTGGTTTTTTCTAGAAATACATCCCTACCTGTATACTACAAGTGGACATGGTTCTGGCATAGATGCACCTAGGGGTAAAAACTTCAATAAGGTGTGTCAGGCCTCACTCGGCCTAAATAGGTGCATGACAAAGGGCCTTAATATGCACCTAATTTGACACTCATAGGGGAAATGATTAGAATAATTCACATTTTCTTTGCAAACTATTATGAAGGATTTTCTTATATAATGAAAAAGAATAACCTAGGTTAAACCTGAAGACTTGTAGTTTGAAAATAAGGTTTCATGATATTATATAAATTATTATATGTTTTTCTCACTATGATTATTTTTACTCACACTATGATTTCTGGTTTAGTCACTAGCTAGAACCCATATGAGTCATGTTAACATTGAACATGATGGACAAGGTGGAGGAGATGAACAAACAAATGGGATGAAAGATATCATGTTCAAGGATAAACAATTTTCCCAAAATATTATTAACAACATATACATTTACCAACTCCTAAACTTACCAAAGAAAAGAATGGTGAAGTTTTATAAAAGCTCCAATGGTGGAGACTATGGAGAAAAGAATGCTTGATTTCCATCATGTAATAAATGTGGAAGGAGACACCCAAGAATGTGTCTCAATGGAACATAAAAATGATTTATGTATAGGAAAGAAGGAAATAAATCAAAGTATTTTCGAGGGAAAATAAAGAGTATAATGGAAGGAAATAAAAAACATCGTAGAATCCATTTATAGTTCATTGCCTTAAATGTGGTGAGTCTGGGCATTACCCAAGTCAATGCCCTATTATATAGGGTAAAATTTAGACCAAGGAAGGTCCTATGTGGACATAAATGGATGAAGTATTTATTTTTTGGAGTTTTATTAATAACATTAGTGATTACATTTATTTGAATAATGTCCATAATACTTATTTTGGAAGTTATATTAATATATATTTAGAAAAAGGATAACCCGTAGGCCAGGTGCCAACCCGCCACGTCCAGAAATGTAATGGGGTTTGAACCCACAACTGAAGGGTGACAATGGTTCAATGCCTACCACAATACTACATGAAGTTATGATTAACCTGACCTTTTTTATATCATATGAAAAAAAGGTTATTTTCATTTTAGGGAGATTTTTTTTATCAAATAGATAACCTTGGTATTGGAAAATTATTTTGTGATTAAGTGATTAATATTATTTCGGCAGACACTGAATATTTTAAGGAATAAAAGTTTGATTTTATTTTGGAGTCAAATATGATTTTGTTGTGGACTTATGGTGATTAGGGTTATTTATGAAAATGGTTAGAATATCATGGAAATTTAGAGTCCATTTTGTATTATGAATTTATAAAAATGTATTTTTGATGAGTCTTAAGGTTGGAATTGATTAAGTTGAACATCAGATATTATTATTTGAGGTTAAAATATGATTTATTGGATACTTTGGATAAAAGTTTTGGTTCTAGTAAATATTTAATGGATGAAGTAATGAATGGTGGATCTTATGGTTCATAAAAGTGATTCAGGTGTGAAAAATTCATTTTTTACCTTCATTTCCAAGTGTGAGGGATGTAGTGAAAATATATTGAAGCACAACCAAAGGATGCAGATTATGATCACGACATGGAATGCAATCAAGTAAGTTTATTTTCTCAAGTACTTATCTGAATATTAAAATATCCCCTCAACTCTAGGGAAAATATTTCTTGAGAAAAAATGTTATTAGTTTACTTTAATTTTTTATAAATTAATGGTCTTTTAAGCAATCACAATATTTATAGATTTGTGATGGTTAAATTTATAATGACCATGTTCTCTATCACTCTCCATCAAAACTCGATAGTTATATTTTTCTTACATGTTCATGTTATCGAATCCCACTAATTTTTTCCTAATCAAAATCCTAGTATTTTGGTGACATTAACATTTCCCTTTCCCCTATTATTAAAAGGATATTCTATTAACCCTATTTCTGATGTTGGTTTCCTGTAAAGGAATTTTGAAGTATCGACATTTTTTTGAAGTACAATTTCAAATTGTGAGGACATATTTATTGAAGGAGGGGAGAATGTAACATCCCATATATCATAGTATGTACTTTTTTTTTAAATTTAATTTCCTCGATAAAATAGGTTTTACACAACACCAAACTTAAACAAAGAATGATATATGATTAAATATCATTATTTTTAAATGAACATTATAACCTCCCCATTAAATTGGCTGGAATGAATAGTATTAACCAAATTATGAAATTTATATATTATATTTAATCATCTATTTTCACATTCCCCCAAATGATTTCATTGGAATAAGATAAGAATGAATATAATTTTACACATTAAAGGTGATATATTTTTCTAAAGGCAGTTTTACTACCTTTTAATGGTACACTTGTTTTAAAACTCAATTTTGAAACTTTTATAAATTATATTGAAAAAAATAAAATTCATTTTTAAAATTGGAATTTCAAAATTAGTTTGGGATGAAATTTTTGTATGTTTTGGAAAATATTTATTTTCCAGTGAACAGTGAAAAATCCTGATTTTTTATATAAATGTCATGTTTGTTATATTAATATTCTATTTATGATTTTATTAGTAACTTCACAAATGAAAGTATAAATAAAATTTAGGTATCTTATAAATGAAAATATGTTATATTTATATAATGGAATAAGTAAATAAATGTTTTAAAAATTATAAATTAAGTGTTGGTATTTTTGTGAAACATAAATGTTTATTTACAATTTTATAATTAATATAATTATTTAAAAGAAAATATATTTTCATAAAATAGACTCATAAATTAATATTATAATTTATTATTATTATAATATAATTTTATATGATGTTATTTTATTTTTCAAAGTGTCATCAAACCAGTTATAATTTTAAAATTAGTATTTTTAAAATAAATGACGATTTTAGTTAAAAATTAAATTTATAATATTTTATAAAATTATTTTTGTAAAATGGAGTTCAATTTTTAATTATAAACATAAAAAAATGGTTAGTGTGAAGTTTTGGTATTTTTAGAAAATAGTTGATTTTTTGTGAATAGTAAAATATGATAATTTACAGAATATATATACAGTATAAGTTAAATACACTATTAATTGAGCCATTTATACTGTAAGAACCTTAATATCAAACTATATTTCTCTCTTTAATTTATTTTTTTCTATAATCATCACTATTTCTTATCTTGATACTAAATTATAAACTAATGAATAAATTAATCAAAAAACACCCCTCTCCTCCACTATAAATACCACCCCTCACCACCTCTTTTAATCACACCTATTAAGCCTTTAATATTTTCCAATTTCTACCCCATCATATTACCAAGCCTCTTAACTATTACAAGTAGGTTTTGGTATAAAGAAAAGACAAAAACCAATTTTCCTATGGAGGTTCTCAAGGAGAAGAATTCAAGAGGTAAAATCCTCTTTCCCTTTATTTTATTTTCACTTTCTTTTCTTTTCTTATAATCTACTCACCTATTCTATAAAAAAAATCATGATAACTATATTATCTTATATAAATTATAATTTTATTATTTCAATGTAAAATCTACTATCAAGTCTCTTCTCCTCTTACTTTTATTATAAAAATGAAAACATCATATGTGAGGTGCTAATTTACCGCCTTTGTGGACGACGTGTTTTGGTTTTTTAATTCCACCTTCAATGTTGGTTATTAAACCATTTTATGGTCAATATAGATTATAATATAGTTATTACATAATATTTAAGGTTCTTTAACAATTATATATACATAATATTAATTAATGAGACAAAACTTGTTTGCAATGATCAAAAAAACTGCCGAAATAATCTATACGATTTTCACTAATGTCTTATCTAATGATTCATCCTCATCCCAAATAAAAAAATGAATTATATAACCATTTAATCTCATGGATGTTCATTAATAAAATAAAATTTCAATTATATATAACTATTCCTATTTTATATGATCTTCTATACATGTATACAAGTGAATCAATCATGAAAACCAAGGAAAAAAACACTCTTAAACGACATAATTAAATATTATAACTCATAAAAAATTTCATAGATAAACTTAATAAAATTATAATAAATAAAATATATGTTAAATAGGTTCTTAACTAATTTTTTTAATGAATCTAGTTTCATTATCTAAGATGTTAAGAACAAGTTCAGAACACTTTCGAACATAAGGTAAGGGTTTTCTCATCTCGCTTTTATTTCTATGAGCTTTTAATTCTTCACCACTATTTTTTGTTTATGGTGTATGTATACTGACCATTGATATATAATATCATTAATATATTTATATTCATTTTATTAAATTTATTATTTTACAATTATTAATTTCATGGGGCATATGGTTTGACTGTTTGCAAAGTGGTATGAATTTATTCCCGAACCTCCATTTTTTATTTAGGTTATGATTTCTCTCTCTTTACCATAATATAAATCTTCATTATTTTTATATAATTATTCTAAATTCTATGTATATGTTCAAAAATAATGTATCTATATCATTTCATCTTTATTTTATGGGGAAATACTCGTTATATAAGGTTCTCTTTTCAATTCTTCCCGTTATGCAAGCCTGATTGAAGTGAAATTCTAAAATTTTTACCCATTATCAAGTAACATACATAATATGTATTAAGACACTATTATTTTTATTAAATGAATCTTTTTTTCATAAAAATCTAATTTTTTTTCATTTCTAGTTTTAAACAAACAATTATGATTTTTTATATTTTAAAAACTCTTTTATATTTTCTCTTAAATCGCATTGAAGTGGCCCAATTCTAAATATTCTTAAAAACTATTTCTACTTTTTGTACATAATTTATGCCTCAAAAATAATTTAATTAATTTTTCCTTTTATTTTATGATATATACATTTTTAAAATCTTATTTTATGACAAATAAAAATTATTTTCCAAAAGAACTCTTATTTACAAAGTAAAAAGTGATTTTCTCATCTCACTTTTACTTATATGAGATATATTCATTGTTCACCACTTATTCTTTGCATGTTTTTCATTTTCTAGAATTTTATATATCATATCATGATTTTAATTTAATATCATTTATTTATAGAGATTATTATTTAAATGTTTCAAAGTATTATGTGACACTTTGGAATGTTTAAAGATTATTTTACTCAGAAAACTTTAAATGCTTTTATTTAAAAGTATCTTCATATATGTCAACATCCTTTGTTTAAGCTTTAAATTCATTGAGGTTTATATCTTATTATAACACATAACTTATTTTTTAAGGGTTTATGATTATTTTGAATGTGGATGTGCTATTATGATACCATTCATGGTTTATGGTTAAAGTATTCACATTTCATATGCTCGTTTTTTCAAAACAAATGTTTTTGTTGTTTATGTTTCACCCTTTTCATATGAGGAAAGTATTAGACTTAGTTAGTGATGGTAGGGGCCCACTATATCCCCTCGATCCATTGGTAGTCCTCATGATACAAAACATTTATGGACATAGTCGAGGATATCCCCATTTATTTTCATATATGGATTTTGAAGATGTCTTAACAATTTATTTTCAAATTTCTTGGATGAGGCCTCGATATTATGTTTTAGATGTCTAGAATTATGAATTACCTCATTATGATACTAGTAATTGGTAGTCCATGTGATTATTCGACTAGTACAACATCTATGGTTAAGTTTTTTTCTCATATGATGATTTATGGAATTACTTAATCATCTTTTATTCTTTCTATATTATGATCAAGATTATGTTTAATGGCATATGTTTTTAGTTATCCCCCATGAATTAATATTTATGTTAGCTTCTTCTATATTTATTACCCTTAATAATAATCTTAGATCACCCCTTTCATATTATTTATTTTTCCATAGGACGCGAATATGTTTATTATGAATGACTTGCAGGGATAATATAAGAGTTTATTTGTGTTTACAATGGATTTGAATTGTAGTTTTTTCCTATAAAGTTGTAATATAAAACTTATGTTTATATATGGTTTTCAAAAACAATTAAAACATTTGGTCATTCAGGATGCGAATTACTTGTTTATTATACCAATGTAATATAGTAAGACACCCACTTAGGGATACTCGGGTCAGGGTATTTACAGTTGATATCAGAGGAAGTTTTGTAGAAACCTTGGAAACTAGATTTTGAAAACATAGATTAGAGATAATTACCCTAAGATATACTTTTAGGATAAGCATTGAATAATATCCTAGAATTTTGGTAGTGTAGATATTATGTGGGTCTTCCTAGAAATATATCCCTATACGGATACTATAAGTGGATGTGATTCTGGAATAGATGTACCTAGGGGTAAAAAATCTAACAAGGTGGATCGATCCTGAATCAACATAACCTGATACATGAAAATGGGCCTTACAACGCACCTAGTTTGACACTTCTAAGGGATATGATTTGGATAATTCACATTTTCTTAACAAGATATTATGAAGGATTTGAATATATAAAGAAAATGAATAACCTAGGTTAAATATAAGGTGTTTTGGGTTGAAAATAAGGTTTCATGAAATTATATATATTATTATTTATTTTTCTCACTGTGAATATTGTTACTCACACTATGATTTCTAGTTTAGTCAATGGATGAAACCTAAAGGAGTCATGTTAACATTGAACATGATGGAAAATTTTGTGGAGATAAGCAACCAAATGGGATGAAAGATATTTTGTTCAAGCATAATTAATTTTTTCTGAAATATTATTGATAACATATACCTTAAACAACTCCTGAACTCACCAAATAAGAGAAGGATGGATTTTTATATGATCTTCAAGAGTGGATTCCATGAAGAAAAAATGGATTGATTTCCATCATGTAAGAAATGTGGAAGGAGACACCCAGAAATGTGTCTCAACAAAATGAAGAAATGATTTGTGTGGGAAATAATAACCTAAATAAAATAATTTTCAAGGAAAAATGAAGAGTATAATGTAATGAATTAAAACACATCCTAAGAACCCATTTGTAGTTAATTTCCATAAATGTGGGGAATATGGGCATTATCTAAGTCAATAACCTCTTATATAGGATAAATCTAGACCAAGGAAGGATGTATGTATAAATAAATGGATGAAGTATTTATGTTTTGGGGTTTTATTTATAAAATTAATGATAAACCTTATTTCAAGAATTTACATCATATCTATTTTGGAAGTTATATTAATGTGGTTTTAGAAAAATTAAAACCCATAGGTTGGATGACAACCCATCATGTATAACAAGTTCACGAGGTTTGAACCCACAACTGATGGGAGATTGGGGTGAAATTCCTACCACTAGCCTACATGAAGTCCTGATTAGAATGACCCTTTTTATATCTTATGGATAAAGGTTATTTTAATTTTAGGAACATTTGTTTTATCAAATAGATAACCTTGGGATTTGAAAATGATTTGTTGATTAAGTTATTAATGTTATTTCAGTAGATGTAAATATATTAAGTAATAAAAGTTAAATTGTATTTTAGAGTCAAATATAATTTTATTGTGGAATTATGGTGAATCATGTTATTTATGGAAATGGTTAGAATATGTTGAAAATTTAGAGACCTTTTTGGACTGTGAGTTTAGAAAAATATATTTTGGATGAGTCTTAAGGTTGGAATTGATTAAGTTGAATATTGGATATTATTATTTGAGGTTAAAATATGATTTATTGGAAAATTTGTGCTAAATGTTTTAGTACCAACAAATATTTTAAGTCTGACAGAATGATTGGTAGATATTATGGTTCATAAAAGTGATTTAGGTGTGAAAAATTCATTTTTGAACTTTCATTTTTAGGTGTGAGGTGTGAAGTGAAAATAGATCAAATAATAACTAAAGGAAGAGATTGTGATTATAATATAGAAAGTAATAAATTATGTTTATGTTCTTCAGTACTTATCTAAATATTAAAATAACCCCTAAACTCTAGGAAAAATATTCTAAAAAAAAACTTTATGAGTTAACTTTCCTTTATGAGAAATCATTGGTCTTTTAACCAATCATAGGACTTACGATTTTGTGATCGTTAAATTTATAATGACCATGTTATCTATCACTCTCTATACGAATTTTATAGTTATATTTCTCTTCCATGTTTATGTTATCACATTCCACCAATGATTTCCTTCTTGAAATACAAGTTTTGTGATGACCTTCACCTTTCCCTTTTCCCTCTTATTAAGAGGAAATTTTATTAACCCTATTTCTGATGTGGGTTTCCCATAACAGAATTTTGAAGTATTAATATTTATTTTTTGAAGTATAATTTAAAATTGAGAAGATGAAATTTATTGAAGGAGGGGAGAATGTAACACCACAATATTGTATGGTATGTTATTTTTTTTAAATTTAATTTCCTCAACAACATAGGTTTTACACAACACTAAACTTAAACGACAGATGATATATGATTAAATATCATTATTTTTAAATGAACATTACGAAATAGATGTTAAATTAGAAAGAATTAATAGTTTTAACCAAATTACGAAATTTATATATTATATTTAATCATATATTTTCACATTCATCCAAATTGTTGTATTAACATAAGATAAGAATGAATACAATTATACATATTAAAAGGGTTATATTATTCTTAAGGTAGTTTAAATACCTTTTAATGGCACACTTGTTTTAGAAATAAATTTTAATACTTTTATATTAAACAAAATAAACTTCATTTTTAAAAGTAAAATATCAAAATTATCCTAGGGTGAAATTTTGGTATTTTTCTCAAAATATTTATTTCCCAGTGAATAGTGAAATATCTCGTTTTTTTATAAAACTTTAATTTTTGTTAAATTAATAGTTTATTAATAATTTTAATAGTGACCTCACCTATGAAATTATAAATAAATTTTAGGTATCTTATAAATGAAAATATGGTATATTTATATAATGGAATATTAAAATACACGTTTTAAAAATGATAAATTAAGTGTTAGTGTTTTTTGGGAAACATAAATGTTTATTTAAAATTTAATAATTAATATAATGATTTAAAATAAAATATATTTTCATAAAATATAATCATAAATTAATATTTTGTTTTCTTATGATTATAAGATAATTTTATGATACCCTAATTAATTTTTCAAAGAGTTATAAAACCAGTTATAATTTTAACATCAATAATTTTTAAATAAATGATGATTTAATTAAAAATTAAATATCTCATATTTATAAAATTATATTTATGAAAAAGAGTTCATTTTTTAATTTTACACATCAAAAAATGTTTAGGGTGGATTTTTCTAAAATAGTTGAATTTTTGGTGAATAGTAAAATGTGAAAATTTACAGTATATATATACATTATAAGTTAAATACACTATTACTTGAGTCATCTATGATGTAAACACCATAATAAAAAAATATCCTTCTATATTTACTGTATTTATTCATATAATCATCACTATTTATTATCTTGAGCCAAAATAATAAACTAATGATTAAATAATCAAAATATGCCCCTCTCCTCCACTATAAATACCACCCTCACCACCTATTTTACTCACACTTATTAAGCCACGAATCTCCTAAAATTTCAGCCTAATACTATCCCCAAGACTCTTACACACATCTAGGAGTTTCTGGTCTCAACAAAATACCAAAACCAATTTCCCTATGGAGGTTCTCAAGGAGAAGACTTCAAGTGGTAAAATTCTCTTTCACTTTATTAATTTATTTTCACTTTTTTTTCTTTTATTATAATATACTAACCTTTTATTTAAAAATATTAATGATAAATAAATTACCTTATATATAATATGATTTTGTTATGTTAATGTAAAATCCACCATCAAATCTCTTCTCCACTTCCTTTTATTCAAAAAATTAAAACATCGTCTGTGAGGTGTCGATTTAACGCCTTCTTGGATGATGTGTTTTAATTTTTAAATTCCACATTCAAGGATGGTAATAAAATTATTTTTATGGTTAATTAATATTATATTATATTTATTATAGCCTATGTAATATTCTTTAACTAGTATATATACATAATATTAATTAATGAGAGAAAACTAGTTTGCGATGACAAAAAATCACCAAAATAATCTAAACGATTATCACTATCATATTATATGATGATTCATCCTCACCAAAAATAACCAAAATACTTATATAAACATATAATATTATATATTTTCATTAATAGCTCATAATTTAAATTTTGGATAACTATTACCATTTTATATGATCTTTCATACATGTATAAAAGTGAACCAATCATGAAAACCAAGGAAAAGAAGAATCTTGAATGATATAATCAAATATTATAACTCATAAAATATTCCATAAATAAACTTAATAAAATTATAATAAATAAAATAAATTTTAAATATTTTCTAAAATAATTTATTAATTAATCTAATTTCATTATCTAGGATGTTAAGCACAAGTGAATAATACTTTCAGAAATAAGGTAAGGGTTTTCTCATCTCACTTTTATTTATGTGAGATTTTCCTTATTAACCACTATTTATTATTTGTGGTGTATTTATACTACAAATTTATATATAATATCATGAATATATTTATCTTCATGGTATTAAATTCATTTTCTGACGATCATTAATTTCATGGGGAATATGGTTTGACTGTCTACAAAGTGGTAAGAGTTTCTTCAAAAACCTCCATTTTTCATTTAAGTTACTCTCTCTATCTCTTTAACCTAATGAAAATTTTATTTATTTTTATATAATTATTATAAATTCTGTTTATATGTTCCAAAATCATGTATCTTGATTAGTTCATCTTTCTTTTATAAATAAATACACATTTTATATGGTTCTCTTTTAAATTCTTCCTATTAAGCAAGCCCAATTAAAGGGAACCTTATAATTTCTTACCCATTATAAAGTGCCATACATAATCTATTTTAAGATTTTTTTTATGAAATCACTAATATTGTAATGAAAACTATCTTTGTTTATTTTTTTGTTTTATACAGACACTTATGACTATTTCATTTTAAATACTCTTTTATATTTTCTCTTAAACCCCACTAAAGTGAACCAATTATAAATAGTCTTAAAAACTCTTTCTACATATTGGAAATAATTTATGCCTAAAAAATAATTTGATTTTACTTCCCTTTTCTTTTACTGTATATACATGTTTAATATCTAATTTTATGACAAATACAAATTATTTTCCAAAATAAATCTTCTTTCCAAAGTAAAAAGTTTTTTTCTCATCTCCATTTTACTTTTGTGAGATATATGACTTGTGCACCACTTATTTCCTTTGTGTGGTGTATGTAATTCAATTTTATATATCATATCACGAGTTTCATTTATTTTTATTAATTTATATATAATATGATTTAAATGATTCGAAGTGTTATGGGACACTGTTGGAATGTTTAAGGATTTTTTCCTCTATAATTTTTCAATGGTCTCATTTAAAAGTATCTTAATCTATGTCAACATACTTTGTTAAATCTTATACTTCATTGAGGTTTAACTCTTATGATACCATCTACCATATTTTTTTAAAGGGTTTATGACCAGTTTGACTATGGGTGTTCTATTTTGATACCATTCATGGTTTATGGTTAAAGTATTCACATTTAATATCATAGTTTTTTAATATGAATGTTTATGTTGTTTATATTTCACCCTTTTAATATAAGGAATGTATTGGACTTAGTAAGTGATAGGTAGGGCCCACTATATCCCTCACTATATTGGTATGTATCATGATTCAAAAGAGATATGGACTTGACAGAGGCCTTGCCTATTTATTTTTAGATATGGACTTAGCTGAGGCCTTAACCATTTATCTTCAGATGTCCTGGCCGAGGCCTTGTAAGTATGTTTCAGATGTCCAACACTATGAATTCCCCCATTATGATACTAGTAATTGATAGTCCATGTGATTATTCGACAAGTATAATATCTATGATTAACTTTCCTTCTCATGTGATGATTTATGGCATTACTTAATTAGCTTTTATTCCTTCCATATTATGCTCAAGATTATGATTAATTACATGTGTTTTTAGTTACTCACCATGAATTATATTTATGTTAGCTTCTGATATATTTCTTACCCTTACTGATAATCTTAGAAAACCCCTTTCTTATGTTTTATTTTCCTTCAAGATACGAAGATGTGTATTAGGAATGACTTGCAGGGATAATATAGGAGTTTATTTGTATTTACAAAGGAGTTACTTTGTAGTTTTTCATTTCAAATTGTAATAAAAAACTTATATTTATTTGTGGTTTTACAAAACTAATAAACTACTTAGTCCTTTGGGATACGAATTTATTTTATATTATACCAATGAAATAAAGGAACCAACTCTGGGCACCTGGGGTCTAGGTCTTTATCGTTGGTATGAGATGACGTTCAGTAGAAACCTTGGAAACTAGATTTAGAAAACATTGATATGAGAATATAACCCTAAGATAGACATTGAGGATAATCTTTGAAGAACACCCGATAATTTTGGGAAGGTGGAGATTATGTGGGTCTTCCTAGAAATCAATCCTTATCTGGATACTATAAGCAGACGTGGTTCTAGAACAGATGTACCTAGGGGTAAAAAATCTAAGAAGGTGCATCGAGCTTGACTCAACCTAACCTGGTACATGACAACGAGCCTTACTATGCACCTGGTTTGACACTTCTGAGGGATATTATTAAAACAATTTACATTTTATTTACAAACCATTATGAAGGATTTGATTATATAATGAAAATGAATAACATAGATTAAACCTACAGTGTTTTAGGTTGAAAATAAGGTGTCATGAAATTCTATAAATGATTATATGTTTTTCTCACTATGAATATTTTTACTCACACTATGATTTCTGGTTTAGACAATGTCCAGAACCAAAAGGAGTCATGTTAACATTGAACATGACAGACATGGTGGTGGTGATGAGAAAACAAGTGGTATAAAAGATATCATGTTCAAGACTAATCAGTTGTCCTAAAATATTATTAACAACGCATACCTTAACCAACTACTAAACTCTCCAAAGAAGAGAAAGATGGATTTTTCAAAGATCACCAATAGTGGAGACCATGGAGAAAAGAATTCTTGATTTCCATCATGTAATAAATGTGTAAGGAGACACTCAAAAATGTGTCTCAATGGAATGGAGAAATGATTTATGTGTGTGAAAGAAGGACATAAATAAAATAATTGTCGAGGAAAAATGAATTCTACAATGAAAGTAAATAAAACACATATTAAGAATCTATTTTTAGTTAATTTCCTTAAATCTGTGGAATCTAGTCATTACCTGATTCGAGGCCCTCTTCTATAGGATAAATTCTAGATGAAGGAAGGACCTTTGTAGAAATAAATTGATGAATTATTTATGTTTTTCAGTTTTATTGATAACATTAGTGATTAAACTAATTTCAATAATTTCCATCATATCTATTTTGGAAGTTATATTAATATAGTTTTAGAAAAAGGACAACCCATAAGCTGGTTGACAACCTGTCGCATCCGACATGGCTGTGGGGTTTGAACCCACAACCGAAGGTTGACAATGGTGCAACGCCTACCACTAGCCAACATAAAGTCCTGATTAGAATTAATTTTTTTATAACTTAAAGATAAAGGTTATTTTTATTTTAGGGACATTTTTTATCAAATAGATAATCTTGGGATTGGAAAATGATTTTATGATTAATGTTATTTCAGCATATGATGAATATTTTAAAGATTAAAAGTTGAATTGTATTTTTGATTCAAGATGATTATATTATGGACTTATGATGATTCCGATTATTTATAGAAATTTTTATCATAACATAAAAATTTAGAAACCATTTTGGACTATTAATTTGGAAATATGTAATTTGGATGAGTCTTAAGGTTGGAATAGATTAAGTTGAACATTGAATTTTATTATTTGAGGTTAAAATATTTTTAATTGGATACTTTCTACAAACAATTTGGTTCTATTAAATATTTAAAGGTTAAAGGAAATATTGTTGGATCTTATGGTTCATAAAAGTGATTTAGGTGTGAAAAATTCATTCTTTAACTTTCATTTATTGGTGTGAGGGATGAAGTGAAAATAGACTGAAGCACAACCAAAGGAAGAGATTATGCTTATGACATGGAAAGTATCAAGTAAGTTTATTTTCTCAAGTACTTATATGAATATTAAAATAATCCCTAAACTCTAGTAAAAATATTTTCAAACAAAAAACATTTTCATTTTACACTCCTTTATGAGAAATCAATAGCCTTTTAACCAATTATAGGATTTATGTTTTTATGACGGTTAACTTTCTAATAACCATGTTCTCTATCACTCTCTATCATAACATGATAGTTATATTTATCTTCCATGTTCATGTTATCTCATTCCACTAATGATTTACTAACCTAAATCCTAGTTTTTTGGTGACCTTCACATTTACCTTTCCCCTCTTATTAATAGGATATTTTATTAACCCTATTTCTACTGTGGGTTTTCCACAAAGGAATTTTGAAGTATCAAACTTTGTTTTTCAAAGTACAATTTTAAATTGTGGGGACCCAATTTATTGAAGGATGGGAGAATGTAACATCCCAAGATTTTATGGCATGTAATTATATTTAAAAATTTAATTTAATCAATAACTTAGGTTTCACACAACACCAACCTTAAACGAACAATGATATATGATTAAATATCATTATTTTTAAATGACCATTAAAACCTAGCCACTAAATTGGAGGGAATGGATAATATTAACCAAATTATAAATTTTACATATTATATTTAATAAAATGTTTTTACTTTCATCCAAATTATTTTATATGTATAAGATAATAATGAATTTAATTTTACGCATTAAAAGGGTCATATTTTTTAAAAGGCTGTTTTACTACCTTTTAATGGAACACTTGTTTTAATACTAAATTTTGAAACTTTTATAAATTCTATTGAACAAAATAAACTTTATTTTTAAAATCATAATGTCAAAATTATCTTAGGGTAAAATTTTGGTATTTTTCTGAAAATATTTATTTTCCAGTGAATAGTGAAAAATCCTGATTTTTGTATAAAACTATCATTTTTGTTATATTAATATTATATTTATGATTTTATTAGTAACTTCACCTATGAAAGTATAAATAAAATCTATGTATATTATAAATGATAATATGGTATATTTATATAATGGAATAAGTAAATAAATGTTTTAAAAATGATAAATCAAGTGTTGATATTTTTATGAAAAATAAATGTTTATTTACAATTTTATAATTAATATAATAATTTAAAAGAAAATATATTTTCATAAAACAGACTCATAAATTAATATATTTTTGTCTTATTATTATAAGATAATTTTATGAGATGTTAATTAATTTTTTAAAGTGTCATAAAATCAGTTATAATTTTAAAATTAGTATTTTTAGAGTAAATGATGATTTTAATTAAAAATTAAATTTATCATATTTATAAAATTATTTTCATAAAACAGAGTACATTTTTTAATTCTACATGTCAAAAAATAATTAGGGTAAATTTTTGGGTTTTTTCTAAAATAGTTGAATTTTTGGTGAATAGTAAGATATGGTAATTTATGGTATATATATATACATTATAAGTTAAATAAACTATAACATGACTCAGAGATAATATAAGAACCATAATATCTAACTATATTTCTCTATTTACTTTATTTTGGTATGGAATCATCAATATTTCTTATCTTGAACCAAAATAATAAACTAATGAACAAAATAATCAAAAAACACCCCTCTCCTCCACTATCAATACCACCCTCACGACCTCTTTTCCTCACACATATTAAGCCTTTAATATTGTAAAATTTATGAATAATCCTCTTCCCAAGACTCTTTCCCACGTTTATGTGGTTCTGGTCTTAACAAAAGACCAAACCAATTTCCCTAAGGAGGTTATCAAGGAGAAGAATTTAAGAGGTAAAATCCCCTTTCACTTTCTTTATTTTCTTTTCATTTTCTTTTCTTTTCTTATAATCTCCTCACCTATTTTTTCCGAAAAATAATGGTAAATATAGTATCTTATATATAATAGAATATTATTATTTCATTGGGAAATACACCATCAAATCTGTTCTCCTCTTCCTTTTATTCTAAAAATGAAAACATTGTCCGTGAGGTGCCGATTTACCGCCTTATGGGTGACATGTTTTGATTTTTCAATTCCACCTTCAAGGCTGGTCATAAAAAAATTTAATGGTTAAACTAGATTATAATATATTTATTACATCCTATTTAATATTTTGTAACTAGTATATAAACATAATATTAATTAATGATACAAAACTAGTTTGCAATGATTAAAAAACCACCAAAATAATCTAAATGATTATCACTAATGTCTAATATAATGATTCATCCTCACCCCAAATAAATAAATTAGTTATATAACCATTTAATATTCTGTATTTACATTAATAAAAAATAATTTCAATTCTATATAACTATTCCCATTTTACATGATCTTTCGTACATGTATACAAGTGAACCAATCATGAAAACTAAGGAAAAGAACACTCCCAAAAGGAAGAATTAAATCTTATAACTCATAAAAATTCCATAAATGAACTTAATAAAATTATAATAATTAAAAAATGTTAAATAGGTTCTTAAATAATTTATTAATGAATCTAATTTCATTATCCATGACGTTAAGTACAAGGGAAGAATGTTTTCAGACATAAGGTAAGGGTTTTCTCATCTCACTTTTATTTCTATGAGATTTTCTTTATTCACCACTATTTATTTTTTGTGGTGTATTTTTACTAACCATTTATGTATTATTTCTTTAATAAATTTATATTCATGTTATTAAATTTCTTATTTGATGATATTTAATTTCATTGGGCATATGGTTTGACTATTTACAAAGTGGTAAGGGTTTCTTCTCGAACCTCTATATTTTATTTAGGTTATGATTTCTCTCACTTTACCCTAATGTAACTCTTCTTTATTTTTATAAAATTATTCTAAATTCTATTTATATGTTCCAAAATCACGTATCTAGATCAATCTACCTTTCTTTAATGAGGAAATACATGTTTTATAGGGTTCCCTTTTCAATTCTTCCTGTTAAGAAAACCCGATTAAAGGGAACTTCCCAATTTTTTATCCATTATCAGGTACCATCCATAATATATTTTAACACGCCATTATTTTTCAAAAATCACTCTTTTTTTCATGAAAAACTATCTTTGTTCGTTTCTGGTTTTATACAAACAATTTTGACTTTTTCCCTTTTAAAGACTCCTTTATATTTTCTCTTAAACCACACTAAAGTGGCCCAAATCTAAATATTCTTAAAATAAATTTCTATATGTTGAAAATCAATTATTATTCAAAAAAAACTTCATTGTAATTCATTTTTATTTTCTAGTATATACATGTTTACAATCTGATTTTATGAAAAATACACTTGTTTTTCCAAAAGAACTCTTCTTTCCAAAGTAAGGAGGCTTATTCTCTTCTCACGTTTACTTCTGTGAGATATTTTCCTTGTTTACCACTTATTACTTGTTTGTGGTGTATGGAATTACATTTTATATGTTATATAATGAGTTTCATTTAATTTTATTTTTTAATAGATATTATGATTTAAAATTTTAAAAAGTGGACACTTTAGAACGTTTAAAGATTATTTTCCTCAAGAAATTTTCAACGGTCTCATTTAAAAGTATCTTCATCTGTGTTGACATCCTTTGTTGAATCTTGTACTTAATTTAGGTTTATCTATTATGATGCCATATACTATATGTTGTTTAAGGGTTTATGATCAGTTTGACTATGGATGTACTATTTTGATACCATTCATAGTTTATGGTTAAGTATTCACATTTCATATGAGAGTTTTTAATACAAATGTTTATATTGTTTATCTTTTACCCTTTTCATATGAGGAATGTATTGGAATTAGTAAGTGATAGGGGAAATGATATATCCCCTTTATGCATTGATAGTTCTCATGAGACAAAACATATATGGATTTGGAAGAGGCCTTTCTCATTTATTTTTAGATATGGACTTGGATGAGGCCTTAACCATTTATTTTCAGATGTCTTAGATGAGGCCTCAACAGTATTTTTCAGATGTAAAACATTATTTATTCCCTCATTATGATACTAGTAATTGATATTCCATGTAATTATTCGACTATTATAATATCCATGGTTAAGTTTCTTTATAATGTGATGATTTATGGAATTAGTTAATCATCTTTTATTCCTACCATATTAGGCTCAAGATTATATTTAATTATATGTGTTTTTATTTATTCACCATGCATTATTATTTATGTTAGATTTAGTTGTATTTATTACCCTTAATGAGTGTATGATATCACCCCTTTATTATATTTTATTTTCCCCCAAGATGTGAAGATGTGTATTATGAATGAATTACAGGGATAATCTAGGAGTTTTTTTGGTGTTTCCAATGGAGTTGCTTCATAGTTTTTTCTTTCATGTTGTAATTTAAAACATATGTTTGTATCTATTTTTCAAAAACCGATAAACTATTCGGTCCTTCGAGATGTGTCTTTATTTTTATTATACCAATTTAATAAAGTAAGGCACCATCTATGGGATACTGGGGTTGGGGTATTTAGAGTTCATGCATTCTATAGTGTATTTTCCTATGTTGTTCCACAGTCTTATACATTTTAGACCACCTATAAATCAAAAAGTCCCTCAGAATTAGTAAATTTTATAGTGTTTCTCTCATTTATTGGGTGACCCAAGTGCTTCATAAGAGGGTATTTCATCCCTCTTTTAGTATATTTCAACCCCATACTTTTTGATAGTGATTTATGGTGGTTGAGGTGAGTTTCCCTATTTGTTTTATCTTTATTTATTCTTGTTTCTTTATCTTGGAAGGGCTGTTGTTGGAAAATCGGTGGTTTGATGGTGTTTTGATAAAGTGGATGATGTGGTTTTTTGATCTAGTCTGAATGATGTGTTCTTATTATTTGTGGTGCTTGGTGAAGACATTTATCTTATATCAATCTTGGGAAGTGGATAAAAAATCTTCATTTGAGATAGGGGATCCCTCATTTCTCATCTAGTGTATCATGCGGGTGGGGTTCATTTTTTTATCTTTGTAAAGATGGTTTTCACTAACCTAGAGAATATAATGAATTGGTTAATTGAATTTTAATGGTGAAAATTAATGATTCACATGTTTTTACTGCCTTTTAATATTATTGATATTGAGATTATTCATGCTTTTTATGCCACTAAAATTCATGGTTGTTGGGAGCCTATGTTTGTATAGAGATGATATGTGTTTTAGAGCCCTTAATGTGTGGTTTTTGTGATTCCACTATGAATAAATGGTAAATCACTTATATCTGGATAATTATTTGGTTGCACATTGATGTATGGATTATGTGAGAATGCCCTTAAGATAAAGAAGTGGAATTGATGAAAAGAACCTTTTTACATCTGAAAAATGTTATGTTGATGTGATGTGAAAAGTTTTGTGATGTGTGGTTGTGGTGTGTGGGGATGATGTGATGATATATATGGTCATGATGTGGGGTAGTTATATAGGTTGTGTGGCCATTCTATATGGTAGTTGTGGTGGAAAAGTGGTTGTGGTAAGGAGGAAGTGGATGCGGCTGTGAATGGTGGTGATGTGGGAATGTTGGAATAAGGTGGATGATAGATGTGTTGTGATGTGTTATGCTAGTTTCCTAGGTAGTAATGAAATTATTTGGTTAATAATGAATTGAAATGGCATGGGGCGGTTTGGTTAATGGGATGGAAATGACTAATTAATTAATTAAAAATGGGAAGTGTTTTTACATATGATTGATGTTTAGATTGAAATTAAATGGGATGAAAAAAAAGAAATGAATGGACTGGATAATGGAATAATATAGTAACATATAATTTGGAAAATTGATTAATTTGAGAAAGATTTTGAAATGTGAAGTATGGATTGTGGCTTGTCATACAATTTTTTTCATTTAGAGGTGGCAGTGAAAATGATGTTTGTTGTGAGACTTGGTGGTGATGTGGTGAGTTGGGATGACGATCTTGATGTGAACCCATAGGTTTAGACTTTGTGATATGATATTATATATACATTATTTTTCATCATGATTTCTATATGTTCCCACCCATTTCCAACATCTAGTACCAACAATCAATAGTTTTGAAGGATGTTTTCCCATCATCCTAGTGGTGAGGATGGATGGATGGCCACCCACTCTTCCTCTCTACCTCTTACAGGCAATAATGACATGCATGAGGTTTATGTACTTCATGTTCAAAATACCCTACTAATCTAGTTATAATATGTTATGAAATATGTTTTTGTGGATGGGAAGTTATGTGATGTGTTTTTATGGATGTGATAGCCCAGATGTTCATGAAAAAGTTCTGATACAGAAGAGGTGGGAGCACCATGACATATTCCATTGGGGTGTGAGAGTGGCTAATCAATGGGAAAGTGTAGCGGGTTACCCTATCACTGATATAATACATATTATGTTATTATATATGGATGTGTTACTTGGTGATATATACATGGTGAGGATGGGATTAGTTAGTTGACCGGTGTAGGTACTTTTGGTTCTACCATTTTCTCACTAGTGTCTTAGTATGATATTTTCACATGTGCACGAGTGACTTTGGTTACCCTAATGAGTTTAATTTTATGATCACCCTACATATGTACTAACTATTTTTAGGTTTCTATGAGGACCTCATGGACCATTATACACAATATTATCTTATACATTTGAATTATTGCTTTGTCGCTGCCTTAGCTTTTCCTTTTTGGGTATTAATTTGAGTTCTTTTATCTGTATCTGTTTTATTTATACATGCATTGTGGGATGATTTTGGTTTATTTTTTATATTATTTCATGGGGTTTCTTGTGGTTAATTTATCCTATATCCCAAAACTATTGTTATAGAGGGAAATTCCTCCCATTTGTGATATTTTTATACTCTCGATGCTAATCGCCAACCTAAGGCCTACTGGAGGCAGGACTTCGACATTATTATCTCTCTTCTTTCAATGCTATCCTAGGAGGGGTACCTTTAGAGTCAGTGGGTCGTGACATATTGTCTATTTTTTTCTTTATAGTGAATCTCTATGATGATCGCACTTCATGAATGCTGGTTAATTAACTTAAGAGCATAAATCATCATGCCCATTTTTTACTTTCCTTCACTACTTTATCTATGAAAACTCACGATTTTTAAATAATATATTAGTTTTATGTTTTATTAATATAAATGTTAATAATTTATGTTTATTTAAGATTTTTTTAATAATGTATATATTTTTTATTTTATAAACAATTGGATACTAATTTTAAATTTAATATTAGTATATTTTCTTCATAATATAAATTATATTTTATTTAAAGGTTAAATATATTTCCTTAATATGATTTATTATTTTGATATATTTAAAAATTATTTAATTATTAAATATTTTATACGAAGATATTTATATTGATTTTATGGATTTATATTGATATTTATTATTACAAAAATCTAGAAAATAATTATGACATGGTATAAAACAAGATTGTGGTTTTCAGCTTAAAATGAAATAATTTTTATTTTCAAAAAAGTTTTTATTTTTAATAAAACATGAGTTTATATTTTAAAATATAATATTTAGTAATTATATATTTATTTTAATAAAATTAATTTCATATTTTAAAAATCATTTCAAAATTAGATGGAAAGTATTTTTTTAGAAATTTATAAAAACAAGATATGATAAAATAGTAAAAGTGACGAATATTCATATTTTTTTAGAAAAATCATAGAATATATTGATAAATGAAGTTTTTATTATAAATTTATGTTATTAATGATTTAAATATTTTTTTTAAATTCAACATTCAAATTAATTGTAGTTATATGTTGAGTGATACATTTGAATTTGAATTCCACTTAAAAAAATAAGAGTTTGAATTCAAGTGGAATTCTATTACTAATAATTTTATAAATACCAAGAATAGATTATAATGATTGAGAAATATATGGAATATAATATAATATTTAATATATAAAACATTTTTTTCATTTCAAAACATACAAATTCTATTTTATTAGAGGTTGAGTATTGAAGTGGAATTTCTTTTAAAAATTAGAGTTCAAATTTGAATTTAGCTTTATAACCTATTATCAATTATGTGTTTAGATAGTTATTGAACGTTTTAAAAAGGCTTATAGTGTGTTATAATTATTAATATACACAAATCACTAATTTTTAAACTCAAAATGACAATTTTAATTGTTTAGAGGTTGAATAAAACATATAAAATCCTTTAAAAATAAGAATTTGAGTTTTAAATTGAATGCTACTTCTTTTCTCTAAAATCTATTTTTTTATTTGTAAATGGACACAATTTGTGTTGTAAGGACCCATACATATAAGAAATCACTGATAAAAAAGTATCAATAAGATCTTGTTATGACCCCATATTAGGATGTTTCAAAATATTGGAATCAAATAAAGTCATAGATCGCAACCACACATCTTCGCCTTGGGAAACATCCAAAAAACATAGAGAAGGGAAGAATAGAAAACCAAAAATTCCAACATAGAGCACTACTAAAATATTTATAGTGAATCTAATAGAAATAAAAATCCCAAAAGGATTAGATATCAACAGTAAGAAAATCACAAACACAAAACAACCATAATCTTCTACACACCATTTGAAGGGATGCTCGTGAACTGCCATTGCCGGAGAGATCATCGTCAGAGGGCAGCGTAGGGTATTGAAACCTAGATAATTAAAGGATGAGAAAGAAAATAATAATTTCATGAAAAATTCATGATTATTGGAAAAAAATTATGTGAAAAAACTATATCATCATCGAAGACTTGTAGTGAACAACAAAGAAACAAAGTAGCTAGAACTAGCATGTGCCCTCTACTATCAACACCAAAGGAAAACTTAGAAGTTAATTCATCCCCAGTGGAATATTAGTGCACATATATTGATGATGAATTATCATAAAGAATTAAATTATTAATAATTACTACACCTATAAATATTTTCCATTCACTATAAATAAGATAAAACTAAAAATGCTAACACACTACAGGTGCCGTGCTTGTAAAATATAAAAAGTCAAAATTTATGGATTAAGTGATAATAATAATATGGTATAATGTAAGTTAAGGTTTTAAAGGATAAATATTCTCAATAATAAATATTTTAATTTTAAATATTTGAATTTTAAAAATATATAATATGTTATTTATCAAAATGATTACTCAATACTTACACGACTAATAAAAGTAAAAAAATATTATTCTAAATATGTTATGATGGAAAGAATAAGAATAAATAATTATTTAAAAATTTATATAGTATAATAATTTTTAATAATAAATGTTAATACCTTAAAAAAATAAATCATAATAATTATCCATAATGCTTGCACAGTGTTGATGTGATACTTATAAAACATGAGAAAATTCCAAAATATAGGTTTTAAAATATATAAAGTAATAAGGTTTAGAATAATTACGTTTTTAATGGTTTCTAGAGAATAAATATTATAGGTAATCAATTATTTAAATATTAAAATTTTAATTATATAGTTTTCAAGACATTTTTTAAAGAAAAATTACAAGATTAACCCTAAAAATCTATATAATTGGGATATTATGTTAAAATTGTTTCAAAAATTAATAAAGAATTATAAAAATATATATTAAGGTATAAATGTATGAGTAACTCATGAACATATCTTCCCTAATTAATTTATAACTTTCTTTCCACTTAAAAATTACACTCCTTAACTCTTAAATAATGAATATTTTCAAAAATACCATCAAATATTGTATATTAATGGGGTCTCATTACCCCTTTTCAAAACCACAACTCCAGTTAGGTTTTCTATACATATATTATAAAATTATTTAAAAAATAATATTTTCAAATGTATCCTATCCTTTGGTTATAATAAGATTCCCCAAAATTTTCATTTCAAAGAAGTTCCTTAAGGAAAGTTTGACTCCTCAACAGATTTAAAGTGCATGGTAAGGTGATTATCATAACAATTTCATTTCATTAGGAAAATTTTGATATTATTCATAAATTATATATAGTTTATATAATATCCTTAGAATGTATTCTATGATAATTATAATTCAATTTATTGGAATTACAATACCATTTCACACTCTCTCTTTCATTGGTTTTATAGCATCCCGTCTTTTTATAACATAAACTTTCATTACATTACAAAAAACTGCGGATCTTTAAGGTTTAGTGTCTTGGAAACAAGGAATATAAAACATGAAAAAAACATAAAGCATTATTCTTAAACACTTGAAAGGCTTCTCCTTAAGTTCATCCTAGGTTCATTACTACATCTCATAACCTGGGGACATACATCAAAAGAAAGGGTGAGCAGAAGTCCCATTAAGGGAAACAAGAGAAACATTTTACATGTGAACTTGAGATACTTCAATAAGGATATGAAAAGAACTTTAAGGCATGAGAAAGAAATCATGAGATACATCATAATAAAAATAACATTTTTCATAACTTGAAGATGTGGCTGCAACATTTAATATTGACAATCATTTCATTTCACCAAGGTCCATCCCCAAGGTGTCATTAAAAATTACCAAGGTTATTCACCAAGGTATCAGTCTAAAAAGTCATCTCTAGAGATTAAGTCTTTACCCAATGCATTGGAGCGCTATCTGGGCGCACCCTTGACATGTATTTATTATCATGTGAGACACATATATCATCATCAATCATTTCATAAACAACCCATATAGCATAAAATAAATGGGTTTCATTTCATAATCATAACGTTTTAAAAACTACTTTAAAGACATGATCTTTATGTCACTTTAAACCCACAGAAAAGGGAAAGCGGGTTTTATGTGTGTAAATCCCAGAATTTAAAATAGAAAATTTTGATATATATGTGAATACCCCTGAATAAATAAGAGCTTTGAGTATTAACTTAATAACATAAAATAATTTTGAGATAAATAGGGAGGAATTTTGAGACGAAAACTATGCAGCATAACGTCTACGATACATGGTTTTAGAAGACACTAAAAAAGGAGGGGACATGGGTCACCCACTCAAAAATGATACATAAAACAGTAGGGGAACAGAATATATAGTATTTAAGAACATGGTAATGAAATTTTAATGATATACCATATGAAACGAAGAACTTTAAAGGAAGACAAAAATAAGATTTCTCTTTTGAGAATTCGGCAGCCTAACGACGTCACTTAAAACTTCCAAAAATGGATTGATGAGATCAAATAGGGTCTCTCATCATATGAAAATAAATTATCGGTATGATAGATATAGAGATCATACCCCAACATAATAAAAAGGAACTTGAAAGACTTGACATGAAAGTAGATCTTGAAAATGAGAAGGGTGAAAGAACCCCTTAGAAATTCGGCAGCCTAACGGTGCCACTTAAACTTCAACAAAAATGAATTGATGAGATAAAATAGGGTCTCTCATCATATGAAAATAAATGATCGGTATGATAGATATAGATATAATACCCCAACATAATAAAAAGAAACTTGAAAGACTTGACATGAAAGTAGATATTGAAAATGAGAAGGGTGAAAGAACCCCTTAGAAATTCGGCAGCCTAACGGTGCCACTTAAACTTCAACAAAAATGAATTGATTAGATCAAATAGGGTCTATCATAATATGAACATAAAAGATCAGTATGATAGATTTAGAGATCATACCCCAACATAATGAAAAAGAACTTGAAAGACTTGACATGAAAGTAGATCATGAAAACGAGAAGGGTGAAAGAACCCCTTAGAAATTCGGCAGCCTAACGGCGCCACTTAAACTTCAACAAAAATGAATTGATAAGATCAAATAGGGTCTGTAAAGATCAGTATGATAGATTTATATATCATACCCCAACATAATGAAAAGGAACTTGAAAGACTTGACATGAAAGTAGATCATGAAAACGAGAAGGGTGAAAGAACCCCTTAGAAATTCGGCAGCCTAACAGCGCCACTTAAACTTCAACAAAAATGAATTGATGAGATCAAATAGTGTATCTAATCATATGAACATAAAATATCAGTATGATAGATTTATATATCATACCCCAACATAATAAAAAGTAACTTTCAAGACTTGACATGGAATTAGAACTTTGAAAAAAGAGAAAGGTGAAAGAACCACTTAAAAATTCGGCAGCCTAACGACGCCACTTAAAACTTCAAAATATTGAATTGAAGAGATCAAATGGGGTCTCTCATAATACGATCATAAAATATCAGTATGATAAATTTAGAGATCATACCCCAACATAATAAAAATGAACTTGAAATACTTTACATGGAAATAGATCTTGAAAAATGAGAAGGGAGAAAGAATCCGTTACAAAAATTTCGGCAGCCTAACGGCGCCACTTAAAACTTCATAAAATGAAATAATGAGAGTAAGAGTGGATCTATCATTATGTGAACATGAAAAGGGCAGTAAGAGGAGCATAAAATAACACCCTTTAACATAAGAACATGGAGAAAAAAAAAGAAATTACATAAAATAGATTTCTTGAAAAGAAAGAGAGAGGTCGGATCCCTTACCTTAAAACGTAACTCTTAAAACTCAAAGGTTTGGACCTTGAGGGCTTGGGGGCACCGTGGGAGGACTCATTGGGAGGTAAGGTGACCAGAACTTCGTTGAGGATGGTTTTGGAGTCAAAAAGATTAGAGGAGGGCTTGGTATTTATAGGGAAAATGAGGGGACAAGGCATTAATGGCCAAGGGACACCTCAAAAGTGGTTTTCTCAAAAGCACGGGCCCTCCCATGTTACTTCCCATAGATTTAGGCAACATGGGGACCCCCACACAATAATTCATCCTCTTTATTCGACCATCCCTTAAAATATCTCATGACATCATCATGACATGGTTATGATGTCATTAAACATACCAAAACCCTAAAACTGTATTTTTACTATTCACTGAAAATTCAACTTTCTTAGAAGAATCCCAGAATTTTACATTGACCAAATATCAATGCTATGATTTCAAAAATTAAGTCTATTTTATAAAAATAATTTTCTAAATATTTTTAATTCATTTTTTAAATAAACACACTATTCACCGAAAATTAATTTTTTTCATAAAAATCCCCAAAAATTACCTTAACATAATATCGATGCTCTGAGTTCAAAAATGAAATCCATTATATAAGAATAATTTTATAAATATTTTTAATTTAATTTTTAATTAAAAAACACTATTCATCCGAAAAAACTAATACTTGAATAATAATTTATGAAACTGTTATTTACCCATTTTATTGAATCTCATTACTTAATCTAGGTGTCTAAATTATATTAAAACTTTATTTGAGTGAATTTAATAATCAATTTGGTCACATTACTAATCCTAAGAGTAAAATCACTATTCATAATTTACTATTCATCAAAAATCAAGTTGATCTTATTAGACTCGAAATTTCATATTGAACATAATTGTAGAAGACCAATTTTTGAAAATCATTACACATTTTTATTTATTTAAGGTTTACATAAACATTTTTAAAATATCCTTTCTCTAAAATTCATAAAAAATATGCATACTATATTTATCCGGACATTTGAAAATTCATAAACTTCATCATAAGAAGAAATCCCAATTTTTATTTGAAACAAAGGATTACACAAGGCAGTTATGGTCTTGTTACATAGCCCCTTATCACACCAGCATAGGACCTAAGTCTAAGGTGTGCTAAGGTGAGAGAATCCTAGGGAGGCTCGGCCAACATCACACGAGTAGTAATTTCTATCAGTTTGAACTTCTCGCAAAGACGATCCTGTTCTAGCTTCACACGATGAAGTTCAACTTTGGTTTGGTCCAGAGCAAAGCTCAGTGGTGCTACCTCCTTCCCAAGTTCTGTTAGATGGGCTTCGATCGGTCCAAGACTACTGGGTGAGGCCATCGAATCTTCTTTCTATATTAATTAACCAAGATTTCTTGTATTTAGAGAAAATAGTCAAAATGTTTAGTTTGCAGCGGTCATATTGACCAATGGTCAAATAACAGTCAAAACCCAACAGTCTCATTTTAATTATACTCATGTTATCAAATGAAACATTTTTGTTGAGTATAAAAATAAAATAAAATAACACATAAAATTAGGAAACAAGATTTATTTAAAATTTCTGGTCGTTACAATCTTCCCCCCTTAAGAAATTGCGTCCTCGCAATTTTTAAAAATTGGGTTTTGAAATTTCATTGAAAGTCCCACATCAGAAAGGGAGTCAGTAAAACTATTACTTTAAAAGAAAGAAAGGGAAGTACAAAGGTCACCTGAGTTAACCCACACTAGGATTCCATGTAGGAAAACATGGACATGGAGGAGAAAACAAAGGGTCAAGTTCTGAGGGAGAGTGATAGAGAACATGATTAGGAGAAAGTTAACCATAAGAAAATCCCAAACTTATGATGTGTGTAAACGGTCTTTGATTACCTAGTAGGAAACATAAACCTACAACATTTTTGTTTTACGTTTCTTTTCATATTTTTGAGGAATTCATTTACTACATAGAACAAAAACATAAGAAAATATACCTACCTTCAAGTAGAGTTTCATCCTTTAATAAGTCCCTACCCACACTAATCTTTTCTCCAAATGATGAGAATTCAAAAACACTTGGTCTCATAAAAAGAACAAGAATCATCTTATAGAGAATCACATAATCTACAAAATATTAACTATCTATTTATTCTATCTTTAAACATTATCCAAAAAACAGAAAGGTTAAGGTAAAATAACTCTTCAAAAAGAAAGAATCCCATAGGAATGGAAACTACTTTTAAATCTTCAAAGTTCCATGGTACTACCCAAAGTTCATCATAGACCATTCCATAAATAACGGTCCTTAAAATTCCTCAAAATAAACCAAACTAAGATTGAAACCCAAATACAAGAAGGATTTGATAACATAGTCTTCTAAAATAAGCTTCATTGTTCATCTCCAAACAACATCAACCACTCCTAACATCTTATAACAAAAGTAGATAACCTAAACATATTTTACTCAAGATAGGTTAATCATTCCCATAAGTAACCTAAATTAATATAAGTCCACCTTAAATTCATCGATTCTTCAAAATATAAGTCAACCTTACTCAATGAAAATACCGTAGTAATCTATTTACCTCGATCATATAGGGTCCCTAAAATAGTGAACGTCTTCCAAAATAATAATCATATTTTAATCCCCTAATCATCCCTGTCATATTAATACGAAAATCATCGCATTTCCTATGACATTGGTTGTTGGGACATGTTCTTCCATTTCCCACCATTAACTAAGAAGAGAAAGCATATTTAGGGGCTTAAGTACTTATCCAATAATCATGAAAAGGAACTGAAAGCATATAAGGATAACTTGTAGAAGAAAAGTATACCCTAACTTGTGATCCCCTAGGTTCCCATCTAGGTTATCCATGATCATCTATTCTTATGTGAATATTTATCTTATTTTATCTTTGTTCCTTTAACAATGGTTCATACTAAGCTTATGAATTTACCAAAGCATATCCCCTGGGAGTGTCGTAACCAAGAGTGCAGCAAGGCCCGTTGTCGTGTACCAGTTCCCGTTCGAGTCTAGCACAAAGCGGTGTTTTCGAGTTTTACCCCTATGTACATCTGTGCCAGAGCCACCTCTACATGCTCGTATCCAGACAGAGATGTATTTGATTGGCAACCCCTTACTGAATACTCACCAAAATACCAGGAAGATTTCCTATATTTAAACTTTTATATAGGGTTCTTCCTAGAGTTTTCATATACTAATTTCCACAAATAACTAAACCATCCTTTGATACCAACTATAGCATCCCGTCTTTTTATAACATAAAATCTCATTACATTACACAAAACTGAGGATCTTTAAGGTTTAGCGTCTTGGAAACAAGGAACATAATACATGAAAACAACATAAAGCATTCTTCTTAAACACTTGAAAGGATTATACTTAAGTTAATCATAGGTTCATTACTGCATCTCATAACCTGGGGACATACATCAAAAGAAAGGGTGAGCAAAAGGCCCAGTAAGGGAAACAAGAGAAACATTTTACATGTGAACTTGAGATACATTAATAAGGACATGAAAAGAACTTTAAGGCATGAGAAAGAAATCATGAGATACATAATAATAAAAATAACATTTTTCATCACTTGAAGATGTGGCTGCAACATTTAATATTGACAATCATTTCGTTTCACCAAGGTCCATCCCCAAGGTGTCATTAAAAATTACCAAGGTTATTCACCAAGGTATCAGTCTAAAAAGTCATCTCTAGAGATTAAGTCTTTACCCAATGCATTGGAGCGCTATTTGGGAGCACCCTTGACATGTCTTTATTATCATGTGAGCCACATATATCATCATAAATCATTTCATAAACAACCCATATAGCATAAAATAAATGGGTTTCATTTCATAATCATAACGTTTTAAAAACTGCTTTAAATACATGATCTTTATGTCACTTTAAACCCACGGAAAAGGGAAAGCGGGTTTTATGTGTGTAAATACCATAATTTAAAATAGAACATTTTTATATATATGTGAATACCCCTGAGTAAATAAGAGCTTTGAGTATTCACTTAATAACATAAAATAATTTTGAGATAAATAGGGACGCATTTTGAGACGAAAACTATGCAGCATAACGTCTACGATACATGGTTTTAGAAAACATTAAAAAAGGAGGGGACATGGGTCAACCACTAAAAAATGATACATAAAATAGTAGGGGAATAGAATATATAGTATTTAAGAACATGGTAATGAAATTTTAATGATATACCATATGAAACGAAGAACTTGAAAGGAAGACAAAAATAAGATTTCTCTTATGAGAATTCAGCAGCCTAACGACGTCACTTAAAACTTCCAAAAATGGATTGACGAGATCAAATAGGGTCTCTCATCATATGAACATAAATGATCGGTATGATAGATATAGAGATAATACCCCAACATAATAAAACGGAACTTGAAATACATGACATGAAAGTAGATCTTGAAAATGAGAAGGGTGAAAGAACCCCTTAGAAATTCGGCAGCCTAACGGTGCCACTTAAACTTCAACAAAAATGAATTGATGAGATAAAATACGGTCTCTCATCATATGAACATAAATGATTGGTATGATAGATATAGAGATCATACCACAACATAATGAAAAGGAACTTGAAAGACTTGACATGAAAGTATATCTTTAAAATGAGAAGGGTGAAAGAACCCCTTAGAAATTCGGCAGCCTAACGGTGCCACTTAAACTTCAACAAAAATGAATTGATGAGATCAAATAGGGTCTCTCATAATATGAACATAAAAGATAAGTATGATAGATTTAGAGATCATACCCCAACATAATTAAAAGGAACTTGAAAGACTTGACATGAAAGTAGATCATGAAACGAGAAGGTTGAAAGAACCCCTTAGAAATTCGGCAGCCTAACGACGCCACTTAAACTTCAACAAAAACGAATTGATGAGATCAAATAGGGTCTCTAATCATATGAACATAAAAGATAAGTATGATAGATTTATAGATCATACCTCAACATAATGAAAAGGAACTTGAAAGACTTGATATGAAAGTAGATCATGAAAACGAGAAGGGTGAAAGAACCCCTTAGAAATTCGGCAGCCTAACGGCGCCACTTAAAATTCAACAAAAATGAATTGATGAGATAAAATAGGGTCTCTAATAATATAAACATAAAAGATCAGTATGATAGATTTAGATATCATACCCCAACATAATAAAAAGTAACTTTCAAGACTTGACATGGAATTAGAACTTTGAAAAAAGAGAAAGATGAAAGAACCACTTAAAAATTCGGCAGCCTAACGGCGCCACTTAAAACTTCAAAATACTGAATTGAAGAGATCAAATGGTGTCTCTCATCATATTATCATAAAAGATCAGTATGATAAATTTAGAGATCATACCCCAACATAATAAAAAGGAACTTGAAATACTTTACATGAAAATAGATCTTGAAAAATGAGAAGGGAGAAAGAATCCGTTACAAAAATTTCGGCAGCCTAACGACGCCACTTAAAACTTCATAAAAAGAAATAATGAGAGTAAGAGGGGATCTCTCATTATGTGAACATAAAAAGGGCAGTAAGAGGAGTATAAAAGAACACCCTTTAACATAAGAACATGGAGAAAAAAAAGAAATTACATAAAATAGATTTCTTGAAAAGAAAGAGAGAGGTTGGATCCCTTACCTTAAAACGTAACTCTTAAATGTCAAAGGTTTGGACCTTTAGTGCTTGGGGGAACCTTGGGAGGACTCCTTGGGAGTTAAGGAGACCAGAAATTTGTTGAGGATGGTTTTGGAGTCAAAAATTTGAGAGTAGCGCTTGGTATTTATAGTGAAAGTGAGGGGACAAGGCATTAATGGTCAAGGGACACCTCAAAAGTGGTTTTCTCAAAAGCATGGGCCCTCCCAAGGTACTTCCCATAGAGTTAGGCCACATGGGGACCCCCACACAATAATTAATCCTCTTTAGTCGACCATCCCTTAAAATATCTCATGACATCATCGTGACACGGTTATGATGTCATTAAACATACCGAAACCCTAAAACTGTATTTTTACTATTCACTGAAAATTCAACTTTCTCAGAAGAATCCCAAAATTTTACATTAACCAAATATAAATGATATGATTTCAAAAATTAACTCTATTTTATAAAAATAATTTTCTAAATATTTTTAATTCATTTTTTAAATAAACACACTATTCACCGAAAATTCATTTTTTTCATAAAAATCCCCAAAAATTACCTTAACATAATATCGATGCTCTGAGTTCAAAAATGAAATCCATTTTATAAGAATAATTTTCTAAATATTTTTAATTTAATTTTTAATTAAAAAACACTATTCATCCGAAAAAACTAATACTTGAATAATAATTTATGAAACTGTTATTTACCCATTTTATTGAATCTCATTACTTAATCTAGGTGTCTAAATTATATTAAAACTTTATTTTAATGAATTTACTAATCCATTTGGTCACATTACTAATCCTAAGCATAAAATCACTATTCATAATTTACTATTCATCAAAAATCAAGTTGATTTTATTATACTTGAAATTTCGTACTGAACATAATTGTAGAAGACCATTTTTTGAAAATCATTACACATTTTTATTTATTTAAGGTTTACATAAACATTTTTAAAATATCCTTTCTCTAAAATTCATCAAAAATATGCATACTATATTTATCCGAACATTTGAAAATTCATAAACTTCATCATAAGAAGAAATCCCAATTTTTATTTAAAACAAAGGATTACACAAGGTAGTTACGGTCTCCTTACATAGCCCCTTATCACACCAACATAGGACCTAAGTGTAAGGTGTGCTAAGGTGAGAGAATCCGAGGGAGGCTCGTCCAACATCGCATGAGTAGTAATTTCTATCAGTTTGAACTTCTCGCGAAAGCGATCCCGTTCTAGCTTCACACGATGAAGTTAAGCTTTGGTTTGGTCCAGAGCAAAGCCCAGTGGTGCTACCTCCTTCCCAAGTTCTGTTAGATGGGCTTCGATCAGTCCAAAACTACTAGGTGAGGCCATAAAATCTTCTTTCTATATTAATTAACCAAGATTGCTTGTATTTAGAGACAATAGTCAAAATGTTTAGTTTCCAGCGGTCATATTGACCAATGGTCAAATAACAGTCAAAACCCAACAGTCTCATTTTAATTATACTCATGATATCAAATGAAACATTTTTGTTGAGTATAAAAATAAAATAAAATAACACATAAAATTAGGAAATAAGATTTATTTAAAATTTCGGGTCGTTACAGGTTTTAACTCTTACTTACCATTATAAGGGGATTTTTGAATCAATTTCATTTCATTAAGTTATGATATTTTTTATTTGTATGAAATATTTTATTATTATTCATGTAAATCAATTTTATGTCATTATATTATATTTATACTTATTTTTTATTTATAATTCCTTTTCACAATATAATTATTGATGAATTATTACTTACCACATCATGATATTTTGAAGGGGACCTTTATATCATTCCATTTTCTTAAATTATATGGAATTTATTAGCCACTATATGAATACACCCTATTTATATTTATTTTACCTCTATTTAATTTCTATTTTCATATTCTTTATGAAATTATTAAGTTTTCTATATTATTTTCTTCACAGATTAATAATGCAATTCTCCAATATTCATCAATCCTCATTGGGAATATTTGTTTATATTATACTTTGAAAGTTACAAAACCATCTTAATATTGATTTACTTATAGATTACAAATTTTATTCCATTTATTTTTTTTCAATGGGAAATTGGTTAACCTATTTCATTTGATTCATTTTTGAATAACATTAGGGCTTATTCTTATGAGTTGAAATGAAATAATCTATGAGTTTTATTCATGTTATAGTTATTAGAATTTATATATTATGATAGGCGGGATTAGGATATTGCCTCCCATTGTATTTGGAAATGATTTATTATCTGTATATATGAATCTATAACTAACTATTTAAGTTATTCCATTGTGGGCTAATGATGTTAGAAATAACTGGTTATATTAGTATATTATGATTTATTATGAGTTATTAGAGTTATATGAATATGATGTTCTATGAAACATTCATGTTGAATTTATTCTTGCATAAGAGTTTTCTTTATGATCCTTATTATAATTCATTGATATGATTAAAGAAATAGATTCATGATTAATTATAATTTTATGATCTTATACATGTTCAATATTTATTTATAAATTCTTCACCATGAGTGTTCATCTATTTCATGGTCTAGTGAGTTTTCTTATTATTTATTACCCCTCAATATGATTTTTTACAAGAATTACATATTTTATAATTAATTTTATAGAGACTTTATATGATTAAGAATTATTATTAGTTTATATTAATATTATAGATATATGTCATAAAAGGATAATTTATATGTTTACTAAAGAAATTATACAGAATAAATAGATGTTTTTAGGGTGTAAAATAGTGTCTTTTTGGTTATGTATTTTTAAGGGTTATAATTCCAAATTCTTTAAAACAATAAACCTAAATTTATTTAGAATTTGTGTGTTGTAATATTTATAGGGAACATGTAAATATGGTATTTCTATGATTAGGTTATTGCAATTTATATAAGAACTATGTTTAAATAACTTTAGAGTTTAGTATATTACTAGATGAGGTAAATTTAAAAGGTTTAAATAAAATCTTGGGTTAAAATGTTGTTTGGTGAACATAAGTTAATTGACAAAAATAATTTCATGTTCTAATATGTGATTTTATATTAAGGTGATTGAGGTTATTCAAGGATAAGATTAATGAATTTTTGGGAGTATGTATAACCAAGGAAATTTTTAGGTTTAGAATTTATTAAGGAAGGTTTTGATAATTTTTAGAGTTTAGTAATTTGAAGGGGGTGGGAGACTAGTTTAATAAGAATAAATATATAAAAATTATGGTGACCTAGGATAGACCAAACGAGTATTGGATTGGACTGATAGTAATGTATATTGAATTAATGGTGTTATAGTTTGAACTAAAGGTTTCATAATTTATGAAAAATTAGGATTATTTTTTCATATTTATATAATTGATTTCTCAAATTTTATTAGAAATTATTTTTACTCACACTGGTTATTTTGGTTTTAGTAAGTGATTAGAAATAATAGGAATAAGTAATCATAAAATCCCTTATACAATGATAAATTTTATCCTTTAGTGGATCCCCAATTCTATTAATGGTTAAAATATAACCCAAAATGATATGAAAAAAGTGTTTCTCATACTTCAAGAATGAAGAATTAATTTTGGTCATTCACCATTTGAAATATAAGGTGAATCAGTGGTGGAAAATGATCAAGAAATAGAACCAAATAATGAAATGAATCCAAGAAAATGGAAAGAATCCAGGTAAATCTTTTTTCTCATACTCTTTATCTCAACGATATAATAATTCCTTAAACTCAAATAAAAGGAGGATAAATCGAATGAGTCTTATGTAGAAAACATCACCAGACTTTCGAAGTATGCCTTTAGAAACTCAATTAGTAATATGAATCATATAAAAACACATAAATGGTTTAATTATTTAAGATTAATGAAAATACTAACATATGACTATTGAGATGGAAATGACGAGTTTCCCCATCTTACCCTATAAATTTATGTTTAGTTCTCCATAAAATCTATACATGATGTTATGTTTATATTATGATACAATCTCTTTCTTTTAATGAGTGAGAATAAATTAATATTATCAGGATATAATTTCTGTAAGGGCTGAAAATGTGACAACCCAAGTATTATTAATAATACATCAATTTTATTTTTTGTTAATAATCATGTTAAGAATTTATATTTATATGATACATATTTTTTTTAAATTTATATATTTTTTATTTTATAAACAATTAGATACTCATTATACATTTAAAATTATCATACTTAATTTATAAATTTAATATTCTTCTATTTAAAGATTAAATATATTTCCTTAACATGATTTCTTATTTTGATATATTTAAATAATTATTAAATTATTAAATATTTTATAGATAGATATTTATATTCATTTTATGCATTTATGATGAAATTTATTATTATAAAAATATAATAAATTATTAGGTTATGATATAATACATGAATGTGGTTTTCAGATTAAAAAAGAAATATATTCCCTTCTTAAAAAATATATTATTTTCAATATATTATTATTTTCTATTTAAAATATAATATTAAATAATTTGATTTTTATTTTTGATAAATTCAATCTTATAGTTGAATTATCATGTCAAAATTATATGGAAAGTATTTTCTTTAGAAATTTATAAAAACAAGGTATGATAGAAAATAGTAAAATTGGTGTATAATCATAATTTTTGATAAAATATCATCATAAAATCCTATAAATTATATTTTTTATTTTGATTTTTTTAAATATTTGTATAATTGATTTTGAAAGTTAATATTTTAATTCATTGTGGTTATTCATTGAGCGAATCATTTAAATTTTAGTTCTTAAGAAATAATATTTTTAATTAAAATTAAACTCCACTACTCCTTATTTTATAAGTATCTTGAATTTTTTATAAAAATTAAGAATGATATGGAATATTTTAGAATGTTTATATATAAAATTTCTTTTAGAATGTTAAATATCCAAATTGTATTTCATTATAGGCTGATTAATAGATTTGAATTCATTTTAGAAATTATAGTTAATGTTTGAATTAAAATTTACTATAATGATTTTACTTTTATATATATTACTTTAGAATATTTTATGCATTATTTTTGGAGCTAGGAACTTATACAACGTGATATTCTAAGGCTTGCTAAGTATAAAATCAATTTTTGAAATATATTAAGTATCATGCCTATGTAGTTTTCCTAAAAAAGTTGAATAACTCTTAAACTGAGGCTTGGATAAAAAATATGAAACCACTGTTGAGATTAGAGCATGAGTTTTACCTTAGGCATGACATAAACTTGGAGTGTGTCAGACGTAATCATTGGAAATTTTTTAAATAAATTAATTGATTAAAATAATTTATTTAATCAAAATTTCCATGACCTGGTTATTGTCTGTAAATATGATACTATAGAAAAATCCTAGGGTTAGCTTCATAAACTTGGAGATTTGTGAGAGAGCATTAGAGAATTATTCTCTAATGAAAAACTACTAGATTATGGATCATTGATCAATTTACAAAACAATTCTCAGATCTCTCCAATGGTAACGACCTAGATTTGTTCTTAGTATGTAATTGATCTATATCGAGTTAGGACACTATTTCATTAGCATTTATCCCTATTTATTTATTTCTTTGAATATCATGAATCAATAAAATACCAAATTGATTCATGAATCATGCGTATTGTGTGTATGAGTTAGATTTATCCATTTTTTGGGGATTACTTTATTGATTTTGTTATATCTCTTTGTTCATCATTCTAATGGTAATGTATCAAGGCCAGCACAAACATTAGATGAGGTCTGTTCCTCATGTTTTTGTTTTGTACATTTCTTACCCTATTCTTTTCCCATCATAGAAAATTCATTTGGCCCAACGTTTAAATAATACCTAAAAATTAATCACTGTACACCCTTTTCTTGGTAAAATAGATTGATACTATAGATCTGGGTTCATATTGATGATGGAATCAAGCTATGATGATGGATGATTGATAGGGGATGGATTTGGGGATAACTATAATTCACATTATTGGTGTTTGATTATGGTGGAAATTGTTACTTTATTTCTCAGTAGATTGAGGCATAGTTTCCAGTGAGTTGGTGAAGAAGTGGCTTGGTCAGACGAGATCCATGATATTTGAGAAAGATCTATGGCATAACTGGGGGAAATGTAGATGCAAGTGTATGTAGATGAAGAACCTGTGGGTTCTGTGAAATCTCACATTAAATGGTGTGTATTATAGAGTTACACGATGTGTGGGGCCCCCAGTGCGGTACTAGGGTTTCCCTAAGAAGATAAATATCACACGGTGCGTTACATCAGTCACTCAACATGTGACCCTTCCTTGGTGGCTCAGAGTGTTCCTTTTAGGGTACATAGAAATGGTCAGGAGTTCATGGTATTGGACTTGCCATGTACTCAAGAATGGACATGGCCAGCCATACATAGACATAGTCAGAAGTACACGGGCTTAGAGAGATCATGTACTCAGACACAGACATGGGCATGGGCCGTGTTACACGGGTAGGACCCAATTCTGAAGGGACACACTAGGTACTCAGAGTACACACTATGTTCTTCATCAAAGAAGGATCAAAGATTTTTTCCTCTTTATCTTATAATAGTTTAGTTTGTGTATGTTTCCTTGATCCTTTCCCCGAGGTTTTCTTATGGAATCACATATAGTGCATAGGACTGTGATTCTATCTGCAGAACATCAATCTTGGAAAGAGTTGTGAGAATCCCTCTATGAGGCCCAGAGTGAGATCCTATATCATCATCGTTAAACTATATTGGGTTCTTGGTATCATTGTGACCAACTCTACCTAGGCGTAAATCCCCTACTTAGCAGGTTAATATGAATTATGTTGTTGGCATACACTATGGCCTTAGGTGCCACATTTGTGTATTGTTCTATTCAGACTTCCAATGCTTACTTCTTATTGTGAGGCCTGATGAACATAAAATCTTGGATGTACAACATTAATGCTATCTAACTCATGAAGGTCGTTCTACCAGATGGGTTCTATGTGGAACCTTTACGTTATAATCCTGAGCTGACAATATGGTTGTGATCTTACTTGATACTATGTGTCTACTTTGGGTATATCTAGATGTTTATGTTATATATGCTATTATCATATACCTGTGATGAGTTGAATAATATTATTCTTGATTTTATATTCTTACTGATTTTAGGGGTGTCCTAATGGGTATTGTTATAATCACCCTTGCATGAACTTTTTATGCATGTGTCATGTATTATGTAGATGAATGACCTTTTAATAAAGTCTTAGAGGGAACAAAACCTGGTGGAGCTTAGTGAGCCAGATAGACCGAGGTGTGTTCCTACGGTTACCTTGATAGCAGTCCTAATAAACTTTGTAGGTTGATTTTTTTTTATTTTTTTGGCCTATATTTTTCCTTTTGGATTTCAAATACTTGTTTTCAAACTCTGATGGTGGGGTTTTAGATGTATTCATGCATGATTATTAGTTTTTTTTCATTTCAGCATCGTATGAGATTAGAGGTGTGTGTGTGTGTATATAACTATATTAGGATAAGGTGTACCATGTATGTGATATGCCTACTTGGAACTAGTTTCCAGGAAATAGCCTATTGGAGGCGGGCTTGGGGTAGTCACGGTAGGGGACCCATGGGGATGGTTCATGACAGAGTGGTATCAGAGTAGGTTAGTTTTTCTTTAGGACTGAAGTATGTGAGATTGGTTTGGGGAAACAATGTTAAGTGTTTTGAGTCCCCTCTTATTATAGGGACTCCATTGTTGGTGTAATGGTTAACGTATCCATACATCAGGACTCTGATAACATACTTGTAGACTCGGTACATATAGAAACACGTTTCGGGAAAAAAATTGGTACATTCATCATATCAGAATGGGTTGTGGTTTCCATGTACTTCTTAAGTTAGTTCTCCATAAATATCCATTGAATTTGGTACTTTTTTTCTATTTTAGGATACCTCCATGACATTTTATAGATATTATTTATGAGTAGGATCATGAGGATGATACGATCAATGATGAGGATTCGATATTGGGGCTTGTTTAGGAGGCATTACCTCTAGATGGTACACTACTCTTACCACTATATGTCAAGAAAAAGATGGTACCAAAAGTACTAGTGGATGAGGTGTGTAGGTTGGGCACACATACTAAGTTTTAGTGATATTGAACCATCAGGTTCTGAGGAAATATTGACCCACAGTTGGTTGGGGAATGTCTTGAGGTAGTGAAATGAGTCTTCTGTCTTATCTGAACACCTATAGACTAGATTATGGTATTGCTAGTGACCATTCTCTATGGATTTGCAGGATGATGGTGAGGCTTAGTGACCCATTCATATGATGAGGCAAATCTTGTATGTTTAGTGTTTGATAAACTTTTCAGAGAGTAGGTTTGTCTTGATATGTTGAGTACTTTGTGCATCCAGTAGATTCTATAGCTTCATCTAGGCAATACGAATGTAGATGAGTATTCATCAAGGTTCAAAAAACTATCTTGGTACTCAATGAATATGGTGCATGATAAGATATTTTAGGCTTGGACCTTATTCAGAGACATCCGAGCCAGTGTGATACCTATATGAATTCCTACCAATGCTGGGGTGATAGACATGCTTTGGTAGTCAAGAGTTTCCTAGCTGAACAGACATAGAAATTTGGTGTTGGGAGTGGAAACACATGAGCTAAGACTTTGGTGGTAGGAATCTAATGATAGAAACATGGTCCTGGACATGTGATAAGTTTTAGTATGAGATCCTTGGATAGAGGGTCTATAGTTCATATCTCACATGATGGATCTAGTTATCATAGAGATAGACGGTGCTACTCTTATGATGGTAGGGTACATATCGCGTGGGATTGTCAGAACTACTGTATGACTAATAGAGAGACAATGGATGGGAATATTAGGCAGATGAAACAATAGGTGTAGGTATTTTCATAGGGTGGAGTATGTATAAGAGGATCTAGGAGAGTAGTTTTAGGTTACATTTTGACTTGTTACCACCACCACCCCAGGTGGTTTGTGATAAGCTCAGAGAGCTAGGGGATAGGGGTGAGAGAAGTCGTAGGAGGTTGAAGCATATGAACCAGAGTTTCTAGGGTTGATATGAGGTATGATATGTGCCTTTTCTAACTTAGTTAAAATATTGAAAGGAATAGGTTCACATCATTACTTTTTTTTATACTTCTCTAGTTTGAGACTTAGAGATTCTGGTTGAGAATTTGGCATGACCCTTATGCTTGGAAACTCCTACTAGAGGTAACTCAATGATCACACCCTTCTGCCGATGGTGTGAACTGACTCTTATAGGTGATAGTTTATTTTGAGATATCTTTTTTGCATTAATGGGGACTTATGAAATCATACTAGGTATGGAATGAATATATATAGTTTATGCCTAGATAGACTGTTTCAGGTAGAGGATGTGGTGTGTCTATAGTGATGGGATGAGGTTTTCCTTTATGGGTGAAAGGGAAACCCAAATAGAGTAGGATGAACTCATGTGTAGGAGTTTGCAACCAATTACAAACCACTTGGATAGAATTACCCTTAGTAAAGTGGACTCTATGATATTGTATTTTCCTATTATAGTGGAAGAGTAAGTGAATGTATTTATTGAGTACATTGAAGGCTTACCACCTCATCGAGAGTTATACTTATACATTGATCTACACCCTAGGATGGACCTGATATATTCACCAATATATCAGATGGCTCCTGTAGAGCTTCACAAGCTAAGGTTATAGTTGGAGTACTTATAGAGGAATGGATTTATTAAGCCCAATGTTTCACCCTAGGAAGCCCTAGTATTGTTTTCCTTAAAGGTAGACAAGATCTTGAGGTTGTGTGTGGATTAAAATTTCCTAAACTAAGTGATCATAAATAACAAGTACCCAATACCGAGGATCTATGAACTTTTTTATTTTTTGAGAGGGTCATGATGGTTATTATTGATTGACATCAAATAATGCTATCACTAGTTGTGAGTATGGGATAAGTATGTACCAAGGATAAATTTACACTGTCGTTACGGTCACTGTGAGTACTTGGTGATTCCCTTTAGCGTGATGAATTCTCTAGTAGTGTTCATGGGATTATGAACTAAATCTTTTTGCCTTTCTTAGACTAGTTTGTGGTAGTCTACATCGATGATATCCTAGTATACTCTGAATCCGAGGAGGAGCAAGCAAGACACTTGACGATTGTTCGGGACATACTTTGAGAGAACCAGATTTATAGGGATCTCTCAAAGTTCCATTTTAGGATTCAGAAATTGTACTTTCTGGGACATGTTATCTTAGTGGATGGTGTCGTGTTAGACCTAAAAAGGTCAAGGAAATGTTAGTTTGGGATCCACCCAAGCACATAATAGAGGTGTGGATATTCCTTGGTTTGGAAGACTACTATCGAAGATTCATACCTGATTTATACAAGATATCAACTCCCTTGACACCTTTGACCTGAAAGGGGAATAATTTCATTTGGAAAGAGAGGTTCTAGTAGGATTTCCAAGAGTTTAGTTAGATATTGAAAAGAACTTACATCTTGATATTTCCATAAGTGGGTATCAAGTACATAGTGTTTTGTGATGCATCATGGATTAGGTTTTGTTTTGTTTTGATGAAGTGGTAGGTGGTGATTACCTATGGTTCACGTTAGTTGAGAACAAATGAGCATATCTATGTGACCCATGATCTTGAGTTAGTAGTAGCAGTCTTCGCACTGAAGATATGGTGACACTACCTGATGGGTGAGAAGTTTATTGTATATTATTCCCATAATAGTTTCAAGTATATATTAACTCATAAGGATATTCACTTGATATAGATGCAATTGATAGAGTTCCTCCTAGATTTTGATATTGATATTTTCTATACTCCTTAGAAGGGTGACGTGGTAGCATATTCCCTCAGTAGGATATCTTATTCACAATTTCTAAGTGAGGTGTCAGAGATTCAACCTCTTTTTAGTTTTCCATAGTGTATGGGGATGGAGTATCTTACCTCCAGTTGATGGTTGTTACCCCTCCTCTTTTATAGTGAGTTAGGGAGGCACAAATTAGGGATACCGACTGGTAGACCCTATGTAATTAGATATCCAATGTACATGATCATGATGGATTTTTATGAAGGTGGGGAGAATGTCATTCTTTTCAGAGGATGAACAAAGGTACTAGTTTCATTGATAGAGGAGGTGATGAGAGAGTTTCATACTTCACCCTTAACAGTACATCCATGGGTGGAAAATATATGTTATAACCTTCAGAAGTAAATCTGTTGGCCAAGGATAAAGAATAGAGTTGCAGAGTTTGTCTCTTGATGTCTCAATTCTAAGTAAGTTAAGACTAAGAACCAGGTTCTAGTGGGCCTATATCAACTCCTTGAGGTTCTAGAGTAGAAGTGGGATGGGATATCCCTAGATTTATTGACAGCGTTAACACATACATCTATGGGACACGATTCCATCTAGGAGATCGTAGACTAACTCACTAAGAGGTCCCACTTTCTAGATATTCAAGAGTAGAGTTCAATAGATATCTTGGTACGAATCTACATCATGGATATAGTATGAATCCATGGAGTTACCTCAATGATTATTTATAACCATGATTCTCTCTTGATATCTCGGTTATGGAATGGATTATAGGATGATTTTGGGAATTAACTATATTTAAGCATGAATTTTTACCCCCAGACTAATAGCCAGAATGATTAGACCATTCAGGTCTTGGAGGATGTGCTGCAAGCTTTCTTGTTATACGTTTTCCATAGTTGTGATAACCATCTACCATTGGTGGAGTTTTTGTAAAAAAATCATCTACCGTTATACCATTGGTATGAAACCATTTTAGTCTTATACAGGTGACCCTACAGGTCACTAATATGCTGGAACAACTCAAGAGAGTCATTAGTTATGGACCTAGATTTGGTGTGAGCTACTATAGAGAATTTGAAAATTTTCGAACAGTGTATGAGGATTTTACAAAGAAATCAGAATACATATTTGGACCGACGATGGATGTATTTGGAGTTTGAGGTAAGACACCCTATGTTCCTAAGGGTCTCATCTCAATATGGAATACAAAGATTTTTCTAGGGTGAAAATATATCTATAAGATTCATTGACCCTTTATAGAAAATAAATAGAGTTGGTGAGGTGGAATACCACTTACCACTATCGGCGTAGTTAGACTAGGTACATGACATCTTCAAAGTGTCACATCTGAGGTGGTATGTGTACAACCCATCATATTTTATCGACTGGGGTGAGTTGGACATCGAGGATAGATCAAACTTTGCTGATTACCTGGTAGAAATTTAGAATTGGAAGGAGAGGATCCTACATTAGTGATGTATTTTTTTAGTGTGTTTACAGTGGTAGCATAAGAATATTTAGAATATTACCTGGGAGTAGGAGACATAGAGGCCTCCTCAGTACCCACATCTCTTTGTGCATCCTAACATTTTGGATTTCTGGGTTGTAAATACCGAATTTGGGGTGAATTTAATGACACTTATTTTTCATATAGTAGTTTTTAATATTGTATAGATTATTTTTACGGATAGGTGCTAAGATGGTATGAGATTTTAAGGCCTAGTGAGCCCAAAATTAATTTTTGAAATATATTAAAAATATTAAATATTACTTGGGTGAATGTTTCCTAAAAAAGTGGAATAAATATTAAATGGAGCCTCAGATCATAAATATGGGGCCACCGTTGATATCAGAGTATGGTATTTACCTTAGGTGCGATATAACCTTAGAGCGTGTCAGATACTTAGGTTGGGCGTGGTCATGGGAGAATGTTTAAATAAATAAATTGATTAAAATAATTTATTTTATCAAATTTTCCATGTCCTAGTTGTTTTCTATAAATATGATTCTATAAAAAAACCCAGAGTTAACTGCATAACCCTGTAGATTTGTGGGAGAGAATTGGTGGATTGTTCTTAGTGAAACAACCACCATATTGTGGATCATCAATTGGTGTGTAGTAGAATTAAATTATATCACCAATGAAAATGATGTAGATTCATTCTTCATCAGTGATCAATCCATATTCAGGTAGGTTGTTGTTTTATTTGGATTTATCCTCATTGATTTATTCCTAAGATGAAGATGAATCAATAAACTAATGAATTGATTTGAATATTATGCGTATTGTGGGTATGGGTTTGATATTTCTAGATTTGGGGGATTACTTTATGGACTATGTTATATCTATTAGTTCATCATTAGAATAGAAATGAATTGAGGAAAACACAAACATTGAATGAGGTCAATTCCTTACATTTTTGTTTGGTGAATTTATCCCGTTGTTAGTCATTCATGACATGAAATTACTTTGGCCCGTGGTTCAACATATACCCATAAATCAATCACTGCGCACCTGTTTCTTAGAGGAACGAATTGATACCAGAAATCTAGGTTCATATTGATGATGAAATCAAGCTATGATGATAGATGATCAACCACACATAGATTTGAGGATAGATATTCTTTTCATTTTTAGTGTGAGATAATGGTGTGGCTTGATGGTTAATTTTTGAGTAGATTGAGGCATAGTTTTTAGAGAGAAGGTTACAACGAGGCTCAGTTGGATCAGATCAATGATCTCTAGGTGAGATAAATGGTGGAGTTAGATGTGATGGTGGTGCATCCATATGTGGAGGAAGAACCCATCAGTTCTGTGAAATTCCACATTACACGATGTGTATTTTGGAGTTATATTCCATGTGGGACCCCTAAGTAGTTCTAGGGTTTCTATGAGAACATAAATATCACACGGTGTGTGACAACTGTCATATGGACTGTGGCCCTTCCTTGGTGGCTTATCATGTAACTCAGAAGGTAAAAGGACATGAACATGAGTACATGTTCTTGGAAACACTGTGTACTTAGGCATGATCTTAACCAGCTGTACATGGACACTTTCGGGAGTACATGGGATCTAACATGCTATGTACTGAGACATAGACATGGGCGCAATTAGTATTACATGGTAGGACACTAAACCGAACAAACATTTAATATACCTATAGTACACACCATGTACTTATTTATAGAGGTCTTGGAGACCCTGTTCTCTTCATCTTGGATGATTTTAGTTAGGGTATGTTCTCTTGACCCTTTCCCTGAAGTTTTATTATGGAATCACATCCAGTGCATAAGATTTTGATCCTCTCTAAGTAAATTAAATCTTATATAGATTTTTTGGAATCCCTCCACAAGCACTAGAGTGATTTCCTCTACCATCATCATTTCCCTCGGTGGGGTTCTTAGTATTTTCGTGACCAATACAACACAAGTGTCTATCCCCTTCTTAACAGGTAAATCCGGATTGGATTATTGGTATACCCAATGGACTTGAGTGTGATCCCCATATATGTATCATTTTATTTAGACTTACAACATGTAATTCTCATAGAGAGGCCTGATGATCATGGGATCTTTAACAAAGACCATAAGTTCTATCAAACTCATGGTTTGTGTTCTCCTAGATGAGTGCTATGTGGAACCTTCAAGAAGGAATCCTAGGATGGAAATGCAGTTGTGATCTTACTTGAGACTGTGTGTCTACTTTGAGTATAAATGGATGTTCATGTTATAAATATTATTATCATATACCTATAATTATCTAACTAATATTTTCCCTGATGCTATATAATTAGTGATTTTGGGTATCCTATAGGGTATTGTTATACTCACCCCTATATGGGATTTTCCGATATGCGTCATGTGTTGTGTAGACAATTGACCTTTTGAGGGAGTCCTGGAGAGACTAGTACCAGGAATATCTTAGTGATCTAGATAGAATGAGGTGTGTTACTATGGTTACCTTGATACAAGACCTCACCCACATTTTTGGTTGGACTTTTTATCATTTTTTTGTGATGATATTTTATTTGGAATTTTTTCTTTCTAGTACTTACTATTGTACTCCGATTGTGGGATTTTAGATGTATAAATGCATGGTCATCCGTTGTTTTTCATTTTAACATCATATAGGATTAAATATGAGTCTGTGTGTGTATAGTTACATTAGGCTAAGACATCCCATGTGTTTGATATCCCAACTCATCACTGGTTACTATCCCATGACCTATTAGAGGTAGGTTTGGGGTAGTCGTGACATGGGCCCCGTTGGGACGGTTCGTGACATTTAGAACCTATTATTAAATGTTTGTCGAGAAAGTTATGAAAGACTTAAGAAAAATATATAATATTTTATAATACTTAATTTAAATAAGGAAATTAATTTACAAAGCTAAAAGGTGAATTTTAGTTATATAAATATCGATTAAAACATTTTAACCCCTTTTAAAATAATAGTTTGAGTTAAAATGGAATTCTACTTTTTGTTATTATATTTTTATATAAAATGAAATTGATCATTATATAAACCTATTCAGGAGGTTTTAAATGATAAAATAATTAAAATATTATATATATATCATCACATCAACATAAAAAAGATAAATATGAAAATGCTTATGCAATGCGAACACAATGTTTGCATACTAGATAAAAAGTCAAAATTGATTAATTAAGTGATAAGAATGAGATGAGACATGGTAAAGGGAAAATTTAAAGGATAAAAATGATAAATAATAAATTTTTAACCTTTATATATTTTAATTTTTAACATATATAACATGACAATTATCCAAATGTTTACCCTATTCTTGGGTAACCAATAGAATGTAAAAAAATTTATTTTAAATATTTTACTATGATAAGAATGAGAAAAACTAATTATTTGAATGGTTTTATAGGATAAAAATTATTAATAATAAATTCTATTACTTTTTTCGAAAATTAATTAATAGGATAATTATCCAAAAATCTTACACAACATCGACACAATGTTTGTACAATATGAGAAAAGTCCAAAATGGAGGCTTTAAAATATATGAAGTGACATGGTTTAGAGGGTGTAAATATTTTGACAATTTTAGAGTATAAATATTATTTTTATAAATTTATTAATATATTAAAACATGAATTCTATATTTTTTTATATATTTTTAAACTCAAATTATAATATTGAACATGAAAATATATATAATTGATATTTTTCTATTAAAATTGATTTATAAATTAATAAAAAATCATAAAAACCTATCCTAATACATATGATGATGAGTAATACACGACAATATCTTACCTAATTCATTTAATAAGCCACTTTATACATAATAATTACATTCCTTAACTCTTACGTAATGAATATTTTCAAAGATGCCATGAAATCTTATCTATAATGAGAACTCATTATACCCATTTCAAAGAACATGTCATGATTTATTTTATCTTCATACTATGCTTAACTTACTTATCCTATAACCCTTTAAAACATTTCCTATCCTTTGGTCACAGGAATAATTCCCAAATATTTAATTTAAAATAAGTTTTTAAGGTATGATTCGACTCTTCAATAGATTTAAAAATCAAGGTTAGTGGATTTTCATCTTAATTTTCTTTCATTTAAACATGTTACATATTATTAATCAATTTTATATGTTTTATACACCATACCATGCATTTATTTTATCATAATTAACATTATATTTATGGGAATTACAATACTATTCCATGTTCTATCTTTCATTGGTTTTGACTCTTACATTACTAATGTCATAAGGGGATTCTTGAATAAATTTTCTTTCATTGAGTTATAATATTTTAGTTGGAGTTGGTGACCAATAAACAGATACTTTATAATTTATATTATGTGCATATTCTTAATACTTAATATTAATATAAATATCATATCACATATTGTTATTTTTCTACATAACATTAATGTTATAATGTCCTAGGGTATCTATCACATCAAAATAAGTTATGGAAGTTACTTTATATTATGATAACCTTGGGAAACTATGCTCATGTATCTAAAACTTAGTTTTATGGTTGGATAATATTCTATTATGGGGGACATAGTATGTTGTCTATCATGTGTGAGTACTCATAAGTGGATGATACTTCTTCCCAGGAAGATTTCACTTGGTAATCACCAAGATGATAGATTATGAGAAAAAACTCATCAATAAGAATTATTAATGCTTAAGTGTCATAATATATTATTTTCTAAAAGTGTGTGTAATGGTCCTTAGACATTAATATTATTATTAATGCAATTAATGAATGGTTAACTTATATGTATTTACTTAAACCGTGATGATAACATTTCACAATGAATTTAGGCATGTTTGGTGCATCAAAAATGACATTTTAATAATTTATAAATAAAAGAAGGATCTATATCTTCCATATTTATAAAATTTGATATCTCAAACCATTTTTTTAAATATAATTATCTCCCTAAATTCCATAGACATGGTGTATTGACGAGTTTATTTTAGATAGTCAAAGAAAGACATATCAAGAATATAGGTTGATGACATAGGAATTTAACATTTTTTTAAGAGATATTGAGATAAAGAGATTATATTACATTGTGAGTGCTCATATGTGGTTATACACATCGCGTCATTGATTTTTTCCCTTCAGTTCCATAACCCCTTAATAGAAAATAATATTATACTTTAGGCAAACCTACCTAATGTTAATAAGAAATCTGATTAGTGGGTCACACACAAAGTGTTTCTATTGATATCAATTAAATTTAATTTGAATTTAATTATTAGAATGAATATTATTATCAAGACTAAGGAATAATTTTATTTAGGATTAATGATCACATAATTAAATAAATATTTATTCAAAAGGTAATTGTTAAATTACATAAATATAAAATATTTATTTATTTATTGAATATTTAATAAGTATTTATTCTCAAGACTATAAATATAATATTTATTTTATGAATAAATATTTAACTACATATTATTCAGGTATTCGATAAATGAAGATGAGGATGATCCAATCAAGATCACTTCTGATGATAAATATTAATTTTCAAGTTAGTAAAATAGTATTTATCATTTCACTAGTTAGAACATGACTTGGAATATAAATAATAGTATTATTTTAATACATGGCATGAGGTCTGACATGGGTTTGATATTTTATTAAGAGAAATTGTGCAATTAATTAAAATTCAAACCCTAACCCTATGTCTATAAATAGACCGCTTATAATTTCTAAGTGTATCTAATGATGAATAATTGTGTTCGACAAATTGATATTTAAAATTATCCTTTTACCTCTCATATCCTCTCTAGAATCTGAAGATCAGGTGATCTTCTATAATACCATATTATGGTGAATAAATATAGATGAATAACTTTAGATGATCAATCAACCATGATAGCACTCAATGATTCATCTGTGTCATTCAGAGATTGAAGGAGCATGTGTGGATCACTACTAGTGGTATTCTACACTTGGATCCTACATGAGAAATGATAGATTAATAGAAAAATTCAAATGATCAACATATACTATGAAGAAAGATCCCATGAATGAGGTAATAATTCTTCTCAATTAACTAAATTAATTATAAATTTCATGTCAAAAATATATTCTCTTTGTTCCAAAACCATCTTGACTATATTTGATTAGAAAAATTTCTTTGGTCATGACATTCATATCTTGTACAATGTGTGAATGATCCATTGATTCTGACATTTTTTGACATGAGATATTCTACAATAAGCACTTTTTCTATGATTAGAATCAATAATTGGAATCAGAGTGATCACATTAAAATTTATAATTATTTATTTTATTTTCGATAATTGTACATTTAGAAGTTAATATTTATTTCAAGATTTAATTCATTCTTGATATGTCAATGAAATATATTCTTCCTCTTCTTCATTTCTCACAAATATTATCATGAATGTTTAATAATTAAGGAATTTTATATATTAAGAACCCATCCAATGGTTCTAGGGATCATATATAGATAATACAAGACTAAAAAGCATGAAATCCTTTGTTACATGTTGTGTGTCCTTGTTCATTACACAAGGGCGTCTGCATAGATTCGTGGTCATCATGTAATTAGTATACACCGCATGTAATAAATACACCCCATATAGACCAGGAAGGGTGTCACACCACTTTTCTAAAGTACACATCATTTTGGTTTACTACACACTATGTAGTCCATGTGTTTTCAAGATAGAAAACATGAGATCAAACCACATATTTTAATTAATACAACACATGTATTTAATACATGTTGCATAAAGAATGAAAACCATATAACTAGAAACACTTTCTGTTATCCTCTATACACTCCATGTACTTCATAAATGTTCATGATAAGTAAATTCCAAGTCCCTATGCATGTACTGAGAATATCTAGTGAAGATAAGTACACACCATGTGGTTGGATTGTATACACCTGGTACATTAATTGTTTACATGGAAATTATAAATTTAATTATTTAATCTATTAAACCTTTTCAACTCGAGTTTCATGGGTCATTAAGTTGACATTACATGTAGGTCATTAAGTTTTATATTACATTAAATTATTAATTAATTCAATGTGATATTTTAGACTACGAATCATGTCTGGTTATTATACACTAAATACTCAACACATTAAATTATACATGCTAAATAATCTGAATTTGTTCGATATGAAATTAATTTAGGAGTAGAATCCATGAAATTATGAAACATTTAATGTATATATTATGTTGTATGAGTGAATTATTTATAATTAATACTACACTAAATAGTATGTACAAGTAATCATTAAGTTTCTTCCATGTACAAATTTGTGTACTATTTTATTGAGTTTTAGATTAAATTAAATTATTATTATTATTTAAAATAACTATGGATTAGAATTTCAAGATGATTGATTGAAACAATATAAAATTAATTAATTGATTAATAATATAATTAATCAGATTAATTTGTAGAGGTTTTATATTTTTAAATGATGAATTGAAATGAATTCTAGCTAGTTATTTTAAATATGGAATCGTTACATGTGTATGGATGATCATAATCTTGACCAACCTATGCATGTATTGGTTATATTTAATTTAATTTTATTACATGATTTCTTAATTATTTATTATTAAATTAAATTTTATAGCCTGTGATTCATCCCTCCCTATTTTATTATACAGGACCTTCATGTCCAATTTTTTTAATGTAATCCCATTTAACCAATCCTTTGGTTGGCCTCACCGACAAATGAGTTTTAAAACATATGTAATAAAAGGATTATCTAAAGTCATGTAGATTTTTTTCAAGGTGGAGATGAGGAAGAGTAGATTTAAGATGAAACTAATATAAAACCAACATAAAAGATACATAGGTGAATATATGTGACACTATTACTCGTACCAAGACTTGAACAAGGTATTTATTCCTAGGGTCATAAGTTGATTTATTGTCCGCTCAATAAATTAACCATTAGAAAAAAACATTATCATTTCATTTCATTTATTTCTATATTATGAATAATTTATTTTATCGATGTAAGATCATGATCACATTAATAAATAGACTAATATTAAAATATGGAAGTTAAATAAATGGATTATTCATAAATATTTTATCGAAACATGGTTAATCACTTAAGTAAAATCCAATTTATATAAATATAAATATATGTATCTTTTATATAGTTAGTAGGGAAGCCCCTCATTTTTTTCCAGGGTAAAGGGATCCCCTTACATGACTCATAGGACTAGTAGACATTAAATACTATGCCAAGGTTCATAGAGACAAAACTCAAAATCCCAATAAACAGCCAACCCAATATTCTGGCCAAACCGTTGTGGTCATGAGACCTCCACCAAAATAATTTATTCTAATTTTCATGGCCTCCATCTGGATTATTAAAAGGGAAATATGGATCCTTTTCACTAGAATGTCCATGAAACTAGACATTTAAAGTTCATTGGTGGGGTCTGTTGAAACATGATAAAATAGTGGGTGACCTAATATAATTAAAATTATTATGTCTCACATAATATGTCAAATGGAAAACAAAACTAAGAAAATAATGTAGACACTCCTTAAATGAGGATATGAACATAAAAATAATTTTTTTGAATATGGTTTAATTGTTCATGTGATGAATTATTATAAAAAAGTTTATCTTATGTGTTAGAAATTACTATTACTATTATACTAACCTAGCATGTAAGAAAAGGTGAAAAAGGATGCATACTAGAGATATGTTGAGGATACTTATTATGTATATTGTATTATATTATCAATTATTTATGTAGAGTTAATGATACAACATAAATACATGGATGGTTACACCATAATATCTCATATTATTTTTCAGATAAATAGAAGAAAATTATTAAAATAAATATGATTTTCAATGCACTATATCAGTGTAAATTAGATGAAGGTAGTATAGATACTGATCCTGATTTCAAAATGATGGGTTATATTGATCAGTTATTTAAATTAGACTTCAACCTGGATAATAAATTACCAATTAATCTTATCTTATTACCCTTACCACCAAGGTTATAATTATTTTTCCATGTTTATATAAAAGAAATGGATAAGTCACTTTGAAAGCTTTTGTTTATACTTTCCCAGGCAGATAAGGATTGGTTGAAACCTGTTTCTACACCCCACATGGTTAAAAGTTTGAAAGACTGGGCTGGAGATCCCATGGATGATCTGAAACCAAAATATATTTTATATAATCCTTCAAAGAGACTAATATTCAATGGCATAAGAATGAAAATGAGTCTATTTACATCTTATGTGGAAATAATTGACACTAGAAAAGAAAATTAAATGAATTGAAGATTCAAGAAATTAATTCCACTTTAGTTATATGAATTAAATATTTATTCATTACTCATGTATTAAATACAATATTCTTACAACATACATGTATTTAAATACATGAAATGAACATGAATTTAAAGGTTATAGAGTGAACTAAAAAGGAGATTAGAATTGAAGATTATTTGCTCTTCCAAGGGGAGATCACTACTTCTAATTTCTAGATTTAATTGATTCATGTTTTTAATAAGTGTTACCCAAAAATTTATCTCAATGTTTAGGTAGAATCATATTTGGAATAATTTTTTATGGTTATTCAATATTAAACTCTTGGTTTAGTAACTATTGAATAAAATATATCCATTATAATGAATTATGAATATAAAATATAATATTTATGCCTGATTGTGACAATATAATACTTTTTCAAATAAAATATAATTTATTTTACTTTTTTATACCAATAAAAGTATTTTAGTTGAGCTATAAATATGGGTATATAGGAAAACTACTTATCATGTTTTAGATAAATAAACCATTATAATTAAAGGTACATAAAAATCTATTAAAGTTAGTTCAACATGTTCATGATAAAAATTCTAAAGCTAAAGTTAACTTTGGACACATTTTAAAGTTCCTTTAGGAATTTTTAGAAATTATTAGTGAGGTAAATGAGCGCACTTAGTAAATATTTATGAATACCTGAGATAGATTATTAGAGAAAATATTATCCAAGTATTAATTGATTAAAAATATGGTGTTAAGGTAACCCCAAAGTCACATTTCCTGATATAAATCAATGTTATGATGGTAGTAAAAGGAAGTTCAATTATGAATCTTTTATATATTTAAAATAGTCTATTATTTATTCTAAGACATTTTTTGAAAATATAAGTGAAAAAAATAACCATATACCAACTATATTGTCCAAGGTATGTCATCTAAAATATGATATGATAAGTATCTATTAATCACACTATCATGAGTGTTTGTTAGAAACTATTTGTTAGAAGTTGGGTTTAGTTACAAACTAATAATAAAAAACTAAGGTGTATATGAGTTAATGATCCTATAGTCACTAAGGATATCAATATATAGTCAAGAGTGAATATATTTCAATGAAGTAATATTATCACTTTAAAGATAGTGGGGGAAGACTTAACATATATGGGTTAAGTCTCTAGTTTCACTTAGGTTGGAATATGAATACTAGACTCAACTAATCTCAATTTGAGGAGTAGTTTTAGAGACACATACTTCATAGAAATTATAACCAAAGAGGATGTTTAAGTTCACCATGGTGGGTGATATATATATTATTCATTTGGAATAAATATTCCTAAAAAGAAGTAGTAAATGTAAATACTATAAGGTTGAAAATTATGTATAAATTCAAGTAATATACTTCATGTATAAATATTTAGGGAGTCCATGTTTTGAATGTTTCTAATAATTGATACTACCGGTGAGTATTCAATTGAAACTGGACATAGATGGTACAAGATGGTTACAATAAAGAATGATTGATTATTGAATGGTTTAGTCTATGAAAAAAATTATACACCATTTATTATGAATAGAATAATTTTTAATTCAACTTGTAAAAGAATATTTATATGATTACCATATGGGGATATTGATGGTCAATTCCATATCATTTAGAGGAAACCTTACAGAAGGTGTCTATATGACATGAAAAAAGGAGTTCATATGGTATATTTCTACAAGTCATTATTATAAAGGGATGGTGACATCAATAAATTCCAATAGGATATGAATATTAAATTAATTCATTTATTAATAAATCATGCATAATGATCATAGAATATTCATTTGGAAACAAATGAGTGACATGTGTCATTATTTGATTAATGGGAGTGATATAAGTTTTCCAGATAGATATATTGATAACATATAAGAAAAAATGTTGTGTATTACCAGGTTATTAATAATAAGGAATGAAATTTCTCCAAGTTTGACTTAAATTAGAAATAGTGTTATAGGTAACAAGATCTAAAAAAATAGATCCATGAGTTTTCTAAATCTAGTCATAATACATATATTAACAAAGTATTGAAAAAATAAATTTTGAAAAAAATTCAAGACCAAATTGTTTTTGTTATATAATCCATCTAGTAGGACATTAATAGGCTGAGGAAGAAATTATTGAGATTAAGGTAATTTCACAAGTTTAAATTCTAATAATTCATTTCATATTCTTGGATCAGTATTAATGTTTGATATTACTAAGGAATAATGCATTATAGGCCAATATCAAATAGATGCAATATAACTATATTGACTAGAAATTATAACTATCCTATAGTAGTTGAAAAATTATAACTGGATGAGTTCCTATTGTCTGGAGAAATTAGAATACTAGCAATCAATGGAATTGAACACTTATCTTCATTTAGTTCAATTTGATCTAGTATCACAAAAAAAGGATAAGGTAATATAGAAGAAAAATTTATTACAACTAGTGGTTTCTATATCTATAATATCTTAGGATGTTTCACCTTTTTATATAGCTTAAGGAGTGGTTTAGAAACATCCTATTCCAGTTTTGGGTTATACTAAAAGAAAGATATTTATCATTATTATGATAAGATTTGACTATGGATTTATTTTGGAAGTTAGGGTTATGACAAGGGAACAAGATGTGGATACTCATTTATATCACTACTTAAGGGATTTTCCAAGATAATAATGGTTTATTAAACAGATTCTCCACATATATTTGTGGATTTACCATCCTTATCCATAAAAATGTGGTAGGTCTAGTAGCTGTACCAATAATCAGCAGAAGCATGTTTAACATGTGAGAACTAACCAGTCATTAACAGTTTTTTCTAATGCAAGTGTGAGTCTATTAGAGTTGGTTGGTTCCCAAGAACCAACTTATTTATAAATTAGATTATGTATATATTCAAATAATTTAATATTAATATAAATACCATATAACATTTTTATTGTTCTTCTATGTAAAATTAATGTGATAATGTCATAGTATATCTGTGGAATCAAAATAGTTTATAGTTGTTCCCCTCTATTATGAGAACCTTGAAATGATACACTGATTTCTCTTAAACTTAGTTTTATGGTCAAATATTATTTTATTATGGGGAATATAATATGTTGGGGTTTCCATGTGTGGTTAATCATAAGCAGATGTGAATTCTTCTCATCAGATATTCCTCTATACGAGTGGGTGAAATGGTCCTTAGACTTTAAGATTATTATTAATGTATGTCATGACTCATTAAATTAGATGTATTACTATAAACCATGATAAAAATAGTTCATGGTCATATTGGGTATATTGGGTGCATCACGAATGGTGAGATTCTAATTAATAAGTCAAGTAAGGATCTGGCCTTTTATATTTATTAAAGTTGATATCTCAACCCTTAGATTCAAATAAAATTTTCTCAATAAATTCTATGAACTTGGTATGATGATAATTTTATTTCATATATGCAAATAATAATGTATCAATCACATAGTTTGATGACTTAGTCAAGAAAATCACTTGATGAGATATTGAGATAAAGGGATTATTTTACAATGTGATCACTCTTATGTGGTTATCGATGTCATGTCATTAAATTCTTTCTCTTGGGTTCCTTGACCTATTTCTAAATAGTAATCTTGGACTTTAAGTAAGACCACCTAATTCCACTGAAAAAGAATCTTAGAGGTACACATATGAAGTGTTTCTATTGATCATAATTAAATTTTATTTTATTTTAATTACTATAATAAATATTATTCTCAATATTTATGAATAATTTTATTCTAGATTACTAATCGCATAAATTAAATAAATATTTATTCACAAGTTAATTGTTAAATTATGAAGATATATAAAATCTATTTATTTATTGGATATTTAATAAATATTTATTAATCCTACTATGAATAAAATATTTATTTTAGGAATAAATATTTATTTGGGTATGCGATATCTGTTAAAGAGGATGAGTGGACCAAGATTGGGTCTAGTGAAAAACATCAATTTTCAAGCTGGTAAAATAATATTTATCATTGTGCCAGTTAGCGCACACCATGTAATAAAAAAAATAAAATTATATTAATACTTGGAATGAGGTCATACATGAGTTTGACATTTTATTAAAGGAACTTGTACAATTAATTAAAATAAAAACTATAACCTGAGGTCTATAAATAGACCATTTATAATTTATAATAGTGGATAGTTGAGAATCATTGTTCATAATAGATTTCACTCTAGAATTATCCTCTTCCCTCTCACATCCTCTAAGGAATGAGAGGATCAAGAGAAAATTTTCAAGATATAAGAAAGGTGAAGCAATCTAGTAGAAAAATGTTAGAAAATTAGTCAATCATGATAGCACCTAATGAATAATCAATGTCATTTAGAGGCCAAAGAATCATGTGTGAATCATCGCTAGATAGAGTCTATAGTTGGATCCTAAAAGATAAATGATAGATTAATAAAAATGGTTTCATATATTAAACATATTCTGCAAAGAATGATATAATTAATGAGTTATTCATTTTTCTCAATTAATTAAATTAATTATAAATCCAACATGATTTTTTTATCTTGGTTACAAATCCTTCTTATATATACATAATTGGAAATTTTCATTGGTCAATATGTTTAAATCTTCTACAATATGTGAATGATCCATTGAATCCAACATTCAGTGACTCACAATCGACCATGATAAGTGCTTACACTATGATTGGAACCAAAAAGTGATATCAGAGTGGCCAGGTTCAAATTTATAATTATTTATCTTATTGTTAAACATTGTTCATTTAAAATTTAAGATTAATTTCAAATTTTAATTCATTCTTGATATGTCATTGAAATATCTTCTTCCTCTTCCTCATTTCTCATAAATATTACCAAGATCAGTTAATAGTTAATGAGATTTACATCTAAAGATCCCATATAGAGGTTCCAAGGATCTTATCACGATAATATAAGACTACATCATGTGTAATACTTTATCACACACCATGTGTCCTTGTTCATTACATAAGGATTCCCACATGAATTCTGGGTCATCATTTAATTTCTACGCGATGTGTGTAATAAATAGACCGTTTGTAAACCATCCAGGGTGATACATGGATTTTCCAGAGTACACACCGTGTAGTCCACATGTTTTTAAAGATTCAAAATATGAGCTCAAACCAAATCTTGTAATTAATACACAACGTGTGTCTAATACTCGGTGCATACAGATTGTAAAATGTGTAACTAGAATTATACATTGTGTATCCTCCATAAACTACTTGTACTTCATAAATGTTAGTGATAAGTACATAGTAAGTCCCAAGGCCTGTACCGCAGATATCCCATGAAGATAAGTACACATTGTTTGGATGGCTTGTATATGCCATTTACTTTGCATGTTTACAAAAAAAATTTAAATTTAAATAATTACTCCATTAGACCTTATCAACTCAAGTTTTGTGGGTCATTAAGTTCATATCACACACCAGCCATTAGGTTTTTTATTATATTAAATTATTAATTAATTTCATGTAAAATTTTAGAACATGACTCATTTATAGTTATTTTATACTAAAGACTCAACACATTAAATTTTTATAGGCTATTTCATTTTCATATGTTTAGTGTAGAATTAAATTGGAAGTAAATACAGTGAAATTATGACATATTCCATGTTCATAATATGTCATATGATTGTATTATTTACAATTAAAACCATAGTGAATAGTTTATACAAGTAATCATTGAGTTTCTTCTAAGTACAAAGATGCATACTATTTTATTGAGTTTTAAATAAAATAAAATAATTTATTTTATTTAAAATAATTGCGGACAGAATTTTAAAATGATTGGATGAAATAAGAGAAATTTAATAAATTGATTAATAAGATAATTATTCAGATTAATTCATGCCTTTTTAATATTTTTAAATAACCAATTAAAATAAATCATAGTTAGTTATTTTAAATGAATAATTGTTTCATGTATATGACCGATCATGGTCTTGACCAACCTATATATGTATTGATTATATTCAATTTAATTTAATTGTATAGTTTTGTAATTATATATTATTAAATTATATTTTATGGCCTCTGAGTCATCCCTCCCTCTTTTATTATGTAAGACATACATATCAAAGTTTATTTTTTGTATTTCACTTTTAATAATCCTTTGGTTCCCCTCACCTTCATGTGAGTCAAAAAACATATGTAATAAAAAAGGTATCTGAAGGATCATGAAGCCATTTTATGTTGGAGTCAAGGTGAAGGAATTTAAGATGGAACCAATATGAAACCAATATGGGAGAAACATAGGTGTACAAGTGGAATTTTCCAACTCATTCCATGACCGACATAAGGCTTTTATCCCTATGGTCGTAGCTTTATTTGTTTTCCACTCAATAAATTAATCATTAGATAAGATCATGATCATGTATTTTTTTATTTATTAATTTTTTTCATATGTATAATTTATTTTTTGGATTAAATTCCATGATCACATAAATAAAAAGACTAATATGAAAAGAGTAAATTTAAATAAATGAATTATGGATAAGTTTTTTATAAAAACATGGATCATATATTAAGTAATATCCACTTAATATTTACAATTCATGTAAAGGATAAATAAGGAAAAATTATGCATAATAAAACAAAAATCCTTCAAATTAATATTAAGTCCTTAAACCTTCCATCATATGAATAATGGTGACAATATAGTAAAAGTGTCGATTCAGCCTCTGTTTGAGGAACTTTTAATTATTGAGACATTTTAACTAAGATAATTGGTCAAATTAATTGAATTTTTATAGGGTTTAATTGGCTCCATCTTCCCAATAAAATTTTGGAGGTAAGTGTTGAAAAAATACCAGTTAGGATTTTAGGATTGGAGACTCCACTTAACAGATCAAAGAGATTCTAATTTTAAGTTAGAAAGGCTATCCACCTAAATACTTTCTTATAATTTTCATGTCCTATTTTTGGATTATAAGAACGAAAATATAAATCCTTACCACAATAATGTCCATGAAACTAGAAATTTTGAGTTGAATGGTGGGGGTCGTTGATACTTAATAAAATAATGGAATACCTAATAATATTTAAATTATTATAAATCACATATTTTACAATAAATTTTTTAATAATAATCTATTTGAATTATTATAGAAAATTTAAAGAAAAACCATGAAGAAAATGTAATCATTCCTTAACTTAGGGTATGTTCTTATAAATAAAAATTTCTGGAAATGGTATAATCATTTATGCAATGTATTATTAACATAATTTTTATATTATCTGTTGGAATCCCCTATTCTTGTCCTTCCACCCCAAGAGGTGACAAAAGGTGAAAAGGATGCCTACCATAGATATGTTGGGTATTCTTACTATGCCTATTTTATTATATTATCAATTATGTCCAAAGACTTGATGATACAACATAAATACATGTGTGCTTACACCATAATATGTAATCTTATTTTTCATGAGATAGGGAAGGAAAGTATTGAAATAAATTTGATTTTCAATGCATTATATAAGTGTAAACTTGAATAAGGTAATCAAGATACTGATCATGAATTCAAAATGTTGGGCGTATATCGATCTGTTAGTGAAACTAAGATTCCAATTGGATAAGAAATTATCTATTAATCTTATATTATTATCCTTACTACCAAAATTATCCATATTTTTCCAATCCCAAATAAATAAAATGGATAATTTTCTTTGGAAAAATTTTATATACTTCACCAAGATGATAAGTATTAGATGAAAGCTATTTCTCCAACCCTCATAGTGAAAAGTTTAAAAGAAAAGGATGAAGATGAAATGGATAATCTAAATCCAAAATATCATTTATATCATCCATCAAAGAGATAATAAATTCAAAGGAATAATAATGAATACAAGACTATTTTCATCTTTTGTGAAAAAATGCGACACTGGAGAAGATATTACAATGAATTGAAGGAGCAAGCAATTGATTCAAATTCAGGTATATTCATTAAGTTTCTATTCACTAATTCTGAATTAAATAAAATATTATTAAAACATAAATATATTTAAATAAAGAACATGAACATTAATAGAAAGGTTATTGAGTGAACTAAAATGGACCTGAGAAAGGGAGATTCCTTCATCAGCCAGGGGGAACTCACTAATTTTCATTTCCATATTAGATTGATTCAAATTTGAAATAAGTTTTACGAAAACTTTTATCTTAGTGTCCAATGAGATAGAACAAGGTATTGTTTCTCATTTGGAATAAATTTTGTTATGTTACTTCATTACTAAACTCCTAGTTCATTTACTCTTGAATCAAATAAATCCATTACAAAGAATGATGAATATAAAATATAAGAATCATACCCAATTTTGACAAGATAATTCTTTTCAAATGAAATAGAAATTATTTAACTTATTTATACCCATAAAAGTGTTTTAGTTGAGATAAGATACTGGGTATATTAACAAACTTCTTATCATGTTTTAGATGAAGAAACCTTTATAAATAAAGGCACATCACTATGATATTAAAGTCAGTTCAACGTATCCATGTGATCTATTCTAAAGATGAAGATAACTTCAGATATTTCATGAGGTTACTCTAATATTTTTTAGAAATTCTCAGTAAAGTAAATGAGTTAACTTAGTAAATATTGATTAATCTCTGACCTGGATTGTCAGATAACACATTATCTAGGTATTCATTTATCATACATGTGGAATAAAGGTAATACAATACTCACATTTCTTTATATACATCAATTTTGTAAGAACCCGGTTCTAATTTTTGAGGTACAGGCTTCTTTTTTTTCCTTTTTCCTTAAGTGTTTTTGAGAAAATATGGAAAATGGGGAAAAATATAAATTTCAAAACTACATGCCGTGTACTTTATCCACACGCCGTGTACTTTTGGCCATGTTGGGATGAGTACACGGGGCGTGTAGCCTTGTCGGCGACGAGGGGTGTGGGAACCGACTACATGCCATGTAGTGGTACCTTACACGCCCTGTAGTCAGTCGGCATGCTTGAATAGTAAGGCTGTGGAGTCACCGCCAGCTAGGCGGCAGTACACACCGTGTACTCAGGGGTACATTCCATGTACTTAGGTCGATGGGTGAACAGTGTGGCAGTGCCGCCAAATGAAAAGTTAAATAAAAGAAGTACACGCCGTGTACTCAGAAGTACAGACCGTGTAATTTGTTTTTTTGGCTTAAAATAGGTATTAGCCTCCTCATTTGGCAGAGGAGGTGTTTGAGCCATTTTGGATCCAAAGAGGACGACCAGACCTTTGAAGATCCTCCGGGTGTTCGTCTGGAATCCGATTCGGCTTCAGACGATCTTGTTGGAACTGCACAGGTAATCCCTCTCCTCTCCTGGTACTGTTCTTACCAATTATTTCCCGAGGGGAAGTTATTTACGTTTGAATTGGTTTTGTTCTTCGTTAGATCTATGCCGTTCTTGGGCGTTTCTAGAGTTGGCGTTCGGGTATATCGTTCGTTGGCGTATAAGGTAGGTGGCTTTGTGTTTATTTTCCAACTATTGTGCGTTTTTGTTCATTTTTGTGCCACAAACCCATGTTGGGGTGTCGTGTGGCCGAGACCGTTGCTATATTTAATGCCTAGAATTGCATAGGTGATTAAATTGTGATAATAAAATGCTAGTTGGGATCATTGCTTGGATCCGGAACCACCCTAGGGGTGTGTTTCACTATTTAGCCGTTTGGCCAGGATACCTGAGGGTATGCCTTAAATGTAGTAATTGTAGAATTGACTTGAGAGGAATTGCTTGTTTACTGCATTTTGATATGTTGGGCATGGCCTGGTAACCTGTTTATCCTGAGGGCATTGTTGTGATTAGCCTATGGGAACTGCACTCTCTAGCCTGAGGGCAGTAGTTACTTTGGCCTGGGGGAAACTTCTTCCGTGCCTGAGGGAAATAGACTTTGTGCCTGAGGGAGACACTACCTACGCCTGAGGAAAAAATTCTGTTATACATGAGGGAAATTACCTACGAGTTGGGTTCTGCTTACCTGACCGTAAGGTTTTTCTTGTCTGAGGACGTGGACTGTTTACTTGGAAATGCACTGTGGTGATTTCTAATATTTAATGGATTAAAAAAATAATAAAACGACAATATAACTGGTAATTAGTTACTTTTGAGTACTGCTTACTTTATTTCATTTTACTACTGCACACTATCGTTGCATGCTTACACGCAGTTGGGCACAGGCCTTTGGTGGGTGCCTATTGGGAATTAATTTCTCACACCCTGTTTGGGTCACGCTTTTCGGCCCAAACAGATTACGTTTCTGCAGGTGTAGATAGGGGAAGGAGTCCCTATACAGTCACTTGACTGTTGTAGAGGAGTAGGAGGTCATGGGACCAAGCCTAGGCTTGCGATGCTGCTGCCAGCTATTTTGCTTTGTTTTGTTGTACTCTGCTTTTGGTTGTATCATATTGATGTATAACATGTTATGGCTGTTTTCATAGAACCTAAAACATGTAGAATTATCTTTTATATACTGTTGGTTATATCCATTGTAGTTGTTAATTTCAGTAGTTGTGTATGATTTACTGCTTCCGCTGTTGGTGTATGTTTTATTTTGTATTCTGTTGCGCTACACTTTGACAAATGAGGGCATAGTTTCCCCACTATCAGACTTGGGAACTCGCTGCTAGTCGGTAGCCTCTGGCGTTTGGGGAAATGCGCTTGAGGTCACGTGGCGAACCGGGCTCGGGGAACCCGTTTCATGGCACCCGAGTCTGGGATATTACAAAGTGGTATCAGCGGATGTTTCTTTTCTTTGACTTACTATTTGGAGCCGTAGTCAGGGATAGGACGGAACGGTAGTTGGTAATAAGCTGTGCCCAGGCGTAGCTAACCCGTGTATAGGGAAAAGCCAGTCTACCTCGTATTTTTCATTCTTTTGATTTTACAATTTTACAGTGGATATGTTTTCACCATTAGGTGACGCACTTGGATTGTGCTGTTTATATTTTATCTGTGGGTTCTCTTTAGTTGTAACCCGATGAGATGAGGGTATTCCGTCTCATGCATCATATAGGCACATGCTAGGTATCACATGCCATGCATAGTTTCCACGCCATGTAGGTGCATTAGATTTTGGATGTTGTTGTGATAATATTTGTGCTAATAAAGCATGCTGTTGTGATAGCTATGTGATAAATACCTGCCTTGTGATATGGTATTTTAGTTTGAGCTTGTTTATTGAATGGACGCCAAACTTTGGTTTTTGGGGAGTATGGGACCCCATTGAACAGAATTTGGTGGATCATTGACTGTTTATTGGTTATAACACATATAAAATGTCAAACTTTGATTTGTGGGGAGTATGGGCCCCCACGTGTCGGAATTTGACACTTAGGTGTTGTTTTTTCAGTGTTTTCTGGGTTTCGGGGAATTTTCTGAGGCATACTGTCCGGAAACCCAGTATACACACCGTGTAGTACTTTATACACGCCATGTATATCCTTCTTTTTGGTAATAAAAATGAACCCTTTGAGTACACGCCGTGTACCCGGAGTACACGCCGTGTAGTCTCTTCCCGTGTCACAAACCGTGTGGGCGGCGACACGGGATAGGGAAGGGATTGGGTAAAACACGCCGTGTAGTTTTGTGCACGCCATGTAGTGTTGACCCGGAGTCCGGCCATGTAACTAAAAACACGGGTCGGTGAAATCCTTCACAGAACACTCCGTGTCAATGATACACACACCATGTAGTGTGACCTGGGGACTCGGCCCTGTAAGTAACAACATGGGCCGGTGTCACCTCCCTTTAAACACTCCGTGTACCTGTGGGACACGCCATGTAGTCTGGTCCGAGGACAGACTGTGTGGAGTTAGCCGTGTGGCTGGGAAACGGGGTGTTGTACACGCCGTGTACGGGTGTGACACACCGTGTGGAGTTTAGCCGAGTAGTCGGCCGTGTCACAGACGACACGAGCAGTTGGAAAATAACACCGTACATGCCGTGTAGATATTATACATGTCATGTAGTTTTGTTTTACGGAAGCCGTGTGGCTTAGCCGTGTAGAAGGACCCGGGCAGGGGAAGGAAAGTCAAGTACATGTCGTGTAGTCATTGTACACGCCTTGTAGTCTTGTTTTGAAAATTTTGGATGCCTTCTTCCTCTTGTTTCCTTTGTGGTTCCTTTGCTTTTTGGTCATAATAATTTTGAATCTGAGGTGTGCTTTTGACCTTGTAGTGTCATGCCACCTAGACGACCGCGAGTTGTTTGCCAGGAAAGCAGTGACAATTATACTCCGGAGATGGTGGTCGATGGGCTACCAGTGGATCCTCCAGCAGAGCCAGATGCAGTGCCAACTATTATACCAGACACAGGCATGGAGGCGCAGTTCCGTGAAGGTTTTATGCGGTTTATGCAGACCTTTCAGGGGGCACCGTAGACTACTACATCTATGGATGAGCTGACTCGTATCTTCCAGCAGTAGCATCTGCCTACGTTTTCCGGGGACGGCGGACCGCAGGCTGTGAAGTCTTGGCTAGGATCGATGCAGACTATTTTCGAGCATCTTGAGATGCCTCCAGGACGGAGGGTCAAGCTCGCGACTTACATGCTGCGTGATTCCGCCAAGAGGTGGTGGGATGTTACCACCCAGTCAGAGCATCACAGGGACATGGCGTGGGAAGATTTTTAGGCAGTCTTCTACGACTTCTTCTTTCTCGATACGCTGAGGGAAGATAGAGCTCGAGAGTTCATGAATCTGTAGCAGGGCGCTATGTCAGTGATGGACTATTCTGCTCGTTTTACGGAGCTTCAGCGCTTTTCACCCGTGCTTGTGGGTGATGAGACGCTGAGAGCCAGACGTTTTGAGGATGGTCTTCGGTATGACATCTGAGCGCCGGTGAATGTTTTCAGGTTACCTACTGTACACACGATTGTGAACCAGGCGTTGATTATAGAGAGTAACCTGCGGGAATCAAGTGGTGTGGGCCAGGGCAGTTCAGCACCAGTTACTGGTACTATTTCTGCTGGCAAGAGGAAGAGACAGATGGACTTCTCTCAGGGCAGCAATACCAGTCAGAAAAATGATTTAGGTGGTCCGGTCAGGTGCTACTAGTGTGGCAGAGAGGGGCACAAGAGACCGCAGTGTCCACGAGACCTAGTGGAGTGCCGAGCTTGCGGTAAGCTGGGCCATCTGCAACGCTTTTTTAGGGCGTTTCCACCAGTGGCTAGTGAGAGGGGTTCTGAGCAGACTCCATGTGTGGGAGCAGGACCAGTGGATTCTTACCAGTCAGGGAACTGGAATACGTCGGGGCGTGCAAGCAGAGATGGTGGTCCTGGCTGTTGTAGCCAGACACCAGGATCGCAGAGGCAGCAGGGTGGGACAACTCAGGGTATCCAGGCTGTGTCGTAGGGCCGCGGCACTGGGCATGCATATGCAGTGCAACAAACCCAGCAGGAGCAGGATCCCGGACCTTCTACAGTCAGAGGTACTATTCTAGTAGCTTTTGTCTTGTCTTAAGTACTTTTTGATATGGGTTCTACACATAGTTTGATATCTGTACCCGTTGTGGAGAGCCTTGGGCTCAGTGTTTCTTCTTCTTCTGATATCATGATGCTAGACACTCTGTTGGGGACTAGAATGGCTAGTGTGTGTCAGTGCAAGGGGTTCCCCCTTGAGGTTGGTGGGTTTCACTTTCTTTGGGACCTCTATGTCTTGGAGATGATGAGCTATGACGTCATTCTTGGGATGGACTGGTTGGTTCCCGTCCGAGATTTTGTAGACTGCTATCGTCGTAGGGTGCGTTTCACGTCACCAGAGGGCGAAGAGTTTCTATACAGGGGAGAATGGGATTTTCAGGTGAGTCGAGCTGGACCAGAGCATCATGGGTGAGGTGGAGTCACAACCTAGATTGTGAGATTATATCTGGACGAACAGGGGACTCGTCAGACGGATTTCCCTCCAGTTGTAGATCATTTCAGGGATGTCTTTCCGGATGACTTTTCAGTTCTACCTCCGGTGCGTGAGGTGGATTTCTCTATCGAGCTAGTGCCAGGAGCAGCACCGGTGTCCATTCCTCCTTATAGGATGGCCAAGCCTGAGTTACAGGAGCTCAAGAGGCAGTTAGAGGAGCTACATGCGAAGGGTTTTATCCGACCCAGTACTTCTCCTTGGGGTTCTCTAGTCCTTTTTGTGAAGAAGGCGGATGGTACCCTTAGGCTTTGTGTGGATTATCGAAAGCTGAACCAGTTGATGGTTAAGAACTGATATCCCTTGCCGAGGATAGATGATCTGTTTGATCAGCTTCGTGGAGCACGAGTGTTCTCAAAGATTGACTTGAGATCCAGATATCATCAGCTGCGCATTAGACCATCTGATATACCTCTCACAACTTTCAGGAGTAGTTATGGTCTATATGAGTATACGGTTATGCCGTTCGGACTGACGAACATGCCAGTAGTTTTCATGGATCTGATGAATCGTGTGTTCCATCCGTATCTTGATTCTTTTGTGGTAGTATTCGTGGACGACATCTTGGTGTACTCTCACACTCCACACGACCATGCCACCCATCTTGGGATCGTATTGAGTACACTGAGAGAGCATCATCTATATGCTATGATCTCAAAGTGCCACTTTTGGATGGACCAGATTCACTTCCTGGGTCATATTATCTCAGAGGCAGGAGTTGCAGTAGACCTAGATAAGGTAAGAGTAGTAGTTTCCTGAGAGCAGCCTAAGAATGTTTTTGAGATACATAGTTTCTTAGGGCTGGCTGGTTACTACAGACGCTTCATATAGGACTTCTCCCACTTAGCAGCACCGTTGAAAGGTCTGACTAAGAAGGGTGTAAAGTTCGATTGGTCAGAAGCTTGTGAGGAAACTTTTCAGGACCTGAAAGGAAGGTTGAAATTAGCACCGATCCTGATACTCCCAGAGCAGGGGAAGAGCTATACAGTTTACTGTGATGCATTAGGGATTGGGCTGGGAGCCATTTTGATGTAGGGTACCGAGTTGTCGCATATGGGTCTCGGCAGTTGAGGCCACATGAGATGAATTACCCGACGCATGATCTTGAGTTGGCTGCAGTTGTTCATGCATTGCACTGTTGGAGACACTATCTGTTGGGGCAGCATTTTGTGGTTTTGACTGACAACAAAAGCCTCAAGTATATCTTTACTCAGTGTGACTTGAATCTAAGGCAAAGAAGGTGGGTCGAGTACCTACAGTCCTTCGATTTTGAGCTTGCCTATACACCTGGTAAAGGTAATGTAGTAACTGATGCACTAAGCAGGAAGACTTAGATACAGGCAGTGCAGGAGGCCAGTGGTGAGTGGAAACTTATGGCTTTGTTCTCTAAGATGCATCTAGAGTTGAATGACAATCAGGGGCAGACTTATCTTTCCTCGTTAGCTGTGACTTCTATTCTCCTGGATAGAGTGAGGATGAGGCAACTATCTGATTTTGAAGGCCTAGTTCTACGAGAGTCGGCGGCAAGTGAGGACCCTCCTTCCGGTAGGACGATAGGCGGCGATGAGGTTTTGCGTTTCCATGGACGAGTATGGGTTCCAGGGGATATACGTGAGGAGATGATGCGAGAGTTTCATGATTCAGCTTGGGAAGTTCATCCTAGGGTTACCAAGATGTAATGAGACTTGAGACGTCAATACTAGTGGCTAGGTATGAAGAGAGAGATAGCTGGGTTGGTTACGAGACGTTCCACCTGTCAGCAGGTGAAGACAGAGCATCAGAGACCAGCTGGACTATTACAGCAGTTACCCATTCCAGAGTGGAAATGGGATGATGTCGCGATGGATTTTGTGACGGGTTTGACGAGGTCACCTCGTGGCAATGACACAGTGTGGGTTGTTGTGGAAAGACTCACGAAGGTAGCACACTTTTTTCTGATCAAGGAGACCTTCGATGTGGACGAGATCAGAAGGCTTTATATCCGAGAGATCGTACGTCTTCATGAGGTCCCTCGTTCTATCATTTCAGATAGGGATGTCCACTTTACGTCTCGTTTCAGGCAGAGTTTTCAGAGGTCACTGGGTACACAGGTGCTTCTGAGCACAACATACCACCCTCAGACAGATGGCCAGTCAGAGCGGACGATACAAGTGCTAGAGGACATGCTTCGCGCATGTGTCCGAGACTTTGGGGGCTCTTGGGAGAAGCATATAACCTTAGTCGAGTTTTCCTATAACAATGGTTTTCAGGAAGCTATTGAGATGGCACCATACGAGGCTTTATATGGCAGGCCATGCCGATCACCTTTGTGCTGGTTAGAGGCAGGTGAGGCAGCTTTACTAGGGCCACAACTCATGCAGAAGACATCTGAGCAGGTCCAGTGGATTTGGAAGTGGATGGCTACCGCGCAGTCTCGTCAGAAGTCTTATGCTGATCGCCACAGAAGACCTTTGGAGTTTGTGGTCGGGGATCAGGTTTTTCTACGTGTTTCTCCGAGGCTGGGACACAAGCGGATCAGGAGACAGGGTAAAATTTCACCAAGGTATGTGGGGACATTCGAGATTCTAGAGAAAGTCGGGCTGGTTGCCTATAAGTTTCAGTTACCGCAGCGGTACCGAGCCATGCACGACGTCTTCCACGTGTCTCAGTTGCATCACTACCATTCAGACCCATCTCACACCTTTCAGCCTGAGGAGGTTGTGCTTCAGCATGATGCGTCCTTTGAGGAGCATCCGATCCGTATTGTTGAAAGGAGCACGAAGCTTCTCTGAGGCCGGTTAGTTCCTCTCGTACGGGTGCTATGGCAGTATGGCCGAGTGTAGGATGAGACCTGGGAGCGGGAGGCCGATGTACGTGCTCAGTGGCTAGAGATGTTCTGAGCTTTATCTTTGCCACCCTTGGAAGGGAAATTTGGGGACTAATTGCTATAAGGGGGGAAGTTTGTAAGAACCCGGTTCTTATTTTTGAGGTACGAGCTTTTTTTTTCCTTTTCCTTAAGTGTTTTTGAGAAAATAAGGAAAATGGGAGAAAATGCTAAATTTCAAAACTACACGTCATGTACTTTGTCCATACGTCATGTACTTTTGGCTGTGTTGGGATGAGTACACGGGGCGTGTAGCCTTGTCAGCGATGAGGGGTGTAGGAACCAACAACACACCATGTTGTGGTACCTTACACGCCATGTAGCCAGTCGGCAGGCTTGAATAGTAAGGCGGTGGAGTCGCCGCCAGCTGGGTGACAGTACACGCCATGTACTCAGGAGTACATGCCGTGTACTTAGGTTGATGGGTGAATAGTGTGGTGGTGCCGCCAAATGAACAGTTAAATGAAAGAAGTACACGCCGTGTACTCAGAATTACACACCGTGTAATTTGTTTTTTCATCTTAAAATAGGCAGTAGCCTCATCATTTGGCAGAGGAGGTGTTTGAGCCATTTTGGAGCCAAAGTGGAAGACCAGACCTTTGAAGATCTACCAGGTGTTCATCTGGAATCCGATTCGGCTTTGGATGATCTCGTTGGAACCACATGGGTAAGCCCTATCCTCTCCTAGTACCGTTCTTACCAATTATTTCCTGATGGGAAGTTATTTACGTTTGAATGAGTTTTGTTCTTCATCAAATCTATGCCGTTCTTGGGCATTTCTGGAGTCGGCGTTCAGGTATATCGTTCGTTGGCGTATAAGGTAGGTGGATTTGTGTTTATTTTCCAAGTGTCGTGCATTTTTGTGCATTTTTGTGCCATGAACCCATGTTGGGGTGTCGTGTGGCTGAGGCCGTTGCTATATTTAATTCCTAGAATTGCATAGGTGATTAAATTTTGATAATAAAATGCTGGTTGGGATCATTTCTTGGATCCGGAACCGCCCTAGGGGTGTGTTTCACTATTTAGCCATTTGGCCAGGATACCCGAGGGTATGCCTTAAATGTAGTAATTTTAGAATTGCCTTGAGAGGAATTGCTTGTTTACTGCATTTTGATATGTTGGGCATGGTCCGGTAACCTGTTTAGCCTGAGGGCGTTGTTGTGATTAGCCTTTGGGCACTACACTATCTAGCCTGAGGGCAGTAGTTACTTTGGCCTGAGGGCAACTTCTTCCGTGCCTGAGGGCAATAGACTCTGTGCCTGAGGGCGACACTACCTACGCCTGAGGGAAAAATTCTATTACGCCTGAGGGCAATTACCCGCGGGTTGGGTTCTACTTACCTGAGGGTAAGGTTTTTCTTGTCTGAGGACGTGGACTGTTTACTTAGAAATGCACTGTGGTGATTTCTAATATTTAATGGATTAAACAAATAATAAAATGGCAATATAACTGGTAATTAGTTACTTTTGAGTACTGCTTACTTTATTTAATTTTACTACTGCACATTATCGTTGCATGCTTACACACAGTTAGGCACGAGCCTTTGGTGGGTGCCTATTGGGAATTTATTTCTCACACCCTGTTTGGGTCACGCTTTTCGGTCCAAACAGATTACGTTTCTGTAGGTGTAGATAGGGGCAAGAGTCCCTATACAGGTACTTGACTGTTGCAGAGGAGTAGGAGGGCATGGGACCGAGCCTAGGCTCGCGATGCCACTGCCAGCTGTTTTGCTTTGTTTTGTTGTACTCTGCTTCTGGTTGTATCGTATTGATGTATAACATGTTCTGGCTGTTTTCTTAGAACCTGAAACTTGTAGCATTATCTTTTATATATTGTTGGTTATATCCATTGCAGTTGTTAATTTCAGTAGTTGTGTATGGTTTACTTCTTACAATATTGGTGTATGTTTTATTTTGTATTCCACTGGTCTACACTTTGAAAAATGAGGGCATAGTTTCCCCACTATCAGACCTGGGCCCTCACTGCTAGTCGGCAGCCTCTGGCGTTTGGGGAAATGCGCTTGAGGTCACGTGGTGAACCGGGCTCGGGGAACCCGTTGCGTGGCACCCGGGTCCGGGACGTTACAAATTTCATGATAATAGTAAATGGATGATCAATGAGGATTATTTTATATATTGAAAATCTTCTATTATTTCTTCCAAGAAATGTTTGTGAAAAGAAGTGAAACAACTAATAATATGCCAACTATATTTTCTAATGGATATCATATCAATTGTGATATGATAATAATATATAATATTACTACCATAAGTGTTTTTTGAAAATAATTTTTTAAAATATAGGTTTATCTACAAACCAGTAATCAAACACTAAGGTTCATATTAGTTAATCACTACTAAAAAATGGGCCTTTAACAGCACTAGAAATAACCTTTATCAGTGCTAGAAAAGCACTGACTACATGAGCAAGGATTAAAGCCATGGTCTTTTATCAGTGCTGAAAAAGCACTGATAAAACATATCTATATCGATGCTTTAATGAGAACTAATAAAGTATATATTTATCAGTGATTTTTAATAGCGCTAATATATGTGGACACTATTAGTGCTTTTGAAGGCATCGATAAAGGGCCACACTACAATGTGATTCAATAGAACACTACAACACCACTGCAGTGTGCTATTACAGCACACAATAACACCATAAACATGCTAGATATCAACAGAAAAAGTCATACTATAGGATTTAAATTATTTGAAATTTACAACACAAACACAAGAACACAACACTATATTGTAGAGATTTTAAACATTGGTTCATACAATTACATAAATAAAAATTATTACATAAATTAAAAAACATCAATGTGTATTTATCTTTTAATACTAAATTGAATCATGATATTTCTGAATAAACCACACCCACTCAAGAAAAATAATACAATAGTATACGAAAAAAATTCTAATGTTAGTATTAATATAAATACATAAATTAACATAAAATGTTAATTTTACTAAAATTGATGTTAATTTTAAATAACAAGATGTAGTTGGAGTCATACTAGTCACACCATGCATTAGATTGAGGTGTGCCTAACTCCCAAACTTCTCAAATGACTTGGGAATTATATTCCTAAAGTATCAAAATAATTTGAATGTGTTTACTCAGTTTTGAGTACATAAATTTTATTTTTTTACTAAAATTTCTTTTTAAACTTGAAACACACAATTTTTACTCATTCTGATTACATCATATTTTAGTTTTACTTGAAATGGATTCTTACACATAAAAAATGGATTATGAATTGTTCTCCTAAATTATCAATAAAATATAAGCATGTTTGATCATTTTTCAGCGAGCGACACTTTTTGAATTACAAAGTTGATTTTAAACTGATAGTGGACACATTGAGTCATACTGGGATCATTTTTTATCAGATTAAGGTGTGGCTAATTATTACAAATAAAAAATGACTTTTGTATCATTTTGGAGAATATCCAAATAATTATAATGTATTTTCTTATTTTTGAGTAGGTCAATTTTCCATTTTACTAAAATTGATGACAATTTTAAATAAGAAGACATACTTTGAGTCATACCGGTCAGATCGTGCATCAAATTGAGGTGAAAATGATTCCTACATGTCCCAAATTAATTATGGATAGTTTCCTTAAAGTATCAAAACAATATTAATGTGTTTTATTGATTTTGAATACGTCACTTTTCTTCTTTATTAAAATGTCATTTTAAAATTGAAACATGCACTTTGAATCATACTGATCACATTGTGTATCGAATTGAGGTGAGGCTGATTCCTACACATAAAAAATGACGTATGGATCATTTTCATAAAGTATTTAAACAATTTAAATGGGTTTTCTTGGTTTTGATTAGGTTAGTTGGTGTTTTTACTAAAATTGAGGTCAATTTTAAATAGAAACACACACTTGGAGTTATATCAGTCACACCGTGCTTTGGATTAATGTGCATTAGATTCATGAACGTATCAAATCACTTATGGATTGTTTTACTGAAGTATTAAAAAAATATTAATGTGTTTTTTTTTGAATTTGAGTAGGTCATTTGTTTTTTTACTAAAAGTGATGCCAATTTTAAAGAAAGAAACACTTAGAGCCATACCGATCACACCGGGCACTAAATTGAGATGAGACTAATTACTAAACATTAAAAATCACTTATGGATTTTTTTCCTAAATTATCAAAACAATATGAACATTTTTACTAGATTTTGAGTACGTTACTTGTCTTTTTTACTAAAATGTCATTTTAAAATTGAAACATGCACTTTGACTCATACAGATCACACTGTGTATCAGTTTTACATGAGACCAATTCCTAGTCATCCCAAATGATTTATGAACTGATTCCATAAATTATAAGGAAAATACAAGGGTGTTTTCTCAATTTTCAGTGAATGAAAAATTTTAAATTCAAATATCGATTTTAAACTGATAATAAACACATTGAGTCTGTTTTATTTTCACTAAAATTAATTTCAATTTAAAATAGAAATAATTACTTTGAGTCATACTGGTGACATCATGTGTTGGATTGAGGTGTGGATGATTCATACATGTCTCGAAGTCTCAAAAAAATCATAACTATCAATGTTACAATGATTTCCATTGACTTTCTTTGTCGATCTGCCAACAATACATGAAAAAATTCGAACAAACCACATCAACTCAAAAAAATCAACCTATATAAGAAAAAAATTATTATGATTAATAATAAAAATAAATAAGTTAAACATAAATATGAAATAATACATTAATTCTATGGAAAGTAATTTTACTGTAAAAATATCAAGATTACCTCTATGATTGAGTAGTGGAGGGAACTTAAAGGAAAGTGATAAATATTAACACTACATGGGTAAAAGGTTTTGAGGGAGAATAAGTATGAGAATGTTTTGGTGAAGCAAGGGATGAAAGATAGAAAGAGCACCCCAAATCGAACAAAAGAATCCACCTGTATAAGAAAAAAATTATTATGTGAGTGATACTAAAAAGAAATAAATTAAACATTAATATGAAATGGTACATTAATTCTATATACAATGATTTTACATTGAAAACATAAAGATTACATCTATAATTGAGTAGATTCATAATTTTTGATCTTCCTACATAGGAAATGGAGGTAATTTTAAAGAAAGTGATAAATGAGCCACTGTAGGGGCGAAATAGTTTTAAGGGATAAGAAGCATGAAAGTTGGAAAGAGCACCCCAACTTGAACAAAAGAATCCACTTGTATAAGAAAAAAATTATTATGTTAGTAATACAAAAAATAAATAAATTAACCATAAATATGAAACAGTAAATTAATTATATGGATAATGATTTTACTTTAAAAACATCAAGATTACCTCTTTGATTAAGAAGAGGTGGCTTCATTTCTCTTAATGAAAATATAGTGGAGGTAATTTTTAAGAAAGTGATAAATTAACCACTATGTGGATGAAAAGGTTTTAAGGGATAAGAAGCATGAAAGTTGGATAGATCACCCCAAATCGAACAAAATAATCCACTTGTATAAGAAAACCATTATTATTTATGTAATACTAAAAATAAATAAATTTATCAAAAAAATGAAACAATACATTAATTTTATGGATAATGATTTTATTGTGCAAAAATCAATATTACCTCTATGATTGAGCAAAGGCACCGCCGTTTCTATTATTGCAAAGGTAGTGGAAGTAATTTAAAATAATGTTATAAATGTACCACTATAGGGGTGAAAAGGTTTTAAGGGAGAAGAAGCATGAAAGTTGGACAGAGCACCCTAACTCGAGTAAAAGAATCCACATGTATAAGAAAATAATTATTATGTGAGTGATAGTAAAAAGAAATAAATTAAACATAAATGTGAAAAATACATTAATTCGATGGAAAATGATTTTACTTTGCAAAAATCATGATTAAATATGTGATTGAGTAGAGATAGCATCATTTATCTTCCTACAAAGGAATGACACATGGATAGAAATACTCTAAAATAAACAAAATCTGAAAGGAATAATGAAAATTAAATCAATATTTGATTATATAATTTTTTAGTAAAATATATAAAGTATATCTTAATATAAACTTTACATCTTTACAAAAGGGTTTATTTAGTCCAAATATAAGCTAATATAAAAACTAAGGATTCTCTATGCACTTCATTATGGTTTGAAAGACTATACGGATGTCAGGAAACCAAGATACAATTAATGATATTGATATCTATTTGTCTCCATTGATCAATGGATCCAAAACAAGGATTGGTTGTAAATCACTCAAAAAGTTAATAAAAAAACTAAGGATTCTTTGTGTACTTAACTACTTTTGGTTAACTAACGCTTAACATAGAAACTGACATGAACTTCCTGTCCAATATCCCCATGATACTATCATCCCACACACTCACCACAATCTCTATAATATCACCATTCAAAATTCACTTTTCATTATCTTCCTTGAAATTTTATTCATTATTTAAACAATTGGGAATATATTTAATTCATATCATTTTATAATTCTCATGTTTCTTATTCAATCTTATGTGTTTTCCAGAAAACCTTTACCAATTGAATTATATTAATCAACAAAATATTCTCTCCATTTTCAAGAATCTAATTATCTTGTTTCTCTCGATGTGTCGGATAAGAACATCATAGGGACTCTGGGAAGGAATCTCAGGTCAGATGCTTTGCTAATCGGTAGTTAACCAATAGTAGTGAAGTGAAAAGAGAATCCTTATTTTTGTTATTAGATTTATGAGTGATGCACAACTAATCCTCATTTTGGATCCATTGATTAACAGAGCCAAATAAGCAACAATATTCTTCGATATATTCTAGACTAATTTATCTTGAATAACAAAATTGTAAACATGGAAAAAGGATTTTAGAAGGGTCTTCTACATGCTCTATTGCAAAATTGATGAGATCTTTAACTCTATCTTCATATTCATTTGTCAAATTATTATCATACATCCATTTTCAGTTCATATCCATTATATCGGGTTCATAAAAAATTAATTTTATACAATATATAAATAAATACACATAATATATTCATCATCAAAAGTTAAAGTTATAGAAAATTATAATAAGGGAATATTGACATTTGATTGGTTTAAAGAATTTCAATATTTTGAAGAAAATGGGTAATTGAATTTAAGAAAAATTTACTCCACATAAATCTTTCTTAAATCACCTAAAAAAATGAAAATACAATATAGGAAATTAAGGAGCAATACAAAACTAAAATATGATAAACAATAATAATAACGTCTTATTCAATCAACAAGAAGATATAAAAATGTATTGTAACTAGTGATGTAACTACCCAAGGAATTATTAAAATTAAAATGAATGGTATATCAATATTAGAAAACATATCAAGACTCTTGGGATGTCATATCACCACATCGTCCCATCCCAAGTAAATTCAAGGTACTCCAACTAGATATAAAATTAGCATTTACTAATGGATTACATGAATAAAAATTACATCAAATAAACAGATAGTTTTCTTATTATTTAATATGAGAATAATATTTGTAAATTAACAAAGGTGATGTATGAATTGAAACAAGAACTAGGATCTTGGTATTGATGGTTAGATGAATTATTATAGAAAAAATAATTTTAAAATTAAGGAATTGATCATAATCATTACATAAAAGATAATTTTATGGATATATTGAAAGTGCTTATCAATGTGGATGACATAATATTTATAGGTTAAAGAGATGAACAATGATAATAATTTTCTACATTAACAATGACCAGTTTTTAAATGTTAATGATTAGTGAGTTGGTATTTTCCTTCATTTATAGTCGACACATGGAATTAATGGGATATTTTTTTCCCAATACATGTATGTGAGGGAAGTGTTTTATAGATTTTAGAAGGAATATTGAAAACCCATGTGGTCACTCATTGAAAATTGAGTTAAAGTTTCAAATATTGTGGGTGAAATGTCAATATATATCATAATAGTGTCCAAGTGACATTCTTGACCCCCCTCAGGATGGAAACAAGAACAAGGGAATGAAAAAAACACAATGGGAATAATTTGACCCTAAAAATAAATAAAAATAGTAGAAATAAAGTTTAAATAAAAACTTACATGATGAATCCATACATTAGATTATCACATCAACCCAGATAAGTAAAAAAAAGTAGATATGAAGTATATAATATAAAAGAAATCCATTAACCTACCTTCAACTCCCTCACACACAAAAGCACAAGTTTCAATTTCTAAAATTTCACATGTATGGAATACATTGATAAAATAAATAATGAAAAATATGTATTATAACTTTGGAAGATCAATTTGTTAAATGTAAAAAAAAAATAAATCAAGCAACTAAACTCCATGTGTCACCATCAAGTCCAAAAACAATAAACTCTCAATGAGTGGTCAAGATTTGAATCCAAATGGGAAACTAAGAAAATTGAAATACCTACCTTGTTATTATACAATCATCGGACCATAAATAATGACATCCTCAATGAATAAATAAAAAATGAAACCAAAAATACCCAAAGAAAATTGGAAGGACAAACTCGCTAGGTCGAATAAAATCCGAGACCCTCTTCAAAAACCCTAATTGAAATTGAACACCAGATGTTGGAAGAGACATTAGATAAACTGAAGGCAGTTGAGTGGTGTGATTTGAGATTCAATTCACCGAGGAGGAGTTCCAATAGTGGGCGGATTTTGTATAAAGGTTGTGATATTGTGACGGGTTCTCAAATGGTTAGGGTTTTTTAATTATATCGAGACACTTTTATTAGCGCTTAGAAAAAAATCACTGATAAAGAGTCATTTTATCAGTGCTTATTACACAAGCAATGATAAAAGAACTCTTTATCAGTGTTAATAAAGCCTCATTTTTATCAATGTGAAAAAGTGCTGATAAAGATACTTTTATTAGCACTTATTACATAAGCACTGTTGAAGGATTTATTATTATAATTATAAGTAAAAAATTGTAAATATTTATATATACATAATAAATATATATAAATATAAATATAGTAAATATATTCCTTTTTAAATAAATTTATTATAATTTTATGATTAATTATTTATAATTATAGAAATATTTAAAAAAACAATATTTAAATCATTATATATATTTATATAATTATATATATATATAATAAATATATATAAATATAAATATAGAAAATATATTAATTATTTATGAAAATTTATTATAATTTTAATCATTATTCAAATTTATATAATTATTTATTTATAATTATATAAATACATCTAAAAAAATATTTATTCATTTATAATTATAAATATATATATTTTTAAATATAGTAAATTTAGATTTATAAAAATATTTATTTATAAATATTTATTACAAATATATTTTTAACATTATTAATGAATACCTAATTTTAAGTGCATGCATATATGTTAAAAATGAGTGAAATTGAATAAATTAAGAATAAGTACACTTTAACAATATTGAAAAAATGGATAAGTTTTATGTGTGTGTATTGTATATAAAATGCATTAATTACGTATATGTGAAATTAATGCATCATAGATATGATATATGTTAAATTTAAAAATCAAATTACATTCAATTATATGTCAAGTACTATTCAACCAGTCAAATTTTTTTAATTCAAATTAATTTTTAATTATAAACCATTATTCAATAAATACATGAATATTTAATGTAAAGTGCATAAATATTTTGTAACATATAAATCATATTTATATACATTAATATTTATCTATATATTTAATATGTACAATTTAATATCATTAATTATCATTAATTATCTAATTAATAAGATGTTTAATGTTTAATAATGTATAGTCAATTTATTGATTGTTATTAATAATTATTTAATTAATAATATTTGTAATATTTTTTTAATAAACTCATTTTTTATATTTATTTTATTTAATTATTTCATTTTATTTAACTGGACCTTTATCAATGATAAAAAGAACTGATGAAATTAAAATTTATCAGCACTAAAAATAAAGCACAGATAAAGGGTAGCCTTTATCAGTGCTAAAAATAATGTGCTGAGAAATGTTACCCTTTATCAGTGCTAAAAATGAAGCATTGATAAAGCATACCCTTTATGAGTGATAAAAATAAAGCGCTGATAAATGTACCCTTTATCATCACTGAAAAAAGTGCTGATAAATATGCCATTTATCACCGTTTATTTGTAGTGCCGATAAATACCAGTGCTATTAAAGGACAGTTTTGTAGTGGTAACTGATCATATAGACACTAAGGATATTAACATATATCTAATATCAAATATATTTTCATAAAGCAAGCCAATCACTTTAAATATAGTGCTAGAAGACTTAACTTATATGGGTTAAGGTTCTGGATTCACATGGGATGGCATAAGAATACTAGACTCTACTAAGTTTAGTGGGAGGAGAAGTTCTAGAGACACATCTTGTATAGGAATTATATCTAAATAGGTTATTTTTTTCACCATGGGTGGGTGGTACATATATTATTCTTTCAGAATAAATATTCCTACAAATAAGTAATAAATGAAAATATGATATGGTTGAAAAGTATATATAAATTCAAGTAAATAACTCCACGTATCAAGATCTGTGGACTTTGAATTATGAATGTTTATAAGACATGGTATTGTTATTGAGTATTCAAGAGAAACTATACATGGACGGTATAATATGGTACTAATAAAGAATGATTGAATATTGAAAGGATTATTCTATGATAAAACTTTCACACTATTCATCATAAAAAAAATACATTTGAATTATACTTATTATATCATATTTCTATGACCATTATATCAGGAAATTTATTGTTAAGGACACCTTATTTAGAGGAAACTATACGGAATATGTTTATTTGACATGAATAAAAAGGATACCCTATGATATATGTCTATAAGGAATAAAAATAAAGGGTTTGGGAAATCAATAAATTCCAATAGGATATACAGTTATATAAATCCATTTATGAATAAATCATGAATATTGATAATAGAATATTCATTTGGAAACTAATGTGTTATATAGGTCTCTATCTAGTTAATGGGAACACTATAAGTTTTCAAGATAGATCTATTGATAACATATGGTTTTTTTATATCTTATAAGTTTTTTAAGAATAAGGAATGAAATTTATCTAAGATTTCATTAAAGTAGGAACCATGTTATTGGAAAAAATATCTACAAAAAATGATCAGTGGGTTCTCTAAGTCTATTCATTGTATATATATTATCAAAGTATTGAAAAAATAAAAATTGAAAAACTTCAAGATTGAATTGATGTTAGCATATAGTACATCTAGTAGAAAATGTATAGGAATTGGAAGATATTATTGAGATTAAAATAATTCCACAAGCATAAGTGATCAGATTTCATATCATATTCCATGATATGTACTAAAGTTTGATATTACTAATACTTAATTAATTTTAAGGGAATGTCAAATAGATCTAATATAACTACATAGAATTGTGGTTAGAACTATTTGATAGTACTTTGAAAAGTAGAACTGGATGAGTTCTTGATGTTTGGAGAAGTGGAAATACTAGTGATCATTGGAATTAAACACTTGTCTTCATTTAGTACAATTTAATCTAGAATCTCTAAAAAGTAGAAGGTAATATGCAAGATAAACTTATTATAACCAGTGGTTTCCATATCTATAATATTTGAGTATGTTGTAGCTTCTAATACAACTTAAAGAGTGGTTTAGAAACATTATATTATAGTTTTGGGTTATACCAAAAGAAATAGATTTATTATTTTTATGATAAGATTTGACTATAGATTTAGTTAGGATATCAGGATTTTAATATGGGAATAACAGGTGGATACATAGTTATATCACTACTCAAGGGATTTTATCAAGATAGTAAATAGATTCTCCACACAAGAATGTGTCTTTACAGATCTTATCCATGAAAATGTTGTTGTACTAGTAGTTTCATACATGATTATAAGAAGTATGTTTAACATTTGGGAACTAACCAATCATTAGTAGTTAGCTCTAGTGCAAGTGGAACTCTATTAGAGTTGGTGTTTAGGACCAACTAATTTATACTTTAGATTAAATATTTATTTAAATAATTGAATATTAATATAAATACATTATCATATATTTATTTTTCTTCTTTATAAAAATAATGTGATAAGGTCATAGGGTATTTATCTAACCAAAATAGGTTATAACAGTTCCCTTCTATGATTAGAACCTTAAGAAGCAATAATGATATCTCTTAAACTTAGTTCTATGATCTAATAAAATTCCATGATGGGAAACATAACATGTTGGTAGTCATATGGGAGCACTTTTAAGTGTATGAAACTTCTTCACATGAAGTTCTCACTTGGTAATCTCCAAGATGTTAGATTACAAAAACATACCTGCTATTAGGAATTCCACAAGTTTATATGTCATCATATATTCCAATATGTGAGTGTGTGTAATGGTAATTAGACTTTAAGATTATTATTTATGCATGTCATGACTCACACACATAAATGTATTTCCTTAAACCATGATGACAACAGTTCATAGAGAAGTTGGGTATGTTGGGTGTGTCATAAATGAAATGTTATTAATTAATAAATGAGGGAAAAATTTGCCACTTCCATATTTATTGAAGTTTATATCTTGGACCTTTGATTGAAATTGAATCATCTCATTAAATTCCATGGACATGGTGTAATGATGAGTTTATTTTAGATAGTTAAAGAAAGACGTATCAAGAATATCAGTTCATGGCATGGGTTTGAAACCTACTTGATGAGACATTAAGATAATGGGATTATATTACACGATTAGATCATGTATTTGGCTATCAATTCTATGTTATTAATTTATTTCTCTTGAGTTCCTTGAACCATTTTTAGATAAAAATATAGGACTTTATACAATCCAGCCTAATTCCAATTTTAAAGAAGCCCAGAGGGTCACACACTAAGTGTTTCTATAAATATAAATTAAATTACATTTGAATTTAATTATTGGAATTAATATTATTTTCAAGACCAAGGAATATTTTTTTCCATGTTTAATGATCACACAAATTTAATAAATATTTATTCTCAAGGTAATTATTAAATTACACAGATATATAATATTTATTTATTTCTTGATTATTTAATAAATATTCATTCTCTAGATTGTGAATAAAATATTTATTTTATGAATAAATATTTAACTAAATATTTATTTAGGTATTCAATAAATGCAAAGGAGGACAAGAAGAGAAAGATTATTTCTAATGATAAATATTAATTTTCAAGCTTATAAAATAATATTTATCATTACTTCAGTTAATGTACACTATGAATAAAAATAAAAATATAATTTTAATACATGGCCTTGGGCCTAATGTGTTTATGAAATTTTATATGGTTAACTTTTGAAATTAATTAAAATATAAAACTTAATCCCATGTATATAAATAGACCATCTATAGTTTCTATGATTAGATAATCCAGAATAATTTTTCACAACAGATTTCTCTCTAGAATTATCCTCTTCCCCATTACATCCCCTCAAGAATGTAAAGATCAGGAGAACTTCTTCAATAATTAAGAAATATGAAGTGATCTAGATGAAAAACACAAGACAAACAATCGATCACACTAGCACCTGACGATTGATGAGTGTCATTTTGAGATCAATGGAGAACTTGTGGATCACCAATAGAGGGATTCTTCCCTTGGATCATATAAGTTTGTAATTTCCCAGACCTGAATTCCACTGAAAGGTTTCCCTTGCTCGGTTGAACATATGGACTCAATTTGATGACCCCAAATGATAGAGGATGCTGACTAGTAGTGAGGGACAAGGTGTGTCCATGGGGAGACTATTCCTTCATCACTAGAGTCGAACACATCATAAATAAAATGATATACAAGTAGAAGAAGTCGTATTAACAATCAAACAATAGATAAAAAATAGGAATAGATAATAAAATCAAAAGTAAACTCAGATATAATGATGATGATACATGTCATGTGTTTATTATACCATCCAAAAAGGTACACATTAGTACAATAGAATGCATGTATCAAAAGTACCAAAAGGAAAAACTCTATATAGCTAATATCATGAGCCTCAGCTTGGTCCTGTGCTCCCCTTATCCTAAGTAGAAATAAATATCTTACAATAGGTCACTTTACCTTATCCATACCTACAATCATATAGTTTGTTCAGGAACCCAAGGCATTCCAAACAAGGTGTGAGATATAATCCTAATAGGCAACTACCCAAGGTCTAGCGCCATCTAGTCAGTGAATATTTCATGATAATAGTGTACAAGAAGTAATAGAATATGTAAAGTAATGAAACTAATCATCCTATAAATTCTAGGTTTTCATTTAATAACCAATTAATTTTAACAATTTCACTTAGAAAACAAGTCTCTAAATTAATATTTCGGACCATGTCATTTATAATCAAGTTCATTTAATTAGTCTATATCATTTACTTAATGAGTCTTAGGACCTGGCGTGTATCCCAGCATCCCCCATAGTGATATGGTCAAAGGATACCTAAACATGATATACATAATGTGTAATATAAAGACTGTATACAAGCTTGTTCTTTGTCTTGAAGGATTCATCATACAAACCATTCAATTTCTTATTCAAATTAGAACCTAGGACCATCCTTGTAATTCCTCATTTGGAATCAAGGTATCAATCAAGGTATAATATAAACCAATAACCTATAATCCCATCCACGGTGATACTCACAAGAACCCAAGTATCTCTCTTGGTGTTGTATAACATTATATCCACTTGATTCCGTCCTTAGAGGTCCACTAAAGGAGCCTAAGTATCACCAATGGAATATATGATCAAATTCCCTCTGATTCCACCCTTGTATGTCCATAAGGAGTCTAATTATCACTTAGTAATATATGATAAACTTTCCTCTGATTCAATCCTTGTAAGTCCATAAAGGGTATAAGTATCACTCGGGCATGTAAAAGTAAGATCCTCAGATTCTGTCCTTGGAAGTATATATAAGTAGTCCAACTGTCACTCAAGCATTAGCATGTTAGAATCCAAATGAGTCTTTCCTGGGCATTAATATAAGAACCCATGTGTCACCCAAGTCATATATCAATCACGCATTCAATCAATGTCATTTGATCAAGATGATTTAATATGTCAAGGTCATCATCAAGAACATTTCAATTATTCCTCACCTCAAAAGGTGGATAAAGGCATGAAATAAAGTTAGAAGGCTTAGTCTTTAATTTACTCACATGAGAATTTCAATATAACAGGCATATCATTCTTATATAACCAATACATTATAAGCATATAGGGATAAGGATTCCATTCCATTTTCATTATCAATTCAATTTACCATTTATATTATAATTCAAATTAAAATTCAATTCAAAATTGACATCCCATAGCAAGGGGTAAAAATTAGCACTCAAAGGCATCTGAATTCAATAGCCATACATGGTAGTCCAATTAACTAAATAGCTCACCAAAAGGGGTGGTTCCAATTCAAGGTTCTTAACCATTTAACATTTATCAACATGCCTCATTAATTTTATAATCTATACCTATCAATTAAATCAAAGGAATAAAATTCATTTCAAGGGCATCGTTCTGAGAATTGGGTGTACAACACAATGGAATATATATGAACACTTCAACTTTCAAGGAAAATAATGAGACCACTACCATAGGTTCTTAATGGATAGATCATCTTGTATCAACTCCTAATTTGACTTGTATTGGAAAAAAAAAATGAATAATGGATGAATAACCTATAAATAGGAAAAATTACCTCACACCTTAATAGAATAGTCAATACTAAAACAAACTAGGAATGACATAAATGTAATGGAGATCTTACTGATGCATATCCAATAAGATGAATGACTCTCGATACTGAGCTCGAATGAAGAAGATCCATCAATTACAACATTAGTCATCAAAGAGGGATTCAAAGGGGTGAGTTTTTTATGTGATAGAAGAAGTGAAAACTAGGTTTTTATAGGATTTAATTAAAGAAAAAATGGGAAATTCACCTAGAACATAGGTTTTCATGGTTTTTCCGCATGATTGGACAAATTGTGTGCCTTTTCTATTGGAAGTGGCACACCACACTATTTTCATGCACAATTTGAATAACCATGTGCAAACCATTTCTCATATCACTATCAAAAAGACTAATATTTATACATGGGTGTGTAACCTCCTCCATATGTTTTTTGAAAATATGCAGTTTCTCTAGCCCACTATCCAGCTATGTATGGTTTTATATAACCATACATCCCACTCTGAAATGTTTATACTAACCATGTGAGAATCCATTTTCACCCAATATCTGGGTTCCAGGATCCAAACTAGCCATAGACACCCCTGATACTTGTATGAACTCAAAACGAATTCATATTAGGCCATATTTAAACATTTAAACTGAAAATTGATGTAAATTAAAGGATCCATACCTCAAAGAAGAACTAAGTTATTAAAAAATCCCCCCCTAAATAAATTACTCCCAAATTTCCCTCTCAAGGGTGGTAAAGAATCTATGAGAATAACTTTGGTCACTCTAATCATACATCAGCCTCCCACCCCCAATTCTCATCCTATACTCATCCGTTCTACCATAACACCTATACTAAAGGAACTTAATGACCTTAGAGAACTATAATTATATGATACATAAGATGAATAATATGATACTCATCAGATGGATATAACTATGACTAAACCTCCCCAGGTTGAAAAGAATGAGATGATTCTGAATGATAATGGTGCAAATAAGATATATGGAAGACATCGTGCATGAACTCGTACCTATCATTTAATTGTAACCAATAGCTTACCAGCCCAACTCTCTCTAGAATATCAAATGTCCTGACATATCATGGTGAAAGCTTACCGTATCTCCTAATACTCAGGTGTCCCAGCCTCGGTGAGATACGTAAAAAGATCTAATCCATAACCTCAAAATCTATAGGTCATCTATGGTGATCGACATAAGATTTATATAAAGACTACAAAGTAGCCATCTACTTACAAATAAATCACACTTGATTTGTGTTCTCCTAAACAAGATTAGGTCCAAGCAATTCTTCCTATCCTACCTCTAACCAACATAGGGGTGATCGACATGATGTATGGTACAAATCCTCATAAGGCTCAATCTATATAGTATTATGAAATATATTGTTATAAGTGAATTAAACCAGGAGTATTTGACTTTCCCAAGAGCCCCCAAAATCTCTGATGCATTACCACAACATTTCTTCCAGCACCTAAATCATGAATTTTGACTAGGAATCAGTATAAGGGTGGTTTTTTGTGCTCAGAAGCACATTTATACTCAATTTTCTCTACACATTCTTGTAGAATAATGATGTAAACCATGCATCCCTATATGAAATTATAGTTCATGAGACCCTATGAAGTCTTACTATCTCATGGATATGGAACCTCCAAAGATCATCAATTGAAAATGTCTCCTTGATAGGTAGTAAATGTGAAACATTTTTCAGCATTTCAACAAAAAACCATATGACATCATTACCTTGAGGAGACCTCAGTAAACCTGTCACAAACTCCATCTGAGTGTCATCCCATTTCCACTCTATAATGGGCAGCTATTGTAAAAGTCTGGATGTTTGCTGGTGTTCTGCCTTCACCTACTGATAGGTGTAGCACCTCACAAAAAGAACTAAATGCAATACTTTTCATACCTAGATACTAGTATTGGTGATTTAAATCTTGATACATCTTGGTAATACCAAGATGCACAACCCAATCTGAATCATGAAATTCTCACATTATCTCTGCATGCATGTCTAAATAAACCCATACATGACTATGTAATCAGATAATTTCATCCCCACCAATGGTCTAACTATGGGGAGGGTCCTTAACTACCACACTCTCCCATAGGACGAAACCCTTGAAATCTGATAGCTACGTTATCCTCGCTATATCCAGAAGGGTAGAGGTAAAAAATAAGGTTGATATAAAGGTTTTCCCCTAACAATCTTACACCTCCTAGTGCAACCATAATGTAAATTTTTGTTAAAGGGAAGGGAAAGGAAAAGACAATCCACTGAAAGGCATTTCACGAAAAGGGAAAATGGAGCCTAAGGAGGCCAAAAATAGTGAAGTCCAAGGGTATCCCCTCTAACAAAATTGACCTGCTAAGGATTAAATAATTTTAAATTATATAAACATACAGAATCTAAGCCAAGGACATAAAGTGAAGCAAGGTGGTCTGCAACTTGATTTCCCTCAATCCATGTGTGGACCACTTTGATGTTATTATTAATAACGACTCATGGTTTTATGATGGTTTAAGATATCAAACAAGGTGTATAACCAATTCCATGAAAATAATTACGAAGGATCATCGATTCAGTTTCTACCTCTGATATTTCAATCTTTCCCTGGTAGCACAAGATTAAGCTAGTAAGCAATTCCTTGGCCTCCACCTGAATAGAGGACCCCTGAAACAGGCTGGATGTAAACACTAATATGAGAAAACCACTATAATACCAGATGACCCCTTCTTCATGCATGACTCCCAGATTGCACAAGCCATCAATGTTGAGTTTCAGAAGCATGGAAGGAGGATTCCAACAAACCCAATGACTTATTAAGATTCTATAACTAGGATGGGTGATGTGGGTACTCACTTGAAGCCGTTGGAGGGTGTGATCCTCAAAATATTTATTGATGGGTATGACCATGTCGAGAAGAAGGTTCTTAGTTATTACAATGATGGATATTATTGATGTTTGGAACCCCTCATGCCTCACTTTGTTCCGTTCCTTCCATATAAACTATTATCTAGAATGAAATACCATGGTTCAAGCCATTTTATTTGGGACCCTGTCTCCCAAAACATGATACCATAAATCCAGGAATGGTTTTTTAGCCATGTTTTTGGTAGTGAAATAAGTGAACTCACCAAAGAATCTCCACCCATCACATGCCCAATCACCCTCAAACAAGAGATAGCCAATGCTATCCTCCCGATAGTTTTTGCAGTTGGGGAATCTAGAAATAGTCAAGATTCCACATCATTTAAAGTTCTTATACATGGGGATAACCTTGTTCCTTATCCTATAGGTGAGAAATTTTTGTTTCATAGGGATACTTTTGAACCATTGGACTTTATTCCAACTATTTTCATGTTCTTGAAAACTCAACATCTGATAAAAATTACTTTTGGTGAAGGCCCCTGAGATATGAGGATTGAACACACACCTCTCAGGTTACGAGTTAAAATAAATGAGGTTAAATATACACTATTGGTCTTTATATTGGACAACCTTAATGATATATAGGTGTAAAATATCCTCCCTAAAATATATAGGGGTGGATGGGCTTCCTGGGAAACCTATAATATCCCTGATCCAGTTCTGGTTCCAAAAGGAGATGTCCCCTTTCCTTAAGAGTCTACGAGTGTGAGGTTGAAGAGCTATGATGAGGGGGAAAATCATGGACTAGAACGATGATGCTTGAACATCCACCAAGGCCAGATTACCAGAGTGACTATTGTGCATAGTTATCCCCCACAAAGTATGTTGTTCCATAACTTCCCACACCAACTTTGCATGAATGAAGATTAGGGAGTCTTCAAGGATATGAATGTTGATTCCATCTTCCTTAGTGGGAATTTCCACCCTACTCTAGGAAACCCATTGTTGTTTACCCTATGATAAAAGACCCTAGATTAAACTATCCAGGATACTACCAATGTTTTTTATGATACCTTTCAAGACTTTGATAGATGAGAAAGCATGGAAAGGAGTAGCTGATAGGACACTGTTAATCAATGCTATCCTACCCCCAAAGTATAGGTATCTATTTTTCTATTCGAGGACTCGGTCCATGATCTTTCTAATGAGGAAATAAAAGTCTCAAATGTGAATATTGATTAAAGATATGGAGGCACCCAGGTAGTCTATTTTAAAGTCCCCTATTTTCATGTCAAGGCTATGTCACATAAAAGAGATCAGTCTGGAAGAACATCAATTAGAAATGTAAAATTTTCTCTTGGTCTTATTGATCACATGACCACTCCAGTGCTAGTAATCCTCCAGCACCATGTTAATGACTCAAATAGATCTTCTATTATCATTCATGAAAATGATAGTGTCATCCATGAAACTTAGGTGTTATATGGAGGGATATATAATTATCTTAGGATATGGAAGAATCACTCCACTTCTTATGCTTCTTAGAATGAGGCAGCTAAGGACGTCCTGGGTGAGGATAAATATGATAAAAAATATAAGTTCACCTTGACATAGGCTGTGAGTTGACTTAAAGAAACCATAGGTATTTTTTATGAATGTTATTGCCAACCATGAGGAGTTGAAACATCTAAAAATGATATCTATATTCTAGGAGGAGATAACCCTACATACGTGAACCTTTTTGATGAAACTCCACTTAACTTAGTTATATTATTTATTCATGTCCAACTTGATATCCATGTTTGATCCACGAGTCTTGAATTTTATGTATAAAATCATCTCTTGTTCCAATTCAATGGCACCTTGAATCAAGCGACCCTTCAGAAATCCATGATGTTCAATGGATACCCATTGAGGGAGGTGGATTAAAAACCTAGAGTTGATGATGCTGGATAAGATTTTGTAATAGAAGTTACATAAAATCATTGGTCTAAATTGTAATATGGAGGAATTATTTTTAGTTTTGGGGAGGAGCATAATGGTAGTGGTTTAGGTGATGAGTGGTAAGCTACATCTCTAGAAGAAATATTAGATGAAAATAACCAGATCATCTTTCACCGCATCCCAAGAGGTGATATAGAATGATCATAGAAAGACATCTGATCATAGAGAAATTTTTGGATCAAGGATTAGTATATCCTCATTTATCTCCTTCTCTTCAGGTATTAACCCTATCCCTTCATTTTCCTATTTAGAAAGATGGCTTGAAATCAAATCAAAGATCCCCGCATTCCTCCCTAAATACCAGTTAGACATACATGAGTTAGAACCAGAGAGAAGATCCTTAAATAAGGAATGGGACAATCCTCCCATAACTTCCCTATCATATGTGTATATACCATCATCAAATAGTTTATTAGGTTTAACTTACCTCTTCCTCCACTTGATACAAGCATAAAATAATATAGTGTATCTGTCTCCATCACTGAGCCATTTTATTCTTGATCTTTCCCTTACCAGACGTTCCTATTTGAGAAGCATGTCCACTAAGGATACTTTCTTACCAGTGAGTTCCTCAAAAACCCAATCATTCAAATCCTCCTATAGGATACTCTAAATATGTTCAATTTCTTACATGGTGGAATATATATATCTATAAAAGGGGCGAACCTATTTTAACCACACCTGGAGTCTAGTATTGTGATTTCTCAATTTGATGTGGAGGGAAACTCACATATTCCCCTAAGAGGGTTCATTCTAAAGTCTCTAAATAGATCATGGTACCTAGGTATGCTATACCATTATTGATATTATCTAAATATTTCATGATGTTTCTCACCAGAAGATAGAGAAACTAGGAGCAGAGAGTCATCAGAGATTCCAAACACCAGATGGCTTACCTTGGCATTGGAGAACATAGAGATGGCTTTCATGTTGGCTAGATAATTATCCAAATGGATACACACATGACAGTTATTTCTTTGGTTGTTTAACTAGGTGAATTGGTTTCCTAAAAAGATGATGTCCATGAGGATTTTTCCCACTATGAATTGGACCAAGTCCATGCTGGATTTTTTGTGGGAAGGACCCCTACCTTTCTTATCCTCCAGGTCTATGATAACTTTGAAGTCTCCCCTAAAAATCCATGGATTATTTCTAGGATCAAATGCATTGATTTCTTTCCATAAAAATTCTCTTTGATGGGTATCAAAGATCACATAAATGAAGGACATGAATATAGATTTGTTTCTATATTCCACCTTAGTAGTGATGAATTGGTCATCAGTCTGAACCAGAACCACAATGGATTTCATGTGCCAAAAAATCGAGATGTTCTGGTTGGAGGGGTCAGCATGCATGGATCCATACAATAAGACCTTTCTAGATAATTCACTAATTCTATAGGTATTTTTATTTTGACCAAGGATAGGGATGAAAGAAGCCTTGTGTTTACTGATTTCCATAGCTAAGAAATCTAACTTAACCCATGCATCAAGGCTATGTGAATTCCATATGAGCATGGGAATGATTTATCAAATAATGTTCCTGTATTAGATCCAAAACTTGTGGCCTTCTAGAAATGGGAGGATGAGCGCACCTTTGTGTTCTTTAATTTTGATCGTGTGAAAACTCTAGTAACCTTGGATGAGAGCATTGCTGTGGGGGTGGAGGACTCCTAGACGCGAGAAGAGAGATTTCTCCAATCACTGGAGGGAGATGGTAGGTACTGCCCTTGATCTACAACACTTCATTTTGGATAGACCACTATTGAAATATGGAGGGGGTCAGTGGTAGGTGAAGTATAAGGCCCTATATGGGGAGTAAACTGGGGGTATGGGGGAATCTGCACCGGTTATTTTAGGATCTTTTGAAGAATGGTAATGAGGATCTGTAGGGGGAGGAGGCGAGGCCAAGAGATTAGTGGGTCTGGGTGGGTAACTTTTCATGCACTACTCTAGGAGAAAATCATGAGAAAATAGAGAGAAGGGGGGATCCAACCTGGAAAGAGGGAAATCACCTTGGAATATAGGGAACCATATCCAGACTTGCCACCATACCACATTCATTCAAGGGAGTGATAGAGGGATTGGGTTCTGGATCTGGGAAACCTGAAGGGACCTCCACTGAATCTTAAAAATATATATGGGCTACCTCTTGTGCTATTATCAGAGGAATGAAATTGGGTGGGGTTTCCTGAAAATCACAATTAACATCATCCTTAGGGGTGCGACGACGACCTCCTTAAAGACGTATTCTACACATATTCAAGGAGTGGCCCTAAAGAAGGCAGAGCGAGTAGTACCATGGGAAGACAGGGTAGGAGATGCCTTGTTCCAGCAAAATGAATCATATACCCAAATAAAAATCCTATCCAGAATGGGAAGGGATAAGTCTTTCTCCATAAATATTTGATCCACCAAAGCATTAACACAGCATCGGGTCCTATCATTTGGGAAAAGTAAGTTTCCAAGTGAATCTCTAATTGATTTGAGGAATCCACCACTCTGAAAGGGTAATGGGAGCCCATGGAAGTTGATCCAGACCACCGTGAGTGGGATCGCCTTTCCCTTGTGGACATATAGGGACTTCCGAGATAGGAAGAAGGTCCAATGGACTAGAGAGGGAGGGTCCTTACACAATGCATGTACAAAATCCACTTTTTAAGTGAGGATATGGTAGAAGTAGTTTCGATGGACTGCTAAAATCTACTTTGGAAGATGGTGACCCTAGGAGTTGAAAAAGTTATGGAAAATAGAGATAAGTGGTTTTATGGCCCCAAAATGCACTATAAGGGTCCATTTAAGGTAGGTCGCTAACTCTTTAAATTTGTACATTGGGATATCCATGGATATATAGAAACTATCCATCAAAGCATTTGGAAGTGATAAACTGATATCTGGGAATCATGGACAAGGAGGGACTCGGAACGAACCACATAGAGCGTCCCTAAAGGAGGGGCCAGACTAGGGGGCCTTTAGGTAGGAGCTAGGAGGGGTTTAATATAACACCCTAAGATTTTAGGAGAATTAGTTTTATGTCTTATGCTATAAGCAACACCAAAGTAATCTTTCACTACATGCAACACTAGCTTGGCTTGCGTTACATGCAAGAGCAACCTTCCTCGATAGCTTGCGTTGTTCGCAATACCGAGTTTCACTAAACAATGATATGTTATTAAAATATTATATAAACTTTCCCTTATAAATATTATTAACCAAATTTTGAATTTTATATAACATTATAATTCATCTTACATATGATATGAGAAAAAATCAATTTTTCGGATAAAAGAATTATCTTTTTTCAAAAATGCAGTTTTTCCTCTTTTTGATGGCACACCCATTTTAAATATAATTTTTTGAAAAGTTTATGAGTTCAATTTGAAAAAATGAACTTCTTATTTTGAATCAGGATATGAAAATTTATATTGGATAAATTTTTGATACTTTTATGATAACTTTCATATTTTGATGAATAGTAAAAATACGCTAAAGTTTTCTTAAAAAAAACTTTTTTCATCAAGATAATTTATATGGTTAAATTATAAAATTTAATGGTGTAAAAGTATAAATAGAATATATTTTTACCATTTAATATAATTTATTTCATTAGAATTAATTTTACATGGAATTCATAGGTATAAACATTTCAATCTTTTGCAATGTTTTAAATTTTAAAACTCGTTTTCTCAACAACGAGATTAATTTTTAAATTAATTTCTACAAATTTTGTGTATTGAATTTGGAAAAATGAATTCCATATTTGGAATCAGTAGGTTCAAATTATGTTAATAGGCTACTTTTTATTTTTGGGCATTATAAATAGTAACTACGGTAAATTTTATTTACCACAGTTAAAGGTAAATCAAGAAATTAAGGGTAAAAATAATATTATAAAATTATCCTAACACCTAAAAAAATCCTATTGGATGAATAGAAGTCGACCCCAATCACCTACGGGTCGGAATAGATTCATTTCATGGACTTTTGACCATGAAAATGATGCGATTGTTATTAAATCCAAATAAAGTGACTACATGTCACTCTCCTATATCTTATAAGTGTAATAATTTTAATTTAGTGATAAATTTCATAAAACATCGAAAATAAATAGTATCTAGAAAGGAAATACAATTATCTACATCAGGTGAATTTATTTATAATTTTTAGGGATTAAATAATTATCATTAATGATGAAACAATAGTGATGTAGAAATTATTTTATTGATTGAAATATCAAACAAATGGTTTTAAAAATATTAAAATAAATATTATATAAACTATTTAATGTTCTCCACAAATTTTATAGATAAATATGACATGTTTTTAATCTATTAAATATTTTTGTTCTAATATATCCTCTATGTGGATTTTATTTAAATTCAAATAAATGAATAGTGTCAAAATTGACACTATTGTTATTTTATATACATAACATATTATTAAATTGTTTAAAAATAAAAAAAATTAAAAATTATAAATTGAAGTTTATATGGTCTAAAATGTCATAAATTATCCAATTATGGATTATTCATGACACATAAGTAATTATTTATAACAATTTAGAATTTAGAATATTATTTCCACAAATAAAATTAAATAGATTAAATAAGGATAAATAAAGTTGATAAGGTTTAAAATAAATTCCCAACATGTCTAAATTTTATTGGATGATGAGATTACAACCCTATATCATCTCATATTTTAATTTGAGTCATTTTGGAAGTTTTATGTGGGGTTTGAGTTTATTATAAATTAATATTTTAGAGGTTTCCAAAAGTGCCCCTCTCCTCTCTTATAAAAGGGAACCTCCTCCCTCTCTAATTCACAACATTTTGAGCCTTTAAGATCAGCCAAACCCTGTCTATTTCTATTCTCCACTTCCCTAGAAACATACTATAGGTCCTGGTCTTCTTCAGAGACCAACTTTAGTTCCCTAAGAGGAGGTTTAGAAGAGGCTCGTCAAAGAAGAGGAGGTTCAAATACACACGAAGCATATCAGACCTAAGGTAAGGGATAATTATTCCAATATCATTCTTAACTGAGGATGTTCATTCATATGTATTTACTAGGGTTATATTTATCATCCATGTCCATGTTTTCTAAAAATGTTTTCATGTATGTATAAAGTCATTTTTACCAATTTTTGACTTTCACTACATGGTATGTAAGGAATATTTGTTTTGTATACCATACGAGGTACTTTTTGACTTTTTCGGAAAAAGTATGAGGATGATGTTTTTTCAACTTATACAACATGAATGTATTTTTACGGTTTCATAATTCCTTATTTCCATGAAGCTTCCTATGTAATATTTCATGATTATTTTCAACAAAAATTCGTTTCTTTTAAAATTGTAAGTCATTTTGAGAAAAGAAAATGATTTTGAAGAAGAAAGGATACTTTCCTCAAGAACTGAGTTCAAGTGTTTTATCAAAATTATTTTCCATCTAATATGATATAGGGTTAGGTTTACATACCTATTATTACATTGATTTGATTATGTTATGATGGAATTATTTTTATGAATTCTTTTATATTATATGGTTTAGGTTATGATGGCATGATGTTTAAGAATCCCATTTTTATTACATGGGTTATGCTATGATGTATGATTTATGATTTTGTGGCACACATAATAATGGTTTAATTATAATATGGGCGGGACCTATATCTCCCTCCAATGCATTGGGTAATGATTTATATCTCATGAGAAAGACATGGTTGGAATGGAAAGTTAATCTGGTTCAGTGATACAAGACTGGAACGGGGAGTGAACTCGGTTCAGTAATGGAATTTGTCCGCTATGTTGGTCATGGAAATGAGTCTTGACTAATATGAAATGATTTTCTATGATTATGTGTGTATTACACAAAGTTTCATGTCTTATGTTATGATTATTGGGATTACATTTCACTACTATGACTTATCCCATGTCATGATATTATGATCTCTTTTACAGGATAAGATTTTCAAAATGTTATGTTCTTATGAATATGATATGATTGATATTTCCTTTTTTTCCCTTACAGAGCATTTGAGATCACCCTTTGTATGTTTTCTTTTCTCTAGGTCAGGAAGAAGGGTATTAAGTAGGATATGACAAAAGGAACTCTAGATATGATGAAATAAATGGGAGACAATGTAGATGATTTATGAAAAATTTGTTTATGTTTCCTAGTTTCTAAATACACTATACCTATACAGTCCTATCATGGTTCTGTTATATGTTGTAATAAATATGCTTCAATTATGAAGTAATATCAATGTACGTAAAGTATGGTTCATTATAGTTGGTATCAGGGGAAAGGTATAGTCAACCTTTGGAAAATAGGATGTGAAAGCCTTAGTAAGATCCCTAAGGATATGTCTAAGAATAGGACACAATATTAGTGTTTTAGAAATGGCCATGAATAAGAAATTATAAGACCTAAAGTGTGAAATTTTATTCTTGATTATGTGGTTTTCCTGTTATGATTAGCGTTTCTCACACTATGCTTCTTGGTTTTATTCAATGGCTGGAAGCCGAAGGAGCCGTGTTAATTGTTCATGTGATGGGAAATGAAATGATTCTCCCCCTGAGCAAACAAATGTTATGGGAGCTGGGATGAAAAATCTTGTAGCTATGCTCACACAAATTTCTCAAGATATGAATCAGGAAGGCCTTCCAAACGAGCAAAGGAAAGAGCAACATTTTGTTGAATCCTTCATGAGGCAGCGACCACCTTCATTCAGCAGTTCGTCTAATCGATTAGTGGATGGACAATGGATTAGTACCACTAAAAAGATATGTTCAGTCCTGCAATGTTCTGAACATGATAAAGTCATCTTAGCAGTATTTCGTTTGGAAGGTGATGCTGATCAATGGTGGGATATTTTCAAGAATACAAGGTGAAGGGATGAAATTGAGTCCATGGAATGGGACAAGTTGAAGAACTTATTTTTCAATAAGTACTTCCCTTGTATTCTTCGAACAAATACGGATAATGAGTTTCTTGAACTGAAGCAAAAGGATGATGAATCTGTTGGTACCTATGAAGAAAATTTTATAAGACTTTCAAGGTACGGTTCTGGAATTATTATCCAACCTAAGAGTAATATCGATCAATTATTTAGTGGTTTAAAACCAAGTCTCTAAAGGGAATTATCCATAAGGGACTTCAATAGCTAAGAGGAAATTGTTCGATGTGCTCTCAAGGTTGAGATGAAGATTGGAGTAGCCCATCAGTTATATGGGTTTGATAAGAAGAGGAAAATGGAATTCAAAGGAAAATCTAAAGACTACACTGAAAATAATATGAGTTTTCCTTTATTCTCAAAGTGTGGAAATAAACATGTAGGGAATTGTATTAAAGGGATAAGTAAATTTTTTAAGTGTGGAAAAGAAAGTCATCAGGAAATTGAATGTCAAAGTAATGGGAAGAAGATGTCTAATGATGCTAACAAAGAAAGGGATACAAAAAATGCACCTCCTACACATCAATGTTACAAGTTAAAGGAAATGGGGAATTATGATAATCAATGCCCTAATACAAGGGTAATGGATGATGATCGACGTCAACCAAATCTTAAGGCCAAAGACAAAGGAAAGTCACATGCAATTACTATCGGCAATTTGGTGTATGATAATGAAGTGCTGAAAGGTACACTTAACATTCACTCTAAATTAGAAAATGTTTTATTTGATTCTAGATCCACCCACTCTTTTATTTCTGAAGAATTTTCTAAGGGTATCTCCATATTACCTCAGCAATTAGATATTGATTTATCTTTGACAACACCAAATGGAACAACAGTGGCATCAAAAGTTTACAATTCTTCTCTGATTGAGGTTTATGGGAAAGTGATTCCTATAAATCTTGTGGTCCTTACTATAGTGTAATTTGATGTTATTCTTGGATTGTATTGACTTTCTTTATATGGATCTCATATCAATTTCCAAATAAGGGAAGTCACATTTCATATTCTTGATCAATCTATGATCATTTATTGATTCAAGGATGAATATAACCTTCTAGTGGAAATTTCTTCCTTCTTATGGGTCTTTATTCCAATAAATGAAGGTTATTTATCTCAAATGGTTGGAGAGAAACTCATGATTAAGAATATTCCCATTTTACAGAATTTTGATGATGTATTTTCAGAGGAATTTACTAGTATTCCACCAAATCGTGAAGGTGAGTTTTCAATAGAACTCATACCGGGTGCTATGCCCATTTCAAAGACACCTTATAGAATGACCCCAATTGAGTTGCATGAATTAAAGAAGAAACTCTAAGAGAATCTTGATAAGGGATTCATACACCCTAGTGCGTCACCTTAGGGATCACCTGTTCTGTTTGTTAAGAATAAGGATGAATCAATGAGACTTTGCATTGATTATCGAGAACTTAACAAGATCACTATCAAGAAAAAATATCCTCTCCCGCGCATTGATGACTTATTTGACCAACTACGTGGAGCTTAATACTTTTCTAAGATTGATCTTTGTTCAGGATAACATCCACTATGGGTAAAGAAGGAAGATATACCATAGAAATAATTCCATACAAGGTATGGACACTATTAATTTATAGTGATACCTTTTGGTCTTACTAATTCCCCTTCTATCTTCATGGATCTAATGAATAGAGTCTTTAGAGACTATCTTGATCAGTTTGTGGTAGTCTTTATAGACGATATTCTTGTATTTTCAAAGAGTAAGGAAGAACATGAAGATCACTTGAGAATTGTATTTAAGACCCTGAGAAAGGATAATCTTTATTCCAAATTTACCAAGTGTGAATTTTGGCTTCAAAAATTTTCATTTTTGGGTCACATAATCTCAAAAGAGGGGATATCTGTGGATCCATAAAAAATGAAGGTTATTGAAAGATGTTAGAGACTAACAATAGTAACTAAAATCTAAATTTTTCTTGGTTTATCTGGGTATTATTGACGTTTTGTGAATGAATTTTTAAGATTATCTAACCCACTCACCAAATTGACTTGAAAAAGAGTTAAGTTTGTTTGGATGGAGGAATGTAAAGATAATTTCAAAGAGATAAAATAATGTTAGCTAGTGTACTTGTGCTCACACTGTCTTGTAGTGGAGAAAGGTTTGTGATTTACAGTGATGCATCAAAGAAGGGGCTAGGGTGTGTTCTCATGAAAAATGATATGGTGATAGCTTATGCCTCATGATAGTTGAAAATCCATGAGCAAAATTACCCAACTCATGATTTGGAGTTAGCTGCGGTAATCTTTGCACTAAAGATTTAGAAGCATTATCTTTATAGTGAAATGTGTGATATTTATACTGATCATAAAAGTTTAAAGTATATTTTCACACAAGAATAACTGAATATGCGCCAAAGAAGATGGTTAGAGCTGATTAAGGATTACGACTGCTCAATTAATTACCACCCTGGGAAATCATACAAGGTGGTAGAAACATTAAGTCGACAAGACCATGCTAGATTATCCATGATGAAGATCACAAAAGATCCAATATTTATGGATTTACAAAGGATAGATCTTGGAATTTTAATGAAAGGGGAGATATCTTATCTTTCTCAAATGAATGTTCAACCGTTTATAAAAGTGAAGATTAAAGAGGCATAGAAGGAGGATGTTGGGATACAAAAGAAGGTGATAAATGTTCATGGATTCAACCTTGATTGTGATGGGATAATAAGGTTCAAGAACCATGTCTGATATTCCTCCCATACAAGAATTAAAGAAGGAGATGATGGATGAGGCTCATAGTTCTTCATTCTCTATTCATCCTGGAAGTACAAAGATGTACAGGGACCTAAAAGATTACTTTTGGTGGGATGGAATGAAAAGATATATCTCCGAATATGTCTCTCAATTATTGGTTTGTCACCAAGTTAAATCTATGAGACAGAAGTCTAAGGGGATGTTACAACTATTACCCATACCATAATGGAAATGAAAAAACATTACTATGGACTTTGTCATCGGACTTCCCAAAACATCCAAAGGAAATAATGATATCTGGGTTATGGTTGATCGTCTTATGAATTCAACACACTTCATTGCTATTAGAGAATATTTATCTCTTGATCATCTTGCCAGGATATATGTAAAGGAAGTAGTAAGATTTCATGGAGTACCACTTTACATTATATCTGATCGGGATCCGAGTTTTACCTCAAAGTTCTGGAAAAGTATTCAACATGCTCTGGATACAGAGTTATGTTTCAGCACTGCCTATCATCCTCAGACATACAGTCAGTTTGAGAGGACAATTCAAACTTTGGATGACATGTTGAGAGCTTTATCTATGGATTTAAAAGGTGGTTTAGATCAACACCTAACTTTGGTGGAATTTTCTTATAATAATAGCTTTCACTCCAGTATTCAGATGACTCCTTATGAAGCTCTCTATGGAAAGAAATGCAGAACTCCAACTTGATGGGATGAAGTTGGGGAAAGAAAGCTATTAGGACCTGATCTTATTGATGAGATGGCAGAAAAGGTCAGATCTATTCAACAACACATAAGAGCAGCTCAGAGTCGACAAAAAAGTTATGCCGACAACCAAAGAAAAGACCTAGAGTTTGAAGTGGGTGATAAAGTGTTCTTAAGAATATCTCCCTGGAAGAGAGTAATGAGATTTGGAAAGAAGGGAAAGCTGAGCCCCCGGTATATCGGTCCTTTCAAAATACTGGACCGTGTTGGGAAGGTAGCCTACCAATTGGAACTTCCACAAAATCTCTCTCAAGTTCATGATGTGTTCCATGTATCTCTCCCGAGAAAGTACATACCCGATACTTCACATGTATGAAGCTCAGAAGTTATAACGCTGAAGCAAGATCTTTCTTATGAATAACAACTGATAAAGATTCTGGATCGTAGAAAAAAAGTTCTATGAAAAAAGACCACTCACTTGGTTAAAGTTTTATGAAGGATCCACCAATTATAAGAAGCTACATGGGAACTTGAGGATATGATGAGGGAGAGATATCCTCATCTGTTTGTTACGAAGTGACGAATTTTGAGGGAGAAATTCATTTCAAGGGGGGGTAGAATGTAACAACCTGATATTTTATGAGAAATATTTTTTTATGTCTTATTTTATACACAACACCAAAGAAATCTTTCACTACATTGAACACTGGCTTGGCTTGCGTTACACGCAAGAGCAACCTTCCTCGATAGCTTGCGTTGTACGCAATAACGAGTTTCACTAAACAATGATATGTTATTAAAATATTACATAAAATAGCTGTTATAAATAGTATTAACCACATTTTTAATTTTATATAACATTATAATTCATCTTACATATGATATGAGAGAAAAAATCAATTTTTCGGATGAAATAATTTTTTTTTCAAAAATGAAGTTTTTCCGCCTTTTGATGGCGCACCCATTTTAAATATAATTTTTGAAAATTTTATGAGTTTAATTTGAAAAAATAAACTTCTTCTTTTGAATCAGGATATAAAAATTTACATTGGAATTTTGTTTGATACTTTTTTGATAACTTTCATATTTTGATAAATAGTAAAAAAATGCTAAATTTTTCTTAAAAACAACTTTTTTCATCAAGATAATTTATGTGGTTAAATTATTAAATTTAATGGTTTTAAAGTATAAATAGAATATATTTTTACCATTTAATATAATTTATGTCATTATCATTAATTTTACATTGAATTCATAGGTATAAACATTTCAATCTTTTTGCAATGTTTTAAATTTTAAAACTCATTTTCTCAACAACGAGATTAATTTTTAAATTAATTTCTGAAACTTTTGTGTATTGAATTTGTAAAAATGGATTCCATATTTGGAATCATTAGGTCCAAATTATGTTAATATGAAACCTTTTATTTTTGGGCATTATAAATAGTAACTACGGTAAATTTTATTTACCACAGTTAAAGGTAAATTAGAAAATTAAGTGTAAAAATAATATTATTAAATTATCCTAACACCTAAAAAAATTCTATTGGATGAATATAAGTCGATCCATATCACCTAAGGGTTGTAATAGATTAATTTCATGGACTTTTGACCATGAAAATGATGTAATTATTATTAAAACCGAAGAAAGTGACAACATGTCTCTCTCTTATATCTTATAAGTGTAATGATTTTAATTTGGTGATAAAATTCATAAAACATCTAACATAAATAATATACATAAATCTAATAAAATTATCAACATCATGTGAATTTATTTATAATTTTTAGGTATTAAATAATTATCATTAATGATGACACAATAGTGATGTAGAAATTATTTTATTGATTGAAATATCAAATTAATGGTTTTAGAAATATTAAAATAAATATTATATGAACTATTTAATGTGCTCCACGATTTTTATAGATAAATATGACATGTTATGAACCTATTAAATATTTTTTTGAATATATCCTCTTTTTGGATTTTATTTAAATTCAAATAAATGAATAGTGTCAAAATTGACACTATTGTTATTTTAAAAAAATAACATATTATTAAATTGTTTAAAAATCACAAAAATATTTAAAAATTATAAATTGAAATTTATATGATCGAAAATGTAATTAATTATACAATTAATGACAATTAACAACACATAAGTAATTATTTATAACAATTTAAAATTTAGAATATTATTACCACAAATAAAATTAAATAGATTAATTATGGATAAATCAAGTTGATAAGGTTTAAAATAAATTCCAAACATGTCTAAATTTTATTGGATGATGAGATTACAAACCTATATCATCTCATCTTTGAATTTGAGTCATTTTGGAAGTTTTTAAGTGGGTTTTGGGTTTATTATAAATTAATATTTTAGAGGTTTCCAAAAGTGCCCCTCTCATCTCTTATAAAAGGGAACCTCGTCCTTCTCCACTTCCCAACATTTTGAGACTTCAATATCATCCAAATCCTATCCATTTATCTTCTCTAATTCCCTAGAAATATACTATAGGTCCTGGTTTTCTTCAAAGACCAACTTTAGTGCCCTAAGAGGAGGTTTAGAAGAGGCGCCTCAAAGAAGAGGAGGTTTAGACACACACAAAGCATATCAGACCTAAGGTAAGGGATAATTATTCTAATCTCATTATTAACCAAGATTATTTATTCATAATTATTTACTGGGGTTATATTTATCATCCATTTCCATGTTTTCTAATTTTTTTTTCATGTATGTTTAAATTCCTTTTTAACAATTTTTGACTTTCACTGCATGGTATGTAAGGAATCTTTCTTTTGTTTACCTTACAAGGTACTTTTTGACTTTTCTAGAAAAATTACCAGGTGAATGTTATTTTTAACTTATACAGCATGAATGGATTTTTACGGTTTCATAACTCCATATTTCCATGAAGCTTTATATGCAATATTTCATGATTATTTTCAACAAAAAATAATTTCTTTTAAAATTGTATGTCATTTTGAGAAAAAAATGATTTTGATGAAGAAATGATATTTTTCTCAAGAAATGAGTTCAAGTGTTTTATCAAAATTATTTTACATCTAATATGATATAGTGTTAGGTTTCTATCCCTATTATTACAATTATTTTATTGTGTTATGATGGAATTATTTTTATAAAGTCCTTTATCTTATATGGATTAGGTTACGATGGCATGATGTTTAAGAATCCCATTTTTATTACATGGGTTATGCTATGATGTATGATTTATGATTTTGTGGAACACATAAGAATGGTTTAATTATGAGATGGGTGGGACCTATATCTCTCTCCAATGCATTGGGTAAAGATTTATATCTCATGAGATAGACATGGTTGGAACGACAAGTTAATCTGGTTCAGTGATACAGGACTGGAATGAGGAGTGAACTCGGTTTAGTAATGGACTTTTTCTGCTATGATGGTCTTGGCAGTGATTCTTGACTAATATAAAATTATTTTCTATGATTATGTTTGCATTACACAAAGTTTCATGTCTTATGTTATGATTATTGGGATTACATTTCACTACTATGACTTTTCCCATGCCATGAAATTATGTTCTCTTTTGCAGGATAAGATTTTCAAAATGTTATGTTCTTATGAATATTATATGATTGATTTTTCTTTTGTTTTCCCTTACTGAGAATTTTAGATCACCCTTTGTATGTTTTCTTTTCCCCAGGTCAGGAAGAAGGGTATTAAGTAGGATACGCCAAAAGGGACTCTAGATATGATGAAATAAATGGGAGAAAATGTAGATAATTTTTGAACCAGTTGTTTATGTTTCCCAGTTTCTAAAGAAAATATACCTATATGGTCCTATCATGGTTCTGTTATATGTTTTAATAAATATTCTTCAATTATGAAGTAATAACAATGTACGTAAAGTATGGGTCATTATATTGGTGAAGACACAAGGTTATAGGGATTGGGATAAGAACTAGGGACAGGGGATGGTGGAGTAGGGAAAACCACCATTAGCCAAGAGCCAAAAGGTCTGGGAGAGGAGAAAGAAGGGTCTGATGGGACTGTAGGGTTGAAGGGAATGGAGGTAGATCTAGGATCGAAGATCATTGGGGATGAGGAGACTACCGGAGGAAAAGAAGATAAAAAATCATTGGGATTTTTTTAAAAACTGAGGGCTCGTGAGGCATGTTCTCATAGACAAGTAGTGGATACAGTTATCAACCAGTTCCTACACCTCACAATTTATCTTTTAGACCAAAGCCATAAGATTACACTCACTACTGGCCTGCTAAATTACCTGTATCTAATCCCACCATCTCAATGCATCATCCACTACATTTCCTTTTCCAGGTGTATAGGAAAGATTGAAGTCGAATAACTGTAGAAATTCAACCCACATTCACTGCCTCAGATTTAGATCAGGCTATGTAAATATGCACTTATGAATTTTTTGGTCTGTTTACACAACAAAATTATCTCCAAGAAAGTAATGTCTCCAAAAATTCAATGTCTGAACAAAATTAGCTAACTCAAGATCATGTGTCAAGTAATTCCTCTCATGTGTTATCAATTACTGAGACCCATACACCATGAATCTATCCCCCAGTATAATAACTACACTTATCCCAATACTTAAGGCATTGAAGTAAAATATGCAACTACTTCCCGGATCTGAAAAATTATGTATCGACACTGAATTAAATCTATATTTCATCTTATGAAAGTCCACCCCATTGGAATATGACCACAAAAACTTCACACACTTCTTAGTCAAGCCCATAAGTGACATTTAGAAGCATGATAAGTCCTTTATGAAGTTCCTATAGTAACCAGAAAACCCAAAGAAACTCCATACATCAAATATGTTCTTAGGATACTTCTAAGAAACTATAGGTTTCACTTTCTTTGGGTAAAATAATACTTCTTATTCAGAGATAATGTGACCTAGGAAGTGAATCTAATCCATCCATAAATTTCACTTTGTGATCTTATCATATAACTGATTCTATCTATGTGTATGCAATATGATCTCAAGATGTTTGGTATAGTTGGGTTAATTTTCAGAATACACCAAGATACCATCCCTGAAAACCACTACAAATGAATCCTGATTAAGATATAAAACTTAGTTCATCAGTTCCATAAATACTGGTGGCGCATTCGTGAGACATGATGACATAACCAAATACTCATATTGACCAAACCTACTATGAAAGGTTTTGTGAGGTATGTTTGATTGTCTAACATGCACCCGATGATAACTGGATCTTAGATAAATATTTTAGAAAACCTAATATCCTTAGAGATGATAAAAAAGGTCATCTATCCTGACATAGGATACCTGTTCTTAACTGTGAGTTGGTTCAATTTTTGGTAATCTACACATATCCTAATATTACTGTCTTCCTTTTTTGTAAAAAATACTAGTAAACCCCATGGAGAAGTACCGGGTTAGATAAACCCCTTCACCTCTAAATCTTATAGCTGCCTCTTGAGATCTTTCATCTTAGTGATACCTATCTTGTAAGGATGAATGTATACTAGTGTAGCTTCTAGAACACTCTATATAGATAAATCTACCTCTCACATTGGAGGTAATCCTAAAATTTCATCTAAGAAAACATCCCTAAAATGATCAAGCACTGAAGAAAAATATGCCTCACATGTTCCCCTATCATCTAGATATAAACTTGCAATCTGAGCTATAATCCTACCCAACCTATGATTCTTAGGTCTAATAAAGATTTCCTAGAATGTGCATTCACCCTTGTGAATAAACTCTCCACCCTCTGGTTATATAAAGGTGACCCTTTAGAGATAGAATTCAATAAAAGCATGAAATGGAACCAACTAGTCCATCTTGAGAATGATGTAAAAACCTATCATATCAATGAAAAAGAGGTCCTATACAAAGTTACACCCACAAATCTCAATGGGGAATTCCCTACATTGATGTAACTCCTCCATTCTAATCCCTAATGAAGTGTCAAGAATTAGAATTCCATCAGAACATTGAACACTGAGCTGAAGGCTCTCCACAATAGGAACATATATAATGCTATGAGAAGTGACTATATCGAAAAGAGAATATGAAAAAGTATAGGCTACTAGAATAGTAACTATCACTATAGAAATTATAGGATCCTTCTCCAAAAGGTTCGGTTTCACTACATATATCTAGCATAATCCATGACCCTGTGATACTACCTTGCTACCCTTCGAAGATATGCTTTACTAACACTAATAAACTAATGTCTAACTACCACGAACACTGGCTCGACCTGATTGAATAGATGTACACCAAGTCCCTTCCTGAATAGATCATGCTAACCCTACTCTTATATGTGGAGTTGATGTAGAACCTCTATCATTACATAATGGAGGAAACGTTCTGAAAAAAAACATTATAGATATCCCATCTTTCTACAATATTGGCACTTGACTGGATCCCTATTACACTAAGGTCTCATATTTCATGGTCTATCACACTAGTTGCATCTCACATGCCTACCTGATTATGTGATATGGATACTAATATCACCATTTTGATGATCTAGATGATTTTTCCAACTATCAGTCAATGCAGTACCAAATCTAGATGCCAAACCTCCCTAGATTGCACACCCAGCCTCTCTCAAGTAACTCTCTAAGATAAGCACCTAATTCACAATTCCAAAAATCATAGTAATCCAAAATACATTCACCTATGATCAAATGTCAAACCTAATACCATCCTTGAATCTCTTGTATTTAGATAACTTTTCACCTATCAGAATAGGTGTGAAGCACTGGAGATAAGTAAAATAGGCTGAATAATTCTTAATAGATAATGCACCTTGATCGAAGTGCATGAAATATCGGGCTCTGTCGACCCTCAACATCTTGAGATATAATTATTAATAGAAGGACATATCAAAATCCTTCCAACACATCTCTAAATGATTATTTTTCTGATTAAAGATATCCCATCATCTCTTGGAGGAATCCCACAACATATAGGTATCAAGATTTACTCTCCTCTCGAGAGGCATATCTAGATGATTGAAGATAGATAGAATGGTATCTTTCCATGAATTTTAATCCTATGGTTCTCTATCCCCCAAATACATGAGATAATTATAATACTGTATCTCACATGTTAACTCATCTATAGTTGGGGAATGTCATGATGCTCCCTGAAGGATCTTCATAAAGCATAATAATCCGTCGTAGAACTGTGCCTCACAACCTGTTCCCAGTACTACTACTAGTGCCGTAGCTGGCACTAAAGAAGGATCCAATAGTAGCACATGGCCCACCCCCTATAGAGTGTGGTTTTATCCACATTTATGGCATACTACTCGAGGCCTTCATGGTGGAATGCCTCTACAATTCCAAACACACACTTCAAATAAGAACATTATCAAGATCGCAACTCAAAATCATAGACACTAGAATATGATAAGTACAAGACTTACTATATAAGAAACACACCCCTATACCTTTTTAATGAGTTTGTTATGGGTACCAAATAAATCATATATAATCTATAGATAATATATACTACCCACTACTAAGGTTGGGTCTGTGTTAAGTTCTTTGCTATAAGAAATTTCAGATCCCATTTTATTCACATTTATTTCATAGTTCATTTTAAGAGGTTAAACCAAATGGTTCACCAAATTTCAATACATGAGGGACCATACACCTCATGAATATAAATATGGTTCTCACATAATCCACAACATAACATGCCATAGAATACCTATCACAACAACAGGTTTATCTATCACAACACCTATGAAAACAACATGCAATAAGTAATGCATCCTAAATGGAATGGCATAATGCATGCAATTTTATTTCGGTAAAGTTCCTAAAATTATGAATGAGATGGTATAACCTCATCTCATTAGGTTAAAAAAATTAAACTGAAAATCATATAAGTAATAACATCACATTTCAAGTGCAACACTCAACAGTGGAATCAAATCAACTATAATAATCAAAATTTAGTAAACAACATTGTCATTCAAGGAAATTTGGCCTTTTCCTATATGTCGATTAGGTATGCCCAGACGTAACTCATTACCAAATTCCAATCCTTCATAATCTCCATCTATAGTCTCTAAATAATAAATAAAACTAGTAAATAATTCATCTGACACCACTTTGTAATTTCCTATACCCGGATTCCACTGAAAGGTGTCTCGAGCCAGGTTATCTTCATGGCCTCAAGTGCATCTCCCCAAATTCCAAATACTACCGACTAGTAGTGAGGGCCTAAGTGTGTCTATGGGGAGACTATGCCCTCATCACTAGAATGAAATACTATAGAAATAAAATGACATAAAAGTAGCAAAATAATTAATAAAAATCATACAATAGATAAACAACATGAATAGATAATGATATAAAAAGGAAGCTTAGATATAGTAAGGATGATACATGTCACATGTCCAATAAAGAAGCCAAAAAAGATACACAAAATTAAAAAATTAATACCGACAGGATTTTTATTTTGCCTCCATCCATGATACCTGGGGGGCATCTCTCTGGTTCAACAAAATCCTGTCAAAACTCAATTTATTTGTCTGGAGTTTATGCAACCATGCTCTTCCAACTGATGATGGGGTGCAGTGTAAGGGAATATCCATTGTTTCTAAATGCATATGCTATTGCATCCCATAGAAAGAATTTACCTCTCACTTTCTTTTCATGGGAGAGTGGGCCTCTGTGGTCTGGAGATTCTTAGATGTTTTTAATGGTGTCAAGCTACAAGATCCATCAAGGGATGACTTCCTTCTCTCATGGTTTCATGGAACAATGGACAATACAAATTAAATGAAAGTTAGAGACTAATTTTTTATTTTTTACTGCTGGCACATTTGGAATACCCGTAATAAAGCAAGGAATGAGCGCATAGTGAGCTAATGCATGGCCATGGTGATTCAGGTGAGGTCTATTGAGGCTGGTCTTGGTCTTCTCTCCATGCAATGAGAATACTCTCCTTCCTTTCGTGCCCTCATCCTGAATTATAAGTTTATTTGAGGCCCGAAACTACATGGAAATTAGGTGATATAAAACCCCTAGATAGGTGTATGAGGCTTAACATTTATGGATTTTGTAGGAATGGTGTTATGTGTGTGTGTGTGAGTGGGGGGGGGGGGTGATTTGTGATCATTCAGGTTTAATCATGCTAGCCTTTAGTGATTTTTGTGGACAACGAGACCCCCTCATGAAAGAATCCATAGTGATTTTCATGGGTCTTGATATTTTACACACTCACGACATACCTCTAGATTGGGTGGATATATAACCTATTATTTTATTTCAGGCCATCCGCAATGAGATCATCACCCCATGGGAAATCACCTATATTGTCTTCAAATGAAAAGGATGGATCTACAGTCACATGGAAATGTAACATACATGGTGCGAGGGAAACAAGGTGGCTAAATTCTTGTCCTCTTGGACAATCCCAGATATCTCATGCTCCAATTTTACTTCCCTTGGATCCCTTACCCATGAGTGTGTTAGCCTTATCATGGGTTATGCGCTTGGTCTTAACTACTTTAGACCCCATTTATCTTTTCGAGATCTTCCCTTATATTAATAAAAAAATATCAATGTTGGATAGATGGTACACAAAAGAACAATACAATACATATAGAAAAAGTAGAAAAAGGAAAAAATATGTCTAGCTAGAATCATGAGCCTCGGATTGTTCTAATTTTCCCTTGTACCTAAGAATCAATCAAGAATCCATAATAGGCTGATTTCCCTTATTTGTACCTATAATCATATAGTCTATCTGGGTACCCAAGGTGGCCCAAATATACTGTGAGATATAATCCCAGTAGGCAACTGCCCATGGTTTAGGGCCATCCAGCCCGTGAATATATAATTATAATAGAGTGCAAGCAGTAATAGAATATGTAAATAAAGTATTAAAATTAAATATCATATAAATTCTAGTTTCTCATTTAATAATAAATTCATTTCCTCAATTTTATTTAGAAAGTAAGTCTATGAATTAACATTCAGGGATCTGTCATTTATAATCAAGTTCTTTTAATTAATCAATATCATTTAATTAATGATTCTTGGGACCTGGCGTGCTTCCCAGCATCCCCCGTAGTGATATTCTCAAAGTATGCCTAAACATGCCATCCACAAAGTTTAATAAAAATACTGAATCCAAGTTTGTAATTTGTCATGGTAGACATTTTATATAAACCATTCCATTCTTTATTAAAATTAGATACTGTACCCATCCTTGTAATTACTCATTTGGAATCCAGGTATCGCTCTAGGTATAATATAAACCAACACCCTACAATCCCATCCATGGTAATACTTATAAGAACCCTGATATCTCTCAATATGTGGTATAACATCATGGATGCTCGAGTCTATCCTTGGTAGTCTACTAAGGGAGCCCAAGTATCACCCATGGAAAATTTGACCAAATACCCTCTGATTCCATCCTTTGCAGTCTATAGGGAGTACAAGTGTCACTCAGGTATATATGATCAAATACCCTCTGAGTCCATCCTTGGGAATCCATAAAGATTCTAAGTATAACATGTAAATATAATAGTAAACCCCCCTAAGTCTGTCCTTGGAAGTCTATATAAGGAGTCCAAGTGTCACTTGAGAATTATCAAGGTAGAAGCCAAATGAGTCTGTCCATGACATTTATATGACAACCCATGTTTCATCACCATGAAATTTCCAATTATACCTCACCTCAATAGGTTTATAAAAGCATTGTAACGTCCCGAATCATCTCACCTCTAAGAAGGTGGCCGGAATGGTGGGTCAAATGACCTTAATCGCGTCTCCCCTAACTCCAGAGGCAGTCGACTAGAAGTGAGGTCCTACTGTGTGTCAGTGGGAAGACTATGCCTTCATAAATCAGAGTATGCACATTAATTAACATATAATAGATAAGAGAAGTATAATAAGAATATAAAGCAATAGAAAACATAAAAAATAACTGATAAAGCAGTAGATGATAATTAACAATTAATTAAAAGTGGCCAATATTAGATTATACGACATATGAATGCATGTCATGGTGATTATAATTAACCGAAACCAATAAAGAATATAGAATTCCAAGAATAAATAAATACACCAAATCCCCAAGGGAGATCTCCACGAGTATCCTAAGCTCCATCTTAGTCCTTTTCTCCTAACTTCCAAGTACAAACAACATAACATAAGCAATCAATCATGGTTTGTAGTCTTGAGAACAAGTAAGGTCTACTCAGGTACCCCAGTGCAATGGAGGCCCAAGTAGAGTGTGATATATAAATCTCAGTAGGCCAAAACCAATGGTGTCTAGCCCAATACATACAATTCAATATAAATTAATAATCATTTTATATAAGATAAATGGTGAGTGATAACAAGTTAGTAATAGCAACTTGGTCTGGGTTCCTAAAAAAACACCTTTCCCATACCACCAGCTTTGGCCAAAGATGAAATTTAGAAGAAGTTGTATGTGTAAGAATAATATGTGCACCGGTTCCAAAAGTAACAAGGTAACTCAAAAAGGATCATCCCCAAGATTTTTCTTAGGCTTGGGGTCTAATTCGAATCTCAACACATAAGTATGCTAACAAGAAAGAGAGAAAATTCAAAAGTTCATTCTATAATATAAATAAAAGAAACAAGTATAGAACAAGAAATTCAGCCAAAGTAGTCATTAAATGCAATTCAATCTAATCTAGAGTTGGAGACTGAGCCCATCCCAGAGTTATTGCTCTGGTACATCCTTCAATTTTTCCAATACTACCAAGCCCGTCCATGGAAATCTTCCAAAAGATCATGTATCGCTCGAGACATGGTGACTCTGAGTCTATACCAGGTATCTCCCTAGAGGACCGATTATCACCTAAGTCATGGTGTAGATATATTTCCAATGGGTCCATCCATGGTTTATCCTCTAGGTAACCAGTATCACTCATGAGTATATTAAACCACCCGGTAAGCCCTCGCCTAGCAAGCCAAAGCAATGTCCCCAGCACGTCAAGGTATAACCACTCAAGCATGGCGGTTCATCCATGAGTCTTTAATATGAAACCCATATTCTCACATAGCCCATATAAAGTGAACTATACTACCCAAAACAAATTATAAGGAAAACCTCAAAACATATTCCGTATGACAAGCATATACATAAATCATGCTAATCAAAAAAGCACCATGAGACACAAGAAATTCTATCCATCAAGTAAAAAAATCCAATCCATCAACATGGAATACAATTTTTTTCACAAAATTAAGCATGTAACAATTACATGATAAAGTTTGTATTTTAAAATCTCAAGTGAATAATCCTAGAATATAGATCAAGCCACTAAAACAGGGAATAAAATTAGGCACTTTCATGGGTAATAGAATATAAACAAAATCACATGGCATCAACATGCCTCGAACCATAGGTTATAAATGACATTAATGATATAAGCTAACATGGTTGTTCATGAATGGCATTCAATTCAAACCATCACATTACATTTATAACATAATGCATCTGAATAAGGGCCATTTTGACTGGTCACACCCAAAGGGCAGGATAATAGGTAAGGTGAACACCCCGAATGAATTTTGCCATAAGTGAAAGCCACAACATGCATGATAGAAAAAACTAAACAATTTAATAAGAGATAATAGGGCATCATCAAAAGGTTGTGGAAAGTGGAACAGAGGCACGACATGACATAAGTGATTAAGTAAAGGGAAGAGGGTAGACACCCTACATTGGGAATTATAATTGCATGCTGATACACACACTTAGAAGGTGTCTCTACTCATCAAAAAAAATTTTCAAGGAAGAAACATCATTTAGAAATAACCAAGAAGGATCACGTATAAGAATGCCATTTAAAAATTATAATCCCAAGAATAAATAGACACCAAGGTATTAAGAAAGGAAATCAAAAAAGTCGATCACTATATTTTTAGATTGATGGCAGCATACCTCAACAGAGGGGTTTTATTATAAAACTAGGAATTTTTTTTATCAAACAATTCATTTTTACTCTTTAAACTTTTTATTCAAGAATTGAAATTCAATATGAACAAGAAGAATTAAGAAGCATCTAATTGGAATTTAAGGCATTATTGAATTAAAGAGGCTAGGAGATGGAATCTACCTTAAGCATACCAGGCCAATGCTTGGCATTCAGTGCTTTTTAACTCAAGCAGCTGCCTGCTTGCACACACAAAAACCTCCATATATATATATATATATATATATCATTAATGTGATGCATGTGTTCCCCACGCCATTAGGTAACACACACATGGAAGATATAGACACACACACACACACACAGATATATATATATTCATACCTAGGTGTGTGCGTTCACACACTTGTAATCATTTGTAGCATCCTACAACAATTCCCACAGGTCTCAGAAACACCACTAGACTCTTAGTAGAGTGTGAGAAATAATTTAGTGCTATAAAACCTTACCAGAAAAAATTGGCAGGTGGACCGAAACACTCTGAACACTTCGCCTTCGGTGGTAGCTTCCGCAACATGCATCAACATAACACGAGAGGTCCTTTTCATATCCTAAGATTGGAAGAAACATAAGAATCGATGAAAACCTAACCCTTGGGTTTGAACCAAAATTATAAGGGTGATGTGGAGACCAAATAACGACTAGAAATGAAGAGGACAAGGATCGGTAGCCCTTACCTTGAGGCGATGAAGGAGAAATTGGGGAGAAATCCAGCCAAAACTAGAGATATGAGGAGGCCATAAAAGAGGTGTCATGTGCCTATGGGAGTTCTGCTAGGGGGGGTCACATGAATGGTGATGTGCACTGGAGGGAGGTCACACAGAGGGAGGTACGACCATGGAGGGCCACTAAAAATGGTGCACACTGGAGGGGTGGCTAGTGCATCGCACCTCATGCAGATGGAGGGGAGGATGGTGTAGCTTAGCCTAGAGGGAGCCAAGGAGGGCATCCCAAGTGGGAAAGAGGGGGAGGCGAACCCCTCTTTAGTTTTTCTATAATAAAACCTGAACTAAAATAACAATAATAATAATAATAACAAATGATATTAATTATACCGATAATAATAATAATAATATAAATCACAATACTAATTAAATTATTATTATGATGAAAAAAATTATTATTATTTTCCCATTTAATTGAAATTTAATTTATTTTCCATTTTAAATTTAATTTAATTAATGTAATTTCTTTAGAAAAAACACACATCACAGTGTAAACTCTCATAAGGAAAAAGCTTCATTGCTCGGTTTTAAAAACAATCTTCTCAGCTAATGAAAAATTTAATTTCCTTTTATTTTTTGCATGGTTCAAAACACAGGATGTTAAAACCTTCCCACTTTAGAACTTCTCATCGCCTAGAAGCCTTCGAGAATAACATAGACATCCCTTGACCTACAAGGGTCCTGAAGTTTCATTCAAATAGTCATGTTGCATCTCTAAATGCCCAACACACCTTCAAGAATTGATTAGGCAGGCAACACATAAGCCATTAAGATATGAGACAACACTAATTTTCCAACTAAAACACTGAGATGATACTTATCCAAGCATATCTAGCTAGATACACAACCATGTCATCATATCATTAAACATAAGTCCAAAGGTACTTCCCACATGAGGATTTAATGTTTTAAAAGAGAAAAAATCTGAGCCGTAACACCTTAGACAGTTGGAATGGACTTCAAGAGATTACCCTAAACATTCTAGATACGCTTCTTGAGTGATTACCAAAACAAATAAAATGGTTGATTCCCCATTGACTTCAAGGCCCAAGTCAAGCCATCTTTCTGTGAAAATCCTTGGCTGACACAAATCACACACGTATCCACCTGGAGATGTTCTCAAAGGTGGTCCTTCACTGATCATTACATCAAAAAAGGAAGATAGTCGAACCACTATGACTGACCATTCCAGAAGAGGTTTGACTTAGATGGCCGACATTTTACAAACTAAACTATGATTTCTTCTTTGAAGGTATCTCTCATTTATCCCGAACACATACACCAAATTCCATACATGATTTCCGATGATGTTCCTTTATTTAAGCATAACTGATTTCAACAAAGTTTCCAAGGTAACCTTAGATTGGAAAAACAAGAGTGAAAGGAACTAACACAAGGTAGTTTATAATCCATGTTTACGAGTGAGATGTTGGTACAAGGACAAGACGCCCACATCATAACATTAACTGAGCCTAGAGTGGTATTAGTCTGGTGGTCAAGTCAGAAGAAACAAATTGTGTACAAGAGTTCATTCAAAGAATCCCTACACTAGAATCTAAGGGTTACTCAAGACTATCCAAGATTCTTTGAAAAGCAAAAATTTACCATACAACAGTTAAAGAACCAATAGAACAAGCCCAAAAGATTTAAAACATTAGTGTTTTATAATACCAATGCTCTCTTAGTGTACCTAGACAATGTCAAGATAGGGGGAATTCTCGTCACTGAGCTGTATACACAAAGAGGATTGAACGGTTTCCAATTGACTCACCCAAACTGGAAATAAGAATAGTCGAACCATAACTGGTCAATTCTCATTGAAAGAAACTCATTTTCACCTATCAACACACTTTCATTAAATGATCACTAACCCTTTACCACCCAAAGTATATTTTGATCATTCAATCTTAGCCACTATACTCCACCCATGACCAATGATGTTACTCAACAGTTGCATACACTACCAACCACACTAACATAGTGTTGATGAGAAAGGACCAAAACATTTTAAAGTTCACAAGCCTCAAGGAATTTATGTTAGATAGACCATTCTCTATGGTCCTATTTGGTTGTTTTCCTTCTACCCAGAAGGATATGTATTTAATAGAACTGACATAATACTTACCACCTTAGGATTTTCCTAATCATAAAAAGAAAAGATATAATAGTCACTCAAAAGTGTGATAGGTCAGAACCGTCATAAATGAAAATGTTTAAATAATTAGCATGAAAACCAAAACCAAACCAACTGGTGTGTTAAAACATCAGAGTCTTGGAATTATTGCCAAGCATTGGGAATAACTTGATTCCTTTAGAGAACAAGTCAATCTACAATGAAAATGACTAAAAACATATTTAAAAACACAAGACTTATTTATTACATTGAACTTGTCAAATTTGTAACAACATTAAGAACTCAATATGTACCATGTACGTGAATAGATACGACCTGAGGTGATACAGAAGTAAGATAACTTTTAACTTGAATGATGATGTACCGAGTCATCCATTACTATGGATAAGAGAGGGTTGAATAACCTATGAAGCAACTAACTATGCCTAAGGAATATCTAATCTGCTGAAAATGATCATTCCCCATATGGTCAAGCCTAAAACAAATGTTAATGGTACCATGACTACCTATCCGAACAAGGGGGTCATTTAGAAAGTAAGAGTCTTACTACGTACAATGACACCTGAATGGTACCAAATGTTAGATAACCCTTTGAATTAGTAAGGAGTTTAAACTCAAACAGTGTTACCTACCATGTGATAGCCCCTTATGAAAGAAAAAAGTGTCGAACCATAATAGGTTCCTGCTTAAGAAAGTCACTAGGCTCAAGAGCCAATTATTAAGGCCATTGATAAAGAGAAGAAATCCTAGGAAAGAAACTTACGGTTCCGTTCCAAGACTACTCAAGGAGAAACTCAAGTTACGCTTTCATGAGGGTCTTAAACAGAGGACCCCACGACAAGTTCCACTTCCAATTCCTTTACATTTAAAACCATTTCATAAAATAACATGCACATGTTAAAAAATTCAGTCATATGGGTGGCCATGTACCAATCCATAAATAACCCATACACTTTGTAGGTGGAATTTAGATCCCATATAATTATAACAAATAAATTTTAGATAAATTAACCGATTACATATCAATAAAGATTGCCTGTCACTAAAATTATCTAATAGAGAGAAACATACTAAAATCATAAAAGCATGACATTTTAATCACAAATACTTGATAATAATCATAGAAGCATGATATAAGGAAAACATGCTAGTAAACAGGAAGCATGGAAACAAGATAGAATGATAAATAAATCACCGAAACATGGTATCTAAAAGGAATTCTAAATAAATACTAGAAACGAAATACATTCAAGGTACATAATTCGAATCAAAAAAATAACTAAAATGCACCTAAATGGCATGTCACTATACATGGCGTGTGAATTCTTATATGCCTAATATGATGCATGCTATGTTTCATCTTCGACGAACCAATCCAAGGGTATATTTCTATAAGTTCTATAAATCCATAAGAAGTGGTAATTAAACCAATCAATCGAGGTGAAATCATATAAACTGTAATATAAAAAGGTCCTGAATATTTATTCATATCCCTAGCTACCTGGTCATTTCCCATACGCTGGGTGATCAGTCCTAGATAAAACTTTTAACCAAGTGCCGAAACATTCCTTGTCTCCTGTATACCAACCTAAAATAGTAATACAAAGGAATATAAACCACCTCTGATTTCACTTTGTAACGTCCCGACCTGGCTCACCTCTATGACGGTGGCTAGACAAATGAGTCACATGACCTCAAGTGCGTCTCCTTGAATTCCATAGGTTTCTGACTAGAAGCGAGGGCCTAAGGTGTATCTGTGGGAAGACTATTCCCTCATAGATCAGAGTGTGCACATTGATTAATATATAATAGGTAGAAAAATCATAACAAGAATAAACATCATAAGAAATAGTAATAAATAATTGACAAAGCATCGAAAGAAGACAATTAACTATTTACTAAAAGTGGTGAATGCAAGATTATACAATAGATGAATGCCTATCATTGTGATGATAATTAACTGAAAGTAGTAAACAATAAATCATTTCATGAATAAGGAAAGATACCAAATCCCAAAGGGAGATCTCCAGGAGCATCCTGAGCTCCATCCCAATCCTTTTATCCGAACTTCCATGTACAAATATCATATCATAAGCAATCAATCATGGCCCATAATCTTGTTAACAAGAAAGTTCTACTCGGGAACACCAGTGTAATGGCGACCCGAGTAGGGTATGAGATATAAATCTCAGTCGGCCTGCACCATAGGTGTCTATCACAATCCAGACAATGAAATATAAATTAAGTGAACCATATAAAATAAATGGTGAGTGATAACAAGTTAGTAATAGAAACTTTGTCCAAGTTCCTAAATAGACACCCTTACCATAACACCTTCTTTGACCTAAGATGGAATTTAGAAGAAGGTACCTGTGAAAGAATAATTTGTGTACCAGTGCCAAAAGTAATAAGGAAACTCAAAAAGGTGCACCTAAAGCTTGTTTCTAGTCTTGGAGTCTAATTCCCATGTCATCACATAATTACGCTAACAAGAAAGAGAGAAAAGTCACAAGTGCATGATATAACATAAATTTAGGTAACAAGTATATCACAAGAAATTAAACCAAAGAAGTCATTTAATCAAATTCAATAAAATATAGAGTTGGAGTCCAAGCCTGTCCTAAAGGTATCTATTTGGTACATACTTAAATTTATCCAATACCACTGATCCTATCCATGGAAATCTTCTAAAAGACCAAGTATCGCTTGAGCCATGGAGACTCTATGTTCGTCCCAAGTATCTCACTAGAGGATTGAGTATCAACCAAGTCATATAGTAGCTATATTTCCAATGGTTCCATTTATGGTTTCTCCCCTAGGGAATCGGTATCACTCCGGAGTATATTAAACCACCTGAGAATACCTCACATGGAAATAGACAACATCACTCCCATCGTGTCGTGGTTTAACCACCTGAGCATGGGAGTTCATCCATGATTTCTTAATACAGAAACCATATTCTCACCGAGCCTGCATCAAGTGAACCATAATAGCCAAAACAAATTGCAAGGAAAACATCAATACAAATATCAAATGGCAAGAATATACATAAATCATGATAATCAAACAAACATCGTGAGCTACAATCTATTCAATCCATAAAGTAAAACAATTCAAGCCATCAACATGGAATAAGGGCTTTAACACAAAAGTGAGAATGTAAAAATTACATAACAATGTTAGAATTTTAATATATCAATTGAAAAATCTTAGAATGCAGATCAATCCACTAAAATAGGGCATAAAATTAGGCAATTTCATGGGAAATAGAATATAAACAAAATTACATTGCATCATCATGCTTCAAACAATAGTTTATAAATGACATTAAATGATACAATATAACAATCTTGTTTAAGAGTGGAATTAAATTAAAACCATCACATTGCATTTATAACATAATACATAAGAAACAAAGGCCATTTAGGTTGGTCACACCCAAAGGGGTGTCCAGGTGGCAAGGCGAACACCCTGAATAGGTTTTTCCATAAGTGAAGGCCACAATGGGCATAATAGAACAAACCAAAAAATTTAATAAGTGATAATAGGGCATTTTTGAAAGGCTATGGCGAGCGGCACAAAGGTGAAACATGACATAAGTGATGAACTAAATGGAATATGGTATATACCCTACATTGGGAATTATAATTTCATGTTGATCTATGCACTTTGGAGGTGTCTTGGCTCAAATATAATTTTTTTCAAGGAATCAGTGTCATTTAGAAATAACCAAGAAGGGTCACGTACAAGAATTACATTTAACAATTATAATATAAAGCATAAATAGACAAAAAGTAATTAAGGAAGGAAAGTATAAAAGTCAATCACTTTTTTTCAGATTGAAGTCAACACACCTCAACAGAGGGGTTTTATTATAAAACCATGTCATTATTTATAAAACGATTACTTTTTCCTATTTAAAATTTTTATTCAAGAATTTCAACTCAATATAAATAAGCATAATTAAGAAGAATCTAATTTAAATATAAGGCATTCTTGAATTAAAGAGGCTAGGAGAGGGACCCTACCTCAAGAATACCAAGACAAATCTTGGAATTCAATACTTTCTAACTCAAGAAGCAACCCACTCGCACACACACACCTCTACATATATATATCCTTAAACTAATTCACATGTTCCCCTCACCACGAGGAAACATGCACATAGAATATATATATATATATATATATATATATATATATATATATATATATATATTCGTACCTAGTAGTATGGGTTCACACACTTGGAATCATTTGCAACATCCTAAAATATTTCCCCTAGATTTCATAAACACCACTAGACCCTAAGTAGAGGGTGTGAAACAATTTAGTGGTATAAAAACTTACGTTAAAACATTGGCAGGTAGACAGAAACACTATGAACGCTTCACCTTTAGTGGAGGTTGCTGCAACACACATCAACATAACCATGTAGGTCCTTTACATACCATAAGACTGGAAGAAACAAAATATTCAATCAAACCCCAACCCTAGGGTTTTTTCCAAAATGAGTTGGGTGACATAGAGACCACATATTGGCTAGAAATTAAGTGAATGAGGAGCAGAAGCACTTACCTTGAGGTGATGAAGGAGAAATCAAGGATAAATCTGGTCAAAACTTGAGATATGAGGAGTTTGGAAGAGAGGCATCACATGGATATGAGAGTTCGACCAGGGGGTCGTGCGAGGGGTGATGCACGCTGGGGGGAGGTCTCATGGAGGGAGGTACAACCATGGAGGGGCGCTGCCTATGGTGCAGACTAAAGGGGTGGCTGGTGCGTCATGCCTTATAAGGAAGTAGGGGAGGATAGTGTAGTATAGCCTAGAGGGAGCCTAGGAGGGTGTTGTGAGTAGGTAAGAGGGAGATGTGAACCCCCCTTAGGTTTTCTAAAAAAAACCTTAATCTAACAACAACAACAAAAACAACAACAAAAAAAAACAAAAAAAATGATAATAGTTATAATAATAATAATAATAATATAAATCATAATACTAATTAAATTATTATTATTATTAAAAACATTATTAGTATTTTTCCATTTAATTGAAATTTAATTTATTTTCCATTTTAACTTTAATTTAATTAATTTAGAAAAAAACCCACATCATAGTGCCAACTCTCGAAAGGAAATTTTTTTTAATCTTGGTTTTAAAGTTAACGAAAAATTTAATTTACATTACTTTTTCATCAGGTTCAAAGAACTAGACATTACAGGAATGGGATAATCTCAAAAGGCTTAGTCTCTAATTTACTAACGTGAGAATTTCATTATAACAAGAATCTCTTACTTAAACCACCAATACATAGAAAGTGTCTAGGGACATGGATTTCATTCCCTGTTCTCTATTAATTCAATTTTTTATTGATATTATAATTCAAATTACAATTAAATTCATAATTTATCTCCCATAGTAAGTTGTAAAAGGCACACCCCAAGGCATCCAAATACAATAGGCACCTATGGTGGTCCAATTAACTAAATAGGTCAACCAAAGCGGTGGTTCCATTTCAAGGTTATTTACCATTTAAAATTTATCAATGGTCCTCATTAATTTCATAAGATATACTTATGAATTCAGTTTAAGGATTGAAATTAATTTCAAGGGAATCACTCTGAGAATTGGGCACGCCACACAACAACATATATATAAACACTTAACATTAAAAGAAAATAATGAGATCACTTGCTGTGGGTTATTAGTGGATATCCTATCTAGTATCATCTTCTTATTCAACTTAGATTGAGGGAAAATCGAAGAACAAATAAAGAACCTATAAATATATAAAATTAGATTACACCCAAATAGTATAGCCGATACCAAACCAAATAAATAATTAAATTAAAGGAATGGAGATCTTGGCAGTACAAATCCAATGATATGAACAACTCTCAATTTTGAGTTGAGATAAAGAAGGTCCCTCAATTACTACATTAGTCATCAAAGTGGGCTTTAAGGGTTGAGTTTTTTATTTGGGAGAAGAACTGATATGTAGGTTTGTTTTAATAAATTTTTAAGAGAATAATCAGAAATTCACCCAAAACACAAGTTCTCATGGTTTGGCTGCACGGTTGGCCAAATGATGTGCCAATAGTGTTCCCTTTGCTATAGAAAGGGGCACACCACACGGTTTGACTAACAATGTGAAAACCATGTTTGATCCCATTGTAACGAAGTATGCATTTTCCACTGTTTCATGTGACCTCATCCACACAGTTTTTCAAATCGTTCCCACTATCCATCCATGCATAGTTTTATCTAATTGTGTGGCCTTCCCCAAATGATTTCTACTAACTATGAAATAGACCATTTTCACCCAAAAGATAGGTTTCATGCTCCAAACTATCCCTGGAAACCTCTGATACCTCTATGATCTCAAATGAAATTAACATTAGTCCAAATTAAAACATTTAAACTGAAAATTGATTGAAAGTAAAGGATCTGTACCTCAAATAAGAATGAGGTTCTTAAAAAGTGCAATGAAAGATTACCAAAAAATGATTCAGATGATCAACATCTACTATAAAGAAATATCTCATAAATGGGATAATAAATCTTTAAAATTAATTAAATTAATTATAAATTTAATGTGAAAAAGATCCTATCTTGGTTCTAGTGACCTTATTGGATATATTTGATTGGAAAAATCTTGTACAATATGTGAATGATCCATTAAATTTAACATTATATAACTCATGGTCGGCCCCAATTATAACTTTCACTATAATCAGAAAAAAACTTACTTATTTGACTATAAAATTTTATAATTGTGTATACTGTTCCCTTTTAATTATTTTCATTGTGTTTCCTCTTAAATTAAGGGGATTTATAGTACCTTCTCACAATCCACTTCTTGATGGTTTCTTACTTCCCATGTTATAATCTTTCAAAAATGAATTTTCTATATTTCTATTTGCTAAATTATATGGAATTTATTTTTTTTCTCAAACTTTCTATATTGTAATTTATTTATTCTTTATTGAATTTGCCTTTATATTTTCTTTATAGTTGAGTTATTTCCTGATATGTAAAGTATCAACATAATTATGTATAATATAAGGGCTCAAATACTAGATAACTTCCTTAGGGGGAGTTTTGGGCCATTTATGGCCAATTTCATAGCTACTGATACAGATGATGATGCAGGTAGGGGTGCAACCTTAGGTACACACTTGTGCAACACTAGAAATTGGAAGGGGGTTTTTAGTAAATGTAATGACTTTCAAGAAATGATTTTTATAGGCTATAAAATTTTAATGGGGGTTATATATGGTGTGGATCAACCATTAGAGGTGGGTGTGGACTATCCTTGAAAGCACTATGATCTGTGTGTCATTTCCTTTACATATAACAAGACTAAAAACTTAATTTTTCTTATTATGAAAATATGAGAGGGGGGAAAAAGGGTAAATCCAAGAAATCAAGGAGGTCGAAAGTATTGAAGACCAAGGGAATATCCTTGGATGATGTTATTACAGTCCATAAGGAGGGTTCTTAAGTTCAAATAAGTAATAAGTTTCTACCTAAGCAAATTTTAATCTTTCCATATTCTTTTTGAAATTGAAAAAAAATCAATATTATTTTCCTGATGCATTAATCATGTTATTATATTGTATTTATCTATCATCATAAAGATGATTTTTTATATTATACTTTTAAATTTCTATGTCCCTCTTAATATGTATTTCCTCATAGGTTATTAATTATATTATATTTCATTTTTCTTTTAGTAGGTAATTGGTTATCCCATTTTTTTAAATTTATTTAGGGTTAACATATGAATTAAAATAAAATATTCTATGTGTTTTATTCATGTTTTAGTTCTTGGAAATTGTATATGATGATGGTTGTTCCCATGATATAGAACCAAAAAATGCATTATATAATGATCTATTCTCTAGATATACGATGTTAGAATAAACTAGTTATATATATTTCATTATGGGTTAATGATGTTAGAATTAACTAGTTAAGTTATTCTATTATGGGTTATTATTATTTATTTCAAGGTATATGAATATGGTGTTCCAAGAAACATATATGTTGATTCTATGATTTCATACATGTTTTTTATGATCCTATTTGGAATCCATTAATATTAGTAAATAAGTTTATTTCATGATTGAATATAAGTTTTTGATCTTACATGAGTTCAATATTTATCTCTATATTTTTATTCATGAGTTTTAATGTATTTAATAGACTAATGAGTTTTATTGTCATTTATTACCACTTAATTATATTTTTAATATCATTATACATTTTAAAATTAATTTTATAGGGAAAATGGATGAATATGAATGATTATGAGGTCAATATTCTAGTTATTAATATAGGTCCTGAAGTAAGCAAGTGAAAGTTCATTGAATTTATTTTATGGAAGAAATAAATGATTTTATGTTGTAAAAGGGTTTTTTATTGGTTTTGAATTATTAATGATTATGAAACCTAATTATCTAAAAAACTACAAAAAATGTTTTTGGAATATGGGTGTTGTGATATTTGATGGAAACATGTAATTATGGGATGTTTATGTTTAGGTTATTACATTAATGGCTAGTGTATATTGGAAATATTCATTTTGATGATTCTTAATTTGAATCACTTTTATTTTAGGTTTGTATATTTTATAGAAACTTCTTTATGCTTCCTTTTTATCTTTTTGATCATGTATTTATATAGAAATTGTTTTTTAATATTTAAAAATCATTTTTGTTAGGCTCCCACAATCATTGAATGATGTATATACATTTCTTTCATGATGGATTAGGTTATTTATATATATATTAATTTTTATAATGGTTATAGTTTATATATCAATGAATTTGAGAATTTATTATCATGTTAACGATTCAATTTTTGAAGTAATCATTATGTACAACCTTATTTTTATGAGAATACACTATAAACATGATTTATTCTTGATGATATTTCCACCACCATAGTGTTTTTTATTAACATCTTTCCATTTCTTGTATTTGAATTTTTAAATTAAAAATAAAATTATGTTCTATTTTTTAGTTTTTTGTAATGAAAAATGGCATAATAATAAATTAAATTTAATATTTTATGGTTTTAAAAAACAAAAATTAAACTCAAAAGCCATGATAGGTTGTTGAAATCAAATAAGTTGCTATGAAGAATGAAATCACCCATAACAATTTGCATCAGAGCCTATTTGAGTTTAATATTTTTTGATAAAATTAAAAATTAGAATATTATATGATTTAAATGATTTTATTTTTATACCATATTTCAACATCATTTTCTTTGTTTTTAATTCAGTTAAGTCATGATATCTATGGATCTATTTATTATTTTTCTATGTTTTTCATTAATAATATCCTTTATTTACCCCTTGCAACCTACCTTATAATAGACCTTATATATAGTAGATTATATCTTGTTTTGGGTCATGTATTTTGGGTTAGGATGGATAAATGTGAGGTTCTTTGAATAATAGAGTGTTGTAGTAGTATGGTGACATTTGACATGATATGTTTGGATGTTTATTTCTCTAGTGGATCCCTTATCCACCTATTGTAATTGTACTAAAAATTAAAATTTATTTTATTAAAAATATTTATTTTATATCTTTAGAGGGGATATTTTCCTGAGATATAACCTTAATTGAAAATTAGTGGTGGTCCAGATTAGGCTAAAGTTTTAGGGACATAGGTATAGGTTCAGTGATGACTAAACTTTATAATGGTATTGTTGGTTCTCTTTAATGATATTGAATCATAACTGTATATATTTAGGGATCTAGATAAAAGATGGGATTTTTTTCTCAATTTATTTTCCCATGTATCATCAGTTTTTCTCATGATTACAAGATTTTTATTTGGACCTAGTGTTTGTATGTGACTATTAAGGTACCTAGTTTTATATGAAATACCCATTTTTAAAATTTTGGGTATGTTTTCTCCTAAGGTATAGATTATGATTATATATTTTTTAGATTCAATAGTTTATAATATTTAAATAGTTCATGATATTTTTGGTGGTATTTCATTTTGTCTCAACTTTAAGTTAAATGTTCAAGATGTTTGGATTTCTCATTTTTTGATTTTGGAGGAGAAACAGTTTTCTGTTTGGGATTTTATTAGTTTTTTATTTTGTGTGTGTTTTTTGATAATTGTTTCATTTTTTAACTATTAATTCATGTGTTTCACATTCAATTTGAATACGTTTGAGACTTGTTTTTCCATGTTTTATAAGTGGATACTGATCTTGTTTCTTATTGTTGTGCAAGTAATGTTGAGTAGTTCTTGGAGTTCCATAATAGCATGATCTTAGTGGATGAATTGGATAATTTAAGTTATGTTTTCTTATACAATTGTTTAGGTTTGAATTAATTATAATAAAATTTAATTATATTTAAAATTATCATTTATTTGGGTAGGCATGTGTCACATTGATGCATATTTAAGGATAATTCCATTAATAATGAGACTAAGGCTGGTAAATTGTTAAAATTATAAATTTTTAGGTAGTATGAATACATTCATAGATAGATGGAATTAGGTAGTGCAGTAACATCATAACTTTGGGAATTTAATTTCCAAAGAAGTGATTTGTGAAATTTTATTTCACTAGTATTATTTAATAAAATTTTCATGCATTTAATTTTCAAGGGGGATATTTGTGTTTTTATTTCAATGAAGTTTTTGAATTAAATTTCATTATTTATTAAATGTTTTTAATATTTTTTTAATATTATAGATTTATTTTTTTAGGAATGTTGTGTTTGGAATTTAACTTTTTTATGTTGGCCTATCTATTTGGCTCTTCTTTTATTAGGCCACTCTATGGCTTCCTCCTTAAACCCATGCTTTTGTTTCTCATGTTAGATTATTTCTCTGTTGATCCAACTTGCCTCTTTGGATTTTTTCTGTGAGCCATTAATTTCCTATATAGTGTGAATGTTATCCATCCTCAGTTTGTTTAATCGGTATGATTGTTCACATATACATATTGCATGAATCTTGGCGTCTCCATAATTATACATTCATAGTGTTCCTTGTATCCCTCATCAGTTTCATGGATGAGGTGTTCTAGACTATTCCTTTTAATCCCATTCATAAATGTATCCCTATTGACATGTTCCCGTAACACTTGATGTAAATTCCTTAAGACATGTCACAACTACTTAGATTTTTAGCCAAGTTATAAGGAACTGGCCTAGGATTCCACCTAAATTGACATCCAATATGGATATCCATTAACACGAGGGGTATCCCCAATCCCCCTAGTTAATGCATTTATTCATAATCATCACAATAAATCACTGAGGATGATTTATCATTGATAAAAATAATTTAAATATCTACAGAGTTCTTCCAGAATTCCAAGATGATCTGTTTGTATATCAAATGTCCAAACCAAAAAAATAAGTAGAATAAATAGTTTAAATAATTTAAAGTGCAATAGTTGATATAACATAGAAAAAGTAAATTAATTTTCTCACCCTCCAATTCCCTCACCATTATACAGCATTTAGTCCCACTAATTTCTCAACATATATAGTGTGCCACCAATAATTATAAATAAAAGTAAGAATTGGCCTATGTGGAGAATTATTCTAAAATAGTAAAAAATTGCATTGATAAACTTTATCAACTATCTCGAATGACCCAAGTTAACACTCCATAAAATATTGGATCCCATTCTAATATTAAAATATTGAACCTACCAAATGCTACTTGACCTATAAAAAATAAGTGGTGTGAGTAGGGTGTGATCTTAACATCCTTGTAGGTAAGAAACACAAGATCAATTATTTTATTTTCCAAAGTAAACTAAAAATGATAGTTTAAAAAAAATTTAAAAATATATTTTTATGACTTTAAGAATAACCAAAAATGATATTTTTCCAAAAAAAATCTTTCAAACCAAAAAACTATTTTAAAGAAGCATTTATAATCCTATTTTAATAAGAAAACTCATGTAAAACCATGCCCTTTTCAAATTCACATTTTTTCTTAATTTAAAAAAACATTGAAAAATAAATCTAGAATAAAAAATGAAACGACAAATAAAGTAATAAATATGAAAGGCTAAAAAAACTAAAGTTTATAGGAAGTAAGAAATAAAATTGAATAAGTGAAAAATAACCATAATCACAACATCATCAATAAAATTGAAAGTGGGAACTAAATAATATGAAACATCACAAGTATAATCCATTAAACATTGGAAGAGATCATACCAATAAGATCCAAATGAAACTGAATCACTCATGTAACACTATCTAGCTAAGTTATCTAACAAATAATACAACCCAAGACTCTCAAGGACATTGAAATACCCCCAGATATCCCACACACGATGCTAGATAATCACCCATCCGGTTACCCTCCAACCTAATGTCTCCCATAATCCAAAAAAAATCCACACATAAATCATTCATTACCTTATAAATAAAATCCCATAATATAGAAAATCATTTTAAATCACGCATCCTTTAAAAAATCCTTTTGAAAACCCACTAGAAAATCAAATGTTTTTCTTGAGGCCATTTCACAAACATTGGTCATCTTAAACCATTTTTAAATGAAATAAAAATAATTTGATAACAATTATTTGAAAACTATTTTTGAAAAACCAAATTTAAACCTCATGTTTAAAATTTAAAAGTTTACTTTTTAAAAATTCTACACATATTCAATTATATATATATATATATATATATTTGTAAACATTTCTCAATGCACATATTCAAATTTTCTCATGTGAATATGTGCACATCTCTATATATATATATCCATAAATATGTATATAATAACTAAAAAAATATATAAAATAATCCTAATGTGAATTATAGGTGAATCAAAAAAGGATAAAGAAAATAAAAATAATAAAATTACTAAAGTAGGGGGAATCTATAACATTTCACCTCAATTAGAAAAATTTCAAAAGTGGTCCCCAAAAATTTAAAAACACCCAATTCCCCATTGAGAACCATATCAACTATTTTATTGGAAAGAAATATATTTTATTATTTAAAGGTAGATAAAAAATAGGTACAAACCCACTAGAACTGAGGTGACCTAATCTTTACATATATAAATATTACATGTTATTAGATGAATATTCATTATATATCACCCAGTTACATGTTAGAACCATGATGTTTTAGTGTATTTGGAAACTTGGATACTTAAAAAACCAATACATAAAATATTTACATCATCTTGAACGAATTTATTCATAAATAGAACCCTTATTTGACACATCATACTAAAAAACATTAATTATATCTCTGAACAAATGAAACATAATAAAGGGAGAGTTCAAATGTTCAGTAAGGGTAAACAAGGAATATATCAATGATCATTTAAGAATAAAATGAACATAAGGGTATTAGAACAAGATCATAAAATTTTAAATTCATACCAAACAACTCAAAAATAAAAATAAACACGATTCATGACATAAAACTTTGCAATTCATAATACACAAATCATAATGAAATCAAAGAACATGATCAATGAGATCATAACATTGGCATAAGATCATGTCATAAAAGAGTGTAATTAAGTTTTTAATAATCATAATCATATAAATATTATGTCAAGGCTACCTACCAAGTCATTCTTCATATGTTAAGGTCGAGATAACCACCTGTGTATCGACTTTAAACTTGGGATAAGCTCCCATATACCCTCTTTTTTTGGAGTTAGAATAACCTCCCATATTCCCTTTGAGCTAAAAAAACCTTAATATTTACCCAATACATTGGTGGGATTTAAAAAACCCACCCATCACATAATCATAATCCATTCATAAGTATTACACAAGATCATGAAAATATTTATCATTCTATTATAGATTAAATTATGGAAAAGATAACGGGTTTCATCATAACCAAAAAACCTAAGGAAAAATGATATAGAAATTATCATAGAAACACATCCCCTATAAAATATAAGTGAAATAAAGGACTTTTCCCTATATAAAAAATGAATTTTAAAGATCTCTAAAACATATCTTGAGGACAATACCATTTTCATTTTGAAACCACTTATTTAAAATCATAAAAGTTCCAAAATATGAAAGAAATAATTTTCTTTGAAAAAAAATTGAAACATGTAAAGTAAAATTCAAATATATGATAAGTTATTATGATGGAAAAATTCGTTTATACGGTAAACATTAAAATAATAATTCCTTTCACATTTTTGTCAAGAAGTTAAAAGCACCTCATTTAGAAAATGATAAGAAGATTACTTTTAATTTATTTATATAAAGTAAAACATGGGTAAAAATGACGTCAAAAAATCATAATATAATATTAAAAACATTATTTTAAATGTTTTAATGAAAATATAGACATCAATTATTGATTGAATAGTAATAAAGTCAGTTTTCCTTAAAGTCATTCTTTAGGTCTCTCGAGTACTTTAAGAGATTAAAATAAAAGGAAAAAAATTTAATCTATAGAAATAAAAAAATTATTCGAAAATAAATACTATTTTGGAGAGAAATATTGTATACTTTTTTCATAAAAAATTTAATCATAAAAAATCCTGGTAAAAATGTGATTTTAAAGTAAAACCGTTACCTCAAGTTTGACTTGCTTCATAAGAACTATAAAACCCTGTATAATATATTTAAATTTATAATAATTATATAATAAAACCATATTAATATTTATAATATTATATATAATCACCCTATAACATTTTAATATAAATTTATTAATAATTATTTATTAGAATTATCGTTTCTCGGTGTTAACTATTTCATTTTTCATGAAAGTTTCAGTTCTGAAGTTCCAGTAATTGTACTTGAATCGTGGACCCATCATATATATAATGTTAATAATAATGTAGATATCATATATATTCATTATTTACATATTTAGAATCATCCATGAAAGTTATATATAGAAAAATGATATACACCTTTCATGTAGACAGTAATCTGTACATACACATGAATGCTATTTTCATTATCCAATAAAAAACGTGAAGAAAAATAAATAATATTTTATCATTATAGAATAATTATTAAAACATAAATATTACATATATTTATTAAATACATAATTATAAATTTCCATGTGATTCAGTTATGTAAAATTATTTATATCATTGTGTGGAGGTGATAGTCCACACATACATAGGAGTGATACTTTCCTTTCCCATTTGATAGAAAAGTGATGGGAAAATGTTTTAAAATAATTATAAAAAAATATTATTTTATTTATTATAACAGAATGATTATGTTATTTTGGATACAATATGTCTTTATAAGTTATAAGAATAAATAAAAATGAAAGTGCATGGATAAGAGTTATACATCTTCTTTGAGAAACATCATTTAGCTTAAACCTTATTCCTTAAAAGGATGGTCTTCTGATCAAACAAGGACCACTAGGAAATGGTTAGGGATGATATAAAAGTATTCAGGTTGAGATTATTTAAGAAAATATTCTACTTAAGTGTGGACAAGAGATGACATGGGGTGTCCTTTTATAAGTGGGCGGGAGGACAGACTCAAAATTTCTTAAATGATTAAAATATAATAATGTATTATTCAATACAAATGATTTAAAATAGACAAATATTATAAGGTAAGATAATATAAGGTAAAAATATATCCATAAAATATTATTTAGAAAAGTTCAATTATAAATATGACCCTTATCTATTGGTTTACCCCTTGTAAACCCATTTTAACATTAACCACGACAAACAAATTTTAATGTTTATTCTCTTAATTATGACAAAAAATAATAGTGGACTCCTTATGAAATTTAGAAATTATGGTTCCAAATATGTTATCACTTTTATGAAAATAATTTTCTATAAATTCTAAAAATTAACTTTAAAATAAACCCGAAAAATGTGTCAAAAAACAGTGTTCTAAAAAAATTACATTTTTAATTATAAAATGGTTTTTATGAAAAAATTAAGAATAATGTGAATTTCAATGAAATTGATTGGATTGTTTTTAATAAAAATTAATTAATTAAATTTTAATATTAATTAAAAAATGTAACTTTTTAAATAATTGAATGGAAAGACAGTTTTCTATAAAATCAATAAATTTTTTACTATTCACTAAAAATTAATATTTTCAAAAAAATCCCAAAATTTCATTTTAATAACTTTTTTATAGGATGATTTAAAAAATGATATTATTTTTATAAAATAAAATTTATAAAATTTATATAAATTAGTTATAATATCTATTTATAAAATGTAATAAAAAACATTTTGAAAACATATTTTTGAAGCATAAAATGACTTTATTGAAAATTGAGTACTTATTTATTATGAATTGGTATATAAATTTTCATTGTATATAAAATTTAAATATTTTTCATAATGTGTTTATTCTTATTCATACTACCAATTTAACATCTAGGTTATAATGGTGTACTATATCATAATTCATTTAGACTTGAGGTAGTGTGTAAAACAAGATATAAAATAATTCAATTTTATTTCAAACAAATATATATGTAGACACACACACACACACACAGATATATATATATATATACATAAATAATAACTAGGTGTTACATTTTATCACCCTTAAAATTAATTTCTACCTTGAAATTTTGTTACTCCAATACAAACAAATGAGTATATATCAGTTTCATCACATCACCAAGTTCCCATGTAGCTTCTTTGAAATTTTGATTCCTCTAGAGAAATTTAACCAGGCTAGTAGTCTTGATCCATTAAACTTTATCTCTATGATCCAAGATTTTTATGAGTTTTTATTTATAGTAATTATCATTATCTAGTTGTATAACCTATGAGTTCAGTACATGTGAAGGACTATGTATTTAATTCTTTAGGAGTGATACATGGAACACATCGTGAATTTGAGAGACGTTCTATAGAATCACCAAATGATAATCTACAGTCTATAACCAATCAAGACTATCAAAGGGACTAATATAACGAGGCCTAAAATTCCCATGATTTCTAAATCACATAACCTTTTTCCATGTAGATATTAATAAGAATACCTTCTGTACAAATTTTAATTCCATATCTCACTGGCTATTGTCAACATAATTTTTTTGTTGACTTTGTGTTACCATGATGTGATTTTTAATGGATAGAAACTTCTATTCCTTTTACTTAGTTATCTCAGGTCCCAACAGATTTAATTATCCAACTTCAACCCCATATGTCCAAGTTTTTCACTTCTTTTCATAGAGGGATTCATATGGAGACATATGATTGCTTGATTGAAAGCTATTATTGTAAGAAAACTTGACTATAGGAAGTTGTTGATTCTAAACACCTTTTTAATCTAGAGAACCTAATATCGGTATATCCTCCAAGGTTTGAATGGTTCTATCATAATGACCATAGTTTGGAGGTTGATAAGAAATACTGAAACAAAAATCCATATCTAGAGCTTACTAAAGACTTCACTAGAAATTAAAGGTTAACCTCATATATCGATCAGATACAATAAAATGTGGCTATCCATGTGACCATACCACTTCCTTAATGTATATTTTGGTCATTTTAAAAATATAGAAATAATTTATGATAGTAATTAAGTGTGCTGAATTTGTAAGTTGATCGAATACAAACCAAATATCATTAATAATTTTAGATGTTTTTGGGAGTCCGATGGAGAAATCCAGGTTTATGTTTTCCCATTTCCATTCTAGTAAGGGTAATGGTTGTAACATACCCTTATAATTTTATCTCTCAACATTAATTTTTTTTTCATAATAAGCACCAAGATACAAGCTATGAAATATCTCTCTTTAGGATACCCCAACATAAATACTCATTCTGTTCTCTATACATCTTCATATGTTTTAGTTTGAATAGAGAATGATGAACAGTGAGCTTCATCAAACAACTCTTTCAATTCTAGTATTGATGTGAAACATAATCAGTTCATGAACCTTATCATTCCATCATAATCATGGATGAAATAAATAACATTTATTTCCTTCTTTTTTAGCTCTATATTATTTTCTCCTTTAATATTCATATGGATAGATTGATAAATAATAATTTTAGAAAGATAAGATTTCTTCTCTTCCTTCAAGATTTACTGGTCCATCCTTTGAAAATCTATAAATATTAGATCTTTTGTGATCCTCATCGTAGATAAACTATCTTGATCCTTCTTACTCAATGAACCAACAAACTTTTTCTCTTTAACAAGGTGGTAATGTATTGAGAAATCATAATATTTAATCAACTCCAACTATCTTCTATGGTGCATATTTAACTATTTATGGGTGAATATATAATTTAAACTTTTATGATCAGTATATATGTCACACGTTTTTTTGATAGAGATAATACACCCATATATTTAATGTTAAGATTACCGCTTCCAACTCTAGGTCATGAGTTTGGTAAATTATCTTGAAAAATTCATTTTTCAGGAGGAATAATCTATCAATATATTTTTATGTATAATAGCACATAATATACCATTCTTTTATGTGTCACTATAGTTCAAAAACCCCTCTCCACTATAGGGTAGTGTGAGTATAGGTGCACTGAATAAACATCCTTTCATCTCTTTGAAAATTTCCTCAAATTCATCTGTCCATAGGAACTAACACTCTTCTAGGTTAACATGGTTAATGTATTTGATAGACATGATAAATTCTTCAAAAATCATTGATAATATCCATCCAAACTAAGAAAAATATCAATCTCAGTCTTCATAGTTAGTTTGATCCAATGTTCAAGAACTTCTGTCTTTGATAGATCCACCGATATACCCTCACTTGAGATTAGATGACCAACAAATGAAACTTTCTATATCCAAAATTCAAGCCTTGGTAAAATTTTCATATAGATTCTCTTTCATTATGGACATCAATATAATCATCAAGTGATATTAAAGCTATTAATTACTCTTGGAATATATAATAACTCTATCTATAAATACTACAAAAAACTTATCTAGAAAATATATAAATATTATTTGAATCCCCGAAGATAGCAGGTGAATTAGAAAAAAACAAAGTAATCACTATAAATTCATAGTGTCTATACCTCATAAGAAATATTGTGTTGGGTATTTCTTAATTTTGGACCCTCAATTGATAGTATCCTAATAGAAGATCAATCTTCAAAAAATATATAGATCCTCATAATTGATCAAAAAAATCATCAATATTGGGTAAAGGATAATTATTATTTATTTTGATCTTTTTCATTTCACAATAATCCATTCAGAGTTGCATTGATCCATATCTCTTCTTAATTAAAAGAATAGGTGAAACCTATGGTGATTCAATTGGGTGAATTAATCCCTTATCAATATTATCCTAGAGTTTCTTAATTAATTCTTATAACTAAATCAGGTTTATTTTGTATCAAAAAATTAAAATAGGTGTAGTACTAAGTTCGAGTTCTATCAAAAACTCAACTTCGTTATTTAGAATAAGACTAGGAAACTCTTCTGGAAATACAAAAACATACTCTTGTACAATAGTCATACCTTGGATGTTGAGTTTCTCAATAATAATATGAGATAAATACCATTTTTAAATAGGAATAAATACACATAAAATGTATGTAATTTATATTGGGATGTTTTATTTATCCTCACATCGATTGAAGATCATAGGTTGATTCAGTATATCAAATGTGATTTCCTCAATCTAGCAATTTATAAGGAATATATATAGATAGAGCTAGTCAATGATCAAAATTACATCGAATTCAACTAAATTAAGAATAATAATATTTTTACTATGAAAATTATTATATACTTTAAAATGAAATCTCTAGATATGGAGTGGAGGATAAGTGTTCCATATCAATCATGATACAATTTATAAATTAACACAGAATAAATCCTTTATTTTTACAGGATTTATACCTTTGGTTTATGGAATTGAATTAGATATTTCCCAATCTCCCCACACATAAGGGATTGGAATATAAATGGTACTTTAGGATATAATTTATTTCTCACCATGAAAATATTTGTTTTTCCTTGAAATTTAATTTCTCTATGCCCTTCTTTTCTACATATAAAACATCTTCCCATTCCTTTGAGACATTTTACTGAGTGTTTCTTCTTACATTATCAACATAAAAGAATCATAATATTCATTCCCAAATGGTACTCATCATCTAAACTCCCATGAAACTCTATTTTTATATTATTAAGTGTGTTAGGAAAATCACCAAATTTAGGTTGTTAATTATATTTTGAGATAGCTGATTTGGAATAATTATAGGTTTTCACATTCCAATTCCCATTTCATTTGGTTGAACATAAGGTAATCCATTGAATTATCTATCAAATTAAGCAATAAAACTATTCCTTTGGATTCTTTCCATTGAATAAAGACCAAAAGAATAGTGTGAGGAACAATAATTATAGAGAAAAACCATATAATCATGAAAAAATACTCATATTATATCTAAATCACAACATCTTATTTTCAATTTATGACACATTTAGTTTACCATTGGTTATAACCTATTCAAATCCTTCATAAAAGTTTATAAATAAAATGTGAATTAACCTAAGAATGTCCTCAAGGAGTTTCAATTGAGGGTTATAGTCTTAGACCTACTCATCCTGCATTGGTGACTGTCAAGTTAATACCCAATCCACCCCATTCAGATTTGTTACTCCTTGATTAATATGTGCCACATCCACATCCCCTTGACAATATATAGATATGGATGTGTTTTCTATTAAAACCAAATTCATTTATTTACTATAACTTATGATTTTATCAAACAGTTAGTATTATCCTCAGTGTTATAACTAAAGTTTTCTCATCCCAATTTCCAAAAATAATAGAAATTCACTCTCATACCAGTTAATGTGACCCAAACTTTACATATATAAATATTCTATCTTATTATATGATTATTCCATAATTATACTCTATAACCTTAATTGTTTAGTGTATTTTTAAACTTATATACATAAACAACTGGTATATAAAATATTTACATAATCACCCACTAAGTTATTCAAAACTAGCATCCATATTAGACATATCATACTTAAAAACATTTATTATATCCAGGGAAAAGGAAATATAATTAAGGGATAGATTAGATGATCATTAAGGTAAAAAAAGTAGATTTCAATTATCATTTAATCATGAAATGTTCATAAAGTTATGGTAACATGATATTAACATTTGAAATTCAAACCCAGCAATTTATCTATCATAATCAGAAGTCATTGCATAAAACTTGGCAATTTGTAAGACATGAATCATAAATAAATTAAATAAAATTATCCAAAATAGGATAAATTTTTCCTAATATCATGTCATAAAATAGTTTCATAATCATAATCATACAAATCATATGTCATGGCTATCCACCATGACATTATTTACATGTTAGTATTGGGTTAACCACCCATGTACTAGCTCCAAGTTTGGGATAACCTTCTATATACCATATTTTTGGACTTGGGATAATCTATTATATAAACGTTGTGATTATAAAACATTAATATTTTCCCAATTAATTAAAGATCTATCAATTACCCTCCTGTCACATAATTATAATCCATTCATATATATTCTAGAAGATCGTGAAAACATTTATCATTATATCATAACATAACCCATGGAAAGGAAAATGGGGTTCATCATAATCATAAATCATATTAAAAGAGTAAGGATAATATCATACAATAATATGTATAGTGAAACACAAGTGATATCGAAGGATGAAATTACTGATGAAAAATTCATTTTAAGGATCTTTGAAACATTTCTTGTGGAAAATACCCTTTTCATTTTGAAATAAATTATTTAAAATATAATATCTTACAAAATATCAAGGGTAAAATTTTCTTTTAAAATAAACATGGAAACATATAAAGGAACCCTCAAATAAAAGTGAATTCATTACAGTGGAAAAATTCCTTTTCCCAATATATGTTAAAACAAATATTCATTTCACATTTTTGGTAAAAATTAAAAAGTACTTGGTTCGAAAAATAAAGATAATATCTATTTTAATTTTTTTTATAGAAAGTAAAAAATAGGTAAAAACAACTTTAAAAAAACATTTTAGAATAGTAAATTTTTTTTTAAAAATTCTTTAATGAAAATATGGACATAGAAGAAAATGATTCTTGTTTGAATAGTAAAATAAAGTTGGTTTTTCTTAAAAACAATATTTTGGTCTCTTGAGTAATTAAAGAGTATAAAATTAAAGGAAGACATGTAATATATATATATATAACCATAGTATAATAAAATAAACTATATTTGGGATAGTAAGATCATTAAATTTCATCATTAGAAAATTTATCATAAACAGTCCTGGTAAAAATGAGATTGCAAAGTAAAACCCTCACCTCAAGTTCGACTTGATTTATAAGTGATCAAAAACACTATATAATAAATTTAAATTTATTATTATTCTATAAAAACCTATATTCAAACTTATAATATCATATATTATCCACTTTGACATTTCAACCCCCCATTTTTGAAAAATTTTGTATTAAAATCGTTATTTCCTGGTGTGAGCTGTTATGTTTTTCATAAAACTTTCAGTTTTAAAGTTCCTATAATTATACATTGATCATGGTTAAAATAAATAAATAATTAATATAATGATATAAATATCATATATATTCATTATATTCATGTTTATAATCACCCATAAATGGAAGAGATAGAAAAATGGATTATATTGTTTATAGAGACAGTAATCCGTATGTTCGCATGGACACTATTTTTGATTTTCTATTGAAAAGAAGAAAAAAAAGATAAATAAGTTTTTATCAATGAATAATCACTATTAAATCATAAATATCATATATATTTATTGATTCCATTATTATAAACATACACTTGTGGTGGTGATGGAAAATGATTTATATCGTTAAGTGGAGGCGGTAGTCCACACGTACGCACAAGTGATACTTTCATTACCCATTTTATGGAAAATATGTGTGAAAAGGTTGTTAAATAATCATAATAGAAATAGTATATTTAGGATAATATAATAATAATTTCATTATGGATACAATAGGTTTATATAATGTGGAAGAAGCAATAAAAGTGATGAAGCTTGGTAAAGAGTTATACCTATTCATTGAGAAACCTCATTGAAATTACACCTTAAGCCTTCAAAGAATGGTATTATGAACAAAAAATGACCTATGGTAAATGTGGAGGGATTTTAGGGAATTATTTATGAAATTATTATCTGAGATAAGAGGTTCTTGAATTGTGGATAAGAAAGAAGAGGTGGTGTCCTTTTATAAGCGGGGGAGATGACAAACTTGAAATTTTTAAAAAAATTAAATTATAATAATGTATTATTGAATCCGAATTCTTCAAAATGGCTGATAATTTAAAATTATGATAATAAAGGGTTAAAATATTTCCAGTCATTGTGATATAGTTCAGTTTAATTGTAAATATTATCTTCATATTCTAGTTTAATACCCCTGGTAAACTAGTTTTAACATTAACCATGGTAACACATTTTTACTATTTTTATTATTTATTATGACCAAAAAATGAAAGTGACCTGATTACAAAATTTGGAAATGATGGTTCCAAATATGGAATCAATTTTATCAATTTAACATTCTATAGGTGGTATAAATTACTTTGAAAATAAACCTTCAAAATTTGTTGAAAAATGACTTTCCTGAAAAATGCATTTTTAAATATAAAAATGTTTATATACCAAAATTAAGCATAATATGGATTAAAATGAAATTTATTTGATTATTTTTAATAAAAATTAACTAATGAAATTTTAATATCCATTAAAAAATGGGACTTTGTAAATAATTTAATGGAAAAGACAGTTTTCTATAAAATATGTATTTTTTTATTCAGTGAAAAATTAATATTTTTAGAAAAATAACAAAATTTCACCTTATGATAATTTTGATATGGTGATTTTAAAAATGTTATAATTTTTATAAAACAAAATTTCTAAAATTTTTAGAAATGAATTATAATATTCATTCACAAAATACAATTAAAACTATTTTTTAATAAAACATATTTCTAAAGAATAAAATGACTTTACTAAAAATTGAGTGATTATTTATTATGATTTAATGTATAAATTTTGATAATATAAAACCTTTATGAATATTTTTCATAATGTGATTATTCTTATTTATATCATAATTTTAATGTCTATTTTACAACGATATACCATATCATGGTTCTTTTAAACCCATGATTACTTGTAAAAAAAGTTATCAAATACTTCAAGTTTATTTTAAAGGAATATATATATATATATATATATATTCTCTGGTTATTCTAAGCCAACATTTGGAAATCAATTAAAATCACTTAAAAATTAGGAGAAACATTTACATTAAAACTCTATTGAACTCAAATGGAATTTAAAATTTAGGTAAATCAATTTAAAACACCCAAGAATATAGGAAATTATGAAAACTCAAAATAATAGAAATAGATACAAAAGGAATGTGAATATGATGTGATTCCTCCAAAAATGAAAAGTGGAAGAATTGAAGAACACTTCAATTTCCTTAGAGTAAAGGACTATAAAAAAATACCACCTAGGGTTGGGCTCTAGCGTACACAATCAATGAGAAGAGAGAAATCTCAGTGAAAGGAGAGGAAGAGGAAGGTAAAGGGGAGAGAGGCTTACCCAAACCAATTTCTATTCGAAATGAACCAGTAACAATAGATAAGAGGTGAGTAGGTCATGCCTAGGGTGGGTGGGGGGTGCTTGAACATCACATGAAATAGTTTATGGGGAGGGGATAGGTTCACATGAGGGGTAAAAGTGAGGAGGGGTATTTTTGTGTTTAAAAAAGTTAGGTGTATCACATAGTTTCCACCAAGTTCAGCTAAATAATATGCTAACCATGTTCCCTTTATTGGGAATATGGGTCACTGGTATGATTATATTTCATAGTTTAAGAAATCGTGAAAAACCTATGTGAAACAAATCTATTACATGACATAACCTATTCACTTGATCTCTACATGGTTAACACTAACCACGAACTAGCTGTACGGTAGACCAATTTTTATTAAAAAATTTAAATGAATACCCAAATTATGAAATGGAAATTAAAAACTAATAATTAATTAATTAAATTAAGGAATTGAAAATCAGGTTGTCATAATCCTTACAAACATAATGTGTTCTTCCCCTAAAACAACACCATACTCAAGGAGGTGACCCTATGAAAAAATATAATGGTAAAGAAGGAAAAGATATGACATGATACCCTATGTTTGAATTCAAACTGGAAAACTAGAAGGATTCTTCAAATGTCAAAGAATATATAAATATTTAACACACAACTCACACACAACCATGAAAGGATACAATCAAGAAATAGGGACTCATAGTGGGTCTCCCCACCATTTAAGTACTTCCCATGATGATGGATCAATAAATAATAGAAATTATGAAAAGACCACTACAAAAGGTAAATGAAACATTGACTAAAAATAATTCAACCTGAGCACTCTCTTAAATATTCAACCAAATATCATAGGAGTGACCGTTTAATCTCCCACAAGAACCACACCAAACAACCTGAATATACGAAATTGATCATTGATAGGAAAATCATGGAAATAAAAACATGCTTACAATTTCCATAAAACCACTCTCAAAAGAGATCACAACCCATAAGAACACTCCAAAGATCCCAAAACAAATTATCTCAATACCCATAAAAAAGGAATAGGGGATGAAGGAATAAAAAAATAATATTACTCTTCAAAAAAATTTGGTTATAACTCAGGGAAAAGAATAAAAATGTTTTAACCTAAGACCTCATATAATAGGAACTGATCATGGTGATACTATCATACCTTATAGACACCATTTTGTGTATAATCTCAACTGGTTCAAAATTTATCCTAGGTACTTGAAGCACACCCATGGTCTTCTCCCATAATCAAGGAACCAAACCAAAAACTCAACACCAAAAGGCACACTCAAATTCCAAAGGACTCATACACCCCAATGAAACATGATAATACACAAAAGAACCTATATCTACAAGAAAAAACTAATAACAGATCTAAGGAATCACACCTAATAGGAATCCCCCCAAATAGATAACCACCCAAACTAAACAACTCCTAATACTATTATGGGAGCATAATTTCAATAATAAAAAGAACAATAAGACCCAAAAGCATCATATCCAAAGAAACATCCACCCCATGAAAACTCATCTTCCAATTCAAAATAAATATATCAAATGATTCAACCAAAATCACTACCAAAATGAACAACATAATTAAACAAAATAAAATTCTCCCTTTTAATCATTTAAAAACTACAAATATAAATATTAAAATCCATAACCCCATTTGAAAACCCATTTAAAAACCTTATATTTACTCCATTAAAAAAGTTTAAAAATTCTAAAACATCTATTTCATTTTAAACTTACAAAGAAAACCACTTTAAAAAATTCAATACTATTTTTTTACTTAAATAAAATTTACCAAGAAAAAATATTAACAAAACCATTCATAAAACATCTTCAAAACACAAAATACTATTTGAAAATTTTAAGATCAACCACAAATTTTAAAACCTAAATTCCCCCCTTTAAATCCATTTTATATCAAATTTTATTTTCCAGAACCCTTTCAAAACTATTTAAAAATGTAAACTTATATTTAAAAAAATATTTAAAATCCACTCAAATATAATTTTATATTTAAAAAATGAATATTTTTCAAACATCAACCAAAATCAATAATTCAACATCACCCAATATAAGGTAAGGCCGATATTGGATTAGTAATTATATGTGAATTGGCTACATGGCTCGGTGAACTATGTTTCAATCACACAACTATCAATTATAATAATAAATAACCATGTATGTGGACTCCAAACATGTTACAAATCCATGTGAGCTCATTTCACATTACAAAATAAACTCAAATTTCATCCCAAAACACCTCCAATATAAAAAAACATACTAAAACTAAAAACCAAGAATTAAATCCCAAATTCCCAAGGTGAGTAAATGTTCAGAACATCATGGATTGATCAATAATTTTTTAGAGATGATATTTTTCATAAGAGTCATTGTTTTTTATCGAAGTATCATTTGGTTTCTATTTCTAGCCTTAAAAGATGATGGGATTCTACTGGAATTTATCTGGATACATTGAAGTTGAAGGAGACCAGATTAATGAGATTTTGTTTTTAAAGGATGAATGTGTCAATTTCTTGCTCAATATTTTTTAAAGTGTGAAATATAATTTCATGATGTGGTTGAGAGTTATTAAATAATAACACTATAACTACTCCTCATGAAACCATTTGTGATGATAATTTAAATTACTGATGATCCTTCATGGTGTGAATGAGGGTTCACACCGTGAAAGAGTTAATCTTGGTTTGAAAATGTATGAAGCTTCCAGATTAAACATCTAAATTAATTTTAACTCTACTATTTGGTCTGATGTCTTTTTTATCATTTTATCTAAACATAAAATCCAAAATATAACCCAAAAAAGGTTATAAAACACAATAAGTGATTGAGATCATAAAAATATATAGAGTTTTAACAAATACTGAAAAATAATTAAATACTTTAAGGAATTAAAAACAGGGGTGTCACTATCCTTCCCACCGTAATTATTTCTTCCCCCAGAAAACCATTGAACTTGAGGAGGACACTCAAAGAAGAAATTTAATGCGAAATAAGGATAAGATACAACATGATATAGTAAATCTTAATTCAACCGTTCACACTAGAAGGATTCTCCAAAATTCTAATGATGTAAAAATACTCAATGTACAACTCACACTAAACCATTAAGGGAGATAATAAATAAATGGAGGCCCATTCTGGGTCTCTCCACCATTTAAGAACTTCCCTAGGATATTGGATCAAATAAAAAAATACATAACCAAAAGGCCACTACAAAATGTGACTTGAACCCTAACAAAAATTAATTCAACCTAAAACCCCTTAAGTATACATGAAAATATTCAAGGGAGTGACCATTTACTATCCCCCAAGCACTACACAGAATAACCCAAATAAAATGATTTTTTCAAAAACAGGAAAAGTAAAGGAAAGATAAGTTTCCTAAAATATCCACCGAATCACTCTCAAAGGAGATCATAAATCCATAAGAACACTCTGAAGCTCCCAAAAAAACCATATAAAAATCTATCAAAAAAGAATAAAAGGGAAGAAGTAAAAAACAATATATATGAATCTTTAAACAACATGGGTTCCAACCTTGGGTCAAGAATAAATAATAGGTAACCAAGAACCTCACACCCAAGAGACAAATCATGTTGATATTGTAAAACTAAATAGACACCAGTTGGTGTGTAATTTCAATTCATTCATTATCCATCCTATATACTCAAATCACCCCAAAGGTCTTCCCCCATAATAAAGAAACAAAAATTACACCTCACCACTTAAAGGAATATTCAAACTATAAATGAATTATCCAACCTAATAAAACATAATAAAACCAAAAATAATGAAAATCCATAAGAAACAAATAATAAAATATATAAGGAAGCACACCTGATAAAAATCTCACCAAACAGATGACCACCCAAACCTAATAATACTTGACACTGTTATGGGGGGAATAATTTTAATAATAGGGAGAACAATAAGATCAAATCAAATTATATCCAAATAAATATCTACCCACATGAAAAATAATTTTCTAATTTAAAATAAATAATTTAAAGGAATAAAAAAACACTACCAAAAATATCCTCAACATTAATTTTTTTTTTAAAAAATTACACATGTTCTGTTGAAAATGTTTCATATATATTGAACAATAATTTCATTTTAAATTTACTTATAAATCCACATTAAAATCTTAAAAACAAATCTTCCTTTACTTAAAACCGAATTCACCAAGACAAAATATTGAAAAACCCATTAATAAACCATTTTCAAAACAAAAAACCCCATTTGAGAAATTTTTAATCAACCCAAACCTTTAAAACATATATTTACCCCTTTAAATACACTTTAAATCAAGAGTTCATTTCCAAACCCCATAAAAAACCATTTAAAAATGAATATTTTTTTCTAAACATTTTGAAACTTCACTTGAAAATTAATTTTTAATTTCCAAAATGGTTAATTATCAAACATCAACCAACTCAGTAAATCAACATAAAAATTCATAAGTCCAAGAGAAAAAGGGACTAGTGACCATGTTTGAATTGGATGCATGTCTTGGTGAACCATGTGCTAATCACAAAACCATCAATGAGAGTAATAAAGAACTATGTACACTGGCTCCACATGGGTTACCAAGTCATGTGATCTCACTATGTACCACCAGATCAATTAAAATTTCATCACAAATCACCTTCAATAAAAAATAAAACACACCAAAACCATAAACCATGAATTGAATCCAAAATACCCATGGAAAATGAAGGTTTATAATGAAAAAGAGCTCATGAAACTATTCCTGCTCCTACCTCCCATGTCTCAAAAATATTTCCTCTATCTACCAAACTTCCCAAATAAAAATATAAGACTCTATAACTTACACACTATTAGGAACCTAGGATTTGATACCATTTATAATAAATTGGATCAATTCCCCACATGAATTGGAACCTGACTTTTCTCACCAAATCATGTCAGCCAACCGTGCTCCATTTACTGGGAACATGGGATAGTCACCCGATTGGATAACACAGTTATGGAAACTATGCACCAACCAGGACAAATGAATTTGTCAGATTATATAAACCATTCTCATGATCTCCACAATGATAGTTTGAATCACGTACTAATTATGGGGTAAGATATTTTTTTTAAAATCAAAATTTTTAAAAGAACAACATCAAAAATCAAAAGGGAAATTAATTACAAATAAATAAATAAATAAATTAAGGAATTAAAAATTAGGGTTTCATAATCCTCCCCACCATAATGCTTTCCCCCTATAAATCCACCAATAACTAGGAAAATACTAAAAGAAGAACATTAATGAGATAGAAGAAAACATTATAATAAGATATCCCAAATATGAATTAAACCTACCACACTTGGAGAATTATCCAAAATTATAAGAATATATAAATAATCAACACCCAACGCACACCCAACCAATAATAGTGTGAATCAAGAATTGAAGACCCACAATGGGTCTCCCCACCATCCACTAATAGAGTGAATCAATAAATGAAGACCTATAATGGGTACACATACGATATACTAATGGATTGAATCATGAAATAGATACCCACAGTGGTTGTCCCTATCATTTAAGAACTTCCCTAGGATGATGTATCAACAAAGAAATGAAATAACCAAAAGGTGATTAAAAATGGTGACCCAAACACCTATCTAAAATAATTCAACTCAAACAATCCCTTAAGGACACACCCAAATATCATGAGAGTAACCATTTAATCTCACATAGGCACCACAAAAAAATCAAAAACAAGGAACTGATCATAGATAAGAAAATAAAATGAAGGATAATATGCCTCAAAGATCTACACAACCACTATCAAAGGAGATCACAACCCCTAGAAACACTATAAATATACCAAAAAAATTATCAAAAAACCCATAAAAAATCCCCCAAAGGGAATAAGGAATAAACAAAAAATATGAATCTTTAAACAACATGGATTTAAAACCTACATAATGAATAAATAAGTGGTAACCTAGGACCTCAAACACCAATAACCAATCATTGTGATCACATCAAACCAAGAAGACACCAATTAGTTCATAATCTCTAATAGTTCAACATCCATCCTAGGTACTCGAAGCAAAACCAAGGTCTTCCCATATAATTAATGTACTAACAATGAAACCTCGCCACACAATGGTAGAATCAAGCTCCAAATTAATCATCCACCCCAATGAAATATGATAAAAACCAAAAGAAACTCAATACCTATGAAACAACTAAGAAAATATCTAATGAAGCACACTTATGAATAATTAGCATAAATAGATGATCAACCAAACCTGAAAATGCTTGAGGATATTATAGGGAAGGTCATTATTTCAGTAAAAGTGATAAGCATAAAACCCAATCTAATAATACCTAAAGAAACATACACCACAATACAAGTTTTTTATTTCAAAATAATAATTTCCAAGGAATCAACCAAAAACACTAGAAAAAAGAGACACAACATTAAACAAACTAGAAGCACCCCTTTTAAACCATTTTATAACAACAAATTAAAATTTTAAAATCCACAACCCTACTTGAAAATCCATTTTATAACCTTACACTTCCTCTTTTGAAAACATTTCCAAATTAAAAAACCCCAATTTAATTTAAAATGTACTTAGAAAACCACTTTAAAAATTTCAAAACTAATATTCCTTTACTAAATAAAATTCACTAAGGAAATAGATCAACACCCCCATTTATAAAAAATTTCCCAAAAAATACCATTCTAAAAATAGAAAGCCAACCCCACCTTTAAAACATACATTTCCCCCTTTAAATCAATTTTAAATAAATATTATTTTCCAAATCCCTTTTAAAACCATTTCAAAATTCATATTTCCATTTTTTAAAAATATTTAAACTTCACTAAAAATAAATAAATTCCAAATAATATCATTATCAAAATTCAAAAAACCTTTATAAAACCACATCACACAATATGAGGAGAATCCAAAAAGGGGTTAGTGAGCAAGCATGAATTGGATACATGTCTTGGTATGCCGTGTGCCAATTACAAAGCCTTTATTGAGAGTAATAAAGAACCATATTTGTGGGATCCACATGGGTTTACAAACCATTCAACCTCACCGTGTCCCACCATCTCTACTCCTATTTCATCCCATAAAATCTTAATATCAAACATAACATACCAAAAAACCAAACCAATAATTAAAACCCTACATACCATGGAAACTCAAGGTTCAAAATGAGTAACAGAATATGGAATTCTTCCCTCTCCTACCTCCCAAGTCCCAAAAATCCTAATTAAATCTACCATTCATCCCAAATAAGAATTATTAAATCTAGAACCTAGATCTAATTTGGAACCAAGGATATGATACTATTTTTAATGAACTAGCCTTGGATTCCACATCTACCTACACTTAAATTAGCTTGTCAATAACCTGAGGGGGATCCCCAATCCCCTTGGCCAAATGATAGGCATTATAGGAATCATAATAAATCATTAGGTATTAGTTAACCCAAATAATTATAATTTAAATAACTGTATAATTCTACTGAAATTCCATCATGAACCATCCATATGTTAGATGTCCATGCCAAAATAATTATGAATAACAAAGAGTTTTAATAATTTAAAATAAATTATAAGGTATAGCAAATGAAAAATAATTTCCTCCAATCATCTTCCCCTTCCCTAACCTCCCTCCATCTCCAAGTCCCATTATGACCTCCAAAGATAGAATGCATCACAAATAATTACAACTAAAAGAGAGAAATGGAAGATATGAAAAAAGATACGAAAATGGTAAAATCAAGTACTTCTATACTTGATCAACTATATATTATGACACAAGGTCATGCTCCATCGTATATCAGATCCCTTTCTGAGAATAAAATTCAAAACCTAAAAAAGGTCACTCGGTCTATAAACACAGAGTGGTGTTAATAGGGTGTGATCTTGAAAACATAGTATAGAAGAACCAAAAAGTATATGATTTCCTTTCCAAAATAAAACCCTTGTTAAACCATGCCTTTTCAAATTACCATTTTTTCTTAATTAAAAAAATATAAAAAATAAATCCAGAATAACAAATGAAATGAAAAAATGAAATAAATAAGCAAGGCCAAATAAAAACTGAAGTGAAAAAGAAATAAGAAATAAAAATTAACATGGGATATAATCCATAATTACAAAATCATACATATAAATAAAATTGGACACTAAATAACATGAAACATCACGTGCATAATCTCTAACACATGATAAGAGCTCTGAACTATAGGATCCAATGGTAATTTATTTACTTGTGGAACACTTTTTAACTAAGTGACCTGAAATGTAATACAACCTGGGCCTCTTGAGAACATCAAAAATTAATCCTAACTAGTAAACACACTAAATTAGAGAATCACACATCTGGATACCCACCTATATAAGGTCTCCCATGATCCATCCATAAAAAATCCACATAACAATCATTCATTCCATCATTAATAAAAACCAAAAATCAAGGACACATTCTAAACCATGCTTAATTTTATAACCCCTTTTAAAAGACCACTTGAAAATCAACAATTTTTATTGTGGCCATTTCATAAAAATTTTATAAGATCAAAATATTTTTAAATAAAATCAAAATCATTTAAAACACTTCTTCAAAACTTTTTTTTTAAATGACATTAAAACCTGTATGTTAAAATTTCATAATTTCCTTTTTAAACATTATATTCATATGAAATTATATATATATATATATATATATAAATTTCTCAATGAACATATTTATATATTATCATGTGAATATGTTTACATTACTATGTATATATATCTATACATATGTATATAATCAGTTAATATAATATAAAATAGTCCCAACATCGATCAAGGGTGAGTTAGAAAAGGATTAAAAAATAAACATAATAAAATTCTTAAAGCAAGGGGATTCTATAAAGTTTCACCTCAATTAGAAAGATTTTATAAATAGTATTAGATAATTTTAAAATACCCAGTTCCACTTTGAAAACCTTATCAAATATTTTATCATCCAAAAAATATATTCTATTCTTTGAAGGAAGATAAAAATCATGGAGAAACCCACAAGAACCCATCTGGATGTCAACTGAAGTCACTTAAAAATCAATACAAACATGTATATTAAAATTATATTTTACCCAGATGGAATTTAAAATTTATGAAAATATATTTAAAAAACCTAAGGATATGTGATAAATTAAGTAAACTCAAAATAATGGAAACATATACCTAGGGCATGTGAAAATTATGTGATTCATACAACAAAGTAAAGAGGAAGTCTTGAATAACTCTTTACATTATCTAGAGAAAATATCTACCCAATATAAAAACCAAAATAACCACCTAGGTTAATTTTTATGTTCACAAAGTAATGAAGAATAGAAACATTACATGGAAATGAGAGGAAGATGAAGTGGAAGGGGAGAGGCTTACCGAGATCAATTTCCATTCAAAATCACAAGATAAATCACCCAAGAACTTAAGGTTAGGTGAGAGGATATTGCACATAGGGGGTATTATATATCATAAAAAATAGGAGAGTGTGAGGGGAGAGGCTTATGTGTGGGGTAAATGGGAGAAGGTACATTTTTTGAATTTCTATTTTTTTTTAAATCAAGAGAATCAAATGGGTTCCACCCATTTTACCCAAACTATTAACTACCCAATAAACCTTTATTAGGAAAATTTGGCATCCACATGGATAGATCACACAATTTAGGGAACTGTGAACCAACTAGGAAAAATAGATTTATCACATGATAGATCCCATCCATATGGTATCCATACAGTTAGCACCAACCATTCAGCTTGCCAATTTTCTCAAAAATTATTTTTTTAAGAAAATATCCAGAACATGAATGTAAAATTAAATAATAATAAATAATTAAATTAATTACGGAATTATAAATTATTATGTCACATAGGTGATTTATCACTCTATTTTAATGGGAGATTCAATCTCTCAGTTGAAGTTTTCTTTTGTTTGGTGCCTGGTTCTCTAATAGAGAATAGATAAGATGGACCCTTAGTGATTCATCACTAGTTCATTAGAGAGGAAAAAAATATAGAGGGAGATAGGGTGAGGCTATTATTTCACCTTTTATTGGTTTATGGAGGTTGTTCGATATCCTATTGATGAAATCCCCGGATACATGGGAAGTGATGTACCCGCGTTCCTTTGGATCACATGCAGTGAAGTTCATAGTGTGAGAAGTTGGAGGAAGAATTTGATATAAGAATAATGTTCCTTTGGTCAATGATGATAATAACCAACATCGGTTAATGGAGGTTCTCCAATGATAATAGAGGTGAGGATGATCCCTTATAAGGAGGTTTCAATACAATTTCTCTTTCCTCATCCATCTTGAATCCTTGCACATTTTTTTGGTTCTTTTGTTGAATCCATGCTTAAATGAGTCCAAGGTGTGATGATGTTGATGCCTAGAAAATTTGATCACCACTTTTAAGAAGACTAAAACAAAATAAAAACAGTGAATTAGAATTTTTTTACAATAAAGGAATTAGTTTATTTATAAAATCCTCTTAATTTGTGGGATATGCATTGTTTTCAGTTTCATAGAAGAAAACCTTTATGGCCACATGAAATTATCTTATCCTAAGAGTCACTTTTTATTGGTAAAAAAGATATTCTTTTCAACCACATATGATTAAATTTATGATCATTTTTAATTGCATCAAATTTTATTTGTTTCTTTTGTGATAGTGTAATATTAAATATTGGAAAAACTTTATGGTTCTATATGATTAAATTTCATATCTCTTATAACTGAGTCATATTGAATAATTTTCCTTTTTTACCATGTAATATTAAATAATTTTCTAAACCTTGGGGAAATATGAGATAGAATAACTAATATTTTGTGGATGCATAAAATTCAATTAGTGTGTTTTATGTCTAATTAAGAAAAAAAATCCTTGGCTAGAACTTATGGTTATTTACAATTTAATGTAGTGGTATTTATGGACACTTCCAATTAAATAGTTGAGTGCATGAGTTATCAATGGAATGGTATAATTTACTATTCCTAAGTTGAAGCCTTATACAGTTACTTACCTTATTTTTTATGATGATTGCACTAATTTTTGGGAAATTGGTTGTACACAATGCCTATAAATACCACCCCAACACACACTTAAAGGGGTGGATAATTTTTCCTTGGAATAAAGTTTGATAAAAAACCAAGCATTTTATAATAACTTCTTTTGTGGAAGTTTTCAATAAATATCTTAGGCAACCTTAAAATTGATAATTGAGAAGGGGGAAGGTGTTGCTTATGATTCCAATTTCAATTTAACAACATGATATCATGCATCTGAAATTTAAAAGGTAGTAAAAGCAACATAATGAGCCCATGCACTCAATTATTTGGAACATAGAATAAAACCACACCTAAGACACTAAAATTAATCACTAATATTAAAACAACCAAGATAATAACTTATGAAATAAAATGATTAAGAAAAAATAAAGGAAAGTGGAAAACAAAATAAATTTATATAGTTTAGATATGATCCCTAATGGATGATGTAATACTCCCATATCTTTTATTAAAGGATAATAAAATGATTAAAATATTTGAAATACCTCATAATGAGTGATTTCATCATACTAAAATAGTATATTTATGATAATGAAACCAGTCATAACTTCCTTTTGATATTTACAGGGATAATTCAATACAAATTAGATCTCTATAAACATCCCTTCCCTTAGTCAAAGACTCCCATCACCTCAACTCTATCATTCATTATATAGTGTCTTCTTATTAAAATATATTGAGTTCACTCTTATATATCACTCTCAATACATTTTATAGAAAATCACTAAAATAAAAAACCTATCATAATGATTCTCACATATCCCAGAGTTAATTCACATAAGATCTTCATGTCGAAACATCAAATCCATCAAACTAATCATAGGATAAGTTTCAGTTTCTTTCTTTTGTTCAATTCCATCTAGTCTATATATTTCTGGTCATCCTACATATGAACATCTAAAAATTGGTCACTAAAATCTTCCTTCTCTATCTGGTATCATAATTTATACTATCAGATTCACCAATACTATTATAACTACAAGTTAACTTGAAAATGGTTTTCAAAGTAGAGCCTAAAAATCTCCCACATGATAATCATTTTATGGATACACCACCATTTACTCCATTAGATTCCATATATCATATTTTTTTATTTGGATTTATGTTGCAGTTGAATGGTTTTCCTACCATGATTTTGGTTATTCCAACACAAATGATGTGCAACACCACCTCAACACATCTATAAATAAAACCATTTTCATCATATCTTCTATATTTACAACTTTATATATATTTCATATTTACAAAACATTTTCCTTTAAAAACTTTTATATAAAGTGTTACTTTAGTTTAATATTCATTTTATTAGAATGAAACATCAAATTGTTGGCTAAGTAAATCATACTCTTTGAATCATAAAATAACACCCAAAATTTCTATCTTCTTATGAGATCTTATAAGATCCCATTCAACTAGATCAAATCCTTCCATACTTCTATTAGATAAATTTAATCTTTTTAAACTATTGAAATTGGAACTACTAGTTTATGATACAATATCCATATCACAACCACCCCTCTAAAAGTGAACACATATCCCATGGATCTGTTTCATGTTTCAAAACCTCCTCCTTAGTTTGAGTCTTAAAACCCTTATAAGGGTTCATCAGTTTTGAAGTTGAGATAATTTTTTTTAACACTTAAAATACCATATGATCGGCTTTAATACTACCCAGTTATTTCTTATGGGATTATCCATGTATATGGTAACTACTCTCACTGCTTGTTTAATGTCCATTCAAGTAAAAACCATAGAATGCATCAAGCTTCAGAAATCCAATTCAGAGGGCACCTTTTCCTTGTAATCTACCTTGGCTTCTATTCATATCCCCTTCTCATTTCTCGAATGGATTTTTTTTATCCAGGGGATGGTAAAAAAATTCTTCTATCTCATTACAAATCATTGCACCACCTTTTGGATATAGTCATACTAAGGAACAATTTTTTAGAAGTTAATTCCTTTACTATCCCAATCCATAAATATCTATTTTTCTAAACAAAGATCCATTATCTTGAATATTCTTTACAATTCATCTTATAACTCATCGATCCTTTCCTTCACCAGACATAAAATTAGCATATCATAAACATAGAGAAATAGAATGATGAATCTCATATAGTTATACACTTTTCTATAAAAACAATTATATATAGCTTCAGACGTACCTCTATTAATATAGAAATGAAATAAAATTCCATTTCCACTTCCTTGGTTCTTACTTTAATTCATAAAGGATTTGTTTCATCTTTTACATAAGATTTTAGTTTTATTGATCCATGAAAACTTCTAGATGTTCCATGTAAGTTTATTCATGTAAGTACCTATAAAGAAAACATGTATTCACATCCAACTACTTCTGATGATGTCCTTTCATTGAAAATATTCTTAACACCATCTAAATAGTAATAGGTTTAACAACTAGAGAAAATATATTGGAAAAATCCACACCTTCCATTTTTTGAAACCCCTACAAAGATAGCCTTATATTGTACCTCCCCTACTATTTTTTTCATCCTTTAGTTGATAAAACCATTTTTTCTAAAACACCTTCTTCCTAGTAGGTTTTTATATTACATCCAATTTTTTCAGAAACATGTAAGGAATTAATACCATCCCTCCTAGAAAAATCCCATTGATTTGAGTCTTTCTGACTTATGGCCTCTTCTATGGTCATAAGATCTCCATCACCAGTGAGAATCAAGTAATATAGATCAATTATATATATTTAAACTTGGTTATTGATCCCTATATACCTTAATAAATCCCTCTATGAATCATCTCCTTCCAAAACTATTACTTGCAGAACTTCACTCTCTAGATCTTTTCCAAGATATTCCATAGTCCCTAATATATCCAGTACTTCTAACCATGTAAACACCATCAGAACATGACCTTCTTCTAAAATTTCATGTAGAGTTTCTGGGTTTTTGAAACTAAGATAATATTTAAATTATCTAGAACATAAATTTTATAAATCCATTTATTCAAACCTCTTCCTTTGATGATACTTTGGTATCATAAAAAATCAATGCCTATTTCTGATCCTTCCAAAATATATTATCATTGAAAATAAAATTTCAAATTCGAAAAACATTATAAGAGTTATTTTCCTAGATTCAAAAATCAAATTCTTTATTACCATATCCAATAAAGTAACATTCTCAATACTTATCCTCTAGCTTATCACTTTTCTTGGAATAAATTTGAAAATAGGTGAATGAATAAAAAATTTTAGATGGGTGATTTAAATATACCTTTTAGACCAAGATTCTTTCAAAAGTTTCTATCCCAATAGAGAATAAGGACTCATGTTTATAAAGTAGGTCACACAATTCACCACTTTCACCCAATACTCTATGAGGAACCCCACATGAATTTAAAATCTCCTTATCTTCTTGAATAATGTTTGTATAATCCTATCCTTGAATATGTTAGGTGTTGAAGTACCTCATACAAAAATCTCAAACTATATTCCCTTTCACCAGCAGAACCTTCAGAAATTTATGCTTCTATACTACCCACTATTATTAGATATTAAACACTTTAGTTTGCATCCAATAACTTTTATACCATGGCTCTCCATCATATGAAGGTTTTGAATACCTCTGAGTTATTCATGATAAAGAACACACACACCTTCCATGCCACATCATTGATAAAAGAAAATAGTATAATGATCATCCATGAGAATAAATTGGATATGGATCCTATAAATCATATGAAATAACCCTATATTTAGATTCTTTGTCATTTTACCATTTCTTTTTCTTCTGAAGTATGCAATATTTACATGTTTCATACTCTATGTTTCTAATATTCTACATTACTTTATCATATAGAATTTTTATCAATTTCTTACTTATGTTACCCATATGATATTTATATTTCTTTTAAGAATTTATCTCTCAGTCATTCCTTTCCCCTTCCGGTACTCCAGTTTGGTACATTATTATAACCTTCAATCATTTGGACACCACCATTATACTGCACGTAATTCCTCATGACTAATCAATGAATGTAGTTTAAAACCCCACATTATAGATATGTCTAATGTAAATTAAGTTGTTACTTAACCCTGGAATATTTTTAACTCCTTAAAACTCCAAAAATATATATTATTTCTCTATATGGTGATATAACCATTTAACACAATCTTCAGAGATTTATAATCTAAAATATGAACCTTACAAAATATTTTGGAAGTAAAATTCCTCATACTCCCTCCCTTGGATGTTGAGTAAAAGGAAGATCCAATGTTTATTACCCAAAATTCATGTAAACTAGCCACACTTAATAGTATACCTCTTATATATTCTAATATATGATTAAAAGATACACTTCTAGAAGAATATATTTTATAGGTGACTCTTTATTCATTATAATATTCCTTTAGGTGGTATTTCTTCCAAAAATTAAAAAATAATGAAATACCTTCCACTAAGATACTGCTACTTTGACTTTACATTTCCTTTGCCTTTTTATAACCTCTCCAAGCTATGGAAATCCCACTTCCTTCCACATTATAATTTTTTTAAGATTCATGGATCTATATTTTATGAAGTTCCTCATTTAGAATCAGATCCCTAGAAACGACAAATGCTAGGTCAGACTTACCTCTTGAGTAACTCATTGTGGTAACCATCACACCACAAGATTTTAGGAGTGATTTTAGTAAAAATAGCACCCATTATAGATCTAAAAAGTTAATTTGATCAATTATTATTAAACTATAATCATGTTTAAGTTATTTATGCGATCATTAATTGAGTTTCCTTTCAAAATTCACAGGATGAATAAACTTTATAATAGGAAAAAAATTTCATTTATGTGGGATTATCATACATTCTAGAAAGTGGCTTTATAAGTTTTTTTGTAGTTTTCAACTTTCAGATGTTATAATCCACATTCTATGATAGTGATATCTAGATCACAATGATTGATTTCTTATATAGCTTTTATTATTCTTTATTTTTCATCACTTATGACATGGTACCCATCAATAGAGATAAAAAACACTATCCAATTGACAATTATTCAACTCCATCTTCTAGAATCTGAAATCCTTTATGTTTAAATTCTCCACCCAGACCTTACCCTCATCAAAAAACTGAACTATAGAACACATAAGTGGGACCAAAAAATACTTTCCAAAATTATGCTATAAGTAATAAGGCTAAAAATTTCTATGAATCTAAGTTTTTAACCACCATCACTAGGGTCTGGTCATTTGAATATCTATAACCGAAGCTTTGATACCAATTTTTTAGTTGAGGGTACTTTTGATTAAAGTATCATATGTTATTTCTTAATATCTTACAATGTAGATAAAAATAATAGGAATAAACTCATGAAGTCATTGCACCATAATTTAAAAGAAAACCATATCTAAGTTATTTTAATGAATCACTAACCTCCTAACAATCCAGATAAGAACTTATGAAAGAAAACAACTCAAAAAAATTAAAGGTAAAATAAAAGTACAATAAATTTACATGGTTTAAATGAAAGTCCCAATCTATTTGGGGGGAATTGTTATCTATTTTATTAAATCATCAAAAAATTACTACAGTGTTCATACTCCCTCAAATCAAGTGATTTCACTCTACTAAAATAGTAGATTCTAGCTATCACGACCCGTCCTCGGGGCCCGTACCGTGACTACCCCAAGCCCTCCTTCCATAGGCCAGGGGCTGGCGACTAGCACCAAGGTGTAAATCCCAGAAAAAGGGAAGGCATTGCCTTTAAAAAGTAAACAAGCACCACAGAGTAAGAAAGCGGAAAAGTAAACACTAAGTAAAAACTGTAACAAGCTGTGCTGAAAGTAAAAGGGGCCGGAAATACAAGCCCAACTGTAAAGTACAACTGAAAGGGAAAAACAACAACTGAAAGGAAAAGCTGCAGCGTCGAGCCGTCCTCTGAAGGTCACACCTGAAGGGTGGGTACAGATAGCCTCTACAGCTCCTCGGTCCAACCGTCCGCTCCGAGTACGTCCCACCCAGTGGTCCACCTCCAGGTACCGTCCTGCTCCACACGCCTCCACCTCGATCAGCGGTGCCCGTCGTCTGTAACCAACACCACGAAGTGCGGGCATAGACCGTGCAGGGGTGAGTATAAGCTACTCAGTAGGGACCCCGAGACCCCCAAAGGTCTCCCAAAATCCACAAAGGATAATCCAAAAAGGAAAGATACAATCACGAAGTAACAACCGACACTGCTTAGGTATATGCCCATACATATACCTAAGTCATCAATTCCCGTTCGGCTCCAACGTCTGAGCCCAAGCACAACCCAGTCCACACAGGAAAGGAAAAATGTATACCCACATAGGATAGATCAACACAATCCAAAAAAGAGAGTAAATAGTAATCCACATAGGATAGCTCAACACAATCCACAAAGGAGAGTAAACAGTAAATCCACACAGGATAGCTCAACACAATCCACAAAGGAGAGTAACACAGAAGATTCAGCTCACACAGGTATACTTCTTCGGATGATGATAAAGTTGATCAATGATCCATCTAAGTTGTCGGACCCACAAAGGATTGATAGGTAACTAGCCCCCGCAAAAACCCACACAGGATCGGGCCCACACAGGACCTGTAGGCGCTGGCTCACACAGAACCGCTGAGCGCTGACCCACACAGGATCGGACCCACACAGGATCAGGCCCACACAGGACCTATAGCACCGATCCACGTAGGATCGCTGAGTGTAGTAGTCGTCGCAGTCCACTGAGGATCTCTGCACAGTTGTCGTTGCAGTCCACTGAGGATCTCTGCACAGTCGTCGCTGTCGAAGTAGTAGTCGCAGCCAGCTCTAGGGTTCCCGCATACAGCAAGCTCGTTCGGGAGGGTCCGCTCCACGAGCCGAGAGGCCGATACATCAACTGACACAAAGTCCGAAGTTGATGTATCCAAAAGTTCCGTATCGTCAACAGGAACTCAACGTCGCAGACGGCGCGTCAATCAGACGCCCGGTCTGAGAGTTGTTAGCTTTTTCGTCCCAGGGGCCCGATTGGTTTTTAAGGCAAAAAAAACACGACCGTACTCCACCTGCGTCCAAATATCAAGCGGAGTGATCCAAAATATCCGTCTCACTTAGAGGAATACAACAAAGCTGACGACACGTCAATCGGACGCCCGTAGCTCAAGATATGAGCGTTTTCGCTCCGAGGGCCTGGTTGGTTTCGTGTACGAACCAACCCGGCCGAACCCAAAGTATTCCTAAACCTTGAGTGCGATATACCGAAACGACCGTATCGATCCAAGGATCGCGTTTTCATTGACGGCGTGTCGTTCGGAGGCCCGTAGCTCAAGTTACGGGCATTTGATCAAAAATGGTCCGAAGACGGGGGGTCCGGGCCCGGGCCGACCCGGGCCGACCCCCCCTGGGTCGGCCGAATCGGGTCGACCCGACCCAGTCCCACCCAGACGGACCCGGTCCGGCCCGGCCGGGGTGCGGCCCGGCCGGTTGGACCGGCCTGGCTCGGCCCGACCGAGTGGCCGAGCGCCTGGGTTCCACGGGGCGGTGCCCCCGCGGTTTGGAGATGCCGCGGCCCCACGTTGGGGCCGCGCTGGAGAAACAGACGCGGCTGTCGCCGCGTCCCATGCGGGAGAGCCAGACCCACGCGGCCGCGGGTCTGCTGGCCGCTGCCGCCTCCGGCTGTCGGCGCCGCCGCGCCTGCGACCCGCGCCGCCGGCCGCTTCCGCGGGCCCCCGGAGTTGCTCCGGTGGTCCGTTTTCCTTCCCGTCTGCGCCGTTGTCCCTCCCGGGTTCCGTTCTTCACTGCGGGATCAACAAACTGCCCTTGCGTCACGTTTTGTCGTCGCCTGCCAAATCCGCACGACCACGAAGAACGACGGAGGGTTGTCGGGCCGTGTTCGTTTGGCCCGCACCCTCCGCGTTAGTTAACAACAACAGGAGAAAATAATTCAACACATGAAAAAACAATTTTAATAAGTTAAAATTGTTCATTTGAATCCGGTTCCTTAATTTAAATAAACGTTCACGGGAATAAGGGCATTTCCAAAACAAAATCCCTACCTCGTCAAGTCGTCGCCATGGGTTCTTCGTGGATTTGAGGATCGTCGCGTCGTCGCGGTATCCGGCGTCGCGTCGTCGCGGAAGGGTGTCACGTCGACAAACTCCGAGGTTCAAGAACAAAAAGATTTAATTAAAAAATAATTAAATCCTTCTGAATTAAAAACCACAAAGAAAAAAAAATAAAAGAAAACCGAAACCCTCACCTCAACGGATGATCGGAGGTTTTTGTCGCGGAGGAAGGAACGCCGCAGGAGAGGAAACATCGGCGTCGCGGCACACGACGTCGCGTCGTCGATTTCTGCGGGTTCGGCGTTCTTCATCGGAGGCCGGCGTTCTTCGCGTTCTTCGCATTCTTCGCGAAGAAGGGTGAAGGCACAAGAACCTCTGTCAAAAACCTCTCAACGAGTAATCCTCCAAATGTCGTGTTGGTCTTATTTTATAATTACGCCAACAAACGAAAAAGAGGTAAGTAACGACCCATTAATTCGTAGAATTAATTCAAAGAAAGAAACTGCCCATTTAATTCACGAAATAAACCGTCCAATTAAATGGTGCGTTAAGAATTTAAGAAAACGCGTCAGTTGACTTTCATAATGATGGGTTTTCACGGGTGCGTTACTTAGCGGAAAAGAAACGGCGGGGCTCGTGTGGGTCACACCTCACAAATATACTACCAAGAGGGTAGGATATTTCTGGATAGCATCTTATCCGGATCAACTCATCTTAAGCCACTTTTAAGTGACTTCAAGTGGCTTCCAAGTGGCTTAAGTGAAATAAAATAAAGTTTATCGAACAATTATTTTATTTCTTAACTTTAAGCCTGAAAATTAAAAACCTCATCCGAGAAAACGCAACTCCGGAAGAGGCGTTTCTATGCAAATACCAGCGCTGCGATTTTATCGGTGCCCTCAGAATTCGATTCCGGGCACCGGTTCAAAAGTTAGAAAAACCCTCTCATCCGTTCACTGAACGTACCTGAGCCAAACTTTGGAAAATGATTCCGGGCACACCGGGCCTCGGAATCAGGTGCCGTCAGAAACTGCGCTCTTGTAAAATTCCAAAGAAAATTAAGAAAAAAAAATTTCCTTGAAATTTACGGGTCTTTACATTACTCCCACCTCAGGGCTTTATGTCCCCGTAAAGATACATCAAAAACTAGGGAAACAAATGTGGGTACTGAGCACGCATCTAAACCTCCCGCTCCCATGTGTTCTCCTGGAGGTTCCCGTACTATCATCTGATTCGCACAAGAGGAATCGATCGCCCACGTAGGACCCTCTCCTGTCGATCCTCTATCTCCACTGGGACCTCTGCAAAAGTCGCCCCATCATCCATGTCTAGCTCCCCATAGTCAATAATGTGCGTCGGGTCGTGCACGTATCTCCTCAACTGAGATACGTGGAAGACGTCGTGCACCCGGTGCAACTGAGGTGGTAGAGCCAGGTGATAAGCCACCTCACCTATCCTGCTGAGGACCTGGAATGGTCCAATGAAGCGTGGAGACAACTTGCCGCCTCGGCCAAATCTCCGCAAACCACGTCGAGGTGAGACACGCAAGAACACATGGTCGCCATCCTCGAACTCTAGTGGCCTCCGCCTCCTGTCAGCATATGACTTTTGCCGGCTCTGAGCTGTCCTCATCCGCTCCTGGATGACCTGGACCTTCTCTGTCGTGGCCCGGACCATCTCTGGTCCCACAAGTGCTGACTCCCTAGGGTTTGTCCAGCACAAAGGAGATCTGCAAGGTCTACCGTACAATGCCTCTTATGGTGCCATCCCGATGGTGGAGTGGTATCTGTTGTTGTATGTGAACTCCACCAAGGGTAGGTGGTCCTCCCAGCTGTGACCAAAGTCGAGGACACATGCGCGGAGCATGTCCTCGAGAGTCTGAATGGTCCTCTCCGTCTGACCATCCGTCTGAGGGTGAAAGGCGGTGCTCAGACGTAGCCGCGTCCCGAACGCCTCCTGTAACCCCTTCCAAAGACGGGAAGTAAAGCGAGCATCTCGATTGGAGACGATAAACGATGGCATACCGTGAAGCCGTACAATCTCCTGTACGTAGAGATGCCCCAATCTCTCCACTGAGCCCTACTCTCGGATGGGTAAGAAGTGTGCCGACTTGGTGAGTCGGTCAGCAATCACACAAATGGAGTCATGACCTCTGGAAGTGCGTGGAAGTCCAGTCACGAAGTCCATATATATTCCATCCCACTTCCACTCCGGGACCTCCAAGGGCTATACCAAGCCTGCTGGTACCTGATGCTCTGCCTTTACCTCCTGGCAGGTGAGGCACCGTGAAACGAACTCTTCCACAGCCTTCTTCATGCCCGACCACCAGTGCTATCGTCTGAGATCCTGGTACATATTCGCCACTCCAGGATGTACCGCCAAAGGAGAAGTGTGAAACTCTCTTATCACCTCCTCTCGTAAAGCGACTGGTACCAAGGTACATCCTCTGAAAAGGATGTCGTGCTCTGCTCCAAGGGAGAAACCATCTAGTGCCTATTCCGAGGATATCTGTGCACGCCGCGTCTCACAGTCAACGTCCCCACGCTGTGCCTCTCTAACCCGCTGCAGAAGTGGAGGAGAGACTGTGAGAGACTGAAGGAAGGCTGCTCCGTCCCTATCCACGAAGGATATCTGCAAGGCGGCTAGCTGCTCTGTCGCCTCCTCAAGTAGCTGAATGCCTGTCCTCCTACTGAGGGAATCGGCTACCACATTCCCCTTCCCAGGAGTATAGACTATCTCAAAGTCATAGTGCTGGAGGAACTCGAGCCATCTCCGCTGTCTCAGGTTCAGGTCCTTCTGCGAGAAGATGTACCTGAGACTCTGGTGGTCAGAAAAGACTGTAAAGAGCTCGCCCACCAGATAGTGCCGCTATGTATTCAGAGCGAAGACCACTGCTGCTAACTCCAGGTCATGGGTAGCGTAGTTCTGCTCATGCGGCCTCAAATGACGTGATCCATAGGCAATCACGGCCCGCTCCTTCATCAGGACACATCCGAGTCCGGTCCCTGATGCATCGCAGTAGACTACGTATCCAACTCCCTCCTCAGGCAACCTCAAGATAGGTGCGCTGGTCAATCTCTGTCTCAGCTCCTGGAAGCTCTGTTGACATCTGTCCAACCACACAAAGGGTTTCCCCTTCTTCGTCAAAGATGAGAGTGGCGCCGAAACTCTGGAGAAGTCCGGCACAAATCTCTGATAGTATCCGGCTAGACCCAAGAAACTCCGCACCTCCGTCACGCTCCTAGGTGGCTCCCAAGCTAGCACTGCCTCGATCTTCGCGGGATCCACTACAACTCCCGCCTCAGAAATGACGTGCCCCAAGAAGTGGACCTCATGTAACCAGAAATGGCACTTCGAGAGCTTTCCATAAAGCTGGTGCTCTCGGAGTGTGTCTAGTACAACCCACAAGTGGTAGGCGTGCTCCTCCTCTGTGGTCGAGTACACCAAAATTTCGTCGATGAAGACCACGAAAAATCAATCGAGGTATGGCTGAAATATCCTGTTTATGAGGCTCATGAACACTGCTAGAGCATTGGTTACGCCGAAAGGCATAACCAAGAACTCATAGTGGCCATACTGACACCTGAAGGCCGTCTTCTGCACGTCCTCGTCTCGAACTCTGAGCTGATGATAGCCTGACCTGAGGTCTATCTTCGAGAACCACCATGCTCCCTTGAGCTGATCGAAGAGGTCATCAATCTTCGGTAGCAGATACTTGTTCCTCACTGTCACCTGGTTCAGGCGATGATAGTCGACACACAGTCACAAGCTCCCGTCCGCCTTCTTGGCGAACAATATCGGGGAAGCCCAGGGTGAAACACTAGGTCGGATGAACCCCCTGCCCTGCAAATCCTCCAACTGTACCCGCAACTCTCGAAGCTCAGCAGGGGCCATCCGATACGCTAGAGTGGATATCGGGGTTGTCCCGGGGTACAGATCAATATAAAAGTCTACCTTTCTGCGTAGAGGTATCCCTGGAACGTCGTCAGGGAAGACATCTGCATACTGATCCACCACTGCAAGAAAACTAGGACTCTGCACGTCCACTACTCCAAGGATGAGGCTAGCCAACTGATGAGTGATGGGATGCCCTCTCCTCTGCGTGAGTCCATCCTGTGCTGAAAAGGCTCCCTTCTCGCCGGTGAAGGTGAACCTGCTCCCATCGGTGCACACACATCGCACCTTGCGCCTAATACAGTCAATATGAGCATGGAATGTAGACAACCAATCCATGCCCAAGATGACGTCGTAAGGCCTCGACGCCGCTACAAGAAGATCCTAGCCGAAGCTCTCGCCTCCTAGAGTAAGCTCACACTGCCGGCACCAGTGCGTAATCGTCGAGTCTGCTCTTTTAGGGGTCTCTAGCCGTATGGATTGAGCCAATAGCTCTGTCAGAATATCCGAGCTCCGAACAAGGGCAGCGACTATGAAATAGTGACTCGCTCCTGTGTCTATAAGAACTGCAGCAAGGGTGGAATAGACACAGATCGTACCTCGAATCATCTCTGGCGCACCGTGGCCGTAGGCCTTCGCTGCCTGAAGCTGTGCCTGTCTCTGCCCGCCAGCTCCCTGTGGTCGGGGTGGACCTCCTGGGGGTGGTGGTGGAAGAGCCTCAAAGCGTCGTCCACCACCTGCTGCTTGGACAGCTCCTCTGCCTCGTCCACCTCCTCCCTGCGGACCGCCACAGTCGACCCTCTGCCTCTACCTGGGTGGCCCCTCCACCGTCTGCTGCTCCTCGGTACGGCGGGTCAGGCAGTCACGAGCCATGTGGTCCTACCCACCGCACGCGTAGCACTGCCTGCCTCTCGGAAGACTGGCTCCGCGCTGTGTGCCCCGCACTGCTGAGCCAGTGTCCCGAGGTCATCTGCCGGAAGGTCTGGTCTTCCTGGAACCCTGAGTCATCCGTCGGCTACCAGCTGCCGAAGACTTTGCTACCTGCCACCCTGCGGTAGGTCTCGCTATGGACTCATCCAGAAAGCTCTCGATCAGAAGGGCTCGCTCCAGTACTCCTGCCTGGGTCGGGATGCTGAGGGAGATCAGCGATGCCCTGATCTTGTGTCTCAAACCCTGCTCAAAGGTCCGGGCCCGGAAGAAGGGGTCCCGTACCATGTCTGTCGCATAGCGAGAAAGATCAGTGAACCTCGCCGCGTACTGGGCGACCGTCAAGCTGCCCTGCCGCAGCTGAAGAAGCTCTTGAATGCGCACCGCACGGAGGGTGGCTGGGACGAACTCTGAGAAGAAGAGGCTCTTGAAGTCCATCCAGATGAGAGAGGACTCATTGTGTACCTGGAGCATCAAGCTCCACCATCGGCCCGCTGCTGCGTGGAGTAGGCTCGCCGCGAGGATCACCATGAGGTCTACTGGTGTCCTCACTAGCCTGAAAACTCAGACGACCGCCTCTAGCTAGTCCTCGGCTGCCTGGGGGTCCATCTCCCCACGAAACATGGGTGGTCGCTGGCGCTGGAACTCGTGCAGAGCTCCGAGGCGACGTGCATCGTCTGCGGTCAGTGCTGGAAGCATCGGGGGCTCGGCGGTTAAAGGTACCGCCGGTGCCTCTGCTGTCAACGGGCCCTGTACCGAGGCCTCATCGCTCGGTGGGCTGTCGTCGCGCTCTACTCTTGGAACCCTAGCTGGCTTCCGTCGTGGGGCTATCCTGAAAAGGAAACAAGTGCGCCACGGTTAGAACAGTATACCTGGTGAGCTGACACAAGTAATCACAAAGAAAACTTGAAACACACGTGCAATCAATGTTTTCGTGCATTAAGTCGGAAATCAGAAGTCAGAGTCCTGGTGTATGGATACGTCGGCCGCCACACCAACACTGGACTCCCTGTACTGATAACCACACCCAATACGTTAAACACTATTGCTTCACATAGAAGAAAGATCAGAGTCTGCGGTAGAACCGACCAGCTCTAATACCAATTTGTCACGACCCGTCCTCGGGGCCCGTTCCGTGACTACCCCAAGCCTGCCTTCCATAGGCCAGGGGCTGGCGACTAGCACCAAGTTGTAAATCTCGAAAAAAGGGAAGGCATTGCCTTTGAAAAGTAAACAAGAACCACAAAGTAAGCAAGCGGAAAAGTAAACACTAAGTAAAAACTGTAACAAGCTGTGCTGAAAGTAAAAGGGGCTGGAAATACAAGCCCAAATGTAAAGTACAACAGAAAGGGGAAAACATCAACTGAAAGGAAAAGCCGCAGCGTCGAGCCGTCCTCTGAAGGTACCACCTGAAGGGTGGGTACAGATAGCCTCCATAGCTCCTCGTTCTAGCCGTCCGCTCCGAGTACGTCCCGCCCAATGGTCCACCTCCAGGTACAGTCCTGCTCCGCACGCCTCCACCTCGATCAGCGCTGCCCGTCCTCTGCAACCAACACCACGAAGTGCAGGCATAACCCATGTAGGGGTGAGTATAAGCTACTCAGTAGGGACCCCGAGACCCCCGAAGGTCTCCCGAAATCCACAAAGGATAATCCACAAAGGAAAGATACAATCACGAAGTAACAACCGACACTGCTTAGGTATATGCCCATACATATACCTAAGTCATCAATTCCCGTTCGGCTCCAACGTCCGAGCCCAAGCACAACCCAGTCCACACAGGAAAGCAAAAACGTATACCCACACAGGATAGCACAACACAATCCACAAAGGAGAGTAAACAGTAATCCACATAGTATAGCTCAACACAATCCACAAAGGAGAGTAAACAGTAAATCCACACAGGATAGCTCAACACAATCCACAAAGGAGAGTAACACAGAAGATTCAGCTCATACAGGTATACTTCTTCGGATGATGATAAAGATGATCACTGATCCATATAAGTCGTCGGAACCACAAAGGATCGATAGGTAACTAACCCCCGCAAAGACCCACATAGGATCGGGCCCACACAGGACCTGTAGGCACTGGATCACACAGAACCGCTGAGCGTTGACCCACACAGGATCGGGCCCACACAGGACCTGTAGCACTGATCCATGTAGGATCGCTGAGTGCAGTAGTCGTCGCAGTCCACTGAGAATCTCTGCACAGTCGTCATCGTAATCCACTGAGGATCTCTGCACAGTCGTCGCTGTCGAAGTAGCAGTCGCAGCCAGCTCTAGGGTTCCCGCACACAACAAGCTCGTTCGGGAGGGTCCGCTCCACGAGCCGAGAGGCCGATACATCAACTGACCCAAAGTCCGAATTTGATGTATCCAAAAGTTTTGTGTCGTCAACAGGAACTCAACGTCGCAGACGGCGCATCAATCGGACGCCCGGTCTGAGAGTTATTGGCTTTTTCGTCCCAGGGGCCCAGTTGGTTTTTAAGGCAAAACCAACCCAACCGTACTCCACCTGCGTCCAAACCTTAGGCGGAGTGATCCAAAAGATCCGTCTCACTTAGAGGAATAAAACAAAGCTGACGACACGTCAATCGGACGCCCGTAGCTCGAGATATGAGCGTTTCCGCTCCGAGGGCCCGGTTGGTTTCGTGTACGAACCAACCCGGCTGAACCCAAAGTATTCCAAAACCTTGAGTGCGATATACCGAAACGACCATCTCGATCCAAGGATCGCGTTGCCGCTAACAGCGCGTCGTTCGGAGACCCGTAGCTCAAGTTACGGGCATTTGATCGAAAATGGTCCGAAGACGGGGGGTCCGGGCCCGGGACGACCCCCCCTGGGTCGGCCGAATCGGGTCGAACCGAACCGGGTCGACCCGACCCGGTCCAACCCGGCCGGACCTGGTCCGGCCTGGCTCGGCTCGGCCGAGCGGCCGAGCGCCTGGGTGCCACGGGGCGCTGCGCCCGCGGTTTGGAGATGTCGTGACCCCGCGTTGGGGCCGCGCTGGAGCAACGGACGCGGCTGTCATCGCGTCCCGTGCAGGCGAGCCGGACCCGTGCGGCCGCGGGTCCGCTGGCCGCCGCCGCCGCGCCGGCGACCCGCGCCGCTGGCCGCTTCAACGGGCCACCAGAGTTGCTCCGGTGGTCCGTTTTCCTTCCCGTCTGCGCCGTTGTCCCTCCCGGGTTCCGTTCTTCACTGTGGGATCAAAAAACTGCCCTTGCGTCACATTTTGTCATCGCCCGCCAAATCCGCACAACCACGAAGAACGGTGGAGGGTTTTCGGGCCGTGTTCGTTTGGCCCACACCCTCCGCGTTAGTTAACAACAACGGGAGAAAATAATTCAACACATGAAACAACAATTTTAATAAGATAAAATTGTTCATTTGAATCTGGTTCCTTAATTTAAAGTAATGTTCATGAGAATAAGGGCATTTCCAAAACAAAATCCCTACCTCATCAAGTCGTCGTCGTGGGTTCTTCGCGGATTTGAGGATCGTCGCGTCGTCGCGGTATCCGGCGTCGCGTCGTCGCGGAAGGGTGTCGCGTCGACGAACTCCGAGGATCAAGAAAAAAAAGATTTAATTAAAAAATAATTAAATCCTTCTGAATTAAAAACCACAAAGGAAAAAATAAAAGAAAACCGAAACCCTCACCTCAACAGATGATCGAAGGTTTTTGTCGCGGAGGAAGGAACGTCGCAGAAGAATGTCGCGGGAGAGGAAACGTCGGCGTCGCGACACACGGCGTCGCGTCGTCGATTTCTGCGGGTTCGGTGTTCTTCGTCGGAGGCCGGCGTTCTTCGCGTTCTTCGCGTTCTTCGCGAAGAAGGGTGAAGGCACAAGAACCTCTATCAAAAACCTCTCAACGAGTAATCCTCCAAATGTCGTGTTGGTCTTATTTTATTATTACACCAACAAACGAAAAAGAGGTAAGTAACGACCCATTAATTCGTAGAATTAATTCAACGAAAGAAACTGCCCGTTTAATTCACGAAATAAACCGCCCAATTAAATGGTGCATTAAGAATTTAAGAAAATGTGTCAGTTGACTTTCATAATGACGGGTTTTCGCAGGTGCGTTACTTAGCGGAAAAGAAACGGCGGGGCTCGTGCAGGCCCCACCTCACAAATATCATACCAAGAGGGTAGGATATTTCTAGATAGCATCCTATCCAGATCAACTCAGCTTAAGCCTCTTTTAAGTGACTTCAAGTGGCTTCCAAGTGGCTTAAGTGAAATAAAATAAAATTTGTCGAACAATTATTTTATTTCTTAACTTTAAGCCCGAAAATTAAAAACCACACCCGAGAAAATGCAACTCCGGAAGAGGCATTTCTAAGAAAATACCGGCGCTGCGATTTCATCAGTGCCCTCAGAATTCGATTCCGGGCAACGGTTCAAAAGTTAGAAAAACCCACTAGTCCGTTCACTGAATGTACCCGAGCCAGAATTCAGAAAATGATTCCGGGCACACCGGGCCTCGGAGTCAGGTTCCGTCAGAAACTGCGCTCTTGTAAAATTCCAAAGAAAATTAAGAAAGAAAAAATTTCCTTGAAATTTACGGGTCTTTACACTAGCCGATTAAACTAGTCTTCACTACTTTATAATCTTCATGAGGATAATTACACATAGATCCAATATCCATGTATATAACACCACTTGTTCAAATACTTTGATTACCTAAAATATATCTTATGGTACAATGATACCTCTTTTAAAAATCTCATGTGTTCACTCTAACATATCATACTGAATCTCTTTTCCAAAAAAATTCCAAAGGAAGAAAACCCATCAAAATTAATCTCACATATACAAGAGTTACTTTCATGTAAGTCCTTTTCATATCTAAACTGAATCAATAAAATTGATCAAGGGGTATTTTATGGTTTCCTACTTCTGGTCGACATCATTTGATATGCCTATTTCTGATCATCCTGTATCTGAATGTTTAAACATCAGTCATGATGCTCCTCTATCTTTATCTTGAATTATATGATAGACTAAAGGATTAAACCCATATAGTATAACTATAATATATCCTAAAATTGTTTCTCACAACAAGCCTTGATAGAATGGTCCCATAAAAATTCTATTTGATGACACCTCTTCCACATAAAAGCTTCATGGTGCCTCCAACATAAAATCCATTATAAAGGATTTTCACATAGCTCATTCTTGAAGGGTTTAAAATGTAAGGATTCTTGGGTACCTTCTTTATAGAGGAATAACTATGAAATTCTTATGTTCTCAGTATCCTTTAAACACCCATAACCTTAGTGAACCCTACTGATGTTGGTATTTTTGGTATACATTTGTTTAAATTTAAATTGATTAATTTCATTAATTATGATTTTTTCCAATTACTTAGTATTTTATTTTTATGGGTAATTAGTATTTTAAAATTGATTTTGGAAAGAGAAATAAATTTAGAATATAATTTTGGAAAAAAAAATTTAATATATTTTTTAGAAAAATAAAATTTTATATGTGTGTTATGAGATTTTAACAAACAAAATTGTTTTTTATGATAAGAAAAAATATGTAATTTTTATCCACTATTCAAGGCCAAAAGGAGAAAATTACACATATGAAGTAGAAAAAAGGGGGAAAAGTTCAATAATTGAACACATGGATTGGCATACAAGAGAATAGATCTTATCCCCACATGTGTGGTGTGGCACTAGAGTCCAAGTGTGATCATCAAAACCCTTACAAAATTCACTATATATATAAAGAAGTGCCAATTATTATTATGGGGGTACCAAAACTAGCTAAAATATGATGTGGTGTGAAGTCATATGGGATACTATAAAACTCTCAAAAACTAATCCATTTTACCTCTGATTTCGTGCTTCCTTTATCCCACACAATCCACCACCTGAGACCATCATGCCTTCTCTATCCTCACACATCATTCACTAATCTCACAAACCAATAACGAAGTAATATTCCATTAATGTGATGACGGAACTTGATGTTATCCACTATAGGCTAAGACCCACCATGGATGATACATCTATATCTTGGAATGAGCTATAAAAACAATGTGAATCCACATGAAGGTGATAACTGAATGAGTAAGGATAAAAGAATATTCTAGCTATATAAGGGTGAAAATGAGAATACATTGAATGATAAAATAGTAAACAACCACTAAAATAGTTTAGGAAAAGTTTATACATCAAAGTGAGATACAAGAACAAGTTTTTTATGGGTCAAAACACTTGAGGCTATACTATATAATAAGATTTCATGTCTTGCAATTGAAATTGAAACTCAAAATTCTCAGGGCTACAACCTTAATTTGAATGTGTGTAATGTCCTAGAAATTCCATGTAAATTTTTTAGATTATATGAAATTATTTTGTGACCAGGCACTGAGACTATGTACGATTCTGGGGCCCAATGTTCCTGGAATGATCCATTTAAAAATGTTATGTTTTAAATAGCGTGCATGAGATGTTTTCATGAAAAGTGGAATAACTCTTAAACAGTTTCCTAGATTATAAATTTGAGGGCGTTGTTTTGTTTAGGATGGTGGGTTTACCCTAGGTGCGACTTAAGTTTAGTCGACACATGCTTCCAGTGATAAAACCAAAAAATTGCATAACCGTAAATAAAATAATAAAATAATTTTATTTTATTTTCAAATTCTTATAACTCATGAAAGGTGACTCAGATTGAAAATATGAGAAAATCATTGAGCTCGTTAGGTTATTATTTCCTTAGGAAGAGCCTAACATTGGCCGGTGTGGGCCAATAGTGGAAAATATTTTTTTCTCATAAATGAAATAATTTAATAAGGTTATTTTATTTTCATATCCTTATAACTCATAAATGGTAACTTGTATTAGAAATATGAGAGTACCGTTGAGTTCGTGATGGTATGATTCTCTTAGGTGGAGCCTAATATCGGCCGACCTGAGTTGGATATGAAAGTTGGTTTTTGGGACGTGACCGTAAATAAAATAATTTAAATAAAAGTTATTTTTTTGAATCCTCATAACTCACAAATGATAACTAAGATTAAAAATATGATACCACCGTTGAGGTTTTAATAAAATTTTCTCTTTAAGTGATACTTAACTTTGACTGGTGTGAGTTGAGGGTGAAAGATGATTTTTGAGATTTTTTAAGTGAATTAAAATGGCACGCATGCGTGATTTTTACAAGATCTAAATGTGTGCCTGAATTTTAAATCTGAGGGAAATGTTAAAATCAAAATTTTGGGATTCACTTTGAATGTATCTAACTTCAATCGATGAGGGTTGATCAGAAAAGTTAATTTTCAGACTTTTTGAAAAAAAGAAAATAACTGAAAGGGTTATTTAATTTGTTTTTCCCAACCGTTCTGTGGTGGCACAATATCACTGTAGTGCAGTGAAAAAGTGGAGATGAGTCATATTAAATGAAGCTCATTAATGGCGAGTAAATGTGAAATTTAATGATGCATTAAATGTAATGTAACAGATACACTGTTTCATAAATGAAACAGCATAACGAGGCGTAATAGAAACATTGGGAACTGTTTTCTTTTTAATAGGACAACAACTTGGAGAAATAAGAATTAAACCATAGAAATTATCTGAAAAACCTACAAAAAGGATTCTTTCCAATGACGAATGATGAACGCTGATAGGATCACTAGAAATGTCGATGCATTACAAAGAACAAGACCGAGAAGTGACGAATGCCATTGGAGTTTGAATCCTTGAGGGCAGATCACTTCAACAACGAATGTCGATCGAAGTAGGGGTTTGATTTGAGCTTGAGTTTACCTATTCCTTATTATGGAAATTACGAACACAGATCAACCCTTTAATACGTTGATCCACAGATTGTGTGTTCTTGTGGGAGGGTGTATTTCTTGGGTTTTTATCTGTGATTTAATTATTTTATTGATAGAACAGTAATCCCAAGTGACCCCTATTTTAAAAATATATTATGGAGTGCACAAGCCAACACAAATAAGGCCCTATCCACTTTGCCTTGTGTTTTCTTCGTGGCTGAGCATTCAAAATGGCAACAAGAGGACTTTGAGGCCATTTCAGGAAGGATGGATATCCCTGGAGGTCGTAAGAGTAAGCGGTATGAAGAACGGACCACCAAAATATTCCTGGTGGTCTGAAGAGTACCCAGCCAGTGCACCGACATCAGTGACTGGCGGTGGAGGGCCACAGTGAAGCGATTGGGTCACCAGCTATGTCAGTGGATGCAGTCAGGCGACTGCGTCGGTGGATCCTCCCACAGTCATGGGTTGTGGTGTCGCCAAGAACACGGTCTCCTGACAGTGTGCGGACCCTTGGGTGGTTGGGTTTGACCGGCCGTGTGACACCCCTAGACATTCCACCCATTTGGGATGAGGGGAACTGGTCTGACAAAGGTGGGCCGGGTAGGAGGTGGGCCAGGAAGGACGAGACTGGGTCTCCGGCCGATCCGGCGGGCTGGACCCTCGGCCAAGCTGAGCTGGGTCCAGTGAGGCCCAATGGGACTAGAAAACTGGCCATGCCATACCAGACCAACCCAAACCTGAACTAGGTCAGGTTGGGCTAGTTGAATCAAACTGAGGTAGGTGGGGACCCCAAGTTGGGTTGGTTGGTTTGGTCCGACCGGGTAAGACCGGTCCCAGAAGTAATCGGTCCCTGTTTTCTAACATGCCAATAACATGAAAAACGGGCATTAGATTGATGATCTATTTACAGTGTTGGAATCCTCGTGGTGAGGTGGATATTTTGGTATACTCTAAGGATTATTTCATGGAATTTGAAATATGATGAATGTCTTGGGGATAAGTTCTATTGAGATTAAGCATGCTATGTGAAGAAACCCTGCGGTAGACTGAGACTTGGAGACTAATGACAAGTGAACCTATGTGGATAAGCTACTATGGCCCAGTAGGAAGAAGCTTTTTCATGACCTGACAGGAAAACGGTGGGGAGTGTCTTTTGTGTGACCTGACAGAACCACGATTCTTGATAGGAGGAGTACCTCATTATGGCCAAGGTGGGAAGCGGATTCTTTGGGACTTGACATGACAATAGTGTGGAGCGATTTCTGTGTGACCTGACATACCCACGGTACTCATTAGGGATGAGTACCAAAACTTTCCAAGGTTAGTGGGAAGCAGCTTCTTTGTGACTCGGCAGACCCACTGTACTCATTGAGGTGGAGTTCTCCAGCAGTCCATAGTGATGATGTGACTAATGGTCCTACTTTGATACTCTAAATTATACCTTGTGTGAGATATCATACTTCGCGATCAAGATTTGTGATTTGTTTTGTGGATTTCTTTGTGGTCTTTGCTTTGTATTTTGGGGTCCCCATTGAGTATATTGTTACTCAACCCTACACAGGCTTCGCCCGCACGTGTTGTGTTTGGTACAGACAATCGTCACCTTAAGGGAGGAATTGGTGGCCTAGGACTCGGTGGTGCCCAATGAGACCAAATAGGTGGGGTTTACTTCTACGACTTCCATTAGCTACTCTGTACTTACCCATTAGGCGGGGTTTCCAGCATACGGATTTTAGAGTTTTCCTTGTACTTTTATGTTTTCAGTTTATCTTTTGTTGGGTTTGTATTCTGGCCCATTTGACCTATAGTTTGTACTTTTATTGAATGGTTGTTTAGTGGCATGCATTTTTAATTTTCTAGATTTGGTACATGGCTGTGTGTGCGTGCATATAGGTACTCAGGAAAATGCCTCCCACTTTCAGGTTGAAACCTTTGACGCTAGTCGCCAACACTTGGCCTTCGATAGGTGGGCTTGGGGTATGTCACGGCACGAGCCCCAAGTGGCAGGTCTGGACAAAGTGGTATCAGAGGTGGTTGGTTCTACCTCAAAGACCGGGAGTCTATGGTTTTGATTATGGTAAATAGTGTTAAATGTTTTTAGTTCGAATTTTAGATTTGGGGAGTCCTGTGTTAGTGCGGTGGCCAATGTATTCATACACCAGGACCTTGAATTTTTCTTTTCGTCTCTATACATAATACACAGGTTGCATGAATCATATAGTAATTATGTGTTTCCTCATGTTGTTCTTGAATTAGATTCATCTCACATGGTATAATCAGTTGATCATGGTACATCTTCTATTGTTTCAAGATGCTTCCACATAGACAACCAACTAGAATTCCACCGCATGATCATAAGGATGATCTGTGGGGTGAAGAAATGGGTACCATGGATTGTACCAGAGATAGCACCACCGGGTGGTGTACCATCTATACCACCATCTCTAGAGTAGCACATGGTACTCATAGTACCAACAAATGAGATACGTGGGCAGAGCGAACTTCACGAGTTTCAGCGACAAAGACCCCTCAGGTTCCGAGGTGAGCTTGAATCAGAAGCATCTAAGGACTGACTTGAGGTGGTGACTAAGTTTTCCACCTAGTCAATAAGCCATTATATCAGAAGGTGGTCTTGGCAGTGATCCATCTACATGGATCAATAAGGAAATGATAGGGTTTAGATTACTCGATCTTATGATGAGGTGACTCTTCCGTGGTCAGAGCTTGAGAACCTTTCCCAAAGAAAGGCCTCTTATTACGAAAGCTAAGGCCTATGCGTGAACAATAGATTCTATAGATTCGACAGGATAACATGACAGTATTTGAGTATTTATCGAGGCGTACCAACTTTTCTAGGTACTCGATGAATATGATACAAATAGTGGTTCAGGACTTAGAACCCCTAGTAAGGTGTGTTTAGGGACATCCGATCTAGCGCTATTACTTTGTGAATTCCTACATTTGATAGAGTTCTAGAGAGAAAAATTGTGGTTGGAAGTATTTTAGATAAGAAGATACATCTAGTTTATGTCACCAGTGAGGAAGAATACAACCAAAGTTGGTATTAGATACTTGGATGTGTGACACATTTCGAGAAGAGGTCCTAAAGCGGGGGATCTACAACTCAGGGATCATGGAGTGAGTCCAGTCATCCTAGGAAGAGGTAATTATTTTAAAAATATGACAGGGTAAATCTCTATAGACATTTTCCATCCCGTTGTGCTGACAGTGAAATGGTGGATGGTCCAGCAGGGCAGAGGATGTGATAGGAATAGATGAATATGTTGGTTGGTAGATGTGGTAGAGGAGTTGGGAGAGCAGCATGAGGTGGTATACATTTTGACATGTTACAACCACCACCCCAACATGGTTCACACCAGGATTAGGGAGCTAGAGGATAGGGGAAGGGATTAGCTTCATGTGTTTAAAGAGTATGACCCAAGGGCTCAAGAAATGATTTCAGGTACGTTCATTTTCTGCTACTATATTTCGTATTAATAGTCATAGGTTCTAATAATTCTTTCTTTTCACAAATCCTGTTCTAGACCAAGAGTTTCTCGGTAAACTGTTAACTTGATCCTTACATATAGAATACCTATGGGAGGAGACTCGATAATCACAACTATGCCGATGGTGTGATATTACCCTTGAAGCAAGATTTTCTATTAGAACATCTTGGTGGAAGCGTCGAGGCCATGTGAAGTTAGTTTAGGTCTTGACTGGTCATCCAAAGTTCATGCTCAGATTGACTATTTTAGGAAAAAGGATGCAGAATATATACAGCGTTGGAATGAGGTTTTCCATAGTCACTGAAAAAGGAAAACCAGGAAGCAAGAGATAAACTCATGCATAGGAGGGTGCAACCGATCACTCTTGAGTCATCTATCCATACCGTCGTGGTAGTCGATGTTTTGAGTTTTCAGTTCCCAAAAGTAGTGGAGGAGTGTGGGAACATCCTTTCAAAATATGTTTCCAGGATTATCTCCCCAAAGGGATATGGAATTATGTATCATTCTACACCTTGATATGGAACCAATATCAGCATCATTATGTCGAATGGATTTCGTAGAGATTCGCGAGTAGGGGGAATAGTTGGGTGACTTTTAGAGAAAGGGATTAGTAAGACCCAGAGTTTTAGGTTATGTGTGGATTACCGAAACTTTAACCAAGTGGTCATAGAGAACGAGTACCCACTACCCAAGGGTCAACAAAAAAATCAATTAGTTAAAAAGGGGTAGCCTTTTGCGTGAATGGAAAGGTGACCATAGATTATTTAGTAGTTTAGACAGAGATAATGGCTGGAGTTTATCTAGGGATGTGACTTCAAAGTAGTCCATAGTCTTGGAAAGGGAAACATGGTAGAGGGATTGGGACACCTCTACGTCTAGGAGCTAGTGTAACTTCACAGGATTCCCTCTATGACTATCTCAGAATGTGATCCATGCTCAACATTCTACTTGTGGAAGAAATTGTAGGAGGCATTCGGGACTCAGATATGCTTGAGCACAACCTTTCACCCACAGATGGATGGTCAGATAGAGCAGACCCTACAGACCTTAGAGGACATGCTTCGTGCTTGCATCCTTGATTTTGGTCTCAGTTGGGAGGACCACCTACCACTGGTGGAGTTTGAATACAATAATAGATATCAATCAACCAATGGCATGAAATTATTTGAGGCCCTGTATGGGTGTCCATGTAGATCACCTCTATGCTGGAAAAAACTAGGGGAGTCAGCACTCATGGGTCCAGAGTTGGTACGATCTACAACTGAGAAGGTGAAGATCATCCAAAAGCAAATGAGGACTATATAGAGTAGGTAGAAATCATATGAAGACAGGAGGAAGAGACCCTTGGAGTTCGATGAGGGAGACCATCTGTTTCTTTGGGTCTTACCCGGATAGGGATTGTGGATATTTGTCTGGGGAATTAAGTTATCTCCCAGTTTCATCAGATCTTTCCAGATTCTTAGCAGAGTTTATGAAGTGGTGTACCATCTATCTCCCCCCCAACAGATGCACCAGGTGCATGATGTTTTCCATGTGTCGTAGCTGAGTATGTAAGTGCATAATACATCACACGTCATCGGCTGGGCAAGCTAGAAATTTATGATGGAGCGATGTTTGCAGAGTTCCCAGTAGTGATAGAGGACCGCTAGGAGTGGGTACTTCTTGGATGTTTGATTCCACTGGTGCATGTTCAATGGTAGCACATAAATCTCTAGGAGAGAACATGGGTGAAGGAGGTGAATATTTGTGCTCAGTACCCCCCATTTTTTTTGTTTATCCTTATTTGGTTTATGAGGATGTGAATCTGAAAAAGGAGAAGTAATGTAATGTCCCCAAAATTACATGTATTTTTTTTTAAATTATATATAATTTTTTCGAGACCAGGCGCTGAGACAACGTGTGATTCTGAGGTCTGAAGTGCCCAGAATGATCCGTAAATAATGTTAAGTTTTAAATAGCACACACAAGAGAGTTTCATGAAAAAGTGAAATAACTCTTAAATGGGTGCCCATATTGAAAATATGAGGGCACCATTGAGTTTAGGAAGGGAGGTTTACCATATGAGTGACTTAAGATAAGTCAGCACATGACTCCAGTGAGAAACATTGAAAATGGAATAATAGTAAATAAAATAATTAAATAAAATTATTTTATTTTTCAAATTCTTATAACTCATTAACAGTGACTCAAATTGAAAATCCGAGACAACTGTTGAGATCATGATAGTATGATTTTTTTAGGAAGATCTTAATATTTGATGATGCAGGTCAACAATGGAAAGTAGTTTTTGGCCATAAATAAAATAATTGAATAAAGTTATTTTATTTTTAAGTCCTTATAACTCTTAAACGGAAACTCAAATTGGAAATCCAAGAGTACTATTGAGTTCATGAGGGCATACTTTCCTTAGGCAGAGCCTAACATCGGCCGGTGCGGGCTGGCTGTGAAAGTTTTTTTTTGGGATGTGATTGAAAAAATAATAATTTAAATAAAAGTTATTTTATTTTTGAATCCTCATTACTCAAAAATGATAACTCATATTAAAAATCAAAGGCAAATTTTTAGTTTTTAAGGAAATGTTCTTTTTAAGGAGGACTTAATCTCGACTAGTGCGGGTCGAGGTCAGAAGATAGTTTTTGAGATTTTTTAAGCGAATTAAAATGGCACCCATGCGCGGTTTTGGAAACCTCTAAATGGGTGAACATATTGAAAATCCGAGCTCACTACTGAAATTAGAATGGTAGGATTCACCTAGAATGGACCTAGCTTTGATCGGTGAGGGTAGACCGGAAAAGTTAATTTTCAAACTTTTCGGAAAAAAATAAAATAACTTAAAAGGTTATTTTTTTTTGTTTTCCCTAACCGTTGGGTGGTGGCACGACGATGATGCGGTGTGGAAACAAATTGGAGACAAGTCACATTAAATGAAGTTCATTAATGGATCTTAAACACACAACATAATGATGCATTAAATATAGTATAACCGAAATTCTATTTAATACGTGAAATAACGTAACGATGCGACGACACAACATAACAGAAAAACTGCGATGTGTTTTCTTTTTAATAGGACAATTCATTGGAGAAAGGAGAATTAAACCATGGAAATTCTCTTATGAACCAACAACAAGGATTCCCTCTAAAAAAGAACTGTGAACTCCTATAGGATCACTAGCAACATCGACGCTTTACAAAGAACAGGAAGGGGAAGTGACAAATGCCAATGGAGCTTGAATCCATGAGGGAAGATTGCTTCAACTAAGAACATCAATCGAGGTAGGGGTTTTCTTTGTAGCTGAGTTTCCCTATTCTTTATTCCAAAAATGATGAATGTGGATTAACCCACGAACAAGTTGATGCGCGGATCGTGCGTTCTTGCGGGAGGGTGTCTTTCTTGGGTTTCTATCTGGGAATTAACTATTTTGTTGAAAGAATTGCAATCCCAATAATACCCTATTTTAAATTTCTAACATGGAGGGTGTGGGCCAACATGAACAAGGCCCCAGTCCCTCTACCTGGTGTGATCTTCTTGGCCGAGCATTCGAAATAGTGACAAGAGTACTTTGAGGACATTGCAGGAAGGATGATCATCTCCAGAGGTCATAGGCGTAAGTGGTGCAAATAATCGACCACCGGAGCAGACATGAGGGTTCATGGAGTACCCGACCCTTGCACCAGTCCATAACAGCAGCTACGGGTGGGTGGAAATGCGCCATGACGGTGCGCCAGGAGGAGCACCATGACTGAGCGATAGGGCCACCGACTGTGCCGACGGCTGGTAGAGGTAGATACGGCCAGGTGGCCCCGTTGGTTAAGCGTCCTACAACCACGGGATGTGGTCTATCTAGGAACGTGGTCCCATGACCGTGTTTGGAACCCTTGGGCGGCCGAGTTTGACTAACTGCAAGACACCCCCAGACGCGCCACGCATCCGGGCTAATGGGAACCAGTCCGCCAAAGGTCGAATAGGCATGAGGTAGGCCAAATGCTTTCCCAGTGGGTCTGAACCATGCCCAAAAGGCCGAACCCGTGCCCAGTGGGTCAGACCAGCCCCCTTTGGGTTGGGAAGGATGAGACCGTGTCGCTGGGTGACCCGACAGGCGGACCCTTGACCAAGCCCGACCACATCTAGCGAGGCCCAATGGCCCTGAACAATTGGTCTGCCAGACTGGACTAAGCTAGAACCAAACCCAGTCAGGTCAGGCTAGTCGAATCAAACTGGGGTAGGTGGGGCCCTCAGGTTGGGTTGGTCGGGCCAGTCCGACCAGGGCGGACGGGGCATAGATGCGACTGGCCCCTGATTTCTAAAACACCAATAACTTGAAAACTAGGCGTCTGATTGACGAGCCATTTGCGTGGTGTAACCCTTGTGGCCAGGAAGATATTTTGGTATACTATAAGGAGGCTTTTAGGGAAGTTGAAATATGATGAATGGCTTGGGTAGCGATTTTATCGAGATCAAGCATGCTACATGTGGAAACCCTGCGGTTGGCTGAGACCGAGAGACTGCTGACAAACGACCCTGTGTTGATCAGCTACTATGGATCAGTGCGAAGAAGCTTCTGTGTGATCCGGAAGGCCCCTACTAGAGAGTGGCTTCTGTGTGACCCGTCAGACCCATAATACTCGAAAGGAGGAGTACATCAGTATGACCAAGGTGGGAAGCAACTTTTGTGTGACCCGATATGACCATGGTGGGGAGAGACTTTTCTGTGACCCAACATACCCACGATACTCATCAGGGATGAGTACCACAACAATCCAAGGTTAGTGGTAAGCATCTTCTGTGTGACCCGATTTACCCACTGTACTCATTGAGGATGAGTTCTCCAGCAGCCCATGGTGTTCGATGATGTGACTAATGGTGCTACTTTCCTACTCTAAATTACACCTTGTGTGAGCTATCTTGCTTCTTGATCAATCTTCATGATTTGTTCTATGGATTTCTTTGTGTCTTTTATTTTGTGTTTGGTGGTCCCTACTGAGTATATTTTTAATCACCCCTGCATAGTCTTCACTCGCACATGTTGTGTCTGGTGCAGACGACCTCCACCTTGATGGAGGACATAATGGCCCAGGACCTGGTGGTTCCCAATGACACTAGAGAGGTGGGGTGTACTTCTACGAGTTCCAGTGGCTACTCTATAATTACCCATACTGTGGGGTTTCTAGAAGATGACTTTCAAATTTTTCCTTGTACTTTCTTCTTTTCGTTTTATCTTTTTTGGGTTTGTATTTTATCCCATTTGACCTATAGCTTGTAATTTTACTCAGTGGCTGTTTAGTGGCATGCATGTTTACTTTTCTAGCTTTGGGATGTGGTTGTGTTCCTGTGTGTACAAGTACTCAGGAAAATGCCTCCCACTTGCAGGTTGACGCCTTCGATGCTAGTCACCAACCCCTGGCCTTTGGGAGGAAGGCTTGGGGTATGTCACAGCATGGTCCCTAGGAGACGGGTCATGAAAATGTGGTTTCAGAATGAGGACCGAGAGAGGAATACATATAAGAAAATGAACACGTTCCACAAGCGTAGTGAATATCACATTCCATTTTGAAATATGTTCATGTGAGTTTAACCTTTATTATAATTTTTAGATACTCAGTCACATTGTGTTGAAGTAGAGCATTGAATAGATAAAGATAAAACTCACATGGTGGAAGATAGATATTCCATGATTGCAATAAGATTTCAAATTCATTTTATCCTCATGAAAATTTGGATGTTTTATCTTATGAGTGGGAATGGTGGTATCACATGCATAAAATAGAAGCTATTTCAAAGGGGATTAAAATGGATATTTAAGGAGAAGATAATATAGATTCAAATACCATTTAGAGGCTATAAATAATTGGGGAATCCCTACTTAGAGGGAGATATATGAAGAAGAATAAAGTTCTAATGTTGCTCGAGTGAACCACTATTGTGTTTATATTCTTATCTCTCTTAGGTTATTTTATTTTATTTTTCCCTTTTGAATACCTTATGAGCTAGCATTATAAGCTGAAAGTAATTTAATCTAAGGGAGAATGTGTATATTGAAGTATATTTTATTTTATTGTTAATGATTGGGTTGTTTCATATGCATTATTTTCATCATATATTTCATCTTATCATTGCTTCATCATTGTATATGTGGATGAAGGTGTACATATTAATTAAATCAAATAATTATATATAAATTATGAAAGTCCATTTCATGAGTTTTGGAAAATTATGTTTTGAAAATGTATTGAGTTATATAATTCAGTAATCACTCCAAGTAGTTGACCATATGAATGGGAAGTAATTTAATTAGGGAGGTAATATCAAGAAATGGGTTTTCTTAGACTTAAATTTGAAAATAATCATGGATATACCAATTTAAAAAAACTATTCACTAAAAAAAATAAACATAGAATTACATAACTGAGTATGTTTTCTCCAATTGGTTTCTACAGCTTCTTCTACTCTTGTTTCTCATTCACATGAATTTTCTAATATTTACTTAGACTATCTCATGGGTTTAACCTTTAACTTTCCATATACTATATCGATTTAATAATTCAAATCTTTTATTAGTGTTTTATAAATTTTTAAATTTTATATCCCATTATAACTAATTAATCCTTCAGGTTGTGTCAAATTTCTAGCACCATTTAAAGGGATGGTGACCTAGTTGACTTAGGAGTTTTAGGTGTTTTGTTTTTTTAGTTTAAAAATATATTTTCTAATTTATTCTCAGTGTGCACGTTCCCTATTTTTATATCTAGATATTTAATTCACATCTATGAAACTCTATGTAATTAAAAAAAAAGTTTAACTACAACCTCAAGTTTGAATGAAATATAACAAAGTATATTGGTACCACCAGTGTTAGCCAACAACTTTGTGATCAAGAAAACCACAATATAAATGATTTCTAAATCAATTAAATTATTTAGGATTCCATATAAATATCCAAACTTATATTTTGATATTTTACTTAAACTCTAATAGTTTTCAATTAAAAAACATTTCAAGTGATGTAATGAGACTGAGACCGATTCAATTTTATTTTAGAGATAATGTGATGGAATGGATACAATGATTTTTACCTCACTTTATATCAATACATAATGAGTTAGAAATTAAATTTCATACATGTTTCTTCCCACCCTTAAATCAAGGAATATTTTCATTGAAATTATAAATTTTAACCAATTAAATGTTGAATCACTTTATCACTCTTGGTATAGGTTTAAATAAAAAATAAGAAAATTTTCCCACTATAGAATCAACATGTGACTTCTAATTAAAACATTATTGGGGTATCTCACAAGGAAGAATGTCCATTGTTGGTATAACAACTAAATGATCACTCATGAATAATTCATTAGGATAGAGTTGAAGGTTTCAGGCGCAGTGGAAGCGTGGTTGGGACGAGACCCAATTTGATTTTTTTCCATGATCAATGATTATTCTAGGATCAATACGATGAACGCCAGTCTCCACAAAATATAATCAACAATTTAGATAAAGAATAAAGAGGCCCAAAACCATTAGATAAGATCTTTCAAATCATGTTTATAATTAATTTAATTAATTTTATAAAGAAATATAATACCCAGATCTTTGGTATTTTTCTTCATTGATGATGTTGATCGTCCGAAATGATGCTTCCAAATAATATCATTACGATTGTTAGGATCCAAACACGAATAAATATAGCGGTGATCCACACGTGCTCCGATGACCTCCAATCAACACCGCTTGTTCTCCAGGTGCTAGTGCTGTGAATCAAGTGTCTTGTGTCAGACGTTCTTGATCAATTGTTCATCGGCCTTAAAGAACGTCTCTTGTTCTTTAGTGGGGAGAGAAGAGGATTAAAGAGAGAAATTGTCTGGCTGATCAATCCTCAATTCACCAAGAGTGTGGTGTGGTTTATGGCACAATAGGTGTACTTGCTTATTTATATACATGGAATTTTAGTTAGAATATTTAATTGCATAGCAACAATTAAATACATTCAAGAACTCAGAGAAAACCCATGCATTTAATAATAATACCATGTCATTATTTATGGTGTGCCAACTTGCGCAAAATAGAATTATAAATAAAATTACGTGTCACAAAATAATAGCAGTGTTATTTTAATATGTGCCAACTTTTTAAATAATTATTTACCATCTTGCAAATAATTTTTTTACTACCGAACTGGCCTTGGTCCGATCGAACTCCGCATCCATTTATTGAACACCCAAATAAATAAATAAATAATTTATTCTCTTAAATAAATATTTTATTTTCAAACTAGTAAATAAATAATTATTAAATGTTCAATAAAATAAATAAATAAATTTTATTTAATATATGCGATCATTTTTACTTGAATAAAATTTTTCCATGGTCTTGAGAATAATATTTATTTCATTAATTAAATTCAAATAGAATTTAACCGAGACCACTAAAAACACTTAGTGTGTGACCCTCTAGGATTCTTTCTCATTGGCATTAGGCAGGTTTTCCTAAAGTCCATGAGTACTATCTAGAAATAGGTCAAGACACCCAAGAAAAAGAATGTAAAGTCGCAACAATGACATCCACATACGAACGTTCACTGTGTAATATAATCCCATTTTTGCAATATCTCATCAAGAATGTTTCATGACTGTTTCATAAAATTTTATGTTTGATACGTCATTCTTTGAATACCTGAAATAAAATTGTCATTACACCATGAACATGGAATTTTGAATTAAGGTTCTATTTCAATCAAAGGGACGAGATATCAACTTCCATAAATATAAGGGACAAATCCTTCCTCGACTTATCCATTAATAACATGCCACTCGTGACACACCCAACATACCCTACTTCCCACCAGCTGTCTGCATGACAATTTTCATCAATAAATCAAATTTTGTAAGCCATGAAACATATTAATGATAATCTTAAAGTCTAAGGATCATTACACATGCTCGCAGATAGAAATATCCGATGACACCAAAACATGTGGAAATCCTACTAGTGGGTCTGTTCTTATAATCTTCTATCTTAGAGATTACCAAGTGTGAACTTCATGAGAGGAAGTCTCATCTGCTTATGAGTACTTGCACCAGATGATCTGCATGATATGTGTCCCATTATAGCATGTCATCCAACCGTAGAACTATATTTAATAATATTGTTATATCATTTCAAGGTTGTCATCATAGTGGGGAACTTCCATGAACTTATCAATGCAACAAATACTCTAGGAAAATATTACATCATAACCATGCAGAATAATGAAAAATATGTAATAATACATTAAATATCCATGTAATCAAAGTAAAACCAGTTGGTTCTAGGACACCAACTCTTACAAACTCCCAATTGAAAAAGATCCAACTGCCTACAACTTTCAGTCCGCTGTACCTCACATGATGATCTTGTTTATGCTGAGTCAAGGCTTTAGTCAAGGGGTCCACCACATTGTCTTACATGTAAATACTACTCACTTCAACTTCACCTCTCGAAGAAAAATCCCTCAAGAGATGATACTTCCGAAGTATGTGCTTCGTTCGCTGATGTGACCTTGGCTCTTTTGTGAGAGCCACTGCTACAATATTATCATAGTACAATGTTATGGGATATTTACTACTATGTATCACATCTAGCTCCTGGATGAAGCGTCACATCCAAAATGCTTCTTTAGTTGCCTCAAAAGCTTCAATATACTCAAAATCTACTTTAGAATTTGTGACCACACTCTTCTTTGAGCTCTTCCAGATCATTTCACCTCCATTAAAAGTGAATATGTATACCATTTGTGACTTTATATCATCTTGATCTATCTGGAGAATAGAATCTTCATATCCTTTGAGGACTAGTTCCTCATCTCCTCCATAAACCAGAAACATATCCTTAGTATGCCTCAGATACTTTAGGATAGTCGTGACTGCCATCCAATGGCGGTCACCTGGGTCAGCTTGATATCTGCTTATCGCATTCAATGCGTAGGCAACATCTAGCCTAGTACATCTCATGACATACATGACTAATCCAATCGCTGATGCATATGGAGTCCTTTCCATTATCTTTCTTTCCTCATGTGTTTGAGGAAACATTTTCTTAGAAAGATGAATACCATGTGAAGCTGGCAATAATCCCCTCTTGGATTGTTCCATACCGAATCTATTTAGTATCTTATCAATGTATGTACTTTGACTTAGGCCCTACAATCTCTTGGATCTATCACGATGTATCTTGATCCCAAGAATATAAGCTGCCTCACCCAAGTCATTTATGGAGAAGAATTGATTCAACTATGTCTTAACAGACTATAAGACTAGTATCTCATTTCCAATAAGTAATATGTCATTAAAATATACTATTAGTAAAATGAATGCACTCACACTAAACCATTTTTAGACACAAGGCTATCATTAATTCTTGATAAATTTTTTTTATGGCTTCATCAAAATGAATGTTCCATGACCTGGATGCTTGCTTTTATCTCTAAATGGATTTTTGCAACTTTCATACCTTATCGACATCCTTTTGAGTCACAAAACCTTTAGGTTGTTTCATGTAGACATCTTCCTGAAGGTTCCCTTTAAGGAATGCTATTTTGACACCGATTTTCTAAATCTCATAGTCATGTTAAGCCACAATAGAAAGTATAATTCTGATGGATTTCAACATTGAAACTGGTGAAAAGGTTTCAACGTAGTCAATTCCTTGATTCTATTTAAAACCTTTTTCAACCAGTCGTACCTTATAGGTATTGGATTGTCTTTCCATGTTCGGTTTATTCTTGAATACCCATTTTCAATCAATTGGATTTACATCAACTAGAGGATCTACCAAAATCCAAACTTGGTTTTGGTACATGGAATCCATTTCAGAATTCATGGCTTCTTGACACTTGGAAATGTCTGTGCCACTTACTGCTTCCTTATAGGTTATAGGATAATTATTATCAACTAATAAGGATTTACCATCCTCGGTAACAAGATAAATATACTGTTACAATTCTCTAACCTCTCTTGTACTCCTACACAGTACTTGTGTCTCTGGAACAGATTCTTCTTCCTTGAGGATTTGTGGAATCTATTTCTATACCAACTCTTGTGTACCTTGAGCCTCGACTTCATTGAAGTCTATCTCGCTCCCACTATCTCTTTTGGAGATGTGATCGCTCTCAAGGAATATTTCATGTCTTTCCACTATAACCTTTTTGTCTAAGGGGTTGTATAGGTAATATCCCGTTGTTTCCTCAGAGTATCCTATAAAGGTACACTTTTTTGCCTCAGGGTGTGAGTTTGTTACCTTAAGAGGCCTTAACAAATGCTTCACTACCTCACACATGTAAATTAGATATCATGGCTTTTCTTCCACTCCATAACTCATATGGAATACCATTTATCAATTTAGTTGGTACTTGGTTTAATATGTGATCTGCTTTTTGTAATGCATATCCCCAAAAGGATAATGGAAGACTTGCATGACTCATAATTGATCTCACCATTTCCAACTGGGTGTAGTTTCTCCTTTCTCTCACTCTATTCCACTAGGGCATGTTTAGAGGAGTGAGTTGGGATAGGATCCCAAACTCCCGTAATTAATCAATGAAGTCTTGATTAAGATATTATCCACCTTGGTCTGAGCGGATTTTCTTAATCTTCTTACCAAGATGGTTCTCAAATTCATTCTTTTATTCTTTGAAATTATCAAAAGAACCATACTTATAACTCATTAATTAGATATATCCATATCTACTAAAATCATCAGCAAACGTTATAAAGTATGAGTACCCTCCCCTTGCTTGAACTGGAAATGGTCAACACACATCAGTATAAACCAATTCAAGATGTTATTTATCCCTTTCACCTTTCCCACTAAATTGGGATTTGGTCATTGGGATTGTAAACATTCATGACATACGCCAAGTGGTTTTAGTTCGAAAGACTCTAAATATCCATCTTGATGTAACTTTTTCAAGCGTTTCTCATTTACATGACCTAGCCAGTGATTCAAAAGCTGGGTGTGTTATGATTCATGTGAAGTATCTTTGTTATCAATTTCTATTACTTGGTTTGTGTAATACAACCCGTAAATTCCGTTGTATAAATTTTCCCTACCATAACAAATGCTATATTTTTAAAAAAACAACATTCATTTCCAAACCTGAAAAAAATCCATTTGTATCTAATCTAGATACAGAAATAATGTTTTTAGTAATAAAAGTCACATAATAAAAACCCTTTAATACCAAGATCATCCCAATTAGCAACGTGATGTGTTAGTCCCTAATAGCTACAACAACAGGTCTGGTTGTATTGGCTGCTCGTAGATCTACCTCCCCTCGATCAATATTCCTGAATCTACTTGTTTCCTATATTTGGATACATATGTGAGAACCACAAGCTGTGTCTAATACCCAATTTGTAGAAATAGATATATTTCATTCGATAAAAAATGCATCTAAAGCTTTCCCTTGCTTCTTATGCTGGGTGCAGTTCTTTTTCTAGTATCCCTTCTTACCACATGCGAAACAAATAGCCTCTTATTCCCTTACCTCCCCTTTGATCTTCCTTTTCTTGTAAGGCCTTGAAGAAGATTTGGGATTAAAGCTCTTCGCCTTACCTTTACTCTTATTCACCATAAGGACATAAGGATTTTCTCTCTTGATATCTTTGTCCACTTGGCGAATGGGGATAAGAAGATCAGATAGAGACTTCTCAATGTTTTTTATATTGAAATTGACAAAAAAGTTAGAGAAGCTCTGAGGGAGTGATGTGAGAATTAGATCAATTCCCAGTTCTTCGGGGAGTTTAAACCCTAGATCCTCTAGGCACTCAATGTAACCAATGAGATTGACTACATGAGGCCTAGCTAGGGCACCTTCTCCAAGCTTACTCCGAAATAGTGCCTTAGAGATCTCAAACTTTTCGTATCTTGCTCTCTCCTGGTAAAGATCATGGAGGTGCTCGAGCATGATATAAGCATCCATGTTTTCATGAGACTTCATGAGCTCAATAGAAATTGATGATAACATCAAACATTAAACGTTGACCGCATCATTCATATGTTTCTCATAGGCCATGAAATCCTCATCACTCACCTCTTTGGCAGACAGATCAGGTGATGCTGACTCCAGCACGTAAGAATTCTGTTCATGGCATATGATAACCTGAAGGCATCTAAACCATTCTTGGAAGTTATTTCCAGTGAGGATGTTGTCTTTATCCAGAATTGATCGTAGGGATAGTGTGGTAGACGAGTTTTTCATTTTTATTCTACAATTAAAATAGCAGATCATTATTACTTTATTGATTACATTTTATAAGAAATAATAAATTATGTTAAGTCTCCCACTATTTTATCAAGTCCCAATAGCCCTCACCATTGAACTCAGAATGTCCTGTTGCCATGACATTCTAGTGGAAAGGATCCATATTACCCTTCGCATAACCCCAACAAGGGTTGGTCAAGCTATTAGAAGGTATTTAGGTTGGACGGTCTTTGCCAACTACAGGCTTGAAGCTCCTTGATATGTTGAGTGGACTACCCAATCCTGAAATCATGACTTTGTTATGTCCTCAACTCTTGCCTCCAATATTACACCAAGTCTTTCAAGGGCTACTCATCTTGATGTAATATGGTTAAGTCAACCCGAAACCTTTTATAAGGGCTTCTTGTATAAAAGTATGTGTCCCAACAATGGTTGGTCAAACATATAGTTTTATTGAGTTTGGACCTTAATCAAGTAACAGAAGGTTTGTTCTGAGTTAATATTTTATTTGAGGGATTTTTTATCTCTTATGCACGAATTTCTTATTATCCTTATCACATGCTTTTTAATATTAAGTGGAACTTACTTAATTGATTAACCATGTCTTGATAATATTTATGCATAAGTCTTGTTTATTTTAGTTCTATCTTGCATGCTTGTTTAATTCATTAATTACGTGATCGTGACAATACATTCATAATGATAAAACATGCAACTAATAGAAATAAAATATAGTAAATGGAATGATAATGAGCCTTTATAATGGTTAATTTATCTATAGGTTAATAAACTAACCTTAACCTAGGGGAGAAACACCTTGAGCCTTTTGGGTTCGAGTTTATAGCTTCAACCAATCCACCTCTGTATCTCCTGAGATTGGTTTCATCTCAGCTCCAGCTTGAACCACCTCCACTAGCTTGGGATTTCCATCCATTACATATGCCTTTTTTTAAATCACATGTAGGTGAGATGAAAAAAGGGGTTTTGCATAAAAGAAACCTTGGGCATGTAGGGCCTACATATTATTGAGGAGAAGGCTCATAGGACAAAAAATTTAATTCAAATAAATAAATTAAGAGAAACCATCCAAATACAAAAGTCTTGGTCAAGCTCATGATCATCCATACATGCAACAATATTTACACATAAATAAAAATAGAAATCAATTATTTAATCGTTCTTGTTTAAGTTAAATTGCACTCGAATCAATTAATTATCATCTTTAATTAATCAATCCTTTTATCTTAAACCCTTTTTTGAATTTCCTTGTGATTTTCATCCATAATAATTTTAAACAAATAAATTCATTTAAAATTATCTTTGTACATAACTTGTACCTTGGAGGAAACCTAGTGGATTCCTATTCATAACTACCCAATTGGTAGAAATGAACATTACACAAATGTTAAATTAAACACATATATACATGTTTTGCCTCATTTTTATGCTCGCACGATGGTACACGCCTCAAGGGTTTGTATCATACAATAATAAATTTTAATAAATCTGAATAATTTGGATGAGTAAATGATGCGTAGTTCCAACTACATGGAGTGTATTATTTTCCACTATCTATCTAAAGTACATGCCTGGGGAAAGAATGTGTGAGTATACTTCAGAAATCTTTGGAGTACAAGACATGTTCAGTGGGCCACACGCTGTGTAGTTCCTCATTACACGGTCTCCAGCTAGGAAAGCTGTGTACAGGGTAAACGGTCCAACCCTAACCTAAAGGGACTACACGCTGTGTCCATTGGGCCACATGGCGTGTAATCAAGAAACCACGTGCCACCTATTCCTGGTCAACACACAGAGTCATTTAAGACTTAGAAATACTCCAACACACGACTTGGTTGGGCAGACCTGTCCGATGCATTGAATCTTGACTACATGATGTTTACTGCAGAATACACATCGTGTGTTGTTGTGATGTATGACCAGGAATCTTTGGCACCTCCAGATGAGATCCTCTATTTTTTTAATCAAAATTAAAAGAAAAGATCATTTTTGTAAGGTGAACGAGAAACATAATAGGAGGAATAAATCTCAAGATTGATATTTTCAGAATGATTAACTTGAATTGAAAAAAATAAATTATTAAATGCGTAATTCATCAACAAAATATTTAAATCATTATAAACTATGATGTAACCCCTCTGATACCACTTGAAGGTTTTTGGGCGTAGTTGAAGCGTGGTTGGTATGTGATCCAATTTAATTTTTACCCTGATAAATGATTATTCCGAGATCAATACAACGATGAACACCGGTTTCCACAGAATATAATCAAATATTTAGATAAAGAAGAAAGAGGCCCAAAAAATTTAAAAAGGATCTTGCACATCATGTTTATAATTAATTTAATTAATTTCATAAAGAAAAATAAAACCTGGATCTTTGGTATTTTTCTTCATTGATGATGTTGATCATTCGGGATGACCCTTATGGATTATCTTGTTGCGATTGTAAGGATCCAAACTAGAATCCCTCTAGTGGTTATCCACATGTTCTTCGATGGTCTCCAATCAACACCGCTCATTCTCTAGGTGCTAGCAGGGTGAATCGAGTGACTTGTGTCATTCGTTCTTCATCACTTGTTCTTCGACCTTAAAGAACATCTCTCATTCTTCGAAGGATAGATAATAGGATTCAAGAGAGAAATTGTTTGGATAAAAAAACTCTCAATTCACCACAAATATGGTGTGGGTATGGCATAATTGGCGTACTTTCCTATTTATATACATGGAATTTCCCTTACAATATTTAATTGCATAGCAACAATTAAATACATTCATAAAATTAGAAAAAACCCATGAATTTAATAATAATACCATGTTATTATTTATGGTGTGCCAACTTGTGCAAAACAGAATTATAAATAAAATTCCACATCACAAAATAATATAAGTGTTATTTTAATTTGTGAAAACTAGTTAAATAATTATTTATCGTCTTGAAAATAATTATTTTACTACCGGACTGACCTTGGTATGCTCGAACTCTACTTCCATTTATTGAACACCCGAATAAATAAATAAAAAATTTATTATATTAAATAAATATTTTATGTAAAAACTAGTAAATAAATATTTATTAAATGTTAAATAAAATAAATAAATATATTTTATTTAATTTATGCGATCATTTTTCCATGGTCTTGAGAATAATATTTATTACATTAATTAAATTAAAATAGAATTTATCCATGACCTCCAAAAACACATAGTGTGTGACCCTATAGAATTATTTCTCGTTGTAATTAGGCGGGCTTTCCTAAAGTCTAAGAATACTATCTAGCAACAGGTCAAGGCACCCAAGAAAAATAACGTATAGTTTCAACAATGACATCCACATACAAATGATCACTATGTAATATAATACCTTTGTTTTAATATCTCATCAAGTGGGTTTCATGACTGTTTCATCAACATTTATGCTTTATACTTCATTCTTTGACTACCTGAAATAAACTCGTCATTATACCATGGCCATGGAATTTCACATGATGGTTCAATTTCAATCAAAGATCCAAGATATCAACTTCCATAAATTGAAGGGACAAATCCTTCCTTGAATTATCCATTAATAACATGCCACTCATGATGCACCCAATGTACCCTACTTCTTGCCAAATGTTTGCATGATGGTTTTCATTAATAAATCAAAGTGCGTAAGTAATGACACATATTAATGATAATCTTAAAGTCTAAGGATTATTACACAAACTCGTAGATAGCAATATTCGATGAGACCAAAACATGCAGAATTCCTTCTAGCAAGTTTGTTATCATAATCTCTTATATTAGAGATTACCAAGTTCGAAATTTATGAGTGGAAGTCTCATCGGCTTACGAGTACTTGCACCTGACGGTCTGCATGATTTGTGTCCCATTATATCATGTCATCCAAATGCATAAATATATTTAAGAATATTGTTATAGCATTTCAATTTTCTCATCACAGCAGGGAACTCCCATGACATTATCAATGCAACAAACACTCTAGGACATTATTACATCATAATCATGAATAAAAATGAACAATTGGTAAAAATTCATTAAATATCCATGTAATCAAAGTAAAAATGGTTGGTTCTAGGACACCAACTCTTACAAGAGCTATAATTCTCAAGATAATGTTGTGAGAATTGGATTTCAATAGTAGTATAAAGAAAGAAAATGGATTGGAGTGCACATGGTTGACAACAACAGATGGATACAAGCTCAAATGGAATCCTTGACCAAGAAGAAGGATATTAAGATGAACCAAAACCAATCATATGGTATGTACACTAAAGAAGTAAATTATGCAAATCAAAATCACTATAATAATTTTTTGGGTTGGAGGAATGAATAAAATAAATGTAAATTATTTCAACTATGGGCACTGGGATATCAAGAACCACACAGACCATCTCTCTATGAATAAATTAGTAATTTATAAGAGAATATGGTGACATTCATGAAAAAAACTAGGGATTCCATTAGATAATCTAAGTAATACTCAAGGTATTAAGAATCTATATTAAAAACCAAGAATTTTAGTTTGTGAATATTTTTAACCAAATCAAGAAAAGACCGGGAGGTTTTCTATAAAGATTTTTGTTTTTCTAGAATGTGAAACTGAACAAAAAGTTGAATTTTAGATTTTGGGTGCTTTTTAGGGGTAAAATTTTACTTTTAATCTAATATACAATCTCAAATAATTTTTTTACCACTTCATTGGCCTCGAAATAGGGTTTTTACACTATGATAGGAGTTTGGTGAAAATCTGAGTTGTTAAAATTTTCATGGAATAATTAATAATTAACAATTAATTAATTAAACATTAGTTTATTCATGAATGTTTATTTAGAGATATATTTTAAATAGATTATTTTATTTTTATTATATATCTTTGGTTGAGTTCATAATGGGGGGATTTTCTTATTCAATACATAAACTCATGCAGAGCATATGTGCCAGGGCCGGGCCCCTTTTTTGTTTTTTATTTTCTTTTTTTTCTTCCTTTTATTTTCCCCATTTATTTTATACTCTTCTCCCCTAGATTCTCATGATAACCCCCTTTGGAATTTTCCTTGAATCAATTGATAGGGGTAATGGATAGGGAAGGAGGAAGGGAGAGAGATGAAATAAGGGAGGTGCGGCCGCAGAGCTCAAGAGGAGTCAATTCATTAAACGGTAGCTTAAGAATGTGGAAATAGGTGAAGTTTACATGTATTTACCCAAATCATGTATTTTTTTAAATTTATTCCATAAATCCTCATATATTTACCTCTTTCTAGTTTTAGGATGAATGATGGTTTATACGGACCCCTAGTGGTTGATTTATCACCATTGTGGGGAAATAGGGGTTTCAGATCGATTACAAGGGTTTCTATTTAGGCATTCCTAAATAGATGATGTGTGGCTCCATAAACACACATTGTAAGTTCTTATTATTCAAGGAAGATGACATTTTTGAATTACACATTGTATACTTGGTGTACCCACCATGTAGTTTTACTTGGAAATATAGCTGAGTACTTGGGTAGATGGAGTTTTTAGGACTACAGACCGTGTACCTGAAGTACATTCTACATATTCATACAGTGAAATGTGGATGATTACTTGAGGAGGAACCACTTTTAAGGGGGACATGGTCAGCTATTAATACACCACAATACCCTAGGTGTGTTCTTTCCATGTATTAGTACACGAACAAACCTCTTATATTCCCTAGACATGAATTGGTACAAAAAAATCCCATGTGTTCCTGGACATGTGTAAGTACATATCCAGGAAAGAGATTTTGAAGTACATGTCTTGTAATATTACCCTATTTTCCATTTGAGTTTTTTGGGTGATTTTAGTCCCTAGAGTTAGAATTTGACACAAGAGGAATAAATTTTGAGTATTTTACTTCCAAGATCATGATGGTGGACCACTTAGAGTGATTTGAGGACTCCTAAGAGGCATTTTTGGGTGAGCGAGATATGACAGAAGGGTTATTTCTTTAATGAATGGATTCAGAGGTCTCCAGAGTGGGGTGTGGACTGAAACTATGCTATGGGTTGTGATAATGGTTAGTAGACATGTCATGGTATCACCAATGCCCTCATTTGGTGTTTTATTGGACAATCCCTAGTTAGTGGGACTGAGATGTGACGTGAGGAAGAAGATAGTTTGGGTGTTTTTCTTAATCTTGAGAGAGATGTTGAATTAAGATGGTCCATAATCTATCTCCATAGATTGTTTTTTAAGTATCCTTCCCCTTGAGTATAAGAGGATGTTTTGTGTGTAGACATGACTCGAAAGAGTGGTAACCCTAAGAGTCAGGGGTTTACCCTAGAGACAAGTGGTGACCGAGGATCCCCTATGGGATGCCTATGCTTATGAATTGACCTAGAGGATCCCCTTTAGGATGCCTATTATTTACTATTATTTTTGAGGACCATAAGATGGATTCTTCTGCTTATGTTTTGACTTAGAGGATCCCAAGTGGGATACCTATGCTTATGTATGGACCTCGGGGATCCTATAAGGGATAAATATCTTATTTTTTTGACCCAAGGGATCTCAGTGATGCACTGATGGTTTAACGACCCTAATAAAGTGCATAATGGGCTTGGGTAGAGATGGTAGCAAGTGTTACCTTTGAACCCGTACTAAACATGTGATCCTGATGATCTATAATAGTAGTGATTGTTTTAGGAATTCAACCAAGCATACTTTTATCTTTATTATTTCACTTAGTTACTATTATAGCTATGATTTCTATATGTTCTTCCTGGTACTCAACGTATGGGGCCTAATACGATGTGATGCTATATTGGGGATTCCCACAAGTACTTCCTAGGATCTAGTTTATGAAACATAGTTGTTTGAATGTTAACATCATCAGATGTACCATTTTTCACTATTATTCCTTCCTTTATAGGGGTTACAAAGGAGGCTTATAAGTTTGTCTAAAACTCCCCTCATTATTGGTTTCATCATGGTGGATTTATAGCTCGCTAAGATCTGTGTGATTTAAAATATTGCTGGGTAGACACATTTCCTCTAAGTGTGGGTTTCTTGTGAAATCCTCAAGGATTGACGATGACCTCCTCAACTAATTCCTAGGATAATCCCTAGGAACGTGTGGAAAAACCATTATTGTGATGCCCATACATGTCATGAAATGGGATATTGGGACATTTATTGAATTATGTTGAGTTTTTTACCTTAGTTACAAGATAGTATTATTTATAGATTATTGAAGGGTCAACCCCTTAAGAATCACCCAAGTCACAATGTAATGATCGTCTATAGACTGGGACCTTGGAATCAAATATTGGACTTTATTACAGATATCCTGAGTGGTATGCCGTCCAGCTCTATTCCATATTTTTTGGATGCCCAGCTGAAACATGGAATACTTCCTTTTTATAGTAGTGATGAGTATGAAGGATCCTAGGGTTAGTAATTATATCACCCTATGGTGAAATAGATTGTTTAGAGGAATATCTGGTGCTAGATGAAGCATGTATGGTAGATTAAAAAAAACCAATGGATCGATGATATTATGAATGACTCGAGTGGAATAAAATCCAATTACTTATTTATAGGTTGTATGGATGATGTGGATTCTAAATACAAGGATCAATTTCATATTTATTATATCTATTTTATCCAGTTTAGTCTCAAATAGGATAAGAATATTTATTGATAATGCACTTATGGTAGTAGATTATAGGTTAACTATTGGGGGTATACTATTGAGATTTATTTCTCACCCCACGTACATGAACCTCAATGTGAATGAAAACCTTTTGTTTTCTTTTAGGTTGAGTGTAAATGTATGGTAAATTAAGAAATTCCATAGGTTTTATGATTGATTAGAGATACTGATGTGGATTCTTACGATCTAGATGGAGCAGCGTGATAGTGTGTTTAGAGACTGGGTATGTGGTTTGGATTAGAGTTAATAGTATACACTTGTACTTTTTTATATATTTTATTACTATATAAATGATTGACCTAGTGGGTGACTGGTGTTTTATGTATGACATGGCTATTCGGGCCTTTACTGGATGCCATTTTATTATATCCTTGTTTATATTTATCAATTATGAATTCTAATTATTCACTTATAGGGATTATTTTTGGTAATTTACACTATTTTGTACCTCTAATATGAGGGAATAATCTCTCACAAAACACACCCTAGGCCCTCACTACTAGTTGGATGATTCTGGCATAAGGGGAGTCACATTTGAGGCCTTGTTGCAAACCAATCCAGCTACTATTTAGAGTGTGAGTTAATCTAGGGCATGAGAAGGTGGTATCAGAGGAGTGATATTCCCATTTATTTAAAATTTGGTACTTGATATATAGGAGTATTAAGATTTTTTCAGAGACTCCAATGGAAATTAAACTGGTGTGTTGAGAAAACTTATTCAGGTGAGAAGTACAGTTTTCTAGTGATATGGGATTGCTGTTCTTGGTTTGTGTTGTCATATTTTTATATGATTTTCTCTTTGAGATATGTATATATTGTGTGGATTTTATAATTTGTTACAGATTTATATCACTTGGACCATTGGAAAGGGTCCATTGATTGATTTTGACTATTTGTTAACTAAGGAAGGAGGTATTTGTATATGCATTATATTTTTGATGTAGGCTCCACCTATTATAGGCCTGCTACTGTGTAATTATTATTATTTATGACGAGGATAACTGTTTAAAGTGTCAAAAATAACCTAAATTAAGTTTTCACATATATTTTATTTGTTTAACACTACTTAGTTATACTTCCTTTATTACATTCTCTATATAAGGTCATGTAGATCTACGGCGAGATGTTCAGTGGTGAGGATAATGACTTATTCCTTGTGCAAAAGAGGTGCAGTGAACCTAATTGGTCAATAAATCACATGGTACCTAGGTGTTGAACCCCTCATGGGGGGTTTTTACTTATTATTTGTTATTTTAAGTTCTATTAACAACCTATACGTTGTTTTCCCACATAACATGGAATAGCATTCTACCTAACCAAACTATTTGAGTGTTATATGACACCGATCATTTGAGATGATGGTATGTGTGTACTATTGAACCTCATACATCAACACCGATATCTAATTACTTTTCAATATTCCTTATATGGATGTATCCTTTTTAGTTACAGTTAACTAAACATTCATAACAACCTACATTGATTTTTCCCATCTAGATTGATACAATATTTTACTTAACTGATATTCATTTATGGTTATCTAATTGGATCATTGAGTGTGATAGTAATATGTTACTTAATGATTTCTAATGAACTATAACCTATAGGGGGTATTTACATATACATATTCTAATTGATGGTTAGTTTATAATCTTTTCTATGTTTTTATCATGGCCTTTCAGGGATCAGTCTGTTATGAGGATGCTTAGAGAGGATCAGGGAATGGTAGGCTGACACTAGGCAGGTGATTCCCTTATAATTATCCTCAAGATTGTATTTATAATAGGTTTCACTTAAATGGGGTTACAATAAAAAACGTATAGGGTGTTTTCCTCTAAAAATGGGAATTTAAATATTTATCAACCTTCAATTTTACCTCTTTTAGAGAGATTTGAAAGGACTATTAGATGTTGTGATTCTTGTATGAGTGACCTATGGTCTAGGTGGCCAGACATAGTGACCCATTTTGATAATTGATTGGTAGGGCTAGTTGGGAGACCTAGATTCCCTTAGTTGTGACTCTTACCCTTATGATTCAAAATTTAGTTTGATTAAGGGAAACATGTGAGAGGGGTTGTTCCAAGTTTATGAATTCCTTTTGAGGTAATTTTTTTGGTGGTATGATTATTTAGATATTTTTTCAAGGTAGGTGTATAGGTTTGTGATATAGGACGGGTGATTCCTTTGGTTTCTGAGGAAGCACCTTGAGTGCTTCAGTATTGAGATCGAGTTTGATAGGAAGGTCTATTTGGGTTACTGGACCTATTGACCAATGTTTCTGTGGTAAGAAATGTGGTAATAGTGTGTGTAGATTCCCATTAATTCAATTGTGCTAGATGGTGGTTAGGCTTATGGTGTAGGTTGACATGATTCAGACTGAGGTTTCACAACTACATTTCTAGGACAATGACATGTAAAGGGAGATGGTGGAATAAATTGTGTTATAGTTGGAGTTACTGATTTTGAAGAGAAGTTACCACAAATCATCGAGATTAATGATACTGACGTGCTATATAGCATGTTCAATGTGTACTTAGTGATATATATCTCATGGAAGAATGATTTGGGTGGTGTAACTAGGTTTTATGAGATTTTACACCCACTATGCTGGGTGAAACAGGAATTGAACATTCTAGTTGGGTATCATAACAATTTAAATATTAAATCAGTGAATGTATATATGTGAGTTAAGGACTGATGATTTCAAATAAATGTTATAGGAATGGTTTCCCAGGAGTTATGATGAAATGATAAATGTCAATCCTTGGTAAAGGATATATCAAGTATAGATTGAGTATGGTGGAATGAATGATCTATCCCAATCCTAGTAAGGTATTAATAGGACAAAGTGTGTAGCTTTCTAGGAGCGATATGAATTTTGAATTATAAACTGACAATGTTTTGATCATGGAGAGATACACGGTAAGAAATATGGTTGGAATGCACCATTGGCTGTTTGATGGTGGTTACCATCTTTATAAGTTGAAAATTTTCATTTTATGTGGGAAAAATTATCAAGGAGTGAGAGCTAGAAATTTTTTGAGTTGGTTATTGGGAATGATAAGATTTAACCACACCTATCACTGTTTTTAGTTATGGATGGAGTGTGGGAATTTGAAATTGGTGTTCAGTTTTGAGGTGATTATAAGGATAATCCTATGGTGGAGAGTATAAAATCAATCATGGTTGAACATATTCTATGTTGGGAGAGTTTTGGATGTTATAATACTAGCTATTGGATAGTCATGATTACATAGTTTTGTAGATACTTCTATGGTGGGGAGTATCAGATCGGTCATGTTTGAAAATATTCTATATTGGGAGAGTATTGAATGTTATAATACTAGCCATTAGATGGTCATGATAACTTAGTTTTTCTGATTCTCAGGATGGGATCATGAATATTATTTGACCACAAAGGCTTCTCAGTTGTGAGAAGGGTTATAGCGGGGAGGTTGCAAAGATATATATTTTTCTTGGAATATGAAAATGATAAAAAATTGATTTCTTTCTTTAAGATGGTCATAAGAGCTAAAATAGTCCTTTTTTACTAGAAAACGATCTTAGATAATTTTTCTAACCACCTTGTTAGTCTTTAAACAAGGTGTTTACCCTAGGTAAAGAGTTTGGAATAAATTCTAGCCATTTTAATTTTCATATAATAATTAATAATTAAAATTAATGTAATTTCATATTTATATTATATATTCGTTGTTGATTCCATAATGGGATATTTTCTATAGTTGAGGTATAAATTCACCTCAACCACCGGGGTAGGGCCCACATACCATTTTATTTTTTTTCATTCTTCTTCTATTTATTTTTACCCTTTTATTTTCCAATAATATCTCTTCTATTCTCAAATACCCCCCTTGGTGATTATACTTTTCAAAACCAAGAGAGTAAATTTATAGGGAGATAGTGAGAGGGGAGAAGAGAGGTACCACCACAGAGCCCAGGAGGTGTTGGGTCATCATGCCATAACTGCAGAATGTGGAAACATGTGATGCTTTATAAGATACACCCAAAGGAAGGAATGTTTTATGTTTTTAATTTAAATCCTCATAAAGTTTTTCCAGTTTTAATGTCTGATAATGGTTTCTAAGGACCCCTTGGGGTTTGATCTATAGCTATTGTGGGGAAAAAAGGGGTTTCTTGCTGATTGTAGGGGTTTCAATTTCAGGAAATTCAAATCAAATAGTGTGTGGTTTGATGAACACACACCATGTGTTATTATTATTTGAGGAATATATATTTTTGTTGATGTACATAGCATTTACTTGGAGCACACACTTTTTAGTTGTACTTGGCCATATAGCCAAGTGCCTGTGCAGATGGAGTTTTTAGGACTGCATGACATGTAACCAGAGTACGCAAACTATAGTCATATATGGTCATGTGGAAGGGTACTTGGAAAGGCACCCCATGTAAGGGGGACATGGCCATTTAGTTTTACACATCCAGAATCTAGGTGTTTCCCAGACATGTACTAGTATATATCTAGACCCCATGTATGCCCTAGATGTGTAGTAGCACACGATCAGACCCCATACATGTCAGACCATATGGAAGTACATAGCCAGGAAAGGGGTTTTTATATACATGTTATGTTCTCAAGATACATGTCACATACTCAAGGTGCAAATAATATACTATTACCCTACTTCCCATTTGAGGGATTTGGGTGATTTCATACCCTGGAGTTATAATTAAACAATATAGTATTCTATTTTTAGTATTTTACATGTATATCATGATTGTCAAACCCTTTGGGTGATTTTAAGACTATTAAGAGGTGTTTTGGGGAGATCAAGATATGATGGATAGGTTCTTCCTTCAGTGAATGTATTTAGAGATATGTAGAGTGATATATGGATTGATACTGAGATAAGGGTTCAGAAATGGTTGGTGAACATAAAATGGGATCACCAATAAACTTTTTTTGGTGTTTTATTATGACAGTCTCTAGAAAGCTGGATTGAGATGTGAATTGATAAGAAGATAGTTTTGGTGTTTGAGACCTAGAGTGAGACATTGAAAGGAGATGGGCCTTGAGACATCTCCCTATATATATGTTTTAGTATCTTTCCCCTTAAGTTGAAGATGTTTTTTTTGTGTTGAAATATCCAAAAAGTGTGGTTACCTCAAGTGTCAGAGGTTTTCCCGAGAGACTAGGGTGTGACCGAGGATGCCCTATGTAATGCCTTCACTTATGAATTGACCTTGAGGATCCCTTGTGAGTTGGATCTACATGATTTATCATTTTGAGGATCCTAAGAGGGATTCTATTCTTAGGTGTGGATTTAAAGGAACCTAAGAGGGATACATTATCTTATGTGTAGACCTTGAGGAACCTGCAATGGATTCATCACTTGTGTTTTGATGTTGGGGATCATGGTTGGTTACCTAATGAGTGACCGACCCTAGAAAGTGTGTTATGGGCATGGGTAGAGATGGTAGAATGTGTCAACTTGGAACCAATACTGAACATGTGATCCTGAGTGGCTGTGGTAGTAGTAATGGTCTTAGGCATTCAACGAACCCTACTATTATCTTTATACTTTCACTCAGTTACTGTTGATGTAGCTGTGATTACCAGATGTGATTCCTAATACCTGACCCTTGGGGATTAATAAGATGTGATTTTATGAATGGGATATCGAGAGGTACTTCATGGGATTTGGATTATGATCCTTAGTTATTTGAATGCTACCTTACAAAAAGTAACATTTTTCATAGGGATTCCTCCCTACATATGGGTTATAGAGGAGGTCACCAAGTTCCTCTCAAAACCCATATTTTTTATGTCATCTTGGTGTATGTATAACTCATTAGGATACATGTGATTTCAAATATTTTTGGGTGGAAGAATTTCCCCTAACCATGGGATTCTTGTGAAATCCTCAAGCTATGATTATTATCTCCTTGACTGATACGTATGAAACTTCCGAGGACTGGGTGGGAGAAATATTTATGAATTGCATAGAATTTTATGGGAATAGGATATTAAGTTGTTTATTGAATGATGTTGAGTTTTTACCTTGTATTTAGGAGAGTATTACTTATATATTTCATAGGGGTTTTCCCCCTTAGGAATCATCTGAGTCGGAATGTCGTGATCACTTATGAACTGGGACTTAAGAACCAAACATCAGACATGATTACTCATGGATTTCATGGTATAAAATAGATATCTATTCCATATTTATAGGTTTTCCAATTTATACATGGAATCATTCCTTTATATAGTGGAGGTGAGTATTGGTGGACCCTGGTCTGGGACTTTTATCCCCCAGCGGTGACATAGCTTGCTTAGAGATATATACTATACTTACTAAAGTAGGTATTGTCAGTTGGGTTCATAAAAGCAAGGATCAATAGGATTAAACATGACTTCAGTGGAATGAAATCCAACTCAATGCCTTATTCTCAAGATGTATTGACAATTGGGATCATGAATCCATGTACCAACTTTAGATTTATTCTATCTATTTTATTCATTTGTGTCTCGTATAGGCTATGCATATTGCATGATCATTCATTTATAATAGTTAGTTATAGGTTCACCATAATAGGTAGCCTACTGGGATTTATTTCTCACACCTATATGTTCACCCTAGTGTGTGTATAGGATATATGTATGATTTCAGATTGAGCACCAATGCACGATGGATAGGGAAAGGAACAAAGTTTCATGATAGAGTGGAACCACTCATTTTGATTCTTATTATTGGGATGAAAAATCTTAATAGTGTGTTTGGTATGTGGTTTTGATCAGAGTTAGTAGTAAATAATTTTTGCTTTGTTTATTTATTTTATTCCTATATATATGATCAACATAATGGGAAATCTGTGTTGTATATATGGCATATAATTTCTTTCCATTGATACAGTTCATTTTATTAGAGCATTATTTATATTTATCACTTCTGATCTCTGATTATTTATTGTAATAGATGATATTTTTTTATCTACACTATTTTATTACTTTTATATAAGTTCAGTTTCTCTCCACAGAAACACCCTAGGCCCTCACTGTTAGTCGTTAGCCTCTAGCTTATGGTGAAGTGTGCTTTGGGCCTTATTACCAACTTTTCCCACTACTGCTTATATTGTGTGTTAGGAAGGGCCATGAAAGGTGATTCTAGGTGATAGGGAGGTTCAAACATGAGGAGACTTGAAGGAAATAACCTTGATAAGTGGTAAAATAGTGAAGTAAATACCATAATTGAATAAAAATAACATGAAGAACAAACATAAAAAGAGAAGGAAAAGAAAATAATAAAAATGGGAAATAACATTTAAATAAATAATAATCAAGAGAATATCCCCAAAAACCCTAGAATATTTAATTTCCATTTTTGAAAAGGATAAAGAAAGGGAAAATTGAAGCACAAAAGGTATGTTTTTTTAACACTTAACATCCTTTATGCTAATTCTTTGGAAAATATTCCCACATATGTACAATTTATAAAAGAGTTAGTTTCAAAAAAATGAATCTGGAGGAAATAGGAACCATTACATTCACAAGGGAGTGATTAAAAATAATATCAAGGGATTTAAAGAAGAAGTAACAAGGCCCATGCAGTTTTTCAAATCCAATTAGTATTAGATATAATGTATTTGTGAAAAATATATATACTTTACGTTAAAGTATGAACATTATTTCATAAACTAATTTTAGAGGACTAAGATTAGAAGAAAAAAAGACCATAAGAGTTTCACCCAAATTTGTGTATTCTATAGTGAAGTACCATCAAGGAAGGATCGAAGAGATATTATTGGAAGTAGAACATTTCATCTTTATAGTGGATTTTCTAGTACTGGACATGAATGATAAAATAAATCCTCTCATATTAGGAATAACATTCATTGTAACCATAAGATATATAATAGATATATAAATTTTTGATATTTTCTTGAGAGTGGGGGTGAGTAAGTTAGTTTTAACATTCATTGGGAAATAAGAAGTAAAATTCAACATGAGAATTATATATAATAAGATGAAAAGTTGAACGTTTGAGATATTGATATAGTCGAAGTAAGAGAGAAAGTGGATAATATCTAAAATCATGAAAAGGTTAAAAATAGGAGAATATGTTTAGAGAACTGCTGGATAGAATTAAATATGATGGAGGGACCTCTATAAAAAAAAGTTTGAATAAGTCTAGTAGGTTTAGATGATACAAGATCTAGCCTTTGGTTTCTCAAGACTAACCAAGAATTGGTGTATCAACCCAATGGAAGTGTAAAATGTTTTAACATAAAGAAGATTACAATTATATTTAGAGAACGGATAATGACACATCTATTTGGACATATCTCAACTAATAACTTCTATGGATCTATACCAGGTAAACTCTTTATAATCATCCATCACTTTATTGAATAAGTGGTAAGTTCAAGTATAACAAACCTACTTTTATTACAAACTTAAACATGATTTATTACATAAAACACCACTTGATTCAACAAGGAAGATTGAGAGGTTTAGTGTCTTTGGGGATTATGATCATTACATAAACACTTGAAACATGAAATACAACATCTTTATTGAAAACTTCCTTTACATGACCACTACATTCCCTCGTACTTAGCATTGCATGGGATAACCTGAGGACATGCATAAGAAAAGGGTGAGCTATAAAGCCCAGTAAGGGAATACACATGGAATAACATGAGGAGTACAATAAATGTTATACATTAGGCATATCAATAGAGCACAAGAGAAACATGAACATAAAGGCATGATAAATCATGATAATCATAACATGGAAATGTGGCAACAACACTTAACATGGAATTGGCATGAGCCAAGGAGCATTGCACATGGAGCATGAGTAAATTCTCATTGCAGATGAAGCATGAGTAAACCCTCATTGAAATTGAATTAGCACTATTAAACACTCATTGTACATGACGTATCATGATACTATACTTTACCAAATTCATTGGAGCGCTATAAGGGTGTACCCTTCTTAAAAATTTCATTTCATGCATAAGTGTGCCACATGGATCATAAAACATGGATTCATAAAACATAATAATTTATTACACGATAAAGTAATGTAGAATTAATACATGAAACTTTATAATAAATAAGTAAATGTGCATAAAATTGAATACCCTTGACGGAGAAATGGGCATGGTATTCACCACACAATGACATTGGCTTAGAAAATCGGTGCGATTTCGGCAGCGTAACAGTGTGACATAAGAATTCAAAAAAAAATAGTTGATGAGAGAGAAAGGGGTTCCTCATCATAATTACATGTAATGGACATTAATTATTTCATATAGATACATTTCCCAATAATTGAAATGGAATTTAGATTCATGATACAAAAGTATTGCTTGAATGTAAACGAGGAGAGAGAAGTTCCTTTTGGAATTTCGGCATAGTAACAGGTGTACATGAGAGGCATTTAATGAGAGAGAAATGGGTCTCCCATCATTAAAACATAAATAGGGCAGTATGATGGAGGTTTGAAACCATACCCTCACATTAATAATTGAAATTAAAAGGGAAAAACAACTTAATGAAAATTGGACAAAAATGTGAAAGGATGAAAAAACCCTTACTTGGAAGTGTGCTTCTAAAGGCTAGAGAGAGGATTGTGAGAGGCTTCTTGGGAGCTTGGGGCACCTTGGGAGGATTATAGAGAGAGTAAGGCAGAGGTTGGATGAACTCCAAAGGTTTTGAGTGAGGAGGAAGTTGGAGCTTGGATGGATTTATATAGGAAATGTGAAGGAATTCTTTATTATTTAGGTTTGGGACCCCTTATATTAAATTAATCCAAACCACAAACCATCCTATGGTTTTTGCCCATGGTTTTAGAAAAAGGGAAGAGGAAAACAATATTTTATAAGGCCAAATTACTAAATTCTTAAAATAATAGGGTTTCTTATGTGGAGGTGAGTCACACTCCCCTGGAAAACAATTTAAAAAGACAAGCTGTTTAATAAGTCTTGATGGGTCCATTAATGATTTGAAAAGTAAGTGAAACACACCCAAAATCACATTATTTTAATGGTAAAACATATATTGTCCGAACATAAAGATTATAGTATTTTATTACATCACTATTGGGTCATTATGATGTCATAAAACACATTATATATTTAAATGGTATTTAATTTTTACCCAAATATTTGACTATCTCAGAAAATTATGAAAAATTCACCGTTGGATAATTTCGACGTCCTGATTCCAGAAATAACATTTATTTTATCTAAATAATTTTATAAATATGTTAATTTTCACTTTTAAAATAAAAATTGATATTTATCGAAAATTCATGGGTTTTGACAGAAATGGATTTCAAAACTTTATAAAAATTATAATTGCATTCATAAAATTATATGATAATTTATATTTGATAAAAATTAATTTAATAATAATATTTTATTAAAATATTATTTAATTCAAAAATCCCGTAATTTAATAAAATAGAATTTTTAATTAAATAATAACTAAAAACACTATTTATACTTTAAAAACTATTTACAATGTATCGATAATGACAAGAAGGTATATTTATTATTATATACAAAAATAATATACATGAACATAGTACTACAGATTTGTTACATAACCACTTAAAACAGCAGCATAAGACCTAAGGGTAAGGTGTGCGATGGTGACAGACTCTTGGGGTGGCTCGGATAACATCGCTCGAGTGGTAATTTCTATCAACTTCCACTTCTACCGTAGACGGTCCCATTCGAGCTTAACATGATGAATATCAGCTTAGGCTTGGTGAAGAGCAAAGCCCAAGGATGCCACCTCTTTTCCGAGCTTCGACAAATGGGCTTCGTATGGGGAAATTCTACTGGAAGAGGCCATCGCTTCCTTTGTCTGAGTAAATTTGGATTTGTTAAAGCCCTATATTTATACTAATCATGTGATCACTGTTCAATGAATATATTAGTAACGGTCAAAATTCTTAACATAAAACCAAAGAAGTTGAAATTTTATATAAACATAAAGTGACATTTGATTAGATGAAGAGGGATTTCCATTAATGAAACTTTGGGTCGTTACAATATTCCACCCTTAAGAAATTTCACCCTCGAAATTTTTATTTTCCCACACTAAAATAGACGTGGGTAACTCAGCTTTATCACTTCCTCCGATTCTGAAGCCGCTTCTTCAAACTTGTGGTTTCTCCAAAACACCTTGATGAGGGGCATTATCTTATTTCATAGGACGTTTTCTCTATTATCTAATATCTTCATAGGTTTGTCCTCATAATAAAGATCATCCTCCAACTATACCACCTCAGAAGAGAGTACATGTGAAGGGTCTGGTATGTACTTCCTTAAGAGGGATACATGAAAGACATCATGCACTTTAGCCATGGCAGGTGAAAGTTCTAGTCGATAGGCCACAGCCCCGACACGATCAAGAATCTCGAAGGGGACGATGTAACATGGACTTAACTTCCCTTTCTTTCCAAACCTCATTAACTTCTTCCACGAAGATATGCGTAGAAACACCATGTCTCCAACTTTAAACTCAAGGTCTCATCGACGATTATCTGCATAACTTTTCTGTCGACTCTGGGCTACCTTGATATGCTGCTGAATGGTTTTTACCTTCTCCACCATTTCCTCAACCATTTCTGGTCCAAGCAGCATACGTTCACCGACCTCAACCCAACATGCTGGTGTTATGCAAATTTTCCCATAGAGGGCTTAATATGGTTCCATTTAGATGCTCAAGTGGAAACTATTATTATAGGAGAACTAAACTAGAGGTAGATGTTGATCCCATACTCCTTTAAATTCCATTGAGAACGCTCTCAACATATCCTCAAGTGTATGGATAGTCTGCTTTGATTTCCCATCAGTTTGAGGATGATAGGCAGTACTGAAGTTCTGTTCAGTATTCAGAGCATGTTGAAGAATCTTCCAAAACTTAGAGGTGAAATTTGGATCTCGGTCAGACACAATTGATAGTGGTACTCCATAAAAAATTACCACTTACCTAATATATATCCGTGCTAGTTGATCAAATGAGAAATCCTCCCAAATAGCAATGAAGTGTGCAGTTTTTGTAAGACGATCCACAACAACCCAGATTGCATTGTTTCTTTTGGATGTCCTTGGAAGTCCGGTGACAAATTACATGGTGATGGTCTCCCATTTCCATTCTCATATGGGAAATGGTTGCATCATCCCCTTAGACTTCTGCCTCTCTTCCTTCACTTGCTGGCACACCAGGCACTTTGATGTATATTCAGCGATCTCTTTCTTCATATTATCCCACCAAAAGTTTTCTCGGAGATCTCAATACATCTTTTTGCTCCCTGGGTGAATAGAGAAATTTGAACTATGTGCATCATATAAAAGTTTCTTCTTCAGCTCCGGACATGATGGAACACATATTTTTTTCCCAAACCGCACAATTACTTATTCATTAACGTCAAACTCTGAGGATTTACCTTTTTTGATAGCTTCCACTTTTTCCTAAATTCCCACATCGTCCTTTTGAGCATCCTTTAACCTTTCCAAAAGAGATGGTTGAACAATAATTTGTGAAATTATTGATGATGTTCCCTTCTTTCTGATTCCCATGTCCATCTTCATCAAGTCTAGGAATATTGGATCCCTCTCCATTCTCATCATTGATAGAATCGATGGGTCCTTTCTACTTAGGGCATCTGCCACGTTGTTTGCTTTCCCAGGGTGGTAATGGATTGAAAAGTCATAATCCTTGATGATCTCTATCCATATTCTCTAGTTCATATTAAGCTCTTTCTGTGTGAATATATATTTAAGACTCTTGTGGTCAGTATATATCTCACATTTCTCTCCATAGAGATAATGCCGCCATATTTTCAAGGCAAAGATCACCTCCTCCATCTCCAGATCATGCGTTGGATAGTTTCTCTCATGGATTTTCAACTGCCTTGAGGCATAAGATATAACTTTATCATTTTGCATCAGCACACATCCTAATACCTTCTTTAAAGCATCACTGCAAACAATGAAAAGTTCCCCACTTGGGGGTAAAGTGAGCATGGGCGTAGTGATAAGCCTCCTTTTCAACTCCTTGAAGCTTTCTTCGCATTCATCAATCCAAGAAAACCTTACTCCCCTTCGAGTTAGCTCGGTAAGAGGGTTGGATAATTGTTAGAAATTTCTCACAAATTTTCGATAATATTCATCTAACCCCAAGAAGCTACGGATATCCGTTACTGATGTTGGCCTTGGTCATCCCGCAATTGAATCTATTTTGGAGGGATCCACAGATGATATGGCCCAAGAATGAGACTTCTTTCAACCAGAACTCACACTTGCTATACATTTCATAGAGCTTCTCCTTGCGCAAAGTCTCCAGTACAGTTCTTAAATACTCCAAATGATCCTCCTTGGTTTTGGAGTATATTAGAATATCATCTATAAAGACTACCAAAAATTTGACTAGGTAATCTCTAAAGACTCTTTTCATTAAGTCCATGAATATTGCTGGATCATTATTGAGTCCGAAAGGCATTACTCTAAATTCATAGTGCCCATATCTTGTGCGAAAAGCAGTCTTGGGGATATCTTCCTTCTTCACCCTTACTTGATAATATCCCGACCACAAGTCCACCTTAGAGAAGTATTGTGCTCCATGAAGCTGATCGAAAAAGTCATCAATTCTTGGGAGAGGATACTTGTTCTTTATTGTGATTTTGTTAAGTTCATGATAATCAATGCAAATCCACATTGACCCATCCTTCTTCTTGACGAAGAGGACTTGTGCACCCCATGGTGAAGCACTTGGGCGTATAAACCCTTTATTCAGATTCTCCTATAGTTGTTTCTTCAGCTCTTCAAGATCTATAACATCCATTCTATATGGAGTCTTGAATATTGGTAAATCCTCGGGTATAAGTTCAATTGAGAATTCAACATCTCTTCTAGGAGGAAGTCCAGATAGTTCCTCGGAAAAAACTTCAGTGAATTCCCTTACAATAGAATTTTTTCAAGGATGGTTTCTTCCTTGGACTCAATCATCTGAGCCAAATACGCATGCTCATAGGGTATTAATATCCATTCTTAAGATGATGGATCTAAAGGATATTCATCTTCCTCCTTACACTTGTAAAGAATCGGGGGTTTATTCTCCATATGGAGTGCGATTTCCCTCTCCCGACAATTTATGTTGGCTCTATATAAGGAAAGCCAATCCATGTCAAGAATTGCATCAAATTCCACCAGTGGGAGTAAGATGAGGTTCATCAGGAAATTAAATCTATAGATTATAACAGGGGAGGACTTATATTCATGGGATGAAATGATTGCCCCATTTTCCATAATCCCCGACATCTTCCCTTCCATGATTTGTGGTGGTACTGGGATTGTTCTACTAAACTTTCTATATATAAAAGAATGCGTAGAACCTGAATCAAAAAGTAAGTTCACTATTCTTGAATGAATAACTAGCGTACCTATCACCACTTCATTTTTGGGGTTCACTTCGTCATAAGTGATGGAAAAACCTCTTCCTTGCTGCCTTGTAGGTTATTGGTTGCCTTCGAAAACCCTTGGATTTGGGCACTGATTTGCAAAATGACCTGGTTCTTTACATTTATAGCATTGAACAACGCGTTGAGGTTCGAACAGAGCGTCCCTCTCCTCTATTGTAGCCGCGGGCCTTTCTTGCCGATAGTTAACAACTAGGTTCCCTTCTCTTCTACCCCTGAAGAATTTCCTCGTCCCCTCAAGGCAATTTTCAGGGTACTTCTTTCCGCACTTTTGGAAAGTGGGGTGTTGGATCATCTTAGCGCCGTTGGATTTATCCATCAGACCACCATCATTGAAGTACACCTTACGCTTCTTACCACCATGATACCCATGTGATTCTTCGATCTCCATTTCGACCTTGAGGGCACATCAGACAATTTCCTCATAGCTGTCTAAGTCACGGATCGCCAATGCATTCCGCAGGCTAGGCTTCAACCCACCAAAGAAGCGGTCAACACTACCTTCAGGGGTAACGACATAACAAGAAGCGTATCGTGCAATCCTTGTGAAGTTTTCCTCATATGCTCCAATAGATTCTTCATCTTTTTGCTTGAGGGAAAGGAAGTCTATTTCCATCTTAAGACTGAGGGTGTGCGGAAAATATTTATCAAAAAACATCTTCTGGAAGTCCTTCTATTCCAACGCCTCGATCTCCTCCCCAGGCATCGTATTTTTGATCAACGTCCACCATTGATCAGATTCACCTTCCATACGATAAGCCGCCAGGAGAACCTTCTCTTGTTCAGAACATTGAAGGATGGAGAAGATCTTTTCAATGGAGTTGATCCATTATTCAGCGATCGTGGGATCAGATGATCCACTAAAAGTAGGAGGCCTTTGTCTCATTAAGCTCTCGATAGCGACTTGTTCTTTATTAGGGGGGTTGAACGTTCCTATTGACCCGTGTTTCTATTCAAAACTAGAGTTAGATGAGAGAGAATCATGACAAAGTTCGTGATTCCCACTCCCATTGGATTGGGAATCTCATTAGTACAGTCATCACACTGATCTTCACAATGGTTGTTAGCCCGAGTCCTCCTATTACCGGCCATTGATTGGAATTAAAGGAAAGTTATGGGTAACACATAAAGGGTAATCCAAAGACAAAATTTGATGACTTATAAATAAACTTTTATTTCCTTAACTAATGAGTCTATAGGATTCAATCTAGGATTTTCATGATCTACCTTATGACATATATTCCTAGGGGAATTTTTTTAATTCCCTTAATAAGGGTTAATACTAAGCTTGTGAATTTATAAAAACATATCCCTCGGGAGTGTTGTAACCAAGAGTGCAGCAAGGCCTGTTATCATGCACCAGTTCCCATTCGAGTCTAGCTCAAAGCAGTGTTTTTGGGTTTTACCCCTAGGATACATCTATGCTAGAGCCACCTCTACCTGCTCGTATTCAGATAGAGATGTATTTGTTTGATAAACCACTTACTCAGTACTTAACAAAACTTAGGGATGTTTTTATTATACTTAGTCTTTTCTCTAAGGATTTAATAGAGTTTTCTAATCCTAATCCCAAAAATAACTAAACCTACCCTTTGATACCAACTATGACAACCCCGCTTTTATTACAAACTTAAACATGATTTATTACATAAAACTTCACTTGATAAAACAAAGAAGATCGAGAGGTTTAGTGTATTTGGGGATTAGGATCATTACATAAACACTTGAAACATGAAATACAACATCTTTTTTGAAAACTTCCTTTACATGGGCACTACATTCCCTCGTACTTAGCATTGAATGGGATAACCTGAGGACATGAATAAGAAAACTGTGAGCTATAAATACCAGTAAGGGAATAAAAATGGAATAACATGAAGAGTACAATACATGTTATACATTAGGCATATCAATATAGAACAAGAGAACAATGAAAATAAAGGAATTATAAAGCATGATAATCATAACATGGAAATGGGGCAACAACACTTAACATGGAATTAGCATGATCCAAGGCTCATTGCACATGAAGCATGAGTAAATTCTCATTGCACATGAAGCACGAGTAAACCCTCATTGCACATGAATTATTATGAGTCAACACTAATTTCACATGACGTATCATGATACTATACTTTACCCAATTCATTGGAGCACTATAAGGGCGCACCCTTCTTAAACATTTCATTTCATGCATAAGTGTGCCACATGGATCATAAAACATGGATTCATAAAACATAATCATTTATTCCACGATAAAGGAATGTGGAATTCATACATGAAACTTTATAATCAATAAGTAAATGTGCATAAAAGTGAATACCCTTTATGGAGAAATGGGCATGGTATTCACCACACAATGGAATTGTCTTAGAAAATCGGTGCAATTTCAGCAGCGTAATGGCGTGACATAAGAATTCAAAAAAAATGGTCGATGAGAGAGAAAGAGGTTCCTCATCATATTTACATGTAATGGACAGTAAGGATTTCATATAGATACATGTACCAACAATTGTAATGGAATTTAGATTCATGATACAAAATTATGGCTTGAATGTAAACGAGGAGAGGGAAGTTCCTTTCGGAATTTCGGCATAGTAATGGGTGTACACGGGAGGAATTTAATGAGAGAGAAAGGGGTCTACCATAATTAAAATATAAAGAGGGAAGTATGAGGGAGGTTAAAAACCATACCCCAACATTAATAATTGAAATTAAAATGGCAAAAAAACTTAATGAAAATTGGACAAAAATGAGAAATGAAGAAAAAAACCTTACTTGGAAGTGTGCTTCCAAAGGCTTGAGAGAGGCTTGTGAGAGGATTTTTGGGAGCTTGGGGAAACTTGAGAGGATTATAGTGAGAGTAGGGCAGATGTTTGACGAACTAAAAAGGTTTTGAGTGAGGAGGAAGTGAGATCTTGTATGGGTTTATATAGGAAATGTGAGGGAATTCTTTATTATTTAGGTTTGGGACCCCTTATATTAAATTAGTCCAAACTACAAACCATCCCATGGTTTTTGCTGATGGTTTTTGGAAAAGGGAAGAGGAAAAAAATATTTTATAAGGACAAAGTCCGAACTTCTTAAAATAATAGGGTTGCTTGTGTGGAGGTGAGTCACACTCCCATGAAAAACAATTTAAAAAGACAGGGTGTTTAATAAGTCTTGAGGGGTCCATTAATGCTTTGAAAAGTAAGTAAAACAAACCCAAAATCACATTATTTTAATGGTAAAACATATTTTGGCCGAAAATAAATATTATAGTATTTTATTACATCACTATTGGGTCATTATGATGTCATAAAACACATTATATATTTAAATGGAATTTAATTTTTATCCAAAAATTTGACTGTCTCAGAAAATTATGAAAAATTCACCATTGGATAATTTCGATGGCCTGATTACATAAATAACATCTATTTTATCTAAATAATTTATTAAATATGTTAATTTTCACTTTTAAAATAAAAACTGATATTTATCGAAAATTCACTGGTTTTGAAAGAAATGGCTTTCAAAACATAATAAAAATTATAATTGCATTCATAAAATTATAAGATCATTTATATTTAATAAAAATAAATTTAATAATAATATTATATTAAAATATTACTTAATTCAAAAATCCCTTAATTTAATAAAATAGAATTCTTAATTAAATAATAACTGAAAACACTATTTGTACTTTAAAAACTATTTACAATGTATCGATAATGATAAGAAGGTATATTTATTATTATATACAAAAATAATATACATGAACATAGTACTAGTGATTTGTAACATAAAACCTTAAAATAGCTGCATAAGACCTAAGGGTATGGTGTGCGATGGTGAATGACTCTTGGGGTGGCTTGGATAACATCGCTCGAGTGGTAATTTCTATCAACTTCCACTTCTCCCGTAGACAGTCCTGTTCGAGCTTGACATGATGAAGCTCAACTTGGGCTTGGTCAAGAGTGAAGCCCAAGGATGCCAAGTCTTTTCTGAGCTCTAAAAAATGGGCTTTGTATGGGAAAATTATACTGGATGAGGCCATCGCTTCCTTTGTCTGAGTAAATTTGGATTTGTTAAAGCCATATATATATACTAATCCTGTGATCACTGTTCAACGACTATATTAGCAACGGTCAAAATTCTTAACATAAAACAAAATAAGTTGACATTTTATATAAAAATAAAGAGACATTTAATTAGATTAAGAGAGATTTCCATTAATGAAACTTTGGGTCGTTACATCAAGATAAATGACAATAAAAAATTTCTTCTAGTAGAAAGCCTATGTTTTTTATGTCTTCTTTGGATTTGAGAATTTTTGAGGTTGTCACTCTACCCATTTATCTTTTTTATCATTAATTGAACAAGGAAATTGTAACTTCACTATTTTGTTTCACTTTTATTGCTCCATTATGGTAATAAGGTACCAAAATAAGAGTATGAAAAAAATGAAAAAATGAAATATCTTTATTATAGGGAAGTATCTCTTTAAATTTGATATTCTTTTACTCCCAAAATTTTGTTTCATGAAATATATTTTTTAATTTCAACTGAAAATTCAAGACCCACACTTATATTTTTTCTATTTTTGGTCAAGGATACAAATATTACTTATGAATCCCTTGATACCATGTTTTATATTTCATAGTTAATAAGATTTAATGAGTAAAATTAGGGATTTAATGAATAAATATAATCTTTGGGGGTATTGATTTTTTGAATCATGATTTGAGGATGCTAGTTAATTTATATAGATAAAATTTACTTGCCATTTTTTATAACCTGGTTCCTTTAAGTTCATACTGATTAGTTTATTTTTTATACATGTCCTGAGTGATTAACCTAATATCATTTTATCCCTTTTTAGATACGTTTAAAAGCTAAAATTTTCAATTATTTCTTGAGAATATTTATTAAGATACTCAAGAATATTTCTTTCTAGAAATTATATTGGTATCTTATCAAATATATTATTATATAAAGTCAGTTTTAATATAATAGAGTTATTTTTTATTTAAAACATTATTCTTGATACCTACCTTTTTCATTTGTTCTATCTTTAGCTCATATGATCCATGAATAACCTTTTATATGGAATATCCACCTTACAATACTATATTAGTATTTCCTACAGTAATCTTTGTATTTTTCATGGAATTAAAATGTTTAAGCATGTGTGAGAGGTAGTTTGTAGTGGAAGGGGATGTTTTAATTAAAGAGAATATGTGGGGAGTTGTGCAGGTTATGGTAAATGTAACACCTAGGGATTTTAAAATAACACTATGTTAGATAGCATATACAACATTCACCACTAAGCCTTAAGAAAACCTAAATATACTATTAAAATATTATTATTTAATATAACAGTTATCACTTAGCCATTGGATTAGAAGGAATGAATAGGGGTAACCAAATTATGAAAGTTATTTAATTTTTTTTAATATAATGTATTAATTAATAATAAATACTTACCCTATTTGTAGTAAAATAATTTTATATTTCAAAAATACATTTTCTTCAAAAAAAACTTTTTATTTCATTTCAAGTGTAAAAATTATAATTAATTTATATAACTTTCATAAATTGAATTTTTTAAAAAATAAAAACTTTTTTGAAGTCAACACGTCAATATTAACTTAGAATTAATTTTTTGGGGTTTATAAAATGGTTGTTTTTCTATTTAATATTGAAAAATAACGATTTTCATTAGAAACAATATTTTTGGTCCACAAATTTACGAAGATAAATTTTATTTAAAATATTTTAAAAGTGAAATTAGTTCTCTTATTTTATTAGTAATCCAATTAAGTTCATTTTAATCAATTTTATTTTCTAATATAGTTTTTTTACTTAAAAGGATTTTTTATGAAAACTATTTTTTTCATTTCATTTTAATATTAAATTAATTTATACCACTTATAGAAATTTAATTATGAAAAATGAATTTCATATTAGTAATCATGGGGAAAAAATTTAGTAATTTGGTCCCTATTATTTTTTTTATTATGAATAGTAACCATAGTAAATAATTGTCACTACGTTAAGGGTAAGTTGAGTAATTAAGGTTAAAAATAACATGATAAGGGAAAAAAATGTCACTAACACTTTAATTTATCCTATTTTACGAGTCTAGTTATGCCATTTCAATATAATTCTCAAATATATGACCACTTGGTGCCGCATTACTTTGATTAGGATCTTTATATTAATTTAAGAAAAGAATAAATACAAAATGTCATGCTCTTGACTTTAATAACTCTAAATATTTATTAAAAGGATAAAAATATGAAAAGTTAATTTATAAATATTCATTTGAAATATAAAATATTTTTTATCATAATAATTTATTTTTAACTTTTATTGATTAAATAATTACCATTACTACTTACACAACATGATTTAATATTTATTCAATTAATAGAAAAATATAAATATATTGTTTTAAAAACCCAAAAAGTAATATTTTTTGAGTGAGTTACAGTGACCCAAAATTATGATAGATATAAATTAAATTTTATAGATTGGTTAAATTTATATATTCATATTACATATTTATATTGATGTCTTTAAAGTTAAATTAAATGAATAGTTTCAAAAGTGACATTATTAATATTTTATGAAAAATAATATAATATTAAATTAATTCAAATCAAATAAATATTGAAATAGGAAAAGTATGATATCATATGGTTAAATTATTAATCTATTTTCCATTTATAGGAAAATTTTTACATTATAATAAAAATTATGACTCTAAGTATGAAAAAGGCATTACCATGGTTAAGGTTAAAATAGGTTATAAAAGGGGTTAAACCAAAATATAATGTTTAAAATACAACTTAAACATGTATAAACTTTATTTTTCAAAGATATTTAAACCATATGATATTTTATATTAGAAATTATGGCCACATTTTTCCATGTGTACATGAAAATTAATTTAATGTATTTAATGTATTTTATTAATTCCATATATGTCCTTTAGCTCACTATAAAAAGGCACTAACTCTCCTATACTCTATACACCACATAATGCCTCTTATCCAGACCAAAACCTAAAAAAAACTCTTGTAAAAATATTTATCCATGTTATGGAGGTGATTATTTTCTTAAAATACCAAGCCTAGGTCCATTAAGAAATGATCTAAAGAACCAATTTTGAAGAACTAAACATCTTTACCGACTCTTTCTGTTTTATTCCTTCTTCCAATTCCACTAAATCTGTCGAAACCATACTAAAATATTAAATCCAATATCATAGATATAAATATATGTTATTATGATTATGTTATAACCATTTTCTATATATTTTCCAACATATGAAAAGTGAAAACATTTTTCATGCACACGTATAACTTACCGTCTTCACATAGAGGTGTAATTTATTTTTCATCACCACTTTACTCTAATGGTTATAAATATGGAACTAATGAATATATATGATATTTTAGAAATAATTATTATTTTATTGTTATAATATCATATATTCGTTCTTACCTTCCAATCCATTTTAAACAATAACGTCGCTCGTGCGTACGTGTGGACTACCACCTCCATGATGTGATGTGATACGTTTTTCATTTATTCTTTACATTTATATAAATAACGATAAATTTAATGAATATATGTGATATTTATATAATTATTAAAATTATTTATTTTATGTAACCATGATCAAAATAAAAAGAAAAAATTACCGAACCAAAACATACATGAAAAATGAAGCACTTTTCACCATAAATAATGATTTTAATAAAGAATTTTTCATAAATGGGTGATAAAGGGTTATAATTAAATAATATATGGTATGAAATATATGATTATTGTTATAGAATAAATTTAAAATAAATTTATATTTATTATACATGAGGTTTAAACACATATAAAGGAAGTCAAACCTGAGGTAAGGATTCTTCATCTCAAATTGTCTTCTTTGGGATACATGTTATATTAGACACTTATCTTATTTTATGAGGAGTATGTAATTAACCATTTATATGTTATATGAATAATATATTTATATTAATCATATTTAATTTTTAATTTTTGGTTATTTTTTTCTTGGTGGTTATGATTCGAAAGTTACCAAAGTCGTAAGGGTTTATTTTACAATCTCATCATTATTCAAGACTATTTATATTAAAGTCTACATTATGAGTTTTTTTTTCATTCTATCTAAAACATAAAATATTTTATTATAATATGTTTATTTATATAAATTATACATTTTCATTTCATTTTCCACTATAAAAGTACTCAAGATACCGAAATCATTTTTTTAAGGAAAACTGAATTTACTTTTCTAAATTGGTCGAGAAATTTTTTCTTACGTAAACATATTTTCTTTAAAAAAATTTTAATAATATTTTACTTATTATCCAATAATTTCTAAAATAATTTTATATATTTAAAAATGGTTTTAAATAAATGTTCTTATCATTTTCTGAATGCGGTAATTTTTTGATTTTCTTACAAAAGTGTGAAAGAAATGTTTTTTAACATATATGACATGAACGAAATTTACTTCCATCATGAAAAAATGTTTTTAATATTAATTTAAAAGTTTAAAATGTTATTTTAAACAAATTTGTTTTCATTAATATTTGATTAATTTTTTGATAAGTGATTTCAAAGTGAAAAGAGTATTTTCTCAAATAAAATTTCAAGTGATATTTTTAAAGTAGTTTTATCTATGTAAAAATAATTTATTTAATATTGTGATTTAATGAGTAAATAATACAAAGATACTTTAAAACACATTTTTATTAATGTTTTATATTAATGTTTTTGGGAAATTATTGAAATTCTGTATGCTAGTTCTTCTAATATGGATAATTATTTATTTTTAAGACACAATAATTAAGTTATAATGATTATTAATATGATTAATGCATTAGAATTATTATGTGATGGGCGGGTATTGGAATTAAATATTCCATAAATTAATAACTAGGTCTCATGATACAAACTAGTTTGATATCCTTATCCGATGGGTTTTTGGTGAATACCTACCCATAGTTTAAACTATCTTGGAATAACACCTCGATGGTAAGTTTCAAATGTATGACATTATGAATCCCATCATTATAAAAAAAAATTTAATGAAAATTGTATTTTTTTAATAATATCCATGGATACATTTAAATATATTGTGATTATTTATATATAATCATTTGATCTTCATATAATTGTTCCATATTTTTCTTTATGCTCTTGTTATTGATTAGATGGTATTGCTTTCCATTTATTTTCCTTCCCATATTAATTAAGAATTTTTAATTTATGATATATTCCACAGTACTTAAACTTTAATAAGAAAAATATCTCACCCTTATTTGTTTTTCGTTCCCCTTGATATGAAGAATGAATATTTGGATGAGTTCATAGATGCTAAAGACATACTTTCACTAGGTTTTGTATTTTATTTTGTCAAATTTAATGTGATATTCAAGTATGTATATAGTTAAATAATACTACTAAATTACTCATACCTTCTAGATGTGATTCCTTATATCTAGTAACAATGTAAAAAAGTAACCAATAGATTTGGGATATCATAGTTAGGATCATTACAGTTGGTATTATAGGATATTTATTAGAAACCTTAGGAACCAGATTTAGGGAAAAATAGATTAGGGAATATAACCCTATGAATTAATTTAAGGATAAGCATAACTATAGGATAACACACTAAAATTTTTATAAGTTGTAGATTATATGGTTTCTTACTATGATTGTTTTTTCTCATTCTCTTCTTTTTGGTTTTAGTCAATGGACAGAACCAGGGGGAAATACGTTAATACTGATTGTGATGGGAAATTTGGTGATTATGAGCAACAAAATTAATCTAGAGTGAAATATATTGTGATTATTCTTAATTAATTATCATTATATATGATTAAAAAAATCCCATTACCAAATATCGTACTCACAAAAGAATATAAGAATAGTGTTTTATAAGAGATCAGGTGGTGTAGACAATGGAGGAAATAAAGATCAATATCCTTCATGTTAGTAATGTCGAAAGTTATACCCCATAGAATTTATCAAAGGAATGGTTAAATGTTGTATGTGGGGAAATAAGGTATATATTAACAAATTATTATATAAAAATGATGAGTTCGGTGGATGGATATGAAGTGAATCGAAAAGTAACATTTATATTTCAATGTATTATGTGTAGGGAATATGGGAACTATCCAAGACAATTCCCTAATACAATGGTTTAAATCCTAGACCAATGAAGAAACTATGATATTCCAAGTGTTGAAGTGTAAGTATAACTGTGATTAGGTATTTGGATAAAGGGATTATTGACATTTATGAAGTAAATGGTATTGTATTGGTGACATTGAAATTGGATAGTGATTTGATGAAAAAGTGATTTAGGTCATCGTTGATTAATTTTATTGCATGTTTGGATTTATGAAAAATATTGTGATTTTATTTGAGGAAAAATTATTTTATTAACTTTTGGAAGTAGAAATGTTTTTATGTGGGATTAAATTAGAAGTTATGGATATCATCGTGGGTTTATTGGTTTATGGTTAGATAAATTCAAAGGCATAAATATCCATTTTTAGGTTTTAAGTGATGAGATTTTGAGATGATTTGGAATGTTTACAAGGTTTCAAGAAGAATAATCTATTGAGTTTTAAACAACCCTTTGTGGTAATATATAATTTTTTATGGGATATTGGAAAATGGGATATGTAATCTTGACAAATTAAAAAGTGACTCATTGACTATGTGATATTTTAAGAGATATTTATATCCAAGCTAAGGATCACTTTTCAGGGTTATATCTAAATTTTATGTATGATATTTTGGTGAAGTTAACTACACTATAATATTACATAGTGATTTATCATGGGGATTAATGAAATTTTTGTGATGCTTCATTGGGTTGAAGTATATGTAACATTTAGGTTTAAAATATGGTTTAACATGTAAGATATTTTGGGATGGATGAAACTAAATTTTGGGAATTTAAGTTAAAAGGATGGAGATCACTAATTAAGTTATAACATTATTTAATGTTGATGTTATTGAGGATAATTAGGATATAGGTTTATATATTTATGGAATAATCTATGTTGTACATTTTCTAGTCTCCTTAATCACTTCCGACCCATTTGTCTCTGCAATGTATCTTATAAGATTTTGGCCACGATTATTGGTAAGAGACTTTCTGGAATTATTCCCACGTTGATTTCAGCAGAGCAACATGGTTTTATGCAGGGTCGAAGGATTCAAGGGGCGATTGTCATTGCTAGTGAGTTGGTACATGAAATAAACAAATGTACAGTGGGATCCAATATTATTTTCCAAGTTGACATGAATAAGGCTTACAATTGAATGGAATGGAGTTTTAGCATTTGTATCTTGATGGGGTTCGGTTTTCAGGAACAATTTTCCGACATTTGTTTCAGGTGTTATTCCTCGCCCTGGATTTCAGTTTCTTTTATGGGGAAGTGTTTTGGTTTCCTTAAAACCATTTGAGGTGTTTGATAGGGTTATCCACTGTCTCCAACTATTTTTTTCCTTGATCAAGATGCATTTTATAGTAATTTGGTTAGAAGATTAACGGAGGGAAAGTTGAAACCATTCTATGGAATAAAAAATATAGGGAACATCTCACACTTGATGTTTGCTGATGATATATTGCACTTTATGAAGGGAAGTTGTAGATATTTGAATCATATCAAAGACATCATGTCCAGATATGGAAGGCTTAGTGGAAAATCTATCAACCCTTTGAAGAGTCACGTGTTTATTTCTGATAAATGGACTAGAAGAAGATGTAAGGTTATTCATGGGATCCTAGGTTGCAAGCAGAAACAAATTCCTATTTTTTACCTTTGGGTACCGATTTATTGTGGTTGAATCATGAAACTTCATTTCAATGAGATTATTGATCATCTTTCGGGAAGGTTTTTCAATTGGAAGAACAAGTTATTGTCGTTTGGAGGACGGGTTATGCTCATTAATAGTGTTCTTCTATCCATTCCCAAGCATATCTTCTCTATAATCAAACCACCAAAAGGTACTGTGGAGAAAATGCAATGTATTCTTACTACTTTTCTATGGGATGCTAAAATGGAAGGTCATTTTCATTGTTCATCTTGGAAGTGGATGGCCCGTCCAATGGACGAAGGAGGTGTTGGTCTCTGCGATATTTAGAAAAGCATATTGGGATAACAAGATCGATTAGCCTGTGAAGTCATTGTTGGCGAGACCCTTTGGGCGAGATTTTTCAGAATGTGGTATTGCTGGTAAGGGGAGTACAACATTCAGGGCGCGACTGGACTACCCAAGTGCATGTTTTCACATATGGAGAACTTGTCTTGTTACGTCAGCTGGGTTGTTGGCCGGGGGAAGATAAGCTACTCAGAGGATAACTGGCCTGGTGAAAGGCTTGCTTTTTCTGGTTGCCTGTCTCCTCATATTTATTTTAGGGAAGCAAGTTAAAGGTATGATTTTATCCATGAAACACTAAATTCCACTCTGTTAAACCTGTTTGAGGGAATCATGGTGAGTGACGATCAAGATTTGTGCTGTTTTATGGAAGCAATCTCTAGTAGGTATAATGTTCGTGATTACAGGAGAACCCTTCAGAGAGATCGCTCTATGGAGGAATGGGGACTGGTTTCTTGGTGAAAGGAGATACCAATGATAATGAACTTCTTGGTGTGGAGGATCAATAATAAAGCGAGTCCGATAGAGGAAAATATACCGAAAAAGGGGTCTGCATGGTTTCACGATGTTACTTCTATGAGCATCCGAGGTCAGAAACGAAGACCCACTTATTTTTTCAAGGGAAATGGGCCTCTTATCTTTGGTCACTATTCCCTCATACTCCGTTCCCTAATGGTGAGTCCCAGTACCCCCAGGATATTATTTTGGTTTGGATCTCCGGTACTGGAAACAGAGAAATGGAATGGACTATAAGTATTATCATTCTGGTTGCAATTTGTTGGGTCATATGGGAGGTGTGAAATAAAGTTAGGTTGGGATCCAAAAGATCTTTGTTTTCTATCCAGTTTCAGATTAAGTCTCACATAGTGGAACTAGCCTCACTTTTCAAAGGTGGGATCTCCTCAGTTACAATTTTCAATCTTATTAACCTTCCCTGCATACAGAATAGAGGGAGAGGATGTTGGGTGAGGTGGCAACCTCCGAGCTATGGTTTGAAGATGAACGTTGATGGTTCCTTCATGGCGGGAGTCATGTGGGGTGGTGGTTTGCTGCAGGACTACTTGGTCTCTGTTATTATTGCTTTTAGTGACTTTTATGGTCCATGAAACTCTTTGGGTGTAGAGGTTCAGGCTCTTCTCTCTGGCTTGATGGTTTGTAGGCGGAGAGGTTTGCAGGTGACATAAGTGGAGTCAGATTCTGAGGTTCTGGTTAAGGCATTACAGGGAAGCCATGAGATACCTTGGGAATTGATATATCTCATCCGAAGGTGCAAGGTATAGACCAATCATGGAAGGATTATTCATCATAGTTGGAGGGAATCTAACTTTGTGGTGGATTCACTTACTCGTTTGGGCAGACAGGAGGAGTCATTATGATCTACGATAGCCTGGATTCTCTTCCCCTTGAGTGTTTTACTGTGGTGCAAGGGGATGAACTTCGACATCATTACTTTATCCCTCCTTGAAGGGTTGTTCTTTGTTTTACTTTCTATCTTTTAAATAGTAATAAAAAATAACTTTCAGTCAGCCAAGTTGTACATTTGGTGTTATTGTAGAAATTTTAAAGTAAAATGTATCATTTATTCATATTAAGTACTATACATTTGGGATATTATCTTACCTTATGAAAAACATTTCCATTTTTTGTTGAAATTTAAAGATATAAGTAATATATTAATATCCTTTTGTGTATTATGTGATCTATTATAAGTTGATTTGAGTAATTTAGCCATGAAAAATTCATCTTAAATACTCATCATTTGGAGAATGGATTAGATTCTGGTAGAAATTAATTTAGGATAAAATTATAAATTTAAATTATATTTATTTATAGTATTAGTCTAGTTGGTAAATTAATTCTTCAACTATAGGAAAATGATCTTGAAACAAAATATTTATACTATTATGAACAATTTCTATTTATTGATGATCTTTTCACCCATCATAGATTTATGGTTTTTTGGTTGTCAACTTTATCCTGACCATGTTCTATATAAATCTATAGTTGTCCTTGTAAGTTTATTTTCTCCTAAAAGTCTATATTTATACTTTCTTATAATGTTATCCAATTTGGGAATCTAGTTTTTTTATTCCAGATGTCCTTTATATTTACCTTTCCCTCTTTTAAGATGAAGTTTTATTAAGCATTTTAACGATGTGGGTTTTCCAAAAAGGAATTTCAAAATGTCAAAATCTTGATTATGATAAAAATTTAAAATTTAGACGATGTAATTTATTGATGGGGGGGAGGATGCAACCCCCTGATATTTTAAAATAAAAATATGTTCAATAGTGTAGATAATTAATCGAACCATGATATACAATAAGAATATTATTATTTAATGTTATGGTTATCGTCTAGAGGTTCATTATAGAGAATGAATAAATTTAACTTCATTATGAAAAAATTCATAAAATTTTTATATAATTTATTGATTAATAATAAATATGTACTCAATTTTTTGAAAAATAATTTTATATTTCAAAAGTAGGTTTTCTTGAAAAATGGTTTCTATTTCATTTTGGGTGTGAAAATTATTATTAATTTCTTTCAACTTTTTTAATTTTATATTATAAAATGAACATAATTTTTAAAATATTTATATAAAAATTAACTTAGGGTGAAATTTTATGTTTTTTTTAAAAATATTGATTTTCTAGTGAATAGTGAAAAATATTAATTTTCATTGAAAACAATATTTTTGTTTCAAGAAGTTACAAAGTTACATTTTTTAAAAATAGTTTCAAATTAAAATTTGATCTCTTAGTTTATGAATAATCTAATTATGTTATTTATAACATATTTTATTATTTAATTTAGCATAAATTCATTTTTATACTTAAAAAGGTATTTTTTCTTAAAACTGTTTTCTTGTTGCGTTCTGAATTTTAAATATTAAATTAATTTATGAAACTTAAATAAATTGAATGTTGAAAAATGGATTATATATCTAGAATCATGTGATAAAATATTGATAAATAGTTCCCTCTTATCTATGGTCATTGTGAATAGTAACCATATTAAATAATTGTCAACATGGTAAGGGAAAATTTCATAATTATGGATAAAAATAATATGATAAGGATAAAAAATACTCTAACACTTTACATTATATTATTGTATGATTTTATTTGTCTATTTCCTTCCAATTCTCAAATATATTTCCACTTGGTTCCATATTTCTTTGATTAGGACCTTCATATTAATTAAAGAAAAGAATAAATACAAAATGTCACGCTTCTGACTTTAATAACTGTAATTTTTATTACAAGGATAAAAATAGGAAATGATAAGTTATAAAAATTTATTTTAATGGTAAAATAAATATTTACCATTGTAATTTATTTCAAATTTTTAATGATTAAATAATCACTTAAGATGCTTACGTAACACCTATTTAGTATTTATTAAATTAATAGAAAAATAAAATATATTATTTAAAAAAAATATAAATGTAATATTTGTTGACTGATTTACATTGAAACTTGTATTTTATAGATCAATATTACACATTAAATATGTGTTAAAATTATATATTTTAATTACATATTTTTCTTGATGTCTTTAAAGTCAAATTAAATAAATACTGTCAAAAATGAAATTATTGATATTTTATGAAAAATATTATTTTATTAAACTATTTAAATTCATAAAAATATTTAAGGAGAACAAGTAGAAAAACATATTGGAGTTTTATTTATTTATTTACCATTTATGAGTCAATTTCTACCTTATAAGTAATATTATAACCCATTAAGAGTGATAAAGGGTTACCATTGTTATGGATAAAATAGGATAAGTAATGGGTTAAACCGAAAGATAAGGTTTAAAATACTAATTAAACCTTCTAAAATTTTATTGATTTAATGTATTTAAACCATATCATATATTATATTTGAAATTAGGGCCAAATTTTTTAATATTCAAATGAATATGAATTAATTGTGTTTAAATATTTTTATTAATTCAATGTGTGCCCTTTCACTCACTATAAAAATGGTCCACATCTCCCCTATTCTATACACGAACCAGATCCTATTAGCTCAACCAAAACCTAAAAAACTCTTCTCAAAATAATTATCCAATTTCTTGGGGTTCTATTATTTGTAAAAGACCAACCCTAGGTCCCTTAGCAGATTATCTAAAGGATCTATTTTTAATAAGAGGTAATTATCATTACTGACTCATTCAAATTTATTCCACACTAAAATTTCTATATATAAATTATAAACATTATAAAATAATAAATATAGTGTCTTAAATATACTGATATATTATTGTTATGGTATAACCATTTTCCATCTCTTTTCTATCCTATGAAAATTAAAAACATTTCTTGTGTTTATGTATGACTTATTGCTTCCACATAACATTATAATTAGTTTATCATCGATATTTTAATTGGATGGTTATAAAATTTAACTAATGAATATATATAATTTTTATTACATAAATATTCTTATAGAATTATAATATCATATATACGTTCATACCTTCAAATCCATTGGAAATGATAATGTTGCTAATGAGTACATCTAGACCACCACCTCCATGAAGTGATGTGATCCATTTTCCATTTATGATTTAAAAGAATGGTAATTGGGATAGATTTAAGGAATATAGTTGATATTTATATCTTGATGAAAATTTTAGAGATTATGAAAAAATGATCAAAACACAATGACCCAAACTTCTGAACCAAAATATACATGAAAAACGAAGCAATTATGACCTGAAACATTGATTTTAAAAATAAATCATTAATAAATTTGTGATAAAAGATTATAAATAAAAAATATATTGAATTTTCCTAAATATATGGGTATGATCATAGTCTTCTGGTTCCTTATTTTCTCGGGCTGGTTAAAGTACAATACTGATGGTGCCTATAGGGGAAATCCCAGACCATCCAGTTATGGATTATTTTTTCGTGACCACAACAGCGATGTGTCTGAAATCTGTTTTAGGAATTATAGTCACACCACCACTCTTGAAACTGAAATAATGGGACTTATCTGATCTATTGATTTTTTCTATCAAAGAGCCTGGAATAACATATGGTTTGAATGTGAATTCACCACCATCGTTCAATCCATTAGGACGGAAACAATCCATCTCTCATTGATACTAACTCCCAAGTGGGATAACTGTCTTGAAAATATTTACTCAATTAATTATATCATCACCCACATGTACCTGGAATCCAACTACCTAGATGATGGTCTTATAGATAATGATGTGATTGAAGGAGGATATACTTTCTCTTCTTCACTCCCATATAAAATTTTTCCACCCTTATTACGTGACAAATGTAAATTTACCTTATTCAGACTACTATAATCCTTATATTTTATCAATAAAGAGTCTATGAGCTCACTTTTTATAAAAAAATATTATACTAAGGGTTCGAACACATATGAAGGAAGTCACACCTAAGGTAAGGATTCTTCATCACAAATTTTCTTCTTTGGGACATATGTTTTGTTATAAACCTATATTATTTTATGAGGTTTATATAATACCCCTTTGATATATTATATCATGAATATATTTATATTCATGTTATTTAGTGGTTAATTTAAATTAATTTCTTTCATGGTGTTTATTATTTGAATGATACCAAGGTGATAAGAGTTTATTTTATAATCTCATCATTATTTGAGATTGTTTAAGATAAAGTATTAAAAGGGTTAATTATTTGATATTTCTATCCATATAACTAATACATTTTCTTTTCCTCTAGTTATTTTCATAAATTAAATGTTTTCCTTTAATTTTCCAATTTATAAGTAGTCAAGATATGAAAACCATGTTTTTAAGGAAAACTTACTTTGTTTTTTTACTAGATTGGGAATCATTTAATTCCATATCTGTATTTTATTTAATTTTTTTAAAGAATATTGTCATTATTACACAATTATTTATTAAATAAAATTTTATCTTTTTTTGAATTTTATCAAATGGATTTAAAGTAATCTTCTTGAATTTTTTTGAATGAGGTACTTTTTTGGATTTTCTTACAAAAGTGTGAAATAAATGGTTTTTTACTTATATAACCTGAATGGAATTTCCCACCATCATGTACAATAAATGTTTTAATGCTTCATTTAAAATTTTACGAGGTTATTTTTAAAGAAAATTTATCTTTATTATTTTGTAACTTTGTAGATAAGTTATTTCAAAGTGAAAAGGTTATTTTCCTTAAGAAATTTTGTAGTGATATTTTTAAAGTATTTTCATCTATGTAAACATGATTTAGTGAATCTTGTTTTTTTACTGAGGATATACTCAAAATATATCGTACACTATATTTTTATGGATGGTTTATGTTTAGTTTTTCTAGGAAATTATTGAAATTCCCTAATCTATCTCTTCCAATATTAATAGTTATTGATTTTAAGTCATATTGAGAAAGTTTTATTATTTATTCATTTGATGAATTTATTGAATGTGTTATTTGGAAGGTCGGGCCTATAATTGCATAGACCGTCGATACATTTGTAGGTATCATGATAAAAATAATTTATCAAGGCTTTTTAAATGGGTTTTTGGTGTATACCTAACCATAGTTTAAACTGTATGGATACAATGCATCAATGGTAAGTTTCATATGTTTGAGATTATGAACTAAATCATTATAAAATCAGTTATTAATTTCCATGTGATTATTTTTAACAATATCCATGAATATGTTTCAATCTCTTATATTATTTATATGGAATCAGTTGGTCTTTATTTACTCCAACCATATTATTCTTAATGCTCATATTATTGATTAAATTACATGTGTTTATAGTTATTCACCTTTTTATATTAATTATTCATCATTTATTTATGATATCCTCTTCTATATGTAACCCTTAATGAGTATCTGATATCTCCCTTTTTTTCTTTTCCCTAGGATATAAAAAATGAATCTTTGAATGAGTTCAAGGATGAAGAATATTTATGTTCTCTATGTTTTGGATTTTAGGTTTTCAAATGTAATGCGAGATAAAAGTATGTACCTCATTTACTGAGACTACTAAAATATTTGGTCCTTAAAGATGCAATTATTTGTATCTAGTTCCAATGTTATTAATTAACTATCTGGTTTGGGCTACTGGAGTTAGGTTCTTTATAGGAAAGTTTCATGGTTTCATCATTAATTTTATTTTACTATTATCACTATTAAAAAGTGTAAATAAAGAAAAAGAAAAGAAGAATTTATTTTTTGGAAAAAATGGGATGTATATTTTGAGAGTCTAAAATAACCATTACATTTCTAGTGATCTTGTTAAAATTATTAAAATTAGTGACATGAGGAGATCATATGGAGTTTTTTGATGGATGTGAGATTAATCCCAAGAATAATTTAAAAAAATTGAAAATTTTTGTAGAAAATAAATAATAGGGGATATCACTCATTATAATTTATATAAATTCATCAGCTTACTTTAAATTTTGTATGTGTGGGAATTTCAATTTGATAAAGAATATTCCTTAATATTGATTTTTGATTATTATAAAACATGATTTATATTTTTTTACCTCATTTTGACACTAATTGTTTTTATCATCAATTTATACTCACCTTAAGCCTCAAAGACATATGATCCTTTTTTCAATGTCATCATGGTCATTTCAGATCACTGTCTTTATAGGGTTTAGATTTTAGTTCTTTTAGAAGCCTATAGAAATAGACATTTACTTGTGGTATGAATACATCTTCAATCAAATTTATTACCTTTAGTCTTGAGAGGAAAAAAACTTTAATGGTGAGGTATATCACAACCTTTATTGAATGATAATGATAAATTAAGATGCTATAATTAAGGTATAGAGAAGAACCATATTTTGTTCAAGGGAAAATTAAAATGCATGGATAACTTGTTTTCTTTGAAAATTGAGAAGTTTGATTTATATTATTATTTGAATATATAATGTTCTTATCCCTATTGATATTTATTTAATTATGTTACTTTGAATGTTATATATTGGTATCATGCACCTCCTTTAAGATTTTAGTTGATATATATATGCTTTAGGACAATTATAAGTTTTATTGTGGGGGGTATTTGATGTTGGCATTCAATGCATACATTTGTTTTAATTTAAATTGATTAATTTTATTAATTATATAGTCCATTTTTACAAATTCATCAATGTTTTATTCTTTTGTGGGAAATTAACATTTAAATAGTTATTTTAGGAATAATAATAAATTTAGAATATAATTTTTTAAAAGTAAGTTTAAAATAAATTTTGGAAAAAGAAAATTTCATATATGTGTTATGGAATTTTTAGGAATGAAATTATTTTTTATGTTAGGAAATAATATGGCATTTTTTATCCATTGTACAAAGACCAAATAAAACCATAACACATATAGACCATATAACATATGGATCAAATATCCAGAATGCATCACATGTGTTGGAACATGGGAGGATTTTGCTTAGCATCTCACATGTAGGATGAAATGGGAGGTTGAGGGTGATCACTATCACCCTTAAAAACTTCACTATCTAGTTAAGTAAGTGTTATATTTTATTAAGAAGTACCCGAACCAGATGAACTCCAATGGGGGTTAAAGTCATGTGGGCCGGTGATTGACCTAAAAAACACAAATAATTATCCACTATTCACCCACATCATTTTTTTCACACAAGACTCCCCTTGAGATTGTTGTGACTCCACTATCCTTAATAAAAATCCCCACTCTCACACACCAATGATGAAGTAATATTATATTAATGTGAGTAAGGAACTAAAGATCACCCCTACAAGGCATGGAATCACCTTGGATGGCACCTCGGAAGCCCAAACTGAGCTACTAAACTAATGTGTATCCGCAAAAGGGTTATAGTCAGATGCATAATGGTAAAATAATAGGTTTGATTTATAATAGGGATTTTTAAAATGTAGTTAAGCAAGATGAAAGAAAAACCATTAAAATGCTGAAGGAAAAGATTCGACAGTATACTGCTTTTCATGAACTAGATGTGAATTGTTAGAAACATTCAAGGATATTCCATTGAAGGATATTTAATGGATCATAGGTGAAATCCAAACTCAAAAGTCCCATGGGTATAGTGTTTCTTTGAATATAATAGCAGCATGAGGATGAAATGGGGAATATGTACAGGAAAACAACCATGTACCATAATCATAGTGAATATTACACACTATTTTATAAGATTTTGTAACGCCCCGACCCCAGCTACCCGGAGCCGGTGCGTTACTTAGTAACATTGGCATGATCACAAAAGATCAAGTCTCGAAAGACCGATTAGTTTAGTAGCCTTGGAAACACTAGATACATTAATAAGTCTTACATTACACAATAAAGTAAAAGAAAACTACTACATCTTCTCTTCATATCCCCTTATAATATCCCTGCAGGTCATTCTTAATATACTTCTTCACATCCTGTAAAATATTAAAACATTGAAAGGGGTGAGCTCAGATGCTCAGTAAGGATAACAATATTGTAGAAGCTTTCATAAATAAAAAGTAACATTTAAGGCAATGTATAACAAAAACAAAAGCCTTTTAAACATGAACTTCAACATAATATGGAAAAAGTAAAATGAGATAATTCCATTTACTTATTCACATGGATATATTACTAGTCGAATAATCACATGCAATATCATTAACCACTTTCATAATGATGGAATGCATAATGCCAGACATTCTGAAACATTTTGTCAAGGCCTTGACCAAGACGTCTAAAATGATTAAGGCCTTGGCCAAAACCATAAATCAAATTGGGAAAGGGCCTCGGCCAATTGCACATCTAGTTGTCTCATGAGACCTACCGATGCATCGAGGAGCTATAGCGGGCTCCACCCATCACTTATTAAGTCCAATGCATTCTTCATATGAATAGGTTTAAACATATCATAAACAATAACATAATCGTATCACATAAAACATGCATAAAGGAAACATAAAATTTCCACATTTCAATCACAAGATATCAATACAACACATTGATATAATAAAAACGCTTTCAAAACCATTTTCAATACCAAAATAAAATAAAAGTATAACATGGTATTTATTTTTCATTAAAAAAGGTATGGCCTGTAGAGGAAGCCGAAACTCAAATAGTGGTCACGGCGGTGGAGAAGTCATTGTCGCCGCATACGTACGACAAAATGATTCCCTTTTATCATTTAGTAAACGTTTCGTATAAAAAAGATTCCTTTTGAATATACGTAAAAGTCAAAGGGGTTTATACACCGTATAAAAGAAATTTGTGTATAAAACCAAATATGCCTCAATGAAAGGAGATTGAGACGAAGTCCCATACAAAGATCATTTTTTAAAATAAAATAGATATATTATGTGTATTCACTATAGGTACACATAAATAAAGTAAAAATACAAAATGAGACATAATAATATCATGACATAATTTGAAAGTAGGAGATTAACCCAAAGAATGGAAGTTGGGTTAAGAAGTTCCCTTACCTTGTGTTCGACTTGATTCAACCGTTCTTTAACCTCCTGAATAATAAACTAGAGTTAATATCTACCATTTTCAATTTCATTATCCTTTTTATATCACTTATTACATTGTTATGAACATTATGTTATTATTTAAGTTAATAACGGTCGTTTTGTCGATTTTTGGTACTTGATTCAACAATAAACCTCTTATAATTACAAGTTGTTTATGTGGTAGAATATCCATTATCTCCAGAATTATATTAATGATTTAGATGTAATATATATCATATATATCCAGTATATACATTCATTTATAATATTACGTAACATTTAGAGGTAAGAAATGAAATGCACCGTTCATGGAGACGGTAAGCCGTACGTACGCATGAACGCTACTTTCATTTATATTTCGTATTTAATGGAATGAAATCATAATGATATAAATGTATAATATAATTCCAGTATAATATAGTGTATAATACCATTTAATCCATCCTTTATACATCCCACATATGGCATTAACGATTCAAATCACTTTGAGGGGGCGGTAGTCCGCACTTCCTAAAATGAAATTATCGCTTTTACCCATAATGGTAATAATAAACATTCCATAAATGGGAAATAACGAATCATAAGTAAAACATAAACATATTATATATCATATATAAATATAGTTACATCTTAATGGCCACCTTTGAAGGTGTTATATGAGTGTTGAACAATCATCGTTTCGTGAGGCAGAAATTCGCCATCCACAGAAACCGTATGTTCTTCAACCATTAGATGTAGGTGTGTGTAATTGTATATCGAATAATTCTTATAAAAACATCCTAGTATATTGAGGATACTGGTGTTGTTACAAAAGAAATTAATAAAAAGAGTTTAGGGGGTTGGAGAAGAAGAAAATACAAAACAACATTAGAGAAGACATTACCTCAAAATCGGGTAACTCTTTTTGATTTGAGCCAAAGGCTTCCTTGGGAAGAGTTATGCCCAAAGGGAGGCTTCTAAGAGTAAGAGAGGAAAGTGGAGAGAGTATTTGGTCAGAGTTTGGCCAAGACAAATGGCTTGAAAGTGTGAATGATGTGGTAGAGGTGGGGGCCTTTTATAAGTGGAGAGGAGGGGCACTCTTGGAAAGTAAAGAAAAGTCACTTTATCATAAAATGAGTTTCGGATTTTAGAGGTCCCAAACTTATATAATTCGAGGATAAGGTGATAAGGGTTCGATATCTACCCATAAAATAGGCTTTGGAAAAGTTTAAGCCTTGGATATTACATTATCTTTTCATTTTATTTAAATCGTTAATTAATGAGGTAATCGCTGCATCATTATTGTATCATTACAAATTTAAATTATTTAATGTCTAAAAATTCTAAAAAAATAAGTATAATGTAGGAAATAGTTTTATATTTCTAATGAATATTTATGGTCAAAAAGTTAACTTATAACCCCATGTAATAATTGTTTTAGTAAAACAACTTAGGTTTGTGACATTTTTATTTTAACATTAAATAAAATGTTTTTAATGTCATTTTCCAACCAAAGTGGATCCATGGGGTCCCCAAGTTGACCCATGGATTGTCTTGGTCGACCACGGAACATCCAATTAGGGTAGGACATGTGTCAAGCTCATCTCATATTATTAAAACATTATTTTTACCTTAAACTACACTAATTACCTCTAATCGCGATTAAGAACTTAAAAGTTACTATTCACCAAAAAATTATTTTAATCTCATTGAACCACATTTTAATTCTTAATGAAAACCATGTATGTAGGATTTTTGAAAATCAAATCACAGAAGTGGTAATATTTCATTTAAACGAAAATCAGTTTTTTAACTACCACTTAGTGGTTTCACTATTCATCAAAAATTGAAGCTTTTCAGAACAATGCCAAAATTTCACCCTAAGATATAATTGATATTCCAAATTCAAAAATGATGTCTATTTTATGAAATTCCAAACATATAAGTTGCATTAATTAATTTTATAATTAATTCCTGCTGTCACAACAAATAGCGTGTTTTTAAGAAACAATATATATCAAAAGATTGACAATTGTTTATGTCCAATTTCAAAGTGAAATTAATTCTAATGAACACCATTGGATAAAATGGTAAAAATATATTCTAATTATACTTTAAAACCACTCAATAGTATAACTTATCACTATAAATTATTTTTATTAAAAAAGTTGTTTTAAGTATTTTTCACTATTTATAGAAATTTTGAAGTTCTCAGAAAATTACAAAAAATTCAACATAGGCTAATTTCAATATTAGGAATACAAAAATGAAGTCCATTTTGAAATATAAAATTTCTATAAATTTAAAAAGTGGTTATTACTATTCATAACAGCTACTTTGATTAGTTGCGGTGTGTTAGAAATCGAACTTGCGTACAATGCAAGCTATTACATTATTGAAAGAGAGGCGTATCGTGGAAGATCGGGGTGTACAGGAAAACAACCATGTACCATAATCATAGTGAATATTACACACTATTTTATAAGATGTTGTAACGCCCCGACCACAGCTACCCGGAGCCGGTGTGTTACTTCGTAACATTGGCATGATCACAAAAGATCAAGTCTCGAAAGACCGATTAGTTTAGTAGCCTTGGAAACACTAGATACATTAATAAGTCTTACATTACACAATAAAGTAAAAGAAAACTACTACATCTTCTCTTCATATCCCATTATAATATCCCTGCAGGTCATTCATAATATACTTCTTCACATCCTGTAAAATATTAAAACATTGAAAGGGGTGAGCTCAGATGCTCAGTAAGGATAACAATATTGCGGAAGCTTTCATAAATAAACATTAACATTTAAGGCAATGTATAACAAAAACAAAAGACTTTTAAACATGAACTTCAACATAATATGGCAAAAGTAAAATGAGATAATGCCATTTACTTATTCACATGGATATTCTACTGGTCGAATAATCACATGCAATATCATTAACCACTTTCATAATGATGAAATGCATAATTCCATACATTCTGAAACATTTTGTCAAGGCCTCGTCCAAGACGTCTAAAATGATTAAGGCCTCGGCCAAAACCATAAATCAAATTGGGAAAGGGCCTCGAACAATTCCACATCTAGTTGTCTCATGAGACCTATCGATGCATTGAGGAGCTATAGTGGGCTCCACCCATCACTTATTAAGTCCAATGCATTCCTCATATGAATAGGTTTAAACATATCATAAACCATAACATAATCGTATCACATAAAACATGCATAAAGGAAACATAAAATTTCCACATTTCAATCACAAGATATCAATACAACACATTGATATAATAAATACACTTTCAAAACCATTTTCAATACCAAAATAAAAGAAAAGTATAACATGGTATTTATTTTTCATTAAAAAAGGTATGGCTTGTAGAGGAAACCGAAACTCAAATAGTGGTCACGGCGGCGGAGAAGTCGTTGTCGCCGCATACGTACGACAAAAACATTCACTTTTGTCGTTTACTAAATGCTTTATATAAAAAAGATTCCTTTTGAATATATGTAAAATTCAAAGGGGTTTATACACCGTATAAAAGAAATTTGTGTATAAAACCAAATATGCCTCAATGAAAGGAGATTGAGACAAAGTCCCATACAAAGATCATTTTTTAAAATAAAATAGATATATTATGTGTATTCACTATAGGTACACATAAAGAAAGTAAAAATACAAAATAAGACATAATAATATCATGACATAATTTGAAAGTAGGAGATTAACCCAAAGAATGGAAGTTGGGATAAGAAGTTCCCTTACCTTGTGTCCGACTTGATTCGACCATTATTTAACCTCCTGAATAATAAACTAGAGTTAATATCTACCATTTTCAATTTCATTATCCTTTTTATATCACTTATTACAATGTTATGAACATTATGTAATTATTTAAGTTAATAACGGTCGTTTTGTCGATTTTTGGTACTTGAGTCAACAATAAACCTCTTATAATTACAAGTTGTTTATGTGGTAGAATATCTATTATCTCCCAAATTATATTCATGATTTAGATGTAATATATATCATATATATCCAGTATATACATTCATTTATAATATTACGTAACATTTAGAGGTAAGAAATGAAATGCACCGTTCATGGAGACGGTAAGCCGTACGTACGCATGAACGCTACTTTCATTTATATTTCATATTTAATGGAATGAAATCATAATGATATAAATGTTTAATATAATTCCAGTATAATATAGTGTATAATACCATTTAGTCCATCCTTTATACATCCCACATATGGCATTAACGATTCAAATCACATTGAGGGGGCGGCAGTCCGCACTTCCTAAAATGAAATTATCGCGTTTACCCATAATGGAAATCATAAAGCATGCCATATATGAGAAATACAGAATCATAATTAAAACATAAACATATTATATATCATATATAAATATTGTTACATCTTAATGTCCACCTTTTAAGGTGTTATATGAGTGTTGAACAATCATCATTTCGTGAGGCAGAAATTCGCCATCCACAGATACCGTATGTTCTTTAACCATTTGATGTAGGTGTGTGTAATTTTAGCTCTAATCATTCTTATAACAACATAATAGTGTATTGAGGATACTGGTGTTGTTACAAAAGAAATTAATAAAAAGAGTTTAGGGGGTTGGAGAAGAAAAATAAAACAAAACAACATTAGAGAAGACATTACCTCAAAATCAGGTAACTATTTTTGATTTGAGCCAAAGGCTTCCTTGGGAAGAGTTCTGCAAAAAGTGAGGATTCTAGGAGTAATATAGGAAAGTGGAGAGAGTATTTGGGCAGAGGTTGGTTGAGACAAATGGCTTGAAAGTGTGAATGATGTGGTAGAGGTGGGGGCCTTTTATAAGTGGAGAGGAGGGGCACTCTTGGAAAGTAAAAAAAAGTCACTTTATCATAAAATGAGTTTAGGATTTTAGAGGTCCCACACTTATATAATTCTAGGCTAAGGTGGTAAGGTTTCGAGATCTACCCATCCAATAGGCTTTGGACAAGTGTAATCCTTGGATATTACATTATCTTTTCATTTTATTTAAATCGTTAATTAATGATGTAATCACTGCATCATCATTGTTTCATTAAAAATTTAAATTATTTAATGTATAAAAATTCAATAAAAATAACCATAATGTAGTAAATCTTTTTATCTTTCTAATGAATATTTATGGTCAAAAATTTAACTTATATAACCCCATGTAATAATTGTTTTAGTAAAACAACTCAGGTTTGGGACATTTTTATTTTAACATTAAATAAAATGTTTTTAATGACATTTTCCAACCAAAGTGGCTCCATGGGGTCCCCAAGTTGACGCATGGATTGTCTTGGTCGGCCACGACACATCCAATGAGGGTAGGACATGTGTCAAGCTCATCTCATATTATTAAAACATTATTTTTATCTTAAACTACACTAATTACCTCTAATCGCGATTAAGAACTTAAAAGTTACTATTCGCCAAAAAATTATTTTAATCTCATTGAACCACATTTTAATTATTAATGACAACCATGTATGTCAGATTTTTGAAAATAAAATCACAGAAGTGGAAATATTTCATTTAAACGAAAATCAGTTTTTTAACTACCACTTAGTGGTTTCATTATTCATCAAAAATTGAAGTTTTTCAGAACAATGACAAAATTTCACCCTAAGATATAATTGATATTACAAATTCAAAAATGATGTCTATTTTATGAAATTCCAAACATATAATTTGCATTAATTGATTTTATAATTAATTCCCGCTGTCACAACAAATAGCGTGTTTTTAAGAAACAATATATATCAAAAGATTGACAATTGTTTATGTCCAATTTCAAAGTGAAATTAATTCTAATGAACACCATTGGATAAAATGGTAAAAATATATTCTAATTATACTTTAAATCCACTCAATATTATAACTTATCACTATAAATTATTTTGATTAAAAAAGTTGTTTTAATTATTTTTCACTATTCATAAAAATTTTGAAGTTCTCAGAAAATCACAAAAAATTCAACATAGGCTAATTTCAATATTAGGAATACAAAAATGAAGTCCATTTTGAAATATAAAATTTCTATAAATTTAAAAAGTGGTTATTACTATTCATAACAGCTACTTTGATTAGTTGCGGTGTGTTAGAACTCGAACTTGCGTACAATGCAAGCTATTGCATTATTGAAAGAGAGGCGTATCGTGGAAGCTCGGGGTGTTACAGATGTTTATATATGTTTGAACTTTTTAATGCTACATAGAATATCTGTTATAGTTTTTCATAGTGGAACTCTGAATATATGATGTTAAAATCACCATGGTTGATGCTATATATGCCTTGGTTCTGGGAAAATTTCAAATTTTTTTTTTCTCTCAATAATTTTTAAGACTTATATTATGAGAGGGAAATGTTATATCACATGAATGTCATTATATCTATTCTAAGGGGATTAAATTGGAGATTGAAGTGGAATATAATAGAGATTAAAAACCTATTTGATTCCCATAAATAAGAGGGGAATCACTATTTAGAGAGAGATACCTGAAGGATAAGGAATTCATACTTCTCCTCGAGTGACCTACTACTTTGTTGTTTTCTCTCTCCCTCTTATGTTCTTTTATTTTATTTTCCAATAAATAACATAATGAAGGGACAATATTATAATTTAAAACTGATGTAATTAAAGGTTTCATGTGTGTAGTAATGTATTTTTTCTATTTCTGTTCTTGACTAGGTTGTTGCATACACATTATTTTAATCATCTCTTTCATCTTATCATTACATAATCATTTTTTATGTGGGTGGAAGTGTAGAAATGAAATTTTTTAACTAAATTTATAGGAATGATTCATTACTATTTCATGATTTCTGGATAATTATGTTTAAACATGGTATTGAGTTACCTAATTCAATAATAACCCCATGTAGTTGACCATATGAATAGGGAATCATTTAATTAATGACAGAATATCTAGCCAAGGGTTAAATTATAATTAACTCTAAAACAAATCCTGGAAAAATTGTTGGAACTTCTTATTTCATTAAAAACAAAAACCAATAATTACATAACTTGGTACATCTTTTCTAATTGGGTTTTACAACTTCTACTACTATCATTTTTTATTAACTTGAAATTTACAAGTTTACTTATATCATCTCATGGATTTTACCTCGAAATTCCCATATACTACATCAATTTAGTTTTCATTAGTTTTAGTTGAGCCTTTTATAAATTTATAAATTTGATATGCCATTAAAACTAATGACAAATTCAGGTTGTGTCACCTACCTAATTTCATATAATTCCAATCTAATAATAAATTTGGGAATTATAAAGTACATGTTATCCTCTTTACACTAGTCTATTACTATAAAATATTTGACCTATGGTTAGTTAATTCTTGAATGATACTTTTTTCAAATTCCCATAGCCCCTTTACATAGATTCTTTCACCCTTTTCATCTAATTAGGTTGAATTATTCACTGTTCATCCTCTTTCTATCATGATCAAAATCCTAAAAAAATATTCCATCAAGGACTCCTCCAAAGGCGGTGAATTTACAAGATCAGGTTACCATGAATTTTTATGTTCTACTTTTTGACCATGTATTCATTTGATAATAGGAATTGTGTATCCAATAATATATGTCCTTTTATTTTTATCCTTAATTGATAAATCCATAACATATAAATCAAATAATTGATCTTGGATGAATGACTTTAAAATAAACATTGTTGGTCCTAGATGCAAGACCATAAAAGTAAAATTATTGGTCCTAGATTCATGATCATTAAAAGGTATTTCATGTCCCATTAAATGACACTAAACTATGCAGATTATGATTACCTTTAAAGTTATATACTAGAAATCATGTTCATGGGTCTGATCCTAAATCCACCATATATATTTCCTCCCTAGATGGTGATAAAATCTAAATGCCCAAATGTGTGGCTTTAATACATAGTTTAACCAATAGAGGAAAAAATTAATTTTTTTATATTACATTAATTTTATTCTCTTACATTTAATAATTCATTTAATTTATCATTTCTTTTATATTAAATTGATATTACATTAAATTTTGTGAATATTTATTAAAATGGACTATTTTATGGTTCTAATAGATCTATCTAAATTCATAAATGAAAGGAATGGTTAGAAATTTATAGTGGTTATAGAGAGAGGGATAAATATAATAAAAATCATATACCACTAATAGTAAAGAACTAAGTGAGACTCAATCTCAGGACCTTTTTAATACCTCACAGGACCACCACCACTGATCTACACCCTAAGAAAAAATGAATACCTTGATGTAGATAATTCTATATATTTTAATTTTTTAGGTGAAACAATTTGATGTAATCTTAAATATAAAACATATTAGTTGTAAAAAATGTTGATGTTGGATAAGACTATGAGGATTAATATGGTTGTATCATTGAATTTTTTCTATGTCCTCATGAGTATGGGTCTTTTTTCTTAAGATTTTACTCTAAATAATAATTATTGACTTAGTTTTTGTTAGAGATTTCTACTAGTCCCAGAAGATTGACATGATTCATTTTTAACTCTATACTAAATATTTGTCCAAGTTTGGTAATTCATAATTTTCATTGTATAATGACCTAGTCATAACATACAAGGATAATAAATCATTTTAGATGAATATTCAGAACATTACAAAAACATATGCCCAAGGACCATAATAGTTTAGTGTATTTGGAAGCAGGTAACAAAATATTCTAACTTTTTGAAGTATGTTCAATGTTTCTAACATATATATTACCTTTTATTACTTTTAATTAAAACCTTTATTCATAACCTAGGGAAAGGAAACATAAGAAAGGGTTAGTCTCAGATGCTCAGTAATGATAAAAAAAATATATACATAAGAAAAACATGAGAATAAGCATATGAAAACATGAGTATAACATATGAAAGTCACAAACTTTATATCAAAGATCATATACCTAAGTATGGAATAAATATTTTTAGTTCATGAGACTTGAATAATAAGGGAATCAGGTGCATAATCCATGATACCGTAACATAGGAATAAAACATAGAAGTTATGGCAGACACATAAGCATATAAAATTATTTCCATAGTAGTCATGGCATCGTTCCCAAGGCCATCTTAGTAGTATGGGTTCCCTCCCAATACAATCTCGGTATTTATGGTTCACTCCCATGACCATCTTAATATTCAATGTTTACTCCCAAGACCATATTGGTAGAAAAAGTTTTTTATTGAACCGAGTTCACTCTCGATTCTAACTATGTCTATCTCATGAGACAAAAATATTTACCCAATGCATTGGATAAGGAAATATGTCCCACCCATATCATAATGAAATAATATATAAGTGTTCCATAAGATCATAAACAATCATATCATGACCCATGAAACGAAATGGGTATCATAAACATGCAATCGTATCATAACTTATGAAAAAGATCCATGTTTCATAATTATTTCATCAAATCATAACTCATGAACATAAGTAGGTTTCATAAGCATATTACCCATTAAAGTGAAAAGGGTTTAATAAAAATATAACCCATGAAAGAGAAAAAAATTTCATAAACATATAACCCATTTAATAGAAATGTGATTCATAAATATAATTTCATCAAAACATATAAAATTCAGAGAAATAATATGAATTGAACCTTTAGATAATTTCCCTATAAAGGTATGAGTAACACTAAAAAAATTTAATCTTATATGAAAAATAATATTGAAATATATTTTAAAAATATTTCTTGATGAAAACATTCTTTATTCTTTACGAAATTATTTTTAAACAAAAAACCTTTATGAAACCACTTTCTTTTAAAATAAACTTTAAATCAGGTAATGGAGTCTAGAAAACATTTTGACATTTTTTTCATTTAGAAATTATAAAATAATCTTGAAACAATTTTGAAAACCTTTTTATTTAAAAACATATAAAATAATATAGAAAATATTTTTGAAACATTTTTCCTTGAAAACGTATAAATTAAGGTTGAAAACTTATAAAAGAAGTTTGAAATCACTTTGAAATCATTTTTCCTCGAAAAAAATATTCTTGAATTTTTTTGGAAAGAATGTTTCCTTTAAAAAATAAAAAACATGCTTGAAAACATTTTGAAGACATTTGTACTTTAAAACATATAAAATAAGACTAATTTTTTTGAAAACTGTTTCTTTTAAAACTTATAAATAAATATTGAAAATAAATTTTAAATACATTTCTTGAAAAGGAAGCATGATTTTTTTGAAAAACATTTTCTTTGAAAATAATTGGAAAACATAAAAAATAAGATCTAAAATCACTAAAATAATTTTATTTGAAAATAATTTTTTTAAAACACATAAAAGGAGCTTTGAAATTAATTTCAAACAAATTTTAAACATAATTTTTTTTAAAAACCATTTTATATGAAAATAACTTTTAAAAAATGATTGACCAGAATATTAGGAATTTTTTTATTAAAAATGAATCTTTTAAAAATGTAAAATAAGCTTCAAATGAAGGTTGGTCATGATGGAAGATAAATCCATACATTCCGAACATTTCTTTTGCGGTGTTAAATGTTTAGAGAAGTGCCTTGATTGGAAATTGACAAGAAAAAACCTTTTAAAAAAACTGTTTGTTTAAAAGAAAAAACATGGGTAAAAATTTATTTTTAATATCATAGGATAATAGTATAAAATTTTTGAATACTTTTTTAGAAAACTGGCTTTTGAAGGAACACAGATTTCTAACCGAAGAGGGTGATAAAGTCATTTTTTTGAATTAGACCTTCTTAATTAACTTAAGTACCAAAGAGTGGGAAATTGGTACTAAAACTTGAAGATATCATAAATAAAAAAATGATAATAAATTTCATTAGTTTTCTTGAAATATTTATTATAAGGTTTCATTAATGATATCATAATCCTGAATAATCCGGATAAACAATGAGATTGTTGCAATAATCTCTTACCTCTTGGTAACATTTAATCATACTCCCATGTAATATAATGCAATAAAATGAAGCTTAAAATATCATGTAAGGAATTAAATTTATTAGATAAAATTTCAAAGTTCAGTGTATGTACCTCTTATAAGAATATAGGTGGATGATATAGCATGTGTCTAAAGGAAGGAAAATTGATACAAAATTTCTTTACCGATTTGGTAACTTTTGAAACATAAAACCCATGAGATAAATTTCATCAAAATGGATTTATAAATATCCATTAATTTATGTATAATAATAATTTAATACAAACATGGTCAGTATATACACCACACAAAAATAATGAGTGGTGAACATGGAATGTATCTCTAGGATAGAAAAAGTTAGATGGGAAAACCCGCACCTTAAGTCTTGACTATCTTCATACACAGTAAAACCTATTATATAAAAAATATAAGTCTATTATACATATAAAAAAACCCTATTCTTATATATAATACCATATATTATTTTATTACTAATTTATATTACACTTTAATTATTAATTCCATGTTAACATTATGTTTCGAGTAATATCCAGATTGTTTTTCTTATATGTTTTGACTTTTTATTCTTGATACTCTTAACTAGATAATGATTAAATTATTTAAATAATTCAAAACATGATATAAGTATAATATATATTTAATATATAAATATTTATATCAATATATAAAATTTATAATTGTGAAGTGAAATACACAGTTGATGGAGATTGTAGGTCATACATACACATGGGCACTTTTTCTGTTTTATTATCGTATTGAAGGGAAAAAGTAAATGAAAGATATATATATATATATATATATGTATAAAATAATTATATTAGAATTATTATATAATATATATTATAGAATTTTACTTAACCCATACTTAATTCCTTCCTTGTAAAGTATGAATGAATTACATCGCTTTGATGAGGCGGAAATCCACACGTCCACAAATGAAGTTATCATATTTACACAAAATTGAAAGCATGAAGGTATGTTTTATATAATAATTAATGAAGAATAAATAAATCATAAATATCATAAATATCATACATATCATATAAAAACATATTTTCATCACAATTTACAACCAAGAGATGTTGTAAAGGAAAAATGAACAACATCGTTTCAGGAGGTAGTAGTTTTCCATACACCCGAACGGTATGTTCGTTACCCATTAGATGGAAGTGTTTGTATGTGTAGGTAGAACCATTTTAGTAAGAACATATCAACATATTTAGGATACAGAAGTTATTATATAGTAATTTAATAATAATATTTGTGTTTGTGGAGAATGAAAAACAAAGGAGCTTGAGGATGACTGTTACCTCTTCTTTGGGTAACTCCTTTTGGTTTGAACCAAAGGGATTCCTTGGGTGGATTTATGATTGAAGGAAGGATTATATGATTGAGGTAGTAATGTTGGGAGATTATTTTATCATATTTTAGGCGAGATAATGGGATTTATAGGTGTGGATAAATGGGAGTTTTGAGTGCCTTTTTATAGTGGAGGATCAGTGACATTCTTGTAAATTTTTGTAAAGGGAATTTCAAACACGTTTTTCCTATGAAAAGTGGATCCAATAATGGTACAAATTAGATAAAAGTGAATATAGGGTTTAAAATTGAAATCCATTATCTTTGGGAAAATTTGATAGGATATTTTGGACATTATGTTTAAGGTTTAGTCTTTTATTATGATAATTTTCTTCTTAGTTATTATAATTTATTTTAATCATTATAACTAATATTTTTGGTTGAAAACCCACTAAAACTTATTTGAAATTAAAAATTATTATGATTAAAAATATGTAACAATTTTTATGAATTCAAAACATATAATTGATTGAAATTAATTTAAATTTAATCCCCAGATAAAATGACAAAACGAGTTTTTAGAATAAAAACATTCAATAGTTTGGTAAGATTTTATATCCAATTTCAAAGTAATAATTATTTAAATGATAGAAATTGGATTAATTTATGTATAATTTATATAATTAAACTTTAAACTAGTAGAAAACATAAATTAACCATATTATTAAATTAGATAAAAATAATATTGTGAATAAAAATTCAGTATTTTTCACTAATCATAAAAGAATGAAACGTCCAAGAAAATTACCAAGATGTCACCGTAAAATAATTTTTACATTTATATTTAAACAATTAAGTTTATTTTTTCATCATAAATTCCTAAAATTTTCAAAATATAGATTTAAATAAGGTTCACTATTAAAAAAGGGTAAAATCAGATTTTAGAAAAATACATTTTTCATTCATAAAATTTTATTTATTCTTATCTTATACATATAAAATCTATTATATTACTATAAAATATATTTATTTAATATAAAATATATAAATTTTATTGAAAAAATTAAACAAAAGAGGTTTGTTAAATTTATTAATATAAAATTGTGTTTCCACATAGAAAAATATATTTCTTAGAAATGAAATTTCTATGTTTTCCGATAGTTGTTAAAATCACTTCGACAAATTGATAACCAAAAGATTAATTTAATATACATGTGTAAATTATATTTTTCACAATTTCATTTAATATTATTCATAACTTATATTCCAATTAATTTGTGGTAGCTATAAGATTTTTTAAAAATCATATTAATAGTATATTGTAATTCCAGGAAACTTAGCCTTGTGTGTAATGAAATATATCAAAGGGACTCTGTATTGTGTGTAATATAAGCCAAAAATAGTGTTGTGTGTACTAAAATTTAATATAAGTTTTTCTTGTAGTGACATATTAATTTGGTGTTGTTTATAATATAATACAAAATTAGTGATTTTATATATAAAGAATTTATATTCAGTGTTTTTTGAAATGAAAAATATTAAAAGATTAAATTAATTTTTTAAAAAATATTCACAAAATCTCGGGTTTTACACATTCTTCATATGCGTAAGAGTTATCAAGAGAATCCATGAAGTTCATAAAATTAATATTAATGTTTTTAATGGTAATTCATTGAGGGACTTGATATGTATTTACGTCTTTCCATTTTCCATTGAAAAAGAATCCCTAGATTCCCTGTATTTTGTATGGATCAAACTACCAATTTGCAATAGTAATTCTATATTTCATAGGGGCCACCCTACCAACTAATAAGATTCATTCTAAATTTCGTAAGGATCATTTCCTTATCAAAATCCAGAGACAAACTTACCTTGTTGGGATATATATTTTGAAATATTCATTAGAAATTTTAGTATTGGATGTCATCTAGATGTTATGAGGATATTGTATATGAAAAGGGAATAAGGATAACGTCTCAAATCAAGAAGGATTGAATCCCTCAAGCTACACTATTGACTAATAAAGGGAAGAAAGAATTTAAAGATTTAGATTTTCTAGAAAGCCTAAAATCTTAGTAGAGATACCTAAATTAATAATGGGAAAGAATATAATGAGTTTTGACTGACTAGGTATAATGTAGAGAATGAAGAATCAAAAAGTGTAAAGGAAGGTTGAGAATAAAGGGGGTTTGCATATCAGTACTGATTGAAGATCTGAATTTGAATTTTTTGTCCCTTATTAAATATTTATTACCTATTTAATGTAAGTGTAAAAACCATTGGTTATTGTGAAAGGGGAATGAAATATGATAATAATTATTGATTCTATAGGTTGATTAATAAAAATAATCTTCTATTGATTGATTTATGTATTCAATGTAAAATTATTACTTTAAGTGAGATTATATTTAAGTTATTATTTTTTCTTTTATTTATTACTGGGTTGTTCATCACATATCTCCTTCCAAGTAGTTTAGTTTATATATAATGGAATAGGATTGGTTTAGTGGTGAGTATTTAGAGATTACTGATTCATATACAGAGTTTCGGGGACAATACATAAATTTATTCCAATAAAAATGACTTAATTAGGTTTTACTAAGTATTTTATGTTTGGTTTATTTATTTCATGTCATTATATATATTTTTAAACACACAAGAAGGAGTGTTTTTCAGGCTTTTCTTTATACCAAGTTAAACCTCACTATTTATTTCAACCTATAGAGATTGATGAAGCAATTGTGAATTTTTTGATTTACATAAGGATGAATCAATTTTCAATACAAGGATACCATTTAAATTTTTAATAAAACATAAAACCCATAATCTCTCTTCATTTTGATAAAATCCACTTCTTTTAATGGTTTTTAATTTCTCTATATCCAAATTCATCAAAAAAAACCCTCTTTAACTAATTGTGAAAATGATTTTTTACCCTAATATAGAGAAAAAACATGGTTTACACTATAATATATATATAATAACGTCAAAGTTTAACTAGATTTTTTAAACCCATGATTGTTTTGTTGAAAACATTCAGTTGTTTCCATGGAGGTTGTTTCAAAAATACAAAAATTTAAATTATATGATCAAATCTAATACTGAAAAACACTTATCTCTTGATCCTAATATTGAGAGAACCTATCTAATAAAACATAAAGAATTAAATTTATAAAATTATTTTGAGTGATATCATTGTTAGAGTCTAGTGAGACGTAGACTATTCACTATGAATCTATAATAATTGGTAAAACCGTAATTTAAATGTTTGGGACCTTTGCGCAACTCACTTCATCAACTATAATAAAAATTTTTACTTTCCAACACTATATACTGATTATGAAATATAAACTTGTCTGTTATAATATCTAACTATACTTTATATTGTTTTAGGTGAAATTCATAATAATAACATCTTGGAATTAAACTTGGTATATTCCTCACTAAAGATCAGAGGAGTGGTAGAAGAATTGGTAAAGTCGGGAGCCATACTATAATATCTATAAGGAGTATCTAAGGAATAAATGTACACAATACTACTATGAGAGTTAAAATACTGGCATGAATAAAATAGGAGACTCCTCGTGATTTCCATTCTTACCTCTTGGAAACAAATCATTAGAAAATAGATATATACTAGAATACAGGCATCAGGAGAAACATTGTATGAATATTTTGAAACCATTAAGAAGTGTATAATAATTGTCACCACCAATCCAGTGATTATTATCACTTTCTAGTCTAATTGTATCAATATATACAAGAAATTTATCGGAATATTTTGAATGCACCATTAGAGGATCATTGATTAACAAGTCACTAGTAGAGGCTATAAGATTTATAGAGAAGATCACCTAGAATTCAAAACAATTTGTTATAAGAGGTAGATGTACAAGAGGACTACATGAGGTAAGATATTATGGATCACCCCTTTTAGAGTCTAAATTTTATAATCTAACCAACTTTTTTAGGTAAATAGATCTTAAAACACCAATGGGAAATAAGCATATGTTAAGGTATATAGTCAATGTTCTTATCCAAACTATTTAACTGATAAATGTTCCAAGTGTAGGGAACTGAAAGATGTGAATATACCTATCAAAAAAGGAAATTTAAATACACAAATCAAGGATGCTGATATAATACCTATTTTTAATACGGATTTTCGAACCAAAAAATGTAAAAAAACAACTTTCCAGTAGTAGTACCAAAAACCACCACTATTTTAACAACCCTACTAGTAGCCCTACAATAAAACAATATTACCACCCTCTTCGAATAAAATAACACCTTTTAGAAACCATTATCTATTTCAAAACCACGTTTATAGAACCAAAAAATTTATGATTTTGAGTAGTTGATAAACAATTTAAAGGAAATGAGGAATTATCTAAGAAGTCTTGGGGAGATACTGACTAAAAATCCAGGAAATTACCAGCTCAAAAAATTCCAAACCACATGGGTGTTGATATCATGATAAAAACTATAACTGGAAAAGATATTTACCCTATAAATATATATTATTAAAATTAAATTTGTCTTTAAATTGAAAATTTGGAGAATGAGAGTTCTCAATAGATTAATAGAGACCCTAAAATGGAAGTTGGAAACCAGTATAAGGAGAAGGAATACAAGGAAGTGGAAGAAAAATATAGAAAGAGTAAAAAGTTTCAATAAAATACATTTAAAAATTATATTTTTTAAAAGAATTAACTTCCAATTTTATTCCCCTTGAGATTGATCTAATCCATGTAGATTCAATATGAGGAAATTTAAAAGGATATCCTATAAAGTTTTTAAAAATTTAAAATAATCATACCCCTAACTTAAGATCTTAAATAGACTTAAAAATCTAATATGTTTATCAAGGAACTATGAACCAAAAAAGGATAATTCAAATCTATGAGAGGGTAAACATTATAAGAAGTGTTTTGACCCTGATAACAACACAAATTCAAACTAAATTTCAAAATCCAATGAGATTTTAAATCTATTATAAAATAAGCTCCAAGTATTTTAATGATGAATTTTTTGATATTATAGACTTTATAAATGTAATGATACATTCTGTTTTTTACTTCAATAATGATGGGAGAACTCAAACCCAAAATAGTTTTTGTTAAACTTGTAAACAAATCCATTACATTTATAGTAATATTTCTAGAAGATGTTCTAGTTCAAGTATAAAATATAATCTTCCTAGATGACTTATATATTTTGAACATAGATGATAATAGTACCCCAACATAATCACCTATCATATTGGGTATACCCTTTTAAAGTTAAAAAATAATATCATAAATATATAGGAAAGACCTCTCACTTTGGATTTTCATGGGAATACTATCCTATTTAACATTTTTTATTCCATAAAGTACACATTGGAAGATCCCTCACTTTTCACTATAAAAAATTCTATTTAACCCGATAAAAGTATACAATATATAATGTTAAAATAAATTAAAATATCAAGAAAACAATTAATACTTGAAACTTCGATAAGAAATAATTGTGAGAAACATTAAAACCTTGAACCACCAATAGAACAAGTGGTAACCTCTAATTTTAAAAATGGATTTGATTTTTCATTAAATAATAAAGAAGGTTATATTTAAATTTTTTTATCAGAATCCAAGGCCATAAATGTAAGGCACATGGATATAATTTCTTCATTATTACAAGCCCCCAAATTAGGAGTTGAAAAGCATTCCCACTAAAAAAAATACGTGTTCCTAATAGAAGGGAACAAACTTCCAGTGATATTTAAAAACCACTTGTCCTTTAAATAGGAATAAAATATGATAAAACTTTTGACAGTAAATGTGAAAGGAATGGTCCATAGTTTTAGAGATATTCTTGGGATAATTCCAACAATTTATACCTAAAATGTTTTATTGGAAGAATATTCCAAGTCTATTATATAGAACTAGGTAACACTTAACTAAATAATGTTGGAGGTAGTTAGAAAGGAGATTGGAAAACTGTTACAAGAGGGTATTTTCTACCCAATGTCTAACTCACAATGGGTCCATCCCATTCATATAGTTCCTAATAAAATTATAATGACAATAATTAAGAATGGATAAATTTCCATAGGAGTCTATATGTGTTTGAGAGCCTCTATATACTATAGAATATTTAACTTGGTCACTAGGAAAGACTATTTTACGATTACCTTTATTGGAAAAATTTTATAACAACTATCATGTATAACTCATTACTATTTTTGTCTATATTCCTAGTTTACTTCTAGGTGACCATTATACACGAGGACCTACAAAAGACAACTTGTACAAGTCCATTTGGTAACTTTTACAATAGAAGAATTCCATTTTAATTGTGTACTACATCAGATACCTTTCAAAGATGCATGGAAAGAAACTTCCCAAATATGATAAATGGATGTATTGGTTTGTTTTTGATGATTTTTTTTTTGGAAATTATTTTTATTTCTTGTTTGGAAATATTGAAATTTTTTTGATGACCTGCATTAAAAATAACCTTTTCTGAAACTTTAAATGTGACATTTTATGTTGGAAATAACAATGTTTCTTAGGAATGTGATTTAAAAATATGGGTTTAAGGTTTAATAATGTTATCAATGAATTTAATTACCCAACCTATGCGAGAAATGTGAGGAATTTTCTAGGAATTTATGATTATATATAGGATTTATGTTATATTTTTTTTAAGATTTCTATACCACTGTCAAGATTTATTTTAAATATATTTAATTTACTTTTGATGACAATTACATGAATTTTTTTGATGAAATGAAATTTAATCTAACTATACCACTAATGATGTGTCCACCTTATTGGGATCACCCCGTTGTGCAATATTATGGTGCTTCAAACCATTATTTTTCAATATTTATGTAAAAAATATTTGAATGAATACCTCATGTCATTTTATATTATTCAATAACATTGGATGTTTACCAAAACCATTGCACAATCACAAAAAAGGGATTTTTTCTAGTTGGTTTTTGATTTGGATAAATTTAGATCATATTTTCCTGGTACCATGTTTTTTATTTTAAAAGACCATATATCCCATAGTCATATGATAAATAAGGAAGAATCTAAGATATAGATAGTTATATAAATGCTACTACACTATGATTTTGTTTTGGATAGAAAATATATTAGTGGATTTGAGAACAAATTGACATATCACTTGAGTGGGATTCCCAATATAGTTGATGTGAAAATTTATAATAAAAGAAATCAAAGATTTTATCCTAGGAGATCATTTGTAATTTGTTGAAGGAGAGGTTCCAAGGTATAATGATATGGTAATTTTTTTGTTAAATTATAAAGTCCCATATCACTAGAACCCCTAATAAATTTATATACTCAAATATGAATCAAGGATTTTTATTTGGAATGATACATATCTTTGGAAAATATATACCGATCAAATGATCAAGAGGTGTTTTCCTAAGAGTGATATACAATATTTACTTGAATTATTTCAAACTCCATCTTGCGTGAATCAATTTTTTATCTCAAATAACTACTAAGATTAATTTATAATACAATATATATTGGATCATACTATTTAAAGATGGTAATGAATTTTGAAAAATATGTGAGCAATTCAATGTCACTATAAATATATATAGAAGACAAGTGATGCCTAAACAACTAATAAGATTTTTTTAAAATAATTGATGTTTGGGGGAATATATTACATGGGAACCTTTCCTATATATTTTTGAAATTATTACATCGTGTTATAAGTGGAATATGTCTCATTGTGGGTGGAATATAATGTTATAAAAATTGATCTTGATGATTTTTTTTAATTTTTTTAGGAATAATTTTTTTTTGTATATTTAGAGTCCCAAGAGAAATTAGTAGTGACCAAGAAACTCATTTTTACAATAAAATAATGGAATCTATAATGAAAGTTATGGAATGTATCACAAGACATCAACACCATACCACCCACAAACCAATGGATTAGATGAGGTTCAAAATAGTGTAATTAAAGGAATCCTAGAAAATACTATCAAGCACAATATGAAAATATATAGAAAAATATTGGAAGATGAATTTTGGGATTACAGAACAACCTAAAAGTATACTATTATAATGTGTCTATATTGGTTGATCCATTAGAGGATTTTTCACTATCATGGGAAGTTTCGGTATAAATCCTTTCGGGTAGTAAGGTGGAAGAATCTGCATTTGGTAAAAGTTGGGAAGGAAAGAAACTTGTATATTCTAAAGTTAGAGGAATTTAGAATAGAAGTATTAGTTACCTTTATAATTCATAAACAAATGAAAAGGGTAGAATAATATAAGAAGATTTAACAAAAAGACTTGCATCATGGAGATAAAATAATACTTTAAAACTCAAGGATAAAGATAATGATAGATAAATATGGTTCTATATTTGAATTCACAATTAGTTTTACTAATATATAAGAATTAGGTGTTATAAAGATCATTGAAGAAGGATAAAAGAACCTATTCATTGATAATCAGTTTAGGTTAAAGAAGTATCATGAGAATCTACTACAATCATCAGTGGAGAAGAACACTACTCTGACCTATTTACTAATAAAAAACTAAATTTTTATTTTTATTTTCCATATTTTGATGATTTAATTTTCTTTTTTTGTGTGTTTTGAAACCTAATAAGATAAATTTGAAAAACATTTCATATTTTAAACATATTCCAATTGCGAGAAATTGATTGGACCCATAAACTCAACTGAGATGAATGTTAAAATGAACTTTTTTTCAAATTAAATGTGTAAAAATGTAACAAATTTATAATTTATGATATATTTATTTTTAACTTAATTTAATTTATTTGATAGAATTCTATACATGAAGCACTATGTTTAAAAAAACCGTGATATACTATTAAAATAAACTATTTAATATGACAATTATTGCTTAATCATTAGAAGAGCACGTATGAGTAGGAGTAACTAAATTATTAATAATTATTGGTTATATATGTATAAAATAGATTAATTAGTTTTCAATTGTTTACAAATTAGAAAAAAATCATTTCAAGGTAAAATGTAATGTTTTGTGAAAAAATATTTTGATGCACACTATGTGTTTTTATATTAAAAAATTAATTTAATCTCTATTTATGAATTATTTTAATTAAATGTTTTTAAAATATAATATATTTTATCTAATATCTTTTAAATGGAATGAAATGAAGTAGAACTCAATTTTATGCTTAAAAGTACATTTTTTTAAAAGGGTTTTGTCTCATTTTGAGAACTTATTTTAAAATGAATTTATACCACTTATAAAAATTGTATCATTTAAAATGGATTCAATAATTGGGATAAATATATTTAATATGATGTAATAATTTACAATTAATGTTTTTTCATAATTAATAGTAAAAACATTAAAAATATGCGATGATTGTTACAATTAAAATGGGTGTACCGATGGGGGGGGGGGTGTTAACCTAATATATAAAGTTTAAAATATATAAGAACACATGATTTAATTTGATTTTTGGATTGTATTTATAACTTATAATTATTATCTTAAAATATTTTGAATTTTTGAGATACTTTACTTGTGTAAGACATTAATATATTTTAATTTTTGAAAAAAAAATCGAGTGTGTCCTCTCCCTCCTTTATAAATTATACAATCTATCCTATCTTCCTCATGGTTCATTAAGTTTATATCTTAGACAAGACCTACAATAATCCCTTCCTAAAATCCATCCCTATGACCTATAGTTTATTTTTTGATCAGAATACCATCTTCCTAGGGCTTATTGTGTAAGCTAAAGGATGTTTCTGAATAAAGAGGAGATGTTCAAATGTACAAAGAAAGACAAGACTTTTGGTAAGGGGGTTGTCTTCCAATTTAATTTATTTTTTGGATTTTCTATGTTAGATTTATATTGAGAACCATTTTATAGGGCTTATACATTATACACAAAATTTTCTTCTCTTAGGTCCATTCTTGAAATTTTTAATTATAAGTACCATTTTATCCATTTTTGTACTTAAAATGAAAAAGTAAATGTTTTTAAAGAAAAGATGAACTTATTTTATCTTGAGTCAATTTTTTTATTCCATTCCCTTAATCGTCAACTTTTTTTCTATAAAATTACATACTTATAAATTATTATTTTTTAAAATGGTCATCCTCACATCCTTTGAATTTATTTACAATGGTTTAAAGAGAAATATTTCTTAAAGTTTTCTGAAAAAGTTGTTTTTTTATTTTAAAAAATGTGCGAAAATAATGTTTTATTTTAATGCATATAACATGAAAGGAATTTACTATTATCATGAATATTATTTTTATCAAAGAATCATTTTCTCGTTTACTTTTTTATTTTCAAGTATTATTATTTTCTAGATGTTCTAGGAAATTTTATTTAAAATTTTATCAAATTAAAAAGGATATTTTCTCTTATTTTGAAGGTATGATTCAAATGATATTTTAAAGCTATTTTTAATCTATGTAAACATTTTTTAAGGATTTTTATGATTCATTGGGGATATAATATTATAATACCATCCAATTTATTTCCCTTGATGGATTATGATGTTTATTATTCTATGAAACCCATTTCTTTAACGTGATTTAATTTAGTTATGATGAGACCTTTTTGAAACCTATTTATTTTACATATGTTATTTTATGATAAAATAATGAAATGTTTTCCTTTATATATGTTATGATATGATGAATGTTTTGTGATCTTGTTGCATAGATATATATGGTTTTCCTAATGTGATAGGTGGGCTGTAAATAATATATCCCTCAAATGCATTGGGTAAATATAGATATATCATGAGATAAAAGGTATTGTAATGGGGAGTGTAACCAGTTTAGTATTGGACTCTTTCAAATAATATAGTATTAGGAGTGAACCTCGACTAAGGAAATAATGGAATAATGAGTGAACCTAATCCACTATGATAGTCTCAGTAGCGAGCCTTGACTAAAGAAATGGTTTTCTATACTTATGTCTATGAAAAAACTTATGTCTTATTCTTATGAAATTTTCTCATGGATCATGATTTGTTATTGATGATTCCATACACTTATGACTTATCTATTTAGTTATGACAAAGAATTATTACATGCTTTATGATTAATGGCCATTTACTGACTATGTGTGATTATTGTAAGTTACGATCATGTTCTCATACCCTTATTATTATATTATTCTAATTTATGGTCAATGATGGATATCTATTATGATTACCCTTACTGAGAATCTAATCACACACTTTCTTATATTTCTCTCCCTCATGTTGTAATGAAATGTTTTTATTAGGTTATTCTTAAAAAGTGTTCTATGTGAGAAAAAAAGTGTGTGAGAAATTGAATAACATTCATGAAATAAGATGATTACATATATAGTCTCCAAATTCTCTAAACCTTTTGGTTATGGGGTGTGTATTATTATGATATGTATTAAATATTGATAAAAAATAATTTAATATATATATATATCAAATGGTTAGGATTCTTAAGTTGGTATCAAAGAAAGTTTTTTTGTTGTTTTTAATGGTTAGGATTAGATAATATTTGTAAAAAATCCAGGTATAAGTCTAATTATAGTATAAAATTATAAATCTTTAGTAAAGTAGGGACTATGTAGTATTCTGTGAAAATAAATACCAATATGGATACTTTCATGTTGTTACAACTATGGAATAAATTCACCTTGGGGAAACATCTCACAAAGGGGTGGATTGGGTATTAACTCAACTATTACCAGTTCATGATAAGTTTCCCTAAGACTGCATAACTTGATTGAAACTCATGGGGGATATGATTGGGTTAATTCACATTTTATTTATGATCCATTATGACAAATTTAAATAGATAATGACCATGAATAACCTTGATTAAACCTAATGTGTCATAGATTGAAACTAAGGTGTCATGATTTAGGCTACCTATGAACGATTTTTCATGATTATATGATAACTCAGTTTGATTATTTTTTATCATACTATTCTTTTTGGTTTTAGAAAATGTATAGACTTGGAAGGAATTGTATTAATGCTGAATGTGATAGAAAATGAAATAACTATTCCCATGAGAAACCAAATGAAATGGGATTTGGGATGTGAAATATTATTTCAATACTCACCCTGCTCTCTCATATATGAATCGGAATATCAATTATATTTATCTTCCAAACAGACGAAGGAAATAACAACTCACTATTATGTCTTTTATTGAAAACATACACCTTCCTCTAGTAGTTCCTATAATAAACTAATTTATAAGAAATGTATTAGTACTATTGAAAATATATTTTAAATTATTTATTGTTTAGAAAATGTAAATATTTTCATGTTAGTATATCATTTAAAAGGTGAAGCAGTTTAGTGGTGGACGATTATCAAGAATACAAGGAAAGAGGAGGATATTGACTCCATGTCATTGAAAGAGTTAAGGATGTGTTTTTCAATAAGTATTTACTCCGAACTCTTCACCTGAAAATGGAAATGGATTTTCTAGATCTGAAATAGAAGTGTAATGAATGAATTGGTACTTATGAGGAAAATTTCATCAGACTTCCAAGTCAAGCCTATAGTTTTATCATCAACCCTAAAAGTAAAATTGAATGACTATTTGTTGTCATGAGTCTAAGTATAAATAAGTAATTATATATAAAATAATTTGAAAAATATGAAGAAAAGATAAGTTGTTATCTTAAACTAGAAATGGAAACTCGATACTCTCAGTTTTCCCATAATTTTAAGGACCAAAATTAAAATATTTATTTTTTTCGAAATTTTAATAATAAAACCCATGGAGGGATGAAAATTAATCTTCATCTATTTCAAGATTATGGAAGGAATCATAGAGGAAATTTCCTTATGAAGACTGGAAAATGTTTTAAATATATAAAAGATGGTCATCGAGGAAAATAATCCTAGAGTGATGTGGAGAGGCCAAAAAATTAATGGAATGATGATAAGTATCAATTGAATATTCCACCTACTCTCTAATTATATAATTTCAAATATTATAGAAATTATGATAACTAGTTCCTGAATCTACTAGTTAAAAAATCCAATTAGTGTCAACAACCTCTTAATATAGGAGGAAAAATAAAATCTCATTTGATCACAATTGTTGAAGTTGGTTAAAAGAATGATGTGATGAAAGATAAACATAACATCTATTCTATAACTAAAAATGTTTAATTTTATTCTTGATATACCCAATATTTTATATCTATATAATTTTATAAGGTTATTATAACTACACCTCAATGATTAGCTGTTGAGTTATCCATAAAAACTCATAATGGTTTGATGATCACATGACAAGTTTATAAATCCTCCCTAATATAATTTTTTGGGAATTTACTTCATAATTTGTTTTAATTATACCTATAAATGAATTTGATGTGATTTTAGGAATTTATTGGCTCTCTCTCTCTCAATATATATATATATCATATCTGTTTTTGAGGAATTGAAGTCACATTTGATATTCTGAATTAACTAATGATCATCCTCTAGTGCAAGGATAAATATAAACTTTCACTAGAATATAATTACACTATATGAGCCATAATAAGTATTCATGAGGGATATTTATACGGTTGGGTATAAAATAAATATCAAATATATATGTATTTTTTAGGATTATACTGATGTATTTCCTAAATACTTTACGAGTAATCCCCTAAGACATGAAGTTGAGTTTTCAAAAGAACTCATACATTATTCTAAACCTATTTCAAAGACTCCATATAGAATTACCTCTATTGAGTTACAATAATTGAAGAAGAAACTCCAAAATAATTTTGATAAGGTATTTATATGCCCAAGTGTGTCACCATATGGTGCACCTACTCTTTCTGTTGAGAATAAAGATGGTTCAATGCATTTTTTATTGATTATCAAGAACATAACAAGATAAATATTAATAATAAGTATCAAATAACCCTTATTGATAATATGTCTAATCAATTAGGAGGATGCTAATATTTTTTAAAGGTTGATCTTGGATATGGGCATAATCAATTGAGAGTCAAGAAAGAGGATATACCCAATACATCTATACAAGGTATGTTCATTATGAATTTTTAGTGATTCAATTTGGACTTACCAATACTCCTACTATTTTCAAGGATGTATTGAATAGAGTATTTTGAGTTACGTTGATTAGTTTTTGATATTATTTTAGATTATATTCATATATGTTTAGATAATGAAATAGCATTACGAAAAATTTATTAAGGTACTTAAGTCACTGAGTAAGGATAAATTAAGCACTAAATTTACCTAGTTTGAATTATAGATTGATAATGTTTTATTCTTGGGTCATATAATCTCATGTGAGGGTATATCTTTGGATCCTTTATAGATAGAAGTCACTAAATAATATAAAAACTAAACATGGAAACTGAGATTTGTAGTTTTCTTAGGTTGGTAGGATACTATTGATTATTTGTGAAAGATTTATCATCGCTATATAATCCAATAACCAAGTTTAATTTAAAGGGATTATATTTCCTTTGTATAGATAAATGTGAAGAAAATTTCAAGGTGTTGAAAAAGGTTTTTTGGAAAAAAGTTTCTTGCACTAACTTACAGTGGAGAAGGTTTGTGATATTTAGTGATGCATCAAAAAAGGGAATGAGATGTGTTATCATGTATAATGAAATAGTGATTGGTTATTCCTTATTCAAAATGAATATTTAAGAGAAAAAGTACCCTACTCATGATTTGGAGTTGTTTGTAGAAATTTTTACACCGAAAATATGGAGGAATTATCTTTATGGTGAACAATGTGATATATATAATGATAATAAAATATTGAAGTATATATTTCAGTATAAATAGTTTAATATACATCAATAAAGGAGTATTTATTTGATTAAAGATTATGAATTATCAATACACTACAGCTCTTGAAAGTTGAACAAGGTGGATAATGCCTTGAGTTGGAAAGACCATGATAGTTTATACATGATGAGGATTTAAAGGGATCAAATATTAATGAATTTTCAGAATATAAATATTTAAATTATGAGGAAATGGGGTATATAATATCTTTATTAGATTATTTTTCAACCATCCATCCATGAGAGTATTAAATAGGTGCATAAGGATAATGTATAACTGTTGAAGAAGGGGAAAATGTTCTTGAGTTCAACTAAGATTGTGATGGAATGATAATATTTACGAACTGAGTCTGTGTCCCATAAATACTATACTTAATGAAGGAGCAATTGGATGAAGCTTATAGTTCATCATTCAATATTCATTCTAGAATCATGAAGATGTAAAGAGATATGAAAGATTATATCTATTGGTATAACATGAAAAGAGATATTATCGAGTATGTATCTCGATGATTGGTGTGTCAGTATGTTAAGTATAAGAGTAATAATTCGAAGGGGGTGTTGTAACTATTACCCATTCCATAATATAAATTTTAAGATATTATCATTGATTGAATCATCAAATACTTGAAAACATGTAAAGGGCACAATGCAATTTGGGTTGTAGTCAACCACCATACAAAATAATCACATTTCATTACTATCGGATAAGATTTCTATCTTGATAAACTTTACAAGATATACAACATGGAAGTGGAAATGTTATATAGAGTACCATACTCTCTTGTCTCTAATATGGATTTTAGGTTTACCTTGAAGTTCTGGATAATTATTCCACCTGATCTATATAAATAGTTGAGTTTTAGTACTATATATCATCCTCAAATAGATATTTAGTCTAAGAAGACCTTTAAAACAATATAAGATATGTTTACATCCTTTTTTATGTTTTTACAAGGTGGTTGGGACCAACACCTTATTTTATTATAAATTTATTACAACAATTACTGTCACTCAAGTATATAGAATTCTACTTATAAAGCCCTATATGGAAGGTAGTGAATAATTCCAATGTGGTGGGATGAAGTTGAATAAATAAATCTATTGATAGCTAAGTTATCTATGGAAATTATAGAGAAGGTTACTACTATTTAACATCACATTAGGGAAGGTCAGAGTCTGAAAAAAAATTATGATGACATTTTTCGATGAGATCTAGAGTTTGGAGTTGGTGAAAAGGTATTCCAACAAATATATCCATGGAAAATAATTATGAGATTTGGGAAGAATTAAATTTTGATCCCTATTTATATTTATCCCATTAAAATTCCTGATCATATCACGATGTTTGGTTGTATCTTGGTGATTCTACCAAATATATCTCAAGTTCATGATGTATTTCGTGTATTAGTCACAAGAAAGTAAATATATTATTCTTCTCATGTACTAAAATAATAGGTCATACCAATAGAAAAAGATCTATGTTATGAGTAACAACTATTATTAATTATATAAATAAGAGTGAAAGTGTTGTAAAACAAGACCACTCACCTGGCCAAGGTTTTGTGTCAAAACATTAAATTTAAGGACGGTATGTGGGAACTCAAAGTTATGACGAGGTAGAAGTATACTCAGTTGTTTGTATTGGATAGATGAAATTTCAAGGTATAAAATATTATAAGTGGTAATAATGCAACACCTGGATATTTTATGATATATTTATATTTAAATAAATTAAACTTCTTAGATAGATGGATTTACACACAACACTGATTTTTAAACAAATGTGATATACCATTAAAATATTATTATTTAATGTTATAGTTATCACCTATCTATTGGATTGGAAGGAATGAATAGAACTAATGTTTTTTGAAAATTTATTTTTTAAATATGTATAAAATAAATAAATTAGTTTTAAATTGTTTAGAAATTAAAATAAAAGTATTTTATGGTAAAAAGAGATGTTTTTTTTAAAAAATGTTTTTAGATTATGATGAATTTTTATCATAATAAATAAAATTAATCTCTATCGAGGAGTTATTTTAATTAATTTTTTATAAAATATATTTAATTATACATTATAACATCTATATAATAGTTTTTACATGGAAATGAATGAAGGTAAACTCAATTTTATGCTTAAAAATTCGTTTTTCTAAAATGGTTTGGTTGCATGTTTCACAATTATTTTAAAATGAATTTCTATAAATTATAGAAATAAAATATTGTAAAATGAATTCCATGTTTTTAATTATAATAATTAATATTATTTAATAAGTATAACTTAATTTTTTGTTATAATGAATAGTAAAATTAATATTAATTTGTTACCATGGTTAATGTTAAAACGACATTATAAGGGTTAAAATATCACAAAACAATTGATTTAATTTAATTTGTTGATGGTATTTTTACCTTATAATTATTATGTTTAATTATTTTTCATTTTGGAGCTAATTTACCAGATTAATAAATTAATAAATTTTAATCTTTTGGAAAATTCCAAGTGTATCCTCACCCTCCCTTATAAAAGGATACCACCTCTCATCTCTTCCTCACACATCATGAGTCTTCTAGATTAGAAAAACTAGACGCTAATCCATTACCATAATAAATTTTTATATCTTATAGCTCCTGTTTTTATCATAATACAATCCTTTCAAGGCTTATGGTGTAAGAAAAATTAGGTTTCTCAATAAAATGGATATTTGAACTCATGCAAAGCAAGATAAGACTTTAGGTAAGGGGTTTATATTACAGTATAATTTATTTTCCATATTTCCTATGTTAAATTTATATTGAGGGAAATTTTATAGTTCTTATCCTTTAAACCATATATATTTTCTTCCCCTCTATTCATTCCTATAATTTTAAAGTATTAGTACAAATTTCCTCTCTTTGGTACTTAAGATGATCAAGAAAATGTCTTTAAAGAAAACTTACACTTATTTTCTCTTTGGTTGATGAAATTTTTCATCCATGTACATACTCTTTAAAATTGTTTTATTAACATTCTTACCTATACTTGATCTTTTTTAAAATATCATTTTCACTACCTTATAATTTATTTAAAAAGGTTTTAAAATAAATATTTCAAAAAGTTTTCTAAACAAGTCATTTTTGACTTTTTTAAAAATAATGAAAGGAATGTCTTATTTTAATGTATATGAAGATAAAATAATTTCTCACCATCATGGATGTTTTATGAATTGAATCATCCTTTACAAATTTCCTTAGTTATTTTCAAAAAAATGATTTTATTAATATTCTAGAATTTTTTATTTAAAATTTTATCAATAGAAAAGTATATTTTCTCATGTTTTAAACAAAAATTCAAGTTATATTTGAAATGTATTTTTCATATATGTCAACATCATTTAAGGATTTTTATGCTTCACTGGGGAGTTGATATTATGATAACACTCAGTTTATTTTTATGAATGACCTATGATCACGATGATTTCAGTATTATTATATGAAACATGTTTCTTTCCCATGGGTTAATTAAGTTAGGATGAAACCTTAATGAAGCACATTTCTTTTCCACAGGTTATGCTATGATGAAATGTTTATTAAACCCATTTACTTTCTATATATTATGATATGATTATATGATGAATGTTTAATGATATTATGTCAAGAATATGTATGCTTTCATTATGTGACAGGTGGTCAAAAATTATATACTCCTCTAATGAATTAGGTAAAGATGGATAAATCATGAGATAATGAGGGATATAATAAGGAGTTAACCAATTATTTCAAGATCCTCTATCTTATAATATAGTTTCGGGATTGAACCTTGAATGTGGAAATAATGAATGGGGAGTGAACATAATCTATTATGATAGTCTTGATATTGATCCTTAACTAAGGAAATGGTTTTCTATTCTTATGTGTTTTCTAAAAACCCATGTCTTATGATCATGTTATGTTATTATGTATAATGATTGATTAGTTATGATTTTCACACTTATGACTTATGTATTTTGTTATAAAAAACCTTATGTTCTGATTTATGATTGATGTTCTTTAACTAATTTTGTACGATTATTGTATATTATGATTGTGTTATGATACCATCACTATTTTCCTTTTATAACTTATGATAATTAATTTATATCTCTTATATTTACCTTTATTGGTCATTTGAGATCACCCTTTCATATGTTTCTTTACGATGGTTACGAAAAAGGTTTGAATTAGGGTATGTATAAGAATTGTACTACATGATAAGAACATTGTGGGAGATATTGAAGAACTTTCATGAAATAAAATGATTATGAATCTAGTATCCAAAGACATAAAACATTTTAGGTTATGTGAAGTTTACTATTATGAGATTTATTGTATATTGTAATATATATGTATGAAATACTTTGACCTCCTTAGAGAAAAGCATGAAACTATTATTTATTTTTTAATCCCATTTCATGACATACTACCCCGCCTTAAAATCACTGACCTGAGAGTCTTCTAAACCAATCTTTACATATTTTTAAAATTGAATAATTTATTTATATAATCAATACATTCTTCAGTAAATAATTTTTTTCAAATAATCAATTCAGAACCTTAGATAATTGAGGATATTTTCTTGAAAATAATCGAGTCATTATTATTTTTAAAAATCACATTATATAGTGAGTTTATATGTTGGAAAACCATGAAATTTGACCCTTGTATCCCCTAGTAGTCATTAATTACCATGTTATGTAGCCCAATTTCAAGACCAAATCCCTAATAACCGAGTAATATAAGTTTATTGATGATTAAAATTAAACTTGAGTGTGGGGGAGGTAGATGGTTGATATGAATTGAAGATGTAAAAGCATTATAATAAACTATTTATGTAATGATCTGGAGGGGTTTCTTGAGAAATATCTGAACATTTATTGAGAAAGGATATATAAATCATTATGTTAAATAAAATAAAAGGATAAAACATGTGAAGTTTCATTTTAAATTCAATTTTTTTGAATCTGAATCACTATATAAGAGAACTAGGGAGGATTCCATTCTATGGTGAAAACTATAAAACATGAATTATGCATAAAATAGATCTAAAACTGTTATCCTAACTCAAAATATTCTAAAATCAGAAGTTATAAATAATTATATATATGACAACCCTAAAAATTCCTCAGGAAAATCACATATATTTTAATCATTCAGTACATACTTAAAAATTTCGCAAGCCTATGGTGACCCATCCAATAGATATGATTGAGAATTTTTTTCATTAAATTAATACTTGATTGATGAGAGAAATGATTCTATGAAGGAAGTTATAAATAATTATGATAGGATAAAAATAGTATAAAATTATTGAATTCACTTCATAGTGGAAATGAAATTCAGAAAATATAAAAGGCATGGTGTGTCTGAGTGATATTGTTGTTTAAAATGAAACTCTTATTGACTAGTATCATGATTTGTGTTTTGGTAACTTATTTTAAGTTCACTTGTTTAGGATTCCAAGGTATAAGTATGGGGGAATTGATAGAGGAAAAATGAATTATAATTTTTGATATTCCAATCCTTTTATTCCCTCACATTTATTAATTCATTAATTTTTAGGATAATTGGAGATTAAAGTGAAATTACATTGGAGGTGATGAATATTTATTTAAATGGCCAAAATTATGGATCAAATTAATTTATTTAAATTATTGAATAAAATTAATGGATAACTATTGATAATTAATTTCATTCTTTATTTTATAGGTGAAGAAGTTGGATGAAACATTAATGGTCAAATCTATCTGCTACAATAATGGAGGAAGTTGACTAAGTCTATGAGGAAGAATATAGCTATATCACTGAAGGATTTCATCTAAGTCTTGAAAAAAGGGTTATTATACCAATATTTTTCTCCATGTAAGAGTAATTTAATTCTCTATTGTGTGAGATTTTATCTATTTTACTATGATTCATAAGAGTCATTTTTCACTCTAGGATGAATATTTTTCAAACTCTATGAATTTAGAAGAGATATTATCCTTTTATATAAGATTCATAAATAAAATCCCTAGAGTTTATGAGATTCATTTTGACGTTGTAATTGAGAAATTAGAAAAGTGAGGGTTCATATGATCTACTCTACTCTCCATAAGGGGGATTCAGCTAGATTTATGAGATATATATAGTCTTTCCCTTTGTCATTGAAGTAGCATCCCAGGAATCCCTATATTTTATAAGGTCTATCCAAAATATTCATAAGTTTAATTTTTCATTTCGTATGGGTAAGCCTATAAATTCATAAGAGTCATTATTCATTCTTAATGTACATTCCATTTTCAAAATATAGATCCAAACTTTCATGTGGGGTAATATATTTTGAAATATTTAAAATAAATTTTATCAGTGGAGGTCATAAAAATGTTTTAGGGAGACTGTATAAGAAAAGGAAACTTAGAGAAAATATAAAATAAAAAAATAATGAAACCATTAAGATCTAATAATGAATAAGAAAGGAAAGGCAGAATTTAATGTAGTGGATTTTTATTTGGAAAAACTAAAATCCACAGTAATATAATCATGTTCAAAATGTAAATAATCTTGTGAGGTTTTTATGGACATCAATGAAGGAAGGGAGGAAGAATCTACAAGAGGGATGTAACTCTAAGAATTAATGTAATTTATATATTTATACTGATCAAAAATATGAATTTTATTTTTTGGTTTTATTATCTCTTATTCCATGTCATTTACCTCTATAATAGAGAGGTAAAAACCTTTAATGATTAGGGAATTTGAAAGAGATCTAATTTTCATACTTGATTATATAATTCAATGAATAAAAACTCTCTTTTGTTGATTTATTTCAAGACTTGGTGATATAATAATAATTTTAATGTGATTTTATTAAATTCACTATTTTGATGCTATGTTTTATACATTGGCTCTTCATTACATATTTCCATCTACTTAGTTTAGTTTATATATGATATAATTGGCTTGGTTGAGTTGTGAGTGCCTAGGTATCATAGATACATGTGTGAAATGTATGGAATGACCCTTGAATTTATTTGGATAAAAATTACACTATTATGTTTTTATTAAGTAGTTTATGGATGGTTTAATAATTTTGTTTCATTTGATATATTTTCATACACCTAGAAAGGATTATTTCTCAAGTAGTGATTAATTATTTGTTAAACCTCACCATTTCTATCAATCTAGTTTGATTGGTGAAGCAAATATGAATTATTTAATTTATTAATTAATAAAAATAATATTGAATCAATTTAAAATACAAGTATAATATTTAATTTGGGAATCAAATCCAAATCCAATAACCTTTTATCTTTTTGATAAAATCCACTTGTTTTAAGTATTTTTATTTTTTCAAAAAATTGAATTCACCAAAAAGAAAACGCATTTAAATGAATGTGACAATTGAATTTATTATCCTCTCTATAAAGAAAACCCATGGTTTTATATATATTATATTTATATAATAAAATTGGTTGTTAAATATATTTTTTACACCCATGATAGCTATGTTAATAACCATCCATTACAGGAGAAGATGATGAACCTATGATACATACAAATTTCCATATTGATGTACAATGTTAATCGATTGTTCTAATGTCAAAGTTAAAAAGTATTTTTACTAAATATTATTTAATTAATACATATTAAATATTAAAGATAGGTCAATATAAGAAAATAAATCCATCATGGGATGAACTAACCTCATATCCTCCAGACCTCGATGTGTAATTTAATGTTTCATAGGCACATACCATTGGACATATTCATTTATAAAGTTGGTTCATAACTAAAAATAAAACACATGTAGGAAATGCATGGGGGAAAATTGGTGAACCTAACATGAAGTCCATTATTTATAAAAGGGACCAGTTGACTATGAAATTTTTCTTGTGTTGATTCACTAACTAATTCCTTGTTTTTGTCTTTCCCTATAATGATCTCATTTAAATAAAAATAGAATAATAACTCAATTCAATGACCATTTTTTTATTCTATATCCAGATTTGGGTCCATGAAAAATCAACTAAGGTTTCCAAACATCTCAATTATGTTATATCTCAGACATATGCCTTAGCTGTAATGATGACTATGACCTTACCATTCTAGAAGACATGGTTGTTGACTCAAGAACTCTAATGTTAGGTATTGGATTCCCAAATGCAGGAGTACATCCTCAACATCTCTATTCTAACCTTGGAGGTATATCACGAACACCATTATTATATGATGCTTTGTAGGAATCTTCATTGATAATAGGCAAATATGAAGAATGTTTCCTTTACTGTCATCACCAATCACTTTTGGAATTCATACCTAGACTGAAACAATAGCTATACTCTATTTATTAGGGAGGTATAATAAGATATAAACATCATACCTACAACTATTAGGTAGCTTACAAGTAGGGGTCCTAATGGTCTCTATCATTTAAATCATTATACAGACTAGACTCCTGTAGAATATGTTGAGGTTTCTACCTTGGATATCTTGGCCTTAACTATCCAAAACAGAACACCGAGGAGGAGGGATTGGTAAGGAATGTTGATTACTGAAACTTGGGAGTTTTTCTACACCCTAGTTCTTGTCATGACCCGACCCAGTGGGGCCCGGGCCCCAACTCCCCAAGATCGACTCCAATTGGCCAAGGGATCGAGACTAGTGTTGATTAGGAATATCACTAACATGGCTGGAATTAAATATGTACCTTTTCACACACACACACATATCCAAAATCAAAAAAATACTAAAATGTAAAAAACTATAGCAACCAATGCATAAATATATCTATATCCCACCACTAGAGTATAATAAAAGTAATGAAAGTGAAATAAGGGGAAAAGAATGTGCACTAAATAAAACTGTAAAAGTGTCCAACTTGCTCAGAAGGAGGGGATCACTATCAAATATAACTACTAGAAATTTCCTCGGCCAAGATCTGATAAATACATCCGTTTTCCTAGCTCACGAAGCTCTACCAACCTTGTATCCTCTATTTACTCCATCGAAAGGATTGTGGTCAGCACAAGACACAAGATATGTGTGGCCAAATCCCATGTAGGGTTGAGTATTGAAATAATCAATTGGTGCAAAAAAAAGGGAGAAAATAAAAGGAAATAGTCCACTTGACCTAGCAAGAGGGAACCCCAATAAATATAGAAACTCCATCTTGAACCATCCTGAGTTGTACATGACAAGTCATCTTGGTCTACCCGAGGTGTCAACCCTGATATGTGACAACACCACAAGGACTCCTAGAAATCACCTAGATATACTCATCTCAGAATCTAAGTCTCATGAGGTTTCAAACTCATATCGAGCAACATTATTATCTTCGTAGTCTCTAACCATAACATAAAACCAATATAACAAACTTCACGAGCTCAGCCATCCGATATGGCACCCGTCCGAGAGATGCACTCCTTCGGAAATAGCTGTAGCATTCCTAATGGTATGTTTGAGATGATTTGATCCATAGGGACATATTACTTGGTATAGCTCTGGTTCCCAACTTCCTAGGTCCTATCATCATTACATTATTCCCAGTGAAGGCTAAGGAAAAACAATAAAACCAGCATTCCCCTAACCATTGCACATAGTTGAGGGAGAACTGATCTAGAATATGCTTCGTGTGAATCCCCTCTAACAAGAGAGAATAGAGGAACCCACACCTTACCATTTCCCTATAGTTAAGGGATTACTACTCCTAACTAACCTATGAAACCACTGTTACTCTTGTATAGAGTGGCCCACACCTCTATCTATTGAGGTTGAACTAACTCTTATCTTGGCATCATACATATCAAGTGGAGGGGACCACTCCTCATAACTGTATCCCATAGTCGAGGTAGATCCAACTCTAATGGATGACCCACTCCCAACTTCTACTTGGATATGGGGGTGTACTAATTTTTAAGTGAGCACCCACACCATAATCTAATAGGGGAGTACAAATCAAGAAGGTCCCACACCATGATATGACAGGGGAGTGCCACATCGTAAATCGTGGAGCTGGAACCTAACCCGGTAGGGGAGTACTAAATCTTCCAGCTAATTCACTAAGTGAGACCCACACCCTGACACTGTAGAGTATTACTAACATTAGGCATGAGGACCCACTCCCATACATGGAAAGAGAGTATTAACTCTGCCATAATTACATCTATGAAGGACCCGCACCCTGGAATGACAGGTGAGTACTAGTCCATGAATAGAGCACCCACACCCTACCCTGATAGGGGTGTAAAAATCTATCTATATGTCATATATGAATAACCCATGCCTTGGTCCAATAGGGGAGTACTGGCTCCATGGATAGAGGACCTGCTCATAGGTCCAAGAGAGGAGTACTTACTCTACCTTGACAAACATCATGGGGAATCCCAAACCATAGTCCATTAGGAGAGTAACACCACCGAAGGAAACTACAAAATGGTAATGAACCTGTTCCCATGATGTGGGGATTTCCATATCTACCTAAGCTATGAGGTAAGGAAAACTCGTGCCCTAGTCCATTAGGGGAGTAACAGTCCTAGCGTCTCTCTATATAAACCCCAATGATCTCTAACATCAGCTCATCTCCACAAGTGACTTGCTCTATTCATGACACCCCATATCTCATAAGTCATAATGGAGTCCAATTTTGTATTCTATGTAGAAAACATCTTGGAATGGACTACTCACAAGTCTAAATATTAGTCCTAGAGAATATGATCAGAAGGCGTAAGATCCTCAAAGGATCTCTTAGTAGTACACGACGTGAACCAGGGTACACATCGTGTTTGAGCCCGCCCAGTAACCTGGTCGTTTTTCTAATCGACACAGTTTCTAACCCATGTATGGTTACATGGTGTTTTGAGGAGGTACATGCAATGTACCTCATCTCATGCCCCCTAGATGTGTTTCTCTTCTACACAGACTAGCCAACCGTGTCCCTTACATGTCGTGCATCCCATACTACATGGCGTGTTCTGGATAGACGACTACATGCTCATGTATTTTTCTTGTTTCCATGCAGCAGACCACATTTCTATATATCTTGTCTATGTATTAGTACACATCCATGTGTTTTCACATGTATTTCCCAATCCATGTCCCTTAGTCACACAGTTTAGGGCATTACACGGTGTATAACCCATATAAACGATGTGTATTCCCAAAAGTTCATCTTCCCCAAAAAGGAAGAGCTAGAATACATGTTTCACTTAACTAAATGCCATGTAGATGGATATTCCAATTAGGAATCACCTAAAAAACCCTTTGATTAACCCAGGTTTACCCTAAAACTAGCCGATTTACCTAGATGGGTTCTCTAGTAATTGTATTTGGGCTCTAGAAACATAAAACAATGCGTAAAAAAAGGGATCAGGACCAAAAATCAAATACACCTACCTCCTTATTGAAACTCTAATGATTTGGATCAAGAACCATTCTTGGATCATTCTGGTTCATGATCTGATGACGATCTTCTACAAAAATGGGGATTAATGGAACCTCATTGCGTGGATTTGGCTTTGCTTCTGTTCATCACCAAAGGGAGAAGGAGAGGAGAGGTGTGGCTCTCCTTTGAGTCGCGTGCACCATACATGAGGGGAGGGTGAGGGTTATATTATTTTTCAGTTAAGGTTTTAATTATTCAATTAAATTCTCATTTAATTAATTATTCTCTCATAAACCAACCCGCTAACCCGCCTTCGACCAAACCTCCCCACGTGGACAATTTTACGTCACGTCTAGGGTAAAAATGATTCTCTGGACTCTACCACAGTCTCAGAAATCGAATAAAAGACCTTGGGAAAGAGTTGTTTCTCTTTTTAAGCAAAACTATATGTTTATGATGAAATATATTTAATATTTTAAAAATCACCATGCTGAGGATCCCTAGGCCCCTACTTCCAACGCCGACTCAGCACCCGACTCCAGAAATATTTTTTGAAATATTATGAATTCCTTCATGTCAAAACCTAATTAATTATATTATAACCACAATAATTCTTTTCATCCCCAAAAAATAAAATCCTTAGCACAAGGTAAGAAACTGAGCTCCCCACTGGACTCCCATTCCAGCGAGCTCACCCAGGGTTCCTGTGTCGCTTACATGTATGACCATAGATAAACCACCAATATAAAACAACTCTTATTTCAAGATTCTACCAGGATAACATCATGAAACAAATGGTCACATGTCTCCTTAGCTGTTATTAGTAGGAAAGAACCAAGAACCACAATCCATCTACAGTCAGGGGGTCCAATGTTACACCACATTTATAATCCAGATGTCGATAGTAACAAAACCCCACAATTCACATCCACCCCTATATGGACTATAAAAGATCCTCCTAAAGTGTTTTTCATTCAAGTTTGATGATAAATTCTCATGTTTATTCATGAAAAAAATAGGGCTACCCAAGAGTAAACACTACGTCTTACCAGGCCCTTCGCATACAAACCTTCAGCTGTAACACAACTCTCCAAAACAGTAACGTTTCCACACCCACTAATGAAATACCAAATAAGTATATATAGTATGAAAAAATACACTCTATGAAAACATTTTAGGGTCCAACTCTACCTGTATAGAATTATTCTAAGCATGGATCTCCCTCTCTGAGGGCCTCCAAGAAATAAGGGGTCGAGTAGGAAAATTCCACTAGCACAGATATGAACTACTTCGAACCTTTATCCCACAACCACACCATGAAAATGAAAGTATAAGGAAATCATCCACCACACCATGATATTGTCTGCTTTGGGTGAAACTGAATCACACACACGGTTCTGGTCACACCAAAAAAATGCATCTCAGTGGGGAAAGCACCCCCCTCCTTATGAGTTAAAAGCTATGTCAAAATGCACCACATCCACCTCAAGTGTGTTGTGTACAAGGTTGGAGACAAAAAAATGAGGTCACTAACAAAAAATAAAAGGGCTACCAAGACACACACAATTTATTACTGGACCCTCTATCACTACTACCAACATGGGGTTTTACCGACACCCCGCATAACCCTCTTTAAACATTGAGCATGAGTAGAAAGAAAAGAGTACCCATAATAGTGTATAACAATTGATACTACAAAAAGTATAAAGATTACAAGTTGTACCTCTATTCAACCTCATAGCTTCTATATCAATGGTTTCCATGTCCTCTAGCTATCCTAACCCACATCCTCCAGCTCCTTGAGCTTGGCACGGACCACCTAGGGGTGGTGGTGGAAACACCCTGAACTACCTGCCACCTCCTGTCGCCCTTCTAGGCCCTCTACCTCACCCACCTTCTCATGTAACTCCTTGCTCCAAGAACTTTCTCTACCAAGGTAGATAATTAGATGGATACATCTCTATAGGATGGTGGGTTGGAAAATATCTAGCAAGTTTTACCCATACGTTTCAAGCATAACACCTCCTCTCTTATATTATATCTAACCCTCAACGCTTCTCCTATGCTACAGTCCCACATGTTCGTGTTTGGGCATGAATATGGATCCTACACCGTGTTCTTGTTAAATATTGTCTTCCAACTCTTGAAAATGCCTCATCCTTATGACCACTACTGTGGATCACATATACATGTTCCTCTTCCAGGAAACGTTACACCACCATAGCTCGCTCCATCACTCTAGCGTAGGTGGGAATGCATAGTGGAACGATAGATAACATGATCTCCCAACTCTAGCCTTGATATAAGGTACATTATCTAAAAAATAGACCCCGAATCATATCCATGGAGTATTGTGACAAGTTTTCGAACCTCGCTGAAAACTCCACTACTGTCATGCTACCTTGCCAAAGCTATATAAGCTCTTGGATATGCACTAGTCTCAATGTGGTTGAGTAAAACTCTTCCCTGAAGAGTCACTTGAAATCCTCTAAGTTAGCATTACCTCATCATGAGAATGTATCACTAGACTCCACCATCACCTGGTTGACCCTTGGAGAAAGCTGGCCTCTAGGATCACCATCTAATCGGGAGGTATCCACACTAAGAAGAAAACTTGTGTGACTGACTGAAGCTAGTCATCTACTGTCTGGGGGTCTGGATCACCTCAGTACCTCAGAGGTCACTTCCTTTAGAACTTGTATAACACACTCAGCCTACGTACTTCCGTGTCCTAAACTGCTGATAAAACCTACTGATCAACGGGTGGTGGCACTACTGGTGGACCACCTAGAGGTAACGCCTCAGAATCGGTGCCCTATACTAAAAAATCATCATGAGGTGTATTTTCATCAAATTCATGGCGTAGTATCCTATATTGATGTCTTCATGGAGGAATCCTGAAATAAAATCAAGATGTACCACTTTAAAAGAGTATATTTAAGGAGATGACTCAAGAAGAATATGAAAAACCCAAACCCAATCCTAAATGATGCATGTATTATTTATTTCTTGGTGACTAGTTTCAAAATGTACCAAGAAGAGAAACTGGTTATTAGAGTCCCAATGAATGTATACATCGGCTGCCACACCAATACTAGAACCTCTGTCCAGGTATCCAAACTCAAAATATACTAACACTATCTCTATGTAACCCAAACCAAGATCACGATACTATGGTCCCAATGTGGAACCAACCAAATCTTACACCAATATGTCACAACCTGACCTGACAGGGCTTGGGCCGCAACTCCCAATGCCCACCTCCAATAGGCTAGGGGATTCAGACTATACTAGAGTAGGAATATCACTAACATGGGTGGAATTGCCTTTGTACCTGTATGAAGACTCACATCTCCAAGCTCAAAAAATGAAGAAATGTAAAAACCAAAAGCAACCAATGCATGCATAATTCTATATTCCACAACCAAAGTACGAAAAAAGTACTGAATGTGAAAGAATGGAAAAAACAACACCCACCAAATAAAAATTTTTAAGCATCCAACCTCCACATAAGGATGGGATAACTATCAAACAAAACTGCCAGAATGATTCTCGACCGAGCTCCTATAAAAACCTCATTCTATCTAGATCACTATGCTCTGCCTACCTCTCTTCCTCTGTGGACTCAATCGAAAAGAATTTGGTTTGCACAAGGCACAAAAAATGTGAGACAAAATACCATGTATTGGTGAGTATAAAAATATTCATTAGGCGACCCAAAAATAACAAAAGAAAAAGGGAGCATATGAAAGGAAATAGTCAGTTTGACCTAGCAAGAGGGAACCCCAATCAAGAGAGAAACTCCATCTCAAACTATCCTCTATTGTACATGAAAAGTCATATTGTTCTACCCAGGGGTTCAACCCCCACATGTGACCACACCACAAGGACACCCATAAATCGGCCAGATATACTCATCTCAAACTCTATGTATCATGAGGTTCCTACCTCATTGCTGTAATGAGATTCTCTTTGTCATATCTAACCATAAAATGAAACTAGGTGTAAACACTCCATGAGATCAACCATCCAAAACAACACCCTTATGAGAGACGCACTCCATCGAGAACAACTCCAACATTCCTAATGGTGTGTATGAGAGAATATGATCTAATGGGAACATCTTACTAGGTCCAGATCTAGTGATCAACACTGGAGGTCCTATCATCATTGCCATGCACCCAATACAAGATAAGTAAACCCAACCGAATAGGTCTTCCCCTCGCAACTACACATAGTTGAGGGTGCACTGCTCTAGACTATGCACTTCATGCATCCTATCTGACCGTAGAGAACATAGGGACCCACACCTCACCACTACCCCACAGTTATGGGAGTACTGCTCCTAAATAACCTGAAAAACCTCTTTTTATCCTTTATAGAGTGTCCCACACCTTATCCAGTTGAGAGATCACTAAATCCTATATAGAAATCATACATATCAAGTAAAGGGGACCAATCACCATAATTGTATACCATAGATGAGGGAGATCCTACTCCAATGGAGGACCTGCTCTCCACTACTACTTAGAGATGGGGGAGTATTACTCTGTAAGTGAGGACCCACACCCTAATCCAATAAGATCGTTATACAATTGAAGGACCTACATCCTGATATGAAAGGGGAGTTCCACTTTGTAAATTGATGACCTGCACCCTATCCCGGCAGGGGACTTCCAAATCTACTAGCTCATTCACTATGGGAGACCTGCACCTTGACACGATAGAGGAGCACCAACCCCAGTCTTGGGGACACACTCCCGAACATGGTAGGGGAGTACTGACTCTTCCAGAATAACATGTATCGATGACCCGCACCCTGAAACGATTGGGGAGTACTACTACTAGAATAGAGGACCTACACCCTACCCTGATAGAGGAGTAACCACTCTATCTATATGCCATTTATGAAGGACCCATGCCCTATTCCAATAGGGAAGTGTTGACTCCATGGATAGAGGACCCAATCAATGGTCCAATAGGAAACTACCTACTCTACCTTTACAAACATCCCTGGGAAACCTGCACCCTAGTCCATGAGGTGAGTAAAACCTCTAAAGTAAACTACCCGAAGGTAACGAACCATTACCCCTAATGTGGGGAGTCCCATATCTACCTAATCATAGAGTTAAGATAAACCTACACCCTATTCCACCAGGGGTGTAATAGTTCTAGAGCCTCTCTATAGAAACCACACTGATCTCTAAAATCGGCTCAATACCACTCCACAAACACCTTTCTTAATTCTTGACACCTCATATCTCTTAAACCTCAATGGAGGAAAAAATCATGTTCTATGTGGAGAACTGATCTGGGTGGAATACTAAAAAGACAAAATATGAGACCCATAGAAGAAGATATGGAAGGTGGAAGATCCTTGGAGGATCTCCTAGTAGTACACGGCGTGCACCGGTGCACACACAATGTGTGAGCCCACCTGAGCACTTGCCCTTGTATCTGGTCCACACGGTTCCCAACCCATGTAGGGGTACACGAAGTCTATATGAGGTACATGTTTTGTCCCTCATACCTTGGACAATGTCTATGTTTCTCTTCTACGTGGACTATCCAACTGCGTGCCTTACATGTCATGAATCCCATAATATAGGGCGCATTTAGGCTAGACGACCACTTGTCCGTGTAGTTTTCCCATGTCTGTGTACCGAACCTTGTGTCTGTGTATCTTTCCCACGTGTTAGTACATGACCATGTGTTTTCACATGGATACCCCAAGCCATGTTCCATGGTCACACGGTTTAGGGAATCACACGGTTTGTAACCCATATACACGATGTGTAGTCCCAAAAGTTAATCTTCCTTGAATAGGAAGAGCTACACGACATGTGTCACTGAACTATACACCGTGTAGATAGTGATTCCAGTAGAGAATCACCTTCAAAACCCACTGTTTCACCCAAGTTTATCCTAAAACCTAAAGATATACCAATAAGGGATCACTAACAATTGTATTTGGGATCTAGAACCTTAAAACAATGGGTAAACAAGGGGATCAAGACCAAAACTCAAATCCACCTTCCTTGTTGGAATGATGTTGAATATTTAGATCAAAGAACAATGCCCGGATCATTATTTTTCTTGATATGATGATGAAATTCTTCAGAAACGAAGAATAACAACACCTCAAAGTGTGTATTTGGGTCCATTTACATTCTTTTCCAAAGGGAGGAGGTGAGGAGAGGTGCATCTATCCTATGGGTCATGCACACCATACATGAGGGGAGGGGGAGGGTTAGATAATTTTTAGTTTTAGGTTTTAATTAATTAATAAAATTATCAACTAATTAATTATTCCACAATATACCAACTCTCTAACCCGCCTTCTACCAAACTTCTTGGCATGAACAATATTATGTCGCTACTAGGGTAAACATGGTGTTTCAAACTCAACAGAGGTCTCAGACATCCGCTCTGAGATTCCATGAGGGTTTTATTCCTATTTTTAAGAGAAAAAATGTGTGCATGACAAAATATGTTTAATATTTTTAAAATCACTATGTTGAGGTTCCCTGGGGATTAGATTCTTAGGCCCCAGCTTTCCATACCGACTTATCACCCGTCTTCAGAAATATTTTCTAAAATATTCTAAATTAATTCTAGTAAAAACTCAAGTCATTATAGTTCCCATCATCAACCATGAACCCCATTTAAATATCTTGATGGAAATAGAGGATACACTTTAAGAATTTAAGGTAATTACAATGGGGTATTTGCGACGGACTCCCGTCAGAAAATGTCATTTGCGACGAGAGTCCGTCTCAAATACCCTGTCACTGATAGTGGCTTCCCAAATGTGTTTTTCTGAACAATTCGCCACAAATAATACTTATTTGTGAAGGAACCTTTTTTTTGAAAAAGGTCTAAAATATTATTTACGATGGATGAATTCATTTGTCGCAAATAACAAAATTTTCAAAAAGCAAAATAGAAAAAAAGAATAGAAAAACTTAAATGATTTTAAAAAATATAAAATAAAATTAATATTTTTTAAAAAAACATATATATTTTAATAAATGAAAATATTAAATAAAATAAAATTAATTTACAAAAAAAATATGCAAAAAAAATTAAAATAATTTAAATTATTGAAAGTAATTAACATATTAAACATATAAAAAAATAATAAATAAATAAATAATATAAATACAAATTTATATATATAAGGATAATTAAAAACATTAATTTATTTAAAATATATTAAGAAAATTATAATAAATTAATATATTTACAAATATTAAAAAAATTACAGAAAACTAAACAAATTAAAATAGAAATAAAGTAATACATCAGTTAAGAACTGTCATGTATGTCATGCCAAATTACAAAAAAAGTCATAAAAACTTTATAAATCATTAACTATCATCTGGTGGATGAGGATCACTCAAAGAATGAGGGGAAGGAAACTCAATAACAATGCCACACACAAGTCTCCAGGTATACTCCATCATCTAATCATCTCTCAGATGTTGCTACTCATGCTTCTCCTCCCTCTACTTCCACATCTAATGTATCATATCATCATGATCTCTCAACCTCTCCTCATACTGTGTAGTGGATGATGGCATCGATGATGAATCTCCATGAGATCCTTTCTTTCTTACTGATGTCATCGTATAAGTATCATAATAACTCATAGGTGTTAGTCGAGAACCAATACCAATCACCCGACCTTTATTGACACATTTGAACTTGCCTTTATCCAAGACCCCTCATCGAAATCCAAATTAGTAGTGACATCTTGTTTGGGATCATCTTGGCTCTCCTGTGATTATGATGTCATATCCTCATATGTTTCCTTTAAATATAATGACAAATTAGAGTAATAATAAAATTAATATTCATAAAATTTTTAAACAAAATCACTAACCACAATATAGTGTTGTCATTCACCTACAACTTCTCTTACATGGGGGGTAGTATACATCTTATTAGAAACTTCAAAAACCGTAAAAGATGAGTTAGTCACAACATGTATAATATTAAAAACATGTTATTGTTAAAATAATATACATATTAGTAAATAACATCACTTACCATATGTTCTTGATGTATTCCAAATGTATGACTCCCGACCCTATGGGTGACCTATTGTCTTTGCCAACTCTAACATCCAACTGATGATCTTCTCATAAAAGTCTCTCCTATCCCGAGAAATCACCACCCATCTTATACCTAAGATGATATATATTCTGGATGATGGGAGACATAATAATGATAAAAAATGGTATCATAAGGTTTATCCATAGCTCACTTACTGGTGTTGGGTAGGAACTAACGAAAGCGATCACATATACAATTATTCGATGCCTTCAGATAGGATCTCTCTAGCTATCAGAAATCTGAGAAAATAAATTCTCTAAGACAATTTTAAAAAATATGTTAGTAATTAAATAAATTTTATAAAAGTATATATTATTTAATAATGTACAATCTAGTGGTTGAATATCTGGTCATGTACGACAATGGGTACCATGTCCAATAACACCCATGGATTGGAAAAATAATTTCTCAAAAAATGAACCATATTTTCCAATGGATAAATGTGAAAAATTGTGCAAATTGGAACAAATATATAATCATAAATTTATTATAAAACTTAATAAACTTAGTTAATATAAAATAAATATCTTAAACAATTTAATATACCTCTCTAAAAGTGGACTAAAATCAATTGATGTAAATCTCTCTGGAATAGTATTTGGAATTAGTAATCGAGCAAGACCTCACCCCCTCCGAGTAGGCGCATTTTCATGAGGGGGAGGAGCTGAATCTGGCTCATCATCAGGAAGTATGACATTAGTGGTAGAATGTAATAGATCATTAGGAATATCTCTGGCTATCTAAAACAAATATTCTCACCAGTAAGAGATTGTTAAGACAGATATGAAATATAAAAAACTAACAAATGTCATAAAAAAATAATGATACCTATAATATATTGTTATTAAAAATAGGAAATTTAAAAAACTAATTAATATAAAAATATAATAGTTACCTATAACTAAATACCTGAATATAATCAATCTTCATCTTCATGACTATTTTTATCCACATGAATGTATTCATCCTCATCTTCAATAATGTCAACTACCATATGACTTTCAGATTCATCATCCCTTATCACTTCATCAATATTATCTATATAATCATCCCTTAACTAGGGGGTTTCATCATCAATATTTATATCCCATTGGGTAAGAGATATATTATGGGTTGTTTCTTAAATTTGTTTTAGCATGCTTCACTTCCACATATCCATTTTCATTTTCAATAAGCTGATTATCACGTGATTTTATTCTTATCACACTCCACCAGTCCTTCAAATCTCTAAAAACATCATAGTAATTTCCATAACAAAATTGACGTTTTTGTTATACCAAAAAAATGGTTTATTTGATTCAAGAAGATTGTTATATTTAATGTCAACGACTCCATGGTATGGATTAACTTGCAACCCCTGATTAGTATAAAACCAGTGATATTTAAACATTTTAACATAATTTGGTTCCAAATTACATAACTTAATTATTTCATATAGTATACCATAGAAGTTAACTTCAATTTCCTTATGATGGTATCCTTTAAAATGAACAACACTTATATTTTATTTCTTTGAATCACCATATATGCATATATAGAATCAAAAACCATTAACCACATACCCATTATAATATTTTACAGATTTTGATGGCGGGTTTTTGAGGACACATAATCAACATTCAATTGTATTTTCATGTTTTGTTACTTATAGAAAATAAATTTTTTTAATAATAGATATCATTGAGAAATTGATTTAATATTCCATCGAAAGAAAGTTATCTTGTATTTAAAACCAATTTGAACAATTTTGTTGCTGATGTTCTTCAAGAGCAGTAGTTGTAATTTGTATAAATTGTTTTTTGATATGTCCATTATATAGTATAAAAAAATGTTAATGTAAATAAATATATATTTTATAAATATTTAAAGAAATAATAAAAATGTATTATTTATTTCAAAAATCATGTCATTTCTTCACAATTCGGCAGAACAGATATATAAGCTCTGTGCAATTCTTTATCTATAAGCCATTACTCACGATAACCACCAAAACCAATGTTGGGTGGATTAAAAACTGAAAAATGATGGTCTATGACATAATCAGCATTTTTCTCATTATGACCCATGCAATTATGTTTTTAATGATATTCATAGTTATAATAATAAAAGAAGAATTTTGAAATATACTGTTGCAAGTATGTTTCTGCAATTAGCCCTTCAACTGATGATTTTTTATATTCATTATTCTTTAATTTTTTTCATTCATCTCTCAAATGGATACATCCACTTGAATTGTAATAGCCCTCCACATTTAGCTTCATATGTAAAATGAAATATTAAATGTTCTATGGAATCAGAAAAGCCCAATGGGAATATTTTCTTCAATTTACATAAAATTAGAATAACATCCATTCCCAAAAAACTCAATGAATCATAATCAGATGTTTCCAAAAAAATCTCAAAAATAATATATAATATTTTTGTCAACACATCTCATATTGAAGAATTAAATAACCAATTTAGACAAAAAGGCATAATATTTAAATTATGACATGACAATCATGCCTTTTTAACATGGTAATATGCCCATTTATGATGCAATGAGACAAATTTGAAGCATAACCATCTGGTAACCTCAAATATCTAGTCTATTGATAAAATAATAAATAGTTCTCTTTACTAAGTGAGTAAACTACTTTTACCTTCATTAATTTGTGTGATCTTTTATCTTCAAATAATTGAAGTTTAAGACATCTGCTCCTCTAATGGCCCGAAGGCCTTCGATTTTTATTGATTTTTGATAATCTAACTTTCAAGGGGTGAGGTGGAACCCTTACAAGGCCCGTAGGCGTAAGCATTACATGGCCCATAGGCCTTAGAGGAATTCATTTCCCGTAGGATTCAAACATACCATACAACCCAGACTAGCTACTTGGAACTGCTCCTCCCCAACATCTTCACCGTGAAATCAGCTCTCCACCTTCGCATGACTGTTCAGCTAGGCTTTCCCATGCATGCACAGAATTGTCCCGATGGCAGGTGTCATACCCTCTCATTCTTGCAATCCGTCTAACAATGTATAAAACATATTATCAAAAACACTATTCTCAATATGCATTACATGTAACATGTGACTAACTAACAAATCAAACCAATATGGAAGATCCTAAAAAAATACACTTCTTTATCCAATTAGTATCTGTCCCAAAACCATTTATCTTTTTATCATTTATGATTGGTATAAAAGTAACATGAGGTGATGCAGAGACAATATATTTTACTTGATTACCTGAGATCACTATTGGAGGTACATATGTTTCAATTCGACCATTTGTAAAATTAATTATGTTTCTTTCAAAATGGGTGATCCATAGGAAGAAATCTTCGATAACAATCAAAATTAGTAACCTTTATACCATTACCAAGCATAAAATCTTTGTTCACAGTTATGCAGTACATACATGATTTTAGTCTATGTGTGATCCATCAAGATAACATACCATACATGGTAAAGTCACTGATCATCCGTATTAATGCATCGTTCAATATAATATTCTGATATGTAATTATATCAAATGTAGTCCCACCTTCGTTCCATAATGAAATTAAATTATTAATTAGTGGTTTCAAATAAATAACAACATTCTTCTTTGGATGTCCTATAATTAACATCATCAAACATATATATGGTTCCTTCATCAAAATCCTTGGAGGAAAGTTGTAAGGAGTAATAAAAATAGACCAATAAGAATATTGGCTACTATAAGCACCAAATGGATAAAAACCATCAGTAGAATGGCCCAACTATATGTTACAAGGTTTTGAAGAAAAAGAAGGATGCATATGATCTAAATGTTTCCATGAATCACCATAACATGGATGATTTAAGCTTCTTTATTGAAATATTTCATTTATGCCTTTTCATCAATCCATTTGTGTTTCACGACATAAATAAACGATGTAAATGAGGTGTAATTGGAAAAACCTCAACTATTTCATGGAAACTATGGACATTCCTTGTTGTTCCACTTTATACCTCAATTATCCACATGTTGGAAAACTAACCAAAGATTCATAATCTCCATAATATAAGAATCATTCATTTGAACATGCCTAGATCTCCTGATAACTTAGTCCCAAATTATGAACCAACCTTTTACATTCATAGAAACTTGCAGGTAATGTATTTTAGTTAAGAAACAATGACTTAATCGAAGAAAAAATATGATCTAAACAACAATTAGTCATTCCAAAATATGATTTATTAGCTATAAATTTTGTAACAGCTTCATGTTTGCTTATCTGGCTTCCTGGATATAAGGCCTCCTTAGAGAATTTCAACAAATTGTAAAACTAAGAAGGTTCTGATTCAGGATTTGTAAGATCATAATAATTTCTTGTTTAGGGAATAAATAGAACAACTAACACATGTTTTAAATTAAAAAATTATGGATCTAGAGAAAAAAAAATTATTTTCTACTGAACTCTTTTCACCATGTTGATACCAAAAAATATAATCTTCTAGAAAACCAGAACATAATAGATGATGTACAACATTTTCAAATGCATTTAACTTCTTAAGATCACATTTCTGATATGAAAATTTAATTATTAATTAAGAAACAAAATCTAAATTTGATGATAAAAATGATATAAAGGCTTCAAGACCTTCAATGTAGACAATATTTAAACCAGTTCCCTTTGGACTTTTGTGATTATTTATCCAATAATGATCATGTAATAGATATTGGTGTCTACTTACCAAGTCCATAGTTATCTAAAAAAATAACAAGAATTAGAATAATTATTTCTGATCATTTTGAAAATTTACAAAATTTTATTATACTTTACCATCTTGAAATATTAAATGAAATATGAGCAGAGTGATCCATTGTGTTAACACTGGTTTACGAGGCCCATGGAGGCTTAGCGCAGAAAAAAATAAAAAAATAAAAAAATTATATATGACACATGATATTTTTTGAAAATAATAGAATATATCTTGAACATTGTCTCATATGATAAATTGGAGATCACTATTGGGTCCAGGATATGGGGTTTACCCTAAACACAACATTTGATTTGTGAGTGTGGGATGTTTAGTTACATTGAAAAAAAGGTGATTCGTTTAATATTTCTATTATAAATTATTATAAAAATTCAAATTATCCATCAATATATTTATTGAATGATAAATATGAGATCACCATTAGGTCTGGGATGTGGGGTTTACCCTAGGTAGGACATAACATTTGTTAGCATTGAGTGTTTTGTTAGATTCCACGTGAGGGTAATTCATTTAAATTTTTTATTATAATTTTTTATTAAAATTTAAATTATCTCCCAAACTATTTATCATATGAAAAGTCACAGATAATCTTTAGGTTCGAGTGTGGGATTTACCCTTGGCACGATATAACATTTTTTAGCGTCGAGTGTTTCGTTACATCGCATGTAGAGGTATCTTTTTTAATATTTTATTAATATTATTTATATAATTATTTATTTTTATATATAAATATATATTACAATGTTTATACAACTTATTAATACAGATTATTTTAATTAATTAAACATTTATATGAAATTATTATTAATTAATTTATAATTACTATATATATATACATCACAAATTATTATAAATTATGTAATGAATATTATTAAATATGTAATGATTATTATTAATTATTATAAATATGTAATTATTATTATGTAATTATTATTATTAATTATTTAAATTATTAAAAATAATGTAATGATTATATATATATATATATTTTAGAATTTCTTTAATTATTATTGCAAATTTATTATTACAATTTTATTATGTAATGATTATTATAATTAAATTTTCATAAATTAATTAAATTATTATAAATTATGTAATGATTATTATTAATTTATTTTAATTATTATTACAATTTTAATAATTTCTATATACATATCTACCTACATTTCATAATTAATATAAATACATTAAATACATTCAAACTCATTTTTATACAAATATAAAATTATCAAATATATATAAACACACACACACATGCACTTATATATATTATATATATTTTTACTTATGGTTAATTTTGATTATAAATAAATTTGATTACATTGAATTTATAATTTATATAAATAATTTATAAATAAAATTTCATTCAAATTTTTGAATTAACAATTAATTTTATTTCATAACTATTTTGAATTAGTAATTTTTTACCCTAGATGAATTATAATAGTTGTGAGATTCAAGAATTTTTACAACATTTATACAAAATATTAATAATAATTATTTTAATTAATACAACATTTTATAATAATTATTATTAATTTCTCAAAGTTATTAAATTTTATGATAATTTTTTACTAATTATTATTATTTTATTTTTATCACTAATATTTACAATTTATTAATAATAAAGACTCATTAATTATTACATATTATAAATTATTTATTGATTTATAATAATTATTTAAATTAATTCTACATTTTTAGTAATTAATATTTTTTATGAATTTATAATAATTATTTATGTTTGTTATATTTTTTTACAAACTATTACAACAATTTATCCCAATTATTATTAACTATGTTTTTAATAAATATTACATATTTTAAATTATCATTATTTTTCATTAAACAAATTTTTTAATATTTTTTTATAAAAAAATTCTTACAAATAACCTTTTATTAAAATGTTTTCTTTAAATTAATTTTCTCATCATTATTGAAAACCAATCTATAATATTTATTTCAAATGTAATATATATATATATATATATATTATAATTTCTTAATGAAATCTATTAACAAGAAATTTATTGTTACACACATGCACGTGCAAAAAAAATTAACATAAAAAATAGTTATGCATAAAAATATTTAGACATACAAACATACATGCGCATGGGCCAAAAATATTATTATAAAAAAAGTATTTTAAAAAAATATTATGCGCACAAGAAAATATTATTATAAACAAATATTATGAGCATGAACAAATATTATTATTAAAAACAATTAATATAACACATATTTAGAAATACATAAACGCCCGCATAAAAAAATGAACCAATATAAAAATAAAATGAATAAAAAAATACAACAAAGAACAGGTAAAATTATAATAAATTTACAACAATCCTAAAACACCAAAAAAATTAAAATAAATCTAAGTGTTGACATAACCATCATATTTGCAAACAAATACAAAAATATAGCATATTTCAGTAATAATCATATTTCAAATAATAATATAAAATAATAAGGTTTCAGTAACCCTAGACACCCCAAAAAAAATATAGTTTAAAGTTAAAAAAGTGAAAAATCTTTTAAATCAAATTAAAACAACCTGTGCGTAATCAAGACAGTCAAATATGAAATAATAAATTTATACTAACCCTACACGTCAAATAAATCATCAAAATAGGGTAAATTTCTAAACCTAGGTTTTTTCAATTTATCAATCTAATTAAAAAATGAAAAAAACTGATGAAAGATAGAAGTAAAGTCCATACCTAGCAGATCAAGTGTGAAATCACCCAAAAATTGAATGAAACATAGCATTATGGGGTTGCACAGTGCGGGGAAGCCGATAAGGGTCCCTCATGTTCTGGAGAGGGAAGGAAGAATAGAGGAGGAAGAATAAAGGAGCACTGTGTGGTGTTAAATTTGGATACTTTTTATGACAGAGTAATCACGACAGAATTAATTCCATCACAAAAGGTTTTTCGGTCAAAATTATTTACGACATGCATTGTATTCCACCATTAATAATTGTGTCTCAAAGGTAATTTTTGATGGACTAAGAAATGATTTTCATGTAGGGTGGCTAGAAATGTATTTTTCTGGATCCAGATGCCAATTAATGGGTGCCCCGAGCCCAATGGGCCATATGGCCCCTAGCACATGTCCCCAAATGCCAGAGGTTGCCGACTAGCAGTAAGGGCCTAGGGTGTGTCCATGGAGAGACTATTCCCTCATTAGAAAAGTGTATGATAGACGAAGGAATATACATAGATAGTAAATAGTAGAATAATTATAAGTAACACTAGAAGAAAACTGATGTACTAGATAAATGAGAATAATAATAACTGTATCAATTGGAATAATGATAATTTAATGTCATGTCACTATAAAAATGGAAAATATGGATACAAGACAATTGGAATAGCATGTTCCATAATGTAAATGAAAACAAAGGCTACTCCAATAATCTCGAGACCCAACTTGATCTTCTACTATCAAGACCCATCCTAAATAGTAAGAAATTCAATGTTTGAAGCTGTATGCTTCCCTGGGTCAACACCTGCAACCATGTAATCTACAACGGGTACCAATCGGTGCCCAGAGAGGGTGGGAGATAAATCTATATGGGCCATCACCAATGGTGTCGATAACATCTGTCCTATGTAAGGAAATATAACAGTGTGCAAGCACGCATATATAAATTAAAGAAAACAGAACATATAAATAAATACCCAAGTACCCGCTTCATACCTTGTCTAGTGTCTGAACATGTAAACGATTCATTTTATTTGTAGTTATCATTTAATGTTAATAGGTCACGTGAGGCATAACCATCACTGAAATCACCTTGTGACAGTATAATTAGTGAAGGTCCCAAGACATTATAAGGAAACTTGATAATGATATCCAGTGAAGAATTTCTAGGGTAATAACCAAGGTAACATAAATATCATGGAATGCTAACTCAATAGTATCTGAGTCTAGCTAAGGGGTAAGAGTGTAATCCAAGGTGTGTAATCTAAGGAATTCCACAATAAGACGGTTACTGATTCTAATGTGATTGAACAAGGAAAATCAATTCTATGCAAAGACAGGGCCCTATGAGATTTCACCATGGCACCTACTAGTTAATGATGGATCCAAGGAGTGTATCCTAGGTATCCTATAATAATTTAAAGGACCCTATGGTAGTATACTGGTCATCCGAGGAATAGACAAGAACCAGAGTCTTGGTGGGTATCAACCTAAGAAAACTAAATCCTTGAATCAGAATGGGGTTCCTGAGACATGAGGTACTCTCCTCTCAGAATCCAAGCTAAGATCAAGTTAGTCCATTCCTATTTGATATTGTAATCATGTATTCATTCATTAGGTTTGAGCATTGTCTTCCATTAGTGTGGATTGTCCAAGTAGTGTTGTAACCATTTAATCAAGTCTTAATTAATCATGAAGGCATATTCAATTATAGAGGTTAACTCCACTACCTTACATCAGTATAGAAAGTGGTTCTATAGACATGTAACCTTCATGAAATCTCATTTAAAAAGTCCATGTTATATATTTAGTATACATTCCATTTCACATTTCACACTTCATTATCAATTTGAATCACTTAGCTTAGGCGGGTTAAGTGGTGATAATACATGGTATATGTCATTATGAAATTTTCATTAACAACAATCCATTTATTATAGGAAGGATCTCATTTAGGAAGGTCAAGAAAAGGCACACCTGAACTATGTATCAAATGTGCCAAAACACTAAAAACCAAAATATGGAAAAACCTTTGACACATGGTAGATTGAGTTATGGGTGTAACCGCCAACAACTAATCAAATATTTGGAAAGAGCATAACCGTATCATTCTAAAAAGTATAATCATGCTATATAAATTTAAGAAACAAATTATGATGAAATCTGCGGGACTCACACGAATATTCTAAAATCGATGAACTTTAGGGATGAGTTATAGACCACCCACCTCAGGGTTGTACGACTATCCTCCTTCTGTATCGTACCTTGATTTTCCTTGGATCGGAGTAGATCTAAAAAAAGGTGAAAAATTCTCACATGATGATATCTAGGTTCAGAGTAATAGAGAAGAAAAATGGCTAAAGTGGACTCGAGTACTTACCATTGCACATCCAACATGATGAACAAAAGCTCAATCGGATTCCGGACGATGGAGATCTTTTAATCCCTAGCTTTGGCCTTTAAAAATATCCAAAATAAGAGGAAAAAGGATTAATCCCAATGGCCTCAGATTAGGGATGAAGTGTGTGGTAAATATATCATTAAGGGAATTTTGGACATTTTACCTAGAATTTTAGCCTGCGCAGGGTTTTTCCACACAGTTTTTTAAATTGTGCGTAAACCGTGCGAGGCAGTTCTGCTTGAAATAACATCCTCCGCACGGTTTGATCAAACTATGCGCAAGACCTGGAAAATAACCTAGGGAAAGTGGGAGTTTTCATGGTTAGGCCACACAGTTGTGCACCAACCGTGTGAGGTGGCTCTATATGAATGAAAACAATCGGTACGATTTTCCAAACCATGTGGAATTCCTGCATTGTTTACTCTAAATTGTGCACCAAGACAAGTTTCCCCAAAAAGACATGTTTTAGGCTCCTAAACACTTTTAGAAACCCTTGGAACCTTTACTAAATCATTAGAAATATATATTAGGTCCAAAGTAATGATTTAGTCTGAAAATTAAAGTATTGATACCTAAGTTAAAAACTGGGTTCTTACAGTCTTTCCCACTTAAAATAACTCACCCCCCCCCCGAGTTCTCCTTCCAAGGTTAAAGAAACACTATCTGAGAACAACCCTGGCCATTAGGCATGTATGTCAGCTTCCCTCTCCCATGTCTCATCATGTACTCGACCGTGCTACCATATCACCCAAACGAGGAGGACAAAAGTTTCTCATAGAGTCTTCATGCTTCGGTCAATGATTCATACCAGATATTCCTCAATGTTAGCATCGACATATAACTCAAATTTCTTGGGATCAAATTTATGGGATGGGTCATAAAGGTATTGGAGAAGATGTGAGATATGAAAGACTTTATTCATGGCATTATACCTCTGAGGTAGTTGTAACTGTTGGCTACCGACCCTAATTTTTCTAGGATTTCAAACGGCCTGACGTAAAAAGGCGACAACTTTCCATACTTCCTTAACCGTATTTTCCCTAGTTTGGGAAATACCTAAAGAAAAATTCAATCCCCAACCTCAAACTAATGAGGCCATCTTTGACAATCAGCATAAGATTTATGTCTAGACTGAGTAGTATTCATATGCTTTCTGATCAGCTGAACCTGTTCTGACATCTCTTAAATGATATGAGGACCTAGTAGGGTCGCCTCACCTGCCTCTAGCCAACACAAGGGTAAACGACATGGCCTAAAATATAAGTCCTCAAAAGGATCCTTCTGTATCATTGCCTGAAAATTGTCATTATAAGATAACTCGATAAGAGGGATATGCTTGTCCCAAGAACTATCGAAATCAAGGATACATTCTTGTAGCATATCCTCTAAAACATGTATTTCTCATTCCAATTTTCCATATGTTTGAGGGTGAAAATCTATTCATAGAAAAACCTGAGTTCCCATAGATTTATTTAAATATTTCTAGAAACGTGAAGTTAAATGAACATCCTTGTTGGAAATGATAGTACATGGAACCCCGTGTAGTCATATGATATCACGGACATACAATTTTTTCAACTCCTCAAATGAAAAAGTATCTCATATAGGAATGAAGTGGGAATATTTTGTTTGTCATTCAAAGACTACTCGGATAGCAGTTCTACCCCTCATTGACCTAGGTAATCTGAATATGAAATCAATAGAAACGTCTTACCATTTCCATTCTAGGACTGGAAGTGGTTGTAACAAGACTACATGTCACTAGTTCTCTGCCTTCACCTGATGACAGGTGGAACACCTAATGATGAAGCCTAGAATCTGACGTTTCATTCCAGGAAACCAATACTGGTATCACATATCTCGATACATCTAAGAGATCCCTAAGTGAACTACACCCTGATAAGAGTGAGAATTTTTAATCAAATCCTATCTCATATCTGCAGGATCTGAGATACGTCTATGTAGATGCAGTACATCATCTCTATCCAAAATCCAATCTAGTGGTGGGTTATCTTCTGAAATACTCTCAAGGAGAGCCAAACCTTCAAGATTTAAAAACTGCTAACTCTTGACCTTCTCAAGGAGGGAAGAGGTAACTGTTAAGGATGAGAGGTAAGATTGCTCGTGTCTATCATGAAACTCTAGATGAAGTTCTCAAAAGAGGGACATTGACTTCGATTCCTCACTGGCTTCTTGTAAGTCATGTGTTTGAGTTTTCTGACTCAGTGAAACAATGACCACATTTCACTTTCTAGGCATATATGCAAGCTCAAAATCAAAGGATTGTACATATTGGACTCATATCCACTATCTTAGGTTCAAGTAATGGAGAGAGAAGATATAATTGAGGCTCTTGTGGTATGTACACACGACATAATGCTCACCCAAAAGATAATGTCTCCAACAACGTAAGGCATGGAAAACTACTGCTAGCTCGATGTCATGCATCAGGTAATTTCCCTCACGAGGAATCAACTACTGAGATTTGTAAGTAATTAATTTGTCTTATTTCATCAATAATGCTCCTAGGATAATACCTAATGCATCATAGAAGATGATATAACCTTTTCCAGGTTCTTGAAGAATCAAAATCGATGTCGAGACATGCCTCCCTTTCAGTTACGGAAAGGCTTTCTTGCATGCTTCTAACCACAGGAACTTAACTCCATTATTTGTAACCCTAGTAAGAGGTGAAGAAAGATGTGAGAAGTCCTGTATGAAACTTCTTTAATATCTAGTGAGCCCTAAGAAACTCTTGATATAAAACATGTTCTTGGGATGCTCCTATGAGACTACAACACTAACCTTTTTCGGGTCAACATATAATCCTGATTCTGAAATAATATCACCAAATAAGTGTACCTTGTCATTATAGAAATAACACTTAGAAATCTTGGCATAAATCTAATGCCCTCTCAGTGTACTCGAAATGATATCAAGATGTTTTTCATGGTTGTTAGGAGTGCGAGAGTACACCAAGATGTTATCCGAAAATACCACAACAAAAGAGTCCAAATAGGGGTGGAAACACTATTCATCAAATCCATGAAAACAAAAGGTGGGTTTGTAAGACCGAATGTCATAATAAGATACTCACACAAATAATACCTACTTTGGAAATATATATGGTGTATGTATGATGGAATTAATCACACATAGGGATAACCCGATCTCAGGTCGATCTTAGAGAACACCTTTTCTCCTTGGACCTAGTCAAAGAGATCATCTATTTGAGGAAGTAGATACCTGTTCTGGACAATAAGTTGGTTTAACCTTCTATAATCCATGCATAAATGAAGAGTTCCATCTACCTTCTTAGAAAAAATAACTGGTGAACCCCAAGAGCATGTGTTGGGCTGTATAAATCCTTTTGCCTCTAGGTCCTATATCTGATGCTTATGATTTTGAAGCTTAGTAAGTGCCATCCTATAAGTAGTAATAGACACTAGGGATGATCTTGGAATCATATATTTTGTAATCTCTACCTTTATATTAGGAGGTAAGACAAAAAATTCATCCCCTGAAATGATCAACTACTGGGGGAAAAATGTTTGAAGAAAAACCTAATACTTACTGAAAAATTAGAAATCTGGGAAGTTACTTCACCTAGACCATGATGCTTCGGTCCAGCTCTTCCAGACTAGACATCCCACTCACCTTTGAAATGATAACAGATACCTTTTGGTGATGTAAAAGAGTCACTGCGATGATAGTAGTCTATAAGGGCGTGATAGTGGACTAACCAGTTCATCTTGAGAATGACATTGAAGCCCATCATCTTGAGAAAAAATAGATTCTACAATAAATGGTAACTGCCAATCTCAAGGGGAAAATCCTTGCATTGGTGTACACCCTCTTTTCATATTCCCAATGGTGTTTCGAGGGTTATTACACTATTACGATTCTTTATATCTAATATAAGACTTTCCTAGATAGATAAAAAATAAAAGAGTTTGGAGAACTTGTATCAAACAAAGAAGATACAATAATAGAGGCTACTAGAATAGTACCTCGTACTATAGATGGACCTGTAGCATGATCCTTAGGTATTAGCTATAAATCATGTAACTGAAATGATCCATGAACCTTTGAAACAAAAGGACTTCCACGATCATGATTACTTTGTTGGAACTGTTAGTGATTAGGGGTCAGACTACCATGGGCATGAACACCTCCTCAGCCAGACCTATCAATGTTATTCCAACTCCTGGCCTGATGTGACACAATAGAACTCTCTCTTGTAGGTGGAGTGGATGTTGATCCTTATCCACTTGAAGTTAGTGGAAATGTCATGCAGAAACACTGAAGATGACCCATAAAACTACAAGCCTGACACTCCATAGGATCTATATCACATTGGGGATTCATATTCCCTAGTCTCCAATAATGATGAAACACCACAAAGCTATCAAGCTGGATACTCTGGCTACCACTTCCCTAATGAGAAACCTCAATGGAATATTTCCTTCCTCTAGAATAACTACTATCCTGATGAGGCATTGATCCTTTAAACCCAGTACTTGTGCCATCCCTCAGGTTATGATCAGTGACAAGGGCCTGATCAATTATTGTAGAAAAGGTAGGAAGGAAAAATACATTCATGTGAATTCAGATGGCATACTGGATCCCATCCTCAAAACATCTTGCACGTGAAAGCTCATCACTGGCTAGAAGCTGTGAAAATCACTATAAATTAGTGAAAACTACTGAATATTAAATAACTAACATAGAAACCGGATTGAGATGCATGAACTCTCTAGATCTATCATCTATTAGTGCCTAAGGAGATAACTGATCATAGAAGACGGTCTGGAAATAAATCCATTACGTTCCCTGATGACAACCCTCCTTGGTAACCACATCCCTCCAATTCTTGGATGAATCCAATAGCATGTATGTAGAAATAATGAATCTCCACTCTGGAGGTGATTCCATATGATCAACGATAGACAACATGGCCTCTTCCAAGACTCAGTATCCTGAGAACCACCATCCCCTAAAAAATTAGGAGGATGCTACTGCTGGAACTTGCAGGTCAGATCAACCATCATAGGCGCCACCCATGGATCACCTTGCATGGATTTCATTAGGTGTAGGAAACTATCATGTACTTGGGAATCATTTCCCGGATCAAGTTCAATAGGCAGTTCCTCAAGTGGCACTCCTTGAGGTAAGACTGGCGGCATAGGACCCACCATTTCTGGAGCATGTTCGTCACCACCCTCTTGGAGAATGACACAAGGATGTTCTGGTGGCATTGGTCTACAAATTCCAATCAAACAAATTAGAACAAGATTATAAGTATAAGATAACATAACTAGCGGAAACTGAACATAAGAAAACTCAATTCCCAAGGCATACTACCCCAAACTACCTGATTAGATGGCTAGGTATCGGTAAGTGCTCAAGTATAAGTTTCATGTCATTTCACAGTTAATTTCCAGGTTCACTAATTTACGTTACAGAGACTAGAAAAGGAGAGATAAGGCTTTTAAACCAATTCATTTTAGATTTAATGATTCAATTTATAATGGATATCCATTTCCAATGAATCTATTTCCATACACTTATCACTAGAAACGACACCCACTTACTTATAACATAATGGCTCAACTCGATAAATTACTCATCCTAGATGATGAGGGCCCATACACCTCATGAATTGAAACATGAAATCACTCAATTTCAGACAAATTAATATAAGTTCAAGTAAACTATCACAACATCACTCAACAATCACAAGAATATAACGTAATTAAAAGCATTGAAATGTGCTTATATTTCAAGGTATTATGCCAGACATGTGAACTCTAGGTGCCTATAATGATGCATGTTACAATAATCCTTGCTCACATATCATCGGGATAAGGATGAATGATTTCGCAAATAGAGTAATAATCAACAACACCACGTAGCATGTGCTTCACCCAATGGTGAAATAATATCAACTATAATTGGAAAAAGCAGAATAACAATTATAATTTAGGTAATTTGGTCTTTACCCAAAACATGGGTTCGTGACACGCAAGCATAACTTATGACCAAGTCCGAAGTGTTACAATTCTCCAATTTATTGTCTCCAAAAAGTAAGGTTAGAAAGGAAACCACCTTTGATACCAATTTTTGATGTTCCAGACCCAGATGCCACTTAATGGGTGCTCCGAGCCTGATGGGCCACATGGCCTCAAGTGAATATCCCCAAATGCTAGAGGCTGCCGACTAGTAGCAAGGGAATAGGGTTTATCTGTGGGGAGATCATTACCTCATTATCAGAGTGTAGCACAGTGGAAGGAATATAAATAGACAGTAAATAGTGGAAGAAATATAAGTAAATAATGTAAGTAAACTATTGCACTAGCTAAACGAGAATAATAATAATTGTGTCAACTGGAACAATGATGATGTAATGTCATGTCACTAGAAAATTGGAAAACATGGATACAATACAATAGGTATAACATGTTCCAAAATGTAAATTAAAAAAAGGATACTCCATGAATCCGGATATAGCATCTTTCCTTTTTATAAGATAACTTTTCATTACATTTTACCAAACCGAGGATCTTTAAAGTTTAGTGTCTTGGAAACCAGGAACTTAAAACATGAAAACATAAAACATTATTATTACCAATTGAAAAGATTATCCTTATGTTCATCCTAGGTTCATTACTACATCTCATAACCTGGGGAAATACATCAAAAGAAAGGGTGAGCAGAAGGACCAGTAAGGGAAACAAGGGGAAACATTTAACATGTGAACTTGAGATACATCAATAACGTCATGATAAATAGATTTAAGGAATGAGAAAGAGATCATGTGGAATATCATAATGGAAAAAACATGATTAATAACTTGAAGATGTGGCCACAACATTTAACTTATAAAATCATGAACATATCACCAAGGTCCATCCCCAAGGTGTCATTTCAAATTACCGAGGTTATTCACCAAGGTATCTTTAAAATTGTAATCTCTAGTGGTTACATCATTACCCAATGCATCGGAGAGATATCAGGGCGCACCCTTAAATTTTCTTTATTATCATGTGATACACATATATCATCATCAAACATTTCATAAATAACCCATATAGCATAAAAGAAATGGGTTTCATTTCATAATCATAACGTTTTAAAAACTCTTTTTAAGACATGATCTTTATGTCATTTTAAACCCATGGAAAAAGGAAAGCGGGTTTCATGTATGTAAATACAAGAATTTAAAATAGAAAATTTTAATATATATGTGAATACCCTTATTTAAGAAAGAGATTTTATTATTAACTTAATAAAATAAAATAATTTGAGAAAAAGAGAGAGTGACATTTTGAGACGAAAATTCTGCAGCATAATGACTATGTTATAGGGTTTTAAAAAATATTGAAAAGAAAGGGGACATGGGTCACCCACTCATAAATTATCCGTAAAATAGTAGAGGGACAAAATATAAAAGATATAAGAACATGGTAATGAAATTTTAAATACATACCATATGAAATGAAAAACATGGAAGGAAGACAAAAATAAGATTTCTCATAAGAAAATTCTGCAGCCTAACGACGTCACTTAAAACTAAAAAAAATGAATTGATGAGATAAAATAGGGTCTATTATCATATGAACATAGAAGATCAGTATGATAGATATAGATATGATACCCCCAACATAATAAAAAGGAATATGAAAGACTTGACATGAAAATAGATCTTGAAAATAAGAAGGGTGAAAGAATCCCTCAAAAATTCGGTAGCCTAACGGCGCAACTTAAACATTCTTAAAATGAATTGATGATAGAAAGAGGGGGTATCTAATAATATGAAAAGGAAAATAAAAGTGTCATTAATATAAAATAACATACTCCAACATAAGAACATGGATCATAAAAGAAATGACATAAAAGAGAGTACTTGAAAAGAAAGAGAGAGGTAGGATCCCTTACATTAAAACGTAACTCTTAAAACTAAAAAGTTGGGACCTTGAGGGCTTGGGGCACCTTGGGAGGACTTTTTGGGAGGTAAGGAGACCATAAATTCATTGAGGATGATTTTTGAGTCGAAAAGGATGAGATAATGTCTTGGTATTTATAGGGAAAGTGAGGGGACACGACATTAATGGCCAAGGGACACCTCATTGGTGGTATTGGCAAAACCATGGGCTTGCCCATGGTATTTACCTAGGTGTTAGGCCACATGGGACCCTTCATAAAATAATTCATCCCCTTTAGTCGACCATCCCTTAAAATATCTCATTATATAATAATGATGCAGTCACGATGTCATTAAACATACCGAAACCCTAAAACTGAAAATTCACTATTCACCCAAAATTCAACTTTCTCAGAAAAATCCCAAAAATTCACCTTAAAAAAATATCAATGTTATGATTGAAAAAATGAAATCCATTTTATAAAAATAATTTTCTAAATATTTTTAATTTAATTTCTAAATTAATACACTATTCACCAAAAATTCATTTTTTTCAGAAAAATCCCCAAAAATTACCTTTACATAATATCGATGCTCTGAGTTCAAAAATGAAATTGATTTTATAAAAATATTTTTATAAATATTTTTAATTTAATTTTTAATTAAAAAACACTATTCACTCAAAAAAACAAATACTTGACTAGTAATTTTTGAAACAGTTATTTATCTATTTTATTGAATCACATTACTTAATCAAGGTGCCTAGATTATATTAATACTTTCTTTAAGTGAGATTACTAATCTATTTGGTCACGTTACTAATACTAAGCGTACAATCACTATTCATAATTTACAATTCATAAAAAATGAAGTTGAACTTATTAGACTCTAAATTGCTTTCTGAACATAATTGTAGGAGACCATTTTTTGAAAATCATTTCACATAATTAATTATTTAAGGTTTACATAAATATTTTCAAATATCCTTTTTCTAGAATTCATCAAAAATATGCATACTATATTTATCCGGACATTTGAAAATTCACAAACTTCATCATAAGAATAAATCAAAATTTTTATTTAAATCAAAGGATTACACAAGGCAGTTACGGTCTCCTTACATAGCCCCTTATATCCCCAGCATAGGACCTAAGTGTAAGGTGTGCTAAGGTGAGAGAATCTAAGGGCGGCTCGACCAACATTGCACGAGTAGTAATTTCTATCATTTTTAACTTCTCGCGAAGGTGATTTTGTTCTATCTTCACACGATGAAGTTCGTCTTGGGTTTGGTCCAGAGAAAAGCCTAGTGGTACTACCTCCTTCCCAAGTTCTATTAGATGGGATTCGATTGGCCCGAGACTACTGGATGAGGCCATCAAATCTTCTTTCTATATTAATTAACGAAGATCACTTGTATTTAGAGACAATAGTCACAACATTTAGTTTCCAACGGTTATACTGACTAACGATCATATAATAGTCAAAACCCAATAGTCAAATTTTAATTATACTCATTTTCATAAATGAAAAAGTTTTTTTGATTGTGGAATCAAATAACACATGAAATTAGGAAACAATATTTATTCAAAAGTTTGGGTCATTACAATCTTCCCCCCTTAAGAAATGGCATCCTCGCAATTTTTAAAATGGGCTTGGAAATTTCATTGAATGTCCCACATCGGAAAAGGAGTCAGTAACACTATTACTTTAAAAGAAAGAGAAGTAAGTACAAAGGTCACCCAAGTTAACCCATACTAGGATTCCACATAGGAAAACATGGATATGGAGGAGAAAACAAAGGGTCATGTTCTGAGGGAGAGTGAGAGAAAACATGTCTAAGAGGAAGTTAACCACCAGAAAATCACAAACTTGTGATGGGTTAAATGGTATTTGATTACCCAGTAGGAAACTTAAACCAACAACATTTTTTTTACATTCCTTTTAATAATTTTGAAAAATTCATTTACTACATAGAATAAAAACACAAGGAAATATATTTACCTTCAAGTATAGTTTCATCCCTTAATAATTTTCCACCAAGACTAATCTTTTCTCCAAAAAAAGAGCATTCAAGACTACTTGGTCTCATCAAAGCACAAGAATCATCTTCTAGAGAATCACTTAATCCACAAAAGAATAACTATATATCTTTAAACATCTATCCCAAAAAATATAAAGGGTAAGATAAAACAACTCTTCAAAAAGAAAGAACCACATAGGAAGGTAAACTACTTTAAATCTTTAAAGTTCCATGATACTACCCAAAGTTTATCATAGACCATTCCATAAAAAACAGTCCTTAAAATTCATCAAAATAAACCAAACTAAGATTGAAACCCAAATATAAGAAGTATTTGATAACATAGTCTTCCAAGATAAACTTTATCATTCTTCTCCAAACAACATCAACCACTCCTAACATCTTATAATAAAAGTAACTAACCTTAACATATTTTCCCCAAGATAGGTTAATCATTTCCATAAGTAACCTAAATTACTATAAGTTCACCTTAAATTAATCGATTCTTCAAAATATAATTCAACCTTTACTCCTCAAAGAAAATACCGTATTAATCTATTTTCCTCGATCATATAGGGTTCCCAAAATAGTGAACGTCTTCCAAAATAATAATCATATTTTAATCCCCTAATCATTTTTTTTCAAGAAGAACAGCTTCACAAAATCAACATGTGATACATAACAATAGATGTTTTTTAATGATATAAAACCATCTTAGGTAGTGACTCGATGTTCCTAGAAAACATTATGAATATGATCATAGAGCACAAACTAAAATACAACATGACATATACAATTATTGTGAAGATGTTGCATGTACTTTAGTCATCATGATCCGTCTTAGCATAGTACTTTCATTGTTCCCTTGTCCTTGAAGATTTTTGATTCTCATCATGCTTCTCATCCCTTCCAAGAGATCATTGCCTTGGATAATGTCCAACTTCCCCACATTTACGACATTGAAAAGTATAAGGTACATTAGATCGAACCTTATCTCTATTCATCACATTATCCATTTTTTTGAAGCAATAGGCTACTTTATGCCCTATCGCCCCACACTTAAAACATATCCCGGTTCATTTGTGACATTCTCCTTGGTTCCCCTTTCCAAACATTTTTCACAAAGGAAATTGGGTCTTCTTTCCCTTATCAACTTTATCAGATGAACATCCTTGAGAATTCGTCTTCTTCTTCCTTGATGAATTTTGGCATTCAACTAGGTATCAATTATTAATTGTGATTTTTGATAGCTGGTTTGGCATAATCACAATATGTTCAACTTGATCTCTCATCATCTCTATCACATTAATAGAGCAATAATCACATTTCCTATCACATTTATTGTTGGGACATGTTATTCTATTGCCTGCCATTAACTAAGAAAAGAAAGTATAATTATGGGCTTAAATAATTATATAATAATCATGAAAAGGAAACTTTAAGAATAGAATGATAAACTTGTAGAATAAAATTATATCCTAACTTGTGATCCCTGAGGTTCCAATCTAGGTTATCCATGATCGTATATTCTTATGTGAATATTTATTTTATTTTATCTTTGTTCCTTTAATAATGGTTCATACTAAGATTATGAATTTACCAAATCATATCCCTCGGGAGTGTCATAACCAAGAGTGCAGAAAGGCCCGTTGTCGTGTACTAGTTCCTGTTTTAGTCTAGCTCAAGCGGTGTTTTTGGGTTTTACCCCTATGTACATATGTGCCAGAGCCACCTCTACCTGCATGTATCCAGACATGGATTTATTTTCTTGATAAACCACTTACTCAATACTCACCAAAATACCAAGAAGATTTCCTATATTAAAACTTTTATATAGGGTTCTTCCTAAAGTTTTAATATCCTAATTTCTACAAATAACTAAACCATCCTTTGATACCAACTATAGCATCCTGCCTTTTTATAACATAACTTTTCATTACATTTTACCAAACCGAGGATCTTTAAGGTTTAGTGTCTTGGAAACCAGAAACTTAAAACATGAAAACATAAAACATTCTTCTTAAACACTTGAAAGGTTTATCCTTAAGTTCATACTAGGCTCATTACTGCATCTCATAACCTGGGTACATACGTCAAAATAAAGGGTGAGCAGAAGGCCCAGTAAGGGAAACAAGGGGAAATATTTAACATGTGAACTTGAGATACATCAATAAAGTCATGATAAATAGCATTAAGGAATGAGAAAGAGATCATGAGGCATATCATAATGGAAAGAACACGATTCATAACTTGAAGATGTGGCTACAACATTTAACTTAGAAAATCATGAATATATCACCAAGGTCCATCCCCAAGGTGTCATTTGAAATTACGAAGGTTATTCACCAAGGTATCGTTAAAATTGTAATCTCTAGTGGTTACATAATTACCCAATGCATTAGATCACTATCAGGGAAAACCCTTAAATTTGTCTTTATTATCATGTGAGCCACATATATCATCATTAAAAATTTCATAAATAACCCATATAGCATAAAATAAATGGGTTTCATTTCATAATCATAACATTTTAAAAACTGCTTTTAAGACATGATCTTTATGTCATTTTAAACCCATGGAAAAAGGAAAGTGGGTTTAACGTATGTAAATAATAGAATTTAAAATATAACATTTTGATATATATGTGAATAAATTTATTTAATAAAGAGCATTGAGTATTAACATAATAAAAAAAAGAATTTGAGAAAAAGAGAGAGAGACATTTTGAGACTAAAATTCTGCAGCATAACGACTATGTTATAGGGTTTTAGAAAATATTGAAAATAAAGGGGACATGGGTCACCCACTAACAAATGATCCATAAAATAGTAGAGGGAAAGAATATAACGGATATAAGAACATGGTATTGAAATTTTAAAGACATACCATATGAAATGAAAAAAATGGAAGGAAGACAAAAATAAGATTTCTCTTATGAAAATTCGGCAGCCTAACGACGTCACTTAAAACAAAAAAAAAATGAATTGAAGAGATAAAATAAGGTCTCTCATCATATGAAAATAAAAAATCAGTAAGATATATATAGATATCATACCCCAACATAATAAAAAGGAACATGAAAGACTTGACATGAAAATAGATCTTGAAAACGAGAAGGGTGAAAGAATCCCTTAAACATTCAGCAGCCTAAGGGCGCCACTTAAACATTCTTAAAATGAATTGATGAATGAAAGAGGGGGTCTCTCATCATATGAACATGAAAAGGACAGTAGGATTAATATAAAAGAACATACTCCAACACAAGAACATGGATCATAAAAGAAATGACAAAAAAGAGAGTACTTGAAAAGAAAGAGAGAGGTAGGATCTCTTATCTTAAAACGTAACTCTTAAAACTCAAAGGTTGGGACCTTTAGGGATTGGGGGCACCTTGGGATGACTATTTGGGAGGAAAATATACTAGAACTTCGTTGAGGATTATTTTTGAGTTGAAAGGATGAGATAATGGCTTGGTATTTATAGGGAAAGTGAGAGGACACGACATTAATGGCCAAGGGACACCTCATTGGTGGTATTGGCAAAACCATGAGCTTTCCCATGGTATTTCCCAAGGTGTTATGCCACATGGAAACACTCATACAATAATTCATCCCATTTAGTCGACCATGCCTTAAAATATCTCATGACATTATCATGATGCAGTCATGATGTCATTAAACATACCGAAACCCTAAAACTGAGAATTCACTATTCACACAAAATTCATCTTTCTCAGAAAAATCCAAAATTCCACCTTAACCAAATATTAATTCTCTGATTAAAAAAATTAACTCCATTTTATAAAAATAATTTCTTAAATATTTTTAATTTAATTTTTAAATAAATACACTATTCACTGAAAATTCAGTTTTTTCAGAAAAATCCCTAAAAATTACCTTAACATAATATCGATGCTCTGAGTTAAAAAATGAACTTCATTTTATAAAAATAATTTTCTAAATAATTTTAATTTAATTTTTAATTAAAAAAAAACTATTCACCAGAAAAAACTAATACTTGACTAATAATTTCTGAAATAGTAATTTACCTATTTTATTGAATCACATTACTTAATCAAGGTGCCTAGATTATATTAATACTTTTTTTTAAGTGAGATTACTAATCCATTTGGTCACATTATTAATTAACCAAGATCAATTGTATTTAGAGGCAATAGTTTCAAAATTTAGTTTCCAATGGTCATACTGACTAACAGTCATGTAATAGTCAAAACCCAACTGTCTCATTTTAAGTATACTCATTTTATTAAATGAAAAAGTTTTGTTGAGTATGAAATAAAATAACACACAAAATTAGGAAACAACATTTATTCAAAATTCCGGGTCATTACACCTAAGATCCAACACATTCATCTACTATCAAGCTCCATCCTAAACAACAAGCAATCAAGTGTTTCAATCCATATGCTTCCCTTTGTCAAGACTTGAAACCATGTAATCTACTCCAGGTACCAAATTGTGCCCGAAGAGGGTGTGCAATAAATATTAGTGGGCACCACCAATGGTGTCTATAATAGCTAGTATGTGTAATGGAATATAGCAGTGTGCAGGAAAGCATATATAAAGTATATAAAACAATACATATAACTAAATACCCAAGTACCTGATTCAATCCTCAGCTAGTATCTGAACATATAACTATTTCATTTTATATTTAATTATCATTTAATTTTAATAGGTTACATGAGGCATATGCAGTACTGACATCACCTCATGATAGTATTAGTAGTGAATGTCCCAAGACAAAACAAGGCAGACTGAAAATGTTATCCAGTGAGGGAGTTCCAAGGTAATAACCAAGGTAACCTAGATCTCACAGAACACTAAATCAGTAGTATCTGAGTCTAGCTAAGGGGTTAGAGTGTAATATGAGAAGCGTAATCCATGTAATTCCCCCAATAACGCACCTACCTAGTCCAAGGTGACTGACCAAGGAAAAATGGGGCGAAGGAAAGGTTGGGCCCTATGGGCTTTCACTATGTCACCTACTGGTCCATGCTAGATCCAAGGAGGGTATCTGAGGTATCCTATAATAATGCAATGGACCCTATAGTTCTATACCTGGTATCCGAGGAATATACAAGAAGTGAAGTCCAGGTGGGTGTCAACCTAAGAAAAGAAAATCCTTGAATCATAATGGGGTTCTCAAGACCCAAGGTACTCTCCTCTCAAAATCCAAGGTGAGCTCAAGTATGTCCATTTCTATTTGATATTGTAATTATGTATTCATTCATTAGGTTCAAGCATTTTCTTCCATTTGTTTGGATAGGCCAAGTAGCATTGCAACCATTTAATCAAGTCTTAATTAATCATTAAGGTGTATTCAATTATAGAGGTTCACTACACTACCTTCCACCAGTATGGAATGGGGTTCTGAATGTAACCTTTATTTAATCTCATTTAATAAGTTCAATTTATATACTTACTATACTTTTCATTTCACATTTCACATTTAATAATCAATTTGAAGCACTTACCTTAGGTGGGTCAAGTGGTGAGAAAACATGGTAAATGTCATTATGAAATTCTCATTAACAACGAGACATTTATTATAGGATGAATCAACTTTAAGAAGGTCAAGCAAAGGCACACCTGAACGGTGGCTCAAATGTGCTAAAACACTAAAAACCCAAATATGGAATAACCGTAGACATCGAGCAGATTGAGTTGTGGGTGTAACTGATAACAACTAATCACTTATTTGGGAAGAGCATAACCACAAGATTCTAAAAAGTATAATCATGGTATGTAAATTTATGAAACGACTTTCGATGAAATCATGGGGCCCCACACGAATATTCCAAAATCAATGAACTTTAGGGATGAGTTATAGACCACCCACCTTAGGTTTGTACGACTCTCCTCCTCTGGTATCAACCCTTGATTTGACTCAGATCAAAGTAGATCTATGAAATGGTGAAAAACTGATCTCATGAAGATATTTAGGTTGAAAGAAAGAGAGAAGAAGAATGAATAAAGGGGACTCTATTACTTACTATTTCACATCCAACGTGACAAAAAAAATCTCGATCGGATGTCAGACGAAGGAGATCGCTTGATCCCTATCTTTGGACTTCAAAAAGCTCAAAAATGAGAGGAAAAGTGATTAATCATATTGGTTCTCCAATTAGGGAGGAAGGGGGTGGGGGTAAATAGATTATTATTGTCATTTTGGAAATTTTACCCGGAATTTTTGCCTGCACATGGTTTGTCCGCATGGTTTTTCAAACCGTACGCAAACCATGAGAGATGGTTCTACCCGAAATAACATCCTCTACATGGTTTGATAAAACCATGCACAAGACATGCATAAGTACCTAGGAAAAGGGGAATTCACATAGTTAGGCTGCACAACCATGTGCCAATTGTGCGAGGTAGATCTATCTGAAAAAACACAATCCGTACGTTTTTCCAAACAATGCAGAATTCCTACACAGTTTACTCTAAACCATGCACCAAGGCTATTTCCCCACAAAGATGGGTTTTGAGCCCCAAACAAGCCCCAAACACGCTCATAACCATTACCAACTCATTTGGAATCCATATTAGTTCCAAAGTAAATATTTGGGCTAAAAAGTAAAGGATCCATACCGAAGTGAGAAACCGGGTTCTTACAGGAAACCCTACCAAAACTATTTGTGACAAACATATAATTCTGTTGAAAGTTCTTACTATTTATGACATAATTTTACCTCCATTTCAAATACTTCATGTGCGCAAACTATTTTTGATGAGAAATTTTTCGGTCACAAATGTCCCATCACAACTACTTGAAATTATATTAGTGAGACACCCATGATGACTCCTACCGATAACGATGAAAATCTATATTGTGCATCACCAATCATGATTGATGATTCAACCCTAGTAACACAACCAAAAGAATCTAGAAGGAAGGGCTGCCAGGGGAAATATATAATTACAATTTATAAATATATCCACATCCTGATATAAACCACATGCAAAAAATTTGCGGTGAAATAGAAAAAACCTACCCTACATTGTGGATTTAATGATTCTTGGGGTGATAAAGATGGTAAATTTCCCCTTACCCCAAGGATGGGGGAATTTATACCTCCCCACACTCCAATAAAGTTTGATTTTTTGAGAGTGGGAGTAGCTTAATAAGAAGTGACCTTATTATTTCCCACCATTCATGATTCATCTCCTTTTTTTGAAATGTGTTCAATGAAATGCATTGGGGACTTCCTTAACATATCCATCAACAAACCACTCATGGGGGAGATTTAAGGAGAGAGAAAATTAATTGGGTATTAAAGTCAAAAAATTCTCAAATAAAATTAAAACAAAGGATGATTATAACCTATCCCTCAAATGATATTTAGAGGAAAATGAACTCCCCAACTAATCTGATGTAAATGAGGATTTAACTCCTATATTTTTCAAATCAATGAATATTGTTGAAATCAATACTATTGATTAGGTGGATCATGGAAGCAACTCAAAAGAATATAATGATCTGACATCCTTTCAATATGTGTTGCACATTGAGATGTGTGAAGTGGGCATGCACACATTACATCATTGGAAAGATCATAATTTTGGTTCTCTTTTATATATTTAGGAAGTTCTTACTCAAAATGATTAAACCAAATATATAGGGATATATTTAGCTACATACACAACCCACCCACTACCTAAATATAATGAGCCACTTTATAATGAGGGGATGAACACCTATTTTGAAGTTGAGTTAGTGAATATATGGTGACTCAACTGAATTTCTTAGAGGTAATATAGCCGCTTATTGTAACTTCTAGTTCTAGGATAATATCTATCATTTAGAAAATCCTATTCAATATGAAGGAACTTTTCAACTATAAATAGTGTTGTCTAGTCACCTGACCAAAAAGTTCCCCAGAAAACACCTCTACCAAATCATGATGGCCATGTATTATTAATAACTCCCTTTTATAGGGTAACAAATGACAATATTTCAAGTGAGTTAACCCAGGAAAACTCAAGTTAATTGTCAAAAATAATTATAGATGCACCAATCATATCTGGTTCTGCCCATTGTATCCACATAGGCATCACAATAGGCCACAACACCACTAGAACACCTTGAATTCATTAGGTCCCTCACATCTTGGATGAAAACCATGGAGGGAAAATACACACCTATGAAACTAGGGAGGAAACCATATCCTAAGTGGGTGGACATGAATCTCCCTCCACATAACTATATAAATACAACTTTCTAGATATTAAATGGTATGTGAGATTTGGAGTAGTACATCACACATTTTTTACACTGATATAGACCCATGATCTGAACACTAGAGTATTTGGAGGAAATAAAACTATGGTGCTTCTTAAAAATTTTAGAAATTCCAAAATTTATCTTGTATATCAATATAATACCTATGTCAATTGACAATTGGGAAAATGTTCAACATCAAATCCTTCACCGATTTAGCTCTATGATGTGAAAAAATATTTCCATTGACCTCTCAAATTGAAAATAACATGAAATTGAGATACTTTTATAATTCTTCACCTGGTGAAAATAATTAAACTATTACCTAAATAGTTAGCTTCTATAAGGGAAATTTTTGGAGATACACATATATAATCTTAGAGATGAGTTTTAGTAAATAATCTTTCTCTTGAAATACCCTCGAGGATTTAAAGACTTTATTATAGTAACACATTAGTTAGAATATTTCACTCATCATTACAAAGACAAATCTTAGTCAACACTATCGATACCTATAAATAAATACCCTAAATCAAAAAACTAAAACCATCAAACTCAAAGTAGCACAGATTCTAGTTCCAACCCCTGAGACCATTCATTATCATATAGTAACCCTAAAAAAACAATAATTTCACCCTTTTAATAATAGAAATAAAAGAAAAAAATCATTAGAAATTAAATGACTAGATGAACAAGGAATCTTCATTACAAAAAGTGTCGGTTTTTTGTATTTTTAATCATCACCCTATAATTGTTTTTGTTAAATTTGTAGAGATAAATATACCTAATGAACATATTGAATGATCATCCCAATTACAACCAATTCAATCACAGGTTGGGAAATACTATCCATGAATGTTTAAACGTCATGGAAATAATCAAAAATATGATTTACATGTGTCACGACCCGTCCTTAGGGCTCGTGCCGTGACTACCCCAAGCTCACCTTCTATAGGCCAGGGGCTAGCGACTAGCACCAAAGGCATAAATGCCGATAACTAGGAAGGCATTTCCTTTATAAAAAAACAAACACATACAACCACAATATAAGCAGAAGTAATACACTAAGTACAAAAGAAAGTGCTGAAAAGTAGATGTGCCAGAATACAAACCCAACTGAAAAGTACAGCTACAACTGAACGAAAGTACAACAGAAAGAACAAACCGATGGAAGATAGAAGTAGCTCCTGGGTCGTCCACCTCAGATCCTACCTGAAGGGTAGGTACAGATAGCCACCTCAATGCTCTCGCCTACCAACCTCCTCCGAGTACCTTCTCATCATGAAGTCCACCTCTGGGTACTAACTATTCGTGAGGTCCACCTCCGGGTACCGTCCAGTCCTCGTACACTCGGTTTCTATCAGCGCTGTCCATCGTCTGCATCCAACACAATGTGGTGCGGGCATAGCCCGTGTAGGGGGGAGTATAACGATACTCAGTAGAGACCCCGAGACCCTCAAGGTCTCACTAAATCCAACAAGGATATCCACAGAGAAAAGATACAAACACGAAGTATCAACCAACTCTACTTAGGTATATGCCCATATATTTACCTAAGTCATCAATTCCAGTTTGGATCCAACTCACGAGCCCAAGTACAACCCAATCCATAGAGGAAAGGAAAACCCAGTCCACACAAGAAATCACAACCAGTCCACTCAGGAAAATCACAACCCAGTCCACACAGGAAATCACAAGTCAATCACATCGATGATAATGATTGAAATTCAAGACTCGGCTCACACAGGTATAATACTCATGAAGAGGGGTGGAGATGATTAGATGTAGCCTCTGAATCATCTCCTCTGCCGAACCCACATAGGATCCTAGTACAAAAGTTGTCACTGCCGAACCCACGTAGGATCCAAGTATAGTAACCATCACTGTTGAACCCACGTAGGATCCAAGTACAGTCGTCATCGCTGCCGAACCCACGAAGGATCCAAATAAAGTCGTACTCACTGTCGAACCCACAGAGGATCCAAGTACAGTCGTACTCACTACTGAACCCACGTAGGATCCATGTACAGTCGTCGTCGTCGTCGTTGTCGCAGCCAGCTCTAGGGTTCCCGCACACAGCATGCTCGATTACGGGGAGGCCTGCTCCAAGATCCAAGGGGTCGATACATCAACTGTCACGAATTCCCACGAAGAAGTATCTCAAAGGACCGCCTCGTCAAAGGGGTCTCAACGCAATAGATGGCGCATCTATCGAACACCCGGTCTGTGAGTTATTAGCCTTTTTGTCCCGGGGGCCCGGTTGGTTTCGTGTATGAACCAATCCGACCGTATCTCAAAGGTACCCCAAAATATCATGAGGTATACTCAAAGGAATAGTTTCAAAACGTGATTACCAACGCCGCTGACGGTTCGTCAAAAAGACATCCGGTCTGAGAGTTATTAGCTTTTCCATTCGAGGGGCCCGGTTGGATTTTGGGTACAATCCAACCTGACCATACTCCAACTGCGTCCAAACCTCAGGTGAAGTATACCAAAAGAACCATCTCACCAAGAAGAATCCATCAAAGTCAATGTCTCGTCAATCGGACGTCCAGAGCTCAAGTTATAAGCGTTTCCACTCCGAGGGCCCAGTTGGTTTCGGGTTCGAACCAACTCGTCTATACCAAAACTTCATCGAAACCTTAAATGTAATATAACGAAATGACTAACTTGATCTAAGTAATCCTACGCAACTAACGCTGCGTCGATCGGGGGTCCGTAACTCAAGATATGTTCATTTAACTAAAAACGGTTCAAAAATAGGGGGTCTGGGCCCTGTCCCACCCGGCCCAACACCCCCAGGGTCGGCCCAAACTGGGGCAAGCCGACCTAGGCTCATGTCCGGCCCGGTTGGGCATGGCCCGCCCCGGCCCGGCCGGGGGAGCTAGTTCGACCAGCTTTGGCCGAGCGTAACGCGCCGAGAGGGGGGCACTACCCCCTGTTGATTGGAACTGGCGCGGCTTAATGCCGCACGTCTCAAATCCGGAGGGGCAAAGCCATTCCGTTTCAACTTCCGCCGCCACAGCTCAGCCATGACGGTCTTCTCCGGTGGTGTGTCGCTGCACCGGCGTGGTGCGCCACCGCTTTCTGCAGACCAACGGACGCGCTCCAGTGGTCCGTTTCGCCCGCCATCTGCGCCTAAGGTCACCTCGGGACCTGTACTTCACTATGGGGGATTCAAAGCGCCATTGTGGCCCCGTTTGTCACTACCCGTCAATCCGTGCACAATGAATAACCAGTGGAGGGCCCGAGCTTGTTCGTTAGCCCATTCCCTCCATGTTAGAGGCTCATACCATTGTTCAAAAAATAAGAATGCCCAAATCAGAGGGTATAATTCACATAATTAGAATTATACAAAAACAACCCCTACCTCGAGAAATATCTGTGGTAGCTGAGAAGCATGGATGACGGTGTCGAAATAGGGCAGACTTCGACTCGTTGACGTCGTCACAAGGTAAGAGACGAAGGTGATGATGGTCGTTGGCTAGTTCCCCACGTCGACATCTCCTCCCTTTTCACGGAGGAAGATGTGAATGGTGAACTGTGGTTACCAAGTCGTTCTACATTGAATGGTCGACGTTCTTTGTTGGAGAAGATCTGTTCTTCATTTTAAGATTATTAACTTCAACAAAGGATGAAACCACTACTTCTTCACTAGAGTTCTCTCCCCCAATCCCCACACAACAAGCAAACCCAATTAAAATAAGGCCACCCCCTATTTTAATTAATCTTGTCATGCATTTCAAAATTTAAAAAAAACAAATCCCTTAATTAATTAAATGTAGAGTTGTTTAATTAATTGAGAGGTAGGTTGGCAAGACTTAATGAAGTGAGAGAGGGAGAGTAATAGTTTTCTTAACTAAAGAGGAGTTAGAAAAATTAAAGAGGGGAATTTTAAGGACTTTAGGGAATGTGAAAGGTTGGGGATCATGTGGGCCCCACCTCACAAACATCCTCACATGGGTAGTTAGGTGCTTGTGGGTCCCACCCTAACTCCCCCATGTAGTATATTACCACCTTAGTTATAGAATAAAATTGTTCCTCAATTTTATTCATTTCTTATTTAAACCACAAAATTTAACTTCTCCTCCCGCATAAACGCAACTACGCTGAAGGTTCCCTTAAGCAATTACCGGCGTTGCGAGTTCATCGGTGCCCTCAAATTTAAAATCCGAGCACCAGTTCAAAAGATAGAAAAACCCTCTTGTTCGTTCACTGAACGTACCCGAGCTAAACATCGGAAATTGATCCTGGGCACACCGAGCCTCAGAATCAAGTTCCTTTAGAAGCCACAGACTCGTAAAATTCCAAAAAAATTATGAAAAAAAATTTCTTGAAATTTTCGAGTCTTTGCATTACTCCCACCTCAGGGATTTATGTCGCTGTAAAGCTTCAACACACACTAGGGAAAACAAAAGTGGTACTGAGCATGCATCTGAGCCTTCCGCTCCCATGTGGTCTCCTGGAGGTTCCTGTGCTGCTAGTGAAAGCACATCTGAGGAATCGACCATCCACGTAAGACCCGATCATGTCAATCCTCAATCGCCATTGGAACCTCTGTGAATGTCCCCCCATCATCAATGTACAGCTCCATGTGGTCGATGATGTGTGAAGGGTCGTGCACGTATCTCCTCAGCTAAGATATGTGGAAGACATCATGAACCTAGTGAAACTGTGGTGGAAAGGTCAAGCGGTAAACCACCTCTCCTACTCTGCTGAGGACCTAGAAGGGTCTGATGAACCTCGGAGTAAACTTGCCGCCTCAAACACACTTTTTTAGACCTCATCGAGGTGGGAACCGTAAGAAAATGTGGTCACTATCCTTGAACTGCAGTGGTCCCATCTCCTATCAACATAGGATTTTTTCCTGCTCTGTGCAGTCATCATCCACTCCTGGATAATCTGCACCTTCTCCGGTAGCCTCAAGATGATAGCACTAGTCAACCTCTACCTCAGCTCCTAAAAAGTTCCGTTGGCATCTCTTTGACCACACGAAGGGTTTCCCCTTCTTTGTAAATTCTAAAAGTAGTGCAATAACTCTAGAGAAGTCTGGATCAAATCTAAGTTTGACCATCTCTTGAGTGATCGAATGCACCCTCTAACGCATGATTCCATCCTGTGATGCATGGGGTTTCCTTTTCGATGACCAAGGAAAACCCACCCCAATGTTGTAGGTAAACCACAAGATTTTTCCTAATACAATCAATCTGTGTATGAACTGTAGTTTCCCAGTCCATACCCAAAATAATGTCATAAGGCCACGACACTGCCACCAAGAGGTTCCAACCGAAACTCTCACCTCAAGGGTCAGATCACACCATCGGCATAACCATGATTATCAATTCTCCTCCCAAAGGTATCTCCAGACATGAGGGTCAAGTCAACAGCTTAACCGGAAACTCTAGGTTTGGGACAAGATTCACGGAAGGAAGTGATGATTTGTATCAATGCATGTTGTTACGACAACTAGTATTAGACACAGACCATACCTCAAATCATTCCTAGAGCCCTTGGGTCACACTCCTTGTCCGCATTCAGCTACTCTCTTCCCCTTCCCTCCTACTCCTTGAGCCTGGCGGGGACTAAAAAGGAAGGTGGTTGTAACACATCGAAATGTACACCACCTCATACTGCTCTCCCAGCTCTGCTTCCATGTCTGCTGCTCTGCAGATTCATCTGTACTTAACACTTCCTTTTCTTGAAACATTTTACACGCCCAAGTCTCCAAGACTGGCGCCAGTTTCCAGTTTTCCCATTGCTAACATTCACTGGTTGTATCCATTCAGCCAAAGAACATTCGACCACAAAGGTTCTCTCTAGCACCCTAGAATAAGTAGGAATGCATAGAGGAAAGGTGTTGGCTCAGATGTCCTTCAACACACCCTGCTCGAATGTCTGATCCCTAAAGCATTGTTCGTATCGTAGTCGTCAAGTACTAGGAATGATCAGTACGCCTCGATGATTACTCATCTACCGATATGTCCTCCTGTCAAAGCTGTATAAGTTCTAGAAAAATCTCAGCCACCTCCTCAAGCCAGTCCTCATCCGACTGTGAGTCGGGCTCGCCTCAGAACCTTAGGGGTATTTGATGCTGAAACTCGTGTAAGGCACTAAGCCTACATGTGTCATCTACCAATACCACCGGTTGAAACTGCTGACCAACAGGTAGTGAAATAGCTGGAACACCACCCAAATGTACTATCTCAAAGATTGGTCCACATACCGAAGCCTCATCACTATGTGGACCAACATCATGGACACTCACTGGGAAACACTAGTAGCCAAGATCATCATCTTCTCTACTAGTGTCTAAACTAGGTGTAGAACTCTAGAAATAACCTCCAGCCAGTCCACTGCTACCTGGGAATCTGTCTTGCCTCGTAACCTCAGAGGCCTCTGCTACTAGAACTCGTGAAATGCGCTCTGTCAGCGTGCACCGTCCACTAGTACTGATGGTGGAACTTGTTGTCTAACAGGTGGTGGTGATGCTGGTACACCCCCTGAAGGTTCCAACATAGAAAGAGGGCCCTGCACCTGAGCCTTGTTTCTCGGTGGACCGTCCTCGAGTACTCTCTCGGAACTCTAGTTGGCTGCCTACGTGGGGCCATCCTAAAAAAGCAATAGGTGTTCCACGGTTAATACAGTATACCTAGTGGGTTGACACATAGTAATCACAAAGAAAACTTTTGAAACACACATGCAATCACTGTTTTTGTGCACTGAGTCAGAAATCAGAAGTCAGGGTCCTGGTGTATGGATACGTCGGCCACCACACCAACACTGGACTCCCTGAACTAATAACCACACTCAGTACTCTAAACATTATTGCTTCAAAGAGAAGAAATTATCAGAGTCCTCAGTTCTGCGGTAGAACTGACTCCTTTGATACCAATTTGTCACAACCCGTCCTCAGGGCCCATGCCGTGACTACCCCATGCCCGCCTTCCATAGGCCAGTGGATGGCGACTAGCATCAAAGGAGTAAATCCCGATAACTGGGAAGGTATTGCCTTTATAAAAACACAAAAACTTCCAACCATAGTACAAGAGAAAGTAATACACTAAGTACAAAAGAAAGTGTAGAAAAGTAGATGAGCCAGAATACAAACCCAACTGAAAAGTACAGGTACAACTGAACAAAAGTACAACAGAAAAGACAAACAGTTGGAAGATAGATGCAGCTCCTGGGTCGTCCACCTAGGATCCTACCTGAATGGTAGGTACAGATAGCCACCTCAACACTCTCACCCGCCAACCTCCTCCATGTACCGTCTCATCTTGAAGTCCACCTCTGGGTACTGACTCGTCGTGAGGTCCACCTTCGGGTACCATCCAGTCCTCGTACACTTGGTCGATGTCAGCGTTGTCCGTCGTCTGCATCGAACACAATGAGGTGCAGGCATAGCTCGTGGATGGGTGAGTATAATGATACTCATTAAGGACCCCGAGACCCTCAAGGTCTCACTAAATCAAACAAGTATATCCACAAAGAAAAGATACAAATACGAAGTATCAACCAACTCTACTTAGGTATATGCCCATACATATACCTAAGTCATCAATTCTAGTTCGGCTCCAACTCATGAGCCAAAGTAGAACCCAGTCCACACAGGAAAGAAAAACCCAGTCCACAATGGAAATCAAAACTAGTCCACTCAGGAAAATCACAACCCAATCCACAGAGGAAATCACAAGTCAATCACATCGATGATAATGTTTGAAAGTCAAGACTCAGCTCACACAAGTATACTACTCACAAAGAGGGGTGGAGATGATTAGCTATAGCCTTTGAATCATCTCCTCTACCGAATCCACGTAAGATCCTAGTATAGAAGTCGTCACTGCCGAACCCACAGAGGATCCAAGTACAGTAACCATCATTGCCAAACCCACGTAGGATCCAAGTACAGTCATCATCGCTGCCAAACCCACGGAGGATACAAGTACAGTCATCCTCACTGCCAAACCCACGGAGGATCCAAGTACAGTCTTCCTCGCTGCCGAACTCACATAGGATCCAAGTACATTCGTCATCGTCGTCCTAGTCGCATCCAACTCTAGGGTTCCCGCACACAGCACACTCAATTTCAGGAGGGTCCGCTCCACAAGCAAAGGGTTTGATACATCAACTGTCATTAATTCCCATAAATAAGTATCTCAAAGCACCCCCTCATCAAATGGGTCTCAACGCAATAGACGAAACATCTATCGGACGCCCGGTCTGTGAGTTATTAGCCTTTTAGTCTTAGGGCCCCGGTTGGTTTCATGTATGAACCAACCTGACTGTATCTCAACTATACCCAAAAATTTCATGGGGTATACTCAAATGAACCATTTCACAACGTGATTACCACTGCCACTAACGGTTTGTCAAACAGACGTCCGGTCTGAGAGTTATTAGCTTTTCTGTTCCAGGGGCCTGGTAGGATTTCGGGTACAATCCAACCCGTCCATACTCCAAATGTGTCCAAAACTCAGGTGAAGTATACCAAAAGAACAGTCTCACCAAGGGGAATCCAAAAAAATCAATGGCTCGTCAATCGGACGTTCAAAGCTCAAGTTATAAGCGTTTCCGCACCGAGGGACCAGTTGGTTTCAGGTTCAAACCAACCCGGACATACCCAAACTTTGTCGAAACATTTAGTTTAATATATCGAAACGACCGCCTCGATCCATGGAATCCTACACAACTGACGGTGCATCTATCAGGGGTCTGTAGCTCAAGATATTTTCGTTGAACCGAAAACGGTCCGAAAATAGGGGGTCTGGGCCCGGTCCGACCCGGCCCCACACCCCCTGGGTCGGCCGGAGCTGGGTCGACCCGACCCGAGCCCAGGTCCGGCTCAGTTGGGTGCGGCCCGGCCCGGCTGGCGCGGCCCAGCACAGCGCGGCCTGCGTAGCCCACCCCTGCCCAACCGGGGGAGCTGGCTTGGCTAGCTTTGGTCAAGTGTAATGCGTGGAGCGGGGGGTGCTGCCCCCCTGTTGATTGGAACCGGCGCGACTTAATGCCGCGCCTCTAAAATCCGGAACAGAAAAGCCGTTCTGGTTCAACTTCCGCCGCTGCGGCTCAACCACGTCAGTCTTCTCTGGTGGCGCACCCCCACCACTTTCCGGGGACCACCGGACATGCTCCGGTGGTCCGCTTCACCCGCCATCTGAGCCTAAGGTCACCTCGGGACCCGTACTTCACTGAAGAGGCTTCAAATCACCATTTCGGCACCATTTATCATTTCCCATCAATCCGCACACAACGAACAACCAGTGGAGGGTCCAGACTTGCTCGTTAGACAGTGCTCTTTGTGTTAGAGGCGCATACCATTGTTCAACAAATAAGAACACCCAACTCGTATGGTATAATTAACATAATTAGAATTATACAAAAACAACCCCTACCTCGAGAAAGATCCGTGGTAGCAGAGCAGCGTGGATAACGGTGTCGCAAAAGGGCGGACTTTGGCTCATTGACGTCATCGCAAGGTAAGAGACGAAGGTAACGACGGTCGTTGGCGAGTTCCCCACGTCGGCATCTCCTCCCTTATCACGGAGGAAGAAGTGAATGGTGAACTATGGTTGCCAAGTCGTTCTACGTTGAAGGGTCTACGTTCTTCATTGGAGAAGATCCGTTATTCGTTTTAAGATGATGAACTTCAACAAAGGAGGAAACCACTTCTTCTTCACAAGAGTTCTCTCCCCCAATCCCCACAAAACAAGCCAAACCAATTAAAATAAGGCCACCCCTTATTTTAATTAATCTTGTCATGCATTTCAAAATTAAAAAAAAACAAATCCATTAATTAATTAAATGTAGAGTTGTTTAATTAATTAAGAGGTAGGTTGGAAAGACTTAATTAAGTGAGAGAGGGAGAGGAAGATTTTGCTTAACTAAAGAGGAGTTAGCAAAATTAAAGAGGGGAAGTTTAAGGAGTTTAGGGAATGTGAAAGGTTGGGGCTGATGTGGGCCCCAACTCACAAATATCCTCACATGGGTAGTTACGTGCTTTTGGGTCCCACCCCAACTCCCCCATGTAGGATATAACCACTTTAGTTATAGAATAAAATTGTTCCACAATTTTATTCATTTCTTATTTAAACCACAAAATTTTACTTCTCCTCCCGCACAAACGCAACTACGGTAAAGGTTACCTTAAGCGATTACCGACATTGCCAGTTCATCGGTGCCCTCAGATTTAAATTCCGAGCATCGATTCAAAAGATAGAAAAACCCACTTGTTCTTTCATTAAACGTACCCAAGATAAACTTCGGAAATTGATTCCGGGCACACCGAGGCTCCGAATCAAGTGCCATTAGAAGCCACAGACTCGTAAAATTCCAAAGAAATTATGAAAAAAAATTCCTTAAAATTTCCGGGTCTTTACAAAACGGGGCTTGTAATTTTGGGTAAATCCTAGACTCTAGTGACCTATGATTATGTTACTACACTATAATAAGGATAGTTTAAAGAAATACTAAACAAAAATGTGTAGAATTTCATGACTAAATGACCATAAAATCAATTATCTAGGAACAAAAAATTATCACCAGATAAATAAATCAACCAACCATAACCCCAATTCAATGTACAATACCAGAGGTGAAATCTCCATCATTATAGTCTTATAAGAGTAGTATTAATCATCACTAGAAGAATAAGTAATAGGTACATAAAACCTTAATATGAATAAGAAAATTTAGTCCCTCTTAGATTTATGACCCTAATCACTAGGAGGATGGGCCCCACCCCACAAAAAAAAATATTTTATACCTAAATAGGAGTCATGATATGACTTATTAAATGTTATCCACTTGAAAAACCCTTCACTATTGAGTAGAAATCACAAGAATTATAGTTTTCAATTAATAATCAACGATGATGCCCTAGAGGATAGGGAAGAAGAACTCTTGGTGGACCATGATGGTTAGGTGTCATTTACTCTAAATCTATGCATATATATAGGACTCATAGATGGATGTTTCATTAAGAATCATAGGAATATCAATATTATCCTAAATCCTTTTGGGATCATTTTAATATGATCATATATGTATATATATTAACAGATGAACTATCTTTTTATCACCACCAAGATTTGGGTAGTTTTGTTAAACCCACACTATAGAAAGAAAAACACCCCTAATTACATCCAAGGGATGGAGTCTCAAACATAGTTAGCTTTATCTCCAATGTTTCAATATGGGATGTAGCTATAATCCAGGAATAATGGGAAATTGTTTTAAAATAATGTAATATTGAAGTATATCTACATCATCCAGATTAGACTATCAATATTGGATTCCCTTCAACCTTCAAAACAACTCAAATAATCACCTTTTTAGGATATTTCAAGACATTAAGAATTCAATATTGACTTATATACAGTTAAGATACACCACACAAATACTGGTTCATCTAAGTGTTACACAACCATTTATTTTATAAAAAAATGTTGGGACACATCTATACATGGGTACATTAATCCTTCACACATATCTGTAAAGATAAATGATATCAACATTCATCAAGGCCTAGTTATTAATAGTTGTGGAATTAACCTCATATTGATATTGTCACTTCAATTATCAGGCCATATTGAAGTTATATTATCTTCCTCCAACCTAAAAATTATGGGTTATGATAATAATAACCAAAGGACACTGGGAACAATTATGCTGAGAACCTAATTTGAAACTCTCATGTTAGATTTAGTGTTCATGTTGGTTTTCTAAGAAATGGATTTAAACATGTTACTAGGAAATAAATTTCTCTATATGTAGCACCCCAAGCTTCCAGATACATTTCCCTTTGAATAATATAATTTCTTGCGCTGTACGTAACATCAAGTTCTAACATACCATGACTAATAAGACTAGCTGTTATGAATAGTAATACCCACTTTGTAGAATTTTATAAATTTAATTTTTTAAAATGGAATTTATTTTTAGATTCATAATGTCAAAATTATATTTGGATGAATTTTTTATATGTTTCTCATAACTTTCATATTTTGATGAATAGTGAAAAATAATAAATTTTAATTAAAAACAACTTTTTTAATCAAAATAATTTATAGTGTTAAATTATAAATTTGAGTTGTTTTAAAGTATAATTAGATTATATTTTTACTATTTAATATAATTTAGTTCATTGTAAGAAATTATATATTTTAATAGTATATAAACATATGAAAATCTTTTGATTTTTTTAACTTCTTAAAAACCCACTTTTTGGTTACGACAATGGGAATTAATTTTCAATTAATTTCTACAACTTCATTGTTTTGAATTTGGAAAAATAGATTTCAAATTTGGAATTCAGAGGTCCAAATTTTTTAAATAGGTAACTTTTATTTTTAGACATTATGAATAATTACTTCGGTAAATATTTTATTTACCCTGGTTAAAGGGTAAATCCGGTAAATGAGGGTAAAAAATAATATTATAATAATATTAAATTACCCTAAAAAGTGTCCTAACCATATTTTATGATACATTTCCAACAATTGACATCCTTGGGATGATTTAGGGACCCCATGGAGCCACATGAGAGTGATAATGACATTTTATTTTAAATAATCTAAAGTAAAGAAAAAAATAACAAAAGCATGTATCTCATAGTAAAACAATTTTTATATGAGGTTATATAATTGATATATCCGACTATAAAAATTCATTAGAAATTTAAAAAGATTTCCTAAATCATGATATTTTATTTATAATTTTTAAACATAATGTAAATATATTTATATATAACACAATAATGATGGTGTATTTACTTTTTTAACGAAAGAATCAAATAAATGATACTATAAACATTAAAATAAATATAATTTATAGTTTTTATGATATCCACGAATTTTATAGATGAATATGACATATTAGGATTTATTCAATGTATTTGGTTTGAAGTAATCATGTTTTTATGGCTTTCAAAAAATCAAATACTAAATAATTTCAAAATTGATATAAATGAGTTAATAAAACAAATACTGTATTATTAAATGATATAATGGTCCTAAAAATCTAAAGCTCAGTCAAAAGACTTATATAATAATATATATGTCATTAATGAACCACTTGGGGTTCTCTTGGAATTTTATAGTTAGTTTATTAACCATTTATTATAATAATACATGGAGACATGGTAAATGTTAAACTATTTAACTAAGAGTTAAATCTAAAATATAAGATTAATATGGTGACCTTAACCTGTATAAAACCTATTGTTTGAAAGATTCTTGACCCTCCCCACTGTATCTTCTAAATAAATACTTTTTGAGTCATTATGAACTGAATATGATTGTATAAAAAAATAATATTTCAATCATTTCCTAAAGTGACCTCACCTCTCTTATAAACGATACTTCCCCTTCTATCAAAATCACACCTCCAAAGACATTTGGATCGGCCAAAACCTACTCAAATATCCTCCCAACTACCCTCACATTGACCTAGATTCCTTAATTGTATTATAAATCCTACCTAAGGATTCCTTTTGATCAACTCAAAAGGAAACACCTAAAGAAGAGGTAATAATTTCACTAACTCTTTTAAAGTTCTTTTCTTCTTCCACTTCCTATTTTTTTGTTATTTCCATACCAAAATAATAACTACAACACCTTCTACATATTCTTATGTTATTATAAATATGTCAAAACCATAGTCATTATTCTATCCATCATATTGTAGACGCCAAAAAGTGGTTAAGTGCCGGAGAAAGTTCCGCAATGGAAAAGCGAAGTCATATTTGGACCCGGAGGCTCGGTCCGGAGGTGTTGCACGGAAACAAGGGTAAAGTGCGTGAAAAAAATTTCCCACATGGAAAGTACCAGGATTCGTGAAGGGTCCCAGCACCGATGCGAAATAATTTTGTGCCTGTGCCCTGTGCGACTGGCCTTTCGCGTCGCCGCCTCCGTCGTGCAAATATTTCACGCAGCCCTGAATTCTGCACCGCCGGATGCCAATAAATAGAAGGCAACCCCCTTCTTATTCAAAGCAGAAAAATTTGAACCGCCTCTCATGTGCATAATCGGCATTCCGTGTGCGCGCAATATGGCCTTCATGTATGGTTCTTGTTCACACCATGTCACCCCAGTATCCTTATTTGCGCGAGATCCCCATGGCTAAGACTAAACTCCAAACCCTCCGGGGTCTGCCCCTTGCGCACAATCCCTTATTGGGCGTGCAAGCCGGGTAAGCCGCGTGCAATCCATCCTTTGTGTGCGCACCCCTTCCATTGCGTGCAATCCTTTCTCTGGTGCGCAATTTCTCACCATCACGCGTAATACTTCAGCCCCCTATTTCGCGCAAGAAACACTAATTTCGCGCCAAGACCGGGGATTTTCGTGCCGAACCCCTTTATTTCACATAGGCCCCAAGAGACGCACATAGTTATCTGGGGCCCTTCATGTCCGTGATCCCTGGGTGCCCCCTCGCGCGAGCGCTCGATGCCCTTCTTCTGGGTTCCATTCGCAGGTGTCTTATGCACCCCAGGCATCCGCATCATACATGGTTTTTCCGTATGACCCTATAGGCTTGTACAAAGTAACTTTAATGTCCCTTGGACAATAATTCCCGTTTCATTGATTTGCATTTTTCTTTTTCACATAGGCACGCTAACGGCTATTGCATATTTTCATAGCCACACTAATGTGGACCCCTCGATGATTCGCTCCACGAAACCCCTTGATTATGGCCTTGTCATTTTTTCCCTTCCACAAGGGGTAAGGGGCCCTAGTTATGTAAGTCCTAGGGGTGCGGAGCTAACCCACCTTGTTCGAGCTGCAGGACGTTAAACTGCAAAGCATCTCATCCCCAACACATGACGTTAAACTGTGACCTGGCCCTGTGCCTTGCACGTAGGGTCCCCTTGCCTAGGATATTCTCCATGCCCACTCATCTCCACAGGGATGGGATCATCACTCATGGGGGGTGATTTATTGGAGTGAAGTTTATCCATGGAGAAGGGTGGCCACCTTGGTGTAAGCCGCTAGACTTCCTTATAGGAGTCTACTCCTCTGTTCCTCCTCACTTCCTCAGCGCCAAAGCCATCCAAGGATGGGGTGGGGAATGATGCTCCCTCCTTTCATCTTCAGTCCCCAAGGCCAGCGGAGGACGTGATAGGGAACGAGGCCCCTCTTCTCTTCCTGGGTGCCAAATCTCTCTCCCACTGCTCTTTTTGTCCCCCCAGGCCTCCATCCTGGAGTAAGCCCCGACACCATGGGCCGCTCAACGCGTAAGCCCCTTCTCGCTTCCCACGAACGCACCCTTCACGACGTGATCATCAGGTCCCTACTCTCTCTTGTTTCTCACACTGAGCATGACTCCCGTGAGCTTAGAGTGGGCATCGAACATGACACCACTTTGGGTCGCCTCAGAGCGTAAGCCCCAAATGCCTTCGTCTGAGCTGCAGGACGTTAAACTGCCAGGCAACCACATCCCGCATTACATTAAACTGTCCATCCCAAACTACGAGGATTTTGATCCGTGCTAAAACATGCTACGTAGGAAGCCTCCATGAGGTTCAAGACCCACCATTATGGGTCATCTCAGATCGTAAGCCCCATCCATCCCAAACTATGGGGACTTTGATCCGTGCTAAGGCATGGTATGTAGGAAGCCTCCATGAGGTTCAAGCCCCACCACCATGGGCAGTCTTAGAGCGTAAGCCCCATCCATCCCAAACTATGGGGACTTTGATAAATGCTAAGGCATGGTATGTAGGAAGCCTCCATGAGGTTCAAGCCCCACCACTTTGGTCCGTCTCAGAGCTTAAGCCCTATCCATCCCAAAATGCAAGGACTTTGATCCGTGCTAAGGCGTGGTACGTAGGAAGCCTCCACAAGGTTCAATCTCACCAAAACATTGGCCCCAAACAGCTTTGTGTTTGTGTGCCAAGCCCCATTTCCACGTTGGTCCAACTCAGAGTATAAGCCCCAATCCATCTGGACCCTAGGTCCCTTCATGTCGGTTCACCGACCCCACCACCTTGGGCCGTCTCAGAGCATAAGCCCCAAATACCCCCGTCTTGCATGACGTTAAACTGCATTCCATCCCAAACTATATGGAATTTGATCCGTGCTAATACATGGTACGTAGGAAGCCTCCACGAGGTTCAAGACCCACCACCCGGTCATTCTGACCCCATTCACGTCGGTTCGCCAACACCATGGGATGCCTTAGAGTGTTAGCCCCATACCCTTCCCGCATGATGCTAAACTGTATCCACCACCTGAACTACATGGTATTTGATTCCCTACTATGGAGATATGTAGGAAGCCTCCATGAGATTCAATCCCATCACCCATGACTCATCCTAAACTTTCCCTCAAGCCCATGCATCTCGGGAGGCTCAAGCCCTAACCCAGAGGTTCCAATTTTTCTGGGTCCTATCCAAGCATCTATTCTCATGGGTTGCCTCTTTAGGTGTCCCATATATCCATCGAACTATGCGGACTTTGATTCCCTATCACGGGGATATGTAGGAAGTCTCTTCGAGGCTCAAACCCAAAGCCATCGTCCACCCTGATTCTTACCCGGGCCGCCACATCCCGATGAGATCATGCCACTTCTCATTCCCCTTCACAGCATTCGGGAAGCCGCCCATATGCTAGCCCCAATATCGTTGTTCCCTCCAGGGGTTCTTCAATCTGATCCACTCTTATCAGTGTTTCGATAAGTCCGATCTGTCTCTGCTGGACGTTATAACTTGCACCATACCATGTGTTAAACATAGGAAGTTGAGGAAAACCTCAGATAAATGACTATGACATACAATTCCCCGTGTTCTATGTGGGATTCCTCGGACATCCATGCCCTCTAGAATCCCTATGAGAAGGGAAAAAAGAGAGACATGCCAATCCCCAGCATCAAGACACGCCAGTGATTCAACAACACGACTGCTCTCCTAACCGAAGGTTGCTGCCCTGACAGGACCCCTTGGACTGTCCTGACAGAAGCAGCATAATTAACTGGTGTCCATGAAGATATGGAACCGGTAAGAGCTTGAGTAACTACATTTTAATCTATGAGGGATACCCAAACTAGGTGACGAGCTCTGAGGAGGAATCCACAGAAAGAATAACCAACATCCCATCATCCTGTTTCGATCAAGGAGCAGACATCCCTGAATAAGGAGCGGATGCCGCCCACCTTTGGAAAGTGGGAATGCGGGGTAACAGCAGTGCGTCCTCTGTGTGACAGAGGTTCTCACCCTGGAGAAAGCATCGGAAAAAGAAAATTGTAAACCCGATGTGAAAGTCCTCTCCTCAGCATGGAGGCTAGTAGTGTTCGTGACATCAGTGGATAAGCATGTCATTTGATCCCGTCATTCGGTACCAGGCATGATGTGAAACTCTCCAAAAGTTGGGACAATCAGGACGTTGGGAATTCCGTTCTGCGACGTTGTCAATGTGAATCTCTCTTGCCCACCATAGAAGATAGAACGGCGCTAGGGCACTAGGTGTCGATTCCTTTTCCTAGTAGTATTAATGAGTTCATATCCCTGCTTCAGGAATCAAGTTGCTGCATCTAGAGCTCGTTCACTTATCCACCAGCATAGGGGAAAGGGCAATACCGATGTGGCTACCCCATGCAGTTCTACCTCCTCCACAACGGCTTCGACCGCCATGAATTCTGGGCGCCCACGCCGCCTCTCCCCATCATAGATCATCCAGAAAAGGGTAATCAATGACCTTGTACGTAGGTACGAGGAGGAGGGGGTCATCCCCACCAGGGGTATGGCTCACCTAGAACTCTAGGCATCCAATCTTTACCGCCCATTCTGCCCTCTAGGGCCACACAGGGAGTCGCTTCTCCCCACCCCAACGTTCTATCACTTTGGTAGCTTGTCCCTGGAGCACCTTGACAGTAACCTACCCAACGCCGACGAAGTAGGGGATATCCGGGCCGGCCCTATTGGGGTCCAACTTAAAGGACTCCCAGTTAGGGCCCCCTCCAGGCCACGTCAGCACCACCACCTAGTTCCCTGATCCGAAGATCAGGTAAGCCACGCGCCTACACCACTGGCTCCAATCCATCTGACCTAGAGCCATCGTCAGGAACGATGAGAAGAAGACGCTCATTGTAGGGTATCAGTGTCAGCGACTAATGTGGCTCGAGACACTACTAATTAATATCCCTAGATCCATGTATACGTTGAGCAGGGGAAGCTATACGCCCGAACTGGATCGAGGCCCCAACCGCCCACGAGAAAGTTTGGTCGACTCTCCCGGTCACAGGCACTGGTGATGGCCATCGCGGAAGAATCTGTAGTAGTGCTTCCCAGCACGAAGGCTCACTCCGCACCACCACTACAGACAGTCTGGGCTATCCCTACTTCCAAGCTCGTCTTGGAGGTCGGCCTCATGCCACCTGCAACCCAGACGAGGGTCTTCCCCGTGACGGCAACACTCCATATGAGGGTCTCTCCCGCTCTCACTATAATGGGTACGGGGTCATTCCACCTGCCGCAGATCGCGAGCATGGAGACATTGTATGTCCGGTCACTCACCGACATGAAGGTCCTCCCCATGTCCCCATGCCAATCGGCGAAGGTCCTCCTCACCCTAGAAATCGGAGAGGTGGAAGCCATCCCTGCTTCACCAACGCCCAACACGGAGGTCCTCGCTGTGTCCCTTTCAACATTTGTCTCGAAGCTCCTCGCACCCCGAATTCCTCGGGTAGAAACCCTCTCCACCCTAGCACTATTGTAGCCGAAGGACCCCATGTCAGAAATCAGCCCTGCCCTGAAGAACCACCCAGGGGTAGGAGAGTAGGTCGCTGCCACCACAAGAGGAATCTTGGGTAAGGGCGGGTAGGAATCAGGCCAGTCTTCTTCTCAGACTCCGAGGCGGAGTATGATTCAGAGCAAGTGCCCTCCCCCTAGTCCTCTGAGTCAAGGGTTGGGGAAGGAATGAGACGCATCAACCTCGTGCCACCGGAATGCGATATCCACAGTATCCCTGTTTCCCTCTGAAGGTATATCCAGGAGGAAGAGACCCTGGCATGTCTCTAGGGGCCAACCACGCAGTCCCCACCATCGTCTCTGGAAGTTCCCTTTACCTCGGAGATATTCTGGGGGTCAATTATGGAAGAGCCCGAACATAACCCACCCCCGGAAGACACTACTATGGAGTCAGGAGCCTTGGTCACCTGTCGATCCTATCGTAACATGGAGGCTAGGTCGCTGCAATCCTCAGAGGACAACCCAAGATTTGGCGGCCAATCAACCCGCTCGCCATATTCTCCACTGGCCAGCCTGCCATCCCATCAGAATGCCTCAACGCCACAGCCAGTTCCTCAGCCACCCTCAGTTGATGAGTGGGTAAATGAAAGGACAGACCCTGGATCTGATATAGGGAAATTATAGATCATCCTTGTAGCGGGTCACTTCCCTGAGAAGTTTTGGCTGGTTGGATGATCGAATTTTGGTATGCCAGAATCGCTCACCCCGGAGGAGTTTGAATGTTTCTGCCAGAACCTCTGGGTAACTCACCTCCCTCTTCACCACCGGTGGGTGACATATCCCAGGTGCCAATAAAACCTCAAACACATCGACGAACAATGCTTCCTGGTTGACCTGGACACACTCCTTGCAGTCCGGCACCCTGAGTCACCTGGCCACCACATGCCCCTCCAACAGCAATGAGTTCATAGTTTCCAATTACTCTACAAAGTTATTGAGGAGGCTACCCCCCATGTGCAAGTCCGTGGCTGGGGGTAGTACGATGCCATTATCTTCAGTGCGATTCACTATCAGAATGAATCACCTGGTGGTAGCGAGAACATGCCCCTAGGAATAGTGGTGGTCAACATGACTGATCAGATAGGAGAGTCGAATGAGCTGGGACTTCTCGATGTGGGCTTTACCCCTGAGGACGTGCTCCCATTGGACCCATCAGGATGGATTACTCACCAACAGAGAAACCTCCTAGGTCTCCATCCACCCACTAAGGCATTGGTACTAAGCCGGAATGTCAGAAAAGGTGAAGAGCATGTTGGATCTTTCAAGCACTCTGACCCATCGGCCTCAGTACAGAAGACAGAAGAGGACCCCGAGAAGGTCGTGCTGAGCCAACAGCTTGCTGAGAAGAAGAAGTTTGTCGATGAACTTCTGGATGAATGCATTGCAGAACGGTGACCTGACTACGGTAATCCTAGGCTGGGGAAAGAACAACTACCCCTCGGTGATATTCTCCTAGGAAACCCAGATCATGTCATATTCACTAACAAGGTGAAAGCCGGAGCCCATGGCAAGAGGGAGCGGTACGTCTCGCCGAACCCTCCCGAGCGGCGAAACAACACAAGGGTTCCGACCCGCGTTCCTACAAGGGCCACCCCACTAGCCACTGCATGAGCCGCCGAGTTGGGCTACCGCATTCAAGATCCTGGCAATGCACTCATTGTTAGGGATCCTCGCCAGGACAGGGACACACATCCAGATGATCCGATGGCGGCACTCATCGCCCGCCTCAAGGCTTTGGAAATGCGACAAGTGGCTATCCCACCCAATGGAAAAACATACCCGACATGGGTAGTTGACATGCCAGCACCCCCGAGATTCAGAAATCCCACGTTCTCCCCCTTTAACGAGACGGGAGACCTGCCACATCACTTTTCCCACATCAACTCGAGGTGTGGGCCTATACTAGAGACCCCAGCACAGCAGGAGGGCTCCAAGATCCATTGATTTGTTCAGCTGCTGGAGGGGTCGTCATTTGTTTGGTACAACCAGCTCCCTATTGGATCTGTGACAAGCTGGGAGGTCCTTCATAGGAAGTTCCATTACCCTGTTTATCACTACCACCCAGAAGATGAATATCGCAGACCTCTTCAGGTGAAAACAAAGGCCCGATGAGTGAGTCGTGGATTTCATCGCCCGGTTGAAGGGGCTCACATACTCCCTTACATGCCACTGACTCATGAGAAATTACTGACGACGTGAATGGGGAATGTCAAGATGGAACTGGTTCCCTCTCTGATCACTTCGAATTATCCCGGAGGGTTCTGAGACTTCATGGATAAGGCCCAACACCTAGAGGAATCCCTACAATAGGTTATCCAGGCACGCCTGCTGCCCCCTGCAATTCTGGTAAGGAGAGATTCCAGAGCCGAGCCCACCGCCATGGCCCAAATAGAGGCCCACAGGTAGCTAGAATTGCTTCTAATGGAGCCATCTCTGCAGCCTCGCAGAGGCCCCCCACTGCGGGCACAATTTTCAGCCCAGCAACACCCACCCCAGAACTTGAAGTCGCCTCCGCGTAATGCACCGCTGCCGCCTAGGAGAGATAATCAAGTTCCGCCCCCTCGGCATGCTCCTTCGACCCCTCGTCAGGGTCAGGCTCCTAGAGACCCCTTTCTGGATAGAAGGAATCCGACCTAATCATTCGATGAGGATTAGGTCCTCAGCAAATTCTGAAGCACCTTAGGGCAGAGAATCATACGACTGCCTGAGTGCCTGAAGCCGGAAGAGGCGCATCTCACTGATCACCCCCAACTAATTCCTCTATCACCAGATCCTGGGGCACACCATCGAGCAATGCTATGTGTTTAAAGACTATCTCCAAGACCAGATTAACAACAACATAGTAAGGTTGGGCCCAGCCCTGACACAAGTGGCGGGTGTCTTCATGGGATTAGATTGCGGTAGCGATGATGGAGGTGAGTGGCAACAGGTTCCTGACCGCGGTTCCTAGAAGTATAATGACTGGATGGCTCGTAGGATGGTCGCTTGCACTCATGGAATTATCTGTGTATGCTTGAATCAGCCAGAGCCTTCAGAAGCCGCAACCACCACTTCTGCATCATCATCTCAGCCGACCTCTTCCCAGAAGAGAAAGAATTCGCGACGCAAGAAAAAGCAATGCGCCCTTCCAATGTCGTCATCGTCCCACACCCTCAGTGATTTCATGCCCCCAGAGATGGGCATCCCTCCCAGAATCCACCCAGTGATGGATGATTTATTAAGTGACAGTCATGGATATGCTTCGGTTAACACCGCTGAGTTGGTAAATCCCTATATGACACCCGACAAGGGGGAGCGCTAGACGAATATCCCTAATGTCCATAGCTGACATCAACGTCGGTGGAATCGCGGCCATATGGGTTGTCAGGGAACGTCAGCTGGTACCTCTAGCCAGTCCGTGCATGCCGTTGAGACCAGATAGTAGGCCCAACGCAGAACTTAGCACGTGCATCCTCTTCATTCAGTGTCGATATGCCTGCCTCCACCACCGTTTGTGCTACTGGATGAGGCAGAGGCACTTCGGCCAAATCGCGACCAGATTTTCCCCGCTACAGGACGATCTCAATCTCAAGGTCCTCATCTGGAAACTACCCTCTGAGCTTTGAATAGTGACCAGCTAGATGTTCCCAGTACTAGTCAGCCACAGGTCTAGCCGGTAGGGTCTTCCATTCATCCCATCATAAAGCAGCCTCCTATAAGCAGAATTTCATGCCTGGTGCGGAAGTATGATGTTTTGAAGCATCTCACTAGTATCCCAGCAAAGCTCTCCATCCTTTAATCCCTTCCCCTATCGCCAGATATGCGTGAATCACTTGCTGAGGCTTTAAGAATCCCCCTCTAGTTTGAGACAGATATAAGAGCTGGAGAATCCTTCCATGATGAAGTAGTTGAGAATGCCGAATGCCAGGACGTCATCTCGTTCTCGGGAGAGGATGAAGGCTCTCCCATACTGGGGAACATCCGCCTGCTGTACATCACCATTCAATTCAATGGTTTGAAGGTTCTCCACTGTCTCATTGACACCGGCTCTGGGATCAACCTTATCCCGACAGGGACACTAAGGAAGATAGGGCTATCCGAAGATGACCTGACTCCCTTATATTTAAGGATCCAGGGATATGATAGGATAGAGAAGAAACCGGTCGACAAGATTCATTTGAAGACCCAGTTCTGTGGTGTGATTTCCAGCAACGATTTCATGGTTGTCTCCCAGGACACCGCGTACAACGCATTGATGGGTAGGCCATGGCTCCACCTGCACACGTCCATCCCCTCATCAGATCACCAATGCCTCAAGTACTCCCTTAATGGTCGAGTAGGCATACTCCAAGGTGATGCATCTCCTTTCACCTCTTGCGAAGCCCGCTACTTGGATGCTGATTATTACAAGAGAAAGGATAAGAAATCCCATGCAAGCGAAGTCAAGACTGTTTCCACTACGACCGACCCTTGGACAGGTCTGAATGACACCTACGTCTTCCCGATCCATAGGTTGGAGACCACAACCCCCGACATGGGGAAATGTTTTGTCATTTCCGAAACAAGAGGGAACTATACTCCCAAATCCAGGTGACATCGGGAGATCACCTCGTATTCTTATACGAACCAGACTCCAGTGATCCCGGAGCCTCCCACTCCCATTAGGTATTGGGACGTCCAGCTCATGGAAATGGATGTATGTCATACTTTTCTATTTTTCCGAGATTGAATTAGTTTACTCCGGCTGACACGCCACTACTGCTTTGATATTATAAAGCTTGTCCCCTTGGCAAAAAGACCAGATGGGATTGGGTCGACAGCCTTCATAGCCATGGTCTCAGCAGTGCCAGAGTACCCCGATGCAATGACCGCAGCCACACAAGGTGGTAGCAGCCTACCACCAGGGATTGGTAGCTCAAAAGAAGCTTCCCCTATAGAAGATCCCTCCATAAGTGGAGAAGAAGACATGGAGGATGCGCCCCCTGACTTTGAAGAAGGCGTCTCTACCATGGTTGATGAACTGGTATAGGTGAACCTCGGGAGTGAGTCCGATCCGAGACCCACATTGATCAGTGCCGTTATGTCCCCTGAGGAGAATCAGCGGTACATTGACTTACTCAAGCAGAATCATGATGTATTTTCCAAGAGTTATGACGAGATTCCAGGGATAGATCCTCAGGTATCCATCCACAGCCTTGGTCTCTTGGAAAACCATCGCGGGTTCAAGCAGCCTCCCAAAAAGATGCATCCATCTCACAGTGCCATGGTTGAGGCCGAAGATGACAAGCTCATCAGATCCAACTTCATCAAAGAGGTCAAGTACCCCAAGTGGTTAGCCAACATCACGACAGTTAGAAAGAAGAATGGATAGATCAGAGTCTGCATCGACTTCCGCGATCTCAACCGTCACTATCCAAAAGATGATTTTATCCTTCCAGTGACAGAATTGTTGATCGATGATACAATGAGGTACCAAGCCATCTCTTTCATGGATGGTTACTCTGGATATAATCAGATCTGAATGGCCCCTGAGGATGAGGAATCTACCACTTTCAGGGTGCCCCAAGGTACTTTCTGCTGCCAGGTTATGACCATTGGCCTAAAGAATGTGGGTTCCACCTATCAGTGGGTCATGCATAGGATATTCAAGCCAATTCTAGGAATGTTGGTGGAGTGCTATGTGGACGATCTGGTGGTCAAATCTCATCATTGCTAGGACCATCTCAAGTACCTTGAGGAAGTGTTCAGTTTTCTTCGTTCCCTCCACCTAATGATGAACCCATTGAAGTGTGACTTCGAGGTCACTTCTGGGAAGTTTCTTGGCTTTGTTGTCTTGTACCGAGGCATCGATATCGACCTAGATAAGATCAAGGAAATCAGCCAGATGTCTCCCCTGAGTGACATTTGGGAGATTCAACGTATTCAAGGCCACTTAGCCGACATAAGCCGATTCATTGAGAATCTGGCTGGAAAGTGTAATCCCTTTTCTCAGCTCTTGAAGAAGGGAACCGCTTATGAGTGGAATGAGTAGTTTCAGACCGCCTTTGAGGAAATAAAGCAATATTTTCTCCATCCTATGTTATTGATGCCACCCATCTCCGACAATCCGCTGATTCTCTATTTCACTACCCAGGAATGATCCCTTGGCACCCTTCTCGCCCAAAAGAACAATTAGGGGATGGAGAACAACCTCTACTACCTCTGCCGTATGCTCGTCGATATGGAAACCAGATACTTCTCAATTAATAAAATATGCCTTGCACTTGTATTCGCTGTGCAGAAACTATAGTATTACCTGCAGAACCATGAGTTACAGTTGGTATCTCGAGTTGAACCACTAATGTACATTCTGAATCTCCCTATGTTGACCTTCCATTTAGTGTGGTGGGAAATGATTCACCAGTAGTTTGACATCAGGTTCGTGCCCTAGAAGGCTATCAAGGGGCAGGCATTGGCAAACTTTCTAGCTTCCCATCCAACCTCTGCAAACTAGTCCTTGGACTTGGATTTTCCTGATGAGGAAATCCTCTCAGTAGACCATGATGTCCCATGTTGGGAAATTCACTTCAATGGCGCCTCCCAGAGCCCCACTGGTAGAAGGCTCAATGATCCCAGGCTCAACAGAGTAGGCCTAGGTATCATCTTTATCACCCCGACGCAAGCCGTCCTGACTTACTCGTTTCTATTATCAGAAGGTTGCACCAACAATGAGGCAGAGTATCAGGCCCTCATTACTGGTCTTGAGCTGGCCCTTGAGATTGACGTGACTCATTTTCATGTGAAAGGGTACTCTGAACTGGTCATCAAGCAAGTCAATGGCGACTATGTTGTCAGGAATCCAGAGATCATACCGTTGTTAGAACACAATCTCTGGATAATGGCCCAGTTCCCTTCTCCACCAGAGGTTATTCATGTCCCTCAGTCATGGTTGAGAAGATGATTTGGCCAGCCTGGCCGCATCGATTGTTGAGCCTGAGCAGGATGATTTGATCATTCACGTGGCGCACCAAAGAGTCATTGCTCCCGTCACCCCTGAGGACGATGATAGCCCACGGGTGAACCATCTTACCACCGATTCCTCTATTTCAGGAACCCTAGGTTCTCTAGATGCGGTGATCGAAGTAGTTTTTAATTGGAGGACACCCTTGGTTGAATACCTCTAACATGGAAATCTCCCGTTAGATCGGGCCGAGCGTAAGAGTATCCGTCGCCGCGCGCTGCAGTTTACTCTCTAGAGTGGTCCTAGCCTTGAAAAGATCCTCTATAAGCGTGGGTTTGATGGTTTTATACTCTGTTTCCTTCAAGGAGTTTAGATTCCACATGTTATGCAAGAGGTTCATGCCAGTTCTTGTGGTGCCCACCAGGTTGGGCCGAAACTGTCTCACCAGATTCAGAGGCTAGGGTATTTTTGGCCCTCCATGACCCACAACTGCATCGAATTCGCCAATAGGTTCCATGAATACCGAGTTCATTCTATCTTTGTGCATCGACCACCGAAGCCTCTCCATAATACCAAGTACTCTTGGACCTTTGCAGTCGGGGGGTTAGACGTCGTGGGACCATACCCACCGGTAATGGCTTGCCAATTCCAGTTCATTCTAACCACTACAGATTTCTTTTCCAAGTGGGAAGAGGCAATTCTTCTCAAGGAAGTCAAGGTCCATTCTATCACTGAATTCATGATTTCCAACATCATCTATAAATTTGGGGTACCTCATGCCATCCTCACCGATAACAGCACTAAGTTCCGGGACAACCGGGCTGAAGAAATTGTACGCCAAGTACAACATTCGCTCCAACCATACCTCCCACTATCACGCCCAAGAAAATGTCCAGATTGAGGCATTCAATAAAACCTTCTTTAACATTCTATAGAAAATGGTTGGTCATAATAGGAGTAGTATGACAGATAAGCTCCCCAACGCCTTCTGGGCTTATCAGACGATGATCCGTAATTCCACCCAGGTGACCCCATATTCTCTGGTGTATGGAACTGAGGTCGTCTTGCCCATCGAGCTTCAGTTTACCACATTGAGCACAACTGTCTATGGAAAGCAAACATGGGATAAAGTGGCTGAAATCCATGTAGGAGAATTGGAAGCACTGGATGAGAATAGGCTTCGTTCCTTGCCCAACCTAGAGAGGCATCAGAGCGGGATGGCTCGAGCTTTCAATAAGAAGGATTTCCTCCGCTCTTTCCTTTAAGGTGACTTAGTATTAGCCCTCAGAACGCAAATGATCCCCAGTAGGAAACCACCTAATTTGGAGCCCAAATTGGAAGGAACCTTCATAGTTCATAAGGTTTACCCCAATGGAGCATACTCTTTGGTGACCATGGATGGTGAGCGTATAACTCCTCCCACCAATACCAAGTTCCTCTAGTAATAATTTTCCTGAGCGCATATAGTCCACCATGACCTTAAACTGGATTGTGGTCCTGCATGACCTTAAACTTAATTTGGTCCTACATTAGGGCCCCTACGGTCCCGCATGACCTTAAACTGCACGCTCATACTGCATGACGTTAAACTGCAATCTAGTCAGGTCTTCCTAACCAAGGCCCTTCCTCAGGCCCCTTGGCCTTCTTGGACTACAGGCCCAGTTCTTCCTGGAGTGTATGGTGTGGTGTGGGATTATGTCCTCATTCACGTCAGATTGTTCGTCGTGCTGTACACCCCCCTTTGATAGGGTATCTTACCATTGGGTTCCACTATCCAGAACTACATGTGGCTTGATTCCCATTCTTATGGCATACGTAGGACCGCCGGAACATATAGATTTCAGGTCCAGCCCCATACCTTAAGATATCTCCCTGATCTCCCGGTTACCTAGGCCCTTTGGCATGTCCCTCTCCATGATAGGAATATGTAGGTGTGGTACAGGGTTTTTGGCACCATGCCCCCCTTCTCCAAGGAATCCTCCATCTCTTGGTCACCCTCGAATTGAGTCCCTCAACCCATTGTAGTGGTCCGCAAATGTGTTCAGTGTACTCTAGTCTAGGACTTGGAGTGTCAGATTCAACTTAGAAAAGTTCCTTCCACTTCTCAAGCTTCATGTTCCCTTTCATCTGGGCCCCCGTTATCTTTCACACCAGAAGGGAACCCCAAAACGACATGGATACCACGCCTAAGGGCTCTCCTACCGTTACGGGCCAATGCCCCCAAGGGTTTTAGACAAAAAATTGATACAAATCCCACGTTGCAAACATGGTCAGCGGTCAATGCTCATTTGTTTGTCCCCATTACAGGCTAACGCGATAGGATGCTATGTTGCGAACATGGTCAGTAGTAATCCTTCGTCGTCACGCCAGCCCCTTTAGGCCTTGAATGTTGCTTGCATGATTCAAATTATGTTCCACCCCATTATGTCCTGGTGGAATCTCAACACTCTTTGCAATATCCCTCAGTGCACCTTCGCATGTCATGGGGGAAATATGCAACACAACGTCTCTCGAGGCTCCCACAATCCGAGCACTAAGACTATAGGCTGAGATCTTCATTAAGGTCTATGCGTAGCTCGATCCTCACCCCCATGGGATATGTGGGATCAACCGAACATCGTGCTTTCGGGTCCAGCTAAGCTGGGAGCTAGTATCTCCTGTCCCTTATCCTCTGACACTCACTGGCCTCTTGGCCCGAGGCTCCTCTCTCAGGATCGCGCATGGTGATGACGAGGGACTCGCCCACATTCACGCTTGGTAGGCTTTATCGCATCATGCAAATTCATCCATATCCATGCCATATGACTTTATACTTTGCTCCTTGGTCCTACCATATGACCATAAACTGTGACGATATCGTCCCAGATGCACGATGAAATATGACACTACATTGTGATAACCTCATCATATAGAACATCATGTTGGGTATCGACCATTTACCATACTATTTGTCAATTCCTGTATATGGATTAATCACTATGGCGATGCCAGGAATTTCTACCTTAGGCTGGTCTCTCCACAAAAGAAAAACCATTCACCTTAAAGGACAAACAATATACATCAAATGCCACTTCTTTTGGTGTAAGGGAAAGACCCGCACACCCCTTTCAACCTTTGTGTTGGTACCTTATCGTGCCGTGACACCCTCCAAGAACTACGTATGGATTGATTCGCATCCTCATGAGATATGTAAGAGAACCCGGACACTTCCCCGCGATCCCAGCCTAACTTTCGTGTTTGGTCCCTCGATCGGAACACTTCCCCAGGGAACACATGGTAAGTAGGGATTATGTCCTTATTCATGTTGGGTTTTGTAACCACCTTACCATGTTTCTCCTGATCTCGTTTCCCATCCTTGGTCTGAGTTCTAAGACCTTAAACTAAGACCATTTGCAGAACTATGTGCGGCTTGATTCCCATCCTTATGGGATATGTAGGAATGCCCAGACATCTCGTCTCGGGTCCAGCCCCGAGGATTACCAAACCCATCCCTCCCCATTGTCGGCCTCATGGCCTGACGTCTTGGGGAGTTCTGTAACCACAACATTTGCCCCGAATAAGTTTGGGATGCCCTATAATGACATTAGGAAGTGACAGTTCCCTCACTAGAGAGGTCCTGTCTGAAGGAAGGGATGACCCATGACCAAATTAATGCGTCCACCTAATGTGCTTCCACCACAGTAGAATAACCTTGGGGGTGTTAAATCCTGTTCAAACAAACCACCACTTCACTTTCCATGCTTTTCGTTCCCCTTTATTCGGATCTTCATCCTCTTTCACGTTTGAAGGGATCCCCTAACAGTACGGATTCTCATCCCATGGTCCGGCTGCTATCCTGGGCCAACGTTCCGGAAGACTGATCACATTTGGAGGGACCCTCTAACAGTATGGATGCTCAACCCATGGTCTGCCTACTGTCCTGGACCAATGTTACAGAAGACTGATCATGTTTGAAGGGACCATCTAAAAGTATGGATGCTCAACCTATGGTCCACCTATTGTACTGGGCCAACGTTCCGGAAGACTGATTAACGATATTTGAGTTAGACCCCATGTTGCGAACATGTTCAGTGGTTGGCCCTCATTTATTGTCCCTATTTCAGGATAACTCAATAGGGACACTGTGTTTCGAATACGGTCAACAATAATCCTTTATTGCCACGCCCCTATCGTAGTGTTCCGAATTTGGGTAACGTGATTCACCTTTTTCATCTCCCTATGTTCATATTGGTTCCAATGCCCCTGGAATTTCCCCACTCGTGCGCTAGAGAACATTGAGAAGACGATACATCGATTGGTCTGAGGTCCTCCTCCTTTGTATGGGCCTCCCTCTTCTCCTCGGAAATCCGGGTTCAAATTTCGAATGCCCGAAGCTTGGTTAACGCTCCCACGATCAAACAAAGTGATAGTACGAGCCTCCTTTGCTTCTCACGACCCACGTGAGCTTAGTGATGGATTGCTATTTATTTTGGGATTATGGTTGAGCATGTTATGCCAAAGGGACAATTATGTTAAGCAAAGGGGAAAGTAAGTAAATTTTTCGATACATACGGTTCAAAACATCAAGAAGCAGTAAAAGCGGGATTAGGGTATGGGTTTGGCCAAAATAGGGCACCTAAGGGTTGACTTCTTGGATAGATCTCTCCAATGCCACCAACTTTTCGCTGGTGGCCCCCATGAATGCCTCTCATCCCCTGAGGACCCTCTCTTCATCGGTGGCCGCGAAGCGCAGCTCACCGACCCTGCCTCATGCCCACGCCTGTTCATCTTGAAGCTCGGTTATCTGGAGACTCCCTTCTATGAGTTGTTATTGAGAATCCAATAATTGGGCCCTCAGCTGCTCCATGAGCTCAGAGTAGTTCACAATGAATACCTATTGCTCTTTCTCCTATTCCTCAAGGTGTTGTACCTCCTGCTCCGCCCTCAGAAATGCCTGGGTACTCCCTGACTCCTCTTGGCATCGGATGACATCAGCGTGCCAGCTGCTCTCACACATCTTCTCAGCCATGTAGTCACGGACCGTCAGGTGAATAAATTGAGCTCCCGCCCCTCCATAACATAGGATGCGTAGCCAGGTGTGGAGGGACCCCATCCGCTTCATCCATTCCCCTGGGGCTGATTGAGGAAACATCGGATGCACTTATATCCCTTGAGTCACGTCATCCGACGCTCGTTGACCACTTCCGAATCTGAATCATCAATTTATTTAGGATCAAAGAGCCGATAGATAGGAAAGACATCAAATAGGGTAGCAGCAGGGTCTTCCTCAGAGATTCCTCCTAGGGGAATAGGCTCCTCAGGATCTGGGTGACCTTCCTCTCTCCCCTCGGTCCTGGTGGTGCCCCTGTCGATTTCTAGCCCTACCCCGATGGCAGTACCAACGATGTCCGCCACTCACTGATCACTAATTTCTGGATCCAACTCAGTTGTTAAGTCATGTTCTGGATGGGACCGCACGTTTTCCATCAGCGCGCTAACGGATGGTCTGGGCTCAGCGGCCCGACGAGCCTCCAACACCGTGATCACTGTACAGAAAAAGAGCACCCTGATCAGTTGAGTCCTCTGACAGTGAGAACCGGTATCGAAGAAAGGAACTTACAAAAACCCAATGGATCAGCCTATAGTTCTCTAGCCGCTACAGGAGCTGTCGTGGCAGGGGACCCCTCAGCACTTGTCAGCTCGATAACAAGCGGCCGTGCACCGCCTTTCCCTATTGACGCTTCCTCCACTCCTTCGGCCGGAGATGCTTGATCAGTGCCGGTATGCTCCTACTCAATAGAGAGAATGTGGATTAAGGGATTGAAAATAAGAGAGAACACATGATAATATAAGGGTTGAAGCATATCTTGAGTAGTTCGGTCACATCCATATTAGAGCCGATGATCTCGCCGATCTCCTGGAGACGCACTTGGTGGGATGCCCCTTGCAACCCTTCCCCATTGGGATCCCCTTCTCATTCTCATTCTCGTTACCCTTCTCCTTCTACACACTATCCTATTTCATCACCCTCTGATTCATCGCTTTCATAGTCCCCTGGTGGCAACCTTTCCGGATCATGCTCTTGGCCGAGCAGCACCTTCACCAAGAGAGGTGGCTTCGTATACCGACCCTGTTGGCGTGCGTATGTGTCCATGGCCATCAGGTATGCATGTAGTATATGTAATATCACTTTGTAGGTGACCCAGAAAAGCCTGACTTCCAATAGATGGATCCTGTCGCACACTATCTTCTGCCAGAGGGATTCAGTACTCATTGACTGCCGCAGAGTTATCCAACCCGACCACATTGCAGGGTAGAAAACATCCTGGGAAGGTTGAAGAAGGTATTTTATTTACTTCCTAGGAAGTTCTATAGATTCCCCACGGGAACCTCATCCAGGCAACGAGGGCACGACCACGCCATGCGACACCCCCGTTGCTGATGTCTCGGCTCGTGCAAGACCTGTTTCCTGAGGCGCTGCTGGCCCTCCTCCTCTAGCGGAACCCTGCCTGCTCTCTCACCGCTGAGGTTCCACACTAGAGACCTTGAGATATTGGAATTTCTTTCGAAAAAGCCCATCCGGGTATGATATGTGCCAATGTTCAACATACTCAGTTAAGAGGCCGGCGTTGACTCCGATAGGAGGAAGAGTGATGATGTCACCGGAGCCGTAGGTTGTTAACATCAACCACAACTGAAGAAGAACACAGGGATGCCTCTCCTCCCATACATCGGTGTATAGAATCTTCAGCATTCTCTGGAGGCAACCAAACTTCCTAGAGAACCTGGACGGCACATAAGGCTCGCAAAAAATATTCCCATCGATTCAGGCCACGAGCACCCCACCTCTGATGCTCTAGAAGTACTCCTTCTACTTCAGTGAGCCTTGCCCATCGTCTACCAGCTGAATAGTTGGGGCGGGGAATGGGATGAAGGAAAAGTTTATGTGGTTTCCAATCCTGATCCGTACCCCCTTCTCATCGAGCTTCATTGGCATGACCCCGACAATATTTAGTAGATAGGGTTGCATGCCATTACCCGGGGGACAGATGGCATTTGCGAAGGTGTAGCCGCCGTAGTGAGCTGCAACCCAGCCAATGAAGATCTGGATGGGGACACATACTCCCCTACGTGATCCCCCTCTCGAGATGCGTCCCATGATGGCATACAACTAAGCCATCATGGGGACCCCCAGGTTGAACCTCTTGTTGGCAGCCATGATGCCCGCCATCACCAGAGTCGTTGGACGAACACCCATCCTTGCGTCCCGTACCAGCAAGAGCCACTCACTCAGGAATGTGGAGAGGAATCCGGCATACCGGAAATTTGGGTCCCAGGCCTCATTGAAGTAGTGTCCCTAGGATTGGTATTGCCCCGCCTCCAGGATCCTATAGTAGGATCTGCTCTTTCTCCTCTGAACCGCGGTTGGACAGCGTTTTCCCTGCCCTGGCATCTTGACCTCCAGATCCTTCTCTAGGAATAGGATGAACCAATCCTTATAGGTGATGTCCTTCAGAAATTCCTTGACCTTCAGCTTCTCCTTGGATAACTCCAGCAAGTGCCACATCAGTATGGGGGTTCTAGACCTGTCACCCCAGATATTCATCAGTGGGAGGAACTCATCGTATTGATGGCCCACTAAAGGGATGCCTCTGATGTACTGGATGTCCCAGAGACTGATGCCGGCTTCCTTGTGGTGAAGATGGAATGTGTTGGTGTCAGGGGACCACCGCGTGAACAACTCCGGTCCAAGATCAGGCTGCCGGTAGAAGTGGAACTGCGATGTCCACACTACCTCGTATAGACGAATGTGCCGTAGCTCAGCCCCAAATTAGTCGCATGTGTGGCAAAACCAGAACAACCAGGCCCACTCATTGGTGAAGTTGCCTCCAATCCATAGATCCCAGTCCTGCAGCCAACCCTTGGTCTCGTCAGTGATGCTATGATGGAAAGTTCTCATGTAGAGAGCCAGTGAGCTCCCCGCGATAGGGTCACCCCCTGTAATGGTCCGGGTCCTAGGGTTGAGAACATAGACATCCATGTGTCTGGTTTCTCTGACAGGGTGACCATTGTTGGTGATGTTGTATCGAGAAAGGTAATCTTCACGGGTCACCCATGACCATGGGGTATCCACCTCGAATCCCGTCAAAGGGACCTCCTCCAGAATGCCGAAGTTCCGTAGCAGCAGATTGTAAGACATGGCATACTCTCTTTGGGTAGGGGTTAGCATGTTGAAGAGGGTGTGGTTATTGGATAGAAACCTCTTTGTTCCATAAAATTCTTAGTTTGTAGACATTTCGGCCCTACGAGCGGCAGCTTCCCCCTCATCAACCTGATTTTCAGCCATCTTCTTCCAGGTATTTAATGAGTTAGCGCGAAAACTAGAAGGATGGAACGAAATTGGGAAGTTTGGTGCATAAAATCAGTGGCTGGCGCGAAATTTCAGGCCATTGCGTGAAAAATCCTGGGATTGCGCGTAAAAGGCCATTAAATCTTAGTAGAATTACGTGCGGCCAAAGCAGGTTTTGCACAGCAGAAGAAGAAATTTCGCGCACGAGAGCTCAAGTAATGTTGTGCGAGAAACTTTGTATGGAACCTAGGACCCGCAGTGGCATTTATAAGCATATCTAGGGTTCTATGCTGCGTGAAAAGCAGCTTCCACGCGTGGCTGGGTTTTGTGAACCGCTCACAACTGTTGCGTGCACGGGGCCTACGAAGCCCTGCATTTCGGCATTTACCTCGGAATCCGATCGTTGTGATCCCTCGCCGATCCAATTCTGAGGGGGGGCATTTGTAGACGCTGAAAAGTTCTTAAGTGCCAGAGAAGGTTCAGCAATGGAAAAGAAAAGTCATATTTGGACCCAGAGCCTCAGTCTGTAGGGCCAAGAGGTGTTGTGCGAGAAAAAGAGAGAAACACGCGAAAAACATTGTCCCACGCAGAAATACCGGGATTCGTGAAGGGTCCCAGCGTTGGCATGAAATAATTTTGCACCCGTGCCCCGCACGGTGGACCTTTCGCGCCGCCACCTCCTTCGTGCAAATATTTCACGCAGCCCGGAATTCTGCACCGAAGGATACTAATAAATAGAAGGCTACCCCTTCTTATTTGACATGGAATGATTTGAACCACCTCTCGTGCGTGTAATCGACATTCCGTGCACGTGCGATATGACCATTAGGTATGGTTCTTTTTCACGCCAAGTCGCCCCAGGATCCGCCTTCACGCGAGATCCCCATGGCTTAGACTAAACTCCAAACCCTCTATGGTCTTCCCCTTACACGCAATCCCTTATGGTTTGCGCAAGCCAAGTAAGCCATGCCCAATCCATCCTTTGTGCGTGCACCCCTTCCTTTGTGCACAATCCTTTCTCTGGTGGGAAATTCCTCCCAACCGCACACAATACTTTAGTCCCCCTATTTCACAGAAGCAACCCTGATTTCATGCCAAGCCTGGGGCTTTTCGCGTTGGGCCCCTTTATTTCTCGTAGGCCCAAAGAGCCGCACACAATTCCTCGGGGCCATTCACCTACGTGCTCCCCGGGCACCCCCTCGCGCGAGCTCCCGATGCCCTTCTTCCGGGTGCCATTCGCAGGTGTCTTGTACACCCCGGGCATCCTCATCATACATGGTATTCCCGTACGACCCTCTAGGCTTGTACAAAGTAACTTGAAAGTCCCTAAGACAATCCTTCCCATTGAATTTCTTTGCCTTTTTCTTCTTCGCATTGGCACACTAACGACTATTTCTTCTTCGTATAGCCACGCTAACGGGGAACCCAAGTTGGTTCACTCCACGACACCCCATCTGTATGGCCTTTCCAATGCCTTCCCTTCCACAAGGGGTAGGGGCACCGGTTATGTAAGTCCTAGGGGTGTAGTGATAACCCACCTCATCTGAGCTGTAGGACGTTAAACTTCCAAGCATCTCATCCTCAACACAAGATGTTAAACTGTGACCTGGCCCCGTGCCTTGCATGCAGGGTCCCCCTACCTTGGATATTCTCCACACCCACTCATCTCCATGGGGATGGGATCATCCCTCATGGGGGGTGATTTATTGGAGTGGAGTTTGTCCGCAGGGAAGGTCAACCACCTTGGTGTAAGCCTCTAGCCTTCCTTCCAGGTTTCAACGCCTCTGTTCCTCCTCACTTTTTTGGCGCCAAAGCCAGCCAAGGACATCATGGGGAACATTTCTCACTCCTTTCATCTTCGATCCCCAAGGCTAGCGGAGGATGTGATATGTAACGAGGCCCCTCCTCTCTTCCTAGGTGACAAATCCCTCTCCTGTTATGATTTTTCACCCCCGTGCCTCCATCCTAAAGTAAGCCCCGACACCATGGGCCGCTCAACGGATAAGCCCCTTCTCACTTCCCACAAACGCACCCTTCAAGACGTGATTGTCTGGTCCCTGATAGGCATTGTTTCTCACGTAGAACACAGCTCCCTTGATATTAGAGTGGACACTGATCATGACACCACTTTTGGCCGCCTTAAAGCGTAATCCCCAAATGCCTTAGTCCAAGCTACAAGACATTAAACTGCCAAGAAACCTTGTCCTGCATGACGTTAAACTATCCATCCCGAACTACAAGGACTTTGATCCATGCTAAGGCATGGTATGTAGGAAGCCTCCACGAGGTTGAATCCCCACCACCATGGGTCGTCTCAGAGCATAAGCCCCATCCATCTTAAACTACATGGACTTTGATCCGTGCTAAGGCATGGTACGTAGGATGCCTCCATGAGGTTCAAGCCCCACCACCATGGGCCGTCTCAGAGTGTAAGCCCCATCCACCCTGAACTACGGGGACTTTGATCCGTGATAAGGCATGGTACGTAGGAAGCCTCCATGAGGTTCAAGCCCCACCACTTTGGGCCATCTCAGAGCGTAATCCCCATCCATCCCGAACTATGGGGACTTTGATCTGTGCTAAGGCATGGTATGTAGGAATCCTCCATGAGGTTCAAGACCGCCAAACCATTGGCCCCGACCATCTCCGTGTCGGTGTGCCAAGCCCCATTTCCACTTTGGTCCATCTTAGAGCATAAGCCTCAATCCATCTGGATCCCAGGTCCCTTAATGTCGATTCACTGACCCCACCACCTTGGGTCGTCTCAGAGCAGAAGCCCAAAATACCCCCGTCCCGCATGATGTTAAACTGGATTCCATCCCAAACTATGGGGACTTTGATCCGTGCTAAGGCATGGTACGTAGAAAGCCTACACGAGGTTCAAGCCCCACCACCCGATCGTTCCGACCCCATTAACGTCGGTTCACCAACACCATGGGCCACCTTAGAGTGTAATCCCCATACCTGTCCTGCATGACGTTAAACTATATCCGCCACCTGAACTACGTGGTCTTTGATTACTTGCTATGGGGATACATAGGAAGCCTCCATGAGCTTCAATACCATCACCCGTGACTCATCCTAAACTTTCTCTCAAGCCCACACGTCTCGGGAGGCTCATGCCCTAACTTGAAGGTTCCACTTCCTATGGGTCCTATCTATGAATCCATTCTCATGGTTTTCCTCTTCAGGTGTCCCATCGATCCATCTAACTATGCAGACTTTGATTCCCTGTCACAGGGATACTTAGGAAGTCTCTTCGAGGCTCAAGCCCAAAGCCATCGTCCATCCTGATTCTTACTCGTTCCGCCACATATCGGTGAGATCATGCCACTTGTCATTCCCCTTTACATCATTCGGGAAGCCACCCACGTGCTGGCCCCAATATCAGTGTTCCCTCCAGGGGGATCTTCAATCTGATATACTCTTATCAGTGTTCTGATTAGTCTGATCCGTCTCCATTGGACGTTAAAACTTGCGGCATACCCTGTGTTGAACATGGGAAGCTAAGGAAAACCATAGATAAATGCCTATGGAATACAATTCCCCACATTTTATGTGGGATGCCTCGGGCTTCCATGCCCTCGAGAAGCCCTATGATAAGGGAAAATAGGCAGACATGCCAATCCCCAGTGTCACGACATGCCAGTGATGCCCCAACATGACTGCTCTCCTAACCGAAGGTTGCTGCCCTGACCGGACCCCTTGGAAGGTCCTGACCGAAGCGTCATAATTAACTAGTTTCCATGAAGATATGGTGCTAGGAAGAGCTTCACGAACTACGTTTTAAATCTATGAGGGAGACCCAAACTAGGTGATGAGCTCTGAGGAGGAATCCACGAAAGGAAGAACCGACATCCCATCACCCCGTTTCGATCAAGGAGAAGACATCCCTGAATAAGGAGAAGATGCCGCCCACCTTTGGAAAGTGGGAATTCTGGGTAACAGCAGTGCATCCTCTATGTGATGGATGCGCGTGCCCCGACGAAAGCATCAGAAACACATATGAATTACAAAGTCACCATACCTGTGTAGGTATTACTTACCGTCTCTAAGTTGTGGTGTAGTTTGTTATTCAACAATTAATTATTTTGATGGGTATAATAATGAGTATAATTGATTTAAATAATAAATATAACATTTTAATTATTCTTTATATATGATATACCATCCAGTTACATACAATTTTACCATTAAAAGATTGAAATTTTGGCTTGTGCGTACGTACAGATTACCGTCTCCACAAACGCGATAAGATTCATTTCTCCATCGTAACCATTCAAGAATAATTTTTATTTTATTATTAAATGTAATGTTTAATAACTTAATATAATTATTTATATGAAACAAATATATACTATCCATAACAAACATGACTTACATAACAAAACATATAAAGGAAAATGAACCAGTTAACACCCAAAATGATGATACTACTGAAATATTGTTAACAAAGAAATATTAGAAGATCATATATGATAGCATATTTATGTATATCATTATTTTATAATTTAATAACAATTATTTAACTATTATACAAGAGGTTAACGTATCCTTGACCAAGGAAAAGTACAAGGTGAGGGTTAATTTTGCAATCTCTTTATTATCTGAGGTTGTTTATACGTAAGTATCTACTAGGACCTCTTTATCAACCACATTCGTATTTCTTTATAATTCATTTCAAAACATTTTTAATATTTCATAGAATATGGGTTAAATTCATTTATACCCTTGTTTGAATTTTTATAGAATTTATATAATGGAATATTTCTGTCTTTTTTCCAAACAAGGTCCTTTACAACCTTTTCGAAAAAATTAAGGAAATAATGTTTTTTAACTTATACGGAGAGTGTAGATATTTTACAACATTATAACATATTCGAATATTCCATTAAAATATTATAAGAATATTTTCAAAATAAATGTTTTATTTTATAATTATGTTACTTTTAAATTATTTCAAAATAAAAAGAGACATTTCTTTAAAATAGTTTTGATTTCATCTATGCCAACATCCTTTGATGGATTTTGCAATTTTTTGAAGTTGATTTGTTATGATAAAATATTAAATATTGTATTAAAGGTTTTGTGATATGTTTGACTTTGGATGTACTATTTTTATACCATTTATGTTTTATGGTTAAAGTGTTAACATTTCGTATGATTGTTTTAATATGAATTTTTATGTTATGTTTCAACCTTTTCATATGAGGAATGCATTGGACTTATTAAGTGACGGGTGGAGCCTGTTATAACAACTCAATGCATCGGTAGGTCTAATGATACAAACTAGTGTCTTGGTATAAGGCCTTGAAAAAAACTTTTTGGGAGTCTTGGCACGAGTCCTTGACTATGTGGTTATGATGTCCGACATTATGTATTCCATCATTATCAAATTGGCTATTGATATTTCATGTGATTATTCGACTAGTAGAATATCCATGTGAATAATTAAATGCCATTTTTGTTTTATCTTTGTCATATTATTCTGATGTTTAATTTTAAAAGGCTTGTGTTTTAGTCTTATACATTTCCTTAAATATTTATGGTTATTTATGAATGTTTATGCTATATTGTTATCCTTACTGAGCATCTGAGATCACCCCTTTCTTATGTTTTATTTTTACCTGGATGTGAAGAAGTATATTATGACTGGATTTTAGGGATAGGTTAATGGGTTTGAGTGTGTTCTACAGAGACATGATGTTTTTGTTTTTTAATTCATAATGTAATGTAAAACTGATGTATGTATCTAGTACTTCTAAGGCTACTAATCTGATTGGCCTTTCAGGACATGATTCTTTGTATCATGACAATGTTATTAAATAATGCACTGACTCTGGGATTCTGGACTCAAGGAATTATAGTTTGTATCAGAGGAAGTTAGGTATAAACCATGGAATCTAGATTTAAAAAAAATCTGATCAGATAACATTACCCTAAGATAGAATCTGATGATTAGTATAGAAAACTTCCTAGAATTTTGGTAATGTTGATATTTTGTGTATTTTTTAAGAAATACATCCCTGTCTAGATATAAGAAGGTATAGGGGGATCTGGCATAGATGTTCATAGGATTTAAAACTCTGAAAAGGAGTTTTGGGGCTTAAACCGAGGTATCTTGGTACACGACAATGTGCCTTACTGCACTCTTGGTTTCGAAAATCCCAGGGGATTATCTTAGGATAATTAAAATTTTATTTACAAACCATTATGAATGATTTATGAGTTTATACCTCCTCAAAAAAATAAATTTTTATGATTATGGATTATGTCCATAAACTGTTCAATTTATGTTAAGTGTTTTACAAGTTTGGAATTATGTATTGCGATTCCAAAACTAATCTAATGTATTCCATTGTTTAGAAATGGTTCCTAGTGGAAGGAATGAAAATGGTATCAACACACGTAATCTATATAGGAATGTTTCTCCTACTCAATATAATTATAGTGGAGTTGGTGATGCAACTAGTACTAATCAACTTATCACCATACTTGGACAACTCACTCAGGTTATGAATAATAATCTAACCCATATGGAGCACCCTGATCCCCAATGTAGAGGATCAATGTTATATTGGTTGATGAGGAAACAACCACCAACATTCAATGGGAATTCAAATCCATTTGTAGCTAAGAAATGGATAAGTTCCTTAGAGAAAACATTTCATGCTTTGGGGAGTAGCGAAAGGGAAAAAGTTGTCATGGCAGTTTATCGCCTCCCAGGAGATGCGTATCAATGGTGGTCATTTATTGAAAACACAAAAAAGGATGGAGAAGTATCGAATATTAAATGGAGGGATTTTAAAGAGATTTTATTAGAAATTAATTTCCTCATGACCATCGAGCGGATATGGAAAGACAATTTCTATGTTTGAGGCAAATGGAGGATGAGAATGTCACAAAGTATGTGGCTAACTTTACATGGTTAGCAAGGCATTCAGAAGATTATATACATAACCCGAGGAGAAAGATTGATTGATATTTTGATGGGGTTGTTATTTACAGTGATGCTTTAAAGAAATGACTTTATTGTGTCCTTATACAGAATGATAGAGTTATTTCCTATGTGTCATGATAGCTAAAAATTAATGAACAAAACTATCCCACTCCTGATGTTGAGTTAGTAGATGTAATATCTACTTTAAAGATATGGATACACTATCTCTGTGCTAAAAAATGTGAGATATATACTGATCACAAGAGCCTAAAATATATTTTGTCACAAAAGGAACTCAACATGAGGCAATGGATATGGCTCTAACTACTCAAGAATTATGATTACACTATACACTACCAACATGGGAATCCAAATTAGGTGGTAGATGCTTTGAGAAGATATTATCATGGAGTTTTGAACATGGTGAGAGTTTAAAAGTATCATGTGTTCATGGATCTAGTAAAAATGGATATGGGAAGAATCATGGAAGGTAAAATATCAATACTTTTTAAAATGGTTGTCAAACCATATTTACTAGAAAGGATAAAAAGTTATCAGACTGATGATGAGGAGTTTCAAAAGAAAATTAAAGCTATGAATGATGAGAGATTGATTGACTTCGTATATGAAGATGGAATTTTGAAATTTGGGAAGAGACATTATGTTCCTCAAATACCTGATCTAAAAATGGAATTGTTGGTTGATGCTCATAGCTCCAATTTCTCTATACACCCTAGTAGCACTAAGATGTATAGAGATTTAAAGGAACATTTTTTGTGGGACAAATTGAAGTGGGAGATTGCTAATTATGTGTCAAGATATATGGTTTTTCAACAGGTTAAGTCTGGAAGACATCATCTTGGAAGAGTCATGCAACCTCTTCCCATACATGAGTGGAAATGAAATGATATTACAATGGACTTTGTCATGGGGAAACCAAAGGTTCTTAAAAGGAATGATGTAATGTGTGTCATTGTTGATCTTCTTATCGAGTCAGTACATTTTCTAGCTATAAGAGAAGATTTACCACTTGAATGTTTATCAAGAAAATATATTAATGAAGGTTTAATACTTCATGGAGTACCCCTATCGATTGTTTCTGATCATGATCTCTGTTTGACCTCATGATTTTGGAAAAGTCTTCAGAAGGCCTTGGATACTGAACTTCCTTTAAGCACTGTCTACCACCCTCAAACTGATGAACAACCAGAATAGACTATTAAAACCTTATAAGACATGTTGAGGCCTTTATCACTTGAATTTAAAGGTATGTAGTATCAATATTTACCTCTGGTAGAATTTTCCTATAACAATAGTTTCCATTCAAGTATTCAGATGACACCATATGAAGATTTATTTGGAAAGAGATGTCACACAAAAACTTGTTGAGATGATGTTGGTGAAAGAAAACTCTTTGGCCCAGAACATGTTGAGGAAAAAATTAAAAAGGTGATGGTTATCCAAACCCACATCCAAGTATCTCAAATTATGCAAAAGAGATATGCCGATAGCTGGAGGAAGGATTTGGAATTTAAAGCAGGTGATCATGTTTTCTTGAAGGTATATTTATGGAAGGGTGTTCTACAATTCAGTAAGAAGGTTAAATTAATTCCCAGGTACATCAGACCATTAAAAATTCTAGAACAAACTGGAGTTGTAGCTTACCATTTGGAAATGCCTCCATGTATCTCCAAAATTCATGATGTGTTCCACATATCACTATTGAGAAAATACATGCCTAACCCAATGCATGTACTCACCTATAAAGAAATAGAACTTGAACCCAATATGTCTTATTGTGAAAAGCCTATCAAGATTCTTGATACCAGAGAACAAGTGTTGAGAAACCGGACAACTCGTCAGGTAAAATATCTATGGAGAAACCATAAGATGGAAGAGGCAATGTGGGAACCCGAGGAACTTATGATGAAGAACCACCCGAATCTTTTTACATTGTTGTATTTTAGAAATTTTGAGGACTAAAGTTTTTGAAGGAGGGAAGAATGTAGCACCCCAAGCTTTGATGGTACGTTTCCCTTTGAATAATACAATAGCTTACGCTATACACAACTTCAAGTTCTAATGCACCACGACTAATCAAACTACCCGTTATGAATAGTAATACCACCATTTTGAAATTTTATAAATTTTATTTTTCCAAATGGACTTAATTTTTGGAATATAAATATCAAAATTAGCTTCGGATTAATTTTTGGTATTTTTCTAATAACAACATATTTTGATGAATGGGCAAAATTTCTAAATTTTAATTAAAAAAAACTTTTTAAATAGAATTAATTTTTAGTGTAAATTTATAAATTTCAGTTGTTATAAAGTATCATTAAAATATATTTTTACAATTTAATATAATTTAGGTTATTAGAAGTAATTTTTTTATTTAAATTTTGGGTACCGGGACTGCGCAACGGAAGCCGGTGGGCTGGGATTTTAAAAATTTCTGCTTTAGCGGAGTGACATAACCCTGTCAACTCCGGTGATCTTGTCCCGACTGGGTCCAATTATCTCGCATGGTTCATATGGAGCACAAATATTAAACTGAAAATTTACCTTGTTCATAATTGATGTGTGAAAATCTGCCTCAGGATGCCGGTGATCGTTGCTCCAAGACTCCGATGTCGAAGCCCTCTAGATTGTCCACACACGCCTCGCGAATCTGCTCACGTGCCGTTCGTCAAGATCTGGGTGCTAGCTCAGATCTTTGACACTCACTTCAGCGCAGTGATGATCACTGCAAAGGGAGGAGCTTCAATCCGAGATGGATGATCTTGAAGATCCTTCTTTGCTTGAGAGACACTCTCTCCAGATTCTAGGAGGAGAGAGAAGCTCTCAATATTGACACATGAATAGTCATAATGGGAGAGCCTCTCTCTCAATTATATAGGGAGTGTTTAAAACAAGTGGTGTAGGTTCCCTACCCCTGTATAATAGACTCCCTCTATATAAGTGATATAAATAATTATTTATGACAAATAAAATTATGCCATAAATAATATTTACAATTTATCACTTACCTGTAATATATAAATATATTACGTGATAAATTTGAGTCTTTAACTCAACTCATTCATCCTGTTAATATTAAATGAACCTAGGATATTTAAATCCATTTGAATAATATTAATACTTGTATTTACTATATAACTTGTAAATACATGTTATAAATAAATTCAACGAATTATTAAAAACTCAAATAATTTTTGAATTTATTTATTCTTTGGTGATCTATAGAACTTGGATAGTGCTCAGACCCTTTGGTGGGGCCTGCCAAGTTCTAAATTCCTATTCCCAGAATAGGGCAGATTCTCAAGGTGCTATTGTGTGTGACCCTCTAGGCCCTTATCTCAATAGCAGTGAATAGTACCATCGTCCTAGAGTGGGGTCTAGCAACCCATCGGGCCCCCTATAGAGATAAGGAAAAGTCAAATTAACGACTTGCTTCCTACAAACATGGTCTGTGTAATATAATCTCTTCATCATCGATATCTCAATAAAGCAGAACACATACTAGTGTCATCATTATTTATTTTCTTTATCTTTTTTATTGATTTGTCTGAACGGTCTTACCTTCGACTACCATGGACATGGATTTATTGAAGGTGCAACCATTATAATCAACCATGCCCGAGATATCTCTTCCTAAACTCAGAAGCGGCAAATCCTTTCTTGATCATTCAATCAATGCCATGCCATTAATGACGTACCCAATACAAACTACCTCACAATGACTTTTTCACCATGGATTTTTCCTTATATCAAATGTATGTAATTAAATGACATTCATTGATAATGATCTCAAGTCACGAGACCATTACACATGTCCGTAGATAGGAACGACCAATGACACCAGAAACATGTGGTGTTCCTATTAAGAGGGTCTGTCCTCATGATCTCAATAGCTATAGATCATCAAGTGCGAACTTCATGAGAAGAAGTATTAATGCTTATGACCCCCCAGCACCTGATGGTCACAAATCATCTGTTTCCTTTAAAAATGATGTAACTGAACCATAAGATGTTAATTTAAGATTACTATCATGTCATCTCAGGGTTCTCATTATAGCCTGGGACCTGCAATAACCATTTGATGCAACATGTAATCTAAGGTCATTGCCATAAAAAAAGTGGATGTAGAAGTATCTACACTATCATGGAAAGATGAACACATGTATAAAAAAACTGAATACATGTAACAGTAATCAAAGTATAAAACAAGTTGGGTCTAGGGAATCCACTTCCAAAAATCCCACTTGCACTAGAGCCAACTACTAATAGGTTTCAATCCTCTAGCTCTCACATGTGAATCATGATTCTACAGAGAAATGGCTTTAGTTAGGGGGTCTGCCACATTGTCCTCTGTGGCTACTCGGCTAACATTCACTTCACCTCTTTGAATAAAATCCATCAAGAGATGAAACTTATGAAGAATATGATTTGTCCTCTGGTGAGACCTGGGCTCCTTGGAAAGTACCACTGTAGCAGTATTATCATAATATACTAGAATAGGGTCTGCACTTCTAGGTATAACACCAATGTCTAAGATAAAGATATGTATCATGACTGCTTCCTTTGCTGCATCGAAAGCTGCAATATATTCGGACTCTGCTATAGAATCATCAACCATAGCTTACTTTGAGCTTCTCTAGATCACTGCACCACCATTCAGGCAAAAGATGTAGCCTAATTGTGATTTCATATCATTATGATCTGTCTCGAAACTAGCATCAGTGTATCCCCTCACAACTAGTTCCTCATCATCTCTATACACCGGGAACATATCCTTAGTACGCCTTAAGTAGTTTAAGATAGTTTTAACAGCTGTCCAGTTCAGATCTCCTGGATTGGCTTGATATTTACCCACCATGCTTAAAGCAAAGGAAACATCAAACCTAGTACATAGAATGGCATACATGATAGAACCCACTTCCTAAGAATAAGGGACTCTAATTATTCTGTCAATCTCTTCCTGTGTTTGTGGACACATTTTCTTGGAGAGATTTACACAATGTGACATAGGTAACAATCCTCTCTTGGATTGTTCCATATTGTAACTTTTGAGTACCTTGTCAATATATGTACTTTGACTTAGGCCAAGCATTCTTTGAGATCTATCTCGATATATATTGATCCCTAGAATGTAGGTTTCTTCACCTAAGTCTTTCATGGAGAAGCATTCATTTAACCAAGTCTTAACTGATAGTAAGACTTGCACCTCGTTTCCCATGATTAATATGTCATCAACATATAAAACTAGGAAAAAGATAGCATTCCCTTCAACATTTTTATAGACACAAGGATCACTTTCATTTTTGAAAAAACCAAAATCTCTTATGGCCTCATCAAAGCGAACATTCCATGATCTTGATGCCTTCTTCAATCCATAAATGGATCTGTGTAACTTGTATACTTTATTGGGATTCCTTGACTTAAAAAACCCTTCGGGTTGAGTAATATAGACATATTCAACCAACTTCCCATTTAGAAAAGCAGTTTTGACATCCATTTTCCAAATTTAATAATCATGAAAGGATGCTATTTCATGAAATATTCTGATGGATTTAAGCATTGCCACTGGTGAGAAGGTTTCATCATAGTCAATTCCTTGACATTGTCTAAAACCCTTTGCAATCAGTCTTACTTTAAAGGTATTAAACTTATCATCCATGTCCAACTTCTTCTTGAATACCCATTTTCATCCAATGGGCTTTACATCAGCTGGAAGGTCTACTAATATCCAAACCTGATTTTGGTACATGGACTCCATCTCAAAATTCATGGCATCTTGCCATTTAGCAATTTTTTTCCCTCTACTCCTTCCTTCTAGGTTAGAGGTTCATCATCCTCAAGGAATATTGTGTCACTTAAATCAATGAAAATAAAACCATAACGCTCTAGTTCCCTAACCTCTCGCGTAGACCTACATAGTATCTATGTCTCCGGAACAATTTCTTCTTCCACTTTCTCTTGTGGAGATTGTTCCTCTACCAACTCTTGTGCATCTGGAGCATTAACTTCATCGAATTCAATATTTCTCCCACTATTTCCATTAGAAATGTGATCCCTTTCAAGAAATGTGGTGTATCTTGCCACAATGAATTCTCTATCTAAATGGTTATATAGGTAGTATCCTCTAGTTTCCTTAGGATAACCTATAATGATTCACTCAGTGCTTCTGGATGCTAATTTGTCACTTGGTAAAGTCTTTACAAATGCCTCACACCCCCACATGCGCATGTGTGTCAGATTGGGTTTCTTTCCATACCATAACTGATATGGAATCCCATCCACATCTTTAGTTGGTACTCGGTTAAGGGTATATGCTGATGTCTGCAAAGCGTATCCCCAAAAGGATAATGGAAGAGTTGTATGACTCATCATTGATCTGACCATGTCAAGCAAGGTCCTATTTCTCCTTTCACTGACACCATTCCATTATGGTGTATAAGGAGGAGTGAGTTGGGATACAATCCCACACTCCTTCAAGTGATCAGTGAATGTTTGGCTAAGATATTCTCCGCCTTGGTCAGAGTGAAGTGCTTTTATCTTCTTACCAAGTTGTTTTTCTACTTCATTTTGGTATTCCTTAAAGAAACGAAAGGAATCTGACTTATACCACATTAAGTAGATATATCCATACCTACTATAATCATCAGTTAATGTGATAAAGTATAGAAAACCACCCATTTCCTCTACTGGAAAAGGACCACATACATCGGTATGTATTAATTCCATCACTGCATTGGCTCTTTCTCCCTTTCCTGAGAAAGGTGGTTTGGTCATCTTTCCTTGTAAACAAGCTTGACATACATCTAAGGGTTCTAACTATACCAAGTCTAGATACCCTTCTTGATGTAGTCTTCGTAATCAATTCTCGTTTACATGACCAAGCCTGAAGTGCCATGGACGAGTATTATTTGAGTCATGTTGCCTGTTTTTGTCATTGATTTCCATTAGTGAGTTTTCTAGTTCAAGCATATATAAACCATTGTTAAGATGTTCCATACCATAACACATGTTATACCTATAAAAGAGACAACTTTTATTTCCATACTTGAAATAAAAACCATAGTGTCTAAACTCGACATAGAGATAATGTTCCTGGTAACAGATGGTACATAATAGAAATTGTTTAAAATAAGAACCAAACCTGTTGGTAAAGTCAAGTGATAGTCTCCCACTACCAAGGCCGCCAGACTTGCATCATTTGGAGCTCAGAGATCCACTTGAACTTTTGAAATCTTCTTGAACTAACTTGGTTTTTGTATATTAATACAAATGTGTGAACCACATTCCGTATCCGATACCCAACTGGTAGATAAAGATAGATTTCATTCATTGAAAAAATACCTAAAGTAGAAGAATCGGCTTGCTTCTTCCTCCCAAATCTGAAATTATTCTTCCAGTGGCCTTTCTTTCCACATCCAAAGTAGACAGCTTCTTGCTCATTAATTTTCCTCTGAATCTTTGGCTTATTTGTAGGATGATGCATTGGTGTCTTTGGCCTTGACTTGGCCTTAGAGCCCTTTGCCCTTCCCTTTTTTTCTTGTTCACCATAAGGACAGTTGAATTGGTGTTTTTCATGTCCTTATCATCTTGGAGAACTAAAACCAAAAGATTTGGTAGCGACTTTGTCATATCATTCATATTATAATTGACAATGGAAGATGAAAATATTGACAGTAAAGAGGCAAGAATGAGATCCACTGCTAGTTCTTGGTTCAGTTTGAACCCAAGGGCTTCAAGACTCTCAATATACCCAATCATCTTGAGTATGTGAGGACCGGCTTGGTGCCCTTCTGCTAGCCTTCACTTATAAAGTGCACTTGAGATCTCATACCTTTCTTGCCTAGACCTCTCATCATATAGTTCTTGGAGATGTGAAAGCATCTTGTAGGCATCCTTTTCCTCATGAATTTTTTGCAATTGGCTGGATATGGATGACAACATGATTCATTTTACATCAATCACATCATCTACATGATTTGTCCATTTATCTTTTTCCATCTTACTTTCTCCCCGAGGAGGCTCAGTAGGAATTGGGGATTCCAGCACATATAACTTTATTTCTTGGCATAGTACTATGCGCAAGTGCCTGTACCACTCTTGGAAGTTATTTCTGGTCAGTATATTTTCATTATCCACGATCTATAACAGTGATAAAGTACTTGTGGTGTTGGTGATTACCATTTTGAATCTACATCAGATTAATATTTAGCAGTTATTACTTTGTCTTGATTACTTTTTTACATTTTATGATTAATAAATTATTATACCATTTAATGTCTCCCACTATTTTTAACGAACCTTAATAGAACTCACTATTAGATTCGGAATACTCTATCGCTTGAGCATTCTAGTGGAAATGTTCCTCAAAACCTCCCTCGTAGTATACAAGCTAGGGCTATGACACTACTTGGAGGGTTTCAAGGTAGGCTCTATGATGGACAACCACTTATTCTTGTGGTTCCTTGTATTGTTGAGTAAAGTCCTAGCTTTTGGAATCTGAACTTGATTTCCACAACCTTTTTCCTCTAAAGTGATAGCAAGTTATCTATGGATAATCCTTGACTACTCACTTTAGTTAAGTTGACCCATTTCTCTCATGGAAATGCCTCGGTAGTAAGAGGCACTCTCAACTAAGGCTGATGAGCACCCAAATAGCTGGTTTTGTTTAGATGTGAGAAATGGAATGCATTTAGACTTAATATATCTTTGAGGGATTTTTTTAATATTAATTGATGAATATTATCCTTTTTAATTTATTATGTTCAAACTAGGATGTCATGATCACAACTGAACATTTAATAGAATATTATTTGTCACAACATTATTCACTTTATCTTGTTTACTATCCTATGTGATCATGCAATAATCATGCAGACACATAAAATAATAAACTATGCATAAAGTAAATCATGCATTCGGACTGGTCTTGAGTATTATACAATGATCGATCGATAACTCATCAATCATCACCTAGGGGCATCCATACCTGAGTCAATACATGACTCGTGTCGCTACTAGCCCCAGTGCAAAGCACCCAACTCATGGCTGGACTACGGCCTCAACATGGTGGGGTCTGCCTCTCGGATCGTCACCGTATAATTACAAATATACTCGCATGTAGGAGAGGGGTTCTGGGGAACAAAAAACAACTAGTTCAATGGACGCGTATGCCCTTATACATATTTGAATTAAAAGATGATTCACAGACTGTCATTTATCTAATTAAATATTACAATCATCACACACATTGAATAAATAATAAAATAAAAAATTAATTACCACACACACATAGGTTAGTCACTTGCTCAAGACCAGTCGGGGTAAATGCGCAATAAAATTAAATTACAATACATTTAAATAATTTGAGGGTGTTCTAATAAATTAAATTAATTTGATTAAATTAAAGTAATTTATTTTTATCGGTTCCATTTGTTTAATTTAATTTTAATTCCAAAAATTTAATTAAACCATTAATTTAATTCTAAACTTAAATTATATTATTATTTCGGATTAAAATAATTTAAACCCCTAAATTAATTCCAATTAATTTAATTTAAAAAACTAAATTAATTAAAATTAATTTAAGTCAGGGTTACCTCTAACCGGAGAGGAGTTCGGTAAGACTGCGTATCTTCGCGTGATGTTGTCCTGGAACCGCGACTTCACTATGGTGTGACCGCGGTGTGATTGTGGCATGAACGCGACGTCCAATGACTCCCGTGGCGGCTGCATCTTCCGGCGTGATCCGATGGGAGCGGAAGGAGGCCGGGAAAGAGGCCGGCCAGCCACGTCGCTGGAAGACCGCTGCTCCGGCGAGCCGGATGTCCAGTCCGGAACAGCCTGGATGTTGTGGAGCATCCCGTACGGTGAGCTTAGGGCAGCTGGAGCGAGGAGGTCCGATAGGAGGGTAGGCCGGTGTGGGCTCGGGGTAGCCGGTCGGAGCCGGTCCAACACAGAGGAGGCCGGTGCGGGCTCGGGCGGCCGGACAGAGGGGGTCCAGCATGGAGCAGGTTGTCGGCGCAAAGGTTTCCGGTGCGAGAGGAGGAGGCTGACATGGGGCTTAGGGCAGCCGGGTGGGGTGATCTGACAAAGGGGAGGCGGGCGCGGCTGGTGGCGGCTAGCCGGAGGCGGCTCAGCGTGGAGGAGGTCCAGCGGAGGGGGTGATAAACCCAGGCGGCTAGGGTTTTTTCACCCCCTGTGCGCGCCATGTGAGAGAAGAACCATAAGGGGTCTTCATCCTCTTTTTTTATTTATTTTAACTTTTCATTTAGACAAATAAGCCCAGCCCCTTTTTTTTAAAAAAAGGGAGAAGACCCCATTTTGGGGTCTTTTCTTCCCTTCTTTTTTTATTTAAAATTAAAACTAGACTTGACTTGACCCAAGTCTTTAAAATAATATTTTATAATAAAATAAAATATTATATTTTACAATAATAAAATATAACATTTAATTTTTATCGCAATAAAATTGAGATTAACATCAAATGAACAAAAAATATTTGCGACGTCGATCCGTTTAAAATTTTAAATGATCATAACTTGATCATTTGAAAATGAAATGACGCACGGTCGAATCCGAATGAACCGTTTTGACACCCCACAATTAAATTTAATTCATTTTAATCTTATTGACTCAGGAAAACCTTGAGATCCCTCTAATACCACTATTGGGTATCGGGACTGCGCAGCGGAAGCCGATGGGCCAGTATTTTAAAAAGTTCTGCTTCACCGGAGTGACATAACCCTGTAAACTCTGGTGATTTTGTCCCGGCTTGGTCTTAGGATATAGCAAGGTTCATAAGGAGCACAAAAATTAAACTGAACATTTACCTTTTTCAGAATTGACGTGTGCAAATCTGCCACAGGACGCTGAAGATCGTTGCTCGAAGACTCCGACGTCGAATCCCTATAGATCGTCCACACACGCCTCATGAATCTGCTCGCGCGTCGTTCGTCAAGTTCTGGGTGATAGCGTGGATCTTCAATGCTCACTTCAGCGCAGCGATGATCACCGCAAAGGGAGGGGCTTCAATCCGAGATTGATGATCTTGAAGATCCTTCTTTGCTTGAGAGACTCTCTCTCTAGATTCCAGGAGGAGAGGGAAGCTATCAATATTGACACATGAATAGTCATAATGGGAGAGCCTCTCTCTCACTTATATAGGGTGTATTTAAAACACACGATGTAGGTTCCCAGCCCCCGTGTAATAGATGCCCGCTATATAAGTGATATAAATAATTATTTATGACAAATAAAATTATGCCATAATTTTTTTTACAATTTATCACTTACCTATAATATATAAATATATTACGTGATAAATTTGAGTCTTTAACTCGACTCATTCCTCCTGCTAATCTTAAACAAACCAAGGATATTTAAATCCATTAGAATAATATTAATACTTGTATTTACTATATAACTTGTAAATACATGTTATAAATAAATTCAAAGAATTATTCTAAACTCGAATAATTAATGAATTGTTTTATTCTTTGTTGATCTATAGAATTGGATAGTGGTCGGACCCTTTGGCGTGGCCCGCCAAGTTCTAAATTCCTATTCCCAGAGTATGGTAGATTCACAAGGTGCTATTGTGTGTGACCCTCTAGGCCGTTATCTCAATAGCAGTGAATAATACCACTGACCTAGAGCGGGGTCTAGCAACCCATCGAGGCCCCTATAGAGATAAGGCAAAGTTAAAGCAATGACTGCCTTCCTATGAACACAGTCCATGTAATATAATCTCTTCATCATCGATATCTCAATAAAGTGGAATGCATACTAGTGTCATCAATCTTTATTTGCTTTATCTTGTTTGTTGATTTGTCTGGAGGGTCTTACCTTCGACTACCATGGACATGGATTTATTGAAGGTGAAACCATTTTATTCAACCAGGCCCGAGATATCTCTTCCTGAAATCAGAAGCGACAAATCCTTTCTCGATCATTCAATCAATGCCATTCCATTAATGACGTACCCGATACAAACAACCTCAGCACAACTTTGTCGCCATGGTTTTCTCCTTATATAAAATGTACGTAATTAAATGACATTAATTGATAATGATATCAAGTCATAAGACCATTACACATGTCCATATATAGGAATGACCAATGACACTGGAAACATGTGGTGTTCCTATTAAGTGGGTCTTTTCTCATGATCTCAATAGCTAGAGATCATTAAGTGCAAACTTCATGAGAAGAAGTCTCAATGCTTATGAGCCCCCAGCACCTGATGTTCACACATCATCTATATCCATTAAAAATGATGTAACTAGACCATAGGATGTTACTTTAAGATTACTGTCATGGAATCTCAGGGTTCTCATTATTTCCTTGGACCTGCTATAACCATTTGATGCAACAGGTAATCTAAGGACTTTGCCATAAACAAAGTGGATGCAGAAGTATCTACACTATCATGGCAAGATAAGCACATGTATAAAAACAAACTGAATACATGTAACACTAATCAAAGTATAAAAAAAGTTGGTTCTAGGGAACCCACTTTCAACAATAAATAGTACATAAAAATATATCGATCTTCTGATAGCTTTTACTTCTTAAAAACCCATTTTTTGGTTTTGACAATGACGATTTATTTTAAATTTATTTCTGTAACTTCTGAGTGGCTCCATAGGGTCCCAAGATCAACCCAAGTATTCCCATTGACTTACATGTATCATCCAATATGGTTAGGACACGTCTTAGAGTAATTTAATATTATTATAATATTATTTTTTACCCTTATTTACCCGATTTACCCTTTAACCATGGTAAATATCATATTTACCGAATAAATTATTCATAATATCTAAAAATAATATTTACCTGTTTACACAATTTGGACCTCTTGATTCCAAATATGAAATCAATTTTTCCAAATTCAAAACACAAAAGTCACAGAAATTAATTTAAAATTAATTCCCATTCTCAAAACCAAAAAGCATGGTTCCAAGAAGTAAAAACTATCAAAAGATTGACATATGTTTATGTACTATTTAAATGTAAAATTACTTCGAATGACCTAAATTATATTAAATGATAAAAATATAATCTAATTATACCTTAAAAAAACTCAAATTTATAATTTAACACTATAAATTGTTTCGATTAAAAAATTAGTTTTTAAATAAATTTTAGTATTTTTCATTATTCATCAAAATATGAAAGTTTTCAAAAAAAAATACAAAACTTCATCCTAATATAATTTCGATATTTCGAATCCAAAAATAAAGTTCATTTTGAAAAATAAAATTTATAAAATTTCAAAAAGTGGGTATTACTATTCACAATGGCTAGCTTGATTAGTCATGGTGTGTTAGAAGTCAAAGTTTCATACAACATAAGCTATTGTATTATTCAAAGGGAAACATACTGTAAAATTTTGGGGTGTTTCATTCTTACCTCCTACAAATAATTTCAATCTCAAAATTTCTAGAATACTACTATGTAAAAATATTCCGGCTGTTCTTCATCATAAGTTCCTCAGGGTCCCACATTGCCTCTTCCATCTTATGGTTTCTCCAAAGAACTTTTACCAAACGATTTGTCAGGTTTCTCAACACTTGTTCTCTAGTATCAAGAATCCGGATAGGCTCTTCACAATAAGACATATTGGGTTTTATTTCTATTTCTTCATAGGTGACTACATGCGTTGGGTTAGGCTTGTATTTTCTCAATAGTGATACGTGGAACACATTATGAGCTTTGGAGAGACTTGGAGGCATTTCCAAACAGTAAGCTACAACTCCAATTCGTTCTAGAATTTATAAAGGTTCGAGATACCTGGGACTTAATTTACCCTTCTTATCTAATTGTTTAACACCCTTCTACGGAGATACCTTCAAGAAAACATTATCACCTACTTAAAAGTCAAAATCCTTCCTTCGATTATAGGCATAACTATTTTGCCTACTTTGAGCTGCTTTGATGTGGGTTTGGATAACCTTCACCTTTTCCATTGTTTCCTCAACAAGTTCTAGGCCAACGAGTTTTCTTCCACCAACATCATCCCAACAAGTTGGCGTTAAACATCTCTTTCCATATAACTCTTCATATGATGCCATGTGAATACTTGAATGGAAAATACAAGTATAGGAAACTTCTACCTGACGTAAATATTGATCCCACATACCTTGAAAGTCAAGTGAGAAAGATATAAATGTGTCTTCTAAGGTTTGAATAGTATATTCTGATTGTCCATCAATTTGAGGGTGGCAGACATTGCTCAAACGAAGTTCAGTATCCAAGGCCTTCTGAATAATTTTCTAGAATCTTGATGTAAAACAAGGATAATGACTAGAAAAAATCTATAGGGGTACTCCATGAAGTATTAAAACTTCATTAATATATAGTATTTCTAAATGTTCATGTGTTAAATATTATCTTATAGTAAGAAAATGTGTTGACTTGGTAAGACGATCAATAATGACCCATATTAAATCATTCCTTCGAGGAGTCTTTGGTGGCCGCATGAAAAATTCTATCATAATATCAGTCCATTTCCACTCAGGTATGGGAAGAGGTTTAATGACTCCTCTAGGATGTTGTCTTCCACACTTAATCAGTTGAAAAACCATACATCTTGACACATAATCATAAATCTCCCTCTTCATGTTGTCCCACCAAAAATGTTCCTTCAAATATCTATACATCTTAGTGATACCAGGGTTTATAAAGAAATTGGAGCTATTAGCATCATCCAATAATTCCCTTTTTAGACCATGTATATCAGGAACACAAAGTCTCCCCCCAAATTTCAAAATTCCATCTTCATATACGAAGTCAATCAATATCCCATCATTCACAAGTTTAGTTTTCTTTTGAAACTCCTCATAATCAGTCTAAGAACTTTTTATCCTTTCTAGTAAAGATGGATTGAAAAACATTTGAAAATGTATTGATGTTTCACCTACCATGATTATTCCAATATCCATTTTTACTAGATCCATTAACATAAGATCCCTTTCAACTCTCATCTTGTTCAAAAATCCATGATCCTATCTACTCAAAGCATATTCCAACTTATTTACCTTCCCCAGGTGGTAGTGTATAGTTCAATAATAATCCTTGAATAGTTTGAGCCATCTCTTTTTCCTTATGTTGAGTTCTTTTTGTGAGAAGATATACTTCAAGATATTATGATCGGTATATATCTCACATTTCTTTCTATAGAGATAGTCTTTCCATATCATCAAATCAAATATTATAGCTTATAACTCCAGATCACGAGTGGGATTGTTTTTTTTTCATGAATTTTTAGCTATCGTGATGAATAGGAAATAACTCTATCATTCTACATAAGGACACAACCAATTCCCTTCATTAAAGAATCACTGTAAATAAAAAACCAATAAAATAATTGATCAATATTACTCCTTGGGTTATGTATATAATCTGCTGCATGCCTTGCTAACCTTGTAAAGTAGCCTCATACTTTAAGACATTCTCATCCTCCTTTTGCATTAAACTCAGAAATTGTCTTTCCATATCCGCACGATGGTCACGAGGAAAGTGTTTTTCTAATAAAATCTCTTTAAACTCCATCCATTCCATATTTGATACTTGTTCATCGTCATTTGTGTTTTTAATTAATGACCATCATTGATCTTCATCTTGCATGAGGCGAAAAACTTCCATGAAAACTTTTTCTCTTTTGCTACTCCCCAAAGTATGAAATATTTTCTCTAAGGAGCTTATCCATTTATTAGCTACAAATGGATTTTTAGTCCCATTTAATTTTGGTGGTTTTTCCCCATTAAATAGTCTAACATTGATCCTCCTCATTTTGGATCAGGGTACTCTATATAGGTAAGGTTATTATTCATAACCTGAGTGAGTTGTCCCAATATGGTGATAAACTGATCAGCACTAGTTGCATCACCGGCTCCACTAAAATTATCTTGAGTAGGAGGTAATTCCCTAAATGGATTATGTGCCTTGATAGGTTTTCCATTCCTTCTACTAGGCTCTATTTCTATACAATGGCATACACTAGATTAGTTTATGAATTGCTTTACATAATTCTAAACTTGTAAAACACTTAACCTAAATTGAACAACTTATGGATATAATACATAATCTTAAAAAAATGTTTCTTTTAGGAGTTATATAATCATAAATCATTCATAATGCTTTGTAAATAAAATTGGAATTATCCTACACATATCCCTCGGGAGTTTCATAACCAAGAGTGCAGCAAGGTCCGTTGTCGTGTACCAGGATACCCCAGGTCAAGCCTAAAACTCCTTGTCAGAGTTTTCACTCCTAGGAACTTATGTGCTAGAGACACCTCTACCTGATCATATCTAGATATGGACATAGTTCTAGGAAAATACACAAAAATCTCTACATTACCAAAATTTTAGGATGTTCTTCTATACTAATCCTAAAAGTATATCTTAAGCTAATGTTCTCTAATCAAAGTTTTTCTAAATCTAGCATTCAAGGTTTGTACTAAACTTTATCTAACACCAAATATAATGCCCTGAACCTAGTTACCTAGAGTCAGTGCATTATTACATAACATTGTCATGATAAAAGGAATCATGTCTTGAAAGACTGATCAGTTTAGTTTCCTTAGAAGTACTAGATACAAACATAATTTCTAAATTATATTATAAAATGAAAAACCAAAACAACATTGTATCCTTTAAACAAATTCATATCCCTTAAAATATCTCTACAAGTTATTCATAATACACTTCTTTGCATCCTAGAAAAAATAAAACATATAAATGGGTGAACTCAGGTGCCCAGTAAGGATAACAATATAGCAGAAACTTTCATAAATAAGCATAAAAAATTAAGGAAATGTATAAGACTAAAACACAATAATTTTAAACATAAACTTCATCATAATCTAGAAAAGATAAATCAAATAATTCTATTTACTTATTCACATGGATATTCTACTACTCGAATAATCACAGGTAATATCATGATCCAATTTTATAATGATGGAGTGCATAATGCCGGACATCATAACCACATATTCAAGGACTCATGCCAAGACTAAAAATAATATTTTGTCAAGGCCTAGTTCCAAGACACAAGTTTATCTCATGATACCTACTAATTCATTGAAGAGCTATAGAGTTCTCCACCCGTCACTTACAATGTCTAATGCATTCCTCATATGAAAAGGTTGAAACATAACATAAACATTCGTATTAAAACTAGAATTCGAAATGTTAATACTTTAACCATAAACCATGAATGGTATAAAAATAACACATCCATAGTCAAACATATCACAAAACCTTTAATACAAAATGGAATATTGTATCATAATAAATCAACTTCAAACAAGTGTAAAATCCATCAAAAGATGTTGACATAGATGAAATCAAAACTATTTGGGAGAGATATCTCTTTATATTTTGAAATCATTTAAAAGTCACATAATTATAAAAAAAATTTATTTTGAAAATATTCTTATAATATTTTAAGGGAAGCTTCAATGATGTTATAACGGCAGAAAATATCTACACTCACCGTATAAGTTAAAAGAAAACATTCTTTCCTTAATTTTGTCGGAAAGGTCGTAAAGGACATTATTTGGAAAACAAACCAAAGATAAATTTATAAACATTCCATAAAAATTCAAAAAAGTGTATAAATTAATTTAACCCATATCATAGGAAATAATAAAAGTGTTTTAAAAAACATTTTTAAGAATCAAGAATGTGGACGATAAAGAGGTCATAGTAGATACCCATGTATAAACAACCTCAGATCACGAAGAGATTGTAGAATTAACCATTACCTTGTACTTTTGCTTGGTCAAGGGTAAAATAATCTCCTGTATAATAGTTAAATCATTGTTATTAAATTATATAAGAACCAAATACATAAATATGATATCATATATGATATCCTAATATTGCTTTATTAATAATATTTAAGTAGTATCATCATTTCAGGTGTCAACTTATTCATTTTACTTTATAGGTTTTGTTACGTAAGTCATATTTATTATGGATAGGATGTATTTGGTTTATATACATAATTATATTAAGTTATTATACAATACTTTTTACCATAAAATAAACATTATTCTTGAATGGTTACGACAGGGAAGTGAATCTTATCGCATTCGTGGAGACGGTAATCTGTACGTACACACAAGCGACAATACCATTTTATTGATGGTGGATTCATATGTAATTGGATGGTATATCATATATAAGTAATAATTAAAATGTTATATTTATTATTTACATAAATTATACTCATTGTTATACCCATCCAAAATAATTAAGTGTTGAATAACAAACTACACCACGGCGTGGAGACGGTAAGCCGTACGCACGCATGTACGGTGACTTTGTCATTCATCGGAAGGATAGAATAATGAATATGTTTGTAAAATATTTATAATAACATTACAGTGTTCAGAAGGTACATGATTTATTATTTTGGTGTGGAAGAAACAAAGAACAAGGAAGTTGAAGAAGATAAGAACTTAGAAAGAGGCGATGAAATCATTACCTCTTCTTCGAGTGGTTCCTTTTGATTTGATCAAAATGGATCTTAAGGTTGAATTTCAGATCAAAGTAAGGCATATAGGTAGATTTTATTATAGTTGGAATGATATCTGAGTAGTGTTTGGTTGAGACAAATGGATTTTAAGGTGTGATTTTTAGAGAAGGGGAAGTTCCCTTTTGTAAAAGAGGTGAGGGTCACTTTAGAAACATCTTGAAATATTATTTTATTATACCATCGTATTTGGTTTATAATGGATAAAAAAGTATTTATTTCTAGGATAAGGTGTGTATGGGTCGAAAACATCTCAACCAATAGGTTTTAGATAGGTTTAGGTTACCATATTAAGCTTATCTTTAAGATTTAACTCCTAGTTAAATAGTTTACCTTTTACAATGTCTTCTTGTATTTTTATATTACATGGTTAATAAACATACAATAAAATGAAAAGAAAACCCCTATTGATTCATTTATAAAATATATATTATTATATAAGTCCTTTGGATGATATTTATATTTTTAGGAATATTATATCAATTAATAATATGTTGTATGTTTTAAAAACTCATTTGTGTCAATTTTGACACTATTTAGTATTTTGTTTTTGTGAAAGTTATAAAAACTTGATTACTTCGAAAAAAATAAATTGAATCAATAATAACATGTTAAATTCTCTTATAAAATTCTTGGATGGAATCAAAACATTCAAAAAAAACTTATTTCAATATTTATAATATCATTTATTTGATTCCTCCTTTAATAGAAAAAATAATACATCATTATTCTGTCATATATAAATATATTTATTTTGTCTCTAAAAATTATAAATAAAATTCAATGATTTAGGAAATATTTTTATATTTCTAATGAATATTTATAGTCTAATAAATCAATTATGTAACCTCATTTAAAAATTGTTTTACTAAAAGATACATACTTTTGTTATTTTTGTCTTTACTTTAGATTATTTAATATAAAATATCATTATCACTCCCAAGTGGCCCCATCGGGTCCCAAAATCTACCCAAGGATGCCCATGATCATAAATTTATCATCAAATAGAGTTAGGAAATATTTTAGGTTAAATTAATATTATTATAACATTATTTTTTACCCTATTTACCGAATTTACCCTTTAACTATGGTAAATAAAATATTTACCGAAGTAATTATTTATAATGTCTAAAAATAAAAGTTACCTATTTACACAATTTGGAACTCCTGATTCTGAATATGAAATCCATTTTTCAAAATTGAAAACACAGAAGTTGCAGAAATTAATTGAAAATTAATTCCTGTTGTCGAAACCAAAAAGCAGGTTTTTAAGAAGTAAAAACTATCAAAAGATTGACATATGTTTATGTACTATTTAAATGTAAAATTACTTCAAATGTCTTAAATTATATTAAATGGTAAAAATATAATCTAACAATACTTTAAAACTAGTCAAATTTATAATTTATCACTATAAAATATTTCGATTAAAATAGTTGTTTTTAATTAAAATTTAGTATTTTCACTATTCATCAAAATATGAATGTTATCAGAAAAATACCAAAAAAATCATCTTAAGAAAATTTTGATATTCCAAATCCCAAAATGATGTCCATTTTGAAAAATAAAATTTATAAAATTTCCAAAATTGGGTATTAATATTCATAACGGCTAGTTTGATTAGTCGTGGTGTGTTAGAACTCGAAGTTGCGTACAATGCAAGATATTGTATTATTCAAATGGAAACATACTGTGCAAGCATGGAGTGTTACACTTGGAATCTATTTCTTACATCTATATAACATAAGATTCACCAGAAAAACCCATCCATTCTATAAAAAGAATGTGATCCCAATGGAAATAATGATTCTCCAATGTCATATCTTATGTCTTAAAGTTCCAATCCATATTCTACCCCAAATAAAAGTGAATATCAATAGGAACAAATATTGGATAATACTCAAAATTTTGAGGATGGTTTCTAGACTATCATTTATGAACTTATATTATTGAATCCATGTATAGAAAAATATATGCAACCAATATTGATAAGTTATTCAATGAATATCAAATAAAATGAGAGATATATCTATTAACTTGAAAACACTGAGATTTATTTTTATGTAATTACATATAAATTTTCCAGATATATCCCTATGAAGGTACTCATCACTCTATGTTTCCATATAATTACCTTAGTTACAAACATATGGTATGAATGATTATTCCAAACCATGCTACTAAATTGGAAGGTGAGGTTGAAAAAATGGTCAATTATAATATCATCTAGGAATTTCAATTCCCAAAATGGTGGTCAATATCACACCTATGAAGAAAATAACAACACAATTAGTTTTCTTATTTATTTTAGGGATTAGAAACATTTAAAAAAATATGATTTCCTGGTACTAATCACAAAACTATTGATCGATGCAATGAATGGATTTAAAAATATATCATTTATGAATGTTTATTTTGGTTATAACTATATTCAAATTATTTTTGGAGATGTTGATATTACTACCTTTAGTCCATTTGGTCATTGTAAGGGGTATACTACTTCTATGAAATACCCTTTGTCTTAAATAATACATGTGTTACCAACCCACATTCAATGAACAATATTTTCATGTTCTTTATAGAGAAAAATATATAATTCTATTTAGATGTTTTAGTGGTCCAATATAAAAAATAGTTTGACCACCTCTCTAATATTGAGGTAGTTTTTACAAAATTTCATCAATATAACTCGAATATAAACCCGCCAAAATGTGCTTTTGAGAAAACATCAAGAAAATTATTAGCTTGGTGGTATTGAACCATGACATCAAGGTAAAAGAAAAGAAGAAAAAGCTAATACTTGATAGGAATCCCCTAAATATTTTAACAAATTTAGGGGAATCTTGGGGAATATATCTTACACTATATGCTTCATAGAAATCCTCATCAACAAGTATTTTTTCCTTTAAAAAATTCATGAATAAAGGTGACGCTTATCACTGGAATGAAAATTTTGAGGGGGAGCCTTTTATGATCTAAAATAGTACCTTATACACTCAACAATCTTAATGCAACACCGAGAAGGAAATCATCTCATACTTTATATGGAAACTCTATAATAATCACTTGGTTCTCTATTTACTAAAAAGATTGATACTGTTAATGATAATAGTATTTATTATCTTAGAAAGAGTATGTTGGATTCTAAGACTTGGTAATATTATATCATAAATAACAACCTTGAATTGATTTTAATAGTATAGAAATAGAGACACTATTTATAGCTCAATGGGCCCACCTGGACTTTTTCACTGACCCTCTCAAATATATCCCTATTCATTTGATGATAACATGATGAATATCATGATGAGTAGTCATTCCAAAATAGTTTGACATTCAATTCATATCTCAAGAAAATCCATGGGAAAGAGTTAATAATTTTAATCATGGTGCACCCTATCATAGAAAAGTCCTTTATTAGACATGATTTTTTCTAAGAAGAATGTATTCTCTATTTATGAAACCTCACAAGAAAGAGAAATTTATTTTGATGGTGCCTCTAGTAGTCTATTATGAAGAAGGATTGAAGACCCAAGACTCATCCTGGTTAGATAAGGTATTGTGTTCATTTCCTAAATAAAATAGGTCTTACCCTATTCCTTCCTTCCATGAAAAGGACGTATCAACAATGAGGAGGAATACCAAACCTTCATTACCCGATTTGAATTGGTCCTATAAATAAAAGTTATATAGCTAAATATTCATGGGGATTCAGAGTTAGTGATCAAGAAAATAAATGGTAACAATACCATTATAAATGAAAACTACTTCCATTTAATGATAATATACCAGGGTTTATAGACAAATTCACCTAAGATCTAAAACTATGAAACAATATTCATCCACAAAATTCCCAATAGATACACTGGATAATTCCACTACCACCTTGGTTGATCTAGATCAGGGTGAGATGGTTATTTATATCACACATCATATAGTGGTATCCCCATTTATCAAAAATGATATAGAATATAAAAATTAAATTAGACCATTATTAGATAAAATAGATTTATTTACTTTTCCATATAATGTCACAATTATATGGTTGAACTCCATATTGTAATAACTTTACAATGTGATTCTATTATAAGATTAATCCAAAAGCTATAGATCTATCTGTGGAAGGAAATTTCATCCTTTATAATGATTTGAATTACCTAAAAGTTCTCAACCAATGAGGCTTTGATGGGGTCATCCTCAGGTGAATTAAAGGAGGATAGACAGACACCACTATATAGGATGTTCATGCTATCACTTGCAGTTCACACAATTTTGGAACTAAAATATTCCATTAAAATTAAGAGATTTGGATACATATATCCATCAATGAGGTAATATTGTATATAATTCACGAATAAATTCCATTCCCTCTAGATGCATTCTGATTTTATTCATCATCCCCTAGATTATTGCACATCACTAAGTAATTTTTTCTATTTTCTATATGGGGGATAAATTTTAGGGGTGTATACCCTCCAACCATAGTTAATAAGTTTGAGTTTTTCCTATAACCACATTCTCCTTATAAAATGGCATGAATCCATAACATTAAATTAAATTGAAAAAAAATCTATGATCAATTTTTTGAATTCCAATATTATTTCAATATGTTGAATCCCACACACAATATTGGTGGTAAAAAAACCAATTTATGTTATATTGAATTGAATAGGTTGCATCAAGAGTATAATATTCACTCAATCCATTAATCCTACTATCATATAATTGCAAAAACAAATATAGGCCTTAAATAAAAATCTATCCAAAATCCTTTAAAATACAACAGATAAATAAGATATGTATTGGCTGAATAAAATTATATATTAAATATGTTCTAATCCCATAATGTACCACGATTCCATATAGGATACCCTACACCCGCATTTGTACAAGGTAGAATTAGTCCTTCCTATTAATATTTATTTCCCCCCACTTTTCATCTCCATATACAAGCAAATATCCAAATAAAAATAGCATGATATCCTATGAGATTAATTGGAGTGGATTGAAGAGAAAATATTATGTTCATTCCACAACCTTGAGACTCATCAAAACCATGTGTCATAAGAGTTCAATTTGAATATATACCTCCTCTCATACATCCAAATATAACTAGTATTGGCTATGAGATATACTTGGATACATAGGAACAAGCCCCCAAAACATAAGATGAGATAGAATAAACAATACATTATACACAAGGTCGACTTTAATATAGAATACTCTTTGATTACATTGGATGGGGAGAATATCACTCCTACACCCAACATAAGGTTTCTCATGAAATAATTTTCATATATTCATAATGGATTTATAAAATTCCATTACACATGAATTTAAACTTCCTGGATAAGTTTTTAGTCATATGAGAATAAATTTAAAAAATAATAAGGTCCTTGTCATATAACCCTAAATTGTATGGTACCTGGGTCCTTATCACATGATGTTAAACTACATGAAATATTTTCCACCATGCCTAATCTTTAAATTTTTTAGAGTAGTTTATTTTTAATGACCTTATTCTATTATATGAGTGATAGATCCATGTAAATGTCCCCAGTATATAGTTCATTATCCATAAACCAACATTAAGATAAAAATAAACCGATTTTTAAGAATTATATCTTAATGTTTGCGACTTTTTAACTATCCTTGTGCTTTCCCATTAATCACTCAACACTAGGAAAAGATAATTATATCTTTCCCCTATATGTTATAATGATTTTTATAGAGTCTAATTTTAATAACTATGTGTGACTTGAATATTATTTATTCTAGGATATATAGTAATTAATGGATTCATCTACCAATATTCAACAAAAATCCTTCTAATTGTAATCCTATTATATATCCTCGTGTTTGAGAATTCTCCTCATTTATGTTAGGTTTTCTCTAACTACCTTATATTAAGAGGGAATAATTTTTCATTCATTTTCATATGAGCTAGATTTTTATAAGGATATTTTCTATGAACTACTTATGTCTTGATTTTAATTCTAATGGAATATATATTAACTTATAAATAACTTTTCTTAGACCTAGACACAAATTTTTGTTTCATCCAAACTCTCTTAGAGTATGATCTCTATATTCCCATTAATTTTTCTAAATTACCCAAACACTATTTCACTATATAAATAATCCTATATCTACTATACTAGTTAAAACCATGGCACTTATACAAGTTTTAATACTATATCATAATGAAAATTCCCCTACTGAGAACTTTTTATTTCTTGATTTATACAATATTAGAATAAATATGAAATCATGATTATCCATTTCGAACCCACTATAAAATTTACACCTTAAAATCCCATTACATCCTTCTGTTTATTCCTTCATGCATTCAATTGTGGGACTTTCCATGTCTATCAATTAGGATGAAATCCTTTAATTTTGTCTCATAGTTGATACCCCATTCACATCAAGTTTCATTCTTTCATAGATTTAATCATCTAATTCACTACTATGTACCCTACACATGAGATAGATATATTAAGTTACCATCTAAGAACTATGTGTATTGTTATTATAATTATTTTAGGATACAAAATGATGTTTGTGTCTCCCACTTCATGCCTAAACACAAATACCTTTTCTATCCCTTCTTCTATACCACCTTAACACTTTGACCCCTAAATTCACATTAGGTTTTTCTATTATTAACCCTATGTTAGGATGAGAAATTCCCAAAATTCTATTGAAAACTAAGTGTGGATTGATTCCTATTATATCAGGATATATAGTGACACAATGATATCTCAACTCAGGTTTAATCATATATCCCATCAAATTGAATCTAATAATAAACCAACCTATGTCAACTAGACAAGTCACCTGATTCGACCTATCATGGTGTGGTAAAACAAAAATAATAGAACAACTATTTCATATAACCAAAATAAGATATAAAACTAGAGTATAAATACAAAGAAATATATAATACCAAGATCCATACAATCCAAGAAAAATAGACTAAATAAGAAAAGTATGAATCGAATAAGACCAACAAGTGTCAATGTGACCAACTGTCTCCCCCAAACCACCCCGAACTAATGTAACAAAAATAGAAACCAACAAGAAACAAGATTCCCTTCCATTTACATGTATCCTACAATACAACATTAATAACATTCCAATTGAAAAATTAGGGTGTGATCACAAAATCTAATAGGATAACATTACTGATTCTATACCACGTCTAACAACAAGAACACAATAATTCAAGATTTTAAACAAAAATAGTTTTACAAAGAGTTTTCATAAATACAAACCCATTTACAAATCATTTCACTTTTGTTTTCATAAAAACCTATCATATTATAAAATATTGAAAAATGATAAGTAGAAGCAATAAAACAGGAATTCCAACCCATACAACAAGAGGTATGGCAATAAACAAATATCCATGAAAGAACCTAATATATGAAGCCATGTTATATTGCCTCATATAAAGAACCAATGTAAAACAATTCATTATAAAAACCCATAATTTGAATAATAATTTACAAATGAAAAACAACTATGTATTGGGACCTAGACTATGAAAATATGTACTAGAAAATAAATAATTCTAAACCGGCAATATATTGGTACCAACTAATATATAGTTGTTCCATATTCTATCAATTTTCTAAAAGTAACCCATTGCATTACACACACAGTAGGGAAAACTATGTCTCATTCCAAACTCACATATGAATAATAATGTGCAAAGTTTGTCAAAACCATTTTAAAATAATTCTCACAATTTATAAAATATTTTAAAAGCTAACTTAATCTTATTTGGTTTTGTAAAACCCATTTTTGATATCAAAACTACCATTAAAGAATTTAATGAAACACTTAGTGTAAAAAAATCCATTTTTAAATTAATTCCCTTTAAAACATTTATCTTCGCAAGAAATCCCTTGAAAACAAAAATAAATTTAATTCAATTAACATCACAAATAAATTTTACAAGAATACCATATAATGATTATAATTAACCTTTTTTGTAGAAAAAACTACATCATGAACAATGGAACCCTGTCCCCTGTCGTGAAAGAATATTAGAATACATTAAAACAACCTTTGTAAGATAAGGAATGATAAGAAAATGAAAAGGATATATATAAAACACCAATCAATCACATATCTGACACAAAAACACATCCAATATGGTATCTTTGACCAAAGGGAAAAAATAAATAGAAGGAATATTTCCATGAGATATGAACCATAACAAAAATGATGATCAATCTCCAAATGAATAGTCTGAAAAGAGAGTAGATCCCCAAAATAATCTAAAATCCCATAGGGGTTTGATAGGAAGGGGTGTAGACAAAATGAAAAAAAATCAATCGTGAAGAAAACTTAATAATGTTGGGATCAAGGTTTACACATTGTGTATCTTTTACATGGTATATAATACCACAAATTAATAAAATGTTGAAGAATTCTTCACCTATGATAAAAATATAGACTTTCACCATTATATGATGTGAACCCTCTGCATGGTGTGTAAACTCTAAGGCTATAAAAATAGTCATAGTATTTTCCCAGTTGCTAGTACATGTCATGTAACCATTACATGGCATGTAATCACCCAACAGATAACAAACAACCTAGTTCCCTATAGAAACCCTCTAAACCCAAACACAAGGTTCTATAGTCCCAATGATCACCTTCTAAATCCATTTAAGACTTTATAAATCCTGAATGGACTAAAGGCCTTATTTTTTTATTTATTTTTGATAACCCCCATTTCAAGGGATAAGGGGGGACCCTTACAAGTCCCATAGGCTTAGTGTATTACATGACCCTAAGGCCTTAGAGGAATTCATCCCAGATATGAATACTTAGAAATGACCCTCACTAGACTCTATATCGTGAAGTCAACTTCCCACCTTCACATTTCTTGTTCAGCTAGAAATACCTATACAGAGGTTCACTAGCCTGGTCCCGATAGAAATTTCCATACCCTCTCATTCATATATATATATATAGCTTTTTTAGGTGAAATCTTCTGCTCTGAGTCCTCTTCTTAAGCTACTTCCTTTGGTCAGTCTGGTAGCATCTGAACTGCATGATCAATGAGGTTTCATGAAGGCCTTGGGTGGCCCAAAGGCCTTAAAGAATTCAGGCCAAAATTGGTGGCCTGAAGGATAGTTCCGGCTGCTACAACACCAAATAGTACCTACTATAGTACTACTACAGTAACCCAAAAATATGGATCCATTAATTAAAACAAAGATACATACTTGAACTTTAGGTTATTTCCCCCCGAAAACGATCTCTATTTCTGTGAATCCTACAATGTGTCCAAATAAAAAGAGAAACAAAAAAAGTGTACATGAGGGAATATAATGGGGTGTTACAATCTCCCCACTACACAATTTCTTCCCCCAGAATGTCCTTAAGGCCCTGAATCCTCAAAAACTGTAGGCCACTGCTGACTCATAAACAATTCCCACCCCCAAATCATATGGTTATCTAGTCATCACTACCACCGTAATGCCATGAATTAAAAATTAATAATAATAAAAACCCTCCTTTTAGTAATTTATATGTTATTTAATGTGAAAAAGTAATTTTTAAATAAAAATCATTTAATAAAATTTTAAAATATATTATGTAAAGGTAAAAGCCCATTTAACACCTTGTAATATTCCATGGAATGTTTTGGAGTTGGATTCTAAGTTGGTGAGAGATTCCAAGGCCCATAAGGCCTTAGTGAATATAAAATAAAATCATTAAAAATATTACCAAAGAACTTACAATTTATTCAAAATGAATTAATGACTCCAAAATGCTGTATGGTATGAAAAATATGAGACCAATGATAGGCCCAAGCGGTTGTATTTACCCGAAGAGGGGTATGAATTTTGTATGAATCAGTTTTTTGAATGACTTACTCTCCATAATAATTTATTTAATAATTTTTATTATATTATTTTTTAAAATAATTTAATAACTCCAAAATGGTGGATCATATGAGAAATCTGATACCACAATTAGGTTCAGGACATGTTATTTACCTCAGGTGAGGAATAATATTTTATTGCGTCAAAAATTTGGATTGCTCATCCATGAGAATAAAATATTTAATAATTTTTATTATATTCTTTTTGAAAATAATTTAATATCTCCAAAATGGTGTCATATGAGAAATCATAGATCACAGTGGTGTCCAGAATGTGTGATTTACCAAAGGTGAGGTATAAATTTTAAGCGCATTGTGTGTTGGGAAACATCACACATGATGAAACAAAATTTTATATTTAACTATTTATTTAATCATATTTTTAATTAATAAATAACAAATATCTTTCTAATTATACATTTTATGATAAATAAGAGACTTATGTTCGACACAAAACGTGAATTTTACCCTAGGAATGGCATAGATTTAGTGAGCGTTAGGCTTTTAAGTTATTTGGATTATGAAAATATTTTTTTGGAAAATTAAAATAATCATAATAATCACACTAAATTTTAATACATTATTATTATTTGTGTTCAAGAAATTAAAATTAAAATTACATGTGTAATTAAATTCACATAATTAATGAATGATGTCTCACTATGGGTGAATATTTATTTCGAGGATATATTATAATAGTGATAATATTTATTATCTAACAGAAATGCAGTAGTATGGTTAATATAAATTAAATAACCACTATGTATTTAATGGTGGTTTCTATTTAAAATCGTAATGGTGGAACTAAATTGAGATATCTAATAATAATAATAATAATAATTATTATTATTATTAAATATAGAAAATAATATTAAAGGTGGAAATTATGAAAGTGATTTAAGAACATAATTTTGTTTAATTATTATTTTTAATGTCATATATTTAAAAATAAAAACATTTTCTATAATTATTATTATGATGTGAAAAAAATATGTTATTCTTTCTCGAAACACCATTTCTTTCATAACTAATTCATACAATGTTTGATTGACTCACCGTCAACGGTAACATGACCCCAGAATAGAGGCAGTCATTTCAAGGCCAATGTTGGATATTTAATTTAAGATAATGGTGCAGGTCAAAAAAGCACCCAATATGATGATGTCTTGGAAAATGGAATTAATAAGAGATAATAATAAATAAAAGATTCAATTAATAAATGCTACTAAATTAATTTATAAAAAAGTATTATAAATTGGATTTGGGGTGGTGAACATGACATTTGCGGGAAGACAATTATTTTTCACACCCATCACATGTCTCTAACACAAACTCTCTCTTCTACTTTTTTATTCTTCTAAACTTCAATCCTCAATATCTCCTTTGTTTTTTAACATATTGACATGGCATCGGCTCCGTTGGATTAATATTGGTAAGAATACTTTTAACCCCCAGATTTTATTTGAAGTAAACAATGTATGTTCAATAGGTTTTTTCACATTTTTTAATTTATATTTAAAAAAATATCAAAAGGGAAATTACTAAAATTATAAAATAAAAATAGAATTTTTTTAATAATGATAATTTTATAAAATTATCAATTGATAATTGTAACATTTTACCAATAGAAAATTATCAAAGATGATTATTGAATTATGAAAGATAAATTGTAAGGAAAATTATTGGAATATAATTATACCAATTATCCAAGGGTAATTACAAGAAGAATTTTCTAGTGAAAAAGATATTAAATTATCAAATGGTAGTTATGAATTTGCATATATTTCATATGTTTTTACTAAAGAATAATTATAATGAATACTGCATGTGTTCTCAAATTAATTTAGTGTTTTAAATTATCAAATATGGTTTTATAATTATTCTAAAAGCGAATATTTCATGAAATTTTCTAGAATTATAAACTTGAAATTATCTAGGAGAGAGAAAGTATTATCACATGCGATAATTTATTTATTTTTGAAATAAAATAGATGTTTTTTTGTTTTATGCATCCCTATTTTTTGTTGTTGTTGATAATGACAAATTTAAGGTAGGAATTTCCTTAAACTTTTGGGATCATTTTAAACATGATTTCCATTAATATTATTATCCGTAGACATATTTTGATGAGCATTCAAGATTATGATCACATGTGGGTGTCTTTGTATCCCAAAGAACATTATGTGACATTTGTTTCCATGAGTAACTTATAGCTTATTATTTATGATCGATGTTGATCACATGTATTATTTTTCTACCTTACATATGATAATGCGCTATGTGTCTTTAGTACATGATATGGTATGATTTGATTACATGATATTGATGTTATATCTTGATTCCATGATGATGTTTGATTCACATGTTGTTGCATACGTTGATGCTATATTTCTCATGATTTGTGCAGTGGTTATTATCATGATATGACTTGTCATGTTTTCCTTTGGAGGATTGGTATGTGTATACTTGATAGGTGGATGTTGTGGTATGATTACTCCTTATAGGGTGTACACAAGATGTGCGATGATGACGATGAAATAACATGATGACCTTTTAACCTTGCATCTACTTAATGTCTTGTAGATTCTGTGTAGATGGGAGACACTTAATTCCTTGTTGACTTCAAGTGTTACCTGATTCCTTGTGTATTATAGGTAGGTTAAAGATAATTGATTCCTTTTGGATTTAGAGTATTACCTAATACATTGTGGATTTTGGGTAGGTTTTTCCCCGCAATGCCTTTTGGATTTCGAGTGACTCTCCAAATGCCTTGGGACTGGTCTTGGATACTTATTGACAAATAGTACATTTTACAGCATAGAGCCGAAGCAGGTATGACTGGGGGTTTGCGGAATCTTTGTTGGAACATGACCACTCAGTTATAAATTATGTGTTGTTTTTGTTACTGATTATTATTTAATAAACTTGTATACATGATCACATTGGGTTAAATAATAATTGGTGGTGTCCTAGTGAGTATTTTACTCACACCCTACTTAGGAATTTCTATGAACTTGTAAATTACATTGGGGATTTAACAAAGGGAAAGGTCCCTATGGTGGAAAACTGAGCAGAAGATCATGGAGCTAGTAGATTATTGGAAAGGACTCAGAAGGATCCATTGTTTCTTTATTTACTTTGTATGATTTATTTACTTTGTACATGCTTGCAACTTACTGGAGATTCTTTATTTGTATTACTTGTATGTCATATTTACTTTTCCACACATTTACTCTAATTATTTATTATATTGGTTATTGTTGATTATCGATCCTATAAAATGATACTGAGGGTATAGTATCCCCACTAATGGATGTAGACCCTCACTAAAATTCAACATCCTCTTGAATATTGGGAGGCTAGCAAGACGTCACATGGAATTCTGAATCAGACTCAATGGTATAAGACTTGATGTTACAAAATGGTATCATAGCATCAAGACTCACACACTTTTTTATTATCTTGTATTGGTTTGTGATAGATTATAATAGAGTTAGGATGTTTGGGGATTGGGTATGGGAACTATGTCAGTGCCTAGCCAGCGCTGCATAGTGGACCTTCGAGTAGCCAAAAATGGGAAATGTTGTTTTGTTTTTACTGTAGATTAAATTAACTTTGGGTGATACACATGATATTATATTTTATTTATAATATTTTGTGTATGTTCATGAATAATTACTAGGAACATAGGTTCATATTACATATATATTCATGTTCTTGTGCTACATAATAATTTATTAATTAAATTCCATGATTTTTGATATCTGTTTGGGATTGTTTGTTCTATGTGTTGTATCTGTGTTTCCATGTTGTGTGATATATATTTATTGGTATTAATCAGTTGAAAAAATCATGATATTGGGTTAGTATATATATATATGATGATTATGACTAACATATTGTGATAAAAACATGGGTTATTTCAAGGAAGGGTATACCTTGGGTTAATGGTAGACTCATAGTGAAACCTTGTTTGATCCCACAGACCGTTTTAGAGAATCTTTTTTGGGATCCCATAGACTAATTAGTGTTTATCCTAATTACTTTTTTTTAGTTTCTTAACTGCTTTACTTCACCTTATCAAATATTTTTCCTCAATGTATTCTTATAGAACTACTTGGGAAGAAGGAAAAAATACATCTGTAAGAAATGAGGCTTCAAAATTACCACTGGATATCTAGGAGTGTGAAGTTAAGTTTTTCCCACACTTTCTATGTGGTATAGAAAGTAGGTAAGCTTTAATAAGATGTATTTCACTTAAAGTATATATTAGGAATTGGAATTCATAACTATGGTTGAATATTCCATGATTTTAAACTTCATCATTCTTCATCCTTCTATAGAATCATAGGCTCTCAAGATGCTAAAGAATGGGTTGATATGTTTTCTAGATAACATAGTTTAGACACTAAGTTATTTACAAATTAAGTTGATATTGAATTCATGACAAGTGAAAATCCCATTTCGATACCCCTGTATCATATGGTGCCAACTGTGTTAAAGGATCTCATAGTACAACTAGAAAAATTGGAGAGGAAGAGATTTATTAGACACAATACTTCACTTTTGGGTGTAACTATTTTGTTTTCCAAAAAGGCATATGGTGGGTTCAAGTATGTGTTGATTATGGGGAGACTGGTGTTTATCCTAGATTGATCATCATTTGAGATTCCAAAAGTTGTGAGTTAGAGAGGAGAACATTCTGAAGACAACGTTTAAGAGAAGGTTTGGATTGTATGAGTACTTGGTGATGTTTTTCAGAAAGATGAACACACCAACAGTGTTCATGGCCCTCATGAAGAAAATATTTCATTACTTTGTTTATCAATGATATTCTCATATACTCACCAACACGTGAGAAACATGTAAAGCACCTTGAGATATTCCTAGGGGTGCTTTGAGCACACATGATTTACACCAAGCAATCAAAATGTGACTTATTTATTAAATATGTGAATTTCATAGGATATGTGCTGTCTGAGATGGAAGTATCAGCAAACTCAGGGAAGGTAAAGGAAATCATGTCATGGAAACATCCCCAAAATGTGTTTGAGATTAGGATATTTATAGGTTTAGTAGGATATTAATGAAAAATTATCCATGACTTATCCTAACTACAAACACCCCTGAAAACACTGATAAAAAATTGAGTAAAGTTTCAGTGTGGAGAGGATTTTTCTTTAGTTAAAGGGAATATTGACAATAATTCCACTTCTAACACTCCTTGAACCTATGATTTGTTATAAAATGTACAATGATGCATCATTAATCAGTTTGGAAGCAATTATAATGTAGAAATATGGTAGTTTCGTATGGGTCTCATTATCTATGACCCTATGAAATGAATTGCCTTACACATGACCTAGATTTGGTAGTAGTGGTTTACACTCTAATGTTTTGGAGAAACAATCTCTTTGGGGAGAGATTTATTGTTTATACAGACCATAAGAGTCTTTTCTATATCTTTTTGAAAAGGGAATTAAACATGAGATAAAGTTATTTTGTTGAGAAGCAGGTTTTACGTCATATTTTGGGATAGCTTAAATAAATCCCTAGGGGATCAGCTGAGATTGAGTATAACATACTATCCTCAAACTAATGGGCAATCATCGCAAAATATAATCATATTGGAGGATATTCTTCAAGCTTGAGTGCTATTCTTTTATGGAGCATGGAATGATCACCTATCATTGAATGAGTTCACTCTCAATAATATTTACCAGGCCCCAATATTAATGGCATATTATGGGGATCTTTATGGGAGACTATGTCGATCATTGATTGTTGGCATGAGTTAGGAGAGGAAGTAGTTGTGGTTCCAGTTTGGTTTAAGATTCCTTCAATAGAGTTCATCTGATTTTCAAGATATTAATCACCACTAAGGGAATATATATATTTTATTCCAACCAAAGAAGGAGACCTTAGGAGTGCACTATGGGAAATTAGGTTCTCTTGAGAGTTACTCCTCGATTAGGGTATGGAATTTTGGGGAAACATGGTAATCTAGAACTATGTTTTTTTGAACCTTTGATACCACTGAACAGATATGGGGAAATATCATATCGTTTAGACCTCCCTTATCTCTATTGAGGTGTGCAAGATGCGTTCCATGTGTCCCAGATTTTGAGGTACATACCTGATCTATATCATGCTATAAATTATTGGTATATTGAGATGGAGACTGACACATCTTTTGGTGATCATCTATTACAGATAATAAACTAATGTGAGAAGGGATTATGAGGAAATATAATACCACTAGTCCAGATTAGATGGCAGAATAGAGAGATCTTGGAAGAAATGTGGGAACATGAGTATGATGTTTGAGCTCAGTGGCCCGAGTTATTCAACCAAGACCAATAGAGATACTTATAGAAGATGAGAAGTCAATATATGGGGGATAATTTTAATATCTTGAATTAAAAAAAATAACACTCTTTTTGAAAATTTATAATTTTTTAATGAGAAAATGTAAATTTTCAATAAAAATAATTTAATAAATGTTTATAGATATTGTGTAAGGGTAAATTCCTAGTTAACACATTGAAATATTCTATGGAAGATTTTTGGTGTGAGACGCTAAGTTGTTGTGGGATTCTGAGGCCGATAAAGGCTCAGTGAAAATAGAATGAAATTATTAAATACATTATCAAAAGTGCACACAATTTATTCAAAATAAATGAATAAGTCCAAAATAGTGCATCATATGAGAAATCTGAGACCATCGTTAGGTCAGTGATGTGGTGATTACCCAAGGCAGGGGATAATATTTGTAAGCATTGTATTTTTTAATTCCTCTATTCTGATAATAATTTATTTAATAACTATTATTATATTATGTTTTAAAAAAATTTAATAACACCAAAAAGTGCATCATATGATAAATACAAGATCACCATTAGGTATGGGACCTGGTTTTTACCCTAGGAGAGATATAACATTTGTATGCGTTGGGATTTTGGATGAATCTCTCATGAGAATAAATTATTTAATAATTTTTATTATATTATATTTGAATATAGTTTAATATCTTCCAAACAATGAGTCTTATTAGAAATCTGATACCACCGTTGAATCCAGAACGTAAGGTTTTCCCCCAGGAGAGGTAAAAATTTTATGCACATCACGAATTTGGAAACATCGTACCAGATAAAACCAAATTTTATATTTAATTACTTTTCTATTCCAATTATTATTTAATATATTTACTAATATATCCCAAAATCGACATCGTGTGAGAAATCCAAGACAACCGTTAAGACCAAAATATAGGGTTTACCTTAAGAGGGGTATAAATTTTGTGAGCGTCATATGTTTAAGTTATTTGGAACTCATTTTTTGTTAGTCAATTAAAATATTTAAAATAATTATAATAAGTTTTAATATATTAAAATAATTATTTGTTTTCAAGAAATTAAAATGTAAATTACATGTATAATTAAATTCACTTAATTAATGAAAGAATTTTTCTCCATAGAAGAATATTTATTTTGGGGTCATATAATAATAGTGATATTAGAAATTGTCTCACATAAATGCAATAGTATTGTTAATATAAATTTATTAACCACTTGGTATTTAATAGAGGTTTTTATTTAAATTATTAGTGGTGGAACTAAAGTGAGATATTTAACAATAATAACAAATATTGTTATTGTGATCATTAAATATGGAAAATAATTTTAAAGGAGGAAATGTTGACAATGATTTAATAATATAATATTGTTCAAATTATATTGTTAATGTGGGATTCTTAATAATAATAATTGAGTCTATTATTATAAAGTTGTGAAAAAAAGATTTTACTTGTTTCCAAAACACCGTTTCGGTCATAAGTAATTCTATGGTGTCGAATTGACATGTCATCAGCGGTAGCATGACCCTAGAATAGAGGCAGTCATTTTAAGACCAATGTTAGATATTTAATTTGGGATCATGGTGAAACTATACAAAGAAACCATTATTATTATGGGATGGTGCCTGAAATTAATAAGAGAGACTAATAAATATGTTATCTAATTAACAAATGTTACTAAATTATTTGATGAAAAAATATTATAAATTAGATTTGGGGTGGTGTGCAGGGCATGGGTGGAAAGCCCAAGATTTCTAATGCCTATCCACTCTCTCTTAATCTCTTATATTTTATTTTAATTTTTCAAAACATCAATCCTCATTTTCGTTGTATTCATATCAACGAGAATAATTTTAATCCCAAATTTTTTTAACGGAAACCCAGTATGTTCAATCCGTTTTATCACAATTTTTAGTGGATATTTCAAAAATTTATAGAAAGAGAAATTTCTAAAATTATTAAATGAAAATTATAATATTTTAAATATGATAAATGTGGAAAATTATCAAACAATAATTGTGAATTTTTTTAAAAAGAAAATTGTCAAAGGGGATAGTTGAATTATGAAGGATGATTTGTAATAAATTTTTTTGGAATGTAATTATAAAAATTTTCCAAGGGTAATTATAAGAAAATTTATCAAGGAAAAAAGATATTAAATTATTAGATGATAATTATAATTTTTTCAAGTATTATTATATGATTTTACTGATGAATAATTATATTGAATACTTAATGAGTTCTTGAATTAATTTAGAGTTGTAAATTATAAAAAGTGGTTTTATAATAATTTATTAAGAGAATATTGAAAGTGCCTACTAGAATGTTAATATATAAATTATATAGGGGATATAAAGTATTATATCATGTGATATTTTATTTATTTTCAAAATAAGACTGATGTTTTTTTGGTTTCAGGAATCCGTGATGTGCGATCAAATTTTTGGTTGGTGTGAGAATATGGTTTGGGTGATATAACCTTCGACATACTTTGCTGTTGACATTGACGACTTTGAGGCCGAAATTTCCTTAACCTTATGGGGTCATTTTAAACATTATTTCCATTAATATGATTATCCATAGACATATTTTTATGACTATACTATATTATGATCACACGTGGGTGTGTGTATCCCTAAGAAAATTATGCGACACTTGTTTCCATGAGTAACTTATATCTTATTATTTATGTTCGAAGTGGATCACATGTATGGTTTTGCTACCTTTCTTATGATAATGTGTTATGTGTGTTTAGAACATGATATGATATGATTTGATTCCATGATATTGATGTGATATCTTGATTACATTATGATGTTTTATTCACATGTTCATGTATATGATGATTCTATATTTCTCATGATGTGTACAATGGTTATTATCTTGATATGAATTGTCATGTTTTCCTTTGGAGGATTGGTGTATGTATACTTGACCAGTGGATGTTGTGGTATGATTACTCCTTATGTGGTGCACACATGATGTGTGATTATGATGATGGCATAAAATGACAACCTTGTAACCTTGCATCTACTTGATGTCTTGTGGATTCTATGTAGATGGATTGCCCCTGATGCCTTGTTGACTTCGAGTGTTACCTGATGCCTTGGGCATTCTAGGTAGGTCATAGATAATTGATTCCTTTTGGATTTAGAGTATTACCCAATGCCTTGTGGATTCTGGGTAGGTTTTTTCCACGCAATGCCTTTTGGATTTCAAGTGAATCACCAAATGCCTTGTGGCTGGTCTTGGATACTTATTGACATACAATACATTTTACAGCATGGAGCTGAAGTAGGTATGACTGGGGGTTTGTGGAATCTTGGTTGAAACACGACCAACCAGTTATGGATTGTGTGTTGTTTTTGTTACTTATTATTATGGAATACACTTTTATATATGATCACACCAGGTTAAATAATCATTGGTGGTGTCCTAGTGAGTCTTGTAATCACACCCTACTCAGGAATTTATTTGCACTTGTAAATTACATGGGGGATTTAGCAAAGGGAAAGGTCTCTATGGTGGATAACTGAGTAGAAGATCATGGAGCTAATAGAATATTGGAAAGGACTCTAAAGTATCCATTGTTAATTTATTTACTTTATAAGATTTATTTACTTTGTACATGCTAGCAACTTACTGGAGATGCTTTATTTTTATTACCTGTATGTCATATTTACTTTTCCACACATTTTATCTAATTATTTATCATATTGGTTATTGTTGATTATCAATCCTATAACATGATACTGCGGGTATATTCTCCCCACTAATGGACTCAGACCATCACTACTACTCAGTATCCTCTTGAATATTGGGAGGCACACATGGAGTCACAAGGAATTCTAAATCAGACTCAATTGTTTGATTCTAGATGTTACAAAATGGTATCAAAGAATTAGTACTCACAAACCTTTTTATTATCTTGTCTTGGTTTTTGATACGTTAGAATAGAATAAGGATGGTTGGGGCTTAGGTATGGGAACTATGTTAGTGTCTAGCTAGCACTGTATAGTGGACCTTCGAGTAGCCATAAATGGGAAATTTAGTTTTGTTTTTACTGTTGATAAACTTATTTTTGGGGGGAAGACATGATATTATATTTTATTTTTGATATTTTTTTTATGTTCATGAATCATTACTAGGGACGTAGGTTCACATTCCATATATATACATGTTTTTGTGCGGCATAGTAATTTATTAATTAAATTCCTTGATTTTTGATAACTGTTTGGGATTGTTTGTTCTATGTGATGTGTATGTGTTTTCATGTTGTGTGATTTATATTTATTGGTATTAATCAGTTGAAAAAATATATATGTGGTGTTAGTATATATATATATATATGATGACTATGAAAAACTTATAGGGATGAAAACACGAGTTAGTTCTAAGAGGGGTATACCTTGGGTTAAGGGTAGACTCATAGTGAATCCTTGTATGATCCCAGAGACTGGTTTTGAGAAACTTTTTGGGATCCCATATACTAATTAGAGTTTATCCTAATAAATTTTTTTAGATTCTTAAGTGTGTTCCTTCACCTTATCGAAGATGATGCCTCAATGTATTATTATGGAACTACTAGGTAAGAAGGCCAAAATACATCTATAAGCAATGGGGCTTGAAAATTACCACTAGATGCGTAGGTGAATGTAGTTAATATTTTACCACAATTTCTATGTGGTATAGAAAGTAGGGAAGATTAAATAAAAAGTATTTCACTTAAAGTCTATATTAGGAAAAGGAGTTCAGAACTATGGTTGAATATGCCATGATTTTCAACTCCATCATTCCTCATACTTCCAGAGAATCATAGGGTCTAAAGATGTTAAAGAATGGGTTGATATATTTTTTGGATAACCTAGTAGAGACCCTGAGTGATTGAACAATTAATTTGAGATTGAATTCCTGACAAGTGAAAGTCCCATTTCGATACCCCTATATTATATGGTGCAAATGTGCTAAAGGATCTCATAATACAACTTGAAAACTTGAAGAGGAATAGATTTATCAGATACAATACTTCACTGTGGGGTGACTCTATTGTTTTTCCAAAATGGCGTATGGTGGTTTCAAATATGTGTTGATTACGGGGAGACTGTTGTTTCAACTAGATTGATCATCATTTGAGATTCCAAAGGTTGCGGGTTAGGGAGGAGGACATTCCAAAGACAATGTTTCAGAGAAGGTTTGGATTGTATGAGTACTTGGTGATGTTTTTTTAGGTGGAAGAACACACCAGCAGTGTTTATGGACCTCATGAAGAAAATATTTCATCCATACATGGAATATTTCATCAATATGTTCATCAATGATATTCTCATATACTCACCAACACTAGAGCAACATGTAAATCACCCTGAGATAGTCTTAGGGGTGATTTGCGCACACAAGATTTACACCAAACTATCAAAATGTGACTTCTAGATTAAATATGTGAATTTCATAGGATACGTGGTGTCTGAGACGGATATATCAGCAAACTCAAGGAAGGTATAGGCAGTCATGTCTTGAAAAAATCCCTAAGATGAGTTTGAGATTAGGATATTTCTAGGTTTAGTAGGATATTAACGAAAAATTATCCATGACTTCTCTTAACTACCAAAACCCATGAAAACACTGATAAAGAAGGGAGTAAAGTTCCAGTGTGAGGAGGATTTTCTTTTAGTTAAAGAGAATATTGATAATAACTCCACTTCTAACACTCCGTAAACCTGAGATTTGTTATACAATGTATAATGATGCATCATGCATTAGTTTGGAATCAATGCTAATGCAGAGATAAGGTAGTTTCCTATGGGTCTCATTATCTATGACCCCATGGGAAGAACTACCATACACATGACCTGGATTTGGTAGCAGTGGTTCACACTCTAATATTTTGGAGAAACTATCTCTTTGGGGAGAGATTTATTGTTTATATGGACCATAAGAGACTTTTCTATAACTTTTTGAAAAGGGACTTAAACATGAGATAGCGGTGTTGTTTTGAAAAGCATGTTTTATGTCACATTTTTGGGATAGCTTAAAGAAATCCCTAGGGGATCAGTCGAAATTGAGTACGTTATACTATCCTCAAACTAATTAACAATAAACGTGAACTATACTCATATTGGAGGATATTTTTCAAGTTTGCGTGCTAGACTTTGAAGGAGCATGGAATGATCTCCTAGCCTTGAATGAGTTCACTCTCAATAATATTTTCTGGTATTCAATTTAGATGTCACATTATGTGGATCTTTATGGGAGACTATTTCGATCATTGATTATTGGTTTGAGGAAGGAGAGGAAGTAGTTGTGACTCCAGTTTGGTTCAAGATGCCTTCAATAAAGTTCATCTGATTTTTAAGAGGTTAATCACCACTAAGACCATATATATATATATATTTTATTCCAACCATAGAAGGAGACCTTAAGAGTTCACTATGGGAAATTCTGTTCTCTTTATAGTGACTCCCTGATTAGGGTATAGAAGTTTGGGGAAACATGGTAACCTAGAACTATGTTTTTTGGACCCTTTGAGATCACTGAACAGATAGGGAAAACATCATATCGTCTAGACCTACCTTCTCTCTATTAAGGTGTGAAAGGCGCTTTCCATGTGTCATAGATTTTGAGGTACATACCCGATCCTTCTCATGTTATAAATTATAGGGATATTGAGATGGTGACCGACACATATTATGAGGAGCATCTGTTATAGATCATAACCAACATAACATTTTTTCTTATTTTTTAAAGTAAGATCACTTTAAGTGTAAGTGAGGACCAAAAAAGATCCTAAATAAGGCTGTCCAAGGAACTAATTCCTAGAACAGACCCTCCCAAAACAACAACCAAGACCGACCCATCCAAAAAACACACTGCAACCCTCGACCCTGTCGACTGTTTTGCTACCCTGTGCACCTCAGGCCATCGTTTACGTCACAGATCATTCCAAATTTCATTGGGAAAGATACAAAAGTCACCCACCTTTGTCATCCCTCCATCATCGGATATCCAGTCATTGCCCAGCTAATCACAACATCGAGGACCACCATGACCCAAACACCACTGTGACAGAGGCCAACGAATCGATACAACCAGATCCATACCACCAAACACCATACATCACCAGATCCACACCTACAGAAAGATCTTCGTCAGTGCACAGACCATCAAGAAAACCAAAACCACACCGTAAGCACCGGAACCCCTGAGGCCCAGCCCTTGTCAACGAAACCTAAAACCAAACACAAAGAACAGGACGAAATTGGGAGAAGAACATGCCTGAGGACATCATCGGCACTGATATTTCCTAAGGATGCCACCTACGACCTCGTAATGACCCGAGATGAGGATGATGGCCGTGCCGAACCAAAAATGAAAATAGAACAAGCTGCAAGGGTTGGGGTGAAATTGGAAGGGGAACACCATTGGGCCCAAGCATTCAAGAAGTAGCCTTCTACAACCTCGTATTGACCTGGGAGGAAGGCGACGACCCTTCCACATTATGAAACCCAAAAACCCATCCGTCCGAGAACCCTATGCTGGCCACCGAGCACAACCGAGATCCAATCCACAAAATTCATAGTGGGTGTGGGGAATTTGAAAGGAGTTCTGATAGAAAACACTGCCGAGGGGGATAGAAGGATTAGGAGAAGGGATGAAGGGAGAAGAATGGTGCAAGAAACCCTAAATAAGAGCTTCGGTTCTTGACACCCCTTACGGGCCCATCTGGTCTGTTCCAGATCATAGGGTGAAGGTATAAGGAATTATGAAGAAAAATGATACCACTAGTCTAGATTCGATGGCATCAGAGATGAATCTAGGAAGGAATGTAGGAACGTGAGTCTGATTTTTGAGCTCACTGGCCTAAGTTGTTCGACCAAGACCAATAAAGATACTTATAGATGATGGGAAGTCAATATAGAGGGATAATTGTAATATCTTGAATTAAAAAAAACAATAACACTCTTTTTGAAAATTTATAAGTTTTTTTATGTGAAAATGCAATTTTTCAATAAAAATAATTTAATAAATATTTTAAGATATTGTGTAATGGTAAATTCCTAGTTAACACCTTGGAATGTTCTATGGAATATTTTTAATGTGAGACGCTAAGTTGGTGTGGGATTCTGAGGCCCGTAAGGGCTCGGAAAAAACAGAATAATATTATTAAATATATTATCAAAAGTTTGACCAATTTATTGAAAATAAATTAATGGGTCCAAAATGGTGCATTATATGAGAAATCTGAGACCACCGTTAGGTCTGGGATGTGGTGTTTACCCTAGGAGGGCTATAATATTTGTAAGCATTGGACGTTTGAATTCCACTCTTACGATAATAATTTATTTAATAACTATTATTATGTTATTTCTGAAAACAATTTAATAACTCCAAAAAAGTACACTATATGAGAAATCCAAGATCACCATTAGGTTTGGGACTTTGTTTTTACCCTAGGGGAGATATAACATTTGTATGCGTTTGTATTTTAGATGAATCACACATGAGAATAACTTATTTAATAATTTTTATTATATTATATTTGAATATAGCTTAATATCTTCCAAATAATGGTTCCTTTTAGAAATCTGAGACCATCGTTGAATCCAGAACGCAAGATTTTCCCTAGGTGAGGTACAATTTTTTTTTCACATCAAGTATTTGGAAACATCTCACAAGATAAAACCCAATTTTATATTTAATTAATTTTTTATTCCAGTTTTTAATTAATAAATTTAATAATATAACCCAAAATCTATGTCATATGAGAAATCCAAGACCACCACTATGTTCAATATATTGGGTTTACCTTAGGATGGGTATAAATTTTTCCAATTTCAGATGTTTAAGTTATTTGGAATTTATTTTTTTGTTAGTCAATTAAAATAATTAAAATAATTAAAACAAGTTTTAATATATTATAATAATTATTTGTGTTTATGAAATTAAAATGTAAATTACATGTATAATTAAATTCAGTTAATTAATGAATGTTTTTTCTCCATGGATGAATATTTATTTTGGGGTTATATAATAATAGTGATATTATCAACTGTCACACATAAATTCAATAGTATTGTTAATATAAATTTATTAAACACTCGGTATTTAGTGGAGGTTTTTATTTAAAATATTAATGGTGGAACTAATGTGAGATATTTAACAATAATAATAAATAATGTTATTGTTATCATTAAATAAGAAAAATAATATTAAAGGTGGAAATGTCGATAGTGATTTAATAATAAAATATTGTTTTAATTATTATTGTTTATGTGATATGTTTAATAATAATAATTGAATCTATTATTATTAAGTTGTGAAAAAAATATTTTACTTGTTTCCAAAACACCGTTTCGGTCGTAAGTAATTTTATGGTGTGCAATTGACATGTCGTCAGCAGTAGCGTGACCCTGGAATTGAGGCGGTCATTTCAAGACCAATACTAGATATTTAATTTGGGATCATGGTGAAATTATACAAAGAAACCAATATTATTATGGGTTGGCACATGAAATTAATAATATAGAGTAATAAATAATTTCTGTAATTAATAAATGTTACTAAATTAATTGATGAAAAAATATTATAAATTGGATTTGGGGTGGTGTGCATGGCATGGGTGGGAAGCCCAATATTTCTGATTCTTATCCACTCTCTATTACTCTCTCCTAATTTTCTTTAATTTTTAAAAACATCAATACTCGGTTCCATTGGATTCATATCGACGAGAATAATTTTCATCCCATGTTTGTTTTTAAAGGAAACATGGTATGTTTTATCCGTTTTTTCCAATTTTCAAATAATATTTAAAACAATTATCAAAAGATAAATTACTAAAATTAATAAATAAAAATTACAATATTTTGAAAATGATAATTGTAGAAAATTATCAAACTGTAATTGTGAAATTTTTTAAAAAGGAAATTGTCTAAGGTGATTGTTGAATTATGAAATATAATTTGTAAGGAAAATGTTTGGAATATAATTATAAAAATTTTCCAAGTGTAATTATAAGAAAATTTATCAAGTGAAAAATATATTAAATTATTAGATGATAATTATGAATTTGTCAAGGATAATTGTATGATTTTACTGAATAATATTTATAATGAATACTGCATGAGTTCTTGAATTAATTTAGAGTTATAAATTATCAAAAACGGTTTTATAATAATTCATAAAGAGAATATTGCAAACACCTTCCTAGAATGTTAACATATAAATTATACAGGAGATAGAAATTATTATCTCATGCGATATTTTATTTATTTTTGAAATAAAATAGATGTCTTTGTTGGTTTTAGGAATTCGTGATGTGCGATCAAAGTTTTGGTTGGTGTGAGAATGTGGTTTGGGTGACGTAACCTTCAACGTACTTTGCTGTTGACATTGACGACATTGAGGCAGTAATTTCTTTAACCTTTTGGGGTCATTTTACAAATTATTTCCATTAATATGATTATCCATAGACATATTTTTCTGACTATACTAGATTATGATCACATGTGGGTGTGTTTGTATCCATAAGAACATTATGTGACACTTGTTTCCATGAGTAACTTATAGCTTATTATTTATGTTTGATGTGGATCACATGTATTGCTTTGCTACCTTACTTATGATAATGTGATATGTATGTTTATCACATGATATGGTATGATTTGATTCCATGAGATTGATGTGATAAATTGATTCCATGATGATGTTTGATTCACATGCTGATGTATATGATGATTCTATATTTCTCATTATGTGTTCTATGGTTTTTATCATGCTATTATTTGTCATTTTTTCCTTTAAAAGATTGATATGTTTATACTTGACAGGTGAAAACTGTGGTATGATTACCGTTTATGGGGTACACACATGATGTGCATCGATGATGATGGTGCGGCATTATAACATTGTAACCTCAAATATACTTGATACCTTGTTGATTCTCAGTAGATGGATGACACTTGATGCCTTGTGAATTATGAGTGTTACTAGATTCTTGGTGTATTCCAAGAAGGTTATAGATAATCGATGCCTTTTAGATTCCAGGTAATTCCCGAATCCTTGTGGATTCCAGGTAGGTTGTTTTCACTCGATTACTTATGGATTCCGAGTGACTCACCCACAACATTGTGGCTCATTTTAGACACTTATTGACATATAATAAATTTTTCTGCATAGGGTCAATGCATGTATTGATTGGGGTTTTTGGAAGGTTTCTTATCACACAACCTCACAATTTTGGATTGTGTGATAAATTTATTTCATATTATTATGGATTACACTTGTATATTTGAGTACATCAGGTTAAGGTAGCATTGGTGGTGTCCTATTGAGTCTTGTACTGACACCCTACTCGAGAATTTTTAATCTCCTACATATTTCCTGAGGTATTTGGAAGAGAGAAAGGTCTATGTGGTGGATAGTTGAGAAGAAGAGTGTAGAGTGAATAGTAGATCAACAGGGACTCTGGAGGATCCACTTTTTTTTATTTACATTATATTATTTATTTCCTTTGAACATGCTTTCCACTTATAGGAGATTATTTTTTTGTATTACTTGTATGTTATCTTTACTTTTCCTAATTTTTACTATTATTATTTATTATATTGGTTACTATTGATTATTAATCATATGAAATGATACAGAGGGTGTAGTATCCCCACTAACAGTCTCAGACAGTCACTATTAATTGACATCCTCTTGGATATGAGGAGGAACACTTGAGGTCACATATGATTCGGTCTTAGACTTAATAGTTCAGGATGGGATGTTACAACAATAGTAATCAGACCAGAAGAATCATTTTACCATTAAATACCATCTCCTATTGATCCAGAATATGAACTAGTTTCTCAACCATAGTGGGGTCGAGCTCAAGATCAATATCCTCCCATCCAATCACATGGTAATAATTCTGTTTACACCTCTTCAATTGGGAAACATGAAACACATTGTCGATAGTAGTTAGATGGGAATGAATTTTCAACTAATAGTACACCTTCCCTAGACATTTGATGTTCTAAAAGGGCCCCACAAACCTAATTTCCTACCTACCCTGCTTACCCAAAAAACGATGTCCCAAGCGAGGTGAAACTCTAATAAAAACATGATCATAAAACTTAAACTCCAGTGACTGGTGAAATTGGTCCGCATAATATTTCTGATAACTCTGTTCCATGATCAATGAATTCCAGAACAACTACACCTTCTTTGTCATCTCTTACAGAAGACTCAGTGCAACCAATGACAATTCTCCCAACTCTACCAACATAAGGGAGATCTACATGGATTCCCATAAAATGATTCAATGGGCGCCATCATTTTTGAATCCTGATCATAATTTTATAGGAAAATTCAACTTGAGGAAAATTATTTTCCTAAGATCCATTTAAATAAATAATGGAATCCCGAAGAATATCCTCCAGAACATGGATTTATCTCTCTATATGTTCATCCATATATAGATGATAAACAATTCTCATGTTCCTTTGGGAACTAATCACCTCTTGCAAACCATTCTAGAACCTAAATGTGAACCTCAGGTCCTTTTTAGTTGAAATCGTAGAGTAATCCTCATGAATTATCAAAATATATCAGGCATACAAGATTCCAAGTAATTCAAATTTCAACATCTCATTGATGGTTAAGAAATGATCAGATTTTAGAAGTCAATAAACCATCACCCAATTAATATCATTCCCATTAAGAGTCTGTGGTAAACCAATAATTAAGTCCTTGTAAATTTTATCCTACTTCTATACCATAATGGGTAATGGATATAATAAAACAGAATCTATTTAGTATTTTACCCTTATTTTATAAAAGGTTAGACAACACGACACAAAATTGAAAATAATTACTCTCATCCCAAGAGATCAATACTAAGATCTCAAGCTAAGATGCATATTTTTAGTCCCAGGGTGTACGAACCAACAAGACTAGTGTCCACTATTTATTAACTCCTGACTCAAGGAAAAAGGAACAACCAACATGTTTCGAAAGAACTAATCTCTACTAGGTGAACAAGAACACTCAACTGTGGTCTCTAATCCATAATGGATTTTAGTAAAGCACTGTCACTCGGTGTTTATCACCCGCTCAAGCCAAACCCAATCATTAAAAGATGAGTCAATTTTCATTAAAACCAAGATAACCTGTCCACTAACCTATTCTACTAAAAATATCTTCTTACGAAAAAAACCCATTAGAGGCTAGTCCTTAACCAATTCCTTCATCAATTGTATTAGTAGTTTTCTGATCGACACATTGGAAACCATATTCAATTTCCCTAGAGTGTATTCAATATCAAAATAAAAAAGTTTGAAGATACTCTGCCCAATGTCTCTGTTATAAATTTAGATCCATCTGAGAAAAAACATATTTCAGGTTTTTGTGATTAGAATATATTGTAAACCACTTCCCAAAGAGATAGAAGAACCATGATTTTTGTGCATTCATAACTACTGCCAACTCCATATTATGGGTAGGGTAGTTATTCTCATGAGGGGGTAACTAGTGATATCCATATGCCACCACTTGTTTCATTTTCATTATGTCACATCCCAAACCCATTCTAGAAGCATAAAAAAACACCATAACATGAACCCGAATCAAGAAGAATCAAAACAGGTGTGTAATTCAACCTCACATTTGTGTCCTCAAAATATCTCTGCAATTTTTCATTCTATTAATTTTTTTCCTTTACAGGTTAAAGATTTTATTGAAGATTTTATCTTAGGGAAATCATGAGTAGACCATATATAGTAACAAAAAAAACAAGAATCTTTATAAATCAAACACATTTCTAGGATGTTTCCCATACATTGTTTCCCATATTTTCTCAGGATCCACTGAGACCCCCCTCTCAGATATCACATGCCTAAAAAAATCTCACTTTCTAGATCCAAATCTCACATTTGGGAATCTTACCATATAGAAGATATAACATCAAGGTTCAAAGAATGATATCCAAATGGTATGTGTGCTCCTCCTCTGACTTAGAGTACACTAATATACCATCCATGATTACAACAATTTTTTTTCTTAGAATCGATGATATATCTGGTTCATCAAAGCTGTAAATACCACACGAGCATTTGTCAAATTGAATGGAATTACCAAATACTAAAAATGACTATATCAATTCATAAACACTACCTTAGTTATATACTCTTCTCATATATTCAACTAGTGGTACCCTAATCATAGGTAAATCTTTTAAAACCAATGATCCCCTCTTGACTGAAGAAAGAGATCATCAATCCTAGGAAATGGTTATTTGTTCTTAACAGTCACCTGATTCAACTTTAAATAATCCAAAAAATGTTTGAGACTTTCATATGAACTTGTTAAAAAGGAGGGAAAATAAATACCATGGTGTTATGGAATGATGAATAAATCCTTTAGCCTATGGAATTTAAGTTTCACTAACTTAACAGGTGAAATTAAATAATATCGAATAGAAATAGGAATCATAATAGCGAGTAGTTCAATAGTAAACTCCACTTATCTCTTTGGTGGTAAACTATAAAAAACATCCAAATGTAATATGGGATATGAACACACCACCATAGTTAGATTAATACCCATGTAAGGGTAAACTGAGTCAAGAAGCATACCTAAAAATGGGAACCATATTACCCTAGCATAAGGAACAACAAGCCCCACACTTCTTAATCTAGAGTCCCATTCACCCTGAAAAATAGGAGTGAACCCATTAATAAATAATAACTACAGCCAAGGATGATAACAGTAAAAATGGTACTTAATATTAAACATTTGTTCCATGCTAATAATGAAATTAAAGATTCCAATATCAATAACCAAAAAATTCCCCTAAGACCTCGATGTCGAGTCTGATCGCCCAACACATAGGGCACTTAAAACCTTATTCAGGCATCTTTCCCAAAGGCATGGAAATAACCAAAAAGTAAGTTATATGTTCTAAACAAAATACTAACACATCAACTAGATTTTATGAAATAAATTAATGAGTATAACCTATATCAAACAAAACAAGAATTAGAAAATATGAAATAAACACCGTACCTTAAATGGTATATGGCCCTACTTAAGATTACTCTAGAACATACTTTTGAACATAAATCCATCTAATACTAGCCACATGAACACCCCCTTGGAAGATGTGTTAGACTCAACAGCCTTGGACACATTAGTTCGAACCTACAAACCCTTTGTGATAATGGATCCTGCTTTACAACCCTAGGATATACTTTAAAGAAACAATTCAGATGGAGTGATAATTCACAATGATGAAAAGTATTAGGATAATCTATATAGTAAATCTTGGTATAACCTCTCCTTACACACTAATAGTAACCAAATAGCTACTAACTTGAATAATACCTTAAGACTAGTCCAGAAGAAAACTGAAGACCCTTGTATTTTCTTTTCTGTCTAGAAGATACACTATGGATAACAAAAACAGCAACCAAAGCTCCACCTAAACCTATCTTTCCAGATATGTATACTTCATCCAAATCCTCTTTGTCAAATACCTTTATAAATTTCATAAGGCACATGAGAATCAACATTAACTGAATATCAGGCCTCATTCCCAACTTAAACCTCTTATCAATTAGGCACTCATTAGTGACAATCTATGGTGTTAGATTCCCTAGCTCAAAAAATAGGTTGAATACTAAAAAATGGTATTCTCCACATACTCGAATTTCAGAAATGCTCGGGTCTTCACTATAAAAAATATTTGAGGAGAAAACTATTGATTAAAAATTTTATTGAAAGAATACCAAGTAGTATCCTCATGCAACTTAGTTTTCATAATAGAGTCCCACCTCCTCCTTCTTGGTCATTCAAAAATATATGTAGAAAAAACCACTGTAGATTCCTCATGAGTATTCAAGAATTTTTAGATACTTTTTTATTCTCAATACACTCTTCCTATTATTATGATCCCGTATCACCACAGAATACAGGTGGATTCTACTCTGTAAATTTGAAGCTGTGATCCACTGCTTTTCCCAAGTTTCTATCATGCGGTTGACCAAGAGCCTGAATAGCGCATATTATAGATTCTTCCAAAGTTGGTCTAACTAGAATATTTGTCTGAAGATCCTGTCTCACAACTTCCTCTATCATATTTGGAAGATATCTTCAAGTATGAATTATCTAATGGTCATGAGACAAAAAACAATTAGTCCCGAGAAGATTACAAAATATTATATCCAATAGAAGGTATCGATATCAATTATTTAAAGAAGTATGAATTGAAAAAATTATGAATCATACTAATCTAAAAGAAAACACTTTTATAAGGAACATGTCCATTAAAATAAACTTCCCATACATTTCATTAAAATGAACTCAAAGACCAATTCCCAAACCTGGTAAAGATTTTCTAAACACCCATTATAACTTTAGTTCAAACAAGGAAGTGAGTTGTCCCAACACTATCCCTCACTCACTATCCAAATTATAATGGTACTAACTAATATATACCCATCACATAAAACAAAAATAATTAAGTGTTGATACACTTCAAGATGAGAATCCCAATGATACCAAATTAGAATAGACCAACCTGGGTGAACTAGACAAGCCACTTGAGTTGGCATTTCACGGTGTGGTATAATAAAGGCAACTGAATAATAATTGAATATAACCAAAAGTATGCATAAAAATAGAGTAAAAATTGAAAGAATTAGATTCAAATAAGATCCATAAAATCCAAGAAAAACCAGATAAACCATAAAAGTATAAATCATACATGTCTAACAATTCTACATGTGACAAACCATCACTGCTGAACAATCCTGAACTAAATGCTGTAATCATTAGGGAAGAAAACATAGTACAATATTCCCTTCCCTTTACCATGATCCTGTAATAAAACATCTAAAAAATATCAAATTAAAAAGTTGTATATGAGAAAAAATCCTAGTAATATACCTCCATATAGTCTATATAAGGTTTAATAACAATAATACATTAGTTGTAAAATTTAAAACAGAATTATTTTTATAAATAATAGTTTTAAATCCAAACCCACTTGTAAATCATTTTCCAATGGTTTTAATAGATTCCTTTAATATTATCAAGGAAATAAATATGAAAAGTTTATGTGATAAAATATGAATTCCAATTCATACACCAAGAGTTAATCAAATAAACATATATACAGGAAATAACTTATCATGCAAATCCATGTGCGGAAACTTCATATAAAAACCCATGATCAATAATCCATGATAAAAACCCAAGATGAAATAAATAATAAAAAATGAAAAATCACTCTGTATTTGTCCCTAGCCTATGAAAATACATATTATAAATTAAATAATCCTAAATTGGAAATATGTTGTTACCAACCAATATCGAATATTTTCACCGTCTATTGATATTATGAAATTAACTCCTTGTGATTCCACAAATACTGGGCTCACCTATGTATATTTTTTTGATACACCTAAGGTCTCTAATATTGCAAGTTTTCCAAAAATCCATTTTAAAATAATGATAAAAATTTATAAAACATTTTAATAGCGTAGAAAATTTTCTTCAGTGCTTCAAAAACAATTTTATAAATCAAAACCACCATTAGAGAATTTAATCAAACACTTGGTGTGCAAAAACCCATTTTAAATAAAACCTTTATAAATAATTTTAACTTTAAAATAAATCCATTAAAAACAAAACAAAATTTAATTTAATGAAAAAACCAAATTAAATTAACAAAAATGGAGACAAATTCATATAATTAACCCTTTGTATAGAAACACCTACCTCAAGAACACTATAACCCTATCAACCACCGTCATTGGAGATAAAAAAACCACAGATCAGACTTCGTAAGAAAATTCATGACAAAAAAATGAAAAGGTTGAATACGAAAATCCAATTCGACACTATCTAAACCATTATTGAATCCAACATAGTAGACTCTACCAAAGGAAAAGAATAAATAAAATGATTCTTACCTTGAGAGACAAACTGCATCCACAATAGCGATCAATTACTAATCATTTGATCTGGAAGGAGTGAACATCCCCAAAATCGTCCAAAATCACCCAGGGGTTTGAAAGGAAGGTATGTGGACCGAATTAACCCAAAATCATGTGTGAGTATTACTTAAAACCACTAGGCTCAAGGTTTACATATCATGAATCCTTTAACAGGAATGTAATACCTCAAATTAAAAATATGCTAAAAAATGTGTCACCTCTAATAAAAATATAGAATTTCATCATTGCATGACATGAAACCTTTAAATAGAATGTAGACCTATAATTTTTGAACCTGATTCATGACATATTATCAATGACCAACACAAGTCATGTAACGGTTACCCAGTGTGTAATAACCCAACTGACAACAAACAAGCCTATACCCTTCAGAAAGATTCCGAACCCAAACTTATGGTTCTCTTGTCCCTAGGATCACATTATAAATCCATTTAAACCATTATAAATAGTCTATATTAATTAAAACCAACATATATCCCTGATAATTAGGCCACATTCTTCTATAAAGGCTCTCTATTTCTTAGAATCCCATAATTTAACAAAACAAAAAGGGAAAGCAAAAAAAGCATACTTGAAGGAAGATAATAGTGTGCTAAAATCCACTATCAATACTAGTGTTTGATCCCTCTCATTAATATAGAATTATTCAATAAAAATACATTAGGATGAATCCATCATCATCTGCTATAAATGAACTAGATCTGCATAAAGATATTTTTAATAACTATGCGTGACTTGATTCATATCCTTATAGGGTATGTGGTGAATCTGAGAGGCCTGAAACATGGTGAAACCAAAAATACATATCTACTTCCATTCCCCCTCATTTTACCGAAGTACAGTCGTGGTCAGTTCTGAACTTGATTATTCCGATCATCATCTGATTATCCTTTTCTCATATGAAACACTTTGTAATAGAAGTGTTTGAATATCTAAAAACCTCTCACGGATATTGGTAACAATTTTATCTATTTATAGAAGGAACTATTTTCATGGTGATATATATATATATATATTTCATATCTATCCCACTTTTAACTAATAAGATTTATGTTTGTTTCCTGAGGTAATGATCTTCTATCCCCATATTATTACAAAAATACTACCCTGGAAACAATCATTTGAATTTGGATAGTAGTCATCCAAAACATACTTCTTGAATTTAATAAATTGTTGATTTAGATAACTTAATCTGTTATTTACATCATTATCATTCCTTTTTTCAATGTTTTTGAAGCACTCTAATATCTCAATCCCTATTTCTGTTATCACTCCCACTTCACATTGGTCTGTGAACAGTCAACTTAAACCATGTAAAGCTTTTCCATAGGCCATCTATACTAATATGGGACCCCAATAACTTATTTTGGATCATTATATACTATATTTAATACATAAAATCACACATCTTACTCAAGTCAATTATTTACAACTCTCAACTCCATTCTTGTTTCCATAAAATTTTCACAACCTTAAACCCCTCTAACTTTTGTTCAAAATCTATTTGACCATAAAAACCAGCATCATTTGTCTTATCTTGTAAGTCCTAAATTATTAAAGGAAAGAGAAATAATACTCCATATTATAAGAATCCACAAATGGGATCTTGGAAAAAAGTTGAGTCTCTTCTCACATGGAATGAACCTCATACATCCTAGAAAAAATTAAAATATTTAATAGAATGGAAAAGGCTAAAATATTACTATGTTGAAAACCAACAAAGGGTCTCTTCATAAAAATACACATTATTTCTCTCTTATCCTTCTCTATTTTTTGGCTTAGGTAAAACTTAGGGATAATTTAAAAATAAAAAAAAATCTTATAAGGACCTTCATTCGACCATAGAAAATGTTAAGCTATGATTTCAAGGTCCAATAACCTTGGAAAAAGTTAGAGCATGTTTTTTTAATTTCATATATTAGTTCATATTTTTTATTCAAAATACAAGAAGATGTAATTTAAAATTATTTGATCCCTTATAAGCATTTAATTTCATGTGAAAAAATTCTAGTAATAATTTCTATTATATAGATTCAATCACTATCTCATATTTTAATGAACTATATTTGAATTATGGTGAGGGAAAATGTATCATATTTCCACCTCTCTTATATCTATCTAAGAGAACATTTTCGGGAGGAAATAAAACTTTTCTATATTTTTTCCCATAGTGTTTCACCTGATTATAGTGATGGTATATTTATTGTGTATCCAATTTAGTAAAAGAAAAATTCCTCAATGATAATGGATTGATTTTAATATTTAATTATTGACTCAATATATTTGAGATTATTATCTACCCAACCCATTTCTAGGAAATTTTTTGTTGGATTCAGGAATTTGGAGGTTACTACTTATGAGTATTTATAGATTGTCACGAATTAATAGTTTATGTTAAAAAGTTTAAAAAATTATTGAAATTTGAGAGAGATGATTTTTTGTGTCATTTATTATAAATTAAGGATAATCTATAAATAATAAACTTCCCTTGATAGAGTAATAAGAATTTAAAAGGAAACTAAGAAAAAGTTTGTTCAGTTGAATGCTATTAATAAACTAGAATTTTATAGAAAAAATTTATTTTTATTGGATATATTCTAATTTATAGGCCTTTACTTTAGAAAAATTAAATATTTTCTAGATATGTGTAGCCAGTTTTGAAAGAACATGTGTTTTTATGGACTATAATTTAGAGTAAAATTTGAATTTTTACTTTTAGATGCCTATAAGGGGTAAAATGGTCATTTTTACCTTGATGAACATCTTGGATAATTTTCTGAGCACTTTGTTGGTCCCTGAATAGAGGGTTTACCCTAGGATATAAGTTTGATAGAAATATATGTCGTTTGAATTTTAGCGGAATAATTAATGTTTAATATTTAATAAATTAAATAATAAATTACTCACACATGTTCATTCAGTCAAATTTTTTTCATGTAGTGTCATATTGAGATTCCATTTTTATTGTTGAGTTATTAATGGAGTGTTTATCCTAGGTGAGGAATAAACATGAGGTGGGCACCAGGGCTGGACCGAGCCCTTTTTCGTTTTTTTTCTTTTTTTTCTTTTTCATTTCTCTTCTTTGCTCCTCCTTCTCACACACACCTCTCATGTGACTTCTTCTACACTACTCAACCAAGAGATAAAAGTGGGGGAGTGAAAAAGAGAGAGGTGGTAAGGGAATAAGGGTAACATCATAAATCTTTCGACGTGTTGGATCAACATGCAGCAATTATGGACTGTAGAATGGTACAAAGATTCAGTGGTTTCCACCCAAAGGTAGGACATTTTTTAGATTTACCGAACCCCCCACTTATATTTTTTGTTTCAATTTTTAAAGCCCTTTTATTTTTTGTTGTGTCCTTGAGAGGCGCAATTTGTTTTTTGGGGTTGAAAATGAAGTTTTTTGGCGATCTAAGGGGTTTCGATTTAGAAAAACTAGGTTACACACCATGTGGTTTAGGGGAATATTTCTTGGGCTCTTTCCATTTATGGAATATGTAGTTTATGGACATATACAAGTACTTGTCTATATAGCCGAGTACCCATCTAGGTGAACCTGTTTTGGGGTACACAACCATGGAGAGTACATGACAATACCCTATGTGGGTTGCACATTGTGTAGAAGTACGTATTTGACCAGGTAAATGGTTAGTCCTGTTGAGGGACAAAGTAATGTATCTTGTTTTGGGTATGCACCAAGTACCCACCTTACACACAGTCTACCTTGAGTATTTACACACCCATACCGACAATATTATACACCCATGTGGCGTCTTGGGAGTAAAAACCATGTACCAGGGGTGACACTCCATGTATTGGCCCCTTGTAACCAGTTGAGGGTTTTTTCATGCATTATGGCCCCAAATTCATAATTTGACCTGGGATTAGTCCATTCTAATTAGTTTCTACGTAGACCATGATGGTGAAACCTTTGGATCATTCTGAGGACTCCTAATTGGTGTTTTGGGGATTTTATCTAAATGGAAGGATTTTACCCCATATATCAAATTCATTCATCTCCTGAGGGACAAACATGATGTGGATGATCAGTTTTGTTTTTGGACTAACCTAGTTGATATATTGATATGAAATGGGCTACTAGCTAGATCTCTTGGCTATTGCCGAGTAGATTTTTCTTAAGTACGTCTTTTTGGTGAGATATGCCCTTATAGCCTGGGAGGCTGTTAGAATAGTTGTTATTAAGGATACCATTTAATATGTCTCTATCATCTATCTAGCTACCAATGATCCCCTAAGGGATTCCTTTAGTAAAATACTGATTTAGGGATCCCCTTGCAGGATCCCTATTTCTGTGTATTGTTATGAGGATCCCATATGAGGTGCCTCAGTCTTTATGACCTTTTCGAGAATCCCTTTTAGGATGCATTTGTTGATTACAGTTGAGGAACCCATTAAGGATTCCTCATTCACCCTTTTATAGATAAGGATCCCATGTAAGATTCCTTCACTCATGTTTACTTTAGGGATCTCTTCTAGGATGCCTCTTAGTGTATGAATTGAGGGACCCAGTGAGTGAGCATTGTTTGACCAACCCCAAGTTGTATATTGATTTTGGGAAGAGATGGTAGAAGGTGTCACCTTAGAACCCATTCCAAACTATTAAGCCCATGGGACTGTGGTTGTAGTGTTAGGTTGGGCATTCAAGCCACCCTCACTATTTCTTTATGATTTTTATTGTTTATTTCTGATGCAATGATGTTACCATAGGAGCTTCCTGGTTGGTGGTTTTTGAGACTAACTCAAGGAATCTTCCTTTCATTTGGGATTCCCATAAATTATTCTTAGGATCTGTATCACTTATTGGGATATCTAGACATGCTTTCCTGGGATTCAGGTTCTGATCCATGCTTTTTTTATTTTTACTAGTATACTTGGAGGTATAACCTGGGGCTTGGATATTGATCTTTGATGTATGTATGTTTAATTATGTATTATTGGGATTTACATAGGTGTTTCATGGAATCTGGATATTGAGCCTTACATAATATATATAGAATGACTTGGACATTTCTAGCTCCTTGGATCCAGATGACTTGTATTCCCTAAGTGATACATGGATTCACATTGTTGGAATTCCTAGGATCCACTCAGTGGTTTGATGACTTGTATGAATTGAGTAATACTTGGATTCCATATTTTAGGGATTCCAAGGACATACTCATAGGACGGTTGTTTCTATATATTCCTTTGATGTTCCTACTTGGATCTTGACATGATAGTAGATCCCTTAGATTGAGTATGATCCTTGGGTCTTGATTTCATGGGATTCCTTGGGCCTTGCTAACCCTTGGATACATGTTAATTTGAATCGTGTAGGAAATGTTTTGTTGACATACTATTAGGACTCCAACCAGTGGATTTTCCATGTTTCTAATGAGATGTTGATGGGACTTGACGAGGATTCCTTAGAAGAGTTCCTTGGATCTGTCCATTCATGGTCTGACACATGATTATATGGAAAGGAAATGATGGATGTTATACTTGATTAAACAACATAGGTCTTTGTGGATATGTTGGACATGTTGCATGGATATGACCCTTCATGGTATGACAATTGATTATACTTCATGGCTGTGATGAATGTTATACTTCTAATTACATGGCATAGGATGATGTGGATGCATGGATCGTGATACCTTGGATCCAGCCGTTCGGGTCTGATAGATGTTTAATCAGCATAGGACATAGTGAGATACAAATATCTTTATAGGACCAACCATCACTATATGGTATCCATACTCTAGTGATAGGAGGTGAGTATGGGTGAACCTAGATGTAGGATGAGTATCCCCCTGAGGAGACATAGCTTGCTTAGAGATATTTCAGCATTGGTCAAAGCAGGTATATGTCAATAGGGATTACGATCCCAGGGATAAACTTGGTGATACATGACTTGCATGGCACAAATTATAGCTCAATTCCCTTGCAAAGTATATCTAGGCGATCGATATTACAGACCCAAGTATTTCCTACTGTTGGTTTCAAGTTATTTCATTCACATACTAGTGAATATTCATATTTTTGTATATACGTATTGGTATGAAACTATAAATATATATGTATAAATATATAGACATCCACTGTATAACTTTTCCATTTGATATAGATTACAGACCCGGGGTTCGATTGAGGTTTCACAATATCAGTCTTACCTTCTTTTTAGTTGGATTTCAACTAGGTTGAGCACAGTTATTTTGCAGTCACTTATATTAGTACATTAATAGGTTTCTTGTTGGGTTGACCTATTGATATTCTTTCTCATCCCTACACATGCACCTTAGTGTACATGTAGACATTATGTTTTCTTTTTAAGTTGAGCAAAGTTGCATGATAGATAGGCCTGAGGACTACATTTTCATGATTTTGAAAAGTTTCTCATGTTGTTTCAGATCAGGACAGTGTAGTTTGACAGTGTCTGGAGACTGAGTATGTTTTTTGGATCAAAGTTATTAGGTTAGCCCTGTACTTTTACTTGTAGTTTATTTTTTATTATTTTATATGTATGGTCAGCCTAGTGGGTGACCAGTGTTGTATTGTATGACATAGTTGTTTGGGATTTTATATTATTTTCATTTATTATTACATAATTTTATATTTAAGTTATTTAATAATTCCAAACTCCTTTTGTTTACTTCTATGTATGATACAATGCTTTTTTCATTGTTTTCTTACTATGAAATAAGGACATAGTCTCCCCACTATCACACTCCATGACCTCTTTGCTAGTCAGTAGCCTCTGGTATACGGGGAGGCATGCTAGAGGCTAAGTAACCAACAAGCCCGAGGCACCATTTCTGTGGAATCCAGGTGGAGATGTTACAAATTAGTATAAGTGGGGTTCATTTCCTTGTATTTAATAATTGGGATAGGGTATAAAGGAGAATTAAGAATCTGTTGGAACCTATGATGTGTATCAAACTGGTGTGTCCAGAACACTTGTTTCGGTAGGAAGACATGGTTTCTAGGGTATGAGATTATTTTTCTAATCTACTATGTTATAGTTGTATAATATGTTTTCCTTGAGAGTGGAACATGTTGTGTAAATGTTATGATTTATTATGGATATCTAGATATTTTCCATTGGTAAGAGGTTAGAGATGAATGTTGACTCTTGGATGGAAAGGGAAATATGTGTCTCATGCATCATATTTGGAATATAGGATTCACATTATATAGGCTTAATAATGTGTTTATTTTACTGATTAATGAGACTTATTTAGTTGGGCCTACTTACACATATATATGTCCTTTTATGGTAGGTTTTTTGGATCTATGTTGAGGCATTTTGGTTTGAGGCTGATGGCTATGTCCTCGTGCACAGAAGGTACAAGGACCTAGTAGGTTGATATGGTATGTGATGCCTTCTGTTGAACCCCTTATGTGGTGTTATTTCCTAGTTATGTGGTTTTCTAGTTGGATCACAGGGTATGATACCAATGGATACTAGAACTGTTCTTGTGAACTGGACCACTAGTGGTATTGCTGTATACGAATTCTTGGTGGGTGTCATTTCAGTTCCTCTTATGCGTTGGTATCCTGGCCTTGAGGGAGCGGTACCATCTGAGGATACTCGATGTGAATCAAAACTTCATAGGTCTCTTTGATCTTTTGGTCTATGTGGTTGTACCTTGTGAACCAGTTGTGAGACTTTTTCTCTTGGTAAAGTAGGGATAGCTAGATGCCCTCAATTTGACCTAGGTCATTGTTAGTCGATGTCTATTTTGTTTTAGGGAAACTTGCATGATGGGTTGGATCATGATTCTATATTCCTTTTTAGGTGGTGATATTGGTTTTACACTTGTTTGAGATCGTGGCATGGTAGTTCTTGAGTTTTGTGTTATAGGCATGTTGATGCCTTCATCTTTTAACAAAGCACCTTCGATGCTTGTTTTCCAAGATTGGCTTCAACGGGTAGGACGGTTCGGGTGCTTGTCCTGGTCAACAAGTGTTCCACTATCTCTAATGTATTTAGAGTGTGGGTAGACACTTGTGACTAGAACTACCTTGGTTGAAGGAGTTCATAGAATACATCATGGTATATGTTAGGGGCTAGATCTTGAAGAGAAAATCCAAGAGAGCTTTTGGCTTAATGAAACAGGTATTTCATGTATCATGGTCAACTTAGCCTTGTTTCAAATGACTAACAATAGTTTGATTTGGGTGGTAATGGTATATGATGGTTTCACATGGTATCATTAAAATAATTAATCGGTGACTGGTCGGGTTCAAACCAAGGTCTGATGTTTTTAGGAGTCTCAGTGGGCTTAGTTTCCCTATAATTGTGGTTAATGTGATGAATGTACTTCTTTGGTAAAGGTGGAATTATGAGTAAATTGGGTTCCATGAAACGTTTTACCTATGGTTGAATCCTAGTAGGGTTTTGATAGGATAGTTAGTGTGGATCTGAGGGAATTGTACATGAACTTTGCAGAGTATTAGGGTACTCATATTAGGGATTATCATGCTCTATCTTGATTCATTTTGAGTATGATTAGAGAGTGTCATCCCTATGCCATGATCCTTTTATTTTTAAATGTTCTTAATTGTTTATGGAATAGAACATGTTGAGGTTTCGATCAAGGAGCAGTGTGAGCCATATGGTGAGGAGTGCACTATTTTCTTTTTGAGGGATGTGACCCTCATTTTCAGTTGAAAATCAATGTTTTCTGTGTGTGATTGAACTCAAAGTTTTCTTATGAGACAACGATAATGGTATTCCTATAGTGGGGAGTTCCAGATCAGTTGCAGTTAAATGTACTCCATGTAGGAGATGGTTGTTGATGTTATGAGGCTAGTCATTGGACAATCCAAATATAATGGTTTCATAGATACTTGGGTTGGGAGCATGTCTACTAGTCTTTTCATTGGGCTTCTCGGGGATGAAAAGGTTTATAGTGGGGAGTTTGTAAGGACTTGTGTTTTTCTATACTACAATTATGAGAAAAAAATTTAAATTTTTACTTTCAGATTCCTATAAGGGGGTAAAATAGTCTTTGTCACCCTGGAATATAATCTCAAATAATTTTTATGGCTACTATGTCGGTCCCATAATAGTGTTTTGACTCGAGGATTAGAGTTTGGTAGAAATCTGATTTGTTCGAATTTGAGTGGAATAATAAATAACTAATATTTAATAAATTAAATGTAAGATTATTTGTGTAGGTTTTTTCCCCCATAAATTTTGAATGAAGTTTAGGATTGGGATTTCGTCTCTACTGTTAAGTCCAGAATGGAGATTTTATCCAAGCTGAGGTATAACCGTTAGGTGTGAACCGGGTCTAGCCCGATCACCTTTTTATTTTTTTTATTTTTCTTCTTTTACTTTCTTTTCTTTTTCTTTCATCTTCTTTCCTCCTCCTTCTCACACATGCCTCTACTTTGGATCCTCCTACACCACTAAACCGAGAGGGAAAAGGGGGAGAGTGAGAAATATATAGAGAGGGAATGGAAGAGGGGTACCATCGTGGAACTCTCGACATGTTGGATCGATGTGCGTGAACCATAGACTGCAGAATCGAATGAGGCTTCAATGGTTTCTCCCCAAAGGTAGTATGTTATTAATATTTAACTAAAAACCCCCATATTTTTTTTTGTTTCAAGTTTTTAAAGCCATCTTACGTTTGATTTTCCCCTAAGAGGCCCAATATTTTGTTTTGGGGGTGAAAATGTGGGTTTTGGGTGATCCGAGGGGTTTTTGTTTGAGAAAACTAGGTTACACAATGTGTGGTTTAGGGGAACATTCTGTGTGTTATTCCTTTTTGCGGAAGATAAGATTTAATGAGTACACTCCATGTACATGAGTATACAAGTCATGTACTGGTACTCAGTCATGTATCTAAGTATCCAACCAGGTGAACCCATGTACGAGTACACAACTGTACAGAGTTCACACCAGAGATCATGTGGGTTGCACAATGTTTAGATGTACATATCATGACAAGGTAAATAGACAGGCTGGTTGAGGTACACCGGCATGTATCCCATGTTGGGTACATTCCATGTATCTTCCTTACATGTTGTGTACCTTGTGCATTTACACACCAAGCCGATGAAAATACACGCCCCTGGGTCGTGTTGGGAGTACACTCCCTGTAATGAGGGTGAGACACTGTGTATTTCCTATTGTAACCCTTCGAGGGTTTTTTTGTGCCTTATAGCCCCGAAGTTAGAATTGAACATGATATTAGTTCATTTTGAGTAGTTTTCCATGTTGATCACAATGGTGAAACCCATGGAGCATTCTGAGGTATCCTAATGGGTGTTTTGGGGCTTGTATCTAAATAGAGATGTTCTTCCATTGGATTTTGAATTCAGTAATCTTGTGAGGGAGATATTTGACTTGGATGATTAATTGGGTGTTTGGACCAACGTAGTTGAGATTATGTTTTGAGATGGGAAACTATCTCTATTGATTATTTCCTTATAGATTGTTTCTAGAGTATCTCTCTCTTGTGAGATGTTCCCTTCTTGCTTGAGAGGCCGTGAGAAGAGTTGTTATCAAGGATCCCATGTAGGATGCCTCTATCATCTACCTTGCTACCAAGGATTCCCTGAGGTATTTCTTTTCTTATATGATTATATTGGGAGTCCCTTGTAGGATCCCTATTACTGTGTATCATTCCGAGGTCCCCATGTAGGATGCCTCAATCTTCCTTAACTTTTCTAGGATCCCTTATAGGATTCCTATGTTAATTAATGTTTAAGGATCCCATGTAGGATTCCTCCTTCACCCATTTATATATATAGATTCTTATTAAGATTCCTTCACTCGTGTTTACCTAGGGGATCCCATGTATAATACCTCTAAGTTTTTGGCTTGAGGGAACTAATAGATTCCCTTTGTTTCACCAACCTTGAGTTGTACATCAGGTTTGGGTAGAGATGGTAGTGGGTGTCATCTTAGAACTTGAGTTAAACTAGAAATATCATGGGGCTATGGCTATAGTGTGGGGTTGGACGTTCGGGCCACCCCCATTTGTTTTTTATTCTTTCTCTTGTTTATTGCTGATGCAATGATCTCACTAGATGTCATTCCTATTTTTTGGTTTCTAATCCTGACATGAGGTGTATTCCTTTATTTTGGGATGCCCATATGTCCTTACTAGGATGCATATCACTTTTTATGATGTCGAGACATGCTTTCCTAGGATCCGGATTCTAACAGATTATTTTATGATGTTTACTAGTATACCCAAAGGTACTACCTAGGCCTTGTCTATTGAGATTGGATGCATATTTAATGATTTTCATAATATTAGGATGTGTAGAGGTGTTTCCTAGAATCCAGATGTTGAACCTTACATGATGTATATAGGGTTCCTTGTACATTTCTATTTCCTTATATCCAGATGAATTGTATACCCCAAGTAATACTTGGATTCCTATTTCGGAATGCCTTGGGAGGACTTAGTGGGATGATGAAATGTACACCTTGAGTGATAATTCAATTTCCTATTATAGGAATTCCTTGAATGGACTCAAATTTTGGGTTTTTCTATAGATTCATTAGATGTTGCTTTTTGGATCTTGACACGGTAGTAGACGCCTTGGATTGAGTATGCTCCTTGGGTATTGATTCAATGGAATTCCTTGGGCCTTAATACCCCTTGGAACTGGTTTTCTTGGACTCATGTAGGATACATTATTTTGACATGTTCCTAGGACTCTAACCATCTCTTTTACTGAGTTTCCAATGAGATGCTCCTGAGACACCATGTGGATTCCTTGGACTAGTTCATTGGATCCAGCCATTAATAGTCTAACACTTAATTATACATATTTTCTGTGATGGATGCTATACTGTATTACCCAACAAAGGATGATGTGGATGCCTTGGAAAAGTTCCATGGATATGGACCTTTATGGTATGACACTTGAATATATGGCATGTTTTGACGGATTTTTTACTTGTGATTACACGAAGTATGCCGATGTGGATTCCTTTTTCACTATACCTGGGATCCAACCCTTGGGGTCTGACATGTGTTTAATCTGAATAGGGTGAATTTTGTTGCAGTGATATTTATAGGATTGAACATTGATATAGGGTATCCCTACTTCAGTTATTGGAGGTAAATACGGGTGAAGAAATGTGTAGGACGAGTATCCCCCTAAGGTGACATATCTTGCTCAGAGATATTTATGTTGTTCACTGAAATAGGTGTATGTTGATTGGGATTACGAACCGAGAGACCGAATTGGTGATACATGACATGAGTGTCACTATGTACAGATCAATTCCCTTGCACAGGATGTCCGAGTGATCAGGATTATAGACCCAAGTATTAACTTCTATTGGTTTCATGTAATTTCATTAACATACCAATGAATATTCATATTTAGGAATATATGTATAGATTTGGGACTATAAATGAATACATATATATATATATACACACATCAATGGTGACACTTTCCCAGTTAGAAGGTATTACAAACACTGGGTTCGACTGAGATTAAAATTATTGGTTATACCTTTTTTAGTTGTGTTTTTAATTAGGCTAAGCATGTTAATTTTGTATAAAATTACAGCAGCAGATTTATATGTTGCATATGAGGGTGGCATACTGAGATTCTTTCTAAACCCTTCAAATTCACCTCAGTGTACATGTAGAAATTATTTTTTCTTTTCTAGTTGAGTACCATTTCATGGTGGATAAAGATGAGGCCCAAAGTTTCATGATTGAGCATAGCTACTCTTATAGTTCCTAATTGGGCTGGAGCAGTTCGACAATTTCTAGAGACCAGGTACATGGTTTGGCTCAGAGTTATTAATTAGTCCTGGTAACTTTACTTTAAGTTTATTTTGTATCACTATATCTGTATGGTCATCCCAATGGGTGAAAAGTATTTTATTGTATGACATAAATGTTTTAGATGTTATAGAATCTTTATTTATTGTCACACCATGTTATATTTTAGTAATTTATATCTTTCACACTCTATTTTTCTATACATGTGTATGATACTTAGCTATTTCTGTTGTTTTCATACTCTAATATGAGGTTATAGTCTACCCACTATCACACCCTAGGGCATCAATGCTAGTCGAAATATTCTAGGGTACTAGGATGGGTGCTTTAGGGCTAGTAACCAACTATATCGATGCACCATTTTAGTAGAATCTAGGTCAGGATGTTACAAGTTCTAAATATTTCATCTCCATTTTTTCAGTTCCATCAGTTATTTATATGTGTTGTGTTTTCATAGCTTCTCTAAAAGGAATATGTTACTTTATCTCCACTATTTGAGTGGTTATCTAGTGGAATAGTCATGAATCATCATCATTACATTGATTCAACAATCCTAAAATCCACTCAATCAGCCCCTTGTGGTGGTCCATAAATTTTGATATGAGAATATACATTTTCAGATCAATATTTACTCATAAAAGTCTAAGGGTTATTAAATAAGAGTATTTAATTTTTAGTAATCAATATAACTCATGTAAAAACAATAAAAGAGTTGGAAATATATATTAGTCTTGTCAAAAATCTAAAATAACAGGGTCTCAAAATTTATTGTACATACATGGAACTAGGCCGAATTCCCCATCTCTTAATTTTAGCAGTGAGTTCATGATTTGGATTCAGGTCACCAATCTCTAAAATTATGTTTTTAGGGATCAAATTCACTATATAAGGACTCAATATAGCTAGTGATATGGGTAGTGAAATTTTTTCAATAGACACTCTTTGATTAGTTTCTGGGTATAAATCAATAAAAGTTTCCTCTTCCAATGGATCACATAATATTTTAATGACAGAATAAATATCTATGATACAAGCATTTATTTTACTTCTAGAATTTGGTCTAAATTCCCTTAAATATAAAGATGATACAAATAGAAGAATTCCTCTTGTTGTATAGGGTGTTTTTCAATAAGGCCCCTCATTTTTAAATATTTATTAGAGAATAGAGTTGGTCTATGAACACTAAGAAATAAATGGTCTTGCTATATGACCTGCATACCTAGCACACCATCTAGGTATCACTTTATCCATGCATGTAAATTATCCCATGATAGGTCAGTTGGAGAATTGTTGTGCGATAGTGTAATATCTTAATTTTTTCCCTCACACACTATTATTAACCAAATTTGGTGGAAAATACTATGAAATAATTTATTCTAAAATCTAGTGTAAGGAAATAGAGAATCTCTCTATAGACTATTAAAATGGAATGAAAATATGTTTGGAACATAAAGCACACATAAGACCATATCCTCATGACAAGCATCAAAAACTAAATATTATAAACAAATTACTAAATAATTCTCATTAGGATTATCATTACCATTTTCCTAAACCATCCTGGCTAGTGAATCACAAGATAAAAGGTAAAGATGGAATAATAACTTAATATTTAAACTTCTTCATTAGTAATTTAAAATTTTTGTTAAATTCCATAATATTTTATTATTCTATTGAAGTACATATAATTATGAATTTATATAATATTTTAAATCTTATATGACTAAAACAATTCTTCACCCAACTATGTAAGAACTGGATTAGGCCATTAATCTGATATATGGTGTTTTTATACTTTTTATTTTTTAGTATATGGTAAAAATAGGAACTAAATACCATAGTTAAGTTAATTTTTTCCTTTATTCTAGTAACACCACCACCATTAGGATAAAAACCTTAATACCTAAGTGGGAATCCCCAACAATGAAGATCCATCCACTCAAGAATATTAAAAACCCCACCACTAATAATTTTGAAGTAATATTTGGGTTGATTTCATCTCCCCAAAAGGTAAAATAGAAAATTTATAAGGTGTCCCTATTTGAACACTCAAAATATTAGTTCCTCTTAAAAGGATAAATCTTGGGATTCATAACTCTTAACCTCAAACCTTTTTTCTATTTAAAAATATCCACCCATTCCCCACAAAATAAAAATCTAGAAGGGTTGAATTTCTCTCCTTGATATTTTTTCATCCTTGAAAAATAAATCCCTTATAAAGGATGAGTTTTCTTTAAACCCACCAAACATTATTTTTGGAGGGAAACTATTCATACAACCTCCTAGTATTAGGATACCCCCAGTTTTTATAAATCCCATAAGGCGATCCTTACTTCACTATATGGTAAATAAAAAGGGTTGGTGTTTGGAAAAAATGAATAATTAATTATGGAAATATTCTTATTTACTAATTCATTATGGATTTAAAAACCATTCAAACATATATATTTTAATCATTTATATTTGGATGGAAAATTATGGTGAACATTGATGAACCCAAAAAGCTTAGGCCCATTAAATAGTGAAGTTTCCACATGGAAATAGATCCCATTTTAGAAACCCTATAACATTAAAATCATTTACTTAATGTAAATATGGATGAATAATCATGAGTGATTGGTTAATGTCTCTGATCTTGACCATCTTGAATCAGTAGGTAACTATTCTATATATAAATACCTCCTCTATATAGTTTTGGGATGAGTTGTACTTCTATTGAAATATTTATTTGGGTATAGTTAAGATAAGATGAAAACTATATTAATGATAATTTGTGATCCAGTGTGGGGATTATAATATCATTATGAAGCCTATAATTGTACATGGGTATATTTTTGGATTACTTGTTATAATGACCCAGAATTTTTGAATGATAATTGTGTCTTGAAAATGAGTGCTATATTATATTATACGCAGGAATCCATATCTCTTTATTAATGAAGTGAATATAAAGGGTAATGTGACCATATGAATTTGACTGTTTTATGATTGTTGGTAAATTATGTACATTTTTCAATATAAACCTTGGTTAATATGAACATTGGGAACTATACTCTTGGTAATAATTTTAACGTTATAATTAGGGTTTATAAGTAAAAATGGAAAAGGATAATTACTACAGAATGGAGAACAGATGACCTCAACTAGTAGAGTCATGTCATACAAATCCCATTTTACAAAACATGGGAGGTAGGTGGGATCACTGGATTTTTACCTCGACAGATCCCAAAATGAGCTTCAACAAGTAAATCTTGAATGAAATTTCCTATGATAGAAGTTTAAGTAAGTGTAAATTACCACTCTAACGATGTTAGCCAAACAGCCCCATGAATTTATCACCATCACACAACTTAACTTAGGTCATACGTAGGTGATATAAGGGGTTACATTTCATAGAATTAGTTTTTAATTATTTGAATAAATAATTTTTTATTCCATCAATTCCGTTTAATAAGAGTTTTGCTTAATTAAAATAGGTTTAATTGAGACGGAATTTAAAAAATTGACTTTTTGGATCTAAATTGTACTTTTCCTAGCAGATATAAATTTTCATAATAAACTATGTTATTTTGAATAATAATTATTTTATTGAAATAGTATTACAAAAAAAATATTAATTAAATATAAATTATAAAATACTTTTAAATTTTTTAAGTGTTATAAATTTTATAATGCATTTCCAACCTGCAAGTTTTTTTAATAAATAAGGATATTTTATAATTAAAATTTAAAATTATGATACTTTAAGAATTTTTATGTTAAAATAAACCTAATTTTTTGAAATCATCACATCAAAATTAGTTTTGGTTGAATTTATGATAATTTTGTAATATATTCTGTTTTTATGTAAATAGTAAAAATATAGTTTGAGGTTTTTAGTATGTTAAATGACTTCATAATCATTTTATAATGATTTTATAATTCATTAATCATAATAAAAAAACTAAAATAATTTTTTTAATAATATCAATTATTTTTAAATATTTTAATCAATTTACAAACCTGTATGTTACTTTCCAAAATCTAAAATGGAAACTTTTGTATTAAAAATATTATTTTGTGAAAAAATTACTTTTCATTTCCAAAATAAGTAATATAATATTATTTTCGGTTCTTTTGGAATAAAATGACATAAAATATGTCCGAAATTTTGAAAAATGTATGAAAAAATCATGTGTAAGCCCATGTTTTATTATTTTATACAACATTGATTTCTAAGGCATATATTTTCAAATTATTAAAGAAATCCTCCAATTTTTCTATAAATAAGAAACCATTTCCCCATTTCCTTTCAGTAAAAATCCATCCATCACAAATGTATTGTATTTATCCCTCCAAATGAGTCCTTAAAAGGTTTAATGAATCCCGCAAGTTCCCAATCCTAATGTGTTTGGAGTTACTTTTCAAGGTATAGGAATTCTCCTTCATTTATTTTTAATTTAAGAATTTTTTTTAGTATGTGTCTTATAATTGTTATGATTACTCTATTTTATTACCAATTTTATCAAAATTATTTTTCAAATTATGTTTTATAAATGGAATACCATTGTACCCTCTCATTTTATCCTTTTTCAAAAGCACATTTTATACTTGTTATGCTGTATAATTTACTTCTTAAAACTGCCATATACTCCTCAAGAAATTCTCTTTCATTTTCTTTTTGTGAATACCTAAGCCTATCTATTTTTGATGTTTATTAAAATAAATGTAAAAATGATCTATTTTATTTTGTGATTAACATACATCAAATATAAATTCCATTTTATGTGGGTTAAAAATTATATAATATTCAGGTTTTTACGCACTTTTGAAACTCCATGATTTTGATATAAAACCCATTTCTTTTATTCTCCATGGATTATTTATTAAATGTTTTATTATGATCTATGTGGATCACATTAATTAATGAATATAAATGGTGCACCTTGATAGAACTCCAATTCAATGGGTAAAGAATTTAATCTCTAGATACGACATGGTTTATGATACCTTGGTGAATAAACTTGTTAATTTTCATTTATGACACCTTAGTGATTATCCTTGGTGATATTATTATGAATGTCTAAGTGAAATTTTATTTCCACATTTAAATGTTATTATTCATGTTATTATTATTATTATATAACTCATGTTATCTTTCTCATTCCATAATGATATTCATCATGTTCTTATTGATATTCATCAAGATTATATGTATACCATTTCCCATTATTTCCCTTGCTGAGCTTTATGCTCACCCTTTCTATTAATGTATGTACCCAAGTTATGACCTATAGTAAATATAATTATGATTAACCAATGAATAATCATTTCAACTGTATTAGAATAATATTTATCATTTACATGTATTATGTACCTTATTTCCAAGAAACTAAACTTTAAAATATCCTCTCTTTGTACAATGTAATGAGATGTTTATGTAATAAAAATGATTGATTAAATAGTTGGTATAAAATTAACATTTAGTTAATTATGGAAATTAGGATTTCAAAACTTTATTAATCACCCTTGGAAAATTTTTAAATAAATAAAAACATATTGGTATTTTGGTGAAGTATTATTTAAGTGGTTTTTGAGGAAATAAATTCTTATCGGGATACTAACAATTTGATGTGCCTCTAGCACATATGTATCTAGGGGTAACACCCAAAAACACTTCTCTGAGCTAGAATCAATGGGAGCTAGTTCAAGACAAAAGGCCTTCCTTAACTCCTTTTTTGAAACTCATGGGGGATATGTTTGGTTAATAATAAGAGTTTTATGAACAATTATGAATGATATATATAGAAAATGTAATTTTTTTAAAGAATAACATATCTAAGAATGACATTATAAGACATAAAACCACTTTATAATTATAAGATTCTTATAAGAAACATTTTTCATATTAATATTTTTTCTTCTATAAAATGATGGGAAATAGAAGGAACCAGGTATATGATGAGCACAATAGACCATGCACCAATGTCCCTCCGATGGAAGACAAAATGGAAAAAATCATGAGAATGATGAATCAACTAACTCGAGTTATGAATAATAACTTGAATCAAAATGAGTGTCTAGATTAAGCTCTAGTGGAAAAAAATTTCATTGGGTCCTTCATGTGTCAAGTGGAACCTTCTTTCAGTGGATGTACAAACCCATTTATTACTAAACAATGGAAAATATCTATAGAAAAGGATTTTCTATACTCTATTTTTCTAACAAAGATAAATTCACTCTGGTTGTACATCGCTGAGAGGGATAAGATGATCAGTGGTGGAAACTGATTAAAAACATTAATCCAAGATAGTTTATTTATTCTATGGAGCGATAAGAGTTTAGGGGATCCTTTTTCAAAAAACAAATCTCTAGTCTAGTGTGAACATAAATAGAGAAGGAATTATTAAATATGAATACAAAGGAAAATTAATTAGTGAGAATCTGGGAGATGAAATTTACATGAAATTCTCATTACACATCTAGAATTTTTTACATCATAATGGAAAGGTTCATAGATTTTTTGGTGGACTAAAACCCCATATACAGAGGAATCTATCCAATCGATACTATAATAGCTATGGTGAGATAGTACAGAGTTCTATAATGTAGACATGGAGTTTGGAGAGGCATAATGGTCACATAAATCAAAAGAAAATAAGAGTTATTTGGGTCCAAACTAGGCAGTAACATTGATCTTGGAAGATGAGTAAAGAAAGTGAAGATTCCCACTTGAAACAAATGCGGGAATAAGAATTTAGGGAAATGCTTTCTCGGGAGTGGAAACTATGACAAGTGTGGAAGTGGTGGACATATAATCCGAACTATCATAATGAGGTGAAGTCTAAACATCTCAACACTAACAAAAAAGCCGATCCTGAATTCCAAATTTATAGTTATTGATAACTTAGGAACTTTTCTAATTAATATTAAAATAAGAATTTAATAGAGGGGAATCACCATCAATCCTAGCATAGGACAAGGGAGAAAGGTCATGAATTTTTTTTATCACAATGACTAAGTTAGAGGCTCCAAATTATGTGGTGGATGGTTCTATTATTATTCTATCAAATATAGCAAGTACTTTTTTTGATAATGGTTATATGCATTATTTCCTAAAATCATTAAAATAATTTAGAATCAATATCTGATCTAATAAAAGTAGATTTATCAATCACGACTACTGGAGGGATTATCCAAGTATCAACTAAGTTAAAAAACTCTAGTATCTAATTTGGAATGTATAATTTCATTTCAACTGTAGTAGTCGTTCCAATGATAGAATTTGACATTATTCTAGGGATATACTTGAACACAATGTATAATGATAAGATCAACTACATGAGCAAGGGAATATTAGTAGTATTGAATGGACAACCTATGGTATTTTTTAGAGGAGATATATTACGACCTGATATTTGTATAGAAGAACCACCCATAGACCACTTTATGGATATTATCAGTGAGGAGGAAAAAGGAAATGAAATTATAAGAATAGAAAATGTTCGCATAATTTAAGAGTACACTAAAATATTTCCTGCAGAGTTTTCTAGAACTCCCAAAGTAAGAGAGATATAGTTTTCTAATAAACATATACGTAGATCCATGATGACATCAAAGACCCCATATAGAATTGGAAACACAGAGCTAGAGGAATTAAAAAAAAGATTCATGAAATTATGGAGATGGGATTTATCCGATCAAGTGTGTCTCCTTGGAGAGAAACTATTCTCCTTGTAAAGAGGAAGGATGGATCAATACAGTTATATAATGATTATAGATAATATAATAGGATAATAGTGAGGAAAAAGTACCATCTCCCAAGGATTGATGAATTAGTTAACCATCTTTAAGGGTCTCAATTATTCTCTAATATTGATCTTCAATATTGTTATAATCAATTTAGGGTGAAGAAAGAATGTATTCTAAAGACCACCTTCTTATAAATATACATGCATTATGAGTTTGTTGTTATCCCCTTAATCTTGAATAATGATAATTCTATATTTATCGATTTGATGAATTTATTATTTGACGTATACCTTGATAATTATTTGGTAGTTTTTATTGAATATATTCTGATATATTCCAAAATTCATGAGGGGAATGAAGATCATCTAAGGGTTATATTGAAAACTTGGAGGAAGGATAAGCTATTTGGAAAATAAATAAAAGGGAATTTTGGTTAGAATAAGTTTCTTTCCTGGGGAACACTATAACTTGTGAAGGAATCTCAGTTGAACATATAATGTCCCAGCCTTAAATAATACATAATCTAGAAAATTATTTAAGAAATCATTTTATTATATTCACAAAGATCTTTTAGGTTTAGTGTTTTAGAGATTTATTTCAAAAGTCATACATATCAACCCATAAGAATACAAAAATGGGCAATACTAAAATAGAATCCATTTCTTCCATAATTTGTTTTCAATAAAAAATGAAATATTTTCATGAAAAATATTAACAACAATCAGTTTGGAATAATATTTTATCTTACCCTTCCATAAACCTGTGGAAAAAATTATAAAACTTTGGATGAGAACAAAAATATCTCTAAGGTACCTAAAATGAAGGAAATAAACCACTAGTTCATGAATACATAAAACATTTTAAATCATTTTAAAAAGACATAATTATCACCCATAAAGTATCATATACTTACTTTGTGAAAACAAGAGATTTCTATGAAATATTAATAATACCATTAATATAACATGGGGGATTACATAATATGATAACCCTCACGGATACCATATGATTTGTAACCCTGATGACGACCTTATTATGTTACCCTCATGGTTACCTTTTGATGTACCCCTATAACTACCTTATAGTGTAACCATCACAGTTATACTTGAAATAACCAATACAGTAAACTTACAACATAGACATAATCAATGCATTGAATGGAGATATAGTTCCCACACTTATTTATAAATAATTCCCAAAAACCAAATCATAATCATAAAACATGAATACTTGAATCAAAGAAATATTCATTTTGAATTTGTAAAAATAGAAATTTTAAAAAGGGTCTTTAAAGAAAAGTCCCTTACCTTGGGTTGACTTCATTAAAATGTGATCAAACCTCCTAAATAATGGTTTAATGAGTGTTATTAATTTATTAAAGAAATATATTAATATTTGTAATACCTTATATGATATTTTTATAACAACCTTCTACCCATTTATTGATAATATTTTGTTATTTTACTTTCTTGGGTGTGGTTTTTTAATGGTTTCCATGGTTGGTTAATTATGGGTTTTCTTATCAAAAGGAATAGAAACTCTAGAATTGGAAATAAATGGTATTAATATGTTTCTATAATTTTAAATGACACTATATATATCATTTCTTTCTTGATATGAGGATGATTCATTAGATAAATTATTACCCAATATGATTTAATTTATTTTTGTGGTTATTTACAACCATCCCAAACCTATATCATATTATTTAATATCATGTTTGAATATTGGATACAAAAAATTATATAACTTATAATATATATAATAAAATCTTATTTTAACATAATAATGGTTTTATGAATAAAATTTAAGGTGGTAAAATGAAATGAAAACACACCATCCACAATGATGGTAAATCGACATATCATGATCAATGTTTGCATTTTTTAGAATAAGAAGTGAATAGGAGAGGATTGATTATGGAAATTACATTAAAAAATATCATTCTAGTAAATGTAATATACCGAGTTATCATTTAAATTATATTATGGGATGTGATTAGATAATTATAAAAGAAAATAAATTTAAAAGAAATTTAAGAGAAAAAAAGAGGATTTTACCTCTTGAAATTCTTCTATTTGGGAACCTCCTTAATGCACTTGTTTTTGAACTTTTGGTGAGACCATAAGGTATTGAACGTGGGAAAGAGGGTGGGGAATGGAATTAGGTATAAATTACAAAAAATCTAAAATGATTTGTCGGTGTGAGGATAATAGGTTGTGGGGGGTGGTATTTAAGGTAGAGGAGATGTATGTTTTTTGATTATTTTTTTCATTTGTTCATTATTTTGGATAAAGACTATGAATATTTTGAATATTTTCTCAAAATATATTAAAATAATTAATTATATTTATTTATTTTGGGGCAACCTCATCTATAAATCATCTATTACCCAATAATTCATGAGTTTGTTAAACAAAAAAAATTCAATTGTTTAAAAAAAATAACTAAAATTAACCTAACAATTTTTACAATTGTAAAATTAAAAAAAAAACCCCATTTAATGAAAATAATTTTCTAAATATAATATATTTAATTTTTAAATAAAATCATTATTTATTAAAAAAATACCGATTTTAAAATTATAATTGATTTTGTGACACTAAGAAATTATTTACGGTCTCATAAAATTATCTTATAATCATAAGAAAACATAATATTAATTTATAAATATATTTTATGAAGTTATTTTTTTTAAATATTTATATGAATTATAAAATTGTAAATAAAAATTTATGTGTTATAAAAATACCAACACATACTTTATCATTTCCAAAACAATTTTTACTTATACCATGATATTAATATATCAAATTTTCACTTATAAGATAGATAAATTTAATTTATAATTTCATTGGTGAGGTTAATATTATATTTTTAAAGATTAATTAAGTTATATAAATACCACTTATTTCATTTTCCATTGATAAGGAATTTAACTATTTAATTCCAGCTTGGAAAAAATTATTTTATAATAACTTGGGCGGTTACATTATCGACACCTTCTAGAAATTTATTCCTTAAAATTTTTATTTACTTATTAAAGAAGTGAGGATACCATTCCATCATAGAATTTTAGAATTCCTATGTTTCTTCTTCAACCATATGGTTTCTCTATAAAACCTTAACCTAGTGAATTTCCTTATTCTGCAATACTTTCTCTCTATGATCAAGAATCTAAACAAGGTTTTCCTCACAAAAATGGTTATATTCCAGCTGAAATACATCTTGGCTAAAAACATGAGATGAATTTGGAACAAACATTATTAACAAAAAAACATGGAAAAAATTGTGTACCTGAGATAAAATTTTAGGCAACGCTTCTTGATAGGAAATTGGTCTAACATTCTCAAGGATTTCACAAGGTTCAATGAAATGTGGACTCAACACCCCTTTTTTATCAAAACACATAAAAAATTTCTAAGGAGTGATTTTGTAAAAACCCAAGCCTTTATAATATTTTCATTTTTAAATAAATTTATTTTTGTTTCCAGTTTGGTTTTTATGCAACACCATGTTAAGATTATACTTCACACAACAATGAGTTGTCTTACATTACACACAAGACACAGTTTTGCCGAAAACAATATATTAATAAAATACTATTAGTGGTTACGAATAGTATTTTTTTTTAATTTTATATATTTCACATAACTTTAACATTCATATTATGTATCTTATAGACATGATATATGAATAAATTCCATTTTTTTCAGATAAAAGAAGTATTTTTCAACAAATGCAGTATTTACCTCCTTTTGATAAAACACCAATTTTAAATCATTTTTTTACAATTTAATATATTATATTTTAAAAAAATGTATTATTTTGTATAAATATATCAAAATTTACTTTGGATGCATTTTTGATACTTTTCTAATAAGTTTTAAATTTTGATGAATAGTAAAACTATAATAAGTTTTAATTAAAAGAAAAAATTTTCATCAAAATAATTTAAGTGGATAAAATATATTATTTAATAGTTTTAAAGTATAAATATAATATATTTTTATCATTTAATATAATATTCTTCATTGTAATTAATTTGACCATGAATTTTGATGTAAAACATTTCATTCTTTTGCAATGTTTTAACTTTTAAAAACCGGGTTTTCATTCAGACTACAAGATTAATTTTTTAAATTAATTAATGAAACTTTTTTGATTTTAATTTTTTAAAATGTATTCTATATTTGGAATCAGTGGGTCCAAATTATGAAAATAGGTTTATTTTATTTTTGGGTATTATGAATTGTTAAGTATTTATTTTTATTACCATAGTTATAGGTAAACCAGGTAATTAAAGGTAAATATAATATTATAAAATTACCTCAACACCTATAAAAATCATATTGGATGAATAAATTATACACCTTTAATCTATGTTTTTAAATTGAATCACTTAATAGACAATTCCTCTTGAATATGAAATGAATATAGAAAAATCAAAAAATGTGACAAAATTTTACACTCTAATTTTTTATAAGTATATTAATTTTAATATATTAATAAAGAAATGATAACATCTATTATAAGTAGTATATGTAAAGATAAAACAATTTCCTAAATTATTGAAATTTATCAATAATTTTTAAAAATTAAAGAATTTCTATTAATGAAGACACAATAGTGACAAAAACATATTTTAATAATAAAATATCAATTAAATGAGTTCAAAATATTAACATAAATTTAATTTTACCTAATTGAGGTGATCAAATTTTTTTCTAGTTTAATATGATATATTAGGGTTGTTTTAAATTAATTTGTTCTAAGTTATATTAATTTATGTATTTTATTAATGTCAAATTTATCAATAGTGTCATAATTGGCACGTATGATATTTAATGAAACTAATATTTCATTAAATTCATTAAAAATTATAAAAATATTAAATAAGGACAATGTGGATATATATGGTCTAAATTATTATAAATTTTCCATTTAGTTTCCAATTTAAACTTGATAAGTTAAAATTTCATCCCCTTATTAATGAAACATTTCTTACCTTAGTAAAAATTAAAATGGGTTAATTAAGGGTTAATCAAAATGATAAGGATTAAAATAACCCAAACACATAACTAAAATATATTAGTTGTTAATAATAAAACATTATATAATCTTTTATTCAAATAAATTACCTTTTATATGTATTTTAATATATTTTAATTTATTATAAATTAATCCTTTAAGAAATACCGAAAGTGCCCGTTGCCTTCATTATAAAAGGACACCTCCTCCCTCATTTCCTCACTCCACATTGAGACTTATAGATTTACAAAAACGTTCCCAAATAATCTTCCAACTTCCCAAAACTCATCATAAAAGCCTCTTGTATGGTATAAATCCTCCCAAGTAATCCTTTTTGTAAAAACTAAAAGAAGTTACCCAATTAAGAGGTAACACCTTCTCTCATGCTTTTTAATTTCATTTCCATTATCCACTCCCTATAATCTTATTATTATATGATTACATAAAATAAAAATTATGCATTGTATACTAGGATATTTTTAGGATATGTTTTTTAACTACACTTACTCACACCTTTATTTAATGGGTAAAAAACATATTATTCTTGTGTAGGGAAAACAAATGCCTCACAGAAACAATGATTGATCAATTTTTCTCTACCACCTCTCATGGGGAACATTATGATAGAAAATATGTTTATATTATATATATATATATGTTATTTAAAATATCTATATTCCTCTTAAATTTTTATTCAAAACATACCTTTAACGTTTTCAAGTTGTGTAAATACGATAATTTTGTTTGAGGAAGTTTGGAATACCGCCCTCTCAAAGTGATACGACACATTCACACTTTACATGGAATGTTTAAAGGATAGTTTTATTAAACCTATGATTAATATATTAAATTAATATAATACTATAGTTGTAATATTATTTTATATCATATAATTCTTATATGATAACAAAATGAATGTAGCATTCATGGGTACATACGGCCTGCCGTCTCCCTTAATGGGGCATTTCATTTCTTATTTCAAGTATTGTGGATTATTCTAAAAACATACATAAAAGATATATATAATATTTATATCATGTTTTAAATTATATATATGATTAAATCACCATCTAATTAATGGGAACTGTAAATAATAAGTCATAACTTCCTCAAGAAACTAAGCAATTACCACCTGAAATAGTGAAAATAATGGAAGATTACTAAAAAATGAGTAATAATATATTTTAATAGGATCATATATGATATCATAAATAAGGATATGGTTTTTTATAACTTGATAAAATTATTTAAACATTATAAAAAAGGTTAATTCACCCTCAACTAAAGTAAAATACATAGTAAGAGTTAATTTCACAATCTTTTTATTATCCCAGAGTGTTTATACGTAATTATCTACTAGGAAATTCTTATCATCCCCATAAATGATTATTAAAATATATTTCAAAATGCTATAATTTTTTAAATTGAATTTTAACCCATGTTTTACTTTTTATATAATATATTTTGAATGTAATCTTTTCATCCTTTTCCAAATAAGGTACTTTTTGATCTTTCCGAAAAATAAAGGAAATACTATTTTTTACCTATACAACGTGAGTGGATATTACAACCATCAAAACGCCTTAAAATTTTTAAGCTTCCCTTACAAGCTTATAAGTACTTTTATAAGAATTTTTTTCCTTTATAATATCACAAGATTTTAAATTATTTCAATGTAAAAAGGGTTGTTTCTTTCAAAGATTATTAATGATTTCGTTAGATTATTTTCATTTTTGTCAAAATCCTTTGTTGGATTTTATGATAAATTGAGAATGATTTATTATGATACAATATTACATCTTGTATTGAAGGGTTTATCATATTTTTGATTGTGGATGTGCTCTTTTTATACCATTCATGGTGTATAGTTAAAGTATTAAAATTTCATATGCTAGTTTTAATACGAATGTTTATGTTATGTTTCACCCCTTTCATATGAGGAATGCATTAAACTTAGTAAGTGATGGTTGGGGACCTCTATATCTCATTTATGCATTATTAGGTCTCATGAGACAAACAAGATATGGACATGGTCAAGGCTATGCCCATTTATTTTAGGATATATATTTAGCTAAGGCCTTAACCATTTATTTTCAGATTTCTTAGCTGAGGCCTCGATGGTATGTTTCAAATGTCCAGAATTTTCAATTCCATCATTATAAGATTAGTTAATAAAATTAAACATTATTATTCAACTAGTATAATATACATATGATAGTTTAAATGACATCATTTGATTTCTTCTTGATATATTATGTTCAAGTTTATCTTTTAAAGGATTATGTTTCTGTTTTATTCATTCCTTAAAGTTTATTGTTATTTATAATGGATTTTTCTATATTGTTTAACCTTACTTAGAATTTGAGATCACCTCTTTTATATGTTTTTTCAAAGAATACAAGAAGTGTTTTATGATAGATATTCATGATTTTACTATAAGAATAATGGCGTTCTCAAAGAATGAATTATGTTGCATCTTATGTTTTTAATTATAATTAATTTTTCATTTATAAAATATATTTTACAAGACTATTAAACTGATCATTCCTTTGGGGCATGATTCCTTGTATCATTCCAATGTATTAAAATAATGCATCATCTCTAGGATTCTGGGGTTGGGGTGTTACATATTTTACTGAAAACATGATCACCCAACTCAAAAGAAAAGTATTTCTTTTTGTTATATGCACAATTTATTTTCATTCTCTTAGTTATCCTATTGTATTGTTGGATTATATTCACTTTTTTAGCCACTTACTATACTAATTATATCCCCATAAACATCCTTTCCACAACTTCATCCCAAAATTATTCCTCCAAATGTTCAATCTGTAGACTGGAATAAAAATTTTAATTATAAAAAAACTTAAAGAAAGATGTTGATCCCAACATTCCTAGAAAACCATTGAAAAGAACACAACATGTCTTCCAATGTTAGAATTGTTTGGTAGGTTTATTCATCATATTGAGGATGGAAGGATGTGTTGAAATTTAATTCAGTTCCCAATGACCTTTAAAGGCCTTTCAAAAAGTAATAAGTGGGCCTGAGATTAAAGTCAGATACAATGGACAGAGGAACTCTATGTAACCTAGAACTCTCTTTGTAGTATAGTGGAGAAATTTGAGCTAGAGAATGGGTATCTCAAATAGAAAGAAAATGTACATATTTAGTCAGCCGATAAAACATAACCCAAATTGCATTGTTACCTAGAGAATCCTTTGTAAGTCCCATTATACAATCCATGGATATATTTTCCCATTTCCACTCTGGAATTAGAAAAGGATGAATTATTACCGTTGGTAGTTTTCATTCTAATTTATCCTATTGAAAAGTAAAACATTTCATGGTAAAATCAGCAATATCTCTTTTCAATCCATCCCATTAGTAATACTCTTAAAATCCCCTGTACTTTTTATTTATGTGAGGATGAATTGAAAATAGAGAACTATAAGATTCACATAACAATTATTTCTTAATCTGGGAATCACAAGGAACAAATAATATCTTTCCAATTATAAAGACACAATATTTATCATCATTAACATCAAGAAACTTACTATAAGCAATTATTACTTTTTATATAACTAAGGGTCTTTCTTTTTCACTTTATAAATTATTTATGAGAGAGACTGTAACATCCCCAAATGATAAAGGGTTAAATGACTAATTGATATTACTAATGTCAACCAGGTGCACCTTCCTTTTCAGGAGGCTACCTGATTAGAACTCCATAGTTAAGCGTGCTTGGCTTGGAGTAGTGATCAGGATGGGTGACCTTATGGGAAGTTTCCCAGTATGTGTGTGAGTGAGGACAAAGCACACTAGAAAGGACATGTGTTGGCCTGTGGGGACAATCATTAGTCAGATGGCCCGTTCAGGCATGTGGGTGGACCCTAGGGTGGGCCCCAAGTGTCTGCGGGGCAACTGGTGGTACCTGGTGGGCCAGGACCCGACGGCCATGTGAAGGTGGGGTGGCTGTGCTGTCACCGGGACCCGATTGTCACATTTGGTATCAGAGGATAAACCCAGCCTTAAGTGCGGTGCACTGCTTGGGTTGAGATGTAGGGCCCACAACGAGGGCGTTGGGCTCTAAAGGGGGGGTTATTGTAACATCCCCAAATGATAAAGGGTTAAATGACTAATTGATATTACTAATGTCAACAAGGTGCACCTTCATTTTCAGGAGGCTACCTGATTAGAACTCCATAGTTAAGCGTGCTTGGCCTGGATTAGTGATCAGGATGGGTGACCTTCTGGGAAGTTTCCCAGTATGTGTGTGAGTGAGGAAAAAGCACACTAGAAAGGACATGTGTTGGCCTGTGGGGACAATCATTAGTTAGATGAACCGTTCAGGCATGTGGGTGGACCCTAGGGTGGGCCCCACATGTCTGCAGGGGAACTGGTGGTACCTGGTGGGCCAGGACCCGATGCCCATGTGAAGTCGGGGTGGTTGTGCTGTCACCGGGACCCGGTTGTCACAGAGACATCTACATTGAAACCTGAAACAAAATAAAGGAATTTACTGCACCAAAAACTTCTAATCCAAAATTCATCAGATCATAAACCAAGGGGTCATGTTCCCAACATAACATGGTTAACGATGCATGATGTTTTCAAATCAAGGAATCAACCACTTTTCTTCTTTTCTAGTATGGTAATTGATTGTGCAATCATAATCATTTATCAATTATAGCCATCTTCTCTGCCTCATGTTCAATTCCTTCTGAGTAATTATATACTTAAAAATTGTATAATTAGTATATATTTCACATTTGGATCAATATAAATGATGTCTCTATGTTTTTATTGAAAAAACCGTAGTTTCTAATTCGAAATCCTACATGGGATAATTTAACTCATGAGATTTTAGTTTTCTTGAATCATAATAAATTACCAATTCATTATGTATCAGAAAAAACCAAGTCCCTTCAATGAATTATCACTGTAAATAAAAAACTCTCAATTTTTGGATGTTAGATCCAAAATTATTGCATTCCACAATATTCAATTGAGTTACATAAATAACATCACAACCTTATGTAGAAATAAATTTAACCCCTTTTCGTGTAAAATTAGTTAGTGGGAAAGATAACCGTGCAATGTTTTTAACAAACTATTGGAAATAACCTACTAATTATAGAAAACAACAATACTATGTAACATTTATTAGTCTTGTCCATTTATAAACCACTTTTTTAGTGGGATCTACTATTATTATGTCCTTATTTATAATCCCCCCAACAAAATAAATATTTTACAACAAAAAATAAAATTTTATAAATTCTCTATCTAACTTATTTTGTTTATGTTTTTGTACAGAAATCCTTATATGTTTTTCACGATCTTCATATTTTTTTGAATAAACCAAAATAACATCAATAAAAACAACAAAAAACTTATCCAAATATTCATGGAATACTCTATTAATAAGATCCATAAATATAGCATGGGTATATGTCAAGCCAAAGTGCATAAAAACAATCTCTTATTTCCTATATCTAATTCATAACACTATTTTTAGAATGTCATCCTCCTTTACCTTTAACTGATGGTACTCGGATCTCAAGTCAATATTAAAAAAATACTGAACTCCCTAGATCTGATCAAAAAAGTCATATATTTGAGGAAGAAGATACTAATTCTTAACAGTAATGTTATTCATTGCTCTATAATCAAGGAAAAGTATTATGGAGCCAACTGTTTTTGACTATGTAAATAGAATCACACCATAGTGAAGTTTTAGGATGAATGAAGCCTTTATCAAGAAGCTCCTACAACTTCTTTTTTCAAATCAAGAAATTATACTTGATCCATTAGTTAAGGGTGTTTTGAAATTTTTTTAGAATCAAGAACTAATTAAATGGTAAATTCAACTTCCCTATTAGGTATAACACTTATAAATTCATTAGGACAAAATAAATGTATTAATTTACCAATGAGACATCACTAATCTGAACAATTACCTATTTTTCAAAAATATGTGCAAGATAGCTTTCATTTCCATATTTTAACAGTTTCTCAGCTTCCTGATATGTTATCAATGGTATTGGTTCATTCTTGTATTCAAACAGAAACTATTTTGGAAAAAAACTCCTAAATCTTTACAATCAATCATTGTATGATAAACTGAAAGACAATCCATACCAAAAATAACCTCCAAATATACTAAGGTTTGAACAAAAAGGTTTTAGGTAATTAATTTCCAAATACAATAAGAGGAATATTATTATAATTACTTTTTTTACTTTAATATTTTCCCTTAGTGTTTTAACCATAATTTCTATATATATTTATTGAGGTGAAATTTCAAAATTACTAGAAATTTTCTAAAAAAATAATGGAATGTGTAGACTCTGTATCAAACCAGACATTATAAAAATATGAGTAAAAAAACAATATAACTAATACAACTTCATTGAATGACCCCACATCTACTGACATAGTCACGAGGTATTTCCCTGCACCTTTATATTTATAATATGGATTCTTTCCATCACATAAATCTTTCATGGGGTAGGTATTTTCATAATGCCCTATCTCACCACATTTAAAACACTTTAGAGTTTTTTATCATTATTAAACTTTATATCATTTTCATTGAAATCTCATACCATATATCCAAAATTACCTCATCAAAAAAATTTCCCATATTTGTTAAGGCATTTCCTTGGGTGTTTTTATAACACTTCCCACAAACTAGAAGCTGTAATTTCATAACTTCATATGTATTTTATTTATTCTTAAGCATTTCATACCATTTTACCATTTTGTTTTTCTTTTTGTAAAAGTACACATGATCATCAAAAAACTCTATTTATACCCTCCCATTATTATTGGAATGTTTCTCATAACTTTGGAATTCATGGGAGTCCAATTCCATTCGATATATTGGATTCAATATTGAGTAAAAAATATTGATTTTATGACCAGGATCCCCAATAAGATTCAGACCAATCAAGCGAGGTTTGATGCATACATATCTATTGAATATTCCTACCTTTGTGTCAATTCTAGGAATTTCTTTTGCATCCTAAGTGAAACCACCTAAGGGAAATATTTTTCATGGAAGATATTCTTAAATTCATCCCATTCCAAGGCATTAGTCTCCTCACTATCCTTGATATTGTTGACTATTGACCACCACTGGTCATATTCACCTTCAAAAGGATAAATAAAGAGATAAACATTTTGATTATATGAACACACCCTGAAATAAAATATCTTCTCAAGGTATTCAATCCACCCTTCATCAACCAATGGGTTAGAAGATCATCTAAAAGAAGGAGGGTGTGTCCTCATAAAATTATCCACTATAATCATGTTCCTTTGTAGTAGCTCAAGTTGTTATCTTGTATAGATAAGCCTTCAATTTATATCCCATGTCAACTAATCCATTACTATCAGAAACTACTCGATTCGAATTCACACCACTCAAGGTTTCATATTCAGAAAGATATAAACCTAATGATGCCTTCATTCTTCAATTTTCAAATTTCATTTGTGGAAAACCATTATGAAGAGAGGTATATTAGAATAAGGAACATGATAATCATTAAATTATATATCATATTAACTTAAAAATATGTTAAAAATAATTTATAGTATTCTATTACCATTATCCTACCCCCTAATGTTATTTAAACTATTATCTGATGCTAATTAAAAGGTCCCAATATTAAACATTACAAAATATTGTAAATTATTTTATAATTAACTTTCTTATATTCTCAAAGATAGTTTTTATTTATAGTATAATATAAATAGAAAATAATTCATACATACCATCCCAAAATAATAAAAACTTGGTAATAAAAAAGTATCAATTTTTTCTATAATAAAAACTTTTTTAATAAATCATGAAATATTTTTATGAAAAATCTTCAAAACATTCAGCTTGGACTGTTATTTTCTTTTAAAGAACCTGAAAAACTGTGAAAAAAAAATTAAAACTAGGGATGTGAAGAAAAATCTTAGTAAGGGACATAAAATAAGGAAAGAAACCATTAGTTCAAGAGTACTTATAAACATATGGAATAATTTTCACAGATACAAACTTCTCACTCATAAAGTATCATATACTTACATTGTGAAAACAAGATATTTCTATAAAACATAAATAAAATAGTAAAGAATCATGGGGAATTAATTTCTTAAGATTGTAACCCCTAGATCCCATATGATTTGAAACCCTCATATATAACTTATAATTTAACCCTTATAACTACCTTATGATATAGCCCTCATAGCTACATTGTGATTTAACCATCACAATTACACTTGGAATAACCATTACGATCAATTTCAAACATAAACGTACAAAATGAATTGGTGTGAGATATAGGTCACACCATTTATCATAAAAAATCACCCAGAACCAAATCATTATCATAAAAAATAAATACTTTAATTATATAAAAATTCTTTTGAGTTTGTAAAAATAAAAATTTAAAAGTGGATATTTAATGAAAAGTCCCTTACCTTGGGTTGAATTATTTAAAATTTGTTAAAAACTCATGTATAATTGTGTAAAGAGTGTTATTAATTTATTATAGAACTATATTAATATTTATAATACCTTATATGATATTTTTATAACGTCTTTCCACCCAGTTATTGATAATATTTGGTTATTTCATTATTTCAGATGCATTTATTTCATGGTTTATATGGTTGGTTCATTATGCATTTTCTTGTCAAATGGAAGAAAAACTAAAAAATTGGAAAGAAATGGTATTGATACGTTTCTTAATTTTATAAGGTACCTTGTAACATTTTTTTTCATGATATTAGGATGATTCATTTGATAAAACATTAATGAAAATTATTTAATTTATTTTGGCAGGTTTTTACGAACATCTTGAACTTATATAATATTATTTAATATCATGTTTATATATTGGTTCCAGAACATTATATAAACTATAATATGTATAAAAAATATTAGTTAACCATAATAATAGTTTTATGACCTACGTTGGAGGTGGTAAAAGAAAATGAAAAAACATCATCCATGATGATGGTAAATCGACACATCAGAGACAATGTTTCATTTTTTTAGAATAAGAGGAGAATATGAGTGTTTTGATGATGTATATTAAATTTTAAAAAATAAAATTCTAATATATATAAGATACTATATTTTTCATTTCACTTGTATGAGGGCAGTTTAGGAGATAATAAGACAATAAAATAAATTGAAAATATAGTTAACATAAAACAAGAGGATTTTACCTCTTTAACTTCTTCTCCTTGAGAACCTCCCTAATGGACTTGGTTTTTTAATTTTAGTGATAATAGAATGTATTTTATGTGAGGAAGAAGCTTGGTAATGGAATTTAATAGAAATTAAATAATATACAAGGATTTGTAGTTATGAGCCGAAGAGGTGGTGAGGGGTAGTTCATATAGTGGAGGGTAGGGGTTTTTTGATTATTTTTTGCATTAATTTATTATTTTGGCTAAAGAATATGATTTGTTTGAACCATATAACAAAATAATTTAGAAAAATGAATAATTTTTTGATATTTTGGGCTTAAATAGACTATAAATTATCAATGACTCAATAATTCAGAAATTTGTTAAATACTGTAAATTAACATTATTTTTCTATTCACAAAAAATTCAACTATTTTAGAAAAAACCAAAAAATTAAGCCTAACCATTTTTTCATGAGTAGAATTCACCATTTTATGAAATTCATTTTCTAAATATGAGAAATTTAATTTTTAACTAAAATCATCATTTATTCAAAAAATACAGACTTTAAAATTATAAATGATTTTATGAATCTTTGAAAAATTAATTAAGGTCTCTTACAATTACATTGTAATAAATATTCAAAAAAATAATAATTTATCAATCTATTTTATGAAGTTAATTTTTTAAATAATTATATTAATTAAAAAATTGTTAATAAAAATTTATGTGTCACAACAATACCAACACTTAATTTTTCATTTTCAAAACAATTATTTACTTGTTCCATGATATAAATATATCATATTTCCACTTATAAGATACATAAATTTTATTTATACTTTCATAAATGAAGTTAATATTCTATTTATATAGATTCCTTAATTTCTATAAATAACACTTATTTCATTATGCATTTATAATGAATTTATTTATTTAATCCCATAATGAAAAAAAATTATTTTATAACTACCAAAGTAGTTATAGAACCTTCTAGGAAAAAGGATATGGAGGAGAGTCCTCATCCTACAATAATAAATGAGATTTGTAGTTTCCTTAGTTTAGTAGGATATTATAGGAGGTTTTTGAAAGACCTTTCACGGCTTTCTAACTCACGAACCAAGTTAACTCAAAAATGGGATAAGTTCATATACAATAAAGATTGTGAATAAAGTTTCCAAGAGAAGAAGAAGGGATTGGTTACTACACCAGTGTTAACTCAACCCTCTATCGGAAAAGGATTCATTTTTTAGTTATGTATCTCAAAAGGGGCTAGGGTGTGTACTGATGAAAAATTAAAATGAGATTTATTATACATATCGATAGTTAATGCTTCATGAAAATAATTATCCAATTCCTGAACTGGTGATACCTATAGTTATTTTTTCTCTAAAAATATGGAGGCACTATCTTTATGGTGAGAAGTGTGATATATAAAAATACCAACAATGTTTGAATATATTTTATCAAAAACGGAATTGATCATAAGAAAGAGGTGGTGGTTGTAACTTCTTATAGAGTATGATTATTACATTATTTACCACCCCAGAAGAGTAAAAAAAGTTACTAAAGCATTATGTAGGAAAGAACTCGTTGTTTTGGAAATGATGAGGATTAAATGATATCTGTTAATCAAAGACCTAGTAAAACTAGACATGTGAATCATAAGGTAAGGGACATCATCAACCATACCCCAAATGATTGATCAACCATCATTACTAAATAGGATTAAGAAATCTAAAAGATAAAATCCATTGTTACGAAATAATAAAGTGTCTATGAAGAATGAGATGTTTCATTAGTTCAATATTGATGGATAAGGTGTACTAAAATTTTAGGAAAGGCTATTTGTTCCATCTATTTTAGAAATAAAGAAGTAGATAATATATGAAGCTCATAGACATACTGTCTCTATACACTATGAAATCATGAAACATGTATCAGGACCTTCATGATCATTATTGGTGGGATAATATGAAAAGGGATATTGTTGGATACACCACAAGGTGCTTGGTATGTCAATAGGTGAAGGAGGAGAGAAAACATACTAAAGGTAAATTTTAACCACTACCTATTCCAACATGAAAGTGGGAAAATATTACAATATAATTTTTCACTAGTCTCCCAATAACATCCAAATGAAATAATGTGATATTGGTTCTAGTAGACCAACTAACCAATACCTCCCATTTCATTGCTATTTAGGAATATTTATCTCTTGAACAAATTTAAAAGATCTACGTAAGGGAATTGGTGAGGTTGCATGGAGTGAAACTTTCTTTCATTTATAATAATGATCCTAGGTTTATATCAAACTTTTGTAGCAGTATTCAACTTTCTTTGAGCACTGAAAACTAATTCATTATGGATTATCACCCCCAAACGGATGACCAATCTATAAGGACTATTAAAACACTTGATGACATGATGAGGAGATGCTCAATGGAATTTAAAGGAGGCTGGGATCATCATCTCCCATTATTTTAGTTCTCATACCATAATATAATCCAATCCAGTCTTCTAATGTAAACCTTTGAAGCTCTATATGGGAAGCGATGGATAAATCCTACTTTTTGGGATGAATTTAGTGACAAAAAGCTACTTGGGCCTGATCTTGTGCAAGATATGATAAAAAAGTTTCATGATATCCAAAAAACACATTATAGATACCCAGATTTGGTAGAAGATCTATGCTAACTACTGTTGAAGGGTATTAGAGTTTGATTTTAGTGACAATGTTTTCCTTCGAATATCACCATGGAAGAGTCACACGGTTCGGTAAGAAAGTGAAGCTTAGCCCTAGGTACATTATCCCCTATGAAATACTTGATCACATATGAGTAGTGGCCTATATCTTACCACTTCCACCAAATATAGCTCATTATCATGATGTATTTCATGTATCTATCTTGAAGAAGTACATACCTAACCTTTCAGATGTGCTGAATCCGAAGGTGGTTTAACTAGAACATGACCTCTCTTAGGAAGAGAATTCGGTTGAGATCTTGGACCGTAGAGACAAGGTTCTATGCAACAAGGATACCCGCCTCATTAAAGTGTTGTTGAGGAACCATAAACAAGAAGAAGCGATGTGGGAACTTGAGGAGACAATGAGACAGATGTAACCACACCTTTTCTCTACTAAGAGAACAATTTTAAATTTGGGGACAAAATTTCTTATGGGGTAAAGAATGCAATGACCCAGTGTTTTTAATGATATTTATTTCCTAAATATTAGTGTTATATTTTATTATACACAATAAAATAGTATCTATGTAATAATAAAGTGAATATAGAAGGAAATACGTACATATGGATTCAACCGTTATATGACCGTCAGTCAATTATGACTATTGGTCAATATTTACATTGGGAAATATAGTATTTCTGATAATTTTAACGTTATAATTTCTATATATAAGTAAAAATAAAAAAGATAATTATTGAAAAAAGGAGAAGTGATGAACATAACTAGTAAAGTCATGTAGTACAAATCCCATTTGTCAAAACATGAGAGGGAGGTAGTTTCACTAGATTTGGACTTTTACCAAGCCCAATCTGAGCTTAAAAGAGTTAATCTTGATTGAAATCTCTTATAGAAGAAGTTGAAGTTAGTGGGAATTACCTCTCAGGTGATGTTAGCCAAGACACCCCATGAACTTACCACAATCGCACAACTTACCCTTAGGTCATACGAATGTGTTATAAAGTGTTATGTGTCGTAACTTTAGAGTGAAATTAATTTATATAAATAAATTTGTTATTCCAACAATTCCATTTTATGAATAGTTTTTCATAATTTAAACATGTTTAATTGAGACGAAATTTGATAAATTGACTTTTTGGTTCAAATTGTACTTTCTTGAAAAGATATAAAGTTTTATAATAAACTAAGTTATAATGAATAATTATAATTTTAATGAAATATTATGATAAAATTACTTTTTTAAAATACAAATTATGAAATAATTTTAAAATTCTTACCTTTCAGAAATTTTACTATGCATTTTAAACCCATTATTTTTTTAATAAATAAAAAATTTATATATATAAAAGTTAAAATTATCATATTCAGATAATTATTAAGATAAAATAAACCTAATTTTTTAAATCATCAAATCTAAATTAAGATAGAGTGAATTTTTGAGAATTTTCTAAAATATTTTGTTTTTCGATGAATAGTAAAAAACACAGTTTGAGGTTTTATGAATGATTAATGACTTCATAATAATGTCATAATGATGTAATAATTATATAAAAATAAAAAATGAACTAAATTTTTCATATTATTAATATAAGGCATTTTCATATATTTTAATCAATTTCCAAACCTATAAGTTACTTTCTAAATTCTAAAATAGAAACTTTACCATTAAAAATCCTATTTTGTGAATAATTTAATTTTCCTTACCAAAATAAGTAATATAAAAATATTATTAGTACATTTGGGATAAAATAACATAAAATATGTCCCAAATTTCTAAATTCATGGTAAAAAACAACGGGCAATGCCATGGTTTTTCATTTACCAAAACCAAGATTTCCAAGGCCAATATTTGGAAATTATTCCGCAAATCCTATAATTTTTCTTTAAATACCCACTCATTTATCCATTTAAATTCACTAAAAATTTATCCTACATGATTCTCTAGTCATTTTACCTCCCATTTAGACTTCCCAAGGATCTCTCAATCCCCCAGGGTCCCAATCCTCACATTTTCAGAGTTATTTTTCAAGGTAAGGGAATTCTCCTTCCGTTTTCTTCAAATCAAGAACTGTTTTTTCTATGTTTATTATAATTATTATGATTAATATATTATATTTCCCTTAAAATAAAAATATTTCTTCCAAATTATGTCTTATTAATGAGATATAATTTTTCCATTTCATTTTACTCTATTGCAAAACCATGTTTTATACCCGTTATGCTGCTGAATTTACTTCTCAAAATTTCCCCCTTCTCCTTATGAAATTTTATAACTTTTTGATTTTGTGAATACCCAAGACTCTTTATTTTATGAGGGTATTAAAATAAATACAAAAATGATTTATTTTATTTTTTAATTGACATACATGAAACCCTAATTCCTTTTTCGTGGGTTGAGAATGACATAATATTCATGTTTTAAAGAACTTTTGAAATGCCATGATATTGATATGAAAATAATTTCTTTTATTTTATATTGGTTATTATTGAAATGTTTTATTATGATCTATGCGAATCACATTAATTAATACATATTAAGGATTCACCTAGATAGTGAACCAATTCATTGGGTAAAGAATTTAATATCTAGAGATGACATGTTTTAGGATACCTAGGTGAATAACCTTTGTAATTTTGATTTACGAAACCTTGGTGATTAATATTGCTGATGTGCTTTTGAATGTCTAAGTTAAATGTTGTATCTACATTTCCATTTCATGATTAATATCATTTTTATTGTGATATTCATAATGTTCTCTTGATCTTTCAATAATTATATTACTCTTGTTCTTATTGATATCCCTCAAGATTACATGTAAACTGTTTCTCTTGCTTTCCCTTACTCAGCCGTATGCTCACCCTTTCCTTTGATGTATGTCCCCTGGTTATCAGATACAATTAATCAACTAAGTCTGAACCAATAAAGAATAATTTCAAGTGTATTAGAACAATGTTTTAATTTTTTATGTATTATGTACCTTATTTACTAGAAACTAAACTTTAAAAGATCCTCTATTTGTAAAATGTATTGAAATGTTTATGTAATTAAAAGGCAAGATACCATACTAGTAGTCATGGAATTCCATTTTGAGAATATTATTAATGGTCTTGTTTTGATATATGACATAGTACTAATGGGTAGTGCCAATATTCCTAGCAAAAAAGTCCCTCCTTTTTGTCAAATTCATCCAGTTCATGATATGGGATAAAAAAGAATCCATTTTACCAAAATAAATAAAATATGAGAAATATTTCAGATCGTAGAATGAGGATAACATGAAAAATTTATAAAATTAAAAAAATTCAAATAGAAATTATTCAGTGGGATCACTGTATAAAAACTACTTTGCCAAGATGGTTCTATATGGATTTTAGGAAAAGGGAAAGAATGCACATATAAGCTGGGTGGATTACTTAATGTTTGAGTCATCAATGAGTTTTATGGGGATATATTTATTCATGAAGTAGTTCCTTTATGGATCACAGAGTAAGAGAATCATATTTGATTGAGTGAAACTTTTATAAACTCTAATGTGACTTTGAATTACTGACTAATATTCTCTCCCTCTATATATATTATGATATATCTTGTGTAAAGATCAAAAAAAGTATGTGTTCTAACTTGCTTTCCATATAATTACATCATCTTCATTCTGATCAAATCTAATTTTGAGTGTTTGGGGTTGTATTTATTGAAACCCAAGAATGTTTATGAGAACCATAAATAAAACATTATGTCAAGGAAAGTGGTGAAGGAGAAATATTTTACCATTAGGGAATTAGTTCATTTTTTAGGTCTCTTTGATTTTATCATGGGAATCATTTTTAGTAACTTAGAAGAAACCCTTTGTATCCTCCTGAAATTTTCTCAGCCTTGGGGTGTTCTTATGGAGATGAGGTAGGTGTTCATTTTGTCCATGTAATATTTCATCACTAATATTTTGTGGCCATTCCAAATTCAATTTAAATCACAGACTATTTGTAATTGTGTGAGATTTAATCAGTGTCATTTGTATCCATAAATGATTAAATTCTTGGACAGACCATTCATCTATGTTGGATTAAATCCCTGATCCTTTTATCTTTGTTTTATTCAATATGTGTCCTTTATATTCACCTAATATTAAATACTTGTCTAATACTTATGGTAATTCATGTGATTCGAAGTGGTATAAAATTAAATAGTTAACCACATGAGTTGTTAGAATCATAATATTTTATTTGGATTCAAATGAATGTATTATGTAATAATGTAACTAATTTTTAGTGATGATTCAACGAATTCATAATAAAATATATTATGTTCACAACCTATTAATACAACCCTAATACACACTTCAATAGAGAAATAATTTCCTCCCACATGAATTCCAAAAAAAATAACACCATTTATGAAGAACTTCCTCTATGAAGATGTTTGAAAAACATCCCTTCTAACTTTAAAATTCAAACCTAAAATTTAGGAATGATCCCACATAAATTCTATGTGGTTATTCTTTCCCACATAAAATATTTATGATTCCTCCCACATAAGATCCTTTGTGATGGATTCCCACAAATCTTATTTTTGAAGGGCTACCTGGGTAAGGATACTTTCATTGATTCTTTTGTAGGAAATCCCATGTAATTATGATGATATCAGTAGACATTGACAACTCAATAATTTATATAACCCTGCTAATTCAAATAGAACTCCAATCTTATGAAAACATTTTGCTTTATAATGTACAATTTGGATTTTTTTCCAATGGTCTATCACTATGAATGATTTTAACAATTGTATGTTACATTATATAGGATCCCTATTATGAATGGTCAAGGACCCTTTTCACCCTTTCTTTCACCCAGGTCATCTACCTATGCTGAATTAATATGAATTACTACTTTTCTATCTTTATATCTATATTAATACATCAAACTAAAATATCTAAAAATTCTTCCTCAAAATCCACACAATTTTCATGGTTCATTCACCAATAATTTTTTCATTCCAAATTTTTCTCATTAATTACTTTAATAATTGGAATTGGGTATCCAATAATAGATCTACCCCATTTCCACCCTTACTGATGTATTTTTCATGATAAAATCAATCATGTATTCCCTTGATAATGATAGTTTCTATCCTTTTCAAATAAGTGAAACTTTTTCATGATGGTTACAATAATCCTAACAACTGTAGGATGACCTTATATAATCCCCATGTAATTAGTCAACCTTCACGTGGTGTCTTGATCGGATTGAGTTGAGTTACTCAAAATAAATATGACCCATATCTTCACCCCAAGTCATTTTAAACCATTTCTAAGACCATTCGGTGCCCAATAAATTCCTTGATCGGACTCCCTTGGGTTGAATCATGTCTGAAGGACGTATATAGGATTCTGATCCAATTTAACTTCTATATTTTGTTGATTTGGTCATACCACCTTTTATTTGTGTCATATCCTCTCATTCTAATTACAAATTTATAAGAGGAAAGCATGAATATATGGTCCATTTATTAGTTGCATGCCCTAACTATACCTTATCTTATTTTACAATCAATATAGATGTTGGAATAGTAAGGGATGATCACTGATAAGTCCCAAAGAAATTGTTACTCGGTTATTTTTGCTAGTTTTTAATTCCACACAACATTAAACTACTTTCTATGGTCCCTCATCACGTGACATTAAATTACAAGACAATTTATTCTTTGTTGTGTGACCTTAAATGTTACATCATTGGTTCTGGGTGTACAATCTTAAAAGGAACCATGTTGGTCTTGGATTGAAAAAATTAAAAGGTACATCATGAGTCATTGATTCACTACATTTATGAGGAACCATATTGGTTTTGGACATACAAACGTATAAGAAACATTTTTGGTCATGGATACACAACCATAAATGTACCAAAATGCACATTTTCACAAGAATTTAAAGGGTATGGTGTGTCACATTAAGAGGCCCCAAACTACATTGGTTTTAGTTACCTTCACATTTATATATAGGAAACCCCTTTCATTGTCTCAATCACCACTCCAAACACCTACCATCTCCCCTATATAGTGAAAAATTAGAGTGTGACCAATTATGTGATTTTAAACCATAGTGTAACCAACTACTAAGGGAGAAGATAGAGAACCTCTGATTTATACAAATGTTCACATCAATGTATGGTATTAATATATCATTCTACTAACTAAGGTAACATATACTTTTAGTCGGAATGATTTCTTGTAAATATTTATGATATATAAGTGAGTCTCATACTAGGAAATAGTACCCTCATAGGATGATCCAACCTCCCATCTTGCTGGCCATGATGCATGATTAAAAGTTTCATTTCCACGTCCCAATAACTACCATCCATTTGAAAGTAGCTCCACCTCTAATTATAAACTACATGTGTGAAATGTGTGAGGGAATATATATATATGTTCACACTTAAATATTGAATTTACATTGAACTTATGGTTTAGTGATAGCCCATTCTTTAAATAGTTTCTTCAAACACCTACCATCCCTCCCTAATTAGGCATGATAGATATTTTAGTTTTTATTTTTCATAATTCAAATAACTTTGATATTGGGGTTTTATATTTCATGGAAACTAGGTTATGGTTCCGTTTTAGCTTTTAAATCATATCACTTCATTGATTTTTTTAATGCCAAAATTAATTCTATTATGATTCTATGATCACTGCATGGTGGATGTTTGTTTCTTCTGATGGATTAGGTTATTTATTTTAATGGGTATGTATATTTTTTTCGGTCAATATATACATGAATATGAAAATTTTCACAGTTATGATTCTCTTTTTGAATGAATCAATATGTATAGTATTTTTTTAATGAGATCATACCACAATCTTGATATTTTCATATCAATATTTATATTACCTTAGAGATTTTTTGTTCACTCCATATAATTTATTATTACTATATAATTGAATTGAATATAAAATTATGTTACATTTTTTCAGTTTTTATTAATAAAACATGGTTTAACAAAAAAAAATTGAATTTTGAGTTATGTGGTTTGATAAATAAAAAATTTAACTCAAAAGCCTCAAAATTATATTTAATGTGGATGAAATATTTAATGAGTGAAGGTAACCAAAAAATGATCATTATTCTTGTTAGTGTGTGATGTAGGTGTTGATGATGAATCCCTAGATTGTAGATCTAGTGAAAATAGTTATTCATGGAATTTTTTATTGTTGGTAGTAATTGATTTTTAGTGTTCATGTAGTTAAAATTTGTGTTATTTTCTTTTAGGAACAAATTGTGCTTGTAGATGGGTGTCACTTATTCTATATGATGTTTTTGTGTGGGTTTATTATCAGCCTTTTCATTTTCTAAAATTTAATTTGAACCATACATTATGTCCACGTGATTAATTCTTTGATTTGGGATATGTATGATACTTTGGTTATCTCATTGGGATTCTTTATTGGGTTGAAAACAAACATTCTTTGGTGGTGTCTTTATGGGGATTAGGGTCTCGGTTTTCAAGATTTTGGTAATCCATTTTTAAGCTTTTATAATGTATTTATACAATTATTTTTATAAATAAATATCACTCTAAGTTTCAACAATAACCCCTCATTTGGAACTAGAAACTAGAAAAATCCCACCCTTTATATATATATATATTCAATTTCTATAAGTTTTTTGTTATGATTTTTTTATAAAATAAACAATTAACAACATTTATAATATCATGATTCAAAAGACAAAATATGGAATAACTGAAGTGGCTATGATAATTACCAATATAAAGTTGTTCCTTTTTTATAAATACAGTGGTACAATAAATTGATGGGTTTCTTGGAATTGAACAATATTTATTCAAAGAAGTGGATATTTGAAACCTAATTCCCAATATCACCATGCCATACAAAACCTAAAAAACGTTTAAAAAAAATTAAGAATAAATGTAACTTGAACTGATGTTTCCCACAACATCACTCTTTAGTCAAGTGGTTAATGAAAATACCTAAGAAGAAATTGACATGTTTCTCCCTCATAGTTTTATCCACGTACCGATCTGAATCACCTAACAAGTTTTTCATGACACTCATTTATTTTAAAATATTATGGAATCTCTATTGTAAAATTAATGAGGAGGAAGAAATCCAATTGAGAATCAAGGAGAACAACATAAGAGATCAACCTCTATCTTAATGGATTTCAATTCATTATATATCCCTTAAGGGAACTACCTATGAATTTTGATCATTTAATAATTTTTTATATAACATAAAAGTAAATGGATTTGGTTATAACTATTATAGTCTTTTATAAAACATGAATTTATCATATATTGGGTTTTTCAATTATCATATTAATTAAAAATATTAACGATAATAGTTTATAAATATATCATACAATTAACATTGAATATTTTACTATATTCGATATTTCTCAGATACAATTCATTCATATTAATGAATTAAGATAAGAAAATATCATCTATAATGATGTGGAAAAGTCATAAATGATATAGTATCCCATATTGTATCCATCAAAATAACCTGAAGGCATAAAATATATTTGTTGGGAACCAGATATCATAAAATATGATATCCTTATGTCATCTCATAAGATATATAGAAAAATACAACATATGAATATAGTATTTTCAATCTAAATCCATCAATATATATCTTAAACTAAAGCCTCATAGAATAAGTTCCATTTAACCTTATATTATATCATATATAGTAACCTGTGAAACCATATATGGAACTCCTTTTAGAAACATCCAATACAATATTGGGAAACTATCATTAAATTTACCATGTTTCACATCATTTGGAATACCTTGTGAATTTCAATCCAAAACTCCTTTCGTATAAACTCTATTTTTTTTTATAAAATCTCTTTGTGTTTCTTAAAACTCAATCCCCATTCATTCAACTAAAAAGTGTGACCTTATAGGCCTTTTCAATGTTGAAAATAAATATGAATTATGAAATCAAATTTTTTAAAAAAGCATGGCCTCTAGAAAAGAATCAGTGAAACCCAGTCTATAAAGGGATCTAGTGTTACATCCATAAAAAATGTATCTCTATACCCATTTCCACAATATTTGTCATATATAAGAATAAATTTTCATATGATACAATTGTCCTAGATTTGGAGTAACTATGGGACATAAGAAATTTTTGTCCTATATAACTACTCATTTGTACTTGATTCTTTAAATATATATTATCCAATATGATGAATACATCAAATGTCATTCACCCTTATAGATAATAATATCACATTACCCTCATATAATAGGTTATAACATACCATTTCTTATCTAGTTATTGTTTTAATCTTCTTTAGTATATCTAAATCAAGGGCTAGATGTCATACTCAACATATGAGAGGAAAAATCACCCTTTAGTTAAGACTCAACTAATGAAATAATAAATAACATACCTAAACACCACATATAAGATAAGCCTCAAGAATTTCATATCAATGTTGTCAATGTAACAACCTTATATTTTAAAAGAACACTATTTTCGATAGTGTATAAGACACCCAACACAGATATTAAATAAACCCTGAATTGTTATTATTATTATTATTAAAATACGACTATTATAACCTTGATTTCAAATTAGTGGATATGAATAAGAGTAAATGAATTGTGAAATATAAATAAAATGGTCCTAGAAAATAATTTTTTTGATTAATTATTATAAAATAAGCAACAAATTTTTAGTAATGTCGTTTTATGCTTAATAAATATGTTTTCTTCAAAAATGGATTTTTATAACATTTTGTGACTAAATATTATAATTTATTTCTAATACTTTTATAAATTTGATTTTAAAAAAATTATATCATTTTTTAAATAGTTATATGAAAATTATATTAGGATGGAATTTTGGGATTTTTCTAAAAAGATTAAATATTACGTGAGTATAAAAAAAATACAAATTTTATTGAAAACTGTCTTTTATTTTTATGAATTTATAAAATAAAATATTTTTGAATTGTTTATAAAATATCATTAGTTATTTTTTATTAAAAATAATCCAATTAATTTCATTATAATCTATAGTATGCTTAATTTTAGTATAAAAATATTTTCAAAAAAATGTGTTTTTCCAGAAAAAAAGTTTTTATCACATTTTGTAGTTGTATTTAAAAATTATTTTCATCCACTTATTGTATTTTTATTAGATAAAATTGATTCCTAACTTGGAATTATAATTTATAAATTCCGTAAATATAATAAATTATTATTTTTTATGTATGAATAGTAATCGTGGTAAACGTTTGTCACCTTGATATGGGTAGATCAGATAATTAATAGTAAAACTAATGTGAAAAGGATTTAAAAATATATATAACACCTAAAATATTTATATTGGATTATTTTTTTCACCATACTCATCCAATATTAAAAAACATGACATTTTGGTTCCATTTGATGCTGATAAAGACCTTTATATTATTTTAAGTAAATGAAAATTCCAAATTTTCACTCTTTTCATTTTTTATTTCTATTACATGTTATCTTAGGGATGAAAATATTTTATTAATGAGTGTAATTGTTTATTTTTATATTAATTAACTTATTTTCTTATGTTATTTTTTTTATTTTTTAGTCTGGGTATAATTACACTAAATTCGTACAAAATGCCAACATAATGCTTGTCCAAGCAGTAAAAAATAAAAGTAAATAATTTTAAAAATCTAAAATGAAATATTTTTTTGAGGGGTTATGGTGTAACATGAATTTTATGGAAAATAATAATTTATAAATGTTGGTTAATGAGTCATATTTTTAATCCCATACTATATAGATGTCATTAAAGTCAAAATATTTGAATAGTTTTGAAAAAAAAATCATGGTATTTTATATTAACTAATACCTTATTAAATGATTTTGAAGTCATAAAAGTATTTAAATTATAAAACATTGATGGAATATGGTTTATAATTTTATCCCTTTATCATTTTTGGGACAATTATTAAGTTATAAGTAAATTTATAACCCTTTAGTATAGAAAAATGTGTTACCACAGTTAAGGTAAAAACTTTTTAATGAAGGATTTAGACCAAAAATAATGTTTAAAATACCACATTAAACGATAAAAAAAATTTGTTTAAATTATTTCAACATCAAACTATCATATCTTCAAATTTTTGGCCACTTGGTCCCACTCTCACATGAAAAAGAATTTATTATATTTAAATCTTTTATGTAATTCCAAGTGTGTCATTTCCTTCACTATTAAAGAACACAACATCCTCTAGTATTCAAAACACATTGAGCAACTTATGATGAAAAAAACATGAAAAATAATCTTCTAAAAATACATATAATATTTATATAGGTTATGGTATTTTTAAAAGACCATCCCTATGGTCTGTACGAATAAATCCAAAGGAGGCCTCTCAAAGATGCGTTAATCATTTTAACAGAACTCTTTCAATTTATTTATTATTTTACCTCCATAAATTATTTACTAACTGTTAAAATACAATAAAATAAATATCTGAAATATAATTATGTGTTATATTTTAATTTAAAATTATTATTCATCTCATTTCTCATCATATAGGGAACAAAATCATTGTTCATGCATAAGCATAGACTACCACCTCCACAAATGCGTTTTGTTTTACATCACCACATCAAAAGGATGGTTTTTATGATTTATTTAATTAATATATATATTACTTTTATGAAATAATTATGATTAGGTAAATATAATATATTATTTACCTTATTACTCTTCCACCTATTAAAAAATGAAAGTGTCACTCATGCATACGTGTAGAATACCACCTCCATGAAGCGATGTGATTTATTTTTCATGTAAAAATATCATGGGTGACTCTAAAATTATATTTTATGTTTAAAAATTATAATTATTTCATGATTAGTATTATTATATAGGTGATAGAATACTGACCACTTTTCCATAATCAACCTACCAAATTCATTGTTCAATTACAAATCGAATGTCTTGAAAACCCCACACATGGACTAAAATGATTACGTAAAAAACATGTCATTATAATAAATGAAAAACATGGTATAATGAAATGAGAATAAACCTATATAAAGTTATTTAATAAGTAAATTATTAATATAACATTATTATATAGTAATATAGTAGACATACATAGAAATAATGGACTTGGGGAATGTGTGTTTGTAACTCAATATCCATTCATTGGGTTTTCTGATTACCACGAAATGAGAATTGGAAATTTTTGGATTGATGAAATACCAAAAGAATAGGTATTATTTTCTTAAAAAATGTAAGGGTGTATCAGTATGGCTATATGAACTTTATGAATCTAGGTTATATGGATCACATAACCCCCAGAAGGACATGTGGTCACATAACCCTTAGAATCTCCCAAGGTCAGATCATACACTCAACATGATATGATAATGATCAAATTAATCCCCTTTAGAGATTCCTTTGGATCATTCAATGAAATATAATAAAATACTATTCATCATACAAGGCCCTTGTAATGGTCCCTTATGATAATGCTAAGAGTGAAACATGAGTTCCTCCGATCATGTGACATGTCAACTAAATAATGCCAGAAAATCACCCAAGGAACCTTATGAAATAATATAGAAAAAGGAAGAGGATTCTTTTGAATTAATTTATGCTAATATTTAGGAGAAGGGATCATATGAATCATGTGATCATTTTAATGATCACATGAGTTCCTCCAGTGAATGTTAGTCATGCTGTGAGAAAGCCTTCGGGTATGTCACATTCATCATGTGAAGGCCCTCAGACTTGTCGATTCAATTATGAGATGCCTCTCTAGTTCCAAAGAGAAGTGGGAATAATTTCCCCAAAAATTATCACAAACCATCACAATGCTCATCATTGATCTTGTGATGCATCCCATAAAAGGAGAGCGATTATCTATGATAATGTTCACACACCATCGAGAGATCCATTATTCATTATGTGATGACCAGACAGATGACCTATGTTAAAAGGTCATAAGTATTTTAAAACAAATAATAATATATTGAAAAGTTAGAATCCACATGTGATGAAAAGTTATGTTGTTTTCTATGATAAGGGAATATTCACTTAAAGTGATTAGATCATTAATCATGTGAAGGCCCTTTGAAATGATTGATTGATCTCATGAATGACCTCTAACAAGATAACTTGATCTTGTGAAGGGAACCATTTAAGTCTCCCTTGGTCACATGAAATATAATTTGATAGGTTTCTTGATCTCAAGAAGACCCTTTGATATGATGAATTGATATCGAAAATATCATCTATTAAGGAATCTTCATCTCATGAAAGCCCTTGTACAAGTCTCCATTGATCATATGAAATCATATTCAATTGGCATCATAGTCTCGTGAAGACTCCCATACATGTCTGATCGATCTTGATAAGGATCTATGAAATTTTGACATGATTATTTGAAATACCTTTGATACACCATGGGTATAATAAATATGGTATTGGTAGAGTGTTCTCACGGTCACTATTTATTATATGACACAGAAATATCACCATGGATGACCCATGACAGTTTTACACAAATCACATGATGTGATGAACACTGTACTGACTTGAGACTATAGATGTGATATACACATCATGCAAGGTTGTGTAGATATATGGTGGAAAGGACAATAAATTACTCCCCTTGACCCAAAAAATACACACATGTGAGACACCATTGGAAGTAGAAAGGCCAGTGTGTACTTCTCAGAGAAGAAAGCAACACAATCACAAGGTTGTTCCACTTGGAAAATGTAATGACCTGAATATTTATGAATAAAATTTAATTTTTTTAATTAAATGTCTTCTGGATATAAAATAAACATGCACTCCTTTTTTCCAATTGGATTTAAATGACCATTAAGTATCATTACCTTTGATAATACATTCATTGAACAGTGATCCCAAGACTAGTATAAATATAGGGTTTCAACAAATTCATTTGACATAGAGAAAGGCATTGATGCCTTCAGCCAGTAGGATCATTCAATTTGAATCCCATTTATCAGATCTTTCAAGGGAGACAAAATTGTTGAGCTTCTCCCCAGAAGAATCTCAATCTTAGACCCAACAACATAAGCATGATCAAAACTGTTAACATGAGAAGTTCCTAACCATTAATATCATGACCCAAACCATTTTCACCGAATGACCCCAAGAAACCCCCACCATCACACACCTTACTATTAGGGTATATTCCGGTGTAATAAATGGATATGTAATGTGAACCTAGTATTATGATTATGAGCATTAGTTTTGTATAGAATAATGATTATACTTTCATTTTATTATTGTTACTTTGTAAATGATATTTAAAGCACAAATAATATATATTTTGGTTAATATTAAAATTCAATTAGGAAATATATTTTGATAAATTAATGTATTTTTGAATTAAACAATACTTTAATAAAATATTATTATTAAATGACTTTTATAAAATATAAATTATCGTGTTGTTTTTATTATGGTTTGAAAACTATTTTTGTCAAAACCCATAAATTTTCAATAAATGAAGGTTTTTATTTTAAAAATTAAATTAAAATATTCAGAAAATTATTCAGATGGAATAGATATTATTTTTAGAATCATGACATCAAAATTATCCAATGATGAATTTTTCATAATTTTCTGAGACAGTCAAATTTTTGGGTAAAAATTAAATACCATATAAATGTATAGTGTGTTTATGACATCATAATGAACCCAAAATGATGAAATAAATAATATAATGGGTATTCTAGAATGAATATATGCTTTTACAACAAAAAAAAGTTATTTTAGATAAATTCTACTTATTTTATAATGTCTTAGTGAATCCTCAATAAAATATAATATATTTTAATATATTAAAATAATTTCCTTGAGAGTGTGACTCACCTCCACATAATCAAGGCCATTATTTTAATATATTTTGCCCTTATAATTTTAAAATAATTTATACGACTCCCCTTTTCCCGAAACCATGAGAAAAAACCATGGGATGATTTGTGGTTTTGAATATTTTAGTGTGTAGGGTACAAAACTAAAATAATAAATAATTCCTCCACCTTTCCTATATAAACCCACCCAATGTCCAATTCCTACTCACTAAAACCATTTTTATCTCAACCAAAATCTATCCTATACTCTATATAGTCCTCTCAAAGTTCTCAAGCTCCCAAGAAGCCTCTCCCTAGCCTTTGGGGTCACACATCCAACTAAGGGATCCTCTCTTTCATTTCTACTTTTCAATTCAAGAACCTTATTTGAAATTAGTCTTCTTAATTTCAATTGGTTATATTTTTATATTTTTATAATAAATTACATACATTACTTTTATTTAATTTATATTGGGGTTCATTTATCCACCCTATTTGGACCCATACCTAATCCTTTACTATGCCGAAATTCTGTAAGGGATTTCACTCTTCTCATTTACAATCAAACTACTCTTTTACATTATGTTTCTTAAGTTAAATATTTATAAGTTGGGTTATGATATTACAAGACCCCCATACTATCCATTTGATGTATAGATGATGATATATTCCTTTCAATCTCATCAATCCCACCTATGATTATTTAAGCACAACCGTTACTACGCTGAAATTCTGTAAGTGGTCTTCCACCCTCCATCTTTTATGAATAATTTATTTCAAGTTACGTCTTTTAATTTCCTTTTTACTATGATTTGATATGTTATTAAATGTGTCAATTACACTCCATTATATTTGAAAATTATTACATCACCTTCCAATCTCATTTATCCCTCTAAGGATCTGTTTTGTACACCCGTTACCATGATGAAAGTTTGTAAGGGTTATTTTTCTTTCTCATCTTACTTCAAGACTCTGTATTATGTTACACCTTCTATATCCAATTAATTATGTTAGGGAACATACTTAAATGTCCATATTACTTTACATTTCATTTATAAATGATGAGATACCACTTTATCTCTCATCAAACATTTTTAGGAATTATTATGTCACACCGGTAGGCTACCACAAATTTACCGCAATTTTCCATGCCAAAATCATCGTATAGTGAATACCATACCCATTTATTTATCAAGGGTATTAATATTTATGCACATATACTCATTGATTATATACTTTCATGTATGTATTCCACATTCCATTATCATGTAATAAATGATGATGTTCAATGAATCCTTGTTATATGATCTATGTGACACACTTAAGCATGAGATTAAAATGTTTATAGAGGGTTCACCCTGATAGTGCTCCAATAAATTGGGCAATTTTTAGTATGATGATACACCATGTTAAATGAGGCTTTAATCATGCTAATTCATGTGTAATGAGAGTTTAATCATGCAAACCCCCGTGGAATTAACCATGGCTCATGATAATATCATGTTGTATGTTGATTCCACATTTCCTTGTTATGATAATAATACTATATCATGCCATTATGTTCATGTTTCTCTTATGATCCATTGATATTCATATTACCTAACATGTATTGTATTCTTCATGTTATGGCTTTTTTAGTCCCTTACCAGGGTTTATAGCTCACCCCTTTCTTATGTACATCCTTAGGTTATCCCTTATAGTGTTAAGTACCAAACAATGAGTTGGTCATGTCAAAAATGTTTTCAATAAAGATGTTTCATTTTATATCTGATGTTGTCATGTAATGTTCTTAATACCCAAAGAAACTATACCTCTTCCAATTTTGGGTTGTATTAAGTTCATGTTTATGTAATAAATCCTTTTAGTGTGTGTAATAATGACCTGAATTGTTAAAGTTGGTATCAGAGGATAGGTTTGGTAATTTTTGGGATTAGGGTTATAAAACTCTAGTGAAAGACTTAGGGGTAATACTGGGTATAATAAAATAATCCCAAAATTTTGGTGAGTATAGAGTTATTGGTTTATCAAGAAAATACATACCTATCTAGACGAGAAAAAGTAGAGGTGGCTCTGGAATAGATGTATCTAGGGGTAAAACTAGAAAACACCACTTTGAGCTAGACTCGAATGGAAACTAGTGCACGACAATGGGCCTTCATGCACTCTTGGTTCGATATTCTAGGGGGATATGCTTTGGAAAATTTATATGCTTAGTATGAATTATTATGAAAGGATGAAGAAAAAAATCCTATAAGAATATACATTAGGAAATAGATCATGGATAAACATATATTGAAGCTTAGAAACTTATAAGTTAAGGAGATAAATGTAATTTAGAAGTTATCCCTTTAACGTCATTGGATTCCCCTTTATGTGTTAAACTATTTAAGATACTCATCCTAAATTTTCCTTTTATTTTAGCCAATGGCCGGTTGTAACGACCCAATGTTTTATAAATGAAATTCCATTATTATCAATATTTCATAAAATCAAATGAAAACACATCATAATGAACTAGTCAGTGCGGAGTGACCTTTAAACCTATGTTTTTCACTTCTGTTCTTGGAATTTTGAAAATCTTACAAATACAGTTTCAATTAGTAAGTTATTTGTAGTCTGATAAGAAAACTTAATTTTTTTGGTGAATAGTAACCTACCCTAATTAATAGTAACATACCCTTATGAATAGTGATATACCATAATGAATAGTAACATTTACTATGATCATATATAAATATTATTCAAGTTGAAAGTATGATATACCTATATTTTATAATAAGTAAAAGAATGTTTTAAAAATGGTTTCTGATAATAAATTATGATTTTAATTAAATAATAAAATAATAATACTTAGAAAATTATTTTTGAAAAATGGATTTTATTTTTTGATTCTACAAGTTGAAAAATGGTTAGGGTGAATTTTTGGGATATTTCCGATATACTTGAATTTTTTATGAATTGTAAAATGCGATAATTTTTGATAAATGCTAAATAAGGGATTCATTGAGTCATTGATGATGATATACTGATGTAAGCTTAATTGGTTTGAAGCCACATGCATTTATTACTATTATTGTCCATGGAATACATACTATTCCATGTCTTCGGAAGAAATAATAAACTAATGATTAAAAAATGATGAAAACCCCTCTCCCCTCCACTATAACCCCCCTCACTCCCTTTTCTCTTCACTCCTCTCGATCCTTGTGCCTTGCCAATATTTTGCACAAATCTCTCTCCAAGATCCTGCCCGATTTCCAAAAGCTCCCAGATTCTTCAAAATACCAAAACCTCTTCCCTTAAGAGGATCTCAAAGGAAGAAGTCTCAAGAGGTAAATTCCCTTTTCCAATTCCTTCATTTCTTTTAAGTTCTTTTCATTTTTTTTCTTTCCTCACCTCCCTTCACTCAAATAGTATAATAACTCCAGTAACATACATTTACTGTAATGTTTTCATGCTAATGGGATATTTCATTATCTTCTCTCCTTTCCCCACCTTTTATTTGAAATAAATGAAAGCTCTGTTTGAGATGTGCTAATTTAGCCCATTCAAGGACAACATTTTATCAATTTCTATTATTATCTTTAATTATGGTAATAAAACCATTTGTGTTGTGGTTGAAATATATAATTATATATGTAATATATCTAATTTTTTGTTCCGTAATCATTTTTTATAAATGGTATTACGTTATAAATCAAAACATGTTATTTTTAATCTAACCCACTGATTGACAAAAACTGCTGTCACGATGGTTTTATATAATAATTTTACTTCACTCTAAGTAACCAAATTAAATTTAAAACCATTTAATCTACTGTATGTTCAAAAATATCTTATAACTTTAATTCTGGGAAACCACTTTCATCTTACATGTGTATCCAAACATGAATATAAGCGAACCAGTCATTAAAACCAAGTAAACAAATGAACCCAAACGTTGAAATTGAACCTCATAACCAATCAAAATGGTTATCAATAAACACAAAATGATAATAATAAAAAAATTAAATATAGAATAGGTTATGTAATTATTAATTAATAAACCTAATTTTTTTATTAAGGCTATTAACAACAAGTAGAGAACACCAACAAATTTATGGTAAGGGATCCTCTACATTTCGTTCTTAAATCAAGATTGTCCTATATGTTATTCAATTTTATGTGTAATCCCTAATGATGTGGTATGTTTTCTCACCTCCCCCATACTGCTCTCATGTTTTATAATTTATTAGAAACCCTTTCTATCTCTCTCATCAAGCTCTCTTACGTGCACTCGACACCATGTCAATAAACTGTAACAAAATCTACTCGAACCTCCTTTGTTCTTTCAGATTAATTTATCTTTATTTATATCAAAATGGTGTTATCTTATCTATTTTTGTGAATATTATAAGTTATGTTTAGTTATACAAAAATATTTTATGATTACTCGTTCATCACTCTCTTTTCGGGATATACTTTTTTTTAAAAGATTCTGTCCTTATAACTTTCCGATAAGAAAACCAGTTTTAAGGGAAATTCCCATATTTTTACCCAATTTCAAGGGAACTCTATCTTTTTATTTAAGCCAAAATTGCCTTTATAAAATATTTATTTTTATTAATAAAACCTTTATTGTTCAACTCTGGTTTTATATAAGAGATTTTCCTCTTTTCTATTTTAAAATCTGTATAGTATTTTCCTTAAAACCGCACAAAAATGTTTTAATGCTAATATTTCTCAAATACATTTCTTATATGTTTTCACTTTTGTTTGACATATCTTACCATGTTATATGCCGATTTTACCTTATTAACATCCATGTATGTTCTAATCCCTTTATTTCATGGACCCTTTCGTTATACACTCATTGGTCATGCTATATGTCATGATTGTGGTACCCAATTCTTTCCATGGGTACCCTTATGTTTATGTATGGTTGATTTTGTATGATTATTTGTGTGGAAATGATATTTATATGGTAAGAATATTTATGTGACAAGAATATTCATGAAAATGTTAAGATGAGTGTGCCCAAATTGCGATCCAATGCATTGGGTAAAGTTAACTCTCATGAGATGTGATGTGAAATAGGATTAGCAGTTAGCCTTGAGCTATACTAAAATGGGAAACATGATTGGCAGTTATCCTTGACACGTACTAAATAAATGTTTTATTATTCTGCCAAATTTATATGATTCAATGTTTATATGATACCATGCTTATATGAAATGATTTTATATGTTCCATGCTTTGGATATCATTATGACAGGTCTCCTAGCTCATGTGCTTAAGACATAACCTTATGTTCTTTCCCTTACAGGGCTTTTCAGCTCATCCCTTTGTTCATGTTTTCTCCAGGGTACCATATGTAGATGTAAGGGCTCAAAGAATGTTAGGAGCTCTTTATAGAGATTAAATAAAGATGTTTTTATCCTTATTGTTGATGCTCCTTTCCATCACAGAGTCTAACGTCTAAAAAAGGGAAATACCTTAGTCCAAAGTGATTCATCCTTTGAAAAAACATAAAAAATAGACAATGGGATGAACAAGGAGAACATTGCCCATAGGTCGCGCAAGTTCCCTCATGGTCGCGCTAGTATACTTGTGCGCCACCTAGTGATCGTTCAAGTACACTTGCACGCCACCTAGTGGTCGTGAAAGTACACTTGCGCGCTGCCTAGTGGTCGTGAAAGTACACTTGCACGCCACCTAGTGGTCCTGCAAGTACACTTGCGCACCGCCTAGTGGTCGTGCAAGTATACTTGCGTGCTGCCTCATGGTCGCCCAAGTGACTTGCACGCCCTAAGTGGAAACCGCCCCGGGTCTTCTCCTGCCTATAAATAGACCCTGTGGGCCCCCCATTCAAAGAGGATTTTTTCCAAAAACTCAGATTTGAGCTCTCGGTGCCCTAGTCTCTTCTCAAAGCTTCCGAAACACTTCTAAGGTAATTTCTTAACTAGAACGGAAGATCTAAAGAGGGGGGGGGGGGGGGAGGGGAAGGCCTAAGTGTTGAAACTCATCAACACTTGTACGCCTGAGAAGCCATCCCTTAAGGGAAAAAGGCCACACTTGTGCACTGCCTTACTCCTTCAATAGAACTTGCGCGCCCCTTTTATGGAAGAACCTCAAGAGGATTATAAAGGATTTAATCAAGAGTCTCTCAAGTATTACCTTGCTGGTTAACCATCGCGCAAGTACACTAGGTGTCACGCAGTACTTGCGTGCCCACGCAGTGCCTGCGCGCCTGCCGGGACTTGCGCGCCCCTACATTTTTGGGTGCCCTTCTTGCCTATTTCACCCCTCTTACGCCATTCCACCTTTCCTATTAAAGATCCAGTCTTCAAGTCACTCTTCAAATCCATTTCTGGCATGATTTATTGATTTTACTTCCTGATCTGAAAAGAATTATGTGGAATATCTCTCAAGAACTAGTGATTTACACATCTTTATGTCACTAAAGATTGAGATTTCATTCATTCAACCTCATCCTTTAAGATGATAGAATCTTTAACCTGGGTCTCCTTTTCAGGAATATTCCCCAGTCATAAGTCCTCTAATATGGGCATCCTCTTTAGGAGTAAGCCCTAAGTCCCTTAATTTTTGGGCATCCTCTTTTGGAGTAAGCCCCAGATCCCTTAACCTAGGCTGCCTTTTCAAGAGTAAGCCCTAGTCTCAAATATGGGCATCCTCCTTAGGAGTAATCCCCAGTCCCCTAATCTGGGCATCCTCCTTAGGAGTAAGCCCCAAACCTTAATTCCCTTAACCTGGGCTTCCTTTTCAGGAGTAATCCCTAGTCTTAATTTCTATTAACCAGTCCTAATTTACCTTTGATCTGGGATTCCTTTTCAGGAGTAAAACCCAATCATAAGTCTTCTCCTAATTTGGGCCTCCTTTTCAGGAGTAAGCCCCAATTTAGAGTATTCAAAATATCCATGAAGCACATATACCTTTAGGGACCTTGTTCCTGGATTTATTCCCTAAAGTAAATCCTGACCTTCATTTATCTAGGCAGTCATACATACATAAGCCCCACATTATTTCTTATGATTACATCTTTCATGGCACAATTGTCTAATTTTTACCAATAGCTCTTGTTTCTCACACCGAGCATGACTCACGTGAGCTTAGAGTGTAAAAGTAATTGTGACATACTTCTTTGAGCCATCAATCATAAACATCATACTCCCTTACTCGGACTACGTGGGTTCTGATTCCTTTTCTGAACAAAGGATACGTAGGTATCCCGTCTACGGGTTTGATCCCAACTCTAAAATAATCCATGTCCTTCTGAATGACAATAAACTTCAAGTGCCCCACTGAGTGGATTTAAAACCAGCATGGTCATCATAATGACCAAGAGACTTCTGTATAAAAGTGTCGAAGGGTACCATTGACCAAGAATCTCTAATAAATACAGATGATTCTCTATCGATGAAGAACCTCGAATACATACAAAAGATTCTCCAAATTTCTTAAATATTTAATCATTGATTGTCAGATCTAAAGGAAAGCTCATTTTATACTTGGTAATGTAATAAGGATTCACGAACATAACATAAATCTATAAAGAGAGTCCCGAAGTAGACAATAATTCCCCTAAAAAAGGTGTGATGAGTCAAAACTCCCATCCTCTCGACCAATGAAAACTCTTAAGCCTCATCAGTCCACAAACTAATGAGCACATACCTTTGGAAATTAGGTCTGAATTAATGTGGAATCATTGGATGTTTCCGGTTCTACGAACAAACCTGTTAGAAACCGATCAGAATGTTTGAACCTCCCATCAAGGCGGTCATTCTCGGATTCCTAGGGAAACAAAAATGGTGAACCCGATGTGAATCCTTAACCAAGTTAAAATAATGTTTTACCCATTTGTTAGTCCCCTTTTCAAAACTCAATGAGAGGGCCACCAAAAAAAATCATTGAAATATGTGCTTATACAAAAGATGTAGTGGCTGAATTTATCTTGATTATGTCTGTTATATCAAATAGGCACTCTTTTCCAAAATCTTATGCATTTCTAGAATGGCTGCTCTCAAGTTCACACCTATGAATACTGCTGCTGTAAATTCCACTACTGCTACTCCTGCTGGATCATCGTCCGCTCTAAGGACGATATCACCTACTCAGCGTCTTCGACGTTGGGTATCAAACGCACTGGTTAAGGAGTACCGTCAACACGGTACCATCTCAACTCTGGAGGCTGTCCGACAAGCCCTCCAAGTAAACAACTCACATCGGTCGTCCGGACAACGATAACCAGTGATCAAGAAGCAGGCGGTGCTGACTACCGTCTCTAACCGTTTTGGGTCGTTATCCCTGGAACACAATCACGATTCGCTCCCTCATTCTGGGGAGGTGAATGAGAAGGTCCCTCTGGACCTTAATTCAAACAGATAGGAGTCCTTCCTGAGGGCTCCCACCAATAATCACCGCTAGAATCATGCGACAGTGCGCCCTCAACATGATGAGGGTACCGACTCCAGGCGTTCGGCTCAGGTTCCTCGATCCCGAGCAAGAAAGGCGAACCACCAGAGGCAAAATCCGGTCAACAGTGAGCAGGCTCCCATCTGTGCCATCTCCGGAGAAGTCCACCAACCTAACTTGGTTGCAAGCAACGAGCATGAACATACACCTGCGCATTTTAGTTCCTCTATCCAGCAGACTCGTCTGGCAACATCACGCCAATCCCGCCATGCAATTCCGGTGGAGTACTATAGGCAGGAACATACACCTGTATATACATCATCAGCTAGTCAACATGCTAGTCTGACTACATATGATGGATCTCGTCAACCACGTTTGGCGAATTGAAATCAGAAGGAACATACACCTACTAGTATTAATCAAGCCTACCAACAGTCTCGCTTGGTAGCATTTGGAGAAGTTAGTCGAAAAGCCCCAACAAAAAATAGGAGGCAGACTCAACTCTCTGCCCCCACACTTGAGTACTGTTAGGATTCACTGACAGGAAAAGGAGGACATGAGCAGGAACATACACCTGCGCCAAGCCCAGGATGGACGTATATTCCCGTTCCAGTAGCTGATGTCACCAAGCATATTCTATCAATGGTGAAAGAGAAGAAGAAAATCCCTGCTCATATTCTGGATGCCTGCTAGGATATTATAACAACTTCAGTGTCATCTCAGGGAAAGAGACATAAATCTATCCCAAACAGTGGAGTGGCACATCAACAATCCACTCCAGAACAGACACACACATCTATTCCAGTCCAAGAGGGTTGTGGGGCATACTCCCCCATATCATACGGACAACCAAGTCAGGCACATACACCTGATTTGAGTAGAGATCTTCAGCCTAACATGGCCACCTTTCCTGATCATGCATATAAACCTGCTCAGAGAAACCACTTTCATCAACAAGTGGTTTCCAAGGCGAGTAAGAAGGCATCTACGAAAAAGACCCACCCATCACAGTCAGGATATCAAGAGCCAATCTGTAAGAAGGCCTTGCTCGATGCTAGAGTTCTTGAAGCCCTCAAACAATTATCTGTTGAAATTCAAGATTCTACTCCCTCATTTCCCAATATTGGGAACATTAATTCCGAAGGTCTTCAACAGACACTTCCTCATGAAGGATTGATTCATGATAATTTGGTCGATCTCGAAGTTTCATCTTCAGATGAGAGCCACATGAACCCTATGTGTGGTTAGAAGACCAAGGAGAAAGAGATCTCATCTTTTGCTATAACCAATTATGGTGGTCCTCCCCATGATGATGAATTTCTCTGCAAAAGTCCTCTCCGCAGTATTGATGCACATTGCCCGGAAAATTCTCCAGTGGACAATGTAGTGCCGAGAAAGCCCTCTTGTCTTGAGGCACTTGCACATGTGAAACCAGTCATGTCTGAAGCTTCATCGCTAGTAGGTGAAATACTTTCTCTATCAGAAGATAGACCAGGGTGTAGGTCATTCTCCGAACCACCCCTAAGTCATGAATCTTCTAGTTTGATCAATGATTTCTCTACCAATCCTATTGAATCCAATGAAGCAACAAGGAAACACCAACTCTGGTCAAATCAGGTAGAAGAATCTTCATCAAATGATAAAGAGGAAATGCTGAACATGAGAAAAAAACTGGCGAAAGGTGTAGTGCCAGTCATGTTTTGGCCTCCGGCTGACTCTCAATATAATATTCCAGAAATGTTGAGAGAAGATGAAATTCATGATATTCGTCTCAACATATGGAAAACTCTTTGTCAGTTGAAAAAGAAAGTATTATCTTATGATGAATATGAAAATCATCTTAAGATAATAGAAGGGTTACAACGTCAGATTGATTTGGAATCTCTATCAGTATCTCGATATCTGATGGCTGAAAAGAAATAGAGAGCCCTTCAATGTTCATGCTTGGGCGCACTAAGAAGATTGCATCAGTTAATTGCCAATGTCCCATCTGGTATTCGTGTTATAAGATGTGGTGTTCATGGAGCACTGCATTTCACGGTTCTCTCTAGTCAGCAAAGCCCACCGAAAGTGGTCTCATGCAATGTTATTGACCATGGCCATCCATAGTCAATGGGCTTTGTTTGTAATCAAAAGATTTACCAAGAACAGGCTTCAACTAGTTCCTCTCAAAATCAAGAATACAGAGAAAAAGTTGTCGAATTACTCTTGCATCAAGCAAACGAGAATATTGAACATGCCTCTCATTTGGAGCAAGCACGTCACCAAGTGACAGAAGTGTCGGAAATCATCCAATGGTATTTTGAACCGGGAGATAAAAGAGGATATAGGTTAATGCATCCAGCTAATTTCCAGACTAAGGTTTGCAAGATCAGGAGGACTTTCAAGAAAGTCTCAGACATAGCATGTCATGAACCACCCCAGCTCACCAGACTGGGGACTCTTTTAAACCAACCCTCAGAATCAAAAAAAAGGATTCGGGGAGTTGAGCGAGAAAAGCAGGAACATCCCCAGTCCACTGGACTGGGGACTTTTTCAAATCATCAATCCCCTTCTCAGAGAAAGTCGGTATTTTCTCGATTGGGGAAGAAACCTCAAGAGGAATGAAGAGCCAAATTATCAGGAGATTCCCTCCAAATTACGGTTCATCAAGAAGTTCCTGAGGGATCGAATCAACAAAAGGAAATGTCTCATCAAAGACATGGAAGAAGACAATATCACAGAAATTATGATGGAATGATGCGATGAGTTATGCATCAATCAATGTCATCAATTCCGTTGTTGGTGATCCACCATATGAGGCTCACTCAGGGGACTCAGATGAAGAGGTTCCTGCTCAAGAAGATGTACGCACTGACACAAATGCAGAAGGTGTGCATACATGAAGTCAACGGATTACTCAAAAAGTAAGTAATCCTTCGAGTAACCCACTTACCCCTCTCCGAAAAGGATCCAACAAAGGGAAGGGAAAGAACTAGGTTACATATCCTTCCTCGGGAGAAGGTCAATCTCTCTCACTAGAGAAGAGGTTTTCACAACAGGAGGAAGAAATGAAGGAATTAAGAAGGTTGAATGCAGAACTCCTTCAGAGTAGTCTTCTTCTTAAGCATGCTAGAGTCAGGCAGCCAAAGAAATTTGTTGCAGCTACTAAGATGGATAAAGAATATCCTCCTCTATCAGTACACCCTCACAGGTCTAATCCTACTGGTCAAGTGAAACAACAGTTGGCGGTGCTACCATCAGTTGTAGCACTAACTGCCACATCTGTCCAAGCTCCAGTCATTGCACCTACCCAAGGACAAGTTCAACCAGATGTTTATCAAAAGTTAATAACTACTATTGAGTCATTAACAGCTCGGTTAGAAATTATGGAAGGGAAGTGTGGACAAGTTCAACCAGAAAAGAAAGTTTACCCTGAATGGGTAGATTCAATTTCTCCTCCATCCAGTTTTGGGAAACCTGAATTCCCTATTTTCATTGGATCAGGTGATCCTAAACAACATTTGACACATTACATGTCTTGTTGCAATCCCATGATGGGAACTATGGAGCAGCAAGAAGCAGAGAAACGCATATGCTTCGTGCGAACCTTGCAAGGACCAGCTTTTGTTTGGAATAAAATCCTACAATCCCAGTCAATTACCAGATGGGAGGATCTTCTCCAAAAATTCCTCCTTCAGTTCAGCTCAACTTTGCCAAAGACAACAGTTTTTGATCTTACAAACTATAAGAAAAGGGAGAATGAAAGGGTCTCTGATTTCATTACTTGATGGAAGGGATTAACATATTCCTTGAGCTTAGCACTCCCTCAAGAAGAATTGTTGACAATCTGTGTGGAAAATCTGTGTGGTGAATTACACATGCCGTTAATCCCTGTGAAATACACAGGAGGGTTTCAAGACCTTACTTCAATCGCTCATCAGATTGAAGATTCCCTTATACAGGCTAAGCCTAAATCTCGTGTAATTCCATTAGCTCCAGGAAGGAGAATGGGTAAAGCAAAAACTGCAACAGTTATGCTTAAACAAGCACCTGTACCTATTTCTGCCTCAAAACCTTCATCTTCTCGAAGGGCTCCACCTTCTGAGTTCCAAAAACAAAGGCCTTTTCATCCAGACGATCAAAAAGATCAAAGACAAAAACAATTTCAGGATCTAAAGAGAAAAACATACTCTTTCCTAAATGAAAAAGTTCCTGGTTATTTCATTTCGTCTCTAGAAAACAATTTGGTTCAATTGCCAATTCCCAAGAGGCCAAACAAGATAGGATATGAAGACCGTCCCAATTACTACCCTTTTCATCAAATGATGGGGCATCCCATCCAGGAGTGTTTTTTCCTCAAAGACCTCCTGCAAAAGATGGTCGACTCAGGATAAGTCACATTGAAAGGATCCTTAGCCCAGGTAGCATGTGTCACTACTACAGTTCCAAAGGCGAAATCTTAATGGCAAGAAGTCAAAAGAAAAAATGCACAGAAGTATGATGATTGGATGTTCAGAAAGACAATTAATAAAACTCATGCTATTTTGTGAACACAATTAAGGAACAAATTGTGTCTTATGCCATGAATTTTGTGGCAAAAGCCTCTTCGTCAGAGGGAAAGTCCTCAAAGAAACATCATGATTCAAAGAAAGAAGAAGAATCAGAAGAAGATGAGTATGTGTCATAGCCTAAGTTGTCTTTGACTTTGGCAGACTTCATGCCATCAACTTCAAAGCCACGGGCACCACCCCACCAAACGGCACAGCCTAAACAAGCTAATCAGGCATAGTCTTCATAAGACGAAGAGTTAATCTTTGGTTATGTTAATATGATTAGATTAACAGATCCATATTCCAGTCGAAGTTTCATTTTCAATGAGCCTGAATTCCCTGTATCAAACAGAGGAATCAGAGGAAGTTCCAGGGGCTCAAGATACAGGGGAATATGTGGATCTTTCAGAAGCCACTATTCCAATTCTACCCCGGTTAGAACTGTGTACGCAGTAGAGACTCATGGTAGAGACTTTCAGCAAGATCATCAAGAACAAGCAAGTTCTTATACCAATAGAAAATTCAGTCCTGGCACAATTATTTTGGAATACTAGTTGAAGGTTCCATCTTCTTTCTCTCAGCAAGTAAATGGATCTAATCGGTTTAATATTCCAAAACCAGGAATATTACCAACTCCTATCCCAATACAAGATGCATCAACTTCCAAAGCATATGTTTCCAATGTACCTTCTAAAGCACATATTCCTATTGGGAAACATAGACCTCTGGATCAAAAGTATGATATATTGAAACACTTGGCCTAAGTACCAGCCATGTTATCAATTCTGGATGCTCTGAATCTATCAAAAGATCTTCAGGAAGCCCTCATTGAGGCATTGTCAAGTCCTCGGGAGTTTGAAACTGAAATTGCTGCAGCTGAAGTCTATCACATAGAGAATAATCGTGTAGAATTCCATGCAATAATATCCTTTACTGATGAAGATTAAGATGATGTTGTGCATGGACATATTAGACCACTGTACTTGTCTGGCAAGGTCAATGGTGTGGATGTTCGAAAAGCTTTCATTGACAATGGTTCAGGAGTCAACCTCATGCCCATTCGTAAACATCGTCGATTGGGCCTCATGGAATCCGATTTATCTCCTTCCACCATGATGCTACAGGGATATGATAAAAATGAACAAGAACCACTGGGTGAAGTTACACTCAGAACTCATTTTGGAGATCGTGTATCCAATTCAGATTTCATGGTTGTTGATCAAGACTCAGCCTTCAACATCATGCATGGAAGACCCTGGCTACATCAACATGCGGCTATCCCTTCATCACACCATCAATGTCTCAAATATTATTTCGATGGTCAAGTTGGGACATTGTATGGTGATAAGGCCCCGTTCAAGACATGTGAGTCTCAATACATTGAGGCGGAATTCTATCACATGAAGCAAAGGGAGAAATCCATAACAAAGGAGATTACCAATGTTAATGATCCATATGGTTTGGAAAAAATTCCAGTAAATCCATTTACACATGTGAGTAAAGATTATGTGTTACCTATCAGTCAAATTGACAAGATAGACCCAAATCAAAATAATCTTATGGAAAGATCCATAATTTCAATTACGGCAATCGAGCTAGAAAACATGGGAGAAATTGGTAATCTACCAAGAAGTGATGAAAGCACAAATGGTGACGTCTTCATTTCATCTGCTGAAATCCAACAAGTCTATGCTTCACCAATTAGGCCAGAAGAAGTTATAGAAACATCGTAGGTGAATAATGATGTCGATTCTCAATCCATCATCTCCTCTTTATTACCCAAATAAGACCCTTCATCATCAATCGGGTCAGAAATGGAAGCTTCTTCTTCAAGATATGCAAATTTTGACATCTCTTTAGATCATGAGAATTCTACTTTATCATCTACTATGCAAGTAGAAATGGAAGAAATAACACATGATGAATAAGAAGAGGAAGATCTCAAAGATGCTCCTCCAGCATTTCAAGAGGGTATCTCTACCACTGTAGATGAACTCAAAAAAATAAATCTCTGTACAAAAGGAGATCCACGCCCCACTTTAATCAGTGCGGCCATGAATCTTGAAGAAAAAGAGATGTATATTTCTTTTATAAAGCAAAATAGAGATATATTTTCCTGGAACTATACAGAAATTCCCGGACTTGATCCTGATGTTGCTACTCATCATTTGGGTTTACCAGAAGAACATCGAGGATTTAAGCAAGCTGCGAGAAGAACACACCCAACTTATGATTCAAAAATTGAAGCTGAATTGGATAATATTATAAAATATAACTTTATTAGAGAAGTTCAATATCCCAAATGGTTGGCTAATATTGTCCCTGTAAAGAAAAATATTAGAAAAATTAGAGTTTGCATCGATTTCAGAGATCTTAATCGGCATTGTCCTAAGGATGATTTCCCAGTTCCGATTATAGAACTTCTAATTGATGCAACAGCTGGCTATGAAGCACTTTCCTTCATGGATGGATATTCTGGATATAATCAAATCTGAATGGCCCCAGAAGACGAGGAATTTATAGCCTTTAGAGGCCCTCAGGGTGTGTTTTTCTACCGGGTAATGCCCTTCGGCATAAAGAATGCAGGTGGAACTTATCAGTGTTCCATGCATCGTATCTTCAAACACATCTTAGGGAAGTTTGTTGAATGCTATGTAGATGATTTGGTAGTTAAATCCAAACAACATTCTAATCACTTGGCTGATTTGGAAGTCAAATTCTGTAAGCTTCGACAACATAATTTGAAAATGAACCCCTTAAAATGTGCTTTTGGGGTAACCTTAGGAAAATTTCTCAGCTTTTTTGTACGCCATCGTGGTATTGAATTCAATCCGGAGAAGACCATGTCGATCCTTGGTATGTCACCTCCGTAAAATTTTAATTAATTAAGAGGACTTCAAAGACACGTAGCCTATATTCAGCGTTTCATCGCCAATTTAGCAGGTAAAAGTTTACCCTTCACCAAATTGATGAAGAAGGGAGTCACTTAACAGTGGACTGAAGAATGTCAAGAAGCATTCGATATTATCAATAAATACCTCTTGATTCCACCGGTACTCATTCCACCTGTTGAAGGAAGACCACTTATCCTCTACATGACGGCTCTAGAGCGATCATTGGGTGCCTTTCTTTCTCAAAAGAATGATGCTGGGAATGAAAACAGACTCTACTATCTCATTCGAACCATGCTTGAAGTAGAAACCCGATATTCAAGTATTGAGAAGTGATGCCTGGAATTAATATTTGCTGTTCAGAAGTTGAGACACTACCTGCAACATCACGAGGTCCAATTGGTATCTCTCAATAACTCGCTCAAATTTATCCTAAGTTGTCCAATTCTTACAAGACGTCTGGTAAGGTGGGCAGTTATTTTGCAGCAATTCTACATTCAGTATGTGTCTTAAAAGGTGATAAAAGGTCAAGCTCGAGCTGATTTCCTAGCTGAACACCCCTCAGTGGAAGACACATCTTCAGATATTGAACTCCCTGATGAGGAAGTCTTCTCTATTCAAGAAAGTCCTTAGGCTTGGTAAATGTATTTTGATGGTGCTTCCAGAAGTCCAACAAGGAGGAAAATGGAAAATCCTAAATTTAACAAATTTGGATTAGGAATTGTGCTCATTTCCCCAAAAAAGGCAGTGTTACCTTATTCCTTCTTATTTTGGGAAGGTGGTACCAATAATGAAGTAGAATACCAAGCTCTCATCATAGGTTTGGAATTAGCACTTCAAGCACAAGTTAATCACTTAAAGGTGAAAGGTGATTCATACCTGGTAATCAAACAAGTCAATGGGGATTATGCCATCAGAAAATAAGAACTAATCCCTTTGTATGATTACGTCAGAGAGTTAATGGCGGAATTCCCTTTGGAACCCACATTTTCTTATGTCCCAAGATCACAAAATGCTCAGGTTGATGCATTGTCTAATATAGCCACAACTTTGGCAGATCCAAATCGGGACGAGACAACCATCAGTATTTCCCACCGTCGTGCAATTTCACCTTATGTTCAAATCAGAACAGAAAAAATTACTGAAATTTGTCCCATTCCTGAACCGTATGGTCATACTACAGGATGGATGTCACCTATCAGGGAATACCTTCAAAATGGAACACTTCCACCTGATAGAGATGAGAAAGAACAAATCCGGTGACGTGTGGTTAATTTTAATCTTTATGATAGCCCAGATCACTTAGAGAAAATTCTCTACAAATGTGGTTTTGATGGAGTTCTCTTCAGATGCATTGATGATGAAGAGACAATGGCTGTCATGAAAGAAGTGCATGCAGGAGTATGTGGTTCCCACCACTCTGGACATAGACTGTCTGATCAGATTCAAAGGCTTGGATACTTTTGGCCTTCAATGATACGAGATTGTGTCGATTTCACAAAGAAGTTCCATTCATGCCAAGTACATACCAACTTCATTCATCAACCTCCAGAGTTTCTTAATACAGCTAAATACTCATGGCCATTTGCCACATGGGGAATGGATGTGGTGGGACCTTACCCTTTAGCTACGGACAAGCAGTTTAAGTACATTCTTACTGCTACTGACTTCATTTACAAATGGGCAGAGGCAATACCTCTCAAGGAAGTCAGTTCTAAATGCGTTGTTAACTTCATAATGTCTAACATCATTACCAGATTTGGTGTCCCTCATACCATATTGATGGACAATGGCACCAATTTCTGTTCATCCGAGGTGAAGAAGTTGTGTCAAGAATACAACATCAAATCCAACCATTCATCTCTGTATCATGCCGCAACCAACGACCAGATAGAAGCCTTTAACAAGACTCTTTCAAATATACTACAAAAGATGGTGGATAAAGATAAGAGGTCATGGACTAATAAACTCTTTCTTGCTTTATGGGCTTATCGGACTACCATCCGCACTGCAACTCGGTCAACTCCATATTCATTGGTATATGGAACGGAAGCCGTCTTGCCTATTGAAGTTCAACTACCCTCGCTCAGAGTTGCCATTTGTGATCAATCATCTACAGATGAACAATCTCAAAAGAGATTGAATGAATTTGAATAGTTAGATGAGAAAAGATTGTGCACTTTTCACCACTTGGAAGTCTATCAGAATCGAATAGCACGAGCTTTTAACAAAAAAGTTCATCTTCGTTCATTTACTCAGGGAGAATTGGTATTAGTTCTCAGAACTCCAATGATACCAAGAAATAAACCTCCCAAACTTGAGCCAAAATGGGAAGGACAATATTCAATACATAGGGTATACTCCAATGGAGCTTATTCATTAATCTCAATGGATGGAGAACTCATCACTACTCCAACCAATGCCAGATTTTTGAAAAAGTATTTTGTATAAACTGCAAAGTACCTTCATCTTCCTTGCTATATGACGTTAAACTATACAGCAACGGTCCATATATATGACCTTAAACTATTTGTACTTTCGTCCCACATGACGTTAAACTATGAAAAAGTTCCCTAAATGGTTCAGTATGACCTTAAACTGCAACTAGCTCCTGTATGACCTTAAACTGCATCATCAACGGTCCATGTATATGACCCTAAACTATTTGCAAGTCCCTTACGTCTAGCAAGACGTTAAACTGTGACATCCTTATTACATGATGCTAAACTGTATAAAAGTCCCTTATGTCTGGAAAGACGTTAAACTAAATAATCATCAAAGGTCCTGTATGACCTTAAACTACACCACCGTCCAGCATGACATTAAAATACACCATCCATGGTCCATGCATATGACCTTAAACTATTCTCACTTTCGTCCAACATGACACTAAACTCTATCGTCCCTTTTTCGTCCAACATGATGTTAAACTGTGAAAAAGTCCCTAATACATCCAACATGACGTTAAACTCTATTGTCTCCATCGTCTTAACTACATGATGCTAAACTGTACAGAAAGTCTGTGAAACGTCTTACATGACATTAAACTGTATTTTTTCCCTGCTACATGACACTAAACTATGCAGCACTAATAGTCCTAACTGCAAGACTTTAAACTCCATAGTCCCTTTATATGTCCTACATGACATTAAACTAAAGTCCCCTTTCACCCTTCACATGTACGAACCAAACTTGTACAGAGGGTATTTCTAGAACTATGTGGGCTTGATTCCCATCCTTATGGGATACATAGGAATGTTCGAGTGTCCCTCGAATCCAGTCCCAAGTCTTTGGGCCTAACCCCAAATTCTACTTTCAGTCCCTTGGCTGAAAAGTCCCCATGAAAACAAACACTCTGCATTTCTTACAATGGTCCAAGCTCTATGTCCCTAAACTAAGATCTCTAACCCTTTTGTCTCACACGACGTTAAACTGTAGTTTAAGAACTACGTATGGCTTGATTCTCATCCTTATGGGATACGTAGTGAAGTCCAACATTTCAATTCAGGACCCAGCCACAACATGATTATGGTTAGCATTGATCTGTGTATCTCTGTATACATTAAAAAATATCCATCTTCATGTGTCATAATTCTAAACCTTAAATATTTTCAGATCCTCATAACCCTTTTCCTGACTTCTAGTCACAGAAATTTCAAACTTATGAGAGTTCTTTTGGCTGACTATGCAGCATGTGCCCATAGGCAGCCTTGCATAAACAGTCTACATAACAGACTTGTTAGCCAAAAGATACTATTATTTGACTATGCAGCACATTCCCTTAGGTGACCCTTCATAATTCATCCCCCAACGGGTTTTTCGGATAGTGGTAACTTCATTCTTGGTAAGAATGCCTCTTTTGTCCTTATTTGTCTTAAACGACAGTATGTAGGGATCCACAAAAATATCCATCCTTAACATATTTGTCCCATATCCTTTTTCATGATCTGAAATTATTCAAGTCTATGGTTTATATTATCCTTCCCTACGTTTGGGTCAGACCTTCATAGGAGTGACATTCATCCAGTTCTTCGATAATATTTTTTGGAAATATCTTCTCCATATTCAAGTACCTCTTTCCATATAGAAAACTCTATACTTTGGAAGATTTGAATCTCCATAAACTTTCACTGGATTTTAGCACTAGGAAAGTAAATTTCTGAGAGTTCTTTTTCCTGACTATGCAGCACGTGCCCATAGGCGGCCTTGCATAAACAGTCTACATAACAGACTTGTTAGCCAAAAGATACTATTTTATTTAACTATGCAGCTGATGCCCTTAGGTGGCCCTGTATAATTCAACCCCCTAACGGGTTTGTTAAATAATGGTAACTTCATTCTTGAAAACTATTTCTTCTAATTCCTTTTAGCTCTTTTTCATATCATTCCTCAGATTCAAATATTATTAAGTCATAGATTACATATTTTCCCTCATACTTGAATATGGTAATATGTTTTCAGATGAATTTTCAAGGAATTGAGTCAATTATAATCCATTTCGGTCAAATCTATTTCGACCTTAAACATTATCCTTTGTATATCCGACGTGCATGACTTTAAACTGCCCACATAGGACAAGGGAACTCTAAATAAAAGTCAAGTTCACAGCTCACTAAACATACATTTTGTATGATTTAGGTAATATTGAGAAATTAAAAGGTTCAAGTTTGTAGGGTTATTTACATCAATCCTAGTAAAAATCAAACTATGCTTACTAGGCCCATTGGCCTAGGTAAAATATAAAGCATGTATCAAAAGAGAATGCATGTACAAATGAGTGAAGGTGAAAGTGTTTTTCATTGATGCACAAGAGTTATAAGGAAATCCACAGACTAGAGTCTCTTATCTTTTTCAAGAATTACAAGAGGCTTTCAACATAACTCTTCATTTGATTTACGGCATCCCGAGCTTCATCAGCAACCACTTGGAATTCATTCATTCAACTGGATACCATAAGAGATGTAGTGATATCAGCTCTTCTTGGAACAATTGTAAAAGAATATTCTTGAGTGTGGTTTGATAAAATTTTATGCTGATCAAACAGTGACTCTGTTTCTGTCCAAGAGACTTGGAATATGGATACATGGATTTGAGAATGGAGCATTGGTTGTAAAGATTCATTCGAAGAGAGTACTATTTTCATATATTGCTCTAATTCCATGTTTGTCTTCTCTCCACCAACCGGCAGCGGAAAACATTTCAGCCCATGGGTTTTCCATTTTCATATCTACAAGGAAATGGCATGGATGGAGAATTTGAAAGATCACACCATTTTTATTGCTCTTAATGCAAAACATAACCAAAAATGAGGAGTAGCAGTGCAGCTTCATTTCAGGTGTATAGTTATTTGCATTTGGAACATTGACTCCTTGCAGATGACCATGACCATACAGGGACAAGTAGATTCTCTGTGGGAAATTAAGATGATACTTCTTCAAGTACTTAGCCAAATCTGGGAATGTTTTGTCGTAGATATCATAGTATTCATGGCCAACAATGTTCATCATGTCATCAATCTGCTTGTTAGCCAGTTCCTCAACTATTCCAGGTCTAAGAGTCATTGATTCTACACAAATAGTTGAATAAATTAACTCTTAAATGGATTGATTTTTCATAAACATTGTGAAGAAATTTGAAAAAATGGCTAAGTCATTAAGGCATGAAAGTATGGATGTGTCGTGCAAGTTTTTTTATGCATTTTTGCACCGCGCAAGTCCTATTACATGGATAGTAGCGCGACGGAGAGGAAACAGTGGAAAGAAGATGACATGCGTGGCGAGAGCTCGAAGGTATGAAGTCCGGAAATCTGGATGCTTGTACGGAAGTGAGGCCCTCTATTTATAGACGTGGTCGTGACCCTGCGCACTGTACCCTGTGCGATCAAGGGTCGTATCTCTACACCATCAAGACTTTCACGCCACCATTCCATTAGTTTTCTTCTTTTCCTCAGAGTCTAATCCGTATTTCTTTTGGATCCAACCCTGAGGGGGTACTTTTGTTGACGCTCCTTTTTCGTCACAGAGTCCAAAAGAATGTAAAGGGAAATGACTTAGCACAAATTGATCCATCCTTTGAAGAAAATATCAAAAATCGACAAAGTCATGAACACGGGATCAAAAACACATGAGCCGCGCAGGTTCTATCACTGTCGTGCAAGTCCACTTGCGCGACGCCTAGTGGTCACGCAAGTGACTTGCGCGACCTAAGTGGTAACCGCTCGGGGTCTTCTCCTGCCTATAAATAGACCCTGTGGGCCCCCCATTTGAGGAGGATTTTTTCCTGAAAGTCATATTTGATCTCCTGACGCCCTAGTCTCTTCTAAAAGCTTCCGAAAATCTTCTAAGGTAATTTATTTCCTAGAATGGAAGATCTAAAGAGGGGCAGGAAGGCCTAAGTGTTGAAACTCATCAACACTTGCGTGCCTGAGTGGCCATCCCTTAAGGGAAAAAGCCACACTTGCGCGCCGCCCTACTCCTTCAATAGAACTTGCGCGCCCCTTTTCTGGAAGAACCTCAAGAGGATTCTAAAGGCTTTAATCAAGAGACTCTCAAGTATTACCCTGCTGGTTAACCGTCACGCAAGTACACCACGTGTCGCGCAGCCATACCTGCGCAACCAAGACTTGCGCACCCACGCAGTACCTGCGCGCTTGCCAGGACTTGCGCGCCCTTGCCTTTTTGGGTGCCTTTCTTGCCCATTTCACCCCTCTTAATCCATTCCACCTTTCCTATTCAAGATTCAGTCTTCAAGAAACTCTTCAAATCCATTTATGGAATGATTTCTTGATTTGACTTCCTGATCTGAAAGGAATTCTGTGGAATATCTCTCAAGACCTAGTGATTTACACATCTTTATGTCACTAAAGATTGAGATTTAATTCATTCAACCTCATACTTTAAGATGAGAGAATCCTTAACCTGGGTCTCCTTTTCAGGAATAATCCTCAGTCATAAGTCCTCTAATATGGGCATCCTTTTTAGGAGTAATCCCCAAGTCCCTTAATTTTTGGGCATCCTTTTTAGGAGTAAGCCCCAGATCCCCTAACCTGGGATTCCTTTTCAAGAGTAATCCCCGGTCTCAAATATGGGCATCCTCCTTAGGAGTAAGCCCCAGTCCCCTAAATTTGGGCATCCTCCTCAGGAGTAATCCCCAAACCTTAATTCCCCTAACCTGGGCCTCCTTTTCAGGAATAAGCCCCAGTCTTAATTTCTATTAACCAGTCCTAATTTACCTTTGATCTGGGATTACTTTTAATGAGTAAAACCCAATCATAAGTCTTCTCCTAATTTGGGCCACCTTTTTAGGAGTAATCCCCAAGTTAGAGTATTCAAAATCTCTATGAAGCACATATACCTTTATGGACCCCTTTCCTGGATTTCTTCCCTGAAGTAAATCCTAACCTTCATGTATCTGGGAATTCATACATACATAAGCCCCACATTATTTCTTATGATTGCATCTTTCATGGAACAATTGTCTAATATTTACCAATACATCTTGTTTATCACACCGAGCATGACTCACATGATCTTAGAGTGTAAAAGTAATTGTGACATCCTTCTTTGAGCCATCAATCATAAACATCAAACTCCCTTACTCGAACTATGTGGGTTCTGATTCCTTTTCTAAAAAAAGGATACATAGGTAGCCCGTCTACGGGTTCGATCCCAAATCTAAAATAATCCATGTCCTTCTGAATGAAAATAAACTTCAAGTGCCCCACTGAGTGGATTTAAAACTAGCATGGTCATCATAATGACCAAGAGACTTCTGTATAAATTTGTCGAAGGGTACCATTGACCAAGAATCTCTAATAAATACAGATGATTCTCTATCGATGAAGAACCTCGAATACATACAAAAGATTATCTAAATTTCCTACATATTTAAAAATTGATTGTCAGATCTGAAGGAATGATCATTTTATACTTGGTAATGTAATAAGGATTCACGAACATAACTTAAATCTATAATGAGAGTCCCGGAGTAGACAATAATTTCCCTCAAAAAGGTGTGATGAGTCCGACCTCCCATCCTCTCGACCAATGAAAATTCCTAAGCCTCATCAGTCCACAAACTAATGAGCACCTACCTTTGGAAAGTAGGTCCGAATGGATGTGGAATCATTGGATGTTTCTGGTTCTATGAAAAAACCCATTAGAAACCGATCAGAATGTTTGAACCTCCCATCAAGGCGGTCATCCCCGGATTTCGAGGGAAAAACCCATGTTTTATGTTTTATGTATATATTCTTCCAAGACACTAGACTTTATGGTCCATGGATTGTACTCTGATGTATAAATATGCTTAAAATCAAGTAATCATATATATAAAATGCTTGGGTCGCTATAGTTGGTATCAAAGGATGGTCTAGTTTTTTTGGAGATTAGGAATAGAGCCCATTAGTGAGAACCTTAAGGATGAGACTAAGTATAAGAAAATAGTCCTAAATTTTGGTGACTATTGAGTAAGTGGTTTATCAAGAAAATACATCCCTGTCTGGATATGAGAAGGTTGCGGTGGCTCTAGAACAGATGCACCTAGGAGTGAAAAGTCCAACAAGAAGTTTCAGGTTTGGCCCAAAGTATCCTGGTACACAACAATGGTCCTTGCTGCATTCTTGGTTACGACACTCTTGGGCGACATGCTTTGATAGATTCATGAGTTTATTACCGACCATTATTAAGGGAAAAAATCCCATAGGAATATAAGTTAACAAATAGATCAAAAATAACATAGATATAAACCTAAGGAATCACAAGATATGATATACTTATTCTTTATAAGTTTATCCTTTCATGTTCAAAGTTTCATTTTTATGCTTAAAAACAACGTATTCAAGACCTCTAATTTTACGTTATTTTTCTTAGCTAATGGTGGGAAATAGAAGAACACGTTCCAAAAACCAATGTGATCGGAAATGTGAATATATCCCTAATGAAATGCCTGATATGATGAGATTGGGTGCTCAAAACTACATGAGAGTACTTACTCAGCCGGCTCGAGTTATGATTAATAACTTGAATTGGATGGAATGCCCTCCTCCTCCATGGAAAGAAAAAGTTGTTGTATAATCCTTCATTCATTAAAGGCCTCCCATATTTAGCGAATCCTCTGATCCCCTCCTCGTAGACCAATTTATTAACTCAGTTGAAAATATATTCTCCATCCTCCAGTGCTCATAAGAAGAGAAGGTTGTACTGGTGGTCTATCATTAAGATAGGGAAGCTGATCAATGGTGGACACTAATCACGAATACAAAGACCCAAGAGGAGGTTGATTCCATGGATTAGGAGAAATTCAAAATGATGTTTTTCAACAAATATTTTAATCAAACCCTCTATCTCAAGATGGAAAGAGACTTCCTAGGGCTCAAGAAGAAGGAATATGAGTCTATCGGGGCGTATGAAGCAAACATTACAAGGCTTTCAAGGTATGCGTGTGGATTTGTCATGAAAACTGAAATCACAGTGGGTCACTTCTTTAGTGGAGTAAAACTAAGTTGATGAAATGTTTTGGCAATTCGAGACTTCGATAGTTATGAAGAGATTGTTCATTGTTCCCTCAAAGAAGAAATGAAGATTGGAGACTCACAGTGCTCTTTTGGGTCCAGTGACATGAAGAGAGAAATGTAGAACAACATGGTTGGTTCATCAAACAAATCCCATGATGGAATGAAAATTGAATTTTACCCTTATAAAAGTTGCAGGAAGAAGCATCCTGGTAACCTTATGAAGGGAACCAAGAACTGCTTCAAATGTGGAAAGTTTTTTCATCTGGCCAAGAGCTGCCAAAGGGATATGAAAAATTCTACTAATGTAGAAAAATAAAGGAAGGATAAAATCAACACTCAGCCTATAGTGTAGTGTTACAACTGCAAGGATCATGATCATTATGGAAGAAATTTCTGTAAGCCGAGGGTTGTTAGAGGAAATCAACAACAACATCCAAGGAAATAGGGAAGGGATTATGCTATCACTTCTGTTAAGGTGGATCCAGACAATGATGTGGTGACAGGTACGCTAGTAATTCATTGAAGAATAGTTAACATACTATTTTATTGTGGTTCTACGTATTCAATAATATCTTAAAAGTTTAGTAGAAATATTCAAACACCACCTCAAAATATGGAAGAAAAGTTATCTGTGAGAACAACTAATGGGTCAATCATTGGGTCCATGGTTTATAAATCCTCCCCAGTTATTTTTGGTGGACTGAACCTCCCCTAAAATCTTGTTATACTTCCTTTAGTGGAGTTCGATGCTATATTGGGCATAGATTGATTGTCTTTATATAAAGTTGACATCAATTTTTGGGAAAGGGTGATCACTTTTCATATCCCAAAGCATCCTAAAATTCTTTTCAAGTGTAAGGAGGAAGATGAGTCTCCTTTAGAATCTTCATCTCACGTTTGTATACTTCTTCCTTGTGAGCAAGCATATCTAGCTCAACTGATTGGGACAAAGGATATAATCATGCTTGAATACATGACCATCATGAGGGATTACACTAAGGTATTCACTGATGAGTTACATGGTTTTCCTCTAGATCTAGAGGTTGAGTTTTCAATTGAACTTATCCCTGGATCTCTACCTACCTCAAAGACACCATACATATTATCCACCATAGATCTGGAAGAGCTGAAGAAGTAGTTACAGGAGAATATGGAGAAGGGTTTTATATGTTTGAGGGCTTCACCATGGGGTGATCCAGTCCTCTTTGTCAAGAAGAAGGATGGATCTATGTGCCTCTGCATTGATTACCATGAGCTCAATAAAATCATGATAATGAACAAGTATCATCTTCTACGGATAGATGACTTATTTGATCAACTTCGTGGGCAATGTTATTTCTCAAAGGTGGACCTTCAATAGAGATATCACCAATTAAATGTGAGGAAGGAAGATATTACCAAGAATGCCTTTTGAACATGGTATGGACACTATGAGTTAATAGTGATTCCCTTCGGACTTGCTAATGCTCTATCAATTTTCATGGATTTAATGAATTGAGTCTTTAGAGATTACCTAGACATATTTGTCATAGTATTTATTGATGATATTCTGATATACTTCAAGAGAATGGAGGAACATGAGGATAATTTGAATACTGTTTTAAATTTGTGAAGGGATAAGTTGTATGAAAAGTATAATAAATGTGAGTTTTGGATGGAGGAAGTATCATTCTTGGGGCATGTTATCACCAGTAAAGGGATATCTGTGGACCCTACCAAGAAAATGGAAATTGAAGAGTGGCCCATGCCAACTTCTGTAACAGAGATCCGTAGAATTTTTTTTCTATCTAGGTATTATCATTGATTTGTGAAGAACTTTTCAGGATTGTCAAAACCAATGGCCTAAATGACATGAAAGGGAGTAAAGTTTTTATGGACAAAGTAATGTGAAGACTGTTTCTAGGAGTTGAAAAAGAGGCTTATCACTGCGCCAGTACTCACACTCTCTACAGGTGGAGAACTCTTTGTGGTGTAATGTGATGCTTCTAAGAAAGGATTAGAATGTGTGATAATGAAAAATGAAAAAGTGATAGTCTGTGCCTCTCAGAAGTTGAAAATAAATGAGGAAAACTGTCCCACACATGATCTGGAGTTGGCGGTGGTGATCTTTGCGTTGAAAATTTGGCGGCATTATCTCTATACGAAGAAGTGTGAGATATATACTAACCACAATAGTCTAAAATATATATTCACAAAGAAAGAGCTTAATATGCGCCTGTCAAGATGGATAGTTCTCATCATGGATTATGACTGCTCAATCCACTTCTATCCCGGTAAGGCAAACATTGTGGAAGATGATCTAAGTCGAAAGGATCCTGCATCTTTAACAATGATGATAATTGAAAAGGATCTGATCTTAATGGATTTTCAATGGATGGAAATGGGAATCATTAATCGAGGAACATCATCAATCCTCTTTCAAATGATTTCTTAACTATCCCTCTTGAAGATAATAAAGGGTGCTCAAAGAAAGGATGTTGAACTTCTAAAAAGGGTGGAAGCTATTAAAAAAGGGAAATACTCCAATTTCCAAATTGAGGAGGAAGAAGTTGTAAGATTTGGGTCATGATTATGTGTACAAACCCATCCAGAGATAAATATGGAGCTATTGAATGATGCACATAGCTCGACCTTCTCTATCCACCCAGGGAGCGCAAATATGTATCGAGATCTCCTGGAAAGATTTTAGTGGGACAATATGAAAAGGTATATTGCAAAATACACATTAAAGTGCCTAGTACGTCAGCAAGTGAAGGCTGAGAGACCAAAGTCTAAGGGGATGATGGAACCACTACCCATACCAGTATGGAAGTGGGATAACATTACAATGAACTTTTTCACTGGAATTACAGTGACATCCAGAGGAAATAACGCTATTTGGGTCATTGTGGATCATCATACAAAGACAACTCACTTTATCACGATTCGAGAGGACTTCTCATTGGATCAACTAGGACATATTTACATAAAAGAAGTGGAAAGGATGCATGGAATACCATTTTCTATTGTCTCCGATCATGATAAAATATTCACCTTGATGTTTACGAAAAGTCCTTATCTTTCTCTAAGCACTGGAAAGAACTTCAGTACGGTCTATCATTCTCAAACTGATGGCCAATCTGAGCAGACTATTAAGACACTAGAAGACATGTTGAGAGCGTATTCTACGGAATTCAAATGAGGATTGGATGAAAATATTCCACTGGTTGAATTCTCCAATAACAACAGTTTCCACCCGAGCATCTGAATGACACCATATGAACCCCTTTATGGGAAAAGGTGCAGAACACCGGTTTGCTGGGATGAAGTCGGTGAGAATAATCTACTAGGACCTGAAATGGTCGAATAAATGGTGGAGAAGGTGATAACCATTCATCATCTTATCAAGGCAGCCAAATGTTGACAAAAGAGTTATGCAGATAACTGTCCCCAAGTCCTTGAGTTCAAAGTCAGAGACTGGGTATTTCTATGAATATCTCTATGGAAGAAGGTCACGAGGTTTGTAAAGAAAGGGAAGTTAAGTCCCAAGTATATACGACCCTTTGAGATCCTTTATCGAGTCAGAGTTGTGGATTATTGAATTGCACTTCCACCTACCATCTCGAAAGTACATGATGTCTTTCATGTATCCCTTTTAAAGAAGTACATACCAGACCCTTCACATGTAATATCTTCAGAGGTGGTACAGTTGAAGGATGATCTTTCCTATGAGGAGCAGCCAGTAAAGATCTTGGATTGTAGAGACAAAGTTCTATGCCACAAGACTACTCATCTGGTCAAGAAACTATGGAAAAACCATAAGAATGAAGAGGCAACATGGGAACTAGAGGAAGCAATGAACGAAAATTACCCTCACCTATTTTTGGCTAAGAATGTAAAATGAAACTTCGAGGGAGAAATTTCATAAGTGGGGACGAATGTAACGACTCAATGTTATATAAATGGAAATTCCTTTCTTATCAATATGTCATAAAATCTCATGAAAACACAACATAATGAACTACTAAGTGCTAAGTGACCTTTAAACATAAGTTTTTCACTTCTGTTCTTGGAATTTTGAAAATCTAACATACACGGTTGCAATCAATAAGTTATTTTGAGTCTGATAAGAAAAACACATTTTTTTTGTGAATAGTTACCTAACCTAATGAATAGTAACACACCCTTATGAATAGTGATATACCTAAATGAATAGTATCCTCACCTATGATAAAATATAAATAATATTCAAGTTGAAAGTATGATATACTTATATTTTATAATAAGTAAATAAATGTTTTTAAACTGGTTTTTGATAATAAATTATAATTTTTATTAAATATTAAAATATTAATATTTAGAAAATTATTTTTGAAAAATGGACTTCATTTTTGGATTATACACTTTTAAAAATGGTTAGGGTGATGTTTTATGATTTTTCTGAAATACATGAAATTTTGATGAATAGTAAAATGCAATAATTTACAATAAATGCTAAATAAGGGATTTATTGAGTCATTGATGATGATCTACTGATGTAAGAGCAATTAGTTAGAAGTAACATGCATTTATTAATATTCTTGGTCATGGAATACTTACTATTCTTGTCTTTTGAATAAATAATAAACTAATCATTAAAAAATGATGAAAACCCATCTCCCCTCCACTATAAACCCCCCCCATCACTCCCTCTTTTCTTCACTCTTCTCATGCCTTGTGCCTTGCCAATATTCTGCCCAAGTATCTTCCCAATATCCTCCCCCACGTCCAAAAGCTCCCAGCCTCTACAAAATACCAAAATATCTCCCCTTAAGAGGTTCTCAAAGGAGAAAGTCTCAAGATTTAAATTCCTCTTGCCAATTCCATCATTTCTTTTATGTTTTTTCTTTTTTTTCTTTCCTCACCTCCCTTCAACCCTATATTATAATAACTCTAGTAACATAAGTTTACTATAATGTTTTCATGCTAATGGTATATTTCATTATCTTCTCTCTTTTCCCCACCTTTTATTTGAAATAATTGAAATCACTGTTTGAGATGTGCTAATTTAGCCCATTCAAGGACAACAATTTATCAATTTCTATTGTTATATTTAATTATGGTCTTGAAACCATTTGTGTTATGGTTTAACTAGATTATTATACATGTAATATATATTATTTTTGGTTCTGTAATCCTCTTGTAAAAATGGTATTAAGTTAAAAAGAAAAACATGTTCTTTGTAATCAAACGCACGGATTAACAAAAACAGTTGTCACAATGGATTAATATAATAATTCAACTTCAATATATGTAACCAAATTAAATTTAAAACCATTTAATCTCATTTATGTTAACTAATAGCATGAAACTTCATTTCTAGACAACCACTATAATCTTACATGTTCATCCAAACATGAATATAAGCAGACTAGTCATTAAAATCAAGTAAACAAACAAACCCAAACATTGAAATTGAACCTCACAACCAATAAAAATGGTTATAAATGAACATAAAATGATTATACTAATCCAATTAAATATATAAGAGGTTATTTAATTATTAATTAATAAACCTAATTTTCTTATTCAGGTATTTAATAAAAAGTTGAGAACACCAACTGATTTAAGGTAAGTGATCCTCTCCATTTCACTCTTAATGTCAAGATTTTCCTCTATGTTATGCCATTTTATGTGTAATACCTAATTACGTGGTAGGTTTTCTCAACTACCCCATAAAGACATCATGTTTTATAGTTGATGATAAACCCCTTCTCCCTCTTACCATTCCCTCTTACTTGCACCAAACACCATGCCGATAAAGCATAACAAAATCTACCTGAACCTTCGTTGTTCTTTTGGGTAGCTTTATCTTTATTTATATCAAAATGGAGTTATCTTATATATATTTTTGAAACTTATAAATGATGTTTAGATGTAAAAAATTCTTTTATGGGGACCCTTTAATCACTCTATTTTGGGGATATACCTGTTTATAAAATATTCCCTCCATATAACTTTTCGATAAGAAAACCAGTTTTAAGGGAACTTCCCAAATTGTTTCCCAATTTAAAGTGTACTATATCCTCTGTTTTAAGCCACCATTTCCATTATAAAATAATTATTTTTATTATGAAAACCTTTTTGGTTCATCTCTAGTTTTATATAATATATTTTCATCTTTTCTATTTTAAAAGCTATATAGTATTTTCCTTAAAACAACACAAAAATGTTTTAATGCTAATGTTTCTCCAATACATTTCATATACATTTTCACTTATGTTTGATATCTCATACCTTATTATATTTCTATTTTACCTTATGAACATCCATATATGTTCTAATCCCTTTCTCTCATGGAAACTTTCATGATACGCTCATTGGTCATGCTCTATGTCATGATTGTGGTACCCAATTCTTTCCCTAGGTACCCTTATGTTTATGTATGGTTGATTATTTATGATTATTTATGTAGAAAGAATATTTATGTGGTAAGAATATTTATGTGTCAAGAATATTCAAGAAAATATTGAGATGGTTTCACCTAGATAGTGATTCAATGCATTGGGTAAAGTTAAGTCTCATGATATGCGATGTGAAATGGGATTGGCGGTTAGCCTTAAACCGTACTAAAATGGGAAACGGGATTGACAGTTAGCCTTGAACCATACTAATGAAATGTTTTATGATTCTACCAAATTTATATGATTCTATGTTTTTATGATCCCATGATTATATGAAATTATTTTATAAGTTCCATGCTTTGGATATCATTATGTCATGCATCCTAACTCATGTGATTAAGATGTATCCTTATGTTCTTTCCATTAAATGGATTTTCAGATCATCCCTTTGTTCATGTGTTCCCTAGGGAACCTTATAAATATGTAAGGGAACAAAGGAAGTTATGTGATCTTTATGGAGATTAAATAAAGAAGAGTTTTTATTCCCATATTTTATGGTTTATGTACATAGTCCTCCAAGACAATAGACTTAAAGATCCTTGGCTTTTACTATGATGTATAATTATGCTTAAAATCTTGTAATGATATATGAAAAAAGCTTGGGTCACTATACCGGTAATACGAGTAATCGGGATAACAAATGATGTGAAGGGAAATGTGATGAATGTTCCCATGAGATTCCCAATGAATTGGGAGCTCAAGTATGACATATCGTGATTATACCAAACCAACTATAAAAATTCTAGATTGAAAATTGGTACTTTTTTGAATGCCCAAGAACATCAAAGAAGTGAAAGATAAAATCTCATGAAAGTCCATCAAATAATTGTGATAAGGGATAGAAGACCCAATTTCATTCATGAAAAAAGTGTGGAAGGATGCACTAATGAAAATGTCACTAGGGTATTATGAGATAATTTAATTGTGGAAAGGAAGGGTACAATGTATCAAATTGACATACAAGAATGGATAATGTGATGGATGGAAAAAATGTTCAATCTAAGGCATCTTACATAGTTCTTTTCCATAAATGTGGAGAAGTCAGGCATTATCCAAGACAATGCTCTATTGTAAGGTCTGAGAAGCATGAGGAGAATTAACAATCTATGTGATCAAGGGAGTAAAAAAATTCCTATAGTAAGATAAATAATGATGAATGAATTACATGTAACAACTACTTAAAAGTAGTGTATGTCATAATGTATTTCAATTCGTGTCCTATTAATATATTTTTTATGTTTTCTAAGAACATTGAATCCCCACAAGAAATGATATTAAATATTTAGGGAAAACTTCTATAAGTGCTGTGTCACATGTTGAAGTGTGTGGGAATGTAATTCTTGAAACTGTTATAAGTCTTCATTTGATGGAATTTGAGGAAAAATGACGATATAATCACTTATTTCTCAAGGAAGTTGAAAATTATTGAGAAACACTATCCCACACCTGATCTGGAGTTGGTAGCTGTGATCTTTGCATTGAAAATATGGTGGAATTATCTCTTTAGGGAGACGTGTGAAATATATATGGATAAAAAAGTCTCAAATATATATTCACACATAAAGATCAGAATATGAACCAATGATGATTTTTAAAGATGATCGAATACTATGAATACTCAATCCATTACCACCCTAGGATAGTGAACAAGGTGACAGATGCTCTAAGTAGAAAGAACCCAGTGATTCTATCATTGATGAGAATTGAAAAGGATCCAATCTTCTTATATTTGATGAAGATGGACATGGGAATCATAAAGAAGGGAACAACATCAATAATTTCACAAATTATTTATCAACTGACTCTTTTTAAAGGGTTAGAGTCTTTTAAAAAAGGTGGTTTTGGAATTTAGAAGAAAGTGGAAACTACTAGAAAAGAGAAATCCTCGGAGTTCAATGTTAATGAATAAATAAATGTGATATTTGGGTCAAGACTATGTGTTCCATAAATCCCAGAGTTAAAAAAATATTTTTGATTATGCACATAGTTTGAATTTATTTATTCATCCAGGAAACAAAAAAAAAATGTATTAAAATCTTCGAGAGCATTATTAGTGGGAAAAGTTGAAGAATCAGATCTCTGAATATACATCAAAGTGCATGGTATGTCATTAAGTTAAGGCTGAGAGGAATAAGTATAAGGGTATGATGGAACTATTACCCATACCAATGTAGAAATGGGGAAAACATTACCATATGATTTTTCACCAAACTTCTAAAGACATCCATATGAAAAAATGCTATCTGGGTTATTATAGATCATATTACAAAGGTTACACACTTCATTCCTATTTTAGAGGATTTATCATTTGATCAACTAGCATGAATATACTTCATAGAAGTGGTAAGGCTGAATAGTGTAAGACTATCTATTGTATCTGATCAAGACCCAAGGTTCACCTATATTTTCTAGAAGAGTTTCCAACACGCATTGAATATTGAGTTGAACATCTGTACAGATTATCATCCTCAAACTAATGTCCAATCTGAGTAGACTATCCAGACACTCGGTTAAATGTTGAGATCTTTCTCAATGGACTTAAAAGTAGGATGGGACCAAGATTTTCCTCTGGTTGAGTTCTCCTACAACAATAGTTTCCACTCAAGAATCTAAATGGATCCTTATGAATCCATTTATGGGAAGAGGTTCATAACACCGGCATGCTGGGATGAAGCTAGGGGTGAACCCATATATGCCATGAAATGGCCTGAGAAATGGTGGTGATGGATATAACCCTCCAACAACACATTACAGCTCCTCAGAGTCGAAAAAAGAGCTACACTGACAACTGTTAAAGATACCAAGAGTTTGATGTTGGAGATATGGATTTCCTCCACATATTTCCATGGAAGAGAATGTTGAGATTTGGGAAGAAGGGAAAGCTTAGTCCAAAGTACATAGACCATTTTAAGATGATTGACCGCATCAGAGTAGTGGCCTATCAACTAACACTCCCACCGAACCAATCTCATGTACATGATGTATTCCTTGTATCAATCTTGAGGAAGTACATAAGTGAACCATCACATATACTCAATCCATAGGTAGTACCATTGGAGAATGACCTCTTCTGTAAATATAATCTAGTGAGGATCTTATATTATAGATAAAAATTTCTATGAAATAAGATGATTCCCCTCATTAAGGTTTTGTGGAGAAAACCACATGTTTGAAGAACCAACGTAAGAACTGGAGGAAGTGATGAGGCAGAGTCACCAACATCTGTTTAATTAAGATTTGATTGAAAAATAAACATTATAGGATTAAAAAAATAAATATATTCAAGATAAATAATTTAAATCAATGTAAATCTAATAAAAAATCACAACATGTGAAGAAAAAGTGAAGAATGGTGCATGCATTTATGAAAAATTATGATCGATGTTGAAACATACATAAAACATAGAAATAGATTAAAAATAATGAAATAACAGATGAAGAATGACAAGAACAAATATATTTAATAAAATAAGAAATGGAATGAATTAAAATGTGCTTAAAATAAAGAAAATGATAAATGGGAGATAATAGAAAGTGAAAGTCTCTAATACCTTGTGCATATGGCCAACACTAAAATATTAATCAGCTCAAGAAATACTTGAAATGTAAAAAATTCATGTCGTGTAATGGATTAAGTGGATATTTTCCAAAACTCTTTATTTTGTCTAACCATTATGCATCTTGTGTATTTTAGATCATCAATTTTATACAAAAATAAGCTCGTATCTTTGATCGGGTGGAACCTGAAACCTTTCACATTGTAGAACCTCTACACACCATGTACTTGATTCAATTTTAATACGATTTTGAACATGAAATTATTACACTGTGTAATTCATATACACGTCCCAAAATATATTCCCATAATGCCCTATCTTTATGGGATGGTCTATGTCCTGCATGCATACTGTGAATGAGGAATACACATCGTGTATATAATATACAACATGTAAATCCTGTTTTTTCCATTTTTCATCATTTCTTCCTTTGAGTTCATAATTTCTAATTCCCATGAGAAAAACAAATACCCAATCAATTTGGGAATAAAACATAAATAAACCTAAAATTAATGTATCCAATATGTATATATAATTTCATCTTATCAAACTCTTCCACACATGAACATTTTCTTTTCCTCATAAGAAAAAAATCTATATATGGATTCCAAAAGAAACAATTTTAAAATAAGAAACATACATTACAATTAAGAAAAAAAAAGTTTAATTAGAAAAATATGGATCTTCAGAATCAATCCTGTAGAGAAAATTAGTCAAGTATCATAGTTAATTTCCTTATTTGGATTATTTCTTCTTTTAATTATAATTTCATAAATTTTACTTGGATGCTATACCCATTTTTTAGTTTATGTCACATGAAATTTTCTCCCATCACTCAAGGTAAAAGTTAACTAGAGTTATGATCGTACCCTAAATACATGTTCCTAACCATAGGCTTTCATTGGTTCTAACATCTATACATCAAAAAGACAAAAAAAAAATAAATCATGAGGGATTCGATAATATGGTTCAACTGACATTGAGGTTGAGGGAATCTTGGAAAGTGATAAAAATTAAGATCAAGTGGTGGGTAAGTTCATTAGTGTACTACATGAAATTGTTAATAGTCAAATGAAGTGACTCTTATTGGAATACATTTGTCTATGCTCCCACAACTAAACGTAGTTCCATGATAATGTCAAGTAGTTATCCAAAATGTACCATGTTCCTTTATTTTTCTATTTATTTATTTTTCAAAAATCATGTCTAGGCTAGGTCTCACATCCATCCCCTAACCACATATAGTCCATTTTTGGATTCATCGGTCTGGTAATGGTGATTTATGACCTTCATAATACACAACCAAATAATTTTTCATTATATCTATATCTCTATCTATATATTTTATTTCGTTTTTTCAATAGAATAAGCTATGTGTAGAAAGTTGAAAAAGTAATCATTGACCACATCAAGGAAAAATGGTGAATGTTCCACAATAACTCTTCTTAATAACAACATCTCGTCTCCATTAGCAGCAAGAACTCCCACACACTTATTCAAATGATAATCATTCATACCACCAAGAGAACGGTAGAAAGGGATAATTAGATTGAACCGAATCTATCTTAACAATTTTATTAATTGATACTATGGGTTAAATAACTAAATAATTATTCGTGGGTCTTAGGAAAAACTGGTTCACAAATATTTACCTAATCATTTTAAAAGATTATTTATTCAATCATATCCTCAATAGGATCTCAGTGAAAGTTATAATATGTTTACATTCTCTATGTTTCTCTCAAGAAATATTCTTATAAAATATAATTAAATCATGGGTCTAGAATCCTCTCACTAATGAGAGTAAAAAAAAACTAGAAATCACTTAGGATATAAAATCAAGTAATAATTCAATGAAAATAAATCGAAATAATAATAAAATTGAATTAAATAAACAAAATCAAAAATCATTCTATGAAAACTCTAAACAAGAGTAAAAATGGGATTCAACAATTTATAACAAAATAATGTATTTTACTTAAATGGGTGTTATTATTTTCTGGTTTAAAGAATTATTTTAATGAAAAATGTCTCTTAGTTAAGTGAAAACAAGAAATAATATACATTTATTGACAATAAATTACAATAAATTATCCCCTACAATTAAAATTATACAATTTTCACACAATTGTAGAAAGAATTATGATAGAGATATCAAGGAAATCATATAAAAAAAATGAAATTACAGTTTGAAATTGAAATTAGTGAATTGAGAGAACCTTGTTATGTATTTAATGACTTGGGGAAACTTGTTGGATGTTGATTTAAATTTTTCCAACATGAATGAATTGTGAGAAAAAAATTCTTACAATAGATAAAACGTTACTCCATAGGGTTATAACAAGATAGAAGCTGAAAAATGGTAGGTTCACATAGTTGTTAGTATGGAAAATCAGATGAAATAATTGCATTAAGGTGAGCACAGTGATGTTTTGGTATAACCAGAAAAACAATTCTAAAAAGAAATAAAAAACAATCCCAAAAAGAGAAATAGAAAAAAAATAAACAAAATATATGGGTTTCCTCCAATAAAGTGCTATCAATAAAATTGTTATCTAGATAGATGGATAAAGGGATCAATCAATCTTTTCCATCTACTATAAAGTCCATTTCCTCATACAGAAACTGGTGGTTGTTTCATCGTGCAAGTAGGTAATCTTAGTGGGATTTACCACTCTAGGATCATACTAAACTTGAATATTGTTTGGTAGGAAGAGTATCTATAAATTCTTTGGAGGGGCCTCGTGTTGAACAAAGATATCAAGTGAGAGATCCTCAAACTAGTGCTCAAATTCGACTAGGTGTTGTGACATCCAATGTTGGAGGGATGATGTTGGTAGGACAGACACATAAACCATAGAGCATGAATAATTTTGAGACATGGGTAATGTAATGAAGTAGTGAAATTAAAATAATCTCGTAAGTAGTAAATCGAAAAACTGTATCCCATCCATATATATAAGCTACGATTCAATAGTGAAACTAGAATACAAGTAGTATAAAAATTTCACCAAAATAGATTATAAAAGGGGGTGGGGACCAAGGTATAACTAGGTAGTAAAATAAATTTTTTTGAGATCCAACGTAGATGTACCCTCCCAAATAGTGGGTTCCTAAAATTTGCTCACCTCATCGATATCAGTGATTGTAGAAGGGGCTGGGGGATTGATAGCCATGGTGGGAGCTATGGTGATGGTAGTTGGACTAATAAAAGATAAATTATATGAGGTGATGATATATGTATAAAAATATATATTGAATCTATGTTCCTGGAAGCTGGATCAATTAGGGGAAGCTCTGATGAGGACTGATGGGCATGCCCCTTTCCATGACAGGTATGCTCTGCTAATAAGTTTTTCTGGGAAATAGGGTCTGAAAGATTAGGGGGATTGTTGAAAGGGGTTGTGTGTGGGGTGGGACTAGAAGATAGAGTGGAGTCACTAGAGGATGATGTCAGGGTGAATTCAGTGGCTGATAGTGGAATTAGGATGGTGCACCAAAGGGAATACCTAGATAAAGGCACATCTGGCACTAGTTCTCTAGAATAAAATTGAATGTAGGCCATATATTAGATGCAATAGGTGGAGGGTAAGTTGTTGATATGATAGGTCCAGTGTGGGGGGGTGTTGTTGGTGTTGGGAATATAAACCGTAGTGGTGTAGGTAGTTGCAAGGGATGTAGTGGTAGAAGGGGTTAACAGAGTAGCAAGGGCAGGAGGATCGTAAGTGGTGGTAGGGGTAGGGTTAGGAACATCTAAGTACTCTATAAACCACTTGTTTCCCAAATTGTCCTCATTATCCACATTTTTTGATGCATGAGAAGATATATAGACTCCATTTTCCCAATTTTAGAAAGTGTTTGAGCGACATCGAGGTCATCGAGGTGACGAGTGAGGTGAGTGATAAAACTGACCCCCATCAGAGTACCTTTAGATCTAATTACCTAGGTCTCATAAAGTAATGAAAAATGATTGTCCCTGGTGATATTAGATCCTCCCATGGCTAGGAAAAGTACAAGTACCTCTATCTCAATGATTCTTCTATGGGTTTCCCCACTATCCAACAAAGCATGTGTCAAATCCCTATTTGGAATACCCGACGCGGCACCCCAGAGATGGGTTCTATTCATTGTGCAAGGATCATGGAAGCTCTATTGGTCTTTATAAATAAGTGAAAATATCATGTATTAATATATCTTGGTTGGTTCCAACTACATGGATTAATATTTTGGAGAGACGAGAAACTTCTGTATTTGAATATCGAGTCTAATACTGAAGTCCCCCAAGGCCATCTCCCAAGGTATGCTACATATTATGAAGGTGATGTGGGATATATGAAGCTCCATAATAGATAATAACTTGAGAAACATATTTAAATTCCTCTTCTCAGACCTATGGGATAGTAGAGTGTTGAATATGGTCCAACATCTCCAGGATGTACTTGTGTCCATGAATGCACTCAGGTACCACTACATCTGATTTTATATTGGACCTCATTGGTTTTTCTTGGAGATATAACTACCGAATATAATGTTGTTGGTCAGAGAAATAAAGGCATGGATGCAGGTTCGAGTACAGGGAAGTACTATAGGAAGAGATAGAAGTGGAATGAGAGTCTGTTGAGGAAAATTGGGTGGAAGAATTACTTACATAGTGTGAGGGAGATGGATTTGAGGGTGGGTGAGGTGGTGCAATGGAATGGCACTTGGGTGGTGTGGGATCGCCACCCTGTGAAGCATGTATGGTAAATTCCATTGTAGAAAAGAGGTAATGAATAGGTGTAGGAAGATGGAGGATCAACAAAAAGTGAAGGATAAGATGTAATGAGGTGGTTTGGTGGTTTATGGATGAGGGGTGACTGAGGGTTAGGGGTGAGGGGGTTCGCGTGGGAGATAGAGTGGCAAAGGGGGTTCAGGCTATAGGTCATGACCCCTAGGTTCAAAGTTTTTTAAAGTGTTATTAATTAATTCACGTCATGTATTTGATACATGATGTGTAACTCATGGGATTTTATTTTCCATATCCTGATAATTTTAAGTCGTGTATTTTCATTATAGAATGCATATTTTTATTCATATAAAAATTTTAAAAAAAAATTAAATTTCAATAAGTTTTTAAAGTATCCCCAAAACAAAATCTATTTATATTTTAATTTCCATAAAAATAAGACCGTACTTGGGTTTCCTTTTAATTATCGCTTTTTTGTTGTCTAGATCTAGACATGATTCTATGAAAAAGCATTCAATTGTGAGGATACACCCATTATAGACTTATTGTTGAACATAGAGGATATGAATGGTGGGGAGACCTTCCTTGTTAGACGTGTAATGAAATTTTTATTCTTATGAGAACTGGATCCCTTGTCAAAAGGACATGGTTTTTTATCTTCTTTATTGGTAAGATGAACATATTTATTGCCAGTAAGAGATATGTCTTTACAATTCAATGGCTCATGTTATTTATTACCATCCTTTAAAAAATCAAACACAACCTCTTATTATCCAGACCAGAATGTTAATATTCCTTGGATTAAATAAATCAATTCCTTCCCTATGGTGAGAAATGGTATTCCTAGAATGATGGGGAAATCTCCTTATTATTATATGTCTAGGATAAAGAAATCATAAGGGAAATAATTTTTTGACATTTATTAAGACAGCTTCAGGAAATCCTTGAGGTTGATTGAATGAAGGGTCAGAAAGTTAGAGTGACACTCTTATTGGTTTTAGTTCATCGAGCCCCATATTCTTTTAAACAATCATGGGCATGAGATTATTACTTACACCTAGATCACCAAATTATTTTTAAAGGTTGCATGTATGTATAGTACAAGGAATAGATAATATTCTAGGGTCTCACATTTTTTAATGTTATATTCTATTGAAAAACATCGGAGCACACTTCATTTAGGGAGATGACTATTAAGTCCCCCATTTTCTTTTATCTAGAAAAAAGTATCTAAATAATCTTACATAAAATGGTACTTGAGAATTTGGTAATACTAAAGGGATATTGATGTGTAATTTATTAAACATATCAATTTTTTTATATTATCCCACTTTCATAGCTTGTTTCATCTTATCAATAAATGGGAGAGGGGGATTATTTGGTGGAAATTCCATAAAGATATTATCATTTTGAGGATGTTCCTCAATTAGATCTTTCTCATTTGTTTCTACCACTTGCGTTTTCTTCTAACTATATTTATCATATCAACTTAACTGATTTTTATCAACTACGTATGGTTTTTATTAATACAAAACCATTCCACTTCTAACAACTACTAATTTATCCTCATCCCTCAAATGATTCTTGGTATTACCAAACAATGTACCTGGTAATCAATCCGGTAGTTTCTTGTATATTTGTCCCACTTAATGTTCAATGTTTGTAAGAGACGCCCATTGATTATTCATCTTAGTCTGTTGGGTTTCCTACCTTTGATATATTTTTTTTCACAAAGTCTGTGACTAGATTTTCAAGATTATAATAGAGGGGTTGGGATTTTTTAGGTGGTCTTAGTGAAGTTTTCTGTATTTTATACTTCTGAGATGGTGGAAAATTACAATACCTAGGAAAGTTTGTTAGAATTGTTGTTGTGGTGGAGTCGATGGACCTTGGGGTGGGTACCCAGGTGTTCCCTAATTCATTGTCTATTCAAATCAACTTCTATACTAAAAACAACCTTGGATTTGTAGTTGTAGAAGCTGATTTGGTGTCTAATGATAGTTTTATTTTTGAAATTTATGATTATTTTGATACTAATGATTCTATTATTATAAATGACATGATTAAAATCTAGAAATTTGGGTTCCTCTAAGACCAACCTTTAGTGTTGGAATAGGTGTGTACCTCCACACATTTCATAGGATGGAATTTACATCACCAGAGTTGGGGGGGGGAGGCTTACCAGAAGGTAGTTGAGAAGATTCAATATTTTTGGTAAATTCCTCTACATTATATTCAAGGTGTGTAGTCTCTTTCACCTAATGTATTTCTCACTAGGGTGGTCCTATATCACTTTTTCACATACTGAAATTGTTTGATACATCAACCAAAATAGCTCTGCTGACTTTAGGTGTCCTATGTATGAGCTCACCTTCTGTTATAGTGTGTATAACAATACATCGGTAGTTTGGAGTACATGGTATAATGTATGAATTTATAACCACACATCGAGTCTATGATGAAATCATTTCAATGTTAGCTCCTTGTAGTGTTATAATGCTTCCTTGGATGATTCTATGTGTTCTTGATTAAAATTTTGAATTTCATTGAGATGTTTTTAGGTTTAGACTAGGGGACGTTTTTATCTATAAATTTATATGATAATTAGTCACAATTCATGATTGACCCTGGAGCATGACTCTTTATCCAATCTTCGGATTTTTTATGAAAGGAGAATGATAAACATCTCAATATAATTGCGGCTTGTGATATTTCTTGGTTGAAAAATGTATGGACAACCATAAAAAAATTAAAATATGTTCATTAGAGTCATAGATTTGTAGTCCACTGAACTTACACATGTTTGGGATCATATTAATGAATACAGGCTTAATTTTTAATGTGTTTTCCTTAAGAGGTGGGTGCACAATATAGGGCACATCACTTCTAATGCATGGAAATCCATAATCCATTATGGTGAAATCTTGCAGCATTGGTCACTCTACCTAAAATTCAGGTGGCACATATTCAACATTATGTAGGTGTGGCAGTTCATGATCATTTATCTTAAGCATTTTTTAAATTTTATCTTGTAGAAATTGATATGTCAATCTGATGATTGAAAATAATTAATTCTTATGCTTCAAGGCTCCATAAACGAGTTAAAGGGACTTGATGCGTGCACTAGCTAGAATAAATAAGACAGAGGTTTTAGTTAATGAGTATAAATTATAAAAATAAAAAGGTGAAAGAAAAATAAGAAATGGTTTAGGATGAGGTAATCCAAGTTTCATTTGTAGGTCACTATGCCTGAGAACAATTGTCCCGGGTAATGGCTCCAAAATTTGATACACCCAAAATCATCATTTAATATGCATGATAATTGGTTTGGTAAAATTATTATTTCTCAAAATACACCCAGATACTAACATGTAGTAAGTGTCAGTCAGGGTTGAACCCCCATAGGCAGCTTTAATGATAAGGAACCCAGTGGTCAAAACCATTTGATTATGGTTCCTCACTATCACTCTTTCTGGTCTAGTTTTAGTAGAACTATCTATTTTTTATTTAAATTATAGTAAAATAATTGCTTAAGTTCAATTTATAAGTAATGGAAGAGGGTACTCTCCAATCTAAACTGGGATAGACATATAGAGTAGGCTCTAATGCAATGAAAAAGACACCAATTGACCTTGTCCCAACCAATTGAATCAACCTAAGCTAGAAAAGACTCCATATTCTAGTGTTATTGACAATATAATAATTAAAATCTTGGATTTTTAGTATAAATAATTATATGTGATTGGTCACGCTCTAATTTTCTCCAACTAGGTTATGGTCATAAAATTTGGATATCTAATCGTTAGGGACAATTAAAAAAATGAGATTTTTTAATTTTTATAAAACTATTCAATAGACACAGGGTCACACAATTTCAATCTTATATGTTTAAAAGGTTCAAACCGCCCCTACTCTCAACACTTAATCCTACGTGAAGTAGCCGCACATGGTCATGCTGATCAAATGCAGAGAAATAGTAAACATGCTACGCATAATCATGATACAATTTCAAAATAAGAAGTCCTTGATTAAAATAAGAAATATATTCTAGATAAAAAATTGAAAAAATGTAAATCTAATAAAAAATTCACTATGCATGAAGAAACAATGAAGAATAGTGATGGAATTAATGAAAAACAGTGATCAATGTGGAAACAGATGTCAAAAATAGAAAAACATTCACCAGAATAGTCTCAAGAAGTACATGGTGTCAAAAGCATTCATATCGTGTATTGGCATGAGTGGATATTGCACCACAATATTAATATTTTCCAATCATTATGTAAAAAGTGTATTTGAGAACATCAATTTCCTCTAGAAAATCACTTTCATATTTGACCAGGTGGACACTCAAACCTTGCACATCATGTAACCTATGTACATCATATACCTAATTCACTTTTAGCAGGAATTTGAACAGGAAATTCTCATCATGTGTATTGCATATACACATCGTGCAATAACACCATGTTATGTACTATCTGTACGGGGTGGTTTTTGGACTACATTTATGATGTGGATGATGACTACATGTTGTGTATGTAATAAATGATATGTAAAGCTTATTTTTTTCCATTTGTAACATTTATTCCTTTGTGACCAAAATTCCAAATTCCTAGGAAATCAAACCAAATCCCAGTGAATTATCAAATTAATACATGAATAAAACTAAAATAAATGTATCCAATATATATAAATATATATATAATTTCATATTATAAATTAGTGACAACCTCTCTCAATAAAACTACATCTGAAGGAAACAATAATTTATTGAACCACCCTTGGACTACCCACCTCCTAATATAGTAGAAGAAATCCCCACTAATATTGTTGTTTACAATAAATCATTGTGGTAAAATTCACTTTGGTCGGATCCGGTTGTGGAAACTATTTCCAAATATGTATAATACATATTGATGATGAGGAAATTCTTGTACAATGATAATATAAAAGTAATGTTCATTCCATTGACCACTCCCCAATATATAATTCTAGTGGCGTTGTCAGAATATTATGTTCAATACATCGACCTAAATATATGGAAAACCCTTCATTAATTAAATAAAAATGTATTTCAATATGATGAATATCAAATCATCTTTTAGGTAATATAATGGATATACTTTCAAGTCAACTTGGTAGCTTTACTATCAACATGACACCTAAAATTGGGAAAACATCAAAGATCGCATCAATTCCCATGTCTCGATGCATTAAAATAGTTACATCAGGTAATCACTGATGCCTCATATAGGGTTTTTATAAAATGATGGGGTGAATATGGGGCATTGGAATTCACTTGACTCCCTGATTAGTAAATCCAACAAAGGTGACATCCTGTAAAGTCATAGCCTCAAGCTGGCTTCAAGAAGTGGTCCCTACTCACAACAGATGGTATGATCTGAAAAAATGCCCCCAAAATAATCTTAAAGGAATTTGGATTGAAGAGAGAGATCCATCGAAAGGATCCTTCATCAAGCATCCAAAAATATTGATAAATCCTCCCACTTAATGGAATCCAATCATCAGGAATCTCCAATGTCTTTGGATGAAGGTGTATTGGGTGAAAGTAATACAATGCACCCCGCCCATGTTTGAAAAAAGCACCATAAGATTAAGTGTGTATCCATGACAAAAATAACCATGATATACCAATAGAAACCTCAACCCACAAGGCTGGGGTATTCTTTAAGATGGCCTTCAAGGTCAACAAACCAACATTGAATGTTTGTATAAATGGAATGGGAGAATCCCCATCCCATAAGGATAAAGGAATTTTTAACACAACCTACTCCTAAATAGTAGTTAGTATTTTCCATTTTAAGAGGGTATATGTTGAATGAATCCTACCAGTTCTTCCTATCTTGTGACCCAACATTCTCATAGGGAACATGCATGATTTTATTTTCATATAGTTCCCTTTAGATCACCATTTTTTAGATGATCCCAAGAGGATCAATGATGGAAAAGATTAGGCTTTGGGGAGATCAAAAAGAGAACCAATATCTCAAGGAGGATGTGGAAATTATTAATATGAATTACTCATAAGTGAATTTCATTAACACCACATGCACATACACTATAATAAACAATGATGATATAGAAGAACATGAGAAAGAAGTTTTTGTCCAAAATATAGTCCACACCAAAATGACCAGGGAAGGTTTGTGAAACTGAAACTAGAAGATTTATATGCATTTGGGGACTCCCTTGGCTACTCCACTACTACCTCTTGATGATAATATTAAAAAGAAATGGGTAAAGGTAAGGCTATACCACCCCACCTCTCGAAGAGGTTGAACTTTTCACACTTGAGGAATTATTTTCTCAGTAGGAGGAAGAGATTAAGGAGTTAGGAAGACTCGATACTGAACTAATATAATGAAACCTCATAACTAGATATGTTATATGAGATAATACTCACATAATGGTCCCAGATAATGCACCTCGATAGAGTGGGTTTTCCCCAACAACAAAAAATAATCTTGAACACTCACTCAATGTGGGGTAACAGTAATAAATATACTTGGACCCCACAATAATAAGATATTGGGATTTCCCTATATTATGTACACAAGTAAGGATAGGTTAGACACATTGTCATGAACCAAACCTTCTAGGTTACACTTTGTGGGAATAAGTAGATCCACCATTGTTTTCCCTACCTATTACTGCCCCAATTCAAGCCCCTATTGAACTAGACTTCCCTAAAGGGATTATCAATACTATTGACCCATTGTATGCTATATTAAAAGCTATATAAGGATTATGTGAACAAGTAAAACCAAAAAGGAAGACTTAAACTGAATTGGTGGATCTAAACCCTCCCCTACCAAATTTTGGGAACCCTAAATTTCTAATTTTTAATCGCTCAAGGACCCACATCAGAATTTTATTTATTTTGTGCCCCACTATGATCCCATGATGGGGAACCTTTTACAAAAAGAAGAAGTTAAACTTATGTAATTAATACAAGCACTTCAAGGGATATCCTTTTTATGGTACACTAGTTTACCAGCATAGTCAATCATGAGATGTGAATATCTTTTTCTATAGTTTCTCTTTGAATTCATCTCAATTCTACAAAATATTAATATACTCTACCTATCAAAATAAAAATAGTGGGAGAATGATAGGGGCTTGGTATTCATTGCTAATTTGAAGGTTTTGACATAATCCATAAACCTATAGCTTCCCCGGGATTATTTCTTCTCTATCATTATAGAGAATATTCACAACACGTTTTTCACACCACTCATCCTTGTGAAATAAACATGATTGTTTTAGGATCTTTCTACAGTTTCTCAAAGATTATAATATTCCATATTTCAAACTAGGGTCATGTCATGCATAATTATATCAGCTAAAGGGAAGAGAACCTAGAAGGTAAAGGCTTCCATTATCATACATAAGCTTCCCCTACACCAGATCTAGCTCCATAACCCACACCATATCATGAAAAACCCCATACCATGTGAACAAAATTCTTCCTTGCCAGGATTAGAAAAATGATCCTAAGAAAAAATAGTTTGAGGTGATGAATAATAATGATTATTTGTTTTGAGATAAATAAGTCCCTATATACCTCATCGAGGATTTGTAGAACAACTTTCTTATGTTTCTGAAGCCCTAGAGGCCCTATCAGCCTGGTCTCAAAGTTCTCCTATGCTACTTCCCATTTCATTGGACATTAGGGAACAACATCTAGTAATTATATATTTTGGAATACATCATACATGGAATGGTGGAATTTAAGAAAGTGAATCTTGGAAAGCCACCCTCATAGGTAGCATGTGTTTCTTCCACTAATTCAGAGGAAGAGGGTGAATAGAATGACATTACCTACAAGAATTCATAGAATTTATATTAATGAGTGACTGAAAAAAATGAAACATAATCATGCTGTCCTTCGAGCATAGTTGAAATTACCAACTATGCACTAACCACTTCCACTACAGCACAACTGAATATGTTGGCATGCCCCTCTTCCAAAGTCCAGTATTCTAGAAAACATCATGGTTATAAGGGAGAAAAAATCAAGAAGGTGAAACTATTCTATGGAAAATTTATCATTGACTCTTTTATAAATCACGATTTCAGTCCAAAAATCACAGACGCATTCCCACAAAACAGTACCATAAGTGTTGACCCAATAGATGAAATCCTCATCAGATAATGAATCAATATTTAGTTCTATTAATTTCATTCACTTAATGGATCCATTATCTAATGAATAATCTGTTCATGAACTAATGTTTCTTACATATGATTGGGTAACTAGAGGAAGATGGTGTAATGGTAGAGGACAGAGGGGAATATGTAGTCACAGTAGAAATCAATACTATGGCAAGGTCCCTACTTAGATCTTTTATATTTCCAAAACTCAAGGGAGATCCATCTAGTGAGATGATAAAGAGTAGGAATGTTCCCCCATATATAATTGGTGTCTCCCTAAAATGATCATCATAGAAGATTTATTAGAGGGGGTGTTTTCATCAAATCAAATTTGAAATTCATGCAGACCTATTCGACCTAACCCAAAAATGACAAGAGAACCTTCAACTCATGTTCTAAGGGACCATCTTCCCACATCAAGTGCATAATTTACTAAAATTATTTGGAAAGAAAATAATCATACTAGGAATTGCATAAATTTATCCAAAATTTAAAACATTCTAATGAAATTAATCCTAGTGTCGACTAAGTTAGAAATCTTGTATGCTCTAAGTCTGTTGAAATACCTCCATGAAGTAGTCATAAAAGCATTTTTTATCCCTCAAGAGTTTAATGATGATGTTTACTACCTTAAATAATTTTTTACATGGATAAGTCCTAAAAAATTCCACATGATCATCTATTTTATAGAGTAATACAAATATTATATTAAATAAGGACACATTAAATCCTTGTAAGAGGCCAAATAAATATGATTATTTTTTTTTGAAAGAGAGGGTGATGATATAAGAAAAAATAAAAAAAAAGATAGCATGAAAAGAAAACAATGATTATGGGGGTATGAAATAATAAAGTCTAAGAGTGTCAGCTCTCATTGTGTTCACTCCCTCGGTGGGAAGAGATACAAGGATAAAGAAACATGTGATCCTAAATCCTTGTGCCACCATAGAAGTGAGGAAATATACAAATTTTATCCCTTCACACCATGTGTGGAGGACTTCAATTTTATTGTTAATTAACCGTTTTCACATTTTGATGATATATGAGATAGTCCATGGGCTAGGGACTTGACTAATTAGGGAATAATGAATGATAATGGAATTCATTTCAGTCCGTACTAGATGGATATTCCTTTTTCAACACAGAATGAGCTCAGTAAATAGTCAATTAGCTTCCTCCTAGAGAGAGTTTCCACTTCCAAATAATATTGTCAAATTTAGAATAACTAATCCCCTAGAATCCCATATTACCCTTCCACCACTCATGACACTCAGGCTATAAGAACCATATATTTTGGGATTAATAACATTAGTATGGGGATCCAACATATCTATAATCCCTCTAAGGTATTGAAAACAGAGAGGTTTGATATTTTGTATGAAAGGAGAGGTTGAAGGGAGGGAGGTTAATTGGTAATGGCTAATGATTTAACATTATTCTAGTAAAAAAACTTCAATTAATGGGTTAAAATGAGGCCCACTTTACCTTATCCATATATGTTTGGATAAAATATAGAAAAAATCCTCTCAAAATAATTAAGCTCAGAGCTCAGTTTAGGTAAATTATATCAAACTCTGAATTTTGGGTTGTTCGGTAAGATATGGCCTTAAACAATATTCTAGGAAGGCCATGGTTGCATCATCATGTGGAAGTCCCCTTGTAATAACACCAATGCCTCATGTATTTCATTGACAGTTGAATTGGAATGTTTTATGATAATAAATCCCCATTTTAATCCTAAAATTCCAATACAATGATTTGGTTTTCTACTTGAGGGAAAGGAAACAAAAAATAACGATGGTGTTTCCCAGGATACTACCCTGAATGGACCATAAATGATCCCATCCAATCCATTCCAATATCTCTAAAAATAATACATGCTTCCCATCAATTAGAATGAATGAATGGATCTTTATTTAGGAGTAGAATCATTAATCTTCATGATATAAGTCATGAAAACTAATACTGACAGCAAAAAAATGGTCATGGACTTTCCCAAAACTGGTAAAATCTAAGGGGAAAATGACCTCATTCTATACCCTAATATTCAATAGATCATTATGCCATTAGATAAGTTACAAAAGGTCTTCATGTCACTAAGATAGAGTATAGATAAAAACTCTTTGTCCCTCTTACCCCCTTCAGAGCATCAAATAAACCCCATATCATCAGTCAGGTTGGATGAATTTGCTTCACCTTCTGTATTTTAAAATGTTGAGTCCTCTCTTAATTTTCCTTCATCTGGTACTTCCCATAAGAGTCAGACATTATAGGAAGAGGAAGAGGATTTGGAATTGGAATAGGAACTTAGGGATGATCTTGCATCATTTGAGGAAGATGTCTCTACCACCATTGATGAAGTTATAAAAATAAATCTGGGTATAGAGGACCCAAGACCAACACTGATTAGTGTGACCATGTGTTTTTAAGAAAAAATGGTATATAACTCTTTTCTAAAGAAACATTCGGTTGTGTTTTTATGTAATTACACAAAAATTCATGGCCTTGATCTTAAGGTGGAAACTCACCATATGGGATTACTAGAAAACCATCGAGGATACAAATGGATAGCCAAAAGGACTTACCCACCTAAGGCTTCCAAAACTAAGGCTAAATTTGACGATATTATCAACAAATATTTCATCTAAAAGACTAGTATAGTAAATGGATAGCCAAAATCTTGTCATTAAAGAAGAAGAATCAGAAAACCTGGGTCTACATAATCTTTAGAGATATCAACCAAAAGTATCTGAAAGATGATTTCATAGTTCAAATAATGGAATTACTGATTGAATATATAACATGACATCAGGACAATTCCTACATGCATGGATATTATGGGTTTTTATAAAATATTAATGGCCTCATAGAATGAATAATATAATACCTTCTTGGACCCCCCAAGTAGTATTCTACTACTAGGTGATACCCTTTGGATTGAATTATTCTATCACTATATATCAATGTTACATACATCAAATATTTAAGAGATTTTTGGGAAGGTCTGTCGGATACTACATTGTTTCCATTGAAAAAATGAATTAGTCTCATTCCATAGATTCGATAATGCGATTGAAGGAAGACACCTCCTGAACAGGTTAAAAAAGAACCTCCAAGTCGTACTTAAATGGACTTGCATGAAGCACTCTGTGCATACGGTGCATGTCTACAAGGATTCCACCACGAGAGGCTCTACGACGCAATAGCTGCGTGGGAGTCCAATGACATCTGAGGCCCCTCCGCAATGTCATGCCCCTCTGTGCCACGCTTCGCGGTGGCCGTGTCCACGAATCCCTCAACAACATCACACACCCTCTGGGAGGCCAACACGGGCTGAAGGAACAAATCCTTTCCATTAAGTCATGCGTCTTTGTGATGAGTTATTCACCCCTTTGACCGAGGTTTCCTATAAATATAAGGCACACCCCCTCTGCCAAACCATTTTCACTCTGAACATTCAACTTCCCGACTCCTATTTCACATAGATATTCGCGAAACCACTCAAATGGATTGTCAAAGGTAGTTAGCCTTTGTGAGCCATTCCCCTTTGTGTGATTTTCATCCTCGGACTATGGTGAAGATTCCCTTCATGAAGGCCTATGGAATTCCTAGAGGATGGGGCATTTTTAGGGTGATCAAGGTTTCAAAAAGCATAGAGCATTCTTGAAATTCTATCAAAACAAAGAGGGATTCACTAAGGTGAATCCATACTCCCTTAAGGGAGTTTCTATATGAATCCTTGGCCTTTTGAAAAGACCCCCCTCTCCATGAACCCCTATACTTTCACAGAGACCCCCTCTTTATGAGGCCCCTTTATTTTGTGCATCCCATCCTTTATGGGTAGTCTTTTCCCTTCCTGACGTCCATCCTCTTCATGAAGCACATACTCTTCACGAACACCATCCAATTCACGAAGAGACTCTTTATAAGAACGAATTATTTAAACTCCCCTTTTCTGTACGACCCTCTAGGTATGTATGAAATGATTTCAAGGTCCCTTGGGTGGTGCACCATGTTGCAGTGCTTAGCCTTATGCTTCTTCACATAGGCATACTAACGACTATTGATTCTTCGCAAAGCCACACTAATTTGAGTCCCTCAATGGATCATTCCACAAAATCCCTTTACCATGGAATTTCTAATGCCTTACCTAACCCAAGGGTAGGTGGGTACCAGTTATGTAAGTCCTAGGGGTGTGAAGTGAACCCGCCACATCCTAGTTGTGGGACATTAAACTTCCAATAAACATTGTCTCAATTACATGACATTAAAATGTGGCCGTGCCGCATGCATCACATGTAGGGTTCCCCATCTTAGACTTTCTCCATGCCTGATCATCTCCACAGGAGTGAGAGCTTCCTCAAATGGAATGAGATCCACTTTTCTAGAGAAGCACCTATCCGTGGGGAAGGGCAACCACCTTGTTGTAAGATCCTAGCCTTTCTTATGGGAGGTAGAACCCTTGATCCTCCTCTCTTCTTCGGTGCCAAAGACAAGAGGAGATATGGGCACAAGGACCTTCGTTATCCCGTATGTCTCCATATGGGCCTCCATCTTGGAGTAAGTCCCAATATCCATCTCCCAAGGACTATAACTATTCGTAAGCCCCTGTTTCCTATTTGGGATGCTAACCATGTTTAAGCCCCACTCTACTTCCCACAGATGCAGCTTTCACGATGTGATCATCAGGTCTTTTCTTCATCTTGTTTCTCACAACGAGCCTACAACATGTGGTCTTAGAGTAATCATTGACCATGGATTCCTTTCTGGGCTGCCTTAGCAAGTAATCCCCTAGACAACATCCTAAACTATGTGGAACTTGATACTTGTCTCTATGTAAAGGCACGTAGGAAGACTCCTCGAGGTTCAATCCCAACAGCTCCATTGGTTCCTTCCCCCCCTTCACATCGGTTCATCTTTATCCCATAAGATGTTAAACTATACCTATTCGAACTACACTTTATTTGATCATTGTCTCCCATATATGGTACGTATGAAGCCTCCCTGAGGTCCAAACCCAATCGATGATAAGTTGTTGTGTACCCCAATCAACTGTAAGTTGTTGTGTTCCCCAGTTGACGACAATATATTGTGTTCCCAATTGACGGTAAGCCCTTGTGTTCCCCAATCGATGGTAAGCCGTTGTGTTCCCCAATCGATGGTAATATATTGTATTCCCCAATAAATGGAAACCCATTGTGTTCCCCAATTGATGGTAATCCATTGTGTTCCCCAATCGAGGGTAAGCCATTGTGTTCCCCAATAGAAGGTAAGTAGTTGTGTTCTCCAATCGATGCTAATTCGTTGTATCCTCACTAACGGTAAGCTGTTGGAACCCGACTAGTAGTAAGACGTTTTTAGCCCCACATGATGTTGAGTAGTTGTAAGATGAAATACGCGGGTTTGAAACCTATCTCCTAAACATGGTATGTAAGAATCCTCCCAGAGGTTCAATCCCAAACACTGGTAAAATTTGGTGTCCCATATTTTGGGACCCACCTCTCTGTTCTTCCCCTCGAGCGTCAGACCAACCCCGGGTTTCTAACCATGCATAAACCCCGGTATACCGTTGGGTAGTTGTTCTATGTGTACACCCTAATTCTATACCCCCATCCTAAACAACGTGAACTTTGATTCCTTGCCTTGTGGATATGTAGGAAGCCTCGCTGAGGTTCATTCCCATCACCCATGTCTCATCCTAGTATTTCTCTCGAGCCTATGTTTTTCAATAAGTTCATGCCCCAACCTGGAGGTTCCAATTCATCCGGGTCTCATCAATACATCAATTCTCATAGCTTGCCTCCTTAGGGTCCCCATCGCCCTACTAAACTTCATGGAATTTGATTCCCTACCCAAGAGATATGTTGAAAGTCTCCTCTAGGCTCAATCCCATCATCCACATCGCCCTCGTGTCAGCTCCATCTCACTCTCCATCCACTCTAAACAATACATGCCCATCATGATTCTTACCTGGGCCACCACATCCCAGTGATATCATGTCACACACTTTCTCACTTCTCCTAGAAGTAATCGGGGTAACTAACCACACATTAGCCAAAACATCAATGATCCCTCCTGGGTTTGCACACAGCTGATCCACTCATGTCAGTGTTCTAATGAGTCTGATTTATCTCTGCTGAATGTTAACCTCATGGAAAACCCTATGTTAAACATGGGAAGTTGAGGAAAACCTCAGATAGATAACTATGAAATAAAATTCTCCACATTCAACATGGGATTCCTTGGGCTTTCGTGCCGTCGAGAAGACCTATCATATGGGGAAGAAACCCAGACACATCTGTGTTCTAGCATCTTGACACGCCAATGTTGTCCAACGAGACTACTCCCCCCACTAAAGGTTTCTGCCCAGACTTGACCCCTTAGAATGTTCTTACAGAAGCAGTGTAATTAACTAGGATCCATGAAGACATGGAACTGAGAATAGTTTCACGAACAACGTCTTAAGTCTTTGAGGGTGACCCATACCAGGAAAAGAGTTCCAAGGAGGAATCCCCAAAAGGAGGAACCGACATCCCATCATCCCCTTTCCATCAAGGATCAAACATTCACGAATAAGCAACGGATGCCACCTGCCTTTGGAAAGTGGGAATGCAGGGAAAAAGTTTTGCGTCCTCCACATACAGATGCACACCAAGGCAAAAGCATCAAAAACAGAAATGGTGAACCCGATGTAAACTTTTTCTACTCAATGTAAAAATTAATAAAGTTTGAGACATCAGTGAATTAGTGTTTCACTGAATCCAGGTATCCGGGACCAGGTCCCGCAAAGAAAATAGTGGTCCTAGAATGAAACTCACCAGAAATTGGGACAGTTAAACGTTGGACATCACGGTCTGCAACATTGTCAATGCAGATCCTTCTTAACAACCATTGAAGAAAGAATGTCACTGGGGCCCTGGAAATAACTTTATTTATTTCCACACCAATGGTTAAATCTCTCTACTTTGCAGGACCCAAGCTATCATGACAAGAAACCAATCACCGCCGACCCACTGATGCTGGGGTAGGGGCAACACGAACTCAGAAATCCTGCGTGGCCTAATCTTTCCCATGGAATCCACCACGTCCACGACTATTGAGCACCCATGCCCCATCTCCACATCTGAAATCATTATCATAAGGGTGATTAGCAACCTCATTCAACAATACATGGAGGAGGGGATTATCTTAACTTGGGTTTTGGCCATTCAAAACTTTGAGGCTTTTGCGCCTCGTCAGCACTGCCGCCCCAAGGGCCATGTTGAGAGCCATTACTCCCTGCTCTGAAGTATAATAATTTCATGAGCCTCTCCCCAGAACACTTCGATGACTCCCAACCCTATGAAAATGTGGTGAGAGATGTCTGGGCCAGCCCAACTAGAATCCGGCTCTAGGGGATCCCAAAAAGGCCTTCCACTATGCTATGTCAACGCCAACACCCAACCCCACAAGATGAGGAGAAGGTGAGCTATGGACCTGCACTGTCAGCCCTAGTTTGGTTAACTCAACACTAGTGTCAGGTTTATGTGGAGGAGGATGCTTTCCAAGGGGCACCAACATCAAAAACTACCATGGCATGTGACACCACTGACACATACCATTAGTCCCCTATTTATGTTGAGCATGGGAACTCATATTCCTGGCCCGGATCGAGGCCCCAACCACCCCATGGGTAGGCTGGGATGACTCTCCTAGTCACCGACAGAGGTGGAACCCATCATGGGCAAACCCATGACATTGACATCTGGTACTAATTTCCTCCCCTTACCACCACCAATGAGAACGTAGGTCCTTCCCTCTCCTAAAAATGGCATGGAGGTCCTCCCCATGCTGCCTTCAATCTGAGTAAAGGTACTCCCTGCTGTATTGAAACCCAGTACATAATCCTCTTCCACACCCATGACTTCAAATACAGAGCCATTCCTCCCATCACAGGTCACCGATGTGAATATTCTACCCATCCAGTCAATCGTCCATGTTGGAGTCTACCCTATATCCTTACAGCAAATGACATAGTTCCTCCTCGTCCCATCAATCAAAGAAGTGGAGGTTTGGCTCTCTTCATGGGAACCCAACACGGAGGTCCTACCCGCGTTTAGCGTGACCAGTATAGGAACCTTCCTCACACCATCACTTCAATAGGATGAAAGAATTGAGATCCCTTACCATTCTTCCACCGACTCCAGGAGAGGTCCTACCCACTCCAGCACTTCCCTTGGAGACTCCCTACGCACGTGGGATAGTGGACATAGAGGTCCTCCCCATTTTCCCTTTGACATTTTTTCAGGATCTCCTCGCACCTCATATTTCCCAGGTGAAAGTCCTCTCCGCCCTAGTATCAGTTCGGATGAAGGCCCTCCTAGATTCAAAAACCTACCCTATCTCAAAGAACCGCACCTAGGAAGGAGGGAGGGTTTCTGATACTATAAGAAGAATATCGGGAAGATTCAGATGATAGTTAAGCTTGTCTACTTCTCTAATTATGAGGAGGAATGCGATTTGGGAATGGAGTCCTCACCATGATCCTCTGTGTCGAAGGCCGAGGACGGAATGAGGAATATCAGCCAAATCCTTATGGAATGTGAGGTCCACTAGATTCCCACCTCCCTCCATAGATACAACCAGAAGGAAGAATATTTGGCCCCTTGCCAAAGCCTGGATGTGAAACCCTTCTTATCGTGAACATGGTGAATCTCTACCTCAACCAGAGATCATGGAGTGTTGTTCAGGGGACCAGTAAAGGATGAAAAATAGCATAGACCACCATCAGTGACCACATCCCCTATGACGGAATCCATGGTTTCCAGCATGTGTTACCAAGATTTAGTGACTCAGTCACCACATTCATCATAGGATATCCTGAGATGTGGTGGATTTTCAGCTCGTTCGCCATATTCTCCACCATCTGGCATACCATGTCAACTATCTTCTTTAGTCTCATTCCCGGTCCTACAGCCTCCCCTAGTAGATGAGTGGGGGAACCAAGGTGTAGATCCCAAGTCTGAGCCAATGAGCTTCTGGGAAATTCTCGTAGCATACTATTTCCTAGAGATGTTTTGTAGAATTGTAACTACAAAATTCAGTGACCTATGATTTCTTACATAGGAGGAATTCACATGCTTTCACCAAACCCTATTGGAGACACACTTCCATCTATATTATCAGAGACTGACTTATGCCATGATTCATGCACACTTTGAGGACATTGGCCAGCAATGTTGTATGGTTGAATTGGTCGTGCTCCCTATAGCCCAACACCATGAGTTTCCCAGTTTCCACAAGAACCCCCAGCAAAGATGTCTTCCATGCTTTAAAGTGATTTGCATAATTATCAAGAAGGCTTCACCACAGATTCAATTATATGGTTGGGGGTAGTATGCTACCCTCAATTTCAGTTCTATCCAGTGCCAGCCCAATTTTCTAGGAAATATTGATGATATGCCTCCCGGTAGAGTCACCATTAACATTACTGATCTATTGGAGGGGGAGAATGAGCTAGAGCTCCTAGATGAGAACTTACCCCCTGGTGAAGTTCCAGAACTATTAGATCCATTGGGAAGGTTTACTCTCTAGTAGAGAAATCTAATGGGTCTTCCCATGACCAACGAGGCATTAGTCTTTAGTGAGAATCACAATAAGGTCGAGGAGCACCTTGGGGACGTCAAACCCTCTGCACCATTTGGCTTAGTGAATATGGTGATTGATGATCCTGAAAAATCCACGTTTCATAAAAAGATCATGAAGCATAAGAATATGGTCGATGACCTCATTGATTAATGTACTACAGAGTGACGACCAGACTACGGTGATCTTCGACTAGGGTGGCAAGGGCAGGTAAAACACTCCCCTGCTGAGTTGCCCCTAGGTGAACCTAACCATGATTCCAACATAGATAGGATAGAGGCCAAAAATTATGGCATGATGGTGTGGTATGTGTCAAAAATTGTACTTGAGTGGCATGATTATCCCAGGGACCCAGCTCTGGTTCACCCAACCACTCTGTAGGTCATCCGACTAGCCACTCCATGAGTAGCTGGGCTTGTTTATCATGTTGAAGAACCTGGAAATGCATTGGTGGTTAGGGACCCTCATCAAGACAAGAATCCCTACCTAGATGACTTGATGGCAGCAGTAATTTCTCACCTTGAGGTATTGGAAAATCGACATGTGGTGATCCCTCCTGATGGAAAGCCGTATTCGGTGTGGGTTGATGATATGTCAGGACCCTCGGTTTCAGAAACCGCATATTCTTACCCTGTAATGGGACGAGCGACCTGCTACAACATTTGACCCACTTCATTTCAATGTGTGGACCCATGTTCGAAACTATGAGATAGAAATTGGTTTCCAAACTCCAGTGTTTCGTACAAATATTGGAAGGGCCTGCGTTCTTCTGGTACATACAGCTACCCATTGGGTCAGTCACCTGCTAGGAAGATCTCTGTAGAAAATTTCTTTAACAGTTTTTCTCTACCACCCAGAATATGAGTATTGTAGTCCTCTTTATGTGTATGTAGACGCCCAATGATCATGTCACAAGCTTTTTCACCTAGTGGAAAGGCCTTACCTACTCATGGAATATGCCGCTAACTCTAGAATATTTGCTGACAATGTGTTTGGGGAATGTCAAAACTCAAATATTCCCCTATGTAATTAATCAGAATTACCCTGGGGTATTTCTATATTTCTCTAATAAGGCCCAGAATCCAGAGGAAGCCTTGCAGCAGGCCAAGAAGGCACGTTCATTGCCTCCTGCGGTTCCCACGAGATGATCTGCTAAGGCTGAGCCCGCAACAATGGCACAAATAGAATCCCCTAGGCAGTTGGAGTAGTTTCTAGTGGATCCACATCCACAACCTTGGATGGGGCCTCTACCTCTGGCACAACCTCTGTCCTAGTAGTGCCCACCTCAGAATTGCTAGGTGCCCCCATGTAACGTGCCACCACCACCCATGTGAGACCACCAGGTTCCACCTCCCTGACAGGCTCCTCCAACCCATCGTTAGGTCCATGCTCTGAGAGACCCATTTTTGAATAATAGAAACTAGACCTAAGCATTCAATAAGGATCCAGTCCCCATTTATTTCTAAAGATACTTGGAATAGGGACTTTAATGTTTTTCTAAATGGAGGAGACCTGAAGAGGCATATATCAAAAATTTCCATAATTACTACCCCTATCATCAAATCCTGGGGAACTCCCTCAAAAAGTGCTATGTGTTTAAAGACTGGATTGAAGAATAGGCTGATAAAAACATATTCAAGTTAGGCCTAGATCTGATATATGTGGCATGTGTATTCATGAATCCAGATAGTGGTAGTGACATCGAAGGTGAGGGGAATCAGGTTCTTAATCGTGGGTCCTAGAAGTATGATGAATGGATGGATAATAAGGAAGTTTCCTATGCCCATGGAATTATCTATGAATGAATGAATCAACCTGACCCTTCCAAAGATGCGGTGTCAACCACTTCTAGTACTTCTATGTCAATGGATTGTAATCCCTCTTATCAGAAGATTTTGCATCAGTGATGTAAGGGAAAATTAATTCCCCCCCGATGTCATCGTCATACCATACTCTCTAAAATTTCATGCACCTAGAGTTAGTGATTCCCCCAAAATCCTTCCAGTAGTGGAGGATTCTTTGAGTGACCATCGAGGGTACACTTCGGTTAACACCGTGGAGTTGGTAAACCCGTACATGATTTCTGACGGTGAGGAGAGCCAAAATGATCCTCCCAATGTCCCCATCCATCTCCAGTGTCAACGAGGCTGTGGCTATATGGGTCATTGGATTGCCTCGGTTAGTTCTTCCAGTCAAGCTGTGCATGCCACTGAATCTAGATAGTAGGCCCAACACATAGCTTAGCATGAACAACCATCTCATTCAGGGTCATCCGGTCCCCTTTCACCACTTTTTGTGTTACATGTGTAGGAAGAGCCACCCTGACTGCGCCATGATTATCCATGCTCCATTACAGACTATCCACAATTATCTAGTCCACATTTGATAGTTTCTCCATGATATTAGTCTAGAGAGAAGTGAGACATTCCCATCACCAGTCACCCTTCGATTCAGCCGGAAGGGCCTATCATACCCCCTTCTACAGAACAAACTCTTGTAAGAAGAAGGTCATGGTTGGAATGGACATATGATATCATTAAGAATATTGAAAGTATTACTGTGAGGCTCACTATCCTCAAGGCCCTTAACCTATCAGCGAATATACATGATCCCCTTGATGAATATTTAAGAATACCCCTCCAGTTTGAGGAAGATGTAGAAGCCACAGAAGTCTTCCATGTTGAGACAATTGAGCATGAAATATATTAGGCTATTATAACATTCTCTAAGAAGACGAAAACTCTCCCATACATGGTAACATCTTCCCAATTTACATCACCATCCACTTCAATGGAATCGATGTTCGTCGATGTCTTGTCGACACAGGATCTGCGATCAACCTAATCCCAACACGAACAGTTCACAAAATTGGGATGTCTGAGGATGATCTGAGTCCATTTGACCTGAAAATACATGGTTATGATAGAATTTAATAGAAACCATTAACTAAGATCCTCTTGAGGACCCAGTTCAGTGGTCTGGTATCTAGTAGTGATTTCATAGTTATCTCCAAAGAAACCACCAACAATGCATTGATGGGTAGGCCGTGGCTTCTCCTACATGTGGAACTTACTTCATTGTATCACCGGTGCCTTAAGTACTCCTTTATTGGTCAATTAGGTGTACTAAAAGGTAAAAAATATTCCATTTCCTCTTCTGAAGCCTCCTAAATAGATGTCGATTATTACAAGAGCATGGACAAGCTGATTCAGGCTAATGAGGTTGAACACGGTACGTCTGCTACTCACCCATGGATGGACCTTGATGATGCCTACATTTTTTCGATCAATGTAATAGAGGCTATGACCCTAGATCTGGGGAAATACATGGTTTTTTAATGAATGTAGGGTAAGCACATTTTCAAGTCTAAGTGACATTAGAAGATCACCCCTTATTCATACAAGAATCGGGCTCGGGTGATAGATATAATACTCTCGAGGTTGAAAACCCACAAAATGAAACCCTAGGAAAGAGTTGACTTTAAGATCACTAGTTGGGAACTCTATAAGGTTTAGGAAAAAACGAGCAATGAAAAGAAAAAAAGGCATTAAACTTGTTAGGTTGAAAACCTGAGAAGGGTTCCCTAATAAAAATTCAGGTATACACCTCTAATTAATTTTCACATATAACTTAGGAAAAAAATTTGTCAATGGGTAAAATACACAATGTTTATAGGGTATATCATATGACTCTAGAAATATACAAACTATTATCATTTGGTCCAAATTCTTAGGTAAAAATTATAATACCCTCTTATTCCTATAATTGTGATTACATCATGTCTACACATTGATTTTTAAACAAATGAGTCCTTTTTATTGTTAATTGATAAATATATGGGTATAAAGGTATGAATACATAGATGATTGGACACAAAATTCATTTGATTTATGGAGAAAAAGTCAAAGGAGAATCTATAAATTAGAGTCTTACTATCATATATATAAAAGACCATAAACATAGCTATTATGTTGATAAAGGGTCTCTTGATCACCATCTATGAATTTTTGTTTCGAGGATAGATGGGCAGCCTCATCCTTCTCATTCATATAGAGTTCCTCTTTTGCGGTTGTAATGGAAACCAACCCCTCAGCTTGAAACCCTTCCAAAAATTGATGATGTTGTATGAGAACCTATTTAGAAGTATTTGTTTCCTGTTGAAGGAGATATATTTGAGTGTCTTTATCATTGAAATTTTTCTTTCACTCGACCAATTTATTTGGGTGGCTAAGCTCTGACTAGGATAATCTATCTTGGACAACATCAATGTTTGTGATTATTCTTATTTCGATATGTTCTATTATGAATCATGATATTTATCTCATTGTTATGTAGATTCTTCTTAGTAATGTGGAAAATGAGTTATTAAATTACTCCATATCCAAAAATTACAAACATGTTCTGGAGATGATGGATTATTGACGGTATATCTTCCATGGGTGTCATTGAGTATAGCTCCCAGATGTCCCACCATATGAAATGACGACATGCCTGGAATATATCCTAAGCCTCTTTGATTGTTATGGGGAAAGTCTTAGGATGAGAGGTTTACTATGAAATTAGACCTCTTATGGAAGATAATTGATTTTTTCTTACTAGAGTGATGACATGATATCATTATACAATTGGTTGAGTTGAAGTGGAGGCATCCCCTCTAGGTTAATCCACCGAGACTGATGACACTAAAGGGTGGATGAATTTCATCATCAACATTAAAGGATAAGAAGGAGAAATGAAAAAGGTGATCAAAGTTATTTTTGTAACTCAACCATTGAAGGATTTTATGCTTGGTTCAACTCCTCCATAGCATCCCCATCCTCAATAATTGGGATGGCCCTCAATTCCCTATTCATGGAACACCTTGGAAACATTGTTTTGTGGAAAAATATACACAAATCAAGACCATTGATTTAATTCATTGGACCTAAAGATGGACATGGGAGAAAACACTAAAAATGGAAACTCAAATCCATTTAAATCATTATTAATGTTTCCAAACTCCTCCAGGGAGCTAGGAATATCAATATCTTAATGAATTTATTCCATTATTTAATTATATATTATTTCAAATATAATAGCATCCTCACTAGTAAGGCTATCCAAGATGCTAGGCCTTAGACCGAAATTGGATCCACTATTATCAAAATCTACTATATTTTCATTCGGCACAACCCTTTCAGGCACCAATATGCCCAAGATAGCTCCAAAACCATTATTGGATGATCTGGGGTCCATGTGATCCCCTTATGAAGTTTTGAAAAGACTAATGATGGTGGTGGTAGAGTCCCCAAGTGTATTTGATTGATCTGAGTATCAAAAGGAATGTATGTCATGGATTGGAACATGATACTATGTGGTCTGCAATTGACATTACTATGATTCTCATTCCTTTTTTCAATGATAGTATCGGAAATGGTCTCAGCCCTTTATGCTTCTCATGTTGAAGGGAAACACTCATTGGTAGGAATTTTCAACCTATCAAGAATGTCCTCCTCATTTCTCAAAGGGTAATCTCCAAGCCCCTTGAGAGAGGAGATGGGAGCGGATCCTAAAACACACAGACATGGTATGACATTTATTCTAGATGAATCAAAAATATATGATGTCATGAAATCTTACTATATTTAATAATTCACTTTCCAAGGATTTTATTCACCATCATCCCTTTATATTAGATGGAGGAAGGCTGTAAATTTCCTTAGATAAATGTATTATAGAAGAATGAAGAGAAGAAACTATCACAATCTTCTCTTTCTCATCCTCTAGCATAAAGATAGATACCCTGATTTAGGAGTTGATCCCTCATCCCTGATAAGGGTTTCTATCAAGTTATTTTTCTTGTAATGGGATCCCAGATGATTCTCCATCTACCCATTGTAAATCACGGTCACCATTTCCTTAGTAACAATATTTTGTTTAAAATAAAGAAGAGTGGAATGATATATGAATAGGATAATGAAAGACTTACATCCTAAGGGTTGATTAAGTCATCACATTATTTGTGGATTATTCATCAACCCCTCAATGGCCTCATAATTCATCATATCCTCCACTCACCTCATAATTGGGATCTGATATTTGGTAGTATAAATGAGCATATCAATATCCCAAATGTGTATTCCTACCTTAATGGGGTTAGCATAAAAAAGTAGGTCGTAAGGGGATCAATCATCCCCAATCTGTGGAATATGCATGATTACATAGAGGAGTGAAAACAAATCCTTGGCATCAAAATGATTGTTCTAAAAAAATTGTACCACCTCCAGTCACCCATAATTCAATGTTGTCATAGCTTGCAATGAAGTAGAACCAACACTCCTTGATTTTACTAGCTTCCTCACTCTCTCCATCATTGTTAAATGATGGTAAAATGGAGTCTCATTTTCTTCTTGGTGATGGTGCTGGACCTTCTAGGCTTAACCTAAATTGACACATCACCTTTAAACCTGAATGTTAGACTAAACTATGGGTGGGGTCACTTGGGTGAGATCGCGGCCTCACCACTATCACCCTTCGGAGAGGGAGGGGCCTTTCTACCATTTTCCCCTACCCGATGATCATTATGGATTTCACATGGTGGAAAATCATTCTCAATATCCCTTGAGGGAATGATGTGATATAGGATTTGGCATACCAAGAGGTCTTCCCAATGGATTCACTCAGTGGGGGCTGTTTAATTTCCACCTGAGTTACCTCCATAGCCGTGAGAACCCAAAGTTGTGAGGCCACCATTGGGCGCCTCTCTGATCGAACATAAATAAAAGGGGATAAAATTGATTATTGTAGGCACTTCAATTAGAGTGTAATTAAATAAAGGGAATAAGATTCATAAACAATCTTTCCATCAATTTCGGTTTCTAGCATTCCATTTATAAAGGAAATCATAAATTATATTAGTTTTTCACCATATTTTTTTCATCTATGAATATCCCTATGGGTGGATCCACATATAGATAGAAACATATTTATTTAAATAGATCTAGTTACATCAAGGCTTGAACATACATTAGAGATAAAGGATAGATTCTAGAAAAATCCCAAATGAATGATTGAATATGACCTTCATGAACTTTTATTCCACTCAACATGGAATAAGAATAAAAATGTGTCGCAATCCTTCCCCAAAGTACATGGAATGGACCTACAATTATAAAAGGTGCCTTTACCATGTGCATGTGAAATATGAATCAATGGATTTTCACTAAGATGGGACTTTCCAACTATATGTTACTCCCCTCCACAATATGGGCTACCATAAAAAATTTCCCCGACATTACCCCACCATTCAATTTGAAAACCTATAGAATATATATTCATAGTCACATCGCTAAGATACCAACTAGATATACCTTTTTTGGGTAAAAAATACTTGATTTCATATCCCCATTAGTTGTACAGAACCTATTCTAAAGTGAGATAGAATTTAATTAGAACACCCAAATTTTATATTATGGTACATCTCATGGAGTATTTTCATGTAGGGACCTCCACCTTGGGCTCCAGGAAATAGTTTATCCACACCTAAGAGTTGAAATCCACCCCTAGGGTGAGGGTCTTCTTACTTAATATCCCAATCTATCTTTAAAAAATCACAATCCAAAATGATCATAATTTAATCATTTTCTATTATTCCTTTATGGTAGATAAAAGCGTCGTACATTTCTCTATGAATTGGTTCCCATGAGATCTTATAGATGTCAGATATTATGATGCTGAATTCACCATGCATTAGGTGGAAGGTGTTTGCCTTTGGGATCCATTACATTACCATCTTAGAGATAATATATAGATTCTTACACACATATGTTTAGGATATCCTGACATCCTCATAAATTCCAAATTCCTTCAAATTGTCTCCAAAACTAGAAAAATTCTAGTGCACCCATTATGCCCACATTCATTCTTTTTTGAGACCTCCTCCTTCTTGATGGTACAGGTCCTCCTTCTAGACTTTCAATTGGTATGTATTGAAATCATGAAATATGGATGATTTGAATTGAATATTCATCTTGGGAGTATGAGACTTCAGATATAGGGAACAACTTCCATGATGCATGTCAGAGGTTGTGGGTGATGTTCCCTTACTGATATACACACCCTTGGATGAGATGCTATATGGGGTGAAATTCATGTATTCTTTAAACCTAGAGAGCATAAGGTAATTCTTTATCTTTGGTATTAGTAAATCATTCATGATCTTGTATTAATAGAGTTTTATATAATTACTCTTAGGGTACTCACTATTATACTTATTAAAATTATTTTCAAAATTTTTGAGTGTGGTATCACATGCATCATAGTACTCTAGCTTGACGACAACCATCTCTCCTTGATACGATTACTTTACTCCTCATTAAAAACTATAACAATATAGGTACCCATTTTAAATTTGGAAGGAATCTCTAATATTCACATTATAGATAAATACCTATTTATGAATATAAATATATTAAAAAATTTGGAAATAGAGAGACCTCACACAGGTCACTCACCCAAATGGCCTTGTGCATGTCACTCGTGTTTATGTATGCGATGCGCAGATGATAACATATAGGGTCTATAAAGAAAAATATTTATTGTAAAAATTAGCATAACATGATCCCAAGATCTGTGAGAGTAGAGGTGAAAATGTGATAGAAAGGATCTCTGGTGCCATCGACAATAGTTATAAATATGTGAACACCTATGTGGTCTACTTGTATGAGACAACCATGAGGTTGTCTTGCATTACACACCAGCGTAGCATACATGCACAACACATCTTTTCATGACTCCCTTATATAGTACTAAAGTTTTTATTATCCTAAATCTAAATCACAAAGGAACACATAAATATGTAGGCTAACTGGTGAAGTATCATCCATATTTCTCTACATTATGATTAAACCGTCTTTTTCTAATCAAATCCAATCCTGAGGGGGGGGGGATTATTTGACACTATTTTTTTCATATGGGAATGAGAAGTTTCAAAGGGATGTAACTGAAGAAAAATAGAAGTGATGAATATCAAGGAATTCATTAATTCACACATGTAATAAAGTTAAAGGCCCAACAATCGTCATCATACAGGTGGATATTGCTTTCCAGTGTCATCTTACAGGTCAACCATCTGCACCAGTGCCATTATGTAGGCCCAAAAAGGTAAAACCAAGAAACTTCTGTATGTCACACCTATGAGATAACCAGTATTAAAGATTTATGTGAGGTTCCTACTTCACCCAAGGTCCTAAAAATTCTTATAAATAATAGCCTTGGGCTCCTCATTTTGAACAACTAGAAAACCTGAAGAATCTAGAAAAATATTTCCTCAACCTAGTCCTTTACCCAAATCCTTATATCTTTTTTTGGTCGATTTTCCAGCCTCAAAAGAATATGAAATTAAAGAGGGTAGTTATAGTAGAGTTTCCCCAATTTTTTAAATAAACAAAACCCATGTAAAACACCTCCCCCAATATAATCACACTTTGGAGAAGTTCCATTATTAAGCCTAAGAGTCAAGCACCATTCATACAAAGACACCCAAGGCGACTGTTAGTGCCAATTGAAAGGACTCACCTAAGTGTTGTCTCCTAGATTTTCCATAACCCAAGGATATCATCAGATCACCTAGGTATGAACTATGTGAGACCTCTTAACCTCTCACAGGACCCTAATTCATTACACCTTTTCAGCGCTCCCAAATATTACATTTGTGATACCTCTTCACGTTTCCCCAAAATTACCTACACAAGACCTCTTCAAATAATTTAGGTATTACTTGCATGATACACCTTCTCTATACCCAAACCTAAACTTGATGATCCATACTTTATACCATATTTCCATGCCACAAATGATAGGGAAACTCTTACCTTGGGTCCCTCATCTGAGGGGACCAAGCTGAGGCCTCTACCAAAGCCCCCAGAAATGTATATTTAGAGCATATAGAACATCAGTGTGTCCTTTATGTTATAAATTTCTTTGGTAATTTAATCCCTCCAATTATACAACCAAATTGGTGGGTCCCTTAGAGTATTCTAAATTATACATTCCCATGGTAATGGAGATCCGAAATTTGGAATAAGTTCTAGGGACTTCCCCATTTCAGATAGTGAGGGGAACCACTTGACTTTCCCATTAATGTTGACTAGTGCCTTATACTCCTCTCTTATTCTTTGAAATTGGGAGAAGTAAATTCCTCATAGTTTAAGTCCTGAGTCTTTCTGGAGGACCATATCTATATGGATTTGTAATTACTGAACCTGGGGATTTAAAATTAGATAGGATATGGGGACAAAAATGCATTTATCTCTCTCAATTCCCTTATAATCACTACTAGAAAAACAGGTATTTGTGACGGGTCATTTGCGACGGGATCCCGTCGCAAATGGGTTTTTGCGACAGGGGCCCGTCACAAATGGCCCATTGCTGAAAACGGCATTGCAACAACACTTATTTGTGACGGGCCCATCGCTAAAGCCTTTTTTTGCGACGGGTATTCTCCCCGTCGCAAATAGTACTCCGTATATTTGTAAAAAACTTTTAAAATAGTTTTTGCGACGGGTCCCGTCGCAAATACTATTTAAAAAAAATAAAAAACTATTAATAAATTATTTTAATGCATATAATAATAATAATATTTGCGACGGGCATAGTATCCCGTCGCAAATACTATAAAAAAAAATTATTAATAAATTATTTTAATTAATATAATAATAGAATTATAATTCACAAACAAAAATAATAAATTATTTAAACTAATATAATAATAATATAATTATAATTCAAAAATAAAAAATAATAGAATATTAATAAAAGATTTAATTAATATAATAATATTAGAATTATAAGTCATAAATAAAAAAAATATTAATAAGTTATTTTAATTAATATAAAAATAATAGAATTATTTTACATTCAAATATTAAAATAATTCAAGTATTACAAAAAAATATAATTAAATTATAATATTATAAAATTTTAATATATATAAAATTTAATATTATAAAATATAAATAATATTATTATTCATATTAATATTGTTATTTAAAAATATAATATTATTAATATTTTATAATGAGACAGAAACTACGAATAGAAAAAAAATCATATTTTGATTTCACAAATTTTATAACATAAATACAAACTCTAATCTGAAGGAGGGGGGGAGGTGGGGGATCTGCAGATGGTGGTGGAGGAAACTCCATCCCTAAAGCATTAGTGAGTCGGCGCATGTACTCCATCTGCTCCTGATGCTGCTGCTGCCACCGACTCATCTGCTCCTCATACAGCAGCTGCTGGCGTCGACGCTCCTCCTCATGCTGCTGACGCATCTGCTCCTGCTCCTGTCGGAGACTCTCTATCAGTGCAGTCTGAGATCGCAACTGATCCTCATACTGTGTAGTAGAAGAAGATGCACGAGCTCCTCTCGAGATGGACGCCGACATCGCAACACTGCCATAATAATCTCCAGGAGTCAGTCGAGAGCCGATACCAACTACCCGGCCCTTCTCGAAGGCATACTGGGTGGCCTGCATCCATGCCGCCTCATCAAAATGACGGCCAGTGGTCTGATCTGATGACTCGGCCTAACTCTCAGGCCATGCCTGTGATGCTGCGGCCTCATATGACTCATGTAGTTGCAATTTAAAATCAAAATTGTGAATATATTATATGCAGTTAATTTTTAAATTTGAAAACAAATAATACTGACCACGATGTGATGCTGACGATCACCTCTGAGCTCCCCAGTAGCAGGATCACTATACATCCTCCGATATACGTTGTACTCTGTAATATCAGGGTGCTCGACAGCCTATAAGAATAAAAAATAAACTGTTAATATTTATAGTTATATAAAATATTTATAAATAATGTACGTACCAGATGCTGTCTATTAGTACTGAAAGAACGACTCCCAGGTCGATGAGTCACCTCCTGTCTCCCCCGATTCTGCCTCCCCACCGATGATCTCCTCTGAAAGGCACCACTCAACCAGTGCGCACATAATCCATCCCATACATGGGATGAAATGTACTCTGGTCGGTGTGCTCTACATGACTCGTCAAAACCTGACACTCTTGCTCTCTTCATCGCAGCTTTTCTTAAATTGTGCAAAAACTGACGAAGGCGATCACGCATGGCCACCTCCCATGCCTCGTGGATGGCGTCACGCATGGTATCTTCGATCGGATACCATAAACCCTACAAATAAATCAAAATATCAAGTTAGAAATGAAATAATTTTCAAAATAAAAATTATTTATTTACGTACGTACCAACCAATGGCCGAACATGGCCTGCTGCACATCAATGGGAATCTGCTCCCATGTGGTCCATGGCTGAGAGAAATAGTTGCGCAAAATAGCGCTGCCCTGTCCGACTGCTATATGCGGAAAACTGTAAAAATAATAAACATTTATTATGTGAATAGATTTATGAAATCTTATTCAAATCCATAGGTTATCACACAGATTATCACACCTCCGTGTGCGTGGATCAAACCCAAGACATGGACGTCGCCTGGGGACGGGGTCAGGAATCATCAATCGTGCAAGACCGCGCCCCCTCCACGTACTCCCTGGAGTGCCTGCAGGCTGAGGGTCATCTTTCAACAACTCATCTGCATGGAAAGTCAGGTCAGCATCCGCCAACTCACGAAATGTGGCGTCGTCCATCTGAAACAGAAAATGTTAATGTTAGCAAATAATTGATAATTACTATTATATATACATATATACATATTATGATTGTATATAAATACCATGGAATTCTATTAGTGTTCATCTTCATCATCATCTTCATATATGTTAATGTCATCTTCATATTCCACCTCAACATCATTGATATCCATTCGAGTTACAGTTACTTCATCTCTTACCATTTGAAATTCATATGTGACATCATTAACATCATCGTCATCACCGACTCTTAAATGTGGGGTGTCGTCATCGATACTCATGTATCTTTGTAAAAAAGATTGATTTTGAGTACTCTCTTGAAAAACTTCAATTCTTTTCATATCAGTGAAAGCACATTCACTTTGACTAAACTGATTGTCTCGAATTTTGATTTTTATTACACTCCACCAATCAGTCAAGTCTCTTGATGTAGCACAGTACTTTGCGTAATAAAATTGATATGCCTGTTGATCCAATAAGAATGGTTCATTTACTGCGAGAACACTTTTACATTTAATATCGATGATTCCATGAGTTGGATGAACACACACGCCTCTCTCTGTATCCAACCACCGACATTTGAACATGGTTATGTAATGTTGTCCAAGATAACAGAGTTCAATGATTTCATCAAGTATGCCATAAAAGTCAACTTCATTTTCTCGATGATGAGATCCTCTCAAGCTAACTCCACTGTTCATTGTTTTTTTCGATTCCCCATATGCATGTGTGTGGAATCGAAATCCATTTACCACATATGCATTATAAGTTTTAACATGTTTGGAAGGTGGGTTACTCAATACACACAACCGTTTGTCAATTTTATCAGCATGTCGAGACACCTGAAAATTTGTGAAATAATTATCAATATAGTAAACTATACATTGAATGAGTTGCTAAAAGATAAATAATTTATGTTACCAGTTTTTGAAACCACTGAGAGAAATTTTTCAGTCGACGTTCTTCGAGAGCAGCTGCTGTAATTTGTGGAATTTGTTTCTTGATATGATTATCATACAACCTATAAAAACCAAAGTTATTTACTATAACATAAATGATAGAATAAGTGATATAAACACTTCCAGTACAACTGATGTCATCTCTTCACAGTTGAGCAGAACATACGTATGAGCTCTATGATGTTCATCATCTGAAATCCAGCGTTCATAAACTCCACCAAAACCAAGATCTGATTGGTTGAAAACAGATAATTGATTGTCGATTTCATCAATATTCCTCTTGTTCCATCCCATTCGGTTGTGTTTTGAAGGATACTCAGATTCATAATAATGGGAGCAGAGAAAAGATATTTCCTCTTGCAAATAAGCTTCTGCAATAGATCCTTCAATAGATGCTTTGTTATGTACTTTTCTTTTCAATTTTTGCATGCATCTTTCAAATGGGTACATCCATCGAAACTGTACTGGACCTCCACATTTGGCTTCATATGGAAAATGTAACATCAAATGTTCCATTGAGTTGAAGAAAGATGACAGAAATATTTTTTTACAGTTTACATATAATTACAACAACAACTTTTTCAAGTTTGCCTAGAGCATCATAATCTGCCGTAGCCACACAAATTTCCTGAAAAAAATGAGATATGTCTGTTATGGAATCCCAAATCACAGAATTTAACAGACCTATTAATCCAATGGGTAGAAGTCTCTCCATTATAACATGACAATCATGACTTTTAATCCATTAATATGACCATTCTTTACACATATACCCAAATTGGAAGCACAGCCATCTGGAAGTCTCAAATCTGCAATCCACTGACAAAATAATAAACGGTTTTCTTTAGACAGTGTATAAGCTGCTTTTGGTTTCAGTAACCTTTCTGTTCCGACATTCTCAAATAGTTCCAATTCTGGACGCCTGCAAATTTGGGCAAGATCTAAACATGTATTTACATTGTCTTTGCTCTTTCCTGGCATATCCAAAACTGTATGAAACAAATTATCAAAACAATTCTTCTCAATATGCATGACATCTAACATGTGTCGGACCAACAGATCAGACCAATATGGCAAATCCCAAAATATGCTACGTTTAATCGAATTGTGTTCTTTCCCAAAACCAGAAATTTTCTGTTGGTTTATTGTGGGACCAAAAGTGATGGGAGGTAATGAAAATAAAACTGATTTTAACTCCGAACCTGATAGCATTTTTGGAGGTCCATCCATTTCAACTGTTCCTTTTCTGAAATGAGATCTGTTTCTGCGAAAAGGATGATCAGCTGGAAAAAATCTATGATGACAGTCAAAATAACAAGGTTTCTTTCCATGAATGAGCATAAATGCTTTGTTCTCTCCCATATAGTAAGGACATGATTTCTGACCATGTGTACTCCATCCAGATAACATCCCATAAGCCAGGAAGTCAATTATTGTCCACATCAATGCTGATCTTAGTATGAAATTCTGTTTCGTTGCAACATCATATGTACTGACACCAGTACTCCACAATAAATTTAATTCATCAATCAATGGTTTCAAATAAACATCAATATTTTTCTTCGGATGTCCTGGAATTAGTAAAGTCAAAAAGATATATGGCTCCTTCATCAACATCCATGGAGGTAAATTGTACGGAGTTAAAAAAATAGGCCAACATGAATATTGACTTCCATAAGATCCAAACGGACAGAAACCATCAGTGGAAAGGCCCAGTCGAACATTTCTAGATTCTAAAGCAAAGGATGGATGCACTCTATCAAAATGTTTCCAGGAATCACCATCGGCTGGATGATTCAAGCTTTTATCGGTTGAAATATTCTCTTTATTCCATGACTTCATTGTCACTGTATTCTTAGACATGAAAAAACGCTGAAGTCTGGATGTAAGCAGAAAATATCTCAACAGTGTTACAGGAATCAAACCAGACATTCCGTGTTGTCATTCTTTATATCTCAGTTGCCCACATGTGGGACAACTATCCAACGACTCATTTTCCCCAGAATATGAAATGCAGTCATTTGAACATGCATGAATCTTCTGACAAGTAAGTCCCAAATTTCGAACCAGCCTCTTACTCTCATAGTAATTTGTAGGTAAAACATTTCGTAGTGTTTTAAGCAAAGAAAATATCTAGTCAAAACAAGTGTTTGACATTCCGTTACCTGATTTGATAGCCATAAATTTTGCAACTGCTTCTAATTTGCTCATCTTGTAGCTAGGATATAATGCATCCTCAGAAGACTTCAAAAACTCATAAAATTCAGACGGTACCAACTCAGGATTTGAAGCTATATCATCCGGAGTTTCTGTATGTTGAACAGATGAACCTACAACATCATGTACTAAATCTTGAAACCGGTATGGATCCGGAATCAAGTTGGTATCACCTGCTCTGGAACTGCGTTCACCGTGTTCATACCAAAAAACATAATCTGGTTGAAAACCAAAACGCAAGAGATGTTCTCCCACTTTGTCAAACGTGTCAAACGTTCTCAATGCACATTTTCTACAAGGGCATTTTATTTTGCCTTCTGAAACAAATTCTGGATTTGATGCCGCAAATGATAAAAAAGTCTCCACACCCTCTACATATACTGGATTTAAACCAGAACTGTTTGTATTTCTACGTTGATTTATCCATATGCGGTCACCTAATAATGATTGTTGATGACCTCGTTGTTCCATATTTCTCTATAAAATATAAAAGCATTACTGGTTTTGAATAATTTGTTAGAAAAAACACTCAAGCTAGGATAATTATAGAGTTTAGATCATACACGACTGACGCAAACTTTTTATTGAGATAGACCTAAAAATTGACCATTTAAGAATTAAATATGTTGAGAATAAAGAAAAACATGTTACAAATATTGATAATTTTAATATTATATAAATTTTTTATTATTTTCATAGTACTAATATTATTGGTAATTAATACTAATTATTGGTAATTATTGGTAATTATTGGTAATTATTGTTAATTAATACTAATTATTGGTAATTATTACTAATTATTGGTAATTATTGGTAATTAATACTAATTATTGGTAATTATTACTAATTATTGGTAATTATTGGTAATTATTGGTAATTATTGGTAATTATTACTAAGTATTGGTAATTATTACTAATTATTGGTAATTATTACTAATTATTGTTATCTATTACTACTTATTGTTAATTGTTACGAATTATTGGTAATTATTGGTAATTATTACTAATTATTACTAATTATTACTAATTATTGGAAATTATTACTAATTATTCGTAATTATTATTAATTATTACTAATTATTCCTAATTATTGTTAATTACTACTAATTATTGGTAATTAGTTCTAATTATTACTAATTATTACTAATTATTGATAATTATTACTAATTATTACTAATTATTACTAATTATTGGTAATTATTGGTAATTATTGGTAATTATTGGTAATTATTACTAATTAATACTAATTATTGGTAATTATTACTAATTATTGATTATTATTACTAATTATTGGTAATTATTTTTAATTATTACTAATTATTACTAATTATTACTAATTATTACTAATTATTGATAATTATTACTTATTATTACTAATTATTACTAATTATTACTAATTATTACTAATTATTGGTAATTATTACTAATTATTACCAATTATTGGTAATTATTTGTAATTAATACTAATTATTGGTAATTATTACTTATTATTGTTAATTATTAGTAATTATTGGTAATTATTGGTAATTATTACTAAGTATTGGTAATTATTACTAATTATTGGTAATTATTACTAATTATTGTTAATTATTACTAATTATTGTTAATTATTACTAATTATTGTTAATTATTACGAATTATTGGTAATTATTACTAATTATTACTAATTATTACTAATTATTACTAATTATTACTAATTATTACTAATTCTTGGTAATTATTACTAATTATTGGTAATTATTATTAATTATTACTAATTATTCCTAATTATTGTTAATTATTACTAATTATTGGTAATTAATACTAATTATTAATAATTATTACTAATTATTACTTATTATTGGTAATTATTACTAATTATTACTAATTATTACTAATTATTGGTAGTTATTACTAATTATTGGTAGTTATTGTTAATTATTGGTAGTTATTACTAATTATTCCTAATTTTTACTAATTATTACTAATTATTACTAATTATTGGTAATTATTACTAATTATTGGTAATTATTACGAATTATTACCAATTATCACTAATTATTACCAATTATTGGTAATTATTGGTAATTAATACTAATTATTGGTAATTATTACTAATTATTGGTAATTATTGGTAATTATTGGTAATTATTGGTAATTATTGGTAATTATTGGTAATTATTGGTAATTATTACTAATTATTGTTAATTATTACTAATTATTATTAATTATTACTAATTATTGGTAATTATTACTAATTATTGGTAATTATTACTAATTATTACTAATTATTACTAATTATTACTAATTATTGGTAATTATTAATAATTATTGGTAATTATTCCTAATTTTTACTAATTATTACTAATTATTACTAATTATTGGTAGTTATTACTAATTATTGGTAGTTATTGTTAATTATTGCTAATTATTACTAATTATTCCTAATTTTTACTAATTATTACTAATTATTACTAATTATTGGTAATTATTACTAATTATTACTAATTATTACTAATTATTGGTAATTATTGGTAATTATTACTAATTATTACTAATTAATACTAATTATTGGTAATTATTCCTAATTATTCCTAATTATTCCTAATTATTCCTAATTATTCCTAATTATTACTAATTATTACTAATTATTACTAATTATTACTAATTATTACTAATTATTGGTAATTATTGGTAATTATTGGTAATTATTGGTAATTATTGGTAATTATTCCTAATTATTACTAATTAGTGGTAATTATTAGTAATTATTACTAATTATTACTAATTATTGATAATTATTAATAATTATTACTAATTATTGGTAATTATTACTAATTATTGGTAAGTATTACTAATTATTGGTAAGTATTACTAATTATTGGTAATTATTACTAATTATTGGTAATTATTACTAATTATTGGTAATTATTACTAATTATTGGTAATTATTACTAATTATTTCTAATTATTCCTAATTATTGATAATTATTGGTAATTGTTCCCAATTATTAGTAATTAAATGAATAATTACCAATAATTTGGAATAATTACCAATAATTACGAATAATAACATTATTAGTATATTTTATTATTAATATTAAAATAATTTAATTTTCTAATTTATATACAATTCTCCTTTCATCTGTGTGTTTTCTATCTCCACATACAAATAATACATGTGGAGACAGCAAACACACAGATGAAAAGAGAATTGTATCTATATAAAAAAATATATTATTTTAATATTAATAATAAAATATACTAATAATGTAATAATGTTATTATTCCTAATTATTGGTATTTATTACTAATTATTAATATTTATTCTTAATTATTAAAAATTATTAAAAATTATTCCTAATTACCATTAACTATGAACAATACTAATAATTTAAATTTATTAAGTAACAAAACAGTGTAAACATAATTAAATTACAACTAATTAAGAATAATTGAAACTAATAAAAAATTAAAAATAAATATTAAATTAAAATGAACATAAATACCTTGAAAATTGATCTGCTCTGATCGTTCTTCAAAACTTTAATATCAACTCCGGAGAAAAAAATTAAACTTGAGAAAAACTGAACTTTAGAAATAAAACTTTTAGAGAAGAAGAAGATGGAGTTTGAGAATGATTTGAAAAAAACGGATGGGGGTATTTATAGGTTAGATTATTTGCGACGGGTCCATTTGCGACGGGATTCCCATCGCAACTAGTATTATTTGCGACGGTACCTGTCGACAATACCTTAGCCATCATTTATTACGGTCAACAATTAAATATTTATTTGCGACGGGTCACGTCGCAAATAACCACCTGCCGACATACTATTTGCGATGGGGAAATATTCCCGTCGCAAATACCTTTTACCGCCGCCGGTTATTTGCGACTGGAATATTCCCCCGTCGCAAATATGTTTCCCGCGATTTGGCGCGCAACGCGCGCCAGTTCTTTTGCGGCGGGGAAAGCAATCCCGTCGCAAAAGCCTACTTATTTGCGACGGGCAAATACCCCCGTCGCAAATAAGTTTTTAACGGGGCTATTTGCGACGGGATTTATTCCCGTCGCAAATAACCCGTCGCAAATACCCATTTTTCCCTTAGTGAATGTCCAATATGGGATAAAGGATTTTTTGCGGTTTTCTAGATATTTTACTTCTTCATGTTTATCACATCAAGAATGACTCATTTAGGAATAAAGGTTAGTGATGATCATGATATCTACTTTATCACATACTTGTCTCGATAGAGAGTCCTTAATATGCATCATCCTCTCACCTTGAAAAGGGCCTCATACTTAGTGTAAGTACTTAATGACATGTATCCATATGAAAAGGAAATATTCTTAATTAGAAACACCTTAAAAAGGAACCTATAAGTGTAGGGCCAATGAAAAAACAAAAGGACTGCATAGTTTTAATACCCAACCCTTTGGAACTATGTGGGATTTGATTCCCTTTCAAATGGGAAACATAGGAAAACTCATTGAGGTCTAAAACCAGCATTTCTAATTCCTCATAATATTCTTTGGGCCACATTCCTAGTAGGGTTATATCTAACCTTGAAGGCTATATCCCTTCTAGGTCCTCTGGTCCTATGGGACAAATATCCCACACCATCCCTTGACCAAACACCTTTCAACTAGACATCCCTACTACATGATTTTAAACTTCATGGTTTGGTCCTCATGAAATGACTTTAAAATGTATTATGTATCTTAATATGGCATTGTACAATATGATTTCTGATTCCTTTCATAATAATACATAGCGATTTTATCTTATGGGACCACTATCGACATCGAAACGACTCATGTATTCATGGATGATGATAAATTCCATAGCACCCCAATGTGTGGCTTAAAACCAACATCATAATAATAATGTACATAAGAGTCTATAATATAATCCCAAAAGTGTACCATATATGGAGAAAAATTGATACATATATATCTCTATTGCTGAATAACCAGAGATATATACAGATGATTTTAAATATAATACATGCTAAAAAATTATTATTAACCTAAGCATGGCCCATTTTATACTTGGAATTTAATAAAGGATTCATGAATATGTATTAAATATTTAAGAGAGTCCCAAATGAGGATATAATTCCCCTAAAAAATGTTCGATGAGACCGAACTCCCATCCTCTCAACTAAAGTGATCCCCTAAGTGCTTTGGATCCATTTCTAAATGAACACATACCTTTGGAAATAAAGTTTGTGTAACATCCCAAATAAGGGAACCATTTTGGGGTTCTCTTTCCCTGAACAAAAAACATTGAGAAAATGCCCAAAAATGGTGAGACCTATGTGGAAGATTGTGAAAAATTAATCCCCCAAAAATCAACCATTTGGTTCAATGATTTTTTTCTTTGAACAATGACACTCTATTCAATAAACTTGGGTGGTCATCAAGCACATAAATCTCCTTTTTTCCTCACAATAATTATTTTTATATCTATATAAAATCACACTCAAATTAACCTTTCAATTTAATTAAAACCCATAATACTAAATGAAAAACATTATATAGGTATAAATCAAAGTCATACTTTGAGAGTTTATTCATTATTATACTTCATGCAATTTATGCATCCAATATGAAAGAATGAAGAATGGTGATTGCCTTATATATAAAATAATTAATATTATATACATAAAGACATTTAAGAATATTAAAAAAACCATAAATTGGAGACCATACAATCACATCCCATATTATTGATCACTACATAGACCTTACATTTGATATAATTTTAATGGGCGGTTTTTTTTAAAATCAGTACATATTGGTTGCTCCCAAATTTACCCTACTGGTAAAAGTAGTCGATGTAGTACATGTAGGGGTCAAATCCATAGGGACCGAAGAAGTAACCTTGAGACGCTATGATTTGGTGAAGGATGAGCTATGAAGTAGCCAACTTTGGGTTTGATTTTGGATGGTTTAAATAACACTAAGAAACCCAAGTGAATTCAATTCAATGAAAATTGGTTGATCTTAGGATTATGCTCGGGGTGGATTGAATGAATTTTACTTCTTTATACAATTTTGGTTTTATTAATTCTTGATGAATCCATTTTTCAAAACTGACACTACCTTCATCATTTTCTAGTTTGGTGCTTAATATAAACAATTAATAATCCCCTATACACATAGAGAACCAAATTCATGATCTCTCCAAGGTATATGGTCATTTAGTAATTGAATTTAGTTTGCTCAAACACAGTAAAGATGAAGATTAGAAATGACTGAAGAATAGATGTCTTAAATTAATTATCCAATTAACAACAATTCGTTCATAAAATAACATTCAATCCAGACTTTGTATCCTCCTAAGATCAAACCATTAAAGGGTTATCCCTCTATTAATGGTATACTCTCAATGGTGGTCGGAATATGGCTAACAAGAATTGGATTGAAGAAATTAAAACCGTGGAAATAACGTGCACTCCTCCGTGTGTGTGAATGAAATTCACACCTATGTGTGACCTAATTCACAAAAACACAGAGATATCACTGTGCTTTGTGATAATAAAGTTTTAATAAATGAAATGGAAAATATAGAAGATAAATAAGTTGATTAAGAACATAAAGATGCAAAAAAGAAACTTACATGGAAATGGAAAACATTACAAGGAAATTTGGAGGCATAACCTTACAATGAAACAAGCAACAAAATATGATAAGAAAAATATCCACCCTATTCCCTTCACCACTAGCTCATTATATAGGTATATTAGGAGCCTTAGGTCCATACCCCAACAATTAATTTACCCCCCAACAATTAATAGAGTCAAAAGGAGGGTGAATAATTAAAAAGAAATTGACGTTTCGAATTTGACCCGGAAACTGTCCAGATTCGTCCACCATATTGAAATGTGAATATATAATTGAAGAAGGCCGAATCTGGAGGGGGTTTAAAAGCGAAATATATTCTTCCATATGTTCTCTATGAGCTGTAAATATTTCAGGAAGTTTTACTAATCCATTGGGAAGTTATGGTTGAAATGGTGGAATGGATTTCTATGCATTAATGCCGGGTCCACCATTTAAATCTCAACTTCAGACCCCTTTATCATCATGAAAACATCATAATTAGCTTGGGAAAAAGTTTAATAAAATAATTATCATATTTTTATGTTTCTACTGTATAAATTTTAGTTTCATTGGGCTTGGTGTTTGGGCCCCACATTTGTTTGATGGGCCTTAGGCCAATTATGCTTTTTCCAGCATGTTTCTGCCTTCAGGTGCAGAAATCTCCATCTTCACTTGTGATTCATCCATCATACCTAAAATTAAAAATGTTCCAAACAAAGTGTTGAATAATATACAAAAATATCAAATTAAAATTATGAATATTGTAATTTCCACAAGCAAATTATTGAGTAGGCCAAAATTGAAAATTTAAGCATGAATTTCACAATGATGGGAAATGAAGTTCAATTTCTGAATTGGACTAAAATAGATGTTTATGAACTGTTAAACACATTAATAATAAGATCTCAACAATGAATATTAGCCACTTTCAGTGACTAATCACACCCCCAACTTGATTTTTGCTAGCCCCGAGAAAAATATATTACAAATATGAAATTCAAATCCTCTTTTCCAAAAACATTTTAATACAAATTGCTCACCCAAAGACCTAATACCAAAACAATTATGGAACCCATCAAAATCATTTAAAACAAGATAGGTCCATAAGAATATCCCTAGTCCAAGCCCATTCCTTTGTTCAAATTCAATGCCACATTTCATCCAATTTCAATTAACCATGATAAAGTGTTGTGCATCACAAAAGATATGGGGCCCATTTTATTGTTCAAGGGGAAAAAATGGAAGTTCTAGGTGGGAATCACATTAAACCTTAAGATGAGTATCCTTTTTTTATTTTTTGTTTGTTTTTTAACCACAATAGATATGAAAAGACTAACTCTGGGAATGACAACTATAAAGTCACGATCCCCAAGTGCCGGACGCCACACATATTGTCAATTTCATGCTCTACAATAGAGATATAAAGCCTAACTCTGGGCAAGACAACTATGGAGTCACGATTCCCAAGTGCCGGACGCCACACATTTGGACAAAACATTTCTCTATGTGGTCATAATTTTTTTGGATACTCAAATTAAACTAAAAGTGACCCCATAACCCTATTCTACAATGAAAGGGACTCAAGAACTCAAATTTACACCCACGATCCAGTAGACGTGCATTGTGGAATTTTTATTAAGAGGATAAAAATGTAAACTTTTAAAAATCACATCGGACAACCGGAATATCCAAAAACTATGCTCATGAACTTAAACTTGCATTAAAATAAAAATCAAGGTATTCATAATTATTTGATATCCAATTTCAGAGTTTGCAATGTGTGTTATCATGTTCAAGGTCAATGGAATTTTTCTTTCCATGCATGATCTTATAAAAAATCATTTTTTTATTTTATCTCCCCCCAACATAGAATAACACTATTCCCCTGTGTTTAAAGAAAAGAAAATTTATAAGGCGGGTTGGAGAGGAGTTCAAAGAGGAAATTGAAAATGATAAACATGGAATAAATTCACCTGGTTTTTGAAGTTGAAGTTCATGATGCTCCCAATTACTCCTTTGATCTCTTGGGGGATGTAGGCACCTCCTTGATTGAACATGTATCACCCAAAATAGTTCCTGAACCATAAAATGAAGAACAAAGCAGAAAAAACAAACAACACAATGATTTATTTAATTCCAAGTATCATCATTTTTATGTTTTTTGATGTTTTTTAATCAAACTAATGATACATTGTCTTCTTTTAATTTTCTGGGTAAGGTATTACTCAGGGATCACACCACGTGACACGGAGAAATACGGTGCTCACCTTTCATACCCATCCATACTCATAAAAGAAGAACATTTCAAGAGTCTATTTTTTTAACATACAAAAACATAAATAAAATAAACTGATGATACATTGTCTTCTTTTAAATTTCCGTGTAAGGTATTACTCAGGGATCACACCGCGTGACACAGATGAATACGGTGCTCCCATTTCATACCCATAATTACTTATAAAAGAAGAACAAGTCAACAGTCTATGGTGATTTATTATATGAAAAAGAAAATGATTCAAAATTATTGGAAACATGAAAACCATGGGTTGCCTCCAATGCAGCGCTTTTGTTTAACGTCGTTATCTAGAATTGTACCCTAAATCTATCAATTTTTCTCTGGTTCATATGTTGGCTCAGTTAACTCCTCCTTGGTTTCTTGTTTATTGAATGATTCAATGAATGGTTTTAAACTATGACCATTTACTTTGAAAACATGACCACTTGTGGGATCTTGAATCTCTATTGCCCCATGAGGGTACAAAAGATGCACTAGGTATGGACCAGACCATTTGGACCTTAGATTTCCTGGTTGTAGATGAAATTTTGAACTATACAAGAGCACAAATTTTCCCAGTTCAAAGTGTTTGACTTTGAGATTCTTAGATTGGTAGGCTTGAACTTTAGATTTATTGATCCTTGAATTTTTATAAGCCTCCATCCTAAGTTCCATGAGTTCATTAAGATATAATTTCCTTTTTGATTCAGCCAATGAAATGTAAAAGTTCATTTTTTTATTTCCCAAAAGACCTTATGCTCAATTTCAATAGGTAAATGACATGATTTTCCATAAACCAATATATACGGTGACACGCCTAGGATAGTTTTGGAAGTAGTTCCATATGCCCAAAGGGAATCTAAGAGTTTCTCGGACTAATCTTTCCTAGAGGGAGTGAATTTTTTTTTCAAGAATTTGCTTAATTTATCTATTTTCCAACTCAGCTTGACCATTAGTTTGAGGATGGTATGCAGTGGAAACTTTATGAGTAATACCATACATAGACAAGAGTGAAGAGAATGGGCGGTTGCAGAAATGGGTTCCACGATCACTGATTATAGCCCTAGGAATTCCAAATCGAGAAAATATATGCTCTTTCAGAAATCAGATCACAACATGGTGGTCATTGGACTTGGTGGGAATGGCTTCAACCCATTTTGAGACATAATCAATAGTTAAGAGGATGTACAGATATCCATTAGAGTTTGGAAAGGGTCCCATGAAATCAATTCCCCAACAATCAAATATTTCAACGACCAGAATGGGAGTGAGGGGAATTTGATTCCTTTTGGTAATGGATCCTAATTTCTGACACTGAGGAAAACTTTTGCAGAATTGGAAGGAATACTTAGTGAGGTTCATCCAGTAGAAACCACTTTGGAGGACCTTTTCAATGGTATTCTTTGTAGAAAAGTGGCCTCCACATGCCTCTCCATGAAAACATTTTAGAATGGACTCTTGCTCAGACTCGGGAATACATCTCCTGATGATTTGATCAGGAAAAAACTTGAAGAGGTAAGGATCATCAAACACATAGTGTTTGACATTAGAAAGGAATTTCCTCTAAGCTTGGGTCCCCATGAATTTTGTAATTTCACCCGTCACCAAATGGTTTGCTATGTCAGCATACCAAGGGAAATCACACACTGAATAGAGGTGCTCATCGGGAAATGAATCATACACAGAGAGGTGGTGTGAGTTGTCTCTGAATTCCATCCAAGGGATGTGTTCAACTACAATATTTTCAACACCCTTTTTATCCTTAATGGTTAAATCGAACTCTTGAATAAGAAGGACCCACCTAATCAATCTAACCTTGGCATCTTGTTTTTGGAAAAGGTATTTTGGGGATGAATGTTCAGTGAAGACAATGATGTGTGATCCTAAGAGATAAGACCTGAATTTATCTAAGTCAAAGACAACATCAAGAAACTCTTTCTCAATGGTGGTTTAGCTTATTTGTGCATCATTTAAATATTTTCTTGCATAAGCAATGACACATGGAGTTTTCTCACACAGTTGTCCTAAGACTGCTCCTACAGTGAAGTCACATGCATCACAAATGAGCTCGAAAGGAAGTTTCCAATTTGGAGATTTCATGATAGGTGGAGATATAAGAGTTGACTTGAGTGTAGATAATGATTCCTCACAGCTTTCTGTCCATAAAAATGGATCATCTTTTACCAATAGAGCACAAAGTGGTCGAGAAATGATCTGAAATTCCTAATGAACCTTCTATAAAAACTAGCAAGTCCTAGGAAGGACCTCACTTCTTTAACAGATTTAGGAGAGGGAAGGTGGCGAATGATGTCAACCTTAGCTTTATCAACTTCAATCCCTCTACCAGACACCAAATGACATAGAAAAATTCCTTCCCTTACCATAAAATGGAATTTTTCCCAATTTAGTATGAGATTATTATCCTCGCACCTTGGTAAATCCTTTTCAAAATTTATAAGAAATCCCTCAAAAGTATCCCCAAAAATTGAGAAGTCATCCATTAAGACCTCTAAAAAATCCCCCACCATATCTGAGAATATTCCCATCATGCACTGCTGGAAGGTACGAGGGGAATTACATAACCGAAAGGGAATGCTCTTGAAGGCAAAAGTGCCGAATGGAAAAGTGAAGGTTGTTTTTCCTTGATCCTTTAAGGAGACTCCGATTTTATTATACGCTAAGAATCCATATAGAAAGCAATAGAACTGATGACCCGCCACTTGCTTGAGGACCTGATCAATAAAGGGTAAGGAGAAATGGTCTTTCCTGGTACAAGAGTTGAGCTTACTATAGTCAATACAAACGCTCCATCCACGACTGACCCTTTTTGGAGGCATCTCTCCATCCTTGTTGGTTATTTCTGTGATTCCAGCCTTCTTTGGAACCATATGGATTGGGCTAACCCACTCACTCTCAGCTATAGGATAGATGATACCAGCTTTTAACAATTTCAAAAGTTCTTTTCTCACTACTTCCATGAGATTAGGATTTAGTCGCCTCTGAGGTTGATGACATGGCTATGAATCGGATACAAGAATAATTCTATGAGTCTCAATAAGTGGGATGATCCCAGGAATATCAGATACGGTCCATCCAATGGCTTTCTTGTGTATCCTAAGAACATCTAGAAGCATCCTCTCATGATCAGCTTCAAGAGCGGAAGAAATGACAATAGGAAAGGATTGATTGTCCCCTAAGAATGAATAATTTAGTGATGAAGGTAAGAATTTAAATTCAAGATCAGATTGGTCATGAAATTCCAAGAAAGGATGAGACTTTGTACTGAACCTAGTTTCTTTGTTCAGATTTTTTGACAAAATTGGTTCATTTTGAACTGAATTTTCATCTACTAAATTTTCCAGAGTAGTGTCATGAATGGCTATGGACTCAATGTTATTGATGTCAACCATGGTATCATTTATTTTTGATTCTAGAAATTCATCAATAGAGCTATCTGAAAGAGATTCAATCCAAGGAGACAAATTTCACTCATGTGAATAATGAAAATCAATCTCTTCTTGACTTAACCATCCTTCGGTAATTCCATGATGTTCATTGAGTTCATTATCAACAATACCAATCCATTTAACCTCATGGATCTCTTCATCATCCCCAATTAGAGAGTTTTCATTGTAGATATTCAATTCTAGACTCATGTTGCCAAAGGTGATGGTCATGTTCCAATTTTGGACTTGGATAACAGAGTTGATTGTTGCAAGGAAGGGATGACCATGTATGATTGGGATTTCCTCCCTTGGACATAAGCTTGGGTGATTGTCCAGAAAAATGAATTCAGCTGGGTAAATGAAATTTTCAACTTTCACCAAAACATCTTTTAAGATCCCCTTTAGAACTCGAACACTACGATCATCAAGTTGAAGAGTGACAGATGTGGGTTGGAGTTCTTCAAGACCTAACTGACAATACATGGCATAAGGAATGAGGTTCACACTGGAACCTAGATCACACAAGTCTTTGACAACTTTGTTCTCTCCTAGTTCAACATTTATGTAATGGCATCCTAGGTCTTTCATCTTATGACGAATGGTCCCTTGAATGGTGGTACTCACATTAGCAGCCAAAAGGAATTGGTTTTTTTGTGAAAATTTTATTTTAAAAGTGCACAAGCCCTTAAGGTACTTTGAGTAGGAAGGTATGGTTTGGATGGCATCGATAAGGGGAATGTTCAAATTGACTTGTGAGAATATTTCCCTCAATGTTTCACTGAATTCAGGCTTGGTTTTCCCCCTTATGCGTTGAGGAAATGGTGCAGGTTGTGGAGTTTTTTGTTGAAGTGTTGTTTCTTTCATATTGTTATCAGTTTATTCAGTTTGAGCTTGTGGTTAATTTGAATTTTCATTATAGTTTGAAGCTTCACATGGTTTCTGACTTATTTGTTTAGGTTTTTCAATTGATTTCCCACTTCTTAAAACTGTCACAACCTTTAGTTGTTTGTGAGTAGTTTGGGTGAAACTTGTCTCTCCCCTTGATGTTTGTTGTGGAATGGCCTGTGTGGGAATGGGTGCCTTTCCAGTTTTGATAGTTTTAAGTTCTTGTTTAATGGATGATAATTCTGAGTTCATTTTTTCAATTTGTTTTCATAGTTGTTCTAGTAGGCTTTGTGGAACAATTTGGGTTGGTTCTGGAGCTTGTTGGTTTATCCCAGGAGGATACTTCGGTTGTTGGATAGGTTTTTGATTGGGTTGTTGTATTGGATGTTGAATGGGTTGTTGATATTGTACATGAGGATGTTGGAATTGGACTAGTTGAGGTTGGAACTGATTATGAGGTTGAAAGTTTTGTTTAGGGTATGGGTTGATACATTGTTGTTGTGTTGGTTGTTGATTTTACTTCCAATGAAATCCGGGATGGTCATTATACCTTGGATTGAAGGTGTTTGTGAATTGTGGATTTTGAAAGTTCATTGCATTAACTTCTTCTGGTGATCCTCCTAAAATAACATCCTTGATGGAAGGAATGGTTGATAAATTTTCAGTCTTGTGGTCATTCTTGTCACAAATTGTACAAACAAGCTCAACAGTTTGGTTTTTGTGGACCTTCCTAAGATCAATCTCCTCAACTTTCCTCGTGAGTGCAGTAAGTTTTTCTCTAAGGTTATCTTCTTCACCAAGATTGTACATTCTAACATATTTGGGTGGATTCTCATAGTATGGTGATGTTCTCCATGTTTGGTTCTGTTCAGCATGATTTTCTAGATACTCGTAAGCATCATTTGGGGCTTTGTTTTTGAAGGTTCCATTACACATTATATCAATGAATTGTTTATTTCTGGGACCCAACCCTTCATAGAAAATTCTCACTTGTTCTGGGATTAAGAAACCGTGGTGCTATACCATGTTTAATGTGTCCTTGATCCTTTCACATGTTTCATAGAATGTTTCTCCTTCTATTTTAAAATTTTTTTTGTATGCTCTTTTAAAGTGAAATTGTTTTGTAATGGGAGAAGTGTTTTTTATAAAATTCTCGTTGAAGTTGGTCCCAAGAGTGAATGGATTCTGGTCACAAATTGTTTAACCAATTATTTTCTCGGTCCTTAAGAGAAAAAGGAAAAAGTCTCATTTTAGCAGATTCAATTTGATTTAGTGGGAACATGGTTTCGACAATGTCATTAAATTCTTTAACATGAAGGTAAGGCATCTCAAACTCCATCCCATGAAAGGTTGGAAGGTGGTTCAAGACATGGGGTTTGAAAACATATTGGGAATATCCTATGTTATCATGCTTAATGCATGAGGGTGCATTGGTCCAGGTTGGTGTGAGGTAGTCATTCATGGTCGGGTCTGCAACAATTCCCAGGTTAGTGTCTTGCCCGTTATTTTGGTTCCCTCCCCAGTTTATGATTTGGTTTTGTGGGAGATTCTCCATTGTATCGAACTCAATGTCTGAATTTGGAGTATTAAGAAGATTTGGATCTAAAGGAAATAGACCTATTTTTTTCTTGAATCCCCAGCCTCAGGACTATCCACCCTAACTAATCTGTTTGAGTTGTCGCGGGTGTAGGCGGACATGCGCCAAAAGAAAAAAAAGCGAGGAAGGGAAAAGATAAGAGAATTGGGATGAGAATAGTAGAATGGGGGTAAGAAAAGAAGGTTTTTGGTCTAAGAAACTTACTTGGTCCCCGGAAATGGTGCCAAAATTTGGTTGCGCCCAAATTTACCCTACTGGTAAAAGCGGTCGATGTAGTACATGTAGGGGTGAAATCCACAGGGACCGAAGAAGTAACCTTGAGATGCTATGATTTGGTGAAGGATGGGCTATGAAGTATCCAACTTTGGGTTTGATTCTAGATGGTTTAAAGAACAATAAGAAACCTAAGTGAATTTAATTCAAAAAAAATGGGTTGATCTTAGGATTATGCTCGGGGTGGATTGAATGAATTTTACTTCTTTAGAAAACTTTGGTTTTATTAATTCTCGATGAATCCATTTTCAAAAATAACACTACCTTCATCATTTTCTGGTTTGGTGCTTACTAAACACAATTTATAATCCCATGTACACTTAGAGAACCAAATTCATGATCTCTCCAAGGTATATGGTCATTTAGTAATTGAATTTAGTTTGCTCAAACACAGTAAAGATGAAGAGTAGAAATGACTGATGAATGGATGTCTTAAATTAATTATCCAATTAACAACAATTCATTCATAAAATAACATTCAATCCAGAATTTGCATCCACCTAAGAAAAACCCATTAAAGGTTTATCCCTCTATTGATGTTATACTCTCAATGATGGGTGGAAGATGGATAACAAGAATTGGATTGAAGAAATTAAAACCTCGGAAATAACGATCACTCCTCTGTGTGTGTGAATGAAATTCACACCTATGTGTGAACTAATTCACAACAACACAGAGATATCACTATGCTTTGTGATAATAATGTTTTAATAAATGAAATGGAAAATATAGAAGAGAAAGATGTTTATTATGAAAATAAAGATACAAAAAATAAACTTACATGGAAATGGAAAACATTACAAGGAAATTAAGAAGCATAACCTTACAATGAATCAAGGAACAAAAGATGATAAAAAAAATATCCACCCTATTCCCTTCACCACTAGCTCCTTATATAGGCATATTAGGAGCCTTAGGTCCATACCCAAACAATTAATTTACCCCCCAACAGTTAATAGAGTCCAAAGGAGGGTGAATAATCAAAAGGAAATTGACGTTTCGAATTTGACCCGGAAAACTGTCCAGATTAGTCCACCATATTGACGTGTGAATTTGTAATTGAAGAAGGCCAAATCCGGAGGGGTTGTAGAATAGAAATATCTTATTTCATCTGTTCTATATGAGCTGTAAATATTTTAGGATATTTTCCTCATCTGTTTGGAAGTTATGGTCGAAATGGAGGGATGGATTTCCGTGCAATAATGTTGGGTCCACTATTGAAATCTCAACTTCAGATCCCTTTATCATCATGAAAACATCAGAATTAGCCCCAGAGACAGTTAAAGAAAATGATCCCCATATTTGTATCTTTCTTCTATATAAATTTGAGCTTCATTGGTCTTGGTTGGTGGGCCCCACATTTGTTTGATGGGCCATAGGCCCATTATGCTTTTTCCAAAAAGTTTCGGCCTTCAGGTGAAAAAATATCCATATTCACTTGTGATTAAGCCATCATACCTAAAAGAAAAAATGTTCCAAACAAATTGATGAATCCTATACCAAAATATCAAATTAAAATGATGAATATTGTAATTTCCACAAGAAAATTATTGAGTGGGCCCAAATTGACACTTTAAGCACGAATTGCACAATGATGGGAAATGATGTTCAATTTCTGTATTGGACTAAAATTGATGATTATGACTATTTAAATACATTAATATTAAGATCTTAACAATGAATATTAGCCACTTTCTGTGACTAATCACATATCTATGTAATTTATGCTATATATCCATGTGACTATCTAATAAAATCATCCCACTAAACTCCTTTAGAGAACAAAATATATAAATATGATTTTAAATTTTTTTTGAATCATTGGATTAATATTACTATTTTTCAACTATTTGAACTTGGTTTACAAACTCCTTAGCTTCACAATATTAAATATTTCAATGTTAATAACTTCTATTATTTACTTAAAACTCTTTCTATGTTCATTATAATCATAATTATTTGAAATTTTCCATAATAAATTATCCTTGGGGTCATTTGGATAAATATATACATTTTTGTTTACCACCATATCCTAAATGCCTTTAGGATATGGCGTGAAATTCACTATTAATTTTTACTATCATAATACTCTATTGGTTAAATTCTAACTTCTCTTAGTTTATATATACCCCAGTAGACTCTTAGAAACTATATTCTCTTTATAATATCATGATAAGACACATAACCACTTTTTTTCTTTGGTAATCACATTTTTTAACTTTCAGTATAAATTTTTAATAAATAAACAATTTTATCAATATCATATATAGTATTATATGTGTTTTTATTAACATTATGAATAGAATATTTTATAATTTTAAAATATGCGACATATGGGTGATAGAATCATATCCCTCATATGTTATAAAAAATCTTGATTAACTCTTTTATCTGATGTAAAACATTTTTATTCATTTTTTCTCTTCAAACATGTTATAGAATCTAATAAATAATAAACCTTGTGTTGGAAAACCATAAGATCATACTATTTATAAAAAATCATTTTCAATAAATAAACTCTCTTACCATGTGATAATAATTAGATGAAAATATATGTCCTTTTTATAAATCCTTATGAGCATGGTATTTTCCCTTATAATAAAACCCATGATGAGGAATCCTTTTATTCATTATTTAAATGAACAATACAATCATAATCAATTCATAAATTGATTTTAAAATCTTATATATTTACGAAATTTTTTATGTAAGCATTTGTTATCATATACCATATTATGTTAAATAATATAATTATATAATATTGATACCTATCATTGATTTTACATGGAGTTTACAAAACGCCTTCATATACCCTATAAAATCCAATACCATGTGGAAAATTTCCTTCCCATCCAGATAATGCTAGTTTTAATGACTAAGGCTAATAATTTAACAAATAAAAACATTTTTCTTCTGGCTTAAATGTTTATCTTTTTGTACTATCAACAAAACATAAGAACCTAATCATAACATTCCTAGTTCCTATATCCTCAACAATTTTGAGAAAATAATTTAAACATTTATTAAACTCAATCACATAGTCAAAACATTTCCAATAATGATTCTAGAATTAATTCAATGTCCATATTATGAGTTAAATTAAATAGCCAGTTTCTCTAAGTCATTAACATACTTAATCACATTAAACTATTCATCTTGATTCTAATTAATTTTAAACATATATAAATTCATATATTAATCTCATAAGAGACTTTATTAACTTATTAATAAATTTCAACATTTGTTCATGCAGGAAGCTATTACATTAACATGTAGATTTTTTCTAAATAAAAATTATTATGTTATCGTATCAGTAAAAGGATTTTCTTATATAAAGATTCTTCTTTTTAAGAATTAATCTAGAATTTATGTTCAATGATGATGATTACATGTTATATGAAACTTAATATTATATAATATGTGTATAATGTTTAATTTATATTTAATAAGTAATTTTATTAAATGTGATCCAACTAAGAATATGAACCATTTTATAATTTTACATCATATCTGTTTGTGATCCATGATCTATATTTCAAAAAACAATGGGTCCAGTTTTGCATTTAAATTTCCACATAGATTTTTAGGTATATATTCATGTCAATCATTTCATATATAAACATTAGATAGTCAAGAAATCAACACATTTCCTAATCCATCACCTGGATAAAGTCAACACTATTCCTATAATATCATTCCTAAGAATTTCCCAACTAAGTGTAACTGAAATAACATTACAAAAACATGGATCCTAACTCTTAGGTTAAACTTATTAAATAATTTCATAACACAATGTAATTAAATAAAACCATAATTTTATATAAATGAACTAGTTGAATAATAGATGTCTTAAAAAGTGTCTAATTTAGATGAAATTTGTAACTTATTATTTTTAAGGGGATTTAACCACACCAGAAAGCCTCATTTATTCCCGTAAAATATATGTATTATTTAGATTATTTAGTTTTGGAATTCCCATTCCTTCCAAAAAATAAATATGTTTAAACAATATTAATATATAACCCCTTACAAAACTCATAGCATCTGTTTCAAGCCCAAATTGAAATCCAACTAATTTGAAATATATATAAAAGAATCTCATGAATAAGTAATATGAAAATATTTCATATAAAGTCTTTGAATTATATAGAATCAAAACATACCACAAGGGTAATCATGGAGTGACAGATAACCAACCCCACTTTTCTAGATAAATAATAATCCACCATGATAGTGAGCCATCCAACCCAATGTCTCTATACCCAAGGTTACATTACTCAATATAGAACTCAACTCTATCGTAATCAAAATAACTAATTTGAATAAACTATGATTAACTTCTTAAATTCAATATAATTACACAATATAATCTAATGTTAAGTTAGAAGAAAACAGAATCAATTATCATACCAATCATGCAACTCTTATATGCATTTATAACAATTTAGAGAATTATTTTAACACTTAAAATTATGAAAAACATCCATTTTAAAAATATAAAATTCATTAATGAATAAATTTGGAAATAAACTAAATAAATGAATAATCTAGATATTTAAACATGAGAAACACTATTTATAAAAAATTCATTAATAAATCAATTATAAACACATTTTAATTTTTTGATGTGTTATAGACATTCCATAATATGATAAATATACTGACTGAAAATTATTTTGTATTAAAATTCCATCACTTTTGTGGAAAAAGTGAGGAACCATACATGACTTCACCATTTCACCACTTCGCCATTACCTCACTTCCTCACTTCCCCACTTCCTCACTTACCTACTAAAAACACTATAATGCTTCACAACAAACAATATTCAAGCACAATGGATGGAAAATCCAAACAAGCATTAAAACTGACAGACCTTCATAGCTGGAGCTGAAATCGTCAAGAGAAGTCCGAGGTACCACAGATCAGGGGACACGAACGTCAGAAAAGCAAGGAAAACCATAGAACTATTCTACTCAAGAACCCACCGGTGCGACAATCAACACCAGCCCAAATCTACAAACCTGCCAGCGAACTCCAGTTGGAGTTCTCCCCACCCTCTAGTGATGTGAGATGACCCAAAGAGCTCATCCACAAAGAGCGACAAAGAAACCAGAACGAGGAAGGCTAGACCGTCTAGACACCGCACCCCACTTTTCTTCCACCGCAGTACCATCACGAAAAGATAAATATAAAAACATTATATTTATTTAATTTATGAACTCCTTTTTATTGATATTTTTTTGGAATTTTACTTTAATATATGATAACATAAATATAAATAGTATATATATAATCTATTCATACATTATGTAAATTTTTAGAATTCCACGCCTTTAATATTATTTAAACTATGATCATAACGATTATCCAAACTCAATATGATATGGTTTAAATAATTTATGAAACAATGAATTTTAATTTGAACATTTCAAATTAATTATTATCAACAATTCATAATATTAAATGTAATCACTGTATATTTCTTCCTTCTTTTTTAATTTTATAAAGATTATAAATTACACATTGAATTTATATATAATCAATATATTTCAAAATTATATGTCACACTATATAAATTCAATCTGTATTTAATATAAACATTTAATATTATAGATATATATTTAAGAAATTATTCATAAGTAATTAAATAAATTAATTAATATAATATATAATTAATTAATTTATAATCACCTTTATAAATAAAATTGGCACCCAAAATTATTATTTTTATAATTTATAAACATTTTATAAATCATATCATTCAATTAAAAATTGAAAAATGAAAAAATAAATTTTTTCGACTTTAATAGGTTCCAAAATCAACTATAATTGGCTATATCTTAAACCAAGATATATTAAAAAATATAAAGATTGCACTGTGCCATTAGAAACTATATCTTATATGATACCCTCTGATCATATCACTCATTATGATACCACCTATCATAAAACATGATAGAGTTCAAAATCAAATATTGATTATTAAAATAGGAAATAATATATCAATGTGAAAACATTATTTAATTATAAAACACAATTTCAATAATTAAGATTAATATCGAAGTTCTTATAACTATGAATGGTTGGTAACTCTAAAGATACTTGAGGAGAAAATAAGATGTTCTTCCATCCACGATTTATCCATCAGATGTTCTAAATCACCAAACAGTTTGGGTAGGACCCCCCAACATTGCATGATATAAAAATTTCTTGAGTGGAAATAAAAGGAGGATGATGAGAGGCACAGGAAAATCATAAATAACCACATAAGATTTGAACCTATATATCAATATATATTTCCACATTATATTTTCTAAAAGGATACTCCCTAATATTGTGTGTAATTTAATCATAAATTATATTACATATGATTAAATGGATTCACTAATAACTCTTGTAACCTTTTAACCAACACTAATATAACATATACATGTTTTTCAATTCTCTCATGTGGTACAAATATTAATGATAACTGTTGTAGAAGATATCCAAATATAAAATTTTAACATTCAACTATATTTTATAAATTTCAAATACAATTCATTCATATCAATGCATTATGATAACAACATATCATATGTCATGATATAATGGAGGAAATAATGATATAATATCCTATATTTTATCCAATGATATTTGACATTAAATTCATACAATGTTCTTTTTATGACATGGATATCATAAAATATGATATTCTTATGTCAAAAAATGTGTTATTTCTAAAACGTTTCTTATGAATATAGGCTTCAGGGTATATATATATATATATATATCATAAATATGAATATAAATATCTTAATTATTGAATCTAAAGTTTTTTTATGTCATATTTTTTATCAACATGTTCACAAAGAATAATAGAGATTTTGTATGATATTTGATATTTAATGATATAATGATTAAAATATGTTAATGCTCTATGTGGTCTATTCATCGTGATCATATGTGATATTGAATACATATGTTGAAATTATATAGAGTGTAATGATGTGGTTAAATGATGAATATATTAATAGTGCAACCAAACTAAATTAGCTATACAATAAAACAACATTTACCATCCAATTATACATGTATTAATTGTGGAATTATGTAGTATTGATTATCCAATATTTTTATATCAATTTTTATGTACATTTTATTTATAAGGGGGTGAATACCTATGCCTGAAAAATGACCATGTAATTGTGAAATTTTTTAAACGAAGTTAAAATTCATTTAATGTTATAAAATATCCAATTATGAAACATTGACACTTCAATTGAATTGTATCAGTCATACAATTGTGATATATCAACCATGGTTATTTTATCAAGACACAATGTATGACGATTATGAAAAATTATTTATAAGCATGATACTTTTTATTAATGAATTAAAATTAGTCATATTACCTGAGATTTAACATCAAACTTTGATATCGAGTTAATCTACGCTATGAGAGATTATAAATAATTATATCTAAAATTTAAAGATGGAGTAATTATGAAAATTAAATATGTCTAAAGAAACATTGAAAAATATAAAATTATTATAATAATATATATATTTTCAAGATGATAAGTTTCTTATATGAAGATAAAAATGAGGATTATCACTATAATTTATCGTTTCACTCAAATATGTTGATAGTGTACCACTATTTTCTATAATTTATATCAATTTAATAGATTTACCTTATTTAATAAGTAATTATCTAAAATAAAGAGGGAGAAGTAATCCCAATAATATGTATTGAGCCTTCATAAACCTTTGTATATATAAAAACAATGTATATAGTGAATAATTATACAATAATATTGACTTGTGTGTATACCACAGACTAACCACCCACATTATTAGTGGTTAATATAAAAAAATCATGTCCTCAATTTTTTTATTTTATTCATGTATATGTGATTCAATGGAAAAAATTGGTTCTTAAATATTTTCTTATTAACATGTGTAAAATATAACTTGAATTAAATGGTAAATTTGTAGTGAAGAAAAATAGGTTTTTTAAAGCATTAAAAAACCATCACTCCCACATTAAGTCCATCTTATTGTGCCTAAAAGTTATTGGTTCCCCACCCAATTACTTGTATTTGAGTTTAAAACATTAATTTTATTGTATATGTTTTATTTTTATATGAATTTTTCTTATTGTTTAATTTTTATTACAATTATAAAACTATTTTTTCATGTGAGTACATGATTTGAGTTACACCTTATAATATAATTACTATAGTTTTATATGGAAATTTTCTATATTTTTTTATGTCATATCAATTATCTGGATGTTCATATATGTATTTTCTTATTATTGTATTTCATTAAATTTTAATTTTGATCTCTACTGAGAAACAATTATTTATTATTCGTAGAAAAATGTAGAAATTTATTTCAAATACGAAACATCAACTTTCTTGTGAAACACATTACCCTAATCCATGATCTCTCTTAATGAGTTACTATTTTAACTATGGAATATTTAGTTTTATAAAGATTTATTTTTGATATTTTTATAACTAAGATCATGTTTTTATTTCTGTAATGGAGAAGGTGTGCAATAATGCGAGATAAATATCATAAAAAGGATGAAGTGACAATTAAAATGAAAAAATAATTATATTTAACAATTTAATATTCTTTTGCATGAGGTTATCCAATAGAAAATAATTGATATCTTAAAAATAATACCACATATTAGATAATCATCAACATTGTACTTCTTATGGTAGTGTGTTTTTTATATGGGTAAATTTGTTTACTTTTTGAGTTTAAACATCCTAAAAGGTTAATTTTATCTATAAATAACAAATTAAATTTCTAATTATCAACATTAACATTCGTTTTGGGGTTAATTTATTTGTACAAGATAAAATATATGAATTACCAAAATATTAATATTGTTGAACCTATATGGCCTAATTTTTATCATAAATATTAATATTATAAGTAATTTAATTTACATTTATTATAGATTTGTTGATTAATTAATTAATTATATTAATTTTGGAACACTATTTAGGTGTTTAATAATGATAGTTCATGACAACCTCATTTATTTGATAGTAATGGTGTGGGTTTTTCATTATCAAGGTGATTTATAATGGGTGTCTTTATCAAATGTTAACTTAACTATTTAATATTTTTTAAAATCTAATTTCTTAGAATAAATGCTGAACTTATGGATTGTCATACTTAGAAGAATTTATATATCTTTCATAGTGTTCAAATTTATATATTTTTAAAATATTTTTATTAATATTTATAAAGATAAGGACAAAAGGTGAGTGATATTTAAAATAAAGATATAAAAATGAAAAGTGGAGGAGGAATGCGATGATGAAGATAGAAATAATGTTATAATAACTAATCAATAATATATAAGACACCATTTAAAATTGGTTTATCATTATTCTAAATTATAAATTATTATTCTTTGAGTAAAAATCATCAATTTTGTCTAACATTTCTCACCAAATTCCAGCCACTTCACTCTATAGAATGGTGAATACCTATAACTGAAATTTCCTTTTATAGATGTATTATCTTTTTAAAAATATTGTGAATTTTTAAAATTTCTCCTTATTGATAGAAATCAAAGCTTTAAGTCACAACCCACTAAAAATATCTAGATTGATAATGAAGGGAAATGTTGGATTAGTGTGAAGTAGAGGCAAAAATGTGGAAGGAAACTCATGGGACACCACCTCATTAATGATCCCAATTACTGTAACCTCATATTAAGTTCTCAAGAAAAGTAATAAAGTGAATTCATAATCATAATTCTATAATTATAGTATTTTCCCCGGGTAGAAAAGCTAAGTCACACTCTATAAATTCATATGAGATAACATGAAACTAAGAGACAAGAAAGTGGGATAACATTACATAAAGAGAGAACTCAACAAAAAAGAGCGAAGACATACAACACACAATGGAAAAAAGATTCAAATCATGAAAGTGGAAGAACAACACACCACTAAACATAAAAAATAAAATAAAATAAAACTAAAATAGAATTGGAAACATGAAAAAAGAAATGAGAAATTGTATTAAAATATAATCAACATGTTCGTTTAGAGAATAAAAAAAATGAAAAAAATGAAATAAATACACCAAATAAAAATTTAATATAATAAATTTAATAAATATTTAGTGAGTGTAAAAATAGAGAATAAAAAACTCAAAAATTTTGTATTTATTTCATAGTAGGAGAAGTCCAGAAGAGAGGGTTCCCTATAGGGGTTTTGTATTCTTTTACAATGGAGTCATGGAATTTTAAAAAAATAAGAAGGAATTTGGATACTACGATATGCATGTGGAAACATAAGATTCCCATAATAGTAAATGAATTCTAATAGATTATTCAACGCTTATATATTCTATTAGGTTTCAAGGATACCTGTGGTGATATGCATTAATTGGAACGTTTTTTATATTATTGATGTGAGACGGAGGTGTGAGTCTATTTGAGAGCCTGTTGTTAGGATTTTAGTAGGATTCTACATTGGGTTATGGATATAATAATTTTTTTTAATTAAATTACACTAAAAAATGATATAATTCCATTGTGAGACACTAGTTTTTTTATAAGACTTCTTCTTACTAAAAATTTTAATTTCAGGATGCATTCTATGCATTGGGGTACTATAAGGATACCTATAGGGTCCCCATTGAGAATGAAAAAAGGGACAACAAGATACTTCAAGGATAAAAATTTAAAAGGTCTGTAGGGGATGATTTTCACTCCATATGATAGGTAATGGTGACATTCATTATACTATAATAAAGAGGGAAGACTCTGAAAATTTGAACTATTAAGCATGGGAATGGAAGGTAGGATTCATGCATAGAATTTTATTTGAAAGGGCATAGAGTATCATTTTGAGATGTTTTAAAAACATCATCATGGGATATAGTGGACACATTTACCCATCAAAAAACATGATCAACCATTAAAACCAAACCTTCCTCCTTAAAGTGTCCTTCAGGTTTTTTTGGAGGCACTGAGTCTCATAAGAAATACTGGCCACCAATACTCTTCTATAGTGGTGGAATTTGAACAAAAAACACTCACATTGAACATTGAAGTGGTTATCCTCATCTCTATAGTAGTGATCACCCATGTATCAATGAAATTCCATCTCATCGTATAGACGAATATTCTTTCATTTTTGAAAATGAGGATGATCACACAAAAAAATGATGATTTAGAGAAAACATGAGCAGACCTAGACACACTACATGCTTGGAAACCATCCCCACCAGTGGAGAAAATCTTTTACATGTTTGATCTAGAACAAATGAACAGCATAACCAAAAATATTACAATAGACTCAAGGATGTAGTGGAAAAACCTCCTTTGAATATGGCTCCACCCATTGGCCTTGGACAGTGGTAAGCCAATCAAAAATTGAATCTCTATATTCTCATCACCAAATAGAATGACCAAATAAGAAGCACCAAGTTTCCAATTCAGTTCTAGAACCATGTCCCAATAAAACAAGTTTAATCATTAACCCAAACCAAATTTGGGATTATTGGTATTTCTCAAACTATTTTAGCTACACATGATATCTAGAATAGTGAAAATACATCCTAAATCTCCATACCATAAGATCCTATAAATAATCACATAGAAAATATATTTAAGGTAGCATAATATTTAGTTGTAAATTAACATAAAATTACGTATAAAAATGAATGATGAATTAAACATTATAAAATCAATTTTCAAAAACCACATTTATTTTACAATATTTATCATCAATATTCCAGTTTTAGAATGATTTTTCTAAAAAGATATCGAATATTTTTTTCTTCACATTTTTAATAATCAACTTGCATTTTATAGAACAAAACCTACATTTTAAGATTAATTATCTCAAATAAAATTAAAAAATCAATTGATTTTTTGAACATTAATTCCAAAATATATATTCCTCCTTGAAAAATTTCATTCCATGTATCTAAATAAATTTATTTATTTGACACATATGAAATTTTAAAATAATATTAAAAAATTGTATAATGCAATTTTTAATTTCAAATTACATGTGTTTTTCTATATTAATGATCAAAACTTGACAATTTTTATTTATTTTAATAAAATAAAATACAAAAATATTTTTTTACATATGTTTTAGAAATTAAATAAGGGGTTACATTCATTGAAATTTAAATTTAAAATTCAAAAAATTTGAATATTATTGCTTCCCACTACCTATATTTTATAATCATGATCAATAATTAAAGCTCATACTAATTTCAGAACACAATCAAATAATTTACAACCAACAATAAATTATCAAAATAAATCCTTGATGTTTATTTTATGAAATTAATTTATCCTTTCTTAACTTCTCTAATACTCAAATATATTCATCCTTATTTATCCATTCCTGAAATATTTCCTAACCCCCTTACACATTTTTTTCATTGAAATTTTAATTATAAATAATGATAAAACTTATACTCATACCATGAACATTCATGTTAATCAATTTACTTTATAAAATAATTTTTTACACGAAAGAGACTAAGGAAGTGTACTAATCGTGAGGGTATTTTCCAACGGTGTAATTTTGGTTAATAGTTAGTGGGTTTGAATTTTAAAATAAATTCCAACAATTGAATTGTTTTACTCTTGATAAAATGCATGATTTATTCTTGAATTCTTAATGAAAAATTACTCATTTAATCTTTCTCATAGAAAATATTACATCACACTCAATTTTGGTACTTTTTATTTCATTTAATGTGTCACAAACATGATTCTAAAAAAATATTATTCCTTATTCTAAATATTATTTTTAATTGTTTTTACCCAAATTGTTTCTTAATATTTGAAAATTTTTTATATTCATTTTTAATATAATTTTAATCCACAAGTATTATAAAAACTTAAGGCTCATAAGATTTCCATTAATGTAAGAAAATAATAATTTCACCACCATACTATTTTCTAACCAATCCATTCTTACCAAAGTAGACACATAAATGCCCTCACCTAACTCTTAACCTTTAAATAACCCTAAAAAGTATTTATAGTAATGTTTAAGTTAGAATAAAATGAGTTTTTAATATAGATGAAATCTATAAGGGTGTTCATGGAAGCTTTAGTATTATCATGTGTTGATGTTAGGTGGATCTCAATGGGATAATAAGGGTATTGTACAAAATACACCTTAATCACATTAATACAAACATTATTTCTACAATAGTCTTTAAAGAATAAATTTTTAAAGTTACAATTTAGAATACATGAATCAAATTCACTGAAGAAAATAATGTACTATGAAGAAGATTTCAAAATGTTTTAGAGTACCTCATTCGATTGTGAAAATTATATCAGATATTCACCAATGAGAATAGATTTCTAAAATTGGTGAAACTCACAATAATTATTGATATTCAATGCTAAAGAAGATAAATTCATTACAATAATTATTTGGACCAATTTTTCAAAAATCAAGAAAATACTTAAAAAATAAATCATGTATGGAAATGATTTATGTTATTTCATTTATTCAAAAGATGAAAAAATGAAGAAAATAAAGATAAATGTGAAATTAACAATAAAAGATATTGTAAAAAACATATTTATCCTCCCCCATACCATCTTTCTAAATTAACCAATATGTTTATCACAACAATATACTTTTAATTAAATACTGTGAAAAATTTAAATATGTTTATTTTATTTAGTGTGTAAGAACAAGAACTATATATATTTTTAATGAAACATCAAAAACCCAAGTTATATGCTCTAAAATATATTGGAAATGTATTTAAGTTTCTATCCCCATGATTATATAAAAATAAGAAAAAATAATAATTTCAACAATTGGATAAAAAATAAAAAATAACCTTAATAATTAATTTAGTGGTGTAAATCAGTAGTATTTTATTTGTAGTCAATGGTGTAGTGGTTTCCCATATTCACCTAATTATGAAAAACAAGAATTTCATTAAAATAAACCCATAAATATAAAAGGAATATTTATTAAATGAGTGTACAATAATTGTTTTTTAATTTATAAGGAATTTATATCTATTATCCATCTTTAATACTATAGAAGAAAATATATAAAAATTTTATTAAATGATATTAAATAAAATAAAATCAGAGGAATTCAAGTAGAGAAGAGAAAATTTTGGTTGAAACCCCTAAATAAATATTGTATTTAGACTATTCACAAAAAGACAGATGTCTTATTTTATCCCCAGACTGATAAAGGGTTTGGTTTACTTGATAGAAACCACCACATCTCTATAGATCCAGTGTCTTTTTTTATCCACCACTTCCTTTATAGAACCCCATTTGAAGGTGACTTAGGTGTTATAAGAAACACTTACGTAAATATTACATGATCATAGATGAATATTCAAAATGTATCTTGATAATAAGCACCGAAGAATAGTAAATGTTTAGTGTCATTAGATATTTAACACATTAAAAATTTATTTCACAAATAATCTTTGTATCTCCCAATTTTTTTTTCTGAAATAGTACCCTACTTCGAAATTTCTTACTCAAAACCATTCTTCATAACCTATGGAAATGATAACATAAGAAAGTATGAGATCATATTCTCAATAAGGGTAAAAATAATAGATGTTAAAGAAACTCATTATTTTTATACATAGATATTAAATCTTAGTAGATGAATATTATTATCATTATACAAAAAGACACACGGGGACTTTAAAAGTTTAGTGTCTTCAAAAACATGGATAAAGAAATAGCTGATTCATATGTGAACTACATAATCTCCCACAAAGTTCTTCACACCTAAAACCCTTATTAGACAAATAATACATATTTACTTTCTTTACAACCTAGTGATAGGGAAAATAAAAAAGTGCAAACTCGAATGCTTAGTAATGGTAAACAAGGGAGATATCAAAATAACATGAGGATATGAGTGTTATAAAATGAGAATAACGTTTTTGGACCAAAACCTACATACCATAGATCATAAAATTGAGTGAAGCAAGAAATTGTGGTAGTTCGTAAGACATGATTGATAAAGGAATCAAAGAACATAATCCCTGAGAGCATAAAATTGGCATAAGTCATAGAGTTTTTTTATACACACATGTATAGAAAATATTATCTCAATAAAACCCACTAATACATTTATAACATGTTATACTTGGGATAACCAATTATTTACTTGTTTTAAGATTAGGATAACCTCCCATGTACCCTTTTTTAGGATTGGTATAACCTCCCATGTACTCACTTTTGGTACTGGGATAATCTCCCATGTACCCTTTTAGATCATATAATATTAATCATCACCCAATTATTTAGAGGGATATATAATTCCAAGTCCACATATCACATAATAAATATTATACACATGCCTGAAAAAAGATCGTAAAACATTCATCCCTGAATAAACTACAAAAATAAAATGAGATTCATAAATATTTCATCACAGCATAACCAATGGAAGAGAAACGAGTTTCATAAGCATAAACCATTGAAAATAAGGGGGTTTCATTACCATCTTATCAATATAATCATAGAACATATAGATAAAGAATAAATATGGAATAATTAGTTCATTTTCCTAGTAAAAATAAGGAAATGTCCAGAATTTCATCTCTGATGGAAAATGATTTTAAGATACCACTTAGACCATTTATTGATGGAAATATCATTTACACTTGGAAATCACTTATTTTGAATCTATTTTTTAAAATATTAAAGATTTTTTTGAAAATATCCTTGTAATATTCTAATGGAAACTCTAAATAATAAAGTGATCACAATGATATCAAATTAAATTAATGTCTTATATAATAAACCAAATATTCATTTCAAATCTTTAGTAAAAATTCAAAATTACCTTATATAAAAAATGAAAAGAATATTCCTTTTAAACTATATTTTAAATGTAAAAATTTGGTAAAAATTAATTTAAAAAACCATTTTAGAATATGAAAAATGTTTTTAATTTGTTTTATAAAACGAGGTCATGGGAAAAATTGATTTTCCACTAAAGAGATAAATAAAGTTGATTTTTTTCAAAAACATTAATTTCAAATATTTTATCCTTAAAGACTGGAAAAAAAGAAAAAATGTATTATAAGAAAATAACCATATGATAAGAATATTAATGATTTTTCTTTAGTGTTATATAAATATATTTCATAATCGGAAACTTAATCATAAGTTATCCTGATAAATAATGTGACCATAACATTAAACCATTACCACCCCGGTGACATATGAATAATAATTCCAATGAAATAAATAAAATTATAGGGATAAATATTTGACATTTTTTCATGAAAATAATCGTTAAATACATTCATGGATAGTATATAAACCACACAAAAGAAACAAGTGGTGAATATGGATTATCTCTCACAGAAAGAAAAGTGAGACAAAAATACTTTAACTCATGTCTTGATATTCATTATACACTTTTTAAACTCTTGAATAATAATTATAGGTTTATTATAAAGATATTATATAAATATTATTATATATATAAAACCATATATGATTTAATTTTGTTCCTTTAGTATCATTTTATTAATAATTATTTGTTAAAATCACATTTTAGGTAATAGCTACTTTGTTTTTCACGTATGTTTTGGTTTGGTATTTTCAGTCCTTTTTACATTAATAATTGTTAAATAATATATACAATTTTAAAAACGATTTATATATAACATATTATATATATATATTAATCTATTAATGTTAGAGTTAGAAAATGAATTACACCATTCATGGAGACGGTAGACCGTATATATGATTGAACGCAATTTCCATTTTTTTGACAGATGGAATTAATTAAATGATAATAATATATCAACTATAAAGAATAATTTTTATCAAATAGATATATTATATATTAATTAAATATATCCTTGTTATCATCTAAGTAAGAAATAAAATGAAAAACGAATCACATCACTTCATGGAGGTGGTAGTCTATACGTATGCATGAACCGAATTATCATTTTCTAACAGATTGAAAGGTTAGAAGGTAGATTAGATATTTTAATTAATGGAGTAGAAATATTCCATTAATATCATAAATAAACCTCATGTCCACAATTTTCTCAAAATATGAGTTATATTGATGGAAAACGAATTACATCGGCTCACACGGTGGTAATTCTCTATACACACGATTGACAGCTACATTTCTCATTTGATGATGGAGAAGATGGATAAAGGTAATTAAATTAAAATAATAAAATTTTATTATATGTTATAAAATTATTTTATTATATAATTATATTTGAAAAATATTTGAATGAGGTTGAAGAAGAAATGAAACAATAATGGTCTGTTAAAAATGAAGCCTTGTTTTTAAAAATCCTCCTTTGTTTTGTACAAAAATACTTTTTAGGGAGGGTTTAAAATAAAAATAATGACACTAGGATGTTTTAGCTTATTAATTAAGGGATATTGATATATTTTTTATAAATCCAAAAGTATTTTTATGTATTAACAGAAGAGGAGAGTAGGTGACCTTTTATAAACATGAGAGATGACATACTTGGAATATTTGAAAAGAAAAGAGTATACCCAAGTTTTAAAAATTTGAGAAGGCACCTAAATGGATCATTAAAAGTATTTATAAGATATAAAATAAAATTATTATTATAAAATTAGAATTGGATATTTTGTTAGGAAATTTTTACCCGTATCCTTTTAGGTTAACCCTATGGTAAACCCGTTTTAACCTTAACCTCAGTAATTAAATTTTACTATGTTTACTATTCATTTTGAACAAAACTTAATTTTAATTTATTATATAATATAAATTATTCTGATTAAAAATATGGAATTTGTTTATAAAATTTTAATTCATTAAATTGGAATAATTTAATTTAAAATCAATCATGAAAACACGATGTAAAAGTAGTTTTCCAAAGAAAATTATTTCAAAAGCATAACATTTTTCTACATCAAAATTCAAAATTAAGTTGTTTAAATAGAAAAAATTGTATTAATAATAATATAATTGAACTAATATTACTTTTAAAAAATCAATAAAATGAATGTAACAATTCAAATTGTTTTTCCGAACAGATAGTTTTCAATAAAAATCAGCATTTTCACTATTCATTAAAAAATTAAACTTTTTAGTAAAATCCCAAAAATTAAACCTTATATATTTTTGATATGTTTATTAAAAAATTAATTTAATTATGTAAAATAAATTTTGTGAAATTGGTAAAAATTAATTTTATCATTTTGTCTAAAAACAATGAAATCATTTCTTTGAGAAGAAATGTATTTTGTAAGTATATAAAGACATTAAAAAAATAAATTATTTATTTATCATTATATTTTGTTTATCTAATTATATTATAGTGAATTTTTAGAATTTATTTATTCTTATTGATGCCACAAAATTTAACAAAAAGGATATAATGGACATGTTTTAATAAATATATTAATTGTATATTATGGTTCACTAAAACTCATCATTGTGTCTAAAAATAGATATAAAAGAAATTAAATTTATTTGAAAAATATTTCATAAAATCTTGGGTTTTTTACTTTATACCCCCATTATAATGAATTTTTCCCTTTAAATTCTATCAATTTGTTGCAAGAAACTAAGGATATTCCTTCCTCATCATATCCTTAGGTCCCCTCATTGCTTCATCAAGTTGGTAGTTTCACCCCAAAACATTGACCATGTGGGTTATATTATTTTGTATAATTTTACTTCAGTGGTAAAAAATATTCAGTGTTAGTTATCCTTATTAACATTCATGATTTTTTTGATATAACCAATGAGTTTAGTACTTACGAAGGATCATGTATGTACTTCCTCTAGAGTGGTACATGAAAGATAACATGGAATTGAGAGTGGTGTGATGGACACGTTAAGAAATAAGCAACCATCCCTACTCAACAAAAATCTTGAAAAGGATAATATACCTAAGGTATATATTTTTTAGTATCCCTAAATATCACAACCTTTATACTTGGAGAAATTTATAGATGCACCTTCACACAAACTTCAAATTCCAAATCACATAGATGATTATCAATATATCTTTTTGTAGACTTTGTGATACCCTTATGTGAAATTTATTGGGTCTAATTGTTTCTACCATTTACTCATCTAGATTAGTTCCAATTAGTTTTATTTATCCAACTTCATCCCTGCACATTATAGATCTAAATTTCATTCCATATAGGGAATCATAAGGATCCATCTGAATGATCAAGTGAATGTTATTAAATTGAGGAAGATTTTGATCAGAAATACCTTTTAAATCCACAGAACAAGATATAAGAGTATCCTCTAGGTTTTAAATGGTTCTCTTAGACAGGCCATCTTTCTGCGGATGATACACAGTGCATAAACTCAACTTCGTGTCCATATCCTACTGAATAATTTCCATATCTTCAAGGGAAAACATAGATCTCTATTAGATACAATAAATTCTAGTACTCCATTCAAACTTACTAGTTACTTATTGTATACCCTCTCTAGATGATCCAAAGAGAAATACTCTCTGATAGAAATGAATTGTACATAATTTTAAAGGTGATTAACTACAACCCATATAACATTGTTTCCTTTATATGTTTTGTGGATTTCGATGAATAAATCCATGGTGATGTTTTCCCATTTACTTTGTAGTATTGGTAATGATTTTAGCATCACCTTAGACATTTTCCTCTTAACCTTAAATTACCTAAATACCTATAACTGAGATATAAACTCTAAAATATCTCTCTTTATTCCATCCCAAAATAAATACACATTCAAATATATATACATCTTTTTATTTTCAGAATAAATAGGGAATGAAAAATTTTGAGCCACCTCTAATATCTCCTTCTTCCAATTTGGTATGGACGGAACACATACTAGGTTTATAAGCCATATAATTCTATTATAGTCAAGGTTATAGTCATGAATATTTTCACATTATTCTATAGCTCCATTCCTTTTTTATGAACCACTTTAATCTTTACATGAATGTATGATTGAACAATCATTTGAGAAAGATAATATTTATCCCCTTCTTTCAATATTTCTATGTCCATCCTTTGAAAATCTATAAATTATAGATCATTTTGGCTCCTTACCATAGATATGCAAGAATAATACCTTCAAATCAAAAAATCTTCCATCTTATTCAGTTTCCTAGGGTGGTACTACATTGAGATGTCATAATCATAAATAAGTTCCAACATTATTCCTTGAAGAATGTTCAACTATTATAATGTGCATATATAAATTAAAATTTTATGATTAATATATATAAAACATTTTCCCATAAAGACAATAAATCTATATTTTTAAAGAAAAATTACTATATGTAACTACAAATCATGAGTTGGGTAATTTTTCTCACAAACCTTCAATTATAGCGAGTCATAATCTATAATAATATAATTATATTTGAGAAAACATAAAAATCCCTTATTTATGCATCTCTAAAGTTTAAAAATCATTCTCCACTATAGGGTAATATATGAATAAGCGCACCAACTATCCCTCTCCTTAGTTTGTTTAATGTTTCTTCACATTCATCTGTACAAAGGATCTTGGCCCCCTTTTATGTTAATTTAGTGAGAGGATAAAACAACCATGATAAATGATCCCCAAAGAACTCATAATATGTAACCAAACAAAGAAAAAAATGGATATAAATTATTGTGGTTACTCTAAGACAATATTTAATAGTCATAGTCTTTAATAGATCCACTAATATACCCTCTATTGAGATTATAAATCATAAAAATGAAACAATTTGAATATAGAATTTCTAAATGTTAAAATTTTCAGACAACTTCTCTTTCCTTATGGTCCTCATTACAATCCTCAAGTGATATTTATGCTATTAATTTCACTTTTAATAGATAATATTATCTTCTATAAAGACTATAAAAAACGAATCAAGGTAATTTCTAAAGACTGTATTAATTTAATCCATTAATATAGAGGGTGTATTACTAAGACCAAACGTATTAAATACATATTCATAGTGTCCATACATTGTATGAAATGATGACTTGGGTATATCCTCTTTCTTGAAACTTAGTTGATGATATCCAAAAGGGAGGTTAATCATGGAAAAGTATTGAGCGCCATGTAGTTGATCAAATAAGTCACCAATATAGGGAATATGATACATATTCTTAGTTATGATCATGTTTAGTCCTAGATAATGAATGTAGATCCACCTTATCTATCACTATTCTTAAGAAAATGAAATGGTGCACCACATAAAGGTATATTTTTTCAAATGAATCCCTAGTCAATATTCTTGTGGTGATTCTTCTTGAGTTCCTCAAAATAATTCTTGGCCATTCTATAGGAAGTATTTGAAATTGCGTTAAAACTTGTTATGAGATTTATTAAGAACTCAACATCAAGATCATCTCGAAGGATTGGATAATATTCCATAAAGGCATTGATAAACTCTCTTACAAAAGGAATATCATCATTGTTTAGTTTATCTAAAACCATATGAGATAAGAAAAACATTTTAACAGGGATCAAGATTTAATTGATGGGTGAAATATCTATTTTAAATTCAAATTTATGATCATAATAGTAGATGATCACAGGGTTTTTTGGAAAAATTAATTTTTAATTCCCTTCCATAGAAATAGATGTAGAATTTTTAGAGAGAAAGGAAATCCATGTAATATATAAAATGAAATTAAACTGGAAGGATAATACTAAGATTTATAGGAATAAAGTTCCCATAAAATGTTACTTGTGAAGTATCATAGACTTGAGATGCAATTTTTGTATTATTAGTGGTATTTATTGAATACTCAACATATAATCATTTTGATGAAATTTTGATACCCTTAGTAAGTTCTTAAAATATAAAAGAGTGTGTATATCCAGAATAAAATAAGACATTAAGAGTTCTATATTGGATGTTAGTTTTACCTTTCACAATTCCATTATTATACCCCTCATAAAAAATAGTGATCACATGAGATTTCCATTTTTCTCTCATATTAAGAGGTTTCTGATAGTGATCATTATTACTAGACTTTAGATATTATAAATTGATATAATAATTACAAAAACTACTTTTATTTTATACACTAAAGTTTGGGTGGTTCATTATATCGAGGTTTCAATTTATTCTTTTCATTTGATAAATTCTCCCCATTAATTTTTCCTTCATCCAATCAATAACCTTCTTTCCACACTTAAAAAATTTAATAGTCTCCTTAATAAAAATTACACCATGTTTCCTTTCACAATTTTATCATGAAAAAATCTCATATTCTTATCTTTATAGAGTTTAGTGTTTCTTTTTAATTCCACATTTATTTTCATATGAGAACCCTGATATTGATGTGTAACTACAATCTCCATTTCTACCTCGATTGCACATCAAATGATTTTTTCATAGATACTAAGTCCTATATGGATAAATCCCTTTTGAATCTTGGTTTTAGGACACTAAATCATTAATCAACCCTACTTTTAGGTATGATGATAATACCAAATTTATACCTCCCAAGTCTTGTAAAAATTATTCATATGTATTATTTGATTCATCATCATTCTTTTCAGCTCAAGTAATTCCATCTCATTTTTCATATTAATAATATAATGAAAGTACTTATTAAAAAATTATCTCCTAAACTCATACAACATCATGGAGTCTATTTCTTCTTATTGCCTAATTTTATTTATAAGATTCCATTATTGATCCTATTAACCATCTATATAATAGAAAACAAAAATCAATTATTCATGCTCTAAACACTAGAGAAAGAAAAATATATTTTAGTGGTATAGATCCATTTCTAAGAAACTAGTGGATTAAAAAAACAATAAAATAAGATAACTTCCCCATGAAGTAATCAATAAAACATTGTTCCTTCTATTATTGTTTTGGATTTTCAACATGATTCATAGCCTAAGAATGTTTTTAGAGCATAGTAGGGATATTGTTCATTACAAATCCCTTAATTTTTAGTTTCTTATGAGGAACATAATTCCATTTTATATCACATTGAACATCAACATGGTTATTTAAGGTTATAACCATTGAATAAAACCAATAATCATTGTGTGAGAAACAATTATCATAATGGGGAACCACATAATCATGAAAAATCACTTAGGATGCCTAAAACATTAATCATTCAGTTTAATATAGGAAACCATAGAGTTAACCTAGGTAATTCATGGTCATTATTCAAATCCTTAATGATGGTTCATAAAGAATTTGTGAATTTACAGAATCATATCCCCCGAGAGTGTCAAGGTAGGTGTGCAATGAGGATTGTTGTCATGGACCAGGGGAAGATCTATTAAAATCCCAAGTTTCATTTTTTGATGTGATTAACCCTATGTATAAATATTATATATCCACATAAACTTTTACTATCTAGAAATAGAAGTAATTTCTTATAAACCAATATCTATATCCTTCACCAAAATTAAAAACATTTTCTTATACTTAATATTATACATAGGGTTATCAATAAAATTTTATCATCTTTGTTTCCAAGGATTACCTAAACCTATCGTATTATACCAACTGAGGTGACCAATTATTTTGACACCTAGGTATTATATAATAAAAAATTAATAATTTTTCATTACACAAATACAGGCACGATGACCATAATGGTTTATTCTCTTTGAAAACATGGATACATAACCAACTAGTTCATCAGTGAACTAAATATTCTCTCACTAATTTATTCATAACTGTAAAATTTATTAGACATATCAAACATACTAATTTTCTTCATTTCATGGGGAAAGGAAACATTGAAAATGGTGAGTTTAGATGATCAGTAAGGGTAAAAAAGGGATAAATAAATATTATATTAACATAAGGGTATGAAAATAAAATTTAAAAACCATACCCTACATATAATATATCATAAACTATAGGCATCTAATAAATCATTACAGTTCATAAGGAATGAATCATAAAGGAAAAAATAACAGAATCCATTAGAGTATAACACTGTTATAAGTCATAGATTTGTTGAATATATATAATAATAGAAACTTTTATGTCAAGGAATACCAATAAGACATTCATAACAAGTTAGTCTTGGGATAACCACCACTGTACCTACTTTGGGCATGGTATAACCTCTTATTTACCCTCTTTTGGGCTTGGTATTATCTCTACTATACCCTATTTTAGGATTGGTATAACCTCTCATGTACCCTATGAGATCATAAAATATTAATCATCAACCAATCCATTAAAGAGATATATATTTTTTGCCCTAACCAAAATATAATGAAAATAATACAAATGTGTTCCAAATGATCATAAAACATTTATTATAGCATAACAGATAAAAAGTAAATGGGGTTTATAAAAATTCAATCCTAGTATAACCTATTGAAATGAGAGGTGTATCACAAGAAAATCTCGTATAAAGGAAATGGGTTTCATAAACATCCTATCATCATAATCATAAAACATCTACATAATGAATAATAAATGAATCACTAGGTCATATCCCTAATAAAAATTATGAAACAGAAAGGATTTCATTTAAAAAAGAAAATGATTTTAAAAGATCACGTGAAATATTTATTGAGGAAAATATAATTTCCAATTTCAAATATCATATTTAAAATCAAATAATTTATTTTAAAATAAACATGTAATATTGTAAATGAAAATTTAAATAATTTAATAGTAATGATGATGAAAATTTTCATTCATGCTGTGTATGGTAAAACAAAGCTTACTTTCACATATTTAGTAAAAATTCAGAAGTACCATGTTTGAAAATGGTGTAAAGATTCCATTAATTTTTTTTTACAAATTAAAAATATGAGTAAAATGTATTTAAAAATTCACTATATATTATCAAAAACATTCATTAAAACATTTTTATAAAACATATACATGGAAGAAAAATTATTTTTGATCGAAGAGAGAAATAAAGATGATTTTTATTAAAAATAATATTTTTTCAAATTTAATCATTAAATAAAGGGAAATGAAAAGAAAACATGTATTATATATAGATAAATAGAAGAAGATAATATTAATTATGTTTCTTGATACGTTTATCATAATATTTCATCATAAAAAACTTAATCATAAACAATCATGATAAATAATGATATTATGAAATTAAAACGTTACCTCTTTGGTATGGTTTGAATAAACATAATAGTGAAATAAATAACATTATAAGGATATTTATGCCTCATAATTTGATGATAATAATAAAAAAATACCTTAATTAAGATAATATACACCACACAAAAGAAACATGTAGTGAATACTGAAAGTGTCTTATAGAAATAAAAGTGACATGAAAATCTCTATTTTCTTGTATCAAATTTATTTGTAAACGTTTGAAAACACATTACAATAAATAAATGATTATTATAAATATTCCAAGAAATAGTACACATATATAACATACAATATATGGTATAATTATGACATTTTGTTACCCATTTAGTAATAATTACTTGTTAAAATCACATTTTGGGTAATGACTTCTTCATTTTTCATGTATGATTTGGTTTCTGAAATTTTGATTCATTTAATTTTATCGTGGTTACATAATATATATAATTTATACAATTATATAAATATCATATTTATTCATTATATATGTATTTTTAGTAATCCAAAAAATTTATAAATAGAAAATGAATTACACCTTTCAAGGGGACAGTGGTTCATACATGTGCAAGAACGTTGTTTTCATTTTCTTGAACGATGAAATGAAGGAAAGGTGAATGATATATAAACATTATGAAATAATTTATAATATCATATATTTCATATATCTTCATTTAATATATCTTTGTTACTATCATTGTCAAAATAAAATTAAAAATGAATAACATCACTTCCTGGAGGTGGTAGTCAACATGCATGAGAAATGTTTTCATTTTCTAGAGTATCAAAAGGTAATAAGGAATATGTGATAATATAATTCCAAGATTAACATTTTTTCATTAATATAATGTAGAAACATTAATTCTATCATTATCCATATCAGTGAGAGGTGGTGATGGATAATGACTAAGTCATTTCACGAGGCGGTAGTTCTTCGTACACATGATTGACAGTTTCATTTACCATTTGATAGAGGATGATTTGAAAAATGGTTATTACATTAAAATAATGAAATATTATTATGTGGGATATTATAATGTTACTATATCATCATAGTTTAAGAGGGTTTTTGAATGTAGAATAATAAAGGAGAAAAAAAATACTCCGTTAAGAACAATACCTCTTTTTCATACAACATCCATAAGTTTTCCCCAAAATACATATTAGGAGAGTTTACTAATAGAAATAATTACTTTTGAAAATTAGGGGGGATTAAGGGAGGAATTTTTACATGTTTTGGATGAACCAAAATTCTTTCAATGTGTAAGAGGAGAGGAGAGGGTGTTCCCTTTTGTAAGTAGGGGTGGGGACACACTTGGAATTTATGAAAAAGAAAAAGATATACCTAAATATTACACATGAAAAAATGATCCAAAATAGATCATTATAGAACATTAGATGATATAAGGTATAAATATTTTGAGAAAAAGGAACTGAAATAGTGGTTATGTCATTTTAACACTTTTTTTTTACTTCAACCCTCTGATAAACTTATTTTACGATTAATCGTGGTAATTAATATTTTAGTTTGTTTATGATTAATTATGAAAGAATTCTTAAGTTGAAATTATTATATGATAAGAGTTATTTTGATTCAAAACATGAAACCTATTTTTCTAAAAATTTCACTTGAATTTAATCCCATAGACACATTTGAAAAAATGTTTCCAATGAAAAATAATTCAAACTTATAAATAATATTTATATAAAAATTCAATATGAAATTGATTCGAATTAGATAAATTGGAATAATAATAATCAAATTTAAATAAATTTTCTTTTAAATGATTTTCTAATAGAATTTAACTTTATAAATTTATTAAAATAAAATAATGTTTCCAATAAAAATCAGAAATTTTCACAATTCATCAATAAATAATAAATTACAGAAATACCAATAATTTTCCCTAAACTATTTTTGATATTTCTATACAAAAATTGAATTGAATTTTTTATATAAGTTTTTTAAAAGTGGGATATTTTTTGTATTTTTTCACAGAAAACAATCTATATTTTTTTTATGAAGAAGTGTATTTTTGAAGTATATAAATACTTTAACAAAAATTAAGTAATTATTTATCAATATATTTTCTTTTAAATGAAAAATTTACAATTAATATTTATAACAAAGTTAATTTTATTTAGGATTACAACTTTAAATTTTGAGTTATAATCCTATTTTTTGGTTCCCTAAAACTCAGTGTTGCATGTAATGGACATTATCAAAGAAATTAATATTATTATGAAAAAAAAATCATAAAATCTTAGGGAGTTTCTTATATAAATTTATATTCATAATTTTTCATAAGATAAGAATAAGTGTATGATAACATGAATAAAAATTAAAAAAAATTATACCCAATATTTCACAGACAATAAATCATGACCCATTGAATAAGGCATAACCATAACAAAAGACAGAACACATAAGTGTTACGAAATGATTAATAATCAATCACGATCCATGTGATCATATCCTAAGAATAAGAAATTATTTTTGGCCTTTAGATAATTATATAAAAGCATTTCCTTGTTCACAGTTAACTTTTAATACTATAATACCATAATGGAAAGAGTCCCATAGTGGATTGGGTGCACTACCCCATTCCGATAAACATAGTGGACAAAGTCCCATATTGGATTGAGTTTACATTGCATTTCCATTTCATATTATTTAATGTGAAATCAATGTTTACCAAATTTATTGGAGGGATATATAATTTTGTGCTCACACTTCACATAATTAAAAGGATTCATATCAGTCCTATAATATCATAAAATCATTCATCATTTTTTCATAGCTTAATTAAATAAAAACAAAGAAATTCATTTTGTGAAAACATTATTAGAACATTATGATAATAATACATTTAAAGAAAAAATGTATATAGCATCACTAGATAATATACCTAGTAAAGAATAATATTCCTTAATGGATATTTACATGGTTGAAACATTATTTTATAAAATAATTATAAATATACTTTGAAAAAATAGATAACATCAACTTTTTGGTAACTATTAAAAACTAATAATTTAAATAAAATGTGGAAAAATATTTTCATGTACCAAACTAGGTCATCCCTAAACCCGTCACTCGAGCCAGCCTGTGATAAGGTTCAAGTGGAATTCCCAATCCTACCAGTTTAGAAATTAGTGCTTGACATCAAGAATACTCAGTTGCAAAAGATTTATCCCATGTCTAATAGATAAATAAATAAATAAAACAGAACAAATAATATTGAAATTAAAGTATAAAATAAATAAAATTATACATACCTTCATGTACCATCACATGTGACCATAAACTACTAAACCAACACCACCCCATGGAAACCAAGTATAAGATGGAAGCAACAACATGATCTAAATAAAGTCAAAGCAACAGGTGTGAGTATTAAAACTCAGCAGGTCTGCTGAAATGAATTATCCCGTATGCATTAACTTTAAAATGAAATCCAAACGATTATAGTTTGAAAATAATATATATAAAAAGTAAGGTTTTCATTATTTATAGATAATTATAAATATTCCATTTTTATTTAAAACCATTTTCCATTACATTTTTAAAATAGATCCCAAAACATGCTAAAATATATGTGGTAGGATAGATAAAGAATAATAGTGAAAATAACCATGATTGTGTTGTTGTTTTAGATTAGGAAAGGAACTGATAAAAATATAATTTTAAATTATTACGATGAAAACTATAGTAAAATATTGAAAAAAACACAAAAAAGTACAATGTAACTGGGTTTAGAGGGGACCTAAGATCCTTTTAATCTCAGTGACTGACCATGGATGTGAAGGTCCATTCTCCTGTTTGATCGAACTAATCCACAATACCATAGTTTAGTTAGGGTTATAATGTATTCCTGTTTGGTAGGGAAGGTTATTCCTAGTGCACATGTCCAATTTTACCCTCCTATAGATCCATTATTACCATATTCCATTCCCATATAGAGGTTTTTTATGAAGATAGAATATATATACAATTCACGTACTTTTACTAAAATCACCACTCACTTTCTCACCTTGGAACTCCCTTTTTATGCATATTCCTTTTCCCATTCCAAAATTCCCAACAAATTTCATTCCCCATTATTGTCATACATAACATGTCACATGTTTTCCACACATCACATTTCAAATACAAGGGGAATTCCTTAAAAATAGGGTTTCATTTCCATAAAGAAGTTTAGGTTTCCTACTTGGCCTTATCACTTTAAAATTGATAAAATCACTTCATTTAGAAAAATAATTAAACTTTCAAAATGAATTTTTTTTTCAAAAATGATCTAAAAATTATTAAAATAATGAACCTTTATTAAAATCTTATGTGAAACATGGGTAGGGTGTGAAAATTCATTTCCATGAATTAAAATCCACTTTTTATAACATAGAAATTACATATAATTATAAGAACAAATTCTATAAACTATCAAGTAATCATGGAATTCAAATTAATGGTCTGGTCAAAGGGAACCAACCTCAAAACACACTACTTTCAATGACGACAATCTGAATTCACTCTTTTATGGTTACATGCATATGCATTTATACACACAGACACACATACAGATATATATATATATATATATATATACCACTCTATAAAATGTTGATATTCCCCTCACCATAAGGGATTATCTACAAAGAAGATATATATATATGGCTTACCCATGAATATGTCTTTATGTCACCCTTAGAAACAATGATCCAAAACACTCTAGAGAAAAATACCAGAAACTCAAAAATTCCAAAAAACATATATTAAAAATTGTAAAAATTGGAGAACAAAACCATACCTTTATGAATAAAATGGTGGATCCCCCACCATTTTTATGGACAAAATTTATTCCCATTGAACCCATGGACACTATACATCAAGGAGAATAAGATAAATACATGAAAATTGGTTTAGGGTTCAAACTAGATCACACAAACCACCCAAGAGAAAAGAAAAGCAATAAAATGAGAAGAATAAGGAAGGATAAAGAGATAATAAACCTACTAGAGTTAATATCACCCAAAAGTAAAGAAGCAAACAGATATTAGAGGAAGAGGGGAGGAGGCGGTGGAATGTGGGTGGAATCCCCTTTGGGCATTGAACAGGAAGGGGGCATCATATGGGGGTGGGGTTAGAGACCCCTTTATGGTTTAGTATCAACCAATAATAATAATAAGATTAATAATAATATTAATAAAAATAATATTAATAACTAAATTAATAATAATATTATAATTAATTTTTTTTGAATAATTGGTAGGTCGTATGGTTTTTCTGTAGGGTTACCCAAAACATGCGCCAACCATGTGCACCTAATAAAGGACATGGACACACATATGGTCAAGCATCATTGTTAGGGAAACGATGAACCAAAAATTCAGTTGTATATACTAAAAATATAAGACAACCTCACATAGTTTTCACAATGTTTCTATAATCGTGCGCTAACTCTACCACTATACTGAAAAATAAAAATAAAAATTATAACTCAGACATACCCGAAACTCAAAATAAAGGCTATGAATAATTAAATTATCTGAAATAATTAACATTTCAGGGATGGGTGGAAAATTTCTCCCCATGATGACAATTTTTACCCCAAGAAAGTCCCAATGATTCAATTGAATCATATATGGAAAAAATAAAACATATTACATGAAACAAAACCTCCACCACTAAAACACTAAAGACCAAATACAAACCCTTAATACAAAATTTTGAACCCAGAAAGACACTAAATAATTGTTTATAAAATATATAGGCCCACTCTAAATGATATAATGAACGAGTATGAATGAAGTGGAATCGTCAAACAAAATATTCAACAAAGGTTGCTCAAATATCCAAACACAACCTTAAGCTATGAAAGACCCTGAATCCTAAAACAAACATCTTTAAAGGATCTAGACATGGTCTATTTGTGATATCCACGATAATCTATCACATGAACCTCTATGTTGGCCAATCCACTACCCTGGATGGGTTTGATGTGGGTAGAAATAAACACAAGGGTGACAAAATACAAAATTACTAAAGAGGAAACACAAGTACCAGTTACTTGGTTCAATATGAGCATTTTCCTAGAGTGTTATCTCCACTATTTTATGTTTTTGTATAAACTATAACTTCCTAAGCTAAAAAAACTCACAAATCCATAAAAAACTTCTAACTCTTGTACAGACTCTTAACTTCCATTTTCACACTTGATCACCTTAAGAGAAGACATGAAAAAGTCCTGTAGTGGGTTTACCCAATATTTAAGAAAACAATAATGATATCACATTACTCTTAACATGGGGCTCACAGAAAAGGGAATTCAAGAAAATCCCAGAGCAAAACACCATTTATAAGATCCGTAACACAAAATAATCTCCAAACAAGAACCACCTAAGAACTAAAACTGAACAAAATGAAGACTATTTATTTAAGAGTTCACATTCATAAGGCACATAGATAGTGCTATTGGCACAGATATTATAACATAGTAGGCAAGCCCAAATAAACAATTCCACATGACTAACCTTTAAAAGGAAATCCAAATTATGCTAGTTTGAAAATAAGATATATAGAATGTAAGGTGATTCATTATTTACAAAACAAATATTCATATTCCATTTTAAGTAAAACTATTTTCCATTAAATTTTGGAAATAGTTAAAAAATAATAAAATATATGTGGCATGAAGGATGAATTTTATTTGAGAAAATAACAATGATTTATTATTATTTTAGATTATTAAATGATCTATGAAAATGATCATTTCAAAATATTACCATGAAAACTAGAGTAACAGAGTGAAAGAACCTTTAGAAATTCCAAAGTAAATAAGGTTACTAGGAACCTAGAATCCTTATACACATAGTGATTTACCATGGATGTGAAGGTCCATTATTTTACTCAATCATACTAATCCATTGTTTGATTAGATAGGGTAATGGGAGATGGTCTAGAGGGGGGTGGATAGTCCAGATAAAGTTTTTAATCAAATAAATTGACTAACTGAAATATTTATTAAAGTTAATTATTAGTGGAAATAGAATAAATAACAAATGAATTTTTATAATTGTTCAATGAAATGTGGACCCCTTACAATATTTTATCTCTCTACTAGATCAGAAATATGTGTACACTACCCAAATTTTAATGGGGAATCATAACTTGTTATAGAATCATTTTATAGTGGAGATGTAATTGTGGAAATGAATATTTTATTTTGAGTCAGAAACCTTACAACACTATATTTAGATATAGGGAGTCACACCCCTCAAATCATGAATTTAGAATTCGGGAGTTATAACCCGATGAAGAGATGGATATTTTTTTTCGAATTTCAAATAAAAAAATAGAGGGTGAATGTCAGATATGAAGTAGTGTTACAGAATTAGAAAATATAATATTGATAAGATAAATAATGAAAGTGTAGGTACTAGTTCTTGAGAATTATATTGGAATGTCTTGTCAAGGTAGTATAAGTCCAAATAAGAGTAATCTAGAACTAGAGAAAATGGACATGAGATGAAACATGGTATTATATGACTTTTTATCTATACAAAAGGTTAAAAAGTTCACATTTTTCTCTGGAGGAAAAAAGTGAGTATCAAGTATGTTAAACCAAAGTCTTATTTGAAGTGTCATGGAACCTTTAAATAGGATCTATAAAACAAAACTCACAAACCAATCCCCCAGTAAAGAAATTTAAATTGAAAAATAATTCAATTATTTAAGAGAGGTAAAATTTTCCTCCATAATTATAGTAACGAAATTAGTTTGAATTTAAAATATGAAGACTAATTAAAACCTATTTGAATAACCTAGTAAATGATAATAATAATTCAATGCAATCCCATAAAAATCATAGTATAATTTAAAACAAATTTTAAATAAAAATTAATTTAAAGAAAAGTAAAATTAAAAAATAATTATAATTATACTGCATTAGATTACATAAAATGTGTTTCAATATATTTAATATCACTAAATAAATTTTTTTTGAAAATAATATTTCAATGAAATTAACTTAAAATAAAAAACAATTTCAGAATACATGCAAAAATAGTCAAATAAAAGTAAAGAATAAATTTAACCACAATTTAAAGATCATATAAATTTTATAATAACAGTTCTATTGGCATTAATATAACACATATCAGTTTTATAAATTAATAAAAATCATAAAAGAATTATAATATGGATGAATTTCATCAAATTATAAGAATTGATGAAAAAAAAGATTGAAGAAATATTCATTGAAGGTAGAAAAAAATACCTAGTGGTGGATGAAGTCAGTCACCCTTTATTATAAAAGGATTAATAATTTTCTATAATGAGTCACCATTGAGTGTAAAAAGAGTCCCCGTTAGTGAAAAAATGAATAACCATCAGGTGAAAAAAATAGATTCCCCTTGGAAAAAAATAATTTGAGTCATCATTTATATTAAATAAAGAAGAATCCACCCATTGAATGGAATGTGAACAATCCACCATTGGAACGAAAGAACAAACCCACCATTTAAATAAAAAATGAGTCATTGTTATATTGAGAAATGAGTCAGCATTTCATTTTGAGAAAAGTGTCTCTATTGCATTTTGAGAAAATAGTCACCATTACATTTTGGGAAAATAGTCACCTTTGAATTTTTAGAAAATATTCAAGATTTAATTTTTAATATAATCCACCATTAACTTTCAGAAATAATCCATAAGGTAATTTTGAAAATATGATGTCGTTTCATTTTAGAAAGGAACCCAACATTGAAAAAGAAGAGTGAAGTCACTATTTGAAGAAAACTCAATCCACCATTGATGATTAAAATAACTCAACATTGAAGATGAAAATGTAGCAACCCAAAAAATGAACTTCTTCTATTTATAGATTAATTTCTTCCTAATAACTTTTTATTATGTTTTACAATAGAAGCACATCAAATTAATTTGGAAAGAAATTGTAGTTTATAGAAATGATATAATTATCATATCAAATTAAGGTATAAGGAATAATGATTATTTTAATTAAATAGTATGATTAAAACACCCCTATTAAAATTTAAATGATAAAATAATTTTATTTTTTTGTGTCAGAAATTTCACTATTCATTTTCTATCTGCTATTATTTTTAATAACCAAGGATTTTTATATTTAAAAGTTAAATTTATAATACATATAGAATTTTTATAGTTAAATAAACATCATTTTTGGATTTGAAATGTAAAAATTACCCTTGGCTGAATTTTTAGAAATTATCTAAAAAGATACAATTTTATGAATAGTGTTTTATAAATAGTGTTTTTTGATGAATATTATAAAAATAATTTATTATTAGAAAACTATTTTTGTAAAATGATTTTCAAAAAACAAACACACACGGTTGTGTTTAGTAAGATATTTAGAGACTGATAAGACAAAAATATTTTTTGATTAATAGTAACATACCCTTGTGATAGTAATGAATAGTAAATTGGCCAAAAAAATAGAAACTTCACCCATGAATCTATAAATACAATTTAGTCATCTTAAAAGTGAAAAACCAATCATAGTATAAGTATTGGTACTTTTTTATGTCATAAATATTTTATTTAAAATTTAATGATTAATTTAATAATAAAAAATGGAAATATATTTTCATAAAATGTAATCATAAAATTGTTACTTTATTATATTATGGTTATACGATAATTTTATAGGACATTGATTACTTTCTCAAGGTGTTACAAAAGGAGTTATAAATTTGAAATTTTTTGGGAATAAAAAATGATTTTATTTAAAAACAAAATAAAAAATATTTATAAAATTATTTTCATAAAATAGAGTACCTTTTTGAATTCAGAGCATCCATATTAGGTTAGGGTGAATTTATGATATTTTTTTAAAACATTTTGTTTATCAGGTAATAGTAAAAAAACAGTTTTGAGTTTCAGTGTGATTAATGACACCATTAATGATGTAATAATGATGTAATCATTCTGATCGACTTGTGAATAGTAAGATATGAAATGAGGTTTCCAAAGCGGCCAATACCATGGGAAAATACCATGGACAGGCCCATGGTTTTGCAAATACCTTCGATGAGGTGTTCCTTGGAAATTAATTAAATATTCCCTCACTTTTCTTATAAATAACAAGACATTCCCTCATTCATTTCATTCCAGAATCTTCCTCGAGGAAGTTCTACTCTTTTTACCTCCAAAGGAATCCTCCCAAGGTTCCCTCAAGCTACCCAAGGTCCCATCCTTTGATCTTTCAAACTCGCTCTTCAAGGCAAGGGAACCTTCCCCCGTCCTCTTTTAAGTCATGACTTCCTTTATGTTATGTCTTGTAGTTTCCATCTTATTATATCAGGGTATGTTCTTATATATCCTTATTAATCTCCATTTCATTTCAAAATTATTAGAGTCCCTCTCCACACTCATCAATTTATTTTCTGAATTTTAAAGTGATTCCATTAGGCTACAATATGTTTCGTAAAAGAAATCACGTCTTCCCTTTTCATTCAGGTTTTCTCTTCATGTGGTATTTAATTTAAATATCCATACCATGATCTTATTTATATGAAATTCTATCCCTATACTGTATGATGAGTTATTTAAAAAATTTTATTCCTTTCCCCCTCTCTTTTCAGTATTTTATAAAACCATGTTGTATAGTCATTACGTGGTAGATTTTTTATCTCAAAATTTCTCTCTTTCTCAATAAATTCTGTTGTTTTATTTATGTGAATACCCAAATTTATTTTCATTTATACAGGTATTAATAGAGACATAAAATTGATCTATTGTATTCTGGAATTGACATACATATAACTCTGACTCCCTTCCATGGGTTATAAATGACATAATGATCCTATTTCTAAGCACTTTTAAAATGTCATGATTTTGAAGTGAAACCCATTACTTTTACTCTATATGTGTTATTTATGAAATGTTTAATTATGATCTATGTTTATCACATGAATATGAAGACATATTAAGGGTGTACCCCCATAGCACTTCAATGCATTCAATAAATAATTTAATTTCTAGAGATGAAAAGTTTCACGATACCTTTGTTAATAACCCTGGTAACTTTTATGTCACCTTAGGGATGAAACTTGGTGATATGTTCATGAATGTCTAAATTAAATGTTGTATCCACATATTCAAGTTATGATTCATGTTATTTTTATTTTTATATGACTCTTTTTTCCATTGAACATGTCTATATATTTTCTTTATCAATTTCTTATTGATATCACAAGTAAACTGATTCCCTTTTTTATCCTTACTGGGCCTCCAGCTCACCCTTTCCATTGATGCAGGTCTCCAGGTTATGAGATGCAGTAATTGTACATAAGATGAACTTTTAAAGAAGCTTTTCAAGGGGTTTTAAAAGAGTGTTTTAAGTTTTCAGTTTTTATTGTTCTTGATTTCCAAGACACTAAACATTAATGATCCTCTTTTTGTAAAATTTATTGAGAAGTAATGTAATAAAAAGGCGGGATTCCTTAGTTGGAATCAAAAGGTAATTTAGTTATTTGTTGAAATTAGGCTATGAAAAATCTATGAAGAACCCTATATAAAAGTTTAAATATATGAAAACTTTATGGTATTTTGGTGAAATATTAATTAAGAGGTTTCGAAAACAAATAAATCCCTATAGGGATACGAACAAATGGATGTGGGTCTGGAATAGATGTATCTAAGAGTGAAAACTTTGACAAGGAGTTTTGGGCTGGACTCGGGGTGTCTTGGTACATGACAAAAGGCTTTACTGTACTCTTGGTTTGAAACTCCCAGGGGATGTGTTTGGTTAATAACATGCTTTTTATGAATCATTATGAAGGATTTATAGAAAATGTTATTGTTGTTAAAGAATAATATTTTTTAAGACATGAAATTACTTTATTATGATAAGTTTCATAATAGTAATAAATTTCTAACAAGAGAAAATTGCGAAGATGCAATTTGTTTATGGGGGAAAGAATGTAACAACCTGAAAAAATGAACTTTTTTATTTATGGATTTCTTTCTTGCTAATAACTTTTTATTATGTTTTATAATAGAAGCACATAAAATTACTTTGGACAAAAATTCTAGTTTTCAAAAATGATATAATTATTATATTCAATTAAGGTCTAAGGAATAATGATTATTTTAATTAAATAGTATGATTTAAACAACACGTTTTAAATTTAAATGATAAAATAATTTTATTTATTTTTGTGTCAGAAATTTCACTATGCAATTTCACTATTCATTTTACATCCGCTAATATTTTTAATAACTAAGGATTTTTATATTTAAAAGTTTTGTTTATAATACTTAGAGAATTTTTATGTTGAAATAAACATCATTTTTGAATTTCAAATGCCAAAATTACCCTGGGATGAATTTTAAGAAATTTTCTAAAAATATTCAATTTCTTGAGTAATGTTTTATGAATAGTTTTTTTGATGAATAGTATAAAAATATTTTATTATTAAATAAATTTTTCTGTGAAATGATTTTTGAAAAACGGACATACACGGTTGTGTTTAGTAAGATATTTAGTGTCTGATAAGACAACCATATTTTTTGTTGAATATTAACATACCCTTATTAATATTAATGAATATTAATGTATAGTAAATTGGACAAAAAAATAGAAATTTCACCCATGAATGTATAAATACAATTTAGATATCTAAAATTTGAAAAAGTGATTATAGTATAAGTATTTGTATTTTTGTATGTCATAAATATTTTATTTACAATTTTATGATTAATTTAATAATTTAAAATGGAAAATTGTTTTTTGTAAAATGTAATCATAAGTCGTTGTTTTATTATATTATGGTTATACGATAATTTTATGGGACCTTCATTACTTTCTCAAGGTATTACAAAGGGAGTTATAGATTTAATGTTGATTTTTGGAAGAAATAATGATTTTATACAAGAATTATATTAACAATATTTAGAAAATTATTTTCATAAAATTGAGGTCATTTTTGAATTTAAAACATCGATATTATGTCCTGGAGAATTTATGATATTTTTATAAAATATTTTGTTTTTTGGTGAAAAGTAAAAACACAGTTTGAGTTTTGTTGTGATTAATGACATCGTAAATGATGTAATAATTATGTAATCATTCTGGTCGACCTGTGAAGAGTATGATATGATATGACGTGTCCCAAGTGGAAAATACCATGGGAAATCCATGCTTTTGCAAATACCACCAATGAGGTGTCCTTTGGAAATTAATTAAATATTCTCTCACTTTTCCTTTAAATACCAATCCATTCCCTCATTAGTTTAATTCCAAAATCCTTTTAAACAATGTTCAAGATTTTTTACCTTCCATGGAGTCTTTACAAGGTTCCTTCAAGCCCCCTAAGGTCCAAACCTTCGAGCTTTCGAAGTCACTCTTCATGGTAAGGGAATCTTCCACCCTCCTCTTTTAAGTCATTACTTCTTTTATGTTGCATCTTCTAGTTTCCATCTTATTATGTTGGGGTTTGTTCTTATTTATCCTTATTACTATCCATTTCATTTAAAATTGATTAGATACCCTATCCACACTCATCAATTGATTTTCTGAGTTTTTTAGTGACACTGTTAGGCTGTCGATGTTTTCGTAAAAGAAATCACATATTCCCTTTTCATTAATGTTTTCTTTTCTTGTGGTATGTAATTCAAATATCCATTCCATTATCTTATTTCTATGTTATTCTATCCATATACTATATTATGAGTTATTTTTAAACGGGTTTTCTTTTCCCCAACTCTTTTCAATATTTTCTAAAACCACGTTGTATAGTCATTATGGTGCATAATTTTCTTATCAAAATATCTCTCTTTGTCGAGAAATTATCTTGTTTCATTTTCGTGAATACCAAAATCAATTTTCATTTCTAGGGGTATTCATAAATTCATAAAATTGTTTATTTTATTCTGTAATTTACATACAGATAACCCTCACTCCCTTCCATGGGTTATAAATGACATAATGATCATATTTCTAAGCACTTTTAAAATGTCATGATTTTGAAGTGAAAACCTTTACTGTTACTCTATGTGGGTTATTTATGAAATGTTTGATTATGATCTATGTGGATCACATGAAAATAAATACATATCAAGGGTGCGCCCTAATAGATCTCTAAATCATTTGTTAATGAAGTTAATATCTAGAGATGATAAGTTTCACGATACCTTGGTGAATAACCTTGGTAATTTTTATCTCACCTTGGGGATGAACCTTCGTGATATGTTCATTAATGTATAAATTAAATGTTATAGCAACATATTAACGTTATGATTCATGTTCTTTTTTACTCTGATATTCCTATTTATCATTCATTTATGATATCCCTCATGTTCTAATTGATATCGCTCAAGATCACATGTAAACTATTTTACTAGATTTTCTTTACTGGGCCTCCTGCTCACCCTTTCCTTTGATGTATGTATCTAGGTTATGAGATGTAGTAATTTTACAGAGGATGAACTTTTCACGAAACTTTTTTTAAGGGGATTTGTAAGAGTTTTTTATGTTTTCATGTATTATGCTCCTGATTTATAAGGCACTAAATTTTAAATATCCTATGGTTGTAAAATGTAATGAAAAGTAATGTAATAAAAAAGATGGATGCCCTAGAAAATGAGCCACCATTGAGTATATTTCAATGTGATCCACCATTGGAAAATATACTCACCGACTATGGGGATTGAGTAACCATGATAGTTTCTTTTTTTGAAGTTAACATTGAAGTTAGGAAAATGAGTTTCATTAATGTTTTTCCAATGAGTTTTTGCTAAAATGAGTTAACAACCCACCACTAGAATTCTAGAAATGACCAACCACTGGGTAAGGAAAATACTCATATGTTCTGCTATTAAATTTGAGAATGCTATGAAAAATATTATAGTAGATAAAAGGATATAAATAGAGCTTTTATCCATGAATGGAGAAAGGAGGAAAGAAAATAAACCATGTAAATGAGTATTTCATATATGGAGGATATGTTGAGGACCATTGCTACTAATTTTTAAGGATAAGAAGCTTGATGATCTTCTATGGAGGAAAAAGGATTGAGTAAAAAGATAATTAATATTATTTCATCATTTTATTTTCAAACATAGATACATAAACATGAAATAATTTTTAAGCCACATGTAATTCTGAATTTTTAGTTAGTCTCGAAGACTGATTTTAAGATAATTTCAATATATTTTTAACTAATCAACAATCCTTTAATTATGATAAGAATATAATAATAAATGATCAAAATACTATGAAACACATGGTTTGATAACATTAAAATGGTTTTCAATACTTCAGAAACTTTTTATGGTTTGTAAATAAATTTTTTAGAGTTTCAAGTAGTTTAATAAAATGAATATAATCTTATTATCTATCTATCCAAAGATTCTCTAAGTGATTCCAATTATAATCCAATGTGATATCAAATAAACATAACATGTTTTAAATTCTATAAAATTTATAATTGAAGATCGGTTACAAGATCTTCAGACAAACTAAACACCCATTAAACAATAAAATCATACTTCTATTTATTCTAATTTAATATTGAAACATTATTTTTCTTTCAAATGGACCATGTTTCATAAGAATACAATCAGTATAGTCTATGTTATAATTAAACAACTAGAGAAAACATTAAACATTTTTAAACATAAAATATTACTTGAGAGTAAAAACATGAATTAGATTCGGGATGAAATGTGAAGGTACTTGAGATTTAATTATAATTTTTATTGTTTAATAAAAGTTGGGAAAATTTTTTATCTTTCATTTAAAGATACAATTTTAAAAAATTTATTCTTACCACAAAATTTATAATTAAATTATAAAGATCTTTTAAAAATACCATTTCAAATAAAATGATAATAGGGTTGGTGAAATTTAAAAACATAAAATAATATGTAATATGAAAAAATAGAAATACATTAAAGAAAATGCACAAAAAATAACCCCTTTTTATTTGATCATAAAACCTGAATAATTAAAATCAATTTTATCCCCCTTATTGTCAATAAATAAAAATATATAATAACCCCCCATAAACAAATTCAACAATAAAATAATTAATGTTCCAATATTGCAAGTTATTTTTTATTAAATTCCTCACATTATTAAGGATAATAATGATTTATTATAGATGAATTTAAAATGGAATAAATTATAACACAATTTAACCCTTATTCACATGAAATCTAATAAAATGAAATCTAAGATCTACATGGTTAGTTCTAGAATATTTTAAGAGATTTTTACAAATAGAAAATGAAGATGTATTATCATAATAAATATACAATTTATCAAAATAAATAAAAGAAATCACATAAATATTTTTTAATCCATATGTTTTGGGCACAAATACTTATAATAGATATGTACCCACCTTCTGTAGTAAATAAATTAATATATTATTGTTTTCTAGAAGACTAAGAAATTAAACAATTTCCAAAGACATGTCACATACTTGATGTAATTTTTCTATCAATTCTAAACCCCCCAAAATTAGAGTCAAAATAAGATATTAAATATTAGAAGTTATATTTGGGATAAAATAAACCATAATAAATAGTTCCTTTAACATATATAACAATTATTTTTACATCCATGAAATGAATCTCTTTAGGATCAGCTTGAAATCTAGCATATAAGAAAAAACTATATCTGATATCAGGTCTAGAAGTATTTAAATAGAGAAATATAACTATCATGACTCTATAAAAATTAATATCAACAAATTTACTAGATTAATAAATATCTAATTTACAATTAGTACACATAGGAGTTTTCATAGATTTATAGGAACAAAGGTAAAACTATTTAACTAAATATTTAGAAAACTTAGATTGATTATGGAAAATTTCATATTTCCATTGATAAATTTTATTTCTAATTAATAACATTAATTCTACCATTAAACACATGGCATACTCAGAAGGTGTCAATGTAGAAAAATCATTATGAAGAATTTCACTAGATAAACCAAAAACTATATCATCAATATATATTTTTACAATTAAAATAACATTAGAAATTATTTTAATGAAAATTTTAAGATCCAAATTTTTATTCTTGAAACCATTATTTTATAAAAACAATGAAATTATTTAATACCAACCATGCCATGCTTGTTTGAGACCATATAAAGAATTATTTAATTTTAAAAAATTATTAGAAAAGTTTTAATTTTCAACAATAAGATGTTGAGAAGCATAAACTTATTTAGTTACAAAGCCATTTAAGAATGAAATTTTTACATTCATTGGATATAATTTAATAAAATATAAATAAGAAAAAGTTAAATAAATTATAATAGCCTCTAACATAGAAATAGGTAAACATGAATCTTAAATGTCTATATATTATTCTGGAGAGTATTGTTGAACACCAATTAAGGCTATGTTTTAGACAATCTATCCAGATTCATCCAGCCTACTTCTAAATGTCTATTTAGTTCTAATGATCTGCTTATCCTCATGAAATTCTACTAATGGTCAAAAAATATTTTTAACAAATTTATTAAGCTCATATTTCATAGAAAAATTTAGTTATAATCATTTAAATCATGACTAATATTATTAGTAATAGAGTAATAAATAAAATTATAATTAGGACACAAATTTAAAATAGAATTTCTAGTATTAAAATAAGAATAAATGGTTCTAATTAAATTTTAAATGTGATAATATTTATGAATAATCCATGATCCTGGATCAGGTTGAGAAGGAACCTAACCCCTCTTTTAATTCATCCTTATCTTGAGGTTTTTCTTCACCAAAATTAAAATCTAAAAAGTCATCATCAAAAACATCTTAAGGAAAATTTAATTTAACATTATTTTTATCAAAAATAACAAGGAAAAATTATTCAATAACCATATTTATTTTCTTATAAACTCGGTAATATTTAATACTATTATAATAACCAATGAAAAATTATTTATCACTTTTAGAATCAAATTTTCCTAAATTATCTTTTGAATTTAAAATAAAAACATTACAATAAAAAGTTCTAAAATAACTAAATTTATATATGTAATTTTTAAATAATTCATAATAATTATTCTTTAACATACATCTAATGAGAAGACTATTTGAAATATAATACACAATAAAAATGACCTCAGCCCAAAGATATATTGGAGAATATTACTCACTTAACATAGTTCAATCAATTTCAATAAGAGTTATATTTTTCCATTCTATAACAAAATATCTCCATGGTGTTTTAAGAGTACAAAAGTAATGAAAATAGCCTTTTATTTCATTAATTTTTCCAAAATCTAAATAATTAAATTCACCTCCAATATCACTTAAAATAGAAAAAATCATACAAACATTTTCATTTTGTACAAAATGACAAAAAGTAGTAAATTTAGATAATGTTTAATTTTTATGAGAATTTTTTTACCCATTTAAATTTACTATAACCATTAATTATAACTAAAGTATATTTCATTCAAATAAGAATATAAATTTTAGTAGGACGAAATAAATCAAGATGTACTAAATGTAAAGGTATATTATTACATATTTGATTGATAGGTCTAAAAGAAAGTTTTTTTTTTCCATTTCATGAAAGCATCACAAACATGAAGATGTTATTTCTTAAAAGAAGGTATCTATAAAAAATTATCATTTTTTTGAGAGTTTATGTAACATTATAAAATTAACATGACAAAAATGTAGATGAAAAAGGTTTTTTCATTCTTTATTGAATTCAAACACTTCACATGTTTAAAAGTTTAATCAAGAAAATAAATAGTATAAATAATTTCTTATCTTTTAGCATAAAATAATAAAGAATCATCTATAAAACTAAACATTTATCATTTTGAAATTTTACTTCCATTACATCATCACATAATTATTATTTACTAATTAAAATATGTTTTAATCCTTAAACATATAAAACTATAGAAATAAATGTAGAATTTGATATACCAATATTTCCAGAACCTTTCACCTTTCTTTTGGAATTATCTCTAAAAGTAGTAGTGCCTCCATCAAAAGGGATGTATGTGGTAAATTGTGATAGGTCTCTGGTAACATGCCTAGATCATCCACTTTCAATACACCATATGTCATTCTTAATACATCCAAGGAATTTTTCTTACAAAAATCAATGACTTTAAAATTTTGGTACCCATGATACTTGGCATCCAATAAGATTAGTATCACAATTTTTAGGCACCCATAAAAAATTCGAACTAGTATTTTATGGTACTCTAGATAATAGGGATATAGAAATATTAGTTTTTTTTAAATCCAAATGATTATTTGAATCTAAGAGAAAAATAATTTGCATAGAGACCTTTCATTAAAAATATAAAACAACTACTAGTAAAAGTAAAACCATTTTTACTTTTGAAAAAAAAAATTAGTTTTAAACATTTGAGGTAATATTTTATCGTAGACGAAAACAATCTATATATTTATTTAATGTATTAAAAGATATACGTTTTTTCTGTTTTTTACAACCTTAAATAAAAGTAGATAATTGTTTTTAAGACTACCATCTTTATTTTTCAAATTTTCATTTAAATATTTTGAAAATATCCAATTATCATTGATTACAGAATGTGAAGAAGAATATTTTTTATTAATTTTTCATTTTCCTTTAAAATTAGTAACTTTTCAAAAGGAATTTTATGATTATTTTAATAAAATATTATTAAATAAATCAGTATATTTGAAAATATATTTTCAAAATGTTTTAATTTATTTTTTTAATTAATAGAAATTCTTATTTTTAGAATCATAGTTAGAATCAGATCATCGAGAATAAAAACCAAAATGATTATCCTTATCTAGTTATTCCATGAGACAGATGTTATTAGTTTCTTTTTCATTTCCAGATTCCTCACTAAAATCATATTTTTCTACACAACTTAAATTGGTTGTCAGTGCCTTTTTATATTTATTTATGTATTTCTCTTTATTATTTTGTTTAGGGCATTCAGGCTTGATATATCATTTCTTTTTTACATTCATAACAAGTTACATTTAAATCATTGCATTATAATCTTCCTTTCATTTCTCTCTTGTGGTTTTATATTTGAGGATTTCTTTTAAACCAGTTCTTAAATCGAATCCTTTTCATTATTTTGTAAACCACAGTAAAAATCTATGACATATATTATTTTTCACTATCCAATATATTTAGAATCATAAGAGTCTATTGTAAAAATAGTTATATATTTACCATCTACACCTTTTTTGTTCTCTTTTCATCAGCTATGTTTATCAGTTTTAGTTCATACTGAAGTAGTGATCTAATCAATATATCTAGGATGTACTCTTTGAATTTTTTTATTTCATAAATGGAATGATTATTGGAATTTATTTTATTTGATAATGATAATAGGAATAATTCAATAAGTAATGGGTTTTCTAGAGCTTCTCTAAGTGAATTCATTCCACTCATAATGATTTTGAATTGAAAGAACATTTGATTTATAGTTTCATCATCACCCATATTGATGTCTTGATACTCAACATGAAGCATTATAGGATTGGTTTAGAGTAAATTTTTATATCCATGGTGAGTGAATTATAGGATCTTCCAAATTTCACGAGACGTATTACACATAGAAAATTGACTAAAAGAACTTCTGTTAATAGAAAAATATAAAATATATAAAACTGTGTAATTTAGAACATACCAATTAACATAATTTCTAGTAAGTATATCTGGTTCAGATTCTTCTAGAGTGTAATATTTTGACATGATAGACCAGTTCTCAATGCTAAACTGTTTGAGGTATTCTATCATTTAGGATCACTAATATCCATAATCATTACCACCAAAGTATTGTGACTTCTGAGGAGTTGAAAAATCATTCGGTTTCAATTAATACACATTATAATATCTTTATCTGTAGACTATGAGGTCTTAGAATATATTATTACAAATAAAATAAAAGTAATCTCTGTATAGGTTTTAATTTCTTCCCAAAGGAACATCCTCAGATACTATTTTTTGGTATCAAGAAAGTGAATAAAAGAGATAAACTATTCTTAAGAATGTTATCATCTGATACAAATTGTTAGATTGGATAGGGTAATGAATGATGATCTAGAGGGGGTTGAATATACTTGATAAGAATTTCAAACAAATAAATTGATTAATTAAATTAATTATTAATGTTAATTATTAATGTTAATTATTATGGTTAATTACCTATGGAAATAATATAAAAAACACAAGAATTTTTATACTGGTTTAGTTTAAGTAGACCTCGTCCAGTCTTATATCTCTCCAACTAAAAAGCAATACATTTACAATACAAATTTTTTATATTGAATCATAACCTGTTATAAAATCTTTTTATTTTGGACGGGTATTCATGACCATACCTTTGGAATGGGGAGTCACAACCCTTATAACACAGATTTTAGATCTAGGGAGTCACAACCCTCAGATATTGACTTTAAAAGTTGGGAGTCACATCCCAAGTAAGAGAAGAAGAAATGATTTTTTATGTAAAAGAATAAACATAAAAACAAAGAGTGCAAGTGAAATAGAAGATTGTGTTATATACTTAGAAACCATACAAAGGAGAAGATAAAAAAATTAAAGCGTTGGTTCTTGTTCTTGAGAATTATATTGGATTTTTTTTCAAGGTAGTAGAAGTCGATGTAGAAGTGATCCAACACTTGATAGAATGTCTAGGTGATGAAACCGGGTATCAAAAGAATTTTCAAATGTACCGAAGGTTGAAAGGTTCATAGATCATTCTCAAGGGAAAATATAGTATCAAATATGTCAACCTGTAGACTTCATTGAAATCTCATGGAACCTTTAAATAGGATCTTTAAGATAAAACAAACAAAAAAATCTTTGAGTAAATTAATTTAAATTTAGAAATGATTGATTTATTTAGGAGAGATAAAATTATCCTCCATAATTATAGTAACAAAATTAGTTTTAATTTAAAGCATGAAGACCTATTCAAACCTATTTTAATGACATGATTAATGATAATAATAATTCAAAGAAATCCCATAAAAATTAGAATACTATTTAAAATTAATATGGAATACAATTAATTTTATTGAATTAGGTAATTTAGGAAAAATAATTACTATACTACTCTAAATGTCATAAAATGTGTTTAAATATATTCAATGTCATTAAATAATAATTTAAAAAATATTTAGCCAATGATATTAAATTAAAATATAAAAAACATAAATATTCTTGAATACTTGTAGAAAAAGTCGAGTAACACTAATTAATAAATATAATAACTTTTTAAAACTCATTAAAATCATACAATAACACTTATCTTGGCCTAAATATAATATATATGAGTTATATAAGTTAATAAAACAATTTATAGAATTATAATATTCATTTAGTTCGTCAAAGTATAAAAAGTGATGAAAAAAAAGCATGAATAAAAATTCATTGGTTGAAGAAAAAAATACTTAGTGGTGTAAAAAATGGGTCACAATTAATTATAAAATTAATCATTGTTAGTTATAAAATGAGTCACCAAGGAGTGTAAAAAAGGGTCACCGTTAGTGAAGAAATGATCCACCGTTATATGATAAAAATAATTTGAGTCCCCATTGGAAGAAATAATTAGTGTCACCATTGGTATTAAAATAATAAGAATCCATTATTTGAATGGAAAAAGAAGAATCCACTATTGGAAAGAAGAAAAAACACACCATTGGAGGGAAAAATGACTCACTATTAGGTTGAGATATGACTCACCATTGAATTTTTGGAAAAGAGTCAGCATTGAATTCTGAGAAACGGTTCACCATATAATTTTTAGAAAATTTTCACCATTGAATTTTGGGAAAATAGTATCCTTTTCATTTTGAATACAACACACCAATAGATTTTCGAAATAATCCACCATTTCATTTGGAAAATAATCCACTATTTCATTTTAGAAAGGAATGCACTGTTAGGAAAGGAGTGTGAAGTAACCATTGAAAGGAAACTCAATCCACCATTGAAAATAAAAATAACCCACTATTGTAGATATAAATAACCGACCTTTGCGTATATTTCCTAGTGACCCATCATTTGAAAAGATTGTCACCCACCATTTAAAATGATAATCCAATAGATTATTTTTGTTGGAAGTTATATTTGAAGTTATAAAAATGAGTTTCTATTGAATTTATGAAAATTTGTTTCCATTTAAATGAGTTATCAACCCACTATTGGATTTATACAAATGACTTACCATTGGGTAAATAAAAAAATCATCTTTGATGCTGTTGAATATGTGTTGCTATAAAAAATATTCTAGTTGATATCATTATTTAAAGATAGATATTATATAGGCATGGAGAAAAGAGAAAAAAATAAAATGAGTCTATATTGCATGGAGGAGATGTAGTAGAGTAGGGCTACAAATTTTTATGGAGAAGAAGCTTGAGGAGCTTCCATGTTGGAAAAGGAATAATGAAATATGATGATGAGTAATATTTCATCATTTTTTATTCAAACATTTACATTTAACTACAAATGAATTTTAAGCCATATAAACAAATGAATTTTTAGTTAGTCTATAATAAATATTTCATGATAATTCCAATATATTTCCCACAAATAAATATATTTTTATTCTAACAAGTATTGAAGAATATATGGTCAAAAAAAGTGAAGACATGTATTTTATTACTACATAATTGATGTTGGTACATTAGACACTATTTATGTTATGTAAAGGACATTGTTTCTGAGTTTTATGAAGTTTAATGATATTAATAAAAACTTTTTATATTTATAACAAAGAAAACACCATGCTATTCTAATTAGAAACACAAAGAAACAATTAATATTTTCAATTACGATAAATTCAGATTTTCAAATCTATTACATGATCTTCTAATAAATAGTTCACCCCTTAATAAAATAGTACACTTATTTATTCCAATTAAATATATAAAAATGAGTTGGCTTTCAAGTGGAACATTTTTCACAGGAATAAAATTAATATATTAAAATTTATAATAAAATAATGAAATTAACTTTAAATTAGTTTAAACTACAGATTTTATGTGAGACTAAAAGAATGAATCAAGTTTGAGATTAAATCAGTACAAGATAGAGATATAATAAGACTATTTTCATTTCATAAAATTTATATTAAATTGTTATATTTCATATGAAGTTTTAATTTTAAAAATCAGATAAATAAAAATTAATTTATAATTAAAATAGAGATAGGTTTTAAAAAAAGTTTTTTCATAAAATTTTAAAATGGTCTGTCAAATTGAAAAAAATAAGATAATATGTAATAAAAAATTTTAAATTCTTCCATTCACCTAAACAAACATCTTTATAATCATATTCTAGTTAGTGTTGTAACGAAATACTTCATGGTATAGAGGGTTATGCATAACATACTTTTTTTTTGTCTGCATGCCTAAATACCCAATATTACATTGCACCATGCCAAAATAGATGTGATTTTTTAACAATATAGAATATACATATATTTCTCATACATTTACCAAAACCACCATATAATTTCTCACCTTCAAAATCCTTTTAAAAAAAACCTATTTACAATATAAGAACAAATAAATAAAAAAATTAGATTGAACAGGTAGTGAAAAAGAAATAAAACCATACATACCTCCATGTGACCTTGCAGGTCACCATGAATAACTAAAAAAATGTTACCCCATGATGATCGAGTCTATGATAGAAAAAACAATTGAAGTGAAAAACACATATAGAAATATGCATGATTATTAAAACCTAGTAAGTGTTCATGAACAAACTACTCTTGATTCCATACATTTAAAAGGAAATTCAAACCACACTCGTTTAAAAATAAAATTTATAGAAATTGAGGTCCCCTATTCTTTCCAAAACAAGTATCAAGCATCCATTTTTAAGTAAAATATTTTTCCATGAATTATTTGAAATATGTGACATCTCAAATTTTATATATATTATTTTTAGGTATTATATGGATTCATTTTGGGACAAGGTTCTGAGACGACATTCGATTCTGAGACCCAGTATTCTGAAAACAGATATTTGAAAACTATTAATCTTTTAAAGGAAAATCACATGCAGTTTTCTTAAAAAAGTGGAATAACTCTTAAACGGGTGCCCAAATCAGAAATACAAGGGCTAAATTGAGCATAGAAGGGTAGATTTATCCTAGGCGCGACTTATATTTTGTCATAGTGGGTCATCTGAAGATAACTTTATGGAGGTACTAACTGTTTATAAAATAATTTAGTAAAGAAATTATTTTGCTGCAATAATTTTTTTTCTTTTAAGTATTTATAAAGAATTCGTGGATATCCAAATAACCGTGGAATTTATCTAAAGGCATGGAGAATGAACCTCTAGAGGAAATTTTGGTGGATGATGACTAATTGATCAAATGACACACCTTAGAATTGACGAACCTTTCCAATTATGATAACGAAACTTTTTTCTTAGTCAGTAGTCAGACCAAATCAATTTTGGGTGTTTTTTTCTAAGTTGTTTCCCAATTATTTAATTTTACCATTAATGCGGATCAATCAATAAAAAGATTGGCCCAAAAATCAATCATTATTGCGGGATGAGATATTATAAACGAGATCATCATGATATTGATATATATTCCACTTCGTTTATCATTCTAATGGAAACATATTGAGGCTGGCACAAAAAAGTTCTAGGTTTTTCATTTATGGTTTCTATTTGTTATTTCCTCCCTTATTTATTTTCATTCCTCACCGTTGGATACTTGTTGTCATGTATTGACCATAACAGGGGCTCTGAATAAGATCACACCCACAGATTGGAGGAAAATCTACAACAGAGGCCAAATCAGTGCATATTGGGACCGAGGGAACCAAGATCTAAGACTGTTTTGAATTCTGAGCATCGGAGGATGATTCTAATATAGAGAATGAAAATTCCTCGATGGCCAGCATAGGAGGCAGTGTTCTTTTTTATGGCACAAAATGTGTCACGAGTGATGGAGTAGCATGAACGTGGTGGTGACCGCATGGGATGCGGCTGGTGTCCATGTGGTCAGAGGCCACAGAACCACAACAGATGTTCGATGCCGCGTGCGGTGGACCGTGTGCCAGTAGGCTTGGCCGAGCGGGCCAGGCCAGGTGGGGTAGGCCATGTGGGCCGAGCTAAGTGGTCTAGGGGTTGATGGGAGGAGTTGGACTCAGGTTAGATCTGAGGTGACCAATGCGGTGCCACGACATCTCTAGATCCCATGGGTGCCGCGGTAACGCAGCCACGACCATGGACGGTCAAACGTCACGGTCGACTGCCCCACCTTGCCGGCCACATCAGGTCGATGATCGGCTTGGTCGGTCCATGGTGGATGGTCCACTGGGTAGTCAACCATCATAGGTGGGAGACCGATCATGTGGTCATTCCACTATCCTAGTGACTCCCTTTGAGACATGAAACTACTATAACTTCTAAAAAAGGCATCCAACCGACATTCTATGTTCAACATTCAGACCCTAACACTGAGACAATCCTTTTGGGATAAGTGTTGAAATTTTTTGGACTAGTATTGTTTAAGAGAATTCCTTTGACCATTTACTTGAGGGTTCAGTACAAAATTACATTCACATAACTAGTTTTTAATCTCCACTAGAGGCCATGTACTATTTATATTATGGTATCCCTCCATGGGACAGGAGTGTGATCCTATATCACTACTAGTAATGTTTTTGGAATCGGCATAACCACCGAGAGTAGGGTGTTGGTCCTCAATCTAGAGGGACACATCAATAGGGTCAGCGGTGTTCCACAACAAGTCTGGATAAGATCCTCTACATTCATAGTTGATCCAGATTAGGTTTTCGGTATTCCCCACTGTGTGTAAGAAGGATCCCTTCTATGTGAACCATAGACATCCTTGAAAAATTTGTTTTCTTTGGACGAGGCCCAAATTAGCCATACCTCTTCCTGAGTGTCTTGTATGATATCATGGATCGAGGAGTGATTTCTCATAGAACAAGCATGCTTTGAGTAGAATCTTGTGGCTGGTAATTGGTTGTGGATTACCTCTAGACTTTAATTCTTATTTTGAGTATATCTAGATGTTCTCATAATATTTGTTGTAGACATAAAACTATGTAGATCCGAATGTAATTTCCTTTTTGTTGTTTCTTGGTTGTATTACTTTGTGTTTTTGGTGTGTCCTAATGAGTAGTGTACATACTCACCCATGAATGGTTTTTTCCCATATGTGTCTTGTCTTGTGAAGATGATCAACCTTTTGATGGAGTCCTAGGAAAACTAAGACCATGCAGTCCTTTTGTGACCAGACAGACCGAGGTGTGTTCTTTCGGCTCTTCAAACAGAAATCCCAATACCTTTTTTCTTATAGGTTGGACTTGTGGTTATAGAATCATTTTCATGGGATTTTATTTTTCACTATATAATTTCGATTACATTCACTATTTTACTGTATTTGTGCGATATAATAGATTGAAATCATTGTTTACATAGTTTTTTAAATTTTTTAATTTATGGATGAGAGATGTGTGTGTGTGTACTAGTACTATAGGCTAATTCCTGACATTTATGGGATATGCCTACTCAGTGCCAGTCACCATCCTCTAGACTATTGGAGGTGGCCATGGGGTAGTGAAAACATAAGCCCCTCTAGGATGGGTCGTGAAAAAATTATTTCCACAACATTTTAAAATAGATATGGAATGATAGATGAAGAATAGTAGAGTACCTAACTGTTATTTTTTATTATTTTAGAAAAGTAAAGGAATTATGAAAAATAGCATTTTAAAATAGTACTATAAAAATTAAATTAAAAGAGTCTAAGCACCCTGGATGATTCCTAACTAATTATAGTTATTGTAGAGTTCTAGTTTCAAATAAGTAACACTTTTTTTTATGATTTTTATGTATGTAAAGTATATTGGTGAAGTTTGTAGAAATTTTGACCTTTTTGGAGGCACTTTATGTAGGTGAACCGTTTGAAAAAACCATGAAACTCCTATAGTAAACCATGAATATTGAATCTGGGGATAATGGGAAGTCACACAGGTGGCACACAATATGTTCAAATGATGAGAAATCATTGGAAAACTAATCACCATGAGATGGTGGGATTTAACATAGCTAGCACAAGGTTTTATAACCATGTAACAAAATCTTTTGAGGTCCAACCTTTAGGTAGTGTATTGCCCATGGTTTCACGAACCATGCAACTAACCATGCACATGATACAAGTGAGATCCTAAAGTTGTGGATCTCACATGTTTTAGTATTTATCTCCTTTTTTTACTCCTATGTATCCATAACTAAATATTATATCTTTAAAAGGTCAAGTAAGATTCTCCCTATAATATTGTGGTTATCCAAAGGCATCCCTTGCTATTTTGAAGTTTAATCCTCTTGGTAAGTGGTCATTCGTGGTCGTTCTTGGAGATTTTTCTTATATCTTGTTACCTATCTCTGTCAATTTCTTCAATCATTGTCTACTGTGGGTAGTAATAAGATAGTTGATTCCAAATATGATTATATTTGGATTTTTAATCAATAGTGTAAGTGATCTAAGGTGGGTTTTTTATTTTTAACTTAGTTTCATTGGAATTCTTCATGTTATTTACAATTTTCATCATAAAACCCGTGGTAGGTGTATTTACTCTTGACACCACTAATTATAATCTGAAGGATTATTTTGAAAATGATTTAATAGTTATATTGGTTTGAAAATATTGTTAGAAACCTTTTTTAGTGATGGTTTTTGTATTTTTGTGGAATTGTGAATTGTTATGCAAGGTGCTTTGTTAAATGATTTTAAAACATTGATTTTAAAAATGTTTGTGTAGTTTTGATTGCTTGAGAATGTATTTTTAATAAATTTATTTATATTTTTGAAATGGTTTTTAGGAATGATCTACAATTGAAACTTAATTTTGAAATATTTTTTGCATTGAAATGGTTTTAGGGCATACTTGGTGGTGTGCATTCATATTTTATTATGAGGCTTGGTTGATATATGACCTTTTTCTCAGTGACAAAGGTGTAATGGATCATGGGGTTTAATTACCTTTTGATGACTTTGTAGATTGATAAGAAACTACTCATGAGTATGGAAATATCATAATGAAGAATTCCTGTTTAGATTTTCGGTTATATAGATATGTTTACTGGAACAAGATTTTCCAAATATGGAAACATGGAATGTTTTTGAAGAAATTGTTTGGTTTCATTCCCTGAAACATTTTATAGTTTTGTGAAAAATATTTTACCATAGAACTTATTTATATTTCATTATAAACTTATTTTAGAAATTATTTTATATAAATAATTTTATATAAATAACATAACAGGTTTATATCCTAGTGGTGTGAGTAGGGAAGTGATTGGAGAAATTCTACTAAGTTTTAGTACTCACCACTTGTTTCACAATTTGGTGGTTATGTTGATTTTTTATCAATACATGGTAAATGGTAATGTATCTCACATTATTGGAACTAACTTATGATTCTTGGGTTGTTTGGTGATGTTGGAGCATGGATCTTATAGGTTCCTTGGAGTTACAGTTGTTTTTTAAAATTGATTGGTTTTATAATCTCTCAATATGTACATTGATATTTTAGTCTCCACTGTGGTACTTGGTTTTAGTCTGATTTTCATAAAAGAAATTTTGAGTTCCCTTTTATTGTTATCATGCACCATATAGTGTTTTTTAGGATATGTATTGTTTGGTTAGTTTTTTATTCTTAAAGGGAAAACCAACCCCACATGTAATGAATCCCTTTGGAATTTATTTTAATCTTTTAGCATATTGGGATGTATTTTAAGGCCAGTTAATGTTCATACCATTCTTGTTCCAATGATAGATATGATGGATATTAAAAGTGATATTGATTTTGTTCGATCAAAAATCTGTTTAGGAAATATGGTATCAGCTTGGTCCTTCCATTGTGAAATAAGTGGTCGAGGTATTATTTAGTCTTTGACTTGGTGTTTTTTAATGATATAGGAGTTTAATTAATTATTTTATATTCATTGAGTTAGGATCATAGAAAGGATTAGGATATTTGGGATCTGAAATGTAGAGCATAAAAAGTCATAGGTATCCTTTTTATGCTAAAATTCAACTTAGCCGGGAGTTGGGTACATAAATGTTTTGGAGATAGTTATTGGATTTGGAATCTCATTTTCAAGAGTTTATCCAATGATATGAGAATTACATACATTAGAGGAATGAATTCCAACCATGTCTACATATCTCATTTTGAGAAATGATATATGATTCGATGAAATTGTTTATTTTGGAATGATGTTAACATTTTTCTTAAAATAAAATCTTATGAAAAAGTGAATTATTGCGGTATTTTAAAAATGTGTTTATTTTCATATCAAGTAGAGATTTTATAAAAAAATGATTGAATGTAAAAAAATTTTAATTTTGGAATTCAATGTTACGATAGTGTGATATGGTGGAATTTAAAATTTTAACCTTCAATTAGTAGAGAGTAGTGCATCTAGACAATGCAATATAGTAGGCATCAAAGAAACCAACTATTGGAAGCTATTGAGAATGTGGTAGCACAAGATCCTTAGGTGAACCAATAGCTAGTTCATTGTACAACCAGTGATTTCATGTGAGAATACAGTGAAATGAAAGGATGGTCCTAGGTAAGTGGATTATTCTATCTAATTCCGAAAGGAGAATGGACACATGTTTTGGGGTGATTCAGAATCAGGAAAGGTAAAGGTGTGGCTAGAAGAAAAGAATCATATATTTTATTTCATTAGCACACCAATAGAGTTGAATGTCAAGTTGGTGACTGACATAATGGAATATCTTGCATTCTAGGGGTGGGATTTAGATATTTTAGGATATATTATAACAAGACCATGCATGAGAAGATTTTGGGAATTATTTAACAAAAAATTCTATTCCTGTATGTTCATAATTCAAAGAAAAAAAATTATTTAGATTAAAGAAGGAAAATATTTATATCATGGATTATGCAGCTAAATTCCTAAATTTAGTTTGCCTTTCACTCGAAGTAGATGCTTGGGCATCCTTGAAGGCATACATCATTGAATTGGAGCTGAGACATGACATTCTATCGAGGATTGATGTGCTCTGTATTACGGACTATATAGAGATAGTCAATAGAGAGATGGTAGCTGAAATGGACATCTCAAGGGATATGGGTAGAGGTATTATGTTGATACCTACTAGAAATAGGGGGAACTCTAATACTTGGGTAAGGAGGAATAGGGACACATTTTTCCAAGGAGGGAGTATGGATCAAAATCAGATGGAAGGATCAATAAACCTTCCTCCGATACCCACAACTAAATATGGATGTTTTTAATGCGGTTCCTTTAACCACATGAAGTGAGAGTGTATGAAACCATTGAGGCAATTACAAAATTTAAACTTGATGGGGAAACTTTATCTCTATTGTTGTAGTGATCCGAGGTCAGGTGTTTGGGACGCTTTTCTGGCGTCACAGGCATCGTATGCCTTGACAGGATGAGGGAAGTAAAATAAAAATTGTCAGTAGAGTAGAGCTATCCAAGGTGATTTTAGGAATTCCATGACTCCTCAGGAAGTTCAACATCAATAAGGAAGTAAGGAAGAATGGGTAGGGATGAAAATATTATATGGTATTGATCATTTTATAGTGGATGATCAGTTTTGACCATCATCTATGAGAGGTTTGATTCTTATGAATTCTACCCTTCTGCATGTATTTTTGGATACATGATCTTCTCATTCCTTTTTTTATTATCATGTTGTTGATTTGTTGAGTTTAAAAGTTGAGATGACGCCTTCTATGAAAAAAATTATAACTCATGTTGGTCAATGAGTGTGTTGATCATTTATGTGTAGAACATGTTCTACAACCATTTATGGTGCTAATTTAAAGTGGTATTTCTCCATGATCGAGGTGGATGTCTTTGACATAATTCTGGGTATGTATTGGTTGATAATGTTCAATGGAAACATTGACTTTTATACCTAACAAGTCAGTTTTATAACTGAATATGGAGTCAATCATCTCTATCGAGGAGATAGAAATACAACAACTGGTGCAATAGGCTTGTTTCCATCGATAATTGGAATGATCACATAGTAGTTGGCAGTGTTGTCTTTGGAATCAGTGGATGAGATCGAGGAGAATAGTTTTCTAGTAGTGGTGAATTGATTTACAGATGTATTTTTCGTCAATTTCTTAGGCTTACCACCTATAAGGGAAGTGTAGTTTAAAATTGATATCTTTTTAGGGACCAGTAATGTTCCAATTATGTAACACCTCATGCTTCCACGCTATGTTTCCTTTTGAATAATGTAATAGCTTTCATTGAACACAACTTCGAGATTCTAACACACTGCAACCAATCAAACTAGCTATTATGAATAGTAATACCCACTTTTTGAAATTTTATAAATTTTATCTTTCAAAATGGACCTAATTTTTCGATTCGGAATATCGAAATTAGCTTAGGGTGATATTTTGGTATTTTTCTGAAAACATTTAATTTTTGAATAATAATGAAAAACAATGAGTTATAGTTTAAGAACAGATTTTTATTTAAATAATTATTTATTTTATTTAGTTTTTTTAGTTCAATATTGATACATAATACCTATATAAGTTCAATGTAATTCATTGGAGTCAATTTATAATAATTTTAGATATATAAAAATTCTTTGGAACTATTTAATTGTCTTTTACCCACCTCCTAGGAGCATTTGAAAATTAAAATAAAACATAATTTTGCCGCTCCTGTGAATTGAATTTCGAAAATATAAGAGATAAGGTTGATATCAGTAAGTAAAATGTGGTTCAATATGATAAAAATAATTTTTGGTGAATAGTAACTTTTGACTTTTATTTACCAGAGTTTAAAGTTAATAGGGTAATTAAGGGTAATCATGATATTATTATCAGCCTAACACATGTCCTAATTCTATTAGATAAGTGTAATTAGACCAAAAATAACCTTAGGAATAAAATATGATCCTTCAAGACCACTTGGATTAGATTAGGACATTTATTATTATTTAATTCAATGAAGAGTTAAAAGTGTTAAATTCAATGCTTAATAACTAAACCATTTTTAATATAGGGTTATACATAAGATACATTCGATTATAAATATTCATTATAAATCTAATAAGATTTATTACATAATGTTAATTTATTTATATTTTTTAGACATTAAATAATTTAATTTATTTATGACACAATGATGATGCACTAATTACTTAATTAATGAAACATTAAAATATTTGTTATTATAAATATCCAAATAAATGAAATATGAGAATTTTTATGAATTCCACTAATTTTATTGGTTAATATGACATTTTAGAGTCGGTTTGATGATTTTTTTTTGAAGTAATAATGCTTTTATGAATTTATCAAAAAAATACCAAATAGTGTCAAAATTGACATACAAGAGTTTTTAAAAAAAATATTATATTATTAATTCATATTCTATTCCTAAAAATCTATGGTTCAGCCTGAAGACATATATATTGATTGTTGTGTCACTAATGAATAACTTGGGGTTATCATGGAAGTATATTGTAAGCTTATTAACCATATAATATAAAAAAAGATACATGGTAATTGTCATACTATTTAACTAAGAGTTAAATCTAAAAGATAAGGTCAATATAGTGACCCAAACCTGTCTAAAACCTATTGGGTGAGTGGTGTTCGACACCTACCTACCTTATCCTATAAATAATTCATTTTGGATCCATTAGAAACCGAAAAATATTTTATTATAAAATAATATTTCTAGCATTTCCTAAGGTGCCCCTCACCCCACTTATAAAAGGGCACTCCCCCTTCCCTAAAATTCACACCTTAAAAGCCTTTTGTCTCAGACAAAATCCACCCAAATACCCTCCCAACAATCCTCCATTCATTCTAGAGGCATTCTGTTAGTCATAAAGCCAACCAAAGGAGCCCTTATGATCAAATCAGAAGGAAGAACCCGAAGAAGAGGTAAATATTTCATCACCTCTTTCATGTTCATTTCTTCTTCCACTTCCTCTTTATTGGTTGTCTCAATTCTAAAATAATATCTCTAATATATTCTATATATTTTGATGTTATTATAAATATGGTATAAACATATTCATTATTCTATCCATCCTTTGAACGACATGTCACCATATGTGCGTACATACGGCTTACCGTCTCCACGTCGTGGTGTAATTGTTATTCAATAAATTAATAATTAGATGGGTATAATAATGATGTGTAATTTATGTAAATAATAAATATAACATGATAACGATTCGGTATATATGATATACCATCAAATTAAATATTATTCTAATATCAAAATAACGATATTGTCTTTCGTGCGTACGTATGAATTACCGTCTCCACCAACGCGATGAGATTCATTCCCCATCATAATCCATTGAAGACTAATTTTGTTTAAATAATTAATATAATTATGAATATTAATATGATAAATCCTATTCATAATAGACAATACTTACGAAACACATCATATAAAGGAAAATGAATCAGTTAACACCCGAAACGATGATAATACTAAAATATTACTAACAAAGAAATACTAAAAGATTATATATGATATCATATTAATGTACATGATTCTTGTATAATTTAATAACAATTATTTCACCATTATATAGAAGGTTAACCTACCATCTACCAAGGAAAAGTACAAAGTAAGGGGTTTCTTATCTCACTTTTTATTACGTGAGATTTCCATTGTCCGACACTTATTTATTAAATATGGTGTATTGTGTACTGTTATTTGATATATATATTATCATTATTCTCTTAATATTCCTGGTATTCTTTGATTAATTATGTTGTTATTAACTTTTTTCCATACACTAGATTGATTACAATGAGGTAAGGGTTTTCATCTCACTTCCTATTTCCGTGAGATTCATGCCACACTGCCACTATTTTCTTTTGTGTGGTGTATTTACTACCCAATGATTGTATTCTTTGTGTAATATTCTTAAATTTATGAGTAATTACATATTAATTAATGATCCATATTTCATGGGATATATGTTTTGTAAGTTACCAAATTTTTAAGGGAATTTCAAATTTCAATTTCCACTCATTCGGCTTTACGTATACTGCATTGATTATTTTACTCCATGATTTTGTGTGGAATCACTATTTATTATTTGTGTAGTAATTTCCACTCCCATTAAAGGGGATATACTTTTGATACACATAATCACTACATTAATAAATTCTCAAGTCATTGATATGAACTTGATGAGAGTAATTTTAACTCAATCTCCATTTATTGAGTTAAACATCCAATTCATTGGTGTTGTTTTTAAAAGAATATGTGTAAATTTCCTATGATTGATTTACACTAAATATCCAATAATATTGAGTGTATTTATATTTTTCACACATAATTATGTCATTGATTTATCCTTAACCAAAGGATATTGTCTTTATAAGAGATTTCATCTCAATTTACATTCCATTGAGACTTCTTTGTTGTTATATTCCAATTCACTTTTATATGGTGTATATAATTTACTTTGACATAGTATATCATAAATCCCTTTATTCCCATGATATTATAAAGTTTTTATTACCTCAATTTTCTGTATTCAAGTGTCTCTATTTTGGTTATTAACTCTAAATAAAATATCATTTTAAAATGGTTTAAAGATTTATTATTCTAAATATTTCTCATTAATGTACATGTTTTAAAAATGGTTTTAAGTATTTATTTATATGGAATTTAAAGTTTTAAAATTAAAATTTTCTTTAGAAGTTTCAAAGTGTTATGGGACACTTTGATTCAAAAATCTATTTTAAATGGGTTATTGATAAATAGTTATACATTTAAATGTTTTCATGAAAAAGGGGGATATTTCTCTCAAATTGTTTTGATGATTATTTTCATCTATGTCAATATCATTCATTATTCTCTATTGTGGTTGGTCTATTACAATAAAATCTTCCATATTGTATCGAATGAGTTATGTTTGACTATGGATGTGCTTTTTTTATACCATTAATGGGTTGTGGTTAAAATATTGAAATTTTGTATGCTAGTTATAATACGAAATATTCAGATTATGTTTCGACATTTTAATATGAGGAATACATTGGACTTAGTTTGTTAAGGATGGATCCTGCTATTGCTCCTCGATGCATCAGTAGGTTTCATGAGCCAAAATAGTGTTTTGGCATAAGGATTTGAAAAAATATTATTTGTAGTCTTGGCACAAAGCCTTGACTATGCAGTTATGAAAGTCTGAAATTATGCATTCCATCAATATGAAAGTGGTTATTGATATTTCTTGTGATTATTTTACTAGTATAATATTCATGTGAATAAGTAAATGAAATTATTTGATTTTATCTTTTCCATATTATACTTAAGTTCAAGGTTAGAAGGCTTTTGTTTTAGTCTTATACGTTGCCTAAAATGTTTATGATTATTTATGAATGTTTCCGTTATAATGTTATCCTTAATGAACATCTGAGCTCACCCCTTTATATGTTTTATTTTTACTAGGATATGAAGAAGTATATTATGACTAACCTGCGGGGATAGACTATGGGATCTAAGTGTTGTCTGTGGAAACAATGTTGTTTTATTTTTCCATTTTATGATGTAATGTAAACCTTATGAATGTATCTAGTACTACCATGGCTACTAAACTAATCGGTATTTAGAGACTTGATATTTTGTGATAATGCCAATGATACGTAATAATGCACTGACTCTGGGCTTCTAGGGTCAGGACTTTATAGTTGGTATCCGAGGAAGTTTAGTACAAACATTGGAAACTAGATTTAGATAAACTCTGATTAGAATACATAGCCCTAAGATAGAATTTGAAGATTAGTATAGAAGAACTTCCTAAAATTTTGGTATTGTATAGATTTTGGGAGTTTTCTAAGAAAGAAATCCCTATCTTGATACGAGCTGGCAGAGGTGGCTCTGTCACTAGTGTACCTAGAGGTAAAACCTGAAAACACCTCTTTGAGCTAAACTCGAACGAGAACTGGTGCATGACAATGGGCCTTGTTACACTATTGGTTATGACACTCCTGGGGGAAATTACTATAATAATTTACATTTTCTTTACAAACAGATTTGAAGGATTTTTACATAAGATGAGAATAAATGACATTGGTTAATACTAAGGTGTTTCAAATTGAAAATATGGTGTCATGGTATTCTAAAAATAATTTTTTGACTACTGTTACTCACACAATTCATTCTGGTTTTAGTTATTGGCTAGATTCCAAAGAAGTCATAGTAACTTTGAGAATGATGTAAAAGGTGGTAATAGTGTTGTAAATGTGAAACAAAATGGAATTTCGATAGGCATAAAAGATATTGTGTTCATGCCGTATTAGTTTTCCAAAAATATGATCAACAACATATATATAAACCAAATCTTGGACTCATCAAAGAAGTTAAAGGTGATGAATGACAAGAACTCCAATAGTGGAGACCATGGACAAAAGAATCCTCAATTTCCATCATATAGAAGATGTGGAAGGAGACACCCAGAAAATTGCCTCAACGGAATAGATAAATGATTTACGTATGGGAAATAAGGACATAAAGTAAATAATTTCCAAGTAAAAAATAAGAGTACTATAGAAAAAAATAAAAATGGTCCTAATATTCCATTTATAGACATTTGACATAAATGTAGGGGACTTGTCCATTACCATATTAGTTGCCATATTCTATAGGATATTTTCTTGGTCAAAGAAGAAGCTATGTGTAAATTAATGGTTGGAGAAATGATTGAAAGTATTAGTGATACTTGTTGACGGGATAACTTTGGAATAATTTTCTCTTGTATTTGTAACCCTGCATTTTTTCATTTGAAAATGATATTTGAGGAAGAATTATCGTTTCCCTTATGGATAGAGTTATAAATAACCATTTGGTTTTATATGATAATTGGGTTTGAGGAAATTACATGTTATTTTATTTTGGGATGAAAATGCAAGGTATGCGATAACATTTGTGGTTAAATTATGTTATGGTTATTTTGAGGAATTTATCTCATTTTGGTAATGTTATAAAATATAGTTTTTGAAAAATGAAAACACACAGACTGTGTGACAACCCGTCGCGTTGGACAATAAGGTGGGAATCGAACCCCCAACCAGAGTGCAATTGGGATTTATCACCTACCACTGGACTACGTGAAGTCCCTGGTTAGTGTGAAAAATTATATTTAGTTAAATGATTTTATTGATCAATAATAAGTTGATTTGTGATCTTATGTCTTATCAAATAAATACCCTTAGTATAAGAAAATGATTTGGTGAGTAAGTGATAAATGTTATTTTGGAATACATTCACTCTGTTGGGAACACTATATGCCTATGGAAAATAGAATACTATGGAATTTCATTTGAGGAGTAATTGTGGGTTTTTATCTATGTTTTTATTGTGTATTTATAGTGATTTGGCTTATTTATGGAAATGATTAATCTATAATATAGAATATGTGATTAGGTTTATTACTTTTATGTATGTGACTTTAAGAGTAGTCGATGCCATTTGGAGATACAATTTAACATGGAAGACTACATAACCAAATTATTCTATGTTTTGGGTTTCAATGTTAGTTTGGATTATATTGAAGGATTTTAAGGACAATTGTTTATTGAACGGTATTTATTTAACTTTGGGGTATTGTTGGTTTAATTTTAGAAATTAAGATTAGTGTTTCTTTTTCTAAAGGAATATCCTTTTGGGGGATCATCTGATCTGGTAATAACCATTTTTGTTTTGATTAATATTTAAAGACAAGGTAAATATAAAGTTTATCCTTTGTGGATCATGTGATTCTCTAGAAGTTTATTTTATCTCTTTCTATGTGACATAATCATCTTGAATACTCATCATTTGAAAAAAACTGATTTAGTGGTAGAAATTTATTTAAGAATGAAACTATACTTAAAAAGTAAGTATACCTCTTTATGTTCTTAGTCAATATCATAGATAAATTCCTTGTCTTTATGAAATGTGACATAAAACAAAAAGAAAAACTTCGTCTGTTTACTTTTCCTACTGGGAAACTTAGGACCGTTTTTCCCATCAAAAGTTTGTGGTTTTCTTATTGTTAACTTTCTACTAATCATGATTTCTATCCCTCTCCATCAGTACTCGACACTTAGTTTATCTTCCATATCCATGTTTTCCTACATAGAATCCTTGTATAGGTTATCTTGGGTGACCTTTGTACTTAACTTTCTTTCTTTTAGAGTTATAGTTTTATTGGCTCTTTTTCCGATGTGGGACTTTCAATCATGTTCCCAAGACCAATTTTAAAAACAGCGAGGATGAAAATTCTAAAAAGCTCTAGGAATGTAACACTAGAAGCTTCCATGGTACGTTTCCCTTGGAATAATGTAATAGTTTGTATTGTACGCAACTTTTAGAATCTAACACACCGCGACTAATCAAACTTGCCATTATGAATAGTAATAGCCAGTTTTTGAAATTTTATAAATTTTATCATTCAAAATGGACTTCATTTAGGGATTTGGAATATCGAAATTAGCTTAGGGTGAATTTTTGGTATTTTTCTGAAAACTTTTAATTTTTGATGAATAATGAAAACACTAAGTTATAGCTTAAAACCAAATTTTTATTTAAATAATTATTTATTTTATTTAAATTTATTTTAGGTTATAATAGATACATAATTCCTATATAATTTCAATATAATTAATTGGAGTCAGTTAATAATAATTTTAGATATATAAAAATTTTATGAAACGTTTTAACAATCTTTTACCCACCTCCTAGGAGAATTTGCAAATCTGAATAAAAATTAATTTTACCACTTCTGTAAATTGAATTCCAAAAATCCAAGAGACACTGTTGATAAAAGTAATCAAAATTTGGTTCAATAAGATAAAAATAATTTTTTCTGAATAATAACTTTTGACATTTATTTACCAGGGCTAAAAGTAAATAGGGTAATTAAGGATAAAAATGATATTATTATTACCCTAAAACATGTCTTAATTATATTGGATAAGTGTAATTAGAAAAAAATAACCTTAGGAATAAAATATGATCCTTTAGGTTCACTTTTATTAGATTAGGAAATTTATTATTATTTAATTCAAAGAAGAGTTAAAAGTGTTAAATTCAAAGATTAATAACTAAACCATTTATAATATAGGGTTATACATAAGGTAAATTCAATTATAAATATTCATTAGAACTCTAATAGGATTTAATACATAGCGTTATTTTATTTATATTTTATAGACATTATATAATTTAATTTATTTATGACACAATGATGATTCAATAATTACGTAATTAATGAAATATTAAAATATTTGATAATATAAATATCCAAATAAATATAATTTGAGACTTTTTATCAATTCCACTAATTTTATATGTAAATATGACATTTTAGGGTTGGTTATATGAATTATTTTCTTAGTAATAATGTTGTTATGAATTTAGAAAAAACAAAATACCAAATAATGTCAAAATTGACATAAAAGAGTTTTTAAATCAAATATTATATTATTAATTGATAGTATATTTCTAAAATTATGAGGAATGGCCAAAATACTTATATAATGATATATGTGTCATTAATGAACTACTTGGGATTCACTTGGATGTATATAGTATGTTTATTAACCATATAATATAAATGCACAAAGAGACATGGTAAATGTCAAACTATTTAAGTAAGAGTTAAATCTAAATGATAAGGTCAATATAGTGACCCAAACCTATCTAAAACCTATTGGTTGAGTTTTTTTCGACCAATACCCACTTTATCATTTAAATAGTTAATTTTGGAGCCATTAAAATCCGAAAATGATTTTATTATAAAATAATATTTCCAGCTTTCCTAAGGTGCACCTCACCCCTCTTATAAAAGGGCACTCCCCCTTCTCCCAAATTCACACCATAGAATCCTTTTTTCTCAGACAAACTCTACCCAAATACACTATAAAATGTCCTAATTGCATCTTAGAGGCTTTCCTTTAGTCATAAATCTAGCCTAATGAGCCCTTTTGATCAAATCAAAAGGAAGAACCCGAAGAAGAGGTAAATGTTTCATCACCTATTTCAAGTTCTTTTCTTCTTCCACTTCCTCATTCTTTGTTGTTTATGTAACGGCCCGAAATTTTGAATAAATCTTGTTCCCTAATTTCATGTGTTATTTTATTTTATTTTTATACTCAACAAAAATGTTTTATTTGATAAACATGATTATAATTAAAATGAGACCAGTGGGTTTTGACTGTTATATGACCATCTGTCAATATGACCGCTGTGAACAAAATGTTTTGATTATTGTCTCTAAATATAAGTAATCTTGGTTAATTATTATAGAAAGAAGATTTGATGGCCTCACCTAGTAGTCTTGGACCGATCGAAGCCCATCTAACAGAGCTCGGGAAGGAGGTAGCACCATTGGGCTTTGCTCTGGACCAAATCCAAGCCGAACTTCATCATGTGAAGCTAGAACGGAATCGTCTTCGCGAGAAGTTCAAACTGATAGAAATTACTACTCGGGCAATGTTGACTGAGCCGCCCCAAGATTCTATCACCCTAGCACACCTTACTCTTTGGTCCTATGCTGGTATTATAAGGGGATATGTAACGAGGCCGTAACTGCCTTGTGTAATCCTTGTTTTAAATAAAAATTGGAATTTCTTATTATGATGATGTTTATGAATTTTCAAATGACCGGATAAATATAGTATGCATATTTTTGATGAATTTTAGAAAAAAGATATTTTAAAAATGTTTATGTAAATCTTAAACAATTAGAAATGTGTAATTATTTTCAAAAGATGGTCTTCTACAATTATGTTCAGTACGAAATTTGGAGTCTAATAAGATCAACTTGATTTTTGATGAATAGTAAATTATGAATAGTTATTTTTTGATTAGGATTAGTAATATGACCAAATGGATTAGTAATCTCACTTAAAGAAAGTTTTAAAATAATCTAGGCACCTTGATTAAGTAATGTGATTCAATAAAATGGTTAAATAACTATTTCATAAATTATTATTCAAGTATTAGTTTTTTTCAGGTGAATAGTGTTTTTTAATTAAAAATTAAATTAAAAATATTTAGAAAATTATTTTTATAAAATGGATTTCATTTTTGAACTCAGAGCACCGATATTATGTTATGGTAATTTTTGGGGTTTTTTCTGAAAAAATGAATTTTTGGTGAATAGTGTATTTATTTAAAAATAAATTTAAAAATATTTAGAAAATTATTTTTATAAAATGGAGTTCATTTTTGAAATCAGAGCATTGATATTTGGTTAGTGTGAGATTTTGGGATTTTTCTGAGAAAGTTGAATTTTTAGTGAATAGTAAAAATACAGTTTTAGGGTTTCGGTATGTTTAATGACATCATAGCTGTGTCATGATGATGTCATGAGATATTTTAAGAGTTGTCCGGCCAAGGGTGATGAATTATTGTTTTGAGGGCCCCTTGTGGCCTAACTCCATGGTAAATGCCAAGGGAGAGCACATGGGTTTGAGAAAAGCACATGTGAGGTGTCCCTTGGCCATTAATGCCTTGTCCCCTCACTCTCCCTATAAATACCAAGCCCTCCTCTCATCCATTCGACTCCCCACTCTTCCCCAATGAAGTTATGGTCTCATTACCTCCCAAGGAGTCCTCCCAAGGTGCCCCCAAGCCCTCAAGGTCCCAACCATTGAGGTTTAAGAGTTACATTTTAAGGTAAGGGATCCGACCTCTCTCTTTCATTTCAAGTAATCTCTTTTATGTCATTCCTTTTATGCTACATGTTCTTATATTTGAGGATGTTATTTTATACTCCTCTTACTTCCCTTTTTGTGTTCATATAATTAGAGATCCCCTCTTACTCTCATTATTTCGTTTTATGAAGTTTTAAGTGGCGCCGTTAGGCTGCCGAAATTTTTGTAACGGACTCTTTCTCCCTTCTCATTTTTAAAGATCTATTTTCATGTAAAGTATTTCAAGTTCCTTTTTATTATTTTGGGGTATGATCTCTAAATTTATCATACTGATCTTTTATGATCATATGATGAGAGACCCCATTTTATCTCTTCAATTCAGTATTTTGATGTTTTAAGTGGCGCCGTTAGGCTGCCGAATTTTTAAGTGGTTCTTCACCTTCTCGTTTTGAAGTTCTACTTTCATGTCAATTATTTCAAGTTCCTTTTTGTTTTGTTGGGGTATGATCTCTATATCTATCATACTGGACTCTTATGTTCATATGATGAGAGACCCCATTTGATCTCTTCAATTCAGTATTTTGAAGTTTTAAGTGGCGCCGCTAGGCTGCCGAATTTTTAAGTGGTTCTTCACCCTTCTCGTTTTGAAGATCTACTTTCATGTCAATTCCTTCAAGTGCCTTTTTGTTATGTTGGGGTATGATCTCTATATCTATAATACCGGACTCTTCTGTTCATATGATGAGAGACCCCATTTGATCTCTTCAATTCAGTATTTTGATGTTTTAAGTGGCGCCGTTAGGCTGCCGAATTTTTAGGGGATTGTTTCACCCTTCTCATTCTTTTCAAAGTTCTACTTTCATGTCATGTCTTTCAAGTTCCTTTTTAATTTTGTTGGGGCATTATCTCTATATCTATCATACTGAACTCTTATGTTCAAATGATGAGAGACCCTATTTTATCTTTTCAAATCATTGTGTTTGAAGTTTAATTAACGTCGTTAGGCTGCCAGACTTTCTTAAGAGAAATCTAATTTTTGTCTTTCTTCCTTTTTTTCATTTCAAATGTTATGTCCTTTAAATTTCATTACCATGATCATGTATCCTTCTTATTCTGTCCATATACTGTTTTATGGGTCATTTATGAATGTTTGAACCATATTCCCTCTCTTTTTAATGTCTTCTAAAACCTCGTAACATAGCCGTTATGCTGCAGAATTTCCGTCTCAAAATGTCCCTCTCTTTTTCTAACGTTCTTTTATATTATTAAGTGAATACTCAAAGCTCTTTATTATAAAGGGGTATTCACATATATACCAAAATGTTCTATTTTAAATTCTGGGATTTACATACATGAGACCCACCTTCCTTTTCTGTGGGTTTTAAAGTGACGTAAAGATCATGTCTTTAAAGCAGTTTTTAAAACGTTGTGATTATGAAATGAAACCCATTTATTTTATGCTATATGGGTTATTTATGAAATTTTTTATGATGATATATGTGGTTCACATTATAATAAAGGCAAATTTAAGGGTGCGCCCTGATAGCGCTCCAATGCATTGGGAAAAGACTTAATCTCTAGAGATGACCATTTTAACGACGCCTTGGTGAATAACCTTGGTAATTTTTAACGACACCTTGGGGATGGACCTTGGTAAAACGAAACGATTGTCAATATTAAATGTTGTAGCCACATATTCAAGTTATGAAAAATGTTATTTTTATTATGATGTATCTCATGATTTCTTTCACATGCCTTAAAGTTATTTTCATGTCTTTATTGAAGTATCTCAAGTTCACATGTAAAATGTTCATCTTGTTTCCCTTACTGGGCCTTTTGCTCACCCTTTCTTTTGATGTATGTCCCCAGGTTATGAGATGCAGTAATGAACCTAGGATGAACATAAGGAGAAGCCTTTCAAGTGTTTAAGAGGAATGTTTTATGTTGTTTTAATGTATTATGTTCCTAGTTTCCAAGACACTAAACCTTAAAGATCCTCAGTTTTGCGTAATGTAATGAAAGTTTATGTTATAAAATGGCGGGATGCTATAGTTGGTATCAAAGGATGGTTTAGTTATTTGTGGAAATTAGTATATGAAAACTTTAGGAAGAACCCTATAGAAAATTTTAAATATAGGAAATCTTCCTAGTATTTTGGTGAGTATTGAGTAAAGGGTTTCCAAGAAAATACATCCATGTCTGGGTACGAGCAGGTAGAGGTGGCTCTGGCACAGATGTACATAGGGGTAAAACCTAAAAACACCGCTTTAAGCTAGACTCGAACGGGAACTAGTACACGACAACGGGCTTTGCTGCACTCTTGGTTACGACACTCCCAGGGGATATGCTTTGGTAAATTCATAAGCTTAGTATGAACCATTGTTAAAGGAACAAAGATTCATGTAAGAATATATGATCATGGATAACCTAGATTGGAACCTAGGGGATCACAAGTTAGGGTATACTTTTCTTCTACAAGTTATCATTATATGATTTAAGCTCTTTTTCATGATTATTGGTTAAGTATTTAAACCCCTAATTATGCTTTCTCTTCTTAGTTAATGGTGGGAAATGGAAGAACATGTCCCAACAACCAATGTGATAGGAAATGAGATGATTGTCGTATTAATATGATAGGGATTATTAGGGGATTAAAATATGATTATTATTTTGGAAGACGTTCACTATTTTGGGGACCCTATATGATCGAGGTAAATAGATTACTACGGTATTTTCATTGAGGAGTAAGGATGACTTATATTTTGATGAATCGATGAATTTAAGGTGGACTTATAGTAATTTAGGTTACTTATGGGAATAATTAACCTATCTTGGGTAAAATATGTTTAGGTTAGGTACTTTTATTATAAGATGTTAGGAGTGGTTGATGTTGTTTGGAGATGAACAATGAAGTTTATTTTGGAAGACTATGTTATCAAATCCTTCTTGTATTTGGGTTTTAATCTTAGTTTGGTTTATTTTGAGGAATCTTAAGGACCATTATGTATGTAATAGAGTATGATGAACTTTGGGTAGTACCATGGAACTTTGAAGATTTAAATGTAGTTTCCATTCCTATGGGATTCTTTTTGGAGAGTTGTTTTACCTTACCCTTTCTATTTTTGGGATAATTTTTTAAGATAAAAGAAATATATAGTTGATATTTTGTGGATTATGTGATTCTCAAGAAGATGATTCTTGTGTTTTGATGAGACCAAGTAGTTTTTAATGCTCATCATTTGGAGAAAAGATTAGTTTTGGTAGAAACATATTAATGTATGAAACTCTACATGAAGGTAGATATATTTCCTTATATTTTTGTTCTATGTTGTAAATGAATTCCTCAAAGTTATGAAAAGTAACGTAAAACAAAAATTTTGTTGGTTTATGTTTCCTACTAGGTAATCAAAGACCACTTACACACATCATAATTTTGGGATTTTCTGGTGGTTAACTTCCTCCTAATCATGTTTTCTATCACTCTCCTTTAGGATGTGACCCTTTGTTTTCTCCTCCATGTCCATGTTTCCTACATGGAATCCTAGTATGAGTAAACTCAGGTGGCCTTTGTACTTCCTTTTATTTCTTTTAAAGTAATGGTGTTACTGACTCTTTTTCCGATGTGGGACTTTCAAGGAAATTTCAAAACCCAATTTTAAAAATTGCGAGGACGCAATTTCTTAAGGGGGGAAGATTGTAACGACCCGAAATTTTGAATAAATCTTGTTCCCTAATTTCATGTGTTATTTTATTTTATTTTTATACTCAACAAAAATGTTTTATTTGATAAACATGATTATAATTAAAATGAGACCAGTGGGTTTTGACTGTTATATGACCATCGGTCAATATGCCCGCTGTGAACAAAATGTTTTGATTATTGTCTCTAAATATAAGTAATCATGGTTAATTATTATAGAAAGAAGATTTGATGGCCTCAACTAGTAGTCTTGGACCGATCGAAGCCCATCTAACAGAGCTTGGGAAGGAGGTAGCACCATTGGGCTTTGCTCTGGACCAAATCCAAACCGAACTTCATCATGTGAAGCTAGAACAGAATCGTCTTCGCGAGAAGTTCAAATTGATAGAAATTACTACTCGGGCGATGTTGATTGAGCCGCCCCAAGATTCTATCACCCTAGCACACCTTACTCTTAGGTCCTATGCTGGTATTATACGGGTCTATGTAACGAGGCCGTAACTGCCTTGTGCAATCCTTGTTTTAAATAAAAATTGGGATTTCTTATTATGATGATGTTTATGAATTTTCAAATGACCGGATAAATATAGTATGCATATTTTTGATGAATTTTAGAAAAAAGATATTTTAAAAATGTTTATGTAAATCTTAAACAATTAGAAATGTGTAATGATTTTCAAAAGATGGTCTTCTACAATTATGTTCAGTACGAAATTTAGAGTCTAATAAGATCAACTTGATTTTTGATGAATAGTAAGTTATGAATAGTGATTTTATGATTAGGATTAGTAATATGACCAAATGGATTAGTAATCTCACTTAAAGAAAGTTTTAAAATAATCTAGGCAACTTGATTAAGTAATGTGATTCAATAAAATGGTTAAATAACTGTTTTATAAATTATTATTCAAGTATTAGTTTTTTTCAGGTGAATATTGTTTTTTAATTAAAAATTAAATTAAAAATATTTAGAAAATTATTTTTATAAAATGGATTTCATTTTTGAACTCAGAGCACCGATATTATGTTATGGTAATTTTTGGGGTTTTTTCTGAAAAAATGAATTTTCGGTGAATAGTGTATTTATTTAAAAATAAATTTAAAAATATTTAGAAAATTATTTTTATAAAATGGAGTTCATTTTTGAAATCAGAGCATTGATATTTGGTTAGTGTGAGATTTTGGGATTTTTCTGAGAAAGTTGAATTTTTAGTGAATAGTAAAAATACAGTTTTAGGGTTTCGGTATGTTTAATGACATCATAGCTGTGTCATGATGATGTCATGAGATATTTTAAGAGTTGGCTGGCCAAGGGTGATGAATTATTGTTTTGAGTGCCCCATGTGGCCTAACTCAATGGTAAATGCCAAGGGAGAGCACATGGGTTTGAGAAAAGCACATTTGAGGTGTCCCTTGGCCATTAATGCCTTGTCCCCTCACTCTCCCTATGAATACCAAGCCCTCCTCTCATCCATTCGACTCCCCACTCTTCCCCAACGAAGTTCTGGTCTCATTACCTCCCAAGGAGTCCTCCCAAGGTTCCCCCAAGCCCTCAAGGTCCCAACCTTTGAGGTTTAAGAGTTACATTTTAAGGTAAGGGATCCGACCTCTCTCTTTCATTTCAAGTAATATCTTTTATGTCATTCCTTTTATGCTACATGTTCTTATATTGGAGGATGTTATTTTATACTCCTCTTACTGCCCTTTTTGTGTTCATATAATGAGAGATCCCCTCTTACTCTCATTATTTCGTTTTATGAAGTTTTAAGTGGCGCCGTTAGGCTGCCGAAATTTTTGTAACGGACTCTTTCTCCCTTCTCATTTTTCAAGATCTATTTTCATGTAAAGTATTTCAAGTTCCTTTTTATTATGTTGGGGTATGATCTCTAAATTTATAATACTGATATTTTATGATCATATAATGAGAGACCCCATTTTATCTCTTCAATTCAGTATTTTTATGTTTTTAGTGGCGCCGTTAGGCTGCCGAATTTTTAAGTGGTTCTTCACCCTTCTCGTTTTGAAGTTCTACTTTCATGTCAATTCTTTCAAGTTACTTTTTGTTATATTGTGGTATGATATCTATATCTATCATACTGTACTCTTATGTTAATATGATGAGAGACCCCATTTCATCTCTTCAATTAAGTATTTTGAAGTTTTAAGTGGCGCCGCTAGGCTGCCGAATTTTTAAGTGGTTCTTCACCCTTCTCGTTTTGAAGATCTACTTTCATGTCAATTCCTTCAAGTTACTTTTTGTTATGTTGGGTTATGATCTATATATCTATCATACTGGACTCTTATGTTAATATGATCAGAGACCCCATTTTATCTCTTCAATTTAGTATTTTGATGCTTTAAGTGGCGTCGTTAGGCTGCCAAAGTTTTAGGGGATTCTTTCACCCTTCTCATTCTTTTCAAAGTTCTACTTTCATGTCAAGTCTTTCAAGTTCGTTTTTAATTATGTTGGGGCATTATCTCTATATCTATCATACTGAAATATTATGTTCACATGATGAGATACCCTATTTGATCTTTTCAAATCATTGTGTTTGAAGTTTAAGTAACGTCGTTAGGCTGTCGAACTTTCTTAAGAGAAATCTAATTTTTTTTCTTTCTTCCATGTTTTTCATTTCAAATGGTATGTCCTTGAAATTTCATTACCATGATCATGTATCCTTCTTATTCTGTCCATCTACTGTTTTATGGGTCATTTATGAATGTTTGACCCATATTCCCTCTATTTTTAATGTCTTCTAAAACCTCGTAACATAGCCGTTATGCTGCAGAATTTCCGTCTCAAAATGTCCCTCTCTTTTTCTAATGTTCTTTTATATTATTAAGTGAATACTCAAATATCATTATTCTAAAGGGGTATTCACATATATACCTAAATGTTCTATTTTAAATTCTGGGATTTACATACATGAGACCCACCTTCCTTTTCTGTGGGTTTTAAAGTGACGTAAAGATCATGTCTTTAAAGCAGTTTTTAAAACGTTGTGATTATGAAATGAAACCCAATTATTTTATGATATATGGGTTATTTATGAAATGTTTGATGATGATATATGTGGATCACATTATAATAAAGGAAAATTTAAGGGTGTGCCCTGATAGCGCTCCAATGCATTGGGTAAAGACTTAATCTCTAGAGATGACCATTTTAACGACGCCTTGGTGAATAACCTTGGTAATTTTTAACGACACATTGGGGATGGACCTTGGTAAAACGAAACGATTGTCAATATTAAATGTTGTAGCCACAACTTCAAGTTATGAAAAATGATATTTTTATTATTATGTATCTCATGATTTCTTTCTCATGCCTTAAATTTATTTTCATGTCTTTATTGAAGTATCTCAAGTTCACATGTAAAATGTTCATCTTGTTTCCCTTACTGGGCCTTTTGCTCACCCTTTCTTTTGATGTATGTCCCCAGGTTATGAGATGCAGTAATGAACCTAGGATGAACATAAGTAGAAGCCTTTTAAGTGTTTAAGAGGAATTTTTTATGTTGTCTTCATGTATTATGTTCCTAGTTTCCAAGACACTAAACCTTAAAGATCCTCAGTTTTGTGTAATGTAATGAAAGTTTATGTTATAAAATGGAGGGATGCCATAGTTTACATTCTAAAATAATATATCCAGTATCTTATATATACTGTGATGTAATTATAAATATTGTACAACCATATTCATTATTCTATCCATCCTTTGAATGACGTGTCACCATATGTGCGTACGTACGGCTTACCGTCTCCACGTCATGGTGAAATTGTTAATCAATACATTATTAATTTTATGGGTATAATAATGATGCATAATTGATGTAAATAATAATTATAACATGATATAAATTCTGTATATATTATATACCATCCAATTAAATATTATTTTAATATCAAAACAATGATATTGTTGGTCATGCGTACGTATGGATTACCGTCTCCACGAACGCGATAAGATTCATTCCCCATCATAATCAATTCAAGAATAATTTTCATTAGTTGATTAAAAATAATTTTTAATGACTTAATATAATTCCAAATATGAATAAGATATATCCTATTCATAACAAATACTACTTACAAAACAAAGTATAAAAAGGAAAACAAATCAGTTAACACTCGAAACAATGATAATACTAAAATATTATTAACAAAGAAATATTAAAAGATTATATATGATATCATATTAATCTATATGATTATTTTATAATTTAATAACAATTATTTCACCATTATACATGAGGTTAACCCACCCTCGACCAAGGAAATGTACAATGTAAGGGTTTCGTATCTCACTTTTAATTCCGTGAGATTTCCATTGTTCGCCACTTATTTATTAAATGTGGTGTATTGTGTACTGTAATTTGATATATATATTATCATTATTATCTTTATATTCATGGTATTCTATGATTAATTTGGTTTTTTTAACTTTTTTCCATACACTCGATTGATTACAACGAGTTAAGTGCTTTCAACTCACTTCCTATTTCCGTGAGATTCATGCCATACTGCCACTATTTCCTTTTGTGTGGTGTATGTACTGTAACACACTGATATTTTTTGAGAAGTATATTTTTTATGTCTTATGTTATACGCAACATCAAACGAATCTTCCACTACACACAACGCTAGCTTGACTTGCGTTATACGCAGGAGCAACCTTCCTCGATAGCGTGTATTGTATGTAATATCAAGTTTCACTAAACAACGACATGTTATTAAAATATTATATAAATAAGACGTTATAAATAGTAATAACAAAATTTTTAATTTTATATAACATTAGAATTCATTTTACATATGATACGAGAAAAATATTAATTTTCAGATAAAAGAATTTTTTTTCCAAAAATGCAATTTTCTGCCTTTTGATGGCGCACCCATTTTTAAGCTAATTTTTGATAATTTAATAAGTGAAATTTTATAAAATAAAATTATTTATTTGAAACAAGACATAAAAATTTAAATTGGATGAATTTTTGATACTTTTCTGATAACTTTCATATTTTGATGAATAGTAAAAATACACAAATTTTTAATTGAAAACAACTTTTTTCATAAAAATAATTTGTATGGTTAAAATATATTATTGAGTTATTTTAAAGTGTAAATAGAATATATTTTTACCATTTAAAATAATTTTTGTCATTATAATTAATTTTACATTGAATTCATAGGTAAAAACATTTCAATCTTTGGCAATGTTTTAACTTTTAAAACATGTTCGCTTAACAACGAGATTAATTTTAAATTAATTACTAAAAATTCTGTGTTTTGAATTTTGAAAAATGGATTCCATATTTTGATTTAGTGGGTCCAAATTATGTTTATAGGTTACTTTTATTTTTATTTTTATTATGAATAGTAACCACGATAATTTTTATTTACTACAGTTAAAGGTATATCAGGTAATTAAGGGTAACAATAAGATTGTAAAATTACCCTAACACATTCCAAAATTCTATTGGATAGATAAAAGTATACCCATATTACGTAAGGGGTGGAATAGATTCATTTCATGGGAATTTGACCATGAAAATGATGTAATTATTATTAAAACTAAATAAAGTGACAACATGTCACTCACTTAAATATTATAAGTACAATAAATTTAATTTAATCATAAACTTCATTAAACATAGAACCTGAATAGTCTCAAGAAATATAATAAATTTATCTAAATCATGTGACTTTATTTAGAATTTTTAGGGATTATATAATTATCATTACTGGTGACACAATAGTGATGTTGAAATTATTGTATTGATTGAAATATCAAATAAATAGTTTTAAAAATATTAAAATTAATATTATATTAACTATTTAATATTCTCCACTACTTTTATAGATAAATATGACTTTTTATTAATCTATTAATGCTTTTATTTTGAATATCTCCCCTATGTATAATTTATTTAAATTCAAATAAATGAATAGTGTCAAAATTGACACTACTGTTATTTTATAAAAATAACATATTATAAAATTGTTTAAAAATCAAAAAAATATTTATAAATTATAAAATTGAATTTATATGGTCTAAAATGTCGTAAAGTATCTAATTATTTATAATTTACAGCACATAAGTAATTATTTATATCAATATAAAATTTATAATATTATTACCACAAATAAAATTAAATAGATTAAAAAAGGATAAATCAAATTGATAATGTTTAAAATAAAGTCCCAACATATCTAAATTTTATTAGATGATGATATTACAACCCTATCTAATCTAATATTCTAATTTGAGTAATTTTGGAAGTTTTTATAAGGGTTTTGAATTTATTATAAATTAATATTTTTTAGATTTCCAAAGGTACCCATCTCCTCCCTTATAAAAGGGAACCTTCTCCCTCTCATCCTCACAAAATTTTGAGCCTTAAATCTCGGAAAAACCCTTCCAATTTACCTTCTAAACATACCTAGAAATATACTATAGGTCCTGGTCTTCTTCAAAGACCAATTTTAGTTCCCTAAGAGGAGGTTTCAAAGAGGCGTGCCGAAAAAGAGGTAATATCCATTACCAATTTTTTCAAATTTAATTAATTTTATACTTCCTCTTCTTTAGTTGTTTAATTATGAATTAATAACATCAGCATCACTCATATACTGATATGTTATTATAAATATTAAACACCCTATTTCACCTTCTATCCATCCTACAGAAAATGAAATCACCGCGCTTGAGTACGTACGAAATACCGTCTCCACGCCGTGGTGTAATCTGTTTTCCACCACCACCTTACTTGGATGGGTATAATTGTGTAAATAATAACTGTATATTACTATTATAACATGATACTAATTCTGATACATTCCATCTTCCACTCCAATACTATTCAATAGTTATGGGAACGATATCATCGCTCGTGCGTATGTACGGCCTACCGTCTCCACGATGTGATGCGAATCATTCTACATGATCTTCATTGAATAATGATTATATAAATGAATTGAATGAATAAATATGATATATATTACACTAATACCATTATGTAAATAAGTTATCTGTAACCTAAAATACAAAATATGAATTTATTCGACAAGACATGTATAAAAACATAAAGCAATGAACTCCCGAATAACGAGTAACAATGAAATATTACTAATAAGACGATAAGAATATAACCATGTATGATATCATAACAATTAATATGATTATTTAATAAATCAATGACATTATTTAAATCATTATATAGGAGATTCAGAAATGTACGAAGCAAATCGGACCTAAGGTAAGGGAAAATCTCACAATCTCATTTTTATCAGAGATTGTTTATACTTCAGAATTTACTAGGGCATATTTATCATCCAAATCCATGTTACCTTAATATGTAATATTTTTCATATCCTCCTAAAATTGTTTAAATACAATTTTACCTATTGGTGAATTTTTAGTAAAATATATGAAATAAATCTTTTGTCGTTTTCAGTACGAGATACTTTTTGACTTTTCCAGCCAAAGTACGAGAAGAATTTTTTTTTAACTTATAAAGAATGAATAGATTTTTATGATTTCATAGAACATTATATCCATGAATCTTTCTTTAAAAGTGTTCAAGATTATATTTATTTAAATTATTTTAAAATTGTATGACATGTTAAGAAAGGAAAAATGTTTTTTTTTGATGTAGAAAGGATATTTTCCTCAAGAATGAAGTTCAAGTGTTTTATCAAAATTATTTTCCATCTAAGAAAATATAGGGTTCTGTTTCTAACACTATTGTTACATTGATTTGATTATGTTTTGATGGAATTATTTTTATGAAGTCTTTTATCTTATATGAATTGTTTTATGATGTCACGATGTTTAAGAATCCCATTTTTATTACATGGGTTATGCTATGATGTATGATGTATGATTTTTTGGCACACATTAGAATGGTTTAATTATGAGATGGGTGAGACCTATATCTCCCTACCATGCATTGGGTAAATATTTATATCTCATGAGATAGACATGGCTGGAATGGCTAGTTAATCCGGTTCAGTGATACATGACTGGAACAAAGAGTGAACTCGGTTCAATAATAGACTTTTTTCTCTATGATGGTCTTGGAAAAGAGACTTGACTAATATGAAATTATTTTCTATTATTATGTGTGTATTCCACAATGTTTCATGCTTTAAGTTATTATTATTGGGATTAAATATCAGTACTATGATTTATCCCATGTTATGATATTATGATAACTTTTGCAGGTAATGATTTTCAAAATGTTATGTTCTTATGAATATGATCTGATTAATATTTCTTTTGTTTACCCTCATTGAGCATTTGAGCTCACCCTTTTGTTTGTTTTCTTTTCCCCAGGTCAGGAAGAAGTTTATTAAGTTGGATATGCCAAAAGGGAATCTAGATATGAAGAAATAAATAGGAGACAATGTAGATGATTTATGAACCATTTGTTTATGTTTCCCAGTTTCTAAAGACACTATACCTATATGGTCCTATGATGGTTTTGTTATATGTTGTAATAAGTATGCTTCAATTCTGAAGTAATAACCATGTATGTAAAGTATGGGTCATTATAGTTGGTATCAGAGGAAAGGTATAGTCAACCTTTGGAAACTAGGTTGTGAAATCCATAGTAAGAACTCTAAGGATATGTATAAACATAGAACACAATATTATTGTTTTAGAAATGGACCTGAAAAACCTATGATAAGACCTAAAGTGTGAAATTTTATTCTTGATTATGTGGTTTTCCTACTATGATTAGTGTTTCTCACACTATGCTTATTGGTTTTAGTCAATGGCTGGAACCCAAAGGAACCGTGTTAATGTTGAATGCGATAGGAAATGCAATGATTTCCCCCCTGACCAAACAAACATTATGGGAGATGGAATGAAAAATCTTGTAGCCATGCTCACACAACATTCTCAAGCTATGAATCATGCAGGACTTCCAAACGTGAAAAGGAAGGAGAAAAATTATGTTGAATCCTTCATGACGTATCGTCCACCTTCAATAATCCCATTAATGGATGAACAATGGTTTAGTACCACTAAAAAGATATTTTCATTCCTATAATGTTCAGAACATGATAATATCATTTTAGCAGTATATCATTTAGAAGGTGAAGCTGATCAATGGTAGAATCTTAATAAGAATATGAGGAAAAGGGATGAAATTGAGTCCATTGAATGGGACAAGTTCAAGAACATATTTTTCAATAAGTACTTCCCTCGTATTCTTTGAACAAATATGGAGAAAGAGTTTCTTTAAATGAAGAAAAAGGATGATGAATCAGTTGGTACCTATAGAGAAAATTTTACATGACTTGCAAGGTATGCTTCTGGAATTATTATCCAACCTGAGAGTAAGATCGATCGATTCTTTATTGGCTTAAAACCAAGTCTTCAAAGGGCGTTATCCATTAGGGACTTCAATAGCTACAAGGAAATTGTTGGATGTGATCTCAAGGTTGAGATGGAGATTGGAGTAAGCCATTAGTCATATGGGTTTGATAAGAAGAGGAAAATAGAATTCAAAGGGAAATATAAAGACCACACTGAAAAGAAGTTGAGTTTTACCTTATGATCAATGTGTGGAAAGAAACATGGATGGAATTGTCTTAAAGGGACAAGTAAATGTTTTAAGTGTGGAAAAGAAGGTCATCAGGCAGTTGAATGTCAAAAAATGGGAAGAATATGTCTAATGATGCGAACAAAGAAAGAGATACACAAAATGCACCTCCTACACTTCAATGATTCATGTTCATGGAAATGGGGCATTATGCCAATCAATGCCCTAATCCAAGGGTTTTTGATGATGATTGACGTCGATAAACTATTAAGGACAATGACAAAGGAATGGAACATGCAATTTCTATCGACTATGTGGAGTACGATAAAAAATTTGTGAAAGGTACACTTACCATCCACTATAAAGTAGAAAATGTTTTACTTGATTCTAGATCCACCCAGTCTTTTATTTCTGAATAATTTTTTAAGGGTATCACTGTAATACCTCAACAATTAGATGTTGAGTTAGCTATGAAAACTCTTAATGGCAGAATAGTTGCATCAAAAGTTTACAACTCCTCTCCAATTGATGTTTGTGGGAAAGTGCTTCCTGCAAATCTTGTGATCCTTCCTATAGTAGAATTTGATTTGATTCTTGGCATGGATTGACTTTCTTTATACAGAGATCATATCAATTTCAATATAAGGGAAACCACATTTAATATTCCCGATCAATCTACTGTCATCTATCGATGCAAGGATGAATATAACCTTCTTGTGGAAATTTATTCCATCTTATGGGTCTTGATTCCAATAAATGATGGTTAGTTATCTCAAATAGTTGGAGAGAACTCACGATTAAGAATATTCCCATTGTATGGGAGTTTGATGATGTGTTTCTGGAGGAATTTCTCGGTCTTCCACCAAATCGTGAAGTTGAGTTTTCAATAGAACATATACCGGGTGCTATGCCCATTTCAAAGACACCATATAGAAAGGACCCAATTGAGTTGCAGGAATTGAAGAAGAAACTCCAAGAGAATCCTGATAAGGGATTCATATTCCCTAGGGCATCACCTTGGGAAGCACCTGTTTTGTTTGTTAAGAAGAAATATGGATCAATGAGACTCTTCATTGATTATCAAGAACTTAAAAATATCACTATCAAGAACAAATATCCTCTCCAACGCATTGATGACTTATTTGACCAACTATGCGAAGCTCAAAACTTTTCCAATATTAATCTTCTTTCAGGGTATCAATAATTAAGGGTCAAAAAACAGGATATACCAAAGACGTATTTTCATACAAGTAATGGAAACTATGAATTTATATTGATGCCATTTGGTCTTACTAATGCCCCTTAAATCTTCATGGATCTAGTGAATAGAGTCTTTGAGACTATCTTGATCAGTTTGTGGTAGTCTTTATAGACGATATTCTTGTCTATTCAAAGAGCAAGGAAGAACATGAATATCACTTGAGAATTGTATTAAAGACCCTAATAATGGAGAATGTTTATGCCAAATTTACCATGTGTGAATTTTGGCTTCAAAAAGGCTCATTTTTTGGTCACATAATCTCGAAAGAGGGGATATCTGTGGATCCAGAAAAAACATAGGTTGTTGAAAGATGGTCGAGACCAACAATAATAACTAAGATCTGATGTTTTCTTCATTTGGCTGGATATTATCGACGTTTTGTGAAATATTTTTCACGATTATCTAATCCACTCACCAAGTTGACTAGAAAAGGAGTTATCTTCGTGTGGACGGAGGAGTGTGAAGATAATTTCAAGGAGTTGAAAAGAAGTTCATCTAGTGCACCTGTGCTCACACTGCCTTGTAGTGGAGAAAGGTTTTTGATCTACAATGATGCATCCAAGAAGGGATTGCGGTGTTTTCTCATGCAAAACGATATGGTGATAGATTATGCCTCATGACAGTTGAAAATCCATGAGAAAAATTACCCAACTCATGATTGGTGTTAGGTGCAGTAATCATGGCATTAAAGATTTGGTGGCATTATCTTTATGGTGAAAGGTGTGATATTTATACAGATCTTAAAAGTTTAAAGGATATTTTCACAAACAAGGAGGTGAATATGCACAAAATAAGATGGTTCGAGCTGATTAAGGATTACGACTGCTTAATTCATTACCACCCTGGGAAATCAAACAAGGAGGCAGATGCATTAAGTTGACAAGACCATTCTAGCTAATCCATGATGAGGACCACAAAATATCCAATACTTATGGATTTACAAAGGATGGATCATGGAATTATAATGGAAGGGGACATTTTTTTATCTTTCTCAAATGAATGTTCAACCATCTATACATGTGATGATTAAAGAGTCTCCAAAAGAAAATGTAGAGTAACAAAAGATGGTGAGAAATGTTCCTGAATTCAACCTTGATCGTGATGGGATAATAAGGTTCAGGAACCGGGTTTGTGTTCCTCACCTCCTAGAATTAAATAAGGAGATTCTGGATGAGGCTCATAGTTCTTCATTCTCTATTCATCCTGGAATCACAAAGATGTATAGGGACCTGAAAGAGTACTTCTGGTTGGATGGAATGAAAAAAGATGTTGCTGAATATGTCTCTCGATGCTTGGTTTGTTAGCAAGTTAAAGTCGAGAGATAGAAGTCTAAGGGGATGTTACAACCATTAACCATACCATAATGGAAATGGGAAAACATCACTTTGGACTTTGTCACTATACTTCCTAATAAATCCAAAGGCAATAATGCTATCTGGGTTATAGTTGACCATCTTACGAAGTCGGCACAATTAATTTCTATTAGAGAATATTTATCTCTGGATTATCTTTCCAGGATATATGTGAAAGAAGTGGTAAGATTTCATGGAGTACCAATTTCCATTATATCTGATCAGGATTCGAAGTTTATCTCGAAGTTCTGTCGAAGTCTTCATCATACATTAGATAAAAAGTTGAGGTTCAACACTGCTTACCATCATCATATAGACGGTCAGTTTGAGAGAACAATTCAAACTCTAGGAGATATGTCAAGAGCTTGATCTATAGATTTCAAAGGTATTTGGGATCAAAAGCTACCTTTGGTGGAATTTTCTTATAATAATAGATTTCACCCTAGTATTTAGATGGCACCTTATGAAGCTATCTTTAGAAAGAAATGATGGAATCCAACATGTTGGGATAAAGTTGGGGAAAGAAAGTTATTTGGACCTGATCTTGTTGATGATATTGAAGAAAAGGTTAGATCTATTCAACAATAGCTAAGAGCAGCTCAGAGTCGACAAAAAAGTTATGCCGACAACCGAAGAAAAGGCCTAGAGTTTTAAGTGGGTGATAAAGTGTTCTTACGAATATCTCCTTGGAAGAGAGTAATGAGATTTGGAAAGAAGGGAAAGATGAGCCATAGGTATATCAGTACTTTTGAAATACTGGATCGTGCTGGTAAGGTAGCTTACCATTTGGCGCTTCTACCGAATCTCTCTCAAGTTCAAAATGTGTTCCATGTATCTCGCCTTAGAAAGTACATACCCGATCCTTCACATGTACTAAGCTCAGAAGTTGTACTGCTGGAGAAAGATATTTCTTATGATGAAAAACCGATAGAGATTCTGGTTCATAGCGAAAAAGCTCTACGGAGCAAGACCACTCGCTTGGTGAATGTTTTATGGAGGAACCACCAATTAGAAAAGCTACATGGGAGCTTGAGGATATGATGAGGGAGAGGTATCCTCATCGGTTTGTTACGAAGTGATGAATTTCGAGGGAACAATTCTTTTTAAGGAGGGTAGAATGTAACACCATGATATTTTATGAGAAATAATTTTTTATGTCTTATGTTATATGCAACATGAAATTAATCTTTCACTACACACAACACTAGCTTGGCCTGCGTTATACGTAAGAGAAACCTTCTTCGATAGCGTGTGTTGTACGCAATATTGAGTTTCACTAAACAATGATATGTTATTAAAATATTATATAAATTAGCCGTTATAAATATTATTAACAACTTTTTTAATTTTATATAACATTATAATTCATTTAACAAATGATATGAGAAAAAAAATCAATTTTTCAGATATAATATTTTTTTTTTCAAAAATGTAGTTTTCCGCCTTTTGATGGAGCACCCATTTTAAAGAAAACTTTTGACAAGTTTATAAGTTAAATTTTAAAAAATAAAATTATTCTTTTGAAACAAGATACAAAAATTTACATTGAATAAATTTTTGATAGTTTTTTGATAACTTTCATATTTTGATGAATAGTAAAAATATGCAAATTTTTAATTGAATTTTTTTTTTCATCCAATTAATTTAAATGGTTAAAATATATTATTGAATGGTTTTAAAGTATAAATAGAATATATTTTTACCATTTAATATAATTTATGTCATTATCATTAATTTTACATTGAATTCATAGTTAAAAACATTTCAATCTTTGGCAATGTTTTAACTTTTAAAACCCGTTTCCTTAACAATGAGATTAATTTTAAATTAATTAATTCAGCTTCTGTGTTTTGAACATTGAAAAATGGATTCAATATTTGGATTCAGTGGGTCCAAATTATGTTAATAGGTTCCTATTATTTTTTTATATTATGAATAGTAACTACAATAATTTTTATTTACTACTGTTAAAGGTAAATCGGGTAATTAAGGGTAAACATAAGATTGTAAAATGACCCTAACACTTTCCAAAATTCTATTTGATGCAAAACGATGACCAATATCACATAAGGGTCGGAATAGATTCATTTCATGATCCTTTGACCATGAAAATGATGTAATTATTTTTAAAACTAAAGAAATTAACAACATGTCACACTCTTAAATCTTATAAGTATAATAATTTAAATTTTGTGATAAACTTCATGAAACATAGAACATGATTAGTCTCAAGAAATATAATAAAAATATATAAATCATGTGAATTTATTTATAATTTTTAGGGATTAAATAATTATCATTAAAGTTGAGACAACAGTGATGTCGAAATTATTTTATTGATTGAAATATCAAATAACTGGTTTTGAAAATATTAAATAAAATATTATATGAACTATTTAATGTTCTCCACTACTTTTCTAGATAAATTTGACTTGTTATAAATCTATTAAAGATTTTAGTTTGAATATATCATCTATGTAGATTTTATTTTAATTCAAATAAATGAATACTGCCAAAATTGACACTATTGTTATTTTATAAGAATAACATATTATAAAATTGTTTGAAAATCACAAAAATATTTAAAAATTATAAATTATAATTTATATGGTCTAAAATGACATAAATTATCTAATTATGTATAATTCACAGCACATAAGTAATTATTTATATCAATTTAAAATTCAGAATATTATTACCACAAATAAAAATAAATAGATTAAATAAGGATAAATCAAGTTGATAATGTTTAAAATCAATTCCAAAATTGTATAAATTTTATTGGTTGATGGGATTACAACCCTATATCATCTAATCTTGTAATTTTAGTAATTTTGGGAGTTTTTAAGTGGGGTTTGAATTTATTATAAATTAATATTTTTTTAGATTTCCAAAGGTACCCCTATTCTCTCTTATAAAAGGGAACCTCCTCCCTCTCATCCTCACAAAATTTTGAGCCTTAAATCTCTTAAAACCCCTGATAATTTTCCATATAAACTTCCTTAGAAACACACTAGAGGTCCTGGTCTTCTTCGAAGACCAATTTTAGTTCCCTAATACGAGGTTTCAAAGAGGTGTGTCGAAGAAGAGGTAATATCTGTTACCAATTATTTCAAATTTATTTCTTCTTCTACTTACTATTATTTAGTTGTTTCATTATGAAGTAATAACATTAGTATCACTAATATACTGATACGTTATTATAAATATGAAAAAACCCTATTTTACCTTATATCCATCCTATGGAAAATGAAATCACCGCGTGTGCGTACGTACGAAATACTGTCTCCACACCGTGGTGTAATCTGTTTTCCACCACCACCTTACATGGATGGGTATAATGGTGTAAAGAATAACTATATATGATTATTATAAAATTATACTAATTATGAGACATTCCATATTCCACTCCAATACCATTCAATAGTTATGGGAACGATATCATCGCTCGTGCGTACATACGGCCTACCGTCTCCACGATGTGATGCGACTCGTTCTACACGATTTTCATTGAATAATGATTATATAAATGAATTGAATTAATAAATATGATATATATTACACTAATACCATTCTTTAAATAAGTTATATATAGCCTAAAAATATGAATAAGAATTTATTCGACAAGAAATGCATAAGAACATAAAGCAATAAACTTCTGAATAACAAGTAGCAATGAAATATTACTAATAAGAAGATAAGAATATGACCATGTATGATATCATAACAATGAATATGATTATTTAATAAAAAAATGACATTATTTAAATCATTATATAAGAGGTTTAGATATGTTCGAAGCAAATTGGACCTAAGGTAAGGGAAAATATCACAATCTCATTTTTATCAGAGATTGTTTATACTTCAGAATTTACTAGGGCATATTTCTCATCCACATCCATGTTTCCTCAATATTTAATATTATTTCTATCCTCCTAAAATTGTTTAAATCCAATTTTACCTATTGGGGAATTTTTAGTAAAAGATATGAAAGGAATCTTTTGTCATTTTCAGTATGAGATACTTTTTGTCTTTTCTGGCCAAAGTACGAGAAGAATGTTTTTTAACTTATACGATATGAATGGATTTTTATGATTTCCTAGAAAATTATTTCCATGAAGAATCATTTAAAAGTATTCAAGTTTATGTTTAATAAAATTCTTTTAAAATTGTATGACATGTTAAGAATGGAAATTTGTTTTGAAGTAGAAAACATATTTTCCTCAAGAATGGAGTTTAAGTGTTTTATCAAAGTTATTTTCCATCTACGAAAATATAAGGTTCTATTTATATCCCTATTGTTACATTGATTTGATTATGTTTTGATGGAATTATTTTTATGAAGTCCTTTATCTTTTTTTAATTGTTTTATTATGTCACGTTGTTTAAGAATCCCATTTCTATTACATAGTTTATGCTATGATGTATGATTTATGATTTTGCAGCACACCTAAGAATGGTTTCCTTATGAGAGGGGTGGGACATATATCTCCCTCTAATGAATTGGGTAAAGATTTACATCTCATGAGATAGAAATGGAGGGAACGAAAAGTTAATCCAGTTTAGTGATACAGGACTAGAACGAGGAGTGAACTCGGTTCAGTAATGGACTTTGTCCGTTATGATGGTCTTGGAAAAGAGACTTGACTAATATGAAATGATTTTATATGATTATGTGTGTATGCCACAAAGTTTCATGTTTTATGTTATGATTATTGGGATTACATCTCACTACTATGATTTATCCCATGTTATGATATTATGATATCTTTTGCAGGTTAAGATTTTCAAAATGTTATGTTCATATGAATATGATTTGATTGATATTTCTTTTTTTTACCCTTAATGAGCATTTTAGCTAACCCATTTGTATGTTTTCTTTTCCCCAAGTCTGGAAGAAGGGTATTAAGCAGGATATTCCAAAAGGGACTCTAGATATGTTGAAATAAAAGGGGGACAATGTAGATAATTTATGAACTATTTGTTTATGTTTCCCCGTTTCTAAAGACACTATACGTATACGTCCTATCATGGTTTTGTTATATGTTGTAATAAGTATTCTTCAATTCTGAATTAATAATCATGTATGTAAAGTATGGGTCGTTATATGTACTGACCCATGATTTTATTCTTTGTGTAATATACTTTAATTTCTGAATAATTTCATTTTAATTTATGATCCATCTTTCATGGGATGTATGTTTCATAAGTTACCGAATTGGTAAGGGAATTTCAAATATCAATTTCCACTCATTCGACTTTATGCATACTTCATTGATTATTTTACTCCACGATTATGTGTGGAATAACTATTTATTTTTTATGTAATAATTTTTACTCCTCTTTCCATGGATATAATTTTGATACACATAATCACTCTATTGATAAATTCTCAGGTCATCGATATGAACTTGATAAAAGTAATTTTAACTCAATATCTATTTATTGAGATAAAAATACAATTCATTTGTGTTGTTTTTACAAGAATATGTGTGAATATTCTCTGATTTATTTACACTTAATATCCAATAATATTTAGAGTATATATATTTCTCACTAATAATTATGTCGTTGATTTATCCTTAACCTTAGGATTTGGTATTTATAAGATATTTCATATCAATTTACATTCCATTGATATTTCTTCGTTGTTATACACCAATTCACTTTTATATGGTGTATATAATGTAATTGGACATAGTATATCATGAATCCAGTTTATTCCCATGATGTTATAAAGTTTTTATGACCTCAATTATTTGTATTCCAGTGTCCCTCGTTTGGTTTGGAACTATAACTAAAATATCATTTTAAAATGTTTAAAGATTTATTATTCTAAATATTTCTCATTAATGTCCATGTTTTAAAAATGGTTTTAAGCATTTATTTATATGGACATTAATGTTTTAAAATAAAAATTCATTTTAAAAGTTTCAAATTGGTATGGGAAACTTTTATTCAAAAATATATTTTAAACAGCTTCTTGATAAATAGTGATACCTTTAAATGTTTTCAAAAAGGGGGATATTTCTCTCAAATAGTTCTGATGATTATTTTCATCTATGTCAATATCATTCATTATTATTTGTTGAGGTTGATATATTATAATTAAATCTTTTATATTGTATTGAATGAGTTATGTTTGACAGTGGATGTTCTATTTTTATACCATTTAAGGTTTGTGGTTAAAATATTGACATTTCATATGCTAGTTATGATATGAATGTTCAGATTATGTTTCAACCTTTTCATATGAGGAATTAATTGGACTTAGTATGTGAAGGGAGGGTCCCTCTATAGCTCCTCGATGCATAGGTAGGTCTAATGAGACAAACAAGTGTCTCAACATAAGGCCTTGACAAAATCTTATTTGTAGTATTGGCACAAGGCCTTGACTATGTGGTTATGAAAGTTTGGAATTATGCATTCCATCATTATGAACGTTTCTATTGATATTTCATGTTATTATTCAAATAGTAGAATATCCATGTGAATAAGTAAATGAAATTATTTGATTTTATCATTAGCATTTTATGATGAAGTTAATGTTTAAAAGGATTTTGTTTTAGTCTTATACATTACCTTAAATGTTTATGATTATTTATGAATGTTTCCACTATAATATTATCCTTATTGAGAATATGAGCTAAACCCTTTCTATGTTTTATTTTCCCAGGATATGATGAAGTATATTATGACTAACCTGTAGGGATAGTCTATGAGATCTCTGTGTTGTCTATAGAAACAATGTTGTTTTAGTTTTCCATTTTATGATGTAATGTAAACCTTATGAATGTATCTAGTACTTCCAAGGATACTAACCTAGTCGGTCTTTCAAGACATGACCTTTTGTGATCATGCCAATGATACGTAATAATGCACCGAATCTGGGCTTCTACGGCCGGGGCATTAAAAATTAATTCTTATAGAATAGAACCCATTGAATTAAAGGAGATTAAAGTGTAGTTAGAATATCTTGAAATAAAAGTGTTTATCTGGTCAAATATGTCACTATGGGCAATACCCGTCTTATTTGTGAAAATGGAGGATGGAGATCTGAGATTTTTTTGCATTATTTTAATCTTAACCAAGTTATGATAATGAATCAGTATCCACATCCACACATTGATGATCTATTTTATCAATTGAGGGGATGTCAATAGTTCTCTAAGATTGACTTACGATCACAATATCACCAATTGTTGGTTAGTAAGGAGGATATTACAAAGGTAACATTCTGAAGAATATACATCCATTTTGAATATGAGTTTGTGTCTTTCGGTATTATGAATTCACCCGTGGTATTTATATAATTGATCAATCACATATTTTAAATATATGTGGATTATATTTTGTGGTGTTTGTGGATGGAATATTGCCGTATTAAAGGATTAGGGACGAGCATGATCAATACTTGTAATTAGTGTTGGGAATCTTGAGAGACAATCCATTGTATGAAAAATTATCAAAGTTTTATTTTTGGATACAAGAGGTATGATTTAATGGACATGTAATATCTGAAAGTGGTGTTTCCATGGATCTAGAAAAGATAGAGTTCGTTAACACCTCACAACTGCAAGAGTGTCTTTGAGATACGCTATTTTTTAAGATTGAGTGGTGATTATCAATGCTTTTTTAGGATTTTTCACAACATTGTTCACCTAATATATCTTTGATAATGAATAATGTTACATTTCAAAGGAATGAGGAATTTCAAATGTCTTTTCTAGAGATAAGGGTTCATCTTATAACACCACCAATCTAGATTTTTCTTCAACCAATACAAATGTATGTGGTGTATTAGGTAGCTTTGGGATTGGGGTTGAAGTGTAAGATCATATAGTTTCTTATGAATCAAGGAAGTTATTTGTTTATGAGAAGAACTTACTAAGACATTGTTTAGAGAAAGAAGTTTTAGTCCATGTTTGGAATCTTTGGCTACATTTTCTCTTTAGTGAGAAATTTACTATGTTAATGGATCATAATATATTGAAACATATTTTATCACAATAGGATTTGAACATTATATAAATAAGGTTGATGGAGTATCTCCAAATATTTGACATTGACTTGATGTATACATCGAGTAAGGGAAATGAAATGGAATATGCATTAAACAAAAAGTCATAGTTTTTGGACCAGTGGTAGTTGATGTCAGTGATAACATACAAGAACTTGGAATGTGAAGTCTGGGGTGATGTTGTTATTTTATTTCCAGTTTCATTGGTTTTGGTTTTGGTAAAGATGGTTAAAGTGTCACAAAATTCCAACCCAGAATGTGTGGTGATGAGGTCAAAACTCAAGGTTGGGGAGAACATTGAGGGATGAAAATTGGATAAAAGTTCAGTGTCTTGGTTCAAGAATGAGATATTGGTACCAATGACTTGTTAGGAACAACTAATTCATGCCTACCACCACTCTCGATAAACTCTTCATCTAAGAAAATTGAATAATTATTATTTATTTAAATAATTGTTTTGGTGGAATTATATGAAAATAAATGTGGTTATTTTTGTTTCAAGATTCTTAACTTCCCATCAACCTAAGGCCAAGCAAGGATGACTAGTAAACATGTTGCTATCATTACCTATCTCTATGTGGAAATGGGAGTAAATAGACATATATTTTTTAATTAGTCTCCCAATAATGGTTTGGAAACATGATTACATATGGGTGATAGGGAATCAACTCACCAAGAAGGCTCATTTCATTCATATTTCTGTAAATATTATAGTAGAGTAATTGTCAAAAATCTATATCGAATACGTGGTAAGGAGGAATGGAATACCTTTTTCTATCATGTCAGACAGATATATGAGGTTTATGTCTCATTTCTAGAAATACTTCTAGAAATACATTGTGACTCAATTGACTATGAGTATGGAATATCATCCTCATAAGGACGGTCCATTTGAACTGATGATACAAACCTAGGAAGAAATGTTACGAGATTTTGTAATGGATTTTGGGGGCTTGTGAGAAGAGAACAAACATTTAGTGGAGTTATCGCATAAAAACAATTATCCAGACTTGATACAAATGGCTCCATTTGAAGTATTTTATGGGAATCCTTTTCTCTCACCACTATGTGGGGTGGAAAGAGGAAAGACATCGCTGGTTGGTACGAACCATTTCCACGAAAAAATGTAGAATATTCAGTTGATCAGGAAGTGGATAGAGACAGCTCAAAGTTATCAGACTTCATATTCAGATCACAGTTGATGGTCGTTGTTGTTTGTAGTGAGTTATCATGTGTTATTTATGATCTCTCTATGGATTGGAAATTGTCATTTTGGAAGCTGGTCAAGTTATCTCATTGATTCATATTCCCTTTTCAGATACTGGAATGCGTTAGAGTGGTTGGAAAGTTCTTCACATTTCAACCACAGTTTAGTGTTGTGCAAATTTTTTTATATATATCTTAGTTGAAAAAGTATCTATCTAATCCTACTTATTTGATTCCATGGGATCATGTTGAATTATATTTGAATGCTCTATTGGTGCACATGCCATTTCTTGTTGTGGATAGGTGAGTGAATGTCTAGTGTGGAAAAAGAATCGATCTAGTGTGGGTTTTTGGGAAACATAGTCAGGTTAAGGAAGATACCTGGGAATGAGAGAAAGAAATTAAATTTTAATGGCTAGAACTCTTTCAGGGATGCAATGGTTTTCAACTTTCTTTGAACATAAAGTCTTATTGTTGGAAGACTTCAGTACCCTTGTTTCATGTATGTAATACTTTATTTATTCTTTTTTAATGTATGTATAGTATATGGGTGAAGTTTGGGAGAGCTTGGAAAACATTTAGAGTGTTTTAGTGAATTTCCCATAGGTTAACATTTTGTGCAATGTTTGGAAAAACTATGCAACACTTAGAGGAAACTATGTATAATGAATCAAGAGATAAATGTAATGTGCATGGGCTAAACATGGTTTTTCTGAATCATGTGGTATCAAAGGAAAACTATGCACGATGAGATAGTGGTCTTTGTAATGGTTGGTGCTCGGTTTGTTAACCATGTGAGGTAAATGTTTTAGGATCATCCTTGATGTAGTGTCTTGTGCATGGTTTGCACATGATTTTCCGACCTTTGTGACTAATTGTTAATAAGTTAAAAATAAGATCCAAAATTATGGATACCAAATGGTTTTGTCTCTATATCCCCCATTTTTCCTTTTATGCAAATGTTACTCAATATTCTCCCTCCCCAATGGTTAAGATTGATTCTTCCATTGATCTGGAGGTGATCGGAAGGATTTCTATGGTGTTTTGAATCTCGATCCTGAGGATAAGAGACCATTCTTAGTCATGCATGGTGATTTTTCTAAGATCTTCTTCTTTATCTCTCTCATTTTCTAAGATCTACATCTATTATCAAAATATATGAGATATTTTATTCTATATATGATTATATTTTTCTTTCTTATTGATGGGGGAAGTGATCTAAGGTAGGTTTTGGGATTTTTAACCCATATTCATTAGCATTATTCGTGTCATTTAATGTTTTCATCATAAAACCAAAGGTTGGTGGCTTCACTATCGACTCCTCTATTTAGAACATGAAGTATTAACCTCAAATTGAATGTGAAAGTTTTTTGAAAATCATGGAAGATACCTTCTTTCCTGATGGTTTTTGGATTTTTGTGGAGTTGTGAATTGTTGTGTAAGATGATTTGTTAAATAGTTTTAAAATGTGGATTTTAAAATTATTTGTGTGGTTTTGATTTATAGATAAAGTGTGTTCAATAAATGTTTGGTTTCATTGAAATGGGTGTTTGGATTTTTTTCAACAATAGTTTGTTTTATTGAAATTGTTTTTTCATTGAAATGGTTTTTGGTAATACTTGGTGGGGTGTATTCATATTACATTACATGGCTTGGTTTAAATTTGAACTTGTGCTTGGTGCAAAAATATGTAATGGAACATGAGATTTAATTACCTTATGAAAACTTGGGAGACTGATGAGAAACCACTCATGACTATAGAATAGTTATAATTAAAAATTCATGTGTAGATGAATGGATATGTCAATTATAACAATAAATAAGGAAAATGGAAACATGGAATGGTTTTAAAGAACATGTTTGGTTTATATCCTTGGAACTTGTTATAGTTTTGTGAAAACTATTTTACAATGGGTATTGTTTATATTTAGTTATAAAATGATTTTACATTTTTTTATATAAACTATTTTATATAAATGTGCTAACATGTTATATCCTAGTTGCATGAGTAGGGTTGTCATCGGGGAAAACGTACCGAATTTTACTACTTACCCATGATTTTTCCCTTTTGTGATTTTTCAGATGTATTTTATTGAGACATGGGAAATGGTAAATTTTGCCACATATTTAAAATGACCTTGTAATAATTAGGCTATTTTGTGAAGTTGGAGCCCGGATATTATTGTAAATTTGGTGTTATAGTTGTGTTTTAGTCGAGATTGGTTTTATAGTATTCTGTTGTGTTATCTGATATTGTATTTGATTTTCTATAGTACATGATTTTAGTTTGATTTTTATAAAAGAAATTTTGAGATGGATTTCATTATTATCATGTATCATATAGTTTTTCATTTGGTTATGTCTTGTTAGGTTAGTTGTTTTATTCTTAAAGGGAAAACATCCCCCACGTGTAATGAAGCCCTTCAGGATTAATTTACAAACAGTGGATTCTTAGGGACATCACCTATGCAAATTTATGTTCCCCCCATCTAATGACAATGAGGAATGGGAGGGAGTTATAGTTAGTGGAGCCCTTGAATCATCATACCCTTAGTGATTGTAGAGACCCGAAGCTTGACGTACATGAACATTACATTACTTTTGCGGAATACTTAGTACATAAAAAAAGACACACAAGGATCGTAATAGTTTAGTGTCTTTGGAAACTCGGAACGTAATCTTCTAATCGTGGTGAAAGATCTTCAATATCTCCCATAAAGATCTTCCCTTTTTTTACCTAAAACCTTTCTTTATATCCTGGGGAAAAGAAAACATAAAAGGGTGAGCTCGAATGCTCAGTAAGGGTAAACAAAAGAAAAATCAATCACATCATATTAATAAGAACATAACTTTTGGAAATCTTAACCTGAAAAAGAGAGCATAATTTCATAACATGGGATACATCATAGTAGTGATATGAAATCCCAATAATCATAACATAAAACCTGAAACTTTGTGGCATTCACACATAATCATAGAGAATCATTTCTTGTTAGTCAAGACTAATTGACAAGACTATCTTAGTGGACAAAGTCCCTTTCTGAATCGAGTCACCCTCATTCCAGTCCTGTTTCACTGAACCGGTATAACCTACCGTTGTAGCCATGTATATCTCATGAGATATAAATCTTTACCCAATGCATTGGAGGGAGATATAAGTCCCACCCATCTCATAATGATACCATTCTTATGTGTGCCACAAAATCATAAATCATACATCATTGCATAACCCATGTAATACAAATGGGAATCTTAAACATCATGACATCATAAATGAATTCATATAAGATAAAGGAATTCATAAAAATAATTCCATCACAACATGATAAAATCAATGTAATAATAGGGATAAAAACATGACCCTTTATTATCTTAGATGGAAAATAATTTTGATAAAACACTTGAACTCCATTCTTGAGGAAAATATCCTTTCTTTTTCAAAAACATTTTTCCTTTCATAACATGTCATACGACTTTAAAATAAAAGAAGTTGATTAAAAGAAAACTTGAAAACTTGTAAAGGAATCTTTTTGTAAATAATGTTTTAAAAATCCATTCATGCCGTATAAGTTAAAAAAACATTCTTCGTACTTTTGTCAGAAAAATCAAAAAGTTCCTCGTACGAAAATCGACAAAAGATTCCTTTCATATTCTTTACTAAAAACTCACCGAAGGGTAAAATTGGATTTAAACTATTGTAAGTGGATGGAAAAAATATTACATATTGAGGGAACATGGATGTGGATGATAAAATACACCCCAGTAAATTTCAAAGTATAAACAATCTCGGATAAAAATGAGATTGTGATATTTCCCTTACCTTAGGTCCGATTTGCTTCGTAAGTGTCCGAACCTCCTGTATAATGATTTAAATATTGTCATTTACTTATTACAGAATCATATTCATTGTTATGATATCATATATGGTTCACTTATGACATTATATTACCCATTCTTTTGTAAATTCCATGTTAAAGAGCGTTTTGGGTAAAATTGTTTCATTTGTCGTCCGTGTTTTGACTTGTAATTATTCATATGATTACTTAGATCATGATTACTTAATTCCAGAATATAAAACATGATTTATATATATATATATTCATAATATACATATATATAATAAATCAGTAAACGGAAATAAATACACCATTCATGGAGACGGTAGTCCGTACGTACGCATGAACGCTGTTTTCGTTTCTTTATTGAATTGAATGGAATTAAGTAGATGGAATAAATATAAATATAAATAAATCCAGTATCATTATTATGTCATATATTTCATTAGTACTTATTATATATACTTTATAATCATTCATGAATGGTTAATCATTGAGAATGAATCTCATCGCGTCGTGGAGACGGTAGTCCGTACGTACGCACGAGCGATGATATCATTCCCATGGTCGTGGAATTGTGTTTAAGTGTTTGTATACTATTTCAGTATTAATATCACTTTATATTAATCATATATAGTTACTCATTACACCATTATACCCATCCAATTAAGGTGGTGGCGGAAAATAGATTACACCACGGCGTGGAGACGGTATTCTGTACGTACGCACGCGCGGTGATTTCCTTTTTCCGTAGGATGGATAGAAGGTTAATTAGCATTGTTTCATATTTATAATAACATATCAGTATATATGAAATACTGATGTTATTACTTTATCATGAAACAACTAAAGAAGAAGAAGTTGAAGAAGAAAGAAGTTGAAAAGATCGGTGATGGATATTACCTCTTCTTTGGAACGTCTCTTTGAATCCTCCACTTAAGAAACTATGATTGGTCTTTGAAGAAGACCAGGACCTCTAGGATTATTCTAGGGAAGTGGAGAAGGGATTTAGGCAGGGTTTGTCCGAGCTTGAGTGCTCAAATTGGTGTGAGGAAGAGGGGGAGGAGGTTCCCTTTTATAAGGGAGGAGAGGGGCACCTTAGGAATATCTCAAAATATTATTTTATATTAAAGTCAAAATCGGTTTATAATGGCTCCAAAGGGTCTAATTTCGAAGCTAAAGTGGGGATGGGTCGAAATCCTATCAACCAATAGTATTTAGACAAGTTTAGGTTATTATGTTAACCTTATCAATTAGATTTAACTCTAAGTTAAATAATTTAACTTTTACCGTGTCTTTTTGTATTCTTACACTATATGGTTAATACACATACTATAACATGCCAAACGAACCCCAAATTGTTTATTATTAATATATATATCCTTATCTAAGTTATTTGGCCAATCCTTAGATTTTTAGGAATAAAATAACAATTAATAATTTAATATTTGATTTAAAAACTATTTGGTGTCAATTTTGACACTATTTGATATATGATTTTTGTGAAAGTCATAACAGAATTATATGTTAGAACCAAGTTTATTAAATCAACACTAATATATCATAGTAACCTATAAAATTAGTGGGATTCATAAAAAGTCTCAAATTACATTTATTTTGGTATTTATAACATCAATTGTGTCAATATTTCATTAATAAGATAATTATTGTATCATCGTTGTGTCATAAATAAATTACATTATTTAATGTCTAAAAATTACAATGAAAATACCATTATGTAGGAAATCTTTTTATCTTTCTAATGAATATTTATAGTTTAATTTATCTTATGTATAACCCTATATTAAAATTTTTTAGTAAATAAACTTTGATTTTAACTCTTTTAACTCTTCTTTGAATTAAATAATAATAAATGTTCTAATCTAATCCAAGTGGGCCTAAATGGTAATATTTTACACTTAAGGTTTTTTTTGGTTGAGATAAACTTGTCCAATAGGATCAGGACATGTGTTAGGGTAATAATAATATCATTTTTACCCTTAATTACCCTATTTACTATTAACCGCGGTAAAAAAGGTAAAAAGTTACTATTCACCAAAAAATTATTTTTATCTCATTGAACCACATTTTACTTACTGATATCAACCGTGTCTGTCGGATTTTCTAAATTTCATTCACAGAAGCGGTAAAATTAAGTTTTATGCAAAATTCTGTTTTTAACCTACCACTTAGTGGTTTCACTATTCATCAAAAATTGAAGTTTTTCAGAAAAATGCCAAAATTTCACCCTAAGCTATAATTGATATTCCGAATTCAAAAATGATTTATATTTTAAAAAATCCCTAACATATAAGTTGCATTAATTAATTTTATAATTAATTTCCACTGTCACAACAAATAGCGTGTTTTTAAGAGATAATAACTATCAAAAGATTGACACTTGTTTATAACTGGTTTAAATATGAAATTACATCCAATGACCAACATTGTATTAAATTGTAAAAATATATTCTAAATATACTTTAAAACCACTCAAATTAATAATTTATCACTATTAATTATTTTGATTAAAAAAGTTGTTTTTAATTAAAATTTAGTAATTTTCACTATTCATCAGAATATGAAAGTTATCCGAAAAGTACCAAAATTTCACCTTAGGCTAAATTCGATACTCTGAATCCATAAATGAAGTCCATTTTGAAAAATAAAATTTAAAAAATTTCAAAAAGTGGTTATTACTATTCATAATGGCTAGTTTTAATAATATCTTACTTTCATATCGTTGTTTAGCGAAACTTGGTGTTGCGTACAACACATGCTATCGTGGAAGGTCGCGATTGCGTGTAATTCAAGCCAGGTCAGAGATGTGTGTTGTGAAAACTCCTTTTGGTGTAGCGTATAACACAAGACATTAATGAAATTAAAAAGAATATTTTTCATAAAATCTCGGGGTGTTACATTCTTCCCCCCTTAAAATGAATTTCGCCCTCGAAATTCGTCGGGGTTATAAATGGTTTACTATTCGAAAGTTTCTTTAATAGAAACCCACATCGTAAAAAGGAATACCAAAACCAATCTTTAAAAATAAAATTATGAAACGTAATGGTTACCCAAATAAACTAATCACTGGGTTTCCACATAGGTGAAAATATGGATATGGAAGAGAAATCTAACCATCATGTTCTGATAGAGAGTGGTAGAGAACATGGCTATGGAAAAGCTAGCAATCACAAATCCATAAATTTGTGACGATCTAAGGTACCATCTGATTAATCAGATATAAGAGCACTAGGACAACATTTTTGGTTTTCAAGATCATTTCCCTAAATTTGATGAAATTGGAATTAGAAGAAATACTTTCGTGATTTTGGTATAGTCTCACTGTTTTTCGTTCTTTGGACAATTTCTACTTTATCTCTTAAAGAAATGAAGTTGAATTTGTCATTCGTGATGTGTTAGCAGATCATGTGATAGAATGATGGGTCATTCCATCTGTCTCAAAAGGTTAGAAAAGTTATCAAAAAACACATAAGTCCATCTATAGTGAGATTAATGATATATGGTTCCTAAAATGAACTTATACTTCATATATCATACTGCATAATATAATAAAACTAGTTTCTACTCAACAAGGACTTCCTGTAGGCCAGTGGTAGGCGATAAAGGCCAGTCGCACTTCGGTTGTGGGTTCGATTCCCACATCCTTGTCCGGCGCAATGGGCTGTCGCCCATCCTGCAGGATGTCCTTTTTCTAAAACTACATTACTATAACATCCCATCAATAATATCGAAAATCTTATATCCTTAAACAATACTAACTTATGTCCAACATAATCCATTCTAATTTTTAGGCTTATCCATAATACTGCAATCCACTCTCATAATACAGTGAAAACGATTACCAGAGATTTAACACCATCGTCGATCCCCATATATCATAAGATATGTTTTGTTGGTCACATTCTAAACATTCAAAGTCCTTAATCATGTATTCTCTTGAATACCTTAATGAAAACATGAATGCAGTTAAAATTTAACACTTTCCACATACCAAAATCCTCAAAATTCTATATACTTGAACAATGATATCACTTAGTCCTTATATCAATCATGAGCTCATGAAGACTGTTAAACATTTCATTTTCTCATTTTCCATTAATTATGCTCATATCATCTTATTTCCAAAAATATCTCAATCACTTTGAATACCACATTAGACCAATACATAAATATTCCAATACTTTATGATACAACATTATATTGGAATCCCATTACATAAACACTTAATCATTCCACCACATCGTTATCATATTCAACATCGCCAATGGTGATCGCATGTGACTTCCCTTTGTCCTTTGCCTTAAGCGGTTGCTCATGTCGATCATCACTAACCCTTGGATTAGGGCATTTATTAGCATAATTCCCCATTTCCTTGCACTTGAAGCATTGAAGTGTTGGTGGTGCGTTCTCTGTAGTGTTTTCTTTATTCACATCATTAGAATCCCTTTTTCCATTACTTCGACACTCAGCTGCTCGATGACCTTCTTTTCCACACTTAAAACATTTTCTAGTACCTTTAAGACAATCTCCACCATGCTTCTTTCCACACATTGTGCATAAGGAAACATTCATCTTCTTTTCACCATTATTCTGAGATTTCTCCTTGAACTCCATCTTTCGTTTCTTGTCAAAACCATGAGATGGATATGTAACACCAACTTCCATTTCTACCTTGATATCACAACGCACAATTTCTTCATAGCTACTAAAGTCTCTTATAGCTAATGCCCTTCGAAGACTTGGTTTTAAGCCACTGAAAAATAGATCAACTTTACTTTCAGGTTGGATGATAATGCCAGATTCATACCTTGCAAGTCTTGTAAAATTTGCTTCGTATATACCAACAGATTCATCATCCTTCTGCTTCATCTCAAGAAACTCCTTTTCCATCTTTGTTCGAAGAATACGAGGGAAGTACTTACTGAAAAACAAGTTCTTGAACTCGTCCCATTCCATGGACTCAATTTCATCTCTTTGCCTTGTATTCTTGATAAGATTCCACCATTGATCAGCTTCACCTTCCAAACGATATACTGCTAAGATGACTTTATCATGCTCAGAACATTGAAGATCTGAAAATATCTTTTCAGTGGCACTGATCCATTGTTCAGCAACAAGTGGATCAGAAGACCCACTGAAAGAAGGTGGACGTTGCCTCATGAAGGACTCAATAGAATATTGTTCCCTTCTCTGCTCATTTGGAAGTCCAGAATGATTCATAGCTTGTGTAAGTATAGCAACAAGATTTTGCACTCCATCTCCCATAACATTTGTTTGTTCAGGAGGGAAATCATTGCATTGTCCATTGCATTGATCAAAACGGTTCCTTCGGGTTCCAGCCATCGTCTAAAACCCAAAAAGAATAGTGTGAGAGGAAAAAATCATGCTAGGGAAAACAACATAATAAAGGGGGAGTACCTTCAATATCTAACATCTTAGGTTTAATTCTATGATCGTTAGCGTAATTCTAGTACTATAACCTATACATATACTTAACCTTAGGGACATCCCTAGACATACCTTAGAAATATCTCCAGGGATCTCACTAAAGTTCTTGCATCCTAGTTTCCAAAGGTTGACTAAACCTTTCCTCTGATACCAACTGTAGAGACCCGAATCTTGACGTACATGAACATTACATTACTTATGCGGAATACTTAGTACATAAAAAAAACACACACAAGGATCATAATAGTTTAGTGTCTTTGGAAACTCGGAAAGTAATCTTCTAATCGTGGTGAAAGATCTTCAATATCTCCCATAAAGATCTTCCCTTTTTTTTACCTAAAACCATTCTTTATATCCTGGGGAAAAGAAAACATAAAAGGGTGAGCTCGAATGCTCAGTAAGGGTAAACAAAAGAAAAATCAATCACATCATATTCATAAGAACATAACTTTTGGAAATCTTAACCTGCAAAAGAGAGCATAATTTCATAACATGGGATAAATCATAGTAGTGAAATTAAATCCCAATAATCATAAATTAAAACATGAAACTTTTTGGCATTCACACATAATCATAGAGAATCATTTCTTGTTAGTCAAGACTCATTGCCAAGACTATCTTAGTGGACAAAGTCCCTTTCTGAATCGAGTAACCCTCGTTCCAGTCCTGTTTCACTGAACCGGTATAACCTACCGTTCCAGCCATGTCTATCCCATGAGATATAAATCTTTACCCAATGCATTGGAGGGAGATATAGGTCCCACCCATCTCATAATGATACCATTCTTATGTGTGCCACAAAATCATAAATCATACATCATTGCATAACCCATGTAATACAAATGGGAATCTTAAACATCATGACATCATAAATGAATTCATATAAGATAAATGAATTCATAAAAATAATTCCATCACAACATGATCAAATCAATGTAATAATATAGATAAAAACATAACCCTTTATTATCTTAGATGGAAAATAATTTTGATAAAACACTTGAACTCCATTCTTGAGGAAAATATCCTTTCTTTTTCAAAAACATTTTTCCTTTCATAACATGTCATAAGACTTTAAAATAAAAGAAGTTGATTAAAAGTAAACTTGAAAACTTGTAAAGGAAGCTTTTTGGAAATAATGTTTTAAAAATCCATTCATGCCGTATAAGTTAAAAAAAACATTCTTCGTACTTTTGTCGGAAAAATCAAAAAGTACCTCGTACGAAAATCGACAAAAGATTCCTTTCATATTCTTTACTAAAAACTCACAGAAGGGTAAAATTGGATTTGAACTATTGTAAGTGGATGGAAACAATATTACATATTGAGGGAACATGGATGTGGATGATAAAATACACCCCAGTAAATTTCAAAGTATAAACAATCTCGAATAAAAATGAGATTGTGATATTTCCCTTACCTTAGGTCCGATTTTCTTCGTAAGTGTCCGAACCTCCTGTATAATGATTTAAATAATGTCATTGACTTATTACAGAATCATATTCATTGTTATGATATCATATATGGTTCACTTATGACATTATATTACCCATTCTTTTGTAAATTCCATGTTAAAGAGCGTTTTGGGTAAAATTGTTTCATTTGTCGTCCGTGTTTTGACTTGTAATTATTCATATGATTACTTAGATCATGATTACCTAATTCCAGAATATAAAACATGATTTTTATATATATATATTCATAATATACATATATATAATAAATCAGTAAATGGAAAGAAATACACCGTTCATGGAGACGGTAGTCCGTACGTATGCATGAACGCTGTTTTCGTTTCCTTATTGAATTGAATGGAATTAAGTAGATGGCATACATATAAATAAAAATTAATCCAATATCATTATTATGTCATATATTTCATTAGTACTTATTATATATACTTTATAATAATTCATGAATGGTTAATCATTGAGAATGAATCTCATCGCGCCGTGGAGACGGTAGTCCGTACGTACGCACGAGCGATGATATCATTCCCATGGTCGTGGAATTGTGTTGAAGTGTTTGTATACTATTTCAGTATTAATATCACTTTATAATAATCATATATAGTTACTAATTACACCATTATACCCATCCAATTAAGGTGGTGGCGGAAAATAGATTACACCACGATGTGGAGACGGTATTCTGTACGTACGCACGCGCGGTGATTTCCTTTTTCCGTAGGATGGATAAGAATGTTAATTAGAGTTGTTTCATATTTATAATAACATATCAGTATATATGAAATACTGATGTTATTACTTTATCATGAAACAACTAAAGAAGAAGAAGTTGAAGAAGAAAGAAGTTGAAAAGATCGGTAATGGATATTACCTCTTCTTTGGAACGCCTCTTTGAATCCTCCACTTAGGAAACTAAGATTGGTTTTTGAAGAAGACCAAGACCTCTAGGATTATTCTAGGGAAGTGGAGAAGGGATTTTGGCAGGGGTTGGCCGAGCTTGAGTGCTCCAATTGGTGTGAGGAAGAGGGGGAGGAGGTGCCCTTTTATAAGGGAGGAGAGGGGCACCTTAGGAATATCTCAAAATATTATTTTATATTAAAGTCAAAATCAGTTTATAATGGTTCCATAGGGTCTTATTTCGAAGATAAAGTGGGGATGGGTCTAAATACTATAACCAATAGGCTTTAGACAAGTTTAGGTTATTATTTTAACCTTATCAATTAGATTTAACTCTAAGTTAAATAATTTAACTTTTACCGTGTCTTTTTGTTTTCTTACACTATATGGTTAATAAACTTACTATAACATGCCAAAATAACCCCAAATTGTTTATTATTAATATATATATCCTTATCTAAGTCATTTGGCCGAACCTTAGATTTTTAGGAATAAAATAACAATTAATAATATAATATTTGATTTAAAAACTATTTTGTGTCAATTTTGACACTATTTGATATATGATTTTTGTGAAAGTCATAACAGAATTATATGTTCGAACCAAGTTGATTAAATCAACACTAACATATCCTAGTAACCTAGAAAATTAGTGGGATTCATAAAAAGTCTCAAATTACATTTATTTTGGTATTTATAACATCAATTGTGTCAATATTTCATTAATAAGATAATTACTGTATCATCGTTGTGTCATAAATAAATTACATTATTTAATGTCTAAAATTACAAATAAAATACCATTATGTAGGAAATCTTTTTATCTTTCTAATGAATATTTATAGTTGAATTTATCTTATGTATAAACCTATATTAATTTTTTTTTAGTAAATAAACTTTGATTTTAACTCTTTTAACTCTTCTTTGAATTAAATAATAATAAATGTCCTAATCTAATCCAAGTGGGCCTAAATGGTAATATTTTACACTTAAGGTTGTTTTTGGTCGAGATCCACTTGTCCAATAGGATCAGGACATGTGTTAGGGTAATAATAATATCATTTTTACCCTTAATTACCCAATTTACTATTAACCACGGTAAAAAAGGTAAAAAGTTACTATTCACCAAAATAATTATTTTTATCTCATTGAACCACATTTTACTTACTGATATCAACCGTGTCTGTCGGATTTTCGAAATTCCATTCACAGAAGCGGTAAAATTATGTTTTATGCAAAATTCAGTTTTTAACCTACCACTTAGTGGTTTCACTATTCATCAAAAATTGAAGTTTTTCAGAAAAATGCCAAAATTTTACCCTAAGCTATAATTGATATTCCGAATTCAAAAATGAGTTCTATTTTACAAAATTCCCAACATATAAGTTGCATTAATTAATTTTATAATTAATTTCCACTGTCATAACAAATAGCGTGTTTTTAAGAGATAATAACTATCAAAAGATTGACACTTGTTTATAACTGGTTTAAATGTGAAATAACATCCAATGACCAACATTGTATTAAATTGTAAAAATATATTCTAAATATACTTTAAAACCACTCAAATTAATAATTTATCACTATTAATTATTTCGATTAAAAAAGTTGTTTTTAATTAAAATTTAGTAATTTTCCCTATTCATCAGAATATGAAAGTTATCCGAAAAGTACCAAAATTTCACCTTAGGCTAAATTCGATACTCCGAATCCATAAATGAAGTCCATTTTGAAAAATAAAATTTAAAAAATTTCAACAAGTGGTCATTACTATTCATAACGGCTAGTTTTAATAATATCTTAATAGCATATCGTTGTTTAGCGAAACTTGGTGTTGCGTACAACACACGCTATCGTGGAAGGTCGCGATTGCGTGTAATTCAAGCCAGGTCAGAGATGTGTGTTGTGAAAGATCCTTTTGGTGTAGCGTATAACATAAGACATTAATGAAATTAAAAAGAATATTTTTCATAAACTCTCGGGGTGTTACAGTGATGGACCATGGACACAAAGGTCCATTCTCCTAAAAGATCCAAAAAATCTACATCAACATAGTTTAGTTAGTATTATAACATAACCCTTATAGTTTTTGTGGGCTATTCCTAGTGTACTAATCCTAGTCTTCCCAGCAAGATACCCATGATTCCCATGTGTTGTCCCCAAATGGAGGTGAGTTTTTATCGAGATGTCATATATAAGTATTTCATATACATTTAGTAAAACTACCATCCTCTTTATCACCTATAATATTTCTTTTATGAAAAACATCATTATAGTACAAGAACACCCAATAAAGTTTATGATCTATGATCAAAAAACATTAAGTGTCACATGTTTAGAACACTTCACATTTCAAATCAAGTGGAATTCCTTAAAAATGTTTTTTCATTTCCATAAAACAATTGAAGGTTACAACTAAGACTTATCACCTTAAAATTGAGGAACACTTTTATTTTAGAAAACAAATTAAACATTTAAAATTCACTACCTTTAAAACAAGTTAAAAAAATTATTAAAAATGGAACCCCTATTAGTATATTTGGTAAATCTTGGATTTAAAGTGAAAATTTATTTGAAAGAATTAAAATCCACTTTTCAAAGAATAAAAGATACATTTAATGAAAAGAACATAATTTTAAAACAATTATAAAATCATGGAATTTAAATTAAAGGTTTGGTAATGGGGATCCAACCTCAGAACATGCTACTTTTGATGATGGGAACATGAATCCACTCTTTTATGCCCACACACACATGTATATATATATATATATATATATAAATACTCCCAACTGAATTGTAGATATCTCCCTCATAATGATGTAATATCCATAAAGAGGGTGTATATATATACACCTCACCCATTCATATATGTGTAGGTCATCCTCATGAATGACAGTCCTAAATAATGTTATAAAAATAAAAGAAACTAAAAAAGTACAAAAAACCAAAATAAAATGTTGTAGAAAATTGAATAATGGAACAAAACCTAATAGAATCCCTTGGATAATTGACTTCCATTATTGTTCGTAGATATAATTTTTCCTTATAGAACCCAATGACCATAGAAAGCAAGGAGAAATAAGATAAATTCTCAAAAGAGTATTAGGGTTGGGACTAAATCACCTATATTCCCTACGATAAAAGAAAACCAATAAAAGGAGAAGAACAAGGAAGGAGAATGAGAGAAAAAACTCACCTGAGTTAATAATAAACAAAATTAGAGAAGAAAAAAGATGCCAAATAATGAGGGGATGATGTAGTGGTGAATATGGGGAAGCCCATATGGGAATCAAATGAGAGAGGGTGGGGGAGGCCCATTTGAGTATGATAAAATCTAATAAAATAATAATAAAAAGATTAATAATACTAGTAATAATGATACATATAATAATAAGAATAATAATAATATTATTAAATAACATTATTTTTTAAAAACAATTGGAAGGCCACGTGGTTGGAAAAAAAGTGTGCCAACGGTGTGCCTCTAATGGAGGCCATGGAAACCCCCTATAGGAAGAATACAGAGTAAGGGAAACTGTGTGCCGATTGTGAAGTCGGGTTTGTAAAAACTGAAGACACCCTCTCACACAATACATATGGTTTTTTACTAACCATACATTAATAGTGAAACTGTATTGAAAAAAATAAAAAATAAAATTTAAAACACTAATCGACCTGGAACTCAAAATCAATGATTAAACTCATTAAACGGTTAAAATAATTTATATATTTGGGTCAGTGTGTGAAATATATTTTATTTTTAGACCAATGAAGCTGATTAATGTATTCATAATAACTACTAACAGTTATGGTGATGGGAAAATGTCTTTTAATCATAAATGAATAATAATTATTTTCAAACATTTGTAAAAATTCAAAATCAATTTATGCAGAAAACGTTTAAAAATATTCAAATTAATCATTTGAAAATAATGTATTTAGTATTATAAAAATACATTCAAAAATAATTTAAAAGTATATATTATCTCCAATAAAACTATTTTTAAGAAAATGGACAGGAAATATAAATATTCCTGATCTAATAGTAAACGTAAGGTTGGAATTGATTTAATTCATTATTTCACACTTTTGGAGTTGAAACAATTGGATAATGGAAATAAGAATTGAAAATACAAAAATAACCGTTTTATAAGATAATAACTGGGGTTTTATAGAAAAATCACATATAATTTCATACACACAATATTTAAACATAAGCATTCCTAAAAGAATGTGATATTGAATCATAAACCATTATAGGTTTGGTAAAATCTGCATTAAAACCTCATAAAAGAGAGAAAATTAGATGGATTTAGAAATACACATAATTTTTATAAAATTTATCATAATGTAAATCATTATATATATATGATAAAAAATAGAAAGAAGGTGGATAATATAGATTATATGTTAATGATGGGAAATTGATATGGGGGAAATGATTAACTTAAGTACAAAATTTCATTGTATGTGATCTTAACTCCTATATAATTTATTTATTTATTGTAATTTTTTAACAGAATCATATTAATAATTTTATTAAATTATATCATTCTTTTATAATTTATAATTTCCCATTTGTTAACAATTATAAATTAAAATCAATATTTAGGTGTCAATTGTTCTCTTTTACACAAAATTTACAGTTCATTTATTCCTATCATTGAAACTTCATCAAATTTTTCATAATATAAAAAATTATAATCATCTAGTAAATATTAAATTTATTTATTATATAAAAGTTGAGAACCATACATTTAAGACATCTAGGAAAATTGTTTTACATCCTTTCGCAGGGAAGTAGTCCACAAGTATGCATGAGTTATGTTTTCATATTTCAATGAATAAAATGAAATGATAGTAAAAAATAGTATAAATTTCCATAATTATAAATATATGATTAATATCTTATATATTCACTAAACCTATATATATAACCATCCATTAGGGGACATGATGAAGAATGAGAGACATCACTACATGCAGGTGAAAGTTTGCACATACGCATGAGCGGTGTTTTTATTTTCTATTAGATGGAAACAAGGTAGATAATGATTGTTTCATAAAAATTATAAAGATTAAATATAATTATTATACTAATTATTTTATTTTGAGGTGGTCATATAATATTTGGAAATGGTGGAATAATAAATAAACATAAAAAAATATTTTCTAAGAAAATTTTCTCTTCTTTGTGTATCCTTCATTGGAATATAAATTAATCCTTTTTATTTATGTATTTTATTTGATACTAGAAGCAATAAAATTTGGGTAATATAGTTTAGAAGTTATTTTGGTAGATATTGGTTGAGAAAATATTCTCAAATGGTGTGGAGATGTGATGATAGGAGGTTTCATTTTATAAGTGAGAGGAGTAACAACCTTATAAATATACATATATCTAAAATAATATAAATTAATTTTTATGGAATTTTTAAAAAAAAACCTAAAACAATTTAAAAGATAGGAAAAATTATGGCTTAAATATACATAACCAAATAGGTTGTTACTTTTTTAGTAATAATTTTAACAGTATCTCTCCAATTAATCTCTTTTTTAACTTTTACCTTTGTGACTATCTCTTTCCATGGTAACATTTTTATATTCAAAAAACATAAATTAATATTACTACATAATATCTACTATGATGATTGAAAATATGAAATCCTTTTTATATGATTCAATTTATATTGGGGGTCTAAATTAATTCTAATATTCATGCACAAAACTCCTAAAAACCATTTTTTAAAAAATCTTCTTTAAGGAAAAATGATTTTATTATCATCCTAGTAAAAACCATTATATGAATATTAATTTATTTTATTCAATATATTATCTAAAAATATCGTTAAATTAATTCATTATTAGTGATACATTTTATTTATTATGATAAAAATACATTACTCTCATAAAAAACATTTAGAGGAAAAATATATTGTTTTACCTTCAATTGATTTGATCTTAATTTCTATCTATTTGATAATGAATTTATAAATGATTATAAATTTTGATAAATTGATAAATAATACTCTTCCATAGGTTTAAAACTCAAAATAATAGAAATTATCTTTTAAATGAAATTATATTTAAATAAAATGATTTTTGTAAACAAAACATTTCCATTTAACAAAACAAATATTTGATTATTATTATTATTATTTATCATTATTTTAAAATTTATTTGATTTAATTAATCTATAATACAAATTATTAATTCAATTTTTTCAATAAATTTATTCAATATCATTCAATAAAATTATTGATTTTAATACAGATACATAATCCAACAAAACAGTTTAAAACCGATGCTTAAGAAATACTGGTTTTTCCGTAAGTAAATTTGACCTTTTTACAATGTTAATTATTTTATAAATTTCACTAATCTATATAATAATTTATTTTATTTTATATTTTAAGAAATTAATCACTTATATTTGGTGTTTCATACCTCATAATCTATCAAACACATCAAATTTATTAGATAGAAATATATTGTAAAATCATGGGTGTTATATTCTATCCCCATATAGTACGTTCTTCTTTAAAACTCCATTTTTCCAGTGGAAATATATTGAGATAATTATATATCATTTTATCTTAGGGTTCCCATATATCTTCCCGAATATTATGGTTTCACTGAAAAAATATGACTTGGTGAGTGGTTTTGTTCCACAACACTTCATCTTTTGGATCCAAAATATCTACCAATTGTTACGTATACAAAATGATCATGCCAAATCTATTAAACATATATGTTTAGTACATGTGAAGTATAAGTTATATGTTTCCAAAACATGGACATGATTAAAACATAACGAACTTGTTGGAGGTATGGTGGAAGTGTCATGTAATATGATACCATCATTATATAATCAAGAATCTCATAGGGATCAATATATTTGGGGATCAACTTGTAATAAACTCGACCCATATACCCTCTCATACTGGTAATTGATCTTATCGGACACATACCCAATGGGAATTAATATTCCCCATGGGTTTGTGACTAGAACCTAGGCATGAAAAACTATTATATGGAATGATTTATCTAAGAATGAAGAAACAACATGGAATATATACACATAAAATAGAAACATTGTGGAAGATAATATATATGCCATTAAAAATAAAGAACAATCGAAGTGATAAATGTGAATAAGGTTGTAAAAAAACTATCTAAGCCATAAGTACAACTAAAATGGACTACAGAACTAGATATCTACTCTAATATCTCCATGTGAAAAATTTGGAAAACTCCCACCATCTCACCACTAACTACCCATAACCCTGTTGATAGAAAATCTAATAGCCTCACTGCTGTACTTTTCCTTTCCCTACACCAAAAGACCTAACTATACTGATTCACTATCCAATGGGTTTATAGGATATGAGATAATGTAATATGTATTCTCCACACATTATATCAAATCCATTGAAGTATAAAGAAATCGTAAAATCCAAAATAAGAAGCAAAGGTTTCATTAACCAAAAGATCACACTATTCTAGGATACCTAGAAATATCATACCTAAGATACATACTCATGTACCCACCAAGCCACTATAAATATTCATATACTCTAGAGATTAGAGGAACACCCAATAAGGTGAACCCCCCAATAGGTCTAACAGGTCCCTAGAACAATAGGGATAAGGAGAAGAGGAAATACCCATAAAAAACCCCTTGATAGTGGAGAATACATATTACTTTACCTTCCACCTATGTACCAAAGTCTTCTAATGTGCTATATTTTCCAAACTAGTTAATCAAACAAATAAATTATTTCATTGTTTGAAAACCATTTCACAGAACCATTTCACAGTGCTTTCTAAAACCATTTTCATTTACGAAAACTAGGGGAAAACCATCATTTATAATAACCCAATTCCACACATTTTTTTTTCATATCATTCTCTTTTATGAAATAAAAAATATTATAAAAAATAAAAGCAATGGAGTTCACAAACACAAGCTATAAACAGTTCCGCCAACCTCTAAACTCCGGTCACGCATGCCCACAACAGAATCCACCACAAGGAAGAAACCAAAAATTACAATGTAGGCCCTATAACCAATCAATAAATCTAATAATTTATTTAATTTAACAAAAGGGTCAGAATAGAAGAGGAAATTAGACATACCTCAATTACAAACACCCACCGCAACATAACCAACAAGGAAACCACCCCTAAACCAAGATCACACCACTATTCTAGAAAGAAACCATAATAAATATCCTTATATATAAAAACATTTGATAATGAAATGTGAAAATTATATTGTGATAAAAGAAATGAATAATTATAAAGGATCACTCACTCAGAGAGATGTAATACAACCAAAAAAGTGATCAATCACTGAATGAATCGATCTATACGAAACAGAGGCTCTGAAAATTTCTAGAAGAGATATTTAGACTTAAAGAAACGCAACCTATAAATGTATGAGAAAACATATCACAAATATGGTGACCTAAAATATCTGTATGTTACTTTTACATGGTGTGTAATTACTTTACACATTGGGAAATTCCAAAGACTCAGATACACAAAAAAATCCATCGTATTTTTATTAAAAACATATATTTTACATTACACAACATGTAACCTGTATACAATATATAATCCATTCAAAATATATAATAGGATCATGGTATCTACCCTATCATGATTACATGTCATGTATTCTAATTACATGACATGTATTCTTCTAGAAGACGAAAAAAAGCAATATATTCATTAGAAAAACATCAAACAAACATGGGTATTCTCTGATCTCTGGGAGAACTCCACCAAGCGGTTAACACATTTATGAATAGAATCTGTTAATTAAAAAAATATACATCCTTGAGCGTTAGTTCTTTTTTCTCAGAAAATGTTGTATATACTCAGGAGTCCCAAGACACATCCAATTAAAGAGTGAAAAAATTAAAAGAGTATGAAAATAACTGAAATCAGGTAACATGATGTTACAAACCACCCACAATAAGAATTTCTATCCCGATGAAGTCATGTAGAAGAATAAAGTCCAGTAAAGTAGTGAGAAACATCCTCCATCATCAATGAATCATTCTCTCAAGACTCAATAAAATCTAATGCATGCTCCCATAACACCCTGACCAATGAAATAAACTTCCCACAAAGGAAATTCAATTGAGAGTAAACAATCTCAACTATCTTCTCAATAAGAGATACATCTGAATTTAACTTAGTTCCTTCCCAAATCACAACATGAGAGGGACCATAATGGTATTTCATGAGCTGTAGTATGTTGAAGACCTCATTAATGGATATCAAGTGAACAAACAATAAATACTAAGAAGTAACCTTCCTAATCCTCTTAGTGACCTTAATCAATCCAACATATCTTGAATCCAAATTTATATGTCTTCCAAGATGATGGTTACCCAACCAAGGATTAATTTTGAAGAAATATTAATCACCTACCTAAAAATACAAAGGATTATTCCATTGATATTTAAAAGATTTTTTCAGACTATTAAATAGAAACCAACACTGATATATATCTTGATCCTCGGGGATGATTCCAGAACCAAACTTGATCCAACCAAAGAAGCTTCTCCCACATTTTCCCAATAGTGAGGTGATCTACATGAGAGACCATACAAAGACTTCAAATGATACATTGTGATTCATGACATATAATTATTTTTATAAGAAAACACATCCATTCCATGATGGCTATCCCATGATCTAAAAAAATCATAGACAATAGCTTGGAACATATCTTCTAGAAATTGAATATTATGCTTTGTTTGAAGTTCTATCTATGGATGATAAGATATAATCAATTTGAAATGAGTTCCAAAAAACACATGGAAACTCCTAAAAAAACCTCAAACTAAAACTATTATACCTCTATAAAAAAATGGTTGAAGGAACCCCTTGTAAACTCATAACTACTGACATATATAGCTTACCCATATCTTCATATTTAGTGGTTTATCAGATCCGAATAAAATGAGATGACTTTTTCAACTGAACAATAACCACCCAGATATCATTCCAATCTTAGGGAGTCCCTGGTAATACAGTAATAAAATCCATGGATACCTCATCCCATTTTCAAATCATAACTAGAATATATTGGAGAAAACCAAAATGTTTCAAATGTTATACCTTTATCTGTTGAAAAGTATAATAGTTGGACACTTAATCAATAATGTCACACTTAATACCTAACAAGACGAATCGTTGTCTCATGTTATAATACATCTTCATAGTTCTCAGATGAACAACCCATGAAGAAACATGACAATAAAAAAACTGAGATCCTCAAAAATAATTGGACAACAATCCAATCCTCAAAACTAAGAATAACATCTGAAGAGATAGACCATCATGAAATGGACTCCAAACTATATAAGGTTTCTTGAAATCCATTGAAATAATCATCTTTATATTAAATCTATTTATTCGACTTAAGGATAGTTAATGATAACCAAAGAATATGTAGAACCATTCTAGAAACATGCTCCTGAGCATCTATATGCAACTAAGAAAAACCTTATAAGGTTACAGTATTACTTCAATTCTAGAAAAACTTCCAACGAAGCATCCCTACTAAGAGTTTCTATACAAGAATTACTCTTCCCTAGGGTGTAGGTGATATCAAATTCAAACATATTAGGGTATTCCACCCAAAAACCCTTTCTATAATTCAATTATTTCTATGTAAAGATATAGATCATGATCTTATGTGTTGGTCGGAGTGGACACTCTAGAGGGGTGTGAATTGAGTTCCAATTAAAATTTATGTTTAAAAAACTTTGTCTTAAAAACCCCCAAATAAAACACAGAATTAAACTATAGTGAATTTATATCAAAATAAAGGCTCTGTTAGGTTCTCAAAGGATTGATTAGTTCCCAGTTAATCAAATAAGAAGAATTGATTATCTTTTGAAACTAAATTACTGATTTACAACTAATATAAACACTTGCAAGTTTAATTTTCAAAGTGACTTTAAAACAGTATTGGTTTTAAAGTAGTTTGCAGCGGAATAAAAATTAACTTTGAAAATAAGTAAGCACAGAAGACTTAACCAAGAGGTTCAGTCTCAAGCCGAGACTTAGTCCTCTAAACAATTTATATAAATTTGATCTACACCCTGGATCGGGGTTCACAATAGTTTACAACTGTTCAGGTCCAAGACCTCTACCACTGTTATTCGTGGGAAACAAAACAACAGCAACCAGCTGTTCAGGTCACCCACGACCTATACCACTATTACAGTGGGAAATGAAAGATGTAAAGAGTTTTCTGAGGGTTTACAGAGCCTCCAGTTAAAGTACAAGAGACATTGTGTGTGTAAAATATAGCCGATAACACACACTGCTCGAAATGTAATAAATAAATCACAGAGGCTAAGATTTTGAGTTTAGAAATGGATCTAGTGATTGCAGTGAAGCTTTGGACTCCTTTGGATTGATTAGAATTGGTTCTGAGTCCTCTTCTAGTGTTTGTCTAGAAAATAGATTGTCATCTGCTTCCTTGACTTCCAGGTTCACAGATAGAGAAAAAAGTAGTCGATGAAGTTCTTGTGTGAATGTTCTTGTTCTCAGCTCTTCACTGGTATGCAGTAATGAATGAGTTCTTAGTGTAAGTTCAGTCATCGTTTTGCATGAACACTCGGTTGTTCTTCCAGCACAACTCGTGTTATGTATGTCTCTGTGTATTCATCTATACATTCCTCTCTTAGCAGTAGCACATCCTTCTTTTATTTAAAGCACGAGATCCGGCAAAAGATGATTTACTTTTTGTAGGTACGAGGAATGGTTCCCTGAAAACCAACAAACACCAATTAAATAAATGTTAGTGTATTAAAATATACCTAATATGACCGTTGGTTAGATTAAATAAAGATAAAAAATTAAAGTAGTGTCGGATTCTCTAGAACGGTAGGTTTGGGTATTGATAGCCTTGGTAGCGGTAGCCTTGAGTAACGGTAGTCTTTCTATCAGTAGCCATCCGTGTAATGGTAGAATTCATGTATCGGTAGGCTTGCTTGTATCAGTGGGCTTTCGCATATCGGTAGGCTTTGCATAACGGTGACCATTCCGTATCGGTAGCCTTTTCATATCGGTAGGCTTGTCTGACGGTAACCTTCTTATATCGGTAAGCTTAGTATATCGGTAAACTTCTGCGTATCGGTAGTCTTGCATACCGGTGACCTTCGCGTATCAGTAGACTTGCATAACGGTGACCTTTGAGTATCGGTAGACTTGTTCTATAATGGTGACCTTTGAGTATCGGTAGACTTGTTCTGTAACGGTGACCTTTCACCTATTTAAGTATTCTATTGGCAGAATGAGTTAAGTTAGAATATATATTCATCCAGTAACCGTATTCCTTGAAGATAATATAAATAATGCAATAAATGAATATGTGCATGATGTTCATAAATAACAAAATAATTAATTAACCATTAATCAATATAGGAACTACCAAACTAAAATTTATCATAATTGGGATTATCAAAATACGATTGAGCATAGTTGATATTATGGAAATATGAGTTCAACTAATTTGCCCAGAGGGTTCAACAATCTCCCCCTTTCTGATAATCACAACTTATGCCGAAGTATTCAGAAAATTAAAATAGCATCAGAGGAAGGAATAATAATTTCTTAGAAAAAAACTTTAAAAAAAAGTTCTCGTAATAAATTTTAGTGTTGTTATTAGTTTTCTCCCATATCCCCATAACATATATTTCATTTTCTCCGCCTTTTTTTTACTTCTCATTTTTCTCCCCATATGATTTTCTCTCCCCATTTCATGAAAACCTTTAAAACAAGAGGCTCATTTTCTCCCCCAGTATTTTCTCCCCCTTTGTGATTAACAAAAAGATGGGTAGACGAAATAGAAATACAAGAAAGTAAAGACTGTAGCAACCAATTTCCATTAATGTACAAAAGGTAAAAACTTATAAATTCAAATAAAATACAAGTGAGTCCTATCAAAAACATCCTGAATCAGTCAATCCTCCTCCTGAACATGATTCTTTCCCTTAGGATCAGAATAGGGTATTGGTTCAGATTGAGTAGGGTCAGCAGATGGTGTCAGAGTAGTTGAAGACACAACTGGTGGTGCAGCTAAAGAAACTGTACCGGATCTAAAATCTGTATTCTTCGGAGTGATCATTGTTTTCATGCTCTTGATGTCTTGAACTTGATTCAATTGAGGTGTACTCCCAGAGGAAGAGGCTGGAAGTACAGGAGGTACAATTACAGGTCTTTCATCCACATGCAAGAATGGTAGCAGCAGATTTCGGAAATCCATAATAATAGTCCCTCCTCTCTCCATTGGAGACACAAATTCATCTTGATTCTCAATGAATTTGTCCAAGGTATGATTAAGCTCTCTAAACTTACTAACCTGTTCAATAAAGGCTTGGGTTACTGGAGGTAACTTCATATTCTCAATCAAAATCTTGAAATGGTTTGTCATGTGTTTCTTGGTAGAAACCTTCTCGAAATAAGCATCCACCTTATTTTTGATTGCCTCTTGAGAAACAGTAGCTTCCTGCAGGTGATGACGAACAAAACTACTAACTTACCTAGTGGTAGCAAGAATATGAGTATCTGATGCACCATTGGGACTATCCTTAGCCAATTCTTCCTGAATAATATTGCAGATCTGGTCAAGGTTCACACTGGAGCTAGATGAGGGAAGAGGATTCATTGAGAAGGCCACTGTCTCCTTGAAGGATTGAGTCAGACTACTAACTACCTTCTAAACAAGTGCATCCTGACTTATCAGATGTTCTTTAACTGACTTCTTAAAGGCCTCAAAAACTTCCACAAATTTCTTTACCACTTCTTTTATATATTGAATTTCAGAGTTTACTTGAGTTTTAGAGCTATGCATGGTGGTCAGAGAAGCAATTGATTGTCTCAAACCAACTACAGCTCCTGTCCAACTCTCTATCTGAGTGTGGCACACTTTAATTTCATCCATCATTTATTTCCCAAGACTTGATACACCATATCAAATGGATATCTCAAGGGATTTCTACACGCTTTTCATCTCTTCAACCATACTTTTCTTCATATCTACCACTAATTCCCTTATTGCTTCTTTCAATTCAGCTTTTAAGGACTCAAGATCCTCCTTGGTTGCCACATTTCCAGCCACAGTGGGTAGGGTAACTGATTCTTTTTGGGGTTGGTCTTCCTAATCAGAATCTCCATAAGAAATTCCAAGAATCATATATCCTAGATCTGATGTCCAACCTTCAATGTCCGATAGCACTGATACTGATCCAAGATTCTCCCCCTCACTTGGAACATTCTCCTATGGTATCTCTTACAACTGTTCTGCTTGATGTAATTCTGCAATTTCTTCTACAACTTCAGCAGATTCAATAGCCATTTTTTCTAAGTCATTAATGAATCTCTCATCAATAGGTGCTACTGCTGCTTATTTCTGATCAGGTACTATTTTGACTGTACTGTCTATAAGAGGGATCAAACTAAGCTCTTCTTCTTCATTTTCCTCATCATCTGCTTCACCAGCAGCCTCCTTATCTCCATTAACTTCATGATATGATCCAGTTGCCTCATCCTCTTAAGAGGTGTCCTTGACAATATACTGGCATGCTTCTTATCCTTCTTCTGTAGTCTCTGTATCACAATCCTTCAAGATAGTTTCTCTATTTAGTAGTTCTTTTGGAGGGTTAGCTGCTCCATAAGAAATAACTTGATGCACAGGACTAGGGGGTAAGTCTGGGTCTCCTCCTTCCACAATTGATGTCTCTTCCTCCTTAGTTTCATCATCACTATAGACCGGTTCTGGCTCATCTGGTCCAAGACCAGGATCTCTCACAAACTTTGGTCTAGAGGGATGGTCCTTTGGTGTGAACTTATCATATATTTTTCCTTCATCATTAACCTAAGACTTCTTCCATGGGTTCCAGCTCACTTTGATGAATGTACAAATAGTCCTGGTGATGAAAAAGTTGTCTTTAACTACAACTATTTCATCATGAGGTCCAACTACCTCCTTTGATTTCAACATTATAGAAATCAGCTTGGAAAAGAAAAGAGCATTGGACTTGGACTTCGGTCTAGTCATATCCTCAATCTGAATCATAAGTAATCTACACAGATTCAATTTTACTCCATGATTTAATAGATACAACATATAAATGTCCTAGAATCTCAGTGTAGCAAAGTCTCCTCTCCTTGGACTAATTACATGTTGAATTAACTTGAAAAGAATTTTATCTTCCCCTGCCATCTTTGCAGCTATGATTTTTCTAGGGGTCCCATTCCCTGTCATCTCTAACAAAGCATCTTCATACATAAACACATCACTGGTTGAGGGAACAGATTTTGAATAGAAACAACAATCTCCTTCATGAGGAACTCTTAAGTTCCTAGCCCATTCCACTAAAGTAAACGAAACTTCCTGTCCACTCACATAGGAGCACATCCTGTTCTCTTTTTCTGATGTCTCAAAACTGAAAAACTCATAGAATTCTTTTATCAGTACTGGATAATACAGTACATTATTTTTCATGAAGCACTAGAGCCATCCTTTCTCTTCTAAAACCTTAAGAACCAAGGACTTTATCTCCATTATCCATTCTGCACACACCTCTTTCTCAACAATAATCTCTCACCTTGAGAGATGCGGGTTTACTGGATTCATTCGAGCTATACTTCTACTTCCACTTCCAATGGTACTACCATTCGTTACTTTCTGTCTTTTCGCTTGTGGCTCATCACTCCCATCTGTAACCTGGGGTCTCTTGACGCGGTCCATTATAGATTTGAGGTTTAGGGTTTTGCAGCTTGAGAGGTTTAGGTTGGAGGGATTCGAACAGACGAGTTCGCGGTGAGATTGAGTGAAGTCTAATATCGGATTTTAATATCATTTAGGATTCACAAATAAAATAAATATTATATATAAAAAATTTTGAAGTCTCGACCTTAAATACAGATGTTTAAAACAGCACGAGATGCACCGGTAAAGTCTCTTAACGGTGAGGTCTTCTAACGGTGAGGTCTCCTAACGGTGAGGATTCTAACGGTGAGGTCTCCTAACGGTGAGGTCTCCTAACGGTGAGGTCTCCTAACAGTGAGGATTCTCTAACGGTGAGGTCTTATAACAGTGAGGTCTCCTTAAGGTTTTAAGAATAAGTTATCATTCAAAATTCGTGTCTAATGAAACTTAATCTTTCTAAACATAAAGGCTTAGTGAAAATATCGGCTAATTGGAGTTCAGTGCCTATAAATTCAAGATTTATATCACCTCTTTGATAATGATATCTTAAAAAGTGGTGTCTAACATCAATATGTTTGGTTCTAGAGTGAGACATAGGATTATTTGAGATTTTGATTGCACTAGTGTTGTTACAGTTAATTGAATCATGTTTAAAATTAAATCCATAGTCCAGTAAGGTGTGTTTCATCCACAGAATCTGTGCACAGCAACTACCAGCAGCTATATACTCTTCTTCAGCAGTAGATAATGAAACTGAGTTCTGTTTCGTACTACACCATGATACTTGGGATTTTCCATGTAAATGACATGTTCCAGATGTGCTTTTCCTATTTAAATTACATCCAGTAAAGTCAGCATCTGAATAACTTATTAAATCAAATGATTGTTCTTTTGGGTAAAACAATCCCAAATTAGTAGTACTATTATGATATTTGAAAATCTTTTTAACAGTAAGTATGTGTGACTCTTTAGGGTTAGCTTGAAATCTAGCACACATACATACACTAAACACAATATCAGGTTGACTAGCACTAAGATAATGTAAACACCCAATCATACCTCTGTAATTAGTTTGATCTACTGGTTTACCAGTTTCATCAATATCCAATTTACAGGTGGTACTCATAGGTGTATCACGTCCCTTAATACTATCCAAAACAAAACGTTTGAATAAATCCTTAGTATATTTACTATGATTTAAAATAATACCATCTTTAGTTTGAATGATTTGAAATCCATGAAAGTACTTAAGATCTCCCATTAAACTCATTTCAAACACATTTTTCATAACCTTTGAAAAATCAGTACATAAAGAATTTTTAGAAGATCCAAAAATAATATCATCAACATAGATTTGTAATATTAAAACATCTTTTGAAATCCTTTTAATATAAAGAGTGGGACTAGCTATTCTTTTTGAAAATCCTTTTGAAATAAGAAAATTTGTAAGTCTTTCATACCAAGCTCTTGGAGTTTGTTTTAAACCATATAAAGATTTAGAATGTTTAAAAACGTGATTTTGAAAGTGATGATTTGAAAAACCAGGTGGTTGTTCAACAAAAACATCTTAAAAAATAAAACCATTTAGAAAAGAACTTTTGACATCCATTTGATATAACTTGAAATTCAGATGTGATGCAAACGAAAGTAAGATCCTAATAGACACTAATCTTGCTACAGGAGAAAAGGTTTCCTCATAGTCAATTCCTTCTTCTTGATTGTAAACTTTTTCAACTAGCCTAGATTTGTTTCTAATGATGTTTCCAGATTCATCTACTTTGTTTCTAAACACCCATTTTGTGCCTATGGTTAAGGTATCCTTGGGTCTTTCTACTAATTTCAAGACTTTGTTTCTTTCAAATTGATTTAGTTCTTCTTGAATTTCCATTACCCAAAATTCATCATTGATAGAATTATTGATACTTTTAGGTTCTAACTGTGAAAGAAAAGCTTGATGTTCAACCTGATTTCTTAGAGAAGCTCTAGTCTGTGTTCCTCTATCTAGATTACCTACAAAAACATCTAAGGGGTGGTTCTTTAGAGTCCTAGCTGGTCTAGAAAAGGTAGGACTAGAGATTTCAAGTTCATCTACAGGTTGGGGTTCAATAGAAGCAGGTTCTGGAAAATTTCTAGAATTGGATGTTTTAAGTACAGGTCCAATGTCTTTATCATTAAGGTTCAAAACAGAGAGACCATCTTCAAGATTTTCAAGAGAGGTCTTAGGTTCATGTGGATCAGTTTCATCAAATTTGATGTGAACAGATTCTTCCAAACATTTGGTTCTCTTATTGAAAACTCTATAAGCTTTACTAGAAATAGAGTAACCTAGGAAAATTCCTTCATCACTCTTTGATGAAAACTTTTCAAGATTATCTTTAGTATTAAGAATAAAGACTTTGCAACCAAAAACTCTGAAGTAGTTAACCTTAGGTTTCCTATGGTTCCACAACTCATAAGGGGTTTTCTTATGAACAGGTCTGATCAAGACTCTATTGATAACATAACAAGCTGTATTTACATCTTCATCCCATAAATAAACAGGAATGTCATACTCATTGAGCATGGTCCTATAAATTTCCTGAAGGGTTCTATTCCTCCTTTCCACTACACCATTCTGCTGGGGTGTCCTAGGGGCAGAGAAATTGTGACTATAGCCACTGTGTAAGCTGTAGGACTCAAACTCATGATTTTCAATCTCACGACCATGATCACTTCTCAAGGTTTTGATCTTAAGTCCACTAAGATTTTCTAAAGACTTTGAATATTTAACAAAGTAAGAATAGACTTCACTTTTGTGAGCTAGAAAATATACCCAAGTATATCTAGAATAGTCATATACTAGAACATAGACATAGTGCTTCCCATTTAAACTAGAAACTCTAGAAGGTCCAAATAAATCCGTGTGAACCAACTCGAGAGGTTGAGAAGTTGACACTTATTTCTTTGATTTAAAAGAAACTTTATGTTGCTTTCCCTTTTGATAGGGATTACAAACTTTGTCTGCTGGAAAATCAAGTTTGGGTAGGTATCTAACTAAGTTCTTCCTATCAAGTTTTCTAAGTGAATTTACATTGCAGTGTCCTAATATTCTATGCCAAAGCCAAGACTCTTTATGAAAAGCATTTAAACAAGTAATATTCTACTTATCTAAATAATTCAGATCAACAACATAAACATTTTTATTTCTTAAGTCATAAATTACTAAAACATTTTTAGAATTAAAAACATTGCAAGAATCGTTTTCAAATTTAACATAAAAACCATCATCACATAAATGAGAAATACATAAGAAATTATATTTCATTCCATCAACAAATAAAACATTGGAAATCAATATAGAGTCAGTGTTACCAATCTGGCCTAAGCCGATGATTTTTACTTTTGAGTTATCACCAAAAGTGACAAAGCCTCTATCAACTTTTACTAAACTCTTGAAGCATGAGAAGTCTCCTAACATATGTCTTGAACATCCACTATCCAAATACCAAGTCTTTCTATAGGAGATCTTTAAGCAGGTTTCCTACAAAATAGATTTAGATAGGAAATGATTTTGGTACCCAGATTTTCTTGGGTCCAGACAGGTTAGCCAACAAAACTTTAGGTACCCAAATTTGTCTTATGGGTCTCATAAAATTTGTAGAATCAACAGATTTTGAAAGGTAAACCTTATTAGATCTGTAACTATGAATATAGCTATTTAAAGCATATAAATGTCCAAAACTAGAACTAGCAGTATTCTGTCCAGATATAGGAATGAATTTAGTTTTGGTAAATTTTCTCTGTCCTGGTTGGTATCTTATACTAGTGGTGTATCTAGGTGCTATTTTCTTACCTAGAATTTGAGTAAGAGTATCTTTACCATTTTTAAAATTTTCTAAGTCTTTCTTAAGTTTCTCATTATATAATTTCAGTTCAGCGTTTTCTTTAAGTAATCGAGCATTATTTTCTATTTCAATATCAAGATCATATTTATGTTTAACAGTTAAAGCATACTGTTTCTTTAAACCTTTGTATTTGTCTTTCAGGTCATTACAGGTTTCTTCTAATATATCACAATATTCAAATAGTTCAGATTTTGACATGTTTTCTGTGTCAGAATCATCTCCATAATAATATGAATTTAAATTAGGAGTTTCAGATGTTACCTCAGAAGTGTTTGTCATAAAACACATGTTTGCCTTATTTCTGATTTCAGTTTCAGAAATTTCAGACTCACTAGAGCTATCCTCAGAAGCACTCCAGGTAGCCTTCATGGATTTCTTATACTTATTGTCCTTGTGTTCATACTTCTTCTTGTACTTCAGTTTTGGACAATCTGCTTTTATATGTCCTTTTCCTTCTCACTCATAGCAGACAACTTCATCTGTTTTGTCAGATTTATTCCAATCCTTTTTCCAATGACCCTTGCTGTCATACTTACCTTTGTAATTTGATTTTATGAAAAACTTCTTCTTCCTATAAAACTTATTAAACCATATGGCAATGTGAGCCATCTCAGCATCACTATCAGAAGCACTTTCACTATTTTCATAGCTTGAACTCTCGTTTATAGCTTGAAGTTTATCCTTATCCTTGTTATTTGAAGTTGAAGATTTGAAACCAACAGACTTTCATCTAGGTTCATCTTCTTCTTCTTTGTTCACCTTAAGTTCTTCTTCATACAACATAAACTTTCCAATTAGTTCCTTGACTGGCAGTTCACCTATATCACATGATTCTCTAATTGAGACAAAAGTTCCTCTCCATATTTCAGGTAGACATCTCAGAATTCTCATAATTTGTTCCATTGATGGAACATCCTTTCCCAGAGAGATCATTGTGTTGACAATTTCATTGAACCGGAGATACATGTCAGAAATGGGTTCATCAGGCTTCATCTTAAAATTATCATACTTAATAGTATAAGTGTTCAATCTCATTTCCTTAACATTAGTTGTTCCTTCATGAGAAACAGCTAAGGTATCCCAAATTTTATAAGCAGTTTTACAAGAAGATATTCTGTTGAATTCCTCATATCCTAAAGCACAGTACAGAGCATTCATGACTTTACAATTATTATTGTAGGCTGTCTTAGTAGCTTCATTCCAAGTAGATCTAACAGTAGAAGGTATTTTATATTCTGATTCTACAGCAGTCCAAATATCAAAACCCATGTTCTCTAAATGAATTTTCATCTTGATTTTCCACTGAGCATTGTTAGTGCCATTGGAAAAGGGTGGTCTATTGGTAGAAACACCTTTCAATTCAGTTATCCATGATAACTTACTTCAAGAAAAGATTTTAAAGAGAAAAAAATTTAAAAATAACAGAAATTTTAAGAACTTTAAAATACAACTAAAATCAAAGTTCAAAAACAGAGTACTTTAGAAAATATCTAAATAGACTTTGATACCAAATGTTGGTCAGAGTGGACACTCAAGAGGGGGGTGAATTGAGTTCCAATTAAAATTTCTGTTTAAAAAACATTGTCTTAAGAACCCCCAAATAAAACACAGAATTAAAATATAGTGAATTTATATCAAAATAAAGGTTCTGTTAGGTTCTCAAAGGATTGATTATTTCCCAGTTAATCAAATCATAAGAATTGATTAACTTTTAAAACTAACTTAATAATTTACAACTAATATAAACACTTGCGAGTTTAATTATCAATGTGACTTTAAAATAGTTTTGGTTTTAAAGTAGTTTGCAGCGGAATAAAAAATAACTTTGAAAATAAGTAAGAACAATAGATTTAACAAAGAGGTTCAGTCTCAAGCCGAGACTTAGTCCTATCAACAATTTATATAAATTTGGTCCACACCCTGGATCGGGGTTCACAATAGTTTACAACTGTTCAGGTCCAAGACCTCTACCACTGTTATTCGTGGGAAACAAAACAATAGCAACCAGTTGTTCAGGTAACACACAACCTCTACCACTATTAAATTTGGAAATTAAAGATGTAAAGAGTTTGATGAGGGTTTACAGAGACTCCAGTTAAAGTACAGGAGACAGTGTGTGTGTGTAAAATACAGCAGATAACACACACTGCTCGAAATGTAATAATTAAATCACAGAGGATAAGATTTGGAGTTTAGAAATGGCTCTAGTGATTCCAGTATAGCTATGGAATCCTTTGGATTGATCAGAATTGGTTCTGAGTCCTCTTCTGGTGTTTGTCTGGAAAACAGAGTGTTGTCTGCTTCATTGACTTCCAGGTTCAGAGATAGGGAAAAAGGTAGTCGATGAAGTTCTTGTGTGGATGTTCGCGTTCTCAGCACTTCACAGGTATGCAGTAATGAATGAGTTCTTCGTGTAAGTTCAGTCATATTTTTGCATGCACACTCGGTTTTTCTTCCGGCACACCTCATGGTATGTATGTCTCTGTGTATTCATCTATACATTCTTCTCTTAGTAGTAGCACATCCTTCTTTTATTTAAAGCACGAGCTCCGGCAAAAGATGATTTACTTTTTGCTAGTACAAGGTACGGTTACCTGACAACCAACAAACACCCATTAAATAAATGTCAGTGTATTAAAATATACCTAATATGACCATTGGTTAGATTAAATAAAGATAAAGAAATTAATGTAGTGTTAGATTCTCTAGAACGGTAGGTTTGGGTTTCGATAGCCTTGGTAGTGGTAGCCTTGAGTAACGGTAGCCTTTCTATCGGTAGCCATCCGTGTAACAGTAGACTTCATGTATCGGTAGGATTGCTTGTATCAGTGGGCTTTCGCATATCGGTAGGCTTTGCATAACGGTGACCTTTCCGTATCGGTAGCCTTTTCGTTTAGGTAGGCCTGTCTGACAGTAACCTTCTTATATCGGTAAGCTTAGTATATCGGTAACCTTCCGCGTATCGGTAGACTTGCACTCCAGTGACATTCGCGTATCGGTAGGCTTGCATACCGGTGACCTTTGAGTATCGGTAGACTTGTTCTTTAATGGTGACCTTTGAGTATCGGTATACTTGTTCTGTAATGGTGACCTTTCGCCTGTTTAAGTATTCTATTGGCAGAATGCGTTAAGTTAGAATATATATTCATCCAGTAACCATATTCCTTGAAGATAATATAAAAATATAATAAATTAATATGTGCATGATGTTCATTAATACCGAAATAATTAATTAACCATTAATCAATATAGGAACTACCAAACTATAATTTATCATAATTTGGATTATCAAAATATGATTGAGCATAGTTGATATTATGGAAATATGAGTTCAACTAATTTGCCAAGAGGGTTCAACATTATGTCTAGAAAGGATTATGAACATTTCCCCAAAAAGGCAATGAAACCAAAAATTAAGATAATGAATAAATTTGGAAATATCTAAATCATGAGTGGGGTAATTTTTATCATGTGGTTGAATTTGATTAGAGATATAAGCTCCCACATGATCATCCCGTATAAACACACAACCCAAAATAGCAGGAGAAGAATTATAGTAAACTACATATGTCTTATTGAGCTAAAAAAATGTTAGAATATGACTTGATGTCAGAAATCTTTTGAGGTCATCAAAATAAGACTGACACTTTAAATCCCACTATAATTTAACCCCTTCCCGAGTAAGAATAGTCAATGGTGTGGACGGCTTATAGAAATCTTTAAATAACATTCAATAATACCCTAAAATACTATGGAATATTTGAATCTCAATGAAAATTCATGGTTTATCCCATGATAAAGAAAAACCATACCTTATTTGGATCAACTAAAAATCCATGGAAAAAAATAACATGCCCTACAAAATTAACTTTTTGAATCCGTAAATTGAATTTAAAGGAATTCCATAAAAATAGTGACTCCCCATGATCTTCAAAACCATACTCAAATAGTGCTTTCTCTTGGGCTCAAAACATGAATAAACAAAAATATCATTCATGAACACTGCTTAAATAGTTTTAAGATACTGATTGAATATCTGATTCTTAAAAGATATAAAAACTATTGGACCATTAATCATACCAAATGAAATCACCACATATTTTTAATGTCTATATCAAATCCTAATTTCTGTGTTTAGTATATCAGGATACTAAACTCTAAGATGAAGATAATTAAACCAATGATAAATCTTTTAAACCCACATTTCCCCCTTTAACAAGTTAAAAAAATTATCAATATGAGGAAAATGATACTTTTTATTAACTAGTAATTAGTTAGATATTTGATAATCCAGACACAATCATATTGAACCATATTACTTATTGGAAAAGTGAATCAAGGCTATGAAAGGTGAAACACTAAGGAGAACAAAAACCTTCTCCACCAGTTCTCCCAACTAAATCTTGATCTCTTAAAGCTCTGTCGGTTCCATATCAAAGTAAGGCATTAATATAGGTTACGTACTTGGAATCATGTCAATCATAAAATCGACCTCCATCTCTAGAAAATATCAAAAGAAATATTTTGGGAAAATTTTAGCAAAGTCCTAAAATGTAGGGAGATAGTAAAAAATAGATGTGATGACTTTTGTAACTATTAAAAAAATCTTGAGCACTCGATGAAAAGGTCCTTTATAACTATACCTCGGGTCCCAATCTTCCGGAAATAGCAGTGAGCTCCCATTAGTTGTAATAAATGAGAGTCATCAACAATAATAATTAAACTCATCATGATAGTCAATAAGACAATCCATTATGATGATTACATCCAATAGATCTAGATCGAGAACAAACAAATCCTTTATTAACTCCGGATAAGCTATCAATTGGGAATAAAAAGGAATTTGAAACTGCTTCACTTTCCTATTCCCAAGAGGTGTCACTAAATACATAAACAGACATGAGAAACTTTGGAATGATTAAAACATCAACAAAATGGATAGATATAAATGAGTGGGAAGCACCAATATCAATGAAATAAAATGCTACTGAAGATGAAATGAATATGGAACCTCTTACAATCGCTCTATAGTATCTACATCCATCCAAAAATCATCAACTAAATGAAGGTGATTCACACTTATGGCTTTTGTATAGTTCCCTCCAATCTATAAAGAATATGACTACACCATATTAGACTTTGGATATGATGAACCCTAACAATGTCACGGTGTGACATAGAATAATAGAAACATTGTAGACGTTCATAATGTCAAAAACCATTACATATCTCTGCTGGCATGGAATAATAATTCCATGTGTTTAAAAACATTCCAAATTGATAGAAATTCATAGGGAGACCAATATACACAACACAATTTTGTAAAGAGGCCTACTACCAAGAACCTCTTTCACTACTCCTATGATGATCTTTCCACATCCTATTTTCCCTAACACGCCATTGAAGATTCCAATAGGTTGAAGATAAGGGTTATAATATCCAAGCTTTTTGCTACAATCAAATTATCCCATAATATCTCTATATACTATTTCCATATATGTTGAATGATTCAATATAAATACTTGTGATTATATATCTGGTTAAAAACCCTTTAGGTACTTATGAGCATTAAACTAGTAATTATTTACAACATTTAGGAAAAATGAACTTGATCAGTTAGATACGTTGTGTATAAAAATATCAAATTCTCTCCATACTACAAAGAGAGAAACTAAAAACACTTCACTATCACCAATGACTATGGAAAAAATACTAGAATAAGAGAGTCCTTAATCCCTTCCAATCTAATTCGAGGAACATATCAGCATGCACCATGGAATCCCACTAGTGCTTAATGGGACAATCATGTCTGAACACTGAAAACTTTATCTTGATTCACTTAGGATTAATATAGAAGTTAGTTATTTAAAAAATCTTATTAATCTAGTACTCCACCACTCATGGTTTATTCATACCATTAAAGGATTGTGTATTTTCACGCATGAAATCCCTTGATTGATCTATTTCTCTTACATATCCTCATTGTATGCCAATAACTATGATCTGAGCTTCTGGTCCATTATATTAAAAAAAACTAATCATTTGATAGCCTCATTAATTTAATGATCCATCATAGGATTCCCTGGAGGAGCATTAATTACACCCTCCCAAGGAAGTCACAGAATACATTTCAGAGGTATACTACTACACACTCAAACAAATAAAATGATTAGAAAATGGAAGAATCAAAATAAAAACAAGAAAAATAATAACAAAAAAACTGATATTGACATCAATAAATCCAAACAAGAGACAGAAATACCAATATCCCATGTAACCTGAGTCTTATCCTGGTAAGAGTTTGCTAGAAAATCACTAAAATATACCTCTAATGTCCTAAAAGTTTTACCTCTAGTATACCAAACTACCCAAGACAATGACTATTGAGGAAAAAAAAATTTGTTAACAAATTATAATGAACCCAACTAATATACCCTCTCAAGATAGTGCCCGTCTTGATCCACCATATACCAAAAGGGAATTCATGATCCTCATGGGATATAGACTAGAACACATGCATCAAACAACTAACAGTGGGAATGATTTCACATTAGATAAAGTAATAAAATGACATATATACACATAATAGAGAGAAAGAACCAAAAATGTTAACATATTCCATCACAGTTAAAGTATAACAGAAGAGATTAAACTAAAAAAGGTAGTAAAATAGTCTTCAAGTGACAAGTCTCCCTAAAAATTACCAAAAAACTAAACATCTACACCAACACCTCCTTGTGACAGCATTGGAATCCTCACACCATCTCAACACCAGCTACCCAAAACATTCTAATAGAAAACCTCACCCCCTCACAACAACACATTTCATTTCCCTGCGTACAAATATATTACAAGGTCTATACACTATCGACATGGTATACTATGTGCTAATTAACAATCTCAGTAGGGTCCAACCAATGTGTTCCATATCAAATCTCTAAATAATAATCCATGTATGGTCTACTATATGGAAAAGAAGGCATGATAACCTTTTAACCACTTTTATATCAAAAGAATGGGAAACATTTTAATTTATCCATTTTGTATATTTAAAAATAAAATAGGTGAATTAGTTTAAAATCATTTCATATCTATATATCACAACAGATATACCATGTCAAAACAAAGATTTAATTAGACATCATATCAAATCCATGGTAGTACAACATAATATTACAATCTAAAAGCATAATGACAAGTAACATAATGTCAGGGATCACACTAGGTCGAGATATCTAGGAAACTAATACCTAAAATAGAAAATACCATACACATCAAGCCTCTATACATATGCATCATGTATAGAGAGCATAAGAACACCTTATAATGTGAACCCTCCAAGAGGTCTAAAAAAAATATAGAATAATAGGCCTAGGGAGCATATGAATGACCCATGACAAAACACCCTTGATATTGGATGACACCTAATAATATACCTTCCAAATTAGTTCCCTAGTATTTCCATCCGATATATTTTCTAAATAATTTCTTCAAACAATTTCATTATTTCATGATTTGAAAATAGTTTCAAAAATACATTTTGCAATAATTTGGGAAAAATTTTTCCTTTACCAAAACCAGTGGAAAACCAGGTTTTTTAAAAACACAGTTCCATAAAAATATCAGTAATATCATTCCATTTCATTTAATAAATCAATTTATAAAAAAAGAGCAATAACTTTTACCTAAACAGGATAGAGAAAGAACCAAATTCTTCAGAACTTAGGTCGTACAAATCCATAATAGATTCCACCACAAGGAAGAAACAAAAAAAGATAATAGAGGCCCCATAAGAAATCTGTTTATCTTAGAATTTATTCAATTCAACAAATGGGTCAATAGAGAATTGGGAAAGACACACACCTCAAGAGTATACACCATCTGCTCCACAAATAATAAATAAACAACCAGTAGACAAAATAACACCATAAATCTATAGAGAAATAAGAATAAACATCACCACGAGTTAATAGATAAGAGAATGCAGTGAAATAATGCTACTATGATGAGAGAAACAATGAAGAAAAAATGATCTATCACCAAGAGAGACACAATCCAATAGAAACAATGATCAATCACAAAAAAATCAATCCAGATCAAATGGTGGATCCCAAAATCATTAGAATAGAGATCCATTTCTAGAGTATGGAGTACTATAGAAGAATGAGAAAACATACCACTCATAAAACACCCTAAATGATCATTCCACAATTTTAACATAGTGTGTAATCCATTTACACATCATTTAATCCTTATAACTTTGATACCTTGTAAAGACCCATCTTCTTCTTTATTAAAACCCGATATTTTACATTACATAGCTTGTAACCTGTACATATTGTGTACTCCCATCAAAATATGTTTTAGGTTCATGAAATCTTCCCTTAAGAGATTACAAGTCCTGTTTTCTAATTTTACACTGTCTATTACTCCAAAAGACTACAAAAATAACACCATATTCCTTATAAAAATCACAATAAAACATGAGGATTCTCCAAACTCGGGGAGATCCCAAAACATTTGTTAACATATTTATACCCATACTCCATTAATTCAAGAAAAAATACATCTAATAACTATAGATCATTTTTCTCAGTAAATGTTTTCCATCATATGGAGTCTAGATAAACACATAATTACAGAGTAAAACAAGAAAGGGGAATTAAAATTCATAAATTTGGGTAACATGATGTTACAAAACATTACCTTCTTTTCAAATCTCATAAACTTATTTAAAAGAGATATTTAAAATAATACCTTAATATTAACATCAAACTCTTTATCCCTTTGTCAATTACCATTATATATTTTCTATAAACTCTAATATGTTTTGATGTGTTGATGAATGACTCTATCATTATATACCACTTCTTTAGTTAATTATGGTCTCAATATCTTTTGTTTCTGAATTTCATGGAAAATTGTTGGATTTATGCATTTTTTACATGAATAAATTCATAAGGAACACTTTATATTTTTTATTTAAGTCTATTATTATTTGATACATTTACCATTTTAAGGTTTTAATACCAACCACTAATTAATTATATATATAATTCTATTAAACTATATTCAAGGGTTTTAATGGATGTCTTAGAATAACCATCTATATGCGGATGATATGCAGTGCTAAAGCACAACTCTATATTCATTTATTGTTAAAAAATTATCTAAATGTTTAATATAAAACTAAAATTTCAAAAAACAATTAGATGGATACTCCATGAAATCATAACACTTCTTTAATGTTTGTCCTAGTATATTGGTCAATTGGGAAATGTTCATTGATAATAATGAAATATGAGGAATTCTTAAGGTTAGTGAATAAAACCCAAAGTGATTTATGTCCTTTAGATGTATTAGGGATTCCTATGATAAAATATATGGTGATTATTTTTTATTTATATACATTTATGGGTAATAGTTTCATCACCCAATAAACATTTAATGTTTAGTCTTAACTTATTGCCATATGGAATCAAGATATATAATATTTGATGTCCTTTTTCAAGTTATGCACCTAAAAATTCTATCTGATATCTCTATACATATTTATAAATCTAGAATGTATTGAGAATGATGAGATATGTGATTTATGTAATAACTAATTCTTTATTTTTTTGTATTAAAAGGACACATATATGGTTCTCGAATCTTATCCTACCATCATGGACAATACTGAACTCTAGAATATTAATTATTTTAGTTGGTTGTTCTAAACCCGCTTTTGTTTGTCTTTAATCTTTTCATGGATGGATTGTTGAACAATAATATAATTAATATTGGATTATCCCCTCTCCTTATGATTTTATGGTCCAACCTCTAAAAATACTATTATATCTTTTTCAATCCACATCATAGATAATCTATAATGATCCTTCCAACTGAGTATATCTTCCAATTTTTTTACATTCTGTAAAAGTTAATGTATTGAATAGTCATTATATTTAATTAACTCCAACAATTCCCTTTATAACATATTCTAATATTTATATGTGAATATATAATTCATGATTTTCTGCTGTGTATATATATCACACATTTCACCATAACAGTAAGGCATATATATTTTAAATTCTAAAATTACGTCCTCTAACTGAAAATAATGAGTGAGGTTATTTTTACCATGGATCATAAATTTTGGAGAGGTATAAACAAATAAAATTTCATTATTCATGAGAACACATCCCATTTATTTGTTGGATACATCACTATATATCAAAATTCTGTCTCCACTATCAGGTAGTATAAGAATTGGTGTACTGAATGACCTTCCCTTTAGATCCTTGAAAATTTCTCTACATTCATGTATCCAACAAAACTTGGATACCATCCCCATAAAATTGTTAAGTTGATTAGATATGCATTTGAAATTTCTCATAAAGTATTGGTAGTAACCGTCTAATCAAAGAACACTATATCTCTTTGTCATCATGATTGGTCTATGCCATTGTTCAATAAATTCTTTCTTCAAAGGATCTACCTATATGACATCAATACTGATTAGAAGAACTAAAAATATAATTTTCTATCAATAATTCACATATTTTAAAATTGGAATATAGTTTATCCTTGCTCATGATATTTAACGAAAATATCCTCTATAATGACTACTAAAAACTAAATAAAGTAATCTATAAAGACACTTTTCATTAGATCTATGAAGAAAATAGGGTAAATGGTATGTAAAAATGGAATCGCTATAAATTCATAGTGTCTATATGTCATAAAGAAGGAAGTATTGGATATATCCTCTATGTTTTTCAGCTAAACTAATGATATCCAGATTGAATTTCAATATTGTAAATGTATTATGTTCTACAAAGTTGATCAAAAAAGTCATTTATATGGGATATATGATACTTTTTATTGATATTGATCTTTTTTATGTACATGATAATCAATGAAAAGATGAATTTCCCCATGTTTCTTCTTAACCAAAATAATATGAGAACCCCTTGGTGATGCATCAGGGAATACAGATGCATTTTCTAGATTCCCAGTGTTTCATCTTCAATTACCACATCTCAATTGGGTATTTTATATAATAAATATTTGAAATAGAAGTAGAACCAGGAATGAGTTATTTTGAAAATTCAACTTCTCAATTTAGGAGAATACAAGGAGAATACTTAAGAAATACATCATCATATCCTGTAACCATAATCATATCCATTATGTTGAGTTTATCCCTAATCATTTGACATAAATAACGCTTAGGAATAGGTTGTAAGATGCATATTGTTGAAGTAATTTATTTTTGAAGTTTAGGATAATGTTTTCATCTACTGATGATCATTGGTTAATTTATAATATCAATTACGACTTCCCTTATTCACCAATTTATATGATATAATTGTATAAGTAGACTATCTATGCCCAAATTCCCATCAAATATGACTATAGGGATAATTATTTTTTAGGATGATAAATATAACAATATCTTATTAAAGGAGAGCTATAAATATGAGATGAAATCATCATAAAATTTAGAATTTCTACTGATAAAGTAATATATGAAAATTTAGGTAGTGATGTGATATTATCAAAACATTATTTAGATATAAAAGGGAGGGTATGTCATGAAAAAAATAAGATATTTTCAATTTGAGAGTAGATGATAAATCTAAATTTCCCTTCTTCATTCTTATAAAAAACTTTAGTATTTGTGATTGTATAGGTATTCCCTTTTCAATTGGCATAAGAGTCTTTAGATGATAATTGTCATAATTAACCCAGGGATTTGTACACTAGTTGACAGAATATCCATTCTCTTCTCCATTATATAATTATAGAATTGATGAATTTTTTTGAGATCTATCTCTATTAATTTCATATATTGGCCTATTCACATTAGTTCAATATTCATTTGAATGATAACCTTCTTTTCCAAGCATAAAACATTTACCAGTACCGATAAAGACATTTCATCTATTCTTCCTTTTCCACATTCATCATAACAGAAAATTGATTTTCTTGACTTCATGGGTTATATTATTTGAATCTTCTCAAAATTCATTTTTCTATTCTTATCCCAAAAACATTAGAACAATGAGAGTCTCCAATCTCTATTTTTACCTAAAAATAACATCACACAATTTATTCATAGATAAAAAATAATCTTATTGTTAATGGATTTTAGAGACATGGTTATATACCAATAAATAATTATTCAGTTTTATTTAAAGTGTCGTTGATTAATCTTGAATCAAAAATTATATGACTTGAAAAATTTTCCTCCTAGTTACCTTTTTTTCATCAATTTTAATTAGTTTCAATAATTCTTTCTCAATTTTAGTATAAATACTTTAAGGAAAATACTTGTCAAAAAAATACCGTCTTAGTATTTTTTTTATTTATTAGTATCAATTTCATCATATTTCCTTATATTTTTGAAATTATTCCACTGTTGAACAGCTCAAGATCCAAATTATACCCAATGAATATAACCATTATAATGTTTGAGCACTTCATAATAGAAGATATTTTTCTTTAGCATTGATCGATTTCTCAAAAAATAAAAGGATTTGAGGATACACTAAAGAAAGTTGGATATATAATCATGAAATACTCAATGCCCAGTTGTTACTTCCTTTGTAAATTTGGATGTTCATCATAATTCGTGTTATCATCCATATATTGACAGAGTTAGATGATCATATCCAACATACTTTTCATTTGAACTCCCATTACATTTAATTTATCATGAGGATTTTCATTGCATTTTCCATAAAATAATTATTTACCTAATTCCTAATTCCAAAAATTAACTTAAATGTCATTGTGTGAGTATCAAGAATTAATAATATGGGTGGGAAGTCCTATATAAGAGAAATAATTAAATATATGGCCTATTTTATTATACCTTCCTATCAATACATTAAATTATCATTTTAATCTATGTTTTCAATGGTCATATCCTTTTAAGATTTTTGATATAAAAATATTCAAATCTCTCATAATAATTCATAACGATAATGCTAAATAAACCAATCATATCCCACAGGAGTTCCCAATTAAATGTACAATTTGTACTCATTGTCATGCCCTGAGTGAAGAACAAGATAATACCCGACCATCATTTTTTAATGCTGTAAACACTATGTGAATCTATGTTACAGGTTGTATCCACTTATTTGTATCTAGATACATATTAATTTTCAATGAATTGAGACACTACGTAGTTTTCAAAAATTATATGATATTTTATATATTTAGGACTATCCATAAGGTTATCACCGGAGGTTTTTAATCCAAATAACTGAAAATAACCAAAACTTTATTTGATACTATATGAAGTGATCTATACATTAATTATATCCATATAACATCATTTTTGAGTAATATTAAATGAATATAAAAATGATATGTGGAAATGAACCATAATGTTTTAGTGTGTTTGGTGACTATATACAATATCAACTTATTTAATGAATGGTCTTGAACATCTCTCACAATTTCCTCATCACATATAACCCTTATATATTTCCTACATAAAATTTTCTTCATAATATAATTAAATGGAAACATAAGAAAGGGTGATATTAAATGCTCAGTATTGGTAAACATGATAGATATCAATCAATGATCATAATTGAGAATGGGATAATCATAAGGGCATGATAATGTAATAATAATTTATGAAATCATACCCAAAAATCCATAGACAATAAATCATGAGTAATGGTATAAATATTGTTCATAACAAAATACACGAGTTATAGGAGTTTGGAATCAATAATAAAAAATCATAAACCCTGAGATAATATCACGAGAATATTAAATACATTTTTAGAATAAAAATAAGAGTTGAAGGTTATTTACCTAGTTAATGATAACTGTAAATACAAAGATAACATAGTGGAAAAAGTCCCATAGTGGATTGGTTTCACTACCAATTCCTATAAATAGAGTAAAAATATTTTCATAGTGGATTGGGTTCACTTTATATTAAATTTCAAATTACATCCTGATATATAAATCTTTACCCAATGAATTGAAGGTATATATTACTCCAGGAGAAATCATCACATAATGTAAACTATACATATGTGTACCATAACATCATGAAAAAATTCATCACTTCATCATAGCATAATTATCCCATGGGAAAGAAATGGGTTTCATGAAAAACCCATAGAACATAATCATCATAATCCATACACGGTAATAAATTGGATTCTATATTTATATATAACCCTAGTGAATCATAATATTCATTAAAATATGTTATCATAAATGAAAATTAATTTTATAAAATCCTTAAAAATTTCCTTTGAAAAATTAGAGAAAATGTCATTTTATTTTTGTTTCTTTTAAATTCTAAAAGTTTCCATAAAAATGGGAATATGATTTTTTATAAAAACCTAGAGACTTGTAAAGTAATCATGACAATAAATAACATTTTTTATGGTAGTAAAATGTAGTCCAGCTATAAACATTTTTAAAACACTATTCTAAAGAGAGTCTTAAAAAAAGTATTTGAAAGGATTACATTTAATAATATGTATATAAATTAAAATCTATTATAAAAATCATTTATCAATAAATTAAAATTATTTAATATTTTGATAATTTTTTTAAAATGACATGGGAACTTAATATAAATATTCTCATCCTAATGTATGAAACAAGGTCATCTTGTAGTTAAAACGTTATTTCAGTATTTTTGAGAACCAAATATGGTAAAATGGGAATAATAATCTAAAATCATAGAAATAAAAATATGCGAATAAATTATAAGGGTTTTAAAAGATAATTAACATTTAATTTCACTGAAATTGAAATGAAAACACAAACTGTCTCGATAAAAAGTATGATTGTAGCATAAAACCTTATAGATTGATATCCTTTGAACTATTAATTCATGAAACCAATAAACATATAGACTACAGAATCTGAAATAATTTCATGAAAATTATTACAAAATACATTCTTGCGTATTATATACACCACCCAAAAGAAACAATGTAGTTAATATTGAACAAATCTCCATGAAGGGAAACTGGGTTGAAGAAACCCTTACCATAATTCTATAATTAATTTATATATGCTCTAAAATCACAAATATTAAATTTAGATTTACTATAAATAAATTTTAGAAAAACAATCATTCTTATATTAATATATATATATATATATCATTCCATTATAATTTATAATTACCCATTTAATAAAAACTCTTCATTAAAATTAATATTTGGGTGTTGACTGTTCTATTTTCAATGTATGTTTCAATTTGGAGATTTGAGTTTTTGAACCTTGGTACTAGTTTAAAAATATAAAGAATATTAATAATGTTATAAATATTATAATTATTCAAAATAAAAACATTCATAACCATCTATATATATTAGTGTTGATAAATAAATTTCTCTATTTATGAAGGTGGTAGCGCACACGTATGCTTGAATTATGTTATTATTTTTCTATTGATGGATATAAATGAAGGTAAAAAACATTATATCATTACATTATCATATTGAGAAAATAATTTCATAAAATATTCACTAAATTCTTTTATATAACTATCAGTTATAGGGTATGATGAAAAATGAAATACAATGCTTCATGGAGTCAGTTTTCTGCATATATATGTTAGTGAACATTTCTATTTCTATTAGACATAAAAGGGGATAGATGATGATTGTTACATCAATATAAAATAATTATCATATTATAATTATATTTATTCTTATACATTGAGATGTTTTGATAATATTTCTTTGTGTCCGAAGAATAAATAAACTTCTAAAAATTCAGTTAAGAAAATTACATGTTCTCTTGGTATCCTCTTTTTCCATAAACATAAATCCTTTTTAATGTGGAATATGTTTCATTCTAGAACCTAGAGGACTTGTGGAATAGATTTTAATGTTATTTTTGGAATTTTATAGTCAATATTAGGTTATCAAACTATGCTGATACGTGAGGAACATATATGCTCTTCTATAAGCAAGAGGAGTGACAACCTTTTTTTAAAGTTGTGGATGAAGTCTATTTTTATTATGAGATAAAAGACCCATTTATATATGCTTTGGGGTAAACCCATTACAAATATAATAGGCCCAATGACAACATCATGCCAATATCATCCTTCCTGTATCATCCCAGCACATGTCCTGTCTACATCACAATTTTCCTCATAAATCCCATAAGCGGCTTATTATGATTTGAACCTTAGTCTTTTGGATGTAGTATTACTAGGTGTACCACTCAGGTGCAACCCAAATTGTGATATTATTTTAAATACCATAATCTTTAAAATAATATATATTAATTTTCATTTTAAACTAAAAAAATATAATTTTAAAATATATAATAATTTAAGTTCTAAATAAAATTTACCAATCAAATTGGTAAATTTTCTAGTGATAATCTAGACCTTATCTCATAGGCTAAAACCCCTTTTGACTATGTTAGACCTTATTGTGGTGAAAAAATTTACCCTATAAACATATTTCTATGTCCCAAAATAATGTCATACTTATAGAAATAATATTTATTTTTCTGATTTGAAATATTAATTTTTATAAGATTCAATTTCTATATGTGGAAAAATGTAATTCCAATATACACACATAGAATGCGTAAAACCAATTTTTAGAAAAAAATTATATTTTAGAATAATAATTATTTTATTCCCATTATTTTCCAAGTAGAAACCAGTAGATGAATATTAATTTAATTTAACAAATATATTATTTACACATTTCTTTAAAAACCCTTTATCAATAGTTAATAAATTTATCTATTATTATAAAATATGACATTTATATAAGAAAATAATTTCTAGGAAAAGATCTCATTTTAAATTAATATTTTATTATCTTTATTTATAACATATTGATATTAAATGTATGACTTATAATTAATTTTTCTAAATTTATAAAAAAGATCATCGTATAGTTTAAATGCTCAAAATATGACAAAAAAACTATTAAATGAAAACACACACACACACACAAATAGATATATATATATATATATATAGAAAAAATATTTTCATTTAAAAAGTAATTACTAGACTACTATTATTTATAAATATTTTACCATTTCATGAATTCCATTAATTTATTTTAGAAATTATTAATTTAGGTATATGAATAATTTTTATTTATTTAATTCCATAAAATTATTAAATTTTAGAAAATGTATAATTCAACCAAATAGTTCCAAATAGTTTATCATGAATTAATGGTATTTCTTAAAATTTAACATTTCCCGAAATATGTTTTCTTATGAATATCAACATGAATCTACTTCTTTATATAAACGGATTACCAAGAATGTCTCTATTGAATTAGTGGAAGTGAGTACAAAATATTTGGAAGCCCATCTTGAGGAATTCCAGTTCTGCCTCCTAGCCAGCTTCTCAGGAATTCAGAGTGATACCCCTTTTAGGGTTGTTGAATTATGGGCTTGATTATCTCAGAGCTAAGGCTTCACTGATTGGCGCTTAATCTCAATTGGACGAGGTACTTTACATATTTTTTCCTTCAAAGGAACTTCAAAATATTACCTAGAGCTTTGGACCGGTTTCGCTGAAACATGGTTTTATTTTGTTTCAATAGTGGGATCTATTTGAAATTCCCTTTGTAATTAGGAACTCCTCAAACCAAACATGGATTCTAGTTAGGGGTTTGTATTGGTTTTTCTAGCATCCATCCATTTTATGTGAGGTCGTTTCTACTATTGGTCGTCTGATTAGGGTTGAGAAGGAAACATAGAATCCCAGGTATGGTCATTGTTTTTCATATATTGGTAGAGATTGATTAACTCAGGTTCTAATTGACATAGATTTCCTTGTGTTGGGTGATATTAAGTTAGAACTTTATATAAAATATGAGTGGTTACCTAGTTTATCTATTTCTTGTCTATGCATTGGCAATGATCTTGAGCAATGTCACCAGAAAATTAAATTCTCACATTTTAAACACTTAGGGCATGCCCAAAATTAGTGCAAGAAGAAATGATTTGACCATAATTCTAATAATAATGTTTTTAGAAGGTAGTATCATCACATTGTTGGAACATCCTCATTTCTTTAGGCTTTCAAACAAATTATGTGAAAGCCTACTGGATTGCGCCCTGGTAATGCTGCTACTCGGCCAGTTAATGGTGGATCATTAGAGCAAGCTACCATTGGAGTCCCTGGGGGATTAGATAATAGGTCCTAGGATGATGTGGCTAAGGAGGAGGAAGAGAATAAATCTAAGCATGAGGCTATTATCCAAAAAAATTTCAATCAAGAGTTAAACCATGCTACAGTAGCTTCTACTTGTATAAAGTGTAAGATGCAGGTTTTGGATGCTGAATGATTCCAGCTGGTGATGCCTAAGAAGCCGAGGGAATCTCCTACTATTCATGATAAAGTGAAGGTGGGCAAGGTGGATGCTCAGATTGATATAGTGGCTCCAATGGTGGACAATTATGTTGGAGAGGATGTTGTTGTACAAACAAGGGGCTCAGGAAGGTGTGCAGGTGGCTAGGCTTGCTTCTATTTAGTAGCCTAGTGATCAACAAGGTGTTCTAGAGGGGGCAGGTCTACTCTGATCTTCTAAAACTCATGAGGGTGATTTTATGGACATATTTTTTTATTGAGGAATCCACTACAGATATTTTCCCTAGTCCTACACAGGACCTCATACGGTCTCCTAATATGGTGAAAGATCGGGGGGGGGGGGGGGGCTAATCTGAATGTCATTTTAACGGATGCCTCTAGTAATGTGGTGTTGCATGGACATGAAAATCAAGATGTTAATTTATTTTCAATGTTAGAGTCTATTAATACTCTTGAGTATAATTTACTTAATCTTTATGGACTCAAGAATGCAAGATGTAGTAATCGAATATGCCCCTCATCGACACCTACTTTTGTTGATTGTCTAGAGCCTTCAAAGGAGCTGGACCATCCTGCTCATAATGCTTCACAATCATATGTGGATGTGCTTGATTGCAAGGATGTACAGAAGGATACTCAAGATCAATATGAAGAGTATCCTCATTTTAATGAAAACTAGGATGATATTTCCCCAATTGAGGTTTTGCATCAAGGTTGCACTGGGAAGCATCTGATAAAGAAACTGAACTACACACTATGGAGGTTCTGCTGAGGGATGATGAACCAATGATGCAAAGGGGAAGAGGATGTCATCCAGCTAATCAGGGAGGATCTTGGGGTCATGGACGGACCGGAAAATGGTAATAATTGGTTATTTACGGTATAAGTTTCATTTGTTATTTGGGTGTAGTGTTTCACATGTAATCATTTCCTCGTGTCTGATGTACTTCTACACTTTTTTAATATGTTTTTGGGGTAATGGGTTTGGGTTTCTAAACCCATGGCCAAGATGTTTTCGTATATAAAATTAGAATATTTAAGAATATTAAAAAAAGATTAAATATTTTATAATCGATGCTTCCAATCATAAGGATATCAGAAAAACTTCTTTTTGAGTTAAATATAAATAAAATGATTTAAATATTATTTTTTAATCATCATTTATCATAGATGGTAGCTTATGTAATCCATTATAAGACTACATAATATTTTATAGATAATGAATTAAATTAACTATAATGTATTCAAGATACATATCTTCCAATTAAAGATTATTTTTACCCTCTAAAGAAGGCATTATAAGTGTTGGTTCTCTAGTATTAAGAAAAAATGAATTTATTTTCAGTTCATGTTTTTTAAAACCAAAAAAATTAAAAGTCAATGTTTTGTTATTACCCTCATATGAATCAATTTTATATCATATTTTATTCTAATGTACATATAAATAAGTTCATTGGAGGATAATGTAATGGAACTTATACCTCAAAATAACTAAATATAATATCTTTTTTTCAATTTTATGGTAAATTTATATTGATGTTATCTTTATCCTCGTACTTCTCTTACATAAGTTGATAGATATTAAAAATTTATGCATGTAAATAAATAATATTAAAGTATCTTTATTAGTGTGTTTCTCCTTCTTAGGGTAAACCTCACTGTCACATTTTTCTAACTCATCCTCGTCTAAATTATCATCAATGTTATAAACATATTCTTCAATTTTTATTGAAATATTAATGGTTGTAATTTATTTTTATTTCATTTATTTTCATTCAATTAATATTCATATTTTAATTGTAAATTTTTATTAAATTTATATAATTTAATTTTTAACACATTTATGTGGTTTTTATCTTGATAAATCTCAATAATTATATTCATCAAAGTTTTTATGCACATTTGATTTTTATTTTCTATGCCAAAATAATTTTTTTCTTCAAAATTTTAATGGGGATTCTATAAATAATTATGTGTAGACTTCACTGTATCGTGTCTATAATAGCCACAAAAAGTCTATAATTTTAGTTATTAATGAGTCAAATATCCACTTCCCCACATAAAAATTTAAAAAAAACACCCAAATCAAGAAGAATTTCTAATATTTTAAGTATTTCTTGTTATGTAATTTTTTAATAAATGATATTTTGTGTTATTTATTATAATATATTTATCTATTATTTTAAATAAAAAATAATTATTTTATTTTCAAAAATCATACCTCCCTTATAAAACATTAAAAATTTATAGAAATTAAATATTATCAAAATTTCATTTAAAAAACATATGAATTTTATAAATACGGAAGGCATAACACATGGTCTGGCATCATAGATTATTCTCTCAAGATATATTTTTGTATCTTCCCAAATTTTAAACATTTTATTTTTTATAATACATTAAATATATTTGGATTATGAGTAAATGAAGGTGAGTGATAGTTGAAAGAAAAATAAAGAAAATTCAAATGGGGGAAGAGAAAAGAGATGTAGAAGATGAAATGAATGTTTGATGAACCAATCTATCCCTTAAAATACTACATTTTTATTTAATGTTTTTCTAAATTTATAATTATTGTTTCTATATAAAATCACTTAATTTTATTAATGATGTACTAACTCATTAAAATTATTTCAATCCATATTATAGTTAGTACCCCTTAATAAAATTTCATCCAACGTGATGAATTCTCCTCTGGAAAGTGTTTTGGAATAACTAGATGTCTCAAAGAAGAACCAGTTCACTTATTCTTGAAAAAAATCAATATATAAAGATTGATTATTAATTCAATGAACTATTGGATTATATTGATGGATAATAAATATAGTACAAGAGAACTCAAGTAATATATTCTTACCAATAATCCTAACCACTATTGTAGGGACCCTAACACAATTTCCCACACAACACCTGAATTAGATTGATACGAACATAAATATATTTTATAATCCCCATTGTTAGATGACAAGACACCTTTGTATTGATATTATGTTTGGTTAATTATTTTCCCAGATTCCATAAAATAATTCAAGGTTAGGTTAATCCTAAAGGTTGATATGAAAAAACTTGTATGTCAGACTTCCTATAAATGAAACCGAACACCAATGAGCTTGCATAAGGCGAGATAAAAAAATGAAATTGCACTACCATATATATTATTTCATATTAAATTATAAAAAATGAAACACCCAATATATAAACATAGATATAATAATGGAAGAGTGATTTTCTAAATACATAAATCAATTACCATCAATAACTCAAATTCCAAATTATCATTCATGAAAAATATGATAGATTAGATAAAAAATATGAACATATACAAGTGTATGTATTAGTACATGAAATTTATAGAAATATTGTATTATGTTTCACCGAGGTCCTCACGCAATATGTGATAATACATTACTATATAAGCAACCACCAAAGGTGTCTCAACATAATAGTGAAAAATAGGTGTATACACGAACATGACCACTCATTTAAATGAATATAAAAAATTGATTAATTATAAAAATAAGTTTACAATAACATGTTTCAATAATGTAGGATATTATATCAATAATAGAGTAACATTTATAACATTAACCACTATAATTTGTAAGTCCCTATATTGGGAGGGTCCATACATGTACTACCTACTTTGGGTCAATACCTAAAATTCAAGATGACCAGGGTAGTGACAATCAAAATACTATCCCTATAACCAAAGCACATGGAAGTTAATTCAATTATTGTCAATAGTAAAATTAAACAACATGGATATGGTAAAGTGTATAATAGAGGTAGGGTATCAAGGAATCTTCTCAATCCAAGATAGGGGTTGGGGTATAATAGAGTTAGTATCAAAACCAACCCCATCTAATCCTATATATTAAAAGATAATAAGATTAATTTAATTGTATCAAAAAAACAATACACCAGTTATATTATTGGTATCAATTATCAAATACTTATTCATCATAAATATACCAGAACTTATTATGTCAAAAAACATTTTTTCCTATCAAGGTAATGGAATTATCGATATATTAAAACTATAGTCATGATCAATAAATAACATGAATGATCATTCTTTTTAAAATGATGAAATAAAAATATTATAACAACAGAAATATTTATCAAAGATCATATTACCCAACTATAAATTTACAAAATCACTGAATCAACTATCCTAGATATCAAAAATTTAAGATATAATTCAATTCCATAAATATAAAAGAATATTTAATACATAAAAAAATTATAGTGTAAACCTAATTATACTAACGATATGATTTTCTAAACCATTATAAAATTTATTGGAAAATCCAATTAGTTATTGTTCCAAACATTCCTAACTAAATTTTATTTTAGTAAAAATATATCAAAAGATGAAACAAGAGTGGAATTGGAAATATATATTAATAAAAATTAAAATGAAAGTTAAATATAATGAATTTTTTATTCTAATTAAGGATCTATTTCCTAAATAATATAATTTAAAAAATAATTCATAAAAATTCTCATAATTGAAAACCTTATTAAAAACATGGATGTTTTCATGCTTCAAGTTTAGGTAAGTATTAAAATAATTTATATTTTCAGGTCAAATCACTTGTTCCCACCTTATAAAACCATAAACCACATCAAAAATTAATCACTATATTATCCTTTTATTAAGTGTGGTTGATTGAATTATATATCATACAGGATTAGGTGAGAATATGTGATTCCTATTACAGAATATAGGTGAGATTCAATAAATTGATCCTTAGGTTTGTATAACAAATGAAGTTGGTTAAGATCATGGAAAGTAACTCATCTAATAATATATCCCCACTATGGTTTGAAACCAATAAAATACCAGTGGTTTCAATTGTAGCTCAAGATTAATATTAAGAAAATAATCCAACTCATTGTAATGATAAATATTAATGTTAAGAGACTAGTATGGTTCACCTATATTATATATCAAGTGAATATTAACAACAAATATTAAGGATTATAATTATTGAACACTCTAAAATTGATATAATAATTTTTAATGGGTTCTCATTTTATAGTTCTAAATGAACCACTATTGGAAAAACATTTTCCTCATATTATAAATATTAAGTTGAATTACATCATTTTTTATCTTCAAGATATAAATGTTATTCTTTAATAATTTAGATAAGATTGAATGTCTAAATGAGAAGATATATCCCAAAAATAATTTGGTGAGTCGATTCCACATAATAATATTTTATGAAATAATTACCAACATTAGAAAATAAATAAAAAACTTTCAAACACATTAGAAGAAGATTAATAACCATATAAAGTCAATAAATTAGACTCCATAAGTAATGAGGACCCAAATTATGACAACCCAGCTTTTATTACAAACTTAAATATGATTTATTACATAAAACATCACTTGATACAACAAGAAGATTGAGAGTTTTAGTGTCTTTGGGCTTAGGATAATTACATAAAAACATAAAACATGAAATACAACATCTTTATTGAAAACATCCTTTACATGACCACTACATTCCCTCGTAGTTAGCATTGCATGGGATAACCTAAGGACATGCATAAGAAAAGGGTGAGCTATAATGACCAGTAAGGGAGTACACATGGAATAAAATGAGGAGTACAATACATGTTTGACAATAGGAATATCAATAGATCATAAAATAAATATGAACATAAAGGAATGATAAAGCATGATAATCATAACATGGAAATGTGGCAACAACACTTAACATGGAATTAGCATGAGCCAAGGCTCATTGCACATGGAGCATGAGTAAATCTTCATTGCACATAAAGCACGAGTAAAACCTTATTACACTTGAATTAGCATGAGTCAACAATCATTGAACATGACGTATCATGATACTATACTTTACCCAATGCATTGGAGCGTTATAAGGGTGCACCCTTCTTAAACATTTCATTTCATGCACAAGTGTGCCACATGGATCATAAAATATAGATTCATAAAACATAATAATTTATTCCAAGATAAAGGAATGTGGAATTAATACATGAAACTTTTTAATTCAACAAGTAATGGTGCATAAAGGTGGATACCCTTGATGGAGAAATGGGCATGGTATCCACTACACAATGGCATTGTCTTAGAAAATCGGTGCGATTTCGGCAGCGTAACGACGTGACATAAGAATTCATAAAAAAGGTTGATGAGAGAGAAAGGGGTTACTCATCATATTTAAATGTAATTGAAAGTAGGGAGGTTATATAGATACATGTACCAACAATTTTAATGTAATTTAGAATCATGATACCAAATTATTTCTTGAATATAAACGAAGAGAGAGAAGTTCCTTTCAGAATTCTAGCATAGTAACGGGTGTACATGGGAGACATTTAATGAGAGAGAAAGGGTCTCCCATAATTGAAACATAAAGAGGAAATAATGAGGGAGGTGCGAAACCATACCCCAACATTGAAAACTTTAAATTAAAAGGGAAAAACAACTTAATGAAAATTGACAAAAATGAGAATGGAAGAAAAAACCCTTACTTGGATGTGTGCTTCCAAAGGCTAGAGAGAGGCTTGTGAGAGGATTATTGGGAGATTGGGGCACCTTGGGAGGATTCTAGAGAGAGTAGGGCAGAGGTTGGTCTAAATCCAAGGGATTTGAGTGAGGAGGAAGTGGGATCATGGGTGGGTTTATATAGGAAAGGTGAGGGAATTCTTTATTATTTTGGTTTGGGTCCCCTTACATTAAATTAATCCAAACCACAAACCATTCCATGGTTTTCCCATGTTTTTTGGAAAAGGGAAGAGGAAAAAAATATTTTATAAGGAAAAAGTCATAACTTCTTAAAATATTATGGTTTCTTATGTGGAGGTAAGTCACACACCCATGGAGATTAATTTAAAAAGGCAGGGTGTTGAATAAGTCTTGAGGGGTCCATTAATGTTTTGAAAAGTAAGTCAAACAAACCCAGAATCACATTATTTTAATGGTAAAACATATATTGGCCGATCATAAATATTATAGTTTTTTATTACATTAATATTGGGTCATTATGATGTCATAAAACTGATTATATATTTAAACGATATTTAATTTTTACCCAAAAATTTGACTGTCTCAGAAAATTTTGAAAAATTCACCGTTGGATAATTTCAGCATCCTGATTCTAGAAATAAATTTTATTTTATCTAAATAATTTTCTAAATATTTTAATTTTCACTTTTAAAATAAAAACGAACATTTATCGAAAATTCACGGGTTTTGACAGAAACAACTTTCAAACCTTAATAAAAATTTTAATTGGATTCATAAAATTATAAGATCATTTATATTTAATAAAAATTAGTTTAATAATAATAATATTATTTTATTAAAATATTATTTAATTCAAAAATACCTTAATTTAATAATATATATTTCTTAATTAACTAATGAATAAAAACACCATTTGTACTTTTAAAACTATTTATAATGTATCAAAAATGACTAGAAATTATATTCATTATTAGATAAAAAAAATAATGTACATGAACATAGTACTACTTATTTGTTAAATAACCCTTTAAAACAGCCGCATAAGACTTAAGGGTAAGGTGTGCGATGGTGACAGACTCTTGGGCTGGCTCGGATAACATCGCTCGAGTGGTAATTTCAATAAACTTCCACTTTTCTCGTAGACGGCCATGTTCGAGCATGACATGATGAAACTCAGCTTGGGATTGGTCAAGGGTGAAGCCCAAAGACACCACCTCTTTTCCGAGCTCCGGCAAATGGGCTTCGTATGGGGAAATTATACTGGATGAGGCCATTGCTTCCTTTGTATGAGTAAATTGGATTTGTTAAAGTCCTATATTTATACTAATCATGTGATCACTGTTCGACGACTATATTATCAACGGTCAAAATTCTTAACATAAAACAAAAGTAGTTGACATTCTATATAAACATAAAGAAAAATTTAATTAGATGAAGAGGGATTTCCATTAATGAAACTTTGGGTCGTTACAATATTCCCCCTTGAAGAAATTTCGCCCTTGAAATTTTCAATTTCCGACACTAAAACAAATGTGGGTAACTCAACTTCATCATATCCTCCGATTCCCAAGTCACTTTTTCAAACTTGTGGTTTCTCCACAACACCTTGACGAGGGGAATTGTCGTATTTCGTAGAACTTTTTCTCTACGATCTAAGATCTTTACTGGTTTCTCCTCATAAGAAAGATCATCTTCCAATTGTACAACCTTAGAAGAGAGTACATGTGAAGGGTCCGGTATGTACTTCCTTAAGAGGGATACATGAAAGACATCATGTACTTTGGCCATGGTAGGTGGAAGTGCTAGTCGATAGACCACATCCTCGACACGATCATGAATCTCAAAGGGGCCGATGTACCTTGGAATTAACATTCCTTTCCTTCCAAACCTCATGACCTTCTTCCATGGAGATATGTATAGAAACACCATGTCTCCAACATTAAACTCAAGGTCTCGTAAATGATTATCTGCATAAATCTTCTGTCGACTCTGGGCTGCCTTGATATGTTGCTGAATGGTTTTCACCTTCTCCACCATTTCTTCGACCATTTCTGGTCCAAGTAGCTTACATTCACCGACCTCATCCCAATATGCCTATGTTCTGCACCTTTTCCCATTCATGGCTTTATATGGTGCCATTTGGATGCTTGAGTGGAATCTTTTATTATAATAGAACTCAACCAGAGGAATATGTTGATCCCATCCTTCTTTAAAATCCATTGAGCATGCTCTCAACATATCCTCAAGTGTTTGGATAGTCTGCTCGGATAGGCCATCAGTTTGAGGATGATAGTCCGTACTGATGTTCAGTTCAGTATTCAGAGCATGTTGAAGACTCTTCCAAATCCTAGAGGTGAATCTTGGATCTCGGTCAGACACAATATATTGTGGTACTCCATGAAACCTTACCACTTCCCTGATATATATCTGTGCCAGTTGATTCAAAGAGAAATCCTGCCAAATAGCAATGAAGTGTGAAGTCTTTTTAAGATGATCCACAACAACCCATATTGCATTGTTGCCTTTGGATGTCCTTGGAAGTCCGGTGACAAAGTCCATGGTGATGTACTCCCATTTCCATTCTGGTATGGGAAATAGTTTCATCATCCCCTTAGACTTCTTCCTCTCTGCCTTCACTTGCTGACACACCAGGCACTTTGATGTATATCCAGCAATCTCTTTCTTCATATTATCCCACCAAAAGTTTTCTCAGATATCTCGATACATCTTTGTGCTCCTTGGGTGAATAGAGAAATTTGGACTATATGCATCACCCAAAAGTTCCTTCTTCAGCTCCAGACATGATGGACCACATAGTATTTTATCAAACTGTACAATTCCTTCTTCATTAACATTAAACTCTGAGGATTTCCCTTTTTTGACAGATTCCACTTTTTCCTGAATTCTAACATCATCATTTTGAGCATCCTTTAAGCTTTCCAAAAGAGATGGTTAAGCAATAATTTGTGAATGTATTGATTATTGTCCCTTATTTATGATTTCCACATCCATCTTCATCAAGTCTAAGTAGATTGGATCCTTCTCAATTATCATCATTGATAGAATTGCTGGGTCCTTTCTACTTAGGGCATTTTCCACCTTTTTCACTTTCCCAGGTTGGTAATGTATTGAACAGTCATAATCCTTGATGAGCTATATCCATCTTCTCTAGCGCATATTAAGCTCTTTCTGTGTGAATATATATTTAAGACTCTTGTGGTAAGTATATATCTCACATTTATCTCCATAGAGATAATGCCATGAGATTTTCAAAGCAAAGATCACCACCGCCAACTCCAGATCATGCGTTGGATAGTTTTTCTCATGGATTTTCAACTTGCTTGAGGCATATGATATAACTTTATCATTCTGCATCAGCACACAGCCTAATCCCTTCTTTTAAGCATCACTGAAAACAACAAAAAGTTCCCCACTTGTGGGTCAAGTGAGCACGGGCGCAGTGATAAGCATCCTTTTCAACTCCTTGAAGCTTTCTTCGCATTCATCACTCCAAGAAAACATTACTCCCTTTCGAGTTAGCTTGGTAAGAGGGTTGGGCAATCATGAGAAATTTCTCACAAATCGTTGATAATATCTAGTTAACCCCAAGAAGCTATGGATATCCATTACCGATGTTGGCCTCAACCATACCTCAATTGCATCTGTTTTGGAGGGGTCCACAGATATCCCATTGCTTGTGATGATATGGCCCAAGAATGAGACCTATTTCAATCAGTACTCACACTTGCTGTACTTTTCATAGAACATCTCCTTGCGCAAAGTCTCTAGTACAGTTTTTAAATTCTCCTCATGATCCTCGTTCGTTTTAGAGTATATTAGAATATCATCTATAAAGACTACCACAAATTTGTCAAGGTAATATATAAATAATCTATTCATCAAGTCCATGAATATTGGTGGAGCATTGGTGAGTCGAAAAGGTATTACTATGAATTCATAGTGCCCGTATCTTGTACGAAAAGCAGTCTTGGGGACATCTTCCTTCTTCACCCTTACTTGATAATATCCCGACCGCAAATCCGCCTTAGAGAAGTATTGTTCTCCATGCAGTTGATCAAAAAACTCATCGATTCTCAGGAGAGGATTCTAGTTTTTTATTGTTATTTTGTTAAGTTTGCGATAATCGATGCAAAGCCACATTGAACCATACATCTTATTGACGAAGAGGACTGGTGCACCCCATGGTGAAGCACTTGGGCATATAAACCCTTTATCCAGATTCTCCTGTAGTTGTTTATTCAGCTCTTCAAGATCAACAACAGCCATTCTATATGGAGTCTTGGATATTGGTAGCACCCTAGGTATAAGTTCAATTGAGAACTCAACATCTCTTCTAGGAGGAAGACCAGGCAGTTCCTCGGGAAACAATTCATCGAATTCCTTCACAATAGGCATTTATTTAAGGATAGTTTCTTCCTTAGACTCAATCATCTGAGCCAGATACGCGTAATCATAAGTCAGTAATATCCATGCTTGAGATGATGGACCTAAAGGAGATTCATCTTCCTCCTGACACTTGTAAAGAATCGAGGGTCGATTCTCCATATGGAGTGTGATTTCCCTCTCCCGAAAATTTATGTTGGATCTATATAAGGAAAGACAATCCATGCAAAGAATTGAATATAATTCCACCAGAGGGAGTATGACAAGGTTCACTGGGAAATTCAATCCACAGACTATAACAGGGGAGGACTTATATTCATGGGATACAATGATTGCCCCATTTTCCAATCTCACCTACATCTTTACTTCTACGATTTGTGGTGGTGCTGGGATTGTTCTACTAAAGTTTCGAGATATAAAAGAATTCGTATAACCTGAATCAAAAAGTACATTCTCTATTCCTGAATAAATAACTAGCGTACCTGTAACCACTTCGTTGTCGGGGTTCACTTCGGTAGAAGTGATGGCAAAATATCTTCCTTGCTACCTTGGAGGTTATTGGTTGTCTCTGAAAACCCTTGGATTAGGGAACTGATTTGAAAAATGACCCGGTTCTTTGCATTTTTGCATTGAACAACGTGTTGAGGTTCGAACAGAGCGTTCCTCTCCTCTATCGCAGCCACCAGTCTTTCTTACCGACAGTTAACAGCTATGTGCCCTTCTCTTCCACACCTGAAGCATTTTCTCATCCCCTTAAGGTAATTTCCAGGGTACATCTTTCTGCACTTTTGGAAAGTGGGGTGCTGGATCTTGTTAGCACCGTTGGATTTATCCATCGGACCACCAACATTGAACTCCACCTTACGCTTCATGTCCCCATGATACCCCTGTGATTCCCTGGTCTCCATTTCAACCTTGAGGGCACATCAGACAATTTCCTCATAGTTTTCAAAGTCACGGATCACTAATGCTTTCCGCAAGCTAGGCTTCAGCCCACCAAAGAAGCGGCTAACCTTGCATTCGGGGGTAATGAAAAATCCAGAAGCATATCATGCAAGACTTTTGATGTTTTCCTCGTATGCTCCAACAGATTCTTCATCTTTTTTCTTGAGGGAAAAGAAGTCCATTTCTATCTTAAGTCAGAGGGTGTGTGGAAAATATTTATCAAAAAACATCTTCCGGAAATCCTTCCTTTCCAACGCCTCGATATCCTCCTCAGGCTTCGTATTTTTGATCAATGTCCACCATTGATTAGTTTCACCCTCCATACGATAAGCCGCCATGAGAACCTTCTCTTGTTAAGAACATTGGAGGATGGAGAATATCTTTTCAATGGATTTGATCCATAGTTCAGTGATCGTGGGATTAGATGATCCACTAAAAGTAGGAGGCCTTTGCCTCATGAACCTCTTGATAGAAACTTGTCCCTTATTAGGGGGGTTTGGACGTTCTTCTTGACCCGTGTTTCTATTCAAAACTTGAGTTAGCTGAGAGAGAAGCATGACAAAGTTCGCGATTCCCGCTCCCATTGGATTGGGAATCTCATTAGTACAGTCATCACACTAATCTTTACAATGGTTGTTAGCCCGAGTCCTCCTATTATCGTCCATTGGCTGGAATAAAAGGAATGTTAAGGGTAACACATAAAGGGTAATCCAAAGACAAAAGTTGATGACTTATAAATAAACTTTTATTTCCTTAACTCATGAGTCTATAGGCTTCAATCTAGGATTTTCATGATCTACTTTCTAACATATATTCGTAGGGGAATTTTTCAAATTCCCATAATAAGGTTTCATAATAAGCTTGTGAATTTATCAAAACATATCCCCTTGGAGTGTCGTAACCAAGAGTGAAGCAATGCCCTTTGTCGTGCACCCATTCCAGTTCGAGTCTAGCTCAAAGCGGTGTTTTCGGGTTTTACCCCTAGGATACATCTGTGCCAGAGCCACCTCTACCTACTCGTATCCAGACAGGGATGTATGTGTTTGATAAACCACTTACTTAGTACTTACCAAAACTTAGGGATGTTTTTATTATACTTAGTTTTGTATCTAAGGCTTTAATAGGGTTTCCTAATCCCAAAAATAACTGAACCTATCCTCTGATACCAACTATGACAACCCTGCTTTTATTACAAACTAAAACATGATTTATTACTTAAAACTACACATGATACAAAAAGCAGATCGAGAGGTTTAGTGTCTTTGGGGCTTAGTATCATTACATAAAAACCTAAAACACGAAATACAACATCTTTATTGAAAAATTCCTTTAGAATACCACTACATTCCCTCGTACTTAGCATTGCATGGGATAACTTGAGAACATGCATAAGAAAACGGTGAGCTATAAAGCCCAGTAAGGGAGTACACATGGAATAACATGAGGAGTATAATACATGTTAGAAAATAGGTATATCAATAGAGAATAAAATAAACATGAACATAAAGGCATGATAAAGCATGATAATCATAACATGGAAATGTGGCAACAACACTTAAAATGGAATTAGCATGAGTAAGGCTCATTGCACATGGAGCATGAGTAAATCCTCATTGCACATAAGCATGAGTAAACCCTCGTTTCACTTGAATTAGCATGAGTCAGCAATCATTTCACATGACATATCATGATAATATACTTTTCCCAATGCATTGGAGCGGTATAAGGGCGCACCCTTCTTAAACATTTCATTTCATGCATAAGTGTGCCACATGGATCATAAAAAATGGATTCATAAAACATAATAATTTATTCCACGATAAAGGAATGTGGAATTCATACATGAAACAATTTAATCCAATAATTAAAGGTGCATAATGGTGGATACCCTTGATGGAGAAATGGGCATGGTATCCACTAAACAATGGCATTGGCTTAGAAAATCGGGGTGATTTCGGCAGCGTAACGGCGTGACATAAGAATTCATAAAAAAGGTTTATGAGAGATAAAGGGGATCATCATCATATTTACATGTAATGGACAATAGGTAGGTCATATAGATACATTCCCCAACAATTTTAATGAAATTTAGATTCATGATATAAAATTATTTCTTGAATGTAAAAGAAGAGAGAGAAGTTCCTTTTGGAATTTCGGCATAGTAACGGGTGTACATGGGAGGAATTTAATTAGAGAGAAAGGGTCTCCCATCATTCAAACATAAATAGGGCAGTATGGGGGAGGTGCGAAACCATACCCCAACATTTATAATTGAAATTAAAAGGGCAAAAAAACATAAAGAAAATTGACAAAAATGAGAAAGGAAGAAAAAACCCTTACTTGGAAGTGTGCTTCCAAAGGCTAGAGAGAGGCTTTTGAGAGGCTTCTTGGGAGCTTGGGGCACCTTGGGAGGATTCTATAGAGAGTAGGGCAGAGGTCGGACGAACTAAAAGTGCATTTATTGAGGAGGAAGTGGGAGCTTGGGTGGGTTTATATAGGAAAGGTGAGGGAATTCTTTATTATTTAGGTTTGGGTCCCCTTACATTATATTAATCCAAACCACAAACCATCCCATGGTTTTTGCCCATGGTTGTTGGAAAAAGGAAGAGGGAAAAAATATTTTATAAGGCCAAAGTCCGAACATCTTAAAATATTAGGGCTGCTTATGTGGGGGTGAGTCACACTCCCATGGAAATTATTTTAAAAAGGCAAGGTGTTGAATACGTCTTGAGGGGTCCATTAATGCTTTGAAAAGTAAGTCAAACAAACCCAAAATCACATTATTTTATTGGTAAAACATATATTGGCTGAACATAAAGATTATAGTATTTTATTACATCAATATTGGGTCATTATGATGTCATAAAACACATTATATATTTAAAAGGTATTTAATTTTTAGCCAAATATTTGACTGTCTCAGAAAATTATGAAAAATTCATCGTTGGATAATTTCAACTTCCTAATTCCAGAAATAACATTTATTTTATCTAAATAAGTTTCTAATTATGTTAATTTTCAATTTTAAAATAAAAACCAATATTTATAAAAAATTCACTGGTTTTGACAGAAATGACTTTCAAACCTTAACAAAAATTTTAATTGCATTCATAAAATTATAAGATCATTTATATTTAATAAAAATTAATTTAATAATAATAATAATATCATATTAAAATATTATTTAATTCAAAAATCCCTTAATTTAATAAAATAGATTTCTTAATTAAATAATAACTAAAAACACCATTTGTACTTTAAAAACTATTTACAATGTATCAAAAATGACTAGAAATTATATTCATTATTATATAAAAAAAATAATGTAAATGAACATAGTATTAATTATTTGTTACATTACCCTTTAAAACAGCTGCATAATACCTAATGGTAAGGTGTGCGATGGTGAAAAACTCTTGGGGTGGCTCGGATAACATCGCTCGAGTGGTAATTTCAATCAACTTCCACTTTTCCCATAGACGGTCATGTTCGAGCTTGACATGATGAAGCTCAGCTTGAGCTTGGTAAAGGGAGAAGCCCAAAGGCACCACCTTTTTCCAAGCTATGACAAATGGGCTTCGTATGGGGAAATTCTACTCGATGAGGCCATCATTTCCTTTGTCTGGGTAAATTGGATTCGTTAAAGTCCTATATTTATACAAATCATGTGATAACTGTTCAACGACTATATTAGCAACGGTCAAAATTCTTAACATAAAACCAAAGAAGTTTACATTCTATATAAACATAAAGAGACATGTAATTAGATCAAGAGGGATTTCCATTAATGAAACTTTGGGTCGTTACACAAACTGTTTGGAAACATATGTAAAATATTAATAAAATTAATTCATTATCAGAATATTTTAAATCACCAACTAATTCTATGAATACATCTAAAAAATACACTATAAAATTGAGAAATATATTTTGTGAAAACTATCTTAGAAATTTTCCATCAAAATGATAATAAAAAGTTAGTATTAAATCTATACAACCCCTTGAATCGAAAGAGGAGGAAGGAAAATGATCAAAGGTAAATTACCCCATTGTTTAGTGATATTCATATTATAATTGCTATCTCAAAATAAGGATTATAATAAGTGGGAATAAAAGTGAATATTAAGAGATAAATGATCATTGCCTTAGGTTTATTCATAATAATGAATCAAGAATTCAATTTCCAAATTGGGGCATATAGGAGAGGAAGTAAGAGACACTATTGAGTTATGGATTGTTTTATTAACACCCGTATATATATATATATATTTATATATTTGTATTTAAAGAAGTTTATAACTTATGTTTCACACAACACTGAATTCGAATTAACTTCGAGACCCTATTAGTATAAAATAACCATTATAACTAAGATGTTAAATTATTAATTCATATTTATTTCCTGTTAGAATAAAATAACCTTTATAAACAAGAAGTTACATTGGTGGGAGTAAATATGAATCAATAATTTAACAAATAAATATAAAGTTCCATTTCAATATGAATGTATTGGTAATCACTTATAAAATAAAAAATAATTTTCTTAAAATCTATTTATTCTTCAAAAATACAACTCATTCAAAAATGAGTTTTCTTAATTATATATAAATTATAAGAAATTAAGTTGAAACAAATAGTTTCATTTAATATTGTATTTACAAGGTAAAAAGTTGTTTTTGATTATTTAAAAATTTTAACAAGATAATTTTTTTTAATGTAATACTACAATGGTTTTTAAATTTTTTTTATTCATTAATTTATTATAAAAACATTTTATTTGTTTAAAATGATTTTTTTGAAAGATAATTTTTAATGGTTTTTATCAGATTTATTTCCAATTATATTCTAGAACTTCTAAATTTTGATTTTTGAAAAGTGGATAAAAAATTTAGAACCATAAATTTGTAATTTTTTGAATAGGTCCCTTTTATATTTTTTCCAATATGAATATCAACATTGGTAAATTGTCTTACCATAATGAAGTGTAAATTAATTAATTTAGGTTAAAATTAAAATGATAAAGACTATAAAATGACCCTAACACATTAACAAACTTTATTGGATGAATATAATTCGACCCATAACACCTAAGTATCTAAATTACGTTGTCTAATGGATACTTTTCCCAGAAAATGGATTATATAATATTTTAATCAAATAAAGTAACAAAATGTCACTTTCTTTGTCTTAAATATCCCTTATGTGTCAGCATGAGGAAAAAGGTATGTTATGAACGAATATACATGTAAATTTTTATATTAATAACCATAGTTTCTTGATCGAAATTTATCTTTTTTGGGGAAAATTAGATGATATTATGATATTTATTATATTTTATTTAATAAAATTAAAATATGTCACATTCATATTTTTAATACTATATAATTTTTTTAAGTGTTACCCAAAATATATATTTTTGTATAAGTATAATTATTAAATATAGAAAATTTATATTTATCATGATATTTTATTTTAAATTTTTAGGTAAGAAAGATGTACATTAAATAGTTATACAAAGTTGATGCTCTAATTATTTTATTAATCTTAATGACAATTAAATGTTATTAATAAAATAAAATAATTGTAATGTGAGATAATTAGTGAGATCGATGAATTTTCCACCTTAACTTGACCTCATAGTGATATAATAAAATATTTTTGTCAATGTTAACTTGTTATATTTATATTTTTAAATGTCATAGTAATGAATTATGTTAAAATAGACACTAATGATATTTTATCAAAATAAAATTTGGTTAAATTATTTAAGAATCATAAAACATATTTTAAAAAAATGAATATAATGTTAACTAAAGTGATATTAATCATTCATTTATGGTCTAATTAAAATCACATAGTTAAAAATTAAATACTTTAAATATTGAAAATGTTGTTACCGTAGTTAAAATTGAAATAGGTTAACTAAGGGTAAATCAAAATGATAAGGTTTAAATTAATACCAAAACTTATTTAAAATATATTAGTTGGTGATATTAAAAATTTATATGATATTATATTAAAAAAATTAATTTTTAATTATTTCTATAGATATTTAATTTATTATATATTAATGATTTTTTAAATTCTAAAAGTACCCCTCACCACATTTATAAAATGGAACATGCTCCTTCACTTCTTCACATAAATTTGAGCTTTTAATCTCAACCATACCATAAAAATGACTCTTTTAAACATACGTAAAAACATTATTTAAGTGATGCCATTCTCAAAATACCAACCTTAGTGCCCGCAGTAGGATATCCAAAAGAAGTTCACTGAAAAAGAGGTAATCATATTTAATGACTATTTCACGTTTATTTCCTCTTTTACTTCATCTTCAGGTGTTGTTTACACTATAATGTGATAAATAAAATATAATTTTTATACTAAGATGTTATTTTGATTATGATGCAACTATATTCCACCTTTTATTTATCCTAAAAAAACAAAAGCACCGATCTTGCATGCACACAACTTACAGTCTCCGTGCTGTGATGTAATCTTTCTTTTCATCACTACCATCATTCGTGCGTATGCATGACCTACCATCTCTACGACGTGATGCGATTCATTTTTAATATACAAAATTAATAAATATTTATATAAATGTATATAGTGTATAAATATGATATATATTACCTTAATATTTTTTTTATAATATGAAACTACATCCTATACATAATAACTATGACATATTAGAAAAAACATGCATTGGAAAATTAAGTAGTCAACACCCAAAAGAAGGTTAATAGTGAAATATTATTAAAAAATAGGTGATAAAATGATATAATATGATCATATATGATATCATAAATATGAATACGGTTATATTAAAAGTTAATGAAATTATTTAAACCATTATAAAATAGTTTTGGATACATATGCAAAATCATACTGAAGGTAACAATCAATTTAAAAATATAATTATTATTCGAGATGTTTATATAATAGTATATATTGTGGAATATTTCTCTTCAATGTCCATGTTTCATAAATTTTTTTTCAATTGTATTTTAAATACTATTATAAATATTTTTAAATAAATTTATACATATGTTTCAATTTTTATGAAATGGATTGAAATGAATCTCTTTTTTATTTTCCAAATGAGGTACTTTGTGAGTTTTCGAGAAAAATTAAAACGGAATAATTTTTAACTAATAAAATAGGAAAATATTTTTCTAATAACAAGATTTTTTAATACCTTGATGATTATTTAGCATCATACAAAGTAATTTTCAAAAAAAAAATCATTTAAAAATGTATGGTTTCTGAGGGAAAAAATGTTTTCAAAATAGAAATGATATTTTATGCATGAATTAATTCAGGTGATCTCTCCAAATATTTTTCCATCTAAGATGAACCAATTTTATTTTGCTCATTCTTTATATTGGATATTTTTAAATAATAAAATTCTTGTTATTTTTTTTATTGATTTATGTATATAATAGAATTATATTTCTAATACCCATTTATTTTCCTTAGGTTTTACTATGACGAAATGTTTATAAAACCCATTTATTTTAATGGGGTTTGATAAGATAAATGATTTATTTCCTTTTAGAACACATGTTTATAGTTTTCATTTTGTGATTCATGAGAACTATATCTATCTACAATCTATTGGCTAGTAGTTTAAATCTCATGAGATAGATTGGATTGGAATGAGTGGTAGACTCGGTTCAGTAAAACTGGGATTGAGTGAAGAGTGAACTTATTTCGGTAAGTGAAATTTTTTTCTATGATGGTATTGGAAGTGATCGTTGAGTAATATGTAAATTATTTTATATACTTTTGTTTATGCCACAATTTCAAGTATTATTTTGTACTCTAATGAATTATGTTCTTTATAATTCATGCCTTCTGAACTTCTATGATTTTTTCTATAACTCAATATCACGATCCTTGATATGCAGGATATAATTTTCAAAAGTTATTTTCATGTTCTTATGCTTCTATGTTTATGTTATCTCAGTTGATTTTACTTACAAATCATATGAAACCACCATTTTCTTATGTTCTTTTCCTCATAATACGAGGAAATATATTAATTAATAGGATTAAAAAGGGTTGTAGTTATAAGGAATAAGAGGGAGATTATGTAAATGTTTTATGAATAATTTTTTATGTTTCTATCTTTACATGGACATTAAATCTATATTTTTTTAGTGTGGTTGTGTTATGTTATGTAATTAATATTATTCTATTTATATGTAATATATATATATGAAATGTATGGTCCATTATATTTGGAATCAGATCAAGGATTAGTTATCCTTTGAAAACTAGGATGAGAAAAACATGGTAAGGACCCTATGGATATGTTAATGCATAGGATAAAATCATATTGCTAGGTTAGTTATTATGAATAACCTAAGATTAAACTAAATTCTTCATAAATTGAAAATCTTCAATTTAATTCCAATGAATATGATTAGTGTTTCTCACACTATTCATTTTGGTTTTAGACAATGTATGAAACCTGAAGGAACAGTGTTAATGCTAAATGTTATGGTAAATGAAACAATTTTCCTCGTGAGAAGCCGAATGTTATGGAAGATATAATGAAAAATATTGTTACCATTCTCCCACAATTTTCTCAAGGTGTGAATCATGATGGACTTCCAAATGATCAAAAGATTGAGAAATATTCAACTCAGTCCTTTAGGATGAAACTTCCACATTATTTCAGTATATCTTTTGATCCACTTGTGGATGAACAATGGATCAATACCAATGAAAATATATTTTTGGTTATCCAATCTTCAGAACATGAGAACGTGATTTTACAAACCTATCCATTTGATGGTGAAGTATATTGATGGTGGAATCTCATCAAAAATATAAGGCAATGAGATGAAATTAACTCAATGAAATGGGACAAGTTCAAGAACATATTTTTCAATTATTATATTCCTCATATTATTAGAACTATGATCGTGAATTATTTTCTTAGGATTAAAACATTTATGAGGAATCAATTGGTATTAAGAGGAAAATTTTATAATTCTTTCAAGTTATGATTTTAGAATTATCATCCAAAAAATAATTAAGGTTGATAGATTATTCAAGGTCACTAAACATAGTCTCTATAGGGCATTATCCATAAGGGACCTCATTAGATATAAGGAAATAATTCGATGTGCTCTCAAGATTGAGATGGATATTGGAGTTACCCACTAATCGTTTGGGTACGATAAGAAGAAAAAAATAAAATTCAATGGAAAATCTAAAACCATAGTGTATATAAGGTAATATTTCATTTATTCTCAAAGGATGGAATTAAATATTGAGGAAACTATATTAAGGAGACTCTTAAATGTTATATGTGTGGGAAATAAGTACATGAGACATATGACTACTGCTGTAATGGAAAAAAGATAGTTAATAATGCATGTAGAGTAAAGTATATATAAAATTCATCTCCCACACTTTATTACTTCAAGTGAAAAGAAAAATATAATTATGCTATGAAATACCTAAATCATAGGGATATTGATGATAATCAACATCAACAAACTATTAATTCTAAAGGTAAAAGAATATTTCACATAATAACTATTGTTGACGAGGAGTATGAAAATGATGTGGTGAATGGTACACTTACCATCCACTCTGAAAAAGATAATGTTATATTTTATTCTAGATCTAACTACTCTCTAATTTCTAAAAACATTTCTTAGGGTATCACTGTGTTACCTAAATAATTATATGTTTAGGTTGTAGTTAAAACAACTAATGGCACAATGACTGCATCATATGTTTACAATTATTCTCTAGTTGATGTTTGTGGTACTATGCTTCCTACAAATATTTTTTCCTACCTTTAGTTGAATTATATGTGATTCTTGGCCAGGATTGGCTTTCATTATATGGTCTCATGTCAATTACCGGGTAAGGGAAGTCATATTACATATTCTGAATAAATCAATGGTCATATATAGATGAATGGATGAATATAAACTTATAAATGAAATTACATCCTTATTGTGGGTCGTAATTCATATCAATTAAGATCATATATCTCATATGGTTAGAGAGAAAGTAACCATAAATAATACAACTATTGTACAAGAGTATTATGATGTCTTTTAAGAATAATTTTCAGGACTTGCACCAAATCACGAATTTAAGTTTTCAATTGAAAACATACTAGGTGATACACCTTTTTCAAATAATCCTTATATAATGTCCCCAATTAATATATATGAATTAAGGAATAAACTACAAGAGAATATTGAAAATGGATTCATACACCCTAGCACATCACCTTGGGGTGCACTTATTCTGTTTGTTAAGAATAAAATGGATTAAGTAGTCTTTTCACTGACTATCAAGATTATAACAATATCAATATCAAGAAAATATATCCTCTTCTCCATATTGATAATTTATTTTATCAAATATTGAAATATCAATACTTTTTTAAGATTGATTTTTGTTTTGGATATCATCAATTGAGAGTCAATTATGATATACAAAATATAAAATTCTCTAAAAGGTATGGACACTATGAATTTATATTTATGACTTTTGGTCTTACGAATTACCCAATTATATTTATATATTTAATGAATAGAGTCTATAGTGACCATTATGATAAGTGTTTGGTAGTATTTATAGAATATATTCTTATATATTAAAAGAGTTAGGAAGAACACGAAGATTAATTGAGGAGTGTACTAAATTCCTTGAGAATGGAGAAGCATTATAAAAAATTTACCATGTGTGAATTTTTGATATGTAAAGTTTTTTTGGGTCACATAATCTCAAGAGAGGGGATATATATGGACCCAAAAAAGATGAATGTTATTGAATGTAAGATTAGACCTACAAAAATAATTGAGATTCAAGGATTTCTTAGTTTGGTAGGATATTATCATGATTTTTTCAATAATTTTAATTATTATATAATCCACTCACCAAGATGACACAACAAATAGTTAAGTTAATATGGATAAAAAATGTGAAGAGAATTTCAAGGACCTTAAAAGAAGTTAGTTAGTACACCGGTGCTCACATGACCCTATATTGTAGAATGTTTTGTGATCTATAGTGATTAATAAAATAAGGGGATGAGATGTGTTCTCATTAAAAGTGATATGATGCAAGATTATGCATCAAAAAAATTGAAAATCAATGAGCAAAATTACCCAACCCATTATTTGGAGATAAAAATGGTATTTTTTTTTCATTTAAGATATGGTGGAATTATGATTAGTCTGAAATGTGTGATATATATATATATATATATCATAAATGTTCAATGTATATTTTCACTCAGAAAGAGCGGAATATTCAAAAATGAAGATGGTTGGAGTTGGTTAAAGAGCAAGACTTCTCAATACATTACCACCCTAGGAAAGGGAACAACATGGAAAATTATTTGAGTCGAAAGAAAAATTATAGTATATCTATAATGAGGGTCATAAAAGATCAAATATTTATGGTTTTTATAGGATTTATATGGAAATATTTAATGAATAAGATAAATATTGTTAAGATAAAATGAATGTTCTAATACCTCTACAAGTGAAGATTATGGATGCAAACAAGGAAGATGTAGTGTTATAAAAAAGGTTATAAATATTCCTTGGTTAAACATTGATTACGATGGAATAATAAGGTTCCAAAATTGGTTTTTTATCCCACCCATACTAGAATTATAGAAGGATCTATTGTATGAGGCTCCTAGTACATTGTTCTCTATTTATCTTGGAGGAAAAAAGATTTATATAGACCTGAAATAATATTAGTGGGAGGATAAAATGAAGAAAGATATAGAAAATATGATTCTTAGTGCTTGGTTTTTTAGAATGTTATGGTTAAGAGATAAAATTCTAAGGGGGGGGGGGGGGGGTTATAACCATTACCTATAACATGATGGAAATGAGAAAACATAACCATGAATTTTTTCATCAAAAATCCCAAAACATCTACAAACATAACATTACAAGGGTTATAGTTGATTTTCTTATGGATTTTATACACTTTATTACTATAATAGAAGATTTATATCTTCATCAAATTTCTAAAAAAGATATTAACATAGTGGTGGGATTGAATGGAGTACCACTTTACATTATATCTGATCTAGTCCAAAGGTTTTTCTGGAAGTTCTGCAGAAGTCTTTAACATGCTCTAGATAGAGAGTTACCTTTTTGAACTATTTATCATAATCAGATTGAAGGTTAGATTGAGAGGATAATTAACCCTATAAAATTGATGTGGAGAGTTTAATGTGTGGATTTCAATATTGGTTGGGATCATCACGATCCTTTGGTTGAATTTTCATATAACAATATCTTTCACTCTGATATTCATATTATAAGGCACAAACATAAATATTACATAATCTTGAGATAAGTCAACAATTTGAATTTAACTCTATATGAGTGTATTTTCAGGTTTAGAGATTTAGTGAATTAGGTCATAACTCATACATAACAACTTAAATATTACAATTAGACACTAATAATCAATATCCATTTTTTTCATAAAACAAAAAGGTTTTTAAAATAATCATGGTTCATTTCATGTATAAACAACATGAATTTTCCTTGATCCCATACTTGTCTCTATTCTACATTAAGTCCTACAGAAATAATTTTAAGTATTGTGATCCGAATTAGAAGCTCAGTAACGGATATATAAAGAATGAAATATGCAAGTCTTGTGAAAACATTTAAACCATGAATACTTTATCATGAATTAATACTTTTCACAATTAAGAACTAGTAAATATACATTACTGAATATAATCTCATTTCTTAACATTTTTTAACCAAAATATTACAAAAAATCACATAGAAAAATTACATATAACTTATAATGGTTATCTTGGGACATAAACATACTTAAATGGAATAGCCATAAAGTATACTTCCACACATATCACTAAAAGAAGAATCTATACAACCGACATCCATACTTAATGGATTGAAGGTAATAACATAACCACCCATCCTTGGATTATCTCAAAACTACCCGCCTTTGGTTTATCTTGCTACCAACCTTCATTGGTTTATCACATAACTACTAATAAAATGTCCAAGTACCATTATATAATCAAAACACATAACAGATTTAAATTATCAACATTTCACTCATAAAATTAAATTCCCAATCACAATAGATTATTTCAATATATTAAAATAGTAAATAGACATTAAAAATCATTTTCAATACCAAAACACAAAAAAATGGAATAAGTTTTTTCTTTTCCTTTAAAAAAATTTATTCTTATAGAGGAAGTCAAATATCAAATAAAGGTTTCATCGGTAGAGGAGTCGTTGTCACAGAATACATTAAAAAAATTCCTTTTTGTCATTTAGTAAAACTCTTTTTAGAAAAAATATTCCATTTGAACAAATTTAAAATTAAAAGTTGTTTATTATATACAATATAAATAAGGCCGTGTATTAATTTAAATATTCATAAATAAAAGGATATTGATATGAAGACCCTTACCTCGAATATGAATTATCTCATTCATTATTCATATTCCTAAATAAAAATACATAGGTTAATTTCTACGTTCCTGGGAATAATTTTGAATTTTAATATTCCTTTTATATCACTTATTACCGTGTTATAAATTATATAATTATTTATGTTCATATTGGATGTTTTTTCGATATTCGGTACTTGGGTTGAAAATGAACTTATTTTGATGTAAATTGTTCTTGTAGTCAAAAGTATATCATCTCCAGAATTTTATTCATGATTTAAATTTCATATATATATAATATATATGAATTTATAATATCCATAATAATTGAAGATAATAAATGAAATGCACCGGTCATGGAGACAGTAGGCTGTATATAAGAATGAACGATGCTTTCATTTTTTTAATATTAAAAAAATAATAATACAATGATATTAAAGAATATTATAATAACAATATTATATTTATGTCATTTATTTCTCATAGGTTTAATAAAAACATCATTTATATGTTCTATGTATAGTGGAAATGAGTCATATCGCTTTGAGGGGCGGTAGTCCACACTTCCTCAAACAAAAATATCATATTTACATAACATGTAAAGCATAAAGATATATTCTAAATAAAAAATAAATAAATATATAGAAAATATTAGAATAATATATATCCAATATAAATATACTTACATCTTAATGTCCACCATGAGATGTGGTAGGATAAAATTGAACAATTATCGTTTCGTGAGGTAGTAGTTCTCCGTACATAGAAACAAAATGTTCGTATCAATTAGATGCAGGTGTGTGTAAGTGTAGTTCGAATACCTCTCATAACAAAATTTTATTATATTGAGGACACTTTTTTATATATTTAATCATAGAATAAGAATAAAATAGGGAGTTTAGAAGGAAATATAAAGGTATGGAACTTGACAGAAGATGTTTCCTCTAAATCGGTTAACTTCATTCGATTTGAGGAAAAATGGTTTCTTGAATTATATTTTTCCCTAGTTAAAACTTGTAAGAGGAAGGGAGGTATGTAGGGATATTATTTGAGAAGAATTTGGATGAGAAAAGTGTCTTGATAGGTGTGAGTAAGTGGGTAGAGGTGGTGGCCTTCTATAAGAGGGAGGAGGGACACTTTTGGAAAGTCTTGAAAACATATTTTATTAATAATTTATTATCTAGTTTTAATAGTTCCAAATTGATATATTTATAGGATAAGAGGAGTATGGGTTTATATCCTCTCAACTAATAGGTTTAATACATATTTTAGTCACAAAGTTAACCATATATTTTACCTTTAACCCTTCGTTATAAACATTAACTCTTACCATGAATTCTTATATTTTCTTAATATATGGTTACTATAGTTATAATACAAATCCAAGAGAACCAAAATTGGATAATTAATGAATATTTTAACATTATATACGTCATTTTTCTTAATATTATATTGTGAAGACTTGTATATCATTTAATAAAATAGGATTTTTTAGAAAAACCATTTTTTTCAATTTTAACACTATTTAGTAATTTATTCTTGTTAAAGTAATAAAAACGTGATTCATTTGAATGAAAACAATTAAATCATAGATAATATTTCATAATAATCCAAAAAAATCTTTTATGTCATTAAAATATTCAAATTACATTTATTTTAAAATTTATAATTTCATTTATTGGAATCATTCTTTAATAAGGTAACCGGTGCATCAACATTGTGTCATAATTAAATTTTTTTGGTCTCCCATGACTCATAAAATTGGATTATAACATCTATTAGAGTAGTTTTATATTATTATAATATAATATTTTACACTTATTCACCGGATTTACCCTTTAACCATGGTAAATGAAAATCGTTACTCAAGTTACTATTCATAATGTCCAAAAATGAAATGTACCTATTTAAAAAATTTGGATCTGATGACTATAAATATTGAATAAATTTTTCAAAATTCAAAAAATCAAATTGAATGAAATTAATTTAAAATTAAATTTCATTTCAAAACCAGAAATCGTGTTTCTAAGAAGTAGAAACTATCAAAAGATTAACATGTGTTTATGTCTAATTTCCGTGTAAAATTACTTCCAATGACCAAAATTGAATAAAATGATTAAAATAAAATCCAATTAAACTTAAAAAAACTTAATTTAAAATATAAATATGTAAATAAATTAGATGAAAAGGCATTTTTGAATTAAAATGTAGTGTTTTTCACAGTTCATGAAAATTTGGATTTTATCAGTCAAATACCAAATATTTCAAACAACGTAAATTTTGATGCCCCTCTTCTAAATAAGAAGTTTCGTTCATCAAATAGAACATATAATAGTGGAAAAAACATTTAAAAAGTATTCTCCATCATATTGTGGTATGACATTCTTATAAAAATACTAGAGTATTTCATGCTTAAAATTCGATTCATTCTCATTTAAATACTCTAAAATATATTAGATAAATGTAAAAGAATTTGAAAAAAATAATCATATTTTATTTAGTTATGTTCTTTCACGCCAATACAATTACAAGGTGTTAACTACCATTTAAAATAATTATATAATTTTTTTTGTGTAACTCAATGTTGTGTGCAACATAAGATTATAAAGAAACTCGTTGTGTTGTTTTGAGTACGCTATTGAAAAATGTATCCCCATTAATGTAAAATTAATATATTATTCATAAATACTAATAGATACAAAAGGTTATTATTCTATAAAAACATGAGATGTTATATAGACTACCTCTTGCGAAGCCCTATATGGTAAGGATTGAAGAACTCTAACATACTAGAATGAAGTTAGGGATAGAAGCTAGTGGGACCAGATAAAGTAGATGAAATAATAGAGTAGGTTAGATATATTTAATAGAACATAAGAGTATCTCAAATCTGAAAACATATTTTAAGCTGATAATCGATGAAAAGATATAGAGTTTTAAGTGGGTAACAAGGTATTTCTAAGAATATCTCCCTGGTAGAGAGTAATGATACTTGGAAATAAGGGATAACTAAGGCCTAGGTATATTAGTCTATTTGAAATTTTTTATCATGTTGGGAAGGTATCTTATGGATTCCTTCTTTAACTAAATCCATATAAAGTTAAGGACGCGTTCCATCAATCACTTCCAAGAAAGTATATAACCAATCCTTCACATGTACAGTACTCAGAACTCCTACCGATAGTGAAATATCTTTTATATAAAAACCAACTAATAGATATTCTGGATCATAGAGAATAATTTCTAGTAAATAATACAACTCTCTTTGTTAAAGTTTTATGGTGAAACCATTAATTTTAGGAGGTTTTCTGGGAACTCGAGGCTGTGAAGTGGCAGAGGTACCCCCATCTGTTTGTATAATACTAAAGAATTTTTTCGTGAAATTTACTTTATGTAGGGTATACTATTACACCAAAATATTTATATTAAACCATTTTTAAATTGTTTGATAACCTGCATTGCATTCAGTAGTACATTTAAATAAACTATGGGATACAAATAGTATAAAATGAATGGTATAAACTATACACTAAATTGAAAGGAATAACTATTAATTAATAATTTATGAAATAAATATAACTTTACAACTAAATATGAATATATTCGTAAGTGACGAGAAAATAATCACACAATTTTTAGTAAAATAACTTTATTCTTAAAAAATACGACACCATAAAAAGTAAGTTTTCTTATTTTTATAAAAACTCAATAAAAATTACAGGAAATAATATTTTCATTTTTTAATTTTTAATTATAAAATTATATTAAAATTATTTATATATAATTTTCTAAAAATATTTATTTTTTCAAGGAATAGTGAAAATAATGAAATTTATTGAAAAGTATATTTTCTTTTAAAAAACTCTCTAGGTAATATTATGTATTTGATTAGTTTTAAATTTTATGTATTTATTTTTCTTGAAAATAATCCAATTTTGGTTTTCTAAATGTATTTTACACATTAATTTATTATAAAAACATTTTTTAAAAAGGGTATTTTCAGTAAAACTGTTTTTAATGCTGTTTTATTGGTTTGATTTTAAATGAAATTATAAAAATTTTATGCCTTGAATTTTTAAAAATGGATACTAAATTTATATTTACATTTTAAAATTTAGTGAATATTTTTATTTTTTGGAAAATTTGTACTGTAACCTTAGAAAATTTTGTTACCATGGTAAAGGGTAAATTGGGTAATGCATGGTAAAAATAAAATGATAAATAATATAAAATGGAACTAAAACGTACCCATATTTTATTGGATTAATTTAATTATCTCACAATGACCTAAGGATCTAAATTTATGTGTTTTGTTGACACATTTCCACGAAAATATATTATATAATATTTAAATCTCAGAGAGGCAAACAACATCACTTTCTTCATTTTAAATATCCCTTATGTGTTCATATGGGGACAAAGCTATGTTATTAGGGAATATAAATACATATTTTTAACTTAATATACATATTTTCATCATTTAAACATAAATTTTACTTTTTGGGAAACTTAGATGAGATTATTATATTTATAATAGATTATTTAATAGAAATTCAAAGATTTCACATTCATTTTTTAAATAATATATCATTTTTTATTTAGGTTTACCCAAAAAATATATTTTTATTAAAAAAATATTCTAAGATAAATCATATTTATATATATATATATTTTTTTTTGTGAATAAATAAGTATATTAAATAATTACACACTATTGATGTGATAATTATTTTATTAATGGAGAAATAAATTTAATGGTATTAAAAATATTAAAATAAATATAATTTGAGACAGTTAATGTGAAAAAAAATTTCTAGATTAAATTTAACTTTTAGATATTTAATAAATTTCTTTCTAATTTAACTTGTAATGTTGATATTTTTAAATGTCCAAGAAATTAATAGTATCAAAATTGACAATAATGATATTTTATCAATAAAATATTTTGTTAAATGATTTAGAAATAATATAACATCATTAAAAATAATAAAATAATAATACGATCGAAAATTTTATAAATTATTCATTTATGGTTTACTTGAGATCACATAATTAAAAATGTCAACCTTTTAATATTAATTTTTTTTACCTTAGTTAGAATTAAAATAGGTTAGCTAAGGATTAAATAAAATGATATAGTTTAAATAAATAGACAAAGTATAAAATATAATGGTTGATGAGATTATCATTTTATATCATTTATATATTATAATAAAAGTCCCTTTGGAGGTATTTTTTTGATATTTAATTTATTATAAATTGATATTTTTTGAAATTCCAAAAGAGCCCCTCACCTTAATTATGAATGAGAACCTCCTCGGACTGTTATTCACATAACGTTGAGTCTTCAATATGAACCATACACTAAATATTTATCTTATAAACTTCCTAATACATATTATATAGGTGCTGATATTCTCAAAAAACCAACCATAGTGTTCCTAAGAGCAGATCTAATGGAATTTCACTGAAGAAGATATATTCATCTTCAACGACTCTTTCAAGTTTATTTATTCTTATATTTTCCATTCAAGTGTTGTTTCCATTTTAAAGTAACAAATATATTATAATATTTTCTCTGATTTGTTTTTATGATTATGTAATAAGTATATTCAACCTTTTTTCCATTCTATAAAAAAAGCACCACGTGTGCGTACGTATGACTTACTGTCTCCACGCCTTGGCATAATGCGTTTTTCATCACTAATTAACCTAGATGGGTATAATATTGGAAATAATAGATATATATAATAAATATAACCTTATATTGATTTGATAAAAAAATATACCATCACAATCCTTTCCTATTCACCATTAAGGGAATGATGCCATCGCTCGTGCGTATATATGACCTACCATCTCCACGATGCGATGCGAATCATTTTCTATGTTCACCATTTCAGAATGATTATATAAATATATATAATGAATAAAAAAATATATATTATGTTAAGATAATTCTTTATATGATGTAACTACATCCTATTTAAAATAAATTTTCCTTGTATGAATAAACATGCACACGAAAATGAAGTAGTTAACACCCAAAAAAAGGATAATAATGAAATATTATTAACAAATGTATGATAAGATGATATAATAGGATCATATATAATATCATAAATATATAATATCATAAATATAAATATGATTCTTTTATAAATTAAAAACATTCATTGAACCATTATATGGGAGTTTTAGATACGTACAATAGTAATCATATGTAAGGTAAAGGTCAATTTCATAGTCACATTATAATTCAAGATGGTTTATATGCCAGTATCTGCTCAATAATAAATCTATTCCGTGTCTATGTTTCCAAAAAATGTTTTCAAAAATATTTTTACCATTATTCCTCAATGTTTTATATATTTTTATACATATGTGTGAATTTTTTATAAATTTTTTGAAAGGATATTTTTTTCGCTTTCCAAACTTTGTGCTTTGTGACTTTTCTATAAAATTTTTTCAGGAATGTTTTTTAACACGTATAGTATGAACAAAATTTCCACTTTTTTGACACCATAAAACCTTGTTACTTCCCAGACAATATTATAGAGTAAATTTCAAAGAAACTGTTTCGTTTTAAAAATATTCGATATTTTTCGAAAAAAATTTCCAAATAGAATGGATATTTTTATCAATAATTATTTCAAGTGATCTATAAAACTTATTTTCCAAATAATATAACATTATTTAATTTTACTTATGATTTAGTGGGTATATTTACTGAGAATTATATCCTTATTATTTTTGTGTTTTATCAATGTTTATGATGACATGATATTTATGAAACCCATTTTCTTTCTATGTGTTATTATATGTTGAGAGGTTTATGAAAACCATTTTTTTCCCCAGTTCATATATGATAAATGATTTATGTTAATATGGAACACATATATGTGGTTTTTCTTATTTGATGAGTGGGGCCTATATCAACCTCTAACACATTGGTTAAAGATTTATATCCAACGATATTGACAGGACTGGAACAGTAAGTAAAATCAGTTCAGTAATGTAGGGATGGAATGAGGATTAAACTCGATTCAGTAAGGGAATTTTTCAGCTATTATGGTCTTGTATGTGATCCATGAATAATATGAAAATTATTTTATATTCTTTTGTGTATGATAAAATTTATTTTCTTTTGTTAGTCTCCAATGAATTATGTTATTCATAATTCATGTCTTATGAACTTCTATGATTTATACCATAACTCAATATCATGATCCTTGATATGAAGGATATAATTTTTAAAAGTTATTTTCATGTTCTAGTACCCTTATGTTTATTTTATCTTCCATGATTTAACATACTAAACATATGATTTCACACTTTTCTAATGTCACTTTTCCCCAGGATATGGATAATGTTATTAATTAAGATGCGTCAAAAGGTTTCTTGTCAGGTATAAATAAACATGTTTTGATATAGATGCCTTATGAATCATTTTTGTGTTTCTGAGTTTCCAAAGATATTAAACCTATACATTTCAATCATGTTTTTTATATTGTGTAATGAATATTCTTCTATTTATATGTAATAAATATATATTAAAATTATGTTCTATTATAGCTTCTCAATTAGAAGAAAGATATTTTATTTAAAATGGGAAATAAGGATAATATATATATGTTATTAAGAGGAAAATAACATAATTCTCCCAGTACCCAGATAAAAACAATTGACAAGATTACCAAGTACATGATATGGGTACTTTGGGTGTTATGTACACCCTTATGCAACCCTAAAATTTATCTAGTCGACAAGTCACTTGTAAAACCCCTAGAGAGTACTCAGTGTCACTTATAGTTGTAAACTAAAAGTGGAACCCCTTTATATTCACCATAAACTGTGAAACTCTCTATTAGGCCTCAAAACTCATGAGAAAATTCTTTTGAATTTATCCGTAAACACCCAAGTGAATTATAAACCATTAAATAAAAACCTTCTAACTAGACTCAAAATTTAAAATAACCTACACTATACACATTAACATTCCATATTTATGTCCCCAATGACATAATTCCAGAGGAAATAAGAACGACTATCGTTATAACCTCCCCCCATATGAATTACTATCCTTGATAAGTCATAGGAGGCATTGAAACGAAGGCTCATTGACAATATGTATCCAATTCAAACTTTAATGAATTCATTAATCTGATAACACATTACTACCAAATCAATCAAAATCCACCAAAACAAACTAATTCTTTATTTAGAATCACCAAATAATGATCAGTAACTTATAAATCACCCAAAATTAACCTCGAATCATATTTCAAATCGTCCATCAAAATTCTAATACATAACTCCCAAATAAATTATGATTCATCCAAAACTAATAAATTCCATATCCATAACCACCAATCCACTAATTATTAATAAATACAAGATAGACAAAAAAACAATCCAACACATCCTGAAATTCTCTATCATTCATTTGATGCATGGTTCTAAAAATCTAACAAGATATCATTCATACGAATATATTAAAAAGAAGGTTATATCGAATACCATATTAAAAAAAACTAGGATATCCCCACTATAATATTCTTCTAGGTATACCTAGGCTAGATATCCCATTAGGCTTCTCTTTATATAGAATATTTATTTTTCAACAGGTTTACAAAAAACCATTATTTATTTAAAAAACAACATAAAAACTTACTTTTGAAAATCAATACATTTTTTAAAATTCACCCATTATATAAATCATGTTGAAATAATTTCGTCCCAATATCCTTTTTCAATATTTCAGGACCATTAAATGATAAATTAATCAACAGTTATTCATTTGTTTCATTTTTTTTAAATAAAAATTGAATCAAATTTCAAAATGATTTTCCTATTCCATTTTTAAAATCAACCACTTAATTCAAATAAAAATTCCTAAGATTTCACACATATTTAGTAGTAAATTAATTTTTCATATTGACCCAAAACTAAAATTCCAAATTAGTGACAACAAGATTTTTCGATCTTTGAAAAACATGATAAATCAGTTTTAAAATATATATGACCCAATTTTCAAACTATAAATAAAATTAAATGAAAAATTCAATTAAATAATTTTCTTCAATTTAAAAAACAAAATGTTTTAAAAAAATTCTCACTTACTTAATGACACAAATAACATACCAATAGTTACCTAGACCAAATGAAATAAGTTTCCTAAGGACAATAAAAAAGTATGGAAAACCATGTAAACTTTTTAATTTTTAAATAACTAGCATCATATCAATCCATAAAGAATAAGAAACATAACCAATAGTAGGAAACTATATAAAACATAAAATAACTCAATAATATATACTAAAGATGAATTTACAAGATCAATAATGGGATAAAATTTGAAAATAGGGATCATAATTAAGATTGAATCATTTTATAAGAAAACTATCCCAATTAGAGATATCAACTAGTGGTTTATATTGACCTAATAATCACTGATGTATATACATATTAAAACAATTTATATATATATATTATTTATTATTTGGTAAACAAAAACCAACAATTGATTCTATCTATATTATAAAAATCATATAAAAAAATAAATTATGGAATGTCATCCTCCATGTTCATTTCTATCAATTCCTAATTTAATTCATGTACTAAAAGAGTGGGGATATCAAAATTTATAAATATTTACACCTCCTGATTTGAATTCAGTCATATATGAGAATAATTAATGAGATACCAACTCAAAATTATAATTCCGACGATGTACCTGAAAATAAATTGGTAATAATAAATTTTAATATAAAGAGCAACATGATTCATTTTTATAGTTTACTTCTCAAGAATTTCATTTCAAAGCTCTTATCTATTAAAAATGAAAATCCTTTAAATCATGAAATCTCATTGATAACACATTATAGACACACTAATCTTATTTCCCATTCTACACTAGAATACATTTGATACTACTCTATTATAACCCTATGACCCCCATGGGTTAGAGACTGACACGACATGTCTCAATATGAATTTTGTTCAATAATATTGTCATTGGTTAAAAACATTATCATGTTCAGGTTCGAACTGAAATATACCATGACTAATTCATAACATTTACTTCATATAAATAAAACCCCACACTAATGATTCCAAATAATTTAAGGCAAAAACATAACATACCATTATCCTCTTTGTGAGTGTACAAAAAAATAGATAACAAGATACATATAGTATATAAATATGATACAATAAATGAAAAGACCAATAGGGCCTAAGACATGGATAGACTAAGGGATGGTTGGTCCTCCAAAAAAAGACTCTAACCTCCACCAATAACTGTATAACCAAAGTAGTAACCAATCTTATATCAATAATAAAAATGAGGTGCCAATGATGAAAATTGAATTGCTACCTGTGTACCTATAAGTACCACAATTGTAAAAATAGAGGATTTATGTCCACTGGAGTGTTAATGAAAGGTTCATGAATAAAATATCTATTTGGTAACCACCAATGGTGTCTCAATGTAATGGTGGAAAACAAGTTTATTCATGAACTTGTTTAATAATTTATATGAATTTTGGAAAATATTTTTATAGTTAATAAGCATTGTACAAAAAATATAAGAAACAAAGTAGGTTAATAAATCAATTGTGGAGCAAAATAAACAAATATAACTACTCCACATAATGACTATCTATACAGTTATGTTCTATAACTTTACTACTTCATTTAGTTCAACACAAGAAATCTAATATGTGTAGGGAAGGGATAATAGGTATCCCATCCCTACAAATGAGGAAAATTTATTTTTAGTGTATGTAATATTGTAGAAATATTACATATTTTGGAAAATAAAAAGATTGTAATAGAGTCAAGGAATTGGGGACCCATACCATTCAAGTAAAGAAGAAGGTGTATAATTGGGATTGGAAAAGATCTATCAAATTCAATTATATTCATCAATTCCAAGTGAACATTTGAAAACAATATTAAATAAAAAAATATTAACATTTTAATATTCATATAAATTATAAAATAACTATACATTCTCATTATAAGAAAACTACTTACACAAAAAATAATGATTAACTATCAAGGAAACAACATAAGTGATATATTAAAACTATAGTAATTATAAATAAATGATATCAATAATATCATTTATCATTTTTTGTACAAAAAAGTAATCATAATAATGCCACAACACAAAAATATATTTTTTCTGAGTTTACCTAACAATAAATTTATAGTCATAATGGAAATAAATATAGATATGAATCATGGAATGAACTAATGCTATTCAGAAAATATAAAATAATTTTTAATTAGTTAATCAATTCTAGTGTTTATATCATGGGACCAAATATATGGTGTGCTAAAAAATCATTCTATTTTTGGGAAAATACAATAAATCATTAGTCAGAACCCACAGAATATATTTAATATGGGACAAAAATCCAAATATTTAAATTAACTTGTTTTCTCTAGTAAAATATTTTGGGGTAATATGGGATTTTTATCACCTACAAATAGGGAAATATATTTCATAATGTCAAAATATTTCATTTGTATAGGTTCAAGGTTCCACTTAAAACCCATAACATACTAAATGTTTTAAATAAATAAATGATACAACCAAATTTTATTTAAGTATATAAATTTTAAAATATGAATGAAGAGTACGTGGGAACAAATGATTACTATTATAGACTATAGATGAGTCTTAATAAATTTAACATTAGGAATACATAACTAGACAAGATGTTTAGGAAACAAAAGACTCTTATTTTATTAGTGGTCCTCAAGATAGTTTGAAAGTGTTAACATTCCACAGTTTTTCATTTTAGACCATGATTAATATTAAGGTAAGTGACTAAATAATGAAAATAATATATTTTATAGTAAATAATCAAGTGTTGGGTACCTAAGTTACATATCACGGGAATATTAACAATTGGGATGATGTTTTGTAATGAATAAACACTTAAAAAAAGTTTTATAATGTTGTGAATAAAATGAAGACATTTTTTTTCACTACATGGTTCCAAATGAACTCCATGTGAAAAAATGACCCATTCTTAAAAATTTAGTTTAAAACCTCCCATTTATATATTTACACAAAAAATATGGTTCACTATTAATTTATAGAAAACTAAAGGCATACATGTGCAGGGAAAACCAATGAATCACCAGAGAGTTTAAAACACTCAATATTATTTTAGTTCTGGTTTAAAAACAATGAATGATAACCATAATACCCCTAAAAACCATTACACAAAAATATTATCCCATAATTATTTAATATGTAAAAAATTACAATTAGGGTTGACCAAACATTGAATAATATGTAAGAAAAATACTCCTAAAATTAACCCGTAATCATAATATCCGAAATCCACTCTATTTAAAATAATAATTCACAAAAATACACCCTAAAATATTGAAATTCCTAGGTTGAAACATACAGTAGTCACCTTAAATAAATGATTAATGGGTATCAGATATTTCATAAAAGTTTCATTGAAGAGAAAGAATAAGAATCCTTAATATCCATGGTGAATTCCCTCATATTTTATTGTAATTCTTCTCAATGTCTCTAGTTCAATAAAGTGGATTAGAATATAAGAGAATTAAAGTGAGGAAAATGGGTGAGGGAGGTTGGTTGGAGCCTTACATTAGATTTAGATATAATAGTCACCAATCAATCTAGCTTATGTAAAAGAGAATAAAAGATAAATAGAAACTTTACATTAGATTTATGAATGAGAACACCTATGAATCCACCTTCATGGAAGGGGCATAAAAATGAGGGAAACATGTTACATAAGATATCCATATAAGTCCTATAAATTTCCTGGTGGATGGTGAAATTTTTAATTTGAATCAAGGAGGAGAAATAAGGGTTTGTATTCAAAACACCACAATGTAGCTATAAAAAAGGGAAGGGCTAATAGGTACCCAGTATGGGGCCAATAGATATTTGGTGGAAGTCCTAGGATAACCTAGCTTCTCTCTAGTCAAGTGAGTACCTAGTTCCACCTTCTATTTAAAAAAATAGGTGGTACCCCTTTTTAGGAACATTGAAATCCAAAAGTTTCCACTAATCTACTAAAATTATCAAAAAATTATAAAATAATATACAATCAAGAACCCAAAAACAAACTCAAAACCTTAATTAAAATGAACCCTAAAATTAACTTGAAAATTTAAATTAACTAGTTATTTAATCTATTCAAATTCAACACATAAGTCCCTAATAAAATAGTACCCATGGTAATCAAGAGACATATCATTTCAAAGGTAATATCAAAGAATGTGTTGAAAAATAGTGTTAAGATGAATTATTAATATCAAAACTAATATTACTAAATACTAAATTGGGATTTAATAACTCAATATTTATCCATAAATGGGGGCGAGAGATCATGGAACAAATGGAAAATGGAATAATTTAGTTTTTCATAGAGAAATATGTCTGTAAATAAGAGAGATGATGTACAACACGACAAATGAAATTAGTTATAACACAAAGGGGAATGAATAACACACCATTTAATTAAATAAGGAAAAATAAATAGAAGTAAAATATAGTTTCAAAATCTATAAAATGATAGCCATATTATGAACGAGCAAGAAAAAATCTCTAAACACAAAAAATGAAATAAAAATAAAATAGTATTATCAACTTGAAGAAAGGAAGAAGAGAACACAATAAAAGTATAATAAATATATTGGAGAATAGAATAAAACAACATAATAAAAATATAACAATAGTAATATTGACGAAATACACAGTACATATATTTTAAAAAATAAAATTATTGAATAGTTAGTAGAATAAAGGGAAACAAATAGTGGATAAAATATCCTATTAATTGGGTATTTTATCCGTGGAAGGAGGAGGCTGCATGGGAGAGTTATCTAAAATATGATTATCTTTATTTTTATAGTATTCAATATGAATTTAATGGGAATATAAGAAATAATATTTTTACTAGTTTGTGTGCATGACAGATAACTCGTTCCCTACCAATGACAATATTTGAACAAATTATTTAAAGTTTCTCTCTCATGTTTGGAATCAAAGTTTCTTGTAATGATGTGGATAAATTAAAACTTGAGTTTAATTTATTTATGAAGGATGAAGGATTGGGTTTACTGGTGATCTCCATACTTAATATGTGATGGGAAGTTTCTTTGGGTTATGGTTGGAATAAAAATCATTTATTTAAGTACACTATAGATGGATAGAATTTATGAGTGATTCAAAAGGATGGTTAATTGGGCTTATTATTATATAATCCTTTAAAAATATAAAAAAATATCTAAATTATGGGGTTTTAAGGCTTCTTAAATTGGCTTCATGGAGTAAAACATGAAAAAATAATAAAATAATTATTGTATGGGTGTAGTAATGATATATTAGAGATAATGTACACTTCATCAAATGGGGTGTGGTGGGATATCCTGATTCATGCTAAGGGGAGTATATAAATAAGAAATATTGTGTATGTGAATGGGATATAGGTTTCTAACATTTAAAAGTATATAAATTTGAATGGAGGTGTACTTAATACTGGTTATTAGATTTTGGACGGGGATATAATAAACCATATCCCCCATTAGTGGACATAATGAATCCCCAAAATGAAAATCGCAACCAAAATTCTCCATTGTGATTTTAAATAGAATTATGTTTCACTAAAAAACTATATCACTATAAATTATCTATAGTGAAGAAATTGGAACAAAAAAACTCTCACTTTGAAGTATAAATTATCCAACCTATTTTCCATTAAAGAAAACAGCCATTCCATTGACAATCTCATTCTCTTTACATGAAATGATATTCAATAATTTATGAAAATAAATAATATTACAAGACCCATATGATGTTATTAAAATCCTTACATAGCCTTTAATTCTTAAACACATGAAAACATTGAACACCAGTGGAGGAATAGTGCCTTATGCATAATATGGATGAATATAGTTTCATAACCAAACATATTTCAGTAAAATTTAGGAAATAATGGAAAAATATTCTTAAAATATTCCACTATGATTGGCCTCAAATAGTGGTGAACCAGTCAAATTATAGAAGACTCAACTCCTCATCATTAACCCACATAACCCAATAATACAAAACAAGAGCAGAATGTTGTGCATGAATGTGTAAAACCTCTATAGAATATTCCTTGATACTAATAAGTACTAGGATTGTAGTGACTTTGTTAAGGGTGATTGAATCATAGAATACTTTTTTTGTATTTCACCATTTTTTTACATTTTTTATGAATGAATTAAATTCCATTTTCACTTTCTGATAGATTCATGAAATACGGGCATAGTAGGTATAATGAATTTATAAGTATCACTACTCAAAATAAACTATTAAATCCTTGAAATTTTCTTAAAAACATCAGATCACCTAATCCACTAATCATCATGGATTAATAATTATAAAGGACTATCCTTAAACTTGTGTTTTATAAAAATGTTCCCCAATTAATATAATGTTATCCTAAACAATCAAACTAATGATCTTCAAATTATAAAAAAACAAGATTATTCTTCCTCAAATAGAGACTCAAATTTTCTATAGATGATTCCCACCATAAATATTATTCTTTATTCACTAAATTTGTTATAAAAAACGATAGATCACAATCATTAATAACCAAAACAATATCTTATTCGTTACTATATGAAATTCAGAAAGGGGAAATCATTTTACATTAATCAACATGAATAAACTTGAAACTTCACCCCATAGACTAATGAAACCTTCATTTTATTTCAAAATCATCAAAAAACTTAACATTTAAGTATTCATACATCAAAAAATTAGTTGATGAATATTCTGTGATCTTTTTTGTGTATTCCTATTTTAAAAATTCTATCATAGATAGAAACACACAATTCATTAAACACTCTTCCATATTATCTTAGTCACTCAATTTTATTTTAATTTTCTTATGAAAATTCATTAATCGTTCATTATATATTTGAATTTATAATTTAGAATCCAAAAAAACTTATCTTCAACTTATCTCATCTCATTTAGAGCCATTGGACCAATTTTGTTTATTTACTAATCCTTAGTGTACTTAAGAATCTATAGGAATAAAGTAGGGATATCCCTTGAGACATTTATTGAGACATGTTAGTAGATTTACTTGAATATAAAAATTAAAATTGACCACAAAATATTGGGAATAAACATTACATAGTTGAATTCAACTGACCCAAATAGGTTTTTAATCACTTTTGAAAATGGCCACACTTTTATCACAATGATATAAGAATCCAAGCTATGGTGGATAAAAGATTCTTATAGTCACAATGACATATAGAGAACTTGTTTCATAATTTGGCCTCCCTATTTTCTCCTCTAATATGAACTATATCATGTTTTGTACAATAAAGAGACATATTTGGATCTACAATTAATTATATAATGAGTGTTTCTAGGTTCAATCAACCAGTTTTATTCTTACACTCATTTGATGAACATATTTGGTAATAGATATGGTATTGTGAATCCTATATTCACTTCAACCATCACCAAACATTAAATTTTTGAGATGTAGTTCCTATTAATAGGATGATGAGATACATAGTTTCTTGTCCTTTGGTTACTTTTTGAGACAAGGAAGAGATTTCTAAAATCAATAGTTGAAGATGAAACCATTTCATTATAATTTTTTCAAAGGGGATAAAATATGTACATATAATAGAGTAGATTTGTTTTTGTGTTTGATTTTGTTTTTAATAAATAAATCTTATCTAAACCTAAAAATATTAATATTCATTATGTGAGGATAAGGTTTTTGAAAGATAGTATGTGTTTAAAATAATCTTGTTGGGGTTTGGATGAAGTCGAGAGAAATTTGATGTTAAGAAGAACTTGTTTGAAAAATCGGCATTGTCATCAAAAGTAAGGGTTGATAGGTAAGGATTATTCTGAGGTGATACATAAGGGTTCAATGATGTATTACTTAGAAATAAAAGGGTTAGTTTACAACATAGTGATATTAAAGGGCCCCTACACTAGGAAGATCATAATCATACCTCAATGAATGCCACATATGAATAATGTATTATAACTAGTTATGTGATTTTAGAGTTCCTTACCTAAATTCTTAAAAATGAAAGACATGCAACACACAATAAATAATTCCAATGTTCAACCATGATGTGAGAATCTACTCATTACCATGATCAACCCATGGTTCTTTATTTTATTTTGTTACTACTCTTATTAATAGTGATTTGAAGTATAATACAACTCGTACACAATGATTTGGGAAAGTATCACCCACTTCTGCTAAAATATCAATGGCCTTATTTATATTGGCATGACTTGACACTTATCCATCTCCTTTTACATAATATCAGATGCTAAAAATCGTATTCCAATAAACTAGTACATAAATATTGGTTTTTATTTTATACCTATTTATTATATTTATGTTTTTAGATCACATTAAATCACCCTCAATGGAATAATTGATTTCATTATTTACCAATTGACATAGTTATAGATGTTTACAACCTATATTCTACATGTCTTATAATATTTCATGTAGTTAATCCCATTGAATGATTATATCATTTAGGAAGTATCATCTACATGTTACTATGATGGATCAAAACATATTATTATTCACATGTGGTCCAATGAATGATTCTCTATTACTTTACATGGGAAATGAGAGATCTAAAAAATAGATAAAAAAAGAAGGCTCATTACCACTTTTACCTCTCACTATATATAAATTATGCTTCCACAACCACTTCCCAAATATTATGTGATGAAAATTATTTAATTATTATATATGATTCATTCATAAATTTGAAATAATATTATCCTAATGATTTATCATGTGACTTAAAAAATAATGTCATTGTGGCTTCACTTAAACCATCATGTGATATCTTTATTTCCCTTAGAATACTCCATATAATGTACTATATGCATCTAAAAGCACACCACACATAACTATATTTACATGATTCCTGTAGTCGATGTATTTTATCTATCTCTAAAATCTCATCAACAAATTATTTCACTTATAATCATTTTTTAAACATCATGTGATACTAAGGACCACATAGTCATAGATCCACACAATCACACTTTCCCTAAGTTTTATCCCAGATTCATTCTTGTATGTAGTCTCGATCAAGTACGGTAGAGTTTTCTATGATATATGAAAGGATTTATAGAAACTTATAATGACTTATGGTTGAATATGATCCATGGGATAGATCAAATGACATATATTAAATATATCAGTTGACATTCTATGTGTATCTATTTTTTAAGTTGAATGAAATACGCACAACTCACTTGATCCCACACAAAAAATATACTCATCCATCATACAATTAATAAAAAGTGACAGTAACTTATTGATATATGTAAGTAACTAGGTCCCTTATGGGAACATACCATTGGAACCACCCCATCATGGCTCCCCTCTACCCAAATTCCTCGCATCACGACATTCTTAGTGCTCCCTATGTGCCATGCATTTATTCCATACCTACCCCCTACACTATCATTCCTATCTCCATGCTACATATGGATACCCATAGTTTATCACAATGTAAAATTAATTAATGAATAAACCTATGTCCTATAGATATCTTCAAATGACAATTTCTTAATAAAAAACTCATAAAATAGTTATCTAGAATTAGTTAATGTGCCCAAATTTAACTCAACAAAAATACAATTATTAAAAAAAATTATTTTAAAATTCACCTTAATTGTTTATCCTTCAATGTTTTTAGTTTAAAATCAGAAAATATTGATTTGTTTCTCATTGAACTCCTTATTGGATATATCTCTTGTTTTTTTGTTTAAAATAATGTGCTTCTCCTAACTGCAATGAACATGTGTCTTAGGCATTGTGAGATCAGTTCAAAAACCATCCAAAATGACATCTAAAAAACATGATTAACAATATTAATCAAATTATTTGAAACTAATACATAATTATCAATAATAAAATTGGGATCATCGATCTACCATGTTATATTTGTTGTCAACCTTACTTAACACTTTTATAGATTCAATAACTTAATCAAGCGACACCAAATAACAACCCATATCACCTAAGATATGTCTTGACGCCAAGAATAGAATAATGTAGTATTTTTTATGTAATTAAATCTCTTTGGGAAAATATTTATTTTTCCATGTGATCAAGATAATCCCACTCAATTGAAGAACTCAATTTTCACTGGTTTCCCCCATTTTAAAAAATCCACTAGATACAAATGATAAAGAGTATTAGTATTGGGTTCTTCCATATAAGTTCTATAATTTTTCACCCACTATGAAAAATTTATCGAAGGATATGTTTGGGTATCTCTCAAATCATCATTATGACGTGGGAGTGGATAAACACCAATGTCCAGCCTCCATGTCCTAAATATGTCCTTAGGTATATATTTGTTAAAGATATCTTCTAGTTGACTATGAGCAGGAATAAATTACAATTTTATGTCTTGATTTTCTTCTTTATCATTGATGAAGTTAAATTTGATATCAATATTCCTAGACCTTGGGTATTGACCAAGATTTGTTTAGAACTATATATCGATTGGTCGTCGATAATCATAATAAATTTTGAGAGTATTCTCATAATTTACCCTTATGTTATCTGATTTATCCTCCATCTTAATCATTTGAGTATTAGAAATTTTTTCAAAACGTATTTATATTATGTAGTACTTAGTGTGATTGATTTATATTTCTTTTTGTTTCAACTCACACAATATTCTCCCAAAATGAAAATTACTATACATGTCAACCTTTTACTAGTACAACCACCTACCCAATCAACTTCTACAAACTCCATAAATACCCATGTTTTCTCCCCTTTTGTAGAGTAGTCTACGAAAACATTTCACTTAGATATATTTGATAACACATATAGAATCCATAAGACGTGACTCCGTTAGATTATTTTAATATCTGGTACATGAAATCACATCATTTATAATATCTGGTCTAGAATATCGTGACCCAGTCTCATCATACATTGACATTAAATCATTTTTATGAATATTTTTTAAATTAAAAAAATACAAACTAGAGGGAAAAAGTAGTTTGGTGGCCTTGGAAACATGGAAACATAAACACTGGTCCATAAGTGAGATACATTATCCCCCACTATGTTATTCACAAATAGAACCCTCTTTATACATATTATACATAATTTATATCTTTATTACCTGGGAAAAAGAAACATAAGATATTGTGAGATCATATTCTTAGTAAGGGTAAAAAGGGAGATACTTTTGCATAAAATGAACATAAGGTAATGGGAAAATGATCATAACATTTGAAAACCATATTCTATGTGTAAAATATCATACTATTGAGTCATGACATAAATATTGATATTTCATAAGACATGAATCATAAAGTAATCAAAGAACATGATCCATGGGGTCATAATAGTGGAATAATCCATGGAATTTTTGACAAACACATAGTAATATAAAATAATTTCTATATTAGTAAAGGCTAACTTCTGAGACAATTAAAACTGACAATTTACATTTTTTAACTCAGTTCACTCCCCGTTCCAACCCTGTATTACTGAACTCGGTTCACTTCTAATTTCATACCAGTTTATGTAACTAGGTTCACTTCCCCTTACATATCTATCTTACTAAACTAGGTTCACTCCCTATTCTACCCATGTCTATATCCTGATATCTTTATTTTTACCCAATGCATTTGTGGGAGATATTGGTCCCATCCATCACATAATGAAAATCATATTTATATATTCCACAAGATCCTAAAAATTACTCAAATCATGACCCATGAAATGAAATGGGATTCATAAAAATTTCATTATATCAAAACCAATGGAAAATAGATAGGTTTCATAATCAAATCATCTTAGAATAACCCATGAAAATAAGTGGGTTTCATAAGAATTTCCCCATGGTATAACCAATTAATGTGAAAAAGGATTCATAAAAATAATGTCTCCCAGACTTAAACCATTAGTAGAATTAATAATAATGGAATACTTGGATCATATCACCAATAATTCAAAGGTAACCCCAATAGATGTCATATTATATGGAAAATAAATTTGAAAGACCATTAAAACGTTTTAAAAAAAAATATTATTTACACTTTAAAAACTCTTTTAATAATTTAATTTTTTGAAAAAAACTTTTACTAGAAAATAATCTAGAAAAAACATAAATTAATCTTTGAATAAATGATTAGTCATGAAATCAAAAAATAATATTCATGCCTTAAATTAAAAAATGAATATGTCTGTTACATATTTGGTAAAATCCAACCATGAACTGTTTGGAATCATAATTGAGGATTCATTTCATTTTTTTTTAAAATAAAACTTGGGTAAATGTGTTTAAAAAAAATAATATCATAATAAAACAAACATGATTCGATTTAGAAAACATGGGTTTGAAAGAAGGCAAATTTTTGATAGATGAGTGAAATAAAGTAATATTTTATTCGAAACATTTTTTTAATTATCTTAGGTACCATTAATTGAAGATATAAGAAATAATCATTGTATGTTAAAATTAATTAAAATTATTGAGATCTGGGTCATAATAATTTATCATTTGAAACATAATCATAAATAATATTGATAACTGAAGAGATTGTATCATGAAATCATTTCCACTTTCGTAACATTGAAACATTTGAACCATAAAGGAATAAGATAAAATAAAATTCAAAATATATGTACCATTAAAAAATTAATGATATTACATGTAAGTGAGGTTTTATATACACCACAGTACTGAATATAGGTGTATATCACAACATAGTTTCCAAAGAAGGAAACTTGAGACTACAAAATCCTTACCATAAGTCTTGAATTCCATTGTACACATGAAAAAATCATGTATATTAAAAATAATTTTATAAAAAATATATTACAGAATAATATTAAATTATAAGATACAATAGATGATTTTTTATTAGTACTTTATTACCGATTTATTTATGATTTCATGATAAAGTCACATTTTGGGTAAAAACACTTTGTTTTTCACATATGTTTTGACTTGTTATTGTTTTGGTGCTATTACATTGATGATGGTTCCAAAATCAACAAAATGATAACCTTGACATACATATAATTTATATTTCGCATATAGGTATTTATAATAATCAATAAAATTTTGTGATATGAAATAAAATACATTATTCATGGAGACCATAATCCATAGTATATCATAAAACTATTTTTTTTTTAATTTTTTCTAGGTTGTAAAAAATAAAATTAAACAATATATATAACCATTCAATAATTATTTTTATGTCATATATTTTAATTTTTTTGGTTAAACCCATAATTTTAAAATTCTATGTAAATCTAGAACAAATCACATTGCATCATAAGGTGGTAGTCTACCATACACACAAACTATGTTATCGTATTCGCACAAAATGTAGAGTATGGAGGTATGTGTGATATAATAGTTATACAATCATAAAAAAATATAAAAAATAAAATTATTATTTCATATAAACTATAAATATATTATTAATTCCAATAGTGAGATATGGTAATGGAAAAATGACTGACATCGGTTCATGAGGCAGTAGTATGTCAAACACATTAACGATGATTTTGAAGCCCATGTTTTGGAAGTATAGATGGTTGTAGGTCATTAAAGTAACCTAAAAAATATAAATATATAGTATATACTGAGGTTATTATATAATAATGATATAAAAATAAATCAATTTGGTTAGGGAAGAAATAAAATAAAAGCACTTGTGGATAAACGTTACATATTGTATATGTATCTTTTTAGCTTTTCACTACAATCATTAATAGGATGGATGAATGCCAAAAATAATGATTACAGGATGAGGGTAGAAAATTTGGTATGTTATTTGGGTATTTATTTTCTAAAAATGGGTTTAATGTGTGAAGAAGGGAGGAGAGGGGGTGACCATTTATAAGGAGGAGAGAGGGCATACTTCATATTTTGGAAAAGATATAAGTGCTCCCACATTTTTCATTTGTGAAAAGGGTCCAAATTAGTCAAATTTCATAGATAATATGTGTAATAGTCTAAATATGTCCATATAATAGTATTTATTCATGTTTATATGTTATTGTTACCCTTATCTTAAAATTTTAACCCCCAATAAACACATTATTACCTTAATCAGGGTAATTAATTTTTAATGCATCCACTATTCATTTAGATTATAAATTAAGTTGCAATTATTATATAAATTATTATAATTACATATATGAAATTCATTTTCCCAAAATCCATTTTATATGTTTCAAAATAAAATTTAAATTTAATCCCACAGTCACAATAAGAAGGTGGGGCTTTAATAGGAAATGTTCAAAATTTTACAAAGGTTTTATATCAATTTTCAATAAAAAAGTGATTACAATGACCTAGAAAGGAATAATGGATGTATAATTGATCTATTTTAAATTTTAAATAAATTTTAATTTCAATTTTACATTATAAATAAATTTAATGAAACAAAAATTTTCAATTAAAATTATCTATTTTTCACAAATCCTCAAAAAATGAAATATTTCATAAAACCCCAGAACATCACCCAAAGTTAATTATGAAATTATAAAATAATTATGATATTTATTTTATCAAATTAATTTTATATATATTTAAAAAATAAATTTTATTATCATTTATAAAAGACATAAAAATTAGTTTATTTAGAAAATAATATAATCAAAACATATGAAGACTTTTGTGAATTTTTTATTTTATTATCATTATTTTCATTTTATATAACAAAACATTGTCAATATTTTAAAAGTATTTATTAATATTCGAATCACTAGGGTTAAAAACTATGTTATAATGGACACATTTGAAAAATATTAATACTATATTGTGGTTTTATTAAAACATGGTATAATGTGCAATGCATGTTAACCTGGTTTTGTGTGTAGAAAAAGATAAATTAGTGAAGAATGTAATGAATGCCAAAAATGAAATTTAATTTGTTAATAATAAAAATTCAAAAAAACTGAGGTTATTACATAGAAGCTATGATATAAATTATAATACCTTTTAGTCTTATCAGATTTCAATGGTTAACACTATCTCCATCAACATTTTGGAAAACATCAGGATCACATGAATTCGAATAAACATCATATTTGATTCTAATACTTCAAATTTTTTGGAAAATTTTCTGAACTATTTTTTTGGGACAATAATGTAAAGTTTATTTTCTATTTATTTTTAATTCCATGAAGAATCTCAACTCACTATACATGAACATTTAATATTATTGCTACACAAGGTTCATAAAATATTTATACACATTCTCAATATCACCTAAAAAATGATTTCATCCCCATAAATAATTTTAATAAGTGTAGCTAAAATAGTAGAAACAATAGAATTCATGTTGGGGTTTCAACCTCAGTTTTCTAAAAACCAATATAAAAAATTATTTCATGTGTGTTATTTACAATCCTGAAGTGGAAGAAATATTTTAACATCAATTTAAATAAAAAAATTGTTTAAAACATTAATATATATTATTGAAAATAATTGTCTATTTTTTATTTAAAACATGAAACTCATTTTTAAAATAACAACTTAAATTTTTATGCCTTGTGAAAACATTTTCAGATACCCTATATAACTTTTCAGTCACCCTTTTTTTAAAAATTTTATCAATATATTATTTAATGTTTATCATCATTCAACTGATTTTTCATTCAATGATTTCAAAATAGTATTTTATATTATAATATCATCATTTATTTTTTCTTTTATTGGTCTTAATAATTATAAAAATTTATAATTTTTATTATTTTTGAAATAATACTTCTTCTGTTTGATTTTAACAGATGAAGATATCACATCAGATTCTCTAACTTTGAGATAAAATTCTTTTACAAATGCACTTTTTGTTTATTCATGAGGTATTTCCTCAAAATAAATTGATCATAAAGGAATAACATATACATTAAAAGGAATCTAAAACAGACAAAAAAATTAGGTCAAACATTAATTATATTTCATTAAATTACATTTTCTTTGTACAATTTCATTATCTATTGGTATACCATTTCTTCCAATTGAACAATGTAATTTGAAGTTTTAAAAAAACAATATACACATTTTTTTAATGATAAATTCTAATGAAATTATCTTTTGAAATCATACATAATTATAACCAACATTTAAAGTGATGCTGGTAAAACTTTATACATTGATGACTATAATAACATATGCAGAAATGTGTTTTTTTGTCAGCTCATTTAAATACATAATAAATATAAATCATATACCATCAAACAAATTTATGTAGGTTAAAAATAAATTTCAAAATTAAAAAACAACCAAAGATGAATAGTATTTTTCTATTAGTGTTTCCATTTATTATATATATAGTTTATTATCCACTTTTCCAATGATCATTTTTATCTTTTTCTAGATATTGTCCAACTATGAGTACCAGGACAACTTGTATTGTTTTAATTTATAAAGAGACTTATTAAATTTACATACCCCTATCCATTAGTATCTTCAAAAAACCACAAATTTTCTCTATAGACACTTCTTTTTAAATATCATCAATTAAATGGGTATATTTGACGTCAAATAAAGAAATGTTTTATTTTATGTATACTGCCAAGGAAAGGAAGATTCTGATGGCTTCCATCCTTGCAACTATAGAAATGTTATCTTCAAAATTAATACCCTCTACTTGATACACTACAACAAAACATACATTTACTAGTGACGGTGTTTATCAACACTAGAAAAAATCATTGATAAATGGAATCTTTGACAGCACTAAAGAAAGCATTAATAAATTTAACCATTTATCAACGATGATAAAGGGTACCATTATCAGTGCTTTATTTTTACCACTGATAAATGGTACCTTTTATCAACGCCTTATTTTTTACACTGATAAAGGGTACACTTTATCAGTTCATTATTTTTAGATCTCATAAATGATATATTTATCAGCTATTTTTTAGTGCTAATAGAAGTCTAAATTGATAAAATGAAATAATTAAATAAAAATAAATAAAAACCGAGTTTATTAAAACATATTTCCGATTTTATTAATTAAATAATTATTTATAAAAATGAATAAATTGATTATACTATATATAAATTATAAATACTAATAAATAGTATGTATTAAATATATAGATATATGAAAAGTGAAAATAATGAAATTTAAGTTAAAAACATGTAAATCGAGAAAAATAAGAAACATTTTAATAATGAGATGATTGTTGATAATGTTAATAAATATTATATATTAAATATATAGAAATATATCATTGTATAAAAATAATACATATATATTATATAATAATTGTGGTCTTTACAATGAATAATAAAATATTTGATAAATAATGGTTTTTAATTAAAACTAAATATAAATAAATGATAGTGACTAACTGTATAGATTAATGGACATATAATTGAAGGTCGTTCGATTTTTGAATTTAACATTGATCAAATGAGTGTTTTGTTGATTACACATATATATAATTAATACTTTTTTATATACAATGCACACACACTAAACATAACCATTTTATTAATATTTTTATAGTGTACTAATTTTTAATTTATTCAATTTCACTATTTTTGAACATAAATACACCTAAAATTATATTTTCATCAACAATGTTATAAAATATTGACAAAAAACTATTTGTGAAAAAATACTTATAAATAAAAAAAATTATAAATAAAAATATTTCTCAATGTACATACAATATTTATAAATATATATAATATATTTATAAAAGTATATATATAATTTTAAATAAATAATTTTTTTTATAAATTATTTTTGTAATTATAAATAAATAATTATATATATATAAATAATTATATATATATATAAATATTTATATATATAAAAATATTTATTAAATTTATAATTAATTTACATAAATTATGAATATATTTATATATTTATATTTATATATATTTATTATATATATATATATAAATACATTAAATGATAATAATATAATTTTTTAAGATAATTATATAATTATAAATAAATAATTATATATTTATATAATTAAAAAATTAGAATATATATATTTAATAATGAGATATATTTTCTATATTTGTATTTTTGTATATTTAATATGTATATATATTTATAATTTTTATTTATTATTATATTTATAAATCCTTTATCAATGCTTATTTAATAATCCCTAATAAAAGAAATCATTATCTTCACTCTTCTAATCCTGATGAATTTTTATTTTATCAGCTCTTATTAATTAAGCACTGATAATGAGAATCTTTATCAGTGTTTTTTAAATTGCTGATAAAAGTGTCCTGATCTATGTTAACAAACCTACCCAGTTACAAACACATCGTGATATTAGAACATTTTTTTAGAGTCAATCCACTATCAGTGCTTCTCCTTGGTGAATCAATGATCGAATCACAAAAACCCACTTGAATCTCATAATGCCACACCCTAAAGTTTCTCTAACAATGTCTTGCATCCGGTAATTTCTTGGAGTTAGTGTTTCTGAAGAAAATATCAAGATATGGATATGAGGGTCTTATATTTTCTTCAACCTATTGTGGTAAGCCTATATTTTTTTAGTGGTTCTGATTTTCTTTCAATATTTTTTCATTTAATTTTTAATTTCTTCCTCAATGACGTCATCTGTTATTTATGATCTGGTCATTGTATATTGTTTTTCTGTTGTTTATGATTCATTGTTTGTTTGACTACTGATTTGAATATCTTAATTTTTTTCTATTTAAATTGGTATTTTGAATCAATTTGATTCAATTTCTACATCCATACACTAGCTTGCATTGTAGACTTATTTTTTTCTCTATTTAGAAATCATATAGAATCACCAATGGTGTGTAGATAAAATAATTAAATAAATATTAATTCCACTTTATAAATAGAATATGTTTTACATATAAAAACCTTAAGCAAATGAGATAATTGATTTATCAATCCATTTCTTAGTCTTGTGTTGGTTCGAAGAAGCAATATATACCAATTTTCTGCAATTAATGTAATGGTTTTAATTTATTAAAATTGCATTTTAATATTCTGCTGTAAGGGGTTTTACATAAAAATTTATTTTATTAGAATTATGTTGTTTTCATTTAAGAGAAGCCTTTTTAATGGTGATACCGTTTTTTTTTATTTTCAATGGATCTATTTTTTCAAAATTAGTAGGGGGTTGTATTTATTTTACTATATTTTCATATTATGCTGTAAGGGTTACTTATATATTTATAAATTAAATTTTATTATATATATATAAATATATGTAAATAT